>JAROYE020000004.1:15620000-20620000 GCA_029619315.2 Dynastes maya
TTTAGCAGACGTCGACTTCCGTTCTATAAAGAATGATATAATAGACACACGAAGGTAACTATGTGATTAACAATAAGTAGATGAATGGCAGGATATTTATTTCCGCTACTATCATAACACAACTTTTGAGCTGTCAACTCACGTGGTGGTATGGTGTTAACAAAAAATAAACGTGATCAAAGGCAAATTTTTTAGAATGCGCTCTCAATCACAAATTTAGAATATATCTATGTAAATCAGATGGATTAAAACTAGACGCGCGGTATTTTGCGATCTGAGTTACAGAGTAAAGTGCGTTTATATAACGCTTTTGTATATTTATCTATCAACAAATTGGAATGAATTTACGTAATGTGACCTTTCCTTAAGACAATAAATTTTTGCAGCTTTTCTCTTTTTATAGCAGTGGTTTGAGTGACTTGAGACCTACTAACGTAGTGACTATTCAGAGTAGCGTTTTGAATAAAATGATTATCGTCTGCGATGAAATAATTATATTAACATCGTGCTAGGAGGTGGCGTAAATATAATAAAATCTAGTTAAGGGGTAGTACTGGATGATTTCGTGAAAAAAGGATATAAAGAAAATTTTGAAAATAGATTTGATAAAACAATTATTAGACAAATAATACGTTGCATTAAAAGCAATTAAAACAATAGAAAGTACTTTGAAGTAAGTAACCAAGGATCTAGAAACTTTTTGTTCTGCCTTTTTCTTGTTTAAATCCGAACACATCGACTATATTCTCCATGTCAGTAAATCGAAATGTTCCAACAGCTGTAGCTTCCGAGTGATTAATGTATCACAATTAAGTTGCTGAAAGTAAAGTCGAAAAAGGGACATTAACAGATGCTATCAAGAGATTGGTTTGGATCTTTTTTACTCGCTATATCGAAAGCTCAAACATCCTTTATTTCGATAACATATCTTTCGTCTGTAACGTATGGAATATGAATGTCTTTTATAAGTTTTCCTTTCTTCTGATATTCTGAACATCTTTTAAATGAAAGACGAATTTAAGACGTATAAAGTGTTATTTTTCATATGTACAGTTTTTTACAGTCACGGAATATTTTATTGGTTTCGAAATTGTTGTCACTTTCTCGTGTCAAGGACAATAATGAATTATAAAGAACGAACTTGAAACAGGATGTGATTGTTATACGAGGGTAGTCTGAAAAGCTTTAAGCCTCAATGTGAAGATGGCGTTACTCGCCAACATATTCTAGTAATATAATTGCCCATACGTTAGAAAATACTTTTGAAAAAGCACCAGTACATCCCTGAAGCCAAGGCACAGCCGAAACAGTGGACAACGAATGCGATAGTCATGAAGTTGTGTTGATCGACTATCTTGAAACAGTAAAGACAACAGCGGACGCGTGCTACGCATCATTACTTGACAAGCTGAAAACAGAAATTCGAAAGAACGGTCGTATTTGAAAAAAAAGAAAATTTTGTTCCAAGACAACGCACCATCTTACACTGCGGTGCTCGCCGTGGCAAAAATTCACCAATTGGGGTCCGAATTGATAAACCACCCACCTTATTCACCAGATCTTGCTCCTAGCGACTTTTTCTGTTTCCCAGGCCTATTTCGGAGAGCAAGATGCCAATTACTATTTAGAATGATTAAAGAGATTGGAGCATCACTAGGAAAAGTATGTAGACTAACAAGGAGACTATATTGAGAAATAAAACTGAATTTGACAACAAAATTGCTTGTTTTTATGTTGGATGGAAACTTTTCAGGCTACTCTTGTATAGTAACAAATCAAAATCAAGTAGTATTACTTAAATTAATTTCAAAGTCACTGATTTAGTTTCAAACTTAATTCCAATTCCGGATTATTCAGTGAAATTGTTGTAATGCGCTAGACGCTTAAAAAAATTTATTTATCCACTAAACTTGAATAACAGGCTCTCACGACCGTGGTCAGTACCATTCAATTGGGCCTGTAGTCTTGTCAAGTGCCGTTCGGTCGCTTTTGATTATGTTGTACTGAGCTCATTTATATTCGGTTATGTTTGGTTTCGTTCGACCATATTCGATTTTACTCGGTTGCGTTCGGTCACATTCGATTTTGTTCAATTCCGTTCGGCTTCGGTTTTGTACGATTTCCTTTGATCCTACTCAGACCCATTCACTGCCGTTCTGTTTTGTACGATACCATTTTGTCTACTTTACTACGGTCGTGAAAGCCTACACCGAACCATATAGAGTGGGTCATTTCCGCGGGCTTGGAAGATTGTGCCTTTGTCAATGGAGATCTTTGAAGACGGTTTTTTTCTTATTATAAGGTCCCATTGTGGACATGGTTTAACATTGTATTGAAGTCTACAGGGTGCCTCATACGTTTGTAGCCACCCGAACTTGTATTTTTTTAAATGGTGTATGTTATTGCGTTTTTGGAATTCTCGTTAAGTTCTGAGGCAAAATGTAATAAGGTACTGTTATTATAAGCTTAAAGGTTTCTTAAGGTTTTTGTTAAATAAGTCGACATTTACAGAAATCTTTATTTCTCCGGAAGTACGCATCAGGCAGGTGTGATTCTTAGCACCTTGATTAGGCATAAAAAGACCTAATACACACGCACTTATGTGGTTCTGAATTGCTAATGAGATGCACGTAATATTGCGCTAAACTGCTGTGACATATTTTTTTTGAAAAGTCATGTTTTTAAATATGACACCCTATATATTATTACAGTTTTGAATATTTGGACAAAAAATTACTAACGTGTTGGTGTAAGATCAACTATTTTCTCGTTATAGGGTTTTTTCTAAATGATTTTAAACCATGCTCACATTAGACTTCCTAGCAAAAAAACATTTATTTCTATATGGACGCTGTATCCTCGGTACCAACTTTAGTTGAAATTTAAGATTAATGCACAATATTGGGCGTTTTCACATTTATCGACAACAACACCGACAAGATCACGGCGCCGATACTTGCAGGACACCATTCACATTTACCGACCAGTCGTCGGCCGATTTCAATGCCGAGTATCTTGTTTTTATTATATCCACTGATTTTGTCTCAAAGACACGAATTCTATGAATGTAATAACATAGTGCCTAAACGCAATCATTTTTAATGCAATAACAAATGATCTGTTTGAGCTCCTTAGGTGAAATAATAGGCAAGCTTAGATACCCACCGATAGATTGGTAACTGCAAAGGCACGACGCCGATATGTCGGAAGAATGAGAACGGATTCCTTTCATTTATATGAGATTTCGAAAATTAATGCATGAAATAAAAAAAAAATTCTAGTACCGTCAGAATTAATAAAGCAAAATAACAGAATTACAGAATTTCACACGATTTATTACATTAATCATTTACATTGTCATAAAAGATTTTAATTCATTTCATGGTATTCAAGAGAGCAATTCCTGTTTTGATTGCAACACAAAAGTATACCACAGAACACTTGCTATGGGGCCGTGATTGAATACACTGCATTGCTCACACCTTCCTCTGCTGTTTTCTAAAACGACACAGTGAAATCCACAGTTTTCAAGCCGCACATAATCTGGTACATTATAGTTATATCTATGCCACTTAATAATGGGACCAGATTTTCTATTGATAGCTCTGCAAGAGTTCATTGATACGAGACCCAAGCTAATTGGTCGTCTGAATTCCAATGTTGAAATTTTTTCAAACTGTAGATTATGTAAACATTCATAAATGCGGTATCTAAAAAGTCCCAGAAGGGTCTATTCCAACAATTTTTGTGATCTACGGTTCGTACCGTATAAACCTCTCAATTGATCTGCACGATCTACTCCGCCCATATGTCGATTGTAATCAGCGACAGTAGACGGGCAGTTCACATCCATACGTGTACCATATTTTTGGGTCCTTTTTACGGTGACTTCTTCCGTACTGTGAAAATTTAATGCAAAATGTAATATTTTGCTGTCTTTCCATTTGAATGCTCTGGTTTTAGTATGATGGTCGTAATCGGCCCTTTTCATTTCTTTGTTGCCTATCACTGCAGGAAAGCCTGATCTGTTGCTTTTTATTGTTCCACACGCTAGTGTATTTTTTAAATATAATGTTTCCAAAAGGTTGATAGACGTCTGCATATATAATTTTGTATTTCTCCCATTCTGGTTTATTCAAGCAAAGAACAATTCTCTCGCCAAGTCCAAAATTTCTAAACTCTTGCTCCAACTCTTCGTTTTTTCCTTTGTAAACCTCGAACGTTGAAATATACGCATTTTGATCAGCAAGACACCAAAGTTTATAACTTCTTTTTACGGATTTTAGGGGGTTTTATTACTTCATTGAGTTCCTTCCTGTGAAAGGTATCATGCTTTCGTCTACAATTATACGTCTTGTGGTTTCATAACAATTTTTGAAACGTCTATTCAGGATATTTGATAGTGGTGGGACTGTATAAATATTGTCCTTATTGTCTGCTGGTAGATTGCTGTTGTCATTACAATGCAAGTAGTTCAAAATTGCCTCAAACTGATTTCTGGTCATGCAGTTGCTGATAATAAGAAGACCTAAATCCTGACTGGTGTTCCATTACATCTTCTACGCAGGTAAATCATGATATACCTTGAGAAAATTAATTCCAATGAACGCTAGAAGCTCTTCCCTAGTCAAACTCAAATTTTGATTCCGTTGCGTAGCATAAAGGTTAAAGGTTAAAAAATTATATCATCGACGGATTCGCCAAATAACTTGAGATATATGTCAGTAGAGGAATTGCAATTAATAAATTCTGTTTCGACTGGACCTTCAGGGAAACTGTATTCAGGGAATATTTCTTCAACAGCTCTTTTTTCAATTTTTTTTGCTCCTGTTGTTGGTACTCTTTCTTGTTTTGAAGATCCTTCAGGAACACTGGTTTGCCGTAATATACAGGGTGGCGCAATGGGTATTGACGGTTTATAGAGTGTTATTATGGATATACTAATGAAACAACCAAGGTCAAAGACATATATTCTTATTACACATATAATGCAGTTTTACCACAAAAACTATTTTTTGAAAATAATGTTTTTTAAATGGCCACCACGTTTTTCAAAACATTGTTGGAGTCGTGACTGAAAATTGTCTAACTTGTAGCAGCGTCTCTTGGTTTATCGCTCTGATTTCTTGAGTAATGTTGGCTTTTAAAGCCAAGGCGTTTGAGGCCTATTTTCGAAAACCCTAGCCTTCAAATATCCCTATAAGAAAAAATCAGGGCTTGTCAAATCTGGTGACCTTGGCGGCCAATTAAAATCACCATGTTGGGATACACGTCGTCCAGGAAACATGTTTCTTAGACCAGCCATGCAAATTCGCGCAGTATGGCTTATTGCTCCATTTTGCTGGAACCATAAGGCGTTATTTTCTACCCTCAGTCGTTGCAATTCAGCAGACACAAAATTTTGCAGCATTTCGAAACACCGTTGAGAAGTTACAGTCACTGTACGGTCATCTTCTTCGAAAAAGTAGGGGCCTAGTATTACGAATGCAGCTACACCGCACCATACGGTAACTTTTTCGGAATGCAGAGGTTGTTCGTGAATTTGTCGAGGTTGTTCGGCAGTACCGAAAATTTTGCTTTTTGACATATCCTGATAAATGGAAATGCGCCTCATCCGACATGATTAAATTGTTTAAATCATTTGGGTTCATTAAATCAAGAAATGTTCTACAAAGTTGTAATCGCGCTGCTAAATCTTGCGGTAAAATTTTATTAACAATTTGGATTTTGTACGAATGAAATCGTAGGTCATGGTGTAAAATTCGACCCAAACTTCTTCGTGTAATGTTCAATGCTACTGCTTGATGCTTTGCTGAGCGAGTTGGACTCCGTAGCTCCAGCTTGCCGTACTCGTTCTACGTTCTCTGGTGTACGCACAGTTTTTACAGAATCGACATATTCATTTCGTACACTTCCATGATCACGAAACCTTGCAAACCACAAGAAAATTGTGTTGCGCGAAGGAATTCTACCACGCCTGGGAACATTATATTCACGCCGAAATTGTCGTTGCACTTTAATAACAGACCCCGATCGGTGATACGCCTTAACGCAAAAGCTGCGTTGATGCACTGGCCACGTATCCATGCCTACCAAACTGCATTACATACGGAATATTTGAAGCCATTGATTGTCCCCTCCACTTTATTCATATTCGAACAGTGGCGTTTCAAAAATCGTCAATACCTATTGCGCCACCCTGTATAAGTATGCTTTTGCACTGGCTTACTTTTTTTGGATTTTACCTGCTGATACTGAACACGATGGTTGTAGATTCGCCACATCGCTGACAGAACTAATACTCGAAGGCTGAGGATAGTTTAAACAGGATGGCTGAAGATGTACAGTAGATAACTGAGAGTCTGCGGAAGTGTAAGATGCTTTATTACCGTCTACTGTTAGATGTATTGAATCCACAAAATTATTATCGGAGCAAAACTCAACGTCTTCAGAATCGCTTTCTTCCTCATCAGTCAAAATATTATTGCGTAAGATAAATCCTCAAGAAGTATTTGCTTTGCAGTTTCCTCTAGCACTTTTGCAGTTAGTGGTTTTTTATAAAACCATTTTATATGATGGTCATTTTCCATTATAAATCTTGACGGCACCTTTCAGGCTTCTGACAAAAGGACATTTTTTTCATAAAAAAATATAAAAAAGTATCAACAGTACATCAACTTACCCAAGAATAATGTAGTCACCCTTACTGTTGTTAAAATAACCATGAATAAACACACAACAATCGAAATAATGAAAAGAAAACGGCGCTCTAAGTTCGTAGCTAGTCATGCATGACAACTGTTTACAATGTAAGTGCACAATCCTAACATTTGTGGTATATCCATTGCCTAACTGGTGGAATTGAGAAGTACCGCTGGGCAGCAGAATCCGTATAAAACTTCGAATACATTTCATATGTACTGTTAAGGTCGGTGGTACTTAGGAGTACTGTCAAACACTAAAGGATTAACATTATTTTATTTCTATTCTCAGTCATTCGCCTTATAATTTGTTTGGGAATCATTTTACTTACTAGTCGTTCACCAGGGATAAATATCTTATCCCAGAATTGAAAGTAAAATTCATTAGTGATAAAAAATTCATTCGTGAACATTATAAAAGAGTATCTTTTTCGTAATATAATTTGAAAATAAAGATGTTATTATTTTCGTTCAGCAGTGACATTTTTCGTACATCGCATTTATCATTTATTAGCGAAAGATGTATGTGTATTTTACTAATTGTCGCGAGTTCGCGAGTGATAAATATTCCATCTGCGAATTGGAAATAAACTTCATGGATGCTGATACAAAAGTAGAATTCTTTTTATAAATATCACTCGCGAATGAAAAATATATTGAGCACTCTTCTAACCTTGATTGTAATACTCCAAATTGTACATGCTCTATAAATTCAATTGAAGAAATAATAACTCCTTTCTCCTACCAAAATAATTTATAACTTTTCAATTCCTTCCCTCAATTTGCGGCGATATTCACTCATATACATTATTATATCAGTTACGGAATTCCGAAGTTTCGTAACGCACCGAATATTTCTCACAAAACAAGCGAGTATCGTTTGCATTTAAATGTTTGCGTATCCTCGGAATTAAATGCCGTTTCCTGCTAAAGTTTTCAAGATCGTAATTCCAGGAGTGTGGTGGTGGCAGCGTACCGCGAATACGGTACAAATGGATTATAATTAAGTTAAATAATAGAACTCGACGTGCTAATGGTCTCAATTAATACGTAGTTGTCAAACCGGCACCCACCCTACCGGCAGCTACGTGACGATCTCGTCGAAACAATGATCGATTTTTTTACGACGACGGTTCGGGTCCACAACATCTTAGAGTTAATTAAATTCGCTGACAGAAAATAAACGGAGGAGTAAGCTAGGTATTCTGCGCAGCGCCGTAAGGTAAATATCTTGCAACCGCAGTTGACACCGTTGCAGAACCTTCCTCGCGGTTTCAGCACAAGACGTAGTTAATTACTTAGGCATATCGCATTAATTATTACAGTATGAAGGTAGAGAGCTTGCATTAGTCCTAGGGGAATGTATATAACAAGTAGAATACGGGTAAGAGGTGCATAGCAATATTGTAATTGCAAAAAAGAGACAATAAGTGCCGCGTGCACATACATAGCATGTTGATAGATCAAATTTCCCATGAAACCAATGGGTTTGCATATATAAATCTCGTTTCCACTACATACTTTAATCAAATATAAAAATAACTACTAACAGATAAAACTTCAGATCTAAATTATTTCTCATAGTGCAACCCAGAGCAAAACCAGTTTATGGAGGTCAGCCACCTACGTTTGCTTTTAAAATTTACATGAAAAATACTTGCTTCCAATAATAAATATTAGAAAAGGCCTCATAATGTGTAAAATAACCCATTGATTCGAAAAATTTCAAAAAATTCAACATTCAATATTGTCCCAAAGTATCGTCCCCTCCAAAATTCAAATTTTTATCTGAAATATTGAAAACGCTACATGGTGTACCCATTCTCCGTTGTCACCCACGTGGATTCGGCATTTAATAGCAATGTTAATAACCATTTATTGCCCTAGATTGTAAAATGTAGCACATCATCAAGTAAATAGATATTCATAAAACTAAGTATAAATTTCCTCTCATCCAGGACAAAAAGGATCCACATACGTAAAACAACACATACATATACAATCTAGAACTAGTACAAAAAAATGAATGGATAAGCTAGAAGTCCAGGAGATGGTACATTTTAGTTTATCCACGCAGTTGCTCAAACAGCAGACTATATATGCCTTCGCAAAAAAAAATCAGTAATGTGGTCGCTGCCCCTCAAGATAAATGGTCCTTAATCTGGTTTTGAACAACTGTATGGTCAATCCTTTAAGTTGATCAGGCCAGATATAAATTTTAACAATATTGGAAGGATCTGGTGCATATAGCAGTGTAGCACACGAGGGGAGAAAGTTAAAGTCTAAACCTAAGGTTGATGTTTTAAATGAAATTTTGAAAAAAAATATTAATAATAATAATAATAACAGTATACACATAGAAGAAAAACAAAACTATGATGATCCTAACATGATTCTTAATTCATGCTTCAAATTGAAAATAAGACAATTATGAATCCAGTAGTGTGAGCAACTGAGGCACAAGAACACAGTGAGCTACTACATATGCATGTACACAAATTTTTATACTTGCAGTATGTGTACAATCTGCGGATAGTTGTCAATTATGCTTTGTGGGATGTATTTTGGGATCACGTATCTTATAAGCATATTGTTGGCATGCAGTTGGCTATTGTTTTCTGGGCTTATTTTATCTTTTTCTTTATGGAGGTAGCAACTGGCTTCCAATATGTATAGTTCAAATAGTGTTAAAATTTTTTAATTTATGGAGTAACTTCAAGTAAGATGCTAGTTGATTAACACCAGCAGACTAACCGCAGCTTTCCGTTTGAGGGAAGCTTCGTCAGCCGACGAGCTGGATCCTCACAAAGGTATTCCGTATAATAATAGTGATAGGAATTTAGAATAGTACATTATTTTTAATGTATTTATGTTTATACGGTGTTTTTCGTGTAATTGCTTGATGGGAAAATATAATACTTCATGTTTAGCTATTTCGCATAAGTATGGGAACTGGCTCGTGGTCTTCTAATGCCATATATAAATGGAAGACAAGCGTGCTGTTTCTTTTGAATACAACAGGGATCATTTGAATACGATAGAGAATCAAGGTATGGAAGAACACTTTTTCAACTTCCTCTCGATGTATTCCTCACTGCCATACAAAACCTTCAGTTTCGCTTAAGTCCAAGTATTACTGACATGTTTCCTAAACCTGTCTCCATCAAATCTAAAACCTAGCATTTTCGTATAATGACAGAGCCAGTGGGCAGTTATTTAATGAAAGCCTTACCTTATCTGATATTGCGGTTACAACAACCTTTGAGGCAAATAAGTATGGCAGAGAATAAGCTACTATAATTTAGATCTGCTCATCATAATGCTTCTGTAATATATTATTAAAAGAACCGGTACAGTAAGTGCCGTCTTTATTTAGAGATTTTGTATTTCAGATTTTTACTACCATCCAAATTGTTGTCTTTTCATTTTATTAATAATACTCTGTATTTCGTCTCCATGGAAATTTTTGTTTTGGACTCTTGGTGCCATGCCGTTACCTACGAAACACATAAGGCCCCACAGCTTTGACATCAGCAGGCGCTGACGTATTTATATTTAGGCCATATAAACGCATTTACACACTGAGACCATCTCTGCGTTTTGAATTGGTGTCATTTCAACCTTAGTGCCGTCCAAATACATGTACAAATACAAATAATAATAACTAGTCGATTAATTATCAACCACAAATACATCATTCACGAAAACGGTACTCAATTACGCGTTTGGTTTTTGCTTTCACAGTTCGTTTTTCCTAAATAAAATTGATTGGGATGCGAAGAGGGGTTTAGTTGACGACTCGCACCCTCTTTAAACCGGAAGCCCTTCAAAACTTAAAAAAGAAATGCAAAAAGGCGATTCTTTTACCGCTTAGGCTAATATCGCGCATGGCGATACATCGAAGAGCTGTAAGGCCTTCTATATCGGTGGTAACGGCCATGCCCATACATAAACATAGATACTAACATTATTTCCAGCGCTTAAATGTTCTATTTTTGCTAAAGTAGTTGCTATTTAATGACCTTATACATCTTATTCATGTTCACTTCATTCTGCAATATCTCCACTTCGTGTGATTGTAAAATTCGTTTGGAAGACCTCTTCGTATCTGTTACTTGTTGCGGTCACCTCTGTCACATTGAGCTTAATTGTAAAGGGGTTCAGGTTTGTAACGAGGTCATTTGTTTCCCTTCGAACTTAGGAGCTCTGTTAAAATTGATTAATCAATTAATTTGAAACCGCAGTACCAATTAGGAAAGAGAGCAGAAACTATTAAAAGAGGCATAACAATACTATATATTAGAAGCGATGTTATATGTTTGTGTCTGTAGCTAAAGGTCTTTTCCACTGTTCTGAATTGCTCTTGTCTGCATTTTCACTTCTGAGAGGGACGATTTTCAGAGAAATGGCCAAGCGCAATTACCCAAGGCGAAAACTATTGATTTGAAGTCATCCTAATAGGCTAAGTTACAGAAGTAACATGAGAAAGTGTCAAGCAAACGGAATGTTAGAAGGCAGTAGAGAGGATTGTCAGGTTTTATTAAGATTGTGCTTGGATCATTTCTTTGACGAAAAATAAAGATATTGTGCAGATTATATAGAATATGCTTGTTTATATTATGTGGAATGATTATATTCAAAGTTGGGAGTAAATTTGACATTTCAGGAGAGATCGATAATCCAGATGAATTTCCAATTATTTGTAGCATGATTATTGAAAGATAACATATTCTTTTTTTATAAAACTATGTAGTGCTGCTTTCGATAAAGAAGGATTTGAAATATCGTGAGAACATAAAGTATGGAACCAATCCAAAAACAATTCATTTTATGGAAAATCGGCCATACTACTTTTATTTTCTATATATTTTTAAAATATTTTTTTCATTATACAGCGTGGCCCAAAAAAGTAGGACGCAAGTCAACTTTATCTTTTTAAATGAAACATCTTATATATTTTTACATTTTTGGATTCTACGTAAAATTCTAAACAATTTTAGTGTAGCATGTGATATACCTATGTGGAATAGTTTTAGAATTATTCAGGTTGAAAGTTTTAAATTTTTCGGGCAAAAAATAATAAATATCTAGTCATACTGTAACATTACCGAAACTCTACAAAGTAGGCTTTGTAAATCTTAAAAGAAGCAAAAGAGTAAATGTAGTCTCATCAGATCTAATACTTTATTAAATTTAGTTTTACTGTCAAAAATGAAACTCGAAATTGTTTTCTAGTAAAAAATTTAGTGAATTAATTACATGCAGTAAAAATTAAATTAACCAAAAAACAAAGAATTGAAATATTAATGATGAATGGTTATGAGGATAGAGTGCGTACCCAATAAGAATTTTGTCATTCATTTAATGAAAAATATTCAGATCATGTGCCGATTGTGTAATCAACTGGAATTAATTGGAACAAATATGTAGACAGTTAGGTCACGCTAGGGATGCTCCAAAACCGAGCCGTCCCTGCATCACTCAAGATAAAAAATTAGAGTTATTACTAAGTGTTCAAGAAGACTGCCATGCAGAAACTAATAATTTGGCTGGAGATTTAGATATTGCAAAAGCATTTGTTTTAAACGTATCACATAGAAATAAATATCTCCCTTATAAAATGCAAGCCGTACAAGAATTTTCAGATGGCGACTTTGACAGAAGGTTGGAGTTTTGTAAGCGCCTCCAAAATATGTGCAACAATGACTCATATTTGGTTTAAAGTATTGTGTTTTCTGATGAATCTACATTTTACTTCAATGGTAAAGTAAATACCCAAAATTATCGGCATTGGATACATGCGGGACATACGCAATATCAACAGAAAATAAACGTGTGGGCAGGTACTGTTGGTAACATAGTTATCGGAATAGTGATAGCAAAGGACTGTGGGGTAGACGTTTCGAAGACAACGTGGGTCTTCATCCTCAGCCCCGTACCGATTGATGTGAGAGAACATATATTAAATCTAAAGAACTTGCCCTATACTTACTCTTCAAGAAAAATATATACAAGTAGCTACTTTTGCCGTTTAAGAATAAAAAGCGAGTTAAAATAAGGAGAAAAAAACGGAAAAGGTCTTGTCACCACGAAACGAAAGACATGTGCCCATCCCACCCTAATAAAAATAAAAAAGAAGGGTTTTGAGTGCACAATACACTCAAAAACCTTGGCAATCTAAAAAATAAACCGGACATGTAACATGAGAGAAAGGTCGGGAGTTTACAAAATTGCATGCGGTGATTCTGATAAAGCCTATACTGGTCAAACGAAACGAGCGATAGGTACTAGATTCAATGAACACATCAGGTGTTAGAGGTACGGGAAGATAGAAGCGTCAAGTGTAGGACATAAACGATACCGGGCATAATATGAAACTAGAAAACCCAAAATTGATAAAAACGTGATTTTGCCGCTTTAACTGGACTGCTTATGAGACTTCTTATAAAAGCAAGCAACCGTACAAAATTCAGATGGGACTTTGACAATAGGTTTGAGTTTTGTAAGAGACCTCAAATATGTGCAAAATGACTCATATTTGAACGGATACTCTAAAACGTGACATGGACATACGTTCATTCATCTTTTATGGCTTATTTAAAGTAAGGTTCAAATACCTTATTTTGAGACAAAACCTTATGATCGACTTACCTCTAATTGTGCTTATCAAAGGGGTAAAAGTGTTATTGTAATACTAGTATATTTTAAATTAATAATGGGGAAAAAGTCGAAAAAAAAAGAAATAGAAGAAGAAGTGGGAGAAGAAACTATAATAGTTCATAAAGATACAAAGACTAAACTGGGAGAGACACATAATGAGAAGAAAGTCGACAAAAATGGTGAGATGAATAACTCAGTGGATACCGTTATGGGCAAGAGGTAGAAGCAGACCGAGAAACACTTGAAGAAACCAAATAGAAGAAAATGCACGAACTTTAGGAATAGTCGATTGAAAATCAAAATACCGAAACAGAAAAGAATGGAGAAAGATAACGAATGCAGCCAGGACTAATTGTAGGGAATGAACAAGAGCAGTAATCCACCCCAATAAATGGATTTTAAACACACGAGCGTTAGCCATAATCCAATGGATTTAATGACTCAATGATGATGACTATGATCATTTTTTTTTAGTTTACTTCGTTAAAAATAAAATATTTTGTTGTTTGTTCTTTTGATAGCCTCTTTAAATTCTGATAAATCAGTGGAAGCTTTTGGAAAAGATTTTGGGATAATTAATTATTTACATTTTTCTTTTGCTGCTACACTGCAGAAAATAAGATTATTATAATTAATTTTTCAACCTGAATGATTCTAACACTATTCGACATAGGTATATCAGATGTTACACGAAAATTGTTCATAATTTTACGTATAATCCGGATATGTTAAAATATACAGGATGTTCTATTAAAAAAATAAAGTTGACTTGCGCCCTCCCTACTTTTTGGGCCACTTTGTATAATGAAAAATATTTTTAAAATATGTAGGAAATAAAAGTAAAGTTAACGTGTTAGAGCGATTTTCCATAAAATGAAGCGTTTTTTAGATAATGAATTTATTCCATACTTTATGTCTTCACATCATGTCTCTGCTTCCTCATAGTGCTACATTCTAGGCAAACTTAATCATGTTATCTGCCTTTGTTATTGGAACAAAGTGCAGAATCAGGAAAAATGTTGAGTTAGACTGGATAACTGAAATTTATTCCGGGATATTGGATTCCCCTACGTATTTTGTAAAAATAAAAATATAAAGGTTCCCTTTTGCCTCGCCTCTTTTCAAACGCAAATAACTTCGTTTTATTAGGTGAAAGGGGAATAAATAAATACGCCCGATAAACCGTGAAAAATCTTGTCACAATATTTGTACGAATGGTCGATAAAAAACATACAATGTGTACGTTGTATACGGTAGGTACCCGTACGAGGTATACATAATTCTGTAGCATAACTTCTCTGCATTTGTGCGAGCGATTTCATACTATGAAGTCACATCAAATACATCAGAGCTTTTAAATTTAATTTGCATTCGAGTTCTCTTGTTCCCATACAATTCGCGATTTTATTGCATCCATCGACGTTGGAACAAACGTTTGGTCCAAATCTCATTGGATAATACTACAGACAGTCCAATATTATTAGGGGAAACACATATAATTTATTATGATTGTAGTTAAATAACAGAAAATAAACAATATGGTGACAGAATGTCTCGTCAGAGACCAAGGTAATCGACATAGGAGTACCACAAGGTTGCATCTTGGGGTCTCTGTTATTCACTATGTAATTATTTCATTGGAAGCAGAACTTTATGCAGAATACGCATTATACGTACTTCGCAGGAGTTTGCTATATTATTAACAAATTTAAATGAAATGTAGACGAAACCCACAGCATTACTTTTGGTGCTCGACAAGAAGAGTAGGATATTGCCATCAATGTCCTGAGTATGTATATGCTGATAACGAGTAGACGTGGGAAAATCATACAGATGCGCTGTGTATGAGAGATGGTAAGGCCATAATAGGAGGGATAAAAGATGTGTCAGTTAAACAAAAATTTGTGTAGATGACCACAAAATCTAGAAAATTTGAAAAATAGAACTAGGTGTGAAAAAAGTCGAATTGGTCCTGACGTCATTCGCAATGTGCAAAATGAATGTACTCATAAATTTGCTTACCGTCAAGAGGCCGGTGGATGGCATTTCGAACATTTGATTTAAAGGAAACGATCAATTCATTTCGTGATTAACAGCATTTATCTTCGCTTTTTGTTATTAATAGAATTTATGTTTTCCACTCTTTAAATCACTACTTTTTTATTCGAAAATTTCGTTATGTGAGGTATTAAATATTTAATGGTACCATTTAGACAATCAAATGATCTATCAAAATAGCAAAAAATCGGAAATTGTCATTTAAAAAAATTTTCGATGACGTCATTACTTGAAAACCGGAAGAAACTTAAAATGATACAAAAATGTTTATTTAAAAAAAATAAAACTAACCGAGCATTTCTTCGAAGATAAGTTGCTTGAAATTTAATGAATTTATTTCATAATTTTGCCGCGCAGTGTATATCTGTTTTGTGAGTTCTTTGTTGTTATGTATTTGTAGCATTAAAAAATCACAACATGGAAGGTGTCATTGCCGCCATGTAGTGTCTTTCAGGCAATATCCGTTCAATCAACTTCTGGGAGGATTAAGCCGTTCTGACTTTTTTTTCAATTCTACAGCGGCTCACTGTTCCTGTCGTTTCGATACTCCCGGGGAAACGGCAATATTACTAGTCTCCGCTCAATTTTGTCTCCACATCGTAAATGTTCGTTTTTAATGTACCATTTTCCTACAAACAGGTACAGAATAAATCCTATTTTTAACTTAAAAACTATGACGATATACAGTAACAAAAGCTTTGGTAATCTGTTTTTGTTGTTACGTAATGTTGGCTAGCACCAAATTGTTTCTTGTGACGCCTGACTGATCTAAAGAGCTCGTTGCTAAGCAAAGTAATCATAACAATTGCTAAAGTGTTAAATCTCAATTCCAAGAGCGTAAATTATTCTTGTTATTTATTGTTATTATAACCTGCATTTGTCATACTTTCGTTCTTTGTGCTCGTTATTATTTTGTCACTTTAACTTGTTTTGTTAATTGTAGTTTCTTCTTTACTTTATCGAACTTTATTGTAATTAATTAATTGTAGCAGGTTTGTTTAAATTTGTTTGTTTTTGACAGGCAATGTGGTTAAGTTTCCGTTTTTTATGTTGCTGATTTTACAATGGCCTCCGCATGGCCCACGTAATTTAACCAAATCAAATACCTAATTTTAATATTCAGTAAACTTGGCAACAACTACGAAGGAGAACATAATGAACACTGACTTTGTACAGCTGGAAATGTTTGAGCTTTGGGCTAAGTAAAAGTAGATAGTATAAAATTGCTGTCCGATTTACATAATATTAAAATTGACCCAGCAATTTTGCATGATTCCTTCCGAAGCCATCAAAAAGGTAACAACACAAAAGCCTAAAAAGAGACATTGTCTATCAAAAACCAACATATTTAAACAAACTTACCATAATTAAGTAATTGCAAAAGTTCGATAAAGTGAAGAAATAACAACAATTAACAAAACAAATTAAAATGAGAGAAAATAATAATGAGAACAAAAGAACGTATGACAAATGCAGGATATAATAACAATAAACAACAAGAATAATTTAGGCTTTTAGAATTGAGATTTAATAGTTTGGCAATTGTTATGATCACTTTGCTTAGCAACGAGCTCTTTAGATCAGTCTGGCGTCACAAGAAACAATTTGGCACTCTTTCCTAGCCAACTTTGCGTAATAACAAAAACAGATTACCAAAACCTTTATTGCTGCATATCGTTATATTTCTTAAGTTAAAGTCTAACATATGTGGTATCGTTGGATTTGTTTTTCGATTGCCTTTCTAAAAGCGTAAAAATATACAGGGAATAATCGCAAATTCGTTTTATTTTCAGTAATCCCCTTACAATAAAATTTGAAAAATTACTTGCAGCTGTTAGTCCCTACGTGTGTGATGTGTGTGTGTGTTAGCATGCTTAGTTAAAATTTTATTCTTTTTCTTTGTAGATGATATTCAAGGCACTTTTTCATGAATTCTCTGGTGTAAAATCCTTTTCAATTCTGCATCAACTGTTCAACGTTATTTTTCTTTTCTTTGCTACTAAATGGTTTTACACTTCTTTTGATTGTTTTTGATGATCAAAATTCTTTAAATATTTGTTTTGAACCTATTTTCAAAATAATTTTATCCAACACTTGTCTGATGTAAAAAAAAAATATATTTCTGCCTTCTTATTTACTTGGATGTCACAGGAATGCCAACCCAACGACTCTGACTTTATATGATCGGCCTATGATCGTATGCGATGTTAAGCCTGTTTTACACGCCGTGATTTATTACACGATTACTCGATTACATTCTACAATAAATTGGACAAGTTTTTAACGATCGTGAATATTCGTTTAGTTTCGTTGACAGTTGAAAGGAGGAATTATTAAATAGGATATTTTTATCTGCATGTAAAAAGTGCTATTGTTTAATGTTTTGGTATAGGCACAGCTACAGGTTTGGTTACTTCAGTTTCGGTTAGTTAATTCAAATTATCCATTACATAGTTCCCGTAAATTTTCGAAATTTAACTTCACTTTACTTTAAAAACACTAAAACAAAATTCGCAGGTATTTTTCTGTTACTGAGTTGGTATTAAAATATCATAGTTAGTGAGAAATCGTTGTAAAATCGTGACAAAAATAGAGCATGTCCTATTCAACTCAATTAATCGTACGATAAATTGTTCAAGAAATCGGACCCATTTTTGCTGTTTTACACGGTACGATAAAATCGAAGATCCACTTGTCCAATTAATTAACCAATAAATCGCGGCGTGTAAAATAGGCTTTATAAATGACGTTGAGGATTTTGATTACTAGGTTCCTTGTAAATAGTGTTGCGCATGGTTTTTGTGTGCATCATACACAAAATATTATTAAGAGGTGAAATATAACTTGTAACTTTGACTATTCCCTACAAATTAATATTAACGTCTTTTTTTCTAACAGAGAATTAATAATATAAATCATCAAAATGCCAGAATTTGGTTAATAATTAAAAATAATTGAAGTTCTGTAAATATAAAATGAATTTTGATAATTGTTGAAAATTTAAAAATTTTAAAAATATAAATTACTAGTATCAAATGCACTTCACTCCAATATATAGGTGAATATACCGCTTGTTCAAATTTACTAAACGATAAATATCCACTACAACCGAAGCTTAAAGTAATGGTATACCGAATCCCGAAATCTTTAATTAAGAAACATTCAGCCGTACATCAATGCCACTGCAATAATTAGGAGCGAATGTTCGAAATTAACCTACAAAGTGTCGTAAATCCCGCAACAGATGTACCTACAACGGCGATCAAATCTATGTATATAGATGTTTGTTTGCCAAACCCTTCACGGAAACATAACGAAGGTAATAAAAGCGATCTATTGCGTTAGCATCGTAATTTGCTTGTTGGTAGCAGTTTTATGGAGTCATTTGGTTACGTTAGGATTAGTCCAAGGCCAAGTACTGTTTTAAGTTACTATGTCTTCATATTTATTGCATGCATAGTTATTATCCGTTTCTTTTTTAATTGCCAACAGAACTATATAGTCAGGTCCTTTTGGCGTTATCGACAGTTCTATTGAATTTTCGGTGACACCGAACGTGATGCCAACATTCTTATTTTAAATAGAATGACCTTGAATAATAATAGCAAGTACTGTGGGGAAGTGTGGCAAACAACACAGAGTATCGGCATACTCCTCACGACACGAAATATTAATTAATTCGGAACAGCTGTTTCAAAGTCTCGATGGGCCTCCATTTTCAACCGGATTACTGAATAAATCTGTACCCTTGGAAAATTACACTATGCACCAAACTCTGTACAAACTTGGCCAAGAAGAAGTGCTAAATAGTCTCACGTGACTTCAGATCCATCCAATGACCTTGTTACTATACAACATAATCACAATAATTGTCAATCTGTGAAATCTCAACTCTAAAAACGGAAAATATTCCTATTATTCATTGTTACTAATGTTTCACTCCTTGTTCTCGCCCCGTTTCCCTTGTTTTTGTTTGTTTTGTTAGCTGTTATTTCTATAACTTATCGAACTTTATTGCAATTAATTAACTGCGGCAAGCTTGTCGAATGGACCTTATGCTTATTTTTCAGATTTTTATTATGGTGCTTCTACAATGACTTACGCAAGAACCATATGAGGTAAATTTGAGGCAATTTTAAAACTTTGTGGATCTGGCAGAAATTGGCTGGAAGCCGAATTTAGTGACCGCTACTCTATCAGAACCGGAAATATTTGAGAGGACTTTACGCTAAATAAATATAACTGGCAGGGTAGAGAGTATAAAATCTACAGGATGACGCAAGATAATAAGATTCAAAGTATTGGACAATTTTTAGCACAATCACGGCAGACAAAGCGATAACTGTTACCAAATTTAGAGTTGTTGTTAGAGTTGCATGGTTAGTGCGAAAACCGTCCTAAAACTAACATAACAAAGAAACCTGAAAAATAAACAATTGTCTACCAAAAACTGACAAATTTAAACTAATTTACCATAGTTAATTCTTTTTAACGTGAGGTAACGGACCAATGGCGTGCATAAGCTTAAAGCTTGTCATAATCTTTTAGGAGTCTTTTAATGAGTAAATGGTGTGTGTAAAATGTTTGGCTTCTTCACTACCAGTCCCTGAATATCTTAATATTTTCTAAGCTACAGTATAACGTACATGGCATCATTGGAATCGCCTTTCCATTATCTTTCAAAGAACGCAAAAATATATAGGATGCTCTACTTAAGAAAATTTACATCACTTCTTGTGTCACCGGAATGGAATTAAACTGCCCATAAAACCAGACGTTAGCTCATAAAAAATAAAAGTCGACCTGTTTTTTTTTAACTCTTGCTTTTGTTGCTCAAAAGTTAGTAGGGAAGAGGGGAATGCTTTAAGATCCCACTGTATAATGGTTTGAGAGCTAAGTAACATAAGGGACTTCTCTAATCTTCAAATGGTAACTGCTCATAAGTACACAATAGTTTGGCATACCATAGTTCATCTTAAATCTCCCATGTTTCCAAGTCTTCATAGAATGGTTCAAGAGCAGCTTTTAGAAAAAGACAGCGAGAAATACAAATTAAGAGTGACTGAATTTTCATGAAATCGATTGTATTCTGGACCTTTCCTCGATAAATCGATGATGATGTGTGAAGTGTCAAGTATCGCGTTTTAATTTTATTTCTTTTGATTTTGGCAATATATTTCCAATATTTACAAATTGACTGTTGATATATGAATTACATTCTGTATTTGTCTTCAATTTTTGTTTTTATATAATTTCTTCATCTTCCACAGAAATAAATTATTAATCACGTTATGGAAACGTATTTTTTTATGTACACATTATGAATTTCTAATTATGCATCCCATATTTTGCATTGCTTTAATGAAATATTTCGTGGCAGCATGGTCGGCCTCACAACGGTTCGTATATACTGAATGTGAGTACGGCCAGCAAATTAATTGCGATATCGTAGGCCTGCCAATCCCCGCCCAATATGGTGTATTATAAAAGGATATTTTCCGGCAAACCGTTCGCATTAATAAAAATTCCCGTCATATTACATTCCTTTGATACCATTTAAAGTATCCAATATTGACATTTTGCTTGAAAATTTCTAAATTGTTATAGGACCATATACAGATTGTACCAATCTTCTAGAATTGTAAAATTGCGAATACTGTGTAAATAGCACGAAGCTAGAATTTTCTGATAACATAATAGATGTGATAGGGTATCTTCCAAAAATATCTGCGTATATTCAGGGTGGTCGATAAATAGCGAGCCAGGCACGGACTTTGTTATTTTAAATGGGGTGCGCCACGCGTTTTTGGTTTCTTAATCTAGAAATAGACCAATATAGTATAGGTTTCGCATGTCTATTTCTAATAGATTTCGAGATATTTACAGATTTATCGCCAATCGCCAAAATGTGGATATCCCTTTTTCTTTCAAAATATTCAAAATGTAAATACATTTCAGGATACATTTTACAAGATTAAATTACGTACTGGGCTCTATCTAGACATGGCACCAAAACGCCTTGGAAACAAATAGGGTGTTTAGTGTTGAATGATAAACTTTGCCAACATCAAGCACCAGAAACGTAATTTAGAACCATATAGAAATTTTATATCTCTAACGTTTTTGTACAGTGATGCATATGCCTAATATTGAAAGTAAAGAGATATTTACGGTTAAACACGAGTCTTACATTTGGATATTGCACCTAAGTGGTTTCTGGTATTAATATTGTCTGGTTATCATGATAACAGTAAACAAGAGGTTTTGATGTTGACGATTTTAAATTATTAATCCAACATTTTGAGCCCAAATAACTGCTTGCAGTTAATTTGCGCTATTATTTGCAAAAGCTGTTTCGAATTTTTCATAGCGCACTAACTGTTGTACCCCAGAACGATTGCATTTTCCTTAATTACATACATAAATCATCAATTTTTCAGCTTTAATACTCGTTAAATTTCATTAATTATCATCTAATTCAATTTTAAATTGCCGAAAGAGTGTTTAGAACACTCCCGAGCCCTCAAATCGCATAATTAATTAACTAATTTCGAGAAATTACTTTTTTTTTCATAATTTCACACCTCTATATTTCAATATATTTGCATTTGGGATATTTTGAAGGAAAGAGATATAGGAGGATGGTGCGATAAATACCTGTGTTAAGGAAGACAACGGAAATGTTTTGCATTTAGAAATTTATTTCTCGACATAATCTCCTTGTAACTCTATAAACTTAGTCCAGCGGTGCTCCAACTTTCTTAGGCCATTCAAATAATACGATTGTCGAACGAAATTAGCTTCTGTTTCGGCAGTAACCTGCGTATTTGACATTAACCGCTTTCCCCCAAGCCATTTTTTCAAGTTAGGAAAAAGAAAGAAGTCACGGGACGCCAAATCAGGCAAATATGGTGAATGGGGCACCAAGTCGTAACGAACTTTTGCTGTCGTAACCGCAAATGGATGAGCCGGGGTATTATCATGATGGTAGAGATTTTTTTCTTCGTTGTCCTGTGATTATTCTTCACTTCTCCAAATAACTCATTAAATTAACGTCTTGTGAACTTCAAAAAGCCGTCACCTGTTTCGGCTGATGGAATTGTCTTTGCTTTCTTTGGTGCACGTTCGCCCGAAAAAAACATTTTGCCGACTGACCTTTGGTTTCTGGCGTGTAGTGATGTATCCATGTCTCATCTGCAAACACATAACGCCGCGGAAATTCACTCGCATTGTGCTTAAACATGTCCCAACATTGCTTTGAAGTTTTTACGCGATTTCGTTTTTGATTAGTCGTCAGCAGACGCGACCCCATCTCGCCGATAGCTCTCTCGTACTCAATTTTTCGTGAAGGATGTTTCGCACACATTCAATTGAGATATTTACCATATTTCCAATCTCTCTAACCTTTACTCGACGGCCTGCTAATACGATATTACAACCTTTGATCATATCGTCCGTGGTCGCCTCAATGGAATGACTTGGCCGCTCTTCATCAAAAACGGATGTTTGGCTTCAATTCATTAGACCACTATCTGATAGTAGCCATGGTACATGGTTCTTATCAACTGCATCCAACTTCCCTCTGATTTCTGCACACGTTTTTCCACCAAGAAAAAGAAATCGAATCACTGACTAGTATTGTTGTTTTTCCATAATTTTAACAAATACATGAACTTGCTCACTTTCAACAGCTCTCTAAACAACACTACTCGATGTATCTTTCCGACATTTTGACAGACGTCGACTAAAGAACAGTACTCACAGCCAGAAATTTGACACAAAGCGCCATATGTCTCCAAACACGAGTATCTTTTCATACCATCCTCCTATCTACATTTAGGCCATTGAGGACAAAATTACAAATATTTTGAAATCTATTAGAAATATACATATTAAACCTATATTGCGTTGGTTTATTTCTAGGTGAAAAAACTCAAAATTTAATAAAAAATAGGCGCTCTATTTAAAACAACAAAGTAGGTCCTTGATTCTCTGCTTATCACCTTGTATATCCAGAAATACTTTTGGAAGCTAGCTTATGGTGCCTGTTACATTATTTGAACATTTTGGTCTTATACCATTTGCACAGTAGATACAATTTTACGATTCCATAAGATTGGGACACCTGTATATAAAATAGAGAACTTGACGGAAGTAATACGTCTTAAAAATGACTTGAATCACATAATTAATTGCTGGAATGACATAAATGGCAGTAATGAGTTCAATCTGAATTTAACTAAAGATCCTATTGTAACAGAGAATGTAATTGCTTTCTATTAAAAATGTAGTAGTGCAATTTGCACAAAAGCAAAGTATCTTCTTCTAAGCGCTATGCTTATTAACATTAAATACTACTGTCGGTTGATTAAATTTTAAGTATCTTTTTATTCATAACAATTAACAAAATTTACAACAGTATATTTATATTTAAACAAGCAAATCATACTTAACACTCTACTGGATAACATGTACTTATTTCCTCTTAATGCACTACTAATGCATTTTTACGACTGCATGAATAAGAGATTTATATATGTCTGCCTGCGTTTACTACCTCAAGGAGCGTACTTTTATCGTATCTTTTATGGCAGAAGCAATAACACCGGCTTACATTGAACGCAAGTGGACATAAGTGGATCACATTAGGCGTACATCCACATCCTATTATGCTGGATGCTAGCGAAAAAGTACACAACATCCATAAGCCCAAGGAATGTATGTATGTTGTACTTCAAACTCGTTAAACATTTTAGTAAGCTCACATACGTATTGCAGATATAGAACTGACATGCAACGAGCATTACACGTCTCGTATCATAAAATGACTTCTTTAGAAATATTTGCTTCTGATATCTTTCCTTTGAGGATTTTATTATTTGTTGAAGAGCTTCCTGTTGGATATAAAGACACGATTCATATTTTTAGAACTTATCGAAATCGTAGCGTAGTGTATTCGTCGAAATAAGCCAGATAAAAGACCGAATCGATATGATTTAATTATGGAGTGCGGCAAGGTATAGCGTTAGGGCCACTTTTGTGAATTACGCAATGAAGTTCCAGAACAAGGAGAGTGTAGACGATAGCATGACAATGTATTTGTTGAAATAAATTAGAATATATGGTAGAGAAGGTCTTCTTGCAATTAATACGTTGTTATGTGATAATACGAAGGCAGTTTGACACTAATCTAGCGTAAGTAAGAAAACGCACGATTTCTGTTCTTTTTCTCATTTATTTTTCAACATAGTCTCTTTTACCTCAATACACTTGATATTCTATCACTTTCGAAAAGTAATTCTGCTCGAGCTCCTCAAAATAGTGTGGAGTTTCGGTCATGACCTCATCGTTTGTTGAAAAACGGCGTCCTCCGAACCATTTTTTTAGATTTGGGAACAGGAAAAAGTCACAGGGGGTTAGGTCTGGCGAATGCGGTGGGTGGTAGATCAATTCGTAGCCCAATTAGTGCAATTTTGTCTGTGCAACGGCCGCCCTGTGAGCGGGTGCGTTGTCCTGATGGAAGGGAACCTTTTTGCGAGCCAAACCAGGGCGTTTTTTCGTCAAATCGGCGTCGAAACGGTCCAATAAATCTGCGTAGTGCACCAGTTATTGTTTTACCCTTTTCCAAGTAATTAATGTGAATAATGCCTTTCGCATCCCAAAAAACCGTTGCCATCATCTTTTCGGCCGATCGGGTGGTCTTGGCCTTCTTCGGTGGGCCTTCACCGCTTTTTCTCCACTGCTTCGACTGTTCCTTCGTCTTCGACGTCTAGTAATGGACCCACGTTTCATCAACAGTGACGTATCGGCGAAAAAAATCCTTTGGATGGCGTTTTATTATTGCCAAAAGCTTATTCGAATCCGTCACACGTGTGCGTTTTTGGTCGACAGTGAGCAAACGCGGCACCCATCGCGCGGATAGCTTTTTTATATTCAAATGTTCGTACAATGTTATGTACACGCTCAGTTGACATGTTTAGAGCCTCTGCTATCTCACGCACTTTGGTTCGACGGTCTGCCTTGATCATATCATGGACTTTGTTGATGGTTTCTGATGTAGTGACGGTTTTTGGGGCACCTGGACGTTCATCATCAAACACACTCTTACGACCATGAACAAATTCAGCTTTCCAAAATGTCACTGTTGCTAACGACGGTGCAGACTCGCCATAAATAGCTTTGATTTCTGCATTGTTTTTCCCTTTCAAATGAAGGTACTTAATCACTGAACGATGTTCGACTTTTTCCATTTTCAAAAAACACAAAAGTTGCTTGCTTTCGACGACTGTTGTAAATCGTGGTAAATACCTAGACGGTTCTTGGTACGTGGAACGCTATACCGCGGGCGATCGATGACTCAAAGTTACCGATGTGGTTAGTTACGAGGTAGAGTGCCTTATGTGCGGACGATCTTAGTAAGAATTTCTAGAGTATTTATTTTTCTCTTCTTTCATTTCATCAGAATTTGTTTTTATTTCCATCTTTAGAATTCCTTATTAATTTCGTCTAAATTTCGTAGCAACAACAAAATAAATATGCGAAACTCTCATTCCCAGGCGACCTTGACTTCAAATTATTACGTGAGCTTTTCGCACAGTAGGTCTACACCCAAACATTCTTCCAAGTGGACTAGTATCTCCCGCATGGAATTGCTGGGATATCACTCAGTGCCCTCCACGCTCTCTCGCATGTACGGCGAGAGAGCGAGGAGGGAATCCCGATATAGCTAATTTCTCATTTTCCCAATCTGTATATAATATAAATATAACCATTGGCAATCAAAATGTAGAAAGGGTTAAAATTGTAAAATATGATTTTTGAAAAGTTATGAGTGAACGTGCTTTTAATAAAGTTAACAGTAATGAATTCTTGTTTTTTTGTATTTTAAGAATTTCCTTTGTTTAGGATTTTTTTTGTTTTGTAAAAGTTAGTGAATGTACGGCTTGGTATCAGTCGCAGGATGATATTGATAGCAGTAGCACGCATAAAGCTAGAAGTTAGCACAGAGAAGATATAAATATAGAGTTTACTTTTTTGTTCCAAAAGGAATTGCATCGGAATATCGAAGATATAGGTTCAGTGTTAAATATAAAAGTCATATCATGGATTAATATATTAATGTCGTATATATACAATGCATTAGAATTTGAAAGCAAATTAGTGCAATCTACACGAACATTATATTTTTAATTGTAATGTGAAAATAAAAACTGATTAGCCAGATGCTTTAAAGAAAAGGATTGCCGTCTTACTGGAAATGTTTGGACGTCAGACAAAACTCTCCGAATTACTAAATCTATTATTGTATTATTTTTATTTGTGCCAAACATTGTTATGGCTCTTACTACTAAATTTAAAGGCTCTCTGTGCGAGTTTTTTTTTGCTACGGCTAATAAATTACACTCTAAAGATCTTTTACCGCTGCTTCCCCAAGTGTAAACGCTACCACTTTTATTTGTAAACTGATGTGTAAACAAGAATTTATCTTATCATTCCATAAGACCATGAGCTCACTTCTCCTGTGATTCCGTTCCTGCGCATGGAATCTAATCAAATTGTGTACATATACGTAAATGGTTTATCCAATTTAAATAGTCTAATAAGGAAATGCGGATATTTTGCCTTGATCCAGCAACATATCCGAGATAGCCGCATGATTGGTATAGTGTCATCGTTTATCCAAATTCCTGTTAAACTACACATATAAATAGACTACACAAATACTCAGTAACACAGAAGTTTTGGTTTATATCGGACTGCGGGTCTGTAATACCGTATCTTAATTTAGCACCTTACCGGCACGAAATCTCGTGGCATTTTGGCCTTGTTTCTATGCTTAATAGAGACTTTGTCGGGAAACTACACAGTTGTGCGTGTCTAGTAACGGCATGGTTGATGTGTCAAAAGAGGAAGTTATCGTTGGTGATGGTTAGTGTAAATAGTTGTCAATAGTGATTAAAACCGTGAATTTTTAATTTAGACTTGTGTCACAACATAGTGTGAACTTTTGAAATTCTTTATTTGTGTTTGGTTAGCAAAATATTGGTCTAATTGTAAAAAAGAAGGTAAGATTGTCGATTCTTGTTTGTAATGCTTTGAAATTCGTGTGAAACCATTCTTGGTTTTTGTAGCAACAAGTACATTAGTGAGAGATTCTTAACATTGAGACCTCTACTCTGTTAAGTGATAACTAAAAATGCTTTTGGGCTATACTTTAATCTTTAGTATGTAGTAAGAAGATTTAGTATAGCTATTCGTTCTTCCTATATAATAGCTCCCGGAATATTTAAGTGACTATGGAAACTCATTTTTACAAGCTCAAGTACAAGCAATGTAAAAAATAAATCACGATAAACAGTATCTGATAGTTTTAAACGTTACTACAGAAAATACCTACTTACTTCGCTGTCGATTTAGTACACGCAGACAAACGCTTACTTATATCATGACTGTCTGCCTCAATTCAAGACAATTACTGTTTCAATTATCCACAATACAATTACTGTTTTTAATCAAAAGAAATATTTTCTTAGCGCTTTTTTTCTTCACTTAAGTAAAGTATATACTTGTAATAAAATAATTGTATTTCTTTATTTAAGACATTTGTTAACTTGACTCAAGAAAATCTTGCGGAAAATTTGAAGAAAGCATTTCTTAGTGCAAATAAATGGCCATTATAACACAAAACAATATTTTCTTAAGGATGGTAAATAGTTTTCTTAATTTAAGAAAGCGTTTAGGTATTTTTCATAAATCAAGAGTTTAATTTTCTTAAAATGAAGCATTTATTTACTTAGAATTCTTCAAATGCATATTATTTATATCTACATTATTAGCTGCACTTACCTTGTATAAAACAGTACGATATATCCGTACATAATGCAGTAGATTATTCTCATTGCTTGTGAATTTAAAAACGCTAAGGTAAGTTATTTATAGAATAATGTTCAAACAATAGTGAATTTTAATGTAGAAGTACACAAGAACAAAGTGTCTAGAATTAATGACCAAGGTAATATTGATATAAACAGCTCATGGCGTTGATGGAATCACTCCCAGCAAAAACAATGTGGGAAGAGAAAAGCACTAACGCTTTTTACTCCCACCCACATGGCTGTTTATCTCTCAGTTTATGTCATTCACCTTCAAAAACTGCACTGAAATATTTCCTGGCGTCACCTGTTGCCGCCTAGAAAGTAGCGTCACAAACCGGAATACAGATGCCATACTTACCCATACAATCGTATAACCTTTAACGTTCAACGTTCCATAAACATTTTCAAAGGATGCGGGTTAATGTAATATTTTTTTTTTCATTTTACTACTATTTACCACGTGTACTAGCTTAACTATAGTTTTTTTTAAAGATATAATAAATAATAATAAATATAGGGATAAATAGACTTAGATATTAAATCGTTAATTATTAAACTACATAAAAATAATCCCTATTTATTTACATTATCAAAGAAATAGTTTAAGTATACTGTAAGACATAAAAAAAAACTTTTTCATTAGATCATTTACTTCCTCGTAATGTTAATTACACAGGCCAACAAAAAAAAATTATTCGTAGAAACTTTTTAAACAGATACATCAAAATCTTATGTATTTTCAGGTACTGAAACCGTATCTGGTATCAGTTTTTTTTTGTATCACCCACAGTTCTCTCACAATATGACATCAATTGTATTTTAACATGGTGAAAATTGGATATATAAAAAATAAAAACATTTAACTTAAACCCTACTTTTATTTAATTAAACAGCAATTTTTATCTATCACAACATATACCACTTCAATACAAATATTTTATGTGCTTATTTTTTTGTATTTGCTTTCCTTTTTCTCTGTAAAGCTTCTTATATAGAATTTTCTACAATGCGATGCATTTTGTTGTTCTCGATGAAGTGACCAACAGTAATCACCCATCATGTTGATATTCCACTATCCCTGGTACCGTTTCTCCATCACCATGGAAAGTTTGTAAATCCCTTTTGTTGACCAAGGATCATGCAAACAACTTTCAAATCCTCACATTGCATCCAATCGTGAGCCGGATAGTAAATTTTTTGTAAAATCATGTCAAGATTTTTGTAAGTTTCCATCATATGGATTGAATGAGCAACAGGCAGTGAAGCATAAGTATTTCCATTATGTAAAAGAATAGCTTTTAAACTAGTTTTTAATGAGTCTATAAAAAGCCTCCAATCTGCCTTCCTGTACTCAATACCAAATTCGTTCATTAGACTACCAATATCATGACAGTAAACTAAAACCTCTTCTTGCTTGTAAAAGTAAGCAAACTGTTGATCTGTTGTTCTATATTGATAAATAGATGTTCCAGATGCCAATAAATGTTTTTCTTTCAGCCTAGAATCAAGCAATTCTGCTTTTTCCTTAGTCAAACCCAAATCTCTCACTTAATCATTTAACTCAGCTTGTGTAAACAACTGCGGTTTTAAATCTTCTGGAGAACATTGGAACTTAATAGACTGAGGTGGCTCAGGGACAGGGGCTCTGTCCATGTCCAACCAGCCGAATAGTTGAATTAAGGTTAAGGTAAACAATTACTTTTTTATTTTTGGGGTTATACCCAGAAACATCAACGCTGCAAAAATAACAATCATTTGAATGATTTTTTTGCTCTCTCCATACCATGGGTGCTGCAAATCTAAAAGCTTTCTTTTCTTTTTCAGACCATTTCCTAAGATCCTCAACACAAACATAACATACCTTGTGAGGAGCCCAACATTTTTCTTGATCGCCGATTTTTACACCAAAATATGCAAAGTATACTTTTTTACAAAGTCAGTAATGTTCCTTTGGTGTTTTTTAATTACAAACTCACCACATATGTTACAAAAAGTGTTAGGACAGTTTTTACAACCACGGCTAGCCATACTTAAAGCACAGATTGATAAATAAGTACCAAAACTTAGAGTACATGGGCCAAACACTGAAAAATGAGGTTATATTGATTGGAAGAAAACAAACAACTGTCCCATTTACCAGAACTGCCAACTTAATAACATTTGATTTTACTGCTAACGTATTACGTTATACGTTACATTTGAATGATAAAAAATTAACTTTTCGCGTTTTGAATATTAAAATGCGAAAAATTAGTGGGTGATACAACTTTTTGATTATTATTTTCGGACTCAGCATATCCAAAAACATAAGAATTAGGTAAAATTAATAAAGTTTTTTTTTTATCGTTGGCCTGTGTTATTAACCTTAAATTTTTTTTTCCATTATTGTCTTTTTTCCTTTATTGGATATCCTTGCAACTGGACTTTTGAGCCCGAAACCGGTCGCTTAATTTCTCTTGAATTTCTAACCCTTCGAAAATATTTAATTAATACAAATAAAATTTCAAGAAAATAATTTTCTTATATTATACATTTTTATAGTCTTGAAATAAAAATATTTTTTTGAACTCACAGAAAAATTGGCATAGAAAAGAAAAGAAAAGGTGGCGAAAACATCATGTGTATGAATTTGAGGTAAACTGTAATTCCTTGTTATACAAATAGCCATTAAATGGAGATCAAACTTATTTTATGACAATATCGATATCTATGCTTTATATACTAGCATCCTGTTGCAAGCCACTTTCGATGGTTCTTAACCTCCCACGAACATGAGAATACCTGAATTTCTTTTAAAGTAAGTGACCCCCCATCAATATCATGTCAATTTTGTAAAAATGTCGATAAAATTTACTCACAGCAAGCTTAGGGATACATAATTACATGCCCAACCTACTAGGAAAAAGTAGGTTATTTAAAAAAAATGTTGAGATAATGTTGCATTAAATACTTTTATAGAAAAAATAGCAAAAATGTATAGACATGTTTATTTAGGCCTTTATATTCCTCTAGAAAAACAACATCAAAGGATCTGGTAAAATTAACGAGCTTGAGTAACCTGAAATATTAAACAAAATGAAATATTGCATATCGGCGCAAAAAGTTGAGTATACACAAATGCCAGTAAGCGGGGTTAATAATACGTTTCGTCACCTAGATCAAAATATTATCTTAATATTTATTTAAGGATCACTTACATGTGTGCTGCAATTTAAGCAGCAGTTGTGGAACGGAGCCCGTCAGCACCAAAAAAATATATGAGGTGTGGGAGAGATAAATCTAGAAAGAAAATAGCAACAATATCATAAAAATATCAGCTATTTGAGACAAGTTTTGAAAAATATGGCACATTGATTTCAACAAACAGAAAGTTATGATCAGAATACCACGTCTGAAGTCAGAAATTAGAAAAGAAGATATTTAGTATTAAGAATCTTGTTGCATCCGCATATTTCCACAAAACTCCTACGCTAAATCATTTGATATTATTTATCAAACGCCAGTTGCGCTAACCACAACATCAACAAATTTCTTTTGTTCAAGGCATTTACAGCTGTTAACCGAAATAGATGCTAATCTGACCAGAAATACGTTGATAACACGCTTTTCGTTATTTAATCGCATTATTTTTAGAGCCGTAAAATTGTACGCGGAACCTCTGAAGCATACTAATGCTTGTATGGACATTTCCGTAGTTTTCAAAACACAGATACATACGCATATGCGATACACGTATGTGTAGAATCGGATTGTAATAATTGCGCAAACAAGATTTGGCGTAATCGTCGCCGTATTTCAAATAAATAATTTCATAACACGGTACCAGTCATTACAGAATACGATTTTGTCAGCAATTATGAAGCGCTTACCATGTACTTTAGTATCGTACATCATGTTCTAGTACAGATTTATCTTCGTACATCGCGATATTCGTTGACACGAGGGACTATATGAATGTTTGTTTAGACGTTAAATCACAATTTTATTGACTACATGCACATATGTTAATCTAATTGATAACATAATACCTATTGTAAATCATTTATGCGATTCATGTTGTGTACTGTAATGTTATTAACATCAGAACCAATATCACAGCCAATTACGATACTCGTTTCACAATAATAATAGTAGTAATAATAATAATAATAATAATAATAATAATAATAATAATAATAATAATAGTAATAATAATAATAATAATAATAATAAAAGTAATAATAATAATAATAATAATAATAATGGTAATAATGGTAATAATGGTAATAATATATGTTTATTACACATCAAAATTAGAGTACAAGTAGAGAAAAAAAAGTGCAAATCTGCATATTTATCAAAGTAGTAGATGGCAAATAGGTGAAATCAGACAGTTAGCATAAATATGCAAGCGTCTGTTTTTCATTTCACCCACAACTGCTGTAACAACGAAAAAAGGTATATTATGTCGAAAGATTACAAAAAAAGAGTTAACAAAACAAAAAAAAGCAAAATTGTATATCAAATAACAAGACAAAATCAAAGCGGTATTTATTAAATGTCATAGTTCAAAATCATATGTAGCACAATGGAGTGTTACTTAAAAACCTGAGCGGGAAGATTATTGAATCGCTCGATGTCGAATGAGAATGATCTCTCAAAAAGAGCTGTGCCATGGGCAGGCGGTGTGATATAATAATCAAGCATGATGTCAACGTTGTGAACGTTACTCCTAAATCTCAACCCAAGATAAAGACAGGAAGGGGTCTTCATGGTGAGAAAAAAGCTAAATTGGTGTACCTAAACGTCGACGATCACTTATGCTTAACCAACCCAGGTCACACAATTTATAAGAAACATGCTCACGTCTGCGTAGGTAACATATGAAACGAATACAAGAATTTTGAAGTTTTTGAATCCGCTAAGTCCTGTTGTCAAGACAAGGTGCGTACACAACATCACAAAAACTAAAATACCATTAATTTGAAAATTGAATCTTGATTTTGGTATATTTCTTTGATATAAATTTTTTTCAAGGGTTCATAAAAATAAAAATTAAATTTTTAACGTTTCGATAATTTTTTCTTTTCTTCAGAAGTGTATGTTCTATTTTCTTTAGAATAAGACATGTCAACGAACACAACAATAAAATTTTACATGTTACTTGATTGATATTATTTGATATTATTAAAATAATTATTGTTAATATTTTTACAACTGCCAAAAAGGCGAATATTGTTTAAAAAAAAAATTAAAGTGTTGTGTTCGTTGACATATTTTATTTTAACCCAAGGATGCACATCACGGGCCTGTGAAGCCCGGCCTCTTCAACAAAATGTAGCCGTGTTTCTAAATTTTTGTTTTATTTAAAATACCTCTAGCAACGCTTTAAACTTTGAACTTTGAAGTAACAGTTTCTGTATAAGAACCAGGAATTATGTTTTATGAAAAGCATAAATAAAAAAAAATACGTTTCTGCCCCATATCTACCTATGCATCCTAGGGTTAAGGAAAGTAAAACAAGTAAAATACATTTCTGATGAAGATAATAAAATTGTCGAAACGTTAAAAATGTTATTTTTATAACCTTTGAAAAAAAATTATACCAACAAGTCGTTAAAATCAAGATTCAATTTTCAAGAACGGCTAAGAAAGAAATTACATTATTTTATTTAAAATGTGATAATATAAGAGCATCGGACACACGAAAGTATCACGGATGTATTACCTGCGTTAATATGTAAATCAGGTTGGTTAGAAAATCTGGTTAGGATCGAAGTTAATGCAATCATTGGCCGAGAGCATATCCTGCATGTGAAATGAAGAATAAAGCTGGGTATCGTCAGCATAAGAATGATGATATTGATGACGACAGTGGTTCAGGCAGGTGTGTAATTTCGTGGCATAAAGTGTCTAAAGAAGTGGGCCCAAAATTGAACCCTGAGGAACGCCACTGCGAACAGGCGAAGTATTAGATACCTTATCGGGCAAAAACAGATTACCAACATATTTATTGCTGCATATCGTCATATTTCTTAAGTTAAAGTATAACATACATATGTGGTATCGTTGGATTCGCCCTTCAACTATCTTTTCAAAAACGTAAAAATATACAGGATATTCTATTTAAAATAAAAAACTTGACGTCATTTTCGGCAACAGTTAGCATGGCGGGAGACACTGTGTATTCATCTGCGTTATAAAGGTTGGGTATGGCCAAAAATGTTTTAAGTAATTGTTTAAATCTACGCGTCGCCGGTTCCCTCTTTATTTCGGTTGGTAGTTTATTGTAATAAATAATTGAGCGGTATTTCAGACTATTCTGGTATAGTGATGTACGGTGAAGTCGTATGCTGTAACTGTTGCAAGATCTGATGGTCATGTCATTATAAATATGCATCGCAGTTTTTAATACAGACTGTGGCATTTCGATTAGAGAAAACAAGCAATTTGTAGAAGTAAAGTGACCAGTGGTAAGATATTTAGTTGTTTAAAGAGCGGTCGGCTCTTTAGTAAAGGAAGTGCCCGTGCAAGCAAGGCATTGAGCCCCAAAATGTGATGCTGTCCCATAGGCGTGACCCGATATAAGCGAAGTAAAACGCATCGACTGCATCCCCACCCAACCTCAATGATTTCTCATACCATACACTGCAGAAAATAATTTGGTCTCCAGAGCAGCACAATGGTCTTTACACCTTAAATAAGGATGTACCATTAAATCGACAAAACTGATGAAGTTTAGGTTTGCCATTGAATGAAACATATATGCTATCTGTTACATATTTTGAAAATATTAGATTCCGCGCAATCTAATGTAGATACTTGTTTTACCGATACTTTTGTATTTCGACCGTTACGTAAAATATACCTTCTTCTGCTTCTTGTACGTGAGTAGAGTAGACGTGTTTTTATTAACCTGATATACCTATATTGCCCTTTTTTATTTCTTCTAAGCTAAATCATAACATATAACATAAACTGAATTGCGCAGAGCTCAACCTGAACCGCACTAATCCAATTTTATCGCTATTTAATATCAGCCCATTCTCCGCACTAAACTCCTTGTTCAGACTGCAACCACATACTTATGCAATTCAATAAAGATTATAAAAATCTATCTGAAATGGGTACGATCTTTATCCTTCGAAATTGACTAGGTATAACCCAATTCATTTTCAAGTACTACAAAAGAGCTATACCTATTAACGCGGATGAAAAATTCTCGAAGAAATTCACCATCATATAAAGAAGAAGCGAATAAAATACTAACGAATATTATGTATTCCTCGCCTAATAACACAGCGATAAAAGCGCCAAGTATTTAATTGACCATTCATTACAGCAAACCATTCGTACATCCCTGCAAGTGCGTAATTGATTTTATTCAGAGCGGCTTTTAACTTCTATTTCTTCTGTATTTGTGAGGATGTAGGGTGCCTGCCGACAATGGCGAATATTGATCTGGAAAACGTCTAGACCATAGAATACCACAGGTAACGAGCAAAAAATTACCTTTATCATAAATAGAGAAACAATTTGCCGAGCTCTTATTGTTAAGACAACTTCGTTACATTTGAGGAATATTTCCTCTACTACAATGTAAAAAACTAACAACAAAAGTATATCCTCTACTTTAACAAGCTGATGACAAAGAAGAGTAGGTATCTTTGCGGAGAAAACGTAAGAGAAAATTGCAAATTTACGTAATTGGAAGATTATTACTCGGTCAACAAATCCATTCTAGAGATGTTTTTGAAGATATAAATTCTTATTTGTTGTGTCAATTCAAAGTCGCAAACAGGTTATTTCCACATATAAATGTTTATGGAGAATAATTCAAGGAAATTCTGGCCACAATAAAATAAATTTTCAAAATTATTACATTTTGCAGCTCTAGAAGCTACTCCACTCGCATATGAACCATTGCTTTGATAAAAATCTGGGACAAGCGATACTATTATGACATTATCCATTTTAAACATGTCTTGTAAAAGATGATGATTAAATAATTTAATGTCAAATTGTCTGTCTGTCAATCGTAAATCTACAGGTGTTGTGCAGTAACTAATTATTGAAGTATAATAATAATTCCCCATCAGTGTAATATGGTCTTCAATAAAAAATGTTTATGGGTAATTTTCAATAACTGATCCAGTACTTTTAAAAAACTGTTCCAAAGATTTAAGTGCCCTGTAAAGCTTCGAAAATTTCTGCAATCGTGTAGAATATGGTTTTAAACTTGAAAATCGAAAAAATAACCTTGAAAATTTTTTATTTATGGATCTGTGTTAGTGTTTCAGATATTTTAACATTTCCGTCACACACAAAACGCCACCAAGAAAAAATACGAAAATGGTCCCTCACTACTTTAAATAATTTTTTTATTAACATGTATTCCGTTTTACCCAAAAAATGATTTTAGACCCCATAAAAATAACGCATTTAAGAAATTGATAAAGAAAAACACAACAAATTAATAAATATTAAAGAAAAACACCACTTTTCTATTTTTTCCAAAACACATAAAAAGTTTATGAAGAAAGTCAGTGGAATTAGTAGAACTATGTTTTCTTATATCCAAAAACAAAAAAGATCTTATAGTTCTTTTAATATAATTATTTTTTTTAAACAACCTAGTGTGATGGATGTGTGAAATGGGGATGGAAATGGGAAATTAGGACCGATAAGTTAAAGTGAATACAAAAACTATTTAAAAAGCGCCCAAAAATTCTATAATTGCTAGTAAACAAAACGTAAAAGTTATTTCACTAGTAACATTGCAACTTACCATTCTTAACTACTAAGAATTTGTAACGTCAAAACAGAAAACTGTACTGTAATAAACATTATTCAAGCGCTCCCAATAAAGAATCTACTTCGTTCATATTCTCAAATTTAAATAGTCGAGATGATATCTTTGTTGGTGCGTTTAAAGTACAAAGGATCTCGTTTTTAGGAATTATTTGAATATCCGCCTTTTGGGGCTACAAAGAATCTTTTTTGATTTCTGCATGAATGAAATTGTAAGGTTACTGCCTTTAACATTTAAAATCCACCTTGGGTACCATTCAGGCTCAAGTGTCATGGCAACCCATTCGCCTTCTTTTTTTATGTCATCCACCACAACATCCTCTACATTGTCATCAGTTAAAAAGTATTGAAAAGGAATTTTCTAGTTTCAGTAAAGGAAACACGGCGTATCTACATAAATTAGCATTACCATTAGGCACCGGTACCAATTTGATACTGATTTGGAACCAAATTGTTGTGCAAACACAACTCTTTGTGCTGAGAACATGACATGGTATGAGTTCCCTCAATTTCAATAAATTCCCATTGACTTCGTTCCACGTCACTTGGTGAACGGACGCGTCTAAACACCTTTCTTATACTTTAAACATTAATTGTAATTCTTAATTATAGTTACTAATTTTGAGGTTGTGAATGTAGCTTTAATCTTAAACAGTTTCTTTTTGCTTGTAGCTTTTCTGATCCTATTTTCTGTTTGACGTTCTAATGCTGCTTCCCCCATAGATTTTAGCTTGTTTTTTAAGATATTAATTTTTTAGTTTTTTTCGTTTTCACTTGGATTGACCGTTACAGTAACACTTTCTGAACGACTATTGATTGAAACGCATACTGAAGAATTCTGCTCCATGTTTAAGACCGCAGATAGTAATTTTTTATAGAAACTTACATATTTCCGTCACGCCACTCTCACGTTTCATTATTTTGCGAACGCGACGGAAATGAGGCGCGAAGGAAATGAGAATTTGGTAAATAATAACGATTTATATCAAAATGTAAACAACTACATAAACTAATCTTAGGAAATCAGAAGCTGTACAACATTAACTGTTTTTTTTTTTAATATTTAATAAACATTTAATTGATCCCTTAAAAAAGTTATCCTATGGGACAGAAATGAGGAGAGAAAAAATACGTAGTAAAAGCTTCTTTTCCCAAAAAATGAAATAAAAGGGCGATATTTTGCAGGAGGAATCAACTAATTTACACACGCTGTCTGCAAAGAAACATAACCAAACTCTATCTAAGAGCTTCTAACGTCATCTAACGACTGACTTCACTACTTAAACCATGCGTGACTGAAAAAGCAAATCGGGGTTGCACAAGAAATATTCATGCTTTAACAATATTCATTATTGATACACTTTAATTTTTTACCAATTTTAGAAAGTCAACACATGACAGATTAGGAACAGATAAGTGTTACTGTAATCAATAGTAATTATAGTAGTAAAAAGTAGGTGGCAACATACGTATGCCATAGTTACGTGTGACGGAAATGAGAATTTAATTGTATAAAAATTAAAAAATATATATAAAATTAAAAGTTTTGCCAATTATTTGTTTTTGCTCTATCCAATCCACCTGCTGTACCACAATATACTTTGTAAGTTCACGAAATACATGTGTGACATCCCAGTATCATCAAAGTGAAAAGTTATTGAAATATATTTTTAAATATATCAACAGCCATCGTCAGTTTTTAAAATATACGAATATAACGTATAACTTTTAGGTTAAATACAAAATATTCTAATTTTGAAGGTAATTGTCACAACACACAGAAAAAGTAAAAATAAGATCATAAGAGTTGTCCCAGATTTTTAGGAAGCCAATGGTACATAATAAGATCATCCATAGTAAGAAAAAGTACAAATATCTGTTCTATTAGTACACTAGCGTATTTTGGGTTATCTCGATAAACATTAGATTTTACTTCACCATTATTGTAACACCAGACCCTTTTATCCTAGATAGTGGTTTTTTGGGTCACCGTTATAAATTTCGCACTTAACCTTTGCGTAAATCTCCAGGGAATTTGACCACTCGTTCTCCTAACATTTTTTCTCTTGATGCGAACTTTTTGCAGATGGAAGTATCGTAGAAGAGTGTACAATCGATCGCAAATTCTAATGAATCATCTACCTTAATATTCCTCTTTAAAGCCTGTTTTCCACGCCGCGATTTATTGGTCTATTAATTGAACAAGTTGATCTTTGATTATGTAAAACAGCAAAAATCGGCACGATTTCTTGCACAATCTATCGTACGATTAATTGAATTGAATAGAACATGCTCTATTTTTGCCACGATTTTCCGATGATTTTTCACTAACTTTGCTGTTTTAATATCAACACGATAACAGAAAAGTATCTACGGTTTGTTTAATGTTTTTAAAGTGACGTGTGAATAAATTTCGAAAATTTATTATTATTTTGATGATGTAACGGATAATTTGAATTAAATAACCGAAACCGAAGCAACCTAAGCTAATCTCTCCGTATACCAAAACTGCCAAAACTTTGACAAAGGCAGATTGCCAATCTACTTTTATAACCAGATGAAAATGTTCTACTTAGTAATTCTCCCGTTCAACTATTCAACGAAACCAAACGAGGATTCTCGATTGTTAAAAAATTGTTCAATTTATTGTAACATGTAAAGCAGTGTATTTCTACCTGTTTCTTGGTTAGGAATTTGTTCAATTAATTGACCAATAAATCGCCGCGTGTAAAGTAGGCTTAATAGGATAGAATAGAATAGAATAGAATAGAATAGAATAGAATAGAATATACCTTTATTGTCCAGCAGAAGATCCAATTATAGGACAATAATAAACTCATAATATAACAAAGTAGGTTTCCATACCTAAATTAAATTACATTAAATATTACAGAACAACAAAATAATTAAAAAATTAATAGATAACGCAAGTGACGCTCCTAATTAAATATATCAACTCCTATATCTAAAGAAATGTAACAATTTCTGTGCTGAAAATTATCTATACGTGGGTATCTACAGTTACAAAAGTATTGGTACTTACTGGAGTGTAATTTTTACATATTCCAAAGAATGCAAGAACCTTTAGCTTGGTAAAAATTTTCCGAAATATTGCCAATAAACAAGATTTCTATTTGATCCCAGCTTTTTTGCTCCACACGGTATAATTTTATATTTTATTGATACTATTTTGAGTAATATTTCAAAAAAATATTTCGAAAAAATGTATGTTACTCTGTAATTATTACACAATCGGTTGACATTCTTTTTGTTTTTTTCATGTTTTTTTACTTGCTTTTTTTATTTTTTGATTTGCTTCACCCCACTGCGTGGAGTGAATCGAATCAATAAATAATTGGCCCAAAAAGCCATTTCAATCTTAATCGACATGAAGCGCATCACTCCTTTACTTCACTTCTTTAAAGAGTGGATTAGCAAAAATGTAATTCCGCAGGAGGTAAAGTTAAGAATGTCTTACTTTTCAAGTAGACTGGTACATTTTGGTAAGAGAAACAAATTGCAACTAAAGTAAATAAAACGGCCTCAAAGAAGCAGACTATACCCAGATATCACATGTTTAAGTCAGTTTTGTGAGAACAACGAAAATTGTCTTTAACCTACTCAAAATTATAATTGGAAATGTCTTTGAATACACACCTACCTCATCTGACAACTTGTCTAACATGTTCTATTTTCCAATTGGGATTTTTTTTATGACGGATGTGTCGGAAACATCCGGCTATATAAAAGAAAGATTCTTATCAGTAGATTTATTTCTTAAGGTGAAAGAAGTAAATTTATCAGCATCATTTTGATTGCCACATATCTATAGACACGTAGCATGCCTGAAACGACATAGGTATCTACTTTATGATAAACTTAATGTAATCTTCACCCTATAAAATGACATTTTCATAGAAGAAATTCATATTTAAAAAAGCGCCCTATCCAAACAAAGAAAGTTGTGGGTATGTTGAAAACTGTCAAACATATTAATATAGATTTTGATGAAACGTTTAAATACTTTCAGTTCTTCTGTGGAACAGTTTGTTTTAATATTTGGTAAGATATTTAATGGCAAACAACACAGGGCATCGGCACACTCCTCGCCACACAAAATATTAATTGATTCGGAACAGTCGTTTCAAAGGCTCGATGGGCCTCCATTTTCAACCGAAATATCGAACAAATACGAGAGAGAGATTTATTCGGTAACTCGGTTGAAAATGGAGGCCTTTGAAACAGCTGTTCCGAATTCATTAGTATTTTGTGTGGTGAGGAACGTGCTGATACTTTGTGTTGTTTGCCACATTACCCCGCAGTCCTTGCTATCATTATTTTAAGATATTTAATATATTCAATTAGTTTTATTAATTAGTTTACAAAACACTTGCCCGCTCTCAAACAAAAAAAACTTTCACTACTTAAGCAAAAACTAAACACTGTTGCACAATCATAGCGGGCGCTCAAGACACTCATTGGCGTAACATATGCACAACATCCAAACTATGTAAATATCGTAACCTTGACCCGATTCGCCTCACTTGAATGTAACTGAGAGTTAATTGTTATTCTAGATACGGAATATTGAATAATTCACGTAGCTCCTCCTCACAAGATATTCTGCCTCCCCCCCCCTCTCCCTCAAATTTTGAACTCTTTGTTTTTGACGGAAATAGAAAACCAAAATAATATCAAGCTATTTCATAAAAAACATATTTATTTGGCAACTTTGACACTTTCCAGTGATGTGTAACGTTGTTTTCCACGCCAAATGAATACTATTTAGAGAACACTAGCTTAAGAATTTCTTCGATATGTAGTAAGAAACTATATCATTGAATGGGTTTTTGGAAGGGCTACCATTTATTTAGTAAAAGACAGGGTGTCCTATCTTAAAATTTTGGGGATGGCATTAAACCTCTGTTCTCTGTTAACGGTTTCATAACTCACAATCAGTGGTCTATGGGTCCAGTGGCAGATCCAATGTCACGACACCATTCTCACGTTGGAGATTAAATAACTGCACTTTGCCATTTACGGCGAGAAGATAATAGTAATAGAGCCAGGGAGCACTTTATATACACCGTTTGTATATTGAAGGGGCCCTGCTTGAAAGTTTATGTATCCCGGAGGGCTGTGACCACACGTAAAAAAATATACCAAAGAAAACAACAGAAATACTACAAGAACACTGTAATTATAAAATACCAAACCAGATGGACTGCGCTTTGGATGAAATCAATCTGCAAGTAGAAGATTATGGTACGGCATTCTGTGGCACTGAGTTGAACGATTAAATAATGTATAATAACAATATAGACAATTTTACAAAAAAATTATTCGAGTTTTTTTGCCATTTCTACTGCGGTAACCTTGTTATTCGTTTTGATTCTTCGAACTACATTCTTGCCTCCTTCAGCTGTTTCCTTGGTTGTCTATTTAAACTTTGTTAATGATTCGTTTGTTTTATAGTTTTTGCTAGTATATTGTAGTGTTAAATAATTTTCCTACCTCCCGACGAGTCTCTTTCCTTCAACAGCACATTCATCACATCGCTTTCCTTTTTCAACCTTCAGATCTTCCCTTTAAGACATCATGTTTGGTAGATATGACACAAAAATGTATAGCGAATCTACTAATATTTCGATTTTAATGCAAATTCTTAAGGTTTTGTAAGAATGATTTTCTCTCTATGAAAATATCATGATAATATATACTACAAAAACTTCAAATGAATTACAAGTAGCAGTTTAACGGATTTTTGCTGACTGTGCCTGTAGTAAGAGTTGCTCAATCATATATTTTTTAATACAATGTTTATGTACCAACATTTTTGCGAGTAACTGTATGTCAATATGTAGGAGGTATTTAAAGGCCAGCAAGGTAGATCGGATTTGATATTTCCGAAATAGGGGAACTCGCATCGGTGGAACTATTTATTAATTGCACTTGAATCCATTTTCGGAACTTGGGTAATTAAATTTTCGCAATTTATGTATTTGGGCGAATTAACAGTTGAGAGATAGGAAATGGAGAACTTGTCAAAAAGCAATAAATTACTGGGAAGAAGTTCGATTGAATACTTTCAGGTATTTTTTTTAATCAAATTGCCGTTCAAATATCCTGAGTCATTAGTAACTTTAGAAAATAGTTCTTCAGATATGTTTTTAATGTTGTTGTACTATTATGGGCTGCGTTATTTTTCTGAATATTCTTTTTACAATTGTTAAAAATTATTCCATTTCAAATTGAACCTCATCACCTTTGCCTCTGGCACAGAATTTTCTGGCTACCCTGTGTTGAATTCCTAACTGACGAAATGTTGTAAATCTTAAAGATAATAACGTATTCGCACGTTACGTAACTTATATATCCTACTACGCACAATTAAATACCTAATTGAATTACTGTTTCCAAGATGTTACACCTACACAACTATTTAATACCAAATGGTCGTTATCAGATTTACTCCCCAGATATGCCAAGTAGAATTATGAAAAAAATAGTTGTACCTGTAGGTAAATGCTTATCAATAGTTATGAAGCACATGTTTGCATAGTCTAGATAAGTAGTATTAACTGATTTCCAAACATTTAAAGATAGAAATGTCAACACTAAGTTTATCTCAGTTGATGAAATACTCCATAATACTACTACAACTGAAGAAAAATGGAAAAATTGAAAAATGTACACATAAGTGTCAATATGTAGCAAATATAAGTTGAGAAATAAAGTGAAAATGTTTGTTAATAGAAGCATTAGATAAGCGTCTCCGTAAACCCAACGTTATAAGGACATTGCTATAACACTTTGAAATTACATTCTATTTTATTGCAGCAACCATCCTTATAATAAGTTAAGCAGTTATAAAGTTAGTCAAATTACACTAAAGTATCGGCACACTCCGTACCACACAAGTTATTATTTGATTACTTCGGAACAGCTGCTTCGAGAATTAATGGATTCTCATTGTCAACCGAATAACCGAGTGATGCGAGAAAATATTTTGAATTCTAACATAATTGTTCTATCCCTCCCGAGAAGATATTTACAAGTACCTTCTTTTGCCACCTAAAATTAAAACATGCCAAATATGCGGAAAATAAACGAAATGGCCTCTTGTTTGAGTAGCACGAAACGTAAAACACGTGTCCGCTTTACCCTAACAAATCGATAAGGGCTGAGTAGGCCAATGGGCCTTTACCGTTATTTAGAAAATTTGTATTCATCTTTATATAAATAGCTATACTAGATGTTTCAATCTTCCCGCATTTGTAGAACCTGATGTGCTCACTGAATCTAGTACACATCACTAATTTCGTTTGTCCAATACAGGCTCTATCACAGTCGCCACATGCAATTTTATAAATTCCCGACCTTTCCTTCATGTCCGGTTTATCTTTCGGATTGCCAAGAATGTTTTGTGAGTGTATTTCACGAACTGGAACACTGGAACACACGTTCATATCTTGTTCCTTGAAAGCGTTACTAATATCATTCGATATTCTGTGGAAGGCAAGTTTCACAAATGTCTTATCGCGGGTTTCTGTCGAGATTAAGGTCCTGGAATTTCTTACATAACGCCTATATTGGACTTTCTTAAGGATATGATGGGCATCTATTAATTAAGAAACTAATCGCGATCATTTTGTCTTGCCCCCAGTGGTTAGAATCGGTCATAGTGTATCTAGTAGTTTCCTTTCTATAGATATCTATTTCTAGTTCCTTGTTGTTTTTAATTACCCAACTATCTAGGATCAGGTTCATTTCTTCTTCTTCTACTATAAATTTGATACATACACGCTTCAAATTTACTCATGAACAAGTTGGCTATTAGAGACAGCGGATTGCCCATCGCCGTACTCTTTTGTTGTTCATAATACTTACCCCCTATTTGAAAACGATTTTGGTTCACGCATTTTCCGTATACTTCACATATTTTAGTTTTAGGATGTATAAACGGCAAGAGTAAGTAATTGTAAATATCTTCTCATGAGTAGGGATAGAGCAGGCATGTTAGAATTAAATTTTTTTCACATCATTCGATCGTACGGCTGACAATGGGAATCCATGAATTCTCGGAACAGCTTTTCCGAATTAATCAAATAATAACTTGTATGGTGCGGGGTGTGCCTTTAGTGTTATTGGCCATACTACCTCACAGTCCTTGCTATCATTATAAAGTTAGTTCCTACCCTTGCTTCAAAAAGAGATGAAATATAACTGGCAAAAGAAAGTAATAGCCCAGAAAAAACACGTGTACATACATACAAAGTTTTTCTGTCTATATAACCCATATCCCCATATGTCGTCCCTTGACGTTCATTTTGTATGAGGATTTATGTTACTGCAGCCTTAGTTTCTTAACTAGTCTGTTAGTGAACGGTAGAGCTATATATTACAGCAAAGTAGCAGAAAATCAATATGGAACTTACCTGCACCAACAAGATTCTGGTTAAGTTTTACATATCCTTTGGGAAAATCGCCTTCCCCACCTACGCACGTGCTATCCATGAAAAGTTTTCCACCATAAAATAGCAGCTTTACGACACGTCTGTAACTGACACGTAATGGATAATACACATAGGGACTTAAATATTCTAAATTTATATTACGTTTTACATTAGATCTCTATCTAGAATGAATTGTTTCTACATTATCTTGCTTTTGTTTCGATTGTTGTGAATACCATTATAGGTGTCTGAAATTACCAGAGATGTGAAGGTGAATTCTTGTATCTGTATTTGTTTTATTGCCATCCCAACCTGACGTAGTAGATATCATATTTAACTTTACTGGCGAAACAACAATAAAGAAAGATGTTCGAACAGTTCCGAGCACATTAATTAGCTCAATTCAACTCCATTTCTACATAAACTTTGTAAAAACACATCTTCAATTTATTATTTATAATATCCCGTTGGTTTATATTCAAATTCGTAACATAAATATAACGCGGCTTATTAAACGATCCATATGTTTCTGTTGTTCACGAATGGTCCACGAACAGCCCATGGAAGGTTCTCTAAGGTTCCCCGGGTGTCCCAGGTTCTTTGGCCCTAAATTTTTTGCTCGAAAAAGCGAGCTGTTAAAAAAACTCTTAAAAACAGTTAACACAATTAGATTCAGCGTATTCGAATTAGGTCCCCCCCCCCAACTGCCAGATTGTTGTATTTTGCAACTAGCGCAGTATATTAGTGATTCCCGTGGACCTCTCTTGCAGAGCAAAGTTTTTCAGAATAAGGTTTAAAATTGGAAATTGACACTCTCAGTCCTTTATAGTAGTATTTTGAAATGGGTCTTTAACCTACTTACAACTTCTTATCAAGTTGTCGTCAGCAAGAAAATACTTTTTAAAATTCTCTGCCAGCATGGCTAAATGATTTTCAATGGTTACAAAAACAACTTTCACGTGTTGTTCTTCAGCCTTGTAAGTTTTAACACATTTCTCCACATTTGCAGACATTTCTAGGTTGCTTTTCTTTACATTTCTGCTTCACAATTTCATTTTTCTACAAAAGCATTAACTCTATCATTCATATCCAACATACGTGAGTTTGCTCCTTGGAGTTGAAGATTTAAGGTATTTAATTTCACGAATATGTTCACTAAGTAGTCCAATTTCATTACAAATAAATCATCTCGAATCTTCTCGGCTTCCGGTCGGTTTTCCTCTTCTAGAAAAATGGCGATCTCACCTCTTAATTCATAAACACGTTGCAAAAATCTCCCACGTGATAACCATCTTGTCTCGCAATAAAATAGTAACGACAGTACTGCACCTATGTCTTTACAAGGTGCAGAAAAGATTCTTCTCCTTTTTATAGAATTTACTACGGTTGCAATCATTTCTTCGGAAGCCAGAGCTTCTCTGTGGATCATGAAACGTGTCCAGACACATTGCGGAGATTTTTGTTTCACAAGTGCTTGTATACTTTGGAATCTTCCAGACATTGTACGAGTACCATCGGTGCATATTCCGACGCAATTTTTCCACTCTATGTCTTCCTCGTTTACAAAATCATTTAGGATAGCAAATAATGCAAGTTCTGTTACTTTGAGTTCTACTGGTTTGCAGAAAAGTAGTTCTTCTACTGCTGACATACCATCACAAAATCGAACATGGGCAATTAAATGAGCACCTTTATTGCTATCTTTTGCCTCACCAAGACGAATTGAAAAGAATTTATCACGCAACTTCCCGAAAAGCGGATCTGTACATCTTCAGGTATATCACCAATTTGACGGGCACCAGTATCATTTGATAGAGGTATGGATTGCAATTGTTTGGCAAAATTCTCTCTAAACTAACTTTCTACAATCTCAATTCCGGCTGGCAGAATAATTTTACACCTAGCTATTTCATATGAGACTTTGTAAGAGGTAAGTAAAAAAATATTTTCATTTTAATTCGAAGAATTCTCGGGGTTTGTTGACGTAATTGCTATGAAGCGTTTCCAAATGTCGTTTAAGTTTATTAAGTTTCATGCTGTCTGCTGCCAACATTTTTGAGCACATGAAACACAGGGGCATTTCTTTTTCATTTACTTCGGTGCTGGTAAACTCAAAATTTAAGTATTTTTGAGAACATTTTCTTGATTTTATCTTCGGAACCACGCTCGTCTGTGCACTTGTTGATGCTTTACTATCGTCTACCGAATACCGTGCATTGCAGTTAACACGCAAATTACAACATGTACATACATTCACGATAGAAAGAACGGATTTGGCTGAGACTGGCCGGAATTGAACGAGGCGCAACAATATAGTGGATGTTAGACAGAGAGCAATAGAGAGGCATCAATTTTGGTTTTACCAATGCAGCGGATCGGTATTGCCCAAATATTAATAAACTTACCTGCTCATTGCAAATGTTAAGGTTTAACGTCAAAATACAATTTAATAGAAACTAGTGTTACAACTACAGCACGATTACAGTGAGAATTATTGCATGGGGGGGTGACAATTATGATACTAAAAGGTAAAAGAAATTTTGAAAAAAGTAGATAACTAGTTTACTTCTACAATACTGTATCTATTCACCTTCTAGAGCTTCTACAAGGATAACTTATTTTTAAACAATTCAATTGGCATGCATATTTTAAACACCAAACTCATTATCACATAACACCTTCAGCATGAATCTAAAATATTTAACCTCCTTCCCGACAGGATCAGGAGGACAGCACATCCTTCTTTAACCGAATTGTTTACCTCCTTTTATTTATCTGACGGCTCCACCTCCGCCTATAAAAGAGTAAAGGAGAAGACAGATTTAAACAACTTATATTCGCTTACGTAAAAATGCTTTCGCAATAGTGACAGATTAAATTTGAATTATTCATGATATGGTAATATACGACGGTGATTCTTTTCTTCTTACGGAAAATTTAGTCCCGCTATTAGATCTCCTAGACTGCTCGTTAATGCCTAGAAATTTGGGACAGAACAATTGCGAAAGCTTCGTGCGACGACACCTTGCGCGCTGCACTGGATAGGTAGCTATTTTTATGAAAATCGGCGTATCGAGTTGCATACATAAACACGCCGCTTAGCAGATGGCGAGAATTCGATGCTTTTAAAATGCATGCATTCACCGTTCGTAAAATCTCCCAAGCCGACCGAGACATCATCAGTAAGTGGTAAATGATTTCGAATATCGGAAATAGGTTTAAAAGCGACGCAAAGAATCGATAACGAGGATGTACTGGCTAGAATGTTGATTTGATAAGAGAACGCTTCGCAGGGAGTTCCTTTCCGGTGAAACGAATGCGCAAATTTAAACTTTTTAATAATATTCAATGCATTCGACCGTAAAGAGAATTGAAGGGTGGATTCATTGTAGTGTACATTTAATAAGGATTTATTCGTTACGAATGAACAGGCAAAAGTTTGGAAATTTATTTGCAAATGATAAAATCTTCGCCATGGAAGTTTTTCTTCGTGTTGACAAGATATATTACGCCAAGGGGACTTGTAGAGCAGAAAAAAATTCCTGGTGCTAACAATAACGAATTATAAGTATTGTACAGTTAATTGAACTGAGAACAGTATTAAAATAATTCTTTTTTATCTTAAGGATTGCCAATTATGCCATCTTCACCAAGTGCTTATAGTTTAAAAATCTTGAAAAAATGTTAGAAATCAATTTCTGGAGTTTGTTCAAATTGTTTGCATTTTTCTTTACTTCTATTTAATACATGTAGTTATGGCGTAATAAATTAGTAACTATGACATGTTAGCATGCATAACATAATTTAACAATCGAAAGATATAGTTTTAGCCATTTCCTGGATTCTTATCACTTCCAATTGCGTCTATAAAGTTATATACAGATTTAATATTAGTTAAGCAAACAATCTTTATGCCTTTTTGATTTTTGTTAGCCGTTTTTTCAAATATTTGCCAATATACAAGTATTTTTTTTTGAATAAAGAAGCCACTCCAATTAGCAGATGACATAAATTAACGACAAACTTTAGAGCCAGATGTATTTTGCATCTAATGTGGGTTCTCATATGACTACTCACGAGTATTTTTCTGATTTAAATGATTTCAATAGAACGGAATATAAACCCAATATATTTCCGTCGGTGAATTATGAAGTCTATAATTTTTCTTGGAATTTCCGACGTAATTAGTTAATGAAATTAAAGTTTTGTCCACAGCGAGAAATCGAACTTCGCATCTCCTGCTTGCCGGGTAGGAGCGTTAACCACTACGCCACGAGGACTATGCAAGATTCGTTCTCTTTTAATATCTAGATGCTGGGTTCGATTCCTCGTCGTGGACATAATTTTAATCTCATTAATTAATTACGTCGGAAATTAAAAAAAAAATTATAGATTTCATAATTCACCGACGAAAGCCAAAGTATATTAATTAAATTAGTGCACTTGGCATGAAACGCTAAAAATTGTCTGTCGAAATATTCTGACATGTTTGCAGATAATCTTCCAGGTATTAAGACAGAACGAATCTTGTATAGTCCTCGTAGCGTAGTGGTTAACGCTCCTACCCGGCAAGCAGGAGATGCGGGGTTCGATTCCTCGCTGTGGATATAATTTTAATTTCATTAATTAATTATGTCGGAGATTTTAAGGAAAATTATAGATTTCGGAATATAGACTCGTTTGAAAACAGTTCTTTGTGATAAAATTTGCGTTTTTCGACTCATCCATAAATTTATTCGTAGAATTCAGTTGTGTTTTGACCACTCTGTATGATTTGGAAGACTATCTATAATGCTTTATTGGAACCGCACGAAGAAAAAGATGTTATAAGGAATCAAACAATTGCAGGACAACTTACTTCAATTTGTTTGAAAATATACGACTGGCTAGAATTTGTCTAGATTCCTACTTCATGATTGTAGTTAACGGATTGTATTTCTATTAAATACGTTATTGCTGTAAAAACTTAGTCAATTATCTGTTGCAAAGGTTGCTACAATATTTTACAAGATTTGGTTACAAACGTTGTAAAAAGATGCAACAACATTGTTCTAAAGATTGTATTGCGTAATATAATATGTATGCAGTGTTCTTATAATTATATTGATTGAAAGAACAAGTAAATTGCAGTGATATTAACAGTTTTTTTTGTTTTCGTGTCTCCAATAGCAATGTTACCAACACCTGTTTCGCAGGTATGTAATACCACCAAACATTCGACAAATTTGAAGTAAAAAAGTAACCTACAGAAGACTTTATTTCGAAAAAATTGTGAACCCGATAAAAATGATTTGACTATATATAACCAGATGATTTATTAGAAAAAAAATAGGTTTTCATTGCGACATTTATTGGTGAATAACCAATACTATTTGGGTCTAATCCTAAGGCAGGAAACATTTGGTTCATGCATTCTTTAAAAGAAAATTCCACACGACACTATGACAAATTTTAATTTAATTTATGTGTTACCTTTATTGCATGTAATCTACCATTTAATTCACTAAACAAGGAAGCATATGTCTTCTTTTGGAATAAATATTCGGGCTGCAAATTACCAAGTCGGGCATCGTTACAAAGAATTCTGCCATCTGCTCGTGAACATATTGAGAAGAGAATTAAATCGGTGTTGAAAGATAAAAAACTGTGGTTATGTGGACGAAATAACAGATCGTAAAAAACATTCTATGGTTAATGTAATGGTACGTACAATCGAACCACATCAATCGTCACCTTCAATTCTATTAGCTTCCAGACGAGTACAACAATGTACTGCCGAAGTAAGTGTTAAATATATTGGAATAGTTTGAACTTTCAACAAACGAACTGTTGATGTTTATGAGTGATGGTGCCGCAAACATGCTTTCTGTAGGCCGGTCTCTTAAAAAACATTGTGCTAACTTGTTACATATTACGTGTAAAATTCATGCTTTCAGTCATGTGGAAGATAGTATTAGAAAATGTTATTCTGAGGTAGACGCTTTAATAGCGCATACAAAAGCAGTGTTTGTCAAATCCCCAAAACGTATTCGCAAATTTCACAGACTGTGCCCCCGCATGCCTAAGCCACCAGAATCTATTCTTACACGTCGGGGAACATGGTTACAGGCCGCGTTTTATTATCATAAATATTTTGAAAATATTAAGAACGTATAATTCGATCCAAAGGAAGCTGCGGCTATCAAGGAAAGCCAGTCGAAATTTCAAGATAGTCAGGTCAAAACGGATTTAAAAACTATTCAGAACAATTACAAGATCCTTCGGTGTCGTTAGTGGAATCTCTGCAAATAGTGCAACATGTTTATGCACAGCTATGTGCGGTAGAAGACGCAAAAAATGTTTGTGTTCTAGAAAGGTTTGAAAGTGTCTCAGAGAAAGGTTCTGATTTTGGCACATAAAACAAATTTGTGAAGGTGCGTCAACAGAACCGTTAAGGTGTTCCAAAGATTATTTTAATTACGCAAATATAACGTGACTAGATGTAGAACGTTCGTTTTCTGCATATAAACACACTTTTTCCTCACGCCGCACTCGGTTTGCCGAAACAACTGTGGAAACATATCTAATGTTGCAGATATTTAACAGCTATTATTTACTTTGTGATTTCACGGAAGACTCTTAAGACGGTAAGTGTGTGAGGACGTATTATATTTTATTTCTGACCATTTATTTTGTGTAAACTTTTATGCACCCGCCACTGGCTGTTGGCGCAAATTGGGCAACTCTAGCTTCATTTAGAAACTCACTCATTTTCTATTATCTATTGTAAAATTAAGAAGTTTTATGTCAAAAATTGTCACAATCTTGTCCTGCACGTCTCGATACAAAGGTTGTTGGAAAAAGTGCCACATTTATGTGAAACAATACAATAGAAACTTGACCATAACCTTGAAGGATTATCTGTGGCAACCACATGTAATAATTAACAAAAATCAAGGGTCGGGTTACATAGTTATGTTAATGACTGCTACAGTATTTTTCCTACAATACTGCAGTACACTCTATTATTAGATTCTTTTTTTAAAGGTGTCCTTTCTACAAAACGTTATATTCTTTTTCTGCTTTTGGTGTTATTGGTGGATACATTTGGTCCTTGCGAAATGGGTGGCCGTGGCTTTCCAAACGAAGAAGGTTACGTGAGTAAAAAAAATAATTTAACATTAAAGAAAATGTGAATGTGCATCAGCTTATACATTGGAAATTATCCCAAGCCATAAATTAAAAACAAAAATCAATTACATTATGGACACAGATGCATTTATTTTATCATTAGACGCCCGTACAGTTGTCTAATCACTAGAGCAAAGGTCATCCACTTATCTAATTATCTCTACACCGCTGTTCGTTTACTCTGTCTTATGTCTTTTACGTTAGTTATGTCAAAATGTTGACAATATTTAGTATTTTGGTTATTGTTAATTATGTACAATTACCTAATCTAAACGTTATTGATTCCTTGCATATTTGACATTAGAATTTTATTTAAAATGTCCAACTGAGCTTGTATCTAGAAGGACTAGGCGACATAAACATTTTTAAATTGCAAACAATGCAAAGACAATCTTTCTACTCTATAATAATTAATAGTTAAACGCGTTTTGAGAATAACAAATATAAAAATAAAAAACTACAAAGCACAATGTACGCTGATGTATGCTAGTGCATTCGAGTATGAAAATAGTGAAATTGACAGCCACAATAGTTCCTACACTCAAAAAATATGTAATACCACGTATTATTGTTTAGGGACAACCAGATTTTTTGATAAGATATATAAGTACATATATTAAAAAGCATGTACCAGATATTTACAGGTAACATCATTGTAACAAAGTTTATTAACCCTTCAGTGATTACGTAAGATTTTATAACTTAGATGATAACGTCAGTCCTGGAGACCAAATTATGTTTTTAATTTAATTCATCCGTTCTTTCTTAAAAAAAGAGTACAAATAATTTTTTTTAAATTTATTAACAAAAAAAAAAGTTGGCTAATGGTGAAAAACCGAGGCCAATAATAATAATAATAATTAACAAAAAAAATGCTTTTTCATAAAACAAATATATAAACAAAAAGAGGAGCAAAAAACTTATAAATAGAAAAGTGCAGTCAATGTCCATTTGGTGTTGTGGTTCTGTTTTTTTTTCGATGAACAATAAAAACAACTTCCCTGGGCACCTTCTTGCTGGGGGAGTTCCTCAGTAGGTAGGTTGAGTAGTTCTTTTATTCTGAAACGAAGCAGTTTTGGAATACATTGATTTGATGACCTTCTGCTAGTTGTGAAGAATTGTTTGCTTTATATATAACCAATGAGTTTATAGCGGCAACATTCAACATACTATAAAAAATCACCATAGGCCATCTTCTTGTTGCTCGCGCTGTATTATAAGAAGCACAGAGCTTATCTACAACATCGTCTCCTCCTTTCGTCATGTTATAAAAAGTTACTATTTCCGGCTTTCCTCTTTCTAGATCGATGGAATCATCATGATGAAGTGTGGATAATAGCACAACGTTTTTATTTCGCCTCGGAATATAGGATACCAACTAGATTTTTCTTGAAACCAAAGCACAGATGACGCTACTGGTTCTTTTTCTTGAATTAATTCATTTGGTATTTGACGTTTATTCTTCCTCAAGGTACCCACAATTGTCAGTTGATGGTTCTGAAGCAAAGAATCAGTTAATTCTTTACTGGTGAACCAGTTGTCCACGGTTAAGTTCCTTTTTGTACCAGAAATAGGTTGACATAGTCTTTCCACTAAAGCAGATGGACTGCTAGGTACTTGATAGGACCCGTCTGGTTCTGCCCCAACATACACCTCCATGTTTGAGGTATAAAACGTTCTCGCATCTCTTGAAGCGAAAATTTTTAAGCCATATTTATTGGGCTCATTTGGCATGTAAACACGGAAGCCGCAGTGTCCCCTGAACGTCTCTAATTTTTCGTCTATAGTTACGGTCTCGGATACCGAGTAACGCTTTTGGCAGTTAGAGTTAAACTTATCGAATACTTCTCTAATAGCACGTAGTCTGCCAGTACGTGTCGATTTGTCATCAAATCTAAGGTGGCGCAACAAAAATCTAAATCTTTGAAGTGACATCGTAAGACGAAATAATTCGGTAGCTGTTCCGTTAGTCTTCCATAAGTCAGCCGCATTCAGATGATTAGTTATCCTTACACCTGATAGGTATGACAAACCTATTAGAGCTTTGATTTCAATTTTATCAGTAAGACCTGCAGTTACATTTGATGTTGAATAATCGCCACTTGAGATTAACTTATTGGTATTTCTTATAAATGTCTCCAGGATATCATCACCAATAATACAATGCCAAGTTTCGTTGGAGAATTTTAGCTTCGCTTCTTACTCTAGGCAAATGGGTTAGGATATTTTTCGCACTGGTTCTTACGTTCTTTGTAAAGCAGTAATTCTTCCATTTGGTTGTGTTATCTTTACCGATAATACACGGTTCTCTTAAGAAACCTTTGTCTAGATTGATAGATGTTTTTTCCCCGGTTTCTTCCATTTCTTGTTCTGAATTTGACAACCCTAAAATTTGTCCCATTTGATCTCATTTATTCTAATATTAAATATTTTCTTGCTTGGGGTAATATTTTCTCGTGCCGACCTTCAATTTAAATTATTCTTGTAGCAGGTAAACGTAAAAGAAATAGATTTTGTCTTTATTTATTTGCAAATTATTCTAATTTTTTTTTGGATTATTTTTTTTCACATTTATACATAGTCGATACAAAAGATATACCTTTTTCAAAATTTCTACACTCCAGGTAAAATTAAAAGTGCATCTGCACGAAGCGCCACCTCTATCCTTTCTGCTCCTTGTATTCAACCAATGCAACGCTAAAATATTTTAAGAACTATTATTACTATTGAAATTGCTGACTATTATTGAAATAATTGTCTTCAGTTTAGAAAGAAACCACAACTTATGCATTACACAAGGTCCTAATAAATTGCAAAATAATTTTTGGAATGTGGTGATGGAGGTAGTTTATAAAGCTTCGTAAGAATATGTTTATTTGAGGCATGTTCTAAAATACTGCTTCATGAGATTTGGGCCTGACATTAATTTGAGGTCTGGTGTTTAGAACTTTATTGACCTGATTTACCACCAGAACAAAGAAAAACATAGTTGCGTAGCATAAATTCTACTTGATTGACATTGATAATTATCAGATATCGTTGCAAATACCCCACAGCATTCCATCACTTTTTGTAATAATAAAATAAATTCTAACGCGAAAAGAATTGATTTGTAGATAAATATATGTACCATTACACCTCTGCCAAACTGATAAACTTGACAGATGCTTTTATAAACACAAACCACCACTGCAATCGTTAACATTAATTCGACGCACGAACACTCAGCAGTCTAACAAACACAAAAGAATGGATCTTACACCGACTAGGATTATACACTTCTTGTTTAAAGATCTAAACGTCAGCATTCAACATCAAAGCGTGTGATGTTTGAAACATTCTAAAGAAATTTAATTATCAGCCCGGGCGCAGTGAATTACCCGCGTACTCAATCATTCTTTCTGTTCGTTCACCGTTTGTAGTGGAAGCGTTTGTCACAGTTCTGCTACGTCAAGCTAAACCCACTAAATTGAGAATTCTCAGTCTTATTCTGCTATATAATGGATTGGGCGGAACTTTAAATTGATTTCTCACCCTTGAGACTCCCTCACATTCTGGTGTTTGGTCTTTGGCAGCTCGGTAATCAAACCACTTGACCGTAACTGCTGCTAACAAACCCCTCCGTTGTGTATTAAATCGTTTTCGATGTACTCGGGCTAATTTGTTTATTTACAAATTAATGGGGAGTATAAATGTGCGTTAATGGACGTTTATTTGTTTAGTCCATGGAAATATTATTATCTCAATAACAAAATTAATTTCGGTGCGAAATAGGGCATCCGATTTAGTATTCATTTACATACGTTTATAATGCTGTTATATCCAACATTGTTTATGCTAACACGTTTATGTTATGTAGTTATTACAACATAGGGATTTAGTGCAAAATCCCTTAGGTAATTTTATAATTAACGGTTGGATGTGCTTTTAACTAAATTTTCTTCATACGTGCTTTTTGCTTCGTTGGAAAGACTATACTGATTGGGCTTCTGTAAATTTCCATTTTATACCGCCCACAATTACTTTGACGATAACGTGTAGAGTTAAAACATTGAACGATGTAATTAGAACCAATTTCGCGACTACGTCAACGAAGAACATATTTCACCTAAACACCAGTTGGTGCTTTATTTCCTTTAGTTTGAGATCTATCGCTTTTTGATGTTTAGAAAAGTAAAAAGATCTAGGTGAAGTTAGAAATCTGATATCTTTTCTCTTCAAGCTCCCTTCGATCGTTCTACAATGACGTCTCACCTGATTTTCTAACGTTTTCAGTTTTTGAGACATGAGAAGTGACAACATTTTCGAGAAACGAACAGATTTTGAATAGCATCCACTTGACCGTGCGGTTTTGCAGATTTCGGCTCTTACATACAAGGAAAGACTTTTATATTATCTACCACGCCATGAAGAAAAGGACCCACATATTTTTCAACAGCGGCCGTCGCACACTTATTCAAACAAAAATCATTCAGTAGGTCTTCAAAAAACTCTTTCACCGGCGTTTTGAAGCATTCAAAGATTATAATAGCTGGGTGCCAAGTCCGGACTGCAAGGTGGATATCTTATTTCCATAAAAGCGCAGTTGTTGATTACTTTTTCGATTTGGTGAGTTTTGTGGACTCTGTCATTATCATGAAGCAGGATATCTTTCGCTCACAATTTTGTGTTTTTTGTTGAATGGCAGTTTTCAATTCTTTAATTGTTTCCTTATAGACGTTCCCTATTGTTGTAGTGCCTTTCTCCATATATTTAATTAACAATATCCCTTCTACATGCAAAAACACCGGAGCTATCAGTTTTCATCATGAAGACTGCATTCTTGTCTTTTTGATGGCGGAGAACCCTTATGAACCCATTGCATGGGTTCTTGTTTTATAGATGGGTCTCAGTGGTACACCCACGTCTCATCAACCGTTACAATTTATGAAAAAAAAACCTTTGCGGTCAGTCAATCCTGCCAAATTCTCCTCACAAATTTGTTACAGAGATAGTTTTTTGTTCAGAGGTAAGCAATTTGGGAATCCAACGTGCTAACACCTTATTCATTCCTAAATTTTCATGCAAAATTCTTAAAACTGTAGCTTCTGATATTCCTACTTTAACAGCAATCATTGAAACCCTTACTCTTCGATCTACTAAGATCAATTCCTCAACGTTCTTGGCGTTTTCGTTGGTTTTTGCTTCAAAATGCCTTCCGCACCTTGGGTCATCTTAAATTGACTCCCTGCTCCATCGACATTGTCTTCTCGGTTTATCTTTATTCTTGGGTTCACTTCCCTCCTTCGTTAAGAACTTGATATCACTTCTGTTCTAGCTGAATTTCACTCCTTTTCTTGTCGATTAAACTTTTACAAAAGCAACATAAACTTTTGAATATGAACAAAAATTGGTTGGCTTGTATCAAAATGTCACAGCTATTTGACAGCAAAAAGCTGCCAACGTTACTTACTTTTTTCATGGCTAGGTAGATAACATAAGAACCTACCATCGTAATGCATATTTTTTGGAACCCACTAGTTCTGGTGGTTTTAAAGAAATTAATTTTAAATACATTAGCCAATTTTGATTAGAAGATATTTAGACGAAAATTAGAAAAATATATACAAACTTTGGAAATGGCCGATTTGAACATTGGGATGTTGAAGTTTCTGTGAAATATATACACACACATTTTCTAAATTCTCTTCATTCACACTATTAAGGCAACTAAAATAATTACATTGCATTCTATGTTAAACCGAAGCAAACAAGTGAACGGCATGTGTATCTGGCATATTTCCATAGAACTATTTGCCTAGTTCAAAGTTTACGAACGTTTTGCCTAACTCTAGGTTAGTTAACTAACAGCACCGTTTTGGTAAACAACTTTCGAAGCAATCGCACTTCTCTCAATCCGCTTGACGAATCTTGACACTCCACAATGAATAGACACATTTCAACTTAATTAAATATTCAAGGATTCCTGTACTTCAATTTCCAACTAGCTGTGTGCATATACCGTTAGCGTTAAATCTTTAGTCCCAAAATTTAGGTCGGATTAAAAAATCTGTGGAATGAAAGCTTACCTTCGCCTGCATCCTGTGATGTAATTGTGTTTGACGTGAAATTAGCAATTTATGAGTTTTAGAAGCATGGCATTTTCAGATACAGCACTGCCCGCATCGATTATGTACCGTTGTAGGTCACCAAAACAACCGAGATCCTTGAATAATTAATGCAGCATTCGAGATCAAAAGATGCGCATTTGTTATCCTCCAGAGATTAATTTAGATTGAAAGTGGCTGCTAAAGGAATGTGGAGGAAATTTCAAAAACAAAAATAAGTGTTTGTTTGTTAAGTTTTATAGGAAATGCTTTGGTTTCAGCTCCCAATAATAATCTCCATCCATTTATAAAAATGTTATTAAATTGTTGTTTGGTTGAACTGATTTTTAAAAATACTAAGGAAATAGAAAAAATAACTTTATTTTTGTGATAAAATCCTTGCCAGGTGCAGTTTCAAATATTTTATCTGCTACAATTTATCTCAAATCGCTTTGGCACACGCGGTATGTTGGATGCGGGAAAAACAAACCGTAAAAACATTCTAATTTTGCCCTAAATTAAATAACATGTAATACACGATAACGATGTCGAATACCGAACGTCAAAGCAATTTGGCTAGTGCTTTAAAGGTTCCGGGAATGATGCCAAATGAGGTTTGTGAGCAAACTGGGCGATCGTAGTAATAGTATCGCATTATGTGAACATTGTTTTAGATTATGTGCCATAATTGCTGTAATTTCAATGTACAATATGGAAGTATTACCTTGCAACGATAAAGCTTTACGAAGCTTAGTAAAATCTAAATTGAAAATTTGTAAAACATAATTTTTGTGAATTTGCCGCATTTATTGGACGCCGAAGTGCTTTGTTATAAAAATAACCTTTGACGAAAGTGTAATCTGTCAAGGTTCTTATAAAGTTAATTATTGGTACTTACAAAATTAATATTACCGAAAGACAGAATGTTACTGTTACTTTAATATTAAATGTGTAAATTTATATTCTTCCAGATTTCGCAAGAATTTGGTTATTAAATTTCATAATTAGTTTCTTAGTTAGTTCAACTGCATCAATTGCATTGAAGCTACATTTCGTAAAGTTCCCATTAAATGTAATCTACTTGATTTTGGATGGAAACATCCCTTTACAAAGATTTTTTGCGGTATCTGCAAATCGCTTAGTACCTGGTACGTAGGCTTCCGCAATCATCAATAACACTACACTCTGCTGCCGACTTTTCGTCCACACTCTTACGGAACATCTTCAGGGCTGTTACTGCACACTGATTGGGGACTATTCGTTCCGGAGGGATTTATATAGGGTTTGTTTTGGGTCAATGGAGCGGAAAAGTTATGGATCAATGAAGCGTGGCGGTTGGTAGGAGGTTTAATCAGCTGGGATCTCCACGTGAGGATTGTGAGATAATAGGGCTTGCTGTTCGAAAGCTTCCGTAAAGACGTTGGCGACGAACTTAAACCAAAGTGTTGGTACAGGTACGTTGACACCATGAGTGTTTAAATAATTTCCTATCGTTTTGAAATTCCCAACATGAGCCCATACGCTTCGCCATGGAGGTCGAATCAGACGGTTGCCTGCCTTTCCTAGGTATTCTCGTACACCGGCGTCCTGATGGTGCGCTAGGACATTCAGCGTACCGAAGACTCATGCCTCTCACACCATCATCCAGTCCAAAAATGTAGAGTTATCAATTTCCTTATCCAAAGAGCCATTTCCATATTTAAACCTAATGCGCTTCCTCGAGAACTGAACCACATCACCGAAACTTTGATCCACAATAGTTATTCTAGGAAACCACCAACCCTACTCACAGCAACTCCCCTCATCTAACCCTAGTTTCCGTAAGAAAGTCTATCTACCCTATATTCAAGGTGTCAGTGATCGCATTAGCAAGATTCTCTTCAGGAACAAGATAAAAACCATCATCTGGAAACCCATTCCATGTTCGTGCGGTAGTGTATATACTGGTGAAACAAAGCGATCGGTCAGCACTCTTGTTACTGACCACGAGCGTTATACACAGTTGTTGCATGTAGTCGAGTCGCGCTGGTTGAGCACAGACTGGAAACTGGTCACCAAATCCAATTTAACTCTACCCGCATCTTGTCTTGCAACCCTCACTGTTATAGTAGAAAAATCCGTGAATCAATAGAGATCTTCAAACATTTCAACAATTTCAATCGCGAAGATGGCTGCCCCTTACATCACACGTGGAAGTCATTGATCCATAAGTTTTCCGCTACATTGACCCGAAACGAACCGTATCTAGACCCCTCTGGAATGAATAGCCCCAGTGTGCAGTAACAGCCCTGAAGATATTCCATAAGAGTGTGGACGAAACGTCGGCAGATGCTGCGAGAACGACGCAGTTCCAACCCGGGAACCAAGGTGTGCTCTTATTATCTTTTATCCTTATAGAGATTCCTTCTTTGGAGTATTTCATTGTATTCAAAAATGTTATATGCTGCTCCTTTAGGAAGACTTCGAAATGTACCTAATTTACTTAAAGTACATAATACAGGGTGCGGCAGGGAAAGGGGAAATTTTAATAACGCCATAATTTCGAAAATATTTATAACTAATAAAAACAAAATACATCATTTAAAAGCATATAATTGTCCATTTTATTTGTGGAAAATTACGTCACCAAGATGAGCACCTTCACATTGCGCCCAACTTCTCATACCTTGGCCGTAAATTTTCCATGACACGACGACACATTTCCATTGGAATATTGCTTATCTCGTCTGAAATTCTGTTTTTAAGTTCTAAAATTGTTTGTAGACTGCGCTCGAAAATCACTTACATTAAGCATCCCCACAAAAAGAAATCACATGCTGTTAGATCGGGAGATCTCGTCGGCCAAGGGATATCTCCATTTCTTGATATGATACGGTTAGGAAAAAGGTTACGTACAGCAGCCATTGACGCTAGAGCAATATGGGATGTTGCCCCATCCTGCTGAAATCATGTGTGACAATTAGCTTCAGGAAGTCTCGTTAAATGTTGCGTTAAGGAAGTTTCAATCATGTGGGCATAGCGCGCGGAAGTCACTGTTACTACGTGTTGATTTTCGTCCTCGAAAAAGTATGGGCCGATTATTCCAAACGATGAAATTGCACACCACACTGTTACTTTGTCACTATGCAACGGCTTCTAGTGTTTAATTTGTGGGCTTTCTGCCGCCCAGTAACGACAACTTTGTTTATTGGTGAAGCCGCTTAAATGGAAATGGGCTTCGTCTGACATGAATCATGTTCTCATTCTCATTGAAAAGTGCATTTGGCGACAAATGACCAACCGAGAAACTAAATCATTATCTTGCAATTTTTGAACAATTTACACCTTACATGAATGGAAATTAAATCACTGTGTAAAATCCTACGAAGTGATCTATCAGAAATACGCAGGGCTAAGGCATGCCGACGAGCAGAGAGCGTTGAATTACGTTAGATAGCAGCCCTGATCATTTCACGGTTCTCTGGGGTTCTTACACTTCTTTGAGCACCTGGCGGCTTACATTTTAGTACTGAACCGGTCTCTTCGAAATTCTTAACCTAAGTATTGATTGTATGGGCTGATGGTACACTACCATGACGCGGAATATTACATTGAATACGAAATAAACGCTATGCGGCTGTGATAGATTCGCCATTTTTATAATACGCTTTGCTAGCAAATGCACGCTGATGATTTGACCACTGTTCCATACTGACTAAATAGCCCATCAAAACTACGAATACACCACTGCTTTCAAATCGTTTACTCGAACGTAGCCGAAGTAAGCTGACGATCAAAATTTCCCGTTTCCCTGCCGCACCCTATATATATAGCAGCTAATTTAAAAGTATTTTGTCGATGGAATATTTATAAAAATGGATATTTACTTTCCTTTCTGTGTAGAAAGTCTTCAGTATCTTTGAAAGGAAAACAAATATTCTTTGACCAAACTGGCGCTAAGCTTCTATTAGTAGATTAAGGTTGCAGATAAAAGCTATAGCCTTTTGAACTGTTCACTGTTAAAATACTATTTGATCAGAACAATATATGCAAGAAATTGGAGATCGTAAGTGAAAGATCATGGATAAATCTCCATTCACAAAGCCGCAATCTTCCGAGCCCGCAGAAATGACTCACCATGTATATTGATTGGTAATTAATTATAAATGGGATGCTATGCTACAAAGACATCCTGTTCTTTCTAAAATTAATCATTTTTTCCTGTATTTTAATCAGAATTGCTTAATTTTCTTTTGCCAATTATTGAAGTTTAGAATATTCCAATAAGCTCAATAAAACGATATTATCCTTATTGTACTCAATTTATATTCTGTAATAGCTCCGATACAATAATAGTAGGTTAATCCAGTTTAAAATTCTGGTAATTTATTTAAACGTTCGGGGTTCTCCCGGCGGCAATGCAGATAGGATTACCGGCAAACTTGAAGCTTTTAGATCGTGAGCCAACTAGAACTACTATTCACTAGCTGTGATGCTATAGATTGTTTCAATCAAGAGAGATGAAATTTAATTTAATTATCTGCACGACTACGTCGCCGACGATGAAACGATGATGATGAAGAAGAAGATGAGCACGAAAAAAAGTCAATTATTTCGGAATGTTTAGAAAATCCAATTACCCATGGCAAGTATGCCACTTGCCTATTTAACGTTCGCTGCCTCGCGCCGTGTATTCCCTAATGCTCTTACACAAGCGTCTTGCATCGCATGGCATCTGACAACTTTCAATATTGCCTCTTCAAATTGATAAAATATTCCTTGCAGGAAAATGAAAACCAATCGTACCGCGGCAGGCGAAAGCTCTGTATACATATACATGTCACACGACGGGCCAAATATTTCTCTTCTTCGTTGCTGTCGTTGAGAATACAGCGCGAATAGCTTGCATCCAGCGAATACCAAGCTAAGGTGGTGCGTTATGAAAATGCATCTCTTCAAAGTTATGATTGGTTTATAGAATAGGTTTCGGGAAAATGCTCGGATTTTAATATCTCTACGATAGGTCCAATTTACCTGTATAGGTAACAGTGTTAGCAGTGGTCTGTATTTAAAAAGTACATATTTGTATTTTTGTTGAGAATTGCGTCCCTATACATAATATTCAGTTCATGAATCGAATTGATATGATTAGCTTCAAAGTAGGCTAGAACGTTTACCTCCGCTTCCTCGTTTACGGATACGCAGTTCTTAGATCGGTTAGTTTTAAAAGTGTTCTCGTTCTTGCGAAACTTTCGGAAGAATCGTAGAAAGTATGTTCTGCTAGGCTGTATCCTATCCGGAAATGTTTCGCTGAAACTCCGTAGGGTTCTTTCGCAATTCCTACTGCATGCAAAACATGCATCAAGCATGTCACATTCTTCTGTATTCTGTATCCTTCTGTATTCTCACAAAAAAAGTAATGCTTGCTTGATTTGATTCATATTTAAGATCTTTTACCTATTATATTTCTTTTCTCTCTAATTTTAGGACATCAGCGCAGTTTATTTGAAATGTTACTCTCAATAGATTTGTGAAAAAATATACAGGGTTTTTCATTAAAAAGCGCGTTATTTGACCAAACGCTGAAATGCGATGCGCATTTTATTGGGCGAAATAAATTACATATTTTTCATGTTTCCGCTATCCCAATACTTGTTCTAATAACGAAGATTTCGGATTTCAATTGACTAATCATCTTTTGTTTTTCATGTTAGGGCTATAACACTGTTTACACTATGATCTAACTTTTTCCGTTATCGGCACCGGAAGTGGCGTCAACTTCCTTATTTATATATGGTTTTGGTAATCTGTTTTTGTTGTTACGCAAAGTTGGATAGGAAAGAGCGTGACGCCAAACAGATCTAAAGAGCTCGTTGCTGAGCAAAGTAATCATAACAATTGCCAAACTGTCAAATCTCAATTCCAATAGCGTTAACCATTCTTGTTATTTATTATTATAACCTGCATTTGTCAGACGATCCGTTAACAACTACATATTTAAAATATATAGAATTTGGACGCCCACAAGCATGTGCAGCTGGTGTATTTTCTGCTTCCAAACATCAGCCTATGACAGGAGTTCTGCACGCGCTGTATTCTCTGCATATCCGAAGCATCAATGGAAGAACTATACAGAGTGTCACAGTAGTTGAAGTGGAACAGGACAAGACTGTTGTAAAGAAGACCGTGAAGTTTTTGCCCAAGACACTCTCCACAGCCATATAGGACCTTGAGCTTACAATAAACTGCTCTTAACGTGTTATTAACATGGTCTCTAAATCGTAATTTTGTGTCAATGAAAACACGCGAATTCTTAGTTGTTTCAGCAGAGACGGGTTATTTGTCCTTAACAATAATTGTGACGATATCAGTCAGTGACGTTTTCATTTTTTCTTTGGCAAAAACTGGAGAGTAGATTTCTTGGGATTTATCGCGTTTGGTACTTAAACTGGTTTTTCAAATGAATACTCGTAGAACGTCTTTACTTGGTATTTATTTTTAATTTAAGCTGCCGAAAGAGTGTCTAGACGACACTCCCGGACCGTACGACCGTAAAACTTGGTTAACTAATTTTAAAAAACCAACTTTTTCTCGTTTTAAAGGATTAGAATGCATACAATTAAGAAAATTTAAGCGAAATGAAGGCGATATAAACAACAATTTACACCCTAATAGATCCAAATTATTTTTCATTGGCATGTCCATGTCTTCATTTTAACTAACAACAAATTTCAGTGTATAAAGAAGTTATTAGAAAGGCTAAATTTTCTGACATTGCTGAGTTCTGTGGGTAACGATTATGAGAATATTAGTTTACATAAAAAATTAGATTTCAGTGTAAACGGGAAAAATACATCTTAAAATTGTTATTGATATTAACATATTTATAGCAGTAATTATTTGCATTAATGTTCCAATTTAATAAAGTAAAAGATTCCACATTGTAATGATTACATGTCCTTCCTGGATTTGACGTAGCTTATCGCTTGTAAAGCAAATACTGGAAGCTATGCAAACGACAGAATTAAGTGAAACGCATATTGGTATGAATAGATAACTTAAACACACATACAACACATGACGTGTCAGGCCGAATTTAACCTACTATTTATTTGATTTAGTCCAAAGCGTTGTCGATAATATGTTGCATGCTAATTACCAATAAATTAAGAATACTTTATGTAATTGTTAAGGGACGAGAGTGTAACTGTGACATTTGACATAATAAGCCCCTAACAAAGCATAATTACATGTCGCTGGTCTTTCTCTCAGGTGTTAACATTTCAAAGCTTTCTATAATAAATGAACGTTTTTAATTAATTACACATTGTATTTGATTGGAGTTATTTTGGAGCACCGGTATATTGATTTAGGTTCACAAATTGACATGTTTGATTGTATTGTATAATAACAAGAAAACAAAGCTTTAAAGACACTTCATTCTACTTATTTCTTTAGTATGTTGAAATAATTTCTAAAATCAACTCCTACTTCATATTTATGCGAAAGGGGATTAAATTTTGAGTAGTAGGACATGCTATACGTCGCAATACCTTCAAGATTAATGTGTTTAGAATTAAATTATCTGTGCCTCTCGAGAAAATTCACATGATAAATACAGTGGTTTGTAATACTAGATTGCAAGTTTAGTTTAATGGAAAGTTATACATTATTATACTGTACATTGTATCTTGTCAAGTAGACGACGTACATTGTTGCGGCTAGCACGGAGATGTAACTTGAAATGGATTAATTTCCAGGACGATACTATTCGGGATACGGGATGAATAGGCTTTGAAGCAACTTATCTTTCATAGAAAGTTTGAGGTATATCTTTAGGATGAGGTCGCCTATTTGTCAAAGGGAAGGTGACATGGATAGATTATAAAGGTAGAAAACAATTTTGTGGCTCTGATTGATTGATATCTATTTTATCTAGCATATAAATTGATCTATTTGCTACACCTCTAAGAAATATACAGGATGAGTTACAAATAAAGCAATAGAACTCTTTCCGTATTTGTTTAAAAGTAGTGTATAACCTTATTTTATAATTAAACAGGCAATGCGATTAAACAAGATAAAAGTTTACAAAAAATTTTTAGTCTGTAAAAGATGTAATTGAAGACCCCTCGTTATAGAGACAAGTCTGATGATATAGTGACCAAAGGGTAGGTCCATTACGACCAATCCGTCTTCCAGGAAAGTTTTCGTTGAACCAATTTCGTGCTCCGTGTGCATTGCGAGTAGGTGAGTCATCATGTTGGTAAATAATATGATTACGCGAACATAATGTTATTTCATCAAGTAAGAGCGGTATTATTTGTTCATCTTATTCTTTTATACCATTAGGGTGTCGAGGTATTTGGGATGTTTTCATTCCCTCGAGCACGTTTCGATTTGTTCAAGACATTCTTCCAGTTGTTTTTATTGGAACAAGCTTTCCACTTCATCTTTATGTTCTTTAGTATGCGCGTTATTTTAATCAACTTCTCATTTTCCGAGGCACTTCACCTTTATCTAGTATTAACCATGTTACCCCAACCTTCAATTAATGTTTAATTTAAGTCTTTCATGCCCTCGGAAACACCTTACCGTTTGTACGATGAATTTTATTTTATGGAATTCAGTCATTTCAACTGTACTTTCTGTAAGTACGCCATTTTTCGCTAGCTGAATTTACTTAATGCGATATCATGCAGCGATCACTATTTTCGGGAGAGGCCTTTGGCAGCTTTCTTTTATAAAGTTTGAGGTTTATCTTTGAGGTAAATAGTTCGCCTTATTGTCACAGTACATTGTCGATTATAAAAGGTAAAAAAATTTTGTGGCCCTGAGACTTATATCATTTTATCTGCATATAATTTGATTTTTCTTACTTAGAGAACACAGGATGATTACTCATAAGACTTTCCGTTTGTTTAAAATAGTGTATCCCGTTTTTACACGCAAGCATAACAAAACAGTCTAGAATTTTTAGTCTGTACGTTAAAAGATCCATCGTTTAGTCAGAACAAAGTCGAATATATGCACGAAGGTTTATAGGCCTTCACGAGAATCAGTCTTCATGGATTTTGCCGTGTGAACCACTTCCGGTCGTGTCAGCGATGATATCAGTTGGACACTTGTTCGCGACTATGTTAATGTTCATCATATAAGCGTTTTGCGCTTAAACTTTTTCAAGGTTCGAGGTTTGGATTCATTCTCGATCAACGCGGCTTTCAGCACCTTCTTACACAGATCTTTTCTTGAACTCTTTGCACTTCACCTATGTCTTGTCGGGCTACGGAGCTTCGCGACCATTCTCTTTCCATACTTCACAAATCATGTTCTTTACCATGTGTCCCACCTAATGTAGTTAATCTCGTTAATTACTGAACGTCCCTCGTAGTTAATATTTGAATTTTGTTTGGAGAGTAGAGGAAAGTACATAGAGCGAAAACCTTGTCAATCATCAAAATAACAATCTGTAAAGCCTATTATTTCTCAACATGCACAAGTTATTTAATTTCATAATCATACAAAAGGTGATTTTAAAATAAGGGAGCAAATATGTGAATGGCATATTATTTTCGCAGTCATTGTTTACAGGAAATAGTTTTTACGAAAAGTTAGAATGCTCCGTTTTGGAGCAAACCACCTTTACAATTTAATGTAATATCTTTTGACCTTACTTTTTAATACCAAGCTTTGCAACGCTACGTCAAAGATTATCTCCACTCGCTAAAAATGTAATACATCCGTTTAAATAAGAATTTGCTTGTCAGAGCGAAACGAACTACTTCCAGTACCATCTAACTAATATGATGGCTGCTCCAACGTTTCCAGACTGATTCCATTAGCGTACTGTTCCAAACGAAGAATTCGGGCTCTGAATATGGGTGCTATATCTAATATAATACAAAACTTAAATTGCGGAGTATATTTCAAGTCACGTGTTTGATACTTTCCTCAAGATTGTGAGTTTTAATTAAATTACACCTGTACCGTAATTCTCTGTACAGACGTCAGTAGAAGTTGTTCTGTACAAAAATAGTTTAAGTAATTACTGAGTTACTCTGTTCTGAAAATAATTACTTATACGTGTTTTACTAATTAACTTAATGCGAGAAACGTTTCCTAGTTAGTTGGAATTAGTTTTGTATCCTAATTGTTCGCTAGTTTTTGATGTCGATTCTATGCATGCTATAGGTGTATATCAATGTACCACCCATAAGTTCTATGTGGATGTAAAGCTATTACTGCTGTTCCCATTTCCTTCGATTCAATACCGGATTTTCCACTAGAAACGACGAATTTATAAATTGATATTTCTTTCAAATGACAGCCATGTTGAGTTTGTTGTTTTGACATTTGTGCTTGTCAGTGTCTACCATTCCATAATGAGACGATATACGTTTTCACGTTTACAAGTCATTTCTTTTAACAAAATTCACATTCAGTCGCGGCTACTATACACGCATTTCATGCTGGAGGAGTAATTGTTCTTTACTATTTTGTTGATTATGCTAGTAACTCTGTCATTGTGAGTGGAAATCATTATCACTTAATGTTGATTAAATTTTTCTGGTCCAACTGCTCTAGACTTGGACGACATGTGGTTTCAGCAGCACGTGTGCCATTGCCACGCTGCACATGAAACAATTCACTCTACTCAGGGCCCGTAATCTACGGGTATTTCATTGTTGTCGTTAAAATCCGCGACAGTTGCGCCAGCAAACTCACGCGGCAGAACTACTCCAAAGCAGCGGGAAATTTAACTTGTTGTGACATTACCCACTGCTCAATTTGTGCCAACAGCCAATGGCGGGCGCATAAGGGTTTACAAAAAATAAATGGTCAGAAATAAAATATAATACGTGCTCAAACACTTACCGTCTTAAAAGTCTTCCGTGAAATCACAAAGTGAATAATGTCTGTTAAATATCTGCAACATTAGATATGTTTCCACAGTTGTTTCGGCAAACCGAGTGCGGCGTGAGGCAAAATGTGTTTATATGCAGAAAACGAACGTTCTGCATCTAGTGACGTTCTATTTGCGTAATTAAAATAATCTTTGGAACAACTTAACGGTTCTGTTGACGCACCTTCACAAATTTGTCTTAATGTACCAAAATCAGAATCTTTCTCTAAAACACTTTCAAACCTTTCTAGAACAGAAACACTTTTTGCGTCTTCTACCGCACATAAGTGTGCGTGAACATGTTGCACTATCTGCAGAGATTCCGCTAACGACACCGAAGGATTTTGTAATTTTTCTATAGCCTCCACTAGTCCGAAGTAATTGTTCTGAATAGTTTTTAGATCCATTTTAACCTGACTATCTTGAAATTTCGACTGGCTTTCCTTGATAGCCGCAGTTTGCTTTGGATCGAATTGTAAAACCACGTTCTTAATATTCTCAAAATATTTATGATAATAAAATGCGGCCTGTAAGCATGTTCCCCAACGTGTGAGAATAGGTTCTGGTTGCTCAGGCATACCGGGGCACAGTGTGTGAAATTTGCGAATACGTTTGGGGATTTGACAAACACTGCTTTGTATGCGCTATTAAAGCGTCTACTCAGATAACATTTTCTAATACTATCCTGCCACATGACTGAAAGCATGAATTTTACACGTAAATATGTAACAAGTTAGCACAATGTTTTTTAAGAGACCGGCCTACAGAAAGCATGTTTGCGGCACCATCACTCATAAACATCAACAGTTGGTTTGTTGAAAGTTCAAATTTTCCAATGTATTTAACACTAACTTTGAAATTACTTCGGCAGTACATTGTTGTACTCGTCTGGAAGCTAATAGAATTGAAGGTGACGATTGATGTGGTTCCATTATACGTACCACTACATTAACCACAGAATGTTTTTACGATCTGTTGTTTCGTCCACACATAACCACAGTTTTTCATCTTTCAACTCCGATTTAATCCTTTTTTCAACATGTTCACGAGCAGATGGCACAATTCTCTGTAGCGATGCCCGACTTGATAATTTGTAGCCCGAATATTTATTCCGAAGGAAGGCATATGCTTCCTTGTCTAGTGAATTAAACGGTAGATTACATGCAATAAAGGTAACACATAAATTAAATTAAAATTTGTCATAGTGTCGTGTGCAATTTTTTTTTGAAGAATGCTGTTTACTGTTTACGTGACGTAGACAATCCCTTTTGGACCAACACATTAAAGGGATATTACAAACTACACATTGAATTTTAACGCCATCATAATTTAGGTCAGGCATTTCTGCTATAAATTCTGTAACTTTGTCCAATATTGGTCGTTTTCGCGACGTAGGCAACATTTTTAAAACAAACGTAGAACTACGAAATAGTATTTACGGCAGCGTTCATGTATACACAACAGATGTGGTGGAGACTCGCAGTTATACTGAGGGTTGTATCGAACCTCCGCCACTGTCCGTTGGCGCTAGTGAGCAACTCTAGTAATGAGCCAATGAGAGCTCGGCGAAAATTCTCTCATTTAACATTTCGGGCCCAGACTCTATTGCAACACATGTTCGACGCATCGATAAGTTTTTAGAAATGGACCAGTAAATTATCCTCGTCGCACGTGTGATTTAACAACCCTAGACTTCTTGTGAGGTTATATTAAGTCGTTAGTTTATGCCCACAGGCCAACAGCATTAGACGACTTGCAGACCAGTATTGGACGTGTTATTTTTGACAGTTGGAAATAAAAATAATCTTAAATTCCTTAAGAAACCTATGTTTTATTTTACAAATAAAATACGTCGCTCTCACAGTGCTAAACATAAGTTCTACCGTATGGTATTGCCCCATTACCTTTGTAAGCTTCAAGTTATATAACTTAATAGATTATCAACTTTATTCAATATAGGAATTAACCCTCAGCGAGTAAACTAGTTCATTGCCCCGTAGCATACAGATATACACTACCTCATTTTCTTCTTCCCTAATGTTGAAGTACGTGGGCGTGATTGAATATGAATGAAGTTTCTGCTTTCATCAGGAGCAAGTAAAAGGATTAGATATGAATCCGTAAATAATGTACACACGCTTGTAAAAGTTACAGGACGGTAACAAAAATAACTTAATGTTCCTGATGAAAATTGAAAGAGCAATTTTGTATGCTGCGTAATCCATTTACACGTTGCTAATAATTCATACACCTTCAGGCATCCAAAATATGCGTATGTTGGCTTTGTAGCGGCTTCCTAAATATAGCGAGCTTAGATATTTCCTTGAAACAACATATATTTCAACTTGTTAGTATTAGATTCAATGTAATATGTTTCAGGATTCGTTTTTTTAATATACTTTCGGTAAAGAAAATTTACAATACGAATTTGCACGAACATAATCAAATAAATTACAATAGTATCTGGTTACTAGAAACTGGTTTGACTTTTAGCACGATGCAGGGATCCAAGAATTTTAATATGTTGGTCCAAAAGGGATTGTCCACGTCACGTAAATAGTAAACAGCATTCTTCAAAAAAAAATTGCACACGACACTATGACATATTTAAATTTAATTTATGTGTTACTTTTATTGCATGTAATCTACCGTTTAATTTACTAGACAAGGAAGCATATGTCTTCTTTTAGAATAAATATTCGGACTGCAAATTACCAAGTCGGGCATCGTTACAAAGAATTGTGCTATCTGCTCGTGAACATATTGAGAAAAGAATTAAATCGGTGTTGAAAGATAAAAAACTATGGTTATGTGTGGACGAAACAACAGATCGTAAAAAATATTATGTGGTTAATGTAATGGTACGTATAATGGAACCATATCAATCGTCATCTTCAATGCTATTAGCTTCCAGACGAGTACAACAATGTACTGCTGAAGTAATTTCAAAGTTAGTGTTAAATGCATTGGAAAAGTTTGAACTTTCAACAAACCAACTGTTGATGTTTATGAGTGATGGTGCCGCAAACATGCTTTCTGTAGGCCGGTCTCTTAAAAAACATTGTGCTAACTTGTTACATATTTCGTGTAAAATTCATGCTTTCACTCATGTGGCAGATAGTATTAGAAAATGTTATCCTGAAGTAGACGCTTTAATAGCGCATACAAATGCAGTGTTTGTCAAATCTCCACAACGTATTCGCAAATTTCACACACTGTGCCCCGGTATGCCTGAGCAACCAGAACCTATTCTCACACGTTGGGGAACATGGTTGCAGGCCGGGTTTTATTATCATAAATATTTTGAGAATATTATGAACGTGGTTTTACAATTCGACCCAAAGGAAGTTGCCGCTATCAAGGAAAGCCAGTCGAAATTTCAAGATAGTCAGGTTAAAACGGATTTAAAAACTATTCCGAACAATTATTTCGGACTAGTGGAGGCAATAGAAAAATTACAAAATCCTTCGGTGTCGTTAGTGAAATCTCTGCAAATATGTTCAACATGTTCACGCACAGCTATGCGCGGTAGAAGACGCAAAAAATGTTTGTGTTCTAGAAAGCTTTGAAAGTGTTTTAGAGAAAGATTTTGATTTTGGCACATTAAGACAAATTTGTGAAGGTACGTCAACAGAACCGTTAAGTTGTCCCAAAGATTATTTTAATTACGCAAATATAACGTCACTGGATGTGGAACGTTCGTTTTCTGCATATAAACACACTTTTTCCTCACGCCGCACTCGGTTTGCCGAAACAACTGTGCGCCCGCCACTGGCTGTTGGCGCAAATTGAGGAACTCTAATAAACAGCCAGCATAATCGGCGTTTTTCGGAAATGCGAGAGCGAAGTCGTGTCTTGCATGTGTAATTGGACGTATTTTACTAAATAATGTTGAAAATATTCATTTCCTTTTACGTTAAACCAATGGTAAATTCACTGTTATCATACATAAATATTAATTTGTTTATAGATAGACTTAGTGCAATACTAAATCAACTTTATGCACTATCTCTATGAAATTTACTTAACTGATAAACTTCTGCTTCTTTAAGTATAGGCATTGTTTGAACAGGATATAAGAGCGGAAATAGGAAATCATATACAAATCCTAGTGTATGAAAAAATAATGCAATGTATTGAATGGTGTACTATTCCAAGGATTAATTCTAAAAAAAAAGAATGGATATGTTTCCGTATGTACACTCTAAATTTGGAAATCGTCTGCTTATTTATGAAAAGGAAACTGTGGAAACATTTTCTTTAATTTAATTATCTTATGATAAACATAAATTTTGGTTTTCCGTTACTTTAGATAAGAAATTACTCATCTTTATTCATAGTATGGGTATATGATTAAATTCAAATAATGAACCGTATTATAAACTTTATACTAATATGTGCTAAGGATAAATAATCTGAGAAATAATACTCTAAAGGTTTATTCATTTTATGAATTACAATGGACACACAATGAAATAAATGCTAAACAGTGAATCAACAAAAAAAAAGAGAACTGAAGATACCCTGTTAATTTATTCAAACATATACTGTTTACAAACGCAAACAATTAGTAGTTACTGGGATTTGTTACATCTTCATTCTCGGAAGTGGTTTATATTCGCTTCTAAGCAAGATAAATTAATAGCAACTGGGTTATCATCACACACACAGATTTTCATTTAACTGGAATTTATACGGCCAATCCAAATGACATGCTCACGTGAAGACAATGAATTATTGCACGTTGGAGCTAATCTCCACAGGATATAGATAAAGCTAAACGGTGTAATGAATTAAATTAGTTTATTATGAGCCGTGAATACAAAACGTGCACATTAGCCGTAACTAGCTCCGCGCATTTGCCGTGTGTTTATATTTGATTGTACACTATTTTCAACATCGCCACGGCAATACTCACAGTTCGTGTAAAACACGAGCTAGCGGAACGTGTTTAGCAAAGGTACTGTTAGGAACGTGTTGAAAATATCACTACTTGAATATATGGTTTGCGTAAATACAGTGCGACATGTAAGTAATAATTTGCTCGTATAAAATTGAAATAACTCTTTGGTACCGCGCTCAAAAGCTGAATAATAAATAATTGCATTTTACTCATATTTTCTACGAGTTAGTGGATTTCAACGAGTAACCAAAATAAATTAATAGGTATTATCCAATTTTATACGTTTAGGATTACAGACGTTTCGAATATGAAATCAAATAATCACTTTGACATGTCAAATTTAGATATGGATAAGCTGTATAAAGCCGATATCATTACTTTAAGCGTCTATCATTGACAGGTATGTAACTAACTGCGAAACAGAGGCGTAAGGAGGCAGCTCGGGGCCTCGGTGCAAAACGACCCTCGAGGCCCCCTTTACCAGAGAGGGATTAACATTTTTAATATCATTTAAAACACGTTAAAACAATCTTTCTTTATTGCTTATTACTAGGCAAGCACAAAATCGTAATAAATAACATTTTTATTTTTCAAATATATATTACATACGAGCCCCGTTCAGCTTCAGTTGGCCCACACACAAAATTTGTAGTGTTGTTGGCATTTATCGCTCAAGGAGCAAAACCAGCCCCTAAAATGTAATGTCTAAGATAAAATATGCTATGTAGAGGACTTTAGGAGAGATCTGGGTTTAATGGAGCGTGTTGCCTCATAAAAAATCGAAAATATAAAAAAAAAATAATTTTCTAGCATTCCAAGTACTGCTAACGATAAGCATTAAGGTGGCTATGGAAACAACGCTCTTTTTGACGGAAATTACGGTAAGTAATAGATTTTTCGATTGTAGAACAGTTAATTGATAGTGCAATTGTTGTCAATAATGGGCAGGGGAAAGGCAATTGATGAAAAAATTCGATCAGTTAACATTAATTTACACAAATCCGGACAATCAAACGACGAAATCGGAATATTGCTCAGCATATCTAGATATAGTGTTCGAAATATTGTAAAATTGTACAAATGAAACGGTTCAGCTGCCCAATAGCCCCGATATATGAAAAAGTCCAAATTACCAGACGCTGATAGACGAGCTTTAGCCAGAATTATCAAGTCTAATAGGCGTGTTAACTATGAAGTGTTGAGTGTAGTGAGCCGACTACCGGCGCAATCACCCTATATCCGAATTTCAAATAACGAATCGTTTAAAGGAAGAGAATAAAAGATAGCACTGTAGCTATAGGTGCTGTTACTATAAAATTTGGATACATAACCAATTAGTAATAGTAATGAGAGGAAGGTGCCTCAGAAAGAATTTCGGCAACATATCGGTACCTCAGATCAATATTTAACAAATCGAGAAATGCGAATTTTGGCTGTATATTTGGGACTTCTTTATCAACGTAATTTTTTACTGAAACGGAGGGACTTAAATATCTCAACATCGCTAATGTTATGAAAAACTGCACAGAATCGTTTAAGGAATTATCGAAATTTAGAACCAGCGCGTTATATGCCTGTGTAATAAAATAGTATTAGCTTACTTTTGATAGAAGAAAAAGGTTCGCCACGTGGTATTAAAATAAAATAGCGATAAAACGATGGTATTCTAATTCTTTTAGGTTGACTGTACGTCTTTAATGTAATAGTCATAAGTCGCACAAAGCACTGCACAGTACAAAAAAGAAAATTAGTTTCAAAAATGCATATGGAAGATCAAAACTGCATATGTAAACGGAATGTGCTAGACTACCTAGCTAGACAAATGCAAATGAGATTAATTGGCAAAATACAGAAGAAGATTGAGGTGACATCTTTTAGTATTGTTACCCAATTCAATCCTAATATTAGCGGTTTCACAGTAAGAACACGTCTGTTAGAACACGATGTCTACGCTAGAAGACCCAGAAGAATGCCATTATTAAGATTAAGGCACATCATATTCATGGGGGAATATTCTCTGGAGTCATGACTACAAAATTACTCTGTATAATAGCAATTGTGATAGATGGTTTGTGTGATTACCTCCAAACACGGCACTTTTTCCATAGTTTACAAAAGAAGCTATTGAATATGGAGGCTCCATTATTATGATATGGGTCTGGGACTAATTTTTAGAATTAGATTATCACTCAAGATGTTCATTAACCAACATCATGTTACCTTACGTGGAGGAGAAAATGCCACTTTGTTGGGTCTATCAGCAGGATAACGCATTGAAACATAGGGCGAGAAGGATTAAAATTCGTTTAACAGAAGTAATATTAATGTAATGTCTTGGCCTGCTCAATCGCCGGATATCAACCCCATAGAAAACCTATGAGTTGATATACAGAAAGCTGTGAATAATGGAAAACTTACCAATGTCGCTCAATTATGAGAGGTAGTACGCTGCGCTTGAACATCTATTCCACTGAAGAGATGTCAACGGTTAGTTGATAGCAAATCCCGTCGACGTCGTGATTATTAAACATAAGCGTCATACAATCAAGTATTTTTGTTTAAAATATTAGAAATATTAATTTATTAGGTCGTATTACAATAAATTGTGTAAAATAAAATTATAGTTTAATTGAAAAATGAATTTTGTTGCTTGTTGATAATGTTTGGTGTCTACGTATACTATAATAATAAAGTCAGAACTCAGAACCTTATCAGCATTCCAGCTTTACATAACTTTGTTATTAATTTACACTTGTGGTCTCTGCTATTTTTATGCACAAGTTTGTACACCGGTTAGCCTCAAACATTATGCTATATTGAAATAAGTAATATTACTTTATAGTTAAATTGCTTTGCATTAATATGAAAAATTTCCAGACTACAGTGCAACTAGTGCACTTGTTACAGTTTCCAACTATAGCGTTTATGCTGTTGGTGATAAATGCAAGTTGTTACTTTGTGAAGTTTAAAATGTGGTGAAGTCAATACTTTTTACTATAAAAGCAAACTCAACACCTTCAATTTTACAATTTTTGAGGAGCAAAATGAGATTACTAGTTGTACGAATGATACTCTACTCCGATAATTGCGTTAGACAGAACAAAAATAAGTTTTTATTAGATATGTGTTTGTTATATGTCCAACACTTTTTCGCATAAGCTTTTATCACCGCGTCGGTCACACGCAAAATGAGGATAACAGTATGTTATTGAAGTCAGTTATTGAAAAAGAAGAGAAATTAGCTTTAAGAAGCGGTCCGATTTATACACCTGCCCCGTGGGCTTTGATTCGTTGTGTTAAAAAGCAAGGACATCTGTACACGTCAGAGGAAATATCTACCGACAATATTTTGGACTTTAAGAAACTGGTTTCAATCATTGGCAATAATTTTACAAAAAATGTTGGCAATGAGCTCTTAAGATGGAAAGACGTAGCGTTCATTAGAGTTGGAAGAGACCCCCAATTACAGTCTTCCACAGAACGTCCTATGCTCAGCGAGATTTAAAAGAAGTAGTAATCTGTTGAAAAACTTAAATTAATTCGGGCGCACCTTAAACCAGTTACAGTACCTGTAAAATGTTGCAAGCTACTCAAATAGTTCACTGGCCATTTTACTAAAACCTATAAGCATCTAATTACAATTCGGAACTGGCGTTCGAAGATGAGTAAAAGTAGCTTCGCATTAAAATTTCCGTCCACAAACATTCAAACTTGTTTGAATTGTTTTCCTAACTTTATTATATTGTTGATATAGTTTTAGAGTAACATATCTAAATAAAACCAAATTTCACCAAACATGTTGTAACTACTTGTACACTTCACGTTATGAATATCTTGATTTTCGTATAGAAGCAGAAATTCCAGAGTAACTATTAAATTAAGATCGTCAAAATTCTGTTAATTTTTATAATTCGGAGAAATGCCAATGGATGGTATATTTTTTTTCTAAAACTTACCGTTGCTCTTGAAAAAGACATTTTGCTAATGTCTAACGATCCCTGGGTAAGAAAGTGGCTTCAATGTAGCTAAAGTGTAGAAAAAGGTGATAAAGTCTTTAAACTAGAGTGAACTAAAGTTTCTGGCATTCGAATATTCCTTCTTTTAAAAACTAACATAGCAGATGACGATCATTAGATCAAGTATATATGTACGCATGAGGAAATCTAATTAGATATCCTCATTTGTACGTTTTTGTCGAGTAAATTACTGCAAACGCCTCTACAGAACTGAACAAACCGTATTGCTACTAATTCTGATGCGACAGTAGTCTCAACTACTGGCTTAAACCGCCATAGATTAATTAATTGAAAAGTAATGCCACGCGCGTCCATAGATGGTGGATAGGTGATGGCATTACATTTCAATTAATTAATTAACCTATGGCGGTTTAAGCCAGTAGTTGAGACTACTGTCGCATCAGAATTAGTAGCAATACGGTTTGTTCAGTTCTGTAGAGGCGTTTGCAGTAATTTACTCGACAGAAACGTACAAATGAGGATATCTAATTAGATTTCCTCATGCGTACATATAAACATCTACTTCGTATATATACGATTTAAAATATTGAAATGCCATTACCTTCAATTAAAATACTTAGATTTCTCTAGAATAAAGTCACTATACTAAAACTTGATCTAATGCCGCAGAACAATTTCTAATGCATGTACGTATGTGGCATGCATCATACACAGTAAGTAATGATAAGAAGAACTGTGGGGTAGCATGGCAAGCATTAAGGTATCGGCACACTCCGCACCACACAAATTATTTAATTAATTCCTTTAACAGGTTAAGCGTCATAGCGGACACCGGTATCTGCTCGACTACTTGCCGCCCGGGTCATAGCGGACACGGGTGTCCGCTGCATTTTCTAAACTTTGAGATGCCAGCAGCGCCAAGAAGACATACTTTTAAGGAATATGATATCGTAGCGTGTCTGCCATGGCCTTGCGCTATTACATGCTTATATCAGGCTAGTGGTGGTGAACTTTATTTGAACAAAAATATTATATAAATATCAGTGCGACAGTTTATGCCGCGAAAAAGTAAGATTTATAAGAAAATAATGACTTTAGTGATCGTATATTGGTGGAACAAATACATCGGTTATTAACAAGACTATAAACAAGTCATAACCTGAATAATTCGTTCGACAACACTTCCGTACATTATCGTGTCCTTGCAAATTACATTAAAACAATGTTTGGGGACAGTAAGGTATTCAAAAGTTTCAGAATTTGATAAAAAAATATCTTGGCACAGCGAGCAGTTTCATCCAAAACATCTGGCGCTTAACCTGTTAATAAAAAAAACAAAAAATGGTTGTAAAAGTTGTATGTATCGATAGGTATTTAAACATGTATCGGCCAAACAAAGAAACAATTAAAAATTAATCACATTTTTTGTTAACAAAATAAGCAGTAATGTGTTACCGAATGCAATGGCCAATGCTTCGATTTACAGTGGTAAAATCGTAATAAGTAATAATTATGAAAGTAAATTAAAAGCAATCGTTGTATAAGCTACGAAGCAGAAATGGTTCAAAAGACCAGGTTGAAGCTAATTAACACAAACAGCTATAAAAATATTACTTGAAGTTAGATTTACACAAAGTTAAGTTTGTTGGACTTAAAATTTAAAACTAATATGTATGACAAGTAAAAGATTTAACTCAAATAATTTGTTTTGAAATGAAACTGCATACGTAAAAAGAACTTGAATCGATTAAGTGTTATGTTCAACGTTGTATGTACGACAACAGCCTCGGTTGTCACTTCTGAACGACTAAATGCCAGGTTAGCCACTCGTTGGTAACTAAATATGCCTCTTGCGGGGAAAAATGGAAATGTCCTCGTTACCATTTCCCCCCAGCCAGCTGGCCTTGGGGCGTGGATGTTAAATCTTAAATATAAGTCTAGATAACGACGAGTGTGGGGTAGCATGGACAAATCTACTTGTCAGTTAATTTTCCTATTCACGTAATTCGTCCAAATTCATGTAGAAATCGTTTAAAATAAGCAACAGCGTAAACTGAAAGGTATTTTAAATAATATTTCATCAATTAAATCTTTATCTGAAAGGTTTTAGTAAATTATTAGAGAATTTTCACGTTTAAAGCTTGTCAGTAACATTTTGTATCATAGAATCCTCGAAATACAACCTCCTAGTTGAGTCACTGCATTCATTCTCGTATGCTATTTGCAGAAATAATCTCATTTGATCGAAATTCATCTTAAAAGTTTCTATTTGGTTGGCTAAATTATCAGAATTGGCTGTGGAATAAAACAATCGCCGGTCTTTCGCGATTTAAAATAAAAGAAAGAGGAGCGACGCCATAAGTTTTCATCAATCTTTATTCAGCCTTGATTGAATCAAAGTGTTTCTTAACTCCGATCCCCATTTAAAGTGCTCGATTGTGAAATCAAACTCTTTATTTGAAGAGAAAAGGGTTAAATTTCCAGAACAGGCAGTTTCCTGTAGAGGTTATATAAACAGAGCGTTTATATAACAGTGGCATCGTTCAAATTTCAAGGTTAGTTACATGTATAATTTCAAAATTCGTTATTTTCGTTTTATTACTTTGGAAATTCGTTATAAAATTGCCGAAAGGGATCCAGGGATACTCCCGAACCCACTAAGAATCGTTAATTTAGTTTAAAATTAGAAAATTTAACAATTTTCCCAAAATCCCCTGAGAAAAATATTTCATAAGCTATTAAACTATGAGATGTGAGAATGTTATGAACAGACTTGATTTAAATAATTACAAAATTAAGGTTCACGAAGGTAAATAGTACAAAAAAAGGAAAAAAACCTAGCAAGTAGCACTTAGCTGGTTCACGAAGGTGTTGACTGATCACAGGTAGCGATGTCTGCTCCTAAACCCTCTTCAATTCGAAGGAATTTATTAATTCCAGACAAGCAAGCCGGAAGTTAAGATCACACGTAGTTCCACGTTAGGTGGTTCCAAAGGGTAATAATCCAAATATGCGATACCTAAAGTACCAGAAATAAATGGTAAAGAACTAAAAGGAAATGTCATAAATAAATAAAATCTGTTGTCGGAGATTTTCTTGGAGCATACATGAGTATTGTAATAAACTAAAAGTGTTAAAAACCTTATGAGGGCTACGAAAGAAGTTTAAACTGATATATTTTAAAAGAAAAAAACATAAACAAAAGATTTAACAAATTAAGGTAAGCGGAACTATACAGTGTGACTGAAATTTAAGAGCTTGCCACATAGGTTAAGAGAATATAAAATGCAATACTTCCAAAAGTAAAACGACAGCTCGTGCAAACTCAGAAATAAAAGTCCGCACATACACTGTGCTTCAAAAGAAAACGTAACAACCTCGGTCGAATTCGCTGAACTGGCGATAATTTCCACGTTGTCGCACTCTAGGCATAATCAAACGTTCAAAACACGTTAAACAAAAGTATGACAAGAGAAAACGGAAAAAATTGAATCATAACTGACAAAAAATACACCCAACGTTAATGTCAGAAAGGACCGCATGAAGTCTCAGGTATGCCATGGCCAGTTGATCCATCGCAACAAAACTATAATTAATTATTACCTTTAGTTATACGTTTCTGCCAAGTTTGGTAAAAAAAATTGCATTCCTTCTTGGTGTTGCAATTTCCATATCATGTAGCATATCTTTGGAAGGCCGTCTGCAGAATAGGACGATGTGGCAAATTTTTACGGATGCTTAATCTCATTTGACATAATCTATTCTAACATATCAAAGTAGACACAAAAATATACTTTGAAATTATAAACTTAATCAAAGTCCTTAAATCTTAACTTTAAACTTAATCAGAGGAATAAGGCTCTGATTACGTTGAAAGTTATTCTGCTCCGAAAATCGAAGTCCCACTCACGTAACGTAAAGATGGTATCATTGTTCTCACCATGAAAATTCTGAAATTTTCAGACGCTGCGCAATTTTAAAGTCACGTTTGTATAAAATACGATTTGTTGTAAAGCACGTACCGCTGCATGCACAACTCTCCCAAACTCTAGACGATCTTAATTTATTGGCCTCGTCTCTTTGCCTTTTTTTATATCTTTCTCTCACGAGCGACGAACTCCTGTTTCGATGTAAATCGCAAAATTTAAATTAGTTTCTTGTTGTAGAGGTACGGATGGTGGTGTGTATTACGCTAAATATTCCATAATCAGGTGATATACTATGCCGGTCACGTACTTCGGATTGAAGCCTGCGTTATTTTCTGAAACGTCTGTAATTGGATACGCTGCAAACGTTAACAAACATGTGCAATGTTTGTATGTCGAATAACATAAGTCTTGAATATATGGAAACCTTAATTAGAACAGTGAATATACCAGTTTGATATGCTCATATTGATGATTAAATCGTGCAAGGCAACACGTAGGAAGGCGCGCAACTTTAATTTAAAAATTCCTGGACGAACAGGCCATGAAATCAAGATTGATGAGTTTGTAAATTCTGAAACTTGTTGTGAATAAACTTTGTACGTTGCTGATTACAAAACACATTGTGACAGCTCTTCAGATTTTTACATTTAGAAGTTTGCCTCAGGTGTACATCTACGACATCTTCTAATTGTGCGATGTGAAGCTTATTTCTCGCCGTGATTTGTCACCGTAAGTACGAGGGTAGAGTATTAAGTATTTACAAACGACCACTAGATGGCGCTCTTGAAATTTCACGTAAAGGTTTTCGTTGAATGACTTTTTACTATGTTAGTAAATGCCTAACACAACAACAATGCCTCGAATTGCTTCGTTTAATTTTTGGCAATGAAGCACCATCAGAAAAGACTGTTTGCAACAGGTTTGCAGAATTTCGTCGTGGTCGTGCTTCCGTCAGTGATGAATTTCCTGAAAGTCGACCAAAATTGGTTGTTCCAAAAAATATCAATGCTGTGCGCAACATGATTGAAGAGGATCGGTATGTGACTTACCGTGGGATAGAGGCATTCTTAGGCACATGGAAGACTGCAGTATATCCGATTTTGCAGCAACATTTGGGTGTCAAGAAGATCGGTTCCCGTTGAATTTCGCATAATTAGACCCAACCATAAAAAAAGGTTCGTGTCAATTGGTGTAAGGAAATGCTTAATTCGAGAAGAAAATCAAACATCGTTTGGATCTATTTATAACTATTGATATATTTATAACCACACACATAAATTTGTTATGCTGTTGTGTTCTGTAATGGTCTGAGTGTAAAAAAATCTATTGCATCACATTCCAAACCTGTATAACGTAAATTACCATTGCCAATTGTTTATCGCCGAAAATGAACCTAAAGCTGTCCAGCTACAAATGCATATAACACGAAAAACATTTTAAAATATAATAATATACAAGTTCCGTTCTCATTTGTACAAGTTCCGTTCTCATTTGTAACGAGTTTTCTCAAACAAGTCGTTGGTAAAATAGTCCATATAATTTGGTGCTGAATTATAAATTATGTCAGAGACCAAAAGTATGAGGGATACCTTTTAAGTTTCTACAAAAACAATAAGAGAAAACATTTTTGGTACAACTCGTTTTATACACTTTTGCATGCGTTCGAACCAAGTCTCGAAACATTTTTCTCCAGAATATGGTTTTTGAAGGCGTCGACAGCTTATTGAGGTGATAAAAATCACTGTCCACGCATTTTTTCTTGACATTCGGGAACAAAAAAAAGTTGTTAGGAGGTAAATCAGGTGAATACCGGCAATGAGACATTAATTTTATGTTTTTTCCTTCAAATAGTCAATTGTTTAACGTGCTGTGCGAGAGGCGGCTTTGTTCTGATGAAAGATAATGCGACGTCGTATTAAATGTTCTTCGATCCCCCCCAGCAACGCTTGCGACATATCCAGTACAACCAAAGAAACAAGCAATTATTCTCTTGGAAGTACTTCGTGAACGAATAACTTTTATTTCGGTTGAATTAGTTCATCTGGGAACCACCCAAATAGTTGATTGTTGCTTAGTTTCCGGCTCGTACGAATATATTCAAGTTTCGTCACCTACTACAATGTTGTATACGGATTTTCCTCTGTCGAATTTTTTAAGCATTTCCTTACATTTGACACGAGCCATTTTTGTGATTGGGACAAATCTTTTTCACACCTAAATGTTCATGCAGAATCGAATGTACTGTAATCCTCGATATGCCTAGGGACGCCCAGTAAGTCAGATACTGATCCTCTTCAATCATGTCTCGCATTGCATCGAAGTTTTTTGGAATAACAATCGATTTTGGTCAACTTTCACGAAATTCGTCACTGACGGCAGCACTACCACTACGAAATTCTGCAAACTAGTTTTAAACAGTCTTTGCTGATGGTGCTGCATTACCAAAAGTTGAACGAAGCGATTCGATGCATTATTGTTGTATTAGGCTGTTGTACTAGGATCGTAAAAAATCATCCAACCTTCACGTGAAATTTCCATATTTTCACAAAATTGCTTTTTTATAAGCGCTCATTGTAAAGAAATTAGTCGCCTGATTTCTGTATTGTCACTGGTTCAACAATAACAGATGTGAAATTTTACGAATGTCAGTTCAATTAAATATCACATTAGATTTAATATATGTTTGTTAATTAAAAACAAGGGGGTGTGGTAATTAATTACAAATAGAAGCAGAAAACGCCAAAAAAAATATTATTAAAAGCGTTTCATTCACGATATAAACGTAAATTAAGATCATTATGTATATCGCGATTAACATTTTCAATACTTGGAATTATATTCTCCAATCTATATTGAAATCTAAACATGTCAAAATAATTAAAATCAACATATAAAATTAACGTAGAGTTCAAAATGGATTTATATTCCACAAAGTTAGTATTTATCGATGATACAACCTTTTTTTTATTAAAGAAAATATTGGAAATGGTTTCAGGTATCTTCTAAGCAAGAATCTAAATTTGTATACTATAACAACAACATTTTTCCACTTCCAGACTTTATATGTACTTACATGATGCCATCTTGAAATATCAGAGTCTGTAATCGACAAAATTTACAATAAAGCCTAAAGTAATTATCGAAAGTGTACATAACTGTATATTCTTGCAAATGCAATTTAAGTGGCTATCAAAATAATCATTAAAAAATATAGCAATCCATTTAAAATAAAAAAGTTGAAGGCGGTTGCGGAAATTTGGAACACCCTGTACATTTGGATATAATTTCACAAAATATACGTACATATATACGGTATATTCGCATAATTATCTAACGATAGCATTCTGTCTTTGTAGAAAATTTATATTGGTCTATGAATTGCACCATATGGACTTATGCACATATTTGCCATATCTTGACACGCAATACTATCCTTTCAGTATTCTTCAAAGTTTCAAGATTGTATGTTATTTTCCATTTAAATATGACGGACATCTTGTAAAAGGACCAACTTCTAACTAGTCTAATTACCCTTAGCCTATCACTTAACTATTTTCTCAAATAGCATCAGAGAATTTTAAGTTCGAAAAAAATCTATACAAGTACCGTACCGAGAATGTGCCAGCAAACAAATTAGCCATTGTAATTGAATTTCCCTAACGAAGCTAGAACTTTAACCGCAGGCGGAAGCTTAAAACGATAAACCTCTCCGCTACCTATTTGTCTTATTCTCGTGTAAAGAGGAAAGGCATAGTAAATCAAATGTATCTGCGAGAAACACACGTGCCCCTACCAATAGATTTATTGGAATTGTTAGCGTCGCAAATATATGTACGTGCTGCGGTGTTGCGATAAGAATCTCTTTTAAGAGCTCAAACTTAACGAAGAATCTTGCAGATAACATTTTCCATGCTGTTGTTGTATGTTTTCTCAAACGTCTCAACAAATATATGCACTTAGAAGTGGCAGATGGAAACTTTCAAGAAATCGACTGTCAACAATGAATGCTCGATCCATTAAAGCGTTACGTTTTATATGCAAATAAATTTTAAAAGGCCCGTCAATCGCTTCAGTTTCTCTCATTCGGTTATGGTTCGACGATTTTTGTTTGCACATCTTATATTGATTCCGGGCACCCGCTTTAATGTAGAAGTTAAAACGTTTCGGTAATAAAGCGACGTCAGTGAAACCTTCAGTTCCAAAATATAAGTTGATAGCAAACCAACTTTAAACTTGAAGTGCACTAAATATTTGTAACAAATTTCCGATTTAGATTCCGTCAGTACAGGATCAACCGCCTTCCAGAAAAGAATTTTAATAGCATTTAGTGCAATAACTGAGCGCATGGGGAGTGGAGATAAATTGGTGAAGGAGCTGCACGTAGCAATGTTCTACGAAAAATTAATCGAAAATCCTAACTCCCTGTTTTTATAAACTACATATTTGAAAGAACCACACATTCAGCAAGACTGAACCGCATAGATATGTTTAAAAGCTTAATAATTATGGATATGACATATATTGTAATGATATTCATGTGAAATTAGAGTATGATATGAATTAAATGAATCACAGGGCTAACGTTTTGAAAATATTTTCGTTATTTGTGTTTTAAAGAGGCAGTAAGTTTTATTGGGTTAAAAAAAATTGTTGATTATATAATATTGGGGTTTCTGAGTCATAAGGGATTGTAAACAAGTTTGGTTAATTTGAAAAAATTTCAAACTATTTTCTTAACAATTCCGTGTGATATTGGATCATTTAGCATGGCTACTTTTCCTATTAAAATAAATCAAATGGAAGATAAGGTCAAAAGCTTTGATTAAATACACGTACGTATACGTATACCTGAGCTTTGAGGGAATTTCCTGGGAATCAATATGATCACTTTTTTCCTTATTTCATACACGTACATAAGCATTATATTAATGCTTTTTGATATGTTGTGTCTGGGATATTGTTGTGGGTTTTATCCTGTTTCTAATCATGAAAATGTAGGAATACAAATAACTCTAGATATAAATAGCAGAGAGTTTACGAAACCAATAAGCGCAGAACAATGAAATGAAACACCAAACTGAAGAAATGCTACCAAAGAAGGCTACTTCAATTTTAAATTAAAATAAAACCTTAAAACATTTTCATATATATATATCGAGTTGTTACAGATATCTGTAGATTGTCGTCATATTCTATGGAATAGAATCTGTACAAAATAGCAATCTGTTAACAATAATTTTAGTGCAGCAATTTGTTTCAAAAGCACACTCTGAAAAGAGAAGACCTTTTTTCCTTGCGTGAGGAATTGCTTCAAACAAACAAGGGAAAACTTCTGCCTCTAACTCTTTACAAAGCCAAAGCGTACGGAAATTGTGGCAATTTTGCGTTACTCGTTTGCCTTTTTTGCGAATCGTATCCGGGAAAGCAGGAATGCTACAGTACCTACGGTCATCGATTTTATGGTTCGATTGTCAATCGGAATCCTACCGCTGGCGATTCAGAAAACAGATTCGTATGTCAGACAGTTCAAATTAGTGCAAATGAATGATCGGAAAATAAAATTCAAGTCTGTGGTCCTTTTTTTGAGAATCTATGGTTTTATTTATGAACGCAAGTAAATCAGGGATATCCAAAGGTGCGTAACGAATAACTATTTGTTTAAATGAATGCTTGAAGACCTGTTACAAACAGTGCAATACTGACATTATTTTTATGGAAAAAATCATTTTTTTATTAGATATCTATATCTAACACGATTATTAACAGTACTAGCATATTACAAAAGGTCATTATTGATGTATAACTAAGGTAACACTCTTTTATTTGATCAGTCGACAAAGCAATCAAGCAACAATGACAAAGGGTTTAATGTGTTTAATTTTTACCACTTATAGTTGATATTTTGCTTGTACTGCTGTTTACTTCTGATAGTATTGCGTGTATTCGATATTTTTAGGAGTTAATTATTTATGTTTAGGAAATAATACGTTCAAGTGCTACAACTCATTCAAATGAAGTAAATAACTGCGTGAAACATAGAATGGTGGAAAATAGCTATGTAAAAATAAACAATGGGTTTACTGCTGAGTAAATACAATTGTGATGAATAATTTAACGATATTCGGTACATTAGCGACTTCAACTTACAAACAAATGTTAGTTTATTAGATATGGATGAAAAGTTAGCAATTCTGAGTAACACAAACAACATATTTTCATTCTGGTGTAAAATCTAAGTTTACATTTTACTTCTAAGCGTATTTTTCCAGTGAACATCTAAATTTTATGACGAACGTTATAAGTGCTGTGACAGTTCTGCTTTTTCAAAGGTATATGGAATTTGCAACAACTTCTTCAACTTAGTTTGGGGTAATTTTTCCCCTAAAGCCATTTGTTTAGTTTTGATAATATGTGATTACATAATTTATTTATAAATAATGTAGTTTTAACCAAACGGTCATTTGTGTTGGCACATTTGGGGCAAGAACTAAAACGTATACAGCTTCATACGGTTTTTTTGAAATATCAGGATTTGGTTTTGGATTTTGTAGAAAGTCAGAGTGCATATTTGGCCAACGAACTGGTCAAACTGGAGACCTTAAGGAAGTACGCTTTTGACCATACTTCCCATGAAACAATTGATTTTAGATATTTATTAAAATAAATCCAAACTGATCTCAAATCTTCAATTACTTAGCTAAGTATTGCAAGACCACAATCTATCATCACAGCTATCATATAAGAAAAATGAAGTACTATCATTATCAACAAAAAAGTGCAAGGATTACTTGATTTGTTAATCTTCATAATAATGGTATATTTACTCGACTGGTTAACCCCAATTACAGGACAAAGAAATAATATATGTAGAATGATTCAGTTTGTCAATATGCTTTACAATGAATTAAATGAAGGGAAAGGTTGTTTAGGTGTCTTTATGGACTTGAGCAAGGCTTTCGCCTTGATTGATCATCAAATATTGATACAGAAACTGTATATGTATGGAGTACGCGGAAAAGCACTTGAATGGCTTGCGTCTTATCTAACTGCTAGATCGCAAGTAGTGGAAATTTAGAGACAGCGGTCAGATGCCTTGCCTCTCGATAGAGGTGTCCCTCAAGGATCCGTGTTGGGCCCCTTATTGTTTATTGTTTATGTGAATGACTTGTTGACCACTGTAGCACATTCGAATACAGTAATGTGTGCTGATGATACCAGCTTCCTCGTATCTAAATGGACTAGACCGCATTTAGTTCTGCTCACACAGAGGCTACTTGATGCTTTTGTTAGTTGGTGTAACAAAACCTTTTATCCTGCCAACCATGCAAGGGGCTCCATCTATGCAAACACTATCTAATTTTGCCCACTCTACTTTGTTAACTTCAATTACCTCACCTGTACTTAAAACTAGTTGGCGCAAATCAAGAAGTTCTTCCACAATATCAAAATTATCGTTCGTGTAACGCACAAATATGCTTAACTGCGCATTCTCTGTAATGTCACAGCTTTCATCCAAAGCTAATAAAAAGTATTTGCAATATTGTAGTCCAGAGACAATTTGTGTGCCAACATCCAGGCCCATGTCATCCATACGACGCATGACGGTATTTCGAGACAAAGCTATTTTATCTACCATATTTTTTACTTTTATATCACCAACATTTTGGGCAAATATTAACAGGCTATTTTCGTCTCCGTCAGGATAGGTCTTTTTTTTCTTGCAGGCTAACAGCAGAGAACGTTCAGAGGAAGCCTTCACCATACTCTCCATTTCGTCACTTCTCTTCTAGAATATTGATTGTTGGTCGGCTAAAGATTTCTTCTTTTTATTGATGAAATCCGTTCGCAAGTGTGAACCGACAGGGTATTTGCTATTGAAATCACTATGCAGTTTCTTGAAATGTCGGTCCAGGTTAAATTTTTTCGGCACTGCTACACAAATTCCACATATCAAACAAACAGGCTTGGAAGTATCTTGATGAGTAAACAAAAATTATTCTTCCCAGACAGTTTTAAAATCACGAATTGCAATATCCTCCTCATATTTTAGGTTTACTCATGGACATAGCGATAATAAAATTTTTAAAACAACGACGCACGACGCCAAAATCTAAAAATAGTTTTAAAAAAGTTTAACGTTTTGCTCGGCAGTTTAAAATCAACTGAGCCAGACACAGTGCTGCCAGATTCAACCTGAAAATCCGCATAGAAAAGGGAACGTGGTGGGGGAAACGCTCGAAAAATCCGTATTTTCGATAAAATCCATATAAAAATCCGTATTTTTTAACGGACGTCGAAAAATCCGTAAGTCTGGCAGCACTGGCCAGACAGCCAGTGTCGCACATGCTCTCGCACATTGCGACAACGGACAACGCGTCAAAGCAAGGCAACTCAAACCATTGGGCTCGCCCCATGACTCCGCTCTCTTACCGCATCGTTGTGCTGGTGTCAGGCAGTGCCGCTATCCGGAGGGTGTTGTATTCAGTAGCGTATAAGTAGGGTTTTTACGGATTTTGACAAAGTTCCCGAAGACGACATTATTTTTTAAGATTTTTTAATTTTTCAAGAAGTTTTCGCGTGCCACTGTTAGGACTCCGCCGTGCCACACTGTGGCACACGTGCCGCGGGTTGGCCATCCCTGCTCTAGATGCATATATTAACAAGTAAAGAAACGTGAAATGTACTTCGTGGAATCTTATATTCGATTCAGGGATAAGATCAATAGAACCTATTTTAGTACAATTTCGAGCTTTCGTTTATTGAAGGTTTCCCGCATTGGATAGCTTCCATTCATGACTCCTGCACAGATGTATAGATATTCCATTAGTGATTCATTCTCAGTTTACTATACTGAACATGCAAACATTAGTCTTATGGTACTCTTAAATACAATATGCGATATCGGAGCAATATACAATACATTTATGCGTACATTTGCTTTAATTTTTAAAGGTAAACACTTCCGAGAACGAAAACACCCACTAATTTTGCAAATCATGTAAATATTTACTCAAATCACTAAAAAATTCGTGCTTTTCAGTAATATAGAGGCTACATACGATTTGTCTCAGAAGCAGCGGTGTTATTATTCTTAAAGATGTCCTTCTTATTGCATCTATAAAGTTGGCTTTCATCTATTTAATGTTACAGGCGGGCGTAATGGGACATAATATTTATGTTTATGTCTCTCTTCCTGTATACCAATATATCGTACATGTAGTTGACTATTTGCTTTATATTTTTCTTATTAATGGAAATATATTAATCTCTGCCAATAATAATATATCAACATCGAACATTTGCTTTGTTAGACATAGCTCAAATTGTTTATAATTCTACTAAGGGGAGACATATTTTCGATATCTTATCTGATTCTTTCCTTATTGCTAACCACGTGCAATAACATTCTTTCTTGGATGTTTTAAATAAGTACAGCAAATATACTAGAATGATCTACACGTTCCCATCCTCTTGAAACAATCCACTATATTACCATACATTTCATTGCACGCCGTAGCAATTTCAACACATATTAAAATAAATGCCGCGGCACGTAGTTTAATATCAGACTGCTGCCACGTTTTTCCATATCGCCCTCATTTTTATAAATGGCCTATCATCGCCAGTTCAGCATTCTTAAACGTTACCGGCTTCCGTCAAATACAGAATAGTAGGTCAAGTTAATTATTTCGATAGTACGTTTGAGAATAAAAGAACGTGCTGCTGAATTTTATGAAAAGTAATTGTATCCATTGCCTAAATAACTTCCCATGGATTTCCTAATGGTTAGTTTGTTTACAATGAAGCTAGTTGCGGATTTTCGCATTTTAAGAAAATATAGTTATATTTTATAATAAACAGCATATTATTTTTTTCTAGTAGCTCTGGAATATCGCCCTTGTTAACTAAACCGTAAAGACAATAAATCAATTGATAAACTGGTCCCAAGAGGTGTATTGAGACTACAAAACTTGTTAACGGTGTATAGGCTCTATATACAGTGTGGTCCTAAAATGCGCCCCCTCCTCCCGCTGCCTTTTGAATGAGAGAAGCTAGCGTTTTTAGAAGAAATAGGTCGATTTGTATTTTGTGTGAGCTAACTTTTGCCGTTATCGGCAGTTCAGTTCTATTTCCGATGTTACCGGAAATTAAAATGAGAGAAACTAATAACGAGAACAAAGAACGAAAGTATGACAGTTCTAGGTTATAATAACAATAAATTACAAGAATAATTTACGCTTTTGGAATTGAGATTTGTCAGTTTGGCAATTGTTATGATTACTTTGCTTAGCAACGAGCTCTTCAGATCAATCTAGCGTTACAAGAAACAATTTGGCCCTCTTTCCTAGCCAACTTTGCGTAACAAAGAAAACAGATTACCAAAAGCTTTATTGCTGCATATCGTCATATTTCTTAAGTTAAAATATAATATATGTAGTATCGTTGGATTGGCCTTTCGATTAACTTTCCAAAAACGTGAAAATATATAGGCTGTTCTATTTAAAATAAGAAAGTTGACGTCACTTCCGGTAACACCGGAAACAGAACTGATCTGCTGATAACGGCAGTTTAATTCTATTCGGCAAAAGTTAGTTCACAAAAAATAGAAATCGACCTATTTCTCTGAAAACGCTAGCTTCTGTTGTTCAAAGGTTAGCATGGTGGAGGGGTCACTTTAGGACCGCATTGTATATAAATGCTTTGTTTTTACTTGTGATAGCCCAACGGAGTGAGAAGTCTTGGAAAAGCTAACTTAGGAATTTCATAGTTGCATATTGTTAAAAGGTAAACGACGATCAGTTTGAACATTAGAGATAATTTTACTTATATTAGATGATCCTCATTTTGTTAATAGTTTACAATAAACGCGTACTCTAAAACTGTGGCACTGGAACACTGAAAACAACACTTAATTCGTACTGGACGCACGTTTCGATAGCCAAGCTATCATCATCAGCAGCAAGACTGAACTAACAAGTTAAGCGAAAAACTAACCTTATAAGGAAAATAAATTATGCAATATGTAAATTTAAAATCGTAAAATTTAATGAGCCGCTTCATTGCACAGGACTATAAATAGCCTAAAGGTAAATGAGCAGAATGACGTTGAGTTATTAAATTCCCAGTATTACAATGAAGCGGTTCATTGCACATGGTTAAAATTACAACTATAAATGATTAAACATGATGTAACAAAGGATAAAGGCTGGAATTTAGTGGTCCTAAATCTGAATTCATTAAGTGAGTTTTGTTTTTGAAATTTCCATGCCTTCATAACAATTTAATTGAGCAGTACTCTTTACGTTTTTAATTAACTTTATATTATCAACACTATGGTTATTTTCAAGCATATGTAGGGCAACGCTAGATTTATCAAACCTTCTGAATTTGAGATGAGCCAAATGTTCTTTGTACCTAATTTTGATTGATCTTTTTGTCTGCCCAATATACACTTGATCACAATCTTTACATGAAATTTTGTAAATTCCTGATTTATCCATGTTATCCACTGGGTCTTTGGAATTTCCTAAAAGGTTTTTAAGGTTATTGCTCGAAGAGAAAACAATCTTACAGTCAATCCTAGAAAAGATTTTTTGAAGACCCTTGGTGTAACATGGATAAAAGGGTACACAACATATTTCTTATTATTACGGCCGTCAATGCGTTCTAATGTGCTTACATTTCTAATTCTTAATCTATTCTTATGTTTCCTAATAGTATTATAGACGACATCTTCAGAGAATCCGTTAAAGTTAGAAATATTGATGATTTCTTTTAGTTCATTTTGATATCTATCTTTAGTTAAAGGAACATTGAGTAACCGGTGCACCAAAAAGTTAATAGCCGAAAGTTTGTGTTCATATGAGATTAGATTAGAATCCTGTAAGATGAATCTATTATTACTAGTAGGTTTCCTATGTACGTCTATTTCTAACTTATTTTTATTTCTTATTACCAACATGTCGAGGAAAGGAATCCTGTTGTCTTTTTCTTCTTCGTGGGTAAATTTGATAGAGGGAAATTTTGAGTTAAGTTGTTCTATGAAATCCGTTATTGAACATTTGCTGATGTCAAAGATGCAAAAAATGTCATCGACGTATCTGATCCAAAGCCGAGGGAGATAAGCCAAAGTATTCTTCAGGTCAGTTTCAAATTTACCCATAAAGAGGTTAGCCATAAACGGAGATAAGCTGTTACCCATTGCTGTTCCTTCCGTTTGTTGATAAAAAGTGTTGTTAATTTGGAAAAAGTTTTGTTTCATGCAGAGTTTGGCCAAAGAAATGAAGCTAGTAACTTCCTCTCTATCCATCTGGTTATCTAACAAAAGTGTTTACAATAGTTTACAATAAATAAAATTAATTGTTCAGTAAATGCGAAATATGGACGAATCCGGAAAAACAAGTTCTATTATAATATGCAAAAATATGCAGAGTGTCCCATTTAAATAAAAAAGGTTCTTCCGGTTAAACTGGAGTTACTATAACAACAAAAAGTTTGAAATCAAATGCATTATGCATCACTACACTTACCTGCAAAGTTTCATGAACATCACTATTTCCGTTTTAAAAATATTTACTTGGTTCCATATTTTATCCCAACCCTATAATGAATTATAGACCCATATTTCATAAACAGAGTTATTCTTTGTTGAAGAACATGGATAGTTTGAATTTCTTTTAAATTTTCAGCAGATTAAAGAAATTACAAGCAACGCTATTTAGGAGAGCGATTACCTATCCTATACAAGCTCCACATCACTATATTAAAGTTTAAACATTTGAACAAATGAGAATCATTAATTAAATTCTGAAAGTTCAAACCTTGAAGTTAATTTTCGGATTTCATTTGTAGGCGTACCTAAACATATACAGGTATATCTCTATAATATGAAAGTTTAAGCGGAGCTGTTCGTTGCCGCAAAATAGCTACGTCCTCAAAGTATCCATAAATGCAACTTCCAAATGGTGTTCTCGTATCAAACATATATGTAGGTAATATTTGAGAGAAGTACATATTATAAAGTTTCTACTACGCAACTTTTGTCATTTTGAACATGTTCGTTTCAACATAAGTTTAAATTCAAATTTCAGTCGTTACCTTTGCTTAATGCACGAGATGATTTCGATGAGTTATATGTATTCATATCAGTATAGTATCCATTTTATTAACATTTATCTATATAAATATCTGTTGGCGCAGGCATATACGTACACGCACATACCTGAGAAAATCTAACGAACTATTTAAAGCAAAGTTTGCCATTATAAGCATAATTACAATTTACATGACCATAGCTTACAAAAGCTACCTATATTTCCACCAAGAATTCAGATATAGTGAATTCTTCAAGAATAAATATACTCTTGAATTGGAAAATAAATAAGTTAGTATAGGTGTTTCTATGCTCAAAGCGTCCCCTATTTGTTATTAAGGAACAAGATTACAGATTCCAGAGCAGATACAAGCGAAACCACTTGGAATGTGACCGTCTCAGTGGCTGAATGGTCAGCATACTTACCTTTCGATCCGAACAACGGGGGTTCAAATCTCGCCGGGACGACAACAACTTGAAATGTATGGCGAAACACACATGACAAGTAATCAAAATGTATGACAGAGAGTTATAGAGGTTTCAGGCGATAAAATCTAAGCAGGTTACTCGTTGCTGTCTAAACATGTAAACGCCTACGCCAGAGTGATCCCCTTTCTAACCCATTTTCAATTCTGAGTAAGTTGTCAAGTCCAGTAGAAAATGTCCATAGTTTACGCTGGTCGATACTCGCTAATGTCAAATAGTTACTCGTTAGATCGCGAACTAGTGTAGCATATTACAGGCCCTAATATGGTACTTTTAAAGAAAAGAAGTTTTAGTTGAACGAAAACTTAATTGTAAGAATATAATGTATTATCTATATGAAACGCGTACTGTAATTCGCCGTGATTTTTGACATATGCTATCGGTAACGAAGGAACACCACAATAATCTGCTCGGTTTAGTCCTAGTCGCTTTTGAGGGAAGATGTATTGGACTAATCGTAAGAAGTTAATTTTAAAAGCAATTTCAAGTGTAATAGTGTTCAAATTTTACCTCAAACACAAGACTAATTCATGTTCCATCATTCAAACGAACACGGAGTTTTATTATGTGATGCGTTACCAGAGAGAGGGCGCGTAAACTTCAAATTTTGGGGTTAGTATCTTTATTCCATTAATGCAATTTTTGAAATCGGTATACTATTTTATGTAATTACAATTTAAATTTTCAATTTGTATTATAACCTAGTAATGTTATGTTACCTAAAATATCTTTTATTTAATATAATATAGGGAATAAAAAATACATGTGTATAATAAGATTATAATAAAAATATATAAACGAATCTAAACTCTATTATCAAGCTACGACAAAAACTTTAAACAACATAACAAATAATACATAAGATTTATACGTAGGCACTACGCTTCATGTTTAATTGTTGTTTTTTGCAAATTCTGCCAGCATGGCAAGCTCAATTGCATTTATAATCGCTTTTAAAACATATACATTTCTTGCTTTTACACCTTGCAATACACATACATCTTTTATATCCCTGCCCACTACTAGCGGAAGATAGTTTAACTAAGGTTCTTATTGTCGCCTCATTATTTGGAATATCTTCTTTCACGCCAAGTATTTATAATCCCTTTTCTAGTGCCAGCTCTAAATTTATCGTCATTTCCTTCCATAATAACACCAATTAAATTTGCAGGATCACCTCTGCCTCTATCGAATTGACTAATCCCAACCAATACGTTGTCTCCAACTTTCAACTTACACAATCTTTTATTAGATCTTTCAACCATTATCTGTGCTTGAAGTAGCATGTTTTCAGATGCTATATTTCTACACAAAACAGCTGGATGAACCTCTTCAGTTGCAGAGATGCCAGGAGGCTCCTCGAAAGTAGCTGTTTCTGGCGAAGGTTCAGTTTCATGAAGTTCTACGTCTTCCGGTATTGTAGAGAATTCATTATCTTGCAGTGCTATTAAACTTATAGCTGTCTTTTTCAGTATTAGGATCACAAGGAAATATCCCCGCATTCTCATTCGGTTCAACAAAATCGTCACTGGCTGTGTTCCCAACGTTATTAAAATTTATTAAGTTTATCATGTCTTTTTCCAAAATTCCGTTTGAAATATGTTCTAAAAATTCCCGCGGAACCTTGGAGCTTCATCCAGTTTTTGGCTTTTGCCCAAACAGAGCCTTATACGGTTCCATTTTGATAGCTTCACGGTAAGTTGTATTAATTCTCCACTATACAAACCCAAGATGATATTATTAATATATTATTACCGCGCAACCAAACGATTATGGAATCTCTTAATGTTTGATTGCTTCGTTCTACTGAGCCGTGGCTGTGTAGATGTGTAGGTCTACCGTTGACTCGCACTAATTCCGGCCATAAACTTGCTAATTCGCAAATAATATTTGTTGTAAATTCACGTCCGTTATCTGACTGAAGAACATGTGGAGCACCGAAGTCAAAAAAATGTTTAACAATTCCTGGGCAACCTCTACAGCTCTCTTACAAGTATAAAAATACAAACAGACTAACAATAGTTAGGTACACTTAGAACGCTCATTCTTTGAAGAAACACTCAGTATAAAGCAACTAGCTAAATATCCGGCTTCTAAATGCCAGATACCCATTGATATTTCTAGCGCGTTAAGAAACCGAGCAGTGCTAATAATAATCTTTTGAATCATAGCAACATATCTAAAAAAGTTTATTTATTAGTACCTTTTAGTGCTGCTGTGACTTATCTAAAAGCTGACTTTTACACTGTAACAATGTTTGACAAGATCAACATAACCTCAATTGCTTGCATGTTTTTGCCGACTTCGCGAATTCGGGAGGTTTGTTATTACCTACTACACGACGGCGGCAATAATATTGCCGATTATGTGTATTAGGTAAAGTCACTGCCGATGTCGCGAAATAGGCAAAATTTTGTATATTTCACGTAATAGGCAATTTCGCTTATTCGGCGTAACATATACAATCTAATAGATTCGAATCTAAGAAATACTAAAGTGCACAAGAACATAATCATGATATAAACAATGTAATTTCTAGTAAATCAATAACATTTCTGGGGGATTACTCATAGCTACATCCAGATACTTGTAGAGCCTTAATTTAATCAAACATCAAATGTTTGTTTATCCATTTTCCTAAGTTACTCTCACTACAATCAACTCTCTCATTTAAGGCACTAGAGCACCTAACACTTTACAACCTGCCATTAAGTGTCCTGTTTTGTCCATTTTGCAAACACCTAGCCTATTCGCAGGATCCAGATCTCGAAGGATATGTCAAGCTAAATAAATTTTGTGAATTTAAACTCTTTAATTACTATACGTTTAGCATTAATAGCACATAAATTACTCTATTTCCAAATGAAGCCGCCTTAGGAGGTTATCCGTAATATCGGTAATGGAAGTTTAACGCTCGAAAGTTTACACATTTACATCTCTGTAGTTATCTGGTGTTCAAGCCATTGCGTTTACTGAATTAATACGACAGGAGCTGCTCCTGCTGCTTACATTATCAAATAATTAGTTAGGTTGCTAAAACAGGAACTTAATTCTCTCGTAAAACTGTATAAGTATTATTTGTTATAATAGAAAATTGTTAGTATTTGAATTTAGAAATGAAGTTCTGACTATTTCGCCACTGTAGAGTAGGTATCTTATCCGCAACAGAAACGCAGAACTATATTTTGGGAGATAACCTAACCAGGAATTGAGAAATAAATTGACATTGGATTTTTATGGTTAAAGAAAGATTTGGTCATATCGTATTCACAATAGATATTCCAGCTAGGCAGAGTTGAGTACAAGATTAAAAATACCTAACACGAATTAATTGAAACTACGGAACACTAACCCAGAGATAGGCTAAGCCTTTTGTTTGGACCTCAGAAAAGCTTCCAGGTGTTACCAAGATGGATGGTGGAAGAAGATCTAGTTGGCAGAAGAAGCAGGTAATACAGAAATGATTGATGTTAACCATATGCAACGTATAGTCTCGATCATCTTAAACGTTGTAGTCCAAAGGATTCGGCATGGCGCTAACTTGACCAGGTTTGGTGGCTTGTTTAGTAAATCTTTATCGACTAGTTGCGCTTAGCAGTGTGCCTAAGCTGACATGGCGCTGAGCATCTGAAAACACTATAAGGGAACACCTCTTCTACTTAACTGAAAAGTCCACGTAGAAATTCGTTTTTAAAGACCCCTGGTTTTTTCCAAATGTCTGCTGTAGCCTTGTACCCCCAGTAAATATGTCATAGTCTAACAATAAGTTGCGTTCTGTTTAATAGAAATACGTCAGTTAAACGTTGGGATGGTTCTCTTATAGCTTGTTTGCTGTGCCTTTATTCAAGTGTGTGGTACCAATGGAGTTAATGTTATCATTACGTAGGAAAAAAAGGAAATTACAATGAAGTGAAGTGAGGTATCAGAAGTTATGGATGTTGTGATAAAGCTGATAAAAATGCATCACATACTCATCAAGTCTTTGTGGCGCAAAAAGGCTGTAGTGCGAGGTATTATAGGGGCGTTCTACAAGCCCATTTTTAAACTGCTAAATATATTGCCGCTGTCATTCTTCGAAGCAAGAACGTATATATTTTTAAAGAAGCACTCGCATCCTGCAAACTATGAAGTGCACAAGTATGAAACTAGAATAAACGACCACCTTCACACACCAGCATGCACCGTGACGGTAACTAGAGCCGGGGTGTACAACCTTGGGATTAAGATTTTTAACAACCTGCCTGTTAATGTTAAATCAGAGACGAATATCAGGTCCTTTAGGAAAAACTTAAAGCACTACCGCCTTCAGCATATATTCTATTCTATCCTACTTTTCTACTTGATTTATTTCATTTCATTTTTTCCGCTATGCTTGTTTTTAAAATTACTTTGGCTTGCGCATTCTTGTATCTATTTTCTAATTATTAGTTATTTTTGTTTTTTACTTTGGTGAAATTGTTTTGTTAATAAGATCTTTTTAAGTTTAAATTATGTGAGAGCTTTGTCACGATTATAGACATATTCTGTTCTATTCTTGTAAAATACATCAAATTGGAGCCATTCTGACAAAGCGAATGTGTTTGCAAAGAGCTAAAGGGCCTTCAAACATAATGTTTTAACACAGGGAAATTGTTAATTAAGTTAATTAAATTTTTAAGTGAACTGTGAGATTCGGGAGTGTTCTTGCACACTCTTTCGGCAATTTTAAACGAATTTTTATATCAGTAAATGGAAATTAACGAAAGTTATAATTGAAATGCAAATTAACCTTTGATTTCCAAGACGATGTCATATAAACTATATCTTTATATGGGATTCACGGGGAATTGCCAATTCTCAAACTCCAACCTTCACTTCTACCTTGAAATTTTACTATGATTTGAATGTTACACACTTTGAAACTTGGAACGCAATCAAAATACGAATTGCCTCGATGAAAGCTTGACCAAATGTAATCAAATTAATTGGCGTCCTTTCAGTCCATTATTTTAATCGCGATTGCGATTGTTTTGTCCACAGCAAATTTTGATAATATTTTCCAAATATAATTTGATGTAAAATTTCCAATAAATAACTTTATTTATTGGAGTAGCATAAAGGAACATGCAGTGGCGCGACTAGATGACTCAATTCATGCTATTCTTTAGTACAAAATAGCATCGACAACTAAACATACTAAATTTCACTGATGTTCTACTCAATAACTTTATGATGGATATTTAATTTACGAAACCCTGCTAGAAATCTTCTGTATTTACGCTGTTATTTGTTGTAGCTACAATTTTCATTAATTTTGAAGAGTTATAAAAATAGGAAGATGAATTTCACATCGACCGTGAGGCCATACTAAACACACTGTACGTGCATGAATAATAGCTGCTTCGGACGATGTAAATATACACCACTACAATATACATAAACAGGCAAACATTGAAATAAATTAGAAACTCAAAAAAAAAGTAAATACTCAGGTGTACGACTGAGTAGAATAGGATATCATGAAATAGTAGTTAGTGCTAGAATTGAATAGTTTTAGAGTAAAGTGTCGATCCAAACCGAAAGCATTGTTTGTGGCAATTTTAATTTTTGTGTTGATGTAGAATGAGATTCAAGCGTTAAATACTAGGAATTAAAAAGATGTATTTGTAAAGAATCTAGGCATCGAAAAAAGAAAAAATATCAGAAATTAATGTACAAATGCATCTTTATGACGAAAAAAATATATACTTTCGACTCTAATATAAATAAAAGAATTGATCCTACTCAAATAGTTTCGGATGGGTGGAAATGAGTAAAACATCCAAAGAACTAATTGTAAAGAATATTCTTGCGATTTTGGATTTAATTTCAATAGGATTACTTCTCATGTGTTTCCGTTCCTCGGACGTTATTAGAATGCCCGCAGTGTGTATTCTAGGGAAACAGTTTAATCATCTGAGGTCTATTCGGCGACAGCAAACGGAAACGACAGATTCGTGGTCTGCTCCGGTTAATTTCCTGGATAACTTCAACTGTGTATACACGGGATATGCAGTCAGTGTGGGGTTCGCGTTCGATTGGAAATTATACAATTTTGCCCCGCTACCAAACGCTCGAGTGTGATAGATTGATGGACGCATAATTAATAGTGGCCTGTTGTGGGATAGATCGGGGTTAGGGTGAGATTTGCTAAAACGTGTCCTGTTTGTTTTCAGAGGCGATATATCCAGGTTAATGATGAAGAAAGTGTATTTCGGAGTGTTAAAATTGTGATTGTTGTGTGTGTAGCATCTCCTTTGAATGTTAGAAAATCTAAAAGGTATGCATATAAAAGTATCTTTTGTATCAAGTAAACGACAGGTTGTTATACCGGGTGAGCCATTGATTGATTGATTGATTTTTTACCAAAGCAGGGCTGGTATTTACATCCCTAACACTGAAGCTTAGTAGCTTATTGTATTATTCCTGCTTCGGTTTTGTTTTACTTAAACAGGTTAGTTCCCGCAATCAGGTTTAAGAGCCTATGTAGTAAATCTTTCCCCATTGGTAGTTCAATTGCGCTTCGCATAGCGAATCTGCATTGAGCTAACGCTGCACATTCGAAAATAATATGAGGGGCTGTTTCCTCCTCCTCATTGCAAAGTCTACATAAGGGCTCATCTTTGTAGATCCCCATCTTATGCAAGTGGCCTATCAAACAGCCATGTTCTGTTAATAGACATGTTGCTGCTCTAAGCTGTATCTTGCTTAATTCAAGCAGGTCAGCAGTCAGATGTTGCGACAGTCTTCCCATCATCCGTTTGCTGTGCTTTTGTCCAGCTGCATGTTTCCAATTTAATTGGTGTTGTGTTATAATCCACTCATTAATTGCACCACGCACTGCACTCTTGGTAATACCTAGACCCGGTTCAGGGCCTATATAATTCATTTTTGAACCTTCCCTCGCTAGGTAGTCTGCAATTTCATTGCCCGCTATGCCTCTGTGCCCTGGCACCCACACCAATGTGACCTTGTTGTGTTTAGACAGAGCCATTAGGGTTTGCAGGCACTCCCATACTAGTTTGGAGGTTATACGATAGGATGCTAGTGCCTTTAAGGCTGCCCGACTGTCAGAGAGAATGCAAATCGTCTCACCCTGCGGTCGCCGACGCAGACTCTCCCACGCGCAGGTTTGTATAGCATAAATTTCTGTTTGAAATACCGTGGTGTATCGCCCAAGTGATACACATACTTTGTATCCCTGGTTTTCCTCATATACACCAACGCCAGAAGTAGTGCCCGTTTTGGACCCATCTGTGTACCAGACTAGGGTCTTCGGTTTTTCTCCCCTCTCCAACCCTCCATTCCTCCCAATTCAAGAGAACCTTGAAAGGTTTGTCATAGGAGATCCTGCAGATTGTTGTATCACTACCCATATCATAGATAGGGTTAGTTACTACTGCTTCTATTCTGGTGTGCCCAGATCCACTGTGGGATCCCCAGTTGCTAGTATTTTTCAGTCTGTATGCACCCATTCTGGCTTCTCCCTTGATATAAATCTCAAGAGGAGGTAGGTTTAGCATGGTTACCATAGCAGCTGTTGGAGTGCTTTTAATAGCTCCTGTTATACACAGACACGCCAGTCTCTGAATTTTCGAGAGACTAGTTATCGCATGCTTCTGTGTAATCTTAGGCCACCAAACCAGGCAGTCATAAGTTATCATGGGTCTTACCACCGTAGTGTACAACCAGTACGGGTGAGCCATTAGTGTGCCGTCGGAGTTTAGCGTGAAAACTACCAAAGATGGAGAAATGGGGTTTCCTGTACGTATATAGTATATCAGAACACGGTGTGGCGAGTTACTATTCTGCTATCAATTTAGGAGTTGACACTTTATATGTTACATTATATAATGTAAAAATATATACAGGGTGTTAAATATGTCATGTAGCATTAATCGAAATTTGAACGCTTTTTTTTTACTTTTTTAAGTAGTACCTATATTCCTTGATATCGCTAGGAAATCCGTTGTAAAATTACCTTCAAAATGGTACCAATAACGTAATAATTATTTCCAGTAAGATATTGGGACTCATTTATTTTAGTCTGAATTATTTAAATGTTCATTCTTAGTTATTACCTACTGCTTTAATCTTGTTGTCAATTATACCATTGCTGTTATTTTTTACTAACTTTTATTAACTAAAAATGAATTTCTCGAAAGAAGAGTTCATAGACATGGTATTCGTTCTTGGCGCTTGCAACAGAAATATACTCTTAACACCAAGAATGTCAGCGGAATACCCCTTGTGATGTTCTTCTAGAGCCTATTATAAAAACTGTTTACCCGACACCGTCTACAATGGCAGAAAACACGCGAATAAGAATCGCCTTTCTTTAATTAAACGTGGACAACTTGACTCAAAGTGTGAGCCATTCCGCAGAGATGGTTGAAAATATGCACAGAGCATAATGACATATTTGAGCACCTTCCGAATTAAGATTATTTTATTATAAAAAAATCTAAAAGTGTACATTGCTTTTTAGAAACTGAATATAATAATAGTTTTGAATTACGTACGGTACAATTGAGTAGAAGTAAATGATTTCGTTTTTATTATCTCATAATTTTAAAACCAGGTTAAAGAAACGTGGTACTTAATAATTGCCTTCTACGTTATGTGGCAATGCATATTAGAATTGTCAAACCTTAGAACCTATTGGAAATAAATCTAACAATGTAAAATTTTTTTATGATAAGTAAGACGATAAATGACCGTAATATCAAAAGACACCATTTGATATATGATTTTGTTTGAAAATCATGGCTATCTAGCTGTACTAGATGCCCGGGTATCGATTGTTACAAACGTATTTCCTGTAAAAGTGCAATATTTTCGAAAATACTGGGAATAAGTATGACGTTATTGGTACCATTTTGAAGATAATTGTCAAGGGAATTGCTAGTAGTACCAACGAATATAGGGTCTATTTAAAAAAAAATAAAAAAAAGCGTTCCAGTTTTGATAAATGCCCCAGTACATAAATTTGATGAATTCTTTGATCAGTACTTGGTGAAATATTGTAAGTAAAAATAAAAACACAAGAAACCACTTAGTAAATGTTTCACAAAAATTGAATATTTAGTCCACAATTGTTTCGGATTCTTATTCCATTATCAAGATATACAATACAAAAAAACAAGGCAAGGTCGGTTATATATACATATATACAGAAACTACCTGTTGGGGGATTCTAGTTGACAAAAGGACCGCACAATTTTACTAGCGGTTTATAATTTGATTGCTGTCATAAGCAGTGGTGAACAAGGGAATTCCGTAATATTGTCGCGAATAAACGCTTTGCTTTCACTTTTAGAAAAGACGCAAAGCAGCGGAACAATATTCAAACCTTTCTTCTCTGCTTTCTTGATACACTACCGTTCATGGAAGTTCAGGCAAGCAAAAAAATGTACGGAAGTCAAAGAAAATAAGAGAAATATTAAATGGCCACGTATTTAATACTTACTTATATACGTGTAATAAAGCTCATTTCTCCATCTTTGGTGGTTCCCACGCTAAACTCCGCCGATACACTAATGGCGCACCCAGTATACATTAGGAAACACGTACATACTTGACACCACCATTTTGTTAACTTGAGGTGTGTTAGTAGCTTGACTGTGATTGACCGCAGAGATACGTTCAAATAAAATTTTGGAAAATTCAATCGAATTTTCCAAAATTTGAGTGCATCAATACAGACTTGTGTGTGCAAATTAAAATAAAGTTGACGTAGAATTCATTTACATGCAATTCCTAACTCAAGTCATTGCAAAAAATAAGTCAAGTAAATTTCTAATTTTTGATTTAGTATCTGCGCAATTCTGTGGTGATGCGATAATCACGAAAAAAACTTACAGGTTCTCAAAATTGAAAACCATTGTTGATATTTCTTTTATCAGTACTTCCGCACAGGACATAATTTAACTGGATTTAAGCAGAATTAAAGAAGAGCATTGCCCTTCTTATCTTATTTTCCCAGTGGACAATTTTAAAATTCAGGCGAATTCCAAAGATTATAAGGTAATACTTGACAGTCAACAGTTACTACATCTTATACCTGCTATACACAGAGAGGTTGTAAAATATTCTCTCACCATTAGAGTTGCTCAATTTGCGCCAACAGCCAGTGGCGAGCGCATAAAAGTTTACACAAAATAAATGGTCAGAAATAAAATATAATACGTGCTCAAACACTTACCGTCTTACGAGTTCCGTGAAACCACAAAGTGAATAATGTCTGTTAAATATCTGCAACATTAGATATGTTTCCACAGTTGTTTCGGCAAAGCGAGAGCGGCGTGAGGAAAAAGTGTGTTTATATGCAGAAAACGAACGTTCTACATCTAGTGACGTTATATTTGCGTAATTAAAATAATCTTTGGAACAACTTAACGGTTCTGTTGACACACCTTCACAAATATGTCTTAATGTGTCAAAAACAGAATCTTTCTCCAAAACACTTTCAAGCCTTTCTAAAACAAACATTTTTTGCGTCTTCTACCGCGCACAGCTGTGCGTGAACATGTTGAACATATTTGCAAAGATTTCACTATCGACACTGAACGATTTTGTAATTTTTCAATTGCCTCCACTAGTCCGAAGTAATTGTTCTGAATAGTTTTTAAATCCGTTTTAACCTGACTACCTTGAAATTTCGACTGGCTTTCCTTGATAGCCGCAGCTTCCTTTGGATCGAATTGTAAAACCACGTTCTTAATATTCTCAAAATATTTATGGTAATAAAACGCGGCCTGTAACCATGTTCCCCAACGTGTAAGAATAGGTTTTGGTGGCTTAGGCATACGGAGGCACAGTTTGAAATTTGCGAATACGTTTTGGGTATTTGAAAAACACTGCCTTTGTATGCGCTATTAAAGCGTCTACCTCAGGGTAACATTTTCTAATACTATCTGCCACATGACTTAAAGCATGAATTTTACACGTAATTTGTAACAAGTTACCACAATGTTAAAGATAACCAAGGAGAAAAGATCGAGAAAGGCAAGGATGATCAATTAAAGAAATAAGCTAGGGATATAAGCCTGACTAGAAAGCCTGACTAGAAAGAGACACGATGGACTTCTGACAGCGGTTGGACTGTTACTGATTCTAACTCATTTCCGTCGCGCGACTCCACGCCCTTTTACTTTCATAGCGAACAAACGTTGTTTGTTCGCAACAGTGTCCATATATTTTAGCGGTTCACTTTACTACGAAATTCACTAACGCGGTATGTAACTGCTTCAGTTATATTTCTGCGTCTACTTCCATTGCTTATAATCTATATAATATATCTGAATTTCTCGCAAGATTTATCATACAAGATACATTGTTTTCGTATCTTGGAAAGTTCTATTTTAATCCACCATTTTCGAATATGTCCTTTACGTCTTCTAGGTGACATCGCTAGATATTGACAAAACACTTCCCAGCAGGTTATAAGTTAATTTGTAGTAAGCTCTCTGTTACCAACGTCTTTACTTGTCTCTTTCTACCATCCTCCATGTCAACACAAAGTTCAGTAATTCAATGGCGCAACGCTTCCCTACGTGTAAGTGATTACACTTAATAGCAGCGATTTCTACAAGAAAGTAGGTTACCAATTTCCTTTTGTCTCACGAGCGTGAAGCAGACAAGCTAATGAATAAGCCAGAGTATTCTCGGTTAAAAAGAAGTTTTTCAAGCATCGCTCGCTTACGGTACGCGGACGTGCTAAATAAAAGTGCACACTCGACGATAAGCGAGGTAAAAATGGAATGGCTTTATCTTGAAAGGCACAACCGCAATCCGTTTGCGATAGTGGAATTGTCACATAATCGTACAGTGGTTAAATTTTACAAGGTTTTTGTTAAGAGATAAATAAAACAAGACTAAATTTAAGTGATACTAAAATTTGATTGGTGTAAATTATTTGTGATATATGCTATTATCCGTTTTGTGGAAAACAAAATCCAATTTTTGATTTGTTAAATAAGAATGAATAGAACATTTTTGTAATATTTTTCCTGCGGAATCGCTGTCAGCACCACGATCGGGTCCTACGTCGCTCGCATCAATTCAGACAAACAGTAAAATAAAATAAGTGCAGACTCACCAAGCCCTTAATGGAATTGTCTATGGCACAAAGTATTCAGTTTCTAATTCAAATTACAGCATTCATTATAAGCAAAGATTTGCACAGAGGGTATGGTTATTGTCTATGTTTGGAACTTTACGGGGTTCGGATTGCCCAAGTGTTTCTTGCAGCCTAAATAATAATATTTAACCCGATTAGCGCTCAGGATATTTATATATCAATTAAGAGATTAAACAATAAACACAGCACTGGGTTTGATAATATACACTTTAAGATGATAAAATATGTCAAGAACGAACACATAAATTCTTTGTTTACATTGCTGAATAGATCTGTCGCGGGCAGCACCTTCCCTTGTTCATTAAAAACCGCAAGTTATTCCTTATATTTTTTAGCAAAAAAATGCCGAAAGTAAATTGTACAAAATTAGATAAGCAAATGAATAAACTTTACAAATATGTACGCTTTATTGCCATAAAATAACGTAAAAGAGAAAATTTTGTTTCAGCGAGCCAGGGTTTCGTTAACTGGAGGGAATTGTTTGAAATATGGCGAAATGAAGCGGATAAAACAAAGATCATAAGGGAAATATTACCAAGAAATTAAATAAATGAGATGATAGCATTGCCAAACAGTATCTCGCTGGGTGGAAAAAAAGCTATTATTCTGTTCAAAGTTTTTACTTATTGCAAATATTGAAGCTGTTTAAATAAATAACAATAATTTATTTATCCTTAATTATATTTTGTTGTTTTAGCAGGTAGTATTTTATTATTGCTTATAGTTTATTTCAAATTATAAGAATATAACTGTAGACTTACAAGGCCTTTAATACTTATTGCACTTTCTGTGACGATAATAACCTGGCAATGAGTATTGAATCTAGAGGCCGTATTGACTATAAATTACGGCCCTATAAGATAATTATATGTTTATGTATATATATTTTACAAACAGTATAAATTTACATAGTAAGCAATTCGATGTTACAAGTAATTAAAGAATTTACATATTAAATGAGATTTAAATGTAGAACAGGTAGTTACGCATATCGCAATCAATTCCATTTCTATCCAATTCACTTAAATTTTGTCATTACGGTCCTCAGCAGTTTGTTTGCGTATCCAGGTAGTTATTACCGCAGGTGGTGCAATAACAGCATTTAAGCCGTTCAAAGTTATATTCTTATAATTCGAAATAAACTATACCTTGAAAAATGTTCCATCAATCTAAATAATATTTATGCTTTATCTGAAGGGTCAAGTTTCGTCTAAATATGTTATTTCGACCACTGTGCGCCGTGGAAATAAGGGGTTATAGTTTAGAATGGATTATGTTTTTTAACTGCTCGGACGTTAAGAGTGGCTGCAAATGGTGTTTAGTCATAGTTGGGTAAGATGTTCTCGGGTGTATCACAAGGTTCGGTTCTTGGACCGCGAATTTGTTCGCCTAATCATTTGTGAAAAGTATAAACTTTTCATGAATGATTCGGCGAACATTGGCGCCGGGCATGTTCTCATCTTTGCCAACGACATCTCCATTGAAATTAACGCTATGAGATCTAGAAACAAAACTTAGTCGAGCGAAAAATTGAATTTCGACATGATGTACTGATGATAGGTTAATGCTAAATGAAGCTAAAATAGTTTTAATAAATTTCACTAAACCTAGTTCTCATTTCACTGCTACAAACATTTCGTTTACTGGATGTACAATATTATTAATGTTGAGCTTGGAATTGGTGATCAGGAAGACGATATTTGTAAACGAATAACACTATTTCACTATTTTATTTAAATATCAGTTGCTCGCTGAGTCTATATTACGCTTTGATATATTCACTTGTATCGTATAATGTTTTAATGTGGGACAGGGCTTCTAGGGAATAAGAAAAAAAGATCACCAAATACATTTGTATACTTCACTTTGGATAAGTGATACTTTCGCTTTGATAGATTTTTAACATATTACCTGTCTTTGAATAAAAATCTAATATCCATCCTTTTGGACTTTTTATTGCATTCGGCTTCAAGTATATCGCTTTTAAGGATACAGCATATTCGTTTTCAATCTCTTCACCGCCTTTCCAAATGAGTTCCATTTAGCAGCCTCAAGTTCAACGACAAAAGCGGAAAACATTAAAATTACCCCATAATCGTTGTCTTAGTAAGAAAAGCACGCAACTCCATTTTTTAACCAAAACGAGATTTAACTGCCATCTAATAATAACTGAAAAAAGGTCTTCAGAATTATTTTCTCTCAGATATCATGAAAATTATTCTACAAATAGCCTCTAAAGGAGAAACAAGAGTTTATATTCTGATCGTATTAAAAGCAAACGCTTTCTTTGGTCTCCTGTAAATTTCCTTTTAATGAAGCGCTTTTCTCACTAAAACAACGGGCAAAAGGTACAATATGTAATTCACTATTAACATCGCAGTGATGGTGAAGGTTACAATAAAATGGAGGCCCACAGAAACATTGTGTTTTCATATTGATTAGCTGTCTGACGAGACAGAGCAAAATTCTACATTTAATAAATTCGCTGTTGGCCAATGTTATTAGCAAGCTTCAAAACAACATATATGTTTGAAGTGATATCTGCACGTTAAGAATGATCATCTATCAATTTGAATTACATTGTAGAAATCAGCAGTTTTCTTCAAATAGTTCTACTAGCAGTCATAACAGTAACGTTTCTAAAGTAAATATATGCTAGTGTTAACTCAAATATACCTCGTGTTCCAGTGTTTATTGATTTATCAAAGGCTTTACAAAATGACACCTAATTAACTTTATAATACACATAGATTTTTGTAGCAATTCTAACAGTAAGCTTATATCTTCATGCAAGTTTTTCAATGTTTTTGTCGGTGAGAACCTGAAATCGAATGATTGCCTTAAAAGTGTTTGCATTTTGGGCGGCTTGTAAACTCTTTCAGTAACTTTTACTCTTAAGACCGAGTTGGTATGATATGTTTCAAATATCTCATACTTTAATAATTATTTGTCGTGTTTCTTGGCTGGAATTACACAATGAAAGTTTTAGGTTACACAGAACGTTATATCCTTGACGTTGTACGAGGGTAAGTCAAAAATTACTTACACTTTTAGTTCTACAACTGTATTAAACAAAGATAGGTGTACAACATTATTTTTCGATATAGTCTCCACCTTTAGCAATGCACTTGGTCCAGCGAGCCACAAGCTTCCGTATGCCTTCCTGGTAGAAGGTTTTCAGTTGGTCGTGAAGCCACTTTTGCACCGCATCCCGAACGTCTGTGTCTGAGGCAAATCGACGACCTCTCAAAGCTTCCTTGACTGGTCCAAAGAGATGAAAGTCTATGGTACCTAGCCTATTTGCTGTAACCATCTCTCGGGCTTGCTGAATGTTGTCGCCGGTGGTCGAGGTTGACGGCCGTCCAGCTCACTCTTTTTGTGTTACGCTCGTGCGGCCACTTTGAAACAATTCGATCCACAAAAAAACACTTTTACGAGATAAAGCGCTGTCCCCGTATTGTGACAAAAGTTTCCGGTAAATTTCTGCACTTTTCACACCCTCTGACCACAAAAATCGGACACTGCTTGTTCCTCTTTAGTGCAAACTAATAGCGGAGCTGACAGGCTTGTACTGTTGTAGCTAGCAGACAAATAACGCGATCGTGATTAAATTCCCCACACATGACCATAGAGGTGCCAACTCAGCGCATGCGCAAGCGGCCGCTGCTGCGATAACCTTCAAAGCTTGTTATGGCGAAAGTGTAGATAACACTTGACTTACCCTCGTATATTTTGCTCTATTTTTCACATATTTTTCATATTTAATTTGCTCCAAGACATAATATGTTTTGTCAACACATACTAAAGCAGCTTTATTTGAAAAGCTTCGGTTTCCTCACGCTATAATTGATTGCCTAGTAATTTTAACGCCCTACGTTGTTTTAGAAGCTTTTAAATAAAAGTTATTACAGTAAACTCTCCCTTAACGGACACCTCTCGACAATGGACACCTCCGAACAAGGGACAGCTTTCGAGAAACCAACTGATAATATCTGTGTTTCTATATAAGTAAATCTCCCCACAACGGACACTCTGGACAACACAAATTTGACAACTTTTAAACCGTGCTACCTGCTCCTACCGAAGTGTTTACAAAGGCGCAAAAACGACCGTCGTTAACAGTACAATAAAACAGAAAATATGCTTGGAAAATTCCTAAAAAATAAATATAATGTTTGAATAACGCCGACCGAATTCCCCATTCATCGCCCAACAAAGTTTGTTTAGAGTTAGATAATAAATTGTGAATTTCGAAGAAGAAAATATGTAATAAAGAAATTTAAAAATGTTTATTTACTGGACGTTTACCTATATTTTTCGTTGGTAGGGTTTTGCAGAAGGACTAATTTCAGAGAATCGGATTCGAAAAGTTCTACGTTAAGTTCATTGTGAGCATTCTCTATTGAAACTTTTTTTAATCGTTATAAATAAGCACCCGTCATGATAAAATTTTAGTTTGAAAATTGTTTCGGTGCACTCAATATGGCAACAAACAAAAGAACATTTTTAAGCCTTCGAGAAAAAGTGGAAATCAGCGAATACACGGAGAAATATAAACCAAGTATTAGACAAATGGCCGAAAAATTCAATCTGTAGAAAAATCAAGTGGCTGATATTTTAAAAAACATTAATGTGATCTGAATAAACAGTTTGTTGAAACCGGAAACACTCAGCAAAATAAAGAAATGTCGAAAGCTGAAGGAAGTGCATTAGACCAAATTGTTTATGACTGGTTTAGTAAAGTGCGATCGAAAAATATTCCAGTATCCGGTGTTATAATATGGGGAAAAGCAATCGAAGTTGCACGTGAGCTAGAGCTTGAATTTAAGGCATCAAGTGGATGGCTGGAAAAGTTTTGCAACCGACACAACATTGCTTTCAAATCAACCTGTGGGGAAGCAGCCGCTGTTGATTTAATTCAGGGTTCTGACTGGAGGAAACAGTTGAAGATATTAATAAGAGGATACTCGTCAAGAGACATTTTTAATGCAGACGAGACGGGGCTTCTTTTCGTACCTTGCCAAATAAAACCTTTGCATTAAAAGGCGAAAAATGTTTTGGTGGTAAAGCTTCAAAGGATATACTCACCATTCTCTTCTGCTCTGCTATGAATGGTGGAAAAGAAAAGCCGGTAGCAATTGGAAAAAGCAAGAAACCTCGTTGTTTCAAAGGTGCAAACGTGGATAAATTGCCAATTGAATGACAAGGCAAATAATACCAGATTCGATAGAAAAGTGCAGAGACAAAGCAGAAAAATTCTTTTTTTTTTAAACAACGCATGCAGCGTTGTTTAAAAAGCGTTGTCATCCGAAACTTGAATTGCAGAACGTAAATTTTATATTTTTACTGGCAAATACAACATCACATTGTCAACCAATGGATCAAAGGGTTATAAAAAATTTCAAACACAACTACCGATAGTTTTTAATTGAAAGACTTCTGTCCTCAATGGATTACTTCGAATCTACGTCACAGTTGGAGAAAGATATCAACATCGCAAGTGCTTTAACCTGGACGATGGCTGCTTGGAAAACGATTACAGCTGAAACTACCAACAATTGTTTCTGTAAAGCTTAATGCGGTGAATTTAATCGGGAAGATGTAGACTACGACTCGGAAGATGATCTGCCATTGTCAGAACTATGTGCGAAAAGGAATGGTTTTCTTCCGACATATCGTCCTATGCGAGAATTGATGAAAATTTGTTTACAGATAATCCAGACGTAAGTGTAAGTGAATGTGTGCGTGAGTTTCAAAATAGTCAAAATGCACAAATGTCAGCTGACAGTGATAGCGAAGAAGAAATTTTGACATCAAATATTACGGATATTAAGCAGGCTCACCAAAAATTAAGGGATATTGGAAACTTGTTTGTGATATCTGGAAATTCTATTATAGATCAAAAGATTTCAGAAATCGTGTGTGAAATAGAGACACAAATTATTAAAAATAAATTGACAAATTTAAAGCAAACAACAATTGATAATTTTTTAAATGATGTAGGAATATTGTATATTGTGAAATAAAATTTTAAATTGTTAAAAGTAAAAGTACAACTCTATAACAAATATATTTTTTTTATTTTCTAAATAATAAATCATGTTATAAAAAAAATAGTAATTGTATTTGATACTTCTTCCAATAGTGGACACATCTCCACAACGGACACTTTTCATCCACGGCAGCTGTCCCTCATAGAGAGAGTTCACCGTATCTGAATAATTATCTGATTAATTACATAATTTTAAATTCAGAAGACATCTAAATCCACAAGAGGTTCAATTCTCCTAACCAAAACGAGAAGCGATTGAAGCTGTTTATTTCGTATTCAAATTTATCATTTTGCATCCATATACGGTAAGCTTTGGATTCCGAACAGCAACGGGTAAATGGAATTGACTCGTGCTGATGCAACTGATTCAGTGCATATCCATTCTCATGGAAACTAGTGGTGCAGTGCACATATGGGAATCGAGCTGCGGATATGCAGGAGGAGTATCTTTGTATAAAAGCTATTGCGCCTGAAAGGATGAAAGCAAAAATGCATAAAATGTTAGAACTTTTAACACTTACTTCTTGCACAATGCTTATATTTTATATATATTCTGTTTTTTTTTAATAATGCTTCAATTATCTAATTTTTAATGCAGAAAAAATTTATGAGATAGTGAAGGTTAACACGACAATCGATTTTTCTGTATTTAGCGGATCTTTCCTTCTAGGCATAAGGTAGAGAAAACCAGGAGAAATAAAACTCTTCCTCGCTTATTTTGTAGGTTTTAAACGGTTCTAAATTTAACTTTATACACCATCTTAATTAAGTACTAAGTATTTGCAGCTTTTTCCACAAGAACTTTTTATGGGTAAAGTTTCAATTGAGTTTGTATAGCATCGTCGGCAAATCTTTTAAGTAAAACTCAGTTTCAAGAAGTTAAAGTCTTGGATTACCATTTAGCTTGTTTCTAGAATTTTTTTATAGGCTTTACCTTTTATTAAAGCTTTTCTATGCTTTTAAAGCAGTAGCGAACTTAAAACAAAATTTTATAGAAAGGCGGAGTGGTAAAATAATGATATGCAAGCAGATCTAGAATTTCCATTAAAGTCAAGTACGCTTTCTGAACAAAAAACTTACAGAAGATAAAAATGATAAAATAATTTAGTATTGCTGTTACTATTACTTTAACGGAATTCTCTTAAGATAATAATAATAATAATAATAATACTTTATTGATTAAAGGTATCCGAAAGGATAGTGAAATCAATGGTCGAATACAAAAATTCTAACATACAAAAAAACAAGAAAAGATCAACCAATGAAACAAAAGTAAAGGAAACAAAAACAAAATAAAGAATAATGCTAAACTAAACTAAACATGAGGATAAATACGAAACGTACCGATGGGGTGGCTTATCCCTATAGATTACTTGCTAGGGTTGAGAAACTCTTCTACACTGTAGTAGCTTTGCTCTATTAAATACCTCTTTGTAGACTGCTTAAATCTGGCGCTATCTCTTATTTCGCGAGGTAGTTTATTGTATAATTTTTTCCCACTGCTTGTTAATCCTTTATCAGTGATATGCAGCGTACACCTAGAAATATGGAGATCACTTCTTCGCCGGGTTTCATAGGGATGGATGTCTTTTATAACGGTATACTCCTCCTTGTGGTTATGGTGGTAACACACGGCTTCAAGGATATATAAAGACGGAAGAGTTAGAACACGCAACGTTTGAAAGAGAGGTTTACATGATTCTGTAGGTTTAAGCCCGCCCAATATTCTAACAAGTTGCTTCTGTGCCACAAAGACTTTGGCAACAGTAGACGAAGATCCCCAGAGTAGTATGCCATATCCCAACCGCGACTGTATTTCAGTATAATATACAGACAGCAATGTATGTAATGATACCTGATCCTTTAGGCTGCGAAACAGAAACTTTTTTGGTATTTAACATTGTCACTAGGTGGTCACAGTGAACATTCCAGAGCAAGTTATCCTGAACATGTACTCCGAGAAATTTTGTTATCTCTGTTTGGGAGATGGGTTTATCGTGAATAGTTACTGAAGCATGTATATTTTGTGTTCGCTGGCGCGTGTGAAAAAGCAAAGAGCTTGTCTTCTCCTCGTTAAGGCTTAGCTTATTGGCACAAAACCAGTCATATAGCCTATTTATGGCACTATTTGCCTGTACCTTTAGAGCTTTTTTTTTTAATAGAGAGTGTATTTCAATGTTAAAATCTCAACAGTATTATTTGCAATCTGGTACGTAGGCTTCCGCGGCCGTCAATAATATTATATTCTTAGTTTCCGGGTTAGAACCGTATTGTTGTCGCGATAACGATGAGGTTCCAACCCGGAAACCAAGAGCATAGTATTATTTCTAATCTACCCAAAATATCCTGCACCGTCTTCAATGCACTTGATAGCTTGCACAACGATCGCTTAATTTATTACGTATTTTAATACCCACTAGTCAATAATTACTATTCTGAAGTACGTTGAAAAACCCTAAACAATTAGAATTTTTTATATATATTTCCCTATAGCCAAAATGTGTCCTCTTTTAGTAAATTAAATATGGAACTATGCAAGCAAGTCTCTCGTTGAAAATCGCAGAGTGCTGCGACGAAATACCGCAATCTTTTGTTCCGCTAAGGGTATTCATTAAAAATAATGTGCAAATGTCATCTTTTTTGGCATAATTCCAGCATTTACTTAAAGTACCTATCATTTCCTCACATTTATTGTCTACCAAGCTAACACGCACATATAAATAACAAATAGCTAAAATAAGCAAACCAATGTTGACAGAGTTCAGCACAAAACGAATAGATCTATTTAAAGCATCGCACATTAGGTGTTTTGGCAGTAAGAAATATAATAAGTAACCTGGGCAAATATGCGGTAACAGCCAGAGGCGTGGCGAGCGCATAAAAGTTTACACATAAAGTAGAGGGTAAGAAATAAATTATAAAACGTGCTGAAACACTTACCGTTTTAAAAGTCTTCCGGGAAATCACAAACTGTGCAACATCTGTTAAATATTTGAATCATTAAATATGTTTCCATAGCTGTTTCAGTCACATGAGTACGACGTGCGGAATAAATATTTTTTAATGCCGAAAACGACCGTTCGACATCTAGCGATATTATATTTGCATATTTAAAATAATCTTTGAAACAACTTAATGCATTTTCACATGCACCTTCACAAATTTGTCTTAATATAAGAAAATCGGAGTCTTTCTCTAAAACACTTTAACATTTTTGTATTACACACCAATTTGTTTCGCCTTCTACAGCGCATAACTGTGCGTGAACATCATTCACAATTTGAACAGAATCCACTAGCGACGTCGAAACATTTTGTAATTTTTCTATTCCCTCCGCTAGTCTGAAGTAATTGTTGTGAATAGTTTATAAATCTCTTTTAACCTGACTATCTTGAAATATTTTCTAGCTTTTCTTGATTGCTGCAGCTTCTGTCGGATTGAATTTTAAAACTACCTTCTTTACTTGATAAAAATATTTGTTGCAGTAAAACGCAGCCTGCAACCATGTTCCACAATGTGTAACAATCGGCTGTGGTGGTTCAGGTAAATCAGGACACAGTTTGTGAAATAGATGGGTACGTTTCGGGGTCTTTAGAAACACTGCCTTTGTACTAGCAATCAATGCATTTACTAGTGGAAAACATGTAGGAATCGTTTGTGCCGCAAGATTTAGAGTATGGATTTTACACGTTACATGTAAGAAGTTACCACTGTGTTCTTTAAGAGATCGGCCCAAAGAACGCATGTTTGCGGCACCATCACTCATAAACATTAAAAGTTGCTTAGTTGAAACTTCAAATGTGTTCAATGAGTTCAACACCACCTTTAAAATATCATCCGCAGTACACTTTATAACTCTTTTGGAAGCAAGTAAGAAGGAGGATGACGGTCGATGTGGTTCCATTGTACGTATCATTACATTAACCACAGAATGTTTTTGACGATCTGTTGTTTCGTCCACGCACAACCACAGTTTTTTATCTTTCAATTCCGTTTTCATTCTTTTTTCTATATGCTCACGAGCAAATGGCACTACATTTCGTATCGATGTCCGACTAGGTAATTTACAGTCCGCATATTTATTCCAGAAGGCTGCTTTTTGTTTAGTAAACAAAACGATAGATTACATAAAATAAGAGTAACACATAAATCAAATGTTTGGTTGTTTTCGCGACGTACCTAACTGCGACATTTTTAAAGCAAACACAAGCGTACAATTACGAAATAAGTTACGACAGCCTACATATACACAGAACTACTCGCATCGATTTAGTACTGACGCTATGAACGCGTGAAATAAATAATCGCCGACACCACATGTCTACTACACTGACTGTTACCGCTGTTTGCCCAAACTAATAATAAGAACATACTCAAGGTTGTTTAAAAAATGTTGCAATTTAGCTAAATAGAAATGTTTATGAAATAACTTTCTTCAGGAATTTCTTAATATCATTCCCGAAATGTTAATAAATGTTCAAAGAAGTACAAGGAATCGCATTACAATTTGTATGAAGAGAATATGGTGCTCACTCTAAATAGATGTTGAAATTATATGCCTATATTAAATTTTACAAATTATTTTTAAGGAATATCTTTTAGGAAAACAAAAGTTTATAATATTCATATTAACAAAAATAATTAATTTAATAAACGGCGTATTTTAAGTATTGGGAAATGTTTATAAAAAAAATTCCGGAACAGTTTCTCTGTCAGATTCTGGAAAAATACACAGGCTACGAATTGAAGAGGCGCATCCAACAACGTGCTAATATGCAGGATGCTCTATTTAAGAAACTGAACCTCTTGCAACAAATTTTAGCTAACGTTAATTATGTAGTCTAACATTTCCACAGAAAAAACTTAGGATTGAATATCTTTAATGCAGTTAACAGTTCAAATCAGTTACATAACAATATATTCTTTTATTCATTTCTCACTCATGGAATTTTCTCTAGATTGTTTATTTTTAAACGCCTAAAGTAAATATGTTTACAAGATTTACGTAATTTTAAAAAGCGATGAGCTGTTAACAACACAAATATTACATTAAAGCCTCTTTTTAATTGTCAGCCCATCATCTGTGTGCGTTGGAAACCAATAAAACACTGGGAACCTTTTGTATATATTGCGCAATTAGGACCTAATCAATTTTAATCAGCACACATTAAACACATGAAATTGCTAAAATGCTACGAATATATGTTATTTTATTTGAAATTTTGAAACATTTCCAAATATTCGTTTTATTTATAGGCAATGTTTAAACCTATAACATTTACAATTTCAAAAAAGTGGATTCTACAGGATTATTACTGTTGATTTTGGTATGTGATTATGAAGCTGTTGATTTTGCGGAAATATCTCCATAATAATTAAAGCTATTACTAATTAATAATGCAAAACTAATGTAACGAAAGGGCTTTTGTGTTGCCGAACAAACTATTGTACCCATTGTATTGAATTTATTGAATTCTTGTATTGAGTGAACAATATAATAGTTCGAAAAATTTTAATTAAATTCAAATCATTCAAATAAAGCTCTGGTAACAGTAAATAATTTGTGCAGTAAAACGTTTAAACATGTCTGTTCTAAGCAATATGCTTGGCATTTGCAGATTATATGTGCCTGTACTAATAAATCCAATCCTATCAGCGCTGACTGTGGAGAATTAGGCGTGCGGTATTACTAGCTGGAGTGTTATTGATAATCGCTATGAAAGCAGTTCGGTTAAAGCGACTAAGGGCACTCGGTGGATTAGTTCGCGGTGTTTGCTTTATAATACGCGATGCTAGGATTGTTTGGAGTTTACACGGACGTTAATGAAAAGCTGATTTGCGTGATTAGAAACAAACCTAAAACTACGTTGAAGGTTTTACATGTGATATTTGCAGACTCAATAAGCGCTTGCAAATGGCAAACGACATGTTCGCTAAATATATATTTATACGCATACTCATTTACATATGTTTATAGAAATAAAGTTTTCTTCCTATTCGTTAATAATTTATGACCGAAAATCTGTTTGTCTTGTTACATAATACCTTTTACGTATACCGTACGAGCGAGCGTACTATCATCACACGATTTTACACGAACTCGGCGCATCTAAACGTGTGCTGTGTTGAATGTCACTGTGGAATGTCATTTGCTTAACAAAATTGCGTAAACGCAAATTCATTTGTGCACCTTGCTCGCGTTATAAACGACGTATTCGTTCACGTACAACATGTGTAAGCAACGACTTTGCCCTAGCATTTTCGAAAAATGCCGATTAAGCCGGCTGCGTAAGAGCGAGCGTACTATGGTACGGTCGCTTTTACGGTATATAGCAATCGAAAAATTTTAATTAGGGTGCTAGAGAAGGAATAGATGCCACAAACCGAACTGCGCTAAACAAAGAAGAACATATTGCTACGATGCCACTTGTGTAGTAGGTCTCGGCTTAGTGGCAACTGCTTTGTATTGCGATCGCTCACAGACTCTAAGTAAAATATTTTCTTTGCTGTATAACGCAAGTATTGTTGACTACTATGTTCGTTTCGTTATCATTGGTCGTGTTTTAGCATCTTGCTCACACTAATTTAAAGACAGGAAATATCAGAAAACAACACAATGTCTTTAAAGGAAATAAAATCTCATTGCTTCTTTGTCGTAAGTCGTATAATCCATTAGGCCTAGTTACTTACACCATTTGTATCACGACCTTTTTTTTTTTGAAATATTGCATCCAAATATTGATGAATCTCTTTACAACAAAGAGGAACATAGGCATACTGGTACTTTCACTGGCTCAAAAACGGCATCCAGTGTTAACTTTTCCATGCCCAAAACTTGTAGTTGCGAGAATATACTGATCCACGTAGATAAAATGTAGCTTAAAATTATATTTTATCTTATAACGTAAATGTGTAGTTTTCTTAAAAAGGTTATCTAAGGTAGCAATATTATTTCGTTGGTCTGGTACTATCAATGATCCATATATAATGTGTAAATGCTGTTGTGGTAATGGGAATTAAGAAAACTCAACAGATGATACAGATTCATTCGGTTTTAAACATCAAATTGCTGCTGTTGCAAGTTACCCCACATGCAAATGGGGTAAATTGCAATGTGCCGTCTGCTCGTGAGCATGTCGAGAAAAGAATTAAATCGGAGTTGCAAGATAAAAAACTGTGGTTATGTGTGGACGAAACAACAGATCGTAAAAAACATTCTGTGGTTAATGTAATGGTACGCACAATGAAACCACATCGACCGTCACCCTCAATTTTACTAGCTTCCAGACGAATACAACAATGCACTGCCGAAGTAATTTCAATGTTGGTGTTAAATACATTGGAAAAGATTGAACTTTCAACAAATCAACTGTTGATGTTTATGAGTGATGGTGCCGCAAACGTGCTTGCTGTAGGTCGATCTCTTGAAAAACATTGTGCTAACTTGTTGCATATTACATGTAAAATTCATACTCTCAGTCTCGTAGCAGATAGTATCAGAAAACGTTATCCCGAGGTAGACGCTCTTATAGCACATACAAAAGCTATGTTTGTAAAATCCCCAAAACGTATTCGGGAATTTCATAGACTATGCCCTGGTATTCCTGAACCACCACAACCTATTCTTACTCGTTGGGGAACATGGTTAGAGGCTGCATTTTGTTATCTTAAATATTTTGAGAATATAAAGAACGTGATTTTAGAATTCGACCCAAAGGAAGCTGCGGCAGTCAAGGTAAGCCGCTTGAAATTTCAGGATAGTCAAGTTAAAACAGATTTGGAAATTGTTCATAACAATTACGTGGGATGCGATAGAAAAACGCAGAAGACGCAAGAAATGTTTGTGTTTTAGAAAGGTTTGAAAGTGTTTTAGATAAAGACTCTGATTTTGGCACATTAAGACAAATTTGTGAAGGTGCATCAATAGAACCGTTAAGTTATTTGAAAGATTATTTTACTTACGCAAATATAACGTCACTAGATGTAGAACGTTCGTTTTCGGAATATAAAAACACTTTTTCTTCACGCCGCACTCGCTTTGCCGAAACAACTTTGGAAACATATCTTACATATACATACAAATATTAAATAGACATTATCCACTTTGTGATTTCACGGAGGACTCTTAAAACGATAAGTGTTTGAGCACGTATCACATTTAATTTATTTTGTGTAAACTTTTGCGCGTCCGCCACTGGCTTTCAGCATAGTTGCGTTGCTCTAATCCCTATATAAAATGATATGATCTACATTTTTTTGTAAAAAAAGGTAACTTTGGTAAATTTACCATTTTTATATTTGACAGATTCTAAAACCTTGATGTTAATTTAAAATGCACAAATATAGGAACAATTAAAACCGTCAAATTTCCATTTTTATTGTAAACTTTATATTGCGGTAACCAGAAGCTTTCTGCAGTAATGTGTTCTAATGTTTATAATTTCAATTATATTTTACATTAAAGTGTATATGCAATATTGCGTTCACCACATTATTTGATGCTCTTCTGTTGGAAGTGGAAATTAATTTAGAGAAGTAGGGAAAATAATGTATCATTCATCAAATTTGGAACTTTTACATAATCTGATTTTTTCATCTACACTTGTGTAATTTCGCGTAATTACGTAAAGCAGATGTAATACGGCATTCCACGGACTAACTTTATTTCCATAGTGAATGCCCTCGATCTTAGTATTGAATGGGCTCCGTACACGCAAACTATACGCTTTAATTGCATACAGTTTATATTGAACGTGATAGAATTTGTACCCGTATGAATTAAACTCGCTCATCTTGATCAGTAAATGTATAAAACAAAGGCATTCTGCTACAAATTACTTCACGAAAGTGTTTTAGCAAATGAATTTTGATTTGGTTCATTCACTAGTTAGATGTGCTATACATAGATTTTAGTAGGGAATTCGATAAAATCGACCATCGGCTCGTAATGGAAAAACTGCACTAGGCTTTAGTAACAATTTCTAGAAGCTGATGGGATCGTATTCATCCGACAAAAAGTGTTTCCCTTATTATGGCTGCTTCAAGTTCTTCGAACTAACTTCTAAAAGACAAATAAAGTATTATTATTACTATTATTATTATTATTACACGCGGAAAGATGCCTAATAACAATAACCAAAATTAATGGTAATATAGCTCATGGTATTGGTGGAATCATCCCGGCAAAAACAATGTAGCAGAGAAAATAGCGCTAACACACGTGTTTCTGCCTACCCTGCGTCATCAGCGTGGTTCTGAGCACATAAACCGAGAGGCAAACGCAATTGTAACAGCAGAAATTGTGCTCAGAACCACGCTGATGGCGCCGGGTAGGTAGAAACATGTTCGTGTGTTAGCGCTATCTTCCCTGCTACATTGTTTTTGCCGGGATGATCCCACCAATACCATGAACTATATCAGCATTAATTTTTGTTATTATTATTATTTATTATTATTATTACTATTATTATTATTATTGTTATTATTATTGTCGTTAGATATAGTGGAAGCTAGCTAACTAACTAATACTCTTCAAATAAATAAATCAATTGTAGCAGTTTTAGAATACATCTCCTCCTTAATTTTAATACATGTCCACATTGACTGCATTATTTAACAATAATTTTGATTTTTGAGTTGTATAAAGTTGTCAATGTGTATAGTTAAAACTTCTGAAGTACTCTATAGAATTGGTACACATTATTTTAGAGACACATTATTATTTAATTGTACGATTTATGTATTTTCATAATGAAAGAAATGGGATAGAAGGCGACAGGAAATCTTAAGAGGCAGTCACATAACTAAAAAAGCCAACTTAAACACGAACTAAATACGATCTAGTACGCAAATTACAGAACATGAAAGTTCCTTTAGCTAAGGACATTCCATCGACTACTATCGGGTTAATAATTCCGTAGAATCTATAAGCCATGAAGCGAGCAAATATTCATGTGCATCGGTCTTTAATCATACCTTATCGAATAATAAATTCCAATTGATGGATGAATTGATTTTGCGTGTCCCTCAGGAATTTATAAAGAGTAATAAATCATACTCGGAAAGTCATTTTTCCACTTGAAATAATACGAATTTACTGTACGTATGCTTTTCATGAAGGCTGGAATCAATTTGTTTTTATTTGTTCTGGTTTACACTAATTTTTGATATTACAGGTCACAGTACTTTACACAGTAAGAAATAAGACCGAGTCGGGTTAAAAATTTAGGAGGGTCATATTTTACTCTGGATATATGTTAAATTAACTCAAAGCAAAAATTTCACTGAATTTTCTTCATGTGTGATATTTGTCACTTTAAAGAGTTACTTGTTGAGTTCAGTTGGTCATGAAACTCTATTACAGCGGAGAAGTACGTTGTGCAGAGCTTTTACAGGAAAAAGTCCTCTGAAGATAATTGCAACATTAATTAAATTTGTAATTTCCTTGGAATTTCCAACGAAATTAAATACTTGAAAAAGTCGCGTCCCGTTAAGGAATCGAACCTGACATCTCCCGCTTCTCGAGCGGGCGTGCTAACCACTACACCACGGGGACCTTGTCCCAGGAACGTTCACTCTTTACCTAATTGTTATTTTTCCTGCAAATATAACATTTTGACAGACAATTTTTGATTCTTACATGCCAAGTACACTAATTAATTAATATTCCTTACCGGGACGAGATTTTTTCAAGCACTTAACTAGTTCGGAAATTACGGATTTTCATAATTCACCGACGGAAGCTAAAATATATTAATTAATTAAATTTATATGTGAAATTAAACATAGAGGAACTAGGTGCAAATAATAAAGAAATAACAGTACATCTGTTATTTCTGAATTAGAAAGATTAAAAATAGGAAAAGCACCAGGATGTGGTGAGATGGTACCAGAAATGCTAAAATACATAAGCTGTAGAGGATTAGACATTTTAAGAAAGATATTTAACATGGTTTGGAAAGAGAAAAGAATACTCAAAGAGTGGAGAAATGCAATCATACTACCAATACATAAGACAGGAAACACACGAATATGCATAGAGGAGTGTCCCTACTTTGTGCAGTAGCAAAAGTTTACGAGGCTAGAGTGGAAAAAAGATTAAGAGACATAATAGAATCACAACTAAAAGAAGAACAAAGTGGTATCAGGAAAGAACGCAGTACAAGTGACCACATATTCACCCTGCAACAAATTTCTGAAAAAGCATTAGTAAAGAACAAAAAGGCATATTGCTGTTTTATTTATATGAAGAAAGCATTCGATAGCATTAAAAGAGAAGAGAGTTGGAAGAGCTTAGGTAAGAAGTGAATAGGAAAAGACAATATAGAAGTAGTCAACAATATATACAACAACACCATCAATCAAGTAAGAATAAAAAATAGATTATCGAAAACATTTATCACAAAACAAGAAGTCGGGCAAGGTGTTAAGTCCGTTCCTTCATATGTGCATTGGATGACGTAATAAAAGAAAGCTCCAAGGACATGAAAAAATATAAAGTAGGATCGTTTAACATGAAAATGGATGAAATTGAAATGTGCGTATTTTCAGATGACATAGTCTTAATTGCTGGCAGTAGGAAAGAATTGGAAAATAATCTTAGAGCATGGAATAAAGTTGTTACATGATATGGATTAGAAATAAACACAGAGAAAAGTAAGATAATGGTGATCTCAAACACGGAAGGAGACACAATTTGCAAACTAGATGGCACAGGTAGCGTAATGCCTAATTCCAGTGATACCGGAAATGTAACTGTCAAAAGTTAGCCCACAAAAATTGTAGGAATTGACTTACTTTTTCTAAAAACGCTGGCTTTTATCGTTCAAACGCTGGTGTGGCGGGATACTTTAGGATTTCGCTGTATGTTTAATTGGCAATTCTTTATAGTAATATTTACCATATCACCCTATGGTGCTAACCTACATTATTCAATTTATGAGAAACCTGTACGGCTGTTTTGTTCAGTTGGTGATAAACTCGCAATGTTTCTGGCTTTCTATACAAGACATCGATTTTGACACACAACATCTAAGCATGTTGAAAAAATAAACCCTCTGACAAGAATCTCCTATAAAAGTCGCATTATTTCGGTTAGCAAAATATTTTCAACTCGGCCTTGTTTACTTTGAATCGATTTAAATAATAGAATTCGTTGCTTGGAGTAAAATCCCACCGGTTAAATATTTACATAGAACGATGTAAATAGCGCGTAATCTAGAAGGCGAGCTTCTCCGATCAGTACATTAAGACGAACGCGAATAATGTTTAAAATTAGTCCTATACGCGAAAATTGTGAGCGTAGTTAGTCTATTCGGATATTTACGATTTGGAAATCGAGAACGATGTAAAAGTGACATTTCCTAAGCGCGCAAACGGCACATTCTAATTTATTTACGCGATAAGAACGAAGTTTATATGATAAGTTAGTGTTTCGAAATGATTTCGCGAATCTTCTTACGATTATCGGGACAAAAATTTACTCGTATTCGAAGGAATTTTAAAGATATTCGGAACTACTAGTGTAAATAAAACCTAATAAATTATTTTTGTATATCGACGAGAAAGCCCGCATCTAGAAGTTAAAATGTGTTCTATATTAAGAAAGCTTACCAGTATACATACACTTATACCCCTCGATTGGCGACGATGTGGTTCTAAGAGCGGATTCTCATAACATTGCTTTTAACCCATTACTTTTTAGCACTTTTGGAAACGCTTCTCAATTGAAATTTTATGAGGATGGTCTTTATGTGCTAGGCACTTGCGTTACTGGAATTTGCATTACTTGAAGATACATGCAGAAAACATCTTCTTGGGTAAAATGACTTTTCATTAGGCAAAATTAACACGAAACATGATCTTCATAACTCGAGAGAGTTGTAGATTTTGTTCAATCATTATCTTCTAATTAACTAAACTGTCCAATTCTGGTATTAACAAGGTCACACAGGTAAGTGTATCTCAGCGATTTAAATGAAACTTTGTGAGTTCATAGACCGATATAGTGTAAGAGCAACGGTAACACTCTTAGCTGCCCAATCTCACACTGGCGCGGTGTAAAGCACCCTAAGTTCAACACTACCCTTCGCCGTTATTGACTCACAATAACTCAGAAACTATAAGGGATATCAAAAAAAGTTAAGACAAAATTTAAACTGTTTCACACTCACTTAACGACGGTGTAAATATTTTCCCTATAGCAAGTATTTCTTTAAAGAAGCAATCCCCCATCCCCTTATTTTTTTTGCAAACTTCAGAATTTGTATATTCTACAAAAATACATAGGCTACGTCCAATTTAGGGTCTAGAACATTTGGGCGCGACCGTCTGGGCGCCGCCATTTGGGCGCGAGTACATTTGGGCGCGAGAAGAAAAAAACGATTCAGAAATACATGAACATATATTAAAAAATATACAAACCTATATTATTACAAAAAATTTTAGATCATGGATTCACTTCATAATTGTATGATATCCCCCGAAGAAATTTAACAATATTTCTTAGGTGATACATCTGAATTAAATGTTTAATCCGGTTGTCTGCATTTGTGAACTTTCGCTTTTTAATTGGCGGATTCAAATCCTGGTGAAATCGCTCACCCTGCTCATCACAGGCTGCACCAAGATTTTCCGGGAAGTTAGCAAGATGGCTATGTAAAAAATGCAATTTGGTGCTCATGTTGCAACCTAGCAGTTTGAAGCTCCCCAAGAGTTGTTGGACAATTTTGGCGTAATTCTGTGTTCGTGTGTTTCCAAGATAGTCCTTAACAATGTTTTTGAATGCCAACCAAGCATTCTTTTCAATTTCTGACATTGTTCCGATGAAATGTTCATCTTTAACAAGCTGCCGAATCTGTAGACCATCACAAACACCGGCCTTTATCTTTTCAAATGACAGGCTAAGAAATGCCGAAATGAGATACTTGAAACAGTCTCCTTCAATTGGCAAAGCTTTAACGAATTGCTTCATGAGACCCAATTTTATATGCAGAGGGCTGTTTAAGCACTTACGATGTGAACTAGCAGAAGTAAACATAAGGAAAAGTTTCAGTTCATATATAAATAAACACTAAACACTGCTAACCTTGTATATAAACAAGAACTCAGATCCCACGTCGGAATGTGCTGCACCGTTTCAGAGCGACACACAACGTCTCACTACAGTATCTCAGGCGTAACTGAACAAGTCTAGGCCAGTATAAACCTCTCGCTGTTCTCCTATGCGTCAATCACCCGGCGCCCATCGAAGAAGGTTTGTGTCAGTCAGTAGGAGAGCAATAGTGCTTCCTATGATCCATGTTCGATTTCGCGGAGAGTGGTCACATTCTCATAAGGTGTAGAGATAAAACTTGACGTGGTAGAAGAAAACTAACTAGTTTTGAAACCAGCATGCCTAATTAACTATAAAACAGCTAAAAAACCAAACTCAACAGAAATTGTGTTACAAATTGTTCCCCAGTGTAATATGTAATCATTTCTGGTGTAATTTAATCTCCTTCTACCTTTTCTAGCTTTATCCGTAATATGGCATCGTCTAGTTCTTCAATTGTCATTTGTGCCACTCCATTCTCTAATTTATTTGGTATGCATGGCCCTTTCATCTCTCCATAATCGTATTCTCCCCTAAGATTTTACACCTACCTTCTTGTTCTTCATCTTATAAGCTTGCTTATTTGTAATTCATCTTCGCAATTTTCCTTTATATTTCAATAAAGTCTGCACTGCGATTTGCCTTTCCAGTTTTTAGTTTTTTCTGATTTTTTGACACCCATTGTGATATTCTGCAGTAGTTTGTTAAATAGGGCCAACATATATTTTCCCCAAAGTATTCTAATACTTTATCGTCAAGACATTTAGATTGCTATTGAATACACACGAACTTTTGTGTACTGTACTACAAAGTAATGAGTTACTTACATGTTTTGCTCCTTCTTAATGTAGTGCTTTCAAGCTTACAGGAACCATCATTTATAACAGCTCTCTTCGCATAATGCAATGTTTACTCCGTGAAGACAAGCTAATCGATATATCTCATCTGACACCCACGATTGCTCGTGAAATCTATTTAACATTTTATCGCTAATGCGTCTACATAAAGATTTGGCAACTATAACAGCAGTACGTATACATAACTGGCGTTGCAAGACTTCATTGTTGACTTTGGTGGGCTTTCCAACGCAGTAAATCCGTTGTAACGAAGTAAACCATAATCGCTAACTTACTCGCCGTCGATACATCTAAGATATACAGAATAAGATGAGATTTATTGTTTCGCTTGGCTATTGTTTTTCCGGGTTTTGATTTTTACGAACACATTTTGCTGTAAGGAGCAATCGGCTCCTTACAGCAGATTAAGAACCTTTTTTATTTTGATCTGTCCGAAACTTCAGAACCAGGTTAAAAACATGCGATGCTTCAAAACCGTCTTCTCGCCAACTACGATAACATTGTCAGCCATCGATGACCAACAACAAGCTGAATTAAGTTTTCAAATCTATATTTGGTCTAATGTAGAAATTACCACGCTTTGATTATTGAAAACGTCAAAACTTCAAAATGCTCCAGCGTTTAAGTGGCTATAAGTAAAGTGAAATGGGATGTATTCGATTTAGCGAAACGCTCTTGTCAAGAGCTTCTACTTAATCTCCCAACATTGCTCGTTGTCAGGATATAAAATCGTCCCAAATATTTCAACCTAAAGGAGCCGCTAAAACTTATTGTTGACTTTTAGCTGTTTATATTTGGTACAATCTGTCTTTCCTTACAGAAACATCGTATATTGCAGCTAGTGTTTTATATATATATACATATAGCTTATGAGTTTGGAAAATTGAACGCGTCTTTGACAAACCTATCCATTCAATACAATAGCATCTTTCCTAGGTGTACGTGGCGTATGTTTTCAATTAAAGTTTTAATTGAGAAGTTCAACATATTTAGGTCAGTGTTTGTTAAAATTTTATAGAATTTGCTTCTACGTGTTTTAATGTAAAGCTTCAGCAAAACTTTTTGATGCCCAATTTTAATATTATCATCTTAGACTAAGAATAAAAATATTTGTGGAATGCATAACTCAATGTAAATGTCTCAGAAATGTATGGTCGCACATTGGGACGTATATTTCCGAATTTTTATTTGTTTATTTTGCTACTCGTATCGCATTTCAAATTTCAGCACTCGACGTTCTGAAACATTGCCTACCAAGTTATAAATCTACCGTTCATCCTTTTCAGAAAAAAACTAAAGCAAATATTTTTTCTTGCAATTTTTATATTTTGCGTGGACTACGTCTTGAGTTGATGAAAATATATTGGACATAATTTCCCATAATAACTTCACTTTGAAGTCGCTTGCCAATTTGTTGCTGTGCACTGCACGGCGTGGTATGTGAAGGAAGCCATCCATCCACTATTTAATCGAATACATAAATTTGAGATGAAAAGATGTAAATTATCGGAAAAATATAACCCGAAATCTCGTTTTAATAGCTGGTAGGCTAATCACTTTTTTATAAAAACATGATATAAATTAGGGTATAAATTAATCAAAACGTCTCTAGAAAAATGTGTGTACGTATATTGAGAAGGATCTGTCATTTCCCAGAAACAGTAGGAGTTATACATGCTTTACTTGCTTATTTTTGAAAACGTGGCATATTAAATATTTTCGTAGGAAGTAATCTGTTACAGATTCTTTCGTAAATTCAAAATGGAGCCTAGCACTTTGTTCAAATAACTATGGTATGAAATATGAATAGATACAATATCTTTGGATGTTTCATGATGAGAAGATGCATGTTTATTTAAGGAAGAAAATAGCCGGAAAGTATTGGAAATTGAATTTGAAATGTTTGGAAGGCATCCTCCAATATCCTGAAGAGTGAGTGGTGAATTTTCCACAAAGATATGACATGCATGTAAAGAACAGCATAGTTTTTGGGGGGTCTCATCAGATTGCTGTCGGATTTTTGCAGTTCCACTTCTAGTTCCTCGGATGAAGGAAGGTATGTATGCTACATTGTTGGCGACAAAGACTTTTGACTGCATAAAACTCAAACTTGTGGCGTTGAAGTTAGAAGCTCTTGGTTTTAGAGGGACCCATCTAGAGTGGTTAGTCTCCTATATGACGCACAGAAAATTAACTGTGAGAGTGAAAAACGAGAGGTCAGAATTATGTGATCTACCTCTGGGATTATCACAATGATTTGTAATGGGCCTCTTGTTATTTTGCCAATACATGAGAACGACCTCCCACTTTCTATCTCTGCCGGAAAAGTATTATTGTACGCTGACGACACTACAATCATCGTGAGTGGGAATAGGGTGAAAGATCCGGAGTAGTTTCCGAACAATCCTGGTAAATGATTGCTTATTTGAACATCTATTATAAAAACAGTTTCAGTTCTATTTCTACACATACAAATACGATTAATTTTCGCATAAACTTCCATTAATTAGATTTACAAAACAGGATTTTGTTAAATAAATTTAGTTAAAGGTATATGTATGTGCATAACAACACATACTATTATTTGAACATTTAACATATCGGATATATATTGGAAATAAAAAGAATGCAATCTAGTTATTTTATAATGAGAGGCTGTATTTATTTCTGGAATTCACAGTTTTTCCTTTTAAATTGAGGACGATTTCTTTCTATCATATACGACAATGACAACTGCGTTTAAGTAACCATTTGAAAATAGTCAACAATCGTTTGAGTCCACCATTGTGATAAGAGTTATCAAATGATACATATTACATATGTATTTCCTAAAATCTACAGTGATGTCAAGCACGTACAGTAGTCGACTGATCGTTGTTTGTAACCGTGCAGGGTTCTCGAGAGAAACTGAGAAATGGGGAGCGCGTGCCTGACACAGGCGACAACATTATTGGTTATATATACGGGAAGAGCGCTTCTAGATGAGCACATTCTTGGGAACTTGGCATCGTCTCACCTTTTGAACCGAATCCAATTCGGTCTGGCAGACTTTATCGATCACTATTTGGTTTACGACCATTGCAGGTTGTTCTCTTCGAGGTTTGCTAATAACTATTGCCAACTTCCGTGCGTTGCTTAATTTGTAACCGTTTTCCCTTGAAGTTGTCTTTTCCCTTGATGTTGTTGGTGTTCGCCATTGCTTTCAGTAACACCATTAGCTGCCAGCGGTTTCTTTTAGTTTTTGACATTATCATAATAAGTACTACGCTCTCCTGTTTGGTCAAGGTGTTCGCCAGCTGTTAACTTGTCCGTATATCCTTGTTGTGCGTTCCTTTAGTGTTGACTCTGCACTGTCCGTATACAATACAGTGTTTTGCAAAGTGAGACGACACCAAGGTAAATAATGAGGAGCAGAAGACAACAACAACAGACTTTAAACAACTTCTCAAGAAGATGACAGTATGTTTAGAAAGAGATTATTCTTGTGTTTCGTTCGTTATATTTGCTTGTTGTATACCCAGTATATCATACGAACCAACCTATAGATGTAAAAGAGTATAAGAAGTCTCTACCAAGTATTTACATCACAATTGAAAAAAACAAACAGTAATACGATGTTATTTAATTACTTAATTGAGGTAACCAGCCAGTGGTAAAAAAACTTGCGGTAGAAAAAATAATGTACCACTGTTTAATACTTCATTTAGTGAAATTAGCCCTGAGAACTTGTTTTCGTTTTGCCAAAGGAAGATGTTTATTTACGTCTACTTAGCATATTTATTATTTTCAAGTGAATATTTACTTTCCCCGCGAAAATATTTCCAAAGAGGTATGCATATTTACTTACGCTTAACAAACACCTCTACGAAAAAGCAGAGAAATATTTTTTCTAAGAATTCTGTTTGAGTTGAGTATACTAATTTGCATCGTTTGAAGATAATTCTAACAGGTAGATATAAGAGATTTACATAAAATGGTCCTCACTTTTCCACAAAATTGACATCAAAAGCCCTAGCATTGGAAGCAAAAACTTCAAGCCGGAAATAGGCACACTCTTTTACATCTTCCCCAAGGTAGATTTAAAGAAGAAGTCAACAAAAAATGGTAAACGTGGAAAAAATCCATTACGCTGAAGATAATAGCTATACTCACTTACCGACAAGCTTGCGTCTACTTTGGTAAGCGACGTAAAGGTGAAACTAATGACTTCCTAGTGCTAGACGAGAGAAAAAAAAATATTACGTTATCGACTTTACAAATGATGCCAATTCTTTTTTCAGCGCACGTTTCAAATGTATACGAGAAATTGTTTACGAACAACTGAAAGGGGGGCCAATATTACCTTAATGGAGAATCGTAAATCATTCACTGGACGAGGAGGAAAACAAGGCCCTACGTCGTACGTTCTGTACGTTGAATAAGATGAATAAGATGCTGCCAATATAATCATTCGTATACGACTTCACTGATGTAGCGCGTATGGTCGTTTCGTTTTATTCGTGTCGGCCTTCTGATCGAATCGATTCTTTATCTCCTTTCGATGGATTCAGAAAAGTAATGCCTGGTCTTTACCAACCAATAGGGTAATATACTTTGCTGTAATTACATGTTATTGATGAGAAAGAGTTATTTTAACAATAGAGGCTATTAATTTTGACGTCTGAAACTAACCTCGTTGCCATATATAAAAGATAATTCAGATTTTTGGACTATGTATTTATGTACTTTATCTTTATTGTAGGGATTTTAACGTAAGCTACGTACCGATTGGTACGTGGCCGATGATGTTAACCCATGTGTCTTCGAAAAGGCCTTCCCGAGTTAATTAATAATTTGTGTGGTGCGGAGTCTGTCGTGAATATTGTGTTTGCCATACTACCCCACAGTTCTTGCTATTATTATTGATCAGGTCAGAGGTAACAATGAATTGGTCACGAACTCTCTTTGTGTTATTTCGACATGCAGACATGAACGGACACTACTATTGTATTCCGAGGGTACGTTATTGCCTGCATTATCCGGATGCGTCTGCTTGGGTATTTCCGCAAGGGTCCAATAACCTGATACTTTCGAGAACTTACGAAAATATAGAGAGATTGTGTTTGTCTATTGCGGGAGCAACATCGTCGTGTATGTCACCTTAAGTAAATAATAAGTATATTAATTTCAGCATTCTAGTTATTCTTTTTTCACCACATATCCTGACATAACTCCTACATTATCAGCCTTTCTATTAATAGCATACATAGCCAGCTTTACATTTTTATATGTTTTGTGGAACAATATTGTTTTTAGCGAAATGTTCCAGTTTTCCATATGAATTAAAAAGGATTCGAATAAATGAAAAAATTTAATAAAAAACGTGTTTCTTGTAAAAATGTACTATGTGGACGAGAGTAGCGTCTTAAGTTTTTACAAACGACCACTAGATGGCGCTATTGAGATTTGACATTACTATTTTCGTAAAATTTGACATTTGTTATTATTGAAGCAGTGACAACATAGAAATCGGCCGAGTAGTTTATTTATGGTGAGCGCTTGAAAAAAGCAATTTTGTGAAGAAACGGAAATTTCACGTGTTCTCCTTGTATGATTTCTTACGATTTTTGGAAAGAATTTCGTCGTGGTCGTGCTTCCGTCAGTGATGACCCTCGTGGAGGTCGACCAAAATCAGTTGTCGTTCCAAAAAGCATCAATGCTGTGCGCAACATGATTGAAGAGGATCGGCATGTACGCATCCAAGATTGCAGTACATTCGATTTTGCGCGAATATTTTGGTGTGAAAAAGATCTGTTCCTGATTCTGCATAATTTGATGCAAGTACAAAAAGGGCTCGTGTCAATTGGTGGAAGGAAATGCTCAAAAAATTCGACAGAGGTACTTCAAAATTCGTATCCAACATCGTAACAGGTGACAAAATTTGGACATATTCGTACGAGCCGGAAACTAAGCACTAATCAACTGTTTGGGTGTTCCCAGACGAACCAGTTCAACCGAAACAAAAGTTATTCGTTCACGAAGAACTTCCAAGAAAATGATTGCTCGATTCTTTCATTGTACTGGACATGTCGCAGGCATTGCTTTGAAGGTTCGAAGAACAGCTAATGCTGAATGGTATACAACAATTTATTTGCCAGAAGTCATCGATGAAATCAGGAAAAACTTCATCATGACAATGCCAGCTCTCACACAGCACGTCAAACAATTGATTATTTGAAGGAGAAAAACATCGAATAATGACTCATCTTCCATATTCACCTGATTTATCCCCTAACGACTTCTTTTTGTTCCCGAATGTCAAAAAATTCGAGGACAGCGATTTTGTCATCTCAAGAAGCTGTTGAAGCATTGTTTTGGAGATACCACCTTCAGAGTAGTCGTTTGAGAATTGGTTCGAACGCATGCAAAAGTGCATAAATCGTAAAAATAATAAAACGATTTGTACCAAAAGATATGTTTTCTTGTGAAAACTTAAAAGGTCTCTGTCGCCTACCAACTACTTTCACTTCTACATAGAAAACTAAAACGTTGATTTTGATTGGAAGGAAAATTGGTACAATTAATGCTGGCGCTTCTCCGATGAAGTGGTAACCTTAAAAAATGCTAGACTATCAAACCTTACCTTAAAATTCCGATATTTGCAAGAATTTTCAAGGCAAGGGTGCCAGAAGAAACTTGCAAACTGCTAGTTTTCAAAGTCACACTTATTGGTCCCCTAAAAACTGCATCTGTGGCTTCTAAATTTCTGCTTGGCGGGTATTACTTATACATTTATGGTTCAAAATGAGCGATTTTGCTTATTCACAGACCCATAATAAAATCTAATAACTAGTTATATATCTATAGCCCTAATATAAGCATAAAAATTAATATTCCTAATATACTTAAGCTGGCGCTAGCTTATGTTATTCACCCAAAACAAATTTCATGCATCTAGGAGGTTAATTAATTATTTTACGTGATTATGTCGTAAACTCAATTCTCTGGGGTGTTGTTCGCTACTCATTCAAAGGAATATATATTTTATATCCTAACATAAATGGCGCACGTGTATAAATTAAATATAATAATAATAATAGTTTATTATCCAACAGCAGCGAATGTTGCCAATTACGAGTATACATATGCATATATATAAAGATAAACAATAATTATTAATTATACAATAATATTAAAAAAAGAAAATAAAAGAGAAAAATGCATATCCCATAAATATATACGTAAAAAGAAAAGAAAAGGAAACAAAAATATATAGACAAAAGAAAAAAGAGTTGCTTTAGGTTGCTGAAAATGTTTCCAGCAAGAGGGCCCTTAATGAACTTTGTTACGAATTAACTTTTCTCTGCATTTAAAAACTGTTACAAATTAACCTTTATTCATTACTTCGTACAAATCTGCTTAGAGTCAACTGTTACAATTTTAGTACAACTTATGTATCTAACGGTCATGCTCACACTTTCTCTTTTCCCTTGTTTTTTATACGTCACAGGCGTGCTGTGATTGGTTATATGAAATATTCGAATTTAGGCGGTAGATATTTAACATACCCCCCACCTTGGAAGGCCAAGCCTTTCAATACATGCTAAACTGAAATCTAACAAAATGTATCACACTTTAATTGGAAACACTATGTAAGTCATTCATTGAGAAGGTAATAAGCACAGCTTTGCCACTGGACGTTTTATTTCGCCATCTTGCACTTTAAGAGTTACTACTCTCACCACCGAATCTTCACCAGGATGTACCCGAAGGACTCGCCCCAATCGCCATCTCGTGGGTGGAAGATTCTCGTCCTTGATTAGCACCAAGGATCCCTCACTTAGATTCTTCGTCGCCTGCTGCCATTTGTTGCGGCCCTGAAGCGAAGTTAAATATTCTCGACTCCATCTTTTCCAAAAGCTTTGCTTCATTTGCTGTATTAACTGGAATCTTGTTAATCTGTTTTCCGGGACGTTGGCGAATTGAACTTCAGGTATTTGTGTCGTGTTTCTACCAATTAAAAAGTGAGCGGGGCACAAAGGAGAAAGGTCATTGGGATCAGACGACAATGGAGATATAGGACGGCTATTTAGAATAGACTCAATTTGCGTCAATAAAGTATATAATTCCTCAAACGTAAGATTTTTACCCTTTGTTACTCGGACAAGATGAAACTTTACCGATTTTACGCCAGCCTCCCATAACCCGCCGAAGTGGGGAGAATAAGGCGGAATGAATTTCCAGTTAACGTTTTCTTTGGCAAATAGTTCAGTTAATTCATTCCCGCTTGATCTTAAGAATTTACCCAACTCTATGAGCTCATTTCTAGCTCCGATAAAATTTTTTCCATTATCAGAATAAATTTGATTTGGTAGACCTCTTCTCGCTACAAAACGCCTGAGCGCCATCATGAAAACATTAGTACTGAGATCCGTAACCAATTCTAAGTGAATTGCCTTTGTTATGAAACACACAAAGACGCATAAATAGGACTTTAAAATCTTAGGATTACGACCTTTCCTATCGCGTATCATTAAAGGACCCGCGTAGTCTACACCTGTTATACTAAAAGCTGGTGCAGGAGTTACGCGTTCTTTCGTCAAACTTCCCATACTAGGATATGATAGCTTAGGTTTCATTCTGAAACAAACAATACAATTATGAACTATACGTTTAGCTAAATTTTTACAACGCGTAATCCAAAACCTTTCTCTTACGATTGAAATCAGCAATTGTACGCCAGCATGCGCCGAACGAATATGTTCGTGTTCGAGTATTAATTTTGCTAAATAATGGTTGCTAGATATTAAAAGAGGATGTTTAATCTCGAAAGGTAAGTCCGAATTTCTATTTGCGACAAATGGCAATAATTGATTAGGCGTTAACTTAAGCCATGACAATAATATTGTGGAATCGGTCCAACAATAAATATTATTGAACTTTAAGTTTAAAGCATCTTGTACCTTTTTTATTAATCTAGCCAATATTAATCCTCCGCAAAGTTCTAAACGAGGTATACTTAATGTTTTTAAAGGAGCTACTTTACTTTTGGCACACAACAAATGAGAAGTTACTTCTCCTTCTGTATCAATACTTCTAATATAAACACATGCACCATAAGCACCTTCTGATGCGTCTGAAAACCCATGTAGTTCTAATTTTGTTGCATCTGAACAAACTACACGACGCGGAATTTTAAAATTATTCAGCTGTTCTAACTCATTTCTAAACTTAAGCCATTGCTTATGTAGGAAATGTGGCAAAGATTCGTCCCATGTTATCCTTTCTTGCCAAAGCTTTTGTAATAGCATTTTTGCTATTATTACACACGGTGATAACAATCCCAAAGGATCAAAAATTTGCGCTATGGTAGATAATACCGTTCTTTTAGTAACATTACCGCAATGAATAATTTTTTGCTCGTACGAAAGACAATCTAAACCGCATTGCCAAATTAAACCTAACGTTTTTGTATTCTCCTGCGAGCTAAAGTAATAATCTTTGACGTCATTGTCAATCTCTAAGCCTTTAAATACCGCTGGCTCGTTAGAAGCCCATTTTCTAAGATTAAATGAACCAAGCCTCAAAATACCGGAGACATCTCGAATGATTTCTTGCGCTTCACTCATGGTTTCCGCCCCCGTGAGCAAATCATCGACATAAAAATCGTGTTTTATAATATTGGCGATTTTTGGATGTTGAGCTTCTGCTTCTGTTGCCAACTGATGAACACACCTGATAGCCAAAAATGAACCTGCAGCAGTACCGTATGTTACAGTATTTAACTCGTAAACTGAAACTTGATCATTGGAATCAGCTCTCCATACAATACGTTGTAATGCCCTTTGTTCGGGTTTCATCAAAACTCTTCTGTACATCTTCTCTATGTCTTCTGACAAAACGTACTTATGAATTCTGAATCTCAATAAGATTGAAAGCAAATCGTCTTGTATAACTGGCCCTACCATTTGAATGTCGTTTAATGACTTACCACTTGACGTAGGAGCCGAGGCGTCGAATACGACACGCAATTTTGTTGTTGCACTTTCTTCCCGCAAAACTCCATGATGCGGCATGTAGTACGTGATATTAGTAGAGACGTCATTATTTACCTTAGTCATATCACCAAGTGTTTCATATTCTTCCAAAAATGCTGTATATCTGTCTTTCAAGTCTAAATTGCCTATTAATCTTTTTTCTAACGCCTTAAAACGCCGCTCAGCTTGTTCTCGCGATTCGCCAAGAACACAGGGTGCCTCTTTAAGTGGCAACGATACGATAAATTTGCCGTTACTATCGCGTTCGAACGTATTCATGAAATGCATTTCGCAAAGCCTTTCCTCTGCTGACATAGGCTGCGATATTGGTGTTTCTTCGACAAGCCAAAACTTTTCGAGTTGTCTTTGTACATCTAAATCTTGACTAAAATTACAAACTGACTGTTGTACTTGTCGCGATGTTTTCATTCTATTGTGAAATTCTCCCGAAATCACCCAACCTAGACGCGTTTTTTGCAGAATCGGTAAATTCTTTCCTAAGCTTATTTGTCCGATCATAAGTAAAGTCCAGAAATGATCGGCACCTATTAATACATCAATCTTAGAAGGTTTATTAAATGTGGGGTCGGCCAATGTAATGTTTGGTGGAATACCAAGCGCGTTTCTGTCGAATTTGAAATTGGGTAGTGACCCCGTTATAATTGGCAGTACTAAAATGTTACCTCTGCTTTAAAATTATCGTTTCTTGCTTCAATTATCGCGGTACATTTAGATTGAATTTTTGATATGCAACCATTCAAACCCCCTATGCAATGAGTAATATTTTCTTTATTTAATTGTAATTGATTGCAGAATTCCTCAGTAATAAAACTTGTTTGAGAGCCTGCATCCAAGAGGGCTCGCGCGTTGTGAACTTTACCGTACTTATCATGAATTTGGACAATCGCTGTTGCTAATAATACTTCATATGGCAAGCAAGTAGAGTTCGCACTCGTTGTAACTATAGACGCGGAAGCTTCGATGTCATTATTAATTTTTGGTGTATTTGCTGTCGAATCTATATGTAAAAGCGTATTGTGCTTACTATTACATTTTTTGCACTTGCCAGATAAACATTGTTTTGAGTAGTGATTTTTCTTAAAACAATTCAAACACAATTTAAGTTCTTTAATTTTATTGACTCTATCGGAAACTGGTAACTTCAAAAGGTATCGCAGTTTTGCACGAAATGATTAGCTTTACAAATAACGCATACTTGATTGTTGCCCGTAAAGAATGATCTACTATTAGAACTACCTTTCATATCTTTCACCTTTTTATCTGAATTATTTCTACCGTTTCTAACAAATCGGCGCGCGATTTTAGGAAATTTTTCAAATCATCCAATGTAGGTATTTGTTTGTCAGCTTTGTATTCTTCCCAGCGACGTAACGTCGTTATATCCAATTTTTGTTGAAATAATGTATATAATCAGAGTATCCCAATGCAATATAGGTTGTTCTAAATTTGCTAACGCTCTTAAATGTTTACTAATTGTATCTAGCAACTTTCTAATTTTCTGCGATGACTCCCTGTTTATGTTTTCGACGTTGAAAATAGCTTTTATGTGATTGTGAACAAGTAATCTAACGTTATTATATCTTTCCTTTAGCACATCCCAAGCCGTATCATAATTGCTTGCAGAAAATTCTATTGATTTTATAACCTGTGATGCATCACCCGTTAATGATGCGCGAAGGTAATGAAACTTTTGAATGTTAGAAATACTAATATTTTCATGGATGAGCGACTCATATGTATCGCGATATTCCAACCACGTTTCATGCGAACCGTCGAATTTTGGTAGCTGTATAGTAGGTAATTTAACCCCCTTTTGTTCCGCCACTGTGACGTTGTTGATGCTATTTGCCAGAGAATGTACTGAACGCGAATCAAAATCTTCGTTTTCTACCCTTTTACTATGTAAATCCGTTAACATTTTCTTAGCTATCGATATTATCGCGAAATACGAGTTGTCAAACGTGTTTCTTTCGTCAAATTGTTTTTCTAATTCACTCTGTTCAATACCGTTTTCAATTTCATCTTGCACAAGTGAAAATTCCGCCAAAATTGTATCGAATTTTAATATTCTTTGCTCTAATTCTACAGCCAATGTTTCCCTTTTACCATCGTTTTCATGTATTGCATTTTTAATACTATCTACGTAATTAGAAAAATTCGTTAACCTGCTTTTAATGGATGCCCTTTTCTTATCAAACCTTTTAACTCTAGTTCTGACATTTTAACCTTTGTTTGATTGCAAATCGAGTCTTATTAGGAATTTAGGAATACAGGAAACACTCACCCTTATCTTCTTTGCACGTGTATTCGCCTTTTAAGGTACAGAAACTTGCCTTTTTGTGTGTGTATAATTGAAATGCTGCTATAGGCCGCCTTTGCTGAGCCACTTACGACTGCGATCGACGCTCCTTTGTTCTTACTTAAGCTTCCTTTCTTCACTATATATATATATATTACATTATATTACACTACTATCCTACTCGAAGGACCATTTTATGTTACGAATTAACTTTTCTCTGCATTTAAAAACTGTTACAAATTAACCTTTATTCATTACTTCGTACAAATCTGCTTAGAGTCAACTGTTACAATTTTAGTACAACTTATGTATCTAACGGTCATGCTCACACTTTCTCTTTTCCCTTGTTTTTTATACGTCACAGGCGTGCTGTGATTGGTTATATGAAATATTCGAATTTAGGCGGTAGATATTTAACAAACTTAAAGATATAGTAAACATATCGATATCGTGACAATACTTATTTACGCTGGCACAGACTGACAGTAATGGAGAATGAAAATGATGGACAGTAGAAGCGAGAGGAAGATAAAAAAGTTGAAGATGTCTAATACACAATATAACAGTTAATCGCAGAATTTCAATTTAAAAACAGGTAGATGTGGATGAATTAAAATTTCGTTATTCATAAGTTTTATGCGTGCGTGGTTACCTCCATATTATTAATAGAATCACGTCTTGAAATGAAGTATATGTTTATTTCCGGTTTACGCTTACGCTCAAATTAAGTAAAATATACATTTTTAGAAAAAACATATTTCCTGTGGAAAATAGATTAATTCAGTAAGAAAGTAAACTGAGAAAACATAAGTTTAATACGAAAAATGTAATAGTCCTAGTGGAATAGTATGTATTTGAAGGAATTTATTACTTTATCTGACCAAATTCAACTGACTCTAAGAAGTTGTAGTCTGCATTGAGAGGTAGTACCGTGATTAGGCGGGTTGCTTCTCAAATATCACAATTCTTATCTAATGTCAATGATATTAATACATTCCTCATCGAAAGTATTTCAAATCTAATTAGTGGCACATCTAATGATGTTAGTCTATCCAGTTACATGCAGTCGATGACTTATAATGACATAGGGTCAATTTTCAACTTTCATTGCGTAGAAAACTGTACAGTTCTTAGACACCTCTTAAACATAAAGAGCAGCGCTATGGGATCAGACAGTATAACAAAAAATGACACTTCCTTTCACTTTGCCGTATATAAATCACGTTATTAATTGTTGCTTGGAGAGTAATATTTTCCCTGCTATCTGGAAGACTGCTGCTGTTATATCTGTACCTAAAAGTTCTAAACCTGTTCAATTTAATGACGTCAGACCTGTTAGCGTCCTACGTGCAATGAGTAAGGATCTGGAAGGAATTATGTACGACTAAATTAATACCTGCAAAAATACTCTTTTTTACCTCAGTACCAGTCAGGATTTAGGCCGGGGCACAGTTGCGCCACAATTTTATTAAAAGTCACAGGCGACATCATCTCTGCTGGAGATCGGGGCGAGCTTAGTTTACTGCTACTCCTTGACTTTAGTAGAGCATTTGACACAGTTGATCATCGTATAATGCTCTCTATCTTATACCACATACGTTTCTCAAAGCACGCGCTTTCTTTGTTAGAATCATTTCTTGTTGGAAAGAGTCAGTATGTTCGTCTTTCGGGGAGTGTATTTCACTTATTTCCTCTTACCAACGGCGTTGCACAGGGTTCGATATTGGGTCCGCAACTATTCTCCATATGTACGTCCTTTTTACACAAACGTATCAAATATACTGAACTGCAGATGTACGCGGATGATACCCAACTATACACCTCATGTAATGCTGATGACGTCATTGAAACGATAGCTAAAGTTGATAGTGATCTGTGGGCTATAAATAATTTTGGGGAGAGTCATTCCCTAAAGCTTAACTCTTCTAAAATAGTGGCAGTGCTTTTTGGCAAACCGGGTGATATAGACAAAATTAAAGATAATGTGATTATTTCTGTTAATGGTTCTAAAGTTCCTTTATCTACCGAAGCGAAAAATCTAGGACTGGTTATTGGCAATTCATTTAGGTACAGGCAACATATAGCGAAAATTGTAAGTAATGCTTGCTGCAACTTCAAATTGTTGTATCCATATAAAGGTATTTTTAACATACAGATGAAAGCCATGCTTTGTGAAACTCTTGTCTTACCTTCCTTTTCATACTGCCGTATTTAGTCACCGCTTGGATCGAAGCTCAATTGCAAGATTACAGAAAGTATCGCATACCTGTATGCGCTATATCTTTAATATTCGGAAATATGTATAACAGAATCTCCTTCAAACTCGCCGACTTGAAATGGCTTAACATGCAAAATCGTATACTGTTTTCCAGTTTCAATTTATATAACAACATCTTATTTTATAGGAAGCCTCGTTATTTATGGAACAAGATCAAATTTCGTACAAATGTCCATAACATTAATCTCGGGAACAAAAATCTTATAACGCCTCCTATTCACAATACTGCTTTTTTTGAGAGGTCGTTTACTTATAGTATATACAAACTTTTCAATTCTATTCCCAACTACTTGAAATGTTTGTCACCAGCAACGTCCAACTGTTCGACAAAGCAATATCTACAACGTAAACAGTAGTTTCTGAATAATTTTGATTTAGCGTTTTCATTTTTTAAACCTACAGTATTATTATTTTTCTTTCAATTTGTCTGTTAGATTGGGAATTACAGAATATTTAGTTTAAGGTTTTAATTATGTAGGTATGTCTCTCGGTTTTACAATACTTTTTTTCCTTTATGAATTGGGCTTAAAAACAGAGAATAACTTAGGTTATTCAGTTCAACAATTTTATTTCCAACGACTTACAAAAAGTATAGGAAATGGTCCAAAGACACACACAATACAAACACAAATACAACAGTAATAACACTAAAAAAATACATTAAGTATGCCTACTATTGCAAAGGAAATAATAATAGGGTAGTTGGGCGGAGCGCTTACACGTTAAAGCATCAACAGAATTAGATATAATTAAAATCAAGTAACATTACTTGTCAAAAACTCTTGTATCGAATAAAAGCCGTTGCTACGCAACATGTTGTTTTGGACTTGCTGTTTAAATTTAGATAAATTGAACTTCTTCCAGTGTGAAGGAAGCTTATTTAGATCTTAATAGCTAGAATTTCGGGCGACTGCTGATACATAGTCAACCTGGATTTTGGAGTGAGGAGATCCTCCCCGAATCTAGTTTGATAATCGTGAAAATCTCGATGTGATCTATAATTCTGCCTATTTATATGAACATACATCGCTAATTCTTGAATGAATATACAAGGTAATGTCAGGATATCATAGTTAACAAAAGAATACCTACAAGAATCTGTAGGTTTAATCCCAGCAATACAACGGATAATCTTCTTTTGGCTTATAAAAATATTATTTGCCAGTGTTGAGTTTCCCCAAAAGCTAATACCATAGGTCAGTCTACTTGCTATATACGCGTGATAAATGCTTAGCAGCTGTTGCGTTGTTAGAATATTCTTCAGGCTTCGAAAGAGGTAGCAAAGAAAATTGCAATTGACAGAAGGTTTTTGCAGTGAACTTTCCAGTTAAGTATCTCGTCAAACCATACCCCTAAAACTTTATATTGACTTGCCCTTGCTAATTGTTCATCGTTTAGCTTTAAGTCTAAGTAAAATTCGTGAGTTGGATGTAACTGATAAGGGAGAAATCTAATATACGCGCTCTTAGCGTTGTTGACAACGAGTTGGTTATCTATAAACCAGTTATGTATCCTATCCAACATAGAATTGCATTATTGTAGTATGTCGTCGATAGATGCCACAAGCATATCATCAGCGTAAAGAGTGATAAAGTTATCTGTTATGTTAAGAGGAAGATCATTGATAAAAAGTAGAAAAAGAATAGGACCTAATATTGAGCCTTGGGGAACACCGATATTAGTGGTAAGTTTGCTAGAGGTACTGAGGTAGCTGAACCTCTCCTTAAGATTTCATAATAGCTAATTGTTTTTTTTCTTCTTCCCTGTAACCATTATGTCTCTAAATACATTATGAAATAAATAAATTTATTATTATTATTATTATTATTATTGTTATTATTATTATTATTATTAAATTTCTAAACGAACTTGAATCGTAGTTTAATAATCACTACTATCACTTTGTTTCAGGATCCTTAAGGAGCGGCCTTCTTTAACCGCCATCTACTTTTGTCCTACTGCTCGATCTGCAAGAAAATTTGATAGGTGAGAGCAATATATGAACATGCAGCGCTTCAATAGTTTTGTAATATCCTGGAAGTAATTTGGGAAAAAATTACAAAGGAAATTTCCAGCGTTTAAAAGAGCTTATTTAGCATAGAGAAAGTCACGCACCTTTGGATCTCTGTAGATCGCTCTACCAAATGTGGCAAATAATTTCTGCCGTTAGATCCAATGAAGAAGCACAAAAGGCGCCATTTAGAGTATTTACTTTGAACTAGAAAACTTCACTTTTATTAAAATAAGTTAAACATGCAACTGGTTGATTTTTCACAAACATTTTGGGTCTGTGGGTAACGTCATCAACCTAGAGGACAATATTGTATACATGTACGTAGATATGATAGAAAACAGTACGTAAAAAATAGACCATACATCATTTGCAGATGTCAATTATAACCTTGTCGTGGGCCATGTATTTTTCATGTTTGTCGTCGAACTAATTCAAAGGCTAGTTATCTGCATGTCGCATGGAAGGCCATTCATTATATTTTATGTATGAGTCAACTATCCAATAACAAGCTTTTTTCGTTTGTTTGGGGTATTAGTTCCCTTTTTACTGTCAATCAATAAAAAGGAATGTAAATAACAAGTCGACTACTTTGTTTTCCGGTCGACTTTTGCCACATGCCCTATTATATTTTAATGACCTATAGGGAGACACGTATGTTGTTGCCCATAATAAATTATTTATAATGTAGGTATGTATGTACAAGAAATACTTTTGGTAGATCTATTAATAGTCTCAAACGTGATACGAAAATGTGTCAAATAAATTGTCGTTATTTATCTTTGATGTATAAAATAACTTGCATGAAAGATTCAGGCTGAAATTCAAGAAGTAGTTTTAATTAAAAATACAAGCAAACCAACGTAATATAGCTTTAGTAATTATTTACCTCTCTTCATTCGTTAAATAATGTTTTGGAACTTAAATGATACAAGTTGAATATATTTCAAAACTAAACTCAGTTAGGAAAAAACTATTTTTCTTAGTAAGAGAACCCTTTGTTACAAATTATTCCTTTTTCAATACATCCTAGTTTGCAGGCTTCCTTTTGAATAGAAGCACTTTCAGTTTAATTATTTATATAATAGTGAACCAGTTTCCGCTTACAACATTAATTATATTTTCAGTTTCCAGGTACCTTTTCATATTCAAATCCTCGTTGTTAGGTTTTCTGTTTGTAGTTGACCTACTTCTCAAATGAATTATTTTCCTACGTTGCTTTACCTATCTTCAGTATTTACACAGAACCCTACGTTGACATTCCACTCTTACAATATTATCCTTTTTTCTTAAGAAAAATATGGGATACGAATTGCTTGTTTCAAAATAGCAAGTGATTCTTTCTTTCAAATTTAGATGAACTATTTCCAAGAGTTCCTACGAAAAAATATTTAGTAAATATTTTCAACTCGATTTAATATATTTTGTCTTCAAAATGCGTCAGCTAATTGAAAATATAAACAGTACATGCTTTTAAAACAAATTAAAGTGTAGAAAGTGATTCCCAGAATCATTTTCCTGAATAAATATTTTCAATAATTTTAGAAATTTATGAAGACAAAATATTTTAATTTGTAAGCCTATCAGAAGTTGGCTTGCTGCTTTGTGGACTTCATTGTATATTTGCTCTTGGTTTAAATTATTGAGCTTGGCCGATTTGTAAAGTTTGCTAGACATTGGTGACATCAATGACCAAATCACTGCAATATCTAATGATATATGTACAGTAACAGTCCATGCAGAACAACTATTGCTCCATTGGTTACTGAATACCGACAATATGGGTTAATATACCAGTTGGTTACCAAATCTATTGAAGAAGAGTATATTTCAGAAATATACATCACATGGTAAACGGTACCGTCCTAATTTCTATTATTCGATCGGTGTCACGACTCTCGTTTTTGATTTTCATCTGTGACAAGGAAGAAGAGATCTTTGATGCTGTTTGGTTCAGAGATTACTGCGGTGCCTTATATTGTAATTTTGTGCGTTGTCAATGCATTACTTAATGATATGTTTAATAACATAAACGAAATTTTTACGACGCCAATCATCATAAAACACTACTATTTTCAAATGTTCAAAAACCTAATATGAATCCGGTGGCCGCTAAATAAGAGTCCCTAGTAGCCCTCATTTTCAAATCTCTCAAAAACGGGACGAACACAAAACGAAATTTTTACGACACAAATCAGCACAAAGCGAACATAAAACGTTCCCATTATGACATTTTCAAAAACCCAAAGATTGATGCGGTAGCGTCGAAAAAGGGTCCTCACGAACTTTAAATCTCAAATATCTAGACGACAGGGCGAGAACAAAACGAAATTTGCACGGCACAATCCGCAGAAAACGTTGCCATTGTCAAATTCTTAAAAACCTAAACATTCGTGCAGTGGCGTCTCCACAAGCTCATTCCCATATATCTAGGTTGATTATCTCGAGAAGGAAGTGAGTACAAAATAATTATTTGCGGCACAAGTCAGCACAAAACGGAGACAAAAGGTTAGCCAAATCAAATTTAAAAGAACTTAAAATGCCGAGACAGCTTTCAAAAGAACGTTAACAGTCACCATATCCACGCATCATCAATACATATGTCAATTCGTCCAGATTCTGTAAGTTTTACTGCCACGGTATTTTTCAACAGAACCAAAAGAGAGGTGACACTTTTTAAATTGCGGCAACAACCGCAGGTCAATAAAAAGTCGATGTTTTCAAAGATATCTTGATTTTACGTTATTAGGTAGTTTTCTCATTTTTTGCATTGCGTTTTTATCTGTAAAAAAAACGCGATATTCCTGAAGCTAGTTTTTTAGCCTGGCTCCAAAAATATAACAATCCACTGGGTGTCCCATTAATAAAAAAATAAGTAAGAAGCATTTCCTGCCAAACCGGAAGCGTAGGAAATATGAAAATGTTATAATAAATTCATTATTTTTAATTATATATCCATACCCAATTTAAAAAAAAATAATTCTGAAGCAACAGTTATACGACCGCTCCGGATCTTTGTGCGTATCCTGTATAATTCAAAGTGTATTTCATACAGAACTTTCTTCTATTGTTGTTCTAACAATAGTATTTAAAATGCAATAATAAAACACAATATCCTTTTAAAAGATATTTTATTTCACTAGAGAATGTATGGGATTAGCATTTAAAGCTTTAGCTTTAAAAGTTTCAAAAGCAGAAAAGAAACAATGTATGGATGTAAACAATTCCGATATTTGACGTATATCTCCATTAAATCCATAATTTATTACCGCAGCATTCTGCCTATAAATAAAACACGAGATTCACGAAGTAAGATTAATTTATAGTGCCTCAATCACCGTCGACAAACATTCTACTCAGTTTACTGTTATGAGTATGACGTTTATTCAAGGGATCATCGGCAGTACTAGTGGGCGTCCAGACATTGAAATAGAACTTTTTTTATTAAATCGTGCTCATCCCTTGTTTTATTAAAACCGCGCCGCATCTGTGCATCGCTAATGGGATAAATATCAAATTTCATCCCCGTACGAATCCAAGCGTAATAAAAAATTTATATCGGAAGCGGCTTTGCATACGAAAGTGAGTTTTTTACGCGCTAACCATTAACATTTATTGCCAATCAATTAAAGTTTATGGCTGGCACTGTGGAGATATTCTGCTCTTGTAACATAACGATCTTGTAGGGGCTCTGATGGTAGTTTACTTCGAATGATTGATGGCGTTATAATATTAGAAGCAACATATCTATAAGATTTTAATATGCGACTCAATCTTGCGTCTAGCGAGTGTTTTACGAGAAATTCAGCTATATACATACAATCTACGCCCTAGACGTATTGATTTTATACGAAATATTACTATCAACAAACGGAAACGTCTGCTTAGTGATTGTTTTCGCCTGTAAACGAGTGCTTTTAGGTAGCATAGTTTACTTGATAGCGCTAGTTGTCGTGAATTTTATGCCTGGCAATTAAATAATAATCTAGCAGAAATTATTCCTCGAACTTAATAACTCACAGTATAAAAATAAATATTTCTCCAAGAATTTTATTGTAATTTGTTGCCTTTAAATAGACCAGGTGAAATAATTGCTGATTCAAAAGGATTTCTCACATAACACTTTCATCAAAATTAGCATTCTCCATGTATAATATCGTTAACAAAAGCAGTCGCTATATTTGCGCTAACAATTACGACACGCTGGTGTATAATTTAAAAATGATTTCGCAGTCCGTTCATTTATAGGCTGCTTAAGACATTATCTTGAAGACATCGGAGTTAAGGAGTTCTAGAAACATTTTCAGGACGTCATGTCTATGCCAAGAAAATCGCCATCTTCTTTTACTGAGGCGACAGTATTCGTATGAAACAAGTCCTTGATTTGTTAAGTCACTGAGTCCTGTTAAGGCTCTGTTCTTGGTAAAGTAAACTGTAAAGGTATGGAATACCTTTCCTGAAGTATGTATGTACACTGCAGGAGCAAGGTTACTACTAATTACTAAAAATATGTCGTGTTTTATTTATATTTCCACAACAACTGGACGAACCTAAAAACGTTGTAGCATAAGTAGCTATTAAAAACGCTTAAAAAGTGCCTATAAACAACAGCCAAAAATAATACTCATATAGCTCATGCTATTGATGGAATCGCTCACGGTAAAAGCAGTTTGAGGAGAGGTTAGGCAGAAATATATCAATACCATGAGCTATACTAGCATTATTTTTCGTTATCGTAAATAACTATGAAAATTAAGAATCCACACGTACGATTATACAAAACATATAGGTAACGTAGTAAAGTACCTTGAAGGCGAGCAGAAGGGGAAAAATTTATTACATATTGATTTACTGATTTATTCTTACTATAACATTCTGAAGTATCTATACGAGGTGGCAAATTAAATAACCGGACTGGTGCTAAAAACATTTAATTGATCACCAAGTTCATCCCCTTCAATGTACTGTCCTTGCCGATCCCTACAACGCTCCATACGAATTTTCCACTGTCGAGAGGAGTGCTGGAAGTCCGTTTCTATCAGCTTGTTGAGAACTTCCGTCGCTTTCGCTTTCACCGCTTCCACACTGTCAAATCTTGTCCCCTTAAGTTCCGATTTTATCTTAGGAAATAAAAAAAGTCACAAGGGGCCAGGTCGGTCGAGTACGGTGGGTGGTCCAACACGGTGATGCCGGATTTCAACAAAGAACGCCTTCACAGACAAGGCGGAATGGGCTGGCGCATTGTCTTGGTGGAACATCCAGGATTTGCTCTTCCACAAATCGGGTCTTCGTCTTCTCACTCGTTCACGAAGGGTAGTTAGAACCTCGTGTTTCACAAGAAACTTGAGGTTAACTCGTTTCTCGGTCTGAACACTGCATTTTTCTGACGCGACGCTAGCGTAAGGACTTGAACGGACGATTGCTACAGCGAGACTGAGCGATGTACAACCGTGCCCATCGAGCTCAGGGTGGAGGAAGCATCTACAAACACAGACATGTTGAAACCTGCCGTAGCGTGCTCGCTGTTTGCTGATAGTAGCACCAGTCCGGTTATTTAATTGCCACACCTCGTAGTGTAAAGTGATGTGTGTAAAGTAGTGCAAAGTAATGTCAAGCAGTGTAAAGTGGTGTAAAATAGTGTGAAGTAGCGTAAAGTATTGAAAAGTAGTTAAAAGTAGTGTAAAGTGGTGTAAAGTAGTGTAAAGTAATCTAAAGAAGTATAAAGTAGCGTAACGTGTGTAAAGTACACCGGTGTTCTTTATTTTGTGGACGACCTTTCTCCATTCTTCTCTGTTCTTGCTTATTGTATTCATATTCTCTGTACCTAATCCCCTTACATCCTCCCTTACTTGGTCTTTCCCACTTCCTTTCGGTCTATCTCTTTGTCTATCCTCCATCTATCCTTTACTCTTAGTGTTTTACCGTTATGCACTGTATCTTCCTCTACGAAGTCTTCTAGTTTCTGGTCCCATAGCATACGACTTCTCGTCGTTAACTTTTTTTGGGCTTAAAATTCTTCTCAGAAGTTTCCTTTCGATGATTCTGAGATCTTCTTCATCTTTTAAGGTGACACACATGGTTTCAGCGGCGTATGTTATGATCGGTATAATTGTTGTTTTGTATATCACCAGCTTGGTTGTTCTGCTAATTCCTTTGTCCTTAAGTAGCCTACGATAGCTCCAGTATGCGCGATTTCCAGCTTGGGTTCGTTCTTTTGTTTCAGCACTTCGGTCATTTTTCTCATTTATCAGCACTTCCAAGTACTTGAAGCTTTCCACTTTTCTAAATATATATCTCTCTACTCTCGTTTCGCTTTCTGTTATTTCTTTTCTTGCTATTTTCACCTATTTTGTTTTATTTTAGTTTATTTCTAGTCCTCTGCCTCTTCTTTCCTCTGGTATGAGCGCTTTTTCCAATGTGTTTCTGCTTCTTACGACTAGATATATATTATAAAATCATTTCACGTAGATATTTTTAGATAAATAAAGAATACGATAATGAAACAGCAAACAAAGTTAATTCAGTTTGTACAAATTATTACAAAATCAAACGCCCCTGACATTTTCTTAGTTTAAGTTATCTCAGTTTAACGATAACCCCGGTAAAACGTCCTTGGTGTTTAGATCTAATGTAATATTTCCCTACAAAATTGTACAGAATAAATCCAATTGTGTCAATTTGTCAAAATTTTTGGAAAAGAAAAATTACTCGGTAATAAGTCGTCAAGCCTGGTAGTAAGAATCTATATTTTAAGGTGGTCAAATCTCGCTTATGACAGTATGAGAAATATTACAGGTCGTAATATGGTATTTTTAGGGAAAGAAAATTTAATTGAAATAATTTAAAATCTTGTCTAACGTGTATCCTAATTGGGTGGGTTTTGACAAATGCTTTCGGAAACAATGGAGTGAAGGCAAAAGACGACAGTCCTTCCGTTTAGTTCAAATCGCCGTCGGGTGAAAACATATTTAGCTAGTGTTCGATTTTTCCAAACAAATCCAAGTGTTTTAATGTTTAAATCGTACTTCAAGTAGAAGGTAAATTTAAGTTTTGGTTATTCAAGCGAACGCGGTTTTCAGTGCGTGGCGCATTACCACAAAGGGTTCGCGTAATGTCAAAGTTTGAGGTTAGCTCTTCAGAATTTCATTTAAATTGTGATTGTTACGTAAAGAAATAATTTTATATAGATTTGCTTTAATTATCATAATTCAAAGATGGATTATTATAAAAAATTGCAAACAAGGTAAAGTTGTATTAGAGTTTTCAAAATTGTCAAACTTGTCAAAAATTTAGTAGAGGTATCTTTTTCTTTTAACATTTCCCAAAAATTCGAAGAATAGTGACATATTTTGTAATTTTCTGGAAAAAAAAATTCAAATTTGGCAGAAGAAGGTCACGTCATTCTTCGTATGCATATCATTTGACATTAATTTTTAAGCAAAATCTACACATATTGATTGGCACTGTATATATATTTGTGGGTCCTATTTGTGAATATCACAGAACTTTTCTATCGGACGATGAACAATATTGAACTTAGAGCCAGTTTGAATGAACTTGAGGCAGCTGCATGGAAGTCCTTCGTGAAGGGAATAAAAGGATAGGACCCAGATATGGTAACCGATTACTGGTTACCATATCTTTATCCTTAAAAGGGGAAATTCCAAAGAAGCTAAATTTTAAATAGGTGTTCAATTGTTTCAAAACTATGCCAAATAGAAAATAAGGAGGAACCGCATATGTTCGAAGTGATCAAAAGAAATACAACAGTAATTTCACACAACAGAGAAATTATAATACGTCATTTCCAAAAGTTATAACTTTCGAATACATTTATAATATCTCAATCAAACCCCAGTGTAAACCATAAGATGCACATCTATATAAAGCAAAAGCTGTTATTCGTTTCTGCAAAATCTCGTCCAGGATATACTAGCATAAATCATCTTAAAGGCGAAAAGGAATCCAAATATTGCTTCGCAAATTGCGGCTTGTCAAAGATAATCGATCGCTCTCGATACATATTGCATGAAAATCCTTAAAAAAACATGTTATTGATGCCGATCATCTATTATGATGTATTGGTATGTTGCGGGATAGCTTTTAGGGAAGACGAGTCCTATTCGAACTTGATGTTTCCTTAACGCGGGTTTTATATTACCTCCATACATAAGAGATATGTACGCATCTTCGAATCTGTTATGTAAAAATCTAGCTCATGTTACTCATTTGAAACAAAAAAGTTGTAAGCGCACGTTGCTTTACCAAAATCTATATTCGTAATAATTGCAGGTTTCATTCAAATTCCAAAAGCGTCTAGAGTAAAAAATTTCAAAGCCATAACTAAAGAACAGTTGCTAACCGTTTCTTTCCAAATATATTGAAGATTTAATTTGTTTCACACTTTCTGGTAAAATCCGAACAACTTTACAAATTTTTAATTCTCTTGTAACGAATTTAGCGCTAAAACCAAAAGGAAAAAACAAATTTGTTCCTTATTTGTGCACTAAAGTAACTAGAACTTGTACCAGCTCAATAATTTTGGACTGGTACAGAAACCTTAATACTGTGCGGGGTAGTTACGCCAATTACAACTCTAATAATCCCATTAGTCAGAAACTTAACATTATTATTGTCACAATGATTATCCCAAATATCTTCTACAAAAACCTAATTTCCAGTTGAAATTTCTTTTATACTCCATCTGAATCATCGTATCACTAACAACGTATACAAAGAACTGCCTGATCTTACTATAGGATCGAATAGGTACTTAAGCTTATCAAATCTTTCACTAATTTAATAACTGTTACACCTGGGTCGTAGAAAACACTTTTGTCAGAATAGAAAACTCCATATCCGTTGTATCCAATAGTATTGCTAGCAGGTGTGCAGGTTGTTCGGATTGTTACATACATTCGTCATGGCCACAAATGTGATTTAGCACGCCGTTGTTCATCATGGTTATGAAAACCGGTGCAAAGGATCGAAGTGTTACCGGCTTTGTATAGTTAAGTGAGTGCCTACATATTTTGATTATGGAACTATGAAAAGAGCTAAATATCACAAAAAGCTTTGGACTTGTTCTTGCAAATTACATACTAGGTAAAACGATAATAATTTCATTATAAGAAATAGTTCTTGTAGCTGTATTATTGGGTGAAGTGTTGGGTTACGGAATATATCTCGCGCTTCTAGGCATCCATTAGTATAATCTTTAGCAGACCCTACTGGTTTTTTTTTCCGAATCCAGAGCTGCCAAACAACGTACTAACACGAGGTCTACAGTTTTACGTCCTTATCCGAAGGCATACTCCGATTTTTATTTGTAATTAAAAGCAAACCTGTCTCGGTTGGATATGCCTACCAAACCCTTTATGGTACCCTACAAAAAAACTACCTAAAGTAGTAAAACAAACCAAGACAAAATCAGGCGAAAGCATTCATATCAGGCTAACCAAATACATTGCTATCTTTCATATAGGTATCAGAAAACTGTGTGTCTAATTGACAGAACATACAGCCACAAAGTATCACTTACATAAGCTAGAAAAAGTTGAAAATCAATTCAGTTATCTACACCAAAATCTGGAGACGGTAGAATACATTCTACGTAAATGCGTTGCCATTAGTCGCAAATGACAAAATTTCAGTTGGCCATTCCAAATACCTAGTTCAAGGAACAAAGCCCCAAAGTAGCATTAAGATTCATCAAAAGCTTCCAACTATTCTAACACATGTAGGGGCACTGTTACCATCCGAAGGGATAATAATGTATAAGAATGGGATGAAGAAGATTGCCGTGGTTATACCCTGTAGCGAGGCGAGGGATTGTGATTCTGTGAGAAGCGAGACGGTAACGTAAAGACAAGGATCCCGATGGGGCTATTAACAAGAGCTATTGGCAGCTATTAGCAACAGCTTCCTTTTAAAATATTAACTTCATTACGTAATTCATTCATCGAGGTATTATTATTAAAGGAGTATTCCGCAAGTTACTGTTTTCTTATTCTCAGCAGTCACAAATATTGCAATAAAATAAAAATTTACAATTGTCTAATTAAATGTATTTCATATTTTTACTATAACAGTGTATAGGAATAGGATGAATAGGTATACATCTATTCATCCTATTCCTATACACTGTTCTCCATATTATCTCTTAATGTAAATATACGTAGGACGACTGCTTTCTTGCCACTACTTTCGCGCCCTCTCCTACACTCGCGTAAGTATGTATGCTCTCACTTGCTCGCCGTAACACCCACATTTTTCGCTGTACGCATTCGTCTTACAAAGGACTCAATGTTAGGATGGTTCTTGCCAGTAGCCTCCCTACAGGGTATAACCTCGGAAATCTTCAGGAGATCTTCCCTTAACGGGGCTACGACATTACTTTATGTGGCGAATTTACATAGTAGTTGTAATTGAAATTGTCGTATATACCGGTTGTGTTAAAACTATCTGGGTATAGAATACAGTAGAACGTACGCACATGCGGTACATATTGGCCGATTGAGCACACGATCAAATACGATCGTATCCAGTTCGTTGCCGTTAAATAATAAACCAACGAAATAATAGTTTACATGTCACATTAATTTGAATTGTCAAAAAAGTACGTTATGTGGTATGTTTATTCACCAACGATTCAATGCACGGAAATTATAACAGAGAGTTTTTAAATAAACAAAACTTACAGTTAGTGTGTTCCACAATTATCTAAAAGAATCTCAACAGAAACAAATTCATTCTTTTATAAACCTGATCAATACTACTGTAATGTTATCACATTACAGTATCTCTGGCAGGATGTGTTAAATTTTCAATAGTTTCTGAAATACAGGAATTGTCACCCTTGTATACTTAAAGTATTGCGAAGCACCCCATCCCTTCATCTTCTTGTAACGTTGATAGTTTCCTGCTGCTCATCCCCTTCTATTAATGCTTCTTAGTTTTTAGGACCGTTGCAGCTGAATATTTGCTTTTAATTTAAGTACTCCAGGGGTACATAAAACAATACCCAGTCGTTGTATCTTTCTGTTAAACAATTCACTTTACAAATTTCTAAATAAAAAAAACTGATGATGTATAATACAGAGGAAAAATAAACGGCAATTGCGATCGTCATTGTAACGGCAACTGAAATGTCAAGTTTATAAATCCCACTTTATACGCATTAAGCCGAACTTCAAAATTATACGCAATGCTTCGCTATACTCCTTCATAAAAGCTACAAATTATTAAATGGTACTATGGTAATAATTTTGCAAGTGGTTGTATGAATTTGTTTGCACTAGTATTTGCCCAGTATCTTGTCAACAAACAATTCTTGACATTGTTAATAGCTTTGAAAAATGTTTTTGTTTAAATAACTGCACAAAATGCAAGCCTAGAAAGGTCGATCCACAAAAGGTTGAGGAAAGAGAAGTGCGCCGAGGAATTGGGCGAAATTAATAAAATTGTCGCAAGGGTTTCGAAATGTAATCGTTTAAAATATTTTAAATATTCGAAAACGGAAGAAATATTTCCCGAAGATAATTTTCGAAGAATGTAGAAAGGTGCATGAAAATGAGAATGTCATTAGAAATATTGTTTTCATTGATGAATCATCTTTGAGATTACATGGAAAGCACGATCCTTCTGTTGTGCGCGGGAAAGCCAGCACAAATATTCTGCTAACCACGCCCAGCATCCTCAGAAACTGAATGTCTGGGCAAGCATCTTAGGTGACTATTTACTAGAGCCATTTTTTATTGATTGCTCCCGCTCGCTTATGGTTTCTTTTGATACTAAAGGGACCCGAGAGAGGTGCGGTCGGTTCTCCCCTCTTCCTAACAATACAGGCTACCTGCGCATCAACCCCTTCCAGGTCTAGAAGCCCTCCAGATTTTTTAAGGAAATCAGTCCCGTTTATATCTGATACACCCTCGTATTTAATTTCCCTTGGTGTGATGCCACTACCGGAGAACGTGGGACATTACTCATTACTAGAGTAACCAAAACATGCGGACTGGCATAGGCGTCAGTATTACGGGTTAATATAAGAACACGAAAAATTCATAAATAAACTTACTTGCTAATTATTCAACAAATTAGAGGCATCAGGATGTGAACTACTGTAAACTTGCATCATTGCACATATTTCCACAGTTACTTCTTTAAACCTTGTGCGTCGACAAGAAAAAATATTCTTATATATAGAAAACGATCTCTCCACATCTAAGGAAGTTACATTTGCATGTAGAAACTGTTTTTCAAAATCACTTAAAAGTTCACTATTCTTACACTTATTATAAACGGCCTCTAAAGTATTAAAATCGGGATTTTTCCTTAAAACATCTGCCAACTTTTGACTAGCGCATGATCCTGGCGTATCATTTAATGTGTGTAATTTATTTTTTACACTCTCCACTATGTCTAATGATTCCTGCAATGACAATTCAGTACATTGTAGTTTTCTGATGGCATCTAGTAATACTGTATAATTGGTACATATTGTTGTTAAATCTTCTAAAAGTTGAGGAATTTGAAATTCTCTTTGACTTTCTCTAATTGCTTTGGATTCATTCCGATTAAATCGCATTATAACTGATTGAATTTGTTGAAAATGGATCAAATAGTAAGAAGCTGCTGTTAGCCAAGTACCCCATCGCGTTAAAATTGGTTCAGGAGGTTCTGGAATACCTGGACAAAATTTACGAAATTCTTTTAAACGTTTAGGAGATTTACGAAACACTGCTTTAGTACTTCCAATCATCCGATCAATGTTTCCGTAATGTTGTCGAACAACTTCACCAACTAAATGCAAAGCATGCAGCACGCAGGTTATATGTATTAAGTTAGGAAATATATGTTTTAAGGATCGCCCAACACTTAACATCGTTGCTGCACTATCTGTCACAATCGTCACAACTTGATCTTGGGCAATTTTAAATTTTTTCAAAGCGTTCATTATCACTTTTTGAATATTTTCCGCGGTACATTGTTGAACACATTTGCAAGCTAACAAATATCGAGATGCTGTGTTCTCGCTAGATAAAACGCGAGCTATCACATTCACAATACTGTTTTTCTTTATATCTGTCGTCTCATCCACGGTGATCTATATTCTTTTGGAACACAAATCACGTTTACACACATTTTCTAGCATCTCTTTCATTCGCGGCAAATGATTCTGTAATTGTGTTTGTGAGGGTAATGGGTACTTTGGAAAGTATTGTCGCCAAAACGTATTAAAAGCTGCTTTTCTCACCAACGACAACGGGAGATTACAAGAGGTAAACATAATTAATAAATGTTTGAGGAATAGTGTATAAGGTATTTCAGTTCTTGCATTTCTCATATGCTTAATACCATTGACATGCTTCTGGCAATCAGTTCTGTCCAATGCAGCCAAACGAATATTGCATATTAAGCAAAAAACTGCACTACCGCCATATTTTAAATGGGGAAAAAGTGACACATACTTATGTACATTAGTAGCAAATCTGTTACGAGGCATTGTTTTCTTAGGTATGTAAATATTAGTTCTATATGAAACGATACACTAATTATGTACTTGGTATAATACTACAACACACAAAAAACACCAGCTATATTTTCAAAAGCGACGCGTAAGTACACAACCTTGACCGTTCGACTAATCTCTGCAACAGCTCAACCGGTACTAAAACGAAATCTCTCTCAGCGCGGTTTAACATGATTTATATTCAAGGTCGACACTACATGCCTGCTTCTCTACCGGTTTAGTTTATTTATGAATTTTTCGTATTCTTATATTAACCCGTAATAACGACGCCTATGCGACTCCGCAAGTTTAGGTTACTCTATTCATTACTCACTTTTGTAGAGGCCGGTATAGCAACTAATTTCGACAGTTTCAGTGATTAGAGTAGTTTTAATTAGATACTCTGATCCATACATGTACAATAATATTAATTGCAGTTATAATTAGGATGGTATAATGGACTAATACATTTTTTGTGAGTGTAAAGATTAAATAAATTTTACATAGTTGTTGACTCTACTTGCATAAAATCCATCAACATAATTCGTAATTATTGTTTATTCCTAGAATGGAAGATTGTTTACTTAACGTAAAAGCAATCATTGCAAAAACAAACATTTATAAAATCTAATCAATCCCCGCCAATTTACTTGAATCCAGAAGTTTCTGGCGTGTAGCTAGAATGTAAATAAGATGCAATACCTAATGCAGTTGTCAAGGATGTTATATGTAAGTAATTGTGAACTTGGCCTTTATTTACTATTGCAGACGCTCTAGAAACTTGCGAGCGCCCGTCTTTAGACAACCGAGTAATATACGCGTGACGAATGCAGCCCTTCCAACAATAAATAAAAGATTATCCAGAATGTGTGAGTGTAAAATGAAGTACGCCATAAATTTTATAGAATGAGAACGCTTCCTCGAAACGTCTATTGTAACTTCAAAGACACGACGACGTTATGTACTTAAAGGAGACAACTATTCGACATGGAAAAGTTCCATTTTCAGAGCCTTTACCGAAATTTATTTACAAGTAACGGACAATTCACATAATTGACAAAATTTCTGTTTTATAGGTTCAAGCAGATTAAAACTAATTGGAGTAATTTTCCAATATATTGTTCCATTGTGTTGTACCTATAATGAATGAGCAATCAAGCTTTTCAAATAGGTAGACGATGTGGTACAACGACATTTAATAGCGAGCTTTAAATTACAGAGTGATTCAGTTTTATTTGGAGAAACTTAAAGAGCGTATTCTACCAACCAAACTGATGAAAAAACACATATAAACATAACAGTGTGTCAAAAAAAGTATGCAACAAATGGTAAACTTTTGTATTATTAGTTTCTCAAAAAATTTTATTTTATAAGTTAATAACAGCGCTAACAGCGTTTCCCTGAAAACTTCCCAAGAGGGGTCTCCGTTATTTTTGAAAATATGGATGGGGGCACCGTCTTGTTGAAACCACATTTCCCTTCTAACCAATAGAGGCAAATCATCCAACTCGTTTTCTACTGCATTATTCAAAAACTGCATGAATCTCTGCGAAAAGTTTTCTCTAAAGAAGAAAGGACCCATGAGTTTTGTATCTAGGACACCACATCAAACGTTGGTTTTCCGGGAATACTGACCTTTATGTGCAGTGAGAAATTTTGAATTATCATTAGCCCACCAACGACAGTTTTGAGAAAAAACTACTCCCTTTGTGCAAAACGTTGCATCATATAAAAACAATATTTTTCTTGTAAAATTTTCATCACTTTCAATTTCCTACTGTATCCAACATGCAAAATCAAGGCGTAAATCGTGGTGTCTTTCTAAAAATTGTTTTTTTCTAATTGTTTTGAAGTGAGCAGAATTGGCACACTAGCCTCTTTATAGTCCAACTTTCCAATTATCATATTTGCTATATATCTCCCCACTGAATCAGTTGTTTCATCTACGGAAATCCAAATATCATTGTGCCCAATGTAATTCTCAATTTTTTCAACAGTCTGAAAAAATAAAAAAAGTTTGGCTCATAATAATTTAAAATGATCGTTTTTTTTTTCACTTACTTGTTGAAAACAATGCGTTAAATAATTTTTTCGAAGCGTAGATTCATCCGGAATATTTTTTCCTATGTATTTTTGTAAAAACTCTTTCAACTGAGGACAAGACAACTTATTCCAAGGAATGTTTGCAGCAATTAAGGTGTTGCACATGTCCAAATTAAACTCCCGATTTGCCAAACCAGACGTAGACGGTTGGTTTAATAAACTTTGTCTCAACGGCCTTTTTGCATTATTTTTATGAAGTTCTCCTCTTTCATGCTGTTTCAAATGGGACTTTTTTTCGCACTTAAACTTGAATATTCAACATTAAAATTTACACATGAAAGAACCTGGAAGAAACATTTTTCTGTCTTGGATTTTCTTGATTTTCTAACCCTAAGAAAATATTTATTTAGTCCAAATAAAATTCCAAGAGAATTTCTTATACATTTTTACAGTCTTGAAATCAAAATATTTTCTTGAATAGAGACTGATTTTTGCAAGAAAATCTATTTTCTTGATGCAAGAAACCATTTCCCCGCGTGTAGGTTTGGTGCTTCACTAGACTAACGAATATAGTATTGAGTAACATTTTCCCATGTGCAGCGTTAGCTCAACGCAGATTCGCTATGCGAAGCACAATTGAACTACCAATGAAGAAAGATTTGCTACATAGGCTCTTAAACCTGATTGCGGGATCTAACCTGTCCAAGTAAAACAAAACCGAAGCAGGAATAATACAATAAGCTACTAAGCTTCAGTGTTAGGGATGTAAAGACCAGCCCTGCTCTGGTAGAAAATCAATCAATCAATGAATCAACATTTTCCCATAGCTGTTACAAGTGATCTACGATTTGTCGGAAATGCTTTAATTGCTAAAGTACTTCACTATATCATTGCAATTGTGATACCTGCATAATATGTTAATCAGACGGAATGCTTTGTAACTCACACATGCATACCTTCGAAAACCCTTGTCTAAGATTTGAATTTTCCCAGTAAATACACTAACTTATCAAACTTCCATAAATAGAAATTTGCTCACTATTGATAATTCAAACACAAAGTAATACAAAATGCAAATTTGTATTTTGAGACGTTAGTCTCTTGTAAAATACTTAAACTAGTCACTTAAAAAAGTCTATTACCACAGCTATTTTGGAGGTAATTCTATTTCTCTAGTGCTTAATATGTGTTATCTCTTGTTGCAGTCTACATATCAATATCCCGATGCTAAAAAAGTTGCCTGCGTAGCTCTCCCATGATTTTAACATCTACAAACGCATGAATTCCTTTTATTACCCACTTTCAAATGCAATGAATCATCATAGAAACCAATTCCATGTGCATTTTCGTCATTGAGTACATAACGTCCCGTATACCTATACTAGTAGTCAACAAACAAGCTTTAACACAAACGTAATACATTACGTATTTTGACATTTGTGGTTCTTGGATGTATGTATCTTATGCAGGCATGTAGTACCTACACATATCTAACTACGATATCCAAAGACAAACGCTAATTAGGACAAACAGGTTCCGATCTTCCGTAGATGTAGTCTTTCATTTCATTAGGTCGGAGTATAATGCAAGTACCTAAAGGTCGTTTGGGAAGCGTGTTCGTACCGTACATGCACACAGAGCAGGGACCTTTGAACAATGGCTAAACTGTCATCTAGAAATTCAATTAAAAGGGTTGGGTTCTCCATTTCGAAGATCACCTGAACTATTGCAATCGTAACTTTGTAATCTTTATTGTGCGGTTAGAAGTGCCATTATTTTAGCAGCAGATGAAACTTTAAACCTTGTTTTCGAGAAACTACAAAAGAGGAAGCACACGGATTGCTAATTTAAATAAATCTTAAATACAGATCTAAATCGATTACTGTTAAGTGAAACACCCACAACTGCCAGCAATCTGCGTGTTGATGTACATAATTGTCCAACTTGTTGCTGCATCATCATAAATTATCATGATAGCATGTTTTCGTAATTAAGCTGATCATCCATCACTCATATATCGTAATTAATTCAATGTAGTATTGACAGAAACTGGTGAGAAATATTCAAATTCATATAGTAATTGGCAGTCGCAAATTTAAATGTTACAGAACACATACATACATAAAGTAAAATAATAAGATACAATAGAATGGCTCAGAAATGGATTACCCTTAACTACCATCCTCCAGAGAAATAGAAAATTAAATAACTTCATTACTTAACGAAGTCAATTTAGGAGCAAATCTATTTTATCGGAGAACAATGCGTTTAATATTAACAAGAAAGGAATTTACATTTAATGGAATAATTCTTTGTTACAGGCGACGAATGCATCGGTGAACTAAAGCAATCATTTTATTCAATTTAAATTGAAGTGATTTAAATAAAATGTTAAAAATGGAGTCTTCATTCTGCAGAGTAATGTTGGATGGTTCTGATCTAAATGGAATATTTTGAATTACTTTTTGCTAACTCCATGGTGTTTTTTCTTTTTGGGATCTATCTTGAAGATAGATGATGATTTCTCTAAGGATTTCAATTCACTTCTCTCAAGAATATGAACACCGTTGTCTTAATATTGATTACAATAGTTGTGTAATTTGTTGGCTGCTAGAATAGAATCATTCGAGGATAATTACAAGCTTCAGAATGATTTTGTTTTCTCTTACTCCGCAATGAGAAATGCTTTTGTAGAATGCGATTATTTGTACATGAATGGATTTTAGTTATAAGTGAAGATATTAAGAATTGAGTGGTATTTTTCATTAAAACGTTCTTATTTAGCAATTACATTAATTCGTCTATTGCTTTTCCTGGTCGAAGTTTATGGTTGATTACTACCTCAATAATTATTGCTGCCATTTGCTTAGTGAGTTAGGGTAAAGTTGCTTTAATCTAATGAATTCTATGCGAAAATTGGTTATGTATGAACAAAACCCCGGGGCAGAGAAGGGAGAACCACTGGAAGGCTACATAAACCCCTCCAAAGTCGAGAAACGCGTCGGAAAAAAATTATTCAGATACACATGAAAAAATGCCTAGTAACAAAGCCAAAAATAATGCTAATGAAGCTCATGGTATTGGTGGAATCATTCCCGATAAGAACAATGCGAACAGAAAAAGAGTACTAGCACACGGACATGTTTATGCCTACCCGGCGTCATCAGCACGGCTACGAGCACCTTTGTGCATTGTGTCTACTTTTCGGTTTATGCCTCCAATGTCCACAACAGCACTGAAAATATCTCCCGGCGCCCTCTAGCGCCAAGAAACACAGTCATGCTGTCCTAGACCGTGGCGACACATACCGGAGTACAGATGCCCGCCACCTATCGAGAATTCTTTTTTCTCTATTTCCATTGCTCTTGCTGGGAATGATTCCATCAATACTATAAAAATATTATAGTTCCTGTTTAGGATTAGAGTACAGGGAGTCTACTGCGATCTTTACAAAATCAAACCATATGTTTTTAATAAACTCAATATGGTACAATTATTTTTTATGCATTATTAAGTCATAAGTTTATTAGAACGTTTAAATTACAAATTCAATTAGAATTAAAGAATATACAACTCCTTTTTCTAATTGTATCTTGATCAAAATTAGACACACTCATTGTGTGCCAATTTAAACTACTACTAATTTAGATGCAGCTATATAGCCCAAAAAGAGTGTATAGAGGATTCTCTCCTTTACAATATCACGCACTTCACATATTTGCCCTCTGTTGAGAAATTGAGTGAATGTGTTAGGAATATTACGACTCGAGTATTAAGTATGAAATGAAGTAGAAAGCAAAAAGGATTTCTTAAGTGATGAGGAACGTTAGCCCCTTAAAGTATCGAAAGCTGCAGAAAGTTTCTTAAAAATCTGCAAGACTCAAGTGACAACATTAAAGAGAACCACAATGCGCGGTTTATATTCATGAATAAAAATGAATAAAAAATTTTTACGAGAAAAACTGCATATGACAGAGATTAGTGATAAATGAACTCTTGAACTCCTTGTATCTGGTGTGAATTAAAGCATCCTGTTTAAGTACAAAGGTACGACAATAATACAAGCGTACAATCTACCTATTTAGCAGATCTCCATTCTGTAAAAGTATTGCCCGTTGCTTGTTATGTTCCTAGTAAATTACCACATAAAAGGCTAATAACAGCGTGCACCTGAAATACTTTGAAGATAAAATCACATTAACAGAAATTTAAACGAACAAAACTCCGAGAAGGTTAAGGCGCTTTGAAAAACAGAGTCGCGGTTTTATTTAAGCTTTTTATAACGCTATAAAACGCATAATAAACATCGGACGCTAGTAAAAAATTATTGTTATACGTGCGGCAGCGTATCAGCTTTCCAAAAGTTAAATGTGTAGTTAGGGTCGCATGATCCTGCCGAATTTAAATTGAAACGTTCTATCGTGTAATTTCGCAGGGTCCGGTTTAAAGACGATACTAATACTTCGCCGAAGGTTCTCTTGATGCTGATATAAAGTTTATGAGAAGCTATATTTTCGATATTTTATCGTCGGTTCCGCCTTTATTCCTGATTTTTCACATATTTAGGTTTGTATTACGATTGCTTGATAGTGCTTTATGTTACGTTGTATAATATAACATTGCTTTCATAATCCCTTTTTGCAGCACAAAACAGCGTAAAAAGTGGAGGACTGACCCCAAAAGATTACAGCGTATCTCAACCTGGACGCAACATGTACATAGTAAAATATCAGTAAGTTCTCAGAGTTAATATTATGCGTTAATCTACTGCCCGCATATGCTCGAGAACGCAACTTAGCTTAGAGCTGAGATACATAATTCCCCCAAGTCAAGCAGTCATCCATAGAATAGCCCAGAAACTTGGTAGAAGGTACCACAGGAATCATTTTAGAACCTAGTCGTACCAACAGCGACTTACTAACTACGTTGAGGACAGAGTGGAAGAAAAACGTGGACAAACAAACGTGGACATCAAGCATACAGCATACAGACATAGCACTTAAGCAACTGCTACCATTCGCATGGAGATTTATTTCGCTACTGATAGTGGTGTCATCTGCGAATTGATACAAGTTGTGACGAACTTTTAAGCTAGAAAGGAGTATAAAGTTATAAAGTCATCTCTTGTAGTAATTCCTTAAATTATCTTCCAATTTTATTAAACTTTTATTTTGTTAAATAATTTTCGATGACATTGTATATTACTTTTGAGGAATAATGTACATGTCTTATTAATCAATCAAACTGGAACTTCTGTCACGATATGTTTTAAAGTAGTTTTGCTTGCACGTATCACATACAAGGTCGCGATACATTATGAACAAGAAGTGAAACGCCACGCAAAATTTGGGTATACAAACCTCCCAGATTTTCATTTCAGAGAACTTCTGCGTGGTAAGTCGGCGTTTTAAAGCAGGCCAAACGCTGAGCAATACAAGTTCACCCCTGCATCTTAAAGCTAGCAGAGTCGGGGCATGTAGTCGGCTTAAAACAGACAATTGTTGAATATTTCTTTAAAATCCGGGAAGTATCTCAGCTTCAAAGTGGAAGAGTGAAGGTAAATCACTGCTCCCAAATAAATGTAAAACAAAAATAAAACGTTAACTGTTTGAGATGGAATGTTCCACTCTCGACGAGTTTCTAAGTTGCTGCACACAACGCTAACGCGCTCTGTCTTATTTATATCTCTTAGTTTTTTTTTTTTGCAATGTTGCAGGTATACAAGCTGATGCGGTATTACTTATACGTCTTCTAACCTATTTACTTACATATATATTATAATGCAATTTTCATTGCATCAGGTCATTAGAACACGAGGCTTATACATATATGCGGCGCGCTTAAATAGAGAACGTCAAATTAGAAGGTTGGTTTTCTTTAATTTGGGGGACTAGTGGCTCAGTGCCTATCGCGTTCGGCTGTCAGCCTCGGTGTATCGTGTTTGTACCGCTGGCTCGCAATTCCCAGAGTAAGATTTTCCGTAGATTTCCCTACTCCAAATTTGATGCATGCTGAAGGTGAATATATTAAGACGCTCCACGGCGTAATATTAACTCATGGCTGGCTAATGCCCCCTATACATACCGAAAGCTGTTGGAGGATGTAAACACATGGATTATTATTATTACTATTTAATCTATTAACTATTTTTATACCATTCTTATTTGATTATTGATATTAAACTGGCGGAAGAGTAGAAAGCTGAAGCTCCCGAATTCATGACAAATCTGTAAAAACAAAATATCTATATCATGGCAATGAAATTCCAATTATAATATTACACAATACTATACGGAAACGTTTTCGCTTCGGAGACTAACAAGTTACATTTACAGTACTATAAAGTACTAATTCTCGAATTTCGACTTTCCCGAATTTCATATTAGTAAGGAATATATCCTAGTTGTGCAAATGTTGGCAGCGGGCTGTAACTCTACAAATGCACAGGTTTCCATTCGTTATCACCGCAATTAAAGCTGAAACTGCATTATAAAATCAGCTTGTTAATAGAATTAATTGCCGTCGCAAGTTGTTCTATACGGAAACTTTGTTGGTTACGACTGAATCCGTATAGAATTTGCTAGGCGGTAGTTACCATTATTTTTTAATTCTATGCATAAAGTAAAACCACTAACTAAGCAGTACCGTAGAATGAAGTGACATGGGTCAAATTTTGATGTTTTTGATACCATTGATGATATTTACCTAAAAACAATTGCGAAAAAATATGTTAATCTGTAATTATTGCACAATTGGTTAACATATTTTTTTATCATGTTCTTCTTTCTTTTTTTTTTTTTGCTTTAATAAAAACCCGTGGTTATGGTTAAAATATGTGTGGACATCTATTGACCCCCCTTGGTCCTCGCTGTTTATAAAAAAAAGTTAATCGTGCAAGGGTTGGAGTCAGTTTTTTGAGAAGTGTTATTTTTTCAAAAAAAGAACAGCGAAAAATGTCTCTAACCTACTCTACATTAACTGGATATTTCTTTGGGCACACACCTACCTCTTCTGACATGCCCAAAACTTCTGTTTACTTTTTGTGATTTCTTTTATGACGTCGGGAACATCCGGGTATACAAAAAACGTCCTTATTATTAAATTTGTTTTCTTAAGGTGCCAAAAGTAGTATTTGCTTTCGATACAAATGAATAAATCGGACAATCATTTCGATACGGAGTGAGTACATAATAGATTAAATTATTTTATAAACTAACCTTTGCCGTTATCAGCATTTCAATTGTATTTCCGGTTTCACCGGAAGTGATATTAACTTTCTTTTTTTAAATAGAAGACCTTGTATATTGTTACGTTTTTGAAAAGGTAATCGAAAGGCGAATCCAACGATACCACATATATTATACTTTAACTTAAGAAATATGACAATATGCAGCAATATAGGTTTTGGTAATCTGTTTTTGTTATGCAAAGCTGGGTAGGAAAGAGCACCAAATTGTTTCTTGTAATACCAGACTGATCTAAAGAGCTCGTTGCTAAACAAAGTAATCATAACAATTGCCAAACTGTCAAATCCCAATTCCAAAAGCGTCAATTATTTTTGTTATTTATTGTTATTATAACCTGCATTTGTCATACTTTCGTTCTTTGTGATCGTTATTATTTTATCTCATTTTAACTTAGTTTGTTACTTGTTGTTTGTTCCATATTTTACGTATTGGATGAGTTTCCGTTCAAGAGCATTACTTCTGTGCTATGCAAATTTTAGAACCCTCGCTTGAAACTTCAAACTAGAATACGCTGCAACTCGTATAATAGATACATCACTGCATGAAAGTGAAATATTGGAAAACGCTTTACTATGCAAATCATCATTCAGAAGTTAGAAGAATATTGGCAGAATTTCCTTTCAGTTGCCACTTTTGAGCGTATACGAATATATGCTACCTATGTCTAACGATAGCGATATTTTTCGTAATACAATACGTTTAAGTATGGAATTCTGTAAGACACATTACTATAGTTGTTACCTTTACAGACGAATATTATTTTTTTAGAACATTCTGATGAATGGTTAATCTCTAGTTACTTATCGTCATAATCCTATAGACACACAGAAAAAAAAAACATGTGAAGATAATTGCAACTACGTTGTAGGAACGATTTTGTATTGAAAATTCACATAATTCTAGAAAGCTGCGATATATTTAAATAGTAATTTTCGTTAAAATATTAGAGTAATTTTATTGCAGTAAAATATGCTTTAAATCTAAAACATTCGAAAGAGGTAGTGTAATTCCTAACACTTGAGTAAAAGAGTATACTTTTTCGATATTTAATAAGCAAATGCGTCTGCCAAAAATTAAAGATTTTGCTATTCAATATTATAGCGATTCAAACAATTGATGGGGAGCGAAACAAGTTAAGTGAATTATTTATATTATCCTTTCTGTATTTCTGCTTTACATTTTATAAAAATGTGTGAAATAGTAAGATAGAACCCGGGAATAGAATTGCGTCATTGTGTCATGTGTTTCTACGGTCGCATATTAGGCAAATTATTACCTACAAAACATAGAGTTTTTATAGTATTGCGCCGTATCGTGGAGGTTGTATGTTCGTCGATGTATTTTCCCGTCTTTTATCTTTACAGATGATATCGAAGCCTATCCAAATGCATGAACTAAATGGTTCTTGCCTTAGAACTAGGCCCAAATAATACCGGTTATTCATCTACAGATGTGGCAACGAAAACTTTATTCTTTCACAAATGATCTGTTTATATTGTAAAATCATTTTGTGACCGGTCAATGCTGGCAAATACCGGGAAAATGCAAATTCAAGGATAATTATTCTTATTTGGTTTTCTCGTTTTTTCAACCATTATGTAACTTTAAGTACCTTGCATAATTTGTGGTAGTTTTAATATAGAATGTAATAATTACTCACATAATTGTTGCCATTTATATAATCTAATTTAGTGACTGCTAAAATTCGTTATATTAGCTTTTCAATAAGTACGATATTTACATATACACAATTGCTGAAAGATATGTACGTTTATTGTAGCAAACGTTGCAAGTCTTGCGCCACTCTTGTTTCCTACAATATTGTTTTCCTAATTGCTATAAATTATCCACGTTATAGATCTTACAACCATCTATTTACAGCGGCATTTGCTACAATTGTAGAAGTATTTTTTTTTCTGTGAAGGTTTATACTTACACATGTAATGAATACATTAGATAATTTGTATTATATTTTACCGACTATGTGATAATTTTTTCTGAAAGTCTGCATATATTCAAAATGTTTATGGAGACAAAACAACTTTTGGGATGTTAAAAGAATATGATGAAAATTACTGTTTCTAAATAACCGTCAAAACCCTGTAACATCATAATATTCCACACATTCCTTTCAGAAAAGCTCAAAATATTCTCGTATCAAAAAATCGATGTGACGCTTGGCACCTTGTGGAGTATGGGAAATAAAACATAAAAGTTTTTCTAAATATTATGTTATACCACGATGTAACTCAACTTCGATTAAAATGCAAAAAAAAACTCATATCGTAGGCATACAGGGAAAGATATGAAAAGACGAAAGTTATGATTATGCGCTCTGAGACGTAATGTCATTTACTTGAAAATGCAAGAGGATTTGGGAAGACCATTTTAATGTGAATTTATTGCAATGAGGCTCTTTTGAAAACAAGTTGAGCTTCTCAGGGAAAGGAATAATTGAAATTAAGTACGTGGGATCTAACTTAATTTTGTTATTTTCGGAATAGAGTGAAATGAAAATTAAACAAAATTTAACGCCGAAAGAATTATTTATTTTATTAAATCCAATAGGTATATTTCCTTTTGCAAAATTTTGAAATTTTACAGTTTCCTAAATTGGCCCCTAACCGGCAGCTGTTTTTATAAATTCATTTAATTGTTTTTAAATTTTGTGTGTATTTGGCCAAATTCATGAATTTTTATCTACTCACTCTCAAGTAGATGTCATCTTGATCTAAGCTACGCGTTTAATCGCATTGATTACTCTATACCACTTCAAAAATTAGATGCAATTGGATTTTCACATCTCTAATAACCCTATTCTCATCGTACCTCACACAAAGAAAGCACTATGTTACGGGTACTCTAAATCTGTAGCACTGGAACACTGAAACAGTTAACTGAAACACTTACCACAATACTTAACTCGTACTGGATGCACATTTCGATAGTTAAGCTATCATCATCAGCAGTAAAACTGAATTAACAAACTAAATGAAAAACTAACCTTATGTAGCAAATAAATTATGCAATATTTAAAGCTTAATATAAAGCTTGTAAAATTCAAATTTTGGAAAATATGCAAAAGAATGCACCTGACATTGCATGAAAAGATCAAATCATTGCTAGAAGACTAAAAAACAAAAATTGTTTTTATTTAAAATCCGACTAAGGTAACACTGTAGTCATCTTATACAAAGAGGATTATTTTAATCGAGTCAACACCACTTTGTCACAAAGTTCTTATTTAAAATTATCAAAAAATCCTTTGTCTAAAATGATTACGGAAACCAAACCCAGTACTACCTAGGATGTATTGTTTACCTAAAATACACAAGGACGGAAAGAGTATGAGATCCATTATTTCGAACATCAACAGTCCAACTTGCTTACTTTCCAAGTGGTTACCTGGACAATTTGAACCAGTTACCTGTACAGTTTCCCGATTTGGCTATTAAAAATTCTTACGCGTTCATTGAAAAAACTAAGGACATTGGGCTTACTGACAAAGAAATTTTAGTATCGTTCACTGTTCCCTAGTGTTCCGGTTGATTTAACTTTGGAATATTTAGAAACACTTTTGTTAGATAACCAAATGGATAGAGAGGAAGTTACTAGCTTAATTTCTTTGCATGAAACAAAACTTTTTCCAAATTAACAACACTTTTTATCAACAAACGGAAGGAGCGGCAATGGGTAACAGCTTATCACCGTTTATGGCTAACCTCTTTATGGGTACATTTGAAACCGAACTGAAGAATACTTTGGCTTATTTCCCTCGGCTTTGGATCAGATACGTCGATGACATTTTTTGCATCTTTGACACCAGCAAATGTTCAATAACGGATTTCATGGAACAATTTAATTAAAAATTTCCCTCTATCAAATTTACCCGCGAAGAAGAGAAAGACAACATGACTCGACAATCTTACAGTATTCTAATCACTCATATGAACACAAGCTTTTGGCTATTAACTTTTTGGTGCACCGGTTACTCAATTTTCCTTTAACTAAAGATAGGTATCAAAATGAACTAAAAGAAATCATCAATATTGCTAACTTTAACGGATTCTCTGAAGATGTCGTCTACAATACTATTAAGAAACATAAGAATAGATTAAGAATTAGAAATATAAGCACACTAGAACGCATTGACGACCGCAATAATAAGAAATATGTTAAATTACTCTTTTATCCAAATTACACGAACGGTCTTCAAAAACTCTTTTCCCAAGTTAACCGCAAGATTGTTTTTTCTTCAAGCAATAATCTTAAAAACCTATTAGGAAGTTCCAAAAACCTAGCAGATAACATGGATAAATCAGAAATTTACAAAATTTCTTGTAAAGATTGTGACCAAGTGGCAGACAAAAAGATCAATCAAAATCAGGTACAAAGAGCATTTGGCTCATCTCAAATTCAGAAGGTTTGATAAATCTAGCGTTGCCCTACATATGCTTGAAAATAACCATATTGTTGATAATATAAAGTTTATTAAAGAGTATTGTTCAATTAAATTGTTATGAAGGCATGAAAATTTACAATAGCAAAAATCACTTAATGAATTCAAATTTAAGACCATTAAATTCTAGCCTTTATCCTTCGTTACATGATGTTTAGTTAATTACAGCTGTAATTATAACCATGTGCAATGAGCCGCTTCATTGAAAAACAACAATTTTAATAACTCATGTCATCCTGATCATTTACATTTTTATTTAGGGATTATTTATTATTTATCTTCAGATTTGCATTGTAGGCTTAATTATATATAATTAAAATATAATTAAGGATTACTATGCTTATTTTAAATTTACATATTGCATAATTATTACTATTATTATTATTATTACTTTCCTGTGTAAGAACCTGTCAGCATATGCGATTTAGAATTTAGTTTAATATCATCAATGTACACCGCAGTTTGCATTAAAATTGCTTGAGGTGATTTACAACATTTTAAAATTACAACATTTTAACGGAAGATTTACCGTTTTCGAAATAGGAAAGAATTTCTGTGTCCATTTATGTAACAGGTAAAGATTTTAAGTGACCTCAACATCTGAATGTTGCGTGTGGGTATAACGAAAGGAGGTTTGTAAAAGGAAAATGGGACTAAATATGCAAGATAGTAACGAGTTCCACTTTCCTCCACTGATTTCATGTATGTTGCCAGTATATCAACTAAATATTACCAAAACGAACCTTCTTTTCCTTTACTTTCCTTCCTAAGTTTGTATTTGCAGTCTCCGTAATATTCCTAAATTAACAGCGGTACCAGCTACTTTATTGTTGTTATTAAATTTTAGTCGGAATATCTCCTTACTTTTAACGATAACACGACTGTCTTCCCTTTTAGTTAACATCCTAATTTAAATATAAAATGTATGTCATTGAATAGGAAATTTTCTTGTTTGTTTTCCTGTAGAGGTAAAGCGGAAGCAAGAAACAATGGCGCGTAGTATGGCTCCACTACTTCTTAAATAGCAATGCTTTTGCTCCTTTTGCACCACTATTATTTCGTGCACAACGTATAGTTTATTTCAAATTATAAGAATATAACTGTAGACTTACAAGGCCTTTAATACTTTTATTGCACCTTCTGTGACGACAATAACCTGGCAATGCATATTGAATCTAGGGGCCGCATTGACTATAAATTACGGCCCTATAAGATAATTATATGTTTATGTATATATATTTTACAAACAGTATAAATTTACATAGTAAGCAATTCGATGTTACAAGTAATTAAAGAATTTACATATTAAATGAGATTTAAATGTACAAACAGGTAGTTACGCATATCGCAAATCATAATTCCATTTCTATTCAATTCACTTAAATTTTGTCATTACGGTCCTCAGCAGTTTGTTTGCGTATCCAGGTAGTTATTACCGCAGGTGGTGCAATAACAGCATTTAAGCCGTTCAGTTATATTTTTATAATTTGAAATAAACTATACGCAATGCTACTACATCAGTGTAGTCCCTTGTGTTATTGATAGCGCTTGCGTTTATATTCAATGAACAAGAGAAGACAACGTTATGTGTTATGCACGTTATATAATTCTAATATTTGAAGTGCTGTCTGTGCGATGTCGATGCGATCATGTATTTATTACTGGGTTCATAAAGGTGATCCCTTCTAAATCTAATACACAAGAACTATATTATTGGCTCCTTATACAAGAGAATGTGCAGTTTGCAACACTATTAAGGAAAATTGATAGATCTTGTTATTTAAAACTTGAAGTTGTAGAATTGTCGCAATTTCTTGGAAAGTTGTGATATATCGCATAATTTTCTTGAGAAATGCCGCTATTTCCCCATAATAATAGTGCAATGAAATATTATATATTACCTACAAAATGGCGGTTAATTAGAATTAATATTTGAAATGGTCTTAAGGGTATGTAGTGTTAAAGTAATTGTTACTTAAGGACTAGACTATGAGATACTATACTGAAATATTTTTCTCAGGAGATTTTGGGAAAATCGTTAAATCTTCTAATTTTAAACTGAATTGACAATTCTTAGTGGGTTCGGGAGTATCCCTGGATACCCTTCCGGCAATTTTATAACGAATTTACAAATTAATAAAACGAAATTAACGAATTTTAAAATTATAAATGTAACTAACCTTGAAATTTGAACCATGCAAATTTTATATAAACACTTTTCACTTCAAATAAAGGCTTCGATTTCACAATCGAGCACTTTAAATGGGGATTGGAGTTAAGAAACACTTTGACTCAACGAAGACTGAATAAAGATTGATGAAAAATTATGGCGTCGCTCATCTTTCTTCTATTTTAAATCGCGAAAGACCGGCGATTGTTTTATTCCACAGCCAATTTTGATAATTTAACCCAAATAGTAACTTTTACGATGAATTTCGATGAAATGAAATTATTTCTGCAAGTAGCACACGAGAATGAATGCAGTGACACAACTAGGAGGTTGTATTTCGAGGATTCTATGATAAAATTTGTTACTGACAAACTTTAAACGTAAAAATTCTCCAACAATTTACTTAAACCTTTCAGATAATGATTTAATTGATGAAATATTATTTAAAATACCTTTCAATTTACGCTGTTGCTTATTATAGACGATTTCTACATGGATTTGGACGAATTACGTGAATAGGAAAATTAACTGAAGAGCAGATTTGTCCATGCTACTCTACAGTCGTCGTTATCTGAACTTATACTTTTAATATAATGTCCTCGCTCCACAGCCAGTTTGCTGGAGGGGTGATAGTGACTGGGAAATTTCCATTTTTCTCCGCAAGAGGGATATTTAGTTGCCAGCGAGTGGCTAACCTGACATTTAGTCGTTCAGAAGTGACAGCCGAGGCTGTTGTTGTCGTACATACAACGCTGAACATAATACAGAGGATCTCAAAAATATACAAGAAAGCTCTTACAAAGAATGGCTCTAAGGTGCTTATTGTTAATTTGTCAATTCTAATGTAATAAAGTCAGTATCCAATGTCACCGTATCGTAAAAATGTATATACTTCACTATAACTTTTTATAGCTTACCAATACAATACGGGATTTATAACCAATTGACAAATAAATCCAGGGCGGGAAAATCCACGCCGATAAAACAAGCTCACAAATAATTTCATAACACGTGCAATGGCTACACATCCAGGAATACAAGTGTATACTTTAACACCGAGTTTAATTTGTTAGAGATCCTTTCAGCTTTTCCCTCGTCGTATTGCAGCATTACCGTCACGGCTTTAACGGTTTTTTGCCTGACTTTATTTGCATAGGAGATTATACTTCGTCACAATGTACGTATGTATATAGGAGTCGTTCATTGAAGCGTGATGAATTGGCTAGTTAGCTTTCAGATTTAACTTTATCGTTTTTACGAGCTAGCTTTGTGATTATACGCTTAATTACATATTAAAGCCAGAGCTTCCCTTCTTCTGAACTCTTATTCCGTATATAAGCGATTTTGATGTTGCTTTTAGGTTGGGACGTTATATTTCTGAATATTTTAAACCATTTAAACAAACTCGTCAACTTTACATTTCGTAGGAAACATCCCGAATTGTAAGATTTGGTTTGTAATAAACATAAATGGATAACTTAGAGCATTGCTACATCTTTTTATTAGATTGTTTGATATACCATCAAAACACTCCTTTCTCACAGAAATGAACTTCAGTTGATCCGAAATAAGATACCCCTAACCAAACTATTACTGAGGATGGATGATGATTCCTTTGAACACGGGGAGCGACCACACCTGCTTCTTCACTATTGGAGGTATACACTCGATCATTTTGCCAATTAAATTGCTCTTCAACGATGAAGATTTTCTTGTCAGAAGGTAGGATACGGCGGTGGTCATTCTTAGCGTACCGCTTTAATAAGACTCGGCATCTTTGAAGCCTTAAACCTTTCAGACGTGCATTGAGCAAGTGACCGCTTCCTCATCTGAAAGCACGAAGCTTAAGGTCTTCATTCAGGATGTTTTTCATTGTGCTTTTAGTTACACCCATTCGCAACAACAGTAGTTTCTGTTTTCGAAGAGGATTTCGTCTGATGCGTACCTTGACAACTCTAATAACAGCCCAGGTGTCAACTAATCGGGGGCGGCCAGATCTTTCCTTGTCATCGACACTGCCAGTTTCATTGTATCTTTCAATGGTACGATAAACAAACCTTTTCGTAATTCCCAAGTTTTTCAGCTGATTGGAAATTGTATTTGGCAAGTGTCCGCAACGGTGTAATGCAATTATAGCAACACAATCTTCTCTTTGGCTACATTCCATGTTTATTTATTACTCGTTTGCAACAACTTTATCGTCAAACGACTCAGAATAAATGACATAACCTCAATTAGTCGTTTGTTTTTATCAGTCTGCGTTTGAATTAAAAAAAAAAACTTTTGTGACATAACTTAGTGACCGACTAAGTATATGCGATTCTTCAGATTCCACAGAAGCACACGTAAATGAGTTTTTAATTTCTACTCGAAGCTTATTTCTAATATCAACACGCAATTTTATTTATACGCTCTGCGATATATTTCGAGAACGATTGAGTATGGGAGCAAATAGTCTAACATTTTGTACATCTACACAAACCAATCGATTCTCCCTCTTCATAAGGAACATATACCGAAGCAGCATCTGTTCTTCAAACTAGGAAGACGTAACAAATTCTTTGTTTGTATCCAATTTGAGATAGCTCATAGCATCTTGAAAAATCCATTCCTGTTATTTCTTCAGGATCCAATTTAATCATCAAACCACTCCTAACCATAACTGAAAAAGTGATCAGTTTCAATTAGATAAAGTGGAATTTATCAAAGCTACTTTCGTTGTCGCTGGATTTATTTTCCAACTTATCCGAAGACGTTTCATTGAACGGAATACAATAGATATATATCCTCGAAAAAGAAGCCATTTCCAAATAAACTTGGCAATTATAAAATAGCGGCCAGGTTCTGAAACATTTCTCAGGCGTTGTCGATTGTATCTAAAAATCGTGCACTTAAATTTTAATTACAGAAGTACAAGTTCTCAAATTTCAAACTTATACATTAGGTACTTCGTTCATTATTCTTTTAAGTTCTCTTCGTTTATAGGGTCTGAATTTTGTACTAGTTCGTTAGTAATTAAAGCACCATCTTAATTAATTAACTAGTAGCATTGAAAGCTGAAGGGTAGGCTTCACAGGCTATTGGAATGTCCATCTAAGATATCTTAGGAAGTTTCTTGAAGTGAATGTAGTGTCCATTCATTGCAGTTTAAAAGCTTTTCGTGTTTAGTAACTTTTCAGAAATGCAGGGTTGTACAATAATTCGATTGGGCCACGATTTTCTATTTGAATACCCATTTGCTCCCAAAATAATACATTTCAGATACAGAAAGCTTATATTCATGGATGATTGCATTAATTTAAAATGAAAGTAAATTCTAGAATAAAACATGAAAATACACATTTTAGAATCAAAAGATCTATATACTATAGCAATGACGAAAGCATCTAAAATTAGTTGGGAACTAGGTCAGGAAAGATATTTGCTTAAACCATATTAAGTAACAAAAAATCGTATGAAAAACATAAGAAAAGCGTATTTTACAAGTATGGATGAGTATCTAATTAAAGATACTCTAATCGCTGAAAATGTCGAAATTAATAGCTATATCGATATATAGTGAAATACAGGTTGCCCACTTCTGTAGAGGTCGATACAGCTATTAATTTCGACATTTTCAGCGATTAGAGTATCTTTAATTAGATACTCTCATCCATACTTGCATTCGCTAACATTGTACATATATGGCAATTTCGAATACAATTACCGTCTTCCACATGGGTGCGCTGAAGAGCTGTGATACAGCGAAACGCGTGTCCGTGCATAGTGGTTGATGGTAATTCGTTCATTACTATTTAATTAACTTTGGCGGGATAGCCACTAATCGAGCTTGCTACCCTCGCAGAATATATGGCGCAATACTGATTGCCCACTTCTGTAAGGGTCGATATAGCTATTAATTTCGACATTTTCGGCGATTAGAGTATCTTTATATATACGGCAATTTTGAATACAATTACCATCTTCCACACAGGCGCGCTGAAGAGCTGTGATACAGCGAAACGCGCGTCCGTATATAGTGGTTGATGACAATTGGTTCATTATTATTTAATTACCTTTGGCGGGATAGCCGCTAGTCGAGTTGCTACCCTCGCAGAATATATGGTGCAATACTGATTGCCCACTTCTGTAAAGGTCGATATAGCTATTAATTTCGACGTTTTCAGCGATTAGAGTATCTTTAATTATATACTCTCATCCATACTTGCTTTCACTAACATCGTATATATACGACAATTTCGAATACAATTACCATCTTCCACATAGGTGCGCCGAAGAGCTGTGATACAGCGAAACGCGCGTCCGTGCATAGTGGGTGATGGTAATTGGTTAATTATTAATTAAAACGTATTTTGCTATAGCCCTTTGACCTGTAAGCATCCCTGCATTCCTTTAGTTTACGAGATAATACAAGATAGGCTGGATTGGAACGGAATGGAAATTCATAAAATCGAGGTTTCCAAAATTAGTAGATTTCCAAATTATAAGTTTCCTCTAACTATTGTTAGCAGTTGTTTGACACTTTAAAGGCGGCCGCTCTTTGAATATCGAATATTAGGGTTATTATATGCATTTTGTTTCAAACGTGTACTTCAGAGAGTACCTCGAGAATGGAATCTTAGCTGCAAGTATGCACATATGAATCTGGACCTGATGCATGAAAGAGTGCAAATTCTAAAGCAGTTGGGGCATTGAAACGAAGTAACGTTATGGTGCTTCCAAGGGATTGAGGGATATTAAGAGGCTGATAATCTGGACGGATGCGGAGTCAAGTATACATTTTATTGGTCTAAACATGTATCGTGGTCTATAGAAGAGCCACCTAAATCAGAAAATTACACTGCTACTCTAGGTGTATTTTGGTCACAGTGTCATGACCTGGTCCAATAATAATAATGATAATATGCATTTTTAATATATCAGGTTGGTATGGCCCCATCTTCTTAGGAATTAGAGCAAAATGTTCAACTTGTGAATAACCACACAAACAAAACATTATGTGCTGAAGTTATTTACTCTGTTGCATTTGCTTTGTGTAGTTAAAAACAAAAGAAAACTCTTTGACTCCAATTAAGGCAATGACAATAAAACTTAAATTACTTAAATTTGCCAGTTTGGTTTTGAAAATAAATGGATTGATTTAAAAACTGTGAACGATTTCATACTTACCTGAAATTAGTGCATACTCGTGGTAAGTTTCCTTCAATGTACAAATGTTTGCGCTGCATATTGTCACAAAGTCCAAAATTTGAACCAATCGGAAGTGAATTCTAGTATGATAGTATACATGTGGTGCCAGTGCTGCAAAGTTAATGCATGTTAAAGCAGCTTTTATTAACTCATCTTACAGTAGACCTGGTTCCCTCTCGGACCTTGCGAATATTACTTGGAATAGAAAGTCCTCAACAGTTTAGCTTCATACCAGCTAAGAAAAGTGCTCATGCAGAGGCGCTATTCTCATACGTATAACGAATAACCTTGTTGCCTGTATTAGGCACGGGCAGCCACTACTCAGCTTCCCAAGCAACTCCCAAGCATTTACAAATTACTTAATCAATCGACTACTATACGTGCTCGACATGAGTGCAGATTTTAGGAAATACTATATTGCGCTGTTGTTGTTATTGTTGTGTTACTGAACAAAGGGTCAAGTTATGGAATATATCTCGTACTTATGGGCATCGATTGGTGCGGTCATTAGCCAACCCTACTAGAATTTTGCCGAATCCAGAGGTGTTTCAACCTCCAGTAGGGATTTTTAACGTACCAAACATTGTATTGACACGGTGCCAATGATTTTACTCCCTTACTTCCAAGAAGTAGGCATACTCCGATTTTTATCCGTAATTAGAAACCAACCGTCCCGGCCGTATTTAAAATTTTAAGACAATTTTCCTTGAATTTTTGCGAATCAAGAGATAAATATTACATATTGTCGGTTGATTGGTGAGTAACTTGTGTTTTAGTTATTGTTTCCAAGAATCAGACCTTAGAATATGTAAGTATTTAAAACACTTTTTTGCCTCTCTCTCTAATAATATAAGTTAATGTATGGAACAATCAGTAATAACTAAAAAAGTTGAGCAACAAAATTGCATTGGCTCAAAATCCCTTCAAATGTAAAAAAATACACCTCACTTATTTTTCGTCACCTACTTCAAAAGTTGACGAAAACTGCGTAACTTGATAATAAATTTTCCTCTTTTTTATAGTAGAAGAAAATAAGAAAACATGACACGGATTTCCCTTGAAGCAATAAATAAAGTGACATTTTCAATCTGATTTTATTCGATTTTGTACACACGCTACGCATACATATGTAATGGAAAGGTTCAATGGAGGAGGAGGAAGCGGCGTTACGACACGAAGCCTCCAAGCTTTGGCCGCAAATGACACCGATTTCCGTATTTTCGCAAAAGCAAACGTGTAAGCGAAGAGTATAATTTCGTAGTGGGCGGAATAATATTAACTTTATATTCGAGGGCAATTTTCCCTAGAATTTTTTGATTCAATTTTGTTTCGGTGCACGGTTAACGGAGGACGCGGAAGGTGATGGGTTAAAATGTCTGCGCGTTTAACGCGATCAAATGTTACAACGTCTTCGGTTCAAATAAATTAGGTTGAAAACGCTTCAGATCGGAAAAAATCGATTATAACGGTGGTGTATTTGTCTCGCAATTTTCAGATTGTTTGTTAATTTTTTTGATAATATACTTTGATTCTGCAAGGAAATTTGATTATTAAGTGGTGTACTTTCAAACTGGTGCCCAAATTTCCATTGCATGTTATTATACAGGGTGTTTATTAAACATGCGGCAAAAATTCAAGGGGTTATTCCATGAACTACTCTAAGAATATTTTGTCCTTTGATGATTTTTGAAAAGCCCGTTTGTTTCGAAGATACAGGGCGAGAAAAATTTTCGACAATACCAACATTTTATCATCAAAAATTACATTTAAAGTTTCTTAATCTACAAGAACTGTTGAAAATGATTACCTCCAGCTAGGATGCAAGAATCCAATCTTCTCCTCATTGGGTGCCGAACTCTTTCAAAAACACCAGGGTCGTTTCTTATTGAGTTACACCCAGCAATTATCCGGTTTCTTAAATCTTCCACATTTTCCGCTGGAGCAGAATAAACTAATGACTTTAGATGGCCTCATAGGAAATAATTCAGGGGGTTTAAGTCCAGGGATCGAGCAGGCCATAAGTAAGGTCTACCTCAACCAATCCAACGATCTCCGTATGCTGCTGTTAAAAACTCACTAGCAACCAGACTAAAATGCGCTGGTGCATAAACCACCTCGCCGGCAAGTCTTCCTGGTAGAAATATCGGTCCAATTAGCCAGTCACCCACAATTCATAACCAAACGTTCAACGAGAACTGATGTTGAAAACGATCTTCAAGTACCTCATGTGGATTTTCTTCAGCCCACACATGGTTATTGTGAAAATTCCTTATTACATTTCTTGAGAAATTCGCTTCATCGGTAAAAAGAATCAGTTGAGGGATTTGAACCAATGTTTACAAAAGCCACTGACATAATGCAATCCGTGGAGGAAAATCAGCAGGAAGAAGTGCCTGAATGCGTTGTATGTGGTATGGGTACAACAAATACTCGCTAAGAATTTTCCAAACGGTCCCATTACTTACATTCAAAGTATTTGCAATTTTTCGAGTAGAAGTACCTGGATCTTCCTCTATCATGTCCAGCACATTCCCTTCTAATTCTACCGTTCTTGCTGTCACTGGCCTTCCTGGTCCTCCACTTCGTTTCAGTGTGCCTGTTTCATGAAGACGTTGATGAATACTTTGGAAAATTTTTCTATCAGGAACATTACGGTCAGGAAATCGTTCAATATACAACCGTCTAGCTTCTAATGAATTGCCATCAGCAAGTCCATAAATGAAATGCATGTCAGTCATCTCGGCGTTCGTATAGCGATTCATGACAGAGGACTTCACTAACAAAAGCTTAAGTATTAAAAGACAGAATATACACGTCAATCAGTCTCAACAAATTTGACACATACAAAATGATCAATCACGAAACGTATTCAAATGAAATCCACGTTTTAACTGATTTACTTTTCTATGTCTGCACTTGCCTATTGTTAGTGGGTAAAACAGCCGTTCTTTGTAATCGGAATGTTAAAAGATAGCGCGTTTTTACAATTTTTTTATACTTGGTAAGTCCAGTGTTGTACGCCATATTTTTATTTCGGTTACATTAATAATTTCAAAAATATCAAAATTGGTTTTGCCGAAAATTTTTCTCGCCCTGTATCTTCGAAACAAATGGGCTTTTCAAAAATCATAAAAGTACAAAATATTCTTAGAATAGTTCATGGAATAACCCCTTGAACTTTTGCCGTATGTTTAATAAACACCCTGTATAGTTAAGAATCGTGAAAGCATTATTTCGAAAAGCTTTTATAGTTAATAATATTTTGAAGTGATTTACCTTAAACGAGCTTCAAATAATTGAGCCTGTAATGGCAGTATTGCAATAAATTCTTCCCTTGCATTGGTATGAGCGGAATATATTTTATGTATTCAATCATTCTTTACTCCATTACTTACGAGGATGGTATGATAAATACCTGTGTTGCTTTCCATAACATACAATTATTTTGCATTTAGTAAATTTATTTCTCTACATAATGTTCCTGCAGTTCTGTCCAGCGATGTTCAAACATTCTTAAGCCATCCAAATAATAGGATTTGTCGAACTCTACAAAATAAGCCTCGGTCTCGGAAATGACCTCATTTTTCAAGTTTGGTCGCATAATGCCGCAGAAACTCACTCGTATTAGGCTTGAACATGTCCAAACATTGCTTTGAAGTTATCACACGATTCCGTTTTTTTTCTCATACTCAATTTTTCGTGAAAGATGTCTTGCACACGTATAGTTCAGGTGTATACCATATCAGCAATCTCTCTAGTCTTCACCCGGCGGTCTGCTAGCACGATGTCATGAACTGTATTGATTATATCGCCCGTAGTCACCTGAATGAGACGACCTGACTATTACTCATCAACGACGGATGTTCGGCCACTATTAAATTCATTAAAGCAGTATTTGATGGATCAAGTCAAACCTCGCTAGAAAAGAGCGCCGTCAACTCTTTAATCCGGATGACTGGGACTGTTATAATCACGCTCGAACAAGCTACAATAAGGAGATTAGGAAGCCCAAAAGGAAGTCTTGAAGGAGGTCTGTCCGCGGATTGATAGTGCACTTGGTGGTGCCAAAATCCACTAGATTCTCGCCGGAGACCCAGTACAGTCATTAGGGGCTTTAAAAAGACCAGATGACACTTTCACTGACTCTAGCTCGGTTAGAGCTCTTAGCAAAGAGACACTTCCCAGGTTACCTGATGCTAGTCGACGATAAGGTTTGGCGTGGGGCTACGTACCGATTAGTTGGTCCTAGGTTAGTAGATACTTAAGTTGGGGCGTCCAACAGCCAAACCCTTTTAGATCGATTAGTCCGATATCCTTCGTTTTAAAAACGTTAGACAGTAAAATACAGTATTGTAGCTACAACTTAGCTAGCACCCCTATAAGAGTTTACTCCTGTCTGTGACGTTACAAACCATGCGTGCAAGTCCTCCCTAGAACCGGCAATACCGTAAATATGAGACATGAAGTCGATGTTTTTCTCCTTCAGATAATCAATTGTTCATGGTGTGGTCATGAAAGATGATGGAGCGTTGCTTTTCCTGATTTCATCGATGACTTCTCGCAAACAAATTGTTGTATATCAATCAGCAATAGCTATTCTTCGATCCTCCAAAGTAATACTTGAAACATGTTCAGTACAATGAAAGAATCAAGCAATAATTTTCTTGGAAATTCGTAATCCAGCAACTTTTGTTGGATTCGTTTCGTTTGAAGATCCAAGCAGTTGATTGTTACTTAGTTTCCGGCTCGTACGAATACATAACGTTTCATCACGTATTACGATGTTGTACACAGATTTTGAAGTTCCTCTGTCAATATTTTGAGCATTTTCTTACACCAATTGACACGAGCCTCTTTTTGTGCTTGAGTCAAATTATGCGGAATCATTTTCACTCCTAAATGTTCATGCAAAATTGAATGTGCTGCAGTCTTTGATATGGTTAAAGATGCCTTTGCCTTACAGCAAGTCTCATGCCGATCTTCTTGTATCATGTTGCACACAGTATCGATGTTTTTTGGAACAACAACCAATTTTGGTCGACTCACGAAATTCATCACTGACGGAAGCACGACCACGAGGAAATTCTGGAAACCTGCTGTAAACAGTCTTTTCCGATGGTGGTTCACTATCAAAGGTTGAACGAACGAACTACTCGGCCGATTTCTATGTTGTTACTGCTTAAATAATAAGTCAAATTTTACGAAGATAGTAACGCCAAATCTCAATAACGCCATCTAGCGGACTTTTGTAAACATTTAAGGCGCTACCCTCCTATTAGCAAATCACGGAGACCATTTAAAGTGAACATTACATTACAATACTAGAACTAGCCCTACAAATTCCGGATAAAATTCCTCTGCACCTGGCCATATTCCAATAACCCAATAGTACGTAACGGAATTTCCGTATCAGAGTGAAAAATACTCAAGCGACCGAATACACTTTTGGGAGCACTTCACCAGCGATCGTATCTCCAACGAAGGCGTATCAAAGTATTACATGTAATATTAAATACTGACCTTTCTTCCTATAAGGTTTATTCGTGTCGTTGGCAATCCTTATTGTGTAAATCGAGTCCTAAATATTTCACTCTCATTCGTGCGGGCTCGCATTTAAAGGTCACGCTAATGACAAAGTATTTGATGAATCCTTTTATGAGCAACAGACAGGTAGTAATAAATTTTCGTGCATTTGAAGATTTGAAAAAGGAAAGTTTGGAAAAAAACACGTGATACAGTTATTAACCTTCTTTGTGAGACTATTTATTGCAATAAAAAGCAAATATCTAATCATAATTTTTACTTTAGCGAGCGATTTGACAACTTGAGATAATCATTTTATACTTTACTTTTAACTAATACCTTTAAAGTTTGCATACTATTTAGTCTTAACTTTCGATACAAAAAACATGTCTGTACGATTTTATATTAAATTACTAGCATTTTAAACATAGGGAAAAGTTTATAGAAAATATTTAATGATCCTCTAAAGTAGTTGAAATAGTGTGAACCTCTGTTAATGATTTCAATGGTGCTTTTGTACAATCCAGTTGATACTGAAACAATAGAACAAAATTTACCTTAGCATTTAAAGGTCTTGGGCGTTAAAAAAAACATCGACATGGATATTTCGCATTAAACAAAGTGCACACTTTTTGCGGAGTTTTGGTTTTATCTCCATATCCAACAAGAATTAAAATTTCTATACGTTGAGTTTCATTTAAACGATCCATACTTTAACTTTCAATTTATTTTATTAAGAATAACGACTATTTAGCATATGGCCACTGCCACATGCTATAAAATGCATATAAAATCGATTATTTTACCTACTTTATCTGCAGAAAACTTATCTCTACTCTTCATTAGGGTTTTTGTTAGTTGAACAGGTACATAGCATTTTGAAAATTTGATTTAAAGGGAACAATCATTTCATTTTGTTAATAACAGCATTTATCTTTGCTTCTTAAATATTGATAAAATTTGTTTCCCACTTCTTGAATGACTTATTCGAAAAGTTTATGTGAGGTATTAAAATTTTGATGGTACCACCTGATGTATCAAAATAAAAAAAGACCTGGAGTTGTCATTTAAAAAAATTGTCGACGGCGTCATTATTGTGTAATCATTTTTAATCCTGTGTAGGATGAAAATTGCCTAAAAGCAAAGGAAACAAAACTCGTTGCGACGTAAATTATAAAATATTTTTAAACCATTTGTTATACGGCGTAAACTGAGACGATAATTTATTTGTATAATGAAGAAAAAATAGCTGTCTCCCTCTCCATTCTATTTCCCTCGGAAACTTATGGAAATTGTTGCACATTTTCTAAACTGAACGTCGTTTTCTTTCGAGAACTTCTACACGTAGCATACTGGATACTACCAGACCCGAGAAAAGGAACTATTAATCTCTTTCCGCGAGTACCTTTTATAAAACCTTTAACTTTCCCGAAAGAACTACACGGAATCCCTTTTTTCCTTTCGACTAGCGCGATAAATTAAGTTATTCGCTTTGTTTTTCCTTTCAAGAAACAGAAATTCTCAAAATTCGCTCGAAATGAAAAAGAGAATGCTACCGCTAGGAATCCCAGGAGGCCGCAAAAGTATAAAGCTTAAGTTCATATTGTATTCGGTTTGTGTGAACGAAAAATGCGGAGTGTTTTATAATTTCGATGTAATTTAACACGCCAAGTTCAACAGCGCGGATACAGGCTTTGCTTACAAAAGGATAAGTAATAAGAATTTAGACATCGTCTTACTTATATTAATTTTTTTTATTTTATTTCTCCAATTCTATGAAATAAGAACAAGAAAAGACAAAATAATAAAACCAGCCTCAAAATGAAGTGAATTTATTGTACTATCAACGTAGGTAATTGTTGTTCCACATAATCATCATTTGGCGCAACACATTTCTCCAAACGTTGAATCCATTTCTTCATTTCGTCCATGAAAAAGCTCTCTTGTTAACTGTCGATCCAATTGCGAACAGTAACCCGAATTTCAGGGTCTGATGAAAAATGTTGACCTTCCAATATCCCCTTCAACTTTGGAAACAACCAAAAATCTAAAGGTGCCAAATTAGGACTGTACGGAGGGTGCGAAACAATCGTGAATTTCAAACTCGTCACTGTCTTCGTTGCTGCAATGCGTTCTGGCGTTGTGATGATGTAACAAAAAGTTAGTTCGTTCCGGCCTTACCCTACGATCACTAATGAAACGTTTCTTTAGTTATCGTAAAGTTTTGCAGCATCTTATTGAATTAATCGCTGATCCCTTTGGCTGATATTTAGTGTGAAATTTTCGTACAGGTGAAGCATCAGATATTCCACTGACTGCCGCTTGTTTTCGGGGTCATAATGATGAATCTGAGATTCGTTCCCGGTTATGATGTTCATGAGAAAATCATCCCCTTCACGTCGATACTGGTTAAGAAGTTCTTAACAAATGTATTTTCTTTGTTCTTTCATGAAATCGATTAATTGTCACGAAGCTCATCTCGCCCAATTTTTTCTTTAATTCTTCTAACGTCTGAACAATGTACTGGACCCTTTTTTGACTAATGCCTAATTGCCAAACAATTTCTTTTTGTGTAATTCGGCGGTTTCCGCGAATCAGTGCATTCATTTGTCTTTGATTCTTCTCATGCGTCACGGATACTGGTCGATCTGATCGCTGTTCGTCAAACACTTTCATTGTCAGAGTTTTGCACCTCGAAACCACTAGCGAACATTCTTCACATCCATACAATTGTTGCTATAAACAGCTTTCAAACGCCTACAAACTTCGAAATGGAACTTTGCTAAAACGAGATACTAGAAATTACCGTTTGCGGGTTAGAACTTGTTTCTGTCCACACTACTCACACAGTGACGTTATTGGAGACCTTATATATCAATTTGCCCTCGTAATTATGAAACTAGAATGCTTTTCGAGTGTTTTGGTCTACAGAGGCATTCATTTTAATAAATGTTTTATACCACATAGAATAAAAGTCCGCGGTCTCATATCGGAATGGTGTTACTCAAAATTTTTATGTTTATTCAATAGCACCAACCTTAACTAGTCTTTGGCAAAATTTCATAACATTTCATCGATTAGTTTACGAGTTGCAATCATTAAAATGTCGCTGCTTTTGCTGTTTGAGAAAACATGGATTCCAAAGAATTTCGTGTTTTGATTAAACGCGAATTGTAATGGGAAAAAATACTGCCTGAGCCAAGGAATGGCTTGATAGATGTTATGGTACATCTTTTCCATCGTATACGACAGTAGAGAAGTGCTATGCGGAAATTAATGGTGGTCGTATATGTATCGATGATGCTGAAGGTTCAGGTCTTTCAAATGAAGTGGTTATTGAAGAAAATATCAAAAAAGTGTATTGTATTGTTTTGGATGATCGGAAAATTAAAGTGATTGAGATAGCTGACATCATAAAGATATCAACAGAACGCGTGCGCCATAGTTTACATAAACATTTGGATATGAAAAAGCTGTCTGCGCGATGGGTGGGTTTCCTAATAATCGATCAGAAGCAGAAGCATGTTGATGATTCGTGAGTGTGCCTTGGCGTTGTTTGAGCATAATTCAACGGAATTTTTGCATCGATTACACACCGGATCCCAAAGTCTGCAGAGTGGCTGCAAGCGGATGAAGGCGAACTGAAGCACCCAAAGCCCAACGTTCAGCCGTCAAGATTATGACCAGTATTTTTTGGAATGCGCATGGCATAATATTCATCGACTATTTGGAGAAAGGAAGAACAATTACTGGCGAGTACTATGTTATATTACTGGTCAAATTAGACGAGAAGATCAAGAAAAATAAACTTATGAATTGCTCTCGCACCCACCATATTCTTCGGATTTAGCCCCCAGCGACTACTATTTGTTTCCTAATCCGAAAAGGTGGCTCTAGCGAAAAGAAATTTCACACCAATGAGGAGGCCATATCGGAAATGGTAGTCTATTCTGCAGAGTTTGAGAAATCGTGTTATTCCAAGGGTATCAAAACGTTAGAGGACCGTTGAAAAAGTGGATTCCTCTTCAAGGAGATTATCTTGAAGACAAAAAAATTATTTCACTTGTAAAAATTAGTATTTTCATTTGTAAACCACAACTTTTCACCCCATGTGGTACACACCTGCCATCTTGTTTTGTTTTTATCTCGCGCTACATATCTGAAATGTTCCGTTTCAATGATACCAAATTTGCTGTGATTTACTTGCAAAAATTCCGAAGAAAATAGAAATAATTTCCCAACTAAGATAATAGTAAGAATAAAGTAATTCAAACGGGACAATATTTTTTGGGAGGTAATTGAATGCAATAATTTTAGTTAGATCTGCGGAATCCACATAACAATAAGCATATGAATTCGTTCATTCTTACCTATTAGTGAAGCGATACCGTTATGTTCTTCGTCTACTTATGTTCAAAAATTGTTGATGAAACGGGAACTTCTACAATATTTTTCTCAAGCAGAGAGTTGCTCCTTGGAGAAACAAACATTTTGAGTTCCAATATTTAAGGTTGTAGATTTTGCTTCCAGTTCTATCTGGAGACCTACTATCATAACTGACCGCTTCCCGTGTAAGAATGCCTATTGTAAACGTTGCATACATCATTTTGATTATTGGGATTGTTACCACATTCTGGGATCTTATTCACTCAAAAGTTAAAGCATTGACTTCCTGGCAATGGATTCTATTTTCGTCAGTAACGGCATCTCCACTCTATTATCTTTAGAAACAAATGACTGACGTTAATTTTAAGTACTCCAACAAATGCATAAACATCAAACGTAAATCAGAAAAGGAAAATGCAATACTATTACTAATACCACATTTAAAACTTTGCCCACATTTTTCACTTATGATATTTGAAGATTCTCTTCTAATAGACAGAAAAAACTAAGAGTAAATAGAAACGAAGTCGACACAGCAAGATTTTTATCTCCAACTACTACACTCCCAGCACGACAGGGATACGTACTAAAACCTCGTTTTTGCGAAAACTTCTCAATTCACTCTTCTACATTTCCTGAGAGGTAGTAAACTTCTCAATTCGTATCTGCCGGAACATGAAACCATTTAGAAGTTGTTGAACATCGATCTATATACTACTGATTGTCAGATATTTTCAGATCTTTTATTTATAAAGTTGTGATAAGCTTCACAAACGAAACAATTCATACGTCTATAGAAAATAGCTAGCCATTTTATTAAAATTCTTGACAATACCTTCGCCTTTAAAATTTAGATAACTTTCAAATTAGTTGTTAGATTAATATTGAGTTCCATCGCATAATGAAGTACCAACTTTCCTACGATAGCCTCCGGTTTACTTTTGATGATGTACTTATAGTCTATTAAGGAAATAATTATCTTCTTATTGAACTTATAATATCGCTTGCCATACTACTTCTACCAACCTCATTACTTATATAATTTGAACTACTAGAAAGTTCATTTCTGTACCGAAGCCAACTCGAATACTAAATAGAAATTATACTTGTAATTAGTTCTATAAACTTGTTACTCCTTTCGCTGCAGCTCTTTATGATTCACTAATAGAGATAGGGGAACATATTTTGTCCGGCACACTTGCTGACTTGCCGAGTAGAGCGGCACCGGCTAAGATCATCGTATTTGACACATAACACGCGATGTGACTGTGTAAGGAGTAGATATGCGAATGGGCCGCACTTCTACTCCGTAGCCTTTTTACGTAGCTGCATCGCGACGATCTTAGCCGTATTGTAGTGTTTTAACATCAAGAGGACAAACACTGACATTGCTTTTATTGCGAACGCACGTCGGAGTAACGTCCGCTGATGTCTTACTAAGCATTGAGTCTATAAAAAAGATGATGAAAGACAATGTAGTACTTTATATTACAATAGTTAATAAGTCGGAATCGATAAACAGACGTCAAATGTAAAAGAATAGAGTATTAATTAAATTCAATAAAGCTACTACTTGTAAGAAGTTCTATCGATTTTATTTTAAATAAGAATAGTAAAATGTACGTGTTACTTCATAGAACTTAAAAGAAGTTTATTTCAGTATAACTCGATACCGCTTTACTTAGCAAGTGTGTCGGATGTTCCCTCTATCTCTATTCGTTAACTTATCGAACAGTTGTCAAAAACACACCCCCTTGTTTAGGCCATTCTTTCACTTCCCACTATTATCCTTTTGATATGACATCCCTTAAGTTCTCATCTATTGTTTCACTTGTCCAGAAATGATACTAAACATTTTCCATTTATTTTCTGGTAGACTGCTTCCATCTTAATCTGAAATCACTACGAGAAAAAGGAGAATTTCTTTTTAAATTTGCTTGTATAGATTTATCTGTCACGACCTACAAGCAACTGTTGCAACGCAATCCACATTTTCAGGTATAAATCATAAACCATAATGTATGGTGTCTTTCAAATGTTAAAGCTCGGATACTATTATATGACTAAAGAAGATCCAAACTAACTAAGGCTTCTCAGTCCCCTCAGAGTAATGATAAAACCCGTAATAAACATTTTAGAATCAACCACCAAAGTCATATCACTAAAAATCTAAATGATCCTATTAACATCCCACTAACACTTTATATCATTACATGAAGATAAGCCAAAACTATTATCACCTTTATTGCTTTTTCGTCATAAACTATACTGTTAGGAGGTTCAGGGTTATTTTACGATTTCCTAGAGATACAATATTATGGAAAGTGTGTTCTTCCTGAAAAACCAATTTATAAATTTAATTTACAATGTCTACAAATGTGTTTTACGGTTATATTCATCTTTTGGAAAGGTGTGAATGGAAAATTATTGCCTATGGAATGGGAGACAATCAATAAACGCAGTATTCACGAAAGGCGAATCAGAATAATAGATTTCCACAATTGTGTATTGTTTACGTTTGATTCTATTTCAAGCATTGATAAAATACTTATTTGTTGCTGTGATACGTCACAGGATATATTTCTGGCATATTTCCAACATATTTTTCCGTAATTTATGTGGGAATGGTTTAGTTTTCAAGAAGCAAAAATTATTAGAGGTTACGGAATTGTTTGATATAAAACTACTTAAATTGGCGTATTTTTCTCGTAGGAGGCATAATAACATTTTCGTTTAAACAGTTCATTGGTATTGTTAAGAACTAAACATTTTATATATTAGTAAAATTCACATGAAAAGATTGCCTGGCAACAATAACCAAAAAATTAATGCTAATATAGCTCATGGTATTGGTGGAATCATTTCCGATAAAAAACAAAGCGAAGGAAAAGAAACAGCGTAAACCCGCGAACATGTTTCTGCCTACCCGGCGTCATCAGCGCTGTTCCGTACGTGTCCTTCTTCCTCGCTATTGTTTTTCACCTCTCGAGTATATGTTGCCATTCTCCACGAACAGAATCACGAAATAACTCCCCACGCCACCTAGCGTCGAGAAACATATTTTCATCAGAGAACAGATACTTCCGAGTATACTACTTTGTACTGTAACTTCCGCGGAGCAACTACAAGTCGAGCGGTTATTATATCTCTAAAATTAAAATGTACAACTTTATCGAACCATAGATATCACCGAGTATACTGTACTCTGGCATAGTTTTGATACATCCGTGTATGCGTGTCGTAACTTCGTCTTATAAACGTCCATCTATACTGAAGGTACTTTGAATGGTAACTCCATCAGAAAAAGACGATTGAAAGTATTTCGCATATTTCGACTCATAAATCCAAGTAGCTCACAAATATGCGATTCTACGACGTAGCGGATGTTTCTTCAAACCAGGAGAACGTAACAGATATAGGAACATATCTTTCACTCTAACTATAATTAGGCCAATGACTATAAAGCAGTAAAAGAATTACCGAAAAGTACCCAATTAGTACCTCATTCTGCAAACCTTCTCGTTTAAGAAAAAGATCAAACACTAACGAAATTTATAAGGATATATCAAATACTCAATTAAATATTTACTGTTAGAGAAGGAGAAAATTTATTTTCAGTCGATGAATGTACAGATTCGAAAGTCTCTGGGCAAAAAAAAAAGTAACGGGTAAGCTCCTTGACTTTGGTGTGGGTGTTTTATGAACGCTACAAGTTCCCTCGTTAATTTAAAATTTACTTGAAAAGCTAAAGTGATTTATGCGTGTGCGACTAATTCACTGATCTATAATCCTAAAAATAAAGTACGCAAGCGAATCGAATTGAATGAAGCTAAAAGAACAAGGGCAAGCACTTCGGGCGAAAATAAGTTTCGATTTTAGGCGTAGATATGTTTGGGTAAGATATTCCGCGAAATTGCGGAGTAAAACTGACTGCATTGTTTTCGAATATACGCAAAGAGCTTGAGAAAGTGTTTGTGGAGTGCTTAGCCTTATCTTAAATACATAACAGCAACGCTCAAAAGGGATTTACTTTTCAATTAGCCATTCCTTAGGGATTTTTCAGACTAACTTTTGCATTAATGCGTACAGTACCGTTTAATTCTAGTGAACATATATAATATAATTCCTTACATTTGGACATGATTTATATAATAAAAATTATTAATTTTTCAGCTTATAATCACCATTTCCTTTATTAGGTTCGTAGTTTCATTATCTTGCACTTCAAATTTTAATAATAATAATAGAAGTTTATTTCACAGATCAGAAGTTCGAAACAGCCCAACACAGTATAAAAAAAATAAAAGAACAAAAGGAAAATTGCCTACATACACCATCATAGCAAACCTAAAACCAAACCACTCGTACATCCAAAGTACAAGCTAAACTAATACTATTGCACAGGGTCAGTTTCCGGCGCATTTACACAGAATTTTTCTAAGATCGGATCTCTATAATTGTGGTGAAGAGACAGCGGATCTCAATCACCTAATTTTTCAGTGCCCGAAGTACGACCCCAAGACAGCAGTTCATCAAAGGCCTTTTCGAACATCAAATCTAGTTTCCCACAAACATAATCCAGATTTTAGGAACGAACAATATAGTCGTATACAGGAGCACTGTCAAGTTCATTAAGCAAACAGATATCGGGATTTAAAGGGGTGATTGGCACTCTAGAGCATCCTCCGTTGTAATCTCCAAATCAATTAAACTTTATTGCCGTGGCAGTTGATTTACTTTATCAATTACTAATTTCTTGGTGTTGGTAGATAACGGGTATGTGCTCGAACAGCCTTATAAAATAGAAAAAACTATTACTAAGCTGTTGCCCAATATACAGGGCATTTCAGATAATACAGTATTTACACAGTAAAACCTTTATGTGACGTTAATAGTTTTCTTACTTTTTGTCCGCACGTCGTTGGAACGATTTTGATAGGTTTTTGAGACATTTTGTACTTTGGAACAAACAAATGACGTTGAAAATAAAGAAGTAGCTGATAAATTATGTCTCATTATCTCTGATAAACATCCCTGAAATTGCCGCTAAAGCTGCTGCTCTTTTGTTTTCTTTAATTTCGACTTTACTTTTTTATTCCAAGGCATAAAATGTGCCCGGACCTCATGAAAATTGTTTCAACTACGTGTCGACAAAAAATTAATGAAACACTTCCCGTAGGAAAACCATTAACGTCACTTAATGGTTCTACTATGTAAATATCTATGGCCAGTGTTATCTGTACATATGATCATTTAAGCAGTGTTGCATTAGTCCTATCAATCTTATGCCAACATATGCATATAAGAAAAGAAATAAATAATATTGAAACAAAAAAAATTAGGTTACTTCCTCTAAAAAGTTCTTAATGGAGTAAAAGCATTTAGTTTGCAACCACGATTTAATTGTTTTTTTTTAATCTATTGTAATTCAATAACTTCCATTCAGTAGGAAAGTGATTATAAATTTTAATAGCCAAAATATTTACACAATCTACAATCTGTCTTATGTGTGGAGGCGACCCGAAACCGATCTTGGAGTCTATTGTCACAAGAGATGAAGCAATGGTTCTGTATTATGATTAGAGTTGCTCACTTGCGTCAACGGGCAGTGGCAGAGGTTCGATACAACCCTCAGTATAACTGCGAGTCTCAACCAGATCTGTTGTGTATACATGTACGCTGCCCCGAATACTATTTCGTAGTTCTCGCGAAAACGACCAACGTTGGACAAAGTTACAGAATTCAGAGCAGAAGTGCCTGACCTAAATTATGATAGTGTTAAAATTCAATGTGTAGTTTGTAATATCCCCTTAATGTGTTGGTCCAAAAGGGATTGTCTACGTCACGTAAATAGTAAACAGCATTCTTAAAAAAAAAAATTGCACACGACACTATGACAAATTTAAATTCAATTTATGTGTTACCTTTATTGCATGTAATCTACCGTTTAATTTACTAGACAAGGAAGCATATGTCTTCTTTTGGAATAAATATTCGGACTGCAAATTACCAAGTCGGGCATCGTTACAAAGAATTGTGCCATCTGCCCGTGAACATGTTGAAAAAAGAATTAAATCGGAGTTGAAAGATAAAAAACTGTGGTTATGTGTGGATGAAACAACAGATCGTAAAAAGCATTCTGTGGTTAATGGTACGTACAATGGAACCACATCAATCGTCACCTTCAATTCTATTAGCTTCCAGACGAGTACGACAATGTGCTGCCGAAGTAATTTCAAAGTTAGTGTTAAATACATTGGAAAAGTTTGAACTTTCAACAAACCAACTGTTGATGTTTATGAGTGATGAGCAAACATGCTTTCTGTAGACCGGTCTCTTAAAAAACATTGGGCTAACTTGTTACATATTACGTGTAAAATTCATGCTTTGTTGTTTTTTTATGCATGCTGAGGTAGATGCTTTAATAGAATAGAACTGTCCTAGAATTTGGATTTATTCATTAAGCAAACATAGTATAATACCAGGCACGGACATTTTGTGCAGCCGCATTTCCGTCTTACCAAAAACATAAATTCCTTGAGATATTATTCAATAAAGTTTTATAATCTGTTACCTAGAATTTGGAAAAAGCAAAACAACAAATCATTCGCAGCTACAGTTAGAATTTTTTTTTAAAAAAGAACCCGATATACAGTATCCAGGAGTTTGTTGATATAGCGAGTGTGGTCTTCATAACATGTATTGTGTGTCGTAGATTGTATTTTTATTGTATTCTTTTGACATGTGTATACAAGATGATATTTGTCTAACACGAAATATATTATTATTGTTATTATTATTATTATTATTCATAGAAAAATTACAAAATCCTTCGGTGTCGTTAGTGGAATCTCTGCAAATAGTGCAACATGTTCACGCACAGCTATGCGCGGAAGAAGACGCAAAAAATGTTTGTGTTCTAGAAGGGTTTGAAAGTGTTTCAGAGAAAGATTCTGATTTTGACACATTAAGACAAATTTGTGAAGGTGTGTCAACAGAACAGTTAAGTTGTTCCAAAGATTATTTTAATTACGCAAATATGACGTCATTAGACGTAGAACGTTCGTTTTCTGCATATAAACACACTTTTTCCTCACGCCGCACCCGGTTGCAACTAATGTTCTAGATATTTAACAGACATTATTCACTTTGTGATTTCACGGAAGACTCTTAAAACGGTAAGTGTTTGAGCACGTATTATTTGTGTACTTTTAGTCGCTCGCCCGCTGTTGCGCAATATTGACACTCTAATATGATCCTCTTGAGGGAAAACTTTAGATCATCTTGACAAGGTAAAATTGTAATTGATCTTGTAATAATGTAATTTGAAGTAATAGCGAGATATATTGAAAAAAAAAATGGGCATACTCGTAGTTTGAACGCTCTAAAGAATTGAGGGAAAAGGCCGCTGGAAAAACAATCCAATTCAAAAACAGGCCAAATTTACAGCAGACTAAGTAGGCGGCGACTCAAGATCTGTTAAAACAATAGTAGGCTTGCCAACAGGACACTATATGACCAGAAAACGTATCAGCAACCTGGACGTAACTGTGCGATTGCACAAGATTAGCTGGAATCGGCCCAAAAATAGTTAATACCAAAACCAAGCTTACGCGATGGATCTATCAAAGCTGTTAGAAAAAGGCAACGTAATGACAGAACTGACGGAAACCTCAAGAGCTGCAAAGTCATAGGGGCGACTGGGTATCATTATTTTCTTCAATAATGGCGACATAACTTCACTTGCAAAATCGGGATGTTCTCAAGACTCTGAATTTAGGCAATTAAAAAATTAAGTTAGCATAAATATTTTTACTTACTCCTTTGGGGTTCAAGTCCTTCGGCTAATGAAGTGTTTCAAACAACCGCAATCAGATGCAGTGCTAATATTAACCAGTTGACTTCCTGCAGAAATTATTTTATTTCATCAAGAATCCTAACACCATTTGAGCTATATATCTAGACTATTGCTGTATACCCAAACAAAGATAATTCTGACGCAGCATACTGTTTAAAGAGCGCGCATCGACGCGTACGTGAAGAGCGAAAAATCTAGCCCTATCTAGCACAAATCTTATCATACTACCCAATGTTATAGCAGAATTCGGCGAATACTTTTTCAAAACGTGAACGTACTGCTAATTCCTTTCATTCTCAAATGACATCTGCTAATACCATTTTTCAATATGTATACTTGAGGCGTATCAGTTCAATGGCGACCGAGGCTTATCATCATCAGGATTCTTGCTCCACGAAACATTTGCCCACTTTCTTTAGTGAATATGAGAGAAATCACACAACGCGTCTAACTTTTTATGTGATTAGGAGTTATTTCTTATAAGAACCGGGTACTCATTTCTAGTGACATTTTTATCACTAGTCATTTCTGCTGCTGCAAAACTATACTCTAACGTATATATGTATTAGGTCTCGCACATGCGCAACTATGACGCGATGGAGTTCGAACACGCTACAATCTGTATAAGCCTCTCAGGCCGAGAATTTATGGCGACAAACTAATGAAGACGTTTTAAAATGTTCCGTCACTTTAATGAGAATATCGAAATTTTTCAATAAAATTGTAATTCAACAATAAACTGTATCAAAAGCTAATTAATGAGTATCTGCAGCCTCTTACAATTTTTTTTTAACAAAATTATTAAGCAGATAAGACCTGAGAAGGAGAGTTCAGAAAAATTGATGTCTTTTTACAAACTAATTTGGCAAAAGGAAAATTTGCTAGAGGCTAAAACGCTCACATGTAAACAATTTGATTTTATAAAGAAAAAAGTTGGTGCCAATTTTCATTTAGTTAATTAAACACAATAAAGAAGTGTTCCTTTCTAGTCCGTTACTTATGACTTTCTTTTCGAAAAGGAAAATATGTCAATGAAGAAAATGTAACGCAAAATTGAATTAGAAACCAATTCGTTGAATATACAAGAAACGGTTCCTGAAAACAGCTAAATAAATATACAACTATTTTATGAAAAAAAAAAACACATTATTCCTTTAACTTTGATCCGCATACTTCTAAATCGTGTCTGTATGAAAGTCAATTTATTTTTAGTCATTCATTTTAGTTGGTTATTATTTGATGATTCATAATCGTGAATCACAATAGAGATAAAAGGATATGGTACTAAATATTTACAGCATTTTTTTTGGATTGTAATATACAGCTTTGATCAAATAAAGGAATTTCCGTTAACATGTTCCGTTTGCATTAATTTACGAATTTTATATCGTTGTAATTTACTACATATGAGTAAAAGAAATGATGAATAATTATTTCAACAAATATAGCGCTCTAATATTTGCAAGGATAGGTGTGAAACGATTCGTTTCAAAGGAAATGGAAGGAGTCATACGATATTTTCTAGGATAATATTAATCACAGTGGTGATTTTCAACACATTATCAAAAGTGTTTGAGAGTGTAGTACATAATAGACTCTTCATTTTTTTTTTTCAATAAATATAACTACTTGCCGCTAATGGTGTCTTAAGCCTTCAACCTGCTGAGAGCCTTTGAAAATCTGGATGTTGACATTATACGTCAAACATTTTATAATTTAGCGATATTGTCGTGGTTACAGATTTATGTGTGCGTAAATCAAAATAAAGGTGGGCTCAATTAAATCTATTAAACACGATGTTGGTGTTGAGGTTCTGCAGGTATCCGTCCTGGGACCACTTATCTTTTTAATTTAAAAGACCTGGCCTAAGTCTAATAAATTTTGACAAAAGAACCAAACTAGAACCAAAGTTCGTAGTTCTCGTTGTTATTATTAGTAAGTGTTTTAAAATGTCTAAAGCAGTTTTCTTTCCTGAAATTTGATCTTAATTAATCAAATTATAGTCTAGTTTACAATTTTTTACAACAATTTTTATAACTTAAATATAGCCGTTCGCCCAAATCTTGATCTTGAAATGTTTTTATAAATTCCAGTTCATAAAATCGGAATATATTTATTTTCAAGCTTCCTTTGGCCGTTGTATAGGATACTGCGTTTAGATGAGCGATTTCTCGAAGAAGAGTTCATGGTTGTCGACAACAGTTTATGTCATCTGAAACTGACGCTCTTTGTTAACGTTAGCCCAAGAATCATGAAGAACTTTAAACTTATTCTCAGTATTACGCAATGTTTTAAATTTCTTTAAAATCCTACTAGCCACTGGGTATCAGAAAGCAGTTTTATGATCAAGTCTTGGTACGTGGAATTTTAAAAACATTTAAAAAAGTGAAATACTCAAATTTTGTATACGTTAAAGCATTCAAGTTTTTGTGGCAACTAAAACTCACGATAAAAAAAATCTCATTGAAGTCTTGCTTAGTTTCCGGAAAATTCCAATCGAAAAATACCATTCTTTAAATAACTAAGCACTTTATATATCTAATAGAAACTAAATGGGGTTCCAGAAAACCACAAATCACTGTCGTAAATTCCTTCTTGCTAACTTAAAAATAAATATTTTTCCCAGTGGATGGTGACATTATGATCGTTACTGTATATATACATTTTTAATTACCATTAATCTATAGACATATGAGAATAGTATGATAAATACCTGTGTTATGGAAGACAACGTAATTATTTTGCATTTGGTAGATTTATTTCTCGACGTAATCTTCTTCTAGCTCTATACACTCGGTCCAGCAATGTTTCAACCTTTTTAAGCCGCCCAAATAATAGGATATGTCGAACTTTGCAAAATAGGCCCCTATTTCGGCAATGATCTCTTCATTTAATATGATCGGCTTTCCACAAAGCCATTTTTTCAAGTTTGAAAAAAGGAAGAAGTCACAGTGGGCCAAATCTAGGGAATATGGTGACTGAGGTACCAGTTCGTATCGTTACCGGACAAATTTTGTTATCGCAATTGCCGATGTGTAGCCCGGGGCTTTATCAAGATGGTGGAGCATTTTTTTCTTCGCTAGGTGGGGCTTTCTCCTTAGTTCAGCGTCGAATCGGCCCAGTAAATCAACATAGTGCCGTCCTTCCCTTCCAAATAATCAATTAAAATTATGCCTTGCGAATCCCAAAAACTCGTCGCCATAACTTCTCCGGCTGATGGAATCATCTTCGCCTTCTTTGGTGGACGTTCGCCGGTAAACCCATTTTGCCGACTGACCTTTGGCTTCTGGTGTGTAGTGATGTATTCATGTCTCATCTACAGTCGCATGACGCTGCAGAAGCTCACTTGCATTGCGCTCAAAATGCCCAAACATTGCTTTTCCGCTTTTGATCAATCGTCAGCAGACACAGCATCCATTCCGCCGATAACGTTCTTATACTCAATTTTTCGTAAAAGATGATTTGCATTCGTTCAAATGAGGTGTTCACCATATTGGTAATCCCCTAATCTTCTCCTGGCGATCTGCTAACACGATATAATTAATTCTATTAATCATATCGTCCGTAATCACCTCAATGGGACGACCTGGCTGCTACTCATCAAAGACGGATGTTCGGCCACGCTTACATTTATCAAACCAGTATCTGACGGTAGTCATCAAAGGTGCATGGTCCTTATAAACTACACACAGTTTCTCTTTGACTTCTGCACACGTTTTCCCGTCCAAAAAGGAAATCGAGTCACTGACCGGTATTGCTCTTTTTCCATGATTCCACAAATACATAAACTTGCTCACTTTCAACAGCTCTCAAAGCAATATTAGTCGATGAATCTCTTCGAAATGTTAGACGTCGAATAAAGAGTAGTACTCACAGTCGGTAGCGCAGATTGACACAAAGCGCCACCTGTCTGCAAACATGGGTATTTCTTATACCATCCTCGTATTTATGCAGATATAGGTACGCTGAGAAATATGTATATCCAAAAAAGCAAACGTAAAAAACACAATCTAAGTTTTAGATTTGTTTCTTCGCCATTGAACGTATTTTTGGTTTTGATCCACCATTTCCTTAAGAATGCTAATGCCATAAAAATTCCATTAGGTACATATAAATGACAAACTTTATGTTAGGAACATAGTTTTCGTTTTCTTATATTAAAAGCCACCAAATTGTAAGGGCGCCTAAATCAACTTTTTTATCCTTACTGTATTCTGAATCGAACTTCCATTATTCGGTCCCAGAACATTGTTTATTATTTAGTCGGGCGTTAAAATGAAATCTCGTATACCTCATCAACCCTTTTGTCCACTCCGGCTTTATCCTTCGATCAAAAACTTGTTCAGCTGAAAAATAAACGTTGATTGCATCGCGATGTCAGGCCTCTAGCAGCGCTGACGACGGTCTACGATCACATATTACGACGGGAACAACTAAATTCAATGTGTCAATATAACCGCTGTCGTTGGATCGAGATTACTCGCGAGAAGTTTTTTAATAAGTTTCGAACATACAATAGCTTTAGGGTTCATAAAACTATGTTATGAGCTCTACATCATGGCTTTAGTGTTATATCGATCTTCACATTTACCGAGAATGGTGACAATAGCATCGGCACTTTCAGTTAATGCGCGTATAAAGAAAATATGTTATTTTTAGAATTTTCGAGATCAAAATACATTAGATTTATTAGATTAAAATTAAAAGGAAGCATGTTGTGAATGTGTAGAATTTAATGCGAGTATTTATTAGCATAGATAGGGTTGTAACACCAATACAGGTTGTATCATTAAAGGTTGCTTTACAAGCTCATGTTACTACAGAAATATTGTGGTTTCTAAATCTATAAATGCTTTTAAAATAAATCAAATTTACATTGAGGATCATAATAGTATTTAGAAGATACTTCAAGAACGGGCAGCGTGAAAACGTTTTTAAAATATTTCCTAATAGTTCTAGTATAAATTTTTAGCTAATGTAATTTGTCTGCTAGACAATTCAAATTATAGAATCTGCGTTAAATATAAAAGTACAGAAAAGTGATATTCAGCAGATGTCAAACTAGAAAGATACGATTGTAAATTACTTGAATCGGGTTTTCCAATTAGCGCGTCAAAACTTCAATGCCAAAAACAAGACTGCTTTGGAATGTACATGTCAAATATTGATAACAAATGAGTTCAGTACATTATGTTATTATGGTCAGATTAACGATTCAACAGCGCTTAGAAATTATTCGTATTTACCATCAAAATACATGTTCGGTTCGCCGGACAATTCCGACGTTGCGAGAAGTTTATGGTCAACATAATTGACTAACCGAACTATCTCGTTAACGTTTAATTCAAAAGTTGGGACAAATTGTCGCAGTTGCAGATAAGTCAACATTAGTGCGTCATCGAGGTGCCCGATCGGAGGTCAATATTACTGATCCAAATCTCCCTATTCCACGTCGTTCTCAAGAACTCGGTCTTTATTAGACGACTACGTGGAGAATTTTGGATGCAGATCTCCATCTGTGGGTTTATAAAGTTCGAATCACTCAAGATCTGAAGCCAAATGATCATCGTTTGCGTCGAACTGGACTATTGAGCAGTTGGAAGCCGATCTGCGTTGTGCAGAAAAGATATTATTTTCCGACGAAGCCCATTTCTGGCTCAATGGGTTTGTAAACAAGCATAACTATAGGATTTGGGCTGATGAAAATCCTCGAACGATTCAGCAAGCACCTCTTTATCTTGTGAAGATCATCGTGCGGTGCGGTTTTTAGGGTCTAAGCATGATCGGACCCTATTTTTTTGAAGACGATGATGAAAATCGTGTTATTGTTGATGGTGAGCGGTACAAGAATATGCCAACAGAATATCTTTGGCCTGAACTGAGAAATGTTGACATAAACAATGTTTTCTTTCAACAAGACGGTAACACGTGTCACACATCTTGTTAGACAATTGTTTTGTTACAACAGCAGTTTCCTGGACGCGTTATTTTGAATAATACTAATGTCAACTGGCCACCAAAATCATGCAATCTCACGCGCTTGGGCTTTTTCCTACGGGATCATATCACGCGATATGTGTGAAAGAGTAGTCACAAATTGGGTCTCCAGAATGCATTCAGTCAGGCTAAGTCCAGGAAGGCATTCAAACTATATTATTTTAAAAACATAATGACATCGATTGTTCTTCAAAATAAAATAGAGATTAAAGGATTATCACTTGTAGTTATTATTGTGTCTCATCTGAAAGTTCTGGCGTGCTAATTGGAAAGTCCTATATTTTAATAAAATTTGAAATGTAGTTCAATTGCTAATATAAAAGCTTTACGAGGGTGGGATGAAAAGTTTCCGCCTTAACAGAGAAAATAAAAAAAGTTATGATATAAATTTACTTTATTTTTCAACATAATTTCGTTCTAAAGGTATGCACTTGCGCCACCTGTGCTGCAATGCTTGGATCCCTTCTCTGCAGGTGGTTCCGTCCAAGTCCGCATAATAGGTGTTAACAAGGAATTCTTTCAGGTTTGGGAAGAGGCTGAAGTTGGAAGGGGCCATATCGGGCAAATAATTGATCGTGCATGTGCCACAATTTCAAATTTCGGTTGATGACTTTTTGCGATCACCATGGCCACCTTGTGGCTGGAAACGTTGTCTTGGTGAAACAAGACTTTCTTTTTTGCCAAACCTGGCCTTCTTTCCTTGATTGTTGTATTTGAATTGATTCAGAAGGTTGGGATAATATTCAGCGTTAATTATTATTATTATTATTATTATTATTGGCCTCGACTGGAAATCATTAGCCACATACATAATTTCCTAGCCACCCGAACGGACCAGCGTTAATTGTGTTGCCCTTTTCTAGATGATCTACCAACAAGATTCTTTTAGCATCCCAAAGTAGACGCAGTTTAAATGGATTTCTCCAAAGCCTTTGATCGTTTAGAGCACAATATTATCTTACTAAATTAAAACGTTTTGGGTTTATCGATGACTTGATGAAATTTTCCACGTCGTACTTTCTTAGTCGAAAACACTACGTCTTTTATAATTGTTATACTTCGGTTATTTACGTGGCAACGTCTAGAGTACGCCAAGATTCAAATCTGGAACCTCTCATCTTCAATATTTTCAACAATGACATCGTCGACGTAATTACATCTGAGAAGTTACTGTTTGCGGATGACCTTAAGATATTCGCAAGCATTTCTTCTTCCAATGACTGCATTTTGCTACAAAACAACCTTAACAACCTTCACGCCTGGTGTAAAGCTAACAAATATATGTAGGGTTATATCTTTTAGTCGTTCTTATAGCCTAAACAATAATCTGTTGTTGCGACTGTGGACATTAATGATTTGGGAATTCCTTTTGCTGCGAAACTTAGCTGTGTACAACACGTGAATGCCATCACAAAATCAACTGTGAGTTCACTAGGCTCCATCATCCGTAACTGCAAGCGTAGAGCGGTAAAATTGCGGTAAAAAGTCTGTTGGGTTGAACTCGTACAGAACCAAATCTGATCTGATATGGTCATGTATTGGATCTGCAATTTTTGGCCCGGCATCAACAAACGCTGCACCTACCTTGCTGACAACTTTCTCATTCCCAAGATATCTGTTGAGAGTATGATGCGTTCTTTCTTTCGATATGCCAACAATCTCAGCTACCTCCGTCAGTTTCAACCCAGGGCAATTCACAATGTTGTTGTGGAATTTTTTGATGATTTCGTCAGCTGTGGCGGATTTTGGTCTTTCAGAACGATCACTCGGAATTTACTGCCTTTTGGATTTCTGCTCCGCTAAGGCTGGCAAAAGTTCTCCTTACCTTATCTTCCAAGTTTTCCCGAGTATAAATGGGACTATCGTACACCATTGTTTTTATGTGACCCCAAATAGAGAAGTCAAGAGCGGTTATTGTTTTTTATTGCACAAAATACATTAAAACTAAACTTTTCTTGAAAATTTTGTGGTCTTGTTAAATGTGGATTAGTGGTGGCCAATAATCTTTATTTCTAGAATTATACATCCCTTCTCTCGAAAATTTCGTTTCATCAGTCCATATTACTTTAGAAATAAAGACCGGATCTTCTTGTATATTGGCTAGATTCCATTCACAAAATTTGTTTGTTTGTTTGTCATTAGCTTAAACAAAACGAAGCCTACCTTATCAATTCTGGTTGTTTACTGGTAATAAATAATCGATTTCATGATTTTTTTTTAAATAACTCGGATACGGGCGAATCTAGGTGTAGGAAGTAAAATATGTTTTACTCGCATTTTTTCAAGTAGAACATGTAGACATTCTTTAAAATAGGGGATGCTATTTAAAAAAATTGAATTTTTTTTAGTTGAATATGTTAGTGTTTGGGCTAGGTCTTTGGAACACTCTGTATAATATTGTTGATACGTATTTATAGCCGCAAGTATTTTATGTTGCTAATGAAAATCCTAAAACTGGTTTACGTGAGTAATACCGAATAAAAGATGATATTTCAGTTAAACTCTGCGTTTGTCAAATTTTTCACAAAAAATTTAATATCTTGAAGGTGGTACATCCTACACCTATGATATTGTATATCGTTGAACTTGTCTTTGAAAAGTCTGTTTAAAGGATCCGTAATATACAGGGTGTGCCATTTAAAATTTGAATTTGAAAATATTTTTAAAGGATACATCAGCATCTATAACATCGCCCACTAAAATTTCAAAAATATAGTTTCATTACTTCCAGAGATACTTTTAATGGGCTATCGTCGTGAATGACCCTGTATAATTATATATAAATATATAATTTAGATAATACAACGCGATTGGCATGTTAGAATCACACGGATTCATCGTAAAACGTCTTGGGGTGCTCTATTTATCATTGTCCAATAATAAATGCTGTGTCTATAAAAGGTGAAATGTCTATTTTTGAAAACGGGCAACATTCTAACGTGAATTTTCCTCTTACAGGAAATGAAACGCACTAATAACCATTCGAAGAAAATGACGGGACGGAGGAACCCAAGTGCGAAGAAATATAACTTCGAATAAAAGGTAAACACGAATTTTATAAATAAAATCTATAACCGAATCGTTTAGCTGAATACATCGCGAATTTTCGTCATCCGATAGAACAAATTTAATTTCAAACTTTTTGTCGAAATTAGAATTATTTGTAGAATTCCTTTGACATTGCTAAAAACCACTCGAGCTTCGATAAATTTCTCTCCTCTTCTCAGGTCCGTTCAGTCGTTTTTTAATTAAAAAGTTCACTCCACGCTCGACGTCCGAGCTTGTGCTTGCTTATTTATTCAAAAGTCAGATCAGTTTCGAAAGTATTTCAGGTGTTTATGAATTATTCGACACTTTTCATATTTACGAGATAAATTAGTAAATATTTGGTAAAAGAAAATAAAAGTTTTCTCGGTCAAGATACTGAGGAAATTTTAAAAGAACCGTTACGTAAATGAGGCGTATAATGCGTAGAAAGATACACCCCTTTAACCGCAGAGAAGTTGCAGTCGTTTGAAATGTATGATCCGAGTACTAACGAGACTATTCTGAAAATAGTTTTAAGATGCGGCGCAAAATTATTCGCCTCTTTAGCATAATGTATAGAATAAACTACGTAATTTTCGTAATTCGGATGTTTATATTAAAATTTTTATATAACTGCTGCGCAAAGAACATTTATGTATAAGATTTGCTTGAATACGAAATCTTTTGAAAAATTTATTCCCTTTTTTAATTTTTAATTGGCTTACAGATACATCCTTATTAACGATAATATACAGAGAACGTTAAAATTATGGAATAAAATTCATAATTTCTTTAGGAAGCTAATTTGAGAAAAATGCTCGGACAGGTCAATTTTTAATTTTAATTTAGCGTCTTCTAGGCATAAGACTGTTGTTCTTTCTTTCTAACATCAATTTTCTTAAATAGAACACCCATGCTCTGAGAACATCAATAGAAAAAGCTTTGTTTTATTCGTGTAGCAATACCCAATTAAGGGGGTCTGAGGTGAATATGCAAAAATCACACAAAAACTACGAAATCGTTGCAACACTTTAAAGCATTAATGCAAATCCGATAGTAAGTTTTTACTTGCATCACATTTCCGTTTGATGAATTCATTTCTACAAGAGGTATGAAATAATCCACACATATCAAGTCGTCGAATTGCAGGAAATTCCAATATTTGTCAGCGAACCGGTTTTGAGTACTTTGAAGCGAGAAAAATTTCATCCCTAAATTGTCCGTGTTCAGGAGCGAAAATATGCTTGAAACATTAGCAAACCAACCTGATTTATTGAATAAGATTCTCTTCAGCGGAGAATCGAATTTTTTTCACTACATCGAGAAATGCATCATAGGCACAATTGCAGATACTGGGCTGAAAGAAACCCTCATTGAATGCCATACACTCGCTACCTCAGGGGTACCACAGGGTTCCAACCTAGGACCTCTAATGTTCCTGTTGTTCATTAACGAATTGCTCGAGCGTATTACCAGCAAAAAATGTGTATTTGCTGATGATCTAAAACTTTTCACTTCAATAACATCTTATGCCGATTGTACTTACATGTGGTTGCTAATTGGTGTACCGTAAACAACGTACAACGTTCCTAAATGTAGAGTTGTAACGTTTTCCAAAAAGTTGAAACCCGTGTACTTTAACTATAGTCTTGATGGAGAATTGTTGTCTCGGGATTCGATTGTAAAAGACCTCGGCATCTTCTTCGATTCGTCGCTCACCTTTGCCTTTCATAGAGAACAGATCGTTTCTTCCTCAATGAAAACTTTGAGCTTTCTAATTAGTAATTCCACACACCTTCATACAAGTACAATTAAATCATTATATGTAACATTTGCAAGATCAAAACTAGAGTATGATTTTCTTATTTGGGATCCCTTTTATTCCACACATAAAACAGCAGTGGAAAGAGTCCAGAGAAAGTTTCTCAAATACTTATATTTTAAAGAGGAAGGCACTTATCCATGTAGAGGTTTTGACTACCAGATACTATTGCAAAGATTTGATATGGTTTCCTTAGAGGTGAGACGACAGTTACACCCAATCAAATTTGTATATAACCTAGTACACGACAATATTAATTCTCCCGATTTATTGTCATAGCTTCCTTTTATTGTGCCTCGTTACTCTAGTAGATATAACCACGCTTTTTATGTTCCGTTTGCTCGTCTTAACTCCTCTTTGAATTCTCCTATTGTAGCTTTAACTTAGTTTCCTCTCAATGTGATATTCACTTCACCCCAATAGACGAAATAATAAGAATAGCAACCTTCCTGTTGTCATAACATCACTATTTACTAATAGTATGCTTCATTAATTATTGTAAATTTAGTTAGTTAGTATTAATTATATTTAGTGTTTACTTTAATGTGCTTATATGTACGTAAGTAACATGTATAATTAGTTTTTGCTTGCCCTTATATGGACAGAATCTGTTGGACAATTAATTAAATAAATAAATAAACAAACGCTGAATATATGGGACGGTTTTATCAAAGGGTATTTTTTGGAACCACATTTCTTCGATGTTTCATTGAATGGTAAGATATACGTACAGTTTCTTCGTGTTAATCTTATACTTGCCTGGCTGCATTATTTCCAAATGAAGAAAACCCTGATCTTCCTAATGCATCCCCTTGTTATCAGCAAGACGGTGCTCCACCTCATTATGCTCGACCTGTCAGGCAATACCTGGAGGAAATATTTCCTAATTGGTGGATAGGTAGACGTGGTGCTGTCGTATGGTTAGCGCGATCTCCCTAACTAACCCCATTAGATTTTTTTCTTTGGGGGTATCTAAAGTCGCGAGTATATATCCAGCGACCTAGGACTCTTGAAGAATTACAAAAGCGCATAACTTTGGAATATTGACAAATTAGCCAGGCTACCAGAGGCAATATACTACAAGAATTTCATAACCGTCTTTATTTTTGCCAAGAAGTGAATGGATGGCAATTCAAATATCTACTTTGACGAATAGTTGGTAAGTTTGTGAATAGATTTCTTTCTTGTACGTTACTATTTTGAGATTTAAGGCCCCATAGCATACAAACAGCTTACCCTAGACCCCTATTGTGGGATATAGCTGAAGTCAGAAGACAATAGACCTTTTATTCTTGGTACCACAATATGAGGTTCCCACATACAACAAATTGATTGATTACTTTGACAGCGATGGGGGAATGAACTCACTTTTATGTGAAGAAGATACCAAACAATACATAAAAATTGACCTGTCCGAGGATTTTTCGCAAATATAAGTTGTTAAGAAAATACGAATTTTATTCCATAATTTTTGAGCTATATATGTACATGTATATGCAATAAAGCGGCCTACATACATCTACGACATACAGAACACGCGACACAACAGGATGAACTCATGTTTCCACCTGATCATTTTTGTTTTAAGTACATTTTATTTGCTAAAATTTGTCCAGGAATGCAAAGCCATGTACCAGCGTGTAAATAAATTCTATCCTTGTTTCATCGCAAACAATATTGTTAGAAACCTCAGGTAAATAAATAAATTAATTCAGAGATAATTCCAGTAAGCTATATACAGTATCTTACATGCGAAACTAGCAGAATGCCATGCCACGAAAAGAGAAACATGTGGGACATCCATCCTTTAATAAACTCACACCGACTCGCGATCCTCTCTCTGTCACTCTGATAGTGACTGGCCTCCCGTAGTTTTAGGGTGAGGCTTCGAAGAGGAAAATCGTATCCACTACATTTGCTTGCAAACAATTGCCATTGTAATCGTTTCAAATAAATCTGCGTAGCTTTCCTTTTTGGTCGAGGAAAATGGAGATTACTAGAAATAACGCATTATGGAAATTATAGAATTTCCAATAAAGCTATAGGTAAAGCGGGTATATTAAATGGTTATTTTAGTGACAATCAAAAATCTAATCGAATCGCTTAGCCATTTTCATAGGTTTTAGACTTTATTTAATATTACACTAAAAAACCTTCGCCTAAATGAATTCCTAATACCGCTAAGAAGTTTTATTCGACTAATAATTAATTTCAATTCTAATACGTTTTTATTTTTAAATTGCCAATTTTCTGCGATCCAAATTTAATATCTTAAAATTTGCATTTGATACAGTGAAAAAGTTATTCTTAATTTATTTTAATTTATTACTTTCGCGTAAATATTTACTAGAAAGCATTGCGCACATGCTTTAATTTAATTTAACATATAATTTTGTCAAAAAATTTCATCTCAATCGATTGTCTACTGTAATCTTAAAAAACCCACATTTAAAATAACGCGAAAATAGCGCATTCAGCCTCAAGCGATCCGGAAACAACCGCCGGAACGACGGTTTCCAACGCCTTTTGCTTCGTGGTAAATAAACGGCAATCCCGAGGAAACGACAACATATCTGCTCTTCGTTCTGTTTTCTTCTGATTCTTAATTCTCATATTTAATGCAATTTCTTTTGCTAAACACGTAGAGAATAAGATTATTTGGTTTTAAAAATTTGTTTCTCAAATTAAAGATCACTCTCTAGCGAATTATCAAAGTCGTACATATTTTGCGGTTGCCGGTACTAACTAATGTGAATTCGTTAGATACCGTATCGCGCGTAAACGTCAAAGTATTAAGGTTAACTTCATTTTTTTCATTAATTCACCACCCGCAGATACTACTCCTCTGTGTAACTTTCCCGATGACTGCAGCAACTTTAGCTTTTCCGGCTCGCTATACCTTCACCCTTCCCCTCCCCATGGGAAGTCAACTGAAGGCGCAATTTTTGAGGCTCTGGATGTAGTGTACGCCTGGACGAGGGGAAACCAGTTGGCGGCTTGTACTTTGATTTGTCTCATGCATTTGATACCGTAAATCATGTAATGCTAATACGTAAGATCGCTCGATACGGAATCAGGGTTTCCGCTTTGGATTGGCTGTCATCATATTTGACTGACCGTTCGCAATACACTTTGGTTAGGAATGGTACGCGTGATGCCTTGTCATCGGCTACTGGTGTGGTACAAGAGATGCCTCAGAGCCTCTGGGGCCACTCCTATTTATATCATTTACCAACGATCTTCACTACCACATTCCTAGTAACCTGTATCAATTTGCGAACGACACCACCATTATTATTTCAGGAAGTAATTCGTGCGAATGGTAACAACTGTACAAGTGCTATGCTTATGTGGTGTCGGGATAATGGCTTGATAATTAACGGTACCAAGACGTGCATGCTCTCTTTCCATTCTGTCCGCAGTATAGTTGATAAGTCGTTGTTGATACGATTAGGGTCCAGAGCGATTCCTGTGGTGTCCAGTACCAAGTGCTTGGCGTGGGAGGACCATGTGTCCCAGCTCTGCGCTAAGTTATGTTCTTTAGCATATGCAGTTAGTAGATTGGCGTATATCGTTAACTCTGAAACTTTACTAATGTTTTACCATGCACACGTTGCGTCTAAGTGGAGATACGGTGTAATTTTCTGGGGTCAATCCTCTCACTTTTCGCGCAGTTTTGTGCTGCAGAAAAGGATTATAAGGGCAATGTTTTCATTACATAGAATGGATTCATGTCGTCCAATGTTTAGACGTTATGGCATATGAGTTTGCCGTGTCTTTTCATATATGAATGTGCTGTATTTACGCATAGGTACAAAGAATTGTTCGTATGCAACAACGACATAAATAATACATATGAAACCCGAAATTCAAATGAATTAGCAATTCCGAATCACAAATTAAGGCTCAAAATATACATACTTTCAAAAACCTTTTAAAGGAAAGTCTTCTTGAGAATTTCTACTATAGTGTCTTTGAATTCTTTGTCTAATACACCTGTGATTGATGGACACCATTTTTTTTATGATTTTTTTTATTTATTGTGATTGCATGTGTTTTGTTTTATTTTATCATAATTGTAAATTGTTCGACGAAGTCTATATCCTATTGGATCAATTGGCAAATAAAATTATTATTATTATTATTATATTATTATTATTATACTACTTTTAACAAGTTGTTCTTTTAAACTCCCGAAAGGGAATCTAGTTGATAATATCTATACAATAGGTGCAAAAGTTAAAAATATAACAATATTCTACATTACTAAACATGCGCAGCTTTGACTAAGTTACCAAGGAAGTTTCACACTTGCATATCCCAAAAGTGTTCGAAATACCTTGCATTTCCACTTTGACTTATATTGATAATGCATTTTTCGAGTCCCACAATCCATGGTGTGCCATGAATACTACGGGTTTTCGGATTGGATTGAATGTCAAACTAGTTTAGAGTGAGAGTTCCTTAAAGCAATGGTGCAATTTAGATATCCTCAGTTGATTGTCAGGTAAAGTTATAATACTTTTACACGTATGAAATGCAATAGACCAACACACATAAAGACAGTGTTTGGTATGCGAATCCACAGACGCACAGACACCGGTGTTTCAAGCTTCTTGGCTCCCATCAATGTACGGCACCGCAAATCAGCCTAACAAACAACTGCCCGGGTAGACCTACTTTGTTCCCGTTGTCTCAACAGATGTCAAAAGAAAAATCAAGAGGCATCTATTGGCACAACAAGGAAACGCCAATCCAATCTAACGCCCTCGGTTTGGCACAGCCATCACTGTTTATTTAACTTGTCCCTTTTTCTTTTGTAAAACATGGGAGGCTATATCTACTACCACTATTCTTCTATTCTATGAGTTTCTCATTTATACTTCCCTTGCAATCAGTTACATTTTCTAAACATTTGTAACTATTTACTTGTTCGATCCACTCTCTATCAATTGCAGTCCTGGACTGACTGTACCCGCGTTCAGAAACAAGCTGTGAGACTCTAAAACCTCTTTCGTACCTTTTAAATTGTTATCTAAATTCTTTAGCGAATAGGGCATATAACCTGACATTTTTTTTATTCAACTACAGTAGATCAATAGAAAAATAAAGAAAACAGATTGGAAATAGACTCTGTTAAAAGAATTAAACAGCCTCAACTAATTAATTGTTTCAGCTTAGGTGTTTGTTCCGTCTACATATATCCATTTATCCAAATTAAAGGGAAATGTTAAAGAAGCCGATTTAAGGCGCAAATTTCTTCAGTATTCCACCGCTACTGGTTTATCTCCGCAATACTCCGCCGAGTAGATTGTAGAAACGCTCAACGGAACTTTAATGAAGACGCTTGTTTTATTCCGAAACGCTTGAAAATTATACGCGCCGGCTTTATAAAGTCGTTGTTTCAATATTTTAACTTCTCGGTATTCAAGCGCAGAAGCGCTTTGATGTCTTCACGTCTAGAAATGGAAATTACATCCAGATCCATACAAAAGGGGTTATTATGCCTGGCTTCAGATGCCCTTTATTGTAGCTCGTAACTTCGGCCTATCCCGTTTTACGGTGGGAGAATGAAAATGACTTCTTAGGATGTACTTTAGCTATTAAACTTCATAAAAGAATATAGGACCATAACTTATCACAGTCAAGTTATGGGTTACTGCAGATGTAGTTGCATATATATAGTCTTAGAGTAACAAATAATCCCAGATGAGAATTCTTGTATACCACAAAATTAAAACCACTAATTGAACCTCTAGTGAATAGATTCCACCATTCTGTATATTCTGCTAAATTCCTCTGACCTTCCCAGAAAAATTTTTTTGATCTAGGAGTCATAGAGATACGTGGTATAGTTTGGGGATAACTTTTGGCGGTCAACCAACCTTGAAATTAATTTTGGGTCTAGTTTCTGCCTCCTTGTTGTACCTGCTAATTTTATCTGAAACTTTGATTCAATACAAAAGCGAGAAATTTAATGGGATTAAATTCTATGCCCACAGACTGAGTAACATTTTTGGTAAAGCTTGGTAAATCTTTGAGATCAACCAAGCTGAACATCTTTCTTTCCTGAAGATTCGCTGAAGGATATGAAACATTGGCGTATTTCCAAATATAAGGTTCTGAAGACTTTAAAATTACGGTCAATATCAAGTAGATAATAGGTAAAACTTTCAAAAGTTGTTTGTCTTACAAAAAGAAAATATGCATTCCTGAATTTTATTCAGATCTTGGGCAAGGTTGTTGTTTCAGAACACATTTGATTTTAAATTTTAGAAGAAATTTTAGTCGATTTGCAAGAAAGCTTTGAGAAATGACTTGCGGTAATTTAAAAATTCGTTTATGATAAATGTATTTGATATTTGTTATCTTTTTTCGATTTACATATTTGTTACCTTTCTGTGATTATTTCTATTGGACAATCATGGTAGTGGGACTATATATAGTGAATTTATAACAGAAATAATTTGACGGCACTATTAAGCTTAATTTCCAAAAGCCAATGTACCAAAGTAACATCTGCTGCACCATTACACCAATTTAGCAAAAGTTAAATACTGTACTTACGCATTTGTTTGACGAAGAAAGTTCCCTATACTAAATATAAAGTTCGCTGCTACGTTATATTATTAGAACAAAGTAGATCGGTAGTGGTGTTCCTTAAAATTTAATTTTAATCTTCAATATTAATGCAATAATAACAGCAAGGCCCGATATCGCGTAGTGTTAATGGAATTACACCGCCCATTAGTAGAAGGCATTTTATCTACTCGTTGGCAGCGTTTAGAAGCCGAATGATGAATAGATGACCCTATTTATGGTATTCGGGTCCATATCACGTTACACGCTGTTCACAAATGCTTATCTCGTAAAATGGAAATACCTCCGGAAATTGCGTTGTCTGGCATATTACGATTTTCGTTCTAATGGAAACATTAACCTGTTTTGCCGCCAATATTAACAAAAATTCAAATTGCAATACAACTAGAACCCTCTAGATTAGATTGGTCTTTTTTACTAAATTTATTCGATTTTTATCGACTGATTTCCAGGATAACATGAAGTACATGAGTATATTGGAAACCGTTAGAGATACATGGTCGGTTAAATTGCGCATTTATACGGCTAAGTACAATCCGGGATTACATTTTTAGAAATCCATTTCGTTACTAAGATACAGGGTGAAAACCGAAAGTGTGCGTTTTCTAAAAACCTTTACATTTTCTTTATTATAAAAAATAGCAAAATTACGATTTGACCGTAGTAGGTGTGTTTACGTTGGCTTGCAAATGCAGGATTGTCAAAAATGGTTTAAGAAATTTTAGGGGCATTGGATTCTTTGCGTTTGTACCCAACTTTTGTTTCTCTTATGGGCGCCACATTGGATTTTTACATTTTTGAAATAGTCATAAAAATGCTTTTCAACCCTGTATAACATCCCTATGTTCAATGAAGAAAAACTATGAAAAACAGCAAAATTACGATTTGACCGTAGTAGGCTGTGATTTAACGTATGTGCTTGCTCAACAATTGCAAGCGATCGTAGTACTTAAAAGTGGTTCACAAGAATACTGATGTAAATTTGACGACCTAGCATCACTAAAACAAAAATAAGAGTAATACGAAACGTACTAATACTATTTAATCGAAATGACCGAAATCAGTGACTGACCCAACAATAAAAAGGAAATTAACAAAATCCTAGAATTAAGGCTGGAGTAGGTGTTCAAACAATCCACCATTTTCTCGTATGCACAATCTACAACGTTTAACGACTGCCTCACATGATTGGTTGATTGCGTCTAGACCAATTACATTTACACCTGCTTCAACTGCTCGACGTAGTTCTTCTACACTTTCATGAGATCTCGAGTACACTAATTTTTTTTTAATAACCCCATAAAAAAAATCAAGAGTCGTGAGATCCGGCGATCTGGCAGGCCACCTTACTAGTCCTCGATTTCCAATCCACTGATCAAGATATTTAAAAAGTTTGTCACTATTTGAGTATTATGTACAGGTGCGCCTTGCTGGAAAAACATATTTTGCAAAGTAGCAAGCGGGAATTCCATAATTCGTTGTACTACATTTGTTTGCAAGAAGCCAACAATGTGGGTGCCAATAATGCCTATCCATACATTAAACCCCCATTTCACTTGCTACTTGACTCCACAAATTAAATGTGGATTTTCATTGGACCAAAAAACAGTATTTTTGCGATTAAATAATCCGCAGTTGGTGAAACGACTCTCGTCCGACCATAGTAAAATTTGGAATTTAATTTTGTTTTCTGATGAACCATAGACAAAATTCCATTCTTCTCATTTCGTCTCCGTTTTAAAGCCCTTGACAGGATCGCTCACGATAAGGATGGTATTTGTAACGTTTTAAAATGCTACTGGCTGTTGATCGGGCAACGCTTATAGTATTTTCAATTTCCCGTAAAGAGGTACGGTATGATTTTATTTTTATGTTAAGTGTGTGCAACATCCCACAACATCTAGTATCTAAGGAACACTTTCGTCTTTTTTGGGCTAAGTACATTCCCTCATGGAAGCTGCCAACATCTATCCAATTACGATACAATTTGCCACGTGTGCAAGGTACAGTAAAGTAATGTATAAAAGACGAGTTGAGAAATAAAGAAAACTGGCTACGTGTGGATGAAACAACTGATGCTCAGAAACACAGCGTCATTCATGTTGTAGCACGTCCCTTAAAACGTGATGGTCCACCAGCTTCACTGTTGTTATCGTGTATTGAAACAATTGTATCCGAAATTACCACCACCACCTCAGCCTATAATAACGCGATGGGGAACATGGCTCCAGGCAATATTTTACTATCAGAAATATTTTTCACAAGTGAAAAATGTCATCTTGAAACTTGATTCAAATGATTCTGCAGCAGTTCGAGATAGTCAGCAACTTTTTTCCAATTCGGACGACAAATAAATGAAATTTCCATGAACTATTCTGAAGTTGCACAAGCTATTGAGCAATTAGAAAACAGTCACTTATCTGCACGAGACGCATTAAATTGCATAAACAATTTACAAGCCGCTCTAGAAAACTTGACGAACACTATAGGAGTCGATGTTGCTCAAAAATTGTGCAATTTTAACGAAAAATCCCGATTTACAACAGGTTCGGCCTATAACTGAAAATCAAGAGCGCCCAGATGAGGAAAAGGAATATCTGACATTTGCAAATCTTACTTCACTGGATGTGGAACTATCATTTTCGTAGTATACGACAACGTATTCACAACGCCATCGACGGCTGAATGAATCGACAATGGAAGCGTTGCTGATGTTGCAATTCTATGCAGCTTACCAGGGCGGTTGGCAATTGCCACAGTGGACATCAAGACGACAGGAAAAGGTAACAATATTATTTTTCACTAATATTGTATATTACGTACCTACTTTTATGCGGTGCGCCACTGCCGATACCACCGCTTTAACAAACTCTAGCTATAACTTCGACGAAAGCACTAGTGGCACTTGCGTCTTGTACATCTGATCTTACTGCACCGTAACTTCTCCGGGTATGCAGTACTCTGCACTGTAACTTGATTGGGAGAAAGGAGACTACAACTACATGATGCTACATGATGCATAAAGGAGGGTACGATACTTCGTTAAAGTGGGTATCTGTTTCATACATCACAGAAGAGCTGATTTGCACCATTATCATTAGATGCTGAAATCACATATATCATAGCAAGTACTTATCTTACTATTTCGAGTAAGTCTGGGTAGGAATGAGTTGTTTTGAAAATCTGCAATAATCTATCGGTTATTCTACTATTGTCTAATCAAAAAAAAAAAACGATTGGATTTCATAAAGGAAAAACACTGAACCAGGCGACTAGCAGCGTCCATTTTTCAAACCGGGAGAATGTAACGAGCTACAAATACATTTCTATCGAAAAATTTCGATAATGAAGTTAAATCCCTCATGGCCATTCTCTACTCCATCTTATCTCATTTTCTTGCAGATACTTCTCATTCGTGAAGTTCATCCATGGTATCAGGGTGATTAGGGTATAAGCTATTTTTTTGGCAAGGGGAAATTAAATACTCCAGAAGTGTTAAATCCAAAGATCAAGACGAAATGTCTACCATGGAATTGTTAATGAATGCCGCTATTTCCGTGTCTGCATTATCTTTTCGAAAATATCCATAACAAAGTTTACTATCATATAATTAGTTTTACAGGGGTTATAATGAATTGTTTAGATATCTTTCCAATTAAACTACATTAAACTAGTAATAGTAATAATCCATCTGCTTAAAACAGGATGCCAAAAGGTGTTTTTGGGGAATCGTAATTTTTCGTTCTCTTTTTGGTATTCTAAAAAGAAAAAATAAATCACACTTGCCTATATCTAATACATCACCCGCATTCTATCTACTATAGAAACGAGTAGTTAAAAAGGATATCGAAAGTTTCATTTCAAAATATATAGCGTCACAAATCTGTCTCTTGTGTCAAAAGAGTTACTGGCTTGCGGTCGTCCTACATAGGAACATTTCCAATTCGTCTTTTGCAGTGTATCACACATTACGTTTCCATTTCCCTTTTGCGCGACCATCCGTAGGAGATCCATTTTTAAAGAACCTGAATACATTCGCTCAATGATCAAAATGTTGAAAAAGCTCTAGGGCGTAAAGTCGAAAAGCTAAAATTAAATGGAGTGGCGTAAGTGATGGAAGAATATTCCATGCAATTAAAGTTTCAAGTATTACTCCTTTGAAATACTACATTAAAAAACATTAACGCTTTGGTAATTTAAATGCTCTTATTTCAGTAAATATAGGCATTTGTACGCGATGAATTACAACTTATCTATTAATTTACTTGAAAAATGTTTCGAATAAAAGTTGCTTAGAAATCAACTGATCTACTACAGGAAATAATTTCGAAATATACAGGATGTTTAGTTAATCTGGTGCGTTGTGTAAGTTTGTTATTTTAAATAGAACAGCCTATATATTATTCGATTTTTAGATTCCTGGATAAAAAATAAAGCAACGATGCACCATATACTTAAAATATACAGTTTTTGAGATATTCACTTTTCAAAGGAAAAAATAGCATTTGCAGTATTTTCTCAAAAATTCGATATCTCGTTTATTTGTCATTATTCTACTAAAATTTTTTACGTGTGACAATAGTCCAAGTTCACTAATCAATATCACACATCTTTATTCCGTTATACTGGGTGTTTGGGAAGGTTACATTAATTGGAGCATTTTCAGACAGTTGAAGCTAGTCTCTTTCAAATGGAACATCTTGTACATTTTTACCTCAGTCGATGCATATTTAAAGTCTCTCATAACGACAGTAAAAGATTTTAGTAAGGCAATAACAAATAACTGAGATATCACATTTTTGAGAAAATACTGCAAATGCAATTTATTTCCTTGGAAAGTGAATATCTCAAAAACTATTTACTTTAAGTATTTAGTGTATCATACAAATTTGCTTTATTTTTGTCAAGGAATCCAAAAACGTAATGATATATTGAATGTATACTATCATGTATACTTCAAAATAACTTCCGATCATGGATCACTTGTTTCTAAGCAACTTTTATTCGAAACACTTACCCATTAAATGAAACAGATAGTTGCCGCGCCGTGTAGAAAGTAACGACTTCGCAAAATATTAAATTCAGTTTGAACGTTTCTATCAAGTGGATAAAACTTCCCGAACGAATTTAGCGGCATAAATCTGAAGCAGTAAAGAGAAGTTTCATGTTTCAGTAAAAAGGAAAAAAACATAGGTATCACGCTACAAAATCAATACAGACGTTTTCGAGAAACGTGACAAAAAAAAAGAAATACAAACATACATTTTCACATGGGCGGCTTCACCCGTGTACGTTTTTTGTCGAGTGACGTCATCAAAATGACCAGCTGAAACATCAAATGATACCAATGTTTAATTTTTTCCTCTTTCAAAATACAACGCTCCCCTTCTAAAAATTGTAAATTTACATGAGCATAAAGCAGCGAAAAGGTAGTATTTTCTGGTTGAAAGTAATACTTTTCTTAGTTTTAATTTTTGTAATCATAAAAGCGAATAAAATTCTTGACGCGTGTGCTGGTGAAAAAAAAAGGCTATGCGCCTGGAAAGCTAAATTTGTGTACCGTAACAGTTCCCAAGTGCAAATTATTTCTTTACTTGGGGTTGATTTTTTGTTGGAAATTCGTGTGTATCTAGTAAATGGAAGTTGGTGCCGGTGGATATTGAAGGAATAGGTAGGCAAGAGGTTACCAGGTTATAAGCATCATAAATAGAACGTCAAAGCAGACGAACTAGCCTGAGTAGGCTCGTCAATTACTGTAAAGGCAGGTATGAAATTACGAAAATAAAACAAATTTCAAGGCTGGTGTAAAAATATTCCAAGTCAGACGCAGGCCAAGTAATTTGGAGTTGGATGCATTGACAAGCCGATATGGTTAGTCTGAAGGATAATTTTGCATTTGTTTACAATGTTTGGCGTTTATTTCAACTAATGTTCTACCGCAAGTAACTTTCTTGCCAGATATGTACTTTATCAGTTTGCTTAATTAAACGGTGACACAACCATTGCAAAGTGTGCTTCTAAGGTATTTACAGTTCATGGTCTCCGAATTGCAACGATTCTGGACATAAAGCATATTTAGTTAATAATTAATTTTTTTCGGAAATATTCCTTGCTTTGAATTTTTAGGAAATGTTATTCTTCTATGAACAATGTTTTATGCATGAATGTAAAGCGCAACTCGTAGAAATTAAATGAACAGAAACTGCTATAAGCCCACCAAAACACAAGCAACTCTGGTACGTAGGCTTCCGCGATCGTTAATAACACTACACTCTTGGTTTCCGGGTTGGAACCGCGTCGTTGTCGTAGCTTCTGTCTGACAATCAGTGCGTAGTAACAGCCCTGAAGGTGTCCTATAAGATTGCGGATGAAACATTGGCAGAAGCTACGACAATGACGCGACACAGTATCAACCCGTAAACTAAGAGTATAGTAATATGCAACTCTGTTCGCCAGTAAATGCTAATCTGCTAGTTATAAAAGGTAAGATATGGTATTTCAAATTTGAATTTTGACGGATGTGCTGTGGGAGTTAGGTTTGTTCATGTGGCGTGGTATAGAAATAACTGAAGAGTTCATAAAGGTTGTTCTCATGGTATACGTTTTGATATCATCGGCGCGTTTTTCAAATCCTTTCAACAATCAGCTCATTCAGCCAGAAAAAATCGGGTTTCCAGTAATGTACTGTCACAGAAAATCTTTTGTTTACCAATTTTTTAAATGTTTGTGTCTCCTTGCATAGTGTTGTTTTGTGAAGTGAAGCAATGTCTGTGCCTCTTACTCGAAATTTCCGCAGTTCAACAATTCATCCTTTTCTAATACATTGTTATTTCAAAGAAGAGAGGCTCTTCAACAGCAGCAGTCGATGAAGTTCAAATACTACCATCGTTTTCTGATTGCATTGCTTGTTACGAGGGTAGTCTGTAAAGTTTCAAGCTTCAACATGAAGATGGGGTTACTCGTTCAATATCAGGTACATTCTGCATTAGCGGAAAAACTAATTAATATTATTAGATGAAACTTTCTGTGGGTCAAGTGTGGAAGAGCAACGTTCAGTGATAAGATTGTATTTGAAGGTGTAGCAGCCGATTTTTGAAAATGTAAACAGTATGTGAAAAGTTTAAGCCGCTAAACGTGTTATGGATTGACATTTAATCGGACAAACATGTCGCGACTTCTCGCTCCGGTTGAAGTGTCGACCGACGTGCTACAAAATCGCATAAATAACATTATTCTCGATGTCAGGCGTATAAAAATTGCGACAATAGCTGATTTGTGTAACATCGGGATTCGTCCGCTAAGAAAAAATTCAAAACTCTCGCGTCTGCCGGTAAAGTAATGTTGACGTTCTGGGACTCTCAAGGCCCAATTTTTTGTGATTATTTAGAAGGACAACGTACTGTGATCAGTAAGTACTATTGTAACTTGCTTTAACATAAAATGAAACTTGCGATAAGAAGAAAACGCCAGGGTGCTCTCTCAAAAGGTGTGATTCTGCTGCACGATAACGTCCGCCCCCGTACTGCCCAGAAAACGCGAAAGATGATCGAAAATTTGGGTTGGGAGCTGTTTGCCACATCCTCGTTACAGTCCTGACCTCGCACCGTCCGATTTTCATCTGTTCGACCCACTCAAAGAGTTTTTACGCGGCACCAAGTTCGAAGATAACGAAGCAGTCAAACAAGCTGTACACAATTGGCTCGGACACCAAGGTCAAGAATTCTTCAGCACTGGAATTAGAAAGCTCACAAAGCGATGGGAGAAGTGCCTAAATATTGGTGGAGACTACGTTGAGAAGTAGTGTAAATTTCATTGTCATTGAATAAATTGCTTTTTTTTCCACAGCCATTTGTCTCGTTAATTACTGAACGTTCCTCGTATATTCTGGTAATATAATTGCGTACGCGTTGAAAGATATTTTTGAAAATATCTGCCATGTTGAACGCTCAGTTGTTGTTTAACAGTCTGTGTCTTGCAATGCTGCTGATGAAAGGCAATACAGCTACAGAAATTAAAGCTGAGATGGTTCAGTACACAATTGATGAATATAAAATTTTGTAGGGAGCAGGTTACACAGAATTCTCGGGGTAGCTGAACAAGAGGGTCTTTTTGGTTTTTTGAAGAAAATATTGTGAATAGTTGAGGTTGTTTGTTTTGGCAATATTCATATGTAAATTATAAAATATAATTGTATAAAATATAGGTATGTATACAAAATATTATATAACCTAAACTATTGGTGGGGATTACTTTAGGTGAATATTTCAAATTTAAGAATTGAAAGATCAGTGTAATCAATGAATTTGTATTGTTTTGGCTCTTAATTTCTGAATTCTCTGATTTCAATTTTTGCAAAATTTTGAGATCTCACTAGTATTTACTTCTACTAATATTTTATCGGCAGTTCTAAGATAAACTCACTTCAACACTACCATTATTTCTCAAATAATGGCAGTATTGAATATTAAATAGAACATTAGTTGTTAGTTAGTTACTTTGTCTTTGTCCCGGGAAAAGGTATTCTTCCTTCCAAACGCTTTTACAAAATACGCTCTCATCCAATTGGCAAGATACCTTTAAAAGCCATATAGCCATTAAAGTAGCGAATGCATTGTGATATCTAGTCTGTAATGCTTTTTATTGTGCCTCTTTCACGCTGAGTGCCAAAAACGCTTTCGAACATTCCGTCAATTTTAAATCCCACAAAATAATTCACCGTTTCAGACAATACGAGGAAAGGCCTCCATTAAATTATATTCAGCGATTTGAGCTCTGGAAAGCACCGAATTCAGTTTTGATTTAGTGCAGAACCTCGATGTACCATGCGCGAAATAATGGGAACACTTCATATTCCAGCGAAACAATGTGGTGTGCGATAATTTATTTAGAGAATCACGTGCTTCGAATATATAATTACGCGCATGGATTTTATGCCTTCAAGCACCATATGAAGGGTATGTATTGTTATATACGAGGGTAAGTCAAAAATTACTTACACTTTTAGTTCTACAACTGTATTAAACAAAGATAGGTGTACAACAGATACATTATTTTTCGATATAGTCTCCATCTTTAGCAATGCACTTGGTCCAGTGAGCCACAAGCTTCCGTATGCCTTCGTGGTGGAAGGTTTTCGGTTGGTCGTGAAGCCACTTTTGCACCGCATCCCGAACGTCTGTCTGAGGCAAATCGACGACCTCTCAAAGCTTCCTTGAGTGGTCCAATGAGATGAAAATCCATGGTAACTCGCCTATTTGCTGTAACCATCTCTCGAGCTTGCTGAATGTTGTCGTCGGTGGTCGAAGTTGACGGCCGTCCAGCTCACTCTTTTGTGTTACGCTCGTGCGGCCACTTTGAAACATTTCCATCCACAAAAAGACGCTTTTACGAGATAAAGCACTGTCCCCAAAAGTCTCCGGTGAATTTCAGCACCTTTCATACCCTCTGACCATAAAAATCGGATCACTGCTTGTTCCTCTTTGATGCAAACTAATAGCGGAGCTGACATTTCTTATGCTGTTGTAGCTAGCAGGCAAATGACGCGATCGTGATTAAATTCCGCACACATGACCACAGAGACGTCAACTCAACGCTGCGCAAGCGGCCGCCACTACGATAACCTTCAAAGCTTGTTATGATGAAAGGGTAGATAATATTTGACTTACCCTCGTATGTGTACAGCGCACAGGTACTAAAAGTAACAACCAAAAAGAAATGTATAATACACGCTTCCAGTAATATTGTAAATAAGCAAACTTAAGGCGGGAATTTCATATCGATGTGTACAACTTCTTTGTTTATTTTAGAACACCTTTAGCACTAAAAATGCTTTATAACGTGTTACCTATGTGTGATCAAAGGATGTACTCTCATAAATCAAATTAAAATTAGATCAAGTTATGTTTTTGCTTACTTATAACATCATTTCGAGCTATATTTCGACTTCACAGAAAAATCGTATGATATTTCAGCGTAAAGAATCTTTCTAAATTTAATATTACGTCAACAGAAATGCCAACAGCTTTAATATTTTTAACAAGACGTAGACAGATTTCATTTCAGCTGAGGGAGTTTAGAAATACCTTGTCTGTGTGATATATTTGTTCTTTGGTATTTGTTTTGTTTGTATTCCGAGAGTTTTGAAGTGCGAGTGTTTATAAGTGGGAAACTTATTGCATTTGGAATAGCTGTAGCCCTATTAATAGCAAAACTGAATGAGCTCGATGGTCGTTGAACTGTGCTAATTTTCTTCTACTATTTTAAATCTGTTCTAGCCACAGCAGTAAGCAACTTTGTTTAAAATCACATGTCTGCTAAGTTAAGTTTGTGACGACTTGATAAATAGTGGTAAAATATGTGATACAATGCATACCTGACGATGTACATACACACATACTACATACATTTTAGCTATAATAGAATAGGCTTGACAAGTGAAGATAATATTTTATAACTTACAAGAGAAGCTGACAAACAAAAATGTGCAATAATAGTTAGAAAAAAACTTTAAAGATAAAATTTACATATGGTTGGATCAATAATGATAGCAAGGACTGTGGGGTAGTGTGGCAAAACAGCAATATTCTCGGCATACTCCGCATCGCACAAATTATTAGTTAACTAGCTGAAAAACCCAAACCTCAAGGGTTTTCTAGATTTATAATACTAGGAATACCAGCTACAGTTTACCCACCCCACCAAATTTTCTAGATTTATAATACTAGGAATACCAGCTACAGTTTACCCACTCCAGCAAATTTTCTAGATCTATAATCATAGAGATACCAGCAACAGTTTACCCACCCCAGTAAAATTTCTAGGTCTATACTCGTAGGGATATCAGCTGCAGTTTACCCACTCCAGCAATTTTTCTAGGTTTATACTCATAGGGATACCAACTGCAGTTTACCCCTCCAGCAAATATTCTAGGTGCATACTCATAGGGATGCCAGCTGCGGTTTACCCACCCCAGCAAAAGATATGCCAAGCAAAACTTAAATACTGCTGTACAATTTTCTTCTGGACAGACTCAAAGTCATTGTAACTGGGTCCATTGCTGTTTCTATAATTATTGTTGAAACTGATTTGCAAAACTCTTTTACCCTGAAAGCCTCGCTTCCTACTCATTTTAACAGCTTCGCATACTCAGCGGTGTCTTATTGTTTTATCCACATCGTTAAAGCGAATCAAAAGATCTGCAACGAAACTTAAATACTGCTCTACAATTATTAGATATTAGATTGTCGTATGTGTAGCTGGAGTTTCACTAAGAATCTACCTCGCCCTTCCAACGCTAGCAATAGAAAAGTTATTCGGATCTGGTTCGGAAATGGTTAAATTCCCTTAGGTTCAATTATTTCAACTCTGCTGTTCATTTGATCTTCACCTCTCGATCAAAAAACCCATACTTTGTGATTTCAAATAGGTAACATCGAGAAGATATTCTCTTCTGGACAGTTTCAAAGTCATTGTATCTTATGAATGCAGGGATTCATCGCTGTTTCTGCGATTATTGTTAGAATTAATATATGTTAAAAAAATCTATGAGACCAATAGTTTCAGGTATAAACTTACCTACGTGTAATCTGTCCAAATGACTAGTAAATGAATACAAAAATTTACCCATCAAAGTAGATAGTACCGTTTTATTTGTTCGGGAGTGAAGATTTGTTCTTGATAGCCGTCGAAGTTTCACTTGAGAGATGCTCCTAATTTTTCCATACGTGTCTAGCCTAATATGTGTACTTCTTAGTATTGAATACTGCGTTCGTAGTGAAGACACTATATTTTCCCGATAATTACTCAAAGTACTTTCAAGAGGCGCGCCAGCATCGTAGTATAGACGCATCCACAGACAGTAAGCCGACTGTGCGAAGCGAATATTAATATCGACCGCCAATCGGAGATGCTTTACGAGGGTGGGTCAATATGTCCGTGACTTGTTGAATTTTCCGCGTTGCAAATTGAAAAGCAACACTGCTTCCGTCAACGACCATTTGTCAATATGCTACTGTCAAAGTTTGAGAAAGCTTCCCCATTTAGTTAAAGTTTAACAGCCATTGAAAGCAGACAACGTCGTGCATTTTGTCAAAATGGAAGAAAGTGAACTTCGTGTGCTCATAAAGCGTTATTTTGGCGGATGAAAGCCATCACTCAAACCAAGGCTAAGTTTCATAAATACTATGGGGACTGCACAATCAGAATCAATGGTAAAGAAGTGGTTTGCTGAATTTCGTTGTGGTCGTACAAACACTAATTACACCGAACGTTCTGGACGCCCAGTTGACATCACTACACGCGAGACAATCGAAAAAATCCATGATCGGCTATTGAAAGTGCGCGAGATTGTAGAAGCCACAAACATATCAGGTGACTCAGTGGTTTCGATTTTAAATGATCATTTGCGTATGAGAAAGCTAACCGCAAAATGGGTGCCGCGTTTACTCACAACTGATCACAAACGCGACCGTGCAACAACTTCGAAGGAGTGTTTGAGGTTGTTTAACCGCAATCCGGACGAATTTTTGCGCCGTTTCATAACCGTTAACGAAACAAGGATACGCCGCAACACACCGGAGACAGTGGATTCCTCCGGGCGAATCAGCACCGAAGAAAGCCAAGGTGGGTCTGTCGGCCAACATGGTCATGGCGACAGTTTTTTGGAATGCACACGGCATAATCCACATCGATTATCTTCACAAGGGAAAAACAATCAACGGCGAATATTACGGCAACTTATTGGTTTCAGGTTCAATGACGATTTAAAGAAAAAACGACCGCATTTGGCCAAGAAGAAAGTGATCTTCCATCAAGACACGCACGGATGCATACGTGCATAGTCGCTATGGCGAAATTTTATGAATTGGGGTACCAATTGCTCCCCCACCCGCCATATTCTCCGGATTTAGCTCCCAGTGACTATTTGCTGTTTCGAAATCTGAAGAAATGGCTCGGGGGAAAGAGATTTGGCTCCAACCATGAAATCATCGCCCAAACACACGTCTATGTTGAGAGCCTCGATAAATCTTACTGTATGGAAAGGATCCAAAAATTGCAGAAAGGTTGGACGAAATGTATTGAGCTAAAAGAAGACTATGTTGAGAAGTAAAACTTTTTTGCCGAAAAAACTACTACTCATTCAAAAAGTCACGGACATATTGACACATCCTCGTATATCACACAACACACAACAGCAGATCCAATCATGTCGCACCGCCCAGAATGCCAGCTTTACTAACACCACATTCTCGGAGAAACTGTAATTTTCTTACGATCACGCCATTCCATAAATAATTTGTATGTAGACTCGTGGGTTTTCCCGGATTTTACAGGTAGAAAATTCTCTGTTTTTGTTTGGGGCATTTGGAATATTTCCGGTTTAGTACAATTTTCTTCATCGTTCTTAATACCCATGTTAACGTAAATTCATCAGTTTTAAGACAAAATGGAGGCACATTGATCGGTGCCTACTCGTAAATAGGAAGTGCATATGTAGAAACACGTAAACAAGCAATATGTCGACAGAAAGAGTTGATCGCGAGCGCTTTAAAATATCATTGGATCAGCGAAATAGTGATTTTTAGATTTGTATTTGTGATTAGCCGGATATAGTGCATTATGAATCCATAATTCATTACAGTGAATTATAGGTACTATTTTTCACGAAAAAGTTGCTAATAATTGCAATACAATTAAATAAGTGTAGAAAAAAGATTTTTTCATCGAAAGGAGTACGTGTTTTACAATATCTTCATTAAAACCTCAGTTGGAATTTATTTTTAGGAACATTCTCTTTGCAAATTAATATTTTTAGACAAAATGAGATTCTAAATAAGTTTTACTTACAATATGATTCGGTATTTTTACAAATAAGGGCGTACATTCTAACATTTCACGTATCGCCGTAAAGCAGAAAGTATAATTTCATATATGACTATCTAAAATATAGTTTCACAAAATTCAGGAACTTTTACCTTAGTAACAACTTTCCGAAATATTAACAATAGGATAATTTTCCATTTGGTGCAAATTTCGCTCTCCACACGTTATATTTACCTTTCAAACCTTGATTCCACGGCTATGAAAGGCAAGAGGAAATCTGATCGGAATCGTGCATGTAACGTTGGTTTCCGAGAGTTGTGGGCGGATAGTTTGATACGAACGACTAGAATCGCATCGAATCGTTTCGGTGAACACGCTTGTATCTATTTACATGTGCACGATCCATGTCGGCCGACTTGACAGGTTGGATCGTTTGAACAACTGGTTGCAAAAGTATAGTAAAAGGAAGTTAATTAAATCGAATCAGATCATGTAGTTGGACTGAGTCGGACCTAATAGAACACCGAAATGAAAATTACACTACGTCAAAGTCCTATTAAACAATTCGTCCATTTGCCCCTAAAACCCGACTTATTAAGATTTCAACAAGTTGATTTGTACTTCAGCTATCAGCGATAATACATGCTGGGAAAAATGTATTGTAATCAAAATAATAATTATCATGCTCAGTGCGATAATTTATTGCAAAAAAGCAACAATAAAAAGTGAGTTGTATTATACTCTTGGTTTTCAGGTTGGAACCGCGTCGTTGTCGTAGCTTTTGCCGACGTTTCGTTCACACTCTAATGGGTCATGTTCACTGAGTGGACCAGCCAGTGTGCAGTAACAGCCCTGAAGGTGTCCCATAAGAGTGTATAAGAAACGTTGGCAAAAGCTATGACAACGACGCGGTTCCAACCCAGAAACCAAGGGTATAGCGTTATTGACGACCGCGGAAGCCTACGTACCAGAAGTGAGTTGTATTGCTTAAGAATCGAATTTTATAAGTAGAGTAACCAAAATTTGCGGACTCGCATAAGCGTGGGTATTACGGGTTAATATAAGAATACGAAAAATTCATAAATAAACTTACTTGCTAATTATTCAGCAAATTAGAGGCATCAGGATGTGAACTACTGTAAACTTGCATCATTGCATATGTTTCCACAGTTACTTCTTTAAACCTTGTGCGTCGACAAGAAAAAATATTCTTATACATAGAAAACAATCTCTCCACATCTAAGGAAGTTACATTTACATGTAGAAACTTTTTCAAAATCACTTAAAAGTTCACTATTCTTACACTTATTGTAAACGGCCTCTAAAGTATTAAAATCGGGATTTTTCCTTAAAACATCTGCCAACTTTTGACTAGCGCATAATCCTGTCTAATGATTCCTGCAATGACAATTCAGTACATTGTAGTTTTCTGATGGCATCTAGTAATACTGTATAATTGGTACATATTGTTGTTAAATCTTCTAACAGTTGAAGAATTTGAAATTAAATCGCATTATAACTGATTGAATTTGTTGAAAATGGATCAAATAGTAAGAAGCTGCTGTTAGCTAAGTGCCCCATCGCGTTAAAATTGGTTCAGGAGGTTCTGGAATACCTGGACAAAATTTACGAAATTCTTTTAAACGTTTAGGAGATTTACGAAACACTGCTTTAGTACTTCAAATCATCCGATCAACGTTTCCGTAATGTTGTCGAACAACTTCACCAACTAAATGCAAAGCATGCAGCACGCAAGTTATATGTATTAAGTTAGGAAATATATGTTTTAAGGATCGCCCAACACTTAACATCGTTGCTGCACTATCTGTCACAATCATCACAACTTGATCTTGGGCAATTTTAAATTTTTTGAAAGCGGTCATTATCACTTTTTGAATATTTTCCACGGTACATTGTTGAACACGTTTGCAAGCTAACAAATATCGAGATGCTGTGTTCTCGCTAGATAAAACGCGAGCTATTACATACACAATACTGTTCTTCTTTATATCGGTCGTCTCATCCACGGTAATCCATATTTTTTTGGAACACAAATCACGTTTACACACATTTCCTAGCATCTCTTTCATTCGCGGCAAATGATTCTGTAATTGTGTTTGTGAGGGTAATGGGTACTTTGGAACGTATTGTCGCCAAAACGTTTTAAAAGCTGCTTTTCTTACCAACGACAACGGAAGATTACAAGAGGTAAACATAATTAATAAATGTATGAGAAATAGTGTATAAGGTATTTCAGTTCTTGCATTTCTCATATGCTTAATACCATTGACATGCCTCTGGCAATCAGTTCTATCCAATGCAGCCAAACGAACATTGCATATTAAGCAAAAAACTGCACTACCGTCATATTTTAAATGGGGAAAAAGTACACATACTTATGTACATTAGTAGCAAATCTATTACGAGGCATTGTTTTCTTAGGTATGTAAATATTAGTTCTATATGAAACGATACACTAATTATGTACTTGGTATAATACTACAACACACAAAGAACAACAGCTATATTTTCAAAAGCTACACGTAAGTACATAACCTTGACCGTTCGACTAATCTCTGCAACAGCTCAACCGGTACTAAAACGAAATCTCTCCCAGCGCGGTTTAACATGATTTATATTCAAGGTCGACACTACATGCCTGCTTCTCTACCGGTTTAGTTTATTTATGAATTTTTCGCATTCTTATATTAACCCGTAATACCGACGCCTATGCGAGTCCGCAAGTTTAGGTTACTCTATTTATAAGAGTCTACAAAACATGAGATTGTAGACTAAACTGTACAATATTACATTACAGCAGCTACACGTTGTGTAACTTTGTAGTAACGTATCAAATTCATTGTCATGCAATTTCCTTTGCAATATACATACTATTGTTAACTTAGTAAAATTTTGTTTTATGAAATCGGTTTGAAGAAACTAAGTGTCTTTTACACTATGGCATTATACTATTAAATCACTCATTGCGTATGAATAAGTATTGTAGGAACACTTTCTCTTCAAACAATATTATTCAATGTATTAGACCTTATTGGACGAATGATTAAAATTATTTTTTCACGGTAATTTTGTTCTAGGCTACTCCTCAGTATACAGTGTGTCAAGAGCCAATTCGCCAAATTCACCGTAAGGATACCCGACGTAATTCTAAAGAAAATACCCTAATATACATGCATACAGTTATCAGCAAAAACAGAAATTATGTTAATATTCTCTGTAAATTAACAAATAATTGTTCCTTCTGATTTAACTTATAATATAGACAAATAAACAGAGAAAATGTCATTCTCCCACCTTGCAAAAGGCACAATTGAACTCGCAGTGTAACAGCCCCGCATATATCAGTGTCTGTAAATTATTTCGTATTTCTAACTTTTGCCTTCAGCTTGTCAAGTAATGACACGTGGTATGCCCCCGTTATTGTTTTTTACTTTTCCAAGAGAGTCGATTAACACAACTATCCCAAAAAACAGTCGCCGTCAATTTTCCGGCCGATGGAACAGTTTTCGCCTGTTTTGAAGCCAATTCACCCTTCGCAGTTCGCTGCTTTGACTGTGCCATGGCTTCAGAAGTGTACTGGTATATCCAAACTTCATCTACAGTTATAAATCGGCGCTAAAACTCCGAGTTATTTCGCTTCAATTGCTTCAATAGCGCTTTGGAAATTTTCATTCGATTGCGTTTTCGGTCCCGAGTGAGCAAGCGCGGCACCTAGCGCGCGGTTAACGTTTTCATGCCCAAACCTTTGGGTCAACATATGACTAACACGTTCTTTTAAGATTCCTACAGCCACTGCTATCTCTCTAGCCATTATTTGACGGTCGTCCAGCACCATTTGGTGAACTTTTCCTATGTTATCGGTAGTGGTTGCAGTTTATGGCCGTCCCGAACGTTCATTGTCCGCCACGCTGGTGCGACCATATTTAAATTCATCAGCCCAAAATGTCACTGTGGCAAATGATGGTGCAGAATCCCTGTAAACAGGATCTATCTGGGCTTTAATTTGCGTAGGTGTATTGTCTTTCAAATGCAAGAATTTGAGAATGGCTCCATATTCGATTTTTTCAATTTTTACAGAAACAATAGCATAAACTGACACCAGAGTATTTTTGACAAGTGACGCTATCTTCCTATTGAAACTTGAAACTTTTCAGACTATACTCCTAGTAACGTATACAAAAAGCAAAACGCTATTTTGTATCAAAATTGAGAACCTTTTTTTTTTATTATTATTCAATTTTCATTTTGGTATTAAAAACATATATTTGCGAACATTACTACCAGTAGCAAATAAAAACGTTCCGAGAAAACTCTCACGTACACGAAAAGAAAATAAAAAAAGCGAAAATGAAAAGCAATAAACCACACGACGGGTATTTATGGGGAATTAAATGCAATATATCAACCAATTCAAAATAAGATTTTGATATTTTTTGCGATACCCTTTCCTGCGTGCGTTTTTCTATATATATATATGTATAGAATTCCCTCGGCTATGCAAATCTGACGATGCGTGTACCACTCGGTTGGTTTGGCCCGCGGCGGCGGTGGTGTAAAGGTTGCAGAAAATCTGTTTTGAATAAGGGTATTGGCGAAGATTTTCAATTTACGCGATACAGAGATTGATGATATCTGCTATTTCATCGCGTGCACCCCTCAAGTAATAAATTATTCCATTGAATCGGGGGCTATGTGCTGAATAAATACGCGTCAGAATAAAGCTTCCGCTTTATGTATAATAAATAAGTAACGTTAACGAATAATCATGCATTGGTAACGTGGTTAACATCAAATTGATCAAATATCAAGAAATTTTCAATGAATTTCCAACGTTCTCCTCAAATAATTACAAAACGGACATTTGAAAGATGACATTGTTGATATATTCGAAAGGATGACATATGATGAAGAGGTTTTTTATTAAAATTTGTTGAAAAAAATATATTTAATATTATAATTTGATTAAATATGCCCCATATATGGAGCGAAATATCAAACGTGCTATTTATTTCATATAAGGCATTTTTCAGGGAATCACAAAAAAATTATTTTGGGCCCAGTTTTTGTAAATATTTTGTTAATTTTATTTTAATTTTTATATTTAATCAGCAATTGCTCTTTGAGGATTGTTTTTAGGATATCTTTTTATTTCTTGCCGTACATTTCCAATGACATTTAAATCCGGCTTACGTAAGGGCCAAACAAAACCTTTATTATACTCTTACACATGAAAAAATGCCTGGTAACAAAACCAAAAATAATGCTAATATGGCTCATGGTATTGGTGGAATCATTCCCGGCAAACACAATGCGAGCAGAGAAAAGAAAGCACTAGCACACGGATATGTTTCTGCCTACCCTTAGCACTCCCTTTCTGCTACCTGCATCGTGTCTACCTCTCGGTTTATGCCCCCAATGTCCATAACAGCACTGAAAATATCTCCCGACGTCCCTAGCGCCAAGAAACACAGTCATGCCGTCCTAGACCCTGGCGACACACATATGTACCTTTATACATCGTCGTGAGCCTGAGAGATCATTTGTACGTGCAGTTGCCTAGCGCTTAAGCCCAACGGCACCTTGTGTTCAGCAGCAGATAGGCGGCGGGCATCTGACTCTAGTGTATGTCGCCACGGCCTAGGACGGCATGACTCTCGCTCTTGGCGCTAGGAGGCGCCGAGAGATATTTTCAGTGCTGTTATGGACATTGGGGGTAGACCGAGAAGTAGACATAAGCAGGCAGCACAAAGGGAGTGCTCGTAGCCGCACTGATGGCACCGGATGGGCAGAAACATATCCGTGCGCTAGTGCTTTCTTTTCTCTGTTAGCGTTGTCTTTGCCGGGAATGATTCCACCAATACTATGAGCTATATTAGCATTATTTTTGCTCTATACTCCGTTGGACAAATGGCAAACGTTGATAGATGTTCGGGAAGGTATTTCCTTCGATTGTTGAATTTTTAAAACAAACACTAACCGATCCAACATGTAGTTGCTAGGGCACGTAGATGTCACATTTTATGTATAAGCAATAGAATTTTAAAATGTATGCTACAATAGGTAAATAAACATTAAATATAATGGTTTAAATTAATACCATCTTTAACATTTCATTAGTTTTCCGTGACATGATGCATTTTTCACGTGGGTTGTGGGTGAATATATGGCGTTTTACATTTAAAGCCAACTTTTAGACATACATATATATTTTGATGTTGTTTATTTCATTTTAAACTGAAATATTTTTCAGTGTGTCAAACTTGTGACATCCCTAGTATTTTCCTTTAGTCCGTTTAAAATCTAAAGCTTAAAGGTGTCTCTGACCATTGCTTAAAGAGCACTACCGAAGAATCCTATACCCAAATAGGGATTTTTTGCACTATTTTTACCTTGGGAAGGCAATGCAAGTGCAGTTGGAGGTGAGTGATTTGACGAGGGTAGTCGGAAAAGCTTCAAGGTTCAACATGAAGATGGCGTTACTCGTCAAAAATACCCTGGCAATATAACTGCGCATGCGTTAAAAATTGGAAAAAATCGAATATCGAGCCGTCACCAAATTCTTGCATCCGAAAAGCAATACGCCTACGCAAATTAAAGCGGAGATGGACGCTGTTTACAGGGTCTTTACACCATCATTTGTCGCAGTGAAATTTCGGGCAGCTGAACGTAAACGTGGTATCAGCTTGGTTGACAATGAACGTTCGGGAGGCCTAAAAACTACAACCACTACCGATAACACCGAAAAGGTTCAACAAATGATGCTAGACGATCCTCAAATTAAGGTTAGAAAAATAGCAGAGGCTGTGGGCATCTTGAAAGAACTAGGACTACTGTCATATATTGACTGAAGATTTGGGCATGAAAAAGCTAACCGCACGCTCGGTACCACGCTTGGTTACTCAGAACTAAAAATGCATTCGAATTCCAAAACCCTGTTGATACGATTTAAGCGAAATAAGTTTTAGCGCCTATTAGTAACTATAGATGAAACTTGGATACACTGGTACACTCCTGAAACCCAGACACAGTCTAAACAGTGGCCTGCGAAGAGTGAATCCTTCACGAAGAAGGCAAACACTGTTCCATCTGCCGGCAAAGTGATGGCGACTGTTTCTGAGATCGTCATGTACTAGTGTTAATCGGCTGTCTTGGGAAAGGAAAAACAATAACGGGGCATACTGTGCATCATTACTTGACAAACTGAAGGAAGAAATTGCGGAAAAGCAGCCGCATTCGAAGAAAGAGCAAATGTTATTCCACCAAGACAACGCACCGCCTCACACTTCAGTGGTGATGGTAAGAATTCTCGAATTGGGGTTCGAATTGATATATCACTCACGCTATTCACCAAATTCTCCCACAGCGACTTTTTCTGTTTCCTAGGCTCAAAGTCGCTCGAAGGACAGAGGTTTTTGTCGAATGAGGAGGCCATTACATTCGTAAACGCCTGTTTTGCAAAACACACTACTACTATTTGGACTATGTTGAGATATAAAACTGAATTTGACAAAAAGAATGGTTAAGTTGGAAGCTTTTCAATCTACTCTCGTACTACACAACAGAACAGTCGAGAGATAAGGGCAAACGCCAGAAATTATGTCGTTTTGAAATTCCTAAATAATAATAAGATAAGAATAAATTCCACAGGGGATTTTCTTTAATGTCAAAATGGTAAATGATGGGCTCTTTACTAACAATATTACTAGAACGGATTATCACGAACAGGAACCAACAGTGGATGATACAAACAACAGGTTAAAAAAGTAATGATTCAACGTTGTGTAATTTTAACTTCAAACTAGAAATTCACATTTTACTTCGTAATAGAGCACACGCAGACGACCCTTGTAAAGATACGATTTGCAAAATTGCGGAGTAATCATTCGGGTGAGGTAACAACGTTACCAAGGTACAATTCATAGCTTTTCGAAGAATTTCAATTCTGCAAACTCAACAATTAAATATCACAGGCAAGCGGTTGGCCCACAAATTAATAACGAAACGAAATCGAAAAAGCCCTTGGAGAAGGAATAAGACGTGATTACTAAACAAATGGATTCGTAAAGTAGAAACGCTTTTTCATTTCGAACAAAGAATACAAACAAGTTGCATATAATGTTAAGTTTCAGGTTAAAGGAAACAAAATAATAACAAAAAAAGGTCAAATCGTTTATATCGTTTAACTTTTAAGGGCTGTGGTTAATATCTGTAACTCTTACACCATGATATTAATTACCCGGCATATTGTTTTGAAATTTTTACATAATTTGAATTATTTTTTACCTGATTCCTGTTTATATATCATTTCCAAATAACTGTTATATATCAAAAATTGGTAATTAATGTTGATTTAAACCTTTAATGAAGCAAAAACCAAAACGATATACAAAAAACATAACTTCCTATATATATTTTTTTACATTACCAAAATTCTTAATTCGATTATATACTGCAAATCTAGTAAATCTAGTGCCTCTCGGAAAAAGGAAGAGGACCTACCTTTACTAAATAAAAAGGTGATAACCTTGAAATGCTATAATTTTCCTTGTAATTTTCCGGCGTAATTAATTAAAGAAATATGTCACCGGCAAGGAATCGAACTTCACATCTCTCACTTTCCGGGTGGGCGCGTTAACCACTACGCCACGGGGACCTATGTGAGGAAGTTGACTATTTAATGCCTAGATATTATTTATCTGCAAATATATCGTAATATTTCAACAGACAATTTTTAGTTTTACATTCCAAGTACACTAATTTAATTAATACATTTGGCTTCCGTGGGTTAATTATGAAATTCTAAGAAAATTCCAAGGAAAATATCGAATTTCATAATTCACCGGCGGAAGCCAAATTTATCGTGGCCTCGCCTATCTATCAGCACACGCTGTAGATAGCTTCCTTATTTGGGCATAACTTTGACAAACATGCATATCGTTTAAAAACATCACAAAGCAAACATACTTTCTTTTGATTTTTTGCACAAGGATAAAATTGACACTTACTGGTTTTCCCCTGATATCTTGATCCTAGATAGGTAAAGGCACTACACATGAGAGAAATTCTAGCTAGAGTACTGCAATCCTCGTTCTATATGCTCTTTGATTAGGTCACGTCCAACAGATGTTAAGAAACACTTTCTCTCCATTTGTGGATTTGCAGCAAGACTGTTATAAATTCACTCCTGCAATGTCCGTAATACAGAACCATATAGCTAATTTAATGAATACGCTCAACCTTTGGTAGTATTGTAAAATTCCACAATTTTCGGTGTTTGATTTATCACGAAATTGGTGTGGTTCATAGAGAACACCGATAAAACTGTTCGATTTTTCTTCAGCACAAAGGAGATAGGTGTTCCCCTATTGGCGAATCCAAATAGGCAGAAATTTTTAACTTACTAGCTCTATTTCTGTTCTGCCCAAATTGTAGCAGAACTTCCAGTTTGTTTTTCGTAAGGGTTCCCGCATATGTTAGTTTATGTTTCTTTTAGTTCGTCAACCAGCTCCATTAATGAGAACCAATTATCTGCAGTGATATTTCTATTACTACCAGGTATTGGTGGTATTAATGCCAAAAGTTTTCTGGGATTAATTTTATTAATGTCCTTACCAGTGTACTTACACTACTTTACACTTACAGGGTGGTACGTCCTCAATTCATATTTATCGAGGTTACCTTTGGGTATATTTTAAATGGGTACCTTCCCCTGAAGGAAATAAGCATCCCATCGATGGTGAAAAGGGTAATTTAACATATTTCTTATTATTACGGCCGTAAGAAATATGTTAAATTACCCTTTTATCCATGTTACACCAAGGGTCTTCAAAAAATCTTTTCTAAGATTGACCGCAAGATTGTTTTCTCTTCGAGCAATAACCTTAAAAACCTTTTAGGAAATTCCAAAGACCCAGTGGATAACATGGATAAATCAGGAATTTACAAAATTTCATGTAAAGATTGTGATCAAGTGTATATTGGGCAGACAAAAAGATCAATCAAAATTAGGTACAAAGAACATTTGGCTCATCTCAAATTCAGAAGGTTTGATAAATCTAGCGTTGCCCTACATATGCTTGAAAATAACCATAATGTTGATAATATAAAGTTAATTAAAAACGTAAGGAGTACTTCTCAATTAAATTGTTATGAAGGCATGGAAATTTACAAAAACAAAACTCACTTAATGAATTCAGATTTAGGACCACTAAATTCCAGCCTTTATCCTTTGTTACATCATGTTTAATCATTTATAGTTGTAATTTTAACCATGTGCAATGAACCGCTTCATTGTAATCTAGGATGTATTAACTCACGTCATTCGGCTCATTTACCTTTAGGCTATTTATAGTCCTGTGCAATGAAGCGGCTCATTAAATTTTACGATTTTAAATTTACATATTGCATAATTTATTTTCCTTATAAGGTTAGTTTTTCACTTAGCTTGTTAGTTCAGTCTTGCTGCTGATGATGATAGCTTGGCTATCGAAACGTGCGTCCAGTACGAATTAAGTGTTGTGGTAAGGGTTTTAGTGAACTGTTTCAGTGTTCCAGTGCCACAGTTTTAGAGTATCCGTTTAATTGATATGATCTATACATATATGAGGTGAGGCTGACAAAAATTGTGTTCTTGCACAAAGAATTTACAGAATGAAGTTTTCTGAACGCCGGACACCTAGTTCGCACAGTTTTCATAATGTAAAAAAAGAGATTTGGTTCTACCGGTAGTGTTGATTATCCTAAACGTAAAGCCGTCAGCCGTCGAAAAGCTACCAATGAAAATAAGGAACTTCAAATTTTAATGAATACCCTGGAAAATCCTCAAATAAGTAGTAGAGAGTTAGCAACGTTATGTGATACCTCAGAATCAACTGCGAATCGGACAACAAGAAAGTATAAATATCACCCGTATCACATCGAACTTCATCAGGAATTACGAGGGCAAGATTTTGAAAGACGAGTGCAGTTTTGCCATGTAATGATTGAACAGTTACGGTTAAATGAAAACTTCTTATGTAACAACAACAATGTTTTCCGGTGAAGCTTCGTTTAAAAGTAATGGTGTCGTGTGTCGAATTTTGGGTTCGGGAGATACAAAATAAAAACCATTGGTGTGTGAACGTTTGGTGTGGTATCCACCACAACAGAATAATTGGTCCGTATTTTTTTTAATCAGACCTTAACTAGCCTTAGTTATCTAAACTTTTTAAGTGAAGAATTACCCCCACTACTTGAAACTTTTTGACAATATGGCCTATTTATTTGCTCTGTACAAGAAAATAAAAAAATATGTATCTCAAAAAGAATTGAAGATAGGAATAGGACATATTCAATAAGAATTAGAGGGTTCTTAGTCCTTTATAAGATAAAATAAAAATATGCAGGGTGTGCCATTTAAAAAAAGGTATTTTCTAAAATTTCATTTTTTTCCCGTAGCCAATATCTCAAATGCTTTATAGAGTACCTATTAGCTTAATATTTGTCTTTCCACTTACCAAATATAGACGTTTTTCTTACAGAAACGGCGGTAATATTTTAAATTAAATAGATGCCTGAAAATGTTTTTACCTTTAAAGCTGAATATCTCGAAAACCGCAAGGTTTCAACATGACAAATACATAGAAAAGTTTTAGAGTCAGTCGTAGAATCAAAAAATTAATTCATATATAGGGTGTTCCGTTTAAAAAAATACAACTTTTGGTTGCTCTACTTTTTTATCGCACCCTGTATACTTTTATATATTTACTTACTAACCATATCATACGATATATACAATGTTATCGCAAATTTTACCGATAAATCATAAACTTACTTTACTCCATCGTTGACTCACACGAGGTGGTCCAAATTTTATCTATGAAATCGTCACTGACGATTTTTCGAGTAATTTTATACAAGGAAGTTTTAATGAACGTATGCTTTCAGAACTTTAGTTTTCAAGATACAGGGAATTGAATATTTTCTAAAAGAATAATGTTCTTCAAATATTAAAAAAAAACACTAAGAAGATTGACGTAATAATATAAACAATGCAATGTGTGAGAGGCGACCACAGCCAACTAATGTCAATTACAATAAAACTTATACATGAAGTTGTCGATAGCTTGATTCATATATGGTACAATACTTTGAAAACAGCGAGTTCTACGAAAAAAATGCAAAAGACCTCTTTTGGTCTAAATTGAACAAGGAATGTAGCAAAACAACCAAAATTGTAGTTTGGTCCGTAGGTTTTCGCGGACGTCAATAATACTTATTCTCTTGGTTTCCAGTTTGGAACCACGTCGTTGTCGTCGACGTTTCATCCACACTCATATATGACATCTTCATGGCACTGGCGCATTAAGCATAGACTGGGAACTGGCCACCAAATCCAATTTAACTCTACTCGCATCTTATCTCGGAATCCTTACTATTACAGTAGAAAAACCCGTGAATCAATAGAGATTTTCAAACATCCGAACAATTGAAATCGCGAAGATGCTACTCCTTACATTACACGTGGAAATCTCAACTGGTTAAACGTCCTAGCAACCGCCAGTCTTCATCGCTGCATAACAATTCCGTTTCTTTGATGCATAAAATTTCCACTTCATCGACGCATAACTTTCCCTCTTCATCGACGCATAACATTTCCGATTCATTAACGCGTAACTTTCGTTCTCCATCGACGCATAACATTTCCGCTTCATTGACCCAAAACAAGCACTATATATGTAAACCCCTCCGGAATGAATAAGTCTCCAGTCAGTGTGCAGTTACAGCCCTGAAGATGTCACATATGAGTGTGGACGAAACGTCGGCTAAAGCTACGACAACAACGCGGTTCCAACCCGGAAACCAAGAGAATAGAACCAAAATTGTATTTTAGTCAGTGGCGTAGAATATATTTTAAAAAAGGGATGCTAGACCCAGATCGCCGCTATTGAATTAAATAACTTATCACTGGTAGTACAAACATATAGAACTCATTTAGCATTGATACTCTGACAAATGTCGATTTCGTATTGTAATTATTATTCTAATTAGCAGTTTTTTTAATATTCATAGGACATTATTTATTTTGAAAATATTAAATTCCCTCTATCTTGACAACTAAGGCTCCGAAGGCATAGGTTCGTTAAAACTTTCTCTCCTAAAATTATTTGAAAAATCGCCATTTTTAAGACTCTGAGCTAAACGTGCCCCATCAATAGCAAATCATGATTTGAGATATTCATCACGATCTGCAAGCGAGTTCTACTCCGCCGCTACTTCTTCAGCGCCACTGCGCTTGAAAATTAAAGGATTCGCCATTTCCTCAAATCGCAGCATTCATCAGAATTAGTCCCACTTAACTTTAGTTTCTAAGTCTATGCTTTTCATTGGTGGAAAACAATTTGTAGTGCAATAAAGAAACCATTCCTGCAGCAAACTTATAATTTGGTATCCTTTGATGGGATCATTGTAAAACGATTGTAAATGCACTATTAGTCCAAATGCAATGATATATGGCGACAGTGCATAGAAAAATAAAGAAGCAAGTTACCTTAACTTACGTTTTTGATTTTTTCAGTTCTTGTAAATAAGATATCACCTGTTATATTCACTGCAGTGTTTTCCAAAGGTTCCGGGTCAGATCGAATAACTGAGATAGGAGTTGCTTAGACTGTGCATTGAACTTTATTTTCGTCTTATTTTCCGATAGATACCACAAAGAGACGAACACTACTAGCTAATTACCCATGCGCAATTATTATTCTTCGAAATGGACAGCTCCGTTTCATCCGTTTCGCTTTAATAACATCATTGCTGAAGGAGCTGTTGTACGAAGTCAGCGAAATCTAATCACGAAGACACTAAACTGCAGGAAATACGGCAATTCTGCTGCAGAATTCGCTGACCTCGGCAAGCGATCCCCGTCACAACTTTCTTTCATATCCCGTTGCCTCTGAAAGTCCATGCAAATAGAGATAGCTACAATATGAACAATGCAAAACGCGATAACCAAATCCGCCATCTTATTTTGAAATTATATACGCCGCAATAAAGTTTTATGCGAGTTATAAATTTGAGGTTTTCTGGCTTCCCTAGCATCTAGCTAACAGTATTATTTGTTATTATATCGAATTCAAGCAGACACACGCTTATTTGCAGAAGAAACTAAATATTAATAACAAATTATATTTAAGTTTGGACAACAACATCCTTCAAACTCAAGAAAAACAAGGTTGTTTATCAAATTATTATATATACTGAACACAGTACAGTGCATTAGGATGGAATAAGACGCTTTGTTGATCAACTTTTAGGAACATTTTAATAAAACAATACAGTTGCAACTGTAGTATTAAGAATTTCAGTAATGAAACAAGTAGTAAACAAGCAGTTACAACAAAGAGATGATCTATATAAGTCTAGGAAAATATGTTGCCATATTCATATACCACTACAATAATTTTCCAAATCTTGAAATTGCATACAATTATTTTAAGGCTTACATACACTTCACAAATGTCTACTGAATATAACGACTTGTATTAATTAATTCTAAAAGTTGGACGTACGAAGTAGGCGCCATAATCTTTCGGCCTGATATAGAAAAAATAAACTGGGTAAAATATGACAACTTTTATTTTTCAATATAATTTCCCCTTACGTCAATACATTTATTACAACAATCAATTAATAATTCTATACCCTTGTAAAAATGATCTAAGGTTTTTCCCTCAAAATGTTGTATTACAGCTGCTTGCAGCTCACTATCGTCTTTGGATAGAGGATCATAATACAATCTCCTCTAACATAGACTCCAAAATCGGTTTAGGGTCGTGCCCGACGTTGACGTTGGAGAACAGAAAGAAGATGTAGTACCCATCTTGCACTAATCTTATTCATACCCAAATGGTTATGGAAAATTCGGGGAATACTTGTTTCAAAAACGTTAGATATCATTATTAACTCCTTCACTTTCAAACGGCGATCTGCTAATACATTATTTAATGTGATGGGGGTATGCCCTTCTTTGTTAAAAATGTCATGACCGCGCGGTACTCAATTTTCGTTACTTGAGGCATTTTCATGCAGTAGTCACGTTGTCCGGCTGGCTACTAAAAACTACTACCTTTCGAGCCGTAATAGATATAGTATAAGCCTCGCACATGCGCAACTATGACGCAACGGAGTTTGAACACGCTCAAACCTGTATAAGCCTTTCAGGCTTTTCACCGTTTAAATGTTCGAATGTCATAAAAAATTAGTTCTTTGCATCCCCATGTAGAAAAATTCGCCGAACAATCATCAAATGAATCCGATGAGCATTGCGAGCGTTTTCATCAAGTGACGGCGAGGCTCGAACATTGGTATAGCGGCAAAAAGCTACATGCTCTTTTGGGTGACGTTTGTTGGAATTTACAAGAAGAAGATGGCGATATAGAAGAATCAGAGCAATCAGAGAATGCAAAATGAGAAAAATCAAGAAAAATTATGAAAAATCGACTAAATTGGTTTAATTTTTTTCAAATAGTTTCTATTCAATGTGTATTCGTCGATGCGATGTCAATGCGATGTTCAATAAATGGCCAAAAAATGATAAAAACTACTTTTTGTGGGGGGTCTTTGGGCCTAAAATTGTTCAAATGAAATTGCTCGAAAACGCGAGCTAACTTTTGAAAACGGTTCAGCATACTCGAATTAGGTTCACTCCCTGGGTGCCCAGGTGCCCAGGGTGCCTGGGTTGCAAAAAAGGAGTTTCCAATTTGAGCACAGTAATTATTAAACGGCTTTGCGTTACTAACAGTCCTTGCAATTCGTAATTACCTAAAATGTGCTATTTTTACATGATCCAAATGCTGTGTAATGCAGTAATACACAAATAAAGCACAAGAAGCACTGCTTGTGATTTGAAAGCAGCGGAATCTAATTTCGAAGAAAATACGCTCCACAAAATATAACAATTCTCCAATACGAAAGCCTCTCAAATCTCAGACCATGTTTCCCTCATCCTCCGTTCCTCATTCAAATGATTCACACGACAGCAATGCGCTATCCTAAGTCAAAATGCACCGTCTTATTTCGAAATTACAGTCGCTAAAATAAACTTTTATGTGCGTTGCAAAATTTGAGCGTCTCTCGATTTCTGGTTGAGTATCGCTAAAGGTGTTCTACGTTATATCGGATTCAAAAAGCCTTGCATCGTCTTTGGAACGTTGCCGTACATTTAATATATTTTACACATCGCGCGCAACTTTATACGCTTAAAATGGTATTATGCACGTCCTGCGATGTGTAACATCGCGCGGGCTTTTGTGAACACATCTCCGCTGTTAGGAGTTTACATACACTACCGGCCATAATAATTTGCCCAGCCAAAGCATAAATAAAGGAAGCGGTAACTAAAAAAGAAATTGTAGTTTTGCATTTAATAAAATACTCTTAAAACAAAGAAATTGATAGTCTATATTCTATTATCAAATTTATTTGATACAAAAGAAAATAAATCTTCTTTTTAGTTTTCTAAACGCCAGTTGAACATCGACTTCACTAATGGTTGCAATGTTAATAAGTGGTGAATATGGTCGATGAGACATCGGTAAACTATTCGAGTAATCGATACAAGCAGAATGAAAGTAGTCACTGAAACCATTTACAATAGTAGAAGGTGTAGAGAAACCATCACCAGCATTATTATATAACGAGGCGGATGTGACTTATTTTTAGATCGTACATAGGACCAACACTATTTAGGATCGTCTTTGATTTGATGTTGTATATTTTGTATATAATTTATGTGCAGTCTTCCAGATGAGGCTTTAATAGTTTTATGCAGTAATTTAAATTGGGTCAAATCATCCTCGTGTTTAAGCTCAATATTGACGTTCTCTGGTAAACCAAATAGGGTAATAAGAATTTTTTTGCGATACATACATCTCAAAATAATCATAGATTTTACCACAGAATTTATTACAAGCAACATTTACATCTTTAACATTAAATAAGTACCGTATCAAGTAACGTATTATACAGCGCGTGAAAGTTGGCCTTTTTAAAGTTCTGTTATTTGCGTTAGGCGATAACATTGTAGCTTGAGAAGAAATGCAACTGTAATCTAAGATAAGAGCAGGGTGATAATAATCCTCCCTTAATAAAGATAAGTAATTTCTAGCAATATGTAGGTCACTTAAATTAGTGAAAACCAAATCTAGCAGCCGACCATCAGAGTTTCGAATAGAATTAACTTGTGAGAGGTTCAGAAACTGCGAAAAATCATTAAGTAAGGACTGTCCACGAAAAAAAGTAGTCGATGTTAAACGCAAATATTAAATAACGAGACAAGAAAGTTAACTTTATTTTACTAGTAGTAGAAGCATTATTCGGTAACTTATAACACGATAAACACAATTCTGTAAAACATCTTAAGCAGTGTAGAATGCTCTAGCTTTTCTTTTGACACCACGCATCAGTACTTGTACACGTTCAGTAGTCATCATTGCATCAGCCGCATTCCACAGTTTAGTAAAGTGTTTCATGTCTTTTGCATATTTACCCGTCTTCTTTAATTTTCTTTTAATATTTGCCCAATATATTTCAATTCTGGGCAGTTTGGAGGATTGATAATTTTTGGTACAACCGCAATTCCATTGTTTTCGTACCAATTCATAGTAGCTCTAGCATAATGGGCCGTCGCTAAATCAGGTCAAAATAATATTGAGCCCTGGTAGCCCTGGATCAGTAGCAGGAGACGTTTTCCTAAACATTCCTTTATGTAAATAATTTGATTTATCGTGCATGTTGTGACAAAAACATTGCTCTTTAGCCCACAAGAACAAATCGCCTGTCATACAAGAATTTTTTTAGCGAACTTGTCCATCTTTTTGGTTCTAAACCTTTCTGGAACATCCAGCCGTTCATGTACAACGTAAAACTGTTGACCTGGTAACTGTTGAAAGTCTGCCTTTACGTAGGTCTCATCATCCATCAAAATGCAGTCAGTTTTCGTTAAAAAATTTTCATACAGCTTACGCGCACGGGTTTTACATATTCCTTGTTTGGCAGGATCGCGATTTGGTACTGTCGATACTTTGTAGCAATGTAATCCTACACTTTTCTTAATTTTTTGCACATACGACTTCGATATATCTTTTCTGCGTGCGACATCACGGGCGGAAAGATTAGGATTACGTTTAAACTCACTAATTATGCTTTTTGCCATTGCCCTGTCTACTGGACTTCTTCCAGAATTTCCCTTTCTTTCAATCGACAAAGCTGAATGGAAGATTGCAAGTACCTTTTGAACCGTGGATTTTGCAACTCCCACAGTTTTTGCCAATAGAAATTGGGACATACCCGGATTTTGCTGATAGGTGGACACAATTTTTCTTGTTATTTCAACTTGTTTCGACGACATTTTCCTCAATCGCAGACCTTTTGCAACAAATAAATATGCGATAAATTTACACCTCGTCAACAACGTTCTGTCGAAATGACAGTCGATTATCTTTTGTTTTGCAATATTTATGCCACAGCAAACTCGACCACATTTTTTTGTGGACAGCCCTTAGTAATGACTTATTGTCATTTGTTTTGGGATTGGCGTAATGTGGGATGTTAAAATTATGTTAAAATTATCTAATCCTAAGTATTAGAGGAGTCTTTTGCGGAATTATTTAATATGTTATATTTCCTTTACTTGTAGGTAAATAACTATACCTCCTAAATAACAATAAATAAATAATTTTCTAAAATCCAAGCAAAAATATAGGTGGGCAAATAATTGTGGCCGGTAGTGTATGTACGTACATATACCTTTCTGTATTCGAGTAAATTCGCAGAATTCTTACTACTGTCGTCATAATAAATGCTTATATGTACGTGTATGAATATTCACAAATTGCTTTGTAGCGACATACTTTTATATGGTAGTTTGCTGCATATAGTCGTATAGAAGAGACATGGAAAGTAATTTTGAATAATTTATTTCAAAATTGCTTCTAACTAAATAAGGAAACTTACACTTTACGTATTGAAGCGTTACAATTGAATACACGTAGTTGTATACCGAAGAACGTGACTGCAATATCTCAAGTTGGAACAGTGTCTAGCAGGGATTCGAAAGGTGGATTTCGATCTACCCGCACAGGATTTCTCTAGAGGGAAACGTATTACGTAATATTGTTTGGAACAGTAGTTTCTGCTGACATGTAATATTGTCGATAGTTGTACGGAATTTTGATGTATTTCAGCAATCGCCTGTTACAAATGCCCAATTAAATCTGTTTGTCTAGAAATACATAAAATTATAAACATAAATAAATGGAATAGGATCTATAAAACAACTATTTTATACCGAGTGTCCCAGAACGAGTGGGATTGCGTGGGTAATCATTGAAAATGGAGATTTGGTTAAATGAGCAATGTTTTGCAGTTTTATGTGCCGCTTTAAAATCTGTTTGAAAAAGCTCAAAATGTAGAACTCCTCAGAAGTTATTCAAGAAAAAGTAAAAAGTCATTTTCCTGTATGTCGAATATCTTCATAAGAATAAGAGGTACGAAAATGAGTTTCATATGAAAGTCACTGTTTTCGATAAGACCAATTTAAAATTGATGCTGAACAAAAATTCAAGATGGCACCTTTTGAGGTACTCGTATCAACTTTCTCAAGTTAAATGGACGCCATATTGGATTTTTAGGTTACTGAATAGGATTTTTAATTCTCTTTTCAACGATGTAAAATAACATGATTTAATAAAAAATACCAGTAAAATTAATTGTTTTTACATTTTAATCAAGTAGGCTTACATGGATCCAAACAAACTCTTGCTGCCCAAACTTATTTCACTAATTTTTCAAAAAGAAGACAACCAAATGATAAAACGTTTGAAAGATTAGGCAAGAATATGCAGCGGTATGGAAGTTTGAGAACGCTCATTAAAACTAGGGAAAACAATTTACGAGTGATGATCGTAAAATAAGGTTCCCATTTTTTTAAAAATAGACAGCATTCTTTATTTCCTTAAGATTACATATCGTTTTAAAGGTAAAAACTTAAGCTATTTTTCGAGATAATCGCCATTTCTATCCAAGCATTTTTGCAGACGGTGCTGCAACTTCTGTATCCCCAGGTCGTAAAATTCTTCCGCCAGTCCTTTCAAGAATCAAATACCCTCTTCTTTGACTTCATCATCGGTCCCGAAGCGTACGCCACCCAAGTATTCCTTTAATTTTGGAATGACGGAAGAATTTTGGAAAGACGGTTGCCATGACTTTGCCAGCAGACTGCGTTTGTTTACACTTCTTTGGCTTCGGCGAAGTTGAGTGGCGCCATGATTGTTGCTTGTTTTCGGGAGTGAAATGAAACACCCACGTTTCGTCGCCCGTAACAATCGAGTCCAAAAGTTGCTCCTTGTTTTCTTGACATTGTTGAAGAAACGCCTGGGCACACTTGCAGCTACGTTCTTAATTCATTTAAGGTTTTCTAATGTAATATCATACCCGGTTCCGTTTATATATTTTTTTATATTGTCACGTGCCTAGTGACTGGGGGTGCTCAAATAATATATCAAAATAATAATTCCACTTACTTGGACACCACGATTACTCTTTAATGACTCTGGTTCAGGTACAACCTCTCTGCTTATTCTAATTACCAACTAACTTATGACTACTCCACATCCCGATTTCTACCAACCGTAGCCCCACCTAATGCCCTCCTTATTAATGCTTAGCTGGTATAAATCGGTCAGCTTCCTTTAATAATTAAATATTTACTTAACCTAATGCCTTCGTGGCAATATACTTAACGATTCTATTCTTTGTTGTTTGAACCTGGCGCCTATAGCCCGCCTCGTTTGTTCAACATAGGCTTTATCACAGTTACCGCATGCAATGTTATAAATTCCCGACCTTTCTATCGTATCTGATTTATTTTTCGGATTAGAAGGTTAGCTTATAAGGTTTCTGATTATGTTCCGCGAACTGCAACACGCATTCATATCTTTCCTTAAAATGTTACTTTCTGCTATTCTGTGAAATTGTCCGTCACTGTGCTAAACATATTTTCATTTCTTCATGTACTGTCTCAATGCTATCGAACTTACACGTGGTTTGATATCGGAATAACGTCCAAAATTGTTAAAATAAGTAACCCTTTTTAATGTCAACCAAATTTTGCATTATTTCAAAGTTTCACTGGAGTCATAAATGAGCTACAATTAGACAGCCAATTCAGAAAAATTTGAGATAGACGACATTACAACATTGCATATTATATTAAAAGCCTTGATTGATGAATCAAAATATGAAAAGTTAAGTATTTTAAACATTTTGGTCGTTATCCCGACAACTACTTGAAAAAAGTTGGTATATCCTAGACCGAAGGTATGCAGTATCGTTTTACTTACCTTTAAGAGGGCTTTGCAAGGAAACTATAATATATAGAATATTCCATTAGAAATAATGAAATATTTTTAGAAAGTAAATCTTTGAGCATAGTGTTGCCCACCAACATTTCCGTTGCCTTCAAAAATACGTCTAGTAGGTTACCGTTGTTAATGACTCATATAACTCGTTGGCATTGAATAGCAGACTGCAAAAGATTCATTCAAATATCATATACAATTTACTTAAGTTGGAAGTTTGCGAGCATTCCAAGAAAAGGTTGTCTTGATTGCTCTTCGGTAGAACACGTTAGCAGTGGTGCGCTTGAGAACAGTCATCTCGAGTCACCATTCCCATGTTGTTGTTAGTAACAAAACCATATAGAAGTCTGGCTAGAGCAACAATGGTTTTTCATTATTTATGCAGGAAATTATTACAATCTAACTTATTTTCTATTTGTTTAGCGAAAGAAATTACTTTATATACGAAATATAGGACCGAGAGAATTTAAAACGAAGAGGAGCTATGATCATCGTTAGCTGGTGATATATTTACCGAAGAAAACCCCGGAGCAAAGAGAGTTAAACCACAAGAGGAGGTTTTGATTATATAGAGCACTCCAGAGTTGAAAAGGGCATTGGAGAAGCGTCACTCTATTTTATACGATATTTTTAACATTACAGCATATAATGTATTCAGCTATGCTTTCTACTGAACAAATTAGTATAAAGGGAAAATCACAATGAAATGACCGTGGACACATAAGAACAGAATTAAAACAAACCATACCTGACTGCTTTAGTTTAGTGATTGCAAAGATTTGGATTTTCTTTTATTAATTAAATAAAATTCCAAAAGTTTCAACATTATCAGTGTACGAGAATATTTATGATAAAGCCAAAATCTTTATTGAATTAAAAATAGGAATTAGGGAGTGATGGGTTGCTATGGTAGTAACGTTTTCCTAAGTACTATAAATAATCTAGTTGCCAAACAATAGGATTTGTGACTTCCAAAGATTCAAATTCAGCTAATAGAAACCTCGTGCAAAATTAAGAATTAAGGTAATCACTCAAATTTTTATATGAAGTTTGTCAGGTAGGTACTGTAGTTACAAAATAGTGCCAGTGAATTACTGGGTGTTTTAAGACAAGCTTCCGATGTTTCGAACATTGATCTCCACGGATTTTTAAATTGATACATCAATAAATGGAGATAAAGATTCACGGTATTTTTTACAGTTGTGGTTATCACCACCTACAATTGCATTCACTTTTACTTATTTTAACGTCCATGTAAGTAAATTTGTACTATGTTTGATATATTTATTTTTTACAATATTTCAGGCCTACAGTAATTGTGATAGGAAATATGCATAACAAATATCTCTCCTGGTATAAAGACATACAAATCTATTTCAATATACTTATGACGTTAAATCTTTGGAAAGATATATAAAACCGCAAGATAAATATTACTACGAAAGCCGACAAGACTAACGCGCAGGATATAAATTGTACGCAATCCGTTCGCTTTGTAACAAGTCGGAATCAAACCACACAACCGCAGTAAAACACGGGATTGACGGAATATACTAAATTAAATCGGGATGTTAAACCTTAAAGCAAACCGTGTTCTAGCTTATTCAGTAATAAATGGTAGTTGCTTGAGTTGCTACCACATCTATCGCAATTTAATTGATTTGACATTGTGATTAAATAAATATTACATACAAACTATAAGCTTAGAACTTCCTTTAGGTGTAGCAAGTAGATTTTTTTCTATGAAGAAAGAAATGAAATTGTGCTTTAGATTCTATGAAAATCCTCTTAGCAAGTACTATAATTGCTTTAATAATCTGCATTTCTACATTAACTTCTTAGATTAAGCCCGGATTATACAGCCATTAACTAAAAAGTGCTTTTATATTTTTAATGGACTCCACGTTTTAACTTCGATTACAGCCATAATACAGCCTTCATTTAGAGCTACAGAACTTTTTGCACTGACTGTAAAAGAGAGAAAAACAATTGAATATCGAATTTTGAAGACTTCAGTTAGAATTATTTTTTTTAATGGAACACCCTGTATATTATCAACTCAAACGAAATAATATGTTGTATACAAAGGTCGATAACAATAATAATAATAAACATTTATTTTCCAACAGGCATATTGCCCAATAATAGGAGAAATGTAGGTAAGTATATACACTAAAAAAAAACAGAATGCAATATATGAAAAAATAAAGAGAAAATTTTTACAAGTTTTACTTAAATAAGACACATCGTTTTAGATATAATAATACACATGAGAAAATCGAATCAGAAATGTAATTGAGCAGATTTAGATCGGAAACATGTCCAAGACAGTGAGAGCGACTAAATGTATAGAAAAAGATGGGAATATCTTTGAATATTTACTTTAGTAACTGTAGTACATTTTTCTTTCTTAATTATTTGTCTTACGTTGATTTTTATTTTTGCCACAGATTGTAGTGTTTCTGATTTGTTTTATTTTGTTTTCTTTTTGTTCGTACTTTTACCAAATAAAGTGAATGATTACTTACAATTAAAATTTCTCAGTTATTTAACGTTTTTCGAGTAGGATGTACGAGGTATCTAGTTTAGTTAGCATTCAAATAATAATTTAGCAGCGTATTGGCTATAAACTGGCAAATTATCTCAGCTTAGTTAAGCGAGACAATCAGAAGTTAAGCGGTCCACGGTAAATTTTCAAAATGTCCAAAACTGAACATCATGCGATGACACAAATCACAGAGCGAAAGGACAGGGTTTATAAAGACTCTGCACTATCGTATGCCACAGTTAAACGTTGATCAAAGTTGGTTCGTTGGGGCAGAGAATCTCTTGAGGATAATCCACGCGAAGGAGGGCCAGTTACTGTAGTGATACCAGAAAACATCAATAGGGGAACAAACAGGTATTTCAGAAACTAGTGTTTTGAAGATCCCGCACGAGCATTTGAGTATAACAAAACTTTGCGCAGGATGGGTCCCAAAATTTCTTGAGCTGTACGAAGCCGATAACATGACCAATAACCAAATAGTGACTGGGGATGAAACAATGGTTCTATACCACGATCCTTTGTCTAAAAGAGAAACAATGGAATGGCGTCGGAAAAGCGAAACCATCCCTAAGAAGGCCAAGGTGACAAAATGCACAAAAAAGGTGGTAACTATAATTTTTTGGGATAGCGAGGGCATCTTGATAATCGACTTGATGTTCGCTGGAAAGCCTTTGCACAGCAATGCTCCTCTCAACACAGCTGCAATTTCGAAGGCTACTGCGCGCTAGTGCGGATTCAAGGAACACGACCAGCCACCGTACAGTCCCGACCTTGCCCGAAGTGCCTATTTTTTATTTTCAAAATTAAAATCTGGGCTAAGAGGGATAAACTTTAACTCCGATAAAGAGATCCAAGAGGCAGTTTTGAGGACAAACAACCATCGTAGTTTTATAGTGGTATTGAAGCGTTGGTTGGACGATCTAAAAAGTGCATTGAAATAGCAGAGGGTTATATTGAAAAGTAAAAAAGGGACTTTTCTTCTACACGACCTCTTTCTTTATTAGACTTAGAATACGCGGACTGCACCTCGTGCATAACATTTTTTTTAATTGCATTAAATATTCTTTCATTTGAGTTGATAATATACAGGGCGTTCCATTAAGAACAATTAATTTTTAACTGATATCTTCAAAATCCCACATTCGTTTGTTTTTCTGTCTTAATTTTTATAATCAGTTTAAAAAATATACAACTTTGGTAATCTAACGGACTCTGTAGCTCTAAAGATAAGGAAGATAACAATAGTGCTGACTTACTTTGAAACAGACTGTATATGTTTAGCTCTACAACAAACTACATACTTTTCTCTCGACATTTTATCGTCGTATATTCATGAAGCCGCCATATTGTTTGTTTTAAAAGATGAAAGCCATGGATTTCAGAATACTTGAAACTTATTCCATGAAGTTTTAATAAGTTCAAGTCAAGTTTTTCTTGTCCTTGAATTTTGCCAAAGGCATTGTTTTTTCATTTACTTTTCTTAGCTATCAAGCTATTTCTCTTTTGTTAACATAGGATATTTGTTTTTATGGTTTCACTTTAATATACCATTGCATTAGAAACGAACAATCCGCTGTTTTATTTTTTGTTCTGTTGTTATTCATAACAATTATGAGAATACAGCATCTCCTAAAAGTCTTGTAATTTTTACATCCATTGTACCAGATTAGATAGAAACAACGCGTTACTGTCTTGCTACAAATTGGTGATTTAAGATTAATTTGTTTTCATTTTTTTCCCTCCAGAAATCGAAAATATGCAAGAGATTATGGGTGCTGTAATTTTTATAGTACAGCTGTATTTCATGATCAAAAATCACGGAAATTTTACTGTTTCTGTCGCTGGTTACATCTGCATTTCTAAAAATAGGGTTGATAAGTTAACTTTACAACGGAACACTGAAAAACATATTGAAAATTGCTGCAAATATGAATGTTTCGTTGGGTACTGCGTCGAAGGGAAGTTTTTAAGCTAAATTATCACAGGTTATGAAACATAGATCGCTCACGTTACTGGAATCAAAACAACAGTCAATGGAACGAAGGCATTAAACATCACCTAATAAAATGAAGTTCAAGTAAACAATCAAGCAAACAAATACTGACACATACAATGAGACCCTAAGTAAACTGCGTCGTGCAGTTCAAAACAAAAGGCGTGGCATACTCAGTACAAGGACGGTTCTGCTTTACGACAATGCTCATCAACACGTTGCTCATCGAACCCAAGACCTCATCGCATCATGTACCATCAAGTACCATTCCATTCTAAAGAAAACGTTCACAGCGCAATATTCTTTTCTCTGTTACATAGCAATTAAATCAATTTTGGTTGCCAACCATTATAGAATCTAATTCTCTTCAATCTTTTTTTGCAAGGAAATTTAAAATAATCTGTGAAACAAGCTATTAAAATATGAAAATAATGTTGTACCCTAAAAGACTTAAATAGTGTGCACCTTCATTCAAATTGATGCAGTTTGTTTAAGGCAAGAGTAAACTCAGACCACTACTCTCTAGGAACAACACTCTGGATTTTACAACGAAACTCCTGCTTTGTAAAACCTGTCTGAGGGCAATCTTAACATATGGTGCATTAATTTGGGCTATGGCGGCGCTGAGTCATGGATGTTAAGACAGATTACTGGGAACCTTCGACACTGGGAAACGCTCGATTGCAGATGGATTCCAATCACCTACTTTGTTCGAACATCTACACCAACTGGCCAGAAGGAGGATTGTATCTATAATTGAGAACATCCATAATCGATTGACGTAGTCTGAGAAACCACACATCTATTAACCCTAGGAAGACACATAGCACTTACCTCAACTAGAGATAATTTATCTACATATGAGAGATAGAAAGTTAGAAGGCCTAGGCTTAGCTTTAGATAGATAAGGAGATCACCAATTTACCTAAATATGTTGATGCGATATGTTCAAAAATGCCCAAATTGATGAAGGTGCAAGAATAGCCTTTGTGTTTGCGTGGTAGAGTAAGCATTGTTGTTAAACCATTAGTTGAGACGCCTGCGTATATTAAAAGAACTGCCAGATAGATGCCACGCCTATAGACATAAGAAGCTATAAGTTGCTTTATATTTGACTGAAATTTATTACTGTTATGCAGGCAAAACGCAGTACTCAATAAGACGTGTTTGCATCTACTACCCCCATATCGACTATCAAATGGCAAAGGTACAACGTGTAATAAAATAACTTAACTTGATTGGTCTAAACTATAACGTTTACGTATTAGCGAATACAACTTCAACGTTTCAACATAGTGTCTATGTGATAGGTTTTATTGAACGATTGTATGTATATGCACCCATCCAAATTTACTACTGCTTTATTTCATTGTTTATTTACATTAAGGCCATGCCACAATGCATAGTAGATCACTATAATCAATGAACAAATAGTTTCAATAGCTGATAAACGCGTACTCTACCTATCTACATTATACTAATGCCAATTCACACTCATGTATAACTCTACACTAACACAATGATAAATTGGCAGAAAATAAACCGTATCTATGCGCAATAGTGATAAAATTACTTCCATGTTATTCCCTTAATAGGCGCTGGCGAGATTGGTCGTCTTCTTTAAAACATATTTAGAAAATAAGATTTCCAAAAGTACCTTCATTATTAGCAAACGTGTTCTTTTTCTTCCGGATGCCTGCTGCTTCTCCGCTCTGGTAAGTAAACAAAAGGATCATTCTGGACCGGCCCCATGCTTATCAAGTTATCTTGATTGGAGTTAGAGAATTTAGCTGCATTGGAACCTGATTAAGATCTTAAATTTAATCAAGCTAACTGAAAAGTTTTAAGTAGTTCAACCGGCTAGAGCTCGGGCATACTTGGTAATGTTAAAGCTAACGCAGTCTACTATTTTGTGGTTTTGTATAAAGTTTACGAATGTAGTGGCGAATGGGAACAGCTTCAAGAAGCAGTTCTTTATGGGAGTGGCTTTACTTAGTAATAACAATGTAAAGTAGTGAATTTCCTTCTTAATTTTAAAACTAAAATGAATTATAGATAATTTTAATTCGTTATGCAAACATGCGATAAGATGCAGCAATTAATATAAGTCACTGGAGCTGTGTTACCAGATCTAATCTGCGTATCATTGCGGTTTAACTTCGGAGTGTTCCTTATCTCACTGGGAGTTAGAAACTTGAAGGAATTAGGAATTTCTCGTATATAGAAAATAGAACTTTGCACAATGATGAGATTAACTAGAACAGAAGAAGTGATTGTACAACATTAGGATAAGCAGGAATAAAGATGAAATAAATAATAGACGCAGCAGCCGATCATAAAAATACTCCCTTTTATGGAATTCTGAACGTTCGCATATTTGTAGATATTTCTTCATAGAACAACAATTGGAAATAAAACAAGCAGCAGCAAACAAGAAGATGGCATTACAAAGTCACTTACGTAGTTAAAATGTTACGTTAAAATTGTTAATATATCTCGTCATGGTATGGTATTAATGGAACCACTCACGGCAAAAGCAAAGTAGGGAGAGAAACTCTAGCTAACATTTTCCGCAATTATGTACAAATTAAGATGTGTGTTGGTTTCTGTTTTTCATTTCCTTCGATTCTTGGGTCTTGTTATGAATATTAGAATTTGGTTTTTTCCTTTTTGTATAGCTGTAGATTATTGCATTTTGCTTGTGTGGATGTGTATATGTATGTACGGCGAAACTCACAAGTAAACGGACACCCAACAGGTCATAGCGCATCAACTCTTCTCTATCGCACCGACTCTGCCTTTCCTAGCTGTATTTTGTATTTAGTCGCTTGCCGGGCCTCGTCCGGTAAGGAACATTTAAGGAAGTTGCATATAAGATGCATGCTTCTCAGGACAAAGAACGATACAGCTGTCTCAACGCGCTATGCGAATCGGCTACCTGCATTGAGTGGGTCGTAGAGTATAACGGAAAATATACAATTGTATACATTTTACTACCTGCTAATAATGAGAAATTCATACACGTAATTTGTAATAAGCGATTGTCGCATTTTGAAATGTAAAGCGTGAAATAGAAATCTATACAGGTGAAATTGTAAAAATACATATGCAAATTGATTATATTATTAGTTACTCCATATAAACAAACAAAATCCATAATCTATTATGCATTATTTATTGGGTATCATGATTACTTTTATTTTAGAATTGAAGCAAAACAGTAAACGTTCGCGATATACGATTTTTTATTAAAATATGAAAAGTTGTGCCGATAAATGTCTACCGTTAGATGATTTTACGTAGTTCTAACAAGTGACAAATGACGAACCAAGTAAAAAAACTTGTAAAGCTATTACATACGAATTTAGACCCTAATTCTGTGGCTTGGGTCTAAAAGGGCCAATGTTAAATACGAAATAAATTGACATTGCCCTTTTAGACCCAGCCCCAGAATTGCAAGATGTAATATGCCATCTTGAAGAATTAATGATATCGTGTGATCACGAAGCGAATGGTTTTATTATCATTCTTCTTATTTTAGACATTACATTTAAAAAATATTAGTCAATTTTATTAGGTATTAATCGCCAAAATAATCATTGTTGTGCATTTATATACGAATTTAAAAAGGCATCATTGTCATTCTTTCAAAACTGAATATTTTTTCTTTTTTATATGCATATGTAGATAATTGTTGTTTTATATGCATTGAAATATGAGTGAAAGAGAGAATAAAAATAATCTGAAAAGGAATTACTATAACATTAAAATGTTCATGTTATTTCAATAAACATAATCGTAGACATCAAAAAGCTTTTCGATACGAAGCAATACAGTAACTGCAAACAACTGAAGTGGTAAGTATGTGGAGTGTATATGTAGGTATTTTCGTTTCGCTGACATGAAAGAGGAAAAATAATAACAGAAGCAAGCGTATCATTAATAACTTTATTGCACGTTAGAATTCTACAGTCACAAAATTAAAATAAAAAACGTCAATTGAAGTTACAGAAAACAAAAAAACAAATATCAATAATACAGAATTATAAACAAAATATGATTAGCGGGTATTTATAACCCGCAGTAATACAACAATAAACCAGAGTAAAATTAAAATGGTGACAAATCATAGACAGGTTGGCTAGGCGATACCATTGAGTATTTTCCCACTCAATGCATATACTATACATATAGCAAAGGAACTGAAAAGATATAATATGCCAAACGTGTCACTATCATTTTCAATGAGAAAAGCATAGGATAAGAAAAACTGCAAGGCTTACTTACAACAAAGATAAAAAAAGTATTATAGATCGGAAATAATAAAACAAACATGTGGATGACAAGACATACTAGGTATACATTATAAAACAATGCAAACATTTCTAAACTGAGAAGTTATATAAGCATTTGTGTGCATGTCAATGGCAGCGTATAAATAGACAAAAAAATGATATATAAATAAAAATAAGATTTCATTCTAACATTAACATTACAAAATATATTAATATTTGTAGATACATATAAGATACTTATGTTTTTGCAATAACGGCATAGTAAAATGAAAAAGCCAACGTAACAAATATATATAAAAAACTGAAATAACATTCTGGTAATACAAATACAATATCAAGGGCATAGTAAAATTAAAAACGAACGTAACAAAAATATATAAAAAACTGAAATAATATTCTGGTAATACTGAACACATTAATACCTAAACAAACGTAACAAAAATATATAAAAAACTGAAATAATATTCTGGTAATACAAATACACTATCAAGGGCATAGTAAAATTAAAAAAGCAAACGTAACAAAAATATATACAAAACTGAAATAATATTCTGGTAATATTGAACACATTAATACCTGGTCCAAAAACCATTGTTTTCTATCGTAGCCTGCATTCTGCTACGCATGGAAGCAACAAGATTCGGGCACGACGGTTTACCACGTAATCCTTCCCAAATACTTGTTACATGGTCGCGCAGATTTTGCTTCGTACGAATTACTATATCTAAATTGTCCTCCCAGTTGGTCGTCATAATCCCCCATAGATTCTCAATTGGATTGAGATCGGGGGATTTGGCAGGCCATGGGAGTAATTCTATATCGGGATGGTTTTCAAACCAATCCCTTACAACTCGCGAAGTATGTACCGCGGAATTGTCCTGAACGAGAGTTATGCGAGTAGGTGGGGGATATAATGCCCGAACACTCGGCAACATAATATCCTCCAGTACATCGACATATTCCTCTGCATCCATCCGCGGACTCACTTCTACGAGTTCGCCAGGTCCCGCCGCCGACATCCATCCCCAAAAGGCAACACTGATGCGACCACTTTGCCGCCTCGGCAGTACATGTTGTGGATCATATCTGGTGTTATTTGGACGCCAAAGGTATTTTCTGCCATCCTGGGATGACCTGAATACCTTCTCGTCCGTAAAAATAACACCAGTCCAATCACGTTCTAAATTTTGCTGAGCAAAACGTAAACGTGATTGGGCATGATCCGCCGTCATGTCTACCTTTTTCGCTGGGCTGCGGCAATGAAGACCGATGTTGTGGATGTTCCTACGAATTGTCATCCCTGAGCATTGCAGCTGAAGGGTCTCCTTCACTTTGGTGGAAGTCGTGAAGGGATGCTGCGCTAGATGTTGTCGTAGCCGATGGATGTCGTTGTCGGTTAACTTCCTTGGCGGTCCCGGCTTAGGCCTTGATTTTAAGGCGACATCTTCATTTTCTGTCTGCCATCGCCGAATCCACATATGGCATTGTGATTTCTAAAAAGATGCAGGGATATACGATAAATTTTACGAAAGGAGTGCAAAAAGTTATTTCTTATCCCAACAGTAGTTATAATTTCGAAGTAAACGGGAGTGTTTCAATACTATAGCTATGCTAATTCTAGACACGCTAATTTTATTATACATATCTTCAAAATAAAGGAAATTTTTTGAAGGAAATATAATCATGGTTAGGATACGTTATTTGGAGCCAAACAAGTGAAAGTCAATAAAAAGTGGAAATTTTTAATTTTTTTGACTAGTAATCAATGCACGATTGATAACGCATGATAAGGTGCCAAGTTTATCCAGGTGGTCACATTTACAGGTTCTACTGTATTTGTTATGATTAACATTGTCATGATAATGAAATGATAATTTCAAATTTATAGAAACATTTAAAACGTATAATGTAACATATTAGTAGTTCATTCGAAAAAGATTATGAAAATAAAATCAAAACGTCAGGAAAGATTTTAAATAATAAAAGTACCCAGAAAAAATAGTATATTATTCAATGAGCATATAATAGGGCTTATTATTAACGAGCGAGACGTTTATGTCACGAGCCGTATGCGAGTGACAGAATTCACACGAGCTAATACATAATAGCCGATTATATGCGAGTAGAATACTATACATTATCCCCGATTCATAGCTAGAGTTTAGAAAATAAACTTTAAATATTCGCTAATACATATACTTCAAAATATTCAAATGGCTACGTCACATAATCGTACCGATAGTAACCATACGCGTAACCATGCTAGAATATTAGAAATAAAGTGAAACTCACACGTATTTAATAAAACGGTATTACTATAAGGTTCGAATAGAGACATTTTTCGCACATTATACAGCAATCGTGGATAAATATATTATTATATAATAAATAGCAGTAAAGAAAAATCATATTACATTCTTAATAATTTGGATAAGGGTTGGGATTAATTAATTCAAGTGATTTAATTCAAGAATTAAATATTTTTCTTTTCAAAGTCATGACTTTTTTAAAAAGTGAATGGGTCCTGATTTATGGCAAAAAAGTAAAAACATACATAGTCTCGAAAAACATTAGCATTCTTTTGTGCAGTCGGGTAGAAAGAACAGACTGGAAGTTGTTTTTTTGTTATTTCTTATTGCACATTTTAATTTGACGACATAACGACATATAGAATGTATATGTAATTATCAGAAAATGAATACAAAATGAAGTATGGAAAAAACCTATATGGTTTTCCTTCCCAAATAAACAATCACTTAGTTTTTATCTGTATGTAACATAATAGTAAGAAAGATAGTAAAGAATCAATTACTATTTACCAGTTTGATTAACATTTTCATTGTACGGGTCCTCCTTAGCAGTTTTTTCTACGCTTTGTCTGTCTCGAAAATCGGAGTGCTATCATTATAACTGTTCAATTATTTAGTTAACTTGCTATATTATCTCTACGATACAGAACGTTGCGAAATTTTTAATGGGATTTCGCCGTTCAAGTAGCTGTTTAGTATGTTCTATTTTACGAAATTTCCATTTAACGAACTTTTTTCGCCAATTTATCTATTTCGCTAAATAGAAGTTCCACTGCATTTTTCAGTGTTATACTCTACTCTATATATTGTTCTGATTTCAAATTAAAATGCGCAATAAAAAAATAGCAAACTAGCAAGTAATTTTTTTAAAAATCACATAAGTCAGGACATTACGACTTTTTTAAAGTCACGACTTTTTCATACTTTCATTTGGATACACATGTCACTTGCTTACCTATCTCAACAGTTTGAAATATTGTTAACGTGGCTAGATGTTAACTAGGTATAAAAACAATACGATAATATATATTGAACGGATTGAGATTGATAATTTTTGAAATTAATAATTTTTATTCTTACCGATAAATTTACTTCCTCTGCAATCTGGCGACAACTTAAGCCTTGCTGCCATAAAGTTACAACTTTCGAACGTGTCTCTATGCTCGATTGGCGTGGCATTTTTCTTGATAATTAGAATATGTGTAGTTAACAAAATCGCAACTAATTGTAATTTTAATGTCTGATGTAAACTCGTTGAACGGAAAATGAGTACTGAAGTATATCTGCGTATTTTACCCTCCTAAATATTATTTACTATTATTGGTAATAATTATTGGCATCTGGGTATTATTCATACGGTTATTCCTTTAATCCAGCGGTTCCCAAAGTGCGGCCCGCGGGCCAAATACGGCCCGCAAACCTTGTGAATGCGGCCCGCGATATCGATACGATATATTATATTTTTATTTAAAAATAAATAAGTAAATAGTAAAATAAATAAATAAACAAATAAAATAACATAAAATATTTTAAATAAATTCTTACAGAACTTTAATCATAAGCTATTGTATTCATAAAATATTGTTTAGTTTATATAAAAATTGTAGTATATATACATTCTATTTATTACACACTGTATAGAAATATAATATAGTAATCTAAAATAGATACAGAACTGTTAATCATTTCTGGCGCATTTAACACAAGAGAAACGAAAATTTCAAGAAAAATGGAGTATTTTATATCTTGCAATTGAACAAAAAAATCAAATTACTTGTCTTATATGCCAACAAATGTGTCTGTTTTCAAAGAATACAATATAAAACGACACTACGATACGCATCACAGTAATTATAATGATATTAATGGTAATGAAAGACAAATAGAATATGAATCTCTACAAAAGTTCTTTAGTGGTTAGAAATTAGTGTTCAAACAAAATGAATCTTCCGTTTCGGTTAGCTATGATATGACGCAAGAAATTGCCAAACATAGTAAATCAATTTTAGAAGAATTTTAAAAGAATTTTATGTTGAAAGTTGTTGACATAGTGTGCCCAGATAAATAGACGTTATTGAATGATATTACGCTGGTCCAATATTACAAGGTTGTATGTTACAATTTAAATAAATATTGGCTTAGTACTATTACAAGGAACTGTGTTGTCTGGGCTACACATACATACATTGTTTTCTTTTTATCTGAACCCAACAGAATTAGTAAGAATGTTAATATATTGAAAAAACATTACCATATTTCTAATCCTAAAGTAAACATTTTAAAACTCGTTATTCTCACTTTGAAACATGTGGAAAATTGGTAAAAAGAAATATTTAAATATAAGTATTTAAAACAAAAAAAAAATCGTGGATATTGTTTTGATGTTATCCCGTTTTTTTTTTGGCCCGCCAAAAATGTCGGTAATATCAAATTGGCCCGCCTAAGAAAAACTTTGGGAGCCCCTGCTTTAATCGCTATATGAAGAAAAGGTTTAAGCATCATTAATAATATATACAATTTCATTTGTAGATTAGGAAGATCTTATACCTACTTTCCTTGGAAATTTCCGATGTAATTAATAAGTATTTAATCTGCAGATTTATCAAACTATTCGCACAGCACATTGTCCGAAATTTTTCTCACTATTATTTACTATACACACGCATTGCAGAAAATGGTAATTATATCGCCTTAGTTATATATTTTACTAAAAGGTAAAAAAGAAAAACGCGTCTGTTCTTTTCCACTGGTCCTTGTATAATTTCCGTTTAAATTCCGCCATTCCGTTCTTTCCACCTTTCGTTCGTTTATGAATAATAGTTACAAGAAATTCAAAGCATACTGTATTTTTTGACGTGCCTTATATGTAGCTCCTGGTAGCTCTACTGCCATATACATTATTATATTGTTATTGTTACTATACTGTCAAGAAAACTAAATAACCGTTATTTTTTCGTTGCGACTTCGGTTTCAAGCAGAAAAGAAGTTTTTGCTTTTCTCATTTTTATACCACTATTTTCCATACTCTTAAACCTTTTGGGTAAATATTTTTCTCGAAATACATACATTTTTACACAGAAAACAATAGTTGGTAAAATATGCAGGTTTCTCCTAATTATTCTAGCATCTGCATTTATTTTCCTAAAGGATAAACGCAATTAGGACTATTAAATATTAATGACACTAATCCATTTCAAAACAAAACTGGGAAAGCCTGCACTTAATACTTAATACCATCTTGTCTTAATGTTCATCCTCGAACACCTGATTATTACGTGATACTTTGAAAATTATTGGTTTCTATGAAATGCCCATTAGTGTCTATTAGTAAAATGCATTTATAAATAATGGATATGCTTGAAAATTTGCATAACGATATTACAAATAGTTCGCTACATACATAAAAGTAAACAGTACTTAAATAGATTTTAATGATCCATCCAAGAAATATATATTTCTACATTTTTCTAAGCAATTGCGACTTGCCTCCAAACTTTCCGTCGGTAGTGTAAATACGGCAAAAAAGTTAAATCGTTCAATAAAACAGTTGCCCCGAGATTAATTCAACAAAAAGAATTCCGAAAAAGAAAGAACAATTTTTAAAGCAGTGAAATGCAAAAAACAAATACATATATAAATATACTTATAAATAACAATAACTTTCATAAGAAATAATTCCCGCGACCGATGCTGTAACACTCGCATATAATACATATTTAGTCGGTTTAGAAATAATGATCCTTCCTTAAACTCTAACATCGATTCGCTGACTATTATTCGGTACGGCGCGGCGCGGCGGCATATTCTATACAGATTGTAAAGAGGGTTTTTATGACATGCATTTCATACCAACGCCAACGTTGGTTACTCGAGGAAAGCCGGTGATGAAGTAAGCTAAGGCGATGCGGGTAGTTGGAGCGGGGCGACTCGCCTAAAAGTGCGATAGAGACGCACAACTTGCGCACAACTCGTATTGTCCGGTTACATTTGTTTATTGCCGTACAGTTTGTTTATTATTAACGAAATTTAGATTGAACAAGAAACTGAATCCAACAGGACATGTTTCTTCCTGCACAGCGTCATCAGCGTTGCTCCAAGTGCTTCACACCTCAAAATGTGAGAAAAAATCAAAAAGAAATTCCAGAAAGCCCTGCATCAGCTAAGTCAGTTGATACTGACGTGCTGGTCTCCCTGCAAAAAATAAAGTAACCTAAAGCAAACTAAATTAAACAATAATTCTATAATAAACTATACATACATATACACATCCACACGTAAGCACAAGTAAAATGTAACAACCCACACAAGAAAGCGCTTAGTGTTATTAGAAAATTATTTTGTACAACTTAAATATCGTGAGAATTAATAGTGAATCCCTCAATGTTTTTCAAAAGAATTTTGCTTTGTATCTAATATCTATAATTTATGCTTCTTGGTAACCAAACAAATACGAAAACCAATTTGATGAACCTTTCCATTTTACAGAAAATACCAGCTAACTACCATGCTATTCTTTTAATCCTCTGTTGGATAAATTGCAATTACAAAACGTGTCGAGCAAGAGACTATAGACCGCTACCATATAAGGAAGATAAATGGCCAACGGAACATTGTCCCGGTGGGAACAACTACATGCACGAAAGAAGTGCTTTTACACGTATTATCGCGATCCTCACGGGACTAATCCTTCTTTTATTCCATATTTCCCTGTTGCACGAGGTCACTGCAATCGACTCCGATACTTTCCCTGAACGCTAAATGATTAATGATTGGATCTAAGTGAAAATATTTTAAGAGCAGCATCAACTGCACATTCTAAGTGATAATTCTTTTGTATCGTAGGTTTAAATGTTAAATGAACGTAAAACGTTCTGACGTTAAGCTGTATTTCTGCTAAAACAATGCTTAAAATTGAAAAAGCAGACAATGGAAAATAGATTATCCGCTGTAATACTCGACGAGGGCCCAAATTAGTATAGAACATTGAATTTAGCATTATTTAATGCAAATAAAACATATAGTTGTACCAACATTATGATGTGGAACAAGTTCATTTTCGGAAAATATTTAAAAAAATTAGTTTTGAAATAAATAAAGCAAATGTTTCCATTTTCATCCGTAACGAAAGCCGTCCTCTTACATTTAGACCAAGACATTTCCAGATTTTCCATCATCAGGATAATATCTTTATGCTAGTAGTTAAAATACGAAAATATTCTAAAGAATAATGGAAAACAATATATTTCACCTGCTAAATTAATGTGGATAGTTCTAATGCACCTATTGGTTGCAATATCAATTTCTGTGTTGAAACAAAGATATTTTGTCGTATGGCCTAAATCTTAGCTTTGACAGTATCACATCTGCTTTCCTTTACCTTTTCTGTGGAACAAATATTATAAACAACAGGTTTTCTTTCTCTTTGGATAAAAACCCTTATTCTGAGCAAGGCTTCAATTATATGTAGTTCAAGAATATATCTTTTGCTTCAATTTACATTCCTATACCAGTTGAGATCTTATTCAATGGGGGCACTTATGTATGTTGTCGACTGCAGATACAGTAATGTGTTTCGTGTCTCAAATGGAAAGTAAATTTCAATCCTTAGCATAGCTAAAAAGACTTGAAATTACTTATTAGAGTATCTATTAGTTGTCCTTATACGTCTTTATGCGTCCCTTTCTTCAGATATATTATTCAAGAAATCATTTATATTACTTTTGCTAAATGAGCGCCTCTATACATAAATATAAAATCAGTATTCTCCGATGGAAACGAATATATTAATTAAGGAGCGTCTATATAGTTATAGGTTCTTCATATTCCACATAGAACATGAAACTACTTGATGTAGGTCCAAGAAACTAGTCAAATTAACCGTAGCAGAAGTTTCACAAAGTTTTGATTACGCCATGCTTAAAGTAGAATGATGTCGAGGCAATACTGTGTAGTTTTTGAAACCCGAGTTGGCTTCAAAGTCAGAATTTTTGCCCAAAATCTTAGTAATCCTGTCACTTTTGCAGTGCTTTTGATAAAGTTAAAGTCAAAGTTGCTAGCAATTTGGAGTGCTCGATTTTTTCAATAGGATTTCAAAAGCAATACACAATTCCTAAAAGCAACTGGCACAATAGGGATTTGCAGATGCAGGCAATAAAGAGATGAAGCTTATCGTATTGGTGTCATATCATCCCATAATTTTCTTTCTTTGAAACCCATGTGATTCCGAAAAATTATTTCCTTTACTTGCGTTATTAGCTCTTATGGTACCTATATATTCTCCTTTGGTTTTATTAACACATCTGTTATCTGCATTATTGTGTGTGGTTTTTGATTTATTTACATTTTTTGCATTAATTCCTTTTGCGTTATTCTTAATTTCATCTACTGCAAGTAAAGTAAAAGGTGAAGCGAGATCTTTCGCCGTATGGTACAACATGAGGATGGGATGGGACAATTCGCTGCGTAGACAACTAGCCGCAGAAACAAGTAGCTGCATTTTCAAATTATTTGTAAAATATTTACGTTTACAACATTTTATGTATGGTTGCATACATGAGCATATTTATTTTGAGAATATAACCATTAAATTGTAATACTAGTTAAGGATTCTGCCAATGAGGCAAGGCAAAAAGTTAGAAAAGTCAAATTCTTCCAGTTATTCATTGTATTGAAAATCAAACCAGAAAGGTGAAACATTTGTCAATTTAAGATTACATGCATAAGCGTGTGAACAAAATGTTGTCAGCATTCTGTTTTTCATATTTTACACCCTGATGAAGAATAGAATTACATTCGAAAAATGTTGGTGATAGAAATAAAGAAAAATACATAAATTAGACTCTTTGGCTTGTATAATTGAGGCAGTTCGTATTACAATTTCGCGATACAATTTAGTAGTTGCGTTGTTCTCCATTACATCTGCTGTTTCCATTTCATTGTCATTTTCTAAGTTCAACGTTTTCTTTTTGCCTGACTTTATAAATTCAATACTTTATACGTCTTATTTGTAAATCCAACATTTTCTTTGTTTTATTTTCTTATAAATTCAATATTTCATTTGTTTTTTCATTGAAACTTTAACATGTACGAATTTAATCTAAAAATTGATTTAATTTCTTATAATGCCCACAAATAGAATTGTCCGTCGCTCTTTCGCCCAATTTTTGGGTTCCATCTGTAGGGGACAGCAGCTCGGAGCAATCGATATTAGATGTGGTGTATCGAATAAATATATGAAATAACGAGAGCGTCTGGGTAGCTGTGGTTGTATGGCATTTTTGCTGGAGTGATCGGCTGTTTGCTGGTGTCGCCCAATCATACGCTCGGGCCCCGGTAGGGTTTCGTAGTGGCCCTAATATTACACGTTTGAACGTTGCGATACATATAAATACACACACGAAAAGGAACCGAATTATGTAATTAATATATACAATGTTAGTGTATTTGCATTTGTTTTATATGATCATCAACATCTTTCTACGTTACAGAGGGAACTGTTTATTTAATAAAGTAATTTTTTATACCTATGTACTGTGTTTAATTTAGAGAGCAATTGAGTAAGCGAGCCAATATACAAACATTACATATATCCAAACATAAGCGATTGGTTCCGCTCTTCACAAGGAGCTTCGGCGTCAGACGGCTATCGGCATTGTTCTTCAAACCAGGACGTAACAATTGGTATAGAGAAGACATAAAGAAACTAATTAACATTTATGAGAAGAATCCTATATTATGGCATACAAAATCCAAGAAATATCATGATAGGGAAAAAATATTAAGGAATTTAGAATAATCTTTCGGGTGTTGTCATGTCGTTGAGTTTACTTTGACTGTCTTTACGTATTATGAGATCTATCCAACTAATTTTATTACATACTAAACCTGTACTACAAAATTTTGAAATTGTTGGGCGTCCTTAGCTTGAATTTCCGTTATTAAAGTGCTACATGGCCCCAATTCTACTCTACGTTGAATCCATGATTTAATCCAACATTCTCTCTAGTCTTCTTCTGCTAATTTTACAATTAATTTGAAACGGAGATACTTGTCTCTGCGACTAGTTTACGCGACGAGTTTTCCGCGGTGAGTTGGTCGGGACGAGTAGGCTGTGGCGAGTTGTCCTAGACCGACATCAGGAACAGTCCTTTTAAAGAATGAATTAGCCAAATTGCAATTAGAAATAAGTTTTCTTGCAACCTACAACTAGGTTTTGTAAAACAGTGTTCTTCTATTAAATATCCTTTGACACTGCGCTTCATAATTAAATTCCAAACACCTTTATTCTAATATTCAGACACATATGTAGGTATAAAATAAACACCATATGGGCCGTAATCTCTTCAACTCATTAAATGAAAGTAAAGGGTAAAGTGCGAATGGCGAATTATAAAATTTGGATATGATAAGCCGGAAAGAGCATCAGCAACATACGTATAACGCTACTATAAATCCTGCCGAGCGTGCGAAGGCAGATAACACGTACATATATATTCATTAATTTTCTAAAGCACGCGGTATTTAATTTGAAATATTATCAAGATATTTTTCATTTAATGGCAGTAACGGTTATACCGGAATCATTTATTATCAGCAATGACCGTTAATTAAATGGCTTTATAAACGATGCATTTATTAGATCGGAACGATGTTATTTAATTTCAGGCGAGGGGTAAAATCGCCATATTTCATTTAAACAAAGATTCGATCTCACATCTGCTACATTTTGTTATTTCAATTTCGCGTTTCACAAATTGTTTCGTAAAGCAGGGACAGTTTCGAGGTACATGTTACATTTTGTCTGTACTGAAATATCTTCCCTCAGCTTGGAGAGGAACGTAAATAGCGGTCATTTTAAATCAAGGACGTGATAGATTGTATATATGGTTATGTGGAAATAAGTACAATATCAGTACGACTAAATATATGTTTTTTGGGGGTAGATACAAATTTAATTCTTTAGCAAATGATAACATTAAAATAACTATTAACTATATGGAATTAGAAAAGGTTTCAAATATAAAGTATTTGGACGTTATAATTAACCTGAGCAAATATGCGATAACAGCCGGAGGCGTGGCGAGCGCATAAAAGCTTACACATAAACTAGAAGGTAAGAAATAAATTATAAAACGTGCTGAAACACTTACCGTTTTAAAAGTTTCCCGTGAAATCGCAAACTGGGTAACATCTGTTAAATATTTGAATCACTAGATATGTTTCCACAGCTCAAGTGAGTACGATGTGCGGAATAAATGTTTTTTAATGCCGAAAACGACCGTTCGACATCTAGCCATGTTATATTTGCATATTTAAAATAATCTTTGAAACAAATTAATGCATCTTCACACGCACCTTCACAAATTTGTCTTAATATAAGAAAATCGGAGTCTTTCTGTAAAACACTTTCAAATTTTCGTATTACACACCAATTTATTTCGCCTTCTGCAGCGCATAACTCTGCGTGAACATTATTCACAATTTGGACAGAATTCACTAGCGATATCGAAACATTTTGTAATTTTGCTATTCCCTCCGCTAGTCCGAAATAATTGTTGTGAATAGTTTGTAAATCTCTTTTAACCTGACTATCTTGAAATATTTCCTGGCTTTTCTTGATTGCTGCAGCGTCTATGAGATTTAATTTTAAAACTACCTTCTTTACTTGATCAAAATATTTGTTGTAGTAAAACGCAGCCTGCAACCATGTTCCCCAACGTGTATCAATAGGCTATGGTGGTTCAGGTAAATCAGGACACAGTTTGTGAAATAGTCGGGTACGTTTCGGGGACTTTAGAAACACTGCCTTTGTACTAGCAATCAATGCATTTACTAGTGGGAAACATGTAGGAATCGTTTGTGCCGCAAAATTTAGAGTATGGATTTTATACGTTACATGTAAGAAGTTACCACTGTGTTCTTTAAGAGATCGGTCCAAAGAACGCATGTTTGCGGCACCATCACTCATAAACATTAAAGGTTGCTTAGTTGAAACCTTCAATTTATTCAACGAGTTCAACACCTCCTTTCAAATCTCATCGGTAGTACAATTTATAACTCTTTTGGAAGCAAGTAAGGAGGATGACGGTCGATGTGGTTCCATTGTACGTACCATTACATTAACCACAGAATGTTTTTGACGATCTGCTGTTTCGTCCACACGCAACCACAATTTTTTATCTTTCAATTCCGTTTTCATTCCTTTTTGTTCACGAACAAATGGCACTACATTTCGTATCGATGTCCGACTAGGTAATTTACAGTCCGCATATTTATTCCAGACGGAGACAAATGCTTCTTTGTACAGTAAACGAAACGATAGATTACATAAAATAAGAGTAACACATAAATCAAATGTAAATTCTTCTTAGTCTCGTATGCCACTTTTTGCAAAAGAATGCTGTTTGCTTTCGATGTGACATAGACAATGGCTTCTGGACCAACATATTAAAGGAATTTTACAAACTAGACATTGAATTTTAGCGCCATCAAAAATTAAGTCCAGCATATCCACTATAAAGTTTTTAGCGGTGTCTGCCATTGGTCGTTTTCGCGACGTACCTAACTGCGACATTTTTAAAGCAAACACAAGCGTACAATTACGAAATAAGTTACGACAGCCTACATATACACAAAACTGCTCGCATGCAGTATCGATTTAGTACTGACGCTGTGAACGCGTGAAATAAATAATCGCCGACTTCTACTTTTTTTGTGCTTCCTATTAATGCATCTACCTCGGGAGAGCATTGTCGAATGGTTTCTGCCACAAAATGTAAAGCATGCACTTTACACGTAACATGTAAACATTTGCAACCATTTTCAAGAAGAGAACGGCCTACCGAACGCATTATCGCTGCGCCATCGCTCATAAACATTAACACTTTATCTTTTGAAATTTGAAATTTTTCCAATGTACTAAGTACAACCTTCGTAATTGCTGCAGCAGTACACTCTTGTAATCTTCGGCTAGCTAGGAACAGTGGTAATGTAGGTTTACTAGAGTCTAATATGCGTACCATAATATTTACAATTTAATTTTTTTTACAGTCTGTTGTCTCGTCAACACATAACCAAAGAAATTGTTTTTTCAATATGCGTTTCATTTTCTTTTCCACGTCATCGCGTACAAATGCAACATGCTTACGTGCCGTTTTCTCCGTTAGCAACCGCAACTCGGGGTTGTATTTGTACCAAAAGTCCTTAAACGGTTGTTTATCGAGTAAGCCTAGTGGCAAATTACAGTTTATCAACATAAAAATTACATTAAAAAAATGCACTTCTCGATGGCATGCCCATTTTTTTTTTCTGAGTTGTGCGGAATTTACGTGTCTTGTACAGTTCCACTTCTTACTTGACATCAAATGTATTTTGTACACTTTACAAACTTCTTACTCCCGTTGTAAAACAAATCGGGAAAGTCAGAAATAAACTTATTTACTATGTTTTGTAAGGGTCGTTTTTTAGCCTTCGACATGTTCACCAAAAACTACAATTAATAACTATACTTCATTCACGTTAAGAGTGCAGTAGATAGCGCTGCGATCGGCGTCCATATTACACCGAGGAAATATACCGGATAGGAAAACAGCGGTGAATTCGAATTGTTAATTGACAGCGTCGTAAGCGTTAAAAGTTTGGTTATCAACATTTTGTAGTAAATAGCAAAGTGTAATATCGCATGAAATTATAGTTCGTCGTATTTTATGTGCGATATGTTATGGTTATATTATGACGCGATAAAATAAAACAAGTGAACAGTTTGATTTGTTGGAGCTTAACTGTATTAGTAAATAAATGGGATTACATTTGGCGTTAATTGAAGAGAACACAAATATCATACAATAAACTTTTGCTCGTATTACAAATTTATATAGTTTTTCTACCCTTTTAATATTTGAATTAACATTAATAAAAAAAAAATTGTTTAGTTTCAGCATTTTATTTATAAAATAACTAATGTATACATAAAATAAATATATACTATGTGATAGTATGAACAAGATGAACAGATAATTTCAATTTATTCTGCAAATCTGATTAACTTAATACACATACGAATGATTAATCGGATTCTGAAGACAGGTCTGACGATGATGGTGATGTATTTGCTGTTATGATAAATTCTTCAAACATATCTTCAATGATATTATCCAGTTGATACATCTTATTCTCTCGTTCGATAACATGTTTGATACAATTTCTCCACGCATCATTACCCACAATGTTTAGCCCCTCAATTAGCAACGTTTTGACCTTGGATAATTTAAAAGTTTTGTTATTAGCAGGGACATGATGTTTCACTTGTACCCATATAAGCTCAATGGGGTTTAGATTGCAGTGATATGGAGGCAATTTTAGAATTGTACGACCACTGTCTAATACCATTTGATCGATAACATATGTAATAGGATTATCAACAATATTTTTTTGCAAATTCAAGTAACTCAACCTTTAATAAAGTATTGTCAGCGCCAATTTCTTTTGCAAGAAGCCATTCAATCAATTCTTGCTTCTTCCAGGCAGAGGTAGGCAATTTTTCGATTCTGACTGAGTGGTAAGGAGCATTGTCCATGACAATAAGAGTTTCGTTCAAGAAAAGGTAGTATATTTCTCATCCACTCAGTGAACACTTCGCTATTCATGTTATCATGGTAATCTGTTTTCTTCGATTTGAAAAAGAGGAGACCATTTTCAACGAAACCATCATCGTTACCAATATGCAATATAATTAGACGTTTCCCTTTTCCTGCAGGATTCCTTAGTCCCATGGTAACCCCTTCCACAAATGCTTGTCTTGCCGTAAGTACTGTGGTGTCTTCCTATATCTTTCGTTTTGTATGACCTACGTTGACCCAAGTTTCGTCTAAGAATATGTCCTTCTACCATCTGCATGAAATTTCCTGATGTTGCTTAAATATCAACGTCTCCATAATACAATATCTTGCCGTTCCATTAAAACACTGTTTCGACTTCGCTTCATCCACTTAAACCCCAACTTCAAGATCTTCCATAATGTTGTTCTTTTCAATATGGGCAAAGTATCGTCTGCATTAACAACCTATAAGATTTAGTAAGGTGATATAAATGTATATATTATATTTACACTCAATATATTTATGCATGTTGGTAATTCGTTCTTCAAGAAAAAGGAATGCACGTGTCTTCTAATGATTGACTTTTGCGTTTCGTCCAAAGAATCATATATTGTATGACGAAGTCGTTTTTTAGGAGGTGAACTAACAAGTCCCGTGATATCCATTTCTTTTACAATACCCCATGTTCTTTCACCTAGCCCAAGTTGCTTTGCAGCCAGTTTAACAGCTGCCGACTTAGAATTGTCCTGCTTGAAGTCCAGATACAAATTATAAGCCATAAACCTTTGCTTACTGCTAACATGCTTTTCCGGAGGATTTTTTGATGCCCCTGCTGGTGGGTTAAATACCTCTTTATCAGCCATATCAAAACTGTTGTAACAAATACTATGTTATCAGTATTATTTTATATAATTATTACAAGAATACCTTCCAATGTTCAAGAGTAGCAAGTAGAGCTCTAAAAAGAACTATTTTGCGACAATTTGCTTATAAAAACAGACCGAACGACAATAAAAAGCAATAAATACAAAACCAAAGCCAACAAAGATGTTTGACAAATGACATTAGATATCGGTGATATTTCGTTTTATCCAACTTAATTTCATTTACTGAATACCACGGAATAAAATGTTTTTTCTGTATGTGAATTTGCCTCGTCTATTAGCCAATCACAAGTCGGGAATTTTTCGCCTATCTATTTTATCGCTGCAGTCTTACAATGAATGAAGTATACGTCTGTATCAATAAAATCAAAACGCACTACACTAAATAACAACTACAATTAATAACTACGTCTATATCAATAAAATCAATACGCCCTATCCGCTATCCATTGCTAAACAGAACTGAGTGATGATGATTTGTCGTGTCGTATCATAATCGACCAGCTCTCTCCGCCCGCCTAAACACAGTCACACCGCCGCTGCGATTGCTCTTCAGTTACCGGGCTCTAGTCATTGGACATTGCATTAGACATAGTAAAGGTTTTTTTATATAGACGGGTATCAACGGGATCAGACATCAGGTAATATATTTGTAAATTGTCTAAGAATGTATAATTCACTGCTAAACACTATTAAGGAGTGTAGTGAAATTAATATGTATAAATTTATGAACACATTAAATTATATTTTTAAGTAGATATGGGCATCATTGTTATATATGTGTAAATAGCAAATGCTAAATAAATACTACTTACTTAAGTACATACTGTGTACAGAAAACTATACGTTAATACGTTTCGACATATTCTACATATTTTTAAAATTTCAATTCTGAAAATGTTTTCAACCATCTGGCACTTTTGTAAATCGAAAACAGATGCGGCATTCCTTATGCAAAAAAAAAATCATTATGCTGTTCCATCCATTAGGGTAATAAATAAAAGAGGACTTAGCACTTATCCTTGCCTTACTCTAGTTTTCATCCAAGATTTATTGGATGTGTGGTTGTTTTATCTTATTATACTTTTTTGTAAAATAAACTTATTTTTAAGTGTACTTACCTCTTTTATTTCCGTTAAATCTTGGACACAGAAGTTACCTAATGGTTGATTTGGAGATGAACGCAAAGCTGACACAAACACCACGATACACTACTCACAGTATTTGCATAATTCATAAAATCAATTTACATCTTCACGGCGTAATTGCATCAATTACCATATAAACAACATATGACAGTTACGAAAATATTGTTTTTGCAATTGTATTTAATACTAGCATCATCTGGTGGTGAGAGGCGCAATTACAAGGAATAGTTTTCACCGATAGATACCCTCTTGTTATCAGGAAATTTTATCAAAGATAATAAAGACAAAGTAGGAAACTAAACTATTTTATTTGTGAACAAGTTACAAATTTGCTAAGATTAGATAATTAACATTAATTTTCGGTATTTTTAAAAAACCTTTCAAAATTCACCGGAGCCGATTCACGAGTCCAAGGGTGACCAAAACCTGTTACGTTTACTTTGTCTTTTCTTTTTAGTAAAAGTTGTTTGAATCCGTGACGAGCAGCGGTAAGTCACAACTTTTCTTTAGATTTTTCCCTTTTAGTTCTATGTAGCAATTTTGTATTTCTCCTACTGTCCTCGTTCAAGTTATTTTCGAATTCCAGTTGTTTGGCTTGCGCTTTCTGGATTCGCTATTTTACTTTTTGGCGTTTACTCTTATATTCCAAAGTATTTATTTTCAGATTTGCAGCTCAAATAATCTCTCCACAGTCTTTTCTTAGCTTTAGCTTCCCTTTCAATTTCACCACGCTTTGCTCTTAATTCCTCTATTTTTTATTGTTCCGCATGTTTCTTCTGCAGTTCTTATAAGTGTGTATTTAAATATCTTCCACAGTTTTTCTATCATTTTATCCTTTCCATTTCGTCACTGCTCACGATAGTTTTAGAATTAAAAAAAAAATAAAGGGATCGAGGGAATGCAGCTGAATCCCACAGCCATGTAGGTCCATTAAGCTATCCTCTCTGCCGGGCACACTGAGCTCCAGTGCTCAACTGGTTATATATGCGTTTAAGTAGATGGTCTCGCCCATTCAAGTACCTGGATCGTCAAGGCGCGCTTGGCAAGAGGATCTGGAAGGCGCCCACCTTACCAACTCTTCTGCACAGCCGGCAGTTTTGAAAGTATATTTTTATTACTGCCACAAAGACTACTCATTTACTTAGTCCAAAGAGCCATATTTGACTGAAGAATGTCCATTCATGTATGGTATTTAAACACATATCGTGAACTTGCTTTATAACTTGACATTAAACTTCACATAATTATTTCAAAATTATGCTATATTCACAGACAAAGCCATGCATAAAGGTGAATCTACATCTCCCCATATAACAGACGATGTTGGCAGCGCAAGGCGTGGTAATTACAATAAAGCTGGTACCTTAAATTTTATATCCCCATACACACAATAGTAGAAAATAAGAGATAGTGTGCCTGTATGCATAAAGACTAGAGTAAATCATAAGAGGAGATTAAGTCCTTCTCACAAAAACACGCATTTCCCATTTACGCAGCATCCCTTAAAATGATTATGGAAATAAAAAAGATACTATTTATACATTAGTAATAACATTGCGCCTATAACAGCTTTAGGGGAACTTAAGAAAGATTTCTCCTCAGGAAACTCGTTAAAAAATCTTAATTAGTCCTCTCGGTTCGCAACAATTTAGAAGTCAAATAAATTCTCATCTATGAAACGAAGGCGTTCCTTAAATTATCAAGACAATTCTGAAGAGCTTCGGTGCCGTGAAAATGAAAAACACGCTGAATATCAAATGTAATTAACCGCCGCGTCTGTCGGGAGAAGTGTAATTGAGCATTAACAAGCTTGCCTACACTACGCAGAGATGTTTCGTTCGCAAACAATACTAATTAATTTACTTAAGGAATACTACTATTGCCAACGGGGGATTAAGGTAGAATGCGTAATGTTTAAAACTTTCTGAGTCTAATCCATTTGAAAGAGTGCGGTTGGTATTAAGTTCTTATACACACCAATAATTATGTGCTGACATTTTTATAAGCAGCTAATTAGTCTATATTGTACACGAGCCACTTAAATTTGATGTAAGGACTAGAATATTTACTGAAACAGTGTGTCCTCTTTCTTTTCCTCGTTCTGGGCGGAGAGCTCTTAAGCTACTGCAAATGACTGCTTATTGGACATACCGTGTTAGAAAGTTCCACAATAAAGTGAGCCGCTAAAATACATGGGTACTGTTGCAAAGTTTGTTCGCTATAAAAGTATAAATGCGAGGAGTTGCACGACGGGAAAGAATCAGTATCAGTAATAATCTAACCGCTGTCATGAGAGGATTGCACTAGATTCTAGTTAAGTTATGCGTTATACCCCTAATTTATTTTTTTAATTGGTTATCGTTGCCTTTCTCGATCTTTTGCTCCTTTATTATTGTTAATTTGATTTGCTTGTGTCTCGTTGTTATACTGTGTAATAGTTTTTTTGAATTATGTTCTTTCTAGGAAGCTGTTTAATACTACTATGTTACTAGCAGAACTGACTACTTATTTTAATAAATAGATCCATTATCTATCGTAACAATACATAGGTTCAATTGCATTTTTACACTTACAACTACGATTCATTTTGATATTACATCCATTAATTAGATTTAGAAAACATGTTTTTGTTTTGGAATTCAATTTACACTTAACAGCTTGTTTTTGTTATGCACTTTCTATTATTTGAACATTTAGTATATTAGATATTTGGAAACGAAAAAATGAAATCCAATTGTTTTATAATAAGGGGTTCTATTTTTATTTTTTTAATTGAGAACGATTTCTTTGCTACATATACAATAATATTTCAACTAAGTATTTATTTAGAAATAATCAACGAATAAAGTTCTTCAATACCATAAAAATAAAAAAATATTTATTCCAAAAGAAGACATATGCTTCCTTGTCTAGTAAGTTAAACGGTAGATTACATGCAATAAAGGTAAAACATAAATTAAAGTTAGATTTGTCAGTGTTGTGTGCAATTTTTTTTTGAAGAATGCTGTTTACTATTTACGTAACGTAGAAAATCTCCTTTGGACCAACACATTAAAGGGATATTACAAACTACACATTGAATTTTAACGCCATCATAATTTAGGTCAGGCATTTCTGCTATAAATTCTATAACTTTGTCCAACATTGGTCGTTTTCGCGACGTAGGCAAAATTTTTAAAACAAACGTAGAACTACGAAATAGTATTTACGGCAGCGTACATGTATACACAACAGATCTGGTTGAGACTCGCAGTTATACTGAGGGTTGTATCGAACTTCCGCCACTGCCCGTTGGCGCTAGTGAAAAACTCTACTAATATATCAGTTTGAGATAGGATAGTTCTCTTTGTCTGAAGTTCTAACTGTTGTCTCCCGAATATAGTTCTTAGTTTACAGAGAAGGTACCAGGACTTTAATACGAGTAATAATAATAATGGTTTATTATCCAAGAGTGTTAACCAAACCAAGGACAATGTTACACATAGAACACTAAACGAAAAGTAATAAACACAAAGCTATGGATAAGTAGTATAGAATATAAATAGGTATACAACGCACAATTTATAAATAATTCTTAAAATATATCAGAATAAAAATCTAAAACGGACTATATAAAGCTACTCAGTACGGAGATAAAACTACTCAGTACTGAAAGAATGTCGCGAATTCTAGTTACTCTACACCGGGGTGAAGGACGATCCTGAGATTCCTCTAGCGTATTTCGACAGCAAACACCAAACTTAGTAGATAAGTTAATCTTCTTTATTGTTATTCTCAACTAGGTTTACATAGATCTAATCTATTAAATAGCCTTTATGATTCATACGTAAACATGTACTTGTGTACATACATAATGTTTTAATGTACCATATATTACATGGTTAACTGTTTACTCGGACAGCGAGGAACTGTGGCTTGAGTTATATGAAGATAGAGCTTTGCGTTATATGTTGCCCTTTAAATGTTAAATTATTTATCTTCCAATATATGTATACATGGAAAAACAGTGTCATACATATCATCGTTGGAAAGTTCTTATCTAGAACCACTGTTCGCATACATAATAACGTTGCCGCTTGTGTTACAACACGCACTACCCACCTAGCTTCCCTCGACAACCTTACACACTTACAAATCACAATCTGTCAACTACTGTACGTGCTCGACAGCAGTGCAGATTTTGGGAAATACGTAATACATACTACTTGAAAATTTTATCCCGCTGTTGGACCCAAACCATTGTTGATTATTATCAAGTAAATATTCAAATCCAATATTGTCGTATATGAAGTAAAGTAATCGTCCTAAATTTAAACAGAAAAATGATGAATTAAAACAATAAATAAAATCCCTCACTATAAAATAGCTGGATGACATTTTTTCATTTCCAAAGTTCAAATCATTGTAGGTGCATAACAAATACATAAATTTTCAAAAACAAATTTAACTTCTAAACAAAAACGTGTTTTCTAAATTTGTATAAGAATCAGTTTGGCGTGTGATGCGGCGGACTCTTGGTTTTCCTCAAACAAGCTGATTTTAAACGACAGTAAAACTAAAACGGTTGTATTCTCTATAAGAGACACTGGCACATTAACCAACCCAGTATCAACCAGATACTTGGGGCTTTTACTAGAACCAAAATTGGGCTGGGAAGCGCATACCGAATACGCATCTAGCAAACTTGCGAAAACAATATTCCGTTGGAGTTTGTCATCCTCGGTGTCGGAAACTGTCTTAAAAGCAGCTTATTTATCCTTTTTTCACACTATTATGTCCTATGAGATTTTATTATGGAGACATAGCGGCTCAAGCCGAAGAATGTTTGGAATAAAGAGGAAAGTCGTTCGCATCGTAAGTAATCCCTTTCGTTCCGACTGTCGCGAAGCATTTATAAAATTAAAGATTTTAACTTTCCCATGTCAGTATATTTTTGAATGTCTTATGCTCGGTAGTCTAGTGGTAAGAGGGCCTGCGTTTGGCTGGGCAGAGCTAGGCGCTATGTGTTCGAGTCCCGTTAGGATCAAATTTTCATAGCAAAACTGTGTCAGCAAATGCCTTAAAAAACCTACCAATATGATATTGATTTTAATCTACTATCTTCTTAGTTTGCGCTTTAGAAATTGAGAAAAATTTCACACAAATAGCTTTGGAGCTGAAGTTGAATTTGGATTTTCAATAACTATTTTTCGGAAATCTTGGATATAAACCGTTAAAGTTCACAGAGTTAAAAATCTTCGATTCAATCTGTTTAGATGAAGAGACCATTCCTCTTCCCTTTAGCCTCATTAACTTTGCATAGGGAGAATTTTCAACAAAGAATTGCGCTGTATCTGCACCTAAAAAAACAAATACCCCATTTGGAAACTAATCCTCCTTCTCTCTTTGTTTCAGACAATTGCTACTATGTAAATCAAAAACAAGCAATCATGGTGGAAGGAAACAGTAGCTGCCCGGCGCCGGAAATTCGCTTCTACAACACCAGCTTGGGATTTGAATCAGCGGTGCCGCAATGGGAAGCTCTCTTGACCGTCTTCACGCTCGGCCTCATCATAATACTCACGGTCGTCGGCAATATCCTAGTCATACTCAGCGTGTTTACGCACAAACCGCTGCGAATCGTTCAGAACTTCTTCATCGTATCGTTAGCCGTCGCAGATTTAACCGTAGCCGTATTAGTCATGCCTCTAAACGTCGCCTATTCCATTCTGGGAAGATGGCCGTTCGGAATTCACGTTTGCAAAATGTGGCTCACTTCCGACGTTATGTGCTGCACAGCTTCGATCCTCAATCTGTGCGCAATCGCTTTAGATCGATTTTGGGCTATCACGGATCCCATTAATTACGCTCAAAAACGCACGCTTAAACGGGTGCTTCTGATGATAGCGGGAGTTTGGATTGTCTCGTTGATAATCAGTTCACCGCCGCTGATCGGTTGGAACGATTGGCCAGGACCAACGGAGTTCCATAAGGAGCAGAAATGTAAATTGACTGAAAGACAAGGCTATGTCGTGTATTCATCGCTCGGTTCATTTTTTATACCTTTATTTATTATGACAATAGTGTACGTAGAGATATTCATAGCCACTAAGAGAAGGCTGAGAGAAAGAGCTCAAGCATCTAAATTGAACGCATTTGTAAATAGGACGAATATGCAGAATAACAAAACAGGACAGGATAGAGAGTCTGTTAGTAGCGAAACTAACCACAATGAGAGCACCTCAGTTATACCGACCAATGCCAAACCGAATGCGAAACCTAAAGACAAGAAGCATAAGAAAAGCAAAAAGAAGAAGAAAGGTGAGAAAGAGAATGAAAGAGAGGTCTATTTAAAACCGGTGCTTGTACATGAAGATTCCTTCACCGATAACGCTGACACATCTGGATCCCACAGGAAGAGTTCCATACCATCAACTTCAGATTACAAAGACACCAATGCGATTCCCATGTTACCCTCACCCCAAACCAATAGCAAAACTACTTCAGCTTCAATTAATAAAAAACCTGGTACCGTATATCAATTCATCGAAGAGAAACAAAGGATTTCCTTATCAAAGGAGAGAAGAGCCGCGAGGACACTTGGCATAATCATGGGTGTCTTCGTAGTGTGCTGGTTGCCATTCTTTTTAATGTATGTCATCATACCATTCTGCGACACATGTTGCCCGTCAATCTATGTAATAAATTTCATCACCTGGTTGGGATACATTAATTCAGCACTAAATCCTATAATATATACCATTTTCAATTTAGATTTTCGAAAAGCGTTCAAAAAACTGCTTGGATTGAAAGCATAAACAACTATAGACTATAAAAATCAAAAGAGCAGGAGCTGAACGTGGAATGTGAATGCGAATTTTAGTCAAATATGTTATCGTGTGTGAAAGATTCCGTCGCCAACTAATTATAAGTTTAATTTCCCGTTCTTATTGTACATAATAGAAGACTGATCTAAGTGTAGTATTTAGGATACTTTTAAGACCCCAAAAAAATTGCAAAACAAACAATACCATTCCAAAAACACGTGTTCTTATCGAATTTACATCGTAGTTTCAGAGCCCACAGCTACGATGCCGAATCGATAAACAAATTATCCATATTATAGTTAAAATTAAGAGCTAATTATTAAACAAAACAAAGATGTACAACATCGATAAGTTGATATTTTTTTTATGTGGTTATGAAATCTATACCTTCAAATCCTTTTTTTTTGTCTTGATCGTTGGTAAGTGTAAAGATGTTCACTAAACATACATAAATACAATAAATAAGAGTTGTTCATGATCCCCTATTGTAAAAAAATATCCCCGAATCACTCTTTACGCTTGTAAATCGTATTACTCTATGTTAAGAGAAGGTATTATTATTAAAATACACTGTGATCCGTAAATGTCGGTTAGTTTTTCGCTTGTTATCTACGAAAGATAATCGACGCAATAGAACGTGCGAAATTCGGGCCATTCCTGGTGGCCGCGAGGTCCTGTTTAAAGGACGGAAGTTATAGAAGATATGTTAATGTCGATTTGACTTTGTCGTGTGTATATTGAATAAAGTAAATTATTTTAAATGGATTTACGTGTATTATTTACAACACACACATCTAATCTACAGTTCTATAAAATTAACTATACTAAGGCACTTATTGGCAATTAAAAAAAAATTGCAGTAAGTACGTTCAGGGAACAGAACAATAGGTTCAGGACAAAGTTTTCTCATCAACTTGAGTGTGATCGGCTCTCTTTCATATGTTAAGGATTCTTAATGTTTTATTTGTATTAGTTAATAATAAATAATGATTAGTTGGTAATCGAGCCCCGAAGAAAAACCCAATAAAAACAGTTATCGAGTTGTATGTATACAGAGATACTACGGGCAGTTTACGCATCCCATGAAATTTTTTTTAATCCGGACAAAATTCGGACGCTATGTTCAGTTCCGTTCGGTTACATTCAGTTCTGCTCGGGTCCATTCGGCTACGTTCTGCTGTATTGGGTTTTATTCGGCTCTATTCGGCTACTGTCCGCTATATTCGGTTTCACTCTGCTACGTTCGGCTATATTTGGTTATGGTCGATTTCATTCGGCTATGTTCGATTTTGTTCGGTTCCATTCGGCAACGTTCGGCTATATTCGGTTCTGTTCGGTTTCATTCGGCTACGTTCGACTATATTCGATCTGATTCGGTTCCATTTGGCCATATTTAGTTGTACTCTGCTCCTTTCGGCTACGATTCCATTCGGTTGTGTTCAGTTATGCTTAGTTCTAATCGGTGATGACTCTATTTAGTCTGGTTCGGTTCCTTTTAACTATGATCGACCCTCCTTCATAATGTAAGGATTTTTAATATTTTATTTGTATCATCAATTAATAATAAATAATGATGGCAAGGTCTGTGGAGTAGTATACCAAACACTAAAGTACCCGTACACTCCACATCACACAAATTAATTGAATTGAATTCGTGGATTCTCATTGCCAACCTCTCGGCCAAATGATGTGAGAAAAAATCTTTATTTCTAACATGTCTCATTCTAACCCTACTCTAAAAGATATATCACATATTTCATGCTTATATTTATTTAAAGAGTATGTGGGTGTTTATTGTAAACATTGATTTAATTTCTTGTGACATATGAATGTACTGTTGCGCTCAAATTTTCATCGACCACCCGATAGTAGTGAAAATCCCTAAGTCTACTACTCACTTTCCATTCTCGTTATATAATATACTATTTTTCACAGAAACTGTCCTAATAACTTAATAGGTACTCAAAACTTTTTAATATTTAGGAAGCACACATCCGTCAGTATGACGTAATCTAGGCAATGAGCTGTTATTATCGAGACAAGTTCATGCACTCGTCCGAACTGTCATACTGACGTGATACTGACGGATGTTTCCTTCAAAGTATTTTCACTTTACATTAGTGGTAGTTGGTTGCTGATGGTCAAAAATAGATGAGAACAATGTAAAAAAATATAAGGTTCTGTATGATTTGTCAGATCCTGGGTACAAAGATGTTCGTAAAAAAAACAAACCATGGGATTCCATTGCATCAAATATGGGAAATAAAACAATAGGTATGTGCTTTTAATTTTTTTTCTATTCCAAATTATCGAAATAATTAACAAATTTTTCTCTGATATTAAACGCATGAACTAGTTGCTCGTCTTGCCTCGCGAGATATATTTTCAAATACTTTTAATAAAAGTCGTATCTGATAAAACCAAGATTTTGAGATATTAGCTTTTTTAGATAAAGTGCAGTTAATAATTTCTGTACAAAATGATTGAGAATCCAATGGGCATAGGTGTGATCTTCTGAAGTTAACAGAAATTAGATTATTAGCAATTACGAAGTTTTTCACTAACACATTACATAAATTGAAAACAAAATCAAAAAGCGTATCTGCAAAAAAGTTAATTATTTATTCTAATACTGTTTACAAAAGACATAAAAGGCTAATTTAAAAAACAGCGGAGAACGAAATGTAGTAGGTATATTTATCAATTATAATCTTCGTCTAATCTCCAAACTAACAGTTTCTGATGTGTGTCATTTAATGTATTGTATACGTCTCTCAATTTTATATTTCGGTTTTCGAAATATTGTATCGTGACTGTTAAGTGTTTAATATTGACAATAATTACCTTAAAAACTTAATAACGAAATAAAGAATAGATATAGTAAATATCTGTAGAGTCATTTGAGGAGAAAGCTGTGTAGCTGTGTAGGTACCAGAATTATATTTCACTTCATACAATGACATAGCTTAAAGCATTTTATGACAAAATGTACAACTATAACTCTTCCATAGCACAAATGAATTACATTTTCAAAGCGAACGTTTAATCAAACGACCCGGCATAGCGTTTCTGCGACGAACGTAACATATTCACCATCTGCATTTTACTTATTGTGTACATAGTCGTTACGGCGACATTTGCATTCCTACAATTAGCGAACGAGAGGAAGTTACATCAAGTTTCAAAGTGAATTTTACGCGAAATTTCTCGCAAATGTAGTCGTAGTACATCGCTTACCGTAACAATTTGCGTACGTACGTATTTTATGTTCCTCTGCTCTTCTTCTTCTGTGTTCCGTTGTTTTCAAAAGTCGGAGATCCGTTTTTGCCTACAGTTACGCTGACACAAAAGGGACGAAATGAAACGGCGCGGCGCCTGGAGTGTTACAGAATCTAAAATTAATGCTCTCCAGGGGTATCAAAACCGTCCCATCTGCAGAAAACCTGGTTAATTACTTGTGCAACATAGCGCGAATGTAGAAACTGCGAAGCAAATGAACAAATTACTACGTTGAATCCGCGAAAATGTATATAATTTTTACCTAACATGAATGTACCTCGTTTTTTGATATTCTACAGGTATTCACATTGATAACTACTAACTATATTTCAAGTTTACTTACTAAAATACTCAATTTAAATAAGTAAGAAGCATGTTTATCTTCAGTGGACAACAAGGGACTTAGGTGTTCACAGAAACACGTCGTGCACATGTAATGCATAAGAGTGATAGGGATTGTGAGTTAGTATGGCAAATATTAAAGATGTCGGCACACTCCGCACCACCCGAAAAATTTTATAAATTGGAAGAAATGTTTCCAAAATTCGAGAATTTCCGTTGTCAACCGTTTGGCCGAATGATTTTAGAAAAGATTCTTTATTCTAACATGCCCTCTTCTATTCCTACTCTAAAAGATATTTATAAGTGCCTATTTTTTAACACCTACCCTAAACTAAACATGCGAAATACTAGAAACCAAAGAGAAAAGGTTGACCTGTAACACAAGACAAGAAAGTTTGTTTACCATTTCATTCCCTAACTATGTTTGTTGTGCTCATTCTTGTCAAGCAGTTTTTAGTATGTGCTCCTTTTTTATGTATCATTAGTAGCTTTATAATGTACTACAAAGAAACTCGCTCAAGCGTTGTATACAATTTTTCTATTGCATCCACAGTCATAGCAACGTTTCATTGAGAATTAATCTATCAAAGAATCGACAACATACGAGCTCTGTCTCAGTGAAATTGGCACAACTAAACAGAACTATGTTTTTTCGAAGAAGTTCATCAGGTTATCAAAAAATTTATCAAAATTAACGCATTTTTCTGATTACATAGGAAACTATTGACGTATTGAACTGTATTTAATAATAAAGTAATAAAGAAAGAAAAATTACAAAAAATTCCTAAAATTACTAATAAACAGAAAATTAACAAAAGTTCAATAAAAGGCTACCACTTTTTTACTTTTTACCGCCTCGACGCCTCGCAATATAATGTCTACCAACGTTTCACAACCATATGGAGTGAAATTGTCCCATACTTCTTGGAGACGAGCGCGCAACACTGGAACAGTTCCTGCGTGTTGTAATCGAAGTTTCTTCCTCATTGTTCGCCACAAAGTTTCGATGGCTGAAGGATCTGGATTGCTGGACGTCTATTTTAAAAGTGAAATATTGTTTTCTAAAATCCACTTGTTCACTTTTTTGGTCTTACGACATTCGATACCATTCTGTCTCAAGATACATTCCATATTATTCGAACGCATTTCTTCAATTTAGTGTTTCAAGTTATTTAGAAGGACATTAGTGTATTTATCTGCGTTCATGATGCCCTCTACTGAGTGTAATTTGCCAACGTTTCTAGCTGACTTGGATAACCAAATCATCGTAGAGGCCAGAAATTTAACTTCTTATTGTGTTCTTATTACTCTGTTTCGACTAACAGTGATACAAAGTTCAAACCTAAATTTCTCACTCTATATAACTGAGTGCCATTGATTTTGTGTTCCTTTGCCCATCGAAGTCCATTTTTCTTCTGCCTCTCTGTAGGCTTTTCCTTTGTCTACGAATTGATGAAGTGAACACTCGCAAAAAGCGAAAATAGTTTGAATTTAGCTTTCGAGTAGCGCTGTAACAAGTTGCTCTCGAAAAACGTTTTTCCATTGTCTCCTTCCATAATATTCTTAATTCTCCATAACTAGCCTAACGACCTTTTACCGTAATCCTTCTCAAAGCCCTTAAATTTCTAATGGAATAGTGTTTCTCTGCTTCTGAACCACGGATCCAGCAATTGCGTGGAGTTTAATAATATTCCACACTGCGAATCAATTTGTGGACCACTAAAATCTGAATTTCGCAGCTATAAATCCGTTGTTTTAACAGTTTATTAATTCCCGAACTGTCGAGTATTCAATTATGGACTGCGATCGAAATGAATTAACGCAACTTACAAATTAACTCATCATTTGTATACGGTTACATAGACATAATCTCGTTGTAGAAATATCCCTAGCTAAACTTTGCCATTATCCTCTGCTCCAGTGTTACGTTGCTGACGGTTATTAATGAGCGTATGACAAAAATTACTGCTTAATGGGTTCGAATTTCAGCGAAATCTAAAACCCTTTTTGAATCTAAAACATCCATCTTTATAGTTCATATCGCGTATTTCATTTAAATATAATTTATGTCTACTACTCATTCAATTAAGTTATACGTACGTAATTCTAGAGAAACCTGTAATTAAAGCTGCGTAGTTGAGAGACCTGCTTAATTACTTTCTGAAGAAATGTTTTCTTTCTGACAAGAAAATCAAGCGGGAAATATTCTTGAAATAAGTTTTTTTGTTTGGTTTTCTAATGGACCGTTTCGAATAATTACACTTTCCTCACACACACAAAAGTTCTGACCAATTAAATTCTTGGCAAGGCGAATAATTATGTTCTTTATCCAAATAGCTATTTACATTTGAGTAATTAATTCAACTTTATTCTAACGCAACACTATCTTTAATGTAGGTCGTCGAGAACTTAAAATATGGTGGTCTCTATCCTAACTTCGAAATACTGAAAAGGTTATAAAACCTTTTGTTGTGAAAGTTCCTAATAATAAGAACTTTCACAATAAAATATTTATGTGAGAAATTACAGGTTCAAGAATACATTGAATATATTCGAAGTTATTTTCAAAAAAACACCAATTTCATGTTACATACATACTTCTTGTCCTTGTTGGCCGTGCTTCTGTTTTGCGTGTGCGAATTTCGTGTTGGTTCCATGCGTATAAGCAACTTGTTATAGCAACACTCTCATGAAAGACATTTTTCTCTACATATTTCATTTTCCGCGCAAAACATGAAGTTATTTGCTAATGACTTCTAATTGCATGTCAAAATGGAGACACATTTTGATAATTTTTCTTTGCAGCAGAACATCAATAAATTAGAATCTTGTCGTTCCAATAATTATTGTAAGTTGAATGATAAATACCAGCCCTTAAGGCAATTGGTTACCACATTGGGCCAGCTTTTAATGACCACGTACCATTATTACACTTTTGTTTAATCCGGGAAAGACTAGCGAATCCATAAGGTACCAACAAACATGTTCAGAATAGCATTGGTGTTAGGTTTTTAAAGATTCTAAGTTGGCAATTGTGCTGCAAGCCATGTAAACATACCCCTGCTAATTCCCATAATCTTTCTCCGTGTTGTGCAAAATAGTATAGTGTGACTAGTGCTTAATAGCTTTTTCGGTGCATCAAAAACGCTTTGTTGATTTAATTAGAACTAACAATTATAAAACTTGGTAGACAATAATGTATTTGCATATTTTGAAAATTTATTTCACATAATCTCAAGATATGCGGCCATTTGTAAAAGCGGTACCGTGCGGGACCGGTAGGTCTTCGTATTTGCTACTTACTTACTTGGTCTTGCACCCTTCTACCTCTCGATGTCGAACCGGGAGTTGAGTTAACCATATTGTTGATTTCTTCCCACCTAATGTTCCTCGCTTCCCCTGCCTCGCTCGCTTCATCCCTTTATCTCTTTATAGGTTTGCCTTTCTTGTTTCTGCCCCTTGGTCTGGCTTCGTATATCCTCCTGGTTAGCCTCTCCTCTGACATGCTGTACAATAGACAAATAAAGTAATGACGTAGCCTCGTTAAAGGGAGATCTCCCGAAGATTCCCAAGCTTATACCCTGTAGAGAGGCTACTGCAACGAACCGCATGGGGAATGCGTACAGCGAAAAATGTGGGTGTTACGGCGAGCAAGTGAGAGTATACATACTTCAGTGCGTGTAGGAGAGGGCGCGAAAGTAGTGCCAAGAAATCAGTAGTCCTACGTATGTTTACATTAAGAGATACATAGATAGCACTCGTGTTATTTAAGAATGTTGCATTTCAAATAACAGATTTACTTTTAGGGTGCAGTTCTATGAGCGACAATTGCCGAAAAAAAAGTCTTTGGTTTAGTTTCTGTTGGTTTTTTTATTCTTTAAGTAGCTTTTAACACAACAGGTTTTTAGTTGTAATTTTCGTAACTTTGTTTGTCCTAACATGAATTGATGCCTTCTAGTAGATTTTGACGATTTCCTTAACATACCTGCGAGAAGGGAGCACGTGCGTTTTTTCTTTTACCCGAACCATTCTCCACTCGTTATGTAAGTACAGTCCGTCCTGAGTTGTTTATCGATCCGAAATTGCTCCCGATTGTCGCACTAGGTCCCCTAACAACGCCTGCATGCGATTTGCACCCTTACGCGCATTTCCGCCCGCCGAAATATTAAATATTTCCTGTTCCTTGAACTCAAACCGCAATTTGAGTCGAACCGAACATTTCTTGGAAAGCATGGAGCCCTGTACTACCAGCAGCCTATTTCGATACGTGAGATCCCACTTACTGCGTCCCGTGTCCTGCACGAACCTTTTTGTGCCGTTTCAACCGTGCCGTTTTAAAAATATTCCTACAACAGACTTTGCCTGTAGGTCCTCCTCACACGATTTCCCGTGTCGAAATCCCTAAACTTATTAGTTGGTGGCATGAAATCCCGAACGCAGACATATACCTGTGCAAATATTATTCTTTGTTACCCCCCACGAACTTTACCTGTGCACTGGCACCCTTAGCTCCTTGCCGTTTACCATTGAAATACTTAAGTTAGATTTAGGGAACCAAATACGAATTGATTTTGTTAATACAATAAGTACGATTTATAATAAATTGTATATGTGTGTTGAACTACGGTGTTGTATTTTACCTGTGTCTATTACAAACGATCCTAAATCTAAAAAGAAACTAAGTAAAAACTCAAAACTCGAGTTAAGTGACAAACAAGCCATAAGCGGCAAAGTGAAGTGCCAGAGGGCGGTGTTTCCGGGACCCAACAACAACAACACCCAACAACCCCTTATTTCATGTGTAACTCGTCTAGTGTGTGCACCGACACTTGCGAAACAAACGTCTCATGCAATCCGAAGTGAATTGTTTGCAAACAAGTCGTGAACGGTAGTTTTAATCTTAATTGTATTACTGCGCTACAAACCGTTTCATTCCCTTTACCTCACATACTGGCCGAAGTTAATACCGTTTCGTCGCAATTTCTGTCTTCAACTTGTCAAGTTGTAATATAGTCGCCCTTCAAATGTGACAGCTCGTCAGCGATTGTAATAAAACGGCGGTACGGTATTTTATAATTTTTGTTTATATTTAAAAATGTATCTATTTAATTTACTTTAAATTTCATCTAGCCAATCAATGCAATAGTAAAGATAAGGTTGTTGGCGGAAACGATAATGCAACGATATTCTCACTTACTGTATATTTTTATCTTTCTTACTATACGAATCTGTAGTGTAGTGTAGTGTAGTGTATACTTCTCATTCTTACAATCTTATGCCGTTATGCTCGTCGCCTACTTATATGGCTGATCTTAGCGGTTATAACTTAGCGATAGTAGATCCTCTACGTTACCGACATTGTAACGCAGCTCCAGTTTTGGCTTCGAGATGTCGTTGTTGCGTATCCAAATGCTTCGAACCTTATCGGTTGTAAAGAAAATATACGGACAAACACCACTTGTTTGTTTATTTAATGAATAAGAATTGCTTGTGATTTTTAATGATTGAAAAAGGTGTGATTAGCGAAAAAAGTGCTGTGCACATTGGAAGATTATTTCCGAATAGTTAGCTTATTTGTCTAAAGGTTCAACATAAAAAAGTAAGTAAAGTTTAACCACTAATTTATTTACATAAAACAAAACAAAATAAGTTCTTTAACATAACAAAGTAATATTCTGCTTTCGATATTTTTACAACTACGGAAAATATAATTTACACTTTATTGAAAGCTATCAGGAATTTAAATGGTAATTTAACACATGAAATAAGTTCGGTTATTTATACGAGAAAAATATTATAAGATATTTGAATGATTGTTTCAAATATATCGACACAAACAATTTTAACATTACTTCACGGACTTTGTGCAACGGGTCGATGTTCGCTAAAATTACGAAAATGAACATGAACGAGGCATTCTCTACAACTTGCGAATTTTACGGTCTCGGCAACGGTTATACGGGGATGTATCGCACATCTCGCAAAAGGACAGATAATACGGTTCAATTACGAGACATCGACATGTTCGTCTATTTTTCGCAGAGCCCAGATTAACCGAATACAGCCGGAAATCTCTTCGCCCAGTTTTAAAAAACTGAACTTGAGATTAATCCTTCGCACAGCCTTAAAAGTCGACTTAGGGATGATCCTGCGCTCAACGAAGGCCGGACATGGAATGTCTGAATGCAAAACGGGACACTTTATATAGCCAGATTGAGGTACGACGCGATGTTTTTTGTGGCCTATGTAGGACGACTTGTACATAAAATAGATTATGAATCGCTGTTGCACAAGTTCCGCAGGTTTGAATTTATATAACAAGAAATAACGCTCAATACAAACGGGAACATAAATTATGTACATTTATGATCAAAATATTCAGTTAAAACTATTTGAAAAATAATTAATGGAAATGAAATAAAAGTTAAACAATGCAAATGTCACTGTGGCGGATGATCGTGTAGAGTCCCTGAAAACAGCGTCCATTTTGTCTTTAATTTGGGTAGGCGGACTACCATCGTTACTTTGAAACCCTTAATTTTGGGACCATAGTTATTACATTTTGCCTAAGAATTTAACAAGGATTCCAAAAAATGCCATAACATATTTATAAAAAATACAACTTTGGGTTGCTGCGAACTTATAATACATTCTGTAGGTTTCAATATAGTATTAAAACATGCCCACAGTTAGACCCCATAACAAGAAGAAAACCGCTCTGAAAAGTCCCCATTCACAAAGACACAATCTTCCAAGCCCTCGGAAAGGACTCACTCTGTATAGTATTGGAAATCGCGAATAAAGAGAGCGGAAATTTTTACTTTAACCTAAATATTTTCCATCCCAACTCCGAGCAGCACTTCTTACACAGATTGGATTTTCTCTGTCAACCGTGAAAAATAATTTACACGACGTACTACGAGGTTTCAACAATATTTTGGTCTGGCAAATATACTCCCAAGCAACGTATCTCCTGGTGTATTACATTTGAAGATCAAATATGTACCGCCGATACTCAATTTAATCACTAAATAAGTTAGTATCAAATATGAAGGCAGCATACTTTTGCGCTCCATATCATATATATTCTTTTTATGATCGTCCTTGTTACATGTTTAACATAAAGAACGAGGAAGACATCCTTAGACGCAGAACAAACTGTCATAATAAGCAAACGAATATCTCATTTCCGTAACATGAAGCGTCCAAACATGCTCAGACGTCAAACCAGTACATGTAATATCACATTAAACATCTACGTGTTTGAATTGTTCACTTGGGATGCGTGTGATGAATACTTATTAGTAAATTATACACTTGAGATTGAAATTTTGAATGGAAATGATTCACGTCTACTACTTCATTCAACGCTAGTATTTATGATCTGCCAGCTGTATAAAAGACAAGATTGACTTAATTACAAATATCCGTTGTGATTAATACAGAGGAAGATAAATTACAGAACTACAAAGCATACATATGTGATCCTACATTCCAAGCTTTAAAAAATACAAAAGAATTCCCGGAAAGAATTTGTCATAAGTTCTTCATCGTGTTTACGTTTAAATATATCTTTCAAATTCAAAAGTAGACTTCCCCCTTTCTCCCTAATTACCAAATATTTTCCATATGAGTTCTAGACAACATATTTCTGAAGTAACATGTGTGTATGAGAGTATTTAATAAAGATACTCTCATTATACACTTTTTGTCGAACTAATTCCTAAACCGCATTTACAGAAGTAAGCAAATCGCACTGCCTCACATTCTGGAACGGTGGCAGGTACCGACTGCGGGCTAGAACCGTTATAATTAATTAGTGAAAATGTAAGTCACTACCTACCCACCAATATTTTCTATATTTTCCAAAAAACTAAACTGAATCTAAACTTTTTGTACTAATAGATCACTTTTCTCACTAATGAAAATTATTTGGGATTTTCCGAATACTGCTACAACGTACAAAGAAATTTAAACGATAGCCGAAGTTATAAATAGATGTTGATGACTATTGAGACTGGGTTACCATTAAAAACAGAATGTATGGTATTAAAACTTTTACGGAGGGCTATGCACACTATAACTAAAAAAATGGCAATACATCTCATGAGCCGTGAGTGATTCTATCAATACCACGAGCTGTATTACCATGATTTTGTTTATTGTTTCTAGGCACATGTTCAGCAGTCCATTGGTTTCTGTCGCTACTTTCGAGACGGCATCACTATATCTCTTGGCACTAGGTGGCGCCAAGGAATATTTTCATCACTGTTTTTTGGAAACTAATGACAAGATGAGAGGCAAATAGCGGTGTTAGGTAGAAAAGCACTCAGAGCAACACTGACGATGCCGCATGGACAGAAACATGTCCTCTGGCTAGTGCTTTCTCTCCTCATATTGATTTTGCCAAGAGTGACACTTTTTTGATGTGTATGTATATTTAGAAAAAGACTAACGTTTGAAAATTACATTTTAATGCTAATGTGGCAACTTGTAGTATCATTCCTGACTAAGTGAGATTCACGAAGAACCTACAAGTGTTGCTAGCCATCAATAATCTATTGTAGGTGCCTAAAAATGCTCCGTCGACAAAGAGCGTCTTACCAGTAAGTAAATGAATTTGAAAAGGACATATTTTAAGATTATCAAACGAAAAATACGCATTTCTATTGATTGTTACAGTACCATTGTAATGCGAATATGGAACCAGGGGCCAAAAAAGGTACCCGTTCGATAAGAGCGTGCTCCTGAAGCTCAGTGCATGACTACCAACTAGATGCGGGTATTTTCAAAAGTAAAGCACATTATTAGTAGTCACATCATTGGAAACATAATTGCTACAGATTGTCAGTTCCGAGACTTGAATTTTATCTATACAGCAAAACAATTAGCGATTACTGTGTTAATGATATCGAAGTATCATGAAAATCACGTTTAAAAGATTTTGCTGTCAGATTCGGTGAGAAGCCTAGCTTACAGGCCATACCTTGTTTGTTACTGCATCAACTTTTCGATATATGGATTTCATCATTCGTACATGTAAGGACTTTGATAGTATGGGATAGCTTAACAGTGTTGTTGTCAGTAAACTAGAGTATGCTGTCATTTGGTATCCTATATGTCAACGCTGTCCAATTTCTCTTAGTCCACAGGCCATCTTTTCTTTTGCAAACATTTCGAGGGTCAAAGGAGGGTGGATAATTGAAAAGTTAATTAACGTCACATCAATAATTGGTATATTTATAGAAAGAGAAGACAGTAAGGTAAAGTCAAAAAGAATATAACTCTCTTGTAAATTTTGCATAATCTACAAGAGAGTGCGAGTAACTGTTATGCAACGATTTCCTTTATGTCCATATCAATATTTGTTGTCGAATTATATTTTCATGTGTAGAGAATATAATGAAGTTTCTATATTTTGGTTTTGTGTATTTCGTCTCGGAGAATGTACGTTCGTGGATGTCTATACTTCCAAACGTATATATGGTTTAAAGTGCAAAATCCCTCATCTATGAATACTTCTTTTTATCCAAAAGTTTATCTAATTTAGGCGCAAATTTTTCGAAATTGACTTCTATTTCAAATCCTTTTATTTTATCGCAGAACTCTCCGCAAGATTCAAAATTGAATAGATTACATTTGATTTATGTGTTACCTTTATTGCATGTATTCTACCGTTTAATTTACTAGACAAGGAAGCATATGTTTTCTTATGGAATAAATATTCGGACTGCAAATTACCAAGTCGGGCATCGTTACAAAGAATTGTGCCATCTGCTCGTGAACATGTTGAAAAAGGAATTAAATCGGAGTTGAAAGATAAAAAACTGCTTATGTGTGGACGAAACGACAGATCGTAAAAACATTCTGTGGTTAATGTAATGGTACGTACAATGGAACCACATCAATGGTTTATTAGCTTCCAGAAGAGTACAACGATGTACTGCCGAAGTAATTTCAAAATTAATGTTAAATACATTGGAAAAGTTTGAACTTTCGACAAACCAACTGTTGATCTTTATGAGTGATGGTGCCTCAAACATGACATACTTCTGTAGGCTGGTCTCTTAGAAAACATTGTGCTAACTTGTTACATATTACGTGTAAAATTTATGCTTTCAGTCATGTGGCAGATAGTATTAGAAAATGTTATCCTGAGGTAGACACTTTAACAGCGCATACAAAAGCAGTGTTTGTCAAATCTCCAAAACGTATTCGCAAATTTCACAGGCTGTGTGTCCGTATGCCTGAGCCATCAGAACCTATTCTTACACGTTAAGGAACATGGTTACAGGCCGCGTTTTATTATCATAAATATTTTGAGAATATTAAGAATATTAAGCAAAGCCAGTCGAAATTTCAAGATAGTCAGGTTAAAACGGATTTAAAAACTATTTAGAACAATTACTTCGGACTAGTGGAGGTAATAGAAAAATTACAAAATCCTTCGGTGTCGTTAGCGGAATCTCTGCAAATAGTGCAACATGTTCACGCACAGCTATGCGCGGTAGAAGACGCAAAAAATATTTGTGTTCTAGAAAGGTTTGAAAGTGTTTTAGAGAAAGATTCTGATTTTGGCACATTAAGACAAATTTGTGAAGGTGCGTCAAGAAAATCGTTAAGTTGTTCCAAAGATTATTTTAATCACGCAAATATAACGTCACTAGATGTAGAACGTTCGTTTTCTGCATATAAACACACTTTTTCCTCACGCCGCACTCGGTTTGCCGAAACAACTGTGGAAACATATATAATGTTGCAGATATTTAACAGACATTATTCACTTTATGATTTCACGGAGGACTCTTAAGACGGTAAGTGTTTGAGCACGTATTATATTTTAGTTCTGACCATTTATTTTGTGTAAACTTTTATGTGCTCGCCATTGGTTGGTGCAAATTGAGCAATTCTAATCATTGTAGCTTCAAACTGCGTATCTTTGAAAACACTTCTAATTTGTGGTCCCACAAATATTCATTCTTTTATTTTTGCTTCTGAGAGAAAAGGGAACTTGTTGCAGATATATTTAAAACAATCCCTCTCTTTATCGAGGGCTTTGACATACTGCTTCATCGCCCACAGCTTGATGTGAAGAGGGGGTAATAGTATTTTGTTACGATGGACTAGGCTATGCTAATTACATTTCTATATCCTGGAGTTAAAGTGGTTCGATTAGGCCAATTTTGTTGCGTCCAATGCTTCTCTCTTGCCCGGCTATCCCATTCACACAAATGACATGGAAATTTAGTATATCCCTGTTGCTGACCTAATAAAATACCGATAACTTTCAGATCTCCACAGACCATCCACTGATGTCTGTTATATTGTATTTTATCCAAAAGGAACTTCATGTTGTCATAACTCTCTTTTAAGTGGATTGAGTGACCTACTAGAATTGAAGCCAACTCATCTCCATTGTTGAGTAATACAGCTTTCAGGCTTCTCTTACTAGAATCTATAAATAACCTCCAATCGTTTGGATCATATGTGACAACACCTAGTTTGTTTATTAGGTCTGGAATATTGTTGCAATAAACCAGTGTCTCTTCATGACTAAAATACTGCGCAAGATCTTTTTCTTTGTTTCGGTAGAAGGACCTGAGAACTGAAGGACCACGAGCAAGTAAATTTTTTTCTTTTAACCTGGAACTTAGAAGTTCAGCTGCACCATTGGGGAGACGCAAATCTCTTATTAAATCACTCAGCTGGCATTGTGTGAACAGTTCTGGTGCATTAGATGTTTCAGGAGTAAAGTTACTCTCACATCTATTCGATGTTTCAGTGCTGTTTGAACCAGAGTCTTCATCCATATTAATGTCTGTAGGAGGCGTGAGCACTGTAATATTAGGGCCATGAGGCACTGGTCTGATAGCAGATGGAATGTTGGGATATGTGATGCCTTTCTTATTCTTAGCCCTTGAGCTTGCAAGTACAAAAGTAGCAGTCACTACTGTGGTCTGTGGGTTCACGCCAAACCATAGGTATACGAAAACGAAGTGCGTGTTTCATCCCTTTTGTCCAACTTCTCAAACCTTCATCACAAATACTGCACACAGAATGAGGCGCCCATTACTTGTCTTAATCTACTAATTTTAGTCCAAAATAAGCATAATAAGCTTTAGCAACGAATGAGGTTATGTTTTTTCTCTGCTTTTTCACCACAAAATTACCACAAAGATAACAAAATACGTTTGGATTGTTCAAACACTGGTGCCTTTCCATACTTATAGAATGCAAATATAGAATATTAAAAGTATACTTCTTTATTTGGAAATCTAACTTAAAGCAATTCAATCACCACATGAGGCGCTGTCATCTAGCTAAAACAGTGTATCGGAAGTGCTGCCATCTAGGTAAAATGTTTTAACACCTCAATTTAGCCCAGTTAAGTCCAACAGATGGCATCCCTGTGACAAAAATGGGTTCTTCTAAAATTCAAAGAAGTTATAGTAAGAAAAAAAATAAACTGAGGTTAAAAAGAAAATGGTGTGTGATACGAGTAAATGGGCATGCAAATAACTTCAAAATTACTCAAAAACTCAAAACAGCAAAATCACTGTAGACCTGTATTATTGATTATGTTTTCTAAATTGTTGGTTATATTTATCCATATAATTCAACAATCCAGTTTCATCTCCAAAATGATTTAAACAAACAGGTGGATCGAATGCACATATAAAACAATATGGTATCAGTAAATACCAAGGTTTAATTACTAAATACAATTAACATCTTGATGAAGAAACAACTGGGTACACCATCCAAGGTATATACATTAGGTATGAATAATAAACATTATTTGTTCGCCCAATTATAGAAGTACGACGGAATACTATATTAAATTGTGAGGATCCCTGTCGAAATGATATTTGCGATTAATCAAAGGGGGTAACATTGAAACTGGTTCAAATGCTAATGAAAACACGATCCCTTAATCCAATTCAATTTCGAATAACGTGCAAATAGAATAATTTCTGACTTAAATAAAACCGGAATAATAGTTAGTTAGTTAATTCCAAGCTAGGCATCTATACTAGGGTTTGGTAAACCCCAGAAGTTGTCTTGACACAAATAGAAGTAGTGTAGAAAATTCTAGTGAACTCTAATGATAACTGAAAACGTTTACAGAACATTTAGAATGAACTGCCCTGCAGCTGCATTAATTAATATAATAATAGAGGTTACAGTCTTCGTCATATGTATTAGACAACTCTGCGGTACAAATTTTGAGGCAAAAGCATTACTGCAAAATGTCTTCGTGAACCTTCTCAAGCCATTCACAAGAATTTTTGTATGTGATACCACTTTACCTTTCTTGCCGATAAAGAATACTATTTGATGTAAAACTTCTTAAATAAAACGCAAAGTTATCAGATAAAATATCAAATATCAGTGACGCAGATGAAATCTGAAATATCAGTGACGTGCAGCCAGACAAAGGCCTAGCTAACATTTTTATTAGAATTTTTTTACGCCAATGGCTTCTAAAGAGATGCGCTATGTAGTGGTCGAACAGAATTTTATATATCCTGTATTACTGATAATCGGGTACCTATAATTGTCGACGTTTGAATGCTAAATTACAAGAAGTACAATTGGATTATTTGTAGTCCTTCGCTAGACTTTCAAAATTCCTTTGTTTCACATGCCCCTGGGTGAGTCGAGCAAAAAGTACACATTGGTCATAGAACAGTTGGCCTGTCGAACGTTGATAAATGTAGGAGAGAATAACGAGTAGATCAGCCATTAGTTGACGAAAGCAGAATCATTAGCTCCCACTACACATTAAATTAGTCATAATCAAACGATGTGTGTGACGAACCGTCGGCCGTCCGCACAAATTTAGGCTAGAAAAGAATATAAAAATTATACAATTACCTTTTGTAGTAACTCTTTAAGTTATCTTGCAATTTTATTCAACTTTTATTAATTTTGGAAAACACTGTATACTATTTTTGAACGCCAGTGTATACATTTCCTTAATCAAACAGGTTAGAGATTGTATAACGATATGTCCTAACAATTGCTTTGCTTGTTCAGAGAGAGCAACACGTCGTATTAACTGGCGCCCGAGCAGGGACTTAATGCGCCGTGTTGCTCTCTCTGAACCGTTTTGTAAAACATTCTTCCCGTACCATATGCTTACAGGAAACTATACTTGCAGGTTTAGCAAGGTAGTTCACGGTATTGACACATCCAGCTCATAGATGTCGCCAAAAGTACAATTTTAAGAATTACCAAAATACTCAGATTATTTTTGTAACCTATTACCACGTGGGTGTTGCTAATTAAGATGTTTACGGTCTTAGTGATTTTGAAATGGATTTACGGCGTTGTGCGAACGGTCAGTTCGTCACAGTGTGAGGGCATTAAATACAGAGAGTAACTGCTTTAAATATATTTATAAAAAATTTCCCAAATACAGTTATGAAAGAATAAAAGCCGGAGTGTTTGATGGACCACAAGTTAGAACTTCAGTACGGGATTCCAATTTTATCACGATTATAGAATGAAATTGAAAAGCAAACATGAAACGGCCAGTTTTTTACTGTTTACTGTTTTCTTGTAATAGTTTATTGTAGATTTTCATCACCTATACTACCATTCTTTTTCAAGCAAAGACTTCAGTTGTCATGAAACTTGAACTTGTAGGTACCATTATTTATTTCAATAAACGCACGTGCGTGGGCCTTCGTTATTTCTTGCTTGCGTATTTAGAATTCTCTATTAAAATTGATAACGTCAAGCAAACAAAATTGAACTATTTCTTTATTTAAATAACAGTTACATTACTCAAAAGTTCTTTCTCCCTCTAATTCTATCCCCAGAAATAAAATTGCGATTTTCCTAACCCCACTTATCGCTGCTTAAGCTTGCAAACCTAACTAAATCGCCAGCGAAGTGAGTCTTGGGGCAATTTTACTCACCGTATACGATGGAGTAATCGCCGGGCAGTATTCGCATGTTAACTCAGCGTTCCAGCGCTTTAAACGGTTCGTCAGATATGCAACAAGCATTCGAGCTCGGAGTTTAGCCGGAGAAATTCAATATAGGTGGCAGCTGCAGCAAAGCCTGCATTATATTGAATATGTATGTAAACAACGTATAAATGTATAATATAAAATAAACAGTAAACGGTAGAGACGTCTTTGATGGAGGTTGGAATGTACTGTGGAATCTAACATTCCGCAAATAAGCAAAACAAGCAACTGTTGTTCCTTTGAGCCCACTAACATTCAACTAACGAGTTGACTATGTCAATTTCTCTAAAACTACGTCGCTAAATAACTACAAGGATAGCCCGAGTAGCTTCCAGCCTAACACAGAAACAAGTTTTCTTTTGCCAGTTGTTGGCATCTTGTTCTGCAAAAATAAGCATTTACGAATCTGATGGTCTCTTCTTCCTCCTGCGAGCAAAACTCAGCATAGGAAACAGATAAATGTCATTGGGCGACCACTGAAATGTTATTACGGTTTCAGTTTCCATTACCAAAATTTTTAACAAATTAACATATGTGGCTTAGCTCAGTTCATAAATTTTGAATTGGGTGCATGAGACATTCCATAAATAAAACACTAAAAACTAATTTACAATAAAACATATTGTTAAAGCACGAAGGAGAATTTACAAACATAAATAATACAGATAAGTTGAAAAATTGTATAGATCGCAAGGTTAATATTTCGAAAGTATTGAGAACTGAATTTGGTTATTGACGGTACGATTTATGGCAATGGTAAAACAAGGTAGTAATAAAACAACGCAGTTGTAATTTTATTTAACTGTTGCTAAAGTCGTAAGTGGCATTTGCACGTATTCTTCACGACGACGTCGACCCGGTATTCGAACTCCTGGGTAATAATATGATGTTGAATTGGGCGACACTGAATGGGATTTCAATCTTCCCGCTGGATGGTAAAATCTCCGCAGGAACCATTCAGAGTTTTCAGGGGGAGGTAAGGAAGGATCGTATGAATATATATAGTTCAGCAAAAGTTTAAAATATTTAACAAGTTTAATATATTGACCAAATAAAACATATGAAAGATTCAAGGAAAATATAATATCAAATAACCAAAGTGAAAATTAAATATTACTAGCAATAAAAGATATCAATTATATTAATATCGTTTATGGTTAGTTTACGCCGCTTTGTACGGCTATTTGTTGTCATTTATAGTTGTATGATCGTTAACCATAGCTCGTTTCATTTTTTCAAGCATGCTCGATCGAGTAGTGAATTTTGTAATAAATTAAGAGAATGCAATTTGCACCTTACGCTACTACCGCATATTACTTTTTGACAGAGAAATAAATTTCGTTGTCAAAATAGTCAATATTTATATTCATATTTTACTTTGAGAACTTAACGTATTGATGTAACTATTATATAGCTCGTGGTGTTACACATGGAAATAGTTTAAATTAACTTACATGGATGATCGGGCAAGGACACGGTGCGGCTGTAGATCATTGGCCTGACGAAGTAAATAGGTGATGGGTTCATTCAGGTGGAAATAATCTCGATGGCGGTGTGCTCAGGACAACTCAAGGCTTGCTAGTCGAAATCCGGATGAATACCAATTCATATCCGTACAACAGTACGTATTCTAGACGATCTATTCAAAAGCCGACGAATCTCTAAAGAATCTCAAACCAAAAAGATCGATAGAAAATATGCCTTGCATGCTATAAATCACACCGGAGTGTTATGTTGGCAAAAGCTAGCGCGCCAGGGTTGCAAGTCTCTGGGCAACTCTGCTCGTCTCTACCAATAAGGAGTCCAGGCAATAAACGAATGACCGTCCCTCTGGGAACTGCAATCGAAACTAGGGTCAGTATGAAGTACTTAAATCCTTTTATCCTCTTGTACTAGAGCCGGCTCAGGTCGCGCAGCTCGGAGTTTGAGTGGGGGAAAGATGAAAAAACACGCAAGCTGGGTCGTCATTTTAGTGATGATATGACGGTGTCGTGTTAGGGGTCTTAGATGGTCGTCGGGGGCCTTGGCCGTTGCTCAGCGAAGAAATCTGCTGGGCGGCGGGTCCTCACTCGAGGTGGGGGTCTGTCCTAGGGGACGACGACCATCTGTACGCTGGGGTTTTCGCTCCGGAAGGCCCTTTCCCACGCGGGAGTGAGGATCTTCTCAAGATGGTGGCGGAAAGTCCTGTTTTTAAGACTTTCCAGGCTCAGGAGATGCACCGGAGCCGCCGATGACCAGGCCAGGACGCCGTAGGTCAGCAACGGCCGGAGTGTCGTCTTATATAGAAGCAACTTGCCGCCCAGGTGAAGGTGACTCCTTCGACCCAGGAGGGGAAGTAGCATGTTGCGAATGTCCGTCCCCAAGCGAAAACGTTGTTTTTTATATACGTTTTACGAAACGCGCAGGCTCCTCCCATCCGTGATATTCCGTTCACCAGTAATAATACAGGAATAGATGCATTAGCTATGACGTGAGTGAGATGTGCTTAGATAAGCGAATTAATTGCTAAGTATAGCAATTAACCACGGATAAAATTCAATTCAAATATGACCATACTGTAGAGCAAGACGAATACTATGATTAGACAGAGTATTGTTTGGAAACTAGGAAAAAATAGAGATTCCAGGGAACGGTTACTGAACGAAACAATTATAATTAACGAATATTTTAATGAATTATGAATGTAATGCAAATTAACTGCTACAATATGTTGAAATAAGGTATAACGAAGGTATTTAGTCGCGCATAATTTTGAAATATACAAATATTAGGCATTTTATTTAGAAATAAATATTGGAATGAAACACGTTTCAGACGCCAATACGATGATTCATGGGCGAGAACAACTACGCGTTACCGAAAACAATTGGGGATATTAAAGTTCGTTAGAATGATGTTGCGCGCCAAAATAACGCTGTTTAAGGTAATTCAAATACATTTTCGCTGGGAACGCAAATTAGGATGTAACAATGTGGGAGGGTGCGTCGTCTTAGTGGAGCAAAACTTTTTTCTTCTTCAAATGTTTTTTTCCGCAACTTCTGCCTTCAGTTTGCCAAGTAATGATGCGTTATTATTTTTCCTTCTTCAAGATAGTCGGTTAACACAACTCCACGATTATCGCAAAAAGCAGTCGCCATCATTTTCCCAGCCGCTGGAACAGCCTTCGCCGTTTCAGAACCGATTCAGCCGCAATCCACTGATTCAACTGTGCCTTGGCTTCAGGAGTGTACTTGTATATTCAAGTTTCATCTACAGTTATTGGCCGATGCTAAAACCGACCTATTTCGCTTAAACTGCTTCAACAGAGCTTTGGACATATTCATTCGAAAGCGCTTTTGGCCCTGAATGAACCAGCGCGATACCCAATGCGAGGTTAGCTATTTCATTCCCAAATCTTCACCCTAGTACTCTAAGTACCGATTTGCTCACCGTATATGGAACAGCTTCTAAGGTGTTCCTAGTAATATTGTTGCCATTTATATGCGACGTGGTGTCCCAGTTGTGAGAAGCTCAGCTCCTGGCCCTGACAGAGTTTGGCGGTGGGGTTGCGCTCTAATCCTTCCAGAATCAAATGGCAGATTTTTCTAGTAGATCCTGTACAATCTCTCGTCAGCATTTGCATGTTGGAGAATAATTAACTGCACTTCAAAAAAGCCGTGTAACACTTGATTTACACACTAAAAAGCTCCTGATGTTATGATAGGCTTCAAAGCTTATACACCTCGCGGAGTCAAATAAAGACTGCAAATGGGGAGACGACTTATTTTAGGTTCTTTCTAAAGATGAATTATGCAATTGAGAAGAACATAATTCTTTGGCATTATTGTAGAGTCTAAAATCTACGGAGAGCAAACTCTCAGGAAGCTGAGTTTGAGAATTGCCATCTACATACAAACGGCCATAGAAGGTGTGAAGAGGTTTCAAGTTGACATGAGATTCAGCCGATTTTATTACTAACTATGTTTTTTTTATTATCAGTAATTTTGAGGAGAATTTACCAACTTCAACAGTAAATTAGCCAACATATGTAGTCTAGTGTCATGTCTGCCATGTTTACCTAAATTTGTCATCAGATTGATACAAATGTTGTTTGTAGCGAATAATATAAATAAACATTTAAAATTAGTTACCACAAAAATGTTTATACCGGAGTTATTCTAATATTAGACTCATTTTCTATTCTTGACTTCTCTTGACTTATTCAAACAAGAAACTTACGAATCTAATATAACTTAAACTACTACAGATAGGACACAGGCTCATTGGCGCTTCTATTTAAGATAGCATTACTACTCACCTTATCCATGCTCGTCCTACATGTTGTCGATCACACTATACGGTTAGTATCGCCAACAAAAATTCATGCTCTATAGAAAATATGAAGAAGTTCATTAACTTTTCCGACAGAAAATAAAAAGCTAGCAGGAAAGAATTCATGACAATCCATTTCTACCAGAAACCAGTTTAAAAATGTGACAAAGGCTCTTTTGTGTAAAATAATATAATCCCTGAGTTGAGCTATTGTACGAGTTTTTCAATTTCGAAGAAACAAAAGCTACCTTCTGATCTAAAAAACATGCCAAACGCAGAAATTCCTCATCTACGTATTTTCGGATTATAAAAATTAATTATTTATTCAATTTATTTTCAATTATTTTTCAAATTAATTTTACCCTGTTATTGATACGTTGTAATTAATTCAGGATCGTTTCACATCCACGACCCAGTGTACGCGAAGCAAATAGGGGAATTTCATTAAAAGTTATGCATATTCCTGCTGAAAAAATCGTGATTTTATTGCAAATTCCAAAACCAATATTAAATTTTATATGCAAATATATTTTTTGAATGCAAGTTTGTTATAAATAGCCCGGTCTTTAGTTGCCATTATTCAAATTTGTTTTTTATCGACCGATTATACCGCACACCTAATTTTTTTCGGGAAAATATCGAAGAAAAGAATCCGCCGACCAATTCGTTGGAACTCGTTAAAAACTTTCACCGAACCTCCAGGCTGAAACGAAAGTTTCGCTGAAAAACATCAGTTCTCGAAAGCGGGGAAGAAGTTATAAAATGTTGCTATTCTCCTGTAACACTTAGGCGAGATGTAATGGTAACATCTTACAAAAATAAAAGTACATCAGTACGATCTAAAGCCCTCTTCCAGCCTACACACGAATCCAAAGGGGAGCAGATTTTGCAAACGGTAAAATAGTTGAAGCTCTCAGAATGTAGTATTGTTTTTTCTTTGCGCTCTCCCATTTTCTAGTATTCCGAAAATATACGATACAAAATTGCCCTTTCCGAATGCAATGGGTGAGGAGGGAATACTTTTCTTCCACCTAGGAATATTATTTATAAGTTGGAAATGGAAAAAATACGAAACGCTAAGGTATTGATCTATTTTTTGTATGTCCTTTAGAAAGAATAATAATGTAAACTTCGGTCATCTTTGCATCCTTAGGTCCCTTCACCAACAGCAACCTACAAACCAATTTTTATTTGAAAATATTCACAGTTCTTAAAATAGAATTACACAACTATATACCGGCCGGTCGGAAACGACCCGAAAGCTATAGTTGAATGTTGCACTGCGTGACTGCGACACGCAGCACTTTTCTTATCTAAATGTGAAAGAATGAGAGAGTCATCAAAAAGAAGGATTATTCAAACTAATGATTAGAGTAACCAAAACTTGCGGACTCGCATAGGCGTCGGTATTACTGGTTAATATAAGAATACGAAAAATTCATAAATAAACTTACTTGCTAATTATTCAACAAATTAGAGGCATCAGGACGCGAACTACTGTAAACTTGCATCATTGCATATGTTTCCACAGTTACTTCTTTAAACCTTGTGTGTCGACAAGAAAAAATATTCTTATACATAGAAAACGATCTCTCCACATCTGAGGAAGTTACATTTGCATGTAGAAACTGTTTTTCAAAATCACTTAAAAGTTCACTATTCTTACACTTATTATAAACGGCCTCTAAATATTAAAATCGGGATTTTTCCTTAAAACATCTGCCAACTTTTGACTAGCGCATAATCCTGGCGTATCATTTAATGTGTGTAATTTATTTTTTACACTCTCCACTATGTCTAATGATTCCTGCAATGACAATTCAATACACTGTAGTTTTCTGATGGCATCTAGTAATACTGTATAATTGGTACATATTGTTGTTAAATCTTCTAAAGGTTGAGGAATTTGAAATTCTCTTTGACTTTCTCTAATTGCTTTGGATTCATTCCGATTAAATCGCATTAAACTGATAGAATTTGTTGAAAATGGATCAAATAGTAAGAGGCTGCTGTTAGCCAAGTACCCCATCGCGTTAAAATTGGTTCAGGAGGTTCTGGAATACCTGGACAAAATTTACGAAATTCTTTTAAACGTTTAGGAGATTTACGAAACACTGCTTTAGTTCCAATCATCCGATCAACGTTTCCGTAATGTTGTCGAACAACTTCACCAACTAAATGCAAAGCATGCAGCACGCAGGTTATATGTATTAAGTTAGGAAATATATGTTTTAAGGATCGCCCAACACTTAACATCGTTGCTGCACTATCTGTCACAATCATCACAACTTGATCTTGGGCAATTTTAAATTTTTTCAAAGCGTTCATTATCACTTTTTGAATATTTTCCGCGGTACATTGTTGAACACGTTTGCAAGCTAACAAATATCGAGATGCTGTGTTCTCGCTAGATAAAACGCGAGCTATCACATTCACAATACTGTTTTTCTTTATATCGGTCGTCTCATCCACGGTGATCTATATTCTTTTGGAACACAAATCACGTTTACACACATTTTCTAGCATCTCTTTCATTCGCGGCAAATGATTCTGTAATTGTGTTTGTGAGGGTCATTGGTACTTTGGAACGTATTCTCGCCAAAACGTTTTAAAAGCTGCTTTTCTCACCAACGACAACGGAAGATTACAAGAGGTAAACATAATTAATAAATATTTGAGGAATAGTGTATAAAGTATTTCAGTTCGTGCATTTCTCATATGCTTAATACCATTGACATGCCTCTGGCAATCAGTTCTGTCCAATGCAGCCAAACGAACATTGCATATTAAGCAAAAAACTGCACTACCCTCATATTTTAAATAGGGAAAAAGAGACACATACTTATGTACATTAGTAGCAAATCTATTACGAGGTATTGTCTTCTTAGGTATGTAAATATTAGTTCTATATGAAACGATACACTAATTATGTACTTGGTATAACACTACAACACACAAAAAACACCAGCTATATTTTCAAAAGCGACACGTAAGTACATAACCTTGACCGTTCGACTAATCTCTGCAACAGCTCAACCGGTACTAAAACGAAATCTCTCTCAGCGCGGTTTAACATGATTTATATTCAAGGTCGACACTACATGCCTGCTTCTCTACCGGTTTAGTTTATTTATGAATTTTTCGTATTCTTATATTAACCCGTAATACCGACGCCTATGCGAGTCCGCAAGTTTAGCTTACTCTACTAATGATTCATTGAATTACAGTTTTTCTTAAATTCTAAAAGGCATTAATTTTTGTATTTATAAGTTATTTATTTCGAATGAATAGAGTTGCTTGTTGATTGAAACTGGGAATCGTAGCTTGTTAGTGCCAAGGTTGTTTTTTTTTTGTTCTTTCGAGTGCAACGGATTAACTACAAAGCAAATGCCCATATAAATATTGTACGTACACGATCGAATCGACGATTTCCACACGGTATATGTACATATATAAATGAGTTCAAGTTACAAATTTCTTTCCAGACAGTAATATTACGGCAGGGTTTGCTATCCGGCATTAGTCACTGCCGCGTATCTGCACCCTCGAGATATGGACGTTCTCTCGCGAACCTGAGGACTCTCTGAATAATCGTGTTTAATTTGTCAATAATAAGTTATTATTTTATGCCAAATAGAAGTATTCTATGCATGTTTCGAAGGTACTTCTGAGAACTATCTGGTTAATGGCCTAATTATTGCCACCAATGACATTTTAACTGAAAATACAAGAAATTAGGTTGTTCTCAAACTTTTAAACCAATAATGGTGTTATAGCTAAAGTAAGTAGTACAGGACGTAACAATCAGTTCTGTTTTTCTATGTTATAGGCTTTTGGATTAATCTGGAATTATAGCATCAACATCTAAATGTATGTAACAATTTAAATACAGCGCATTTCAGATAACACTGGTATATAGTAAAACCTTTATGTGATATTAATAGTTTTCCTACGGGAAGTGATTAGTTAATTTTTTGTCCACGCGTAATTGGAACGATTTTCATGTGGTTTTGAAACATTGTATGCATTAGAACAGAAAAGTAAAGTCGAAGTTAAAGAAAAAAGGAGTAGCAGCTTTAGTGGCAATTTCAGGAATTTCTAAAAGGGATAATGAGACACAATTTTGCTGCTGGAAATATCAGCTCGTGTTGTATCAAAGAAAGCTACAGCTGGACATGTAATTCAGAGTGGTTGTTATTTATTTAAACAAAAAGATACTCTTTTATTACATAAAGGAAACAAACAACTATGAACAAAATTTTATAAAAAATTAATTACCTACCAAAATAAATAAACAATAGATTATGAAAAAAGTTGTATCACGTTACGTTTCACATTCTGAAGATTCTGCCTTGATTGTTGATGTCGAATATTGTCAAAAACTTTCATTCCAATGTAGCCCCAAACAAAGAATATGGGTTTCTAGAGAAAAATGTGGATTTTCTCGTGCATATATCCTCATGTTTTGCTTATTCACCTCTACATGTAAGAAACAAATTTTATCGTCGGAATAAAGAATTAAATTTAGTAAGTTCGGATTTTCATTGGATCTGTCTGACCAATATTCGCAGAATTCCATCCTTGGTGAATAATCTCTTTCAAGTAATTGTTTTTCTAACTCGGTCTTTTTCCATAGCGATACACATATCTTCTTTTAATTTATTCGTAGCTACCATACCTCCTTCTTTCGCCTGTTGTAGTGGAATGTTTGTATAACTCTAATATTGTAGTTTTGCTAGATATTGGTCGGTTGGGATTTTCAACTGCAAAATTATCCCTGAGTATATTCTAGTGAAATTAAACTTTAAATAACTCGATTTACAACGAAGATGTACTCATAAAATAAAATGGTATTCCATGTATGCATCTTCTACTTTATGTGTTTAATTTATCGACACGAAAAAAATTCTATGATTAAAGGACAAAAGTGATTACCAGTAATACGATCCTGAAGTAAGTGATCGTTTCCCGGGCTAACTCGGAAATGGCTTAAGGTATATTAATCAAATTTGTCTTGTGTACACATCAATTAACGTTTACTTTTACACAAAGAATTGTTGTTCTGTAACTCAAGATGGCGGAGATCCTCTATCTTGGAATTTTTTTTGAATGAAAAGGGGTCGGGTGATAATCCTTTACTTCCGCACTATATAACGGTATGTAATAATGATAGGTCGTTATTTAACTATCTGTTATTTTATAACCGTTATGGATCCAATAGCGGTTGCAACTGTTATCTCGCTGGGAAAATAACAGGTATAGCACGGCTGTCTGATCGAAGCCGCTGTTTATCACAGATAGTAGTGTGCAACCCCCTAGAAAAATAACTTATTACGTAGCTGAAAAGTAATGCCATCACCTATCCACCATCTATGGACGCGCGTTTCGATGTTATACATCTCGTCGGCATAGCTTTGTGGAAGGTAATGGCATTTCAATATTTTAAATCGTATATATACGAAGTAGATGTTTACATGTACGGATGAGGAAATCTAATTAGATATCCTCATTTGTATGTTTTTTGTCGAGTAATTACTGCAAACGCTTCTACAGAACTGAACACATGTATTCTATAATTATGGATCAATAGTTGCAAACTGTTACTCGCTGGAAAATAAAGGTAAGATGGTTGCTTATGGGACTGGTTATTTGCATATTCATCAACAGCCGTTTGCGGGTACTCACTGCGTGGCGGTTAGAGAACGTGTTCGTCGAAGCTGCTGTTTTACTCACAAAATAATGGTATCAACCCTCCTGAAATAATATTACGTAGCTACATATTCTCTCGAACGGTAATTACGGCGTTAGTCAACATCCAGTCGACGTTTATTATGGAAATATTTTCTAAATAATTATATGCATTGAAATTATCAAATGTAAATTAAAAGAACGATGTTATATAAAAAAAATATTTATAAAAGCTAAAAATAAAGCCATTATTTCATATGGAACAAAATAACATAATTCTAATTACAATTATAAATAAAAATTATTCTTACGAGATAAAGCGCAATCAGTCATAAAAAATATGTATATATTCTAATATAAATAAATAAAATAAAATTCATTCTATAATGTGAATAAATCTTCAGAAACGACAATGCTATTATTACAAATTCTAGTTTATAAATAAGATCTCCTTCACCTTTCCCGAAGACGGTTTCGACGGTCAGGAATCAATAATCCCGTTTTCAAAAACACTCTTTCACACGGCACAGATATTGCCAAAGTTCCAAATTTTAATTTTACTAATTCACTGAGATTGGGAAAGTTGTATGAATGATTTTTCCACCACTTCAATGTATTTTCCTCCGGTCCAAGTCTCATTAGATATATTTGGGCTGGTATGAGTAGCTATACAAGAAGATATTACTATAAAACCGATTTTATAGAGAACGTCTCATCTATAAAATTAGCCGTTACTGCATACATCCGCCATTATTACAAGAAGTCTACGAATCTGTAGTGATACCAACAGCCTTCACTTTGTCCATCATTTGTTGGGTTTTTATGTATACTTTTTCATATTTTGCTGATAACAAGGTGTTTGATAATGTTTTTCTACTAGGAAGAGTATAGGATGGATTTAATGTATTTGTATATTCTTGAAATCCAATAACCTCCACAATGGAAAAAGATTGAAAATCTTTAATTATTAATATGTTTTTATTTTCTTTGGTATTCTCAGTTGGGTTTGGTGCATTTTCTTACTTTGTGTTGGACGAGGGGGCTCATGTTCGATTTGATGAAAGATTCCAGATGAAGTCGAGGGTTGGGAAGGAGAAATGTCATCAGTAATAATTTTATCGATAATACTATCTGGATTATGTGATGTAAGTGGACAAGTATTGTCATTCTGCTCATTAGTATCAACTAACTTCATTGTAGGATGCTTTCTTTGCATATGTTGTTTTAAATTACTAAATTCCTTTTAAATATTTCTCCATAATGATTGTTTTGCCTGGGAAACTTTACGATGAATGAATTGTGATTGCTTGATGATTGAAAATAACAGAAGGATCAGTCAAAATGGTGGAAATTAAACTCTGCTGAAACAATGATTGCAATGAATCTGATAGTACAACAGTGAACAGCTTATCACTTAATTTACTCTAACTTATTAACCAGTTTATAACTTACCTGCAGTAAAACGCAATAGAATAATATTTATATTACAAAATACTTCGGAATTTATATTTTTGGGGACTGCAAGATCAGCAATTGCACATGTACTATGTGGAATCATGATGCGTTATCGTGTAGAACTGTAGATTACGAAATAACGCTAACCTGTTATTTTACAACCGTTATTTCAAAATAACGATAACAGTTGAAACTGTTATTTTAAAATAACTATTTTTCCCATCATTAGTATGTAACAAGCTACTAGCCAGCTTATTAAACCTTCAACGAGAAACCGCTCGTATGTGTATGCAACTGCACGAATGGTACTCTACGACCCCTGCATTCCATAAAATCCTCATCTTTGGAGCAAAGATAGTTTTAGACGCAATCCTTCCTTAATTCACTGTCAGAAGAAGCTTCAAAAACGCGGAACAAGCGTTTCAGGCAATATAGGATAAACTTTTCCAAAAAGTTTAGTAGGGGGGCGTGTAACATGGATATTATATATAGATTGCTACTTACTTTAGGTTCTTTGTTATCTATTAAATAACCAAATAAAATAAAAAAATAAAAAATAATAACAGTACCTGAGCATAACACCCGCTTAACTGATCTTCTACGTGTTCCTAGTTATAGAACGAACGCGCTACTTAATGCTCCTCTAACACATATGACACCTAATCTTCATAAATATTATCCTGATTCTTTCCACTAATACTTTTTTCCAGTTTTTCCTTCACTGGCTCTTTCCTTTTCCTTTTACCTATTCACACTTTCTTGTCACCCTTGTATATGTATATTCAATAATAACTCTGTACTTTTGAAAATTCAATGTATCTATTATATTTGTCCTGTAATTTGTTTTTGACTGTTGGACAATAAAGGTGTATTATTATTATTTTTTTTTAACTTCCCTTCCGTCAATCTCCCCGCGGTGCCCCCTCCCAGATCCGCCGCCCGAAATGAGGGACGGAGCCGGGAGGAAGGGGAGCCACGGGACCCTGATTTCTTATTTATTGATTTTGCCAATTAAAAAGTGCACTAGTTTACAGGCTTGTTGCTGCTGTTAGGGTGGAGGGTGAGGCTGCCGCGCAGCTCGTGAATACGCGGCCTCCCCTTATCACATCTTACTCGCTTTTTTACCTCCAAGATAAGCGGGTAAGGCTTACCGCCTTTAAGTTGTAGGGAAGGCGGCTTCGTGAGACCTTAGTATCCTCAGTGTTCATAATATGACGTGCTTTTGCAGTTGTCGTGCTATTAGTGTGGCGGTTCCTTCATCTAAATCTAGTTTCTTTATGCCGGTTTTTATTTCAGGCTTCGTGCCTCCGAGGACACCAATCACTAGTGGAACAAACGTTACCTCAAGTTCCGGATAAGTCAGCTTCAGTTCGATAATTAAATCTTTCTACTTATTTCTTTTTTCGGCCTCCTTTTTCACTATCCGCCTCTCTACAGGACACGTCATCTCCAGGACGAACATCGCTCCCGTAGCATGATGGATTACCACCATATCTGGCTTGTTTGCCATGATACGTCTGGTGGTAGAGAAAGCAAAATTCCATAGGATCTTCGCACAAATCGCATTTATTTGGAAAACAGCGTATGCATAGCACTGCGAACTGATAATAAAATTTATGAAAACAATTGTTTTACTTTAGAGAAAGTCATGGTTTCTATGACTAAAGCAACCAAAAAAAAAACACTAAACTGATAATGAAAATTGTGGCTTTCGTTGATTTTCAATAAAGACAAATGCACTTACCACGAAAACAGTTGATTTGCGGACCCATGTTCATTAGGGCTTTTTTACTGGTTTTTGATCGTAATATGTGCTCCTCAAATATTTAAACGGTTTTTTTTAATACCCTGTATATCGTCATGGTATTCATATTCGGGTAAGAGATTTTTGTTAAATAATTCTTTATAACCTACCTACGTTACCCTTCTATATCCTTGTCCAAAAATCAATAGCGATGTTTTATGAAACTCTATTTAAATTATAATGGAACTCTTATTGTATGCGTATATTTTAAAGTTATACGCCCAAATGACTATGTAAATGGCCATAATTCACATTGCTCGTAAATGTGAGTTAACCCTATATTTACTGGAAATAATACAGCAAGCTCCTGGAAATATGGACAAGTAAAATAGACAATGAGATATTGCTTTACCATGCATACCTTGGGAAAAAGACTTTCCGGGATATTGAACGGTATACGGAATCAATTTATTATATTAGTACATAAATACGTAGAAATAAATTTCCAAGGAAAATGGTTTAAGAACCAAAAAGTAATCCCTTGCAAACAGTAAAGGGTAAAATATTCATTCTTGCAACACCAATAAATCTCCTACAGTGTATTAAAAGATAATTTAACAAAATATACGCTCATTATGTGGGATATACCCAAAGTTAATCTGGGAGTCAAAGTAGGTGTAATATATCCATGAGGAAATAATGAAGAAATACGATGTGCAGTACCTAAACTAATACCTAAAATTTTGTTTTTTAAAGCAGCCGTTGCCGAGATAGATGAGGTGATTTAAAAATTAAAAGAATAAAAAAGTACGGTACTTAATCTTACGGAACACCGCCCAGTAACAACGAATCGCCGGCCCGCTAATGGTCGTGGCTCGGTTTAATAGCGCAAGATTAACATGAGAGCGGCTCATTTTGTTTTTGGTTTGTTCGTAATCGGTGAGTATAAAACGTGAAAGCTGCGAATTTTAAACAAGTAAAGATGTATATACGCACAAACGGTTTTTCTGCAAATTATCTGCGAAAGCATTACGTTATTTTGTAATTTAGACTAACTCGCGTTAAAACGCGGCGTCCACTATGGAAACTGCGATAGTGGAAATTTAGTCTTTGTATTACTATATACCCTGTTTTTTGGTGAACCTTCCGAGAATGTGTTACTTCAATTAAATCAATGTATTAGAAGATTCCCTAGTTGATTGCTTCAGAGAAATATGCTAATATATAAAATTTTACTGTAGCGTACATGATAGAAGAATTTTTATTGGCTTCCTTCGACATCCATTCAAAATATTAAAGTTCCAGCATATAATTATGTTTCATAGTTACGAGCAGCTACATTTTTAAGGTACCAAATTCGTGAAGCCTTTAAATTCATCGATTCTAAATAGAATAATGAACTTAAAATTAGAAAATATAAATGTTGGATACCCCATTCTGTTTACTTAAGCTTGATATGTCTAAAATATGCTGTATTAAAAACTTCATTTACAGGGCTAGTACAATAATGGACTCAAATTTAGTTTATACAGTAAAAAATGTTTTGTTAGAATTATATGTTTCAAATTTTGTTAAGAACAAGAATAACAATGTTTTAGTTGTTAAAGTATGAAATTGTTATTGTTGTTCATGCATCCCCTTGCCAATACTTACAAAAACAATTACGAGATAGGCGCCATAAATTCTCGGCTTGACAGGCTTATATAAGTTCGAGCGTGTTCGAACTCCGTTGCATCATAGTCGCACATATGCGAGGCCTAGACGGTATATATTACGCATCAAAGAGTAGTAGTTTTTAGGAGCTAGTCAGACAATATTACTAGTGGGTGAAAATATCTCAAGTAACGAAAATTGAGTACCGCGCGGTTATTAAATTTTTGACAGAAGAAAGGCATACGCCTAATCACATTAAACGACGTTTATGCTAATTTATCTCCTCCATATTGCACTGTAAAAAAGTGGGCAAAATGTTTCCGTTTGGGACAAGAATCCCTAGCAGATAGTGAGCGCCACGGTCGGCCAATTGAATGGATTACGCCTCAAAACACTTCAATTATTGAAGAAATGGTATTAGCTCACAATAGCACATATGCGTTGTTGCTGCATAAATTGAAGGAAAATATTTGTGCAAAACGTCGAGGAAATTTGACAAAAGTTGTTCGATTATTGCACGGCAATGCTCCCGTCCATGCTGCCGCCGTTTCGCAAGCTTCCATCCGCTAATGTGGCTTTCAAGAATTAGAGCATCCACCGTATAATCCTAACGTGGCTCTAAGTGATTATTATTTATTTTCTCATTTAAAGAAAGACCTTAGGGGACGTCATTTTAAGGATGATAATGAGTTACAGCCAGCTGTAATACAACATATTGAAGGAAAAACTTTAGATTTTTTTTCACAAGGGTATAGAATTATTAATTGATCGTTGTAATAAATGTATTGAAATTAGAGGAGATTACATTGAAAAATAAAAATTGTTATATTTTACCAAATTTATTTTTTCTATATCAGGCCGATAATTTATGGCACCTACCTCATACAACAAAACTGATATTAACTCACAGCATTTACAGGTGAAGTCAAATTGGTTAAATTATTAATTATTTATAGCTGGATGAGGCTAACTGAAAAAGAACCACGCGCCATTCTACTATTTTGTGTAATTGGCAGTTATACTTTCAAATGTAACTTTGACTCTTATTAGAATTAGTGAAATATGGCGCTTGTTTCCTCTTCAATAAGCACCATCCAGTTGAGGATGACAAAAACTTGATTTTACGACTTTATTGCGTTAGAATAATATTGTAATGTTGCGTCTTTCGGACGTCAAACGTAACGTTTCGCACGTCCTTGCTTCGGACGCCAAAATGTAACGTTGCGTACCTCGGATTCGCGCCACTAGAATGTAACGTTGGCGTCTCTGTTCGGGTGCCAATTGTAATAACTTTCTTATTCTTAGACGCAAAATCATAATAGCGACTGTCTACACACTTGCCAAATTATACAAGATAGACTCTGTTCACTAGTGACATCTCTGGATGATATACGGGAGATTATCGTATAATATGCCGTTACTGGGATGTCGTTAGTTGTCACAGGATTTTTAACTGTCAGATATTAGAATTATAAACATGTATCTTAAGTGACTTAATGTTTATTTACCTTTTAAAATAAAACTATTAGATATTTGCGGCTTTTAGTAATCAAGAAAAGTTAAGTGAATATCGGATTGATTGACTCGGCGTGTGTGGGCAGTCTTAACCACGGGGTACCGTTGAAAATGCCAAAGGGTCCAATTTAACAGGAAAAGATGTAGGTACAACGACAATACTTAATCTACACATAACTTCATCAAATAAAACAAAATTCCCTAGCAAACTAAAATCAAATTCATATGCAAATATGTATATAGAGATCGGGTGAAATAAATGATTGAAAATAAACGCTTTATTTTCTTAGTTACGAGTTCGGTCAGATTTTAATCGGGTCTTTGAATTTTATGTCGCGACAAGACACTTACAAAATATTCTTGGTAACGTACTTTGAATATATCGGTCGTCGAGGTTTCGTAATAGATAGCTAGGAGCTACGCTACTACGGAACGTCGACGTGTATAATATCGGCGGAACGGACTTTGAATAATTTCAGTCAAAATTCCACGATAAATAGCTCAGGCCACATTATCATGGTATTATGGTCCCCACTGTATAATTATGAAATGCTGCCATTGTAATTTTGGGCAACATGTATTTTGACCATTATTTACCAAGCACGTTTATGGACAATGGAGCTGGTTCATTATTGTAATAAAACAGCAATTTTTTCTTCGTTAAATGTAGTTGTTTTTACTGTTCATTCAGTCAACATAATATATCTAGGAACTTTCACCGCACATCTTGAGTCCTATAAATTATTATTTTTCAAAGGCTACCATTGCAAGTTACTCAAAAATTTCAACAACACTACATGATACAAAGTTTGGTCTCTTACTTTAGAGTAAGAAATTACCTTTTCTCAATTTCCTCGAGTTACACTTTTTTAGAACTTTCGCTTGTTTTAAATTTATTCACATTGTAAATATTTTGCTCTTAGACTTCACGTCATATTTTGTCTAAACTAATAATTTGTCTTACCAAACAAATACCAAAGTTTACCACATCTGTTATTATGCATAATTAATTCCAGTCCAGAAGTTTTTAAAACATCAAGACTCTTTACCTCCAGAAGCTAGTAGCGGTACAGTTAACTTTAAGCGTGATGTATTTCGCCGAAGTGTTTTTTATCCGTAAAACTTTCGCACCCGTTAAGGGATAAAATGGATACAACAAGTATTCAGTACACTTTATTATTCATGAATACTGTTTTCTTAGCGGTAAAGAAGAGGAAATTTCTGATTAAAGTTTCAGTTGGGTGAAAGACGTTGCTAATGCGTTCCAATTATTCAAATGATGATTTATATATGCAAATTTAGATTTTAGTACGTGGCGTTATCTTCATTGTTGTCTATTCAATATCAGCTATTGTGTTTCATTAGACGTATGCCACCGAGAATACGCTAATGTGTGTATACAGGGTTTCCCACGTAACTCGTTCATTAAAAGGTTTTACCATCTTTGCCTAGTTCTGAAAGTTTGTAGTAAGCAATAAATGCATCGGCCCTATTATAAGAAATTGTTTCTAGACTCATGTTACTTCTGGTTATACCGGAAGGCATAACCAACTTTAACATTTTCAGTAGAATGACATGCTTTTTATTGCTTTTTTAGATTCCATGGATTGTTATGGAATGATTTGATACAAATAATTGCTAATAACTCCTAAACTATACAAGACAGTAGATGTTCACATGTACGCATGAGGAAATCTAATTAGGTATCCTCATTTGTACATTTTTGTCGAGTAAATTACTGCAAACGCCTCTACAGAACTGAACAACGTTTCAATTAATTATACAAGACAGGTATAGAGACACATCGATGGTGACACAGTGCGTTCCATTCATCACAGGAAATTGCTAAAAACAAAGCAGAAATTGTTTCATTAGAAGCAGTGGACTGCATTCAAATAACGGAAAGAAACCCAAATGCTAAAACACTTACAACAATGCATATTCCGGAATGTGACAGAAACATTCCCTGGGATTCCACATGTCGCACAATCTAAGATTCAAATACCACATCAATGAATTGACAAAAAAATTAGCTACTGCAATCTATGCAATAAGAAGAATGAGAAAGATAGCTACTTATGAAGCGGCAAGGGTGGCGTACTTTTCCTTGTTTCATGCACGAGCGGTGTACGTGGGGACATACACCAGAAGCCCAATAAGCGTTCCTAAAACAGAAGGAGGCTATAAGGGTATTACTCACTGTACCATATCCCACATCTTGTAGAGAATTATTCTAAGAACACAAGACACTTACCATACCATCCGCTTAAATCCTAGCATGCTTGAAATACGTGCATGCGACAGGGAAATACAACCAACAAGACGAGCTGCACGCGCACAACACTAGCAACAAGCACCACTACTCCATTCCTCTACATCGAGTAAACAGGGTCGGGTATTCAGCGAACTATTATGGTATTAAACTCCATAATCATTTACCAGAAGAATTTATTCATTCTACGCACTCGACGAATACCAATATATAGGAGATGTGCTGTCCCTATATACAAGTTTTTAAAACGTTGTGTTCGTCTACTACACACTGTACTTTTTCGTTTGTTCTTTATATATACATTTTGTATCTATTTATTACTACAAATGTTGCTTATTTTATTTATAATTTGCCTAGTAATTTATTATTATTATTATCAGACGATGTTAATACTTATATAGGTTACAAAAAGAAATAAACTACCTTTCCTTGAATTGAATATTCATAAATTGGATTTCTGATTCTGAACATCCTGTATGTGCTAAACTAAATGCTGCATTATTACTGCAAGGTATTAAGTTTCCATTGTCTTCGGTGTATTTATGACATAAATTCATTCAATTGTATTTCTGGTATATATAATTGATTTTAGAAATAGGAAACCATAATACAAATCATTCCACAACAATACATAGAGTCTAAAAATGCAATAAAAAGAATCTCATTCCATTAGAAATATCAAAATGGGTTATGAAGTTCAGTATAACCGGAAGTAATACGTGTCTAAAAATAACCTATTATGGTAGAGCAGACGCTCTTATTGTCTGTTACAAATTTTCAGAACTAGGCGATGCTAACTGGGAAAACATTTCATAAATGAGTTGCGTGGAGACCCTGTATATATTAGTAAATTTAAACAGATTCACACGTGCCTACATACAACAAAAACCATACCAGATACTAGATTAATTAAGTTGTGTTAATTATGATTCACCTATCTGCAAGTCGTCCATAAATCATGTCGCCTAACAAGCTTTCTTCCTAATGGAAAATATGCTTCATCAAATACTAAGACAATTAGCATTGTTACACAAGATTAATTGATCCATGAACGGATCCAATTATATAACCGAATTAATGGATTCGTGCCTACAGCTCGCTGAAAGATAGATGTAATAATCTTCTTCTTTACAATGAGCTATTCGAAATTATTCGTGTACCTATAGAATGATGAAATATGTAATGTGGTGAGTATATTCTTATACATTGCTGATCAAATACATTTCAACATTTTCAAACATTTTACATGTACGCATCCACAAATTAGATTTCAAAGTAAATGCAAATGAGCAGACATAGACAACATTTATCAAACATTGCTGAATTCTGCTAAACAGAAAATTTTTCAATTACAAGTTTAAGCTGTAAAAAAGGCTTTGGATACCATCTTAAAATCAAAATTGGTAGAAAATCTGACCAGTCTAGGAATCAAAGGCACTGAAAACAACTTAATCAAAACATACTTAATGGATAAAACCCAAACAACAATAGCAAATAATGCCGAGAGCCAATCGCTAACTGCAGAATAAGGTATACCTCAAGCCGGAAATTTATCCTCAATCTTCTACATAACATACACAAATGATGTACATATTTAATAATTGATATGAATAGAGAAATATGAGGGTGAACCAATAAATACCCGTGTTTAAAGATAGGTGGCGCTACTGAGAAACAGGACGACTGAACTAATTTTCATTAGTTAATTCATTTGCTCCTAATTTTAATTATTAACTTTAGGTTTCTTTTTCCATTATTGTAATTTTTCTTTTGTTGGATTCCTTATAACTGGCCTGGTGCTTTTTGAACACGTAACCGGTCGCCTAATTTCCCAATAGAACCTTGTGAGATTTGGATCATTTTGTCATTCCAACCTTTAATATTAATATTTTCTTAATTTAAAACTAAATGATTTACTTGGAAGAAACACTTTTCTATCTTGAATTTTCTTAATTTTCTAACCCTAAGAAAATATTTATTTAATTCAAATAAAATTTCAAGAAAATTATTTTCTTATATTATACATTCTTATAGTCTTGAAATAAAAATATTTTCTTGAGAAGAAACCATTTCTCTGCGTGTATTTTTTTATTGGGTAATATACAAAGTACGACGTGCATTCAAGATATAACACCTCTGATTTTTTTCTTAGAACTGGAAACAGATAGAAAAATGCGGTTTGTTTAAAAATAAGCGGGCGCTCTTTGTCAATGCGCGACAGAGATGGCAGCACTGTACGACACACAGAACCTTTAGCGGCAGCGGCGAGAGTGAGAACTGTTTTTGATACTTCAAATGGCGACGTTTTCATTACAAGATCAGCGTGTAATTACTCGTTTTCTCCATTTGCGTGGTGTGACACCGATAGAAATCCATCGCCAGTTGAGTGAGACATATGGTAATGGTGTCATGGATGTGTCTAACGTGCGTTCGTGGGTGCGACAGTTCAAAGAAGGCAGAACGTCGTGTGACAACAAACCAAAACAATCTCGGCCTCGCACAACCCGGTCTGACGACATGATCGAGCGACTGGAGAAAGTTGTTTTGGAGGATCGCCGAATGACTGTGGAACAGATCGCCTCCGAAGTTGGCATTTCCGTGGGATGTGCGCACACAATCCCGCATGACGACCTAAAAATGCAAAAAGTGTCCTCCAAGTAGGTACCACGAATGTTTTGAACTTTGAAGCGATTTATCATGCTCCCTACTCACCTGACCTGGCTCCTAGCGATTTTTGGATGTTTCCAATGATGAAAGACACTCTCCGTAGCCGCCCATTCACCAGCGGTGCCGCTATTGCATCAGCAATTTTCTAGTGGTCAAAACAGACTCCTAAAAGCGTTCGTAGCGGCCATGGAATCATGGCGTCGACGTTATGAAAAATGTGTACGGAGGTGTTATAACTTGAATGCACCTCGTATATATTATTTTATTATATTTTTGTATAGTTTTGCAAATATATTTAAGGACAAACGATGGGAGTAAAAGAACGTACATGACCAGGTGATGATTATTTTTTATTTTTTATTGGCTGTTGCAGCTTTTAAAATGATCTTCTTTAAAATAATAGTTTCCAACCTTGTGAATATATCCTTCCTTTCTTCCTGAGAGATTCCATATAAGTAGTTATTTGCAAAACCCACCCTTTGTTCTAAAGGAATTTTCGATCAATTGAAAGAAGTGGCTAACAACCACCTGCCAAAGTTAAAATATCAATGGAGATCAGAAAAAAAATTAGCTTGTAAATAACCAGTTTTGTAATTAAAATTTGCAAGTCGGAATTCTGATTAGAATTCGCTCTCTGGTCAACGGCAACCAGAGAGCGAATTCTATACTTATAAAAATAGGATTATGGCCGCTTTTGTATATTAAAAAGAGATTGTTGTTTTTCAATTACTTTTAAAAAGCTGACAATCTTGATCAAATAAACATATTTTGAATCTTTTTTTAGAAATAGAAACTTTCGCAAATAATGGTCTTATACGTAATATAGTTAGTTATATTTAATTATCTTTTATTTGTGTTTATAAACATTCGAAATTTGAACTAGAAGCCGGTTGCGTATTGCGAGACTGGATACCGCGTATATGTTCTTCAATCGCATTTACGTCAAGAATTTTGGTAGAGAGTATGTCATTTTTCTACTCTGAATGGCGCAATGGGTATTTTGTATTTTAGATTTCAGCCAAATAGAATTGCAGATTCGTATTTATTATAATTTCATTTCGACATCAATCTATATACACTTTGGACTATATTGATGATTGCTGAGTAGGAATAAAATCTCATCTCGCATGTCATCTTTCATTTGTTACAGTCTTGCGAAGGAGGACACGTATAATCTCGTAGTCCTTTCTGACCACATCTTTTTACGACGTAAGGGAGAAAACTAAAAACAACGTTACGGAAGACGACGAACATATTACCGTAACTGTCGGTTTTAATTTACTTAAGTCTCTAACGCCTACGAACGTCCAGCATTTGGTTGTCTTCCCTCGAGCAACCTAGCAAATGATTCAGCGGCGGCGAGTAAAAGACTTACGACGTTAAGGGAGTCTTGGAATTGCAATTGCCCGATAATTAATCCTTCGTATCTATCCAGATGGAGGCGTAATTTTACAGTTGTCCGTGCATTTCCTAGCGATTCGCTAGTGGACGCGGCGTATTAGCATTCATAGTCTATTTCAAATCTAATTTCTAAGACGGTGGATGATTGGTTCAGCAATGTAATAGCTTCACGCAAATATGTTGTTGTGCATAAGATCGCACTAAATTTGTGTTTGGAGCAGCGTAATGTGAAGCATTTGTTGTGCATACGATATACACGTCTTCGTTTTGCACCGGCGGCGGTATGTCAATTCAATTCATTGCTAAAAGAATCTATTATATTATGGATTCCTACAGCTTGGTATTCCAGAGAAGCCATTTTACAAACTTTATTAATAACCTATCGACTTACCTAATCGTTTTTGCCTATCTACCTTTATAGAGTGTAAGGCATTGTGGAGTTGGGCTGTTAACTTATGCTCTTCTTACATATCTCCCGCCATCTCTTCCTGTCCTGTGTAGTCTGCTGTGTCTTCTCCCAGTTTTCTTCCCTCTTTATTACTGCTAATCTTACATCCTCCAACCAAGCTCCTAGGTCTTCCTCTTGTTTTCTTATTTATCTCATCTCATTTGCGCTTCCTCGATGACTTCAACGATGGGTTTCACTTCGAGATTACTCCTGATGGTTGTATTCCTAATTTTATCTCGTTTTGCTCCCAATTCTTCTTAAGAATCTAATCTCTGTTGCTGTTATTCTTGCTCGGTTTCTTTCGGTCATTACCCACGTTTCTGCTTCTAATGCTGTTAATACTGGTGTTATTACTTTTTTGAATATTTGACCTTGATGTCTTTTGGGATTTCCTTCTTTCCCAGAAATGCATCCTTTATGCTATTGTAAATTTGCTGCTGTCACACATTCTGTTATTTCCTCATTCAACCTTCCATCCTTTGATATCATTGATTCCAGGCATTTAAATTTTCGTACTTGTTCTATTTCCCCATCATCTATTTGTACTCCATTTTGTTGTTGTGTCTTCCCTATTGTCATGGTTTTCGTCTTTTCTTTGCTGACTTTCAGCTTGATTTTTTCCAAAAGCCCTTTTTTAGGTCTATATGTTATTAGTAAGGGTTCTTTGATCTTTCGCTATAATGACCATATCGTCCGCACATCAGAGTTCACTTTTCTATATTCTTCTCATCTTCCAGTATCTAATTTCATATGTTTTGACCTCCTTTTCCTTTTGTTTATTGTTGATTCAGGACCAGCGTGAACAGTAGCGGACTCAGGAATGTATCCTGAGTTTAAGTCTTACATAGTTTCTTGCGGTTTTGTATAAACTTCGTATTCCTTCTATTAGTGGTTCAGATGTTCTTATGTTTCTTAGTATCCTCCATATGCCCTCACTTCTAAACCTGTCGCAATCTTTCCCTAGGTCTATAAAGCCGGGATGTACCTCTTTGAACTCTTTTTTTAACATTCTGGCATATTTTTTCGCTGCTATGCTACATAATTAGTATTATCCCTATATAGTTCTGGTACACCTTACTATCATGTTTTTTATATATATAGGTATTATAATACCGGTTGTTCAATCCATTGAGGCTCCATCCTTCATTACATCATTTATAATTTCTCTTAATTTATTTAGGTTTATTTGGTATTGCTCTCATCATATCCGTTGTTATTCTATCATGGCCTGGCACCTTTTCTAACTTTAACTTTTGTATAACTTCTTTTATTTCCCCTATGCTTATTCCTTCAGTTTGTGTTGTCTTCTGTCGACTAATTCTTTTAATTCCTTAATTTTTCATCGAGTTATGGTGGTAACCATTTTATGCCCACCTTAAAATATTTTATGTAACATTGATATGTTGCAGTACAGCTTCCAGGATTTGTATATCCTCTAAACATTTAAAAAAACAAAATTAAGCGCCCGTGGTTTCATTTACAGGGCTGGATAGTGAGGACACAAGTAAGGGTAGTAAGTTGACCAAAAGTAAGTGTTTAGATGTGATTATTACACAGATGAACTAGAGTTCATCAACAACAACCCAATAAATAATAAAGTTGGAGTATACCATAGGATTAAATTAAACAAGTTTGTCAAATTAAGATAGCTGACGAGCAAATCCATAAAGTATGAAGACGAACAAAACTTGGTATTGTTCCCTTGTACTACTAATTCATTTTAATAGACTAAATAATCTTTGGGTGAATTAAGTAATTACCATAGCCGTACAAAATTACTTCCTAATAACATATATTTTTACAAATAACCTTCTTCAATAATAAGACAGTTTCCACATGTCCTGATGCACTTCGCTACCCATCGATTGTTTTAAAAGCTCCTTAAATCAACCTTATTTTGAATTTAAGTGGAAAATTATTTTGAGTACCTAACCCACACAATTAAATATTTATTACTGCTGTCACTTATACTGTCATATAGTACCCACAAACAATCTTTTGAAGTCACAAACCATTAAGCTTCGACTACAACAAGGGTACGCAACCCGCGGCTCATGGGCCCCATGCAGTCCAATATAAATATCAATGCGGCCTAAGAAGCGAGTCTGGGCGAAAGAAATATCAATGTTGTTAGTGTTCGGGATATTTTGTGTGACCCAAACTAACTTGTTTCCTTTCAATGTGGCTCAGAGCAGCTAACAAATTGGACACGCCTGGATTACATTATTATGTGCTAGTTTAGGGCAAGGTATATTGGTTGACAATCAAATCTGATTTAATACTAACGTAGTAGACACCATAAATTTTCGGCCCGATATAGAAAAAATAAACTTGGTAAAATATAACAATTTTTATTTTTCAATATAATCTCCCCTAACTTCAATACATTTATTACAACGATCAATTAATAATTCTCTACCCTTGTAAAAATAATCTAAAGTTTTTCCCTCAAAATGTTGTATATTACAGGTGCTGGCAACTCACCATCGTCCTTAAAACAACGTCCCCTAAGGTCTTTCTTTAAATGAGAACATAAATAGTAATCACTTGGAGCCATATCCGGACTATACGGTGGATGTTCCAATTCTTGAATGTCGGATGCGCGGAAGGCAGCTTGTGAAATGTCGGAAGTATAGACGGGTGCATTTTCGTGCGATAATCGAACACCTTTCGCCCATTTTCCTCGACGTTTTGCATGAATATGTGCTGTTAACAGCTAATACCATTTCGTCAATACCTGAAATGTTTTGAAGCGTTACCAATTCATTTAGCCGACTGGGGTGCTCATGATCTTCGAGGGATTCTTACGCCAAACGGAAATAATTTGCCCACATTTTTACAGTGGAACACGAAGGAGATAAATCACCATAAACGCCGTCTAAACGTTGTTTAATGTGATCAGGCGTATGCTCTTCTTTTGTAAAAAGTTTAATGACCGCACCGTATTCAATTTTCGTTACCTGAGACATTTTTTTACGCTAGTCACGTTGTCTGGCTGGATACTAAAAACTACTTCTCCACGAGCTGTAACATATACACATAAGGAAAGGAAATGTCTAGCTATACGAAAAAGCGTATATGCGACAACGGTAAACGGGAATGGGTGATTCACCACAAGTAGAAGGGTTAGCGGCAGTCGACGGCTTAGGTTACCGATGTGGTTAGTTACGAGGTAGACTGCATTATGTGCGGACGATCTTAGTAAGAATTTCTAGAGTATTTATTTTTCTTTTTTTTTATTTCATCAGAATCTGTTTTTATTTTCGTTGTTAGAATCTCTTATTGGTTTCACCTAAACTTCGTAGCAATAACAAAATAAATATACGAAACTCTCGTTTCCAGGCGACCATGACTTCAAATTATTACATGCGTTCTTGCACACAGTAGGTCTGCATGTCAACGTTGTTACAAGCGTACTAACGACCCGCATCGAATTGATCGGATTCCACTCAATCCCCTCCTCGCTCTCTCGCCGTACATATATAGATATAGCTGATTTCACATTTTACCAATGTGTATAGTGTAGGCCTCATACATGTGCAACTATGACGCAACGCCTACCTCGTACATACGTATCTAACAGGAGAGAACACTTGACAGATATCCATGAAATGTGTAAATACTTTGAATACTATTACTATATGATTGAAAGGTGGATTTATTAACTGAAGCAAAATTAGTTTTCGAATGTAATAAGTGCCTATCTCTTGTAAGACTTTATATGATAGATGTTCCTACGATACCTTAAATGTTACTTGATATTTATACAGAACTTATGCTTTCAAAGGTTAGCAATATCCAGTTTACTTAATTTGTAAAGGTGGAATCACATAGAAAGCTGCGGTATTCGCACAACACAAAAGAAAACTTGAAGCTACTAATTACATTTAAAAATAGGTTTCTTTACTATACAAGAATTAATTACACCACCACCCAACGAAAAGGCAAACACTTACCTAAAATCTAAAATTCCAACAATAAAAGACCTTACACAAAGGCGTTATTCATTTTATGAAAAAGTGCACTTAGGCATCAGAAATCTGTCTAAGTATTGTACCGGTAGTAAAAAATATTGATTCAATCTCGTATCCAAAAAATTAGGGGTATAAATGTTATTTATTTTCTGTATGTTTTATTGCCTTAATAGGTATATAAAAAATTGAAAGTCTTAAAACCGTTAGCTGAAGATTTTCTTTCTTCTCAGTGTAATAGCAATCATTTTCTTTAAATTTACAAGGAATATTCGAAGGGCTATCAGATGAAACTCAATATTAGAAACACGTTTTCGCAGTAAGCTAAATAACTGCTTTCCAATGATTTTCAAATCAAATTAAAGACATAAGTAAATGTAGTCAGAAAATCAGTTTTGGTGTTTAGTTGGGTCTGTAGGTGTTTTTTACCATTACATCCTGTAAAAGAAATTACTACAATCAGTTCAGTATGTATCAAGATTTCCATACTTTCTAAGTAGGAGAACTAGAAAATTACTTAAAATCCAAATCATTAATCATAAACAAAATACTACGATTATATCGTGTTTCTTCATGTTACATTTGCTTTCAACCTTCAGAGAGCCATTCTTCATAAAATATCATTTTACGACGAAACAGTTATGGCTGGGTTAGATTAAATATCTTCTTGCATAGCGCTAAGAGCGACTGGTTTGAGTAATTTTCATATTTGACAAGCGCGAACGATAATGATTGATGCGCTTCTTACTCCACATCTTCCCAAAATCTTATATTGCTATTAGACGCACATCTGTCGCCATCGCGACCTACTTAATAGACTTGTACTTAGAGCAACGTACCAATAATCGTATCTGCATTAATGTCCGCGAATGTAATATGAACCATATAGGGACTGCTAAAGGTAATTTGACTCGCCATAGATTGGAGATAATATTGAACAAGGAGAAGATAATAATATAGGATTACGTTGACAATCTCTCGATGAGAGATTAAGTCGTCTAAGGTTTTTTTCTGGAATGCATTATTTCTAGATACGTGTTTATTGTGCCCTTATCTGTTATACCATCTGTACTTTCTAATATATTTCATGTAATGTCTTCTTAGTGCTATCTTCACCCATTGCAACATGTTTTCTTTGATGCTACAATTAATAAGCATTCTTTACCAGTTCATTTCAAATTGCCTATATTTTTCGACTTTTCAAATATCGTCACACTAATCTTAATACTATTTATACAGAAACAATGTTAGTATCAAATATAAGCACAATGAATTACACCAACCACTTCAAGATGTGCTGATATGCCTGAAGCGTTACGGAACATGTTGCTTTTATTTAAATTACTAAGATCATTATAGCAGGTGCTATTAGTTGGCAACATTCCAGTAAATTCTTTCTACCATATTGCCAGAATCTCGCGTGATTTATGAAGCATTGATAATGGTCTTCAATAAGCAAGACCATTCATTAAAACCTTTTGCTATGTGGTCTTTTCCTTTGCAAACTATAACCAGTGAATAACCTACCATGTCCCAAATGAATTAGTGAGAATCCACTGGAAAAAACTGATATTTTGCATCTGTAGGCATCCATACCTAAGGAATGCTAAACTGGACTACTGCCATCAGAAAGCCAATCTCCGCGACTGTGTGGACTACCCAAAATACATAAAGTTTGAAATTTTCTAAGACCAATCATTAGTACTTGCATACTCACATATTTAGCTAATTTGTGTGTAGGCGATCTACACACAAATTAGACACAGACAATTGCAACAATACAACGAATGTTCAGCTATGTGAAAGACTTCGAACATTTCTTCGAGGTTTTTAAACAACACGAAGTAACCAGAAATGACATGTTAGTTAGCTTTAATGTCGAATCTCTATTTACCAACCAAAACACGTCATCTGTCATCCTGACCATTTACATTTTAATTTAGGAATTATTTGTTATTTATCTTTAGATTTGCATTTTAGGCTTAATTATAGTCCTGTGCAATAAAGGGGCTCATCAAGAAATATTTAAAGTAGAAGGGTAAATATATAATTATGATATAATTAAGGATTACTATGCTTATTTTAAATTTATATATTGCATAATTTATTTGCTATATAAGGTTAGTTTTTCACTTAGTTTAGTTTGTTAATTCAGTTTTACTGCTGATGATGATAGCTTGGCTATCGAAACGTGTGTCCAATACGAGTTAAGTATTGTGTTAAGGGTTTTAGTGAACTGTTTCAGTGTTCCAGTGCCACAGATTTAGGGTACCCGATTACAAAAAAAGAAACATTAAACAGTATTAGACTACAACTAGTGCCGCGAGGACTACAAGAGGGTTTAATTAGGCCAGTAAGACTTTGTTAACTTCAAGATGCTTCCCGTGAAGTGGGAAATTTTACGAACACAAGAGCGGCGCGGACATGGAATCACTGCTTTCACCAGTCATAGGGAACATTTTCATAGAAGCTTTTGAGCAAGAAGCCGTCAATTCCAGTAACAACCAACCCAAATACTGGTATGATCATCATCTACAACAGAAGAGATCTCCCGTCAACACACTTCTATGGATCAATAGAGCAGAAAGGAAATGAGTGATATAAAATAACCAGTAATATAAAATAATCAGTGACGCAAGAAAACATCAGTCTTTAGAAACCTTATTTTGAAGGCACCATGATCAGTGAAACGTCAGGTGTAATCTCAACAATACGACAACACCCGAAACATGGTTCCGCATATAACTACCATTGAAAATCTACTTCTGGTTCTTTTGGTTTTGTTATTAGGTCTTGCAAATATTTCTCCAACATTGCTATCCGGTAACACACATCAACACCTTGCATTAGAAAATATGCAAAAGAGGTTGTTGAAGTATCTCTCCATCAAGCTGACAGGTGCTTAACAGTTCCTAGATCTAGTATGCGTTTTACTAATCTCTTATAAGTGCCTAAATCTAAAACGAAGTTTCTTATTGAGCCGCTATTTAGTGGCCCATTGTTAAATAAAGTATCTACCTGTTTAATTTAGATCACTTAGATATATGTACCTTATTCCTTTATGTTATTGCTAGTTTGTTCGTATAATTCATTGCAATTTCTTCTTTTGGTAATAATGTACTTTAAATAGCATTCTTATTGGGAGATGAAGAAGTTGAATAAGAATGGCAAGGAGAACATTACCTTTTAGTAGAGAGAATTCTGCAGTTCTGGTCGAAAAACTGAGAGGAAGTGCTGCTTACCATCCTTATCAAGAGCATTAAAGGGCGACATATCACATATAATGTGAATGCCTTGGTATTAATGAAACACAGTAGCTTCTATAACACATATGTATGGCATATCTAACGTATTTAACTTATAAGATTGAGTTGGTACCTCTTCGTTAAAATCAATTTTATAGATTTTCTCAGGGATGAAAATTAGGGAAGTATGACACAAACATTTAATTTCTTTTTTATTAGTTACTAGATTTTTATGTATGTACTTTAGAATTCCCTCACGCTTTGCAGTAGCCATTTCTTCTGAAGTCCTTCATTTGCAGCAAAGAAATCTTGGTGAAGACGCTTGATTTTCCACGCGCTTGGCTGTTTCAGTTCCCTTGTGCAGATAAACAAGCTTCTCATAAAAACTGCAAAATTAATCATAGCTAACCTTGATCAGTTCTATTATAGAAGCTGCTAAAATGAACGAATTATGAAGATGAGGGTAAATGTACTGGAGAAAATAGGAAGACCTAAATAAGACCGGATGGTCTAGTTAATTTAGCAGAGTAATTTCCAGATTAATAGAATTAACAAGTATGTAATATATTTCCAGAAAGTAGACAATGCCAATTTAAGTAAATGCTGTTTCTCTGAAACACGTATAAGACACTAAAACACTAATAACGTATCAATTAAATTGAATAGATTCTCAACAGATTAACCGCAAATTAGCAGCGTATAAATTGCTTATACTGTGTGTAATTGGTTCTAGTTTGTCGGTTGCACGTGAGAAGTCCTCAGCTATGCCGTATATACGACAATGATGACGTAATTCTGAGTTGAGCGCGCGGGCTAGCACGCGATGCACCTAATCCTTTTGTTGCGCTTATTGCCACGAATATGTAGAGCAGGATACCGTCGGCATACATGGTTTGTCGCTCAAGCGGCGGAAGAGATCCTATTGAAATTCCACGCCCGCCATTCTCGCAAACGCGAGCGTGGAACAGAACCTCGATCGATCCCGATAATTGAGCAAATAGATAACATATTCGCTCACGCGATATATATATATATAGGTTAGTACACAGTATTCGATGAAAATGCTTTAAAGTTGTGTTTGTTGGTTGAAATCTGGGTTTGATTTATATTATATTGACACTAAAAATGAACAGGAAACGTTGAAAGCGAGAAATAAACACTAATATTACCAGACTTCAGAAAATGTAACCGTTATATGTAGCAAAGTCAAAGTAAACAAAATATGCCGCAGTGTCTTGATGAATATACCACCACTGTAAATGGAATTATAAAACATTGGTTTATTTGTATGTACTGTTATGCTATAAAATTGAAAAATTATTTATCTAATTAAAAGATGACACTCAGTCGTCGATCCGGGAATATCACCTAGATACACATTCAACAACTTAAAAGAGAGTAAAATGTAAATAATGTGTTACAACACGTCTTCCCTCTTAAATTTCTTTTCATTAACAGTACTATGTTACAGCATGAAATACGAGTTCGCGATCCAACATCTAATGACATCGGCAACCGTAAAATATGGACATTTCCTATTGCACTTGACATCTTAGTATCAAGTGATATTTAATTTGCGAAATGCTTGTAAAGACACAAGAGAACTTATTCTCTACGTGTTTGGGGGAAAAAGTTACATTAAAAGCGAATGTTAAGGGCCTGAAGAATATGGAGCGAAAAGAAATTATTTAACCGTTTCCTCGGAATTATCGTTGCCTGGAGATATATTTGCATAATAATACACCGGGAACACAGAAAGAGGGCAGAGGCTATACAAGCCCGTGCACCCTAACGGATGGCTGAACATCACGTCAAGTGTATAAAAATCAACCAATAATCTTTAATCATTAAAGTCCAGTCAATGACGAACTTGGTGGAACGGTTAAATAACTCTTCTGTTCAATTTCTTCATATCGTAAATCCTCAAAGTCAATGGAATATCTTCCTACAACAAATAATAGGATAAATTCGAAGATATTTCCAGCAATATTTCGAATACTAAATATTTTTCGTTGTATATTCGTCGTGTTCGTCAGTAAGTTTTATTGTTGTTGGATTGTCAGCAAAATTTTCGAGCACAGAGTAGTGTAATTGCAGTCATCTAGTCGCGCTACTACATGTGTTCCATCATACTACTTTTATAAACAGGTTTATTCATCGGAAATACATCGTGCAATTGTATTTGGAAAAGAATTATCAAATTTTGTTGCGGATGAAACAATCGCCATCGGGATTAAAATAAAGCAGTAGAAGGACGCCAATTAATTTTTTGACTTTGAATCAAGTTTTCATCGAGGTAACACGTGCCTGGCTATGTTCCAGGTTTCAAAGTGTTTAATATTTCAAATCGTACTATAAATTCAAGGTACAATTGAAAGTTGGTTGTTAAGAATCGGCAAATATCACATAAAATCCAGGTTAGTTTTCAATTTTCGGTTTCCATTTGCGTTAAATTCCAATAATTGATATTAAAGTTCGTTTAAATTGCCGAAAAAGTGTTTTAGAACACTTTCGAACCCTCAGCTCGTATAACTAATTAACTAATCTGCGAAAACTTTTGGCTTTTGGCTTAAAAGAATCGGAACAGCGCTGGACGAAGTATATAGCAATGCAAAGGAATTGCGTTGTCATAACTCATAAGTAGGCTTCCGATTATATAAAAAATGCATACTTTGTATTTTTTGCAGATCTTTATGCCTACCCTTTTCATTTCAACATATTTGCAATTAAAATATGGATAAACAAAGAATTTTTTTTGCATAAGTTGCAAAATTCCATATTCATTCATAAATTTTCATTTTTAGTAATATAATTCAATTTAAAAAAAAAATTGCATTTACTTTCATATCGTACGATATTTATTATAACGAACGGCATTAATGTCAGGTAATTTAGAAAAACCATCACATTAGGTTCCTTGGTATTTACTTGTTTACCTATAATGCCATTAACAGATTATCCACTGCTTTTTCCTGGTACAGAATAATGCAGATGACCTGCGCAGTACAACTTCGTGTAAATAGCCTGTCTAATAGCCTGTTTTTAAAGGACTAAACGGATACTCTAAAACTGTGGCACTGGAACACTGAAACAGTTCACTAAAACCCTTACCACAACACTTAATTCGTACTGAGACGCACGTTTCGATAGCCAAGCTATCATCATCAGCAGCAAGACTGAACTAGCAAGCTAAGTGAAAAACTAACCTTAAAAGGAAAATAAATTATGCAATATGTAAATTTAAAATCGTAAAATTTAATGAGCCGCTTCATTGCACAGGACTAAGTACAGTACGAATTAAGTGTTGTGGTAAGGGTTTTAGTGAACTGTTTCTGTTTTTAAAGGAATTATTGCTGACTATAATGTAGTTGATATAACAGACCCGCAGTATTGTACGTACTATTTTATTAATTTTTATTGTCCGATTTAGTAAACAGATTTCTAGAAATAAATAATTATGTTAATTCAGCAGAAAAGGGGGTTTAGTCTACATGTAAATTTATTTAATTTATTTAGACATTAGGAGCAAATATTTAATCCCTTTTTCCCATAATTTGGATACTATATGTATATACATTTTATTACATTTTTAGTAACTGCCCGGTTTTAACAATGTTACTTGAATGACTCATTAAAAAGGAATGATGTTCAATCGAAATTCATTCCTCTATATATACAACTCTAGGCAGTTATACGACGTAAATGCCGTTTGTAAAAATGTTGAGTTTCTAATAAGGATTAAGGTTGACTCGAATGCAATTTATAATCTCAAAACTTTAATTGCAAAGGTACCGAGCAATATGCCGCTGCAATTCGCAGAACCGACAACGTGGTAAACAGAGAACGTATAATGCACCCACAATTTCTACGAATACTTCGGCAAGCGCCAAAGCCAAAGTGGAAGAATGAATCAAACCTTATCCCGAAATTATTGTGGATGGAGTGAAAGTGTTTTGCATTACATGCAGCAAAACAGTAAGTCTTTTTTTTAAGTTGCTATATTTACTAGGACAGATATTTTTTATTTGGCGATTCGTACGCGCAATTGCCGAATTTGTACTCTATCATGTGCTTTGAGGTTGTTGCCGTTGATTTAAAAGTGCTAAGTTATAATTTTACATCCAACTCCCCTTCATTCATAGATTGTTATATATTTCATTCCAAATTTCTTCCGAAAGAAAATTTCTCATAGAGCAACATGTAAAAACACCGACTTACGTACGAAAATGCGCTCAAAATCTCGTTCACGTATATGGACAGCGAACCAAAAAGGCAGAACAAGAAATATTCAACGAGGATTTATGTGAATCTCTACTATCTTCCGTTAGCTAAAATAAATAATGCTAAATTTCGATCATTTTTGAAAAAACATTATGGCTAAAATATTCCGGATGAAAGCGCAGTAAGAAAACATTATGTGCACAAATGTTACAATAACATACGTAATATTATTGGAAATCATTAAATGGTGTTTTGCGAATTGCCTTTAATGCCAACAAATAGACGAACAGCCTCAAATCCCTCTAACGCATCCCGAGCGGAAGGAGAGAGAAGTGAGGGTTTGTTCGTTAGTTGAAATGGGCGAACCTTGCTTTAGCTGGTAAATTTCGGATGAAATCGGTATTAGTAGAGGTATTGTGAAACGTATTTTGAAACGAAACAAATACAAAAGTTACAAAGTTCAATATTGCCAGGAGATGTTTCCCCTTAATAAAGTAACATTGTTAGAATTTAAATTTATTTTGTATAGTTATCGAATTTATTTTTCTTTAGTTTAATTTTATAAGAATCGTTGTTTATTTTCCTACTTAGAATTACTTTCTCGTTCTCATGTATCGTATGGCAGCAACAAAATGAATATAAGCAACGGTACTTTCTAACATAATCCGAGAATACAGAAAAATTACGCAGTGATTCTGTATTAGTACATTTTGTCAGAAGGCGTTGAATTATAATATTACGTGATCGAGCGGACAAACGTGCGTACCGCTGCTCGCTTTATGATATACTGCTTACAAAGGCAATATCCCGTTCATATCTGGACCGACGTGCATAAATCCACGATTATGTCAAAAATTCAAGCATTGTCCTATAACATCAGTCCACGTAAGAAAGGAGTTTTTCTGTGTTCAAACGTATGTATACCGACAATCGCCACAAATTTTTAATAGAAGATTTTCAAAAACATTTAATTGTTAATTACATGCAAATATTAGTTAATGTGATTCTTGTATTATATTTTTAACTGTAATTATGTTACCTTTAAATAGGTTTATATATTTTATTATTTCACATAATCTTTCTTCCTACAGCAAAATTCAGTTTTTATATTATAATTGTATAAGTTAATATGATATCTTTTACAAGATAGTGCATGTGTTTAATTCATATCTTGTATATTTTTCTGCATATTTTGCATATTTTTCTGCATATTTTCGTAAAAACATCTGCATATATATGGGCATATTTCATCAACACATATCTATACCAAATTAAAAAAATAGTACTTTTCAAACAACAAAGTTATTCGACCATTCCGGGACTTTGTACTACGCCTGTATAGATACAAGCTTGCAAGTTTGTAATACACATTCTACGTTGTTCCATGCCAAAGTCAATATTAACTTGTCCACTGGATTGTTCGCTTGAAAGAAGCATTTTGTGTACGTTAAATTTCATAAATGATTACTATGTGTTAGGTGTACATGTATATAAAGCACGTTGATTATAAGAACGAATTGGAGTAACAACATCGACGTTATCGTTATTTGTCTTTGTCATGAATTTATTATTAAAGCTTACTGTGTCAGTCAATTCTTATACGTTATTTAAAATGTACAAATTGCGCGTGGGTTCTCAGTGTTCCACATAAAGAGTAAATACAACCTTTCCCAACTTCTATTTTTGAAGCACAATAACGCAGTCAGGTGGAAGAGAAAAGAACAAAAAACGATGCGCGTTTCGTTTGTAAGATATTTATGGATTAAGTGGGTAAGTCTAGGGACTTCGTAAATAAGTAATGAGGAACATTTAGCAATTTCTCCGCGAAATAAATGCTGCTGTCACGCACTGGAAACCTTTTCTATTACCGAACTTGAGGGTCTCGTGTAAATTTAAATCAAATTTAAAAGGCGTTTTATCGGTAATTCTTTTTTCGAGGTCCTTCGTCTACGATTAATAACAGAAAAACGCACGCACACCTAAGTAAATGGAATTGGGGGGAAATTGAAAATACGAAAAGTGTTAGTTGTAACGGTGTTTATGGTTTGACATTATGAACGAGCAAAAGAATAAAATTAAAGACCGTACGTTTGAAGCGTAACTTTAATAATTTATTTGGAGTTGATGTTGCTAAAAATAGAAGCATTCTTGTTTTTGTGCACAGAAAATATTAGGGGATAGCAGACCACATCTGAAGAGTTCTCTTAAATCTATAAACACTTCCGAAAGTATTTAAATGAAACAGGTTTCGGTGGTCCACTTTTATCCCAAACCTTCTTTTACCGTTGGTGCAAAAGTTATTATGGATCCTCATGGTTTCCCCATCACCATCATTTTCTTTAGATCGGTCCGGCTTAATCCTCTTTTTGATAATATTTTCCAGGTATTCCCGTATCCATTTTTTTGCATACCCAAACCGTCTTTACCATTAGTTAAAACTATGATTGTATTTTCACACTATCCATCTTATCGTTCTTGGTTTATCCTGTTAGCTGGGTTAAAATGATATCTTTTATAATAGTACTAGTAGTAATATAATTCAAAAGGCCTAATTAAAGGACCATTTAATCTTGAAGAAAAGTAATTTAAAAAAGAAAACACGCCTAGTGAATGTCTTGATTCTATAATTCCTTACTTGTGGATGATTTTTTAGATTGACCACGATTACATACTAAGGAATTCCATTATTTTAGAATGAAGTAGAAAGTATTTCTTATTCGGTAAAAATGAAAGCAACCCTAAATGCTTTCTCAAAACGTCTTGTAATGAACCTTGTAGGATATGATCATTCTAAGAATTTAGAAGGATTTAACCATTAAAAGATGGCATAATTTCTCATTAAACTTAAAAAAATTATATCCTTGGTTTCCGGGTTGGAACCGCTTTACGGATGTTTCGACCACACTCTTATGGGCTGCTACTGCACACTGATTGAGACAAGATTCTGGAAGAGCTTCTATATTTCTATATTTTGTAAAAATATAATTTAAAAAAGTTGAGACAACATGAATCAAACTTGGTAACGATATCGATGGTCATCTTGTAGAATCTGGTTGATATAAAAAAAACTCTTCGATATATAATAATAATAATAATAATAATAATAATCTTTATTTTGAAACACACAGAAATACAAAAAATGGTACAAAGTGCGAAACAAAACAAATTGTCTGTTGGACCATACAATGGCATAAGACAAGTCACAAAGAAAAAAAAAACTACATAATGCGTACGAAAGTAACTATGCAATAGTTATATATGTTATACGGCAATAGATTAACTTAAAAGAGGTTAACTTATTTATTGCAATACTTGCACTCGATTTTATTTGGTAAGAAATACTGTTGTAGAGCTTATACCCGTATGATAGGGTATAAGCTATCACATTCATGGAGGTTATTAGTTGATACAAACTTAGTTTACGTTTAACATACATTAATAAAAATAAAATAATAAAAGTAATTTTAGTTTTGAGTCGAGGACGAGAAAGTATTCTTCTAACGAATAAATCGGATCATTTAACAAAAATGTTCTTATTGCAGCTTTAAAACTTCGTACAGTACTTAATGATCTTATTGTTGAAGGAAGGGCATTGAACAATTTTATTCCCATGTATTGAGGCGATCTTTCGTAAACTGTAAGGCTATGTCGAGGAATAGTTAGCATATTTCTATTTCTAGTGTTATATTGATGTATTTCACTGTTTTTAAGGAAGTCATCTTCATTTGATTTAACGTATACCAGTACATCTAGAATATATAATGATGTTACAGTAAGTAACCTTAGGTCTTTGAAGATAGTTCTACAAGAGACCATCCTAGAAGCACCCACTATGTTTCTTACAGCTCTCTTTTGCAATATAGTAATCCTTTTTGTAAAAGTAGATGCACCCCAAAACATTAACCCATATCTAATTCTAGATTCAAAATGCGAGTAATAATAGGATATTAGTATATTTTGTGTTACTAAAGCTTTTAATCGATATAGAGCATAGCATCTAGATGCCAGTTGTGTTTGTAACTGATTTACATGTGTCTCCCAATTTAATCCATTATCAATTTGTAAACCTAAGAATTTAGTATGTGGTACTTGTTTGATAGAATCGTTATTTATTTGATTAAGTAGCTTTCACTATACTTGTTGACACCTGGTGTAAAATTAATGAATGTTGTTTTTAATTTATTCAAGTATAATTTATTATTTACAAACCATGAATTGAAATTGTTTAAGTTTACTTGTATATCTTGCAGTAGAAGGTTTTTATTGGGCTTCCCACTAATGTACGTACTATCATCTGCATAAAGAATTAGATTGGGGAATTTTGTAGGTAAATCGTTAATAAAGATGATAAACAGTAATGGTCCCATTACTGAGCCTTGTGGAACACCTCATTTTAATATAAGCTTATTGGATCGTGTATCTTGAATGTCAACTACCTGCTCCCTGCTTGAAATATATGACTTAAACCACTTGTACGCAGTACCGCGAATTCCACAATATTGCTAAATCCACCAAGAAATATTCGATCGAATAAAATTTGAATCACTACCATTGCGTGTAAGGCGTTTAAGATATCCGCCATTAAAGAAACAGCGACATTTCGCAAAAATCTCAAATTATGTCAATTATTTAAAAATAGATAGGTAGATAATAGATAGGTATAACCAAATTTGTATCTTGGGTAGCGGAAACTGAACACTTTGTATACTTCAATTTAATTTTATGTTGTACAGCATTTTTCTCCGAATAATTTTTATTTGAAAACTTTTTTATAAATTGCTCAGGAAAGGAATTATCTTCCGCCTCTGCACTAGGTGGACACGCTGTGTGTATTATAGTGGAATGTCCCCCTGAAGTGCGTGCGCTTACACTTCAATTCATTTAAAGTGAATATTCGCAAAATATCAGAATTCAACGTAGTATTTGCAGAATTCGGAAAATCTTCGGTTACTATTCGAATTCTGGCATTTTAATGATTTATATTATTAATCTTTTATTCCTTAAAAAAACCATTAATGTTATTTTATGGGGGAAAATCAATGTTCCGGGTTATTTTCAGTAATTTACATTTTAAAGATATTATTTGTAAATATAACACAAAACTCACATACAACACATACTATTTGGAATCCAATCATCAAAATCCACAACGTCATCTGCAGTATTGGAAATGAACATCATAACGTCAAATTTAAAAGTATCAAGTCGTTGGATTGACAATGCCAGGACAACTCCTTAACAGGAGAATAGAAAAAATAATTTTTCTGACAGAAGACATTTTGTCGACTTATCATTCATAAATTTAAATTAAAAACTCAAACGTGTTTGAAACAGTAAACTTAAAAATATTGAAACACTGTTAAAACTAAACAGAAACAGTTTAAAGAAAATAATCAAGCAAATCTAGCCAGAGAAGCCAAAGAAAACCACAAAAAGGATTTCAAGTTTTATCTGAAAAAAAAGGAAATCAGGATTCAGAAGAGGAACTTAAAACGACACACACAGTACACACACATTAATGTAAGCGAGTCATTCAAAATTAATATGCAAGTAGAGGGTTGGAAATAATAAACGGAATTTGATTGTCATTTAATTTAATATTTCACACTTCTATAAGGAAAAAACATCTCAGTATATTTATGTCTTGTCCGCTACTTTTCTGAATTGTTATTATTAACTATTTGCTTCCTTTTTTAAATTTATAACATTTATCGTTATTTACCTATTATACCTCCTGCTAATAGTTGTTATTATTTAGAACAATTATGTATACAATGCATTCCTTTTTCTTTGGTATATGTTACAATCTGTGTTGAAATAGATACCACATGTTTACGTTTCACTCCCGACACAATGCAATAACAGTTTATGTATGTACATAATCTTACAATCACAATCTTGCAAAGCAACGCAAGGAGCGCTAAATATGCATGCTAATGAACAATCAATATACGCTCGCCAGAAGTCGGATTACACGGAGAATCAAACCATCCGAGGTCGGATTAGCGAGGTTCTACTGTAGTTACTTCGATTACACAACTAAATCTACTCTTTACTCTCAGGAATTCATGTATCAAACGAAGAAAAACTAGATACTCTTTAACACATATTCGTGGGTTCACGAGAACTGATAGAACCTTAAGACATTGTAAACGCGTTTGGTGAATATTTCGTTAGTGTCTATCGCCCTTCGGAATTAGGTTTCCATGATGGTTGGGATTGCGTGAATGATTTTCAGCTAAATTACACTATAAAAGTTACTGAGGAAGATATAATAAAAGCTGTGAAAAAGCTGAAAAACAAATTTACAGCAGGTCATGACCAGATACCTAGCTTTCTCGTTAAAGACTGTTGTAACGTCTTTGCCAAACCACTTGCATTTTTATTCAATCTCGCGTTACGTACTTGTACTTACCCTAACACCTGGAAATTATCTCGTGTATGTCCTGTTTTGAAGTCGGGGAATTTGTCTGACATTCGAAATTATAGGCCGATTTCTTTACTCCCGAATTTTTCGAAGGTATTTGAGCGCATTATATACAAACACATCCATGCAAAAATTTTACCCTCCATAACCGATTTACAACATGGGTTTATTGGTGGCCGCTCTACGATTACTAACTTAATGAGTTTTATGGAGTATATTGTGCCTCTTGTGGATAGGCGTGGTCAAGTGGATGTGATCTATACGGATTTTTCGAAAGCTTTTGACCGTCTGGATCATTATATATTATTGCGAAAGTTGGATGTTCTCGGGTTGAGTTTTGGACTGTTGACGTTTTTACGCTCATACTTATCGGACAGATGTTTCTTTGTATCGTACAGTGGATTTGCATCTAATACGTATATGGCAACTTCAGGGGTCCCGCAAGGGTCGAATTTGGGACCACTGTTTTTCTTAGCGTATATCAACGACATTGTGAGTTGCGTGAACTGTGGAATATTATTGTTCGCCGACGATCTTAAGCTATTCGCAAACATATCATCGATTGCGGATTGCGAGATGCTACAAAGAAATGTGGATAATATCTATGAATGGAGTGTTGCAAATAAATTAGATTTGAATATATCTAAATGTAATGCGATTTCATTTACACGTAAACTATCCCCAATTACGTATGGATATCTTGTGGATGATACCACCCTTCAGCGCTGTCAAACTGTGAGGGATTTGGGCATAGTATTTGATTGTGGTCTATCATTTCGCGAACACCTATTCAAAATCATATCTAGTGCTAATAGAATGTTGGGTTTTATTTTACGAGCATGCAGTAAGTTCTACGATCTCACAACATTTATCACGTTATATAACACATTGGTACGTTCAAAACTCGAGTACGGAAGCATTATTTGGAACCCAGTATATAAGGTACATACATTAGCTATAGAGAACGTTCAGCGCAAGCTGCTCAAGTATCTGGCTTTTAGGTCGGATGGTGTGTATCCACCTAGAGGTCTACCGCAAGACTATTATCTTGATAGGTTTAATGTAATCTCTTTGCAGTGCAGGCGGTCGCTCTTCGCATTACGGGTATTGCATGGGGTAATACATGCCAGAATCCGATGTTCAGATGTTTTGTACAGTTTAAACTTTTTAGTTCCGCGTTCGTCAGGTCGTCATATCTCGACATTTAAAATTCCAATTGCTAGAACAAATTTAGCGCTTAGGTCTCCCGTTGGTTTCATGTGTAGGTGCTACAATTACATTTGTATGGATTGTGATATTTTTAATTCTAGTGTACGAGAGCTATGTGATGCTTATTTGTCAAAGAAATAGATGTAATCGGGTTGGGTGTAGAATTTAGAATTTGACATTTATGATCATACATTGTTTGTTACGTTTTTTCTTTGTCCTTAATTTGGCCTATGCTGTTGGACAATAAACCTATTATTATTAGAAACCTATTATTATTAAATAAAGACTATTGGTTAACGAAATACATAAAAGTATGATAATTAAGCTTCGGATTTTATGAAAAATGCATATCTCGTATTTTTTGCATATATACCCTTTTTCATTTCAACATATTTACTATTAAAATATGGGTAAAAAAATATTTTTTTTTTGCATAAGTTGCATACTTCTGGTACCTGCTTCATATTTTGTTAAAAATTGCATATTCATTCATAAATTTTCATTTTTAGGATAACAATTCAATTTTTTAAAAAAATTAATGAAATGATGAAAGCACAATTAGAAAAAAATATATGCACAAATATTCCAATAACATACTTAAGGAAATACGTAATATTATTGGAAATAATTATTTCTTGTAGTTGATGAAACAACAGTCTTCTGGTCGTTACATTGCAAATTTGCTTATAGGGGTTTTACACGAAGAATACGCAGCTAAATCGTATCTAATTGCGTCAAAGGAGTTATCGAGAATTAAATGATGTAACTACATATTACTCGTTTTGTACAAGGGGAATTGTCTAGTTTTTTTCTACCGCAAAGTATTCCAAGTGAAAAATTTTTGTTAATATTAACCGACTATGCTAGTTATATGATTAAGGCTGTAGGCAATCTAAAAAAAATTTATGCAAAAAATTCATGTGACCTGCTTACACGGTCTAAATTTAGTAGCGAAAGAAATCAGAAAACAATTTCCACTTATTAATGATTGAATCAGTAATATAAAAAAATATGTGTTAAAGCAAAAATGACCTAACATTCCCTTACCGCCACAACCCGTTGCAACTAGATGGGGTACTTGGTTAGAAACTGCAATTTTTTACTCTGATTATTTACACGAAATCAAGCCTATAGTATTATGACATTCATGGCAACTCGTGCGTTGCCCTTGAAAATAGTAAGCGTATTTTAAAGTCACCAAATTAACTTTTATCAAAACCAATTACAATTTTGTACATACGACAATTGCGATGCTCGAAAGCAAAAATTTGTCTTTACTTGATTCAGTGAACTTAGTAAATGATTTTGAAAAAAAATTTCAAATGGTGGAGGGCGAGATAGGGAATTCGATATGTAAAAAATGTTTCTCTTTTTTTTGTGGTAATTTTAGTGCGGATGTCGAACTACATATAAATCAGAATATATCAAATTCACGTCAATTGTCCTATACATCAGTCGAGTCATAAAGGATTCAAGTTTCACCGTATAATCGCCACAAATTTTTAATAAAAAATTTTGAAAAACATTTAATTGTTAATTGCTTTGCAAATATTAGTTAATGTGATTCTTGTATTACATTTTTTATTTATTATTTTTTACTTTAATTATGTTACCTTTCTTGTGTAGCCTTATAACTTTATGAAAAATATATAAATAGGTTTATATACTCTATTGTTTCACGTAATCTTTCTTCCTACAGCAAAATTCAGTTTTTATGTTATAATTGTATAAGTTAATATGATATCTTTATATTTTAAATTCATAAGTTACATATTTTTCTGCATATCTTGCATATTTTTCTTCGTATTTTCGTAAAAACATCTGCATATATATGTGCATATTTCAGCCGTTTTCTTTGCATAAAATCCTAAGCCTAATGATAATCATCATCGACAGAAACAATTCTCTTTCCATATTCAATTATATTTCGCAATAACGACATACCGCTTTTAGAGGCTGCGTATACGCTATTTTAATTAAACGTAATGTCTGTACATCTACCATCCATAAGGAAAAAATATATAACATGGAGGCCATAAATAACAATTTCCGGATACATATTTATCCTCAGGAAAAAATAGCGGCATACAGCATATGTATGTGTTGGCATAAAAACCCGTATCACTAAGCTTCGAATTGTTTTCTGTCAATTAACCCAAAATAAACAAAATCAGGAAATAGAATTACGTTTTCTGCCGAACGCCCAAGGACCGGAAAGTTATTTCAGCGAACCGGAAAAGAACCTACACCGTTTGAACACAAGTTATGATATTGATTTAACTCGTATCGATAGCAACGAATGGCATGTTAGGTGTAATTTACGGCTTGTTGGTACGTCCGAAATAATTGATTAGTCCTGTAACAACACGGACAACAATTTCTGTTTTAGTAAATTCTGGACAGGCATAATAAATATCTCTTTCAGAACTGGAAGCCAACTTTGTATTCGAAACGTCGGTGCTCGAATTTTAAAACAGGGCAAGACGGATAATTTATTGCAACATATTGCTGATTTAATGGGCTTCATTGCGAAAAAAATGCATTTGTTTGTTTACATGTAGAATTTGGAAATGTAACATATCATGGGATACATTACACTAAATGAAATTCATTCAGTGGTTAAAAAAGACACGGTCTGTTTTATGAACTGTTTTCGAACTAATTCTTAAATTAAAACTTGGACTAAAGAATTAACTTAACTGAACAATTTGAATACCATTTGATTAACGCTCAAATTAAACTCCAATAATAGAGGCAATTTGCAGCAATTAATTCGACGAAATGTACAAAAGAAAATATCTTAATTAGTTATTCCTCATCCGTACAGGTTATCATCTACTTCGTATACATACGATTAAAAAAAAACGAACATGCCTTTCATTGGTCCTAACCCCTTCTGTGGTCTCCAAAAGAGTCACATAAAACAAGCAGTTAAGGCATGGGAGGACTATCAAAAGGCTTCGTACTGGGAAAATGTTCCAGGACAAAAACAGGCGAAAGCACTCATATCGGGCTCGCCAAAGATAGCAAAAATAGCGCTATTGTACAGCAAAAGGGATCTTAAATTACTGGCAGGATTTCTGACAGGCCCTAAAATATCACCTATTTAAACTAGGAAAAGCTGAAGATCAAATCTGTCGTCTATGCCAAGAAGATCTGGATACGGCAGAACACATCCTCTGTAAATGTGTTGCCATTAGTCGCACACGACATCAACATTTCAGTAGGCCATTTCTTGCACTTACTGAACTGAAGGAAGCAGATCGTAGAGTACTAAGGTTTATTAAAAGCCTCCAAGTATTCTAACGCACATAAGGGCATTTTGTTACAATAGATCTATTAAGGTCGCAGTGATTAAAGGCATCTATGCCATAGCCCGTTTATAATAATAATAATAATACGATTTAAAATATTGAAATGCCATTACCTTCCACAGGACACACTGATGAGCCGAAGATGGCGAAACGCGTCTGTGTTTGGTGAATAGGTGATGGTTTTTACAATTTCAATTAAACTCCAATAATTTTGAGGACTGGGTTAAAGGTGGACGACACCACATATGATTAAATCTCTATTTGTTAAAATTTCAAATTTTCGCCCGAAATAAGGCCCCTTTCAGGCACTAAAACATTGAAAAACATATATGACAATTGTATATCGAAAATTCAAAGGCAAAAGTAAAATAAAAATAGAAACAACACATACACTTACACCATGGACTTTAAAATCCTACAATTTGTAGTCATCAAATTCACTTGAAAAACACATATTAATTGCAACTCGATGTACATTTGTTCAAAGTCCCAGACACAGAGAATACAAAGAGAAGAGGAAAATTTTTGGTTTTTTAAAATTTTATATAAATAACAACGTCTACAGATAAATAAGTTTTCTTAGTATAAGTAGTATAATCGAATATTGAAGCAGCATACAGAGTAGTAGGTTGATTGAAGAACAAAGTTCACATTAAATAATTAACATTGATATGCGAGGGTAGTCTTTCCAACATTTCGTCAATCGCCTGAAAGAGTTGACGGTAGGTACTGGTGATTTGCTTGTCAGCTTTGGTGTCGAATCCTTATTCACCAAAGTTCCTATACCGAATACAGTATCCATTATTAAAAAGTTCCTCATCTTCAATAACCAACCGTATGATCTGGCTGACTTGGTTGAAGCTTGGCTTTCTTCTACCTATTTCCGGTTTCACGGTAAATACTACTAGCAAACCTTGGGCGCAACTGCAGGATCTCCTCTGTCTCCTGTCGTCGCCAACATCTTCATGGAAGCGTTCTAAAAACAAGCCCTATTATCCTACAACCTTAAGCCAAGGTGTTGATACAGGTACGTTAATGACGCTTTTATAATCTGGCCTCATGGACACGAGTCTACACAATTTCCTATCGTTCCTGAATTCCCAATATGATTCCATAGGCTTCTCCACGGAGGTCGAATTGGACGGTTGCCTTCCTTTCCTAGATGCTCACGTACAACGGTGTCCTGTCGGTGAGCTGGGACATTCTGTTTGCCGAAAACCCACGCACACGGATAAATATCTCAATGGCCTCTCACACCATCATCCAGCCTAAAAACGCGGTGTTGTCAATTCTCGTATCCAAAGGGCCATTTCCACATCTGAACCCAATTCGCTTCCTCAAAGAGCTGAACCACATCACTGAAACTCTAATCCGCGATAATTATTTTAGGAAAGATATTCAATCGACCATTAACCGCTACACCAACCCTTTTACACAGCAACTCACCTCATCTAACCCTAATCTCCATAAACAAGCGTATCTACCCTATATTCAAGATGTCACCGATCGTATCCGCAAAATTATCTTCAGAAACAACATAAAACCATCTTCAATCTCAATTTCAAACTCTCAGACTGCTTTCCCATCAAAGACCGCAATGTTCGTGTGGTAGCATGTGCACCGGTGAAATAAAGCGATCGGTCAGCACACGTTTTACTAAACAAGAGCGTTGCACGCGATTGTTGCGTGTCGCCTGTACGATGCACTAGTAATCGTTGATAGATTTCTAAAAATATAGAACTCCACGCGATCACACCGGTAATTAAGTTGTTACATCCGGTATTTTATAGCAAGAGTAAACACTTTTAGCAAAGAGCAAATTTTCCCACAGTCCTTCCAATCTCAGTATCTTGCTTTAATTAATTAACACATACCAATCAATAGCAGCATTAGAAGCATTTAGCATCTGTTGACTAAAAACGCCTGAAATGTATCATAACGTACGATTTTATAAGTTATCTTTGACTAAGTGTTACCGTACCGCGTTAGAATCTTCTTCAAGATTTCTTCATATATTGACACTCACGATAATGCAATTTCATTGATTTTGACTATTACATTTATCAAATTATTTTCAATAGGGTAATTTCACTTTCCATCAATTCCGTGTTTTTTGTGATTATCCATTAGGTATTTTCATCCCATTAATGTTTTTTTATGTTTTTTGTTTCCTTGTATCGTTCATTTAATAATGTTTGTATTTAAATATCTAATTCTCCACTGCATGGAAAGACATCTCAAAAAAGTTTTCAACGAATGAAAGCGAAATTGTAAATGAAAGTTTCTGCATTAAGTAATACAGTCTTCCCACAAGGGGGTTATTTACATGCATTAAATATTAATGATAGTCCTTAAATATCAAAACGATTGTAAAGTTAATACTCAATTTCCAGCCGTTAATTCTTATTATCCCAAATAAATATTACTTGCATAATGAACAGTTACGAAGTCTAAACTCTTCTTAAACACTATCTTTAGGAAGATGGCGAAGAGCGTATTTACACATCGATTGCGACATGTTGCACTGGTTCGCTTAAAACGAACGACATATAATCCAAAGATGTTTTCTGTTACCCAATAACATGATGACCTGATATTCCTACATCTGATCCGCTGCTCTCGGTTTACTTTTACTTTTCTTTTAAGTAAAGTATTTAAGGTCAAAACTATTACTTACTATTGAATATCGGATCATCATCACATCGAAATTAATATTTCAAGTCGCAGAACTTACATCTCTTTTGGTTCGATAAAGGATCTCCTGGTGTGTGGCTTTTTTATTACTTCAATAATTACGGCTATAAATTACGAACTAAGAGCTCGCCGTATACAGCAGTTTCGAACATGAACTTTTGTATTTGTGTATATACCGAAGGAGAAATTAAGTTTTGTTGCTTTTATAAACGTGCTACTCACGCTTATGGAGCTTTGGGCAGTACTAAAGCTGATAACAGCAAACTTGGTAGATGTAATTCCGAAACTCATTTACGTAAATTCCCTTGCAATCCATAACGAAGTATTTAAGGAGATTAAGGTGGAAGTAATAAATTTGAAACAATATTATCTGTAGTTTTATTATTATATTTTATTATGAGTAAAGTAACCAAAATTTGCGGACTCGCATAGGCGTCGGTGTTACGACTTAATATAAGAATACGAAAAATTCATAAATAAACTTACTTGCTAATTATTCAACAAATTAGAGGCATCAGGATGTGAACTACTGTAAACTTGCATCATTGCATATATTTCCACATTTACTTCTTTAAACCTTGTGCGTCGACAAGAAAAAATATTCTTATACATAGAAAACGATCTCTCCACATCTAAGGAAGTTACATTTGCCTGTAGAAACTGCTTTTCAAAATCACTTAAAAGTTCACTATTCTTACACTTATTATAAACGGCCTCTAAAGTATTAAAATCGGGATTTTTCCTTAAAACATCTGCCAACTTTTGACTAGCGCATAATCCTGGCGTATCATTTAATGTGTGTAATTTATTTTTTACACTCTCCACTATGTCTAATGATTCCTGCAATGACAATTCAGTACATTGCAGTTTTCTGATGGCATCTAGTAATACTGTATAATTGGTACATATTGTTGCTAAATCTTTTAAAAGTTGAGGAATTTGAAATTCTCTTTGACTTTCTCTAATTGCTTTGGATTCATTCCGATTAAATCGCATTATAACTGATTGAATTTGTTGAAAATGGATCAAATAGTAAGAAGCTGCTGTTAGCCAAGTACCCCATCGCGTTAAAATTGGTCCAGGAGGTTCTGGAATACCTGGACAAAATTTACGAAATTCTTTTAAACGTTTAGGAGATTTACGAAACACTGCTTTAGTACTTCCAATCATCCGATCAACGTTTCCGTAATGTTGTCGAACAACTTCACCAACTAAATGCAAAGCATGCAGCACGCAGGTTATATGTATTAAGTTAGGAAATATATGTTTTAAGGATCGCCCAACACTTAACATCGTTGCTGCACTATCTGTCACAATCGTCACAACTTGATCTTGGGCAATTTTAAATTTTTTCAAAGCGTTCATTATCACTTTTTGAATATTTTCCGCGGTACATTGTTGAACACGTTTGCAAGCTAACAAATATCGAGATGCTGTGTTCTCGCTAGATAAAGCGCGAGCTATTACATTCACAATACTGTTTTTCTTTATATCGGTCGTCTCATCCACGGTAATCCATATTTTTTTGGAACACAAATCACGTTTACACACATTTTCTAGCATCTCTTTCATTCGCGGCAAATGATTCTGTAATTGTGTTTGTGAGGGTAATGGGTACTTTGGAACGTATTGTCGCCAAAACGTTTTAAAAGCTGCTTTTCTCACCAACGACAACGGAAGATTACAAGAGGTAAACATAATTAATAAATGTATGAGGAATAGTGTATAAGGTATTTTGCATTTCTCATATACTTAATACCATTGACATGCCTCTGGCAATCAGTTCTGTCCAATGCAGCCAAACGAACATTGCATATTAAGCAAAAAACTGCACTACCGTCATATTTTAAATGGGGAAAAAGTGACACATACTTATGTACATTAGTAGCAAATCTATTACGAGGCATTGTTTTCTTAGGTATGTAAATATTAGTTCTATATGAAACGATACACTAATTATGTACTTGGTATAATACTACAACACACAAAAAACACCAGCTATATTTTCAAAAGCGACACGTAAGTACATAACCTTGACCGTTCGACTAATCTCTGCAACAGCTCAACCGGTACTAAAACGAAATCTCTCTCAGCGCGGTTTAACATGATTTGTATTCAAGGTCGACACTACATGCCTGCTTCTCTACCGGTTTGGTTTATTTATGACTTTTTCGTATTCTTATATTAACCCGTAATACCGACGCCTATGCGAGTCTGCAAGTTTAGGTTACTCTAATTATGAGTATTTTCAATTAAAACAATCACATCTTTAAACAAAATTCGTATCTACCCTTATTAGTATTAGGAATACTACTCTTTACTGCAGTCGTGTTGTTAATCTAGAATACTGTAAAAGATGTTTCATTAATTAGATTTTTTGTACCCTTTGCGCGTTTCTCAGTATTTACGAACAATAATGTCATATATACGTGAATATTACCTCTCCTTGTAATTTTATGACGTTGGCTACTGTTTGCGTCTAAAAAAAAAGCACGGCATCCTCATATTACGGAAAAAGTATAGATAAAGCTTTATTATTTATATGAAATTATGCGAAAATTTTGATCATTGCCCAAATTTTACAGAAATTTTAAAAAATTCTAAAATTTTAAAAACGTTATAAAATTTCACCGAAAAATTGATATGAAAATTCCGATGAGTTTAAGGGTATTGCGCCCCCTCCTCCTTAAAATATTTTATGCGTTGACGCAAGAACAAAACGCGTTATTTCCGTATGCATTTTACACGGGCATATGTATGCGCATTAGTGCTTATATTGTTTTTTGAATCAAAGAATTAAAAGTACGTTCTCATTTATTTTAAACAATGCACACTAACACCTAGTGTATATATGCAATGCAAAGCTTTATTGCATGTATTGGGTTGGCAAGAAAGTAATTTCGGTTTTGTAGTGTGAAATAAAACTCATTTTTTTTATACAAAGAATAAACTTTAATTAATTATATATTTCCCATTTTGTTCAACGACCTTTTGCAATCTTTCTTGCAGCTTCATAATTCCGCGCTCATAGAAATTTTGGTCCTTATCAGCAAAAAACTGAACCAACTGCGATTTAGGGTCATCACCATTTGTGAAAGCTTTACCATTCAAACAGTTTTGCAAGCTTCGAAGTAAACGGTAATCAGATGGTGCCAGGTCAAGGCTGTATGAGAGATGCGACACCACTTCCCAATCAAGCTCTAATAATTTCCTACGAGTTACTAAAGATGTGTGAGACTCTACATTACCATGATGGAACACAATTTCGATTGCGATTTGCCCATTATTGCCGTTTTTCCTTGATTCTACGATACATTTAACCTCTCCGCAATCTCTCGGACCGTTACATGACGACTCTCTTCAATTATGGTTTTGATTTGGTCATCATCAACTTCAGTAGAACAACCAGAATGGAATTTATAAACCAATTTTGACACGTGTGTTGTTATGCAATCAGCACCATAAACTTCACATATTTCTTTGTCAGCCTCAGCAGCTTACTTTCCGTTACAGAAATAAAAATGTCAGATATGCAGAAAATGTTCATTTCTGCACTCCATGTTAAAATTGACCCTAAACTGACAGCTACAAAAAAAAATTACGGACAACTTGCTTTTAAAGTAACCTAAATGTTACTGATGTCAAATACCAAAAAGAAAGAAACCATAAAACTGACAGATGTCGTTCAAAATAATTACAATGCTCTCTATGTGTGACAACCGAAAATACTTTCTTGCCAACGCAATAATATGAAAGCCAAGACATAGTCGAGACAGTGGACTGGAAATGGTGAATTGGTTCCGAAAACGGCGAAGACTGTTCCATCGGCCAGTAATGTGATGGCGACTGTTTTTTTTTGGGATAGTCATGGAATTGTTGGAATTGTATTAATTGACATCACAACTTGACAAGCTGTAGACACAAATTGCGGAAAAACTGCCGCATTTGAAGAAAAAGTCTTGTTTCACCTAGACAACGCAACTTAACTTCTCACACTTCAGTTGTCACCATTGCAAAAATTCATTAATGGGAGTTCGAATTGATAGACCACCCACCCCATTCTTGAGATTTTGCCCCAATAAAGTTTCGTTCGGAGGACAGAAATTTTCCTGGAACGAAAAGGCCACCACATTCGTAAACGCCTATTTTGCAGAATAAGATGCAAACTACTATTTGGACGGATTAAAAAGATGAGAGCTTCGCTGGGAAATGTATATGGACTTACAAGGATACCATGTTGAGAAAGAAATCTGAAATTTGTGTTGGACTGGAAATTTTTCAATTTACCATCGTATATATAATATGTTATTGTGTAGAAATAATGTTAATAGTCAAAGAAAGAACATGCAGACAGGCAGAATACAAATAATTTCCAGCATTTGTAGTCCAGCAATTACTCCATTACTAACTTCGCCACGAAAATTAGACGCTTACGAAGCTATTTATATAAAAAAGAACAAAAATCTGTTAAAGCAAGGAGAAGGTCCTCTAAGCCTCTCTCTCTTAATGGATTTATTACAGTAAAGTGAAACACATGGTTTATGTTTTCTGTTACAAGCCAGCCTTTTAGTTTTATTAATGTTATTATTATTTTTTCTCACATTATTCGGTCGTATTTTTTTTCGGTCGTACTTTTGATAATGAAAAGCCACGAATTTCCGAAACATATGTTCCAAATTTATCAAATGTATTGGGTGGGGTGGAGTGCGCCGATACCTATAATATTTACCGTGTGTACGATAGTCTTGAAACTATCAGGTATTTCTGAAGTAAGAATATAACGGAAAAAGTAATCTATTATACGTGCAAAAGAAATTGTTGAAAAAAGAAATTTATGGCAAACTACGTAATACCATAGTATTCCTTGGTACAGTTTTATCAACACACGCGAACGGCGTACTTTCGATAGAAACACAACTGTGTGAAAATCTCTCAAAATAACAGTCTCCGGAGCTCCCTTCAGTAATAAAGTAACAGTCTCAGAGCAAACCCTCAGTTATTTCTGTACGACCAAATGCCCATACATTTTGAACTAAATGTTACCTTCAATAAGAAAAATATGTTATTTTCAAATATGAACCTCTAACAAGAGTTTCTTATTATTTATGAGAAGTAAAGTAAATACATTTTTCACTTCTGCACAACAAATTTCAGGTAACTGGGGAAGGTAAAATAAAAGACTACTTCTCACAATAACTCTGTTTTAATAGACGTGCTAACGGTTTCGAGAAACTTCTCTCATCATCAGGCGAGTTGAAAGGATCCATTAAAATATTTAGTAGTAAACAATGTAATGCAATGCAAGCAATGTTACAACATTTATCAAAACTCAATAATTTAAAAATAACAGTTAAATAGCAATTGGCAGATTACAATAAACGATGTATGTGTAAAAAGCAAAGGACCTTTAAAACATTAAATAAATGAATAAATTGAAACTTGTACAATAGTTAAAATTTAAAATAGGTATTCATCCACTGTATAAAAGGCGTTTTCTAATAGAATTTTTTTAATTGTTTTAAAGAACTGTGTGTCGGATAGTCTTTCCATATCTTGCATTATTTTTGATGCCCCCTGAACTTTGGATAATATTTAGTCTATGATACGGAACTTTTAGCTGTTCTTTATTTTGTGTATTGTAGGTGTCTGTATCCCCATTTTTTGTAAATATGTGTTTGTTGAATCTAAGATATTGTCTGAGTGTAAGTATGTATTCACAGGGTATCGTAAGTATTTTCTCATTACTGAAGTGAGGTTTGCATGTTTCTCTATATTGAAGGTTACACAACACTCTAATCGCTTGTTTTTTAAGAATCAAGATTCTCTCGGCCGCCGTTAATTGTCCCCAAAACATCAAGCCATACTTTGCAGCACTGTGAAAATTTACAAAATATGTCAGTCGAGCCGCTTGGTAAGTGGAAATTTGTTTCATCCTCCTTATACTAAAAATGGCATTCGTAAGGTTCTTTGCTAACTCTGTGAGATATTCGCTCCGATTCAATGTGCTGTCCAGTACTAAACCCAATACTTTCACATTTCCATAGTGGTCAAATCTTTTTGTGGACAGTTCAAGTTTTTGTGTTTTGTCGGGATTTAGTTGTAGGTTGTTTGCACAGAACCATTTTTGGGCAATTGTCAATGTATTACTACACTTTACTATAGCGTTATTTCTTCTATTTCCTACTGTTAATATTGATGTGTCATCTGCGTACAAGATAACTTTGTTCTTGTTACAAGATAACTTTGTTCTTGTCTAGCCGATCGTTCATATTATAAATAGTAAGGGTCCCAAAATTGAACCTTGTGGAACTCCTTGCTTGACGTTCACAGCCCGAGAACTATTACCCTGGAACTCTACATATTGCTTTTTGTTCGTCAGATTCGACTTAATCAGATTGTATGACATGATTAACAGTGTCAAAAGCTCGACTTAAGTCGCAACATGTTAAATGAGCATATTGGTTATCAAACGCCTTCTATATAGTACTAATCAATTCCTGAAGCTCTGTACATGTTGATCTAATTTTCTCTGTACCCGTGTTACGCCTCATGCAGTTATCCCTGCTTTTCTAGATATTTTATTAGACGTCTAGCAATAACATGTTCAAACAGTTTTGACATAGATGATACTATCGATATGGGTCTATAGTTGTTTGTACAATTTATATCTCCTTTTTTATGTACAGGAACCACTCTGGTCAGCTTTAATTCATCTGGAAATTCACCCTCTAGCAGATATGCGTTGACAATACTCAACAACTGATCAATCGTGCTCTCTATGACCATTTTAGCCAGCTTCGCAGACATACCATATGCATCAGCACTATCTTTACATTTTATTTTTTTCAAAATTTCTAATACTTTCATTTTTGTTGTTGGTTCAAGATAGCAAGAATTTTTATTATTTACCGTGAACTTATTCAGCAACTTATTAGAATCTCCAGAATTTGTTGTATGTAAACTGGAAATCGTTTCCCTTGTAAACTGGCGAAACATTTCCTCTGCCGTTAAAGTAGATATTTTCATTGGTTTCGCATGCTTTGTTGTTGTCTTTATTAAGTTCCATATAAATTTTAGTTTATCTTCTGCATCAAAGATTTCGTTCATATGGAATTGCCTTATCTCTTCATCATAAACATTGTAGTGAAAATAATGCAATGTAAAGATCATTTGAGAACAAAGTATTAATAAGCCATAGTTTAAATTTTTATTGAAGTTCTGAGATATGAATAAGAATCCATATTGTAAATCGAAAAGAGAAAATGTATGTATAGTTCTAGAAAATGCTTCTTTTGTAAATATTTACAGTTATTACTAGAGCCCGGTAACAGGGAGCCGTGCCATAGTCGTACCTGCCTAGTATACAAAAACAATAGTAAGAAAATAGAAAAAAAATAACAGAACTAATACAAAGTTATAATATGTGAAAAGTAGTGAAACACTTACCCTTTTTAGCAGTCTTGGCTACGAAACAGTAAAACTAGAAGCACTATTATCAGTATTAACATCATATGGATAAGAGTGGCAAAAAGTTGACACCATTAGATGTGTTTCCACAGTTGTCTCGGTGAGCGATGTTCGCCGTGGTGAGAAAATGTGTTGAAAAAGAGCGTTCAACATCTACCGATATTATATATACATGATTAAAATACTCTTTGTATTTAGTCAGTGGATTATTCGATACACCATCACAAATTTGTTTTAGTGTGCTAAAATCGGGATCTCACTCTCGAACTTTTCTAAAATGCGATTATATTTTGCGTCATGTATAGTCAGTAGCTGTGTATGCACTCCGTCCACAATTTGCAGAGATTCCAATAATGATAACGATCTATTCTGTAATTGGTATATTGCGTCAGCTAATACTTTATAGTAGCTACGAATATTTTTTAAATCTGTTTCAACGGAAATATCTTGAAATTTTGACATGCTCTCCTTAATAGCTGCAGCTTCGACAGGATTGAATTGTGCAACAACAGCTTTTACTATTTTGAAATGTTCAGCATAATAAAAAGTTGCCTGCAACCATGTTCCCCAACGTGTAAGAATTGGCTCCGGTGGTTGACGAATACCAGGACACTCTGTGTGAAATGATCGTAGGCGTTTGGGAAACTTCAAAAATACTTTTTTTGTGCTTGCTATTAATGCATCTACCTCCGGAAAGCATTGTCGAATGGTTTCTGCCACAAGATGTGAAGCATGCACTTTACACGTAACATATAAACACTTACAACCATGTTCAAGAAGAGAACAGCCTACAGAACGCATTATCGCTGCGCCATCGCTCATAAACATCAACACTTTATCTTTTGAAATTTGAAATTTTTCCAAAGTACTAAGTACAACCTTCGTAATTGCAGCAGCAGTACACTCTTGTAGTCTTCGGCTAGCTAGTAACAGTGGTAATGTAGGTTTACTAGGGTCTAGTATGCGTACCATAATATTTACAATTGATTTTTTTTGCAATCTGTTGTCTCGTCAACACATAGCCAAAGAAACTGTTTTTTCAATATGTGTTTCATTTTCTTTTCCACGTCATCGCATATAAATGCAACATGCTTACGTGCCGTTTTCTCCGTTGGCAACCGCAACTCGGGATTGTATTTGCCCCAAAAGTCCTTAAACGGTTGTTTATCGAGTAAGCCTAGTGGCAAATTACAGTTTATCAACATAAGAATTACATAAAAAATGCACTTCTCGGTGGCATGCCCAATTTTCGTTTTCTATGCTGTGCGGAGTTTACTTGCCTTGTACAGTTCCACTTCTTATTTGACATCAAATGTATTTTGCACACTTCAGGAAAGTCAGAAATAAACTTATTTACTATGTCTTGAACGGGTCATTTTTTAGCCTTCGACATGTTCACTAAAAACTACAATTAATAACTACGTCTGTATCAATAAAATCAAAACGTACTACACTAAATAATAACTACAATTAATAACTACGTCTATATCAATAAAATGAACACGCCCTATCCGCTGTCCAATGCTAAACCAGGCCTCATCGCCCACATAAACACAGTTTGTGCGCGCCGCTGTGATTGCTCTCCAGTTACCGGGCTCTAGTTATTACAGTACCGTTTTTATAAATACTCACGTTTATTAAAACAGAGTTATTGTGAGAAGTAGACTCTTATTTTACCTTCCCTAGTTATGAATTACTCACACAGAGTCGCATTGGATCGTTTAAATTTCAGGTATTCATTTCCACGAAAAATAAAAATTCCAGTTAAACATTGTACATACATAGAATGCTTATGTGAAAAACAGAATTGATATTGATCCAGTTTTATTAAGTACCTGCGGGTTGAAATTCTTTAAACTGCGGCGTATCGGTGATATTGCGGAAGCTGCCTCACAACCAAACAGACCAACCTCCACCACTATTGTTTTACTCAACAGCGCAAATGCGATATGATTAAATTTACATATATACCTACATACCGCTTCTGGCGAGGTAGGTAACTCTGTCAATACCGAGAAAATTGCAGATTTGTACCAAGTGCTTCGAACAAATCCTTTTTCAGCTTTTTCAATCATCTCGTGCACTTGTTAGTAGGAAACTATTAATAGGAAGCGTAAAATGATAGCGATTTATACCTCTGGGAATTTTAATAAACAACTAGTAAACGGAAGAAAATTTGGGCATGGGTAAAAACACTGATGTGATGATGCGACAAAGCTAATTGTTTACATTTTCAATGGAATCTTGATATGTGCATACTGAGCGTACGGTATTTATTTGTAATATTATAAGTTAATTGACAATATTTTCTTACAAATTGTCTCAAAACAGGTTTTTGAAAGCACTCTGTATGCTTCTCCGCTTCCTGTTATTGTCAAAAATTGATACTTGCTAAGATGCGATTATGGAGTAATAATTCAAGGTTTGTAGAAAAGTTAAAGGAAAATGTTCGACAAGAAATTGCAGCTATCTTACAAAGGAAGTGTTGGAGCAGTTACCACTAACTCCAGGGCTTATTTAGATGAGTACGGTGAGCGTAATAGCACTTATACAAAAATATTGTAGATTATTCGAAACCAAATGTTCATGCAAACTCAGAAAAATGGGAATGTATACACAATGTGTTCTTTTTTATCCCACAGAAATGTATTCCCGCAATGTAATTCTGGGGGCGATTGTTTTTTTATTGAATATGTGCATTGGTAAGTCAATCAGAGAGTTTTTTTTCTAATTTGCCTATAAAGTAGTTCTGTATACGCAGTTTTGTATCTAGCAAATCTACCATTGTTCCACTATCTCCAACATCCATTTGGTTTTCTCTTTTTACACTGCCCATAGTAATTATTATCAAATAATTAATCCACATTTATTAATTACTGGCATTACTAATACTACTGGCAATGTGATCTCAAAATCCCAGTTTGTACTTTTGTTTACCTCTTTAGTTTATTTACGTATGTATGCTATTGTTTGTTGACTCTTTAAAGAAATACAAGCAACTGGTGGCTGCTACGAGGCCGTAGCAAACTGAACTATGCTAGATCGCACTTATCTGTTGACATTAAAACACGCCCTATTTAGTTTAAAAATATATCAATGGCACTATAACGGAAACATAACTAAAAGAGGAGATAATGTTGGCAAATAAAATCTAAAATTCTCTCTGTAGATGCACCAACCCCTCACGGTAAAGGGTGAAGCGTAATTAATTATTCTTCAACGTGCAAATGATAACTCTGACCTACCAGAAACATTGCTATTGACTCTAGTGACCGCAGTGAACAGTAAGCCCTGGTATCACTGGGCTACAAAGCCGGTTCCACTATGACTTCGTAAATATACCGCAACCTTTCCCAGGATTTTTCCAAAGTATGTTTGATATATGTATAGCAGGCATCAAAGTTAATAAATTTCGAACACTTAGGCACTTACTACCGTAATACATACTCAACGATTTACATCTCTAAAAAAAACTAAAGAATGCAGTACTTAAAGATGTTTGTTACATGTAGCCTATCAAGCTTTCATTATTGATCTGTCGCAATAGTAGATAAATGTGCCATTTAAATGTATATCACTAAACTAAGGAAATGATGAAGCAATAATGGTTACTACATCTTACAGCTAGTACCAGATTGGTACCTTTCAAAATCTCAGAAGCGCTTCTTCCAATAAAATCAAATAATCTGGAAGTTGGCTTACTCGTAGTCTACACACTTACAACATAAGAAGGGCTATAAAATTAGAAGATAAAGGTTGTGGATGTACACATACAGAGAAATGGTTTCTTGCATCAAGAAAATAGATTTCCTTGCAAAAATCAGTCTCTATTCAAGAAGATATTTTTATTTCAAGATTAAAATATGTATAAGAAAATAATTTTCTTAAAATTGTATTTAGATTAAATAGATATATTCTTAGGGTTAGAAAAAGAAGAAACTCCAAGACAGAAAAACTTTTCTTCCAAGTAAATCATCTAGTTTTAAGTTAAGAAAATATTCAGATTAAAGGCAGAAACGAAAAAATGGTCCAGATCTTACAAAGTTCTATTGAGAAATTAGGCGACCAGTTTCGTGAAAAACAACAACAGGCCAGCTAAGAGGATATCCAATAAAGGAAAAATTACGATAATGGAAAAGAAAACCTAAAGTTAATAATTAAAATTAGCAGCTAACTAATGAAAAAGTTTTTTTTTATAGGTTACAATATAATTAAATTATTTCTTTGATAATATAATTGAACAGGGATTATTTTTATGTAGTTTAATAATTAATGAGAATATTTAAGTTTATTTATCCCTTTTTTATTATTATTCATTATATATTAAAAAAAACTATAGTTAAATTCAGTAATGTATGTATGTAATACATCATTGTATGGGTAAGTATGATATCTGTATTCCGATTTCTGTCGCTATTATTTAGGACGGCATGACTACATCTCTTGGCAGTAGGTGCCACCAGGAAATATTTCAGTGCGGTTTCTGAAGACTAGTGGCATAAACTGAGAGATGAATAACAATGTGGGTAGGAGCAAGAAGCGTTAATGCTTTTCTCTTCTCACACTGTTTTTACCGATTCCAATAATACCATGAGATATTTATTAGCATTATATTGGTTATTGTTTCTAGGCACTTTAAAGTATACGTCTGTATTTACAAGTATACGTCTGTATTTAGTTCACTTTTATTTGAACATTTTTCTGTAGGTAACCTCTACCATAGCCTTTTTAAAATCACAAGAAACGAGGATAATTTACTGCATTATGTACAGGTATGTCGTACTGTTTTGAACAAGGTAAGTGCAATTAATAATGTGGATATAAATCATATACATTTCAAGAATTCTAAGTAACGCTTTATTTTAAGAAAATGAAGCTTTCCGAAATTAAGAAAATTATTTACTATCCTTAAGAAAATATTGTTTTGTGTTATAACGGCCATTTACTTATACTAAGGATCGTTTTCTTCAAATTTTCTGCAAGATTTTCTTGAATCAAGTTAACAAAATTTCATTACAAGTATATACTTCTGTTAAGCGGGGAAAAACACTAAGAAAATATTTCTTTTGATTTAAAATAGTTATTGTATTGTGGATGATTGAAATAGTAATTGTCTTGAATTGAAGCGGACAGTCTTGATACAAGTAAAAGTTTCTCTGCGTGTAGGTAATGCTTGGCCATCTTCCAAATTCGCCACTTCCTGTTTTGCCGCCCATTTCTATTACCAATGAAGCTAACTTTTTTAATGTAATAGTTATAATTTTTTTAACTGATTTTTTTATTTACTAGTTGATCCAATAGAATATAGGTTTCGCCATAAAATCTAGAAATATAATCAGATAAAAAAAGCGTATATGTGACAATAAACAAACAAAGCCACGTCCACTCACACTACACAGATGTGTCCAGCAATTAGATTTGACAAAGGATTCGCCAATTTTCCAGGAAACGTTATTTTTAAAAGATTTTTATGTATGAATGTTTTAGCCTTAATACGTTGAGGTAAGTTGTTATAAACTTTTACGCTTATGTACCTCAGACTTTACTAGTACACAGTTGTTCTATGATTCGGATTGCCAATTCATTTGCATTTCAGGTTTTATATGAATTGTTCTATGACAAGCGTCCTTGTTTTAGCAGTAAAAAATATAGAGTACTTATTCTGAACAGATTCTGTAGGAATATTTTTAACCGGCACTAATTATAAAATATTATTCGATACGCTTATTAAATAGTTTCTTTTAATTACTTCAATCCTGCTCCGGAGGAAAAAAATGTCGATACCAGCATAATTGGTACAGCATCTTTTTCATAACTTAATGGGCACTTCAAGTTCTAGCACTTCTATATATGTTGTCCAAGGATGCATCTAAAACCGCTCATTCCTAGACCTCCTCTCATGAATACGTTTCCGTGATATTTATATAATTCGTTTAATTAACGCGGGCCTGCCTTTAAATTGTGGCCAAGCGTAATTTAGACATTCTAAAGTGGCTATCAATTAAGCGTCCTGTATAATGAGATAGACGAGGGGGGACAAAGTAAACCCCATTTTCAATATCCGCCTGCAATGGATGTTTCGATGGTAAATTGGCAATAATTAATTAATGTATTCCCTTTCTCTCTCTCTCAATATGTATGTATATTAATATTGGTAATAAATATATATTTACAACGCTCGATTTAATAATAATAAAAACGTAGCTCGAATCAATTAACGGAATAAATTGCTTTATATCTGTTTAAGTCGCGTAGGAGGATGTGAGAATTCAAAATTCTTAAACAGGAAATAACTAGCTGATTCAAGGAGATGCAATTGTGCACATGTATTTCAACTAATTAGTTTCCAAGATTAGTAATACATACAAGGTGTGCCAAAAATCACACATGATGGCATAGAATTATAAAATCAAGAGGTTCTAGTTCAGATTTAGTTCTAAAGTCTTCCATTTAAGCGCCTTGAGTTATACAGGTCTTGTAAAGCGAATGCGTACAGCTCCCTCCCAGCGATTGGAGATCGCGCCGTCGCGCCCTCTCCTGCTCGCGCGTAAGTATGTATGCTCTCACTTGCTCGGCGTAACGCCCACATTTTTTGCTGTACGCATTCGCTTTACAAGAGGGAGATCTATTCACTTATGATGATTCAGATCAGTCATCTTCGAACTATGTTGATATGTAGTTCGATTCCAACGAGCTCGTAACTTGGAGGAACCTCGTCAAAAAGTTATCACTACCGCAATCGGTACAATCCACCGACATGCTGGGAAATTTTTGAGCATTTGATTTAATTTATTAATAGATCTCGTTCCTTAGAAATTTTAGTTTTGTGTATTAAGCAAATTTTATTTGAAATATTTAGTTTCCTATTTTAGATAGTAAGATTTAGATAGTAACAGACGGTTGTTTACTTTCTCGCTCTGTGTGATATTCAGAGGGTGCCAGACCAGAGGAGCATATTCAATCTTACTAATCACGTATGCAAGGTATAGTGACTTGAGTAGAGGTATGTCCTTAAAATATTTAGAAATACGCATTATAAAACCCAACAATTTATAGGCTTCCGCACACACTTCAGATAAATGGGTTTTGAAAGTTTGTTGTTAGTTGAGTCAAAGAGTACTCCTAGATCCCGAAATTCAGATTTACGGTTTAAAGCTTTACCATCAACATAATAGGATCGGGTGCACGGTAAATTAGAACGAGTGTAGGTAACTGCGCAGCATTTCTCATATTTAGCTTCAAATTAGATGTTTTGCACCACCCAACTAATATGTCTAAATTGCGAAGAAGTTTGTGAACATCATTAGTACCAGAAATTTCGGAGTAAATTTTTATATCATCGCCATACGCAAGAATAGGGCAATCCACTTGCAGAAATAAATCATGAACAGGACAAACAGGAGCGAACCTAAGTTGGAGCCCTGTGGTACACCGGTTGTTAAAGTATACTCTTCGAAGAAATATCCAATATAGATAACGTGGCACGGTCGCTGAGATAAGTAAGATCGTACTAGGTTTATAGTTGAAGGAACAAATCCAAAATTACCTAATTTATGAAGCAAAATTTCGTGGTCAATCAGGTCGAAAGCTTTAGAAAGCTCTGTATAAATCACATCAATTTGACCACGCCTATCAATAACTTCTGTGATGTATTGGCAAATAACGGCCAAGTTTGTGATGGTGGAACGACCTGAGATAAAACCATGTTGAGAGTTGGAGATGAACGAACGAGTGCTGTTGTTGATGCTGGAATAAAGAACCCTCTCATATACTTTGGCAAAGTTAGATATTATGGGTATCGGTCTATAATTACACAGAACTGAACAATTACCTTTTTTATGTACCGGTACAACTCTCATTATATTCCATTTGTTAGGGAACGTACTGCTTGAAATGGATAGGTTAATAATTATTTGAAGAGAGAAGGCAAACATGTATCTACAATCCCGAACTAAAAAGCTAGGCAGTAAGTCGTCACCCGCTGTGTGTTTATTGGGTAATGTTATCATTACTTTGAGTAATTCCTCTTCCGTTGCAGGCGAGATAAAATGCGGAAGAGAGCTATGACCGGCATCAGCAAGCAGGGAATGTTGTGAATGTATAGGCTGATGGGAGAACATTCCACCGAATGTATTGACAATATCATTGGGATTTTCGAAAACACTGCCATCATCATAAAGTTTGCCAGGTTGAACGTCGCTTTGCACGGATAAAACTCCTCAAGTGAGATGGAGAGGTCTTAACGGAATTTTTCAATCTATTCAGATAGAGGTTGTAACTGTGATGTATTTGACGTTTGATGAGACCTCTCATTCCCTTAAATACATTAAGAAGGATTGGGTTTTTGGTTCTATTCCACTTCTGGTGATAATAGTGTTTCGTTTTAATATTAGTGATGATCATCGGTAAGAACCATGGCGAATAATCAGAATTTGAGCTGGGCTTGTAAGGTACTTACAAATCCAAAATGGAAACACGAGATTGTAAAACGCATCGAGCGCGTCATTCATATCACTGTAATTCAGAAGAAAACTCCAGTCAGTATTGAGGAAATGATTATATAAGGACGGATAGTCAGCTTTATAGAAATTGTACCCCAAGTTATTAGCGGATGGGAAGCGCTCCAAAGATGTAGAATGCAGCGCGCAGCAACAAAATTATTTTTGAACACGAAGAGTTGTTTTTAAATGTGTACAATATACCTTCTGTTTTAATACAACATGTTTTAAATTATATCACCGAACATAGCCATTTGGATACTGATATATGTAAATGTCATATTCACGGCAGTGAACGTATTGCAACCATTACAATAAGTTGTTCTACAAATACCCTACTTAAAAACTATTGTGGGAAAAGTAATGATAGATTAGGTAAAATACCACTTAATATTAAATTAAAGACCCTGGTTAAATCGCATGTGTGTAAATTTTCTAGTGAAATTGAACAAAATTTTGAATAAAATTGCAATAACCATATCACTTCAACCTTAATTTCGTCCAAATACATGTACAATTACAAATAATAATAATTAATCGATTAAATATCAACCACAAATACATCTTTCACGAAAACGGTATCCGGTTACGTGTTGTTTTACTTCGAATCTTCGTTTTTCCAAAATAAAATCGAATGGGATGCAAAAAAAAAGACTCAGTTCACGACTGGCATCCTCTTTAAACCGGAAGCCCTTTGAAACTCAAAAAAGAAATGCAAAAAAAAGATTCCTTTACCGCTTAGGTTATTACCGTGCATGGTGATACATCACCTAAACAGCGTGACGTCATCGAAGAGCGCTGTGACTTTGCTATATCGGCGGTAACAGTGAGGCTCCGGATATATTTGCTTTCCATTCATATATATGCAAAGAAATGTAACGAAACTGTACTTTTTCAATGACAATATCACTGCAATGAAAGTTCCGCGCTACTAAAAATCTTCATCTGCCGTTATAGTGTAAGCGGCTGATGTTCAGGACCGATTTTTCCTTACAATGGTTGTTTTATTAAAATAGTTCTGTACCTAATAAATACACAACAACGTTTCCAGAAAAAGACTATATAATGGGGGATTAAAAAGATATTTTTAAATAAAAATCGAGCATTATTACAATACTACTTCAACAAATCACTTACAATAAGGACACCTTATAAGAGCAACGTCCAAGTAAACACGCATTCCCGGCAGCATTTATGTGCACAAGTATATATACACACAGTTTCGTTCAAGAACCTAGAGAGTAATCGAAATGTTTATGGTTTGGTTTCTACCGAGGAGCGCCGAGCTTTTTCAATTAATTGAAATTCTATTTGCGCTGGCGCTTGGCAACTGCATTAGTCATAGAAAAAAATCTGCAATTCGATTTGAAGAGCTCAGAAAAAAAACGACGAATTAATTTGAATGCGTAGCCGTTTGCCAATTGCGAAAATCGAACGAAAGGAATGATAGCACAATATACATAGGATCGCATCTCTATCGTTTCTATCGGTAACTAAAGTCTAACTGAAAAACCCGCCAACCCGCAATATCTCGGTATATCTTCGGTATGTATACAATCGATGTTGCAACCCGATTCTAAAAAAGGTTAGCAATTGTATGGACTGCATTATCCTATACGCGGATTCAATTTCGATCACTCATAATAGGAAGGAATATAAATAAAACTGTGAATTAATTTGTGTTTGAAGATGAATTTACAAATTTGTAGCTTCGTAGACTGTACTATAAACTGCGCAAATTGAAAACGCCTGAGCTGATTATTCTAGCAAATAGATTTTGGCCACTCATCACGCTGGTTTTCGTTGAAACACTTGACTACTACCCTTACCACAATACTTCACTAAAACGACGCATGTTTTGATGGCTAAAATGATACATATACGCGGATAGGTAACGTTTAATGTCAATAACTCCTTCGAACATAAATTACCAATAAAAATAACATGCAGGTAATATGTCACAAAAGTCATTACATACAGAGTGATCGACACATCAGCCATTATAGCAAAGGAAGATTGCCCGCTACTCAAATATACTATTGCAGATATAATTTCTCTAATGAACGAATGATTTGATGGGAACAACTTGTAATTAAATGTGCCCAAAGCAAATTTAGTGAGTTTTACATTATAGAAATTAGAGCAATTACAATAATATTAGAATTAAATCTGCGGACCACGCTAGATTCCTCCGCCTGGAAATTGATAATCTATTAAATTCGAAGGAACACATGAACCCCTTCGGACCCGAATTTTACATTATTGACATGAATACTATTTCTACCTTATTTACTCTGGAGTGTAACTGTAAGAACTATTAAGTGCAATTTCTTATTTTAAAGACTTTTTGAGGATGTCCATTATAATGGACACATGGTATGGGAAGACGTAGTAAAATAATGGAAAAGCTCCGCCATTTTGTTTTGAATTTATTATACAACTTGTTAGTATTTGTAAGGCTAGCTGCGAAATTAAATATGATTCATCACAAAAACGTAAACAAAATAAAGAAATATTTTTATTCCAAATATTTTTGGTATTTTGATAAAACTGTTTGAAGTAGTTTCTTTCTTTGACTAGACACATTTATCACAAAATATATGAGTTTCTTCTCACAGCCCCCAAATTTGCATCTTGATGCTTCTTTATTTTCGCCATAGATTGGCATATGATCCGTACGATCATATTTGATTTCATCCTCTTCCAACGGTCGCCTTTCAGTACCTTTGAATAATTTCCTTATGGATTCCATTGACTAGACGAAGGTCTTCCTTTCTTATTTATTGGTACTGGATTACCCAACAATATTGGACCTTTTGCTAAACTCATTCTAACTCGGGAGTTACGAGAAGCAACTCTCTTTTGCAAATCTAATTCGGGGCCGTTATATACCATTTGAAATCACTACGTCACACGTTTTTACCCTATGACGTTCATCGGCTGTGTACGTGATGCATACAGGCAAAATACTCGTTACATCATCCCGCAATTCCAATCGACAAATGACAAGTATACAGGGGTTTGCAAAAGTATTATACATAGTTTTATTAAAAATCAATTTAAAAGATAAAAATTAAAATTACCAATTGGAAATGAGCTTGTTCACACTGGAACTGAATAAAATAGCAAAAATAATTTAAAGGCTCTACAAAATGTAGGTTATATTAACTTTAACGTTCTTTTTCTCAATCTAGAATTCTTTAAATTGGTGCGGGCCTTGAACGATTCGTCACAAGGTTCAAATTTCTTGGTGAAATTACCCTGGAATATATAAACGAAGGGGTAAAAGTCCCTTATAAAAATACATTATGTAAGATAATTTGAAGGTTATAAATCCTGACAACGATCACCTTGTAGTGTAAAATTTACAAGAAAAAATTATTGTAATGTAATATTCAATATTACTTCGGTAATATTCAGTTAGAAACGAAATGTCTCTATTGAAATCCCAATGAAGTGAAAATTTTAGAAGCGGTAGTTATTTTTAAACTGATGTATGGCAATTTCCACATTATACTTTAAAGTTTTCCATTTGGGGAAATTTACTCCAGAAATAGGTAACAAATTTGACATCTATTTTTGGTGCAAATTTTTTTGTACTGCACGTATGTGTTATGAAATACACAGTTATTATTCAATCGTTTTTCCATTAACCGCATATTAACCAGCAGTAAAAACATTATACTAGTTTTCCCATTTAACCGATTTCCTAGGACCAATAATAACGGACACAGCAATAGTAGTTCATCAATTCGAATCAGTCCATATACATTTGAAGTAATATTATATGCCCATTGTTTAATATGTTTGTACTTTACGATGAATTTTAACATTTATAGATCGCCAGTGTTCTTTGGATTGCTTAATTCATTTTAAAGGGTTTATTAGGTAAATCATGATTCAAGGAAATTTAAAATTATTACTGTGTTGCACGTAGACACGCAGTAATCACAACCACTGTATTACAAGTTGTTACGTAAAAGTAATTTCTTGTCTTGTAAGAATATAACTCGGTATAACGATTAGAGGAAAACTTAGGAAACAACAAAACGACACAATAGTTAAGTCAATCAAGTAAAGCTGTATATCTCCTCTCAGGTAAAATTTTATACATACCCACTATCTGAAATTCAACCGTTGTAGAAGGAATGTGATCTTGTAGGGCAAAAGGCAACGTACTCGATCATTGTCGTGAAATGCTAAAATTAAAGTCAACGAAAGGATAGAATCTAGAACACTATTTGATTGCTCGCAGCGCAGCGCTGACAACCACGTTTGAAGCGAAATAACAGGGACTTCATAACAAGACAATTAAATTACTCAACATTTCATGACAATGTAAAGATTCGCTGCTATTAACAGTGTATACAATGAAACATAATACGAAGCAAAAGATGAATTGATTTGTGTCATGGATTTAATTGATGATTTTAATTACTAGTGATAAAAGGGATCATAAATTAGACGTAGAAGATCAAAAGTAGTCTGTTCTAAGAAATATAATATGATAATACATACTTTTTTATTCCCACCAACAAAAATTCGATAAACGTGGCCTTGTTTAAGTCTTATCAACTTGTTTCACATACATCTTCAACTTAACCCTTTCCAGACCAAACTGTTTTGTTACCAAAAAGAATTTGTATTTTTCCACGTTTATTTTAAGAATATAATATTAAACAATTACAATACATATATTAAAAAAATGACTCAGATTGGAAAAAATATACAGGAATCTACGATGAATGAAGTGATTCCAAATGGAATCATTTGTCTGAAGAGAGTTAAATCGATTGGAGCTATGTCGACGTAATACTGTTGAAATTTGAACAGCTATTAAAAATACATTAATTAAGATATCGTATGTGTATCTATACTGATTGCAAGTGAACAAGTTTAGCTTATACTACTGAATACCTTATTCTAATATATTTTGGCTTCTGCCGGTGAATTATGAAAATCTATAATTTTCTTGGAGCTTACGACGTAATTAAATACTTGAAAAAATCCCAGCCTGGTGAGGAATCGAACCTAACACCTTCCGCTTGACTGACACGCGTGCTAACCACTACACAACGGGGACGTTGATGATAGTACCGTTCATTTCTTAATACCTAGTTGTTATTTTATCTGCATATTTACCATGACATACAGTGAGGTATTAAAGTAGCCCCCCACCTTGCTAACTTTTTAACGACAGAAGCTAGTGTTTTTAGAAAAATTAGGTCGATTTATACCTTTTGCCGTTATCGTTTTTGGAAAAGTAATCAAAAGGCGAATCCAACGATACCACGTATGTTATACTTTAACTTAAGGAATATGACGATATGCAGCAATAAAGGTTTTGTAATCTGTTCTTGTTGTTACGCAAAGTGGGTTAGAAAAGAGCGCCAAATTGTTTCTTGTGGCGCCAGACTGATCTAAAGAGCTCGTTGCTAAGCAAAGTAATCATAACAATTGCCAAACTATCAAATTTCAATTCCAAAAGCGTAAATTATTCTTGTTACTTATTGTTGTTACAAGCTGCAGTTAATTGTGGTAGGTTTGTTTAAATTTGTTAGTTTTTAATAGGCACTGTACTTAAGTTTCAGTTCCTTATATTGTTGATTTTACAAAGGCCTCCGCGTGGACCACGTAAGATAAACATCAAGTACCTAATTTTAATATTCCGTGAATTTGACAACAATTACTACAAAGTGGACTATAATGAACACTGCCTTTGTACAGCCGGAAATATTTTAACTTTGCGCTAAGTAAGGATAGATAATATAAAATTTACAGGGCGAACTGCTTTAACAGAAGATAATATGATTTAAATTATTGTACAATTTGTTGTGCAACTACAGCAAATAACGTGATAATTGTTGTCAGATTTATATAATATTAAAATTGACCCAGCAATTTTGCATGGTCCGTGCCGAAGCCATCATGAAAGTAACAACACAAAAAAACTAAAAAACCATATTGTAAAATCTAACAAATTTAAACAAACCTATTATAATTGATTAATTGCAATAAAGTTCGATAAAGTAGGGAAATAACAACAATTAACAAAGCAATTTAAAACGAGAGAAAATAATAACGGAAACTAAGAGGGAACATACGACAAAAGCAAGATATAACAATAAACAAAAAGAATAATTTACGCTCTTGGAGTTGAGATTTGACAGTTTGGCAATTGTTATGATTACTTCGCTAAGCAACGAGCTCTTTAGACCAGTCTGGTGCCACAAGAAATAATTTGGCTCTCTTTCCTAGCCAACTTTGCATAACAATATTTGGCAAAGTTTTTGAATTAATTATTAACAAAGCACTGTTACAATATATCGCGCCGATCATTTCACCTCCTCAGCATGGATTTGTTCCCAAAAGCTCAATCTGCAGAAATTTATTACGTCTTACTTTTTACATCAACAAGGCAATTGATAGCGGGTGGCAGGTTAACGTCACTTATACAGATATGTCGAAGGCGTTTGATAAGGTTAACATATTAGTTCTACCCAAAAAGATGGCTCTTTATTGTGTTTCTGGTAAATTGTTAATACTTTTAGGTATTTATCTACTAAGGAGATGTCAATCAGTTACGATTAATGGTTTTTCATCTAGATCCCTCTCTCCAACGTCAGGAGTGCCACAAGGCTCCAATTTAGAACCACTATTATAATGTTTATAAATGATATTTCTAGTATTATATCTAAAAGTTGAAGATCAAGGGGACCAGTAGTTACTACAAACCAATATTCTGGCACTGGAGGATTGGTGTAAATTCAATTTTTTAACACTTAATTTTAATAAATGTAAATATATGCAGTAGATGTTTACATGAACGCATGAGGAAATCTCCCCATTTGCACATTTTTGTCGAGTTAGTAGCTGCAAATTCCTCTACAGAACTGAACAAATCATATTGCTCCAGATTCTGAAGCGACAGCAGTGCTCGACTACTGGCTTAAACCGCCATAGTTAATTAATTAAAATCGTAAAAACCATCATCTATCCACCATACACAGATGCGCGTTTCACAGTTTTACTGCTCTTCAATATTTTAAATCGTGTATATTCGAAGTAGATGGTTACATGTACGCATGAAGAAATCTAATTAAGATATCCTCATTTGCACATTTTTGTCGATTTAGTGGCTGCAAACGCCTCTACATAACTGAACAAATCATATTGCTCCAGATTCTGACGCGACAGCAGTCCTCGACTACTGGTTTAAACCGCCATAGTTAATTAATTGAAATAGTAAAAGCCATCATTACGATTTCAATTAATTAACTATGGCGGTTTAAGCCAGTAGTCGAAGACTGTTGTCGCGTCAGAATCCGGAGCAACATGATTTGTGTGCCTAGATTTACCACAAGAGACAGTACCTTATTTAAACTAACATCTATAAGAACAAATATAGGCTTTAATAATCCTGTTAAATGCATGTGTAATAATTACAACCAAGTTCATGATTTTGTGGATGTCTCTCACTCAGCGCTTCCCCGATTTATTCTAGATGTAAATGCGATTATAGTGTAAACACCTCAATTGCGCGTCATTTTTCTCTTTGTACTTATCTTATTTGTAGTTTGTTAACTAGTTATGTAGGATATATTTTTATGTTTTCCAGTTTGTACAGGTAATATTCTTTATGTATCTGCTGTTTACAGCATAAGCCTGTCTGCAGGTCAAATTAAAATAAAATAAAATAGAAATTAAAAAAACATAAAAAAACAACAAAAACAGACTACCCAAACATTTATTGCTGCATATCGTCATATTTCTTAAGTTAAAGTATAACATTTCGATTACCTTTCGAAACGTGAAAATATGGAGGGTACTCTATTTAAAATAAGAAAATTGACGTCACTTCTGTTTACACGGGAAATACAAATGAACTGCCGATAACGATAACAAAAAATCGAACTATTTTTTCTAAAAACGGTAGCTTCTATCGTGCAAAAGTTAGCTTGGGTAGGGGCACTTTAGGACCTCGCTCGATATAATATAGTTACGTCGGAAATTCCAAGGAAATTACAGATTTTCATAATTCACCGACGGAAGCCGAAATATATTCATTAATTACTAGACACGTAAGAATATTTTCTGTCGAAATATTATGATATATTTGCAGATAAAATAGCAACAAGGTATTAAAAAGTGAACGTTCCTGTCATCAGGGTCCCCGTGGTGTAGTGGGTAGCACACCCGTTAAGCAAGCGGGAGGTGTCAGGTTCGATTCCTTATCGGGACGGGATTTTTCAAGTATTTACGTCGGAAATTCAAAAAAAATCACAGAACCTCTTCTTCTAGTTCCTATATTGCACTTAGAACAAGAAAAGAACATATAAAATGTTTGCTAGTGCATGCAAGTTGCTGCGTCAATTAATGCAGATTTATACATGTCAGATACGCAGAAATAATAAAACATGAAAATGAATAAGTTACATGTGCAATACGCATTGGATACTCCTCTCGTAATTATAGTATAGACATTACAAACACTTCTGTAATGATCGATTACGAAACGTTAAGCTTATATATTCATATCGATCTTGCAACCATGGAAGGAGCGAATTGATCATTATATACTACGTGCCCTCATTCACGATAATTAGTACATCCAGACATCATTGTTAATGATCGACTTATATACAGTATTGCTGCATATAGCGCAATATAATTGCGAGCTTACCTTGACTTACGCAACACTCAAAGACGGTAATTATAAAAGCGATAACCATTTAATAATTTTACTTTATAATGATCGCGTCAACGCTTCATCTATCTTGCGGTGGCTCCATTTATTTAAAAGTAGTTCACAGAAAGTAACTGGAAGATACAGCGGATTATACAGATGTCATAACATAATCAATACTGTTTCTCGTTACAACGATTTAAGTAATATGATATGACAACAATTACTTGTTGTTTGCGTATTTTACTCTAGCAGTTCAATGTCCACTTAACAATAATTATATTTCTCATTCCGTAGTTAACACATTCAACAACTACTCTCCAGAAAATGTTATAGATTCGATGGTTCCAATCGTTGCATTACTAAAATTAAATTATCTTATGCTTTATTCATTCTTGTTTACTACCAAATTTCAAAGTTAACGTCACTGAAAACAAGTTACATTGAAGCTAAGATTTTAACTACCCATTGTTTCCAAGTTTTCGTTGGTGAAAATTATGCATAAGTTTGAAGAAAATTACTCCCGTTACATCAAAAGCATCTCCGACGTGCAGCTCTTAACAAATTAAAGTAAATCGTGCGCTCCCTTATTCTTTTACGGTACTCACACCAATGTGGCGCAGCAGGTCGTAAAGCATCGGCAAAGGTCGCACCCTGCATCGCTCATAAAGTACAAAATACATTACTTGCTTTGCTTTATTGCCGGTTTGTACATACCTATTGTAACATTGTTTACATCGTTGCAGGTTTAGACAATTCCAGCTTCCAAATTGCGTTAAAATTGGTTTACATCGCGTTGACGGGCATTGACAACGAATTACGCGCATTAAGCCAAATTTTACAAAACCATTAATCAGTTATAGTATATCCAACCTATAACAAGTTTTGTAATTTACTGCTATATCGGTAATAGTAAACACTGCAACGTAACTAGATCATGAATAATGAGATGCTGGTTCTGCGCTAAAGTGTCGTTACAATTTCAAACAGTTAGCGACGCGTTTGAAGCCTGAGTTAATTACAACAACCCCGTTTTGCTGCTATTGACTAATTTTATTGAACATTGTAATATGAGGTGTAATTGAAAAATTAGCGCGCAGCTCCTTCGCTTAGTGTACTCCTTAGTATAATGATTGATCAGTCTCCCGCTCGGTGCCGATATATGCGTATATCTCCGCGCTGGAGGCAGGTGCTCGGATGGGAGCTTATTCTGTTTGTCGGCGGCTATTCATACACACATATATCTTTTTATTGGATCCTTGGACACATGTTATAACTTCGCACCTGCATGAATCAAATCAGTATTTCTGACTCAACTTAAGTACAAAATAAAGTACAAACAATAATTTCCAACCGTTACATTCCGTTCGTTAAACTTTCGTTGAGTAAAAATACACTTTAATTACTTTACTATAAAAATTGGCAGCAATTATTTGCTGATAAAAATTGTGCAGAAGTTCGTTTAAAATGCTTGGTTTCCGGGTTGGAACCGCGTCGTTGTCGTAGCTTTGGCCGACCTTTCGTCTACACTCCTATGGGACATTTTCAGGGCTGTTACTGCACACTGACTAGGGATTTATTCATTCCGAAGGGCTTGTTTTGGGTCAATGGAGCGGAAATGTTATGCATCGATGAAGCGTGGCGGTTGCTAGGAGGTGTAATCAGACGTAATCTTCGCGATTTAAATTGTTGGGAAATCTGTTGAAAATCTCCATTGATTCACGGATTTTTCTACTATAATAGTAAGGATTGCGAGATAAGAAGCAGGTAATGGCGGAATGGCGGTATTGGCGGAATGGGAAGAACAATACTTCTTTACAGAAGTTAAAGGTAAAAATGTATGTTTGTTATGTAATACTTCTGTCTCCGCTGCTAAAAAAGGAAATATTGAGAGGCATCATAAAACTGTACATTCGAATTTTGAAAAATCATTCCTATTACATTCTGCCACCAGAAAGGAAAAACTGAAACAATTAAAAAACCAGTTAATTGGACAACTCGATATTTTTAAAAACAGTCGACAAAAATAAGGCTGCAACTGAAGCATCATACCGTGTGTCCCAAATAATTGCACAAACGAAGAAACCTTATGAAAACAGGGAAATGATAAAACATGCGTTTTTAGAAGCTGCAGATTCGTTATTTGCCAACTTTAGAAATAAAGACGAAATAGTGTCTGCTATAAAATCTATGCAACTTTCTGCTAATACAGTAATGAGACGAGTAGAAGTAATGAGCAATTATATTTTTTTACAGTTAAGAAGTGACTTAGATAACTGTGTTTATTTTTAACTGCAACTGGATGAATCAACAGATGTGGTTGACACCTCCCAGATGGCCGTATTCGCCAGGATGGTTTTTAGTGATTTTACGATTAAAGAAGATCTTTTGAAGTTCATTCCACTGAAAGGACATACTACTGGGCTGGAGTTGTTTTCTCATTTCAAAAATATTATTTCTTCTGAGAAAATTCCAATTTCGAAAATGCTAGGCTTGGCAAGCAATTGCGCTCCAGCTATGGTGGGTTGTGATAAGGGTCTGGTGGCGTTATGTCGTATAGATGAAAGTTTTCCGCTGCACACACCACTGCATTATCCATCAGCAAGCATTATGTGGAAATTTTCTAAAACTAAACAACGTTATGAAATTGGTAGTAAAAATTGTAAACAAAATTAGAGCTCCAGCCTTAGAAAGAAGATTATTCAAAACCTTGGCCGATGAAATTGATTGTCAATACGGGGAGCTACTTCTTCACTCTGACGTCCGATGGTTAAGTAGAGGACGAGTGCTGAAACGTTTTAATGATGTCCTATCTGCCATGGTTCAATTTTTCAAACAACGCGATGAACCGATTCCGGAACTGGAAAATTCAATCTGGCTTAGAGATTTTGGTTTTCTTGTGGACATTACAGAAAAATTAAATGAACCTAATTTGCAGCTTCAGGGAAGAGACAAAGAACTAGTGAAAATTATTTCTGATATACAAGCTTGAGTTTTGGGAACAAAACCTAATCAACCGCGATACCAAGCATTTCCCTATTTCTTCAGAAAAGATTGAAAATCCATTGGAATCCTATGACAGTAAATATCATGTAGAAATAGTTTCTAACTAGAAGGGTAACTTCAAAAATCGTTGTAAGGATTTCAACGAAATTGATTTAGTGGCGCAATTTGTTGTTTCGCCCTTTATAGAAATTGATATCCAACAGTTTGCAAGTTGTGTTATGCAGAACTTTGGCGAAGACATCGCTGCAACAGAAATGGAAGTGATTGCGTTTCAAAATGATTTAGCTTTAAAATCGTTAGTCTCAAATACAAAATGTATCTGGCCTTTAGTAAGCAAAGACAAATATTCAGTTCTATGTCGTGTTGCCTTGAAAGTGAAAGCGTTATTTAGTTCAACCTATGTGTGAATCTTCTTTCTCCAATATGAAGTTAATTAAGAACAAATACCGCAATCGACTTACAGATGAACATTTGGAAAATTGTATTCGAATGGCTGTATCAAACCATACTGCAAACATTAAAAAAATTATCGATGAGTCTGAGTGTCAGCCTTCTCATTGAACATACATTTTTTATCTGCACAAGTTTTTGTTTAAAATAGTGCGTTACTTTTTTGTTATTTTTATTCACTTTTATTACACCATATGTGACATGCCATTGTGGCTGCATAAAAATTTGTTTATTTTTCAAACACCTACGATTTGTAGGTATGGATTTAGTTATGTAGCATGTATTAGTTATTAGTTTAATTGTATTAGTATGTATTAGTAAAATAAATACATGTATGTCGAATATAAATGTGCATTATTTCATTTAGGTTGGCTTACGACTAGGTAGCTCACTGTTTGTTCCAAAATTATCAAAGTAGCTCAACACATTGAAGAGGTTGGCGACTACTGGGCTAGAGTTTGTATAGCTGTATGGCTGGTTGCCCGGGCAAACTCGGTCCACCTTGACGATCACTTTCGTATGAGCGAAAATAATATTCAACTATGAACATCTTTTTCTCAGTCAGTTTTCTCCAATGGAAATTGTATAACACAACTTCCTTTACACTACTGGGAATACCTGCTGACACAGTTCTGTCAAGTTGATAAACGAGCGTGCACTATAGAACTGCACAAATTTCAGTACTGTATATTGTGGCGCATACCGTATTAGAAATTATGCGAAAATTTAGATCTTTATCCAAATTCTACAGAAATTTTCATAAATTCTGAAATTTTAAAACCGTGTTTTAAAAGTTTTCGGAAACTTTCTTGCTAGTATCAAAAGTCTTGTACGTTTAAGAGTATTATATCTCCTATTCCTTAAAATATTTTAGGCGTTGACGCCAGAACAAAACATCAACTCTTTATTGTCGTATGCATGTAACACGGGCATATTTCAGTGGCATTAGTGCTTATCTTATACTTTTGAATCCAAGAAAAAAGGTAAGCTGTTATTTATTTTAAACAATCCATTAAACACAATTTATCTTCTACCGTGTACAGGTGGGCATTTAAAATTGAAAGAGGCTCAAGAGAAAAGTAATTTTATTTTTCAAAACAGGGGAAAATGTTATTAAGAAAAGTTGTTTAGAATTAGCAGTTATACTCAAATATGATCACCGCCTACTATCTCAAAAATAAAAAAATTACCTTTTTTTCTGTATCACCCCTTTCACTTCACATTTACAACATCCAATCTGCTTAAGGTATTCGTAATTGATATGACTAATAGAAAACGGAAATTAGTGGCACTCCTTAGGTGTTTTAACTTGTTATCAAGAAGTATTGAAACGTAAGTAAAAAATTCACGTATTTTTAGTGCAGCTTGTTTCATCTCCTCGGTGAATTAGGACATGAACGGAAGCTATTCTAGAAATCACACTTTAGGTACGTAATACTTCAAATTATAAAGTTTTTTCGTTAAAGGTTTCATGTTTAGTAGTATTCAAACTTATGAAGGAATAATTAGTAGTTTTGTGGAGAAAATGGTTTTTTTAACTCACAAATATATGAATACTTCCCAATACCTAAAATGTCTCGTCCTTAGTAAATTAAACGCGAAGCTATGTAGATAAGTTATTCATTTAAAAACATAGTGCTGCGGCGAAACATTATAAACATTTGCTTAGGTAAGATGCTCATTAAAAATATTGTGTAAACCTGAGGTTCCTCGCCGTGGGCATAATTTTAATTTAATTAATTAGTTACATCGAAAATTCCAAGGAAAATTATATATTTCATAATTCATCGATGGAAGCCAAAATATATTAATTAAATTTGTGTACTTGGCACGAAAAATTAAAAATTTTCAGCCGAAACATTACGATATATTTGCAGATAAAATAATAGCAACTAGGCATTAAAAAGTGAATGATCCTTGCATAGTCCCCGTGGTGTAGTGGTTAACACGCCTACCCGGCAAGCAGGAGATGTGAGGTTAGTGGTTAACACGCCTACCCGGCAAGCAGGAGATGTGAGGTTCAATTCCTGGCCGTGGACATAATTTTAATTTCATTAATTAATTACGTCATAAATTCAAAGGAAAATTATATATTTCACTGTGTAAACCTTTTTGGTACAATTTCGACATGTACTCGATCATCATTTTCCTATATACATGGTCTAACAAGTTAACAAGCGCATATAAATAAGTAGACAAATGTTGATTAGACTTCAACGTAAAAACTAAACAGCTACGAATGGAACAGAGAAAAGGTTATTAAGGTGGGGCCATTCGGTGTTGCTGCCTGCCGATGCATTGTATCTTCGTCACGTATTCATGATGTCTGAAAGGATATTTTTTTTAACTAAGTTTAACAATTGTATCGCAATATTTCAATAATCGCCCTCGAAATTCCAAAATTCCCCAATATATAACTGGGATATTTGCAAATATTCAGCCACGCAAGCATAATACGCCAGGATTTCTTTCTGGACTTTTATGTAAAAAATGCTCGCGGAGGGAGTTACCCAACCAATTAATGACCAGTGCGTAATCTGGAGTTACAAAAGTGTGATATATCTCTGTACGTATCGCCCACATATACCAGCATTTTACTGTTTTAGCCACCGCACAAAAGAGTGCTTATGCGACATAAAAATGGGGGTAATATGATCGTCGTGAACTATGCGTATATGCTGATTATAGAATAATTCTTTAAGCGTTAGAGGATAATGTCCTGTGCAAAATAAATACCAATCAGACAATTATAAATTAATGTAATCCTGATTATAATTTGCTGATATATTGACATCCAAGGTAATAAGACAACAAAAACCAACAGAAAAAGCACTATAGTTGCCCAAAATAAATTATGAATGTCTTACTAATTAAGCATCCGAACATTGTGGCACTGGAACACTGAAACACTTCGCTGAAACCCTTACCACAATACTTCACTCGCACTGGTCGCACGTTTCAATAGCCAAGCTGTCATCATCAGAAGTGAAATTGAGCCAACAAACTAAGCGAGAAACTAGCCTTATATAGTAATTTTAAATGATTTAAAGTTACGGTTAATTAACTGCAACAACACATGATATAACAAAGGATAAAGCCTGCGATTTAGTGGTCCTAAATCTGAATTCATTAAGTTATGTTTTTGGAAATTTCCATTCCTCCATAACAATTTAATTGAACAATACTGTTTACGTTCAACCTCGTGATTACTTTCCAGAATATGTAGGGAGACACTAGATTTATCAGACCTTCTGAATTTGAGATGAACTAAATGCTCTTTGTACCTAACTCCGATTTATCTTGTTGTTCTTTAATATACGTGCCAATACTTCAAGGTGCTATATATTCTGACTCTTAATCGATTTTTTCTCTATAGTGTAAAATTATTATAGAAATTCAGAAATCGTTGAAGTACAACTGAGATTTCTTGTTGTTCACTTGATAACCTATCTTAGTTAAAGGAAAATTGTAAATGCGAAGTTTGTTTCACATGATGATTAAATCCTGTAATTTATTAGGGGTTTTCTATATACGCTATAGTATGTCAATTTTTTTATTTCTTATTACTAACATAGAAGAATGAACCTGTATTCTTTTTTTCGATGGCAACTTTATAAGGGAATTTTGATTAATTTGTCTGTGAAATTCATTTTATGAGCATTGTGATATCAAAGATGCAAAATCTCACACGGCATCGATCTATAGCGAGGAAAGCGGCAAAGTATTTCAAGGTCGGTTCAAATTACCCATCAAGAGTTGCCATAATGATAAGCTGGTACCCATGCCATCATTCCGTTTGTTGGTAAAATATGTTTTATTGGGAAAGATTGTTCTACAAACGTCTTGCAAAGAATTTAGCTAACAACTCTCTTAATCATTTGGTTTCTAACAAAAGCTTTCTAAGTATTCAATTAAATCGCCGTAAATAGAAAACATGAACTTCATCAACAGACTAAAATTCCTTGAATTTCAGTTTTTAATGCTTTCCAATTTGTCAATAGGCTAAAGTGATATTTGTCCTGACGCGTAAGTTTTTCAATATTATAAAGCCTGTCTTGTGGATACGTATAGATTTGTTTCAAATTTGTCTTCTAATTTGATAGTTATCTTATTGTACCAGCAACGCTATAAATAGTATTCCCAAAAAACAACCTTAAAGTTTGAAAAAAAGTACTCTAATGTGGTAAGTGCTTATAGTGAAAGGAAATTCAAGGCGCTGTTATTGGAAGAATTTAACATTCTTTATTTGAATGCTCACTACAGAAAACTAGAAGAAGAGATACTTACTTGAATCAAACAATGTGAGCTCGTAATAGGGTGCATCTAAAGTGAGTTTCTAGACATGCCGTGCTATGCGGATTAGATAGAATATGGGTAATGTACAAAGAATTCAAGTAATGAATTGGAAGAACATCATAAGAAGTAATAACAAATAATGCACGGTAGTATGAAATTGTTTGAGAAATAATAGTAGAATGGTCCTAACTGCACCAGTTCCGATCTCATATATTAGTTTTTATGGGTGCTCAAAGACTGTTTCTCTCAACAATGCCAGTACGAAAGTAAGATTTATTTGAAACGAAAGTTTTGCTTAATGTTAGGCTCTTGATTTTAAGATAACAGCTTAGTTCCAAAAGGTCAAATTAGGATTCAAAGATTTTTAGTTCCGCCTACTTCTTATAACATCAATCCTGGGACACGCTGTATTGAAATGTTTTAGTAGGAGAAATTTGTTGAAAAATTTAAATTTTTGCAAATTAATTAAATTTTTAAATGAACTGTGGAATTTGGAAGTGTTCTTACACACTCTTTCAGCAATTTTAAACGAATTTTTAACATCAACAAATGAGATTTTAAAGGAAATGAAAACTAAATATTGAAACTAACCTTGATTTTACGAAGATGTCATATAAACCCTATGTTCTTATTACATTCACAAGAAACATGTCTATTCTAACCTCCAACCTTCTCTTCTACCTTGAATTTACCCCATGATTTGAATATTAGACACTTGGGAGCGCAGCCAAAATACGAGTTAACTCGATGAAGTGATTAATTTAATTAGCGTCCCTTTTCTCCTTTGTTTTAATTGCAATGGCGATTGTTTTTAGCCACAGCAAATTTTGATGACTTCTCCAAATACAATTTAACGAGGAATTTTGATAAATAAAGTTATTTTTAGAAGTAGCATGAGAGAATGAATGGACTAATTCAACTAGACAACTGAAATTATGCTATTCTGTGATGTAAAATAGCACCGACAACCGTCCAATACTAAATTTCACTGACATTCTAGACAGACACATTACAATTTATGAAATTATACTCGAAATACCTTTGAATTTATGCTGTTGTTTGTTGTAGGAACGTGTTTCATTGATTTCCAAGATTTACGAAATGGAGAAATTGTACAGAAGAGGAGTTTTGTCCGCGTTACCCCACATTTGCCGTTGGCTAGATTTAAATAAATTATTTAGTACCCCCACTCCGAAGATCGGAGGGTCGGGGAGGAAAGGAGGCTTCCGAAAAAGAGTTAATATCCGCCAGAGGGATTTTCATATCTATCGAGTGACCATGCTGAACGCACTATACGTGCTCGATTGACAGCTTTTAAATTAACTGTATTTTACCCAAAAAAACCTTGGTGGCGACGTAGTTTTAAACTTGTTAAAGCTAATGTAATAAAGCTAATGCAATAATTCAACACGCCAACCTTTGTAAACGAAATTCTTAATTCAATCAAGTTTCAGCTCCCTTACACGCCAACTTTTTTGCTTTACAAACTTAAGAAACTGAAAAACTACGGCTAGTTTTATGGCAGAAAAATAAAGCAATAAACATTCTCCTAAGCGTTCCTCGGCACGCACCCGATAAAGAAAGGAAATCAGTTTTTCCCGGGTTCGATTGTTTTCCGGAACTTATCACAACACGTAAAGTATATCCACCGGCTACTTCGGAGAATAATACGACCGATTCACAGCAGCAAACTTTCTCATTCACCGAGGGGGATATTGAAGTTCGAATAGCACATAGTTTCTAGCTAAAATTCCGCAAAGCTCTCGGTCAGGTGTAAAGGGTAATAGACGTACTATAAAGCTTGAATTACGGGCACATAACAGTATCGGTTACTTTTTCATCAAAACATTTTATAATTTAGAGGTTTCTGTTGTTTCTTTCGACGTATATTGAATTAATGGAAGGAACTACGAAAGAAAACGCTTATTTGCTTACTTTGATGGTTCATATCCGTCGAATGTAGGTTAAGCACTTGGAAATTGTTGTTTTGTTAGTTTCCTGGATAGTAACCAAAAGAAACAAAGAAGCGATACAGATACAGTACAGTTCACTCTATCAAGTAAATAAGAACGAAGTAAACCAAAAAATGATCTAGCAATACCAACAAAACTTCTTCTCCAATAAAATGCGGTGATCAATTAAATCGAACCCACGGGAAAAGTCCGAGTAAATTACGTCCAATTGGCCACTTTTGTCGAGAGCTTGCGCTCTTTCTTGCTGCAATATCAACGCTAGATTAGTTGTGGTAGACCTGCCAGGCATAAATAAATGTTGTAAAGTAGAAAGGAAAGGTTTGGCACTGTAGAAGATGCATTGGTGGATTAACATTTCAAAAATTCAAAAATTGGTGAAATTCTGGCAATCTTCGGGATTACCGGGAAAGATGGACGTACGTAAAGCCAAATTGAAAATTTTACATGAAGGCGTAGCGAAAATTCAGGCACAATCTTTCACTAAAAAGCAAGGAATATATTTTTTAATTTCTTGATAGTACGGACTGTAATTATATTATATAAAGCCACCCCACCGATTTCCAAGATTTCAAGGTAAATGGTACATAAAGAAATAAAGTTAATGACCTCTGATAAAATCTAGTTTTCTAATCTTAATATTTTAAGTATTATAAATTTGTTTAGTAGTATTTTTAACCATGCTTTCTTAGTGTTAGGTATCCATGTTTCTCAAAATAGCTCTTCGATCGTTTTACCACGGCATATTTAAAGATAATCTCCACAACAGCAGCTTAAAATACATAAGATGATAAAAACCCAATAATAATAACCCCAACAACTTCTAGCAGAATCTTCGACTATATTTAAATATGAAAAGATAAATTTAGATTCCGTTCATCCCGTATTCACGAACGCGTTTAGCGATCTTTTGTGAATTAACGCGTTCGCCTTCATTTCACCTCGACCCTTGATGTTCAATACTTATTCGGTATTCATTGGCGCTCCTTTTAGATTCCTCCGTGACCCGGTTGCGAATTAATTTTGCCGCTCCCGGCGATAATACCGACGCCCATAAGCCGTCATAATACGATACAATAGGTACAGGAAATAAGCAAACTGAATAACAACGGTAATAATAATAGGATAACGGTTTATTTAGGAAACTAGAGTAGGGAAAGTTGTAATTGTATAAAAGCTGCGAGCATCCGACAAATTGTATCGTTACATTTATTCCGAGAGATGTTGAGGGTTTGGAACTTGGAGGAAATTAAGTTATAGCATCCTGGAATGCTTGAAACAATATCAAAGGTGCATATGTAGTAAGTTTCCTGAATAACTACTTGGAAATATTCGCGATTATATGAACAAACTAGTTCCTACTTCTTACACTTTCCACGGTTCTTTTCAAAAACAAATATACAAAGATTACGTACAGTCTGCTGGAAAAACGTCGAAAATATTTGAATAAAAAAAAAGAATCAAATGCATACTATTTAAAAGTTATCAATAAGCCGCAAAAGAGTACAAATGGCTTTGAAAAGAAAAACGACCTCGTAAAGAACCCAAACACAAGTCCTCACCTTCTCAAATACAGTTCATAATAACACACAATAACTCTTGTCCTACATTTAAAGGTCATTATTAGAGCCCGGTAACTGGAGAGCAATCGCAGCGGCGGTGTGAGTGTGTTTAGGTGGGCGGGGAGGGCTGGTCGATTATGATACAACACGACAAATCATCATCACTCAGTTCAGCTTAGCATTGGATAGCGGATAGGGCGTGCTCATTTTATTGATACAGACGTAATTATCAATTGTAGTTTTTAGTGTCGTGAACATGTCGAAGGCTAAAAAACGACCCATTGAAGACATAGTAAATAAGTTTATTTCTGACTTTCCCGAAGTGTGCAAAATACATTTAATGTCAAATAAGAAGTGGAGCTGTACAAGATACGTAAATTCCGCACAGCATAGAAAACGAAAATTGGGCATGCCATCAAGAAGTGCACCGTTTAAGGACTATTGGGGCAAATACAATCCCGAGTTGCGGTTGCCAATGGAGAAAACGGCACGTAAGCATGTTGCATTTATATGCGATGACGTGGAAAAGAAAATGAAACGCATATTGAAAAAACAGTTTCTTTGGCTATGTGTTGACGAGACAACAGACTGCAAAAAAAAATCAATTGTAAATATTATGGTACGCATACTAGACCCTAGTAAACCTACATTACCACTATTACTAGCTAGCCGAAGATTACAAGAGTGTACTGCTGCAGCAATTACGAAGGTTGTACTTAGTACTTTGGAAAAATTTCAAATTTCAAAAGATAAAGTGTTGATGTTTATGAGCGATGGCGCAGCGATAATGCGTTCGGTAGGCTGTTCTCTTCTTGAACATGGTTGCAAGTGTTTACACGTTACGAGTAAAGTGCATGCTTTACATCTTGTGGCAGAGACTATTCGACAATGCTCTCCCGAGGTAGATGCTTTAATAGCAAGTACAAAAAAAGTATTTTCGAAATCTCCCAAACGCCTACGATCATTTCACACAGAGTGTCCTGGTATTCGTCAACCACCGGAGCCAATTCTTACACGTTGGGGAACATGGTTGCAGGCAGCTTTTTATTATGCTGAACATTTCAAAATAGTACAAGCTGTTGTTGCACAATTCAATCCTACCGAAGCTGCAGCTATTAAGGAGAGCCAGTCGAAATTTCAAAATATTTCCGTTGAAACAGATTTAAAAAATATTCGTAGCTACTATAAAGGATTAGCTGACGCAATAGACCAATTACAAAATAGATCGTTATCATTATTGGAGTCTCCGAAAATTATGGACGGACAACTACTGACTATACATGACGCAAAATATAATCGCGTTTTAGAAAAGTTCGAGAGTGTGCTACAGAAAGATTCCGATTTTAGCACACTAAAACAAATTTGTGATGGTGTATCGAATAATCCACTGACTAAGTACAAAGCGTATTTTAATCATGCATGTATAACATCGGTAGGTGTTGAACGCTCTTTTTCAAAATATAAACTCATGTTCTCACCACGGCGAACATCGCTCACCGAAACAATTGTGGAAACACATCTAATGGTGTCAACTTTTTGTCACTCTTATTCATATGATGTTAATATTGATAATGGTGCCTTTAGTTTTACTGTTCCGTAGCCAAGGCTACTTAAAAGGGTGAGTGTTTCACTACTTTTCACATATTACAATTATGTATTACTTATGTTATTTTTTTCTATTTTCTTACTATTGTTTTTGTATACTAGGCAGGTAGGGCTATGGAACGGCTCCCTGTTACCGGAGTCTAGTCATTAATCTAGAAGCAAATCACAAAAAAGTATTTACACACAGATCTAAATATTAGTAAGCTGTAAAGGTCTTCAAAACCAGAAGCTTTTTTTAAATGATATCTGTGACAGATTAGAGATACATGCAGACATGAAAAACAGATACATTAAAGTTGTGAAAAACAAGCCTTAGTATATGTATTATCAAAATCAGTAAAACGAGTAAATCCTCATGCATTAAATATAGTTCGTAGGTTAAGTGAACCTAAAATATTTCGGATAAAAAACTTCAAGCTTTGCTTTCATTATTACAAAACATTCCTAAAGAAATCATTGTTTCTACAGAAACATTCCACACAATTCAAGAGTTCCAGATATACAACGTGACGTACTTAGTGACTCATATGATCAGAAAATATATATGATTGTAGTTTTTATTACTGTTCTCAACTAGGTATTGTTTAAAATAAAGAAAACTCCCATTATAGATATCGTCTTTAATGTCAATATGCGCCAGCTGCTACCTTCTCTATTAATTATATGTCAATGAACTATATCTTATAAAATTATAATAGTTTACAACATAAAATAAAACATACTACAAATATTCAGTGCATATCTCCCTATTTCATGAACTTTTACGATATCAAACATCGTTGCAATGAAAAATGTTAAGGTAATAATTATAAAATAAAACTTTCTGTTGTTTCTACTGCAAGGTTTAATAAAATGCATATAGCTCATTTTACCATTTAACTACTGAAATCATGAATTAGCACAGATTCATTACTGGGTATAACAATGGCAATTATACGGAAGCTGTTCGCGAGTATCCAAGTTGTTTTCCAGACCGCCGCGTACCCGATAAAGGGGATGGGACGTTTCGCCGTCGCCAATTCGCCATCGCCCTTTTGCCGTCGCCGGTTCGCCGTAGGCCCAGTTCGCCGTTGACCCGATTCAAAATTGTAATTTAATAGATATTACAGCAAAATTTATTACAATTTGAAAGATAATACTAATAAATACATTACCACTTAAAAATAAATATGTATTTATTTTGCACGTCTGAAATAATTAGCGACCAACCCTAATAAACCCCTTAATCACTGCTAGCAATGGCAAAGCCTGTAATTTCAAACCAATTGATGAATCGTAAAAGCTCTGCAGGTAAAGCATAGGTGATAATATTACTAGCTTCATCCATATTTATAATTGGCACAAACACCAAAAGAGTTAGCATCCTGGCGTTCCAAGTAAATTGTGGATCGTTACTACACGCAGAGAAATGTTTAGCGTATCAAGGCTGCCGCCTTACTTTAAGACAATTATCATTTTAATTATCCGCAATAGAATTACTGCTTTAAATCAAAGGAAATATTTTCTTATTGTTTCTTCCTACGCTTTCTACGCTTACAAAAACCGCATACATTTGTAATGAGATAGTTATATTTCTTTGTTTAAGAAATTTGTTAACTTGATTTAAGAAAATCTGTTTTATTATTACGTTGGCTATCTCTCTTATTATAATAAGAGGCATCATAAGATACATGGGCACATTGTATAAATTTATATTGCGTTAGAGTTTATATAATGTTGATTTAAAAGTAATATTAAATGTGTATCCGCCGATTAATTTATAAATTAAATGATTTTTATTAATAGTAATACTTACTGAATATCTTCTTAACTTAAGACTTAATGATTTTCTTCGAAGAAACATGTTTCTGTCTTGGATTTTGTGACTTCCTAACCCCAGGAAAATATTTATTTGATACAAATAAAATTATTTTCTTCTGTTAAACATCTTTTTAGCCTTGACGTAAAAATATCTTTTTGAATACAGACTGATTTTTTCAAGAAAACCTAGCTTCTTGATGCAAGGAAATATTTCTATTAGTGTACATTCCGTATACAGAAAAAAAACATTTATTACCTCACTGCCTTTTATGGTATCTTGTAGACAATGAATTAGATCAGATTAGTGCTCACAATACCTGCTATAACTGTAAGTAATGGAAAGAGTATGGCTACACTTTGGCATATTAAAAACTACGTATAGAATTCTATAACAAATGATAGACTATCGAATTTAAGAATACTATCTATAGAGAATGATTTATTAAGCGAAATGTTTGATGATTACACATTTAAAGATAATGCCAAACTTTTTATCTTGGATTGCTTTTTTAGTCTCCCCAACATAAATTGCACGCCTTGCCACTGCTGATAGGGATCAAGTAGTTTATGAATGCTCATCGTTAATTAGTTCAGATCTGCAAAATAAATACATATCTGTTATTTAAGTTGAATTTTATCTATTATTATTAGCATTTAGGTTATAATAAATTTTGCAGTAATATCTGTTAAATCATTTTGAATCGTGTCGGCGGCAAACTGGTCCTACGGTGAATTGGCTCTACGGCGAACTACCCCTACGGCGAACTACCCCTACGGCGAACTGTCCCTGCGGCGAACTGGCAACGGCGAATCGGCGACGGCGAAGCGTCCTAGACCTCCCGATAAAAATACATTTGACAATTAATATTGATAGGCGTTTGTAGGAGCGAGGTTTCTTTTACCCGTACCACCATTTGGATCTTGCTTTACTTTTATTGGGATTATGAAAATGGCTTGCATGCACGTGGAAACCCTGAAAATCTATATTTTTCTTGCTCCAAACATCTCACCCGATCAGAGTTCTTCTTTATCATGTTATAATCTTAATTATCCCTCTTTATTTCTTCTGTTGGTTAACCACTTGTCAATGAATTGCCAGTTAATTGCTGTAGTCTATGTTTGATTTGGAATTTAATGTAGAAGCCTCTACTCTATACATCTTTGTGAAATTACCAGTTTAAACGGCTGTCTAAAAGCTCGTTTATCTACCTTGAAAGTATATTGGATATCGTAGAAGCTTGAAACAGAATGTATGTACATCACCGATACAATGTAGAAGAAAAACTCTCTCTATTGGAATATTAGGGGTCAGATTTAATTATTTATTTGTTTCTAACATTTTGAATCATTGCAGTTTAATTAGTAACTAATATCTTACCATCGGTATCACATTTTATGATTATCTCATGCATTTATTTGATTTATGTACGTTCGCAATCTGATAAATTACGTTAGCAATTTAATGAATTTAACTTATAAGAACATATTATAAACGTACTGGGGTTTGACCAATACGAAGTGCCGACAATTCTTTACCTGCGTTGTTTGTTTATTGCACTTATGCACTTTGTATGTGTACGGATGAACACTTTTAAGTAACTTTGATTTTCTTATAGTGAATTTCGCTTTTATTTAATTGAAAAATTTCATAAAATTGGTATAGCAATTGATTTATTATCCAGTAGATAAGTTTAACTTGAGGTAAACCTAATTTTGTTAATTTTTTGTTATAAATTTAAATGAGTGATTACCTCACTGAATTTAAATATATCTTCTTGGTACTAGCTTTGTTAGTGGAATTTGGATATTTTATAGACAGGTGTCAAAACGTATGAGGTGTGGCAATTAAATAACCGGACTGGTGCTACTATCGGCAAACAGCGAGCACGCCACGGCAGGTTTGAACATGTCTGCTTGTAGATGCTTCCCCCACCCTAAGCTCGATGGGCACGGTTGTACGTCACTCACTCTGTAGCACTCTGTCTCACTCTCGCTGTAGCAATCGTCCTTACGTTAGCGTCGCGTCGCAAAAATACAGTGTTCAGATCGAGCAACGAGTTAACCTCAAGTTTCTTGTGAAACACGAGGTTCTAACTACCCTTCGTGAACGAGTGAGAAGACGAAGACCCAATTTGTGGAAGAGCAAATCCTAGATGCTCCACCAAGACAATGCATCAGCCCATTCCCCCTTGTCTGTGAAGGCGTTCTTTGCGAAAGCCGGCATCACCCTGTTGGACCACCCACCGTACTCGCCCGACCTGGCCCCTTGTGGCTTTTTTTTATTTCCTAAGATAAAATCGGAGCTTAAGGGGGCAAGATTTAACAGTGTAGAAGCGGTGAAAGCGAAAGCGAGGGAGGTTCTCAACAAACTAACAGAAACGGACTTCCAGTTTTCGACAGTGAAAAATTCGTATGGAGCGTTGTAGGGATCGGCAAGGAGAGTACATTGAAGGGGATAAACTTTGTAATGCAATTGGTGATCAATAAAATGTTTTGTAGCACCAGTCCGGTTATTTAATTGCCACACCTCGTATACGATTTTTATATTAAACGAGACTTTTGTTACCACATTGTTATTTGGGTTTTCATTGACTGATTCCACTATACCTTTAAATAGCTCATGTTCTTACCGCGTGATCTCCTAATGGGATGGTAACCGGCACATACGAGTATAGTTTCAATCTTCGTTTTGTTTACAAATCTACCCGTCTTTACTGAGTAAATCTGGCTACCCATATGAAAAAGAACAGGTAGGTGGACGGTTTATGCAAATCGATGAGGATAGAATTGTGTTGGTATAATCGTACCGCATCGTTACAAGCTTCATTTTCTTGCCATGCCCATTTGATGCTAATAATTATTTAATATCACTAAATAAGCAAATAATGCTATTATCGCTAGATAAAACACTACTACGTTTGCAAAATCGCATTATGTACTAACGTGATGGTACTCCCAACCATGCAGAACTGAATGGGTTTGACAAAAACTTTCCCAATCGAAGGATTAATCGCAATATACCTATCTCCTGACTGCCACGATCACCAAACGTTCATGGATTTCTATATATGGGGATTTATAAAAAGCCAAAGTCAAGGTAAAGGGTAATCGACTCGTTGAGTGCATTCGTAAAGCTGGGAAAATACCATGAAATAACTTACAGGTACTAAATATGTCCGGCGCTGTTACACGACAATTTCAATTGTGCTTTTTGCAAGATGATGGTCATAGAAAAAATTCTTGGTAAATTTTATTTGCTGACATTATATGCTAAATCAGAAGAAATAATAGTTTGTTAATTTGTAAAGAGTATTGGGTATAATTTTTGTTTTTATTTATAACTCAAAAATGGCTCGTTTACGGACACAACTTTATTAAGATACTTTGTTCATAATTACATCAGTAAATTTGGCCAGTCGACACTGGGAGAGCCTGTGTATGTATATGCATATCCAAATGTGTTCCAATTATAACTTTAAACAATGTATTGCAGTTATTTCTAGAAATTAAGTTTCCCAATTAAACAAATTAAAAAATTATAATGTAATTTACTCCACCTAGGAATGCTTAGAATCATTTTTATCACTTTAATAGGATGAAAAGCACTCTACACATGAAACATTTCTTCAGTTTTCAGCCAATATTTCAATCACCACTCTGATATGTGAATTTCAGCGTGATATGGCTACTAAATCCAGGCAGTTATTTTTCTAAACACGTACACCTCTCTGTATATTGCTGGTATTCATATTTCAGTTTGAGTATAAAATATTGCATTGAAAATTAGATTATGGAGATGTAATGCGAAATATTCATATAAAATAAAATGAAAATAAATATGAAATATAATAAATCCAAATATATTTTCATACCAGAGTCATTTTATCATGCTATAAATATGTAACAAATGACATCAATCCGTTTGTATGATCAATGGTTTTATCGAACACGAATTAAATATTATACGAGGGTGGTCTGATAAGATTCAAGCTCCAACATAAAAATGGTGCTGCTGGTCAAAAATATAATTGAGCATGCCTTGAAAGATACATTTGAAAATTCCAGCCATGTTGGACGCTCAATTTTTGTTAAACAGTAGTTTGTGTCAACCGAGGTTGGTGTTTCTTTAAAAGTGAAAAAAAAACGAATATCGAGTCGATTTTAATTTCATACAAATGAACGGCAAATACGCCTACGCAAATTAAGTCTGAAATCTTGGGCAGAATTTAGACGCGGTCGTGCCAGCTTGGTTGATGATAAACTTTCGAGAGGGCCAAACACTGCAAACTCTCGGAAAAGTTCACCAAATGGTACTAGACGACCATCGAATTAAGATTAATGAGAAAGGCCGTGGCATTACCTCCGATATATCAAGGTCTCCGCGCTCTTCGATGACGTTACGCTGGGTTGGTGATGTATCGCCATATTAGCCTAAGCGGCATAGGAAACGTTTTTTTGCATTTCTTTTTTAAGTTTTGAAGGGCTTCCGGTTTAAAGAGGATGTCAGTTGTCAACTGAGTCCTTCTTCGCAGCCCATTCGACTTTATTTTGTAAAAACGAAGTTTAAAAGCAAAAACCAAACACGTAACCGAGCACCGTTTTCGTGAAAGATGTATTTGTGGTTAATACTTAATCGACTAATTATTATTGTTTGTAATTGTACATGTATTTGGACGAAACTAAAGTTGAAATGATACAGTAATTGTAATTTTATTCAAAATTTTGTTCAATTTGACGAGAAAATTTACAGACATACTATTTAACCAGAGTCTTTAATTTACTATTACATATGTGGTGTTTTACCTAATCTATCATTACTTTTCCCACAATCATTTTTAAGTAGAGTATTTGTAGAACAAGTTATAATTGTTGCAATACGTTCACTGCTGTGAATATGACATTTACATATATCAGTATCCAAATGGCTACGGTCGGTGATATAATTTAAAATATATTGTATTAAAACAGGAACCTTTATTACACACATTTAAAAACATCTCTTCGTGTTCAAAAATAATTTTGTTAAAGAAGAAGAATATAAAACTATTTTAACAATAAAATCTTCACGGTTTTTGTCAAATACAACGGACAGTTAGGGAATTGAGTTGGAATAGCATTTTTTAAGCCTAGGGTTTTTTAAGCTTAGTTATAGTTTTACCAGCTCTTGAATCTGTAGCTGTTGATAAATAAATAATATCTTCTTTTATTTACAGAGTGTAACACACAAACAAAACATACAAAACAGCCGACGCCATGTTAGGTTAGGTTAGAAAAGATTTTATCGCTTATGCAACACTAGAAAAACATTACAGGTATCACCAACAAAGTACGGAAATATCACTACATAGTATTTTTTTAAATAAAACAATATAATTTGGATAGACCAATTCAAAACGCAAGAAACGATCTGAACGTGTGAATGTCCAATCTAAATATGGCTGAACGCCGACCTACTTGCAAAATACATCACAGCCTGCTAACGCCAAAGCGCTTAGGGGGTAACGGCTGTGGGCATCTCGAACGAACGTGTTTGTCATATATTGACTGAAGACTTTGGCATGGAGAAGCTAACTGCGCGTTGGGTGCCTCCTAAAGCGAAGGCATGGTCGAAACAGTTGACTGCGAAGGATGAATCGGCTCTGAAAGAGACGGAGGCTGTTCCATCGGCTGGGAAAATGATGGCGTCTTTTGGGATAGTCATGGAGTCGTGTTAACCGACTACCCTAAAAAAGGAAAATAAAAACGAGGGCATATTATCATTATTTGACAAGTTGAAGGCAGAAATTGCAAAAAAACTGCCGCATTTAAAGAAACAGAAAGCATTGTTCCACCAAGACAACACAACGTTTCACACTTCAGTGGTCGCGATAGCGAAAATTCACGAGTTAGGGTTCGAATTAATAGACCAGCCATCTTATTTATCAGATCTGGCCCCCAGCGACTTTTTCTGTTTTCTAGGTTCAAAGTTTCGCTCGGGGAACAGAGATTTTCATCGAATGAGGGGACCATCACATTCGTAAACGCCTGCTTTGCGGAACAAGATGCCAACTACTATTTAGACGTATTAAACAGAAAGGAGCATCGCTGGGAAAGGTGTAGATCTTCAAGGAGGCTATGTTGAGAAATAAAACTGAGCTTGACAAAAAATGCTTTTCTTCTGTGTTAGGCTGGAAACTTTTCAAACTACCCTCGTATACGAATATATTTAAAACTTTTCTCTGCGTTAAGCAAATTGACAAACCAACCAACAATAATCGCTTCGAACTGAGCGCTACAACTCATGTACATATATTTCAATTAATTTCGACTAATCTGCATATGCTTGATGTGTTCGAGACATGACCAAAAATAAAATATGTATATCCCGAAATATATAAACATCCTGCTCAGTAGGCAAAATACCACACCGTTGAAATATATGTATGTATGTATGTATGTGTAATAAGGAATTTGAAGGCGGCGAAACTAGTCAATTACCAACATTAACATCGTCTAATTCGAAATATCTTGGGATCTGTAATCATTTTGTTCGCATATTTCGCTAATTATATACCTATGATTTATACCGCTAATTAATTTGGAGGTACTAACGACATCTTAGCACTCGCACGTTTTCTGATGTAATAACTCAAGTTCGTACACGAATGTAGATGCTCCGATATACCTGAATATTTGTCTGTTATCTAAATACATGTTTGGTGAAATCCGTATATGAACGTCTTCTATATCAAATTAAATATCGATCACATTTGATCAACTGAAACTGTTGGCTCGTATCATTTTTGCAATTCTTATACGCAGGCAAAATTCCCTATATCATATTTTCTTTATTAACTACTAGCTCTAACCCCCGGTTTACAGAATACTATTTAATTCTGAATTAAGTTAATCTCCAACTAAAATTTAATTCGTGATTAAATTAATCGCGGTTTATATATACATTTTGAATTTGTTTAATTCGTGATTAACCAATTAGAATTAAAATGACATTTGGGGTGATCGGCAACACAACAAGATGTTAGGGTGTGTTAATTTTAAAGAAATTCTTGCTAAGTTTACGCAAATAACAGCAATCTTCTTGGTATTTTACTTTTTTCTCGTTAATATTGGCAGATGTCAAAACGACATTTGCTTTTAATCGGCGACTAAAGTTGCTTAAGCGTGGTTGGTGACATAACAAAATTAAGTTAATCAGAGATTAACGTGCTAATCTGTGATTAAGTATTGAATTCATTTTCTATAAACCGAGGCTAATCCCCGGTTTATAGAACATCTTTTAATTCTGAATTAAGTTAATCTCGAATTAAAATTTAATTCGTGATTAAATTAATTACTGTGTACATTTTGGAGTGGTTTAATGCGCGAGTAACTAATTAGAATTAAAATGATATATGGTGCAATCGGCAACATAAAAATATATTAGGGTGTGTTAACGATGATTATCTGTTCTACTTTAAAGAACTTCTTGTTAAATTTATGCATATAACAGCAAGTTACTTGGTATTTTACTTTTTTCACGTTAAAATTGACAGATGTCAAAGTGACATTTGGTTTAATCTAGAATTAATTTAATCGATGATTAAAGTTGTTTGGTCGTAATTAGTGACGTCACAAAATTTAGTTAATCAGAGATTAAAGTGCTAATCCGTGATTAACTATTTAATTATTTTCTGGAAACCCAGGGTAAGATTATTATATTGTTGATTATTAATCAAAGGTTGAATAGCGAACCAAGTATCACAAATGAATTTGTTGCAATCATAACGATTCCATAAGAACACAAGAAGGATGCTGTGTGACGTCCTGAGATTTATTCTGGAAAATGTTATCTGCTTTCTCTAAATTTTCTTATATGGAGTGAAGAAGATAAGGTAAGATTCAAGCAAATTAATTCCTACATGTCTATGTTCAGCATTAATATGTCATTAGAAGTTCTGCAGTTTCTATATGGGTCCTACATAGGTTCTATTATTCTACAGGGGTTCTGAAGGAGTTAAATTTCAAATAACGAGAGAAACTGGTTAATAACGATTAGCAAATATACAGTAACCTTACCTAAAATATAGTCTGCAACAGATAAGGTTTTCAATACACCACAGTTAGAGAGCAAATTAATATAGGGGGTGATGCAAAAGTAGTTGGACATCTTTTAACTTTTTCTATACTTTAATCAAAAACTATTAGAAAATATGCGATGGTTTAATCTTAAAACTAGAACTTTTATTTACAATTATCATTAGGTTAAAATGGCAAAAGGTCCACTTTCTTCAATTTTTCTCAGTTTAGACGGAACCTTTTGAATCGTGGCTTGGATGTAATCTGGACTAATTCAGCTTATTGCTAATTCTACGTGTTAACTGGTTCCCGTTTTCTGCGGTCCAACCCTTCTCATAAACGAGTCGAAGTCGAAGTTCTGCTCAGAAATCTTCGATAGGACGTGCCTTTGGAATATTTGGAGGATTCATTTCTTTAGGAACGAAAGCGATGTTATTTTCTGTTAACCATGTGGTAACAGTTTCCGCATAATGCGAACTCGCTAAGTCTGACCAAAAGAGAATATCATCTCATTGGTGAAATCTTTCAATAAATCGCGTTAGTTTTGGTAGTCATTTTGTCCTACACACTTCAGCATCGATTGTTGAATCACGCACACTTCTTATGAGAGGACTTGAAACACCGGCTTTTGAAATAGCAATCCAAACTAAAATTTTTGGCTCAAATTTTGCTTTACCTGCGAACCTCACTTCGTCAGGAGCAGTTTTTATTTTTTGTGTAAAATCCAGCATTTCCAGCGATGTTAGTGTTACCAAGGGTAAAAGATTTCTCATCATTTAAGATCAACACTTTTTATGCAACTTTTAGATTGGTCCTCATCTTCCTACATCGAACCGGAATAATTTCCATTTGTTTATCCGTATATTTTGGTGCTTTTTGTCTTCTATAATATTTTAAACCTTCTTTTTTCAAATTTCTTTATATACAAGACTAAGGCACTTAAAACTTTGCCGTCATTTGTCGTTGCGATATTCCAATCTTGTTTTCCATCAATTCCATAATTTTAGTAATTTTACCCCTACTTAGCTTTTTCGCTCTGCTTTTTTTTTTAAGTTAGTAGTAGGTTTGCCATCGTAAAGACGTTTTATGATGCTATATATGGTGCTCCGGTTAAAATTTTCTTTTGTAAAGTTTCTCACCACTTTCGCCGGGGTCCATCTTCGAAGAGCAGAATAAATACGTTCTCGCAAATTTTCAATAGCAGCAGTTTTCATTCTTACAACTAACAAATAAACGATTTCCCGTTTAAGAGAAACGTTCGTACAAGACATTGACGTTTGACTCATTTGTCAAAAAAAATTCTACAGTCTACTACGTTAATTTTTCAAATGTCCGGCTACTTTTGCATCAGGCCTTATACTATATCTTCGACAGCAAGATCTACTTACATATTTTTACAATATTTAAAAATACCTCGACAGGTAGACAATTATAATAAAATATATATTATATTTTAAATGATCAGTGCGTTAAAGTAAAATAAGTAATTGTAAAATACAAATGACATTCAATGCTTCGAGGAAATTTCTACTTACATATACATCATCATAATTCTGTAAATTACCAAAATCCAGTTTCAACCTTGAAGCAGATTACATATTTCAAAATCCGTTATTATCAAAAATACTTAATAACCTAATAATTGCCTATTTTCACTTCAGTATACGCATCGAATAATTCCCATAAGTGTATTTAGAAAGAACGGACTATTTTACGGCTAGACCGTCAATTTTACGATTTTACCTACACCATCCAGCCAACCCATTAACTTGCGTAACGGCGATAAATTGATTAGCGTAAAAAGAGCAATTAAAAAGGAATAAAGCCGAAGCGAAGTAGTTAATCGGCTTTAAAATTTGCTTAACGGATAATAAACTATACAGTATTGAACTACTGTGAATGTGCCCCCTATAACACACGAATTAATACTGAAAAGTTGGTAATGGATTAAAATATAACATAAATCCATTATATCAGACATTTCCAATGGTAATTTTCTTAATTTGCAGATATAGTACCAGTTCCTCCACCAATACTTTCAGCAAGTGAGGAAGTCTAAACAAAGTATGAAAGAGTTTAAGAGGTAACACCACCCTAGGATTTTGAAAACATCGTTTTTCTTATTACTTAAAAAATGCTTTAACATCATAAAAACAATATACACTTGATTTTATGGTAAAAAAGAGATTTTTAAAAGGATTTGTACGAAAAATGCCCGCCCGGAGAAAATTCGTGGTGTTCGTGGAAAAAGGCACAAGCCGTTGGTAGTGCAGGTTACAAGCATAAACCAGCTCTCCCGACTACAGTTTTTGAAGCAATTTTACCAATTTACAAAGAATTAGGCAGCGACGATCTGCTTATCCGTTGCATTGGCGACTATACTCAGAATAACAACGAGAGTTGCAAGCATGTGTAGTCCAAGCATGTCCAGTGGCAAGCATATGCTTTATAATGCCATATATATAGCTGTGGGCATATATACAGATGGCCTATCAAGTGTCATGAGGCTCATGCAAAATTTAGGCATGAAAATTGGGACGAATTCTTACAATTTCTATGTCGAAACAGACGAGCGCCGCATCAAGTATTCGGAGCGATCACTGACTGATGCTGCAAAAGAGGCTCGATTGCCGTTAAAATCATTCAGGAGGGAAGAAGAAGAGGCGAGCATCAATCTGGATGACTAAATGTATGGCGCAGGCATCACCGATTAAAAGTAAACAAAAATTGCAAGCATTTAAGTGATCGTAAAGCTTTAAACGCGTTTTTTTCGAAACCACTTTTTTCAAACTTAGCGAACATATTACTTCAATCCGGTTGCATGGATCAGTTTGAAATTTTGACAGTAGCTTCACAATTACCTCCTTTATAGAAGTACGTAGAGATTTTTCGATGCAATGTAAACTTTTTATTTTATAAACAATTTACTGCTTATTTTTTTAGCAAAAAATCGATTTTTTTTTGTCAAAAATAAAAAAATTGATGAAATAAACATCCCTACGTACTTCTATAGCCAATAGTATATAGATTTTGATTTTTTTTGGGTTTTTGTTCCAGATCTTATACTTCACGAGAAATTTGTCCCCTACTGGAGGTGTTTCTTTTAAAAGACTATTTCGAGGATTAGCTCTCTCACCGTCATTTTGTACAAAAATAATAAGAATAAAAAAAATTTCTATACTTAAATATATGCTGAATAATCCCACTAAAAAGAATTCCCATTCCTTTTATTATATTCCCAAAAAAAAATACTGAAGGTTTGATCTTCTTTCCGGCCGCTAGAGCGGTGTTATCCCTTAATGTAATGATTGATTCAACGTTCCTATGGAATTTGTTTCCTCTAGGTGATAAAAAAAGTGTTAAAAAAGACAATCTCATTGTAGTTCTATACATTAGTCCAGGATTGTTCTAACTTTTTAAGCCATCCAAATAATAACATTTGGAACTCTGTAACATAGGGCCCCGTCTTTATTTGACGAGTACCGCTTTCCGCTAAACCATCGTTTCAAGTTTGGAAAAAGATCGAAATTCACTGGGGGCCAAATCTGGCGAATATGATGGATGGGGCACCAATTTGTATCATAACTGGACTAGTTTCGCTGTTGCAATTGCAGATGAGTGGGCCGGGGCGTTATCATGATTGTAGACAATTTTTTCGCCTTCGTCTTCTTTGGTACACGTTCCCCGGGGAAACCCATTTTGCTGACTAACCTTTGGTTTGTTACGTGCACTAATCTATCCATGTCTCATCTACAGTCCAAGTATTGCTTTGACACGATTCCGGTTTTGATCAATCGTCAGCAGACACTGCACCCATCTCGCCTATAGTTTTCTCATACTCAATTTTTCGTGAAAGATGTTTTGCACATGTTCGATTGAGTTGTTTACCATATTAGCAATTCCTCTAATCTTCACCCGGCGGTCTGCTAACACCATACCATGAAATTTATTATAACATATCATCCGTAATCACCTCAGTGGGGCGACCTAGCCGCCTCTTGTTGAAGACGGATGTTCGGCCACGCTTAAAATCATTAAACCACTATCTGATGGTAGCGTATGAAGGTGCATGGTTCTTATAAACGGCATCATACTTCTCTTTGATTTTTTCACGCGTTTTCTCATCCAAAAAATGAAATCGGATCACTGACTGATATTGTTCGTTTTCTATGATTTTACGTAAACTTGCTCACTTTCAACAGCAAGATCAAGTTGTGATGATTGTGACAGATAGTGCAGCAACGATGTTAAGTGTTGGGCGATCCTTAAAACATATATTTCCTAACTTAATACATATAACCTGCGTGCTGCATGCTTTGCATTTAGTTGGTGAAGTTGTTCGACAACATTACGGAAACGTTGATCGGATGATTGGAAGTACTAAAGCAGTGTTTCGTAAATCTCCTAAACGTTTAAAAGAATTTCGTAAATTTTGTCCAGGTATTCCAGAACCTCCTGAACCAATTTTAACGCGATGGGGTACTTGGCTAACAGCAGCTTCTTACTATTTGATCCATTTTCAACAAATTCAATCAGTTATAATGCGATTTAATCGGAATGAATCCAAAGCAATTAGAGAAAGTCAAAGAGAATTTCAAATTCCTCAACCTTTAGAAGATTTAACAACAATATGTACCAATTATACAGTATTACTAGATGCCATCAGAAAACTACAATGTACTGAATTGTCATTGCAGGAATCATTAGACATAGTGGAGAATGTAAAAAAAAATTACACACATTAAATGATACGCCAGGATTATGCGCTAGTCAAAAGTTGGCAGATGTTTTAAGGAAAAATCCCGATTTTAATGCTTTAGAGGCCGTTTATAATAAGTGTAAGAATAGTGAACTTTTAAGTGATTTTGAAAAACAGTTTCTACATGAAAATGTAACTTCTTTAGATGTGGAGAGATCGTTTTCTATGTATAAGAATATTTTTTCTTGTCGACGCACAAGGTTTAAAGAAGCAACTGTGGAAACATATGCAATGATGCAAGTTTACAGTAGTTCACATCCTGATGCCTCTAACTTGTTGAATAATTAGCAAGTAAGTTTATTTATGAATTTTTCGTATTCTTATATTAACCCGTAATACCGACGCCTATGCGAGTCCGCAAGTTTTGGTTACTCTAGTTATTAATGATCAAAAAGTCTAGTAACTGGAATTCGCTTGGCCAGGTAATTTCACGGTTACTGGAAAATATTGCTGCCATATTATAATTTGAGTTGTCGCCAGAGGGTCTTTAAAATTACCATTTAATCGGAATACCATTAGATGGGCTGCAATTAATTCTCTCCGATGATGTTATAAACAGATACTCGACCAACATATAGGCCCTATTGATTTTGCACGTAAACTACATAGCGCCGATTTACCTACCCAATTGCACAGAGATTTAATTCCTATTTGATTCCTAGAAACAATATTGATTAATTGTTTGTTATCCTACAAATCGATACAAGCATCCGATTGAACTGTATAAGGTGTACGTCACTGAAATAGTTAAAATTTGAAAAAAGGATCGTATTGATTAAAGCAATGAAGGTTCTAACAAATAGAGCCATAGTCCTTAGAAGATTTGCTGTAATTCTTCTCATAATATACACCAAGAAAAATAGATTGAAATAATTGGATTATAAATTTCTTTTTAATAATAATTATCCAAAGAGCAACGACTTGTTTATTAAGATTACATTAATCAGATTCAATTAAATTTGTGACAAATATGATATAGATTATGCCGTTTAGAACCCATTGATATAACCATTAAAATATACAGGCTATGTCACGATGAGCCTCGGCTAAAAGCATACGAGGAAGAGAGTAAGACAGAAATTTGAAAATTGACATACAGAAATTATCCTTTAAAACCAGCTCAGCCAAAATACGAGGGTAAGTCAAATATTATCTACACTTTCGCCATAACAAGGTTTGAAGGTTATCGTAGGGGTGGCCGCTTGCGCATGCGTTGAATTGGCGCTTCTGCGGTCAAGTGTGTGGAATTTAATCACCATCGCGTCATTTGTCTGCTAGCTACAACGGCATAAGCATGTCAGCTCCGCTATTAGTTTACACCAAGGAGGAACAACGAGCAGTGATCCGACTTTTGTGGTCAGAGGGTGTGAAAGGTGCTGAAATTCACCGGAAACTTTTGTCACAATACGGGGACCATGCTTTATCTCGTAAAAGCGTTTTTTTTGTGGATCGAAATGTTTCAAAGTGGCCGCACGAGCGTAACACAAAAAGAATGAGCTGGACGGCCGTCAACCTCGACCACCGACGACAACATACAGCAAGCTCGAGAGGTGGTTACAGTAAATAGGTGAGTTACCATAGACTTTCATCTCTTTGGACCGCTCAAGGAAGCTTTGAGAGGTCGTCGATTTGCCTCAGACACAGACGTTCGGGATGCAGTGCAAAAGTGGCTTCATGACCAAGTGGAAACCTTCTACCAGGAAGGCATACGGAAGCTTGTGGCTCGCTGAACCAAGCTAAAGGTGGAGACTATATCGAAAAATAATGTATCTGTTGTACACCTATCTTTGTTTAATACAGTTGTAGAACTAAAGGTATAAGTAATTTTTGACTTACCCTCGTATTTTCAACTGCCAGCTTCTCTCTCTTGTACGGGAAGTAGCCATCAACTTCCCTATTTTAAATGGAGCACTACCATTTTTATGTCAAATTTGGATTCTGTGTTAAATTTTAAAATTATTTTATGCAACATACCCTATCCCTAGAATTCACTCTTGAAGAGATATTGCAACTATTCGAAAAAGTTTGACAGATATGGTGCATCGCAGGTTTTAAAATAATTTACAAATTGTAATACGCCAAAAAAATTATTCTGCTTTCTGGTAATGTTCATGAAACGATGTTTTTATAGTAACAGATAAATTTGCTAAATTATACAGGGTGTGTCAGTAGGGAGGGGACAATATCAGAGAAATCTCGGTTTTTTTAAATAGCAGCTCCTAATTTTCTAAGCGGTATTAGATTGTACCTTAGAAAATAAAGCAAAAATGTATAGCAAGTGCCATCGATAAAGTTAATAGTTAATAATAAATATGCTTAAATATCTAGCCGAGTTTAAGTTTTCATTACAAGAGATAGAGCCAACAATGTGCCAATAACACCGATCCATACATTAAACCCACATTTCACTTGCTGCCTGACTCCACGAATTAGATGTGGATTTTCATTGGACCAAAAAACAATACTTTGGCGATTAAATAATTCGCAGTTGGTGAAGCGACTCTCCTCCGACCATAGAATTTTCATAGTAAATTTTGGAATTTCGTTGTTTTTTGATGAACCGTTGACAAAATTCCATTCTTCTCATTTCGTAACCGTTTTGAAACCCTTGGTAGGGTCCCTTAGGGTAGGGGTGGTATTTGTAACGTTTTAAAATGCTACTGGCTGTTGATTGGACAACGCCTATGGTATTTTCAATTTCGCGTAAAGAAGTACGGGATTTCTCAACTACGGCTTGCAGGACCACATTTTCTTTATTTTCGTCTGTGCTCATTCGTTTTTGACTTAACGAAGCTTCCGTGATTTATTACATTTTCTCGTAATCGCCGAAATATGCTTCTACCTGGCTGAAGTCCTTCTGGGTTCTCTCAGTGAGCCTAGAATTGTTCTAAGGCCATTTTTAAAGTCCTCATTACTAACTATCCCCATGCTGAAAATTTGATGTATTTTTTATATAATATATAATAAAGAAAATATTAAGGTTTTTAAAAAACGCACACTTTTGGTTTTCACCCTGTATCTCAGTAACGGAATAGGTTTTTAAAAATGTAATCCGAGATTGTACTTAGCCGTATAAGTGCCCAACTTTTTCTCCATCTAACCGACTTTGTATCTCTAACGGTTTCCAATATACCCATGTATTTCATGTTATCCTGGACACCCGGTATAATAAGCTTGACTATTATATATCCTAAGATATTATATTATATATCCTATATACGTTTCTAATACATCTTTAATATATTTGAAGTTAATTGGAATTTGAGGTAAAGCACTACATCAAAACTTAGCAAAAAGAAGACATTCATTCTATTGCGGAAACATTAGTCAATGCTTCTAAAGTAAAGTATAACTATGTATTAATAAATTACAAAAAGACTTCGATGACTAAACGTAACAAAAATAAAATACCAAATATAAAAAGTGCAGCGAAAATAAAACACTAATGTTTTCAGATGAATCTAGGTACTCCAAATCCGAAGCTGTGGATTTGATCTCTAGCATGTCTACAACTTCTGGCTGGATAATACGACTTCCAGTTGAAAGCAATCAGTAAAGATCGTGAACAGGGGACTATGGGATCCCAAGAAATCAAAAGTCTATTGAAAATATCCTCAAGACTATCTTTTCTATTCGTTTTTCGACTGTATCGTTTCCTAAAATTTTTAAAATCTTTATTCCTAGCCCCCTGCGCCTTTTCACTAAGTTGACCGATTGGCAACAATGCGTGATGTATGACTTCGCATCCATCCATTAATATTTTATACATGCTAGCTGGCATAGGGTACCACAGGACATATAGTATTGTTGTTTTTAAACAAAAAATTCTGAATTTATTTGTATTTATTTTGAAACCCGAAGATATAGTCTGTAGTATTATATAAAACCTTCGGATTAATTCCTTATCAACGCCAGTGATAGAGGCACTTAATTCATAATTTTGGAAAAACTTACAAGAAACATTTCCGTTATTCGAGTTCCCAAAGCCGGGTTTAGACTTGTCAATAATTAAGGACACTTTATTCCGAAATTCGTTTTGAATTCCTTTTTATCAACTTGTTCGTTGTCATTACTTACGCGCCAGCTTCTAACAGGTAATTTATAAACAATATGCAAAATGCATTCAAAAAGGCGAATCCAAGAGTGCAATACTGATAAACCGAATTGTAGAAAATCTTTTTTTATGGGTCTTATTAACATCATTCACATCTTTGCTTATAGCATCACATAAGTAACATCCAAGTGTTGATTTTGTATTGGACAAAGAGTTGCATATTTTGCCATCTACCATAGTGAAAATTGACTTATGTGTAACTATGTATCCTTCGCCATTAATTTTTATGTTGGTCGGTATTAAATTACTTATCTGATCATCAATCATTTTTTTTCTTTGTATTGTAACTTAGGGAGGCCGAGGATTTTGCTATATAACAGTTTTGCGATTGTTTTCTTCGTTTATTAAACGAAGTGGTCCCAAAGATGATAGAAACGTGTATTTATCGTCTGCGTCTTCTGATACAAATCTTTGCAAATATTGTGTGTGACCGGAACTTCCATCAAACTCCGACTTTGGATATAGAACCAGATTACTCGAAGAATAACTAGACGCTAAGATACCTTCTTGTGCCGTACACAAACGAGATGCTGTGTGGTCTAATAAAGACTGTAAGAGAACTTCAGCTTCTGTGTCAGTAATTTTTGTTCCATTAGGGTAGCATTCCTTCTTTTCCTTCTGAACCTGCCTATAAGACGGAAATTTATCTTTCACATAAGTTCTTATGACATCGCGACAACTGGGCTTCTATAATTGATGAAAGGCCTTCAACTGCAGACAATTGATTAGATTGTTTTAGAAGAGATACAGCTGCAGTGTATTGTTTCGCAAACTCTCTAGACTCAGAGACACGTTTAATGACACTTGCCACTAATGCCTTTCCTGAAGCCCTCATCTTCATTTGTGCTGTAAGTTAATTCTTCCGGTGAAAATAAAGATCGTATCTGTGAGAAATAATGAAAATAATAAATTGAATTTCTTCGAGAAAGAATGTTGTGGGATTGTAAATGGTATTACAAATATGCAGTTCTACCTCCGATGTTTTCCTGCGTTTTGACTGCTCGCTACTCCCAAAAAAGGAAACGGATGGCCAACCAACTGGAATATATATCGCACTGGAAGTCAAAGTTTTTGTAATCACGTACTTCTCCCAATTCTTTAAATTTGCGACTTAGTAATTTATATTTACTCCTTTTTATGGTTACACTAGTTGATTTGTCTTCACGACCTACAGGTATAATTAACAAAAATTAATTTTCAATAATTAAATTAGTCTGGATATACAGGAATTCTATTTTATTGGCTTAACACAAAAAGAAATGAAAAATCAGCGAAAAATCAGTTTTAGTAAAAACGATATTAAAACTTTAAAACAATTTTTTTTAATTGGCGCAACACAATTTTGCAAAACTGTTCAGTTTCATAACAACAAAGGTCCATAAATCACAGTGAAACTAAATCGGCTTCAATTGCATTGCGCGAATTTAAAGAAATCTCATTCAAAGTTATCTGTAATTAAATAATAGACTTAGTTCGTTGTTTGGCTGTTGAAACAGAAATAATTCTTTAAAACAGTTTATGTAAGGTGATTCTGTTATCACCATACCCTGTTCTAAATAATACATTGTGCTTTAATCACAATTTTTCCCTAAAAGAATAATACACAGAATCCGCGAGTATTCAAGTAAGAAGGACAGGTTATATGAAAACTCAAGACAACAAGGTAACTTTACACCTTTATATCTCCACAATGACAGCTGACAAACATTGAATATTTAATGTGTGAATGTGTCAAATATTTATCTACATGCCTACATGATGAAAAACCCAAACCTCATGGGTTTGGGTGAGAAACGGTTTTCGAGTACACACATAGGGATACCAGCTACAGTTTACCCACCCCAGTAAATTTTCTAGATCTATAATCTTAGGAACACCAGCTACAGTTTACCCACTCCAGCAAATTTTCTTGACCTATAATCATAGAGATACCAGCAGCAGTTTACCCACCCCAGTAAAACTCCTAGGTCTATACCCGTAGGGATACCAACTGCAGTTTATCCACTCCAGTAAATTCGAAATCACATTTTGAGCATCGACATCTATAAGAGGTGGTGCGCTTTCACAACTGTAGCCGGATCGAAAGTCTGATTAAGCTTACCGGTCTGACATCAGGGTACCCTGCGGTTGCTGTTTTTTAAAATAGAGACTGGAAGAAATGTTTCAATGCCACTAATCTAAAAAATTATTTTTATGTTACTTGTATTTAAGTAACATAAAAAATAACATAAAATAAATATACAGTGAAGACCTAAAGTACCCCACACAAGTACAATTTATCGATGTATATCGGGATATTTTTTAATGAAAAGTATAGCGAATGTAGTAACGTTGAATTCGTCTTTCTATTGCCTTTCCAAAAATATACAGGTGTCCTATTTAAAATAAAAAAGTTGATGTCACTTCCGGTGAAGCAGTTGAGCTCCCGATAATACCAAAAGTTAGCCCAGAAAAAATAAAAATCGACCTATTTTTTCCGAAAACGTTAGCCTCGGTTATTCAAAAGTTAGTAGGGGGAGAATACTTTAGGTCCTCACTGTATAATAAAGTAACGATATACAGTAACATAAAAATTGAGGATATCTATGAACAAGTGAGAAAATATTCCTGTTTTAGGTTATTCAAATGAAGAATCGAATCAAGACTCCTATAACTACGATAATGACTTAAAAATTCTATTTTGAGGCAAGTCTTAATAGTTAAGTAATAGGTTCAGAAATATTATTATGAATTAACAATTAGGTATATGGAACATGGACCATGGGCTGGATTTCGATATCATCTGCTAATGTCATATGGGTGAAATTCCGCATTTATGCATTATCGAACTTTATTACGCGTAAGGTTTATAATCCGGATTATGAAAATGACTCATGGAGAACGCTATAACATTTTAAATACACTCATACCTATATGTTTTTGGTTTCTTTCATTAAAGCAAAGATTTCCTATTACTCATTAGCCTATTAAACATCATACGCAAAATAGCTTATACGTTACGGATGTTGGGCTAACCATTCCAGATACATACATACATGCCTAACTAATCTATTACGTGTACAACTATGAATTGATTTTGTACTCTCAATCGTGCCACCGGATCCTGTTCCCTAACGGTGTAATTACCAAATTAAATTGATGCATATCACATTCTTCAAAATTTACAGATACTTATCATCCGCCAACCTTGAGTTTTTTGTTTAAAAAAGGTGCTTAAACGGTGCGTGTCATCTTCTAATTTAGATTTTCATAAAAACATACAGCAATATCTAACTATAAATACAGGCTCGATATTCTTCTATTTAGTTGTGTTGGGTTTGTAGTTTGTAGTGTGCAAATATCTAAAAATGAAGCAGGTACAATATATGAATCAATATCATTTCGCTACTACACACTTAAATATCGAGTTTGTGAGATCTAAGCCTAATCGGTATATCTGGTTATTCAGCGACTCTGGGAATAGTTTGGTTAAAACTGCATTCGTGTAAAGTAAAACATGTTCTTATTGGTAAAATACAATTAATTACAAAAAATAATGTTACTAAAGATCTTTGTTGCAATGAATCAAGCTAAAAATTCGACAATACTTTACATGTCTACCATACCTACAAGAAGAGGAGAAAGAGGAACCAAAGTCCATAACAAATAGCAATTGATAAAAGCCACAACTACATAAAGAGCAATTTGATTATGCCTTGAGATTTTATTTTTGAAAATCTTTAACACACTTGAACTACTTCAAAATTATTTTATTTTATTCGCCTTTATAAACGGTAATTATTTGTTTGCTTCCTCCTTTGCAGATTATCGCTATCTGCTGCTTAATCGGTGTTTCCTCCTCGGACAAATTGGATAATACCTATCTACCACCATCAAATGCTGGCACTGCAAGTGGCAGTAATTTTCTCCAAACACCCTATCAGGGTATTCATTCTGGAAGCCCCTCTGGTTTTCCAAATACCAATGGATTTTCAAGAAACAACGGTTTCGGTAACACATTTCAAGGCCAAACCCCCCAAAGCAATTACCTAAGTAACGGATTCTCATCACCAAATACGCAAAGATACAATCAGTTAGGATTAACGCAAGGTTTAAATGGAAGATTAGGTGATTCCAACGCTGGATTTAGACCATTATCCTATCCCATTAATGCTGACGGTATATTGAGATATAACAGCCAAAATAATGGGGACGGAACTTATCAATTTGATTTTGAAACAGAGAATAAAATATCACAGAAAGAAGTTGGCCAACTGTTGAATGCAGGAACTCCTGTTGAAGCAAGTGTAGTTCGAGGTGACTATTCATACGTAGCTCCCAATGGGAAAACGGTTTCTGTTAATTATATAGCTGACGAAAACGGCTTTAGAGCTAGCGGTGACCACATTCCAGAAAGTGGACAATATAGAGGACAATTCCAAGGTAACTCCTTTGGGCCGCAAAATACTGGATACAGTGGTCAATACCCGAGTTTATTACATTCTGGAAGTCAATTCAAACAAGTTGATAATCAAATTAGGGCATTTTCAACCCAATACCGGCACAATCTAATTAGTGAAACTGGTCCCGCAGCATTTGGAACCCAAAATGGTTTTTCATCAAATCGTGAGCAAAATGGATTTGGACCGTTAACTCGAGGTTATAGCAATGGTTTAATTCAAGGAACAAATGGTTTATTAGGTGCTTCTGGAGCAAGCCGCCAATATCTTCCACCATCCAGCAGTGTTCATGGAGGGTACTAAGTGTTTTTTTTTGTATAAAGAAAAATGTTAACATATTTTTAAAATATAATTCTTTTTTGGCAACAAATTTGTATTACATTTCCTTCATTAAAATATTTACTGACTTAGTAAGAAGACAATGATCTTTTCTGAAATTTGCAGGAAAAAGACGAAAATAATCAACAAGATTAACATATTTTACAGTCTCCCTCATGTTCAAAATATCGTATTCAGTTCAGAATGTTCAAATCGAATTTACATTGAAAGTAAAAAGCATAGGAAGGTTGGAATATAGAATAAAAAAATGATCATATCAAAACGGAGATAACTTTACTTATAGTCTGCCAATTATGAAATTATTATTCATACCCAAAATGCAGATTTTGAATTCTAGTTTCGTTAATTTTTTTATCAAATAGTTTTCAAATTATTTGCAATATGCAATCCCAGAAACTTAATATTAGTCACTTGCTGTATTGTTTAGGAATACATTCGTAATATATTCGAGGCATTTACTTTACTAGTAGCTGGAGTAAGGTCGATAAAAACGGTTTTCTTTGTATTAAGGTAAAACATATTATTCTTAAACCATACCATCAAGGTATTAATCATTGATTGCGTGTCTTTAATCAACTTATCAAAGGAGAGGTCGGAAACTAGAAGACTGTATCATCTGCATATATATATGTACTACTAGATTATTGTCCGTTGTGATACTTGGCAAATCATTAATAAAGAGAATGAACAATAAAAGACTTATTACTGAACTCTACGGTACTCCTATCACATTGGTAAGGGTATTCGAAATTCTCCCATCAATTTCCACAATCTGTTGCTTATTAGGAATATACGAAGTAAGCTTGAAGTTTAGTGAGGGGTATGCTGTGATCTACCATGTTGAAAACTTTGCTTAAATCCATAAAGATTCCAATACATTTTTGTTGTTTATTTATTTTTTGATATAATAATAATAATAATATATTTGTTCCTTCATTACATCGCAATGTATAGAACACGTCAAATAATTAGTAAAAGTTTACATATAAAAATTAACTTGTCACATAAACAGTTTAAAATTTTATGTTAAAAAAGTCATTAAAGGTATATATGGAATTTTCTGTTAGTAGACGGCGAAGATCTGTTTTAAACTTGTGGATGTTTAGTGTTTTTATGGATACTGGTAAGTGGTTATATACTTTCACAATTTGATGTGTGACACTTTTTGAAACTAAAGCTTTAGTCGTTTGCGGCAACAGTATTTTGGAATTTGTATAACCGCGTGTAGTATACCCATGATTAATCTGTTGGTCTTTTAAAAATTCATAGTTTTCTTTGGCGAAACAAGCACACTCGTACACGAACAGTCCGGGCAAGGTAAGTATAGTCTAGTAGAAGTCTTTTGAAGCTGTCTCTACAGGATTCACCCCTTTTCAGATGGCAGATACTTCGTATGCACGATTTCTGTAATAAAAAAATTCGAGCAGCGTCAACGGAGTTTCCCCAAAAAACAACGCCGTAACGAACCCTGGAATGCACGTACGCGTAATAGGCAGACAAACTGGCTTGCGACGTTACGTACTGTGATATCATTCGTAACGCATAATTAAAAGTGGAGATCTTGGAAGCCAGACGAGACACGTGAGATTTCCAGTTGAGTTGGGAATCCATCTGTAGCCCCAGGAGAGGGCTTCCTCGTCAGTGGTAAATATGCTGTTGTTATATATAAATCGCAGAGGATGTTTGAAGTAGCTGAAGTGCATAACGGATGTCTTAAGTATGTTTAGTTGTAGGCTATTTTGACTGAACCAGTTGTCAAAAGCGGCCAGTGTCCTACATAATTCGTTCTCCAGTTCCACCCTATTGTTGTTTTTTATTATAACAGATGTGTCATCCGCATATAATACTGTGTTGTGCTGAACCAGGTGTGGCAGCTCATTAATGTATAGCAGGAACAGGAGCGGGCCGAGTATCGAGCCTTGAGCTATGCCTCGCTCGGTCTTCTGCCAGTTGGAATAAATAGGTTTTCCCGTATTATCTTCCGAAGAAACCCTCTGTTGGCGATCAGACAGATAAGACTGAATTAGTTTCAGGCCACTTCCGCGTATACCCATTGAATCAAGCTTCTGGTAGAGCTTCCGATGGTTAACGCTATCAAAAGCCTTAGTTAGGTCCATGAATACTCCAACAGTATATTCATTTTTGTTTATTCCCTCCAAAATATCCTTTATTGTCTGATAAATTGCTCTCGTGGTGGACCTACCCTTAACAAAACCATTCTGCATTATATTGAGGACTTTATTTTTTTCTATAAAGGCATATAGTCTGTTGTAAATGACTTTCTCAAAAATTTTGGAAATGTTAGACAATAAAGATATTGGTCTATAGTTTCCCATATCATTTTTGCTGCCTTTCTTGTGTATCAGCGTGACAGTTGATCGCTTCAATATATCAGGGAATATGCTTGTCTCTATAGTTTTATTAATAAGTATTGCTAGAGCTATGGCAAGATCAGCAGCGCAATACTTTAACAGTTTAGTTGGTATGTTGTCATGTCCTACCGAATCTGTATTTTTCAGATTCAGAATTATATTGTATATTTCGTAAGGTGACGTTGGATGTAAAAACACAGTTTGATCAATGTATTTGATCATTTTCATATTGACTTCGATATCATTGTCCGAGTTTTCGCACATTTTTATTAGCCAGTTGTTAACATGTGAGAGACAATCGGTGTTATTCGCCATTGACAAACTTTTTCTAATCTCATCTACGCAAAATTTATTCCTGCTACCCTTATTGGTAACCTTTTTAACTACTTTCCAAGTGGCTGCCGTTTTGTTACTAGCCGTTCCTATAAAGTTTGAAATCTAGTTCTTTTTTGTTTTCTGTATTTCATTCTTTAGATTTATTGAGTATTTTTTATATGTTTCGTAGTCTATTTTAGTGTTTAGTGCATCTTCATACAGAATACGCTTTTGTTTGCATTTATGTATTACTTCAGGCGTCATCCAGTGTTTTGAAGTTTTAGAAGTCTTTGTGGATTGCGCCTTCACAGGAAAAGTTGCGTCTATTAGACCTTGCATGGTTTCATTGAACAGGCTATAGTCGAGATCAATGTTTTGCCAGTCGACACTCAGCAGCATTTCCTTGAACTCAGACATTCGTTCTTCTGAAATAGTAGGTCAATAGACTGTAATACAGCCGATTTGGTAGTACTTCATCAAGAAAGACATATGCAAACTTTAAACTTAAATGCAATCATCAAATCTTTTCTTTTTAATAAAACTGAAATATCGAACATATTGTTAGTTCCACTATTGATGTAAAAAAAGAACTATATAAAAGGTATTCCGATACCGGGAATCGAACCCGAGCCTCCTGGGTGAAAGCCAGGTATCCTAGCCACTAGACCATATCGGACCGCTATACTTGCTCCAATTATTGGTTTAAATTATATAAACACATGTTGCAAAACGTAAAATAGAAATAAATTATTACCAACGATAAACGAAATAAAATATAAGACTTTATTTTTAAACTCACGATGATATGACCATTTTAAGCATTGATATCCATATACAGCAAGAAACTAATAACCTGAGGCAGATTTCAAGGCCTTAAATATTACTTAAGAAGCATACCCATTATCATACTTGCATGGAATTATATCAAGCGCATTACGAGATTTTTTATTCGTCCAAAATGGACAAACCGTTCGATGAGTGTTATGGCCAAAGCGTATTACGCAAAAGTAAGCTCACGCATCAATAACAGAAAAATGCAAATCATATACCCTGAAACGATAAAATTGTAAACGTTATGAGCATCAATATTATTCGAAAAAATGCTTTTAACCTTTACCGCCTAAAACCCAATTTTAAAGACAATTATTGTAATCTCGCGATCACCTTGACTTCATCATATGAAAAATAAAAAAAAGTTGATCTCAAATATGAAAGATGTGTAACATTTCCGTAGTTCGGTTTGATATAAAATGCCAACGTTGATTGTACAAAATCGTATTCCAACGAAATATTTCGAAGAACAACCATCAAGATGAAATTGGTACACACAATAGTATATAATTTTATCTAGACATCGTTTCCTAATACTCATTCATTTTTTGTTACAGGTTCTCATCGCTGCATTGTTAGGCGTCGGAATTGCTGGCAAACTAAACAATGTCTACTTACCACCTGGAAATGCTAGAACTGCTGGAGGAAGTGGCAGCTTCTTATCGACACCCTTCAGCCAAAGCGGCGTATTTAGACCGTTGATAAGGACCCAAGCACCTCAGTTACTTCATCAGCCCCAACAAAGTTACTATTCTAGACCAGTACAAATCACTCGTTACATCAACGACAATAATGGAGATGGTGCCTATCAATTCGATTATGAAACCGAAAATAGGATTAGTCAGCACGAAGTCGGCCAATTGAAAAATGCTGGAACCAATCAAGAATCATCAGTGGTTCATGGATCTTTCTCCTACACAGCGCCAGATGGTGAACTGTTAACTCTTGATTACGTAGCCGATGAAAATGGATTCAGGCCAAGCGGAGCTCATCTACCAACCCCGCCTCCAATTCCAGAAGCTATTCTTAAGTCTATTCAATTAAATGCAGCTGTTGGATCTACTGGGTCTTACGAGGATGGCCAGTACCGTCACGCCTATGACAGCACCAGTGCGTATAATCAAAATAGCGGATATAGATATTAAATGTTTTGTAGATATGTGTAATATATTATGTGTTACTTTGCAATAAAAACTTTCGTTTTTCGAATTTGACTTGTGGTTTGTCTTTCTTCTTTGTCAAAAACATGCTTGTTTAAAAGTATAAAATAATATAAAAGAACAAAGAGCAAATGATATTAATTGAATACTTTCTTGGTGTAATGTATACTATTGTTAATACCAGTTGAATACCATTTAGAAAAACACTGGTAGAAGAAAACCAAAAATGGTCCAAAATTGTTGAAACGAGAAAGGTAATTCATAATACAAGTATGGATGAGAGTATCTACTTAAAGATACTCTAATCACTGAAAATGTCGAAATTAATAGCTATATCGACCTCTACAGAAGTGAGCAACTCGTAATGCTCCACTTTTCTGTAAGGGTAGCAGCTCGACTGATGGCCGGCAGAGGCCGATATAGCTATTAATTTCGACATTTTCAGTGATTAGAGTATCTTTAATTAGATATTCTCATCCTTACTTGTATTCACTAACTTCGTATATATATACGACAATTTCTAATACAACCACCACATAGGTATGCTGATGAACTGATACAATGAAACGCGTGTCCGTACATACTGGTTGGTGGTAGTTGGTTTATTATTATTAGATAATTCATAATGTACGTGTGAAAAATATACAATAGTATTTAGAAACTTATCACTAAAGTTGGCCACGAGCGGTACCGCGCAGTAGCGAGTCGACCAGGCCTCGCTAGAGTTATTCTGCTAAGAGAGATGTTTGCTGCCGCAAATAATTTCGCCCATCTTTTAAATAAAAATTAAATAACACGTGCTCAAACACTTACCATTTTAAGAGTCCTCCGTGAAATCACAAAGTGAATAATGTCTGTTAAATATCTGCAACATTAGATATGTTTCAACTGTTGTTTCGGCAAAACTAGTACGGCATGAGGAAAAAATGCGTTTATATGCAGAGAACGAACGTTCTACATCTAGTGACGTAATATTTGCGTAAGTAAAATAATCTTTCAAATAACTTAACGATTCTGTTGACGCACCTTCACAAATGTGTCTTAATGTGCCAAAATCAGAATTTTTCTCAAAAACACTTTCAAATTTTTCTAGAACAGAAACATTTCTTGCGTCTTCAATCGCGCATAGCTGTGCGTGAACATGTTGCACTATTTGTAGAGATTCTTCTAACGGCACCGCAGGATTTTGTAATTTTTCTATTGCATCTGCTAGCCCGAAGTAATTGTCGTGAATGATTTTTAAATCAATTTTAACCTGACTATCTTGAAATTTCGACTGGCTTTTCTGGCTAGCGGCAGCTTCCTTTGTATCGAATTGTAAAACCACGTTCTTAATATTGTCAAAATATTTATGATAATAAAACGCGGCCTGCAACCATGTTCCCCGACGAGTTAGAATAGGTTCTGGTGGCTCTGGTATACGGGGGCACAGTCTGTGAAATTCGCGAATACGTTTCGGTGATTTGACAAATACTGCTTTGATATGCGCTATTAAAGCGTCTACCTCAGGATAACATTTTCTGATACTATCCGCCACAAGATTGAGAGCATGAATTTTACACGTAATGTGTAACAAATTAGCAGAATGCTTTTTAAGAGACCGGCCTACAGAAAGCATGTTTGCAGCGCCATCACTCACTAACATCAAGAGTTGGTTTGTTGGAAGTTCAAACTTGTCCAATGTATTTAACACTAACTTTGAAATTACTTCGGCAGTACACTGTTATATACGTTTGGAGACTAATAGAATTGAAGGTGCCGATTGATGAGGTTCCAATTTGCGTGCCATTACATTAAGAACAGAATGTTCCTTCCGATCTGTTGTTTCGTCGACACATAACCACAATTTTTGATCTTTCAACTCCGATTTTATTTTTTGTTCAATATGTTCGCGCGCAGATGGCACAATTCTTCGTAACGATGTTCGACTTGGTAATTTGCACTCCGAATAGTTATTCCAAAAGCAGATAAATGGTACCTTCTCTAGTAAATTAAACGGTATATTACATGCGATAAAACGTAACGCATAAATTAAATATAAATTTTTCATTGTCTCGTGCGCAATTTCTTTTTGAGACATGCTTTTCACTATTTACGTGTCGTAGACAATGTTGTCTGGACCAACACATTAACGGGATTTTACAGATTACACATTTAATTTTAGCACCTTCATATATTAAGTCTGGAATTTCTGCAATAAATTTTCGAAGTTTGTCCGACCGCGGTCGTTTTGCTGACGAAATCATAATTTTTTCTAGGACAGATAAACAATTGCACAAATGACCGGCAGCGAAAATGTCCGTACTGCTCCGCAGACGAAGTAATACTACCGTTCCTCTCGGTCCGAACTGATTCTACGCCGATGCGCGGTACCGCTCGTGTCCAACGTTACTTATCACCAAAAAGTAAGTCAGGAATATTTCAATGGAAGTGCAACAAAATCAAAGTAGAATAATGAACTCAATTAACGGGACACTTTCTCAAAACAAATACAATAAAATCATTGAAATATACAGGGTGTGGCGTTTAAACCATCAGTTGGCCGAATACTGAGAGTTATTACTGTCTGAGTGCTGAAAATTTGTCTTCAAGGGCAATTGATACTGATCTTTCAAATAAAAATATTGGCAACTCTGAATTATTTCTGGTTATATCGGAAATGAATGTCATCTTGCTTATTTTAAACATAACACCCTGTATATTTTTCATTTTCTGACAGCTCACAGTATTCTACATAAAATCCGTTAAGATTTTCCTATACCTACCCTTGACCGTTTTTGCGATAAACAGAAAACTGAATTATGTCGTTTTATTGACAGCAGAATGGAAAATCAACGACTAAAAAAGTTTTCTAGTTATATAGCCAGCACGTTGTACTACTATACAAAGTTAAAATGTAAAACTAATAATACTGGGCGATCCAGAAAGTTATTGACTTATATTAACCAATAAGACGCAATAACTCACTTATCTTAAATGGAACACCATGTATAATAGTAGCGCCTATGATTTGTATCACTATTCTCTGCAAAAGTTAATTAGTATGCCCTATTCCTATCTCTACTAGTTTATGAATTATTGAATTTTTTCCTGTTAAAAATAGATTCGGATAATTTTAGGTATAATGATTAAGCAACTTAATAAGTAAGAAGACTAAAACTATTTGAAATAAGAACATTACAAGTAAACAAACTGAAATTAAAAATTCAAATCTTATAGAAGGTTATAATTAATAAAAATTTCTACCGGGCAGTTCTAAATATTTGCAAAACTTTTTTAAATTCCAATGATGATATATATTCCGATGATATTTCAAAGAATAAAGATAAAAAAGTGATTGTTAATTGAAGCTACCAGCCTCAAATCCTTCTAACGCATCCCGAGCGGAAGGAGAAAGAAGTGAGGATTCGTTTATTAGTTGAAACGGGCGAACCTTGCTTTAGCCGGCAAATTTCAGACGAAATCGGTATTAGTAGAAGTACTGTGAAACGTATTTTGAAACACAACAAATACAAAAGTTAAAAAGTTCAATATTGCCAGGAAATTTTGCCCCTTAATAAAGTAACATTGCTAGAATTTCAGTTTATTTTGTATAATTATCGAATTTATTTTTCTTTAGTTTAATTTTATAAGAATCGTTGTTTATTTTCTTACTTAGAATTACTTTTTCGTTCTCCTAAATCGTATAGCAGCAACAAAATTCTGTATTAACACATTTTGTCAGAAGGCGTTGAATTATAATATTACGTGATTGAGCGGACAAGCGTGCGTACCGCTACTCGCTTTATGATATATTTATGAGTGATCCCTTCCAGAAAATGTTTATATTTGAATCACCATCACATAATGATAGCATACATGTATAAATTGTCGCTTATCATCTTTTATATCGATCTCTCTCCAACAAAGAACACAGAAAACGTTTTTGAAGAGTCTATAATTTCATAACGTGACTATATATGCAACACGCCACCCCACTCGAGAATTACATTTCTTACGGATTCAACTAAAGCGTAATAAATATTCCTGATCTCCTAATACCTAATAATAAATACAAATACTTCAATCTATTCAAAAACGGCATTAAATTAGCAATAATAACATTATTAATGTGAATATTATTATTATATTTCATAAGAGCTAATTGTAATTCCGTGTAATGCTGAACGATTTAAAATTTAAACTTACAGCATCTGAGGCTCCAATGTTCAGCTCGTCATAATTAGAAATTGATCGGAAAAGAACCGTACAAAGCATGATTTATTGTAATAATTTAATTGGTATTTCAAGTAATACAAGATATTAGGTACAATCCTTTGGAAATGATTATAGCAACGTTGTAGGAAAGATTTTCTACTGGAAATTTACATAATTGTAGAAAACTGCGCCATCGTAATTTTCATTGAAATATTGCAGCAATTTTATTGTCGTAAAGTATTCTTTAAAACTAGCGAACATTCACAAAAGGCAGTGTAATTCCGAATATTTCAGTAAAAGGACGTGCTATTTTGGTACGTAATAAACGTTAAATAAATTTGTCCGACAAAAATGAAGAATTTTGTTATTCAGCCTTAATCCGAATCAAACAATTGTAAGAGAGCCAAATAAGTTAAGTGAATTATATTACCTTTCCTGTATCCTTGCATTACATTTTACAAAAATGTCTGAAATTGTAAGAAAAATCCAGGAGTAGCCTGGCATAATCGGTCTTCCCGACAGAAACGGATCAATCGCCTAGACCGCGTATTATAAGCAAAGAGTGTATGTGTGTCTCACACCCGACAGAAGTGAAATTTAGAAATCAATACCTTATGATTGACATTGATTATAATCTATGTTTCGATTAACAGATCAACCATATCTATAAAAGACTAAATTCGACTTATTACGCAATTATACAATTAAAAAGCAGTTTGAGTACAGAATTACTGTTGACAGTATACCATGCCCTAGCTTACTCGATTTTTGCGTATAATATTCTAATATGGGGCCGTGTCGATTACCAACGCGTACTGATTTGTCAAAAAAGGATTCTTAGGTTGATTTTTCATCATGTAGGTCCTTGTTCATCGCAAAGAACTTATTAACCGTTCCATGTTTGTACCTATACCGCGCAGTAGTTTACGTCAGGAGCAATATGGACCGGTTCAAAATGCCTCCAGATATATACAACACCCGCAGGGCGGACTTATACATTCAACCGCACAAAACACCTCTATGTGAAAGATCGCCCTTATATTTATTTGCAAAAATGTATTCTGCACTCCCCGTTATTTTGAAAAATATTCCTGAACTAAATGCATTTAAAAGTGCAGTAAGAAAGTTCTTGATTTCTAAAAGTTATTACTCTTACCAGGAATATTTTACTGACAATTCCGCTGGGCATTCCTAATTGTTTTGCTGTTCTAAATGTTTTTTATATTGTGCTGTCCGTTGTATTACCTTTATTTTAATTTTAATTAAGCCTGACGTTGTCAACACTTATTGTGAAAGACAATAAAACATTATTATTATTAAAAACGTTTGGTAAAGATAGCGAATATATGCACGCGTTGAAGTGATTCTATTACCATTTTTGTTTGAAAACGGCATTCGTCACGTATGTAATGTAATAATAGTAAAGAGTAAACAATGTAAATCATAATTAAATACTTGAAAAATCCTCGTCTCAGTAAGGAATCGAACCTGACAGCTTACTGGGCGGACGTGCTAACCACTACACCACGAGGACCTTGATGCCAGAAACGTTCACTTTTTAATACCCAGTTATTATTTTTATCTGCAAATATATCATAATATTTCGACAGAGAATTTTTAATTCCTACACGCCTAGCGCACTAATTAATGAATGTATTTTGGCTACCGAGGGTGAATGATGAAAATCTGTAATTAAATACTTGAAAAAATCTCGTCCCGGTAAATTCCAAGAAAATTGTATATTTTCGTAATCCACCAACAGATACAGATTCTCATAATGCACCGACGGAAACCAAAATGTATTAATTAATTAGTGTACTTGGCATGTATAAATTAAAAACAGTCTCTCAATATATTGTAATATGTTTGCATATAATAATATCAGGGTCCCCGCGATGTAGTGGTTAGCACCCCCGTCCGGCAAGAGGGAGTTGTCAGGTTCGATTCCTTACTGGGACGAGATTTTTTAAAATATTTAGTTACGTCGGAAATTCCAAAGAAAATTACAGATTTTCATATTTCGCCGGCGGAAGTATCAAAGTAGTTTCTTAAAAAATCTATTGTACTTAATACCCTAAATATATAAGTAACTATAGGTATGTAGTAAAAAGCACTTTTGTTTTTCAGAAATAACGAATATATGTATTTATATTGATTGCTTCTTAAGATTAAGGTTATGTTAATTTTAATACGCCACATAAAGAGTTTGACTTCAATAAATAATATAATAAATAAACGCAATTTCTTAACAGCGTGGATAAAATTGGTGAAAACTTTGCACCATCAGGTTTGTTTCCACATTTGTCTCGGTGTAGGATGTTCGCTGTGTGAACTTTATACAACACTTTAGCTCCATTATAATTCAAATCCGGAAATTTACTGATAAATTTAGTGACTTTATCAGCCCACGGTCGTTTATTTTCCCTGCATACGTTAGACATACTTACATACATATATATCTTTATAATTATGTGTAAGGTTGAGGAGAAACTGTTGCAATAAATCAATAATTTCGTCTGTATGCATACGTCGCGTCGTGGGCCACGCAACCTAACTTCTAACCTGGCGCGTAGTGCTTTGTGCCAGGCTTAGTTATTAGTTATTACTAGAGTAACCAAAACTTGCGGACTCGCATAGGCGTCGGTATTACGGGTTAATATAAGAATACGAAAAATTCATAAATAAACTTACTTGCTAATTATTCAACAAATTAGAGGCATCAGGATGTGAACTACTGTAAACTTGTATCATTGCATATGTTTCCACAGTTACTTCTTTAAACCTTGTGCGTCGACAAAAAAAATATTCTTGTACATAGAAAACGATCTCTCCACATCTAAGGAAGTTACATTTGCATGTAGAAACTGTTTTTCAAAATCACTTAAAAGTTCACTATTCTTACACTTATTATAAATGGCCTCTAAAGTATTAAAATCGGGATTTTTCCTTAAAACATCTGCCAACTTTTGACTAGCGCATAATCCTAGCGTATCATTTAATGTATGTAATTTATTTTTTATACTCTCCACTATGTCTAATGATGTCTACAATGACAATTCAGTACATTGTAGTTCTCTGATGGCATCTAGCAATACTGTATAATTGGTACATATTGTTGTTAAATCTTCTAAAAGTTGAGGAATTTGAAATTCTCTTTGACTTTCTCTAATTGCTTTGGATTCATTCCGATTAAATCGCATTATAACTGATTGAATTTGTTGAAAATGGATCCAATAGTAAGAAGCTGCTGTTAGCCAAGTACCCCATCGCGTTAAAATTGGTTCAGGAGGTTATGGAATACCTGGACAAAATTTACGAAATTCTTTTAAACGTTTAGGAGACTTACGAAACACTGCTTTAGTACTTCCAATCATCCCATCAACGTTTCCGTAATGTTGTCGAACAACTTCACCAACTAAATGCAAAGCATGCAGCACGCAGGTTATATGTATTAAGTTAGGAAATATATGTTTTAAGGATCGCCCAATACTTAACATCGTTGCTGCACTATCTGTCACAATCATCACAACTTGATCTTGGGCAATTTTAAATTTTTTCAAAGCGTTCATTATCACTTTTTGAATATTTTCCGCGGTACATTGTTGAACACGTTTGCAAGCTAACAAATATCGAGATGCTGTGTTCTCGCTAGATAAAACGCGAGCTATTACATTCACAATACTGTTTTTCTTTATATCGGTCGTCTCATCCACGGTAATCCATATTTTTTTGAGACACAAATCACGTTTACACACATTTTCTATCATCTCTTTCATTCGCGGCAAATGATTCTGTAATTGTGTTTGTGAGGGTAATGGGTACTTTGGAACGTATTGCCGCCAAAACGTTTTAAAAGCTGCTTTTCTCACCAACGACAACGGAAGATTACAAGAGGTAAACATAATTAATAAATGTATGAGGAATAGTGTATAAGGTATTTCAGTTCTTGCATTTCTCATATGCTTAATACCATTGACATGCCTCTGGCAATCAGTTCTGTCCAATGCAGCCAAACGAACATTGCATATTAAGCAAAAAACTGCACTACCGTCATATTTTAAAAGCGACACGTAAGTACATAACCTTGACCGTTCGACTAATCTCTGCAACAGCTCAACCGGTACTAAAACGAAATCTTTCTCAGCGCGATTTAACATGATTTGTATTCAAGGTCGACACTACATGCCTGCTTCTCTACCGGTTTAGTTTATTTATGAATTTTTCATATTCTTATATTAACCCGTAATACCGACGCCTATGGGAGTCCGCAAGTTTTGGTTACTTTAGTTATTACATTTACTTGTTCTTTCAACCATTATAAATACAAAAACACTGCATAATTTGTGGTAGTTTAATATATAATGTTTTCATTGTTCAAATAATTGTTGCAATATATGTAATCTAATGTACTAACTGCTAAAATTCGTTATATTAGCATTTCAATAAATGCGATAAATACACTTGCACAATTGTTGGAAAATGTGCAAGTTTATTGTGGCGAACTTTTGTTGTGAAGCTCTTATTTCCTACTATATTGTTTTACTAATTGCTACAAATTGTCCACGTCAGGAAATCTATAACTATTTATAATGGCATTTGCTACAATTCTGGAAGTTAGTCTAACATTTTTTCCTATGTACATGAGGTCTTCCAACCATTATAAAACATCTTTTGAGCACCTTTTCTTAAATATTTTTCAAACCACAAACTTATTATCAAAAGCTTGAGACAAAAAAGAATGCATAACCGATAAGTCCGATGGCACTAAAGCATTTATTAACGTAAACTACTGTTCGCACTAAAGCTAACAGAAGAGTTTCAAAATTAACATTTGAAATTCGAAGATTTCAAAATATACCAAGAAAATGCTCTAAATATTGAAGCACTATGATGCTTAATGAGTTACAAGTATATGACATAAAGATTCTATGATTCTAGTCATCCTCTAAGTCACACAGTGACTGGACATCCATTGAGGATCAGATAATTTTAACTCTTTCCAAATTTCTATCCAGTAAAATATAGCAAACTAATGAAGCTCCTATTATACATGTCTTTACATGGTATTGATTTCTATATTGCGAGAGTAATCGCCTGTGATTCACAAAGCATATAAACATGACTGTATGAATGAAATTGTTATATAATTGAATTAGAATTACGCTAGCCTTGAACTTTTGAATGATCCACAAACAAATAGGTATGCACATAACCAGTATATTTGCACAATTCATACTAGGGTATTGATACAAATACATATATAAATTAAACGCAGACGTGATTAATTTTTAGAAATAATAAATTCAATACTTTTTTCTATAGTAATGCAAAAATGCATAACCAGCAATCACGATTTATTTATCATTTTGTTAGGGAAACTTCAGACTTGGCATTTGGTGTTAAGAAAAAAGAACAGGAATTTTACAATTTAAATTTTTTTTTTTTATTTCAGTCCTTTTTACACAATAAATACATTAAGGAACTCGTGAATATCAATACCTATAGCCACCTTGACCACTGTATGCGCTGCCGGGATAACCAACGTCGGATACAGCTGTACGAGCAGCTTCAGCAGCAACGGCTTGTATATCTTTGTGAATATGATCACCAATAGGTTGGAAACCATTTTCGTCAGCTACATAATTGACTGTGTATATGTGGCCATCATCCCCAGCGTACGAATATGTTCCTTGGACTACAGTTGCATCACCATCGTGTCCAAGATTCTTCACTTGACCAACCTCTTGCTGACTGATTCTGTTTTCTGTTTCATATTCAAAGCGATAGTTACCATCACCGTTGTTGTCATTGTTGTGACGAAGAATGCTAGCTCTGGCTTCAGCGCTACCATAACCTCTACCACTGGGGGCACCATATACAGGTGAAGGTCCAGCGGATCCTGCAGGAGCTCCATATACTGGAGATGGTGCTACTATGGCTTGGGTGTGTTGCTGTACGAAAATTCCACTTCCGCCAGATATTCTTCCGCTTGACGGAGGCAAATAGGTGTTTCCCAAAGGTCTTCGCGAGATTCCAAACGGAGGTAAGTAACTATTACCCAAAGGTCGACTTGGTACACTAGATGGCGGTAAATATGTATTGTCTAAGGATGCTGCGGCCGCAACACCGATGTATAAGAGAAGTGAAAGCTGAAACATAATGTATTTTTAATCTAGAATCTAGAGTAATCACTTGTTACAAAGAAAAATTATGCATAAGTATTTACCATGGTTGCGTTGGTCGTGTTGTAATAAGAAGAACTTGATGATGTCTGATACACTTAGCTCATCCACGCCGCCTTATATACACAAAAATTGAATGTAGATTAGTAAATTATTGCGTATGCCAATGATGGGCAGGTACATCGCTATTTCGATCGAGTGTCTTCAAGGTAACCTAATTATTAAATTATAATGTGCGTACACTTAAAGAAAGTGCTCTTTCGATATGTCAAATCATAACTTCGACGATTAATTATAAATAACAATTGCCGGCAACAAATAAGTATGTAAATTCAGTATTTTAATTATCAAAAATTGGCAATGTTTTATGAATCACGAAAATGTTAAAGTTTAATGTAAGCAAGTTATTTGATGATCGACTTTGTACACTGGTCGGTTATTACAAAATAAAAAATTTAATTTCCCAGTGGTTTACAGACTTAGGACTGTTTTGCACGCCGCGATTTATTAGTCAATTAATTGAACAAGTTTTTGACTAAGGAATCGGTAGAAATGCGCCGGCTACAAGATACAGTAAATTGAACAATCTTTTAAGGATCGTGAATACTCGATTAGTTTCGTTAATAGCTGAACGGCAAAATTATTAAGTGGGAAATTTTCATCTGCTTGTAAAAATAGATTGGCAACCTGCCTTTGTCAAATGTTTTAGCAGTTTTGGTATATGCTCAGATTAGCGCCGTAAATTTGCGAAATTTGTTTTCACTTTACTTTAAAAACACTAAACAAACTGTAGGTACTTTTCTGTTACTGGGTTGGTATTAAAAGCAAAATTGGTGAAGAATCGTCGGATAATCTAGGCAAAAATAGAGCGTGTTCAATTAAATTAATCGTACGATAAATTGTTCAAGAAATCGTACCATATTTTTGCTGTTCTACACGGTGCGATAAAATCGAAGATCAACTTGTTCAATTAATTGGCCAATAAATCGCGGCGTGTGAAATAGGCTTTATATATATGTATATGTAGATATTGTAGGTATATACTGTAATGTTGTAAACCGGAAAAAATTGATTATACTAAATTAATTAATTAATTTTATGGTCTGTAGGTCCGGTAATGTCCCTAGATACTCCTTCGGCAGTTTAAATACCGACATAGAATATTTACGTTTTAGAGAATTAAATTTGAGAAGAGAAAACTAACCTCAGATAGTGACGTTTCAATATAAACTTTGTTTGTATATTATCACTCCGCCGCGTATTTTCAACTTACCAAACTGAACCTTTGCTTCGTATTTAAAGTGGAATTTAAGCACTAAACACTTACCCAAACACGTGATGATACAACGATATTTTGCGCAAAGCTGAGAAAATTGTAAGCATCCCCTAACTCCTTTGTTCACGATAGCGATTGTTAGATCATGGCCAATTAAGATACACCTCCCGAATTACACTATTACATTTTCTTCTTCTAAAAATGGATTTGTTTTTTGGAACAAACTACCATGAAGGTTCTCCAATTTAAAACGTAACTGTATGATCTGAGATATTTGACATTACCAACAACTATACAATGCGGACATGACAACTTCCTTACAAAAGACATTCCATTTTCGATATTATGACAAAGATACAACTAATTTTATACTGTAAATTGTTGTAGGAAAATATTTCATTAAATATGAACATTCATTAACATAAAGAAAATTGGAAGAAGAGTTACTTAGCCGTTTCCCTGAGATCTTGACGGTTTGGAAATATAGTAACCCCCTAACACTCCCGCGACAGAGAGAGGGAAACCAGAGGCTATAAAAGAGGCTAGAAACAGGAAGAAAGAGGTCACGGTCACAGGAACTTTGGCGTTGAACAAGTTAACTCATACGTAACGCTTTCTACGATGGTTTTTATATATGTGGTGACGGCCCAACGGGGCATATACGTCAGGAACTGTCCCATGTCATTGTAACTAGCATCCCCTCGTCGTAAAGGGTGCAGCGCACTTGATTATTCTCCAATATGTGAATAGTGACTCGGGATTGTAACGGACCCCCCAGAAGAGTCTGCCAGTTTACCCTATTAGGATTTCAACGCATAGCGCCTAACTCTACCACAACAAGGAGCAATCCTTTTACCTCTGGGCCATCCTCTATGATTAGATACCTTAAAGAATTTCTTGTTAGAGCAAATATGCGAGTAGATATTGAGTAAAATCACTTTGGAAGGACAAAACTTCAGAATAAACCTGGTTCTGCCCTACGTCTTTGAATTGACAGAAAGATTCTAGCGCTGTTAGTAACAAAACTATTGCTGAAAATTTTAATGAACAGTTTCATTACAGTAATGATAGTTCAACTTTCGAAAAAAGGTTAATTTAGTTTATTAGTATACATGGTGTTTGGTTCATCGAAGTATATCTGAAAGGAGGTGGTAGGTGAGTTGGTTTGGAACTTATTTAACCAAAAATACATTATACAAAGTGTCGCGGTTTCTGATTTAACTAAATTAGACGATTTTTGCTACTATGAATTATAATAATGCTTTTATCACATGTGGAGTGTATGAAATGACTTTCTTTGATGGAATATATATCAAATACTATTAAAATAAAAGCTACAAGGAATTAAGAGCTTGCAATAGTGTCCAATTATAATTCATAGTAGCAAACATCGTCTTATTTAGTTAAATCACTAACAATAAGTTGACTTTACCTCAGAAACCATGACACTTTGTACATTGATATTTTTGGTGAAATATAGATATACGTCGGTGAACCAAACACCCTGTATATGTACGTATGTACACACAGATTTGGAGGATGAAACTTGCGACAGCTGGAACCCATGTGTGGAATAAAGAGAGTTGCTGACGAACAGATGATGCACTCAATGCATTTCTTTCAATTTATATTTTAATGTTAGCAGCGCGATAAATAATACTGCTTGATAGTAATTGTAAAACTTTCTACTTTGTGATTTGGACTTCACAGAAATAGAATTGTCGTAAAGCGATGGAATACAAGGATGGTAACCACACAAACGATCGCATTACGTTACATTCAACTATCTCTTTCTGACATGTACACGAGTCGCGCCGAATTTCTGCCAAACAGTTTATTAAAACTAGATTAAATGTTTCATCAATACGAGGTGTGGTAATTAAATAACCGGACTGGTGCTACAAAACATTTTATTGATCACCAATTATATTACAAAGTTTATCCCTTTCAATGTACTCTCCTTGCCGATCCCTACAATGCTCCATACGAATTTTCCACTGTCGAAAGCAGTGCTGGAAGTCCGTTTCTGTCAGCTTGTTGAGAACCTCCGTCGCTTTCGTTTTCACCGCTTCCACACTGTCAAATCTTAGGAAATAAAAAAAGTCACAGGGGGCTAGGTTGGGCGAGTACGGTAGGTGGTCCAACACGGTGATGCCGGATTTCGCAAAGAACGCCTTCACAGACAAGGGGGAATGGGCTGGCGCATTGTCTTGGTTGAGCATCCAGGATTTACTCTTCCACAAATCGGGTCTTCGTCTTCTCACTCGTTCACGAAGGGTAGTTAGAACCTCGTGTCTCACAAGAAACTTGAGGTTAACTCGTTGCTCGATCTGAACATTCCGCATTTTTTCAACGCGACGCTAGCGTAAAGACTTGAACGGGCGATTGCTACAGCGAGACTGAGCGACGTACAACCATGCCCATCGAGCTCAGGGTGGATGAAGCATCTACAAGCACAGACATGTTCAAACCTGCCGTGGCGTGCTCGCTGTTTGCTGTTAGTAGCACCAGTCCAGTTATTTAATTGCCACGCCTCGTATGTACTTATTGTTAGTAAAATTGTTCTGTCTAGCATGTCGCACCTTTTAAATATATGATTTTTCAATAAATGTCTAAAAATGATAGGTACAGATTTATGTATCATTAAATTTATTGATTCATTCATATAATAAATATACACAGGTACTATGGTATGTATGTACACTATACATAGATATACTTCGATTAATATCTGTAACCATCTTGACCGTCTTGTCCATTGGAAACATTTTGACCATTATGGCCATTTTGTCCGTTATACTCATTTTGGCCAGTGTAACCATTTTGGCCGTTGTAACCATTTTGACCATTATAACCCTTTTGACCATTGTAACCTCCAGGATAGCCAACTTCGGAAGCAGCTGATCGAGCAGCCTCGGCTGCGGTTTGTTGAATATCGCTGTGGATATGGTCACCAGTTGGTTGGAATCCATTTTCATCAGCTACATAATTCACTGTATACGTTTGGCCGTCATCTCCAACATAGGAATAAGTCCCTTGAACAACAGTGACACCACCTTCGGGAGCAACATCTTTTACTTGACCCAACTCTTGTTGGCTGATCTTGTTTTCAGTTTCATATTCGAAATGGTAGTTACCATCACCGTTATTTTCATTGTTGAAACGGAGGATGCTGGCTCGAGCTTCAGGACTGGCATAAGATCTACCGTTTCCGTTATAATGTCCGTTTGGTGCACCGTATACAGGGGATGGACCAGCAGGTCTGGAAGGAGCCCCGTAGGATGAAGACAATCCATTTAAGCCATTCAAGACTGAAATAGCACCATTATCTACTTCTAATGGAGCGCCATATTGTTGTTGAGGTACTCCATTTCCATTTCCGTGTCCATTTCCATTTCCGTTTCTACGTACAGCCGGTGGTAAATAAGTATTGCCTAGAGATCCGCCATTGGAAGCACCATTTGGTGCTGCTAAGAAATTACCATTTCCACCAGCTGCTCCTGCGCTCCCTGGTGGTAAATATGTATTGTCCAGCCTGGCTGCAGCAGCCGCACCCACACACAATAACAGAGCAAGCTATAAAAAAGGATTCCAGATAAATTATTAAAAAAATTTGATTTTCAAAGAAATCTTTTACCATGGTTCTTCGCCTAATGTATTTACCGTTAGAAGGGTTCGAGTGAATGTGATGATTTCGGCTCATCTTTACAGTCTTATATACTCTAGAATGGCATGCACCTACGCAATATTGATATCTGAAATAAACGCTATCTGTCTATGTTAATATTTCAATAGGTAACCGTATCAAAGGATCGTCTTCAAGGTGACCTGCCTGTTAAATCGGACAATTCGGGTGTATTGGTACGCGAAGAAAGTCTCTTCAATCAGTAGTCTCATAAATTAATGGCTAATTATAAGATCGCAGTAGTTAATTGGGCCTCCAACCGATTTGCTATAGGTGTTCGAATATTATTTCCCAAGGCCGTGTCGAAATAATGCTTCTTGACGAAATGGATTGTAAACGCTTCCTAGTACAGATACCTATCTACTTTACGATTTTACGGTACGTTGTAAAATCGTAACCTGTCTTTCATTGGGGCTCTCAATTCCACACGGTAAGTGACAAATTACAATCTATTTGATTTCTTCTGTATTTAAATGGAGTGTTAGACAAATAAAAATTGCTCAGATATTTCGTTAACAAACAAAAATCAGTTGTAAGGGTTATGGTGTTTCTTTACAAAATATGTATGTAACCAGAGCGCAGAATGCGGTACAGAGGATTTATTATGCAATATATGCGTATATTTATTATTTATATTAGATAAATGAAAAAATTTCTTTGGCGAAATGTTCTCTGATATATCGACTGTAATTAGCTAGATGGTCATGAAAAAGTTACAGTTATATGTGAGTTAAATCTTCGAAAAGTATCAGCACACTACTGGACTTGCGTGCTTCTATACTTCGCGGTATATTTACTTCAAATTATAAGAATATAACTTTGAACGGCTTAAATGCTGTTATTGCACCACCTGCGGTAATAACTACCTGGATACGCAAACAAACTGCTGAGGACCGTAATGACAAAATTTAAGTGAATTGAATAGAAATGGAATTATAATTTGCGATATGCGTAACTACCTGTTTGTACATTTAAATCTCATTTAATATGTAAATTCTTTAATTACTTGTAACATCGAATTGCTTACTATGTAAATTTATACTGTTTGTAAAATATATATACATAAACATATAATTATCTTAGAGGGCCGTAATTTATAGTCAATACGGCCCCTAGATTCAATATGCATTGCCAGGTTATTATCGTCACAGAAGGTGCAATAAAAGTATTAAAGGCCTTGTAAGTCTACAGTTATATTCTTATAATTTGAAATAAACTATACACAGGTCCAGGTTATTTTGCACATAAATCTTTAATTTAGAACTGATTAAAAATGACTCTAATTAGTATACCAAAAGTATTTCGTCTCCGCAGCAACGCATGTCATCTTTTGTTCGATGTGGTTTCACTGGCTTCCATGTTTCCATGTTTAACTAAGAGTTCCAAATGCTGTGTCAGTAGCAATACGAGCAATAACACGCAACACATTTAATAAATTTAGATTGAAGAAATATAATTATATTTTACGATAGTGAATTTCGATTTCGACATTAAAAGTTGTTGACTGGACTCCTTTCTTTAAGAACAAAAATTGATCTTACAAAGTTGTGTGACAAAGACATGAAATTAAACTAGGGGAAAATCGAGCGAAGAAGCCATCAATCTTCGCGCCTTCGCCCTTCACACCAATCTCCAAGCCTTCATCTCGCAAATTTACAACCATAAGCAACTAAATATACGAGGATGGTACGAGAAGTACCCGTGTTTGGAGACAGATGGCGCTTTGTGTTAAAATCTGCATTACCGTCTCTTTGGTCGACGTTTGCCAACATTTCGGGGAAATTCATCGAGTAGTTTGGATGTACTTGTGGAATCATGGAAAAAGAACAACACCGGTCAATGGTTCGATTTCTTTTTTTTTATAGGAAAACGTGTGCGGAAATCAGAGAAAAGTTGAATGCAGTTTATAAGGACCATGCAACTTTGATGACTACCATCAGATATTGGTTTAATGAATTTAAATGTGGCTGAACATCCGTTTTCGATGAGGTGCGGCCCATTGAGGTGTCTGCGGATGATATGATCAATAAAGTTTATGATATGGTATGAGCAGACCGCCGTATGAAGATTAGAGAGATTGCTAACATGGTAAACATTTCAATTGAATGCGTGCTAAATATCCTTTACAAAAACTTGAGCATGGAAAAGCTATCGGTGAAATGGGCACCGCGTCTGCTGACGATTGAAAAACAAAAACGGAATCGCGTTGATAACTTCGAGCAATGTTTGGAAATGTTTAAACGCAATGAGAATGAGTTTCTGCACCAAAGAAGGCGAAGAAGATTCCATCTTTCCGGCTGATGAAATCTTCTTCGCCTTCTTTGGTGCATGTTTGATACATCTATATCTCATCTACAGTCACATAGTGCTGCAGAAACTCATTCTCATTGCGTTTAAACAAGTCCAAACAGTTATGGCGATGATTTTTTGGGATTCGCAAGGCATAACCTTAATTGATTATTTGAAGAAGAGAAGGACAATCACGGGACAGTACTATGCTAATTTATTGGATGGATTTGACGCTGAACTAAAGAGAAAAAGACCCCACCTAGCAAAGAAAAAGTTCTCTACCATCATAATAACGCTTCGGGCTACTCATCGGCAAGTGGCGCAGCAAAACTAATCCAGTTACGGTACGAATTGGTACCCCATTCACCATATTCGCCAGATTTGGTGCCCTGCGACTTCTTTCTTTCTCCAAACTTGAAAAAGCGGCTTGGTGAAAAGCAGTTCAGGTCAAATGAAGAGAACATTGCCGAAACAGAGGATTATTTAGCAGAGTTCAACAAATCCTATTGTTTGGATAGCTTCGAAAAATTGAAACATCGTTGGACTAAGTGTATAGAGCTACAATGAGATCATGTCGAGAAATAAATTTACTAAATGAAAAACAATTGCTTTGTTTTCCTTAACAGCTAAATCTCAAATGAAAGTTGATGCTTTCTGGAAAATAGTACCTACGAGTCATGCTGCCTATTGTTAGTCATACCGAGAAAACACAGTATTGGGAATGTTCAGTAGTACATCTTCTCTGTATAACATTAGTATGGCGTAATGCACCAACATTAAGTATTGCGCGAGATTAAAAGAAATGTTTCCAAACCCAAAAGTTTGGTCAGTTAGGAGGCAGCCGACTGAAGCTGACTCCCAAGAATGGTTGTCCGAGAAACAGGATAATAGCATTCAAAAGAAATTGAATATAAATTTTAATGTACCAAATGCTGATGATATACTTGAGTATTTACACATGTTATGTACCCCAGCGCAATTGTTAGTTTAAAAGGACATTAGAACTCTTTATGGCTGCTTTCTACTCTAAACTTAAAATTCCAACGAAAGGAACTCGAAGCATGCATATCCCAAAGATTAAAACCGCTGTGACCACAATACTGACATAACTGCGAAAAGCGTCTTATGAAAAGCTCACGTAGGAGTTAATCTTTCATCCGTGGTTTTAGTTAATTGGATTAGATTGCGTAATATATCTATCATCAAACGAATTTTAGGCTTCTCGATCATCAATAAGCTCAACTTGTTAAAATTTGTTAGGAAATATTAATACATAAGTAGCTTTAATACGCATTTTATGCAAAGATAATAAAAAAATTAAATGGTAATGTTTAAGCGTATTGCAAATATATGAATACCGAAATATTCAAACGAACTTTATGTTTAACTATCTTATTGATAATAAATGTAAGTGGTGTTAAGGATATAACAGCTTATTTAATTCAATCGAATTCGTTTTGTATAAAATTAGTTCCTCGCGGGAACATTTTTGGGTCTCTAAGATATTGGAAATTTGTGCTACAGTAATTATAATTTTAAAAATTTTTCGTGCTATTATAATCTTATTTCCCATTGTGTAACCTTATATTGAGTAATTTCAATCGAAGCCAATATGCCTCAAATACTGATAAAACATTGATATTAGATCTATCGTCTAAAAACATTTTCAATTTCGTCTCACTCTTGAACAGCTTGTATATTTATTATGGCTTTTTTATAGCTCTCTTAAATGTAAGTTAACTAATATAGGTACTATATAAATGTTCCGTTTCCAAAAAATATTTCACTTCTGTTTTGTAGTCATTACAAATTATATGAATGCTTCCAAATGTTCTTGAAAGATAATTATTTCCTAAAATTAGATCAGATATTCTTGAATGAAACAGTGAAATTTATAGTTTGTAAATTCATTTATTCATTGGTATAATAAATAACATATGATTAATGTTAGCAACTAATATCTGTAACCACCTTGGCTGTTTTGACCGTTGCCATTGTAACCATTTTGGCCGCTGTATCCATTCTGTCCATTATAACCATTTTGATCATTGTAACCACTTTGGCCATTGTATCCCCCGGGATAACCTCTAACCTCAGTGGCAGCGGTACGAGCAGCATCTGCAGCTGTCATTTGTACTTCTTTGTGGATATGTTCACCGCTTGGCTGGAATCCATTTTCATCAGCTACGTAGTTCACAGTGTATGTTTGGCCATCATCCCCAACATAGGAATAAGTTCCCTGAACAACGGTAACACCACCCTCAGGAGCAACATTCTTCACTTGACCAAGCTCTTGTTGACTAATTCTATTTTCAGTTTCATATTCGAAACGGTAGTTTCCATCACCATTGTTCTCATTGTTGAAACGAAGGATGTTAGCTCTAGCTTCAGGACTAGCGTAAGATCTGCCGTTTCCGTTGGAGTATCCGTTTGGAGCACCATACACAGGGGAAGGTCCAACCGGTTTAGATGGAGCCCCGTAAGATGAAGATGGCACATTTCTCAATATGGGAACGGGACTGATTGGTCCGATGGAGCCACCATTTGGGGTTCCTAGGAAATTACCGTTACCACCAGCGGAAGAAGCACTGAATGGTGGCAAGTAGGTGTTATCCAAACGTGCTGCAGCAGCAACACCGATACATAACAGAAAAGCTAGCTGTAATAAAAATATTCGTAATTGTTAAATGTTACTTCTGAGAAGTGTGTAGATTATTTGTACTTACGCTTACCATGTTAGAAGGTTCAGATGGTGCTTTGTCAGATGAATTCGGCTGAAGAATGTGATGCATTTAGCTCGTCGTTTCAATCTTATATACCCAAATCCAATAGATGGAAGGTTCCAAAAGATCTTCTTCAAGGTGATCTATCTGCCAATTCGTAGTAATGAGGGTACCACGCAAAAGAAAGTATTTTCAATCTGTCATTTCATAAATTATTGGTTAATTACCAAGCAAGATTGCGATCGATTACACGTTCGAAAGCAAGCCGCGGCAAAGTTTAAATTAATAATTATTTGGCTGCTACCAATTATATAATTCTTTGGCTTTTGATGATCTTCGCGGATGCATATAAGAGGTGTTCTGTTAATTGACAATAATTACAAAAAAAATTATGTAAATCGGATTGCACATATATAATGTTGACATTCTATTTAATTCATTGTAACGTTACATATTTTATGCGTGCAAGGGCATACACTTTTCGTAACGTTCTTAAAGAATCCGTATCATATCTTATTGAATTTATCTACATCCTAAAGTAAATTACTAAAGATAATTGTATTTTCAAGGTGTTAAATACAATTTATAATGCGAAGAGCTATTTATCCATATATTGAAATATTGTTACGGCATACGTTGAGAAAAAATCATACGCATGTTTCGATAATTACACCTTTCGAAGGCAGCATCACACACACATACATAGGCATATATTCTTACCCACAGTAACATCTTTATGATTATTTGCGCAGATGCTCTCAATATAGTTTAAATGTCAAGTTCGTTATGCGGGTCTTACACGGGCGATCTTTTAGTAAGCAGTTTCAAATTGGAATATTAGATCTCTTTCTGGATTAAGAGCAAAGATACATGTACGCATTTAGTTTATTTATTTTAAATAGCGATAACTATTCGTAAATTTGGTTCACTTCATTCTGAAATATGAATAGGGAATAGAATAAATTTAATTAATATTTATGTAAACCCGAAAGTGCTGAATGAACAAAACCCTACTAAAATTGGTTCACCTTTATACACCAGTAAATATGTAAATTTCGCTAACAGTAACGAACACTGAGTGATGGTTAAAACCGATGTAATTAAATTAAAAAAGCTTGTTAAACTAATAGGATTAATTTAGTAAACACATAGAAGCACAAGAACTAAGCCTCAAGAGGCTTATAGTTTATAATAATAATGTTAATAATGTTTATTGTCCAACAGGTAAACCCAATTACAGGACAAATATACACATTGTGAACACAATACATATTGATTTAAAAACATGACATAACTATACAAAAAACTATTATGTTTCGTGTATCATGGCGCCAACTCTCCGGTGAAAATATCACTAAATATCTTCTCAGCGTTCCTGGTCATGTGATAGATTGGCGACCGCAAACGAAGATTGGTCCTCGGTGTCGGCATAGTAAAGGTTGGAGCATAACGAGATGCTATTCGAGGTACGTTGAATCCTATGTGGGAGACCAGCTGCATACAGTCGATCCTATCATTTACTAATTTGTGTAAAAATCGGGCGATATGGTAATCACGACGGGATGACAATGAACGAAATTGATGCGATTCGAGAAGGGTGTTGTAAGAAGTATGCAAAGGCGGATATTCGCCATTAACTTTGAACGACAAGAATTTGAGGAATCGACGCTGAACACGTTCAATTGGAGCTTGATGAGACATATAGAAAGGATACTAAACAATAGAGGCATACTCCAATTTAGAGAGTACAAATGCAAAATAAAGGGATTTTAGCACTAGTGCGTCATTGAAGTATTTCTACGTTCTCATAAGAAAACCCATCATTTTAGAGGCAGATGAACAAATTTGTTCAATATGTATGTTAAACGATAAAGTTGGATCAAAAGTGACACCTAGATCTTTAAGATTGGTAATCTTGTCGATGGAAATATCGTTGATTTGATAAGTGGAGATATATGGATCTGTTTTTCTCGTGAAGCACATAGAATTACATTTACTAGAATTTAATGTCAGTGTATTGGATTTTGACCACTCGGTCAGTATATTAATGCTCGTCTGAAGACTCTCGATATCTTGTTGGCAGTTAATATTACAAAACAGTTTAACATCGTCGGCATAAGCGAGGACATGGCAAGATAAGGATGTTACGAAGTCGTTTATGTATAGAATGAACATCAATGGACCAAGATTGGACCCTTGTGAGATATCGCTGCTAGATACAAATTCAAACGAATTAAATCCATTATAATAGTTATATTATTATATACAGTTATTTATACGGTAAAAATGTTTTAATTTCGTATATAAATGAAATTAAATTGTTACGCAGTATCTTAAGTAGTATTTATAGTAAAATTGAAACAATATTTTTTAGAGTTATGAGTAAATTTATATCATTATCACCAGTAATATTCGTAGCTATTAGAGTTCAAGGAATTTTAAACTTCAAGATACTGCTACAAGGGTAGTCTGAAAAGCTTCAAGCCCCAGTGCGAAGACGGCGTTACTCATCAAAAATATTCTGGTAACATCATTGCGCATGCGTTGAAAGATACTTCTGAAAATTTCAGTCATGTTGGACGCTCAGTTGTTGTGTAAAAATAAAAAAAAATCGAATATCGAGCAATCATTAAATTCTTCCATTTGCAATACGCCAACGCATATTAGAGCCCAAATAGACGCTGTTTATACTGCACCATAATTTGCCACAGCGAAATTTTGGACAGCTGAAGTTAAACGTGATCATACCAGCTTGGTTTACGATAAACGTTCATTACAGGCAAAAACTGCAACCACTACTGATGACATCGGCAAAGTACACCAAATAGCGGTAGACGACCGTCAAATTAAAACTAGAGAGATAACAGAAGCTGTAGGCATCTCGAAAGAACGTATTTGTCATATATTGACTGAAGATTTGGGCATGAAAAGGCTAAGCACGCGTTGGGGGACGCGCTTGCTGACGCAGGACAAAAAACGCATTCAAATGAACATTTCCAAAGCGCTACTGAAGTTTCAAGGAAATAAGTCGGTATTTTGACGTCGGTTGATAACTATAGACTAACTTGGATACACCAGTACGCTCCTGGGGTTACACAAAACACAGTCGAAACAGTGCAGATTGTTCCATCGGTCAGGAAATTGATGGCCACTGCTTTTTGAGATAGTCATGGGAGTTGTGTTAATCGACTATCTTGAAAAAGGAAAAACAATAACGGGGGCACATTACGCATCATTTTTGTTGTTCCCTATTCGTGTCGTTCCCCATTTCTAGGTATTTACAGTTCTTGGCCATGGAAATAGAACCACTTGAGGTATAAGAACTAAATACAATTTTAATTTGGAAAATCTATAAAAGCATAATTGTTGTTTTAGTAATACCCTAATACATTATGGCCACAGATTATCGCTGGTTATAAAAATAATGCTTAGGGGTGCAATAAACCGATTATCCGCCTGCTATGAATCACGTCCCTTGCCATTCATACGTACAATAATCTTTAGTTTTAATTGTGTCGATCATTAGTTCGTTAGTATCATTGCGAGTATAAATACCGAATTTTGTACCGATTTTCCAAAGGACTTGTATTTCAAAGAGTTTTAATTTTATTTATGTGCATCTATTTTCGCGGTCAATTATTATCATAATGGGAAAGAAGAAGGATATAGCCACAGAGAAAAAAGCACGAATTTCTGCTCTTCTAGGGATGGGAGAATTCTCTCAACGTGAAGTTGCATAAAAAGAGGGTGTACCACATCAAATTGTTCTGAGAATCGCGAAATTAATTAAGGAGAACATTCCTAGATTATTTTTTGCGACGAATCACGGCTAGAAGTGCTAACGGAGAGAAGTCAATTTGTTCGTCAACGTCTTTCAGAGCGAAATAAAGAAGCATGTACGATAAAATCTATTAAACACCCTCCATCTCTAATGGTTTGGTCGTCTATTACGTCAGAAAGACCGGCACCACTATATTTCATTAACGGAACAACGGAACAAAAACAATATAAAAAAGTTTTACAAAACTATTTAACACCTTGTGTTGGTTCATTGGATTCCACTCAAGGACCATATACTTTCGCGCAAGACAATGCACCGTGTCATAAATCAAAAAGTGTAATGCGATACCTCGAACCTAAAAATCTGCGTATACTACCTTGGCCGGGCAATTCACCAGTCATAAACTCAATTTAAAATGTCTTGAAAAACATCGTAAGTACACGAAACTCTTACAACTTACAACAACACATTAAAGATGTATGGCATAATAGCAACACAATTAAAAAAACAATGAAAAGCTGCATTGGCAGTGTGCCAAAAAGGATTGAGGAAATAATAAAACACAGAGGGGGAACAAGCAAATATTAGTAAATATATATTCAAATTATACTTACTTGTAATTTAGTTAATTTTACCCCAAAATCATAATATTTTTATATGGTCCTAGTTCGATGGTCAGGGACTGTAGCTTTTTCCTCGCGAATATACATCCATATTCTTTTACCTTTTTTTCAAATGTCTTAAATGATCTTACAAGTTCGCTTTTTGATCTAGACATTAACACCACATCGTCTGCATAAGCGAATACTGCTATAAATATTACTTCTAATAGACAATTAAACAGCACCGTTGACAAGGGGTTTCCTTGCTTCAGTCTTTTTTTTACTTCGAATTTTTCAGACAGGCCTCCCCCCACTCTAACTTTGTTTTCAGTTCTCCTAAGTCTCATTTGTAATAAGTGTATAATGATGCTTTTACCTGTTAAATTATATGTATTAGTCAAAATTTCATCAAATCCCTTTAAAAATGACCAATGTGTTGTTTAAAATATGTCGAAATAGAAATGCAATTATCAAAATCAGTAGATATTACACAAATGTGCGATTGTTCTTAGAACCAAATTACACCATTCGGTCGATTTCGTTGATACAAAAAAATTTATATATTGTTAATTCCGCATTTTCGATAAAAATTTGATAGACAATCTTCAAAGTTCTTTAAAACACGTTCTCTTAACGTAATTTCTACACACAATATTTCATATCATTTGCTTATCGGTGATCGTGAGATTACGTCATTTACTGGGATAGTGATGCATCCTCAGACTCTTGGTATGATGCAAGTGGATGAAAATCGTAGCATTACGCGCGGCAATGGTGTCGTAATACTTTTCTACATGCAACAGAATGTAGATTTGATCGTACGTAAATTGCAGAAAAACAACCGTATTTGAAGAAAAATAAAATGTTGTTCCACCAAGACTACGCACCGTCTCACACTTCATTGGTCGTCATGGCAAAAATTCACGAATTGAGATTCAAATTGGTAGACCACGCACCCTATTCCCCAAATCTGGATCCCAGCGACTTTTTTCTGTTTCTTAGACTCAAAGCTTCGCTTGAAGAGCAGAAATTTTTATTGAATGGGGAGGCCATCACACTCGTAAACGTCTATTTCGAAGAACAAGATCCAACTATTATTTGGACGGATTAATGAGATGGGAGCATCGCCGGGAAAAATGTATAGACTAACGAGGATAAATAAACCTGAATTTGACAAAAAATACTTGTTTCTGTGTTATGCTGGAAACTTTTCGGGCTACCCTCGCACCTCAAGTTTTCAACAATTCGAGTTTCAGAGTTTATTGGAACACCGCTACAAACGCATTGGTATGGGAAGAGTAGGACGTTCGACGGGTGAAGCTCACTTTTCAACCAAGATTTTAAAAAATGCTCACCCTACGTTTCTGTCCAGTGACCAATCGACACCCTAATCAACGAAGTTATATTTTTAATTGCATTAAAATGTAATAATTTATTTTTCAGTTATCTGAAAAAATCGTAATTTGTTAATCGATTTCGACCTTCTTGACGATAGCAAGTATTAAAAGTAAATGCCTTATAAGTAATATTGTTTTAATTATATTTTGTTTTCTTGTTTTTGTTTCTAAAAATTCGAAGTTTTTTGGAAGTACCCTAATTCGAAAATCGGTTTCTTTAGAAATCCATTTTTGTATAAACCCCCGTGGGAAGTACCCAAGGACTGAATATTCGCTCGTGTATTATAAATCTACAATACGTCCCTACAAAGATCGGCAAACGCCCATAAAAAATGGATTCCATAATATTAAGACTATCGCACCACGGCAGCTCTCGGCATCCTCCAGATTATATCGAAAAGCTTTTAACGAAAGCCAACGAAGCAACAATTCCCATATTGAAAATAAGTGTAGAATGTAGTTTATATCCTAAGTGCTTGGATTTCGTCATATTAGTATTGAAAAAATTCTGAAATTATCGTCACCACAAGAAGAATATTATGCAAATATAATTGTTCTACTGCACGCAGAGAAATGGTTTCTTGCATCAAAAAAGTACACTTTCTTGCAAGAATCAGTCTTTATGCAAAAATATAACAATTATTATTTTAAGACTATAAAAATGTATAATAGAAAGAAACATGTCTAGAAATTTTAGGTTGGATTAAATAAATATTCTCTTATGGTTGAAAAATCAAGAAAATCCAAGACAGAAAAATGTTTCTTCCAAGTAAATCATTTAGTTTTAAGTTAAGAAAGTATTCATATTAAAGGTAGGAATGAAAAAACCGATCTCACAAAGTTCTATTGAGAAATTAGGCAACTAGTCTCGTGTTCAAAAAACACATCATCAGGCCAGCTACGAACATACCCAATAAAAGAAAAATTACGATAATGAAAAAAAAACTAAAATTAATAATTAAAATTAGGAGCAAGTGAATGAGCTAATGAAAAAGTTTTTTTTATGGGTTACAGTATAATTAAGATATTTCTTTAGTAATGTAATTAAATAAGTATTATTTTTAAGTAGTTTAATAATTAATTTATAAATTCTTTATTATTTTTATTACATATTTAAAGAAACTATAGTTAAACTAATACACGTGGTAAATAGTAATAAAAAGAAAAACAATATTACATTAACCGGTATCTTTTGAAAATGAAGATTACATCATTGTATGGGTAAGTATGGTATCTGTATTCTGGTTCCGTCGCAATTATCTAGGACGGCATGACTATCACTACTGACACAAGGTGACGCCAGAAAATATTTCAGTTACTCACGCCTGTGCAAAATGCATATATACAGGGTGATTTACAGATAGAGCCATATACATGACAATCAATAGAATTTCCACTTCTTTGTCTCAGAAGAAATTTGCGGGAATGTTCTTAGATTTATCGGAAGTATTTGACAGTGTTGACCGCGAAATTTTTATTAAGCAAATTGGGGAGACTTGGCTTCAGAGGAGCGATCCATAAATTACTCACCTCTTATTTAGCGAACAGAACACATTGTGTATCAACAAATTGTGATAATAACGAAAAGCGTTCAAATTGGACACAAAGAAATCGCGGAATTTCATAAAGATCCACATTGTGTTCCTATCTGTTCCTGCCCTATGCAAATGATCTACCGGAGGTTGGTCATCAGTTCATTAATATGTTCGCGGATGACACATCAGTGATTATCCAAAAAAGGGAAAATGAGTCATTAAATCAGACTATAGTAAACGAAATAACTCTATTAAATAACTGATTTCAAAGGAATAAGTTAGCACTAAATATTAGTAAAACAAATTTAATAAATTTCACTCTACAAAATCCGGAAAAACTAGAAATAATATACAACACACGCATAACTTCAACAGAACACGCTTAAATCGGAAAGATAATGTTGCTGCACTAATTACTAAAGTATCTGGAATGGTGCATGCCCTGTGTCAAGCTTACGTAATGTCTTTGGTTTCTTACTGAAGTATTTTCCGGGGTAATTCTATGAAAGCCAGAAGGATACTTGTGCTTCAGAAGTTGTGTCTTAAAAATATCTTCGACACTTTACCGGCCCTATATATTTTTGAGTGCAAAGCAGCTTTATAATGAGTCTCTAACCCACTATGAAGCTAAACATTACTATAATACTCATGATTGTGTAAAAGCTAACTTACGAATTCCACAAACATCATTTTCTAAAGTTTACAAAGGTGCCGTAACGCAAATACTAAGGATATATGTATAATCAACTTCCACAGAAATTAAAAGACAACGACGCAAAATTATTTAAAGTCAATTTAAAAAAGTACCTAATTGACGAAATTAATGAATTCTTTAAAATCAGTTCAAAATAATTTAAAGCAAAACTTAGGAATTAAGCTAGGGTACTAGTAACAAAAAAATTAATGCTAATATAGCTCATGGTATTGGTGGAATCATTTCCGGTAAAAAACAAAGCGAGGGAAAAGGGACAGCGTAAACCCGCGAACATATTTCTGCGTACCCGGCTTCATCAGCGCGGTTCCGTACGTGTCCTTCGCCCTCGCTATTGTTTTTCACCTCTCGAGAGTATGTTGCCATTCTCCACGAACAGAATCACGATATATCTCCCCACGCCACCTAGGTTATTGTTACTAGACAATCTCTTCATGTGTAGGGTACTAGCGTTCTACATACCTTTTGTGACGTGTTTCATACATTTGTAAAATGAAGTAGATAAATATTATCATTATAACACGGTGTCTACGTTACTTCTGACCAGGAATAGCTTGCTCACATAGCGTAATTAACCAAGCATATTTGATTAAGTTAGAGTTAACACAATATTAAATTGTACAATAATTGTGTATTACCTATTACTTAGTTAGATTTAGCTATCAAGTTTTGCAATTACTGCTTAAATTGTTTTCACTTGCAAGCAGTTCTCTGTTGGACAGCAAGGCTGAGTTAATGCATGTCAAACTGCAGCATTCTGACGAACTTGTACGTACACTACCGGCCATAATTATTTGCCCACCCAAAGAAATTCGCATAAATAAAGGAAGTGTTAACTGAAAAAGGAATTGTGGTTTTGCATTTAATTAAATACTCTTAAAACATAGAAATTGATAGTCTTTATTCAATTATAACATTTATTTGACACAAAAAAAAATTAAATCTTCATTTCGTCGAAATGTCCATCTCACCTTTTCATAATTGCGGCACACACTTGCGCTATTCTTTCTGTCAATTTCGTCAGAGTAGCGGGTTCTATTTTAAGCCGGACTTCTTGTAGTTGTTTCCACAACGATTCCTTGGAAGTTGGAGGATTTATTTTCACCTGCCCATCAAGTTCCTCCAACAAAAGCTCAATAGGATTAACACCTGGGCTTTGAGGAGGCTTATGTTTATATTGCCTTCGCGTTCCACCGATTCTAAATATTCGCGGCACACTTTAGAAGTGTGTTTCAATTATCATGTTTAAATATAAAATAGCCACCGATTATTCTCATTCCAGATGGTATAGCACTTGTTTCCAAAGTTCTCCGGTAGCGCTCCTTTCTTAAAATTCCATCTATTTTGACCAAGTCTTCTACGGATGCGGCGCCAAAACAACTCCAAACCGTTACCGATCCGCCCCTATGCTTAACTGTAGGTACTACACATGATTCTGCTGCTCGTTCTCCTTTCGACTTTCGAACGAACGTTCTTCTCTTGGAACTGAAGAGTTCAAATTTGAACCCATCGGTCCACAAAACATTTTTCCACTCATCAACTTTCCAGTGTTGATGCTTTCTAGCGTCCTGCAGCCGTTCTATTTTATTTTGCTTGCGTAAGAGTGATTTACACAACCCTATTTGGCCAAATAAATCACCCTATCTTAACCTCCTTATCAAGGTGGTTAAACTAACTCGTTTTTCACGCTCAATACTTATTTCAGCCGTTATTTTAGGGCAGTTTTTTATCTATTCCGTTTATTCGTCATAATTATTCGACGGTCTTCCGCTGGTGTTACTTTCCGTCGCCCTGTTCGTTTTCTATTTTGTAATGTGCCAGCCTCTTGATATTTTTTTGTATTATAGTCAACAGTTTGGCGACTTAATTTCAATTTTCTTGCAGTATCTCTGTTACTTCGGCCAAGATTATATAAAGCAACAATCACTGTGCGGATTTCTAAACTCTCTTGCTTTCGGCATTTTAGTACTAATTTTAGATAATTTTATTAAGGATATTCACTGTTTAAAAGAATATGGCCCTACCTTCACCCCTAATTATTGGATTAAGGAGATTCAATCGATTGTTGAAATGCAATTCAAGGTTGGTATCTAAAAAACAGTAATATTTAAATACATATAGTTGGTAGTAGAGAGTAACACTGTTTATTATTTATTGTTTAAAGTGATATCTTTCTTTTACTTGCTAGTAAATAATCATATCCTCTAAATAACAATAAATAAATATTTGTCTAAAATCCAAGCAAAACTGTAGATGGGCAAATAATTATTGCCGGTAGTGTACCTACACCGTGTTCGTGTCTCATGCTCTTTTCTTGTTTTAAATTCTCCGATTTAAAATCAATTTCCTTTCTAATTTTTAGGAATTTTTTTAAGCCAGTGAATTTAAATAATTAAGTATAATTGGTTAACGTTACCAGCTTATACTCATATTACTTCCTTCTCAACGATTATAAAATTAATCCATTGTAAATTGTGTAAATATATGGTACGTGGAATTTCAAACAACCCCTTTCTGTTTTATAATGGTAGCAGAAGATGGATTCTCGGAGCTTCTGCCGTATAATTAATTGAGTACTTAGCATATTAATTTTTTGTTATTCAAAGATGAAATATTATAGAAGTTGAAAAAAAGAAAAGTCTATCAGGATAATGAAACCTTTTGTTTGCAAATGAAGAGGTATACTTATTATACTGTAAAATGTTCCCAAGTCTTTTGCCTCTTGCTTCCTATATTTAATTTTTCATTATTTTTTTTCATCCAGACATAAAGAAAAGACCTCATTTAACCCTTTTCATAATAATTAGAAAGTCAAACATCAAGCCCGAATTCTTGCAATCATTAAATATGTAAACGAACTCCGAATTTCCTTCAGAAGCGTATGCCCACACACGATGGGACAAACGTAAATTTGGACGACTGGTAAGTGACATGGTAGTATCGGCTGTACAAAAGAGGCTCAGTTTGGTACAGGTTTACTATGTATGTTTCTTCTTCCGGATAAATTGCCCTCACATTTGGAATCAATACAGTCTTCATCACATTTAAATAAGCCTCCGCCGTAAAACGGGGAGGAGACACTCGGATTAACTCCCCCGGGCCAGCATGTGAGATCCATCCCCAGAATCCAGCTATGCTGACGAATATTTTACACGCCGGGGAAAGCTAGGCCAATTTAATCGTCATGTTTGTATCTAATCAGGCAACAAGATGTTCTCTTCTACAGTCTACAGTGCATTTAATCATAAATTTTGTATTGTAGTACGTCTAGAAAACAATTTTTCTAACAATAATATGCGTTATTATTTAAATATGTATACCAGATGTTTCGATAGTATTCCGTATAAAGTATTTTTGTACTACTTAAGACTAAACTTAAGACTGGTACTGGCATATCTATTAAGTTGGTAAATGATGAGAATTAAATGGCAAACAAAGTAAAACAATAATTCCCTTATTAAACACAAGTGAAGGCTCATATCAGATTGCTCAAGCAAAAGCTTAAAAAATAAAAAATCTTGAAAGGTACAAACAAAAAGCAAACTATGTGTATTATTTATTAAAAGTAAAAGATAGAACAGGAAATATTAAAAAGAGTTTTAATACATAACAAAAAGTAATATACTGAAATACGAAGGACCAAAACGAAATTCTACCCAATAACAAAATATTGAAGTAGGTGTTCAACCCGATCTGCATGTGCAAATAGACAGTAGCCTAATCTATTATAAAATCCATGCCTAATTTGAATAAATATTTGGCTGGGATGTTTGCAACTCGTCTTGAATTTTTCTTCAGAATTCATCCAAAGTATTTGCTTTTTGGGCAGGTATACTAAATATCTTACTTCTAAAATAACTCCAGAACAAAAAGTCATTTGGGGACAAATCCTGCGACTTTGCTGGCGAACGAATATATCCAGGACTACTTATTCAACGGTTTCCGAATATATTAAGTAAATATTGGCGCACTAATTATGTCTCGGCGATATTTTAAACTGTTTAGCAATAGAATAACTAAACTGAGTAAAATCTTGTTCTGCAAGAGCACATATTCCTATTTCTCGTAATTCTTGTTCTTTACTATTAACCAGTCGTGGCTCTTTCTTATGGTTACGTGAGGATAAACACGTGTGTTTCGAAACTTATTTAATGCCAGTTTGACGCATTATGAAATAAATATTGAATTTCTGTGATGATTTGCATAAAACCATTTAATAATTCCTACTTTCTCTGGTGTTTCACATACATCCATTTACGCTTACTGAAATTAAGCGTGAACAACTGATGAAATGTAACTGAAAACATCCAACATACATATCTTTGCTTGCCTTGCCACTAGAGCAACGCAAACTGCGCTGAAAGCCAGTGGCTGACGCATAAAAGTTTACACAAAATAAACACGGCCGGGACAATTCGGTATAAACGTCAGTATAACTGCGACTCGAAAGCCGATCTGTTGTGTATGCATCTACGCTGTCGTATACTATATCGTAGTTCTACGTTTGTTTTGAAAATGTTTCCTACGTCGCGAAAACGACCAAAGTTGGACACAATAAGAGAATTTATTGCAGGAATGCCTGATTTAAAGTATGATGGCGCTAAAATTCAATGTGTAGTGTGTAAAATAGATTTAATGTGTTGGTCGAAAAGTGATTGTCTACGGCACGTAAATAGTGCAGGGCATGTTTCAAAAAAAATTCCACACGAGGTTATGACAAATTTAATTTATGTGTTTATTGCATGTAATTTACCATTTCATTTACTAAGGAAGAAAGCATACGTCTCGTTTTGGAATGAATATTCGGACTTTAAGTTACCAAGTGAGAGAACATTACAGAGAGTTGTGCCGTCTGCTCGTGAGCATGTCGAGAAAAGAATTAAATTGGAGTTGCAAGATAAAAAACTGTGGTTATGTGTGGACGAAACAACAGATCGTAAAAAACATTCTGTGGTTAATGTAATGGTACGCACAATTGAACCACATCGACCGTCACCCTCAATTTTACTAGCTTCCAGACGAATACAACAATGCACTGCCGAAGTAATTTCAATGTTGGTGTTAAATACATTGGAAACGTTTTAACTTTCAATAAATCAACTGTTGATGTTTATAAGTGATGGTGCCGCAAACATGCTTGCTGTAGGTCGATCTCTTAAAAAACATTGTGCTAACTTGTTGCATATTACATGTAAAATTCATACTCTCAGTCTCGTAGCAGATAGTATCAGAAAATGTTATCCCGAGGTAGACGCTCTAATAGCACATACAAAAGCTGTGTTTGTAAAATCCCCAAAACGTATTCGGAAATTTCATAGACTATGCCCCGGTATTCCTGAACCACCACAACCTATTCTTACTCGTTGGGGAACATGGTTAGAGGCTGCATTTTATTATCTTAAATATTTTGAGAATACAAAAAACGTGATTTTAGAATTTGACCCGAAGGAAGCTACGGCTGTCAATGTAAGCCGCTTGAAATTTCAGGATAGTCAAGTTAAAACAGATTTGGAAATTATTCAGAACAATTACGTGGGACTAGTGGATGCGATAAAAAAACTACAAAATTCTTCGGTGTCGTTAGTGGAATCTTTGCAAATAGTGCAACATGTTCACGCACAGCTATGCGCGATAGAAGACGCAAGAAATGTTTGTGTTTTAGAAGGGTTTGAAAGTGTTTTAGATAAAGACTCTGATTTTGGCACATTAAGACAAATTTGTGAAGGTGCGTCAACGGAACCGTTAAGTTATTTGAAAGATATTTTACTTACGCAAATATAACGTCACTAGATGTAGAACGTTCGTTTGCGGCATACAAAAACACTTTTTCTTCACGCCGCACTCACTTTGCCGAAACAACTTTGGAAACATATCTAATGTTACAAATATTAAATAGACATTGTCCACTTTGTGATTTTACGGAGGACTCTTAAAACGGTAATGTTTGAGCACGTATCACTTTAATGCGTCCGCCACTGGCTTTCAGCGCAGTTGCGTTGCTCTACTTGCCACCCAATATCGATCCGGCGCGGCTAGTAAAATATTTGTTAGCATTGAAATAGAAAACACCGGTTTTTCACAACAGGCGATAATGATTCTAATTTGAATAAAACTTTTCGCAGCACGGGGGGTGTATCTAGTTGAGCGGACTGATCTATATACTACTACTAATTACTACCACTACCTATTAAAGTAAAAACTAAAATATAAATTACAACTAAAAACCTGTTGTGTTAGAAGTTAATTAAAAAATAGAAAAAAACCAACAGAAACTAAATCAACAACTCAGTTTTCTTTTCGGAGATTGGCGCTCATAGAACTGCACACCGAAAATTATTCGAGATGCAACTTTCTTAGGATATACATATGAACATCTGGATAATATCTGGCAGGGGTTCTTGAATAGTCCCATCCCTATCCTTGTCTTTACGTTAGCGCCTAGCTTCTCACAGAGTTACAATCCTTTGCTACAGGGTATAACCTCGGGAATCTTCTTCATCCCATTCTTATACATTGTTCGACCTATTATCTATCCCTTAATGTAAACATACGTACTGCTTCCTTGGCACTACTTTCGCGCCCTCTCCTACACGCGCGTAAGTATGTATGCTCTCACTTGCTCGCCCATACTCACATTTTTCGCCGTATGGATTCATCGTACAAGAACGTTAGAACGGCAAAAGCCTCCCTATAGGGTACAACCTCGGGAATCTTCGGGAGATCTCCCTTTGACGAGGCTACGACATAACTTTATTTGGTGCTTGTACATACCTCCATATACTTCAACGGGTACGCCCATCAGTCAACTGTTTGACTCTATTTTTACATACAGAGTGTCTCACCAGAAACTGCATCGATTGATATATGAAAGAGAATACATTGGAAAATTCTGAAAACTTGGTAGTATACTAAAGCTTGTATGTACTATTGAACTAAAATATTTTCATTTATCTAAGACTTCCGGAAGTAGCTGTCAATTTCGTTATTTTAAATGAAACACCTTATATATTACTGCATTTTCGAATTCCTAGTTCGTTTTTAAAGTTTATTTGATGAAACATCTATTTTGAACTATATTTGAAACATTTGCATTTTTTTTTAATTGTTGACAGATGTACGAATGCTTGTGAATTTTTATGACTGTAAGTGTTTAACGTGGAAAATTGAAATTTTTCAGAACTGTTGACCGAATAGGGTAGGATTAGAAACCAAATGAATTTTTCGAAAACATTATACAGCGTGTCCGACAATTACGATTAAACTTTGAAATAAAAAAAATTTCGAAACATTTTTTTTTTAATACAATTACCCATTTTGCTCTTTCTTATCAACTTGCTCTTACAAAAAAGTCACAAAAATGTCATATTCAATATGCATCTAAAATGGATAGTTTTCAAGATATTTAGGAAAATGTATACTACAACAAAATTTTCTTCCAAAAAGAAGAGTACCCACCAATGAGAATGTAGTTTAAGTAGTTTTTTAAAACGTTATGCAACTTTGGGGATATCCAAGCAAATTATGACCATTACGAAACAGTCCAGCATTGATGAAAAATAGGTAACTTAGTTTTCAATTATAAACAATGCCACATCGTTTAAATGATGCGAACCGAAGTGTTTAATTATTATAAGATAAAATAACAACTAGGTATTAAAGAGTGTACATTCCTCGCATAGATCCTCGTAGTATAGTGGTTAGCATGCCCACCCGGCAAGCAGAAGATGTGAGGTTCGATTCCCTACCGTGTACATTAATCACGTCGGAAATTCCAAGGAAAATTATGTATTTTGAGGTTAAAATGCAATAAAGTGATATCGAGAACATGCGATACCTTTGCCGCTCGGTATCCACAAAAACAGAAGCCGTCATCAAACACAGTTAAACAAACATTACAAAAAAATTCATAAACGTAGTTTTTGCGAATTTATCTTAATCTTAGTCTCAAGAGAATTATTTTTGGACGACCTTATTTGGACGAATGAAGCCAAATTTACAAGAAATGGTCTGCTTAACCGGCACAATTCCCATTACTAGAGCAATTTGAACCCCCACGTATTTAGAACGCAAAGCTTCCAAGTGAGTTGGCAATTCAACGTTTCATCAATACTGGATGGTTTCCTAATGGTCATGAGTAGTCTGGGCAAACAGCGGTAACAGTCAGTGTAGTAAATATGTGGTGCCGAGTCGGCGATTATTTATTTCACGCGTTCACAGCGTCAGTACCAAATCGATGCTGTATGCGAGTAGTTCTGTGTATATGTAGGCTGTCGTAACTTATTTCCTAATTGTACGCTTATGTTTGCTTTAAAAATGTTGCAGTTAGGTACGTCGCGAAAACGGCCAATGGCAAACACAGTTAAAAACTTTATAGTGGACATGCCGGACTTAATTTTTGATGGCGCTAAAATTCAATATCTAGTTTGTAAAATCCCTTTAATGTGTTGGTCCAGAAGCCATTGTCAACGTCACATCGAAAGCAAACAGCATTCTTCTGCAAAAAGTGGCATACGAAACCAAGAAAAATTTACATTTGATTTATGTGTTACTCTTATTTTATGTAATCTATCGCTTCGTTTACTAGACAAAGAAGCATTTGTCTCCTTCTGGAATAAATATGCGGACTGTAAATTACCTAGTCGGACATCGATACGAAATGTAGTGCCATTTGCTCGTGAACATATAGAGAAAAGAATGAAAACGGAATTGAAAGATAAAAAACTGTGATTGTGTGTGGACGAAACAACAGGTCGTCAAAAACATTCTGTGGTTAATGTAATGGTACGTATAATGGAACCGCATCAACCGTCATCCTTCTTCTTACTTGCTTCCAAAAGAGTTATAAATTGTACTGCCGATGAGATTTTAAAGGTGGTGTTGAACTCATTGAATAAATTTGAAGTTTCAACTAGGCAACTTTTAATGTTTATGAGTGATGGTGCCGCAAACATGCGTTCTTTGGGCCAATCTCTTAAAGAACACAGTAGTAACTTCTTACATGTAACGTGTAAAATCCATACTCTAAATCTTGCGGCAAAAACGATTCCTACATGTTTTCCACTAGTAAATGCATTGATTGCTAGTACAAAGGCAGTGTTTCTAAAGTCCCCGAAACGTAGACAAATTTATAAAAGTGCGTATAAAGATGCATTAAGTTGTTTCAAAGATTATTTTAAATATGCAAATATAACATCGCTAGATGTCGAACGGTCGTTTTCGACATTAAAAAACGTTTATTCCGCACGTCGTACTCACTTGACTGAAACAACTGTGGAAACATATCTAATGATTCAAATATTTAACAGATGTTACCCAGTTTGTGATTTCACGGAAGACTTAAAACGGTAAGTGTTTCAACACGTTTTATAATTTTTCTCTTACCTTCTATTTTATGTGTAAACTTTTATGCGCTCGCCACGCCTCTGGCTGTTACCGCATATTTGCCCAGGTTAGCAATGAGTGTCATGACTAACTGGGATATCTCCAAAGTTAGCTAACACTTTAAGAAACTACATAAGCTACGTTCTCATTGCTGGGTACTCTTTTTTTTGAAGAAAATTGTGCTACAATACATATTTTCCTAAATATCTTGAAAAGTACCCATTTTAGATGCATAAGAAATACGACATTTTCTTTTTTTTATAAGAGCTATTAGCTGAAAAACAGAAAAATAGGTAGTTGTATTTAAAGAAATCAAGTATTGACACTGTCCATTTGAAAATTTAATCGTAAATGTCGGACATGTTGTATATCGTTTTCGGAAAATTCATTCGGTCATCCTACCATATACGGTCAACAGTTCTGCAAAATTTCAATTTTCCAGTTAAACACACTGTCAACAATTTTCAAAAAATGCAAATATTTCAGATATGGTTAGAAATAGCAACATCAGCTATTTTATCGAACAAACTTTAAAATTGAACTGGGAATTCAAAAATGTCATAATATATAGGATGTTTTGGATAATTGAAAATATTTTAGTTCAATAGTTCACGTACGCTTCAGTACATTACCAAATTTTCAGAATTCGCTGTTTTGAATTCTAGTTGGAGCTCTCTGTGATATGATTAAATTTGAAAATCAGAAAATTTTGCGCCTGTAGTGCATGCAACTTAATTTACTGCACTTGGTTTTTGTATATAAATACTAAATTAATAACATAATTAGAGCACTATTAAAAATAAATAGCATTATTAATTTATTGCTAGTATTATCAACCATTACGTATTAAATAAAGATATTAAAGTGACAACAATAATTAATGTTATCTGTAATACAGCGTTTCGAGGATATACCTAAAGATGCCGGTACAAAGAACTTTTTTAGTTTCAATGACAATACATAACCACAATATTTATTTTGATTGTTGGAAATATTTTGTTAATATGTTTTATTGTTTGTGGGTTTCGTCAATTTAATTTGATTTAGTTCTACGTTTGTTAACGTTTTCAGTGCAGGGCACTATCTCGTATATTATGTCACTCTTTTAGTTTAACTCTACACCTAAGTAAGTGTGACTTGTAACTTTAATATGTGCTTATTTATTCTTTAAATTTAATGAGCAGCGTGCAAGATGCCCGATCAACTTATATACACAGCCTTGCGATGGCTACATCCGAAACGAATGGAGAAGAACCTTGTTTCCGCTGCTTTGCACATGATTACGATTACTTTGATTAGTATGTCGATGGCAGATTTGCAATGGTTTACGATATCAGGTGATGTGTGTACACCGTATTTAACACTTAGTCTGTTCTTTTGGTTTGGATACACAGACTACAGAATGAATGATGAAGGTAGATAATACGAAAAATATGATATATAAAAAAATATATTTATGATCTTGATTTGTAGAGTACGAATGTATTGACGGTGTGATTGTTAACCTAATGAGGGTTATAATTCTGTTGTGTTTTATGGGAATTATATTTTCCTTGTATGGTTTTTTCATTCATATTATAGGACCAAGAAGCAGCATTTATAATTTTATAAGAAAGCATGCATTAGCCAGTACCTGTACAGGTAAGGAATTAATAACGATATCTGAAATGTTGATTTCAATGTAAACTTTAAATGCAATCAATCCATTGATAAATAGATTCCAAAAATTGTAAGTTAACTATGTATTTGCTATTTTCAGCATTACCTAGGAAGGAAGTAGTGAAACAATATGAATTCATGTAATATATATGTTTGAATAACCTCTTGAAATCGATATTTCTCCTTAAAGGCCAGTTGGATTCGAACTTACAACTTCCGTTTGCCAGACGGATATACTACCACTACACCACAGTCTCTTGTAGGATCGAATCCTTTAAAAACCTAGATGTTCGATGCCTGCAGATGTATCATGTGTACATTTAGGTATTTAAAAAGGGATTCAATCCTGCAAGAGACTGTGATGTAGTGGTAGCGCACCGCCCGATAAACGGGAGTCATAGGTTTGAATCCTACCGGCAAGGAAACATGGATTTTTTCAGTATTCACCGATAGAAGCCATATATATTAACCTTTTGAAATGTTTAGTTATTAAAAACCTACAAAGTCTGAAACAATCTGATATTTGAATTATAGAAGAGACAGACTACTGAAGACAACTGCAAAAATTGGAATACCAATTTTTTCAACTGTAATCTTATAATTCGTGGAAAAATACAATTGAATCGTTTTACAGAACGTTTTCTGTGCGAATAAATTGTAAATTCTACATTAAAACATGATAAAAGCGTAAATTACTGGGAACTTCACATGTATTTAAAATTCAGTAATTTCTGTTTGCTTACGATTATTAACTTTATATTGTTGAAATGCTAGATCCTTTTAATTTTGTCAGAGTCGCTGTTTCAGCAATTGAAACACTATTGAATTGGCCCCAATTTAAAACAATATTTACAGATTTTATTACCTCTTCATGTTTCACAAATGATTCGTGAGTTGTCAATATCATTTTCGCCGTTATTTTCATCTAAGGGCTCAAAAGTATATCGCATATTTGGTGACATGTTTCTTACCTCGCGAATAGTTGAATGCAACCAAATCTCCAGCTGGCGCAACAATGCGAAAAGTGTACGTTAGCGTCTTTTTTTTGTCAACAGCATAATTACTGCATGTCGAAAATTTGGATTTTAGTATTCTAGTTTAATAAAATTTCTGTCAGACTACTTGTAGAACAATTTCTTAAAATCTTGCACACAACAGTTAATATCGATGATTTTGATAAACAACGCATTCAAAAATGCGACTTACAAGATTATTGATTCATTTTGTAGTAGCACTATCCCTCCTAAATATTTAAATTTCCTTTACAAGGGATCAAGTTTTAAATTAATTTAAAAAAGTTCCCAATTTGCCTATTTCCATTGTGAATAAAATATATTCCCCTACTGAATATATTTTATTGGGCGAATCATTGCCAATTAACAAGCAACAAATATAAATTTTGTGGTAGAAAATAAATTCCTATTGGCACCAATTGTAGATTTCACAACATTTTGTATTACATTGTAATCAAATATTTATTTATAGAGCAGTGCTTTTAAATTGTTTACATTTTAGTTATATGGATACTATCAATCATAAGCACCTGCTACTATATAGCTATTTTACTAGAGGATTCTCTAGCCGTACACTATCCGAAAATAAACGCCACTGTGTCTTATGGATACGGATTTTATGTAATCACAGCTGCTGGTATGTAATATAAATTGGCTTTATTTACAGACATCTGACTACCGGCTGCGCCATTAGTGTGTCGTCGGAGTTTAGCGTGAAAACTATCAAAGATGGAGAAATGAGATTTATTGTAGGTATATAGTATACCACAGCGCATTTTGTAAAATTATCTACAAATATACAGGATGTTCCAAATTTCAGCAACTAACTTCAACTTTTTTATTTTATATAGATTGCTATATTTCTTATTGATTATTTTGATAGCCAATTGAATAACATTTGCAATGATATACAGTTATGTGCACTTTCGATAATTACTTTTGGCTATATTCAAAATTTTGACAGTTAACAGGAGTTAAGACAGATATAGTGTCGTGAGTTACTCTTTTGCTATCGATTTAGAGGCTAACACTTTATACATTTCAAGGTAGTATAATGTAAAAATATATACAGGGTGTTAAATATATCGTGCAACATTTATCGAAATTCAGATGCTTTTTTTCGATTTTTTTAAATAGAACCTACGATTTTTGATATCGCCAGCAATTTCCTTGTGAAATTACCTTCAAAATGGTACCAATAACCAATACTTGTTTACAGTATTTTCGAAGAAAATGGAAAATACGTTTGTAATATCCGATATGCGGGCATCTAATACTGCTAGATGGCTATGATTTTCAAACAAAATCAAATATCAAACGATGCCTTTGATATTACGCGCATTTATTGATGGCAAGGCAATAAATGTAAAAAATATTACATTGTTACGTTTATTCCCAATACGTTATAAGGAAAACATCACAAAAGTATGTACCAGCAAGGGGCAATCCGCACCAGTTAAGATAAATATAGGAATTCGCCAAGGAGACTCCCTGAGCCCACTCCTTTTTAACCTAGTTTTGAACAAGCTCATAGAGAACTTAAGAAACTTGCACGACTACAGGGCAGAGAACAACAATGCCAGTGTAATATGCCATGCAGACGTTGCAGTATTGGTTGCAACAGACGAAGACTCGCTACAAAGACTCCGCCGACACACTAATGGCGCACCCGGTATATTTTCAAATTCAAAAGTATAAATGAAAATCTTTTTATCGTCAATTTCTCATTTTAATATTGCAGGTAGCGTATCTGTAACGGGCACATTCTGGACCCTCATAACAATGCATTTAATCCCAGGGGAGGATTATAGAAACGACGATGCTTGCCTGATAGACGATTTCAATGATAGTTTGGATACGTTCAATCCACAAGCTCCGCCTCCCCCATATAGCGTACCGCCACCACCCTACACGCCCTGAATGATACAAAATCAATTTAAGCGATAGGGGAATCAGGTTTAGTGATATTATAAACTAGACTTTATTTCAATGTAACCTCACGCTATCACTTTTTCACCTTTGTTAAACGAAGTATTTCTTACTGCTTCACACCTTGCTTTGTTTTAGTATTTTAAGTATTAATGCATTATTTTTTAGTATCGTTAAGTTATTGTTAAGTTCTAGAAAGAACTAAACATGTTCTTTTTTGTTTTTGAAATGTCTATAAGAGAAATGTGATATCGACTGTTCTAGTCTGTTTTAATACTGAGTACATATTGATCTGTAAATTACGTACTAATCTCCCAAACTCAGCACCAAAGATTACTTTAAAATGTATATATTATATACACGATTGGCTAGAAGTCAATAAGTAAAGAAGAGGACATCTGAGAGAATCTATCTTTTATTATACGCAAATAGAAATACTTTAGCCTAGGGTCACATATTTATTTACGAACTGTATTATTCTATATCTCTATAATAAATATTTTATAAATGTTTCCGTCGTCTTTGTGGTGTTGTATACGCAAGATAATCCATCTTAACAAGAGAATCAGTTTACAAAACTGTTGGAAATCACTTACTGTACATCTGACTCCGCCCCTATTTATATGTGCAGGAGGGTGGTTCAAACAGCTCTCTTTTCGAGATAAGTTCATTTGTGAAATCCAACTTTGGATTTATCTTTACATTTGAGATATACTCGATATTGAGATGTTTTGGAAAATCACGCGTGAAAATGCATTGCTTTCTGAAGTAACCAACTGCTCGCAACAAACATTTATTTTTACTACTTTACTACTAATACTTTAGCACAATATATTACAAAAACATATAACTTGGGCTAGTTTGATAGACATGGGAGACGCATTTTTTTATTCATAATAATGGTGTAAATTTAAAAAATCTGAAAATCGTTGAAATTTCTGGGGAAGATTTCACCCCCTAAACATGGGATTCCATCTAAACGGAAAGCGGTGTTTTACGACACACGGTAGTTCCTTGGAACTTTCCCTTCTAAGATCTAGAAAGAAGGATGGTTTAATAGTAAACTAGAATAATATTTGGGAACACATTTTTATTTTCTCAATCTTATATTTATATTTTCCATAACGCAATTTATAGCAAAACCACAATATATTCAATGTAATTACACTTGTTTCTTTCCTCGCAATCCTTCAAAATCAATTCACAAAAGCATTCTCCGAAATCATATTTCAAATACACCAAATTTAATTTTTAAGGTGCATGTCTCATCTCACAAAATAACATAATTATTAAGTAAATATAGAAAAATTCATATAGCAACAGTTACAAGTCATCTCTTTTACGTTTTTTTTTTTATCGAGAACAATTTACAGCATATCACAGCTTTGATATCTGTAAGTACTAAGACGAAAAAATACGTTAGGGATAAAATAAATAGTTTTCTTTTCAACATTAATTTTTTTTTTCTCTTTTTTGTACGTTGTAGTATCAAAGAATTGTCGTTAGTTGCCTGCGTTGATGTGCGAACTACTCTTTATAAGGCTTGTAAAATCGAAATTGGGCATTTCTAGAGGCGCTAGCGGCGGTAGAGCTCTTGATTCGTTCACATCTGGACTTAGTTCGCTACATGGGGAGAACACAAACGGCGAGGTGCCGCCAGAAGAGTCGGTAATTACTTTAAGGTTATTGGACGTGTTTTTATTATACACTAAAACAGAATTCATAACTTCAGTCATGACGCCAATTTATGCAATGCACATGCTTTTGTAACTAAAAACGAAAATGAAAAAAAGCTAACAGAAGTCCGTTATTTAATATGCGGAGAGAAAACAACTAATTTTACATACTAATATAATAATAAAATCTATATCAAATCATCAAACTACAAATATAGAAAAATCTGCTTGCTAAATTCAGACTATTTCTTTATATTTAAGATTACTTGGAGATTCTCCTTTGTTTTATAAGGGGCAAATTGATCAGCATAGTAGCGCAATACAGTATATTTAGAATAACTTTTGAGTTAGATTTTCCATATTCCACAAAGTGCTAGTGTCACGTCGATTTCTTCGCACAAAAATATTTTAATGATATGTCTTGTATCATAAAAGGGGTAAGCAAATATTATGACGTCACGAGTGTTTTGGCAGTCATTTAAAAATCCCAATTTTTTTTGTTAATACAATTGTTAAAAAGATTTTGATGTAATTTATATTCACCGCATTAAATGGTCTTTCATATTAGGTAACTTGTAAAAAATGCTCCTGTAGCCCGCTGTAATTACGTTATACATACTTTAGAATCGCTCATACATACATATCTTGTAAAACAGTTAGATATTTTAGAAAAGAGCAATGGGTAACGAAGATGTAAGTTACAAAAAGTACCAGAGATTCTAATACTTTAGTTGTCTGTTTTCTCTCCACGCATCATTTGGACAGGTGTACAAACATTTTGGCAAGAAATATTTGAATTACACAATCTAATATTTGTAGAATATTCTACATTGTGTCTACAGATTTACTCCAACCGAAAGATATATAGCTTATAAAAGTTTTTGCTTACATTCAAATGTTTAGAAATAACAACAAAAGGCAAATTGTGCCTTTTTTATTGTTTCAAACAGCCCATTTTTTTTTCAACAAGATTCAAATATTTATGAATAGTAAAAATTAAAAGCTGGAAAAAATGCTGATACATACATGCACTACACACACACACACAAATATTTAAAAAATTATATACTTTTAATAATTGAAATATGCTATATATCTAGCTATTATTGCTGAAGTTACATTACTACAACAGCAGCTGTTTCAGCTAAAATAAGACTATTTAAGAGTTAGAAGTCAATAGATTTTTCTAATAATTTAATTTTAATTAGAGCTGTTATCCGGATCCGGATAATTTACTATCCGGATTCATTATTCGAAACCTCAGATCCGGATCCGCTATCCAAAACCTCGGATTCAGATCCGGATCCGCTATCCGAAATCGTAAATTCGGATTCTTTATACGATCGAATCCACTATCCGATAACGTGGATCCAGCCCCGTTCTCTAACTTTTCCGAGCAAATACCTGCAATAGGTCGAGTAATTATCAAACAATATAGATGTAATAATCAAAACCCAGTATTATTCTGAATGCACGGATTTTAAAAACTATTGCATTTTTTCTCCATATAAGACAAATTCGATGTTTTCTTTATTAAACATTTTTTATGTTGCAAAATAATAACGGATCCGGATCCGAGAACCGGATAGCATATTTGTTTTAAGAAAAAATGTATCCAATTTAAATGGGCCTCATCTAAGTGCCAAACATTAACGCTGACATTTTTAATCCACAGTGGATGGTATTTGTTTAAAAAAATGTTCCCATTTTGCCTATGTTCATGATATCACGTACAAAAGCAATAAATTAAGAAAATCGAGTAAGCTACAAGGAAAAAATGGAAGAACAAACGCGATTTTCATGTAAGGAATGATATGACTTAATAAATCTGAAATCTATGTATAGAAATGCACCAAAATACTTAAATCCAACAAAATGTGTATCAAAACAAAGCGTAAAACACTAAAGCTAAGCAAAACCAATACTACCTTTATATTTATCACTTTCTAATTGTTTCACTTTCTCCCGCAAGCAATCCACTTCCCTTTTGCTAGCATCTAATTGAGTCACCAATTTGAAAACTAAAGTATGTAGCTGTTCATTTAATGTTCTTAATTCTTCGATAACCGTAGTTTCATCTTTTGGATGTTTATTGCCGATAATTCCATTATCTAAAGTATCCAACGGTCCTAGCTTTTCGTCGGTATCCGTTGTCGAGAAGCTTCTTAAACTTTCACTGTCACTATTACCGCTGCTACCGCGTTTCATTAACATTCCTAACAGTGAATCCGCTTCTTCCATATTACGATAAATTGCTACCTGAAGGGTGGTGCTTTCGTTTTCATGAGCATCTTGGAAATCATTATTTGAGAAATTACTAGGTCTCCGGCGATTTTCTACTGCTTTCTTATAATTTTCAAATTGTTCTTTTTTAATTAATATCACATTTGTTTGACGTATATGGAAGTCTCTCTGCAACTTCAAAGATTCAATAGCTTTTAGATTTTGAGTATAGTTTAAGGCTTCGCTTAGTAGTTCGGCGGATTTCTTATGGCATTCAATCGCCTCGCTAAATCTCCGATGTTTTAGATGAACCTCGGCACGTCTATGCTGAAGATGAGCCTGTAATATGAATATTCTTATTAATGATCATGACCTAAATTTTACTTTCAACACCGTTATTATAAACAGCAAGCTCATTTACTTATTCTTACTTGATTTAGTGCCGACGCCTCCATTCTTAAATCACTGGAATTTTACATTAAATAAAAAAACTGCAACTACAAAGCATGATGATTCAATAAAAATATGCAATATTTGATAACGCTGTTGCATGTATTTTACACCACTGTCATCTGTCAAATAGTGAAGCTACAAGCTACCCTAAGCTACCCTTAGAGCTTACTTCAACGAACAGTGTAGCCAATAGTCTAATAAGAAATTTGAAAATAGTTTGGATAACGTCGCATAGATGTCGTAGATGTCTTAGATTTAAACCAATATTCACATGCTTATGTAAATTATGAACAATTATTTGATTAACACTTCCAATTCCAATCATCTTCTAGTTAACTTACTAGAAATTTTGAATATTAATTTTTAATATTCTTTAAGTATCTATCTTTAATATTTTCCTTAGATATGCATTTTCATATACTGCATACCCATTTGTTAAATTTATCTAACCGCATATAACATAGAAATCGATAGTATACACATTGGTATAATTTGTAATAAATTTGTTAATGGAATTCCAATTATTTTTGGTACTAAAATCGGATATTCGTAGGTACTAAATTATCTATGCCCTCCATTCTTTGTACAATGGTAAACCATAACATGTTACCAAAATGGATAAAAAATATAGTTAATTAAAAAATCATTTTCATGTTATATTTAAACTGCTTTAAAATTAAGATTGGGTGTCTTGAAATAAAAAAGGAGGGTAAGTTTATTTTCGTTATTATATATATAAGCGAAGGGAGGTACAAAATTAATGTAATTAGATTTCATATCTACAATAATATTTTGAAAATTGTTCTGGACTTAAGAACCTTTTCTTACTGTCATTGGAAGTAATATTGAATAATATTTCCCTAATTGTTTATAGTGGTAATCAAGGATAGGGGTGACAGGTGCACTGTGGCTGCGGAGCTGTAGAACACATTAAAATATTTCTAACCAAGGAATATTTATTTATATACCCACTATTAATTTTTAATCTAGCTAGTAACGAAGCAACATAGGCATACCTATACGAAAGCATATCAGTTTGTATTCATAGCTCAATATTTTTAAAATAAAGCATTCTCATTGACCAACGCCACACGTGATCAACTAATACAAGTATACGTATTCTGTAGCTGCAGTCAATGCAGTCACAAATAGTTATTCATTAATGTTCGGTGATGTAGGTATTGGTTTTCGGGCGTACGACATGAATATAAATGCTATATCGTGTTTACAACGCGAAAGATGATATAAAAAGGAACAGTGTTCGAATCCCAACTAACACTACGTTTTTTCTTCGTTTTTCTTTCTGTTCTTTTTTTTCTTTTTTCATGGTTATAAAAAGAAAAGATTTATGAATAAATTTATTGATTCGAAAAGATTAATTAATAGCACCTTTACAGACTTTTTCCCTCGAATTGGAACCAATTAAAATTAGTGCGACTGCGAACGGTAATTTGATTATGTTAGTAGTAGTAGTAGTTTATTGCGCCATGGTCTATCAAAAAATATAATTATATAGATGTATGTATGTGTCTATCTATATATGTAGTAAGTATGTATGCCTATATTGATACATTTTATAAAGAAAATAATTTGATAAATAAACAACAAACAGAAAGAAAAAAAACATTAACGACAAACAAGACATTCAGGTTGTATAGATAAAATCATAAATAAAAGATATAAAAGTAAAATTGTAAATAAACGCTGTATTCTTTAAAAGGTAAAGGGCATGAATTCAGCGATATTGTAAAAAACATTTTCAAGTAAGCCATTGTTGTGCACCGGAAAGTCTGTGCAGTGGAATCGCTAAAGCGTCCTTACCTCTAGTTTAATAGTTATGGAAACTTGAATGTGTACACTGAAACTTGATAGGTTCGTATGTGTGAACCTCACACATGCTAGAATGTATACACTTGCGATGGTAAGTTTGCGCCCGCGTAAAAAAGAATCACGACAACTAGCTCTCTGTTGTAGATCAAACAGCACTCTAATAGCGCGTTTTTGAAGGAGAAAGACATGATCTGTTTCATACGTGTTATATATAAACACTTTTTAATTTGTTATTTCTTTATTACACACGCTACACTATACAGGTCGCCATGTTACATCTGGTTACATCTAACACTGTTGGTGCTGCCAACCTCTACAACATAGTTACACTATGTAACATCTCCTTTTTTCTTTTTATTTTACAAACTCTTAAAACTAATTTCTAAATCTAAACGGTTTCACTACGCTTCGTCCTGACCGAGTCTTGTAGCCATTAGCAGTATTCACTTTATCACTTTCTTGACTCACATTTACAAAATTATCATTACAAGGTTGTTTTTGTTCAATCTGTAATGGTTCTGTCAGTGTATGGTTTTTGTTTCACAACAGGGACTTCAGTCACATCGAAATGTTCAGGATCGATCAAAGGACTATATTCAAAGGGATTTGGAGAAGCCTTCATAAAGGATGAATTCCTTCTATACACTTTTCCAAACTCATCTTTCACTAAATAAGATCTAGGAGTATCATGTTTTGATAAAATTTCTGCAGGAACCCAATGATTCTCTTTTTTCAGCATGACACTCTGACCTTGCTCAAAAGGTAACCGACTCTTTGCATGTTTATCATGATTCACCTTTGCCCTTTCTCTTTTCTGTTTAAGTTTATTAGGGTCTATTTTGGTTCGTTCATTCAATATTTTATTACAAACTGGTAATGTGGTTCTCAAAATTCTATTGTTGAGAATTTGAGAGGGAGATACGTCCAAACCAGTCAGAGGCGAAGTTCTATATTCGAGCAACGCTAAATGAATATCAGTGCCGGAATAATTGCATTTTTTAAGAATACCTTTCGATATACCAACAGCTCGTTCTGCCAGTCCATTTGACTTAGGATAATGAGGACTTGACGTTACTAACTTAAAACCCCACTCTCTTGAAAATTTTATGAATTCTTTAGAATTGAATGGCATATTATCAGATACTAAAGTGCTTGGAATCCCCTGATTCGAAAGATTATTTTTAATTTGTTAATAATTTCACAAGCTGTTTTATATTCAAGTGGAAGTATTTCCAACCAATTGCTATAATAATCTATAACTGTTAAGTAATCACGGCTTGCATATGTAAAAATATCAGCGGCAATTTTGTTAAAGGGAATTTTTGGTCTTTCATGGGGAATTAGGGGTTCTCTTTGAACAGCCTCACTATACTTTAAACACGTTTTACATTTGAGTACAAAATTTTGAATATCCTTCGACATACCCGGCCAATAAAAGATTTTCCTAGCTCTAGCCTTAGTTTTCTCTACTCCAAAATGTGCTTTATGTAATTTTGACAACATTTGATCTCTTAATTTTGATGGAACTACTAATTTGTAATCATTGAAAAGAAGATTATTTCTAACATACAAATTATTTTTAATTTTCATGAAAATTTTGAGTTCGGAATCTAGACTCTGTTTTCTAGTGTCAGGCCATCCAGTATTACAAAAATATATTACTTTACTTAGAACTGGATCCTTTTTAGTTGTTTTACGTAACTCTTCTAACCGTTCTTCAGATATCGGTAAGTCATACTCAACAGAGTGTACAACATCCAACATGTCTGCATCATCTTTAACTTGCGATTTAATGAATGACCTTGATAAGAGATCAGCTATATACATATATTTCCCAGGTAAGTATTCAACTGAAAAATTGTATTTTAATAGCTTCAACTTTAGGCGTTGTAAACGATTACTAACTTTACATATGTCTTTCTGATTTATCGACACTAACGGTTTGTGATCAGATTTAACAACTATCTTCCTACCATATATATAGTGATGAAATTTATTCAAACTGAAAGAAATTGCTAAGTATTCTTTCTCTATTTGAGCCCACCTAGCCTCTGTTTCTGTAAGACTTCTTGAACAAAAGGCAACAGGTTGCCCATTTTGCAACAAACATCCACCTACGCCATGTTGGCTCGCATCAGTTTGTATTTCAATAGGTAAAGTATCATTAAATATTTGCAAAGTTGGTGCTTTAGTAATTAATGTTTTAATTCTACCAAAACATTGAGAATGTTCTTTAGTCCATACCCACTCAACATTGTTTTTTATTAATTCTCTCAAAGGAGAAAGCAAATCTGACAAATTTGGTAAGTACTTAGACAAGTAATTTATCATACCTAAAGTCTTTAATAAATCTTTCTTATTTACAGGTTCACCTAATTCTAAGATGGCTTGAATATACTGCGGATCAGGTTTAACACCTTCACCAGAAAATATCTGACCTATATAACTTACTTGACTAACTTTGTACTGTACTTTATTTTTATTAAACTTTACACCAAAGTCTTCAGCTCTTTTAATTACTTGTTTTAGAACTCTATCGTGTTCTTCCTCACTTTCAGCACCTATTATAAAATCATCAAAGTATATTCCAATGGGTAGATCCCCAAAAATTTTCTCGTTTACTCTCTGAAAAACTTCTGGACTAACTGTTAACCCAAAAGGTAACCTTTTAAAAGAGTATTTGCCAAATGGTGTTATGAATGTACAATATTTACTACTTTCCTTGTCCAATGGAACATGATAAAAACCTTCTTTTAAATCTAATACAGTAAATATCTTTTTGCCTTTCAATTTCAAACCTAACTCTTCTATAGTAGGGATTGGAAATTGATCGGGACAAACATATTTATTTAAATGTACTGGATCGAGACACAATCTCAATGTACCATTTGGTTTTTCTACAATGACAAGGTTATTAACCCACTCGGTTGGTTCCTCCACTTTTACAACTATACCTCTATTCTCTAAATCTTTAAGAGCCTCTTCTAGTTTCGGTTTTACTGTATCTGGTACCCTTCTACAAGAACTAACTACAGGGACAGCATTTTTATTTAATACAATTTTATACTTGTATGGAATTTTACCAGTTCCCTCAAATACATTTCTGTGTTTTTTAATAAATTCTGCTTCTTTATTTATATTTGATACTTTATCAACTACCTCAACTTTTTTCACCAAATTTAATTTTATGCAAGTATTTAAACCAAGTATAGGCATACTATCGACATCAACCATTACAAATTTCACATTACAGACTTGACCTTTTATATTACATTTTAAAATGACTTGTCCTATTGTTTTTAATTTATTATTTCCATAAGTAACTAAGGAGAGATCACTTTTCTCAATATTTTTACTTACTTCTAACCTTTTGAATATTTTTACTGGTAAACAATTGCAGTTTGCACCAGTATCTAATTTAAATACAACATCTTTGTCATGAATCTTTACAACAGTTGTCCACATACTTTTATCATTACTCTTAGTAGTATTTACATTATCTAACCTAACATAATCAATATAAGTTTCACTATCAGTTGACGATACTACAGCTTGTTCTTGTACACCATGTACTTGTTTTTTATTTGACGTGTTCCTAATTGACTTATTTTTTCCTTGACTTTTACTCTCATTTTTAACATTAGTATCAGAAAATTTGTTTCTAATTTTACAACCTACTTGAAAATGATTGGGTTTATTACAGTTTCTACATAATTTACCATATGCGGGACATTCTCTCCAACCATGCTTTGTTCCGCACTTGTAACAATCATATACATTTTTACTCACAGTTTTTAACGATCTATTAGCTTTACTTCTTATAATATTTACTTCAGCATTTGGTCTTAGTCCTTTTATCTGGAACTTACTTGCTTCTGTAGCCCGGCATTGTTTTTCAGCTTCCGACAAGGACAAATTTGAGAATCGCAGAAGACGTTCCTGTATCGACACATCTCTTATTCCACTAACAATCTTGTCTCTTATTAACGAATCTTCTAGGTCTTGAAAATTACAGTTTTTAGCCAACATCTTAACATCAGTTAAAAAATGATCAAAATCTTCATCTTCTTCTTGTACCCTTGTGAAAAACTTATAACGACCATATGTTTCATTTCTTAGTGGCTTACAGTAGGTTTTAAACGCTTTTATTACTGAGTCATACTTCTTTTTGTCTTCTTCTGTTAGTTTAAATGTATGGTAAATATCCTGTGCCTCTTCACCAGCGATGTTTAAAAATATTGCAATTCTAGTTGATTCCTCTTTTAAATTATTACCAGTTGCAGCCATGTAAATATCAAAACTTGACAGAAATTTTTCAAAACTCTGACATGCATTTTGATCAAATACAATACTCTTCGGTGGCTTAAAAATTGATGACTCCATCTTACTTTTTTTTCCCCCTTTTTTTTTTTTCTTTCTTTCTTTTTTAACACTTCTTGCAGTTTAGCTTTTACTCTATCTACTTTTCTTACTTTTTATTATTCAGTGTTAACCCACTACTGACACCATGTTTCATACGTGTTATATATAAACACTTTTTAATTTGTTATTTCTTTATTACACACGCTACACTATACAGGTCGCCATGTTACATCTGGTTACATCTAACACTGTTGGTGCTGCCAACCTCTACAACATAGTTACACTATGTAACATGATCAGCGTCTGTCGACGTGCCTCAAGCCAGGATCTCATATGTAGCTATGCTATGGAAGTTTGCGTAAGAGGTTGTTTTAGCTGCGTTAAACGTTGAGACCGATTTCATCCTTCTAATTGTATATATTGTAGAGCTTAATTTATTGCATAGCTTGCCAATGTGGTGGCTCCAACCCAGTTTCGCGTCTAGGAAAAAACCTAGAAAACACACAGATTCTTCCGTGCGCGCACCAGAGAAGGTAAGAGTTTGTGTTTTGTTCTCATTTATTTTAAATTTGTTGGCCTTAAGCCATTTTTCTATCGATGAAGTAGATGACTTTTTCCTATACTTCATTTCTTCATCGTTGCTTGTTACTAAAAGCGAAGTGTCGTAGGCGTACAAAACAATCTTATTTTCTCCTATGTTGTTCGGTAGAACACTAAGGTATATGATGAACATAACTAAACCTACAATCAAGCCTTGTGGAAAACCGCAGGACACATGCCGCACAGAAGAGCAATTGTTCCACAGCACTACATATTTCCTTTCCTGTAGATACGATTGCATTAAATTTCAAAAAATACCACTGACACCGTAGTAATATAGTTTTTGTAGTAATATGTCGTGTGGAACAGTATCTAAACCTTTACTGAAATCATATAATACTAATTCTGTTCCTTTTTTGTCATCTCGGGCGGCTAAGATATTCTCCACAAGGCTAATCGCTGCTGTAATAGTAGATCTTCCTGGCCTGTATCCATTCTGCGCGGCAGTTGAGAGTTAATTTTTTTCAAAAAACGATAATATTCTTTCACTTATGATGCATTCAAACACCTTCGATATTACAGGCAGTAAAGAGATTGGTCTGTAGTTTTCCTTATTGTTCTTTTCTCCAGCTTTATAGATAGGAATAATTTTAGCTAACTTTAGCTCGTTAAGGAATATTCCTTGGTTAATATATGCGTTTATTACATACATTAGAGGTACAGATATTTCAATAGCTACCTGCTTCAACACCTCAACATGGAAATCATGCACATCTCTCGTTCTTTTGTTGTTTAGGTTGTAGATAATATGTTGAACCTCACCGATAGTAACCGGTTCAAAAAAAACAAGAATTATGAGGACCCTTAGCTACATACGTTAGTAATCACTAAATATATCTGGCGTGAGAAGTGTGTTTGTGGTATCTACTCCTTTATGTTTCCTACCAGATTCCTTATTTATTACTTGCCAGAACGTCGCTGTTGATTTTCAGCGTTGAAAATGATCTGCTCATTATGTTTCTGTTTGGTTTTGTTTATTAATTTTATATAATAACTTTTATAGTCTTTATATGCTTGATATGCCTCAGAGTTATTTCTCACTTTGGCAATGGTATATATAGTGTCTAATTTGTTTTTGGTTTCGAGTACCAGTTCTGACTTCTTCCAACTAATTCTTGATTCTACAAAAATGCGTTTCTCTTTTTTCATGAAATAATAGATAGTACATTTCCAATACAACCTGTTGTTGTGCGCTATCATTTGTGATGTCACTCCACCTATAGGTAAGTAACATATTTTTGAATGTTTCAATACCGTTTTCGTTTACATCTCGAGTTTTGATAACTTTATATTTATTTTTAGGTACAGACAAGTTGATAGGTATAGTCCGTTTTCATTTTATTTTAATTTGACTAATGGGCAGATAAATACGTTATACATAAATATATATATAAAAAAAATTATTTACTATTTAGTCAGATTAAAATAAAATGAAACGGAGTATACCCGAATTAGTTGCGTCATATGATCGGAGATGTGTGTTTCCACCGTTCTGGCATCTATTGTGTCTGGATTATTTGCAAATGTTGTTGCGCAAAAACAAAAAGTTGTCTATACAACTTTTTGTTTTTGCGTTTCTACCTATCCTAGAGTAATCCTTTAAGGCAAAAAAGAAGTCAAAGGAATTGCAGACTTCAAGAATCTGTGTTCTTTCTCCGCCTCTTTGCAGAAGTCAACATTAAAATCACCTGCTAGGTATAAAGTAGCAGCTTGGAAGGAATCTGAAATATTCGTTAATACCGAATTGAATACATCTAAGAAAATATTTACGTCTCCGGGTGATGGTCTGTATACGGGTATTACTATTTGTTTCATCTAGTTGTACTCCAGGAATTTCGATATTTCGTTCATTAGAGAAGTTGCTTATATGTGACAGTTCACTTATGTCGTAGCTCTCACGCACCAATATCAGCCCCCTTTCCCCTTTCGGTTTGTCCTTCCGTAGCATCCACCAATTTTATAATTTTTAATATGCAGTGCTTTTATTATGTTTGCGTTCAACCAATGTTCGGTGATACATACGATATCAATTTGATTAACTGCTAGAAATAATTTCAGCTGGTCTTCTATTTTATTTACAGTTTTTCGCACCCTCGCGTCGAAAATTCATCTTTAAATTTAGGAACCGGAAACGACGCACTGCTACTCCTACTGGCCATATATTCGGACACGTACTCAATCGGAATGGACACGCGGAAAGATGCACTAATATCTGTTCCCTTTAGTTCGACACATTCAAAAGGAATTGCACCGGTCGTCACTTTAAGATGTTCTAATACTTGAATTGCCATCGTTTCATTATTAAGTCTGTAAAGATGCAAATGACCCTTTCTTGCAATACTTTTAATAGTAGACTCATGCTATCCAATTATTATATTACTACTACGTCGATTTGCTACCGTATCAATTTTATTTACGTTGTCATTGACGATATTATTTTCATTTTTTCTCTTCTTTCGATTTGAGAGCCATTGACCTCCACTATTTTTAAATGTTGGAGAAGAAACCGTACTATTCTTTTTCTGTTTCGTATTTTTGTAAATTTTTTGTTCTATAACGGTGTCGTCAGAGTATATGCTATCGTTTGAATCGTCAAAATTATCTCGGACATTTCTTGGATTACCGTTAATATTAGTTAAAAGTTTTATCAATTGATTGACTCTTTCAGTATTTTGACTTCTGTTTCTAGAGATTGTTTTGTTTATTACTTCGTCAGTATGTTGCTTTATAGCATTATTAATAATCTCTATAAATTTATCGCTTTGAAAAACACTCACTACGACTTCTAGTAAATCTTCAGTACTTAATGCATTACGCGTCTTCATCTTACCTTTGTTTTCACTACTCATTTTAATAAGCAAATTGTAATTGTTAAAGTATTCAAGAACGAGCCACACGTGTCTGTCGCGCCGGACCAACTCTTATTAACAAAAAATAAAACTTGCAACACGTTTATTATTATTTTACCATGTTCCGCCACTGTTTTTGTATTGTTTTAGATTCTAGTTTTCAATTATAATAACTTTAGAACTGATAAACTTTATTATCTAGCCTTACATTTGTACTTACCTTGTTTTATTATTAATTAGGTTAATAAGTACATATGTATCTTATATACTGTAATGTTCAATATTTACGGACAATTACAGCATCCGCTGTCAACCTCTGAACGAGTAGGAGGTTTAGGTTTGCCACTCGTTGGTAATTAAATATCCCTCTTGCGGGGAAAAATGGAAATTTCCCAGACACCATCTCCCCTCCAGCAAACTGGCTGTGGAGCGAGGACATTATACTAAAAATATAAGTCTAGATAACGATGATCGTAGGGTAACATGGACAAATCTACTCTTTAGTTAATTTTCCTATTCACGTAATTCGTCCAAATTCATGTAGAAATCGTCTAAAATAAGCAAGAGCGTAAATTGAAAGGTATTTTAAAAATTATTTCATCAATTAAATCTTGATTTGAAAGTATTAAGAAAATCGTTAGAAATATTTCACGTTTAATACTTGTCAACAGATGTAGGTCATAGATATTGCCTACTGTCAGCTGGTAGAGTTCCTGTATGCGTTCTTCCATCCTACTTTCTTTTACAAATAATTTCATTTCATCTAAATTCATCGTAAAAGTTTCTCTTTGGGTTAGACTATCAAAATTTTCTGTGAAATGAAACAATCGCCGGTCTTTCGCGATTTAAAATAAAAGAAGAACGAGCGACGCCAATAATTCATCAAACTAGATTCAGCCTTCAGTGAATTAAAGTGTACCTTAACTCCGATCCCAATTTAAAGTGTTCGATTGTGAAATCCAAGTATTTATTTGATGAGAGAAAGGGTTAAAGTCTAGAACAGGCAGTTTCCTGTAGAGGTTATTATAAACAGAGAGTTTATATAACATTGGCATCGTTCGAATTTCAAGGTTAGTTACATTTTTAATTTTAAAATTCGTTAATTTCGATTTAGTAATTTGGAAATTCGTTAGAAAATTGCCAAAAGGGTATCCAAGAATACTCCCGAACCCACTAAGAATTGCAAAATTTAGTTTAAGTTAGAAAATTTAACATTTTAACCAAAAATCCCCTGAGAAAAATATTTCAGTACATACAATAATACAATGGTAAAATACAAAGGTAAAACATCAACATAACATAACACATTTACTTTTTGCAAAACAATTTTAAATCTAGTGAAAATAAGTAATCGCGTTTCATTAAATGAAAGTATAACCGTATTACATCCATAATGTTGTAATGCCTATGTAAGTATAAATTGACTTCTTTCACAATTGATAAAGACAGAACACACATTTATGAGACCCACGCGCTGCTACTGACCAAGAATCTTAAGAAAATACGTTTATGACGTTAATCGAAGTCCAAGCTTACTTTTCCATGTTCACCTAATAATTAACAAAATTACAATCCAAGGAAAATAAGAGTTCAAAAACCGGTTCGACAATTAAATACCTGTTAATTCCAAAAGTAATATAATTTGTACAGCATCTTGTACAAGCCAATATTTACTGCGGACGTTGGTTTTATGTCAAGATTCACATCTTAATTGTGTTGTAAACGCGAACTACTAACAGGAAACATTAATTTTCATACATTTCGTAATATGACACCTTTATGTTTTGTTCCAAGGATGGTGTAACTCAGTATCAATAAAGTTCGTCAACGACGGGACAAGAAAAAATATGGAAAAGCTATAAAACGGCCGTCTGCGTAGACGTATTAGGTATAATTACACAGTTAATTTTGACCTGAAAGATCATCTTTCGTTAATATCGAAGTTGTTTAGAACCACGTAGGTTCAAGGTTAAAATAGCTTAAGATTATAAATATTGTATATCTGTAGAATGTACAGTTTGTTAAATCGATGGCATTGTTCGCTGTTACAACTTTCTAGAGGAATTCTTTACAAAAAATGTTGAATCTATACGCTGCAATTATGTGTACTTGGTTAAATAACTAATTTAACAAGTTTGAAATGATTTTCATTCAATTTTATCACTTATTATTAGAGTTGGCATTATTTTAATTTTGCGGATGATTTAAGTTGGTAACTCCGGCAATTAAAGACATATTCGCCAGTTTCTTAACGTAATACAGACGAATATGTCCTTTGTTGCCAGAACTACCACTTTAAATCATCCACGAAATTTAAAAAATGCCAACTCTACTTATTATCATTATTACTAACCTGGGCAAATATGCGGAAACAGCCAGAGGCATGGCGAGCGCATAAAAGTTTACACATAAAATAGAAGGTAAGAAATGAATTTTAAAACGTGCTGAAACACTTACCGTTTCAAAAGTCTTCCGGGAAATCACAAGCTGGGTAACATTTGTTAAATATTTGAATCATTAGATATGTTTCCACAGCTGTTTCAGTCAAGTGAGTACGACGTGCGGAATAAATGTCTTTTAATGCCGAAAACGACCGTTCGACATCTAGCGATGTTATATTTGCATATTTAAAATAATCTTTGAAACAACTTAATGCATCTTCACACGCACCTTCACAAATTTGTCTTAATATAAGAAAATCGGAGTCTTTCTCTAAAACACATTCAAATTTTCCTATTACACACCAATTTGTTTCGCCTTCTACAGCGCATAACTGTGCGTGAACATCATTCACAATTTGAACAAAATCCACTAGCGACATCGAAACATTTTGTAATTTTTCTATTCCCTCCGCTAGTCCGAAGTAATTGTTGTGAATAGTTTGTAAATCTCTTTCACCCTGACTATCTTGAAATATTTCCTGGCTTTTTTTGATCGCTGCAGCTTTTGTCGGATTAAATTTTAAACTACCTTCTTTACTTGATCAAAATATTTGTTGTAGTAAATCGCAGCCTGCAACCACGTTTGGAAGCAAGTAAGAAGGAGGCTGACGGTCGATGTGGTTCCATTGTACGTACCATTACATTAACCACAGAATGTTTTTGACGATCTGTTGTTTTGTCCACACACAACCACAGTTTCTTATTTTTCAATTCCGCTTTCATTCTTTTTTCTATATGTTCACGAGCAAATGGCTCTACATTTCGTATCGATGTCCGACTAGGAAATTTACAGTCCGCATATTTATTCCAGAAGGAGACAAATGCTTCTTTGTCTAGTAAACGAAACGATAGATTACATAAAATAAGGGTAACACATAAATCAAATGTACATTTTTCTTGGTCTCGTATGCCACTTTTTACAGAAGAATGCCGTTTGCTTTCAATGTGACGTTGACAGTGGCTTCTGGACCAACACATTAAAGGGATTTTACAAACTAGACATTGAATTTTAGTGCCATCAAAAATTGGTCGTTTTCGCGACGAACTTAACTGCGACATTTATAAAGCAAACATGCAATTACGAAATAAGTTGCGATAGTCTACATATACACAGAACTACTCGCTTAAGTTTTTACCTTTAAAAGGATGTGTAATGTTAAGGAAGTAAGGAATGCTGTCTATTTTTAAAAAATATGGGAACCTTATTTTACGACCATCCCTCGTACATACGCCATGTACATTGTTGTTGTCTGTCTACCATTTAAGATACCGCAGAAACGTTTGAACTTACCTATTGTATTGCAGGAAGTTAGCTGGTTTTAGTTTTTAGAGTACCATGTTGATCATCGATTATTATCGCTTTCCATTCTATAACTGGGGTAGCTCCGAGCTATCCAGGTACTTAATGCTCTGTGTTAGTTAGGTAGGTCGGAAGTATTTGTGTTGTTGAGTGGAAAGCAGTAATTACTTAATATCAATCAGAAGTACTAATTCCTGTCAAGTATTTTACGGTTTGCTTAAACCCGATTACTAAGGGCCTAGCTATAACTTTCGACTTAGAAAGGATTTTTACAAACATTTCCCTATACCTAAAATATGTCGTTCTTTAGTAAATTAAAGATTTAATAATTTTATATTCTGTAGAACTTGTCTTCAAATATTTTTTGTTTAAAGATATTTTTCTAAATTAGGGAGGAAAGAAATTATCTTCCGCCCACGCACTAGGGGGACACGCTGTGTAGAAGTAATGAGAAATATAGCAGGCGATCTTTGAAAGAGATTTAGTGGGCGTAAATGTCAAAATTGAAAAATTTCATATAATCTACGCAAATAGGGTGCTACACCTACATAACTGCTATATCTGCTATATCTAAATATTTATATTAAAGTCTAGAAATTCTGTAAACTCGCTGATATCACTCTTAGAAACTGTAGCGACATATTCATGTTTACAAAACGATAATAAATGGGCCCACGGTGCATTAAAAATTAAGGCCTATGAGAGTTGCGTATGAACCGATTCCTTAAAATTTTTACATAGAAGTAACGAAACAGAGTGTAAAGAGATCTTTGAAAGAGATTTCGGGGGCGTAAATGTACAAATTTCGTATAAATCTACGTAAATGAGGGTGTTACACCTACATAATTTAGCTACATAGGATATCTTGATAGACATCTACTTATCTATTTAACTATCCATTAAATTCCTTATTATTTATAGCAGTTTGAAGTTTAAATAAACAGAAAATTAGGTGAGTTAAACGTCCACCCGTTCAACACCAAACTCCATCTGTGTTCTTTTCCGGTATCTCCACTCCTTTTATTGCCTACTATCTAGGTGGCAGGGGTGTTAGGAGATTATTATAAGTCCAGTCAACGACGATCATGGTGGAATGGCTAAATAACTTGTCGTCTGTACATTTTCGTCCCTAAATCTTCAATTTTAATGTAATATTTTCCTACAACAATTTACAGTATAAATTCGTTCTAATACCGTAAATTAAATATTTTAAGAAGTGGCCATGTCCGTTGGTAAAATTTAAGATTCGAAGGTAGCTCGTAGGGACATATATCTGAGCTCATAGAGTTACGTTTCAAAGTGGGGAGCATTTATGACAGTTTATCTAATCTTTAGTCCTCATGTACGCAGTTTGATGGTTTCCCAACGTAAAACTTCTTGTTTCCACTATGTCTTTCAGCTATCTATCCTCGTTAATCGGGATCACATCGGCGACGGCTCTGAGGATTCTGGACCAACCACCCCCTTTTGCCAACTCTCGCAGGAATTCCAGAAAAGATCTGATATTCCCAAATCAGATTTAAATTGGGCTTTAGTTATTAGTCGTAGCACCTGGCTCTCTAGAGCTTCGAGTTTCTTCAGGTGGCCAGCAGCTACAGTTGCCCACGCGAGCGCTCCATAGATGAAAATTGGTCTCAAACAGACTTTGTACAACAGTAATTTTGTGCTGAGACCCATTTGGCTAAATATCAACAACTAACTTCGCATTCAGACGAATGAAACTTTATGAAAGCGCGATGGAGAAAATTAATAACGATTATGATTTTACTGAAAATGTTTTATTTTCGGTTAAATCTCCTTTTCCACTTGTTGGAGCTCATAATCCATCTCTAGTTAGGTATTGGTCCAAAAGAAATGACTACCGCAGCATAATGTCTAGTACACAACATCAATGCAAGTTAAATGTTTGAGCAGGTACATTAGGCAACCATATCGTGGGACCATTGTTTATCGACGGCAGTTTAAATAGTAATGAATACTTAGACCTTCTCCAAAATCGAGTGGTGTCAAGATATTAATCTCGGTAGCGTATTGTTCCAACAGGGTGGCTACCCGGCGCATAACACTTTAGCTGTTAGAGATCATTTACATCAACAGTTCCTAAATTGCTGGATAGGGTCCTGTTCCCCAAGTCCTGGCCTCCACGATCATTCGACTTATCACTTTTAGATTTTTTGTTTACGGCGGACATTCGAAACAAACAACTTTTCCTCATGCCAATTTAAGGTCGAAAGCTCTTGAAGAATTGCAACATAGGATTTTAAATGTATCAAATACACCACAAATACGCCACAAATGCTTGCTAATGCACGAAGAAATTTTTATAATGGATTGGAATACCCTGCGTTCCTAAACTTCCATCGGTGCTAACCGATAACATTTCGTTGTCCCCAAATTAATCGGTGCATTATTCGAAAGTGACACAATAAATCACCTAAGTAAATATTGTTCTTGTAGATGCAAATAAAATGGAAAAAATTGCCAAAGAATCATATCACCCTATTCATGGTGAAGTGGAACAAGGGCATGATGGTGTCGAAACTATGAATTTAGAGAAAAGTACCAAATCTAATCATTTTTCTCTGTAAAGCTGCTCTCCAAATACCAACCTTTTCAGAATTCATTGGTTTCTGCATCATGAACCATAACATAAGAGTTTTTACTGGGCCATATATGCATGATTTGTGTATTAATAAAACCATTAAGGTGGAACCAGGCTTCGTCTGAGAGGAAGGATTCGTGAAGGATATTATCAGCATTCATGTGATTTTCAAACCATTTGCAGTATTGCACTCTCACTTCGTCATCAATGGGCTTGAGTTTTTGCACGATACAAATTTTATATGGATATTTTTCGGAATCTTAAAATATGTTGACAGGTACCATGTCGCAAATTAGTCTCATGTGAAAGCTTTCTAATTGACTTTTCTTGAGTCTACCAGTATCGGGTTTGCGACTCACTGCACCAGTTTCACGAAATTTAGCAACGCAGCGAACAATTTGTTGATATAAATCAGGATATGATACTGAAAAATGTGGAAACTGAAGACGAAATTCATCCATACAGAGTTGCATTGAATATGATTATTCCCCATTATGTTGCTTTTGTCTATTACGAAAATGGCTTTCAATGATGAATGTTTGATAATCTGTAGTAAACATGCTTTAAAATTTATAAGATACGTCAATAAACATCGAATGCCGTTTGAATTGTAGAACTTGTCAATAAATATCAAACGTAATTTGAAGTTTCAATTCTAGATTTAACTGTCAGATGTAACCAACATAAAAAATTAAAAAAAGGTGTGGCCCTCTCAACTAGATTTTTTTGTGATTATACCGTAGAATGATGAACATCGGAGAAATGTTTCCAGAGAACAGTAGTAGCGAGGACTTTAGTTATGCACTACGAACGTTTCATTACCCCAGTTTATTCCTGTATATGGGAAACTGGACTTTCAATAATGAATGTCTTGACAATATTTTGGATTCTATATACAGCGTGTCCCACTAACAGTGGGGACCGGCGATATCTTGGAAACTACAATAGTGATGGGATTTTCTCACAACTAAAGTGGCAAAGGGAGATTTAATGAAAATATTTTTAAATTCCAAATATGACCGCTAGGGGGCACAGTTTCTAGCGTCAACTAGATTAACTATAATTTTAAATGCTCCATTAAAAAGCTCAGTTAATTACGCACCATTTTGGCTAAAGACGTTTTGTCATATTGTGAATAATAGGTGTAGTAGAAACGTGGACTTGTTTGAAAGGGCATTCAGCGCTGTTTTAAACGTCGCAATTTGTACCACCCGTTAATGTTCAAGGAATGTACCAGATGTCGTTATCTCCAACTGTGCGAGTTTTTCTGTTATTCCAAAAATTTCAAATGTAACAATATGCTTTTCTTATGTTTGAAGAGTTTTGAAGGACTAAAGTAGTGGCGAAAACCGCGTAATAATATCTTCTTCCTATAATAACGAAAACGGCCCATTATCAGTAATAATTTCCCTAGCAATTACAATACCTGCTTAATAATATCGAAACCTATCTTAGTTGACCATGGCAGTTTCAATATTCGAATAGTAATGTCTGATCAAATCACAAAATATACAAATAAATGACAACAATGCCTAAAACGAAAACAGTCCCAATGGTACATAATGTTGTACTATTAGAAATGAAAATAAATAATTCCTTAAATTTATTTTAAATGTTCAAACTGTTTGCCGTAATTATTTAGACACAGATTTAGTAAGCGACGGGAGCTATTAACTGCTGTTTCGATTTCTACTCTTGGTAGGCTGGCGATTGCAGTATGAATCAGTTGACTAATATCACCTCTGAAGGACGTGTTTGGTGAACCAGATCTTTTATTCTTCCCCAAAAATAGCAGTTAAGCATAGTCAGATCTGGGGATCTAGCTAGCCATGGAAAAATAGATTCTCTTCCAATCCACTGATACGGAAACGTATTATGAAGATTGTCACGGACGATTCCTAAGTAATGGGCTGGACAGCCATCATACTGAAACAACTGTGTTCTTTGAATTTTGTTATCGAAACATCTTCTAAAAGTGTTGGTAATTCGTTACGTAAAAAGCTTAAGTATGCTTCGCCCTTTAAGTTGCTTTCAAAAATAAATGGTCTAATAACCTTATCACCCAAAATGCCAGAAGAAATATTTATACTCCATCTGTATTGATGATCAACCTCTCTCATTCAATGAGGATTATCTCTGGACCAGTAATACAAATTTGCCTGCCCATTAGCAAAAGTAGCTTCATTAGTCCACAACACACGATGTAGGAAGGCAGCATCTTCATGGCAGATATCTTTTGATTAATGACAATAATTAAATCTATGGTCAAAATCTGTATGCGGAAGGGCTTGATGTAACACCATATGGTATGGATGTTGTTTATTAAGATGCGATGAACTGATGACGTGCTTATACCTAGCACGGAAGATATTTCTCTAGTGCTAGTACGAATGATAAGCTCCTACATATGCAAGGACATTTATCACATTAACTTCAGCTCTGGCTACACGTGTTGTGGTAGGACTTCTATGAGGTTGAACGGTTGAACATACCCTGTTTCACGCAATCGTGTCACCAAACGTTTGAATACTTCTCGACTGATGATACTTAACGGCATATTCACGTTTAGCAACACACGCATTTTCAAAACCATTGAAAATACACTGCAAACATATCCTATGCCTCTGCATTATAAAACGACATTTTTTATCATTCAACGGCTAAGCAGCAATCTCCAAAGGCCAGTGCGTAGTAAATTCTATGTACTTGTCACAATTGTCAAGTAAATAATTGTTTTTATAGCATGCTACATTCTGCTATTATATCCAAATCATACTAGATTTTGTTACCTTTATTTGAAAAGTTATCAAAAACAGTCATATTAATCGACACAATTTTGTGTGTAAAAGACTACACAACAAGTGATCCTTCCTTTGTTTCATGGCCAACTAAGATAGATTTCGATATTATTAAGTAGGTGTTTGTAACTGCTAGGGAAATTATTACTGGTAATGGGCTGTTTTCGTTATTATCTGGAAAAAGGGAAAAGATATCACTACGCGGTTTTCGCCACTACTTTAGTCCGTCAGCACTCTTCAAACACAACATAAGAGAAGCATATTGTTAGGTTTGAATGTTTAGAGATAATTGAGAAAAGCTCGTACAGTTGGAGATAACGCCATCTGGTACATTTCTTGAACATTAACAGGTGGCACAAATTGCGACGTTTAAAACTGCGCTGAATGCCCTTTCAAACAACTCCACGTTTCTTTAATTCGGGTAAAAACTGCAGAAGTTGTAACAGGTTTAGTTTTACATGATTTAGCAACGTCTACTACACTTATTATTTACAATATGACAAAACGTCTTTAACCAAAGTGGTGCGTAATTAACTGGGCCTTTCATTGAAACATTTCAAATTATAGTTAACCCTGGAAGTCTTACCAGCTAATTTAAAATTTAGTGTTGATCCTAGCAACTGCGCCCCCTAGCGGCCATATTTGAAATTTAAAATATTTTCATTAAATTTCCCTTTGCCACTATAATTATGAAAGAATGTTTCCCATCACTGTAGCTATTGTAATTTCCAATATATAGCCGGTCCCCACTCTTAGTGGGACACGCCATATATTGTTTAATAGATATTTTACATCTGAAGTTTGAAATTCAATCGAAAAAAGTATGGAACTTACACAAACACAAAATTACCTAAGTATCAATGTAATTATTTAACATACAGTCAATCTCGCATTAGAAATTGCAGAAAATCTACATTTGGTTCGATTGCGGATCTAGTATTAGGCATTCATAATCTTTATTTGGAAGCGTTTATCAAATTTAGCAATTTCCTATTGCCGAACAAACAAATTTTCATCACGACATGCATTACTAATGCTCGATGATTAAAATTTAAATTATCCGCGTCTAAATATGGCATTGTTTTTTTTCCACTCTGCGCAAGTATACTTAATTAAAAAGCAGTGGCTTCGCTAAATAAGGCCAGAAGGGGCCGGCACCACCCACGGGTATCCCTTCTACTGCCCGTAACACGACAAGAAAACACCAATAATAACAATCAGCAAGTATTACGTCATCACTACAAGTGTGTTCGAAAAGCAAAAAACTGCATCATTCCATATAAGTGAACAGAATTTATTACCGCTGTGTGTCTGGGCAAATAATAAATGGGTACCGTAACGCCACGGTTATTTCGAATAACTACTACAGATATTGTTTCGCATAAATCTGCACGCGAGTACACTTACAGATTGGAGAAATTATCATTCTTAGATCTGTCATCTAGAAGTGAAAATATATACAACAACTAACGTTTCTCGCTATGGCGTATTTAAATAATATGAAATAGTTTTCATTACTCAAGTTAACATTTTGATTATGAATAATTGCTGATATGAGATTTTAACTATGCGTACAGCTACAATTTTTATTTTCATTATAGTAGGAGGTGTTTCTCATGATGTCCAATTTATAGGTTACGGCAGTGGCGAAGCGTGTAATTTATGTTGAGGAAACTAAAGTTTAAATTTAGATTAGATTTAAATGTAAGATAAAAGTGCTATTCCGTTTACAATGAAGTTCAATTCGTCTTTCTTCCATCTTATCGAAAACGTTTCTTTAAATGTGCGATCTTTAGGCATTTCACTTAATATTTTTTTTCCTCGGGACAATATTCCTAAATTCAATAATCGGTCATTTGTCATAGAATTGGTCACGTCGTTTTTAATAAGCCTAAGTTTGCCCATTCTCCTTTCACTACTTGGAGCTGTAGCAAGTAGTGCGTGAGCAACAAGTATTTTTCTGTTGAAAGAATATTAAACTAATTCATATTGCGATTAATTAGTTACTGACATTACTTCTACAAGTTTTCGGGGAAAATTTTTACTGCGCTTCAAAAAGTGATTTTCATTTAATTAAAATGTCAATAAAATCTATTTCGGGAAACTTCCAGGTCGAACATCGAATTGTACAATTGATTTATAAATATTATGAAAAACAAAAAATTCGATTTTAATTCCAACAACTGTTATGTAAAAATATTGAAAATAGATTGGTTCGTGTGTGTTCATGAAATCAAAACCATCGAAGTTACTATCGCTAATTTTAAAATAGAACACAAAATTTATTGAATATTAAATTAAATAAGAAACTCATGAAGAAAACAAATTGATATTTTATTGCAGCACCATCAGCATCAATGGCCATTTGAATTTGACCACCGACATCCCCCTCTGATTTATCAAAAGTGACGTTTTTTATAACGCTGACATTAACAACTTTAGTTAAAGGAAAAATTACATGAATTTTTTAAATTTTAAAGGAATGTGTCAGAATCACGACTACATACAGGGTGAAGCACCATATTCGCGTCGGTGTACATACGAAACGGAAAAAACATTTTTCAAATATTTTCATTAAGAGCTATGCAGGTTCAGTGGGAGTAAGTTTTAAAATTGTTTTGTTGTTATATACAGAGTGACCCAAGAAGAAAGTTACACACCAAAGTTGTAACGATTTAAATGGAATATCTCGTATATTATTGCAGGTTTTGATAGCGTAGGCTAAATAGAGGCATGTACTGTTATGCTTCCTATACCTAACTCAAGCCGTTTTTGAGACATTTAACTATTCTTAAAAATATAGACCAAAACCTAAGAGGCCCGCGCCTGTCTTACATATTTAAGCTAGATATTTCTAATTGAATTTATTTTTAGTAGAAGCATCAGACTTGTGATAAAATAACAACTATCCTTAAAAATTATACACGGTAGACGAAAATATACTTTTAATTTGAACTATCATTAAAGTCAAATAACTTTATTATAATAAATGGAACATCCTATATTCTTTATCGTATTTAGCTTCTAATTTTATATTTTCCGAAGAACATGTGTCTTATGGAACGACAAAAGCCAATTACCGGAAAAGAAGAAAATTAATCTTTAGTTATGGAATCTCTAATTGAAACTCTGCATACAAGATTATGACGAGGACTCGAATTTCTTTTATGGGTTCTAGGAAAGGTAGGAGATGATGAACATTTCTTAGATTTCGTATTCTTTTCAGATGAGTCAACTTTTCATAATAACCGATTAGCTAACAGACAATTTTCATTGTTACACTGATGAAAATAGCAATTTTTTGAATCCTCGATCGTCAGCACAGATAGTCTGTTAATGTTTGGGGTGGAATAATCGGACGCGTATGGTATGTCCATACTTTTATGATGGCCACTTAAATGGCGCCATGTTTCTTGGATTTATAAAAGACAATTTACCTGTACTTTTGGAAAATATACCACTTAATATCCGAAAGAGAATTAGGTAGGTAATGTCCTGATAGATGAATAGGACGCGGAGGTTCACAAATTGGCCAGCAAGGTCCCCAGACCTAATGAGTCCCTATTGGGATCTAAATACGATAATGAATGCAGGGTGTTCCAGTTAATATAAGAAAGTTATTTGACTTTGATGATAGTCCAAATCAAAAATATATTTTCGTCCACCCTGTATAATTTTCAGGGATCATTTTTATTTTATCGTCAAGTCTAATGCTTTGACTAAAAATAAATTAGAAAATTCTAACTTAAACACGTGAGGCAGGCGCGCCTCTTACATTTTGGTCTACATTTTCAAGAATAGTTAAATGTCTCAAAAACGGCTTGAGTCAGGTATAGGAAACAATAGAAACTTGCCTTTATTTAGCTTGCGCTATCAAAATATGTAATAATATACAGGCTATTCCATTTAAATTTTCACAACTTTGGCGTGCAACTTCTTTTTGAGCCATCTTGTGTATGTTAAAACCATTTTAAAACTTGCTCCCAATGAACCTACCTCTTAACAAAAAAATTTGAAAAATATGTTGCCGTTTTTCGTATATAAACCGACGGGAATGTAGTGCACCATCTTGAATACATGTAGAAAAGAATAAAAATATGAAATAATTGTTATTAAGGGGATACATTGGAAACTAAAATGATTCCCACATATAGTCGCTTTAGTAAGAAAAGCGCGTAACTTCATTAAAAGGAAATTTACAGGAGACCAACAAAGCTGTTTGGTTTTAATATGATCACAATGCTTGCTTCTCTTTTAAAGGATATTCTAGAAGAATTTGAATGATTTTTGGGAAAACATAATTCTGAAAACTTTTTTTTAATTATTATTATATTGCAGTTAAATCTCATTTTTGATAAAAAATGGAGTTACATGCTTTTCTTACTCAGGCAACGATATCTAAATAATTATTGGGCGACAAGTATATAACGCTAAAAAGAGGAGCCACGAAATCACAGGATTGACAGATGTTGTTTTATTTGATTTTAAGGCAAATTGTAACCTATCTGCGAAAGGAATATTGAGTATAAATTATTTAATAAAACATTAAAAAAAAATACTAAGCAATACGTTATATTGGAGTTTTCGATATTATTAAAAATTAACCAAACACTTTATATCGCTCTAGTTCACAAGTTACTTGTTAATACCAACTGAGGACACTACGCCTACGTTTACTGTACGGTTCTTGTCTAGGATAACACGGCGAGCATTTTTTAAATACAAGGAATATGCGCTTGTGCTCTGTGGATCAGACTACTCTCATGCAATAAATAAATGTACCACTATTAACTTTGCGTAACGCTCTATGCCATATTAATTGCGTAACTGATAAAACTACGATGTTTTGGAGTGCAGGCGGGATATTGTTAGGTGAATGTATGCAGAAACGCTCTACATTAACAGGGAAAGTCTATAAGGAAGCAATTATAGAACTGAAAATTGCTATTCAACAAGAAAGGCCTCAAAATTGTGAGCGAAAGATTATGCTGCTTCATGACAATGCCAGAGTCTACAAAACTCATCAAGTCCAAAATGTAATCAACGACTGCAGTTTTATAGAAATGAAACAGTCCGAACATTTGGAAGGACGGCTTTTTTCTTTGAATGAATGTTTAAAAGCGGCGGTGGAAGAGTTTTTTGAAGACCTAGCGAAAGATTTTCTTTTGAGGGAATAGGTTTATTAGAAAGACATTGGAATAAGTGTGTGACCGTTAGTGGAATATATGTTGAAAAACATCTTTTTTGCTTCCTACGTCGTTTTCTCCATGGCTAGGTAGATAATATAAAAATCTCACTTCGTATATCAGAAAATACCATTACGCCAGTGACAATAAGGTGATAGAAAAACGTTATTAATAAAAGGTGTTATAAACTTAACAAGCTAAAACTAACTGCTTCCGAATAGCCAACCTAATCAATTTCTTTTTATACCGTTGTATCAGAAGTCGCACCAACTTGCCTGTAAATTAATGATTTTTATAACAATAAGCTGTGTTACAAATTCATCTTGGAAGTCTACAATAATAAACAATCACCAAATTTTACCAAAAGCAAGTTAGAGGATTTGCAGTACCAGCGACAGATGTGTCAAAGTGTTTTAGGCGGATTGGCCACACGGGTATTCATAATCACCCGAATTACTTCTCTAACTTTTTGAAATAGATGATTGCAGATCCCGGTGGGTTTAGCGATTGCTTATCCAAATATAAGTTCCTCTACCAAGTGTCATGCCATTATATTACAAACAAGTACCTATCTTCAAGCATTCGACACGAAACTCATATTACAATGTACAAACAACGTAAACCATAATCTTTAATGGAGAAGCGATATAAGCGCATAAAAGAACAGTTAAATGTGTGGGCCCACAAAAGAGTAGTAACCGCAAATCAAAATCTTTCGAACGCGCACCGCACACCGACCACAAGATGTACAAGAGACCAGCGCGTGCCGTAGATGACTTGATGAAAGTTACGTCAGAGTCGCTGGCGCCTTTGCTCGCCCACTTTCGAAGTCGTGTAGGTACGTTTCGACCATAACGTATTTATATCTATATATATGCCTATTAAAAACTGGATACTATGTAGATAGATATACCTATGTGTATCTTTTGGTTAAAATTTAATTAATATACGTATGCCATGGATACTGAAGTATAGAAAAAAGGAGTGGTCCTATGTGGTTTACGGAAGTGTAAATTTGATAGTGATACTTTAGCATTAGGCGTCATATTGACTCGTGTTCAATAACGCTTCAAAGTAAAATGAACGTTAATAATCGACATACAGGTTTTGAAATAATAAACAGATAGGATATACACACAAAAAATTTTTGCATAAATTACTGTCCTTCGATTTGGTGTAACAACAATATAGACAAAACTTTACCCGATTCCTATCCAATTTAGCATTATTGTTATCTTTTTACGATTAAATTGCATCGAAACATAAGCCTCAAAAATGGTGAAACAATAATCACTCCAACAAAAGAAAAGTTCAAGTCACAACACTAGACGCTACATAACACCATACGGTAAGCAAGTTGTCCAAAACAATCCGATTAAGCAAAATAGGAGAAAACTATACCCTACACTGAATATTCTATTTGTATTAAAGAAAATTATTACCGAATTTTATTTAAAAAAGAGAAAATGCTATCCTAAAGGCGTTGTATTTCCTGCTCACACGATATTCCGGACTGTAGCTATTATATTGCACCGTATATTATTGACGATGATACATAGATGTCGCTTATACATATTTCATTCAATATTTTGCGAATTAGAGGCAGATATCAATCATACTAAAAATAAATATGGGTAAAATTACCAAATGGTATTTTATTATGCTTTCACCTAGGAACAACTGAAATCTTCTCTAAAAGAAGGGTTTTAAAAAGGTTCAAATTATTTATTATTAACAGTATAAATTCATTGTTACAGCTAATGTTTGTTAAATTATTAATTATTTCTAATTGTGGATGACAAATACTTAGTTCTGAGATAGCAGTTTTCCGAATCGTTCTAACTCCTTCAGAGGTAGAACACAACGAATAAATGTTGAAAATTTACATATAATAACAAACACAATTTGTAACAAAATTGCCCATCAAATTGTAGCAGTAAGATTGTAATAAAAGTTACTACCTGTTTAATCTTGGTATAATCCCTTATTTTTACCTGCTTTGTTAGTCATCGTTATTTCTGTACTTTAATTAGTTATGACAGGTTCGTCCAAATTTACCACTATTAGGTAGTCAATATCCCCGTTTTTCAGGATTTCGCGTTACTTTTACGATGACTTCCGCACAGCCAAGGAAAGTTGCTGGATCAGCTTTGATTTTCGGTAAATCTAGTAAAAATCTTCGCCTTGTTTTCCGTGGGTGCGGAATTAATTGCCCAATAATGTAAATCTTACTATTTCCTGTCAAAGCAGTTCGCACTGTACCTTTTATGCTGTCTGTTCCGCATAAGTGCAAACTTCATAATAATTTTTGCAAGATTCATTGAATTTTAAAATTATTTGGGGGGCGAGGGAGGGGGGAGGGACACGAAGCCTTTGTTCCAACAGAAATCACAATCTAGTCAGAGCTAGTCCTATACTGTGAAATCAGTCTAACTAGTTTGTCATTTTGGAACAGATTTTGGAACAGATATTGGAACAAGCCTTTTGGTACCTCGCTAAATACCTTGATGTGTTCATAAATACACTTCCAAGAAGATACAAAATTATATTATCTATAATTTCCTTGCAGTACTCATAAGGTGTTAGATTAAGAAAATGAAAGGAACAGACAGTAAATACAAAGTGTGAAGAGAACAATTACACGCAAGCAAGTATCAAAGCATAGGAATTAAAATCTGACGAGGTTAGGAAGGAATACTGTAGAAGGTTAAACGAAGCAATCAGAAAAACGAACTAGAATAATGAGGACAATATCGAAAATTTATAGAGAATCTTTAAAGGGTTGGTATATGCAATAGGAAAGGAAGTGCCTGGAGTAACAAAAGGAAAAAAATTGAAAGGCACGGCTTGGTGGAACGATGATATAAAGATAGAAGTTGCAAAGAAAAAGAAACTATGGAAAACGTATGTTGGTAACAGAAATCAGGATAACTACAAAGATTATAAAGAACAGAGGAAACTTGTAAAAGAAGCTAAAACCCGCCAGTGGGAAGAATTCGGTAATAAAATGGAAAGCGACAGTGAAGGAAATGCAAAGCTACTTTATAGAACACTAAAAAATCTAAGACAAGAGAAAACCACAGGAGTAACAGGCGTCGAGGATAAGGATGGCAACTTGTTGCTAGCAAATGTACAAATAATGGAGAGATGGCAAGAACATTTCATGGAGATTTTAATGGGAGATACAAACGAAGTGAGGAGTGGCAGCATAGGGTACAACAGTGCTATGGAACATGATGATGAGATAACATATGAAGAATTCAGAAATGCAATTCTGAAGTTGAAAAATGGTAAAGCTGCAGGCCACGATAATATTAAGGCTGAATTGATTAAATATATGGAAGGAGATGGTCTGCAGTTGTTATTCAAAATTATTAACATTTGTTGGCACACCGGGTGTATACCCAAGGATTGGACTCTTGGAACCATTCTACCATTACATAAGAAAGGTGATAAATATAAGTGCGTAAACTATAGAGGAATATCACTATTGATAGTTGCCTTTAAAGTTTATAAATTATTTTAGAAAAAAGATTGAGGGACACCATTGAGATGACACTGGATGACAGTCAGTGCGGCATTACCCTGGTCGTGGTACTACTGATTTCATATTTACGGTGAGGCAGTTGTCGGAAAAGGCACTTCAATATAACAGTAGGTTGTTGCTCTGCCTTGTAGATCTGGAAAATGCTTTAGATCATGCCCCGCGTAATAAAATTTGGGAAATATTAGAACATAGAAATGTAAAACCCAAACTAATACAGGCAATAAAGGATATATACAACTGCAGTCGGAACATAGTAAGAACGCATAACCACACATCTAAGCGGTAAGACAGGGTGGTGTTTTGAGCCCGCTGCTATTCATCACTTTAATGGATGAAATTGCTAGGGAATGCAAAGATAAAGTAAAAAAAAAGAGTCGGTGTTTATAAGCTTCAACAAGTCTATATATCGGAGTTGACATATGCCGATGACCTTATAATTGTGGCAAATTCGAAAGAAAACATGCAGAGAAATGTTAATATTTGGAATGAAGGCTTTAGGAAATTTGGGATTAAAGTAAATAGCGGAAAAACAGATATGTTGGTGATATCGAAAAACCAAGAAAATACAAGTGTGAACTTGAATAATGAGATCACGAAACAAGTGGAAGACTTTAGATATTTGGGATCAAATATGAATTCACAAGGTAACATGGAACCGGAAATCAATAACAGAGTAACGAGTGCAACAATATTATATTATGCACTGAATAGGAGTTTTATTGGAAAAAAAGGAGTGAGTCTTAAAACGAAGATTAAAATGTTGAGAACGGTGTACGAGCCGGTGCTTACGGTAGTGAAACACGGACGTTAAACGAGTGAAACCCAAGCAAAATTCAAGCGTGTGAGATGCGTTCTTCTACGAGCGGCAATTGGAGTGACCAGACGTGATAAGAAATGAGGAATACGCGAAAGGTGTGGTGTCGGAATGTCGTTAGAAAGACTTAAAAGGAGACAATTATTGTGGTTTGGACATACGGTTGGAATGAATGACTGCAGAATGGTAAAGAAAATATGGAAAATAGCAACAGATAAGAAACGGAGAAGAAGTAGACTGGAATGATGAAGTTGGAAAAGCATTAGCAAAGAAGAATATTAGCTGGAAAAATGCAGAGAGAATAATTTCCGACCAAAAAGCATGGAGATGTCTGATATTTCCAAACACATCAACACCGTAAGGTACAAGAGGATGGATTTAGTAAGCAAGTAAGTAATCACTATCATAAGGCATGTGTCTGTTTCTGATATTTCTCTTCTACATTCCTTTCCGTTCAACTAAACCATATTAATTAATACCCATTTATACGTACTTATACACGTAGGTAGGTAGACGCCATTTAAGGTTAAGATTTTAAACGCAATGCTACTTCTCAAGGGGGATTTCTTAACGATACGAAGCAAGTTCTTTATCATCATCTTCGAATTGGTTAGCCGCTTTAATTACAATTAGTGGTAACAAGGCCGGATGTCTTGCGCGTAATTGGATGATAGCACTTTAAGCGCAGTACCGTAAAATTAGAGAAATTATTTTCGGAACATCTGTCTAAATACAATAAAAGCTCGGACGATATAATCTAATTAACTCTTGTCTCTATACACTTCCTCATTCGAAACGAAGAATTTCTGGCGAATTAAAAAATTAGGTACATGCGTATATTGGTGAACGCACGTATTTCCTGTTCAAAAATGTGTTTTCAGGCAAAGATGTTATAGTCGTTTGTTTTATCAGTAAAATTTCCTATTTTGTGGCGTAACTATGGGTGGGGAAGGATGGTTACAGTCAGTTATTGTAAGCTTAAGCTTCCAATAAGAAAGAAATATTTATGACGCCTGATAAACAACAGAATAAAACCTACCTGATGCTCACTTGCTGTTCCCTCTTTAAGTATCTTTCGTACGGCGTCTCCAGTTAATTCAGGGAGGAGGGAATTTTCAATAGGAAGGTTATTTTCAAGCAAGAGTGAATATTATTTGTTGATTTGAAATTTAGCAATTAGATTTAAGTTTAATAAATCTGTTAAGTTGTGTGTAACAACTGACAGATTAAGTAAAATCTACCAAAAATATGTAAAATCTCTGATAAAATATATATAAAATCTGACAGAGTATAGAAAAAAGAGTACATATATAAAATTTTCCAAATTATGTGAAACCTAGCCAAGTATTTGAAATCTTGTAGACTATACAAAATTCTTGCAAATTATATAAAATCTGGCCAAACCATGTAAGATCTTTACAACAAGATCTATTTGAAGTGAGGTATTCGTGCAAGACGAGATCTATCGGGGATGTCTCGGGTAAAAATATTGTTTCGAAGAACATCGCAGGGGAAAGACGAGCTACGCAGGGAGTATTCAATTTCAAAAGGATTCCTAGCAAACTTCTAATGATCTGGAATGCTTGTTTTTCTCTTAATGGTCTCGAAGGTGCTGAGGAAATCGATTCTTGGTATACACTGGAACAATATCCGTATACTCAGGGAAGTATATAAGTACACTACAGAAGAATCAATCCCATAACTAAGGTAAAAAGTGGAAAAGAGCCTAAAATAATGAGCAATAAGAAAGAAAGAAGAAGAAGATAGTATATCACGTATCGAATCCGCTAACTAAGGAAGAAATACACACCTATTCTCCTCAAAACAGTAATTCTCTTATATCCTGCATTTCGGCAACTAGCAATAAATGCAATCCATAAAAAAACACCAACAACGGCTATAATCAAATGCAATTATTGCAAATTAAAAATAGAAACTCAAACACACGAGAGACTTGACGAATGCCTAACCGCAAGTGCCGTCAACCAACGTAACACCGTAAGATAAAAAGGAATAGCACACAGAGAGGGCAGCACTTAATGGAAAAGCAAAGGAGAAAGTAACTACACTAAAATGAAAATTACACGGACACTACAATGAAAATTTACCGTCACATGTTAAGGAAGAAAGCAATATCCAATGGCATTTTGTTGCAATAGGTACAACACATGTGGTTTCAAAAAAGCTAATATACTATTTCCTCAAATACTAAAACATTACACCTTATTGGAGTATTTTACGAAAATTGATCATATTTCAGCAGAATCAACAAAACACTTTTAAGAACTAACATATTTCCGGGTATTGCAAATTATCACTTTCGGCGATTGAAAACTTCTGGGAAATATATGAAAAAGACTTTCGGTATATCTTGAACTTACACGATTTTAATTTTCCCGTAATTCCAAGGTGGCCAATAGTACAAGACTCATCTCAAAATATTCAGTTGGTCAAACATATCAAAACAAATCGAAATACCTTATCAAAGTACCTAGAAATTGTAGAAACCAATCCAGAGCTTTGCCTCAAAAATCCACGAATCGACTGATAATTCTTTGAATTGAAATTTTCTGGAAACTTTGTGAACTGCTTTTGAGAAGTGAAAATTTGGTTAATAGTTAACTGACTTGTAATTGGCGTTGGGAATTGCCGTGGATTTTCAGTTAAGTGTCAGTGTTGTACCGTAAGCACATAACACCAAGGAGTTCCTACACAGATGTTTAGTTTGTTTAAGAAAAACGCGAAATTAAGTCGATTTCAATGAAAACCATAACTAATATGGAGAATAGCAACATATATTCGAGAGGTGAAAAACAATAGCGACATGTTCGCGGGTTTACGTTGTCCCTTTCCTTGCTTCGTTTTTTACCGGGAATTATTCCACCAATATTCTGCATGCTGCATGAGCTATATTTATTAATTTTTTGGTTATTGTTACCAGGCAATATTTTCGTGTGCATAGAAGCCTTTGTTTCCCTTCAACTCTAAATGGGACAAGGTAAAGTATTTCTTATTGTCCACAACAATCAGAATTCGTTTTAACTGAACCGCCTCATATTTTGCCTTTCTTCGTTTTCGAAACACCATGTTATGTCGGGAAATTGATCGGAAAACTGTGGTCTTTGAAACACGAAATCTTCGAGCTAATTTTCGCTGTGAAACTCCAGTTCTGTCTTTACCAGCTTCAATCATTCTCCGTTTCCTCACCTGGATCAAGATTCTTGGTCGACCACATTTGGGCAAACTAACGCACGGTATACCCTCTTCACATTCCTTTATGATCTGATAAATTGTTGATACAGAAATATTTTGTTCTTGATAAATGGCCACTATATCTATACTACTATAAACAAGGTAACTGTGTCTGCAAACCATTAGAAAATTTTCCGAAAACATTGGGACCATATGTTATACTAAACTACAAGGTATTAATTAGCTGTTTAAAGGAAATTATATGCAATAGGAATAATATTGACATCCTCTACGATGCTGGTACAGGATCTTGTTCAATCCTACTAAACAAGAAGGAATAAGGAATATGCTTACATGCAGTGTGATTTAAAGCAAGCAACTTGAAAATTTACTTGTTTTCAAGACGTATACATATTTATCAAGACGTTATTCAATCGTTTCACAATGTTAAATACATGTTATTTTCAATAAACAAAACGGTTAAGCATGCAAATTTAAAATTGGTGTTTATTTTCTAATAGCGTCTTCGCAAAACCAGTCGGACAACTCTGAAACATGATGTCATTCATACCTCGTTCTCGGTTTCAAGCTATATTACCATAACAGACCGGAAACATTCATCGTTGCCTTTTTTCCAAATATAATTGTCCTTCAACATCGCGCCATTTTCTCGGATTAAATCTGTCGAGTTCAACCTAACCCAAACCAGATTCTTATAGCGGCGTCTTTTTCCCTTTAAGAATTCTTTTTTCTCACTTGTCACTACTCCTGTATAGCCGCAGCAATTATCTGCATTTTAGGTGGAAGCCGAAAATTCGTCGCACGTGGCAATTACCTCGGTTGAGAAAATATCCTTACAAAATTCGAACATCTGGCGAGATTGATACCTTTTCGATATACATGTATATAAGAGCAGACCATGGTTATTTACGTAAAACCTGTCTTTCTTTTTTTTTCTCCTTTCCTGGTGCCTGGTGCGTGCCATGGTTGTACGAGGAGGAAAAAATACCGTAAATAAAAACATTAATGAATGTCTATGTTATCGAGGAACGTGTATCTGGTAAAAGTTAAGAAATAAGGTCGAAGTGTGGGTTTTATGAATGGAGGGGTTTTAAAGTCCGTAGGTGTAACGACGATAGAATAAAATCCCAGCATACAGTAAGTGCATTGGCAACAATGCAACAGCGCGTTTACAGGTGAGCGGGGATTGCACATACTCACACATGCACGCAGATAAGGTCAGTTTAACAAGTGGGTAGGAATATAGTTTGTATTGTAAATAAACCTATCAATTTTACCCTTAGGGGAGCAGTTGACATACAATATTGGCCACGAAACTCATGGACACATCGTTACGTACTATTCAGATCTTGCATCTATTGTCCATTTAAATTTCAGCCGATACGGAATTATTCAATTAGAACTTTATTGAGTATGGAGGATTTATGCAACAGCGCATTACCGACCGTCCGCTTCTATAACGGTATTTAGTAACAGGCTATTATTAATTTAACTCCCTTCAAAGCTCGTTTTAAATACTTGTCGCCTTTGCTAGTTTATGTCGTTTATTTTTGGATCTCGTGCGATGTAAGCAGATAAGCTTACAATTAAATCTATAGAGTTTCTGCTGCACATCTTTAGAGAGACATTTCTTCCACTTGAAAGGTAAATTGTAAATTGTATAACTAAAACAAATTGTAGTCTGTTTGGTTTGATTCTACAGTACCGTGCAATCGAATTAGGGCCACTTTGATTTTATACAAATATTTGCTATCAATATTATAATAACCAAAATTTCTAAATATTTTCGGCAATAAAATGTTTTTAATTGTATTTGAGATAATCCTCTTAAGTAGGTATAAAATTCTCGTTATTATAACCCCCACCAAATATTCCTTTCTATCCAAGGTACGTTTAGGGTCGGTAATCGGGGACTGGCTTTACCTGCTTCAAGTTAGTTTACGTGTAGTTTTGATGGTGTAAAGTGCAAGTATTATATTTTCGTGCTATAATATTCGTTTTACATGTTGTTTTAGTGTAATTAAATTGAAATTTCGTGACGTTTAGTTTTCTTTTTTTATTGATAAATTTTGTGAAATGGGCAAACGTAAAGACATTTGAAATGAGAAAAAAACAAGAATTCAAGTGTTATTAGAGACGGGGCTGTTTTCGCATCGGAAAATAGCCAGAAGAGAACGAGTTTCTCGTCAAACAGTCGACAGGGTAGCGATGTCAAAGAAAGAAAATTTACCAGCGACTTCAAGTGGTCATTCTCATTGTCGCGGTATTCGCAAAACTTCGCCACGGGAAGACAGAATTATCCTAAAAAGGGCATTAGAAAACAGGCAACTGTGTATTAAAGAACTTCAGCGTATATTACAGGCTGATAATATAAAAATATCAGATCGAACATTAAAATCGCGCTTATATGAAGCCAATATCAGAAGTAGACGCCCTGCAAAAAAGCCGGAACTTACTTTAAGGATGAAAAAGGCAAGATTGCAGTGGGCGCAACAGCATCGGCATTTTACTGTTGAGGATTGGAAAAAAGTATGTATCTATATTTTATGTATATTTTCAAAATTTGGAACATTTTTAGTAAATTCGAAAATGTAATGAAAATTTCTGTTTCTAACGGTTGTTTTTAGTGACGAGCCACGGCTAGAGGCTGTAACTGAAGTTGCTCGTTTCGTTAGAAGAAGACCATCGGAACGATATGATGAAAGCGCAGTGGTAAAAACAGTGAAACATCCACCGGCAGTCATGATTTGGTCCTGTATATCAGGGGAAGGGCTTGGACCGCTTTATTTTGTAACGGGTACCATGAATCAAATTCAATATAAACAAGTTATGGAATCAATCTTAATCCCGCATATGACATCTTTAGACCCTGAAAATTACTCTTACACATTTATGCAAGATGGTGCACCGTGCCACAGGGCAAAAACAATTCTAAAAATGTTTTCAGCAAGAAAACTGAAGATATTGCCATGGCCAGGCAATTCCCCCGACCTGAATCCAATCGAAAATGTTTGGAATTCTTTAAAACGTACAGTTTATGCATCTCCCAATACAACAGTTGACGTTTTGAAAGCAAACATAACAAATAGCTGGCAAAATAATGCTCACCTTAAGGAAGTTACAGCAGCGTGTATAGCAAGCATGCCAAAAAGAATTGCTGCTGTCATAAAAGCAAGGGGTTGTTCGACGAAATATTAATGTACGTGTTAATATAAATATATATATACATAAATAATAAAAATTGTTTTTATCAAACGTTGATACTTTGTATTATTTATTAAACTAAAACTCAAATTTATATAGTGGCCCTAATTCGATTGCACGGTACTGTACTATATCATTGAATGCTTTCGTTAAATACTGAAAATCGCATGAATTGACTTGAACAAAGCTAATTAGAACGATTTTCTAGTAATCAATGTACTAATGCTTGATTCTGAAAAATTTATCAAGAAAATCTGGTTTCAGAAGAAAAGTCAGGAGTATTAATGAAAAGAATAACGTTTTTCTCCGTAAAACTCGGCTGCCCGGGAATGCCAACCTGTGACAGCATTTTGAAGATTTTCATCATCTTCGAAATGCCGAACTGTGAGAGGACATATGGAAATCAGATGGAGCCAAATCGGGGTTGTACGATAGATGACCAAAAACGTCCAATTTGTTTTTAGTTTAGTATCCGAACTTGTCTTATACTACACATTTATGATGAATTGAATTCAAAAACTGACGCACTAAATTGTCAAATTTGGCACCAACAAGCAGGAAGTCAATGATAAAAGAAAATATGTAAATTTAAATTTTGTAACTACGAAGTAATTATGGCAAGTTGCCTCTGGTTACTGGAATTTAAATGCACATGAAATTGAAAACAATATTTCATTAGAAATAGTGTACCTTCACATCGCGTTTCCTAATCCACCAAGATTCAAATTTTGAAAAACATTATCCCTGCAAAGGACATTTTTTAACCTTTATAGATATTTGCAGAATCCTAAAAGATATACTTTTTAAATCTATTCCTACTAAACCATCCTCTAGGAAACCTCATCCAAACCATTTTTTTTTGTTGCACCCCTCATCTTTTTGACCTCATGATTGAAGTACTAGAAGTTAGGAATACAACGGTATTAATAAAAATTTCATTTAACAAATAGCTACTAATAAATTATTAGTCTAAATTTGATTGTACACGTACACAATTGTATAGGTTGTTTTAACAAAAAAGATTCAGATATTCATTTCGATTTGCGAAAATAGTTAAACGCATACGTGCGTGCCTATAGTTAAATATGCAGTTGCCATAAAATCATTAAATGTCTTCTAATTTTTCTCCAAATGAATGTATTGATATGTTAATTTATGGAGAGTATCATAAAAATTCTTGTGAAGCAGCAACACTTTATGGAGAGCGATTTCCTAGCAGAGAGGTACCATCACATATAGCATCTCTTCGTGTTGAAGCCAAAATGCGAACGGGATCATTTCCATCAAATTTAAAACATTCCCGTCATGTAACACCGGTTAGACCAGAAGAACAGCAAGCAAATAAATATACTGACTTGTGTTGGATTGAATCCACATGTTTCACTTAGAACTGCGGTAGAAGATATGATAATAAGTAAATCAACACTAGAAGGATACTAAAGTTTCACAAATATCATCCGTTTAAAATTCAGTTGCCGCCAACAATAAAGCCTACAGATTTTGAACGGAGACTAGGATTCATTGCTGTAACGCAAGCAATGTTCAATGAAGATCCCACAATTACCAATAACATTTTGTGGACGGACGAGACACGATTTCATAACAATGGTGACGTGAATCGCCATAACTGCCATTACTGGGCTCCAGAAAATCCTCATTGGATGAGTGGGAATTATTTAATGGATGTATCATTGGTCCACACATCTTTGAAGGTTATATGACGGGGCAACGTTGTTTACATTCTTTACATGATGACTTTCCCGAGTTAATGGAAGAGTGTATTGTATGCGATTTGTAGTGGCAACAGGATGGCGCTTCGCCTCATAACTCGCGGTTGGTTGCGCAGTATTTAAATGACGTACATCCCAATGTATGGATTGGTACTAACGGTCCTAGTCAACGGCCAGCTCGCTCGCCAGACTTCAGCTCATTGGATTTCTTTTTGTGGAGGTATTTGAGAGAAGTTATGTATTCCACTCCGCCTATGAACTTAGACGATTTGAAACTTAGATGTAATTCCGTTACAATGAATATGATCACAGCAGCAACTTGCAGGGAACTCATTGGTCGATTTGAGGCGTGCGTTGCGTCGAATTGGTCATTTTGAACAATATCTGTAAGTGAAAAGTAATGCCATCACCTATCCACCATCTATGGACGCGCGTTTCGATGTTATACATCTCGTCGGCATAGCTTTGTGGAAGGTAATGGCATTTCAATATTTTAAATCGTATATATACGAAGTAGATGTTTACATGTACGGATGAGGAAATCTAATTAGATATCCTCATTTGTATGTTTTTGTCGAGTAAATTACTGCAAACGCTTCTACAGAACTGAACAAATCGTATTCCTACTAATTCTGATGCGACAGTAGTCTCAACTGCTGGCTTAAACCGCCATAAGTTAATTAATTGAAAAGTAATGCCATTACTTTTCAATTAATTTAAGCCAGTGGTTGAGACTACTGTCGCATCAGAATTAGTAGCAATACGATTTGTTCAGTTCTATAGAAGCGTTTGCGGTAATTTATGGCATTACTTTTCAATTAATTAACTTATGGCGGTTTAAGCCAGTGGTTGAGACTACTGTCGCATCAGAATTAGTAGCAATACGATTTGTTCAGTTCTGTAGAAGCGTTTGCAGTAATTTACTCGACAAAAACATACAAATGAGGATATCTAATTAGATTTCCTCATCCGTACATGTAAATATCTGTAAGTGGTTAATTTTATGAATGATTAATGTATTTAATATTAAACTTTTTGTAAGAATTTTGTTGTCATTTATTATTGATGCGATCATTTTATATTAAATATTTCTTGAATGCAATTTTCGTTTATACCATTGTATTCCTAGCTCTTCGTACTTTAGTCATAAAGTCAAAAAGATGGGGGGTGTAATTTAAAAAAAATGGTTTGGGGGAGGTTTTGCAACGTTCAATGAGAAAAGCCGGATAATTGCATAATAGATTGAATTTTCATGATGCTCTTTCCAATAAACCGATTTGCTTGCCACCTACCTTATAAGATCTTTTGGGCGTCCCAGTAGTCCAGCGGAGATTGGGGTGGGGAAAAGGGGGTAGTAAATCTCCAAAAAATATTTGCAAATAAAGAGGCGCCACCACGGTTTTATTTAGAAAGAAAGAAAATGCCCAAATGTTTAAAACCTGGAAAATGGATGACAAATATAGGGGGTAGGGGTAAGTACGCACGACCATGCACACAACAATTAACTAAATCCAAGCAGTGTATACGTATTTAAGAAGAATTTAATTTTTATATGTGTGGAAGTATGTATATACCGATTGGAAAAATGTTAAATTAGCTATATCGCTATCCCCTCCTCGCTCTCAAGCGGAGGGGTTAGCAGCAGTCGATGGCTCAAGGTTACCGATGTGGTTAGTTACGAGGTAGACTGCCTTATGTGCGGACGATCTTGGTAAGAATTTCTAGACTATTTACTTTTTTTTTCTTTCATTTCATCAGAATCTGTTTTTATTTTCGTCGTTAGAATTTCTTATTAATTTCGTCTAAGCTTCGTAGCAACAACAAAATAAATATGCGAAACTCTCATTTCCAGGTGACCTTGGTTTCAAATTATTACGTGCGCTCTTCGCACAATAAGTCTATATCCCAACATTGTTCGAAGAGTACTAGCACGAATTGCTCGATTTTCACTCAGTCCTCTCCACGCTCTCTCGCATATACGGCGAGAGAGCGGGGAGGGGATACCGATATAGCTAATTTCTCATTTTCCCAATCGGTATATACATATATGTAGAGTTCAAAATTACAAGTTGCGGATGAATTTATATGTTTATGTATTTTAAAACAATGATCCATTTAACTCAATAGGAAAAAAAAATATATAAACTCAAATGTCGTTAAATTAAGTAGAAATGTTTGGCCCAAACCTTCTTTACAATAATAAATACACAACTAAATACAAATATTATCGTAGTCAATACATAAACGCCATTTCGAAGAGTTAAAGATACTAAAACGTTAATATAATTTAAAAATGTTTGATTTGCCAAACCAGAATTAACGTTGTGTATATATATTTATGAGCTAGAACACTAATGAATTTTATAAATGTAATTAATGAACCTAAATATTAAAAGAAAGAAAGAAGTCGGTTGATTGTAAGGTACTTAGCGGATATAGATTGATGTTACATACGGTGGTGAGAACAGGTAGGATTCTCCAGTAACCTATATATGCTGGTACCGTATAAAATTGATCTTGCACAAGACCTAATAGTTATCCAATTCGAAGTAGGGAGAACTAGTTATCCAGAGAAAATCCAAATCTAATTATAAGATGCCAATTACTAATTCTTAATCCCGAATTCTAATTGTTAATTGGTCATTCCCAAGAAATTCCAAATCTTTAATTACTAGTTACTAATTCCAGTTACTAATTACAAATTACTAGTTCCAGTTGCCAAGTACAAATTACTAAATGTCTAAAAGAGAAGAACAAAAAGGAAAATAAGAATCCGATACAAGAAAAGGAAGTTACAAGTTAGATACCTAAGATGGAAGTAGGCAAAAGAAGCGTGGACGCTTATAGGTGAACGTTTTAGTGGGTAAAATCCAGATAAATCCTGCTGTACGGTATTACAATATTGCTAAAGCTTACAAAACCTGCACTCAGCAGTAACCAAATATTACCAAAAATCAGAATTTCCAATCACTTTAAAACAAGTTTCTAGCAAGCCGACCAAGTACGTTCAACGTCCTAACATACGACTAAGAAGCCGGAAGAACTGCCAAAATCAAAACTTTACCCAAAGAACTGTCACACCCTAACCTACAAATTTCTTAAATTTATATTTAAGATACTTCAAATATTTCATTTCGCGCCAATTGCTCCATTTTAATATATAACGAAACTGAACACCTGCAAAGGATGACATCACCGCGTCTACAAGGCGTAGTATTTCTGTGTACATGTTTTAGTTAATTTCATTCCCCTAATTTGTCCTATGTTTTGATCTTTATTATTTAATAAAACCATTAATATTAATCCTTTCAAAATTCTACACCGCCAATAATCTTTATTTTGAACTCTACTTGCCTATGATAGCAATAAATTTGAGTTATATTCTTAAACTAATGAGATATTTAATAATTAACTGTTTAGGAACTAGTCGTTCCCGTTTCTTTCAATTCTTTAAGCCCCGTAGGTTCTTTGTTTATCAAAGAACATAAATGAAATTTTGTCAACAAATAGTATAACTTCCGATTTACATTTTGGTATTAGTTAAATTAGATTTCATCCGTAGCTAATTGTTGTAATTAGCAATTATCCAGTTCAATAGACACGTAAATACGTCGCTAAACACCCATCTCGCATACGTCATCATATCTTTGCTTCCGCATTGGTTGAATCAGATCTCGCGATCCCCCATTGGATTTTCGTAAAATACGTAAATAGAGGCGTTCTGACGCCAAGAAGGAATTATGAAGAATTAGTCACGAGATCGAAGTTACACATTAGTTGGCAGCAGCAGTTAGTGTGGCCATAAGTGGCCAAATGTGTTAGAAACCTGGTTTCTTCTGAGGCACCACAATTTGTCGTTTGACATAACCCTACTGGGGGATATATGGTGCCCGAGGTCCTGTTTTCCCAACGACTTTTGTTTTGCGTTTACATTTGTCGTACTGAGTCGTATGGAACATCGCACAAGTTGCGGATCTTAAGCTTTGGTTTCTCCACCTGGATTGTGTCTGCCCGCTAGTTGTCAACCACCGTTTCCTCGATCTGCGAGCCCGGCGCCCGTTCTTTCAACTTCACCGCCGCTAGAACACCTGTACCACCGTATCTTGCGGACAAACCTCCTTCCCTCTGCGTGTCTCTCCGAACCCAGTCTTATGTAAGTTCATTTAAGATATTTTATATAACGTTGCGAATCACAATTCACATTTCATTTTGATTAAACTATTTGGTGCATTTAGTAGTCATTCTTTTGGTTAATTATGATTCGTACCTTAATATCTAAGAACTGCGCTTAACGCCATTACTACTGCCCGTTCTAGAAACTTGTAAATTTAATTATTAATCTTGTTGTTTAGATTAGTATTAATTTTTAAATATTTTCTTTGACGCTTTTATTCATTTCTTTAACTTTGTTAATATTTATAGTAATTGTTTTGACCCTGAGATATTAGTCTTTTTGTAACATTTTGTTTATCTTTTTTCTTCATTCAATATACAGTTTGTTCAAATATTTGCTACGTTTCGAATTTTCATTTGTATACTCCTTTCCTTCCTTCCCGAAAACTCTGAATGGTTTCTTAAAGGAAGTATCGACCAGCAGCCAGGCGACGAAGCTAAACAAGACATTCAGTGGCGCCCCAATTAACATCGGAATTCTTGCTAAGGAATTCCAACACCGGGTCGCCGTCTCGGCGAGGAAATACAAAGAACCTTCAACTTCCGCAATAAAAATAAATTTTGAACGCCGTTGCATTATCATCTCACTCCTTGACTCCTCTCCTTGTAACTCTACGTTAAATAGCAAACTGAACAGCACCATTCTTTAAAATCTGTCTTATTTTCATCATTTTTTTTTTGTGTTTAACCGTAACAGAACATAGATGTAGAATTCTTGTTCTTTTCCAATACCGATAATGAACCAGAATTATCGTAAAAAAGAGATAACAATAAATAATGATCCAAAAGATGAAAAATAGACGATAAATAAGAATATGAAATTAATTTGGAAAATGTATTGATACGCCAATCGAACACAGATGGCGCAACCAGTATTAAATCTGAATTTTAACCTGAGTTAAATATTACAAATTTATTTCAATTTTGCACTAAATAAAATTTCAACCGTTACAGTTTCTTAGAGGGTGGTTTACTAAAGGTAAAAAGCATATCTTTTTGGGTTTCACAAACCATTTTCAATGATACCTTGCTCGATCTTATATCTCTACAAATAAGGAAGATATCGCTTGTAGCATTGAATCTAGGACACTCGGTATAATGTACAATTTTCTTTGACTAAATGCGTCTGTTTCACAATTAAATGCAATAATTGCTGCTATAAAATTTGAAGTGAAAGTTAGGAAAACAGCGGGAAAATTTAGTATCTGAAGTCTATTGTAACAGGGCTAGAATTGTTGATAGGAACTGTATCTCAAGAAACTAGAGGCAGATGTTTCAAAATTGTTGATTTGGTTCACTTTTTCGAATTAGAATACATCCGAGTACCTATACGTTTCTCAAAGTACACTTTTTTGTAGAAAAATGTAAATAACATATACAGATGGTCAATTCGCATTCTGGCCTAATATGGCTAGGTATCAGTAATCTTATAGGCTTGTAATTAACTAACTGTGAATTAATTTTATTGGAATGTGCAGTATGTGCATAATGTTCCTTATCTTGGTCTGTTGAACGTTTCTGGAGACGTATGAAGCAAGCTAAAACTAAAGTTTGACGTAAGGTAGATTGGATACACACAGTATAGGTTTGCCACATAAAAATATAACAGCTATACAATCGATATTGAACGAAACTGAATGAACGGCTTAGAATACTAATTTTAATAAATCCAACGTTTCCTCAAATAGAAAAAAGTATTTTCGAAATTCATTTGCATAGCTACTGGCCGAACGGATTTTTCATCCGAGAAATCGTTGCATATTTATTAACCTAAATGTTTGTATCCATTAATAAAAGTAAATACGAGCCATGTAAGTCCATTGATAATTAAAATTACGAAACCTTTCGTATATATGTACACATACAGATAGTATATGTATAAGCGTACACCTAACAAATAATATATTCCCAATGGCAGTTGCTGCCGCTATATCGCGTAATTAATTGAAGAAAACCTTGGTATTATTAATAATTCTGACTTGCAACATGTAATCTGCTTCACGCATCCACAAACAAATATCATTTCGTCCGCGTCCGAAGGAGGAATAAATCATTTTTTCGTTTGGAGTTGTCACGTACAGTGAGTGCCATTTAAAATCGTACAATTGATTGTGTGTGATTATGAAAGATGACGTTATTAAAATGGCTGTGGTTGCTTCTGCAGTAAGATGTAGATCATATTTTGTGGACAACTTCCTATAATAATTTAGCTCTGCAATAGCACTTGGTTTGTTCTTATCAAGTTTGATTTTCAAACAACACAAACAAAGCAAACAAAAGAGGCTAAGTCACAAGATCTTGGCAACCAGCTGATGTTACCACTTCGATAGATGATGCATCCGGTAAATTGTGTGTACAGTACCGCCGTCGCGTTCGCTACTCTAAAACCAATGGAGCTGACTCACTAAAGCCAATGAGTTCCACTATCCCATACCCTCCAGAAACGCCTGTAAAGCAGATCACATCATCACTTTTTAAAAGTACTTTGTCTTCCCCTAACCCTTCTCAATTTTTGCAATCCTAAATTAGCCAATAGAGAACTGCCTTTATTTTAGATTTACTTGTCATGATGATAACCTGTAATTTGTCGCTTGCTTGAAAAAGAACCGTTTCAGAACTTTTGGTGTAAGTACAACCCCGAGTTGAAGTTGCCAACTACGAAAATGGCACGGAAGCATGTTTTATTTGTAAGCGAAGACGTGGAAAAGAAAATTAAATCTACATTAAAAAATCAGTTGCTTTGGTCATGTATTGACGAGACCCTCATAAACCGACATTTCCACCATTATTAGTTGGCAAAAAACTGGAAAAGTGTACTGATGCAGCAATTGTGAGGGTAATACTTAGTATGTTAAAGAACTTTCAAGTCTTACCACGACAAGTGTTGATGTTTATGAGCGATGGTGCCGGGACAATGTGTTCTGTAGGCCGTTCTCTTCTTGAACTTGGTTGCAAGTGTTTACATGTTACGTGTAAAGTGCATGCTTTAAATCTTATGGCAGAAACTATTCGACAATGTTCACCCAAGTTAAATGTATTAACAGCAAGTACAAAAAAAAAGTCAAATCTCCAAAATGTCTTCGATCATTTCACGCACTGTGTCCTGGTATTCGTGAACCACTACAGCCGATTCTTACACGTTGGGGAACAGGCAGGTTGCAGACAGCTCTTTATTATGCTGAATATTTCAAACAAGTAAAAGCTGTTATTCTACAATTCAATCCTATCGAAGCTGCAGCTATTAAGGAGAGCCAAAGAAAATTTCAAGATATTTCCGATGACAGAGTTACAAACTATAAAGGATTATATGACGCAATAGAACAATTACAAAATAGGGCGTTCTCGTTAATGGAGTCACTGGAAATAGTGGACGGAGTACATGCACTGCTACGCACTATACATGAGGCAAACTATAATCGCGTTTTAGAAAAGTTCGAGAGTGTGTTAAAGAAAGATTCCGATTTTATCAGATTAAAATAAATTTGTGATGGTGCATCGACTAATCCATTAACTGAATTCAAAGAGTGTTTTAATCATGCATGTATTACATCTGTAGATGTCAAATGATCTTTTTCAAAATATAAACATATTTTTTCACCACGGCGAAGATCGTTCAACGAGGCAACCGTGGAAACATATCTACCGCTGTCAACTTTTTACGACTCTTATCCAGTGGGTGATAATACTGATAATGGATTTTCTACTATAATGTTCGGTAATTCCGATGCAGTCCGTCAACTTACTTTATAACGCTGCTTAAGAGGGCGAGTGTTTCACAACTTTCCAGATATTATAATTCTTATATGGTTTTGTTATTATTATTCGATTTATTACTTACTTTTTGGTATTGTACTTACTGAAGGAAGCAAACGCCTATGCCGTGTGGAGACATTACCTCGCTTTATTTATTACTATGGCAAGCACTTTCTTTGCGATCAAACTGAATCAAAATTTATTTGAATATTTTTGCGTTTGATCATTCTTCTCTTTCTTCATGAGATGTTGGTTTATTTAGAGGCCACTAAAACTTATTTATGGAAAACCAAAAATTCCGACACATACGCCCTTATTGCACCGAGAAAATTATATACTTAAAATAAAAAAATATATAGTAAAATATGTAACGGCACTTTATCTTAAATCTAACTTTAATTTTTGTTAGAGCAATTACATATTTTGCTGGATTAAATAATCGTATTGTAATTCTTAGTATAAATTCTTCTCATTTTAAAAATACAGGGGTTTGCTGTTCCAAAATTTTTTTCTGTGTTATATTGTGCTACTGCGGTCTGTACTTTTGTAAAGGTTTATGGGTGTCCTGAATGTTTTTCTAAATCTACTCGTATAACTGGATGCTTCGTTGTAGTTACTTATTTTCGTATTTCAAGGTTTTAATTTATAGTCGTAAGTGTTACTGTTTTTCTCCAAATCCAATTGTACGATTTTGAATGACATTCCCTGTACAAACCACTTGGATCACTTTTTCATCTTTCATTGCCGGCTGGACGCGGCCGCGTGATGCCATAAGGGCCGCACGCTTCTGTTAGGAACTGTTTGGATTACTTAAATGTCATTACAAACTGGTTTTTATCGCTTAATAATCTGTTGGTGAGAGGTGCGTTCGCATTATTTTTATCCGCATTTCGGTGTCGGATTCGACCGTATTAAAAGATTCGACGTTGTCGAATCTCTCATGCAACGTTTATGTATTATGCATAATGGAATAGATAGCGGCGTTTCGCCTCAAGCAAAAACAACCGAGCTATTGCGTAAGCCATTCACAAATCTCTCTTGCTTCCCGCGTCTTGTCACCCTTCTACTTCATTCATCCGATTCCATATACGGTGTATTCTTGCACAATTTTACACACACACACATATGCACAGATAGTTATAGACGCACTGTTGTTGCTTAACTATTCGAGGACTCCAGCGGCTCATTCATATTGGATTTCTGTTTAGTATTCAGCAGCGGTGAGCAACGTAGTCACTTTATAACAAGACAACAGATGTATCTTTTGAATTTAGTAATGCGATTTTGTATTCGTTTTGCGTAGGTATTAACAAACGCTTTACTAGAGGAGATTGTTACAAATTCGAATTGGAAAAATATGGCAAAGTTATGTAGTTAAATCTTAACAATTTTGAAGTTTTTGTAACAAATAAAAATAAAACTGTATGATTCGAGCTATAAAGTTTATACACAGAAATTGTAGTGAGTGTGATGGAAGGGAGTTTCAAGTTTCCAGAAGTGTTGAGTTTACTCCTTAAATTTAGTTGAAACTTTTCTATGAAACCTTATACAGTGAGTTCCTAAAGTATCCCACCACCCTCTAACTTTTGAACGACAGAAGTTAGCGTTTTTAAAAAAACTAGGTCTATTTATATGTTTGTGAGCTATCTTCTGTCGCTATCAGAAGTTCAATTGCATTTCCGGTGTCACCGGAAGTGGCGTCAACTTTCTTGTTTTAAATAGAACACCCTGCATATTTTTACGTTCTTGGAAAGGTAATCGAAATGCGAATCCAACAGTACCACGCATGTTGTACTTTAATTTAAGAAATATGGCGATATGCAGCAATAAAAGTGTTGGTAATTTGTTTTTGTTGTTACGCAAAGTAGGCTAGGAAAGAACGCCAAATTGTTTTTTATGATGCCAGACTGATCTAAAGAGCTATTTGCTACGCAAAGTAATCATAACAATTGCCTGTATGATGATGCCGGTATTTTGTATTTCGGTTCAAATCACTGGAAGAAACCAAAAATGTTCTAATATACAGAATGTTCCATTTTAAATTATGATTTCGGTTTATTTATCTATTTTAACGATTCTTTGCAAGTATATTAAGAGTTATTAGATATGTATATCTTCATGAGAAACATGTTGCAAGTCAATTTTCGAAATTGATGAATTTTAAATGAAAGAGAAGGAAAAACCGTAAACATGAAAATTAGGTAAAAACGATTGTCAGTCAAATATTCGGATTTGGATTTTTCACATGAGTTTCGAAGACATCTATTCAGGCGAAGAAGAAGTAATATATATCTAAATGTCGCTGATCTACTCCAAAATTATGTGTTTATCTACACATTTTTATGACAAAAACAACTGATTTATGTCATACTTACTTTTCTCTACTATGTCTAAAAACTATAATTTTTTCCTGATGTTTCGATGACCAAACAGTTGCCACATAGGTGAATAAAGGAGCGTTTTGATGGTTCAAATATAGGTTGCCTGCTCGTTACCTCCGATATTAAACAAGGCCTAACAGCTCTGATGTCAGTAGGCTGTGGCGTATATTGTCTTAGGTGAACGATCAGCCATAAACGCGTTTATACGTTCGAACCGTCTCTGCGTTTTGAATTGGGTTATCCAAATTATATTGGTTTTATTGAAATAAATACTGTGTAGCGATATTTCCGTACTTACTTGGTGATACCTGTAGTGTTTTTATAGTGTTGCATAAGTGATAAAACCTTTTCTGAAACGATAAAAACGGGATAACCTAAAAACGTGACTCGGGCGGTGTATTTACTGTGGCGTGAGGTGTTTTCTATGTTTTCTTTATGAGTTGCACTTTGTAAAAGAAGATATTATTTATTTTTCAACAGCTACATATTCAAGAGCCGGCGAAACTAAGCTGTAAGTTTAAAAAATCCTAGGCTTAAAAAAGGTGCTATTCCAACTCAATTCCCTAACTGTCCGTTGTATTTGACAAAAAGCATGAAGATTTTATTGTTCAAATAGTTTTATATTCTTACGTCATATTTAACAAAATTATTGTTGAACACGAAGAAATGTTTTTAAATATGTATCATAAACGTCATATTCACAGCAGTGAACGTATTGCAACAATTATAATAACTTTATTAAATTATAATAATCAAATTATTGTGGGAAAAATAATGATAGATTAGGTAAAACACCACATAATAGGAAATTAAAGACTCTGGTTAAATAGCATGTAAATTTTCTCGTGAAATTGAACATAATTTCGAATAAAACTGCAATTACTGTATCATTTCAACCTTAATTTGATGTATTTGTATCCAAGTACATATACAATTACAAATAATAATAATTAGTGGATTAAATATGAACCACAAATACATCTTTGCTTTGAAACTTCGTTTTTCTAAAATAAAATCGAATGGGATGCGAAGGAGGGCACAGTTGACGACTGGTATCCTCTTTAAATCAGAAGCCCTTCAAAACTTAAAAAATAAATTAAAAAAAAACGATTCCTTTACCGCTTGGGCTAATATCGTGCATGGTGATACATCGTGGCGTCATCGAAGAGCGGGGAGACCTTGTCATATCGGTGGTAACGGTCTGCCGCATCGTTTAATTTTGGAATGCATGTTTTACTTTCTCTTAAGATACGAATAGTTTCCAGTAATTTATTTTAATACTTGTCTCTATGAGAATAATGTTTATCTCCAAAGCCCCGCAAAATTGATATTTGAATGCGGTTTAATTCACTCAAAAGAATTGTAATGAACATGATATAAAAATAAAGCGTTCATGGGGCAGATGATAAATGAAAATATTATGTTGTAAATTAAAAATTGAAACGAAAAATTTAACACGGATTAGAAAAGCAAATTTTTGCAATTAAGGCTGTTCACTACTTGTTTCATGGCTAACATGATGCATAAGATAAATTGGTAATGCAATAATTCTACAATCTACAGAAATATCAACGTGAGGATTTGTTGCGACCGGAGTTTTACAGCGAATTTTAAAATGTAAAAGAATATGTAAGCCATTGATGGTATAATAGAAATAATACAACTTTCTGAATCTGTGGATCTTGCAACATGGGAACACCCAACCTTGTTTAAAGAGAATGAGCCAACGCAAAAGTAACTAGGTGGCTTCATACTGTTTACCGATCTCGTATATATCGCGTTAGTAAGTTTCGTAGTAAAGTGAACCGCTAAAATATATGGGCACTGTTGCAATGTTTGCTCGCTATGAAAGTAAAGGGGCGTGGAGTCACGCGGCGGGAATGAAATTAGAATCAGTAACAATCCAACCGCAGTCAGAAGACCATCGCCCTAGACTCTAGTCATGCATTATACCCCTAGTTTGTTTATTTCTTTAATTGAACATCCTTGCCTTTTTCGATCTTTTTTCCTAGATTATTTTTGATTTGCTTTATTTTTGTCTCGAAATTGTACTGCGCAACAGATTTTTTTTTAAATTATGTTCTTATAAACTAAGAAGTCGTGAAATGATACCACATTAGAGGCAGCACTACAAATGACTGCTTATTTGAAAATCTATTATAGTAATAGGCTCAACTGAATTTTTACACATACAAATACGATTCATTTTAACAGAAGATTCCATTAATTAGATTTAGAAAACATGTTTTCGTTTTAGAATTTATCTTTAAAAGTTGATATATTTGTAACGCAGTTACTATTATTTAAACATTTAATGTATTGGATATCTGGAAATGCAAAAATGTAATCTAGTTATTTTATAATGAGGTTCTATTTATTTTTGCAATTCATCATTTTTCCTTTTAAGTTAAGAACGGTTTTCTTTGTTTCTTATACGACAATATTACATTTAAGTATTTATTTGGAAATAATCAACGAATAAAGTCCGTTAATAGGATAAAAAATCAAATAAGATGTACTACGTATATCCATAAATCTGTATCGTGTAGATATCTCGAGCACGTATGCTAGGCGGCTGACTTCCGACTGCGTGGGATTATCTAGGGACACTGAGGAGTGGAGATGGCGTTCCTACCACAAGTGACAATGTTATTCGCTATATGCATGGGACCAGCGCTTATAAATGAATCCTTACTTACCTTAGTAGTTCATAGTCTTTTGACTTATTAACTTTATTAAATTTCCTTTGACAATGTATGCATATCTTCGCATTCATTGAGTAAAATGGCCTTTAAACAACGAGATGAAACTAATTATATCGAATACCGTGGTTCAATAGCTTCATAATATTTATGATTTGAATCGATACATTCGAACATAACTTACGCAACTTTGTAATAGAAATTGCAAAGTCTCTTATTGGTATCTTACCCATAAAATGTTAGATTTTATGTTAATGTTGATGCAAGATCATAATCATAAGAAATATCTCTACATTCAAAGGATTTCTGTGTATATTAGTAAGTAGAAACAACAAAGTATTTGAGAGGAAATGTTAGCTTATTTAGAATTCCACCATTACGCTATCCCCATTGGCAAAGAGCAATAGAATAACAAGGTAAGTAAAACATAATTTACAGTTACCTGCTAGGCTTTACGCACAGTCTTTTAAACTATGTACCTATTACCTATCGATAATATAATATGTATGCTTCAGCGTTGTAAATCAATCGTGTTTATTGCATAGCTGTGCAACACTTGCGTATGATATATGACTACGGAATATGGGTTAAAAGTCTTAAATGCATATTTATGAGGTACAAATCTAGGTGTCACTTTTACTAACCGGGCGAATTTTCCTTTTGCTGCAATAGCTGGTCAATAAAATTGTACGCTAGCCGATTTTATGAGCTCCAGGATATTAGGTAATAGAAACTGCCGATGATAATTATTGGTTGGATATCTTTATTTAAGAATGTGAAAGTGTTTGCTTCGGTACTTCGTAGTGTATATCTTTAAAATGTCATGAGGTGAGTATACATTTCATAAATATAAGGAAATTTGTAAACAATATGTAAATAATGAATTTGGATTAGCTATTGAAGCTGAAAGGTTAGTGTTGCACATTTTATATTTTAGATTGATGAAATAGAGAATCATAATTTCATAATTATTTGGACCTCAAAGACGTTTCAAGAAAGACTATCACAATGAGAGAACAATTCTTTTGGAATTTTTGTTTTTGAAAGAAAGGAAGGTGGGAGTTACTGTTGAAGGATAATATTTTATTCCATTTTTAATAAAGTTATCATTGGAATAGGATTACCACTTTATCTTTGAGCAAATGATTGCACAGAAAAAATAATTGCAACAATGTTGTAGGAACGATTTTGTATTGAAAATTCACATCATTGTAGAAAGCTGCGCCATCGTTATAGAATAGTATTCATTGGAGCAATTTTATTGTAGTAAAATATACTTTAAAACTAGCGAAAATTCATAAAATGCAGTCTAATTCTACCAGTGCAGGTGTGTGAAATTCTTATGGCCGGCCAATGCTCCCTGCAAATGGCGAAGTTGTCGGAGATACGAATACGTAGAACAGTTATTGTTATCTTTACTTACTCTTTCAACCATTATAAGAACACCGCGTGGCAGTTTAATATAGAATGTTTTAATTATTCATATAATTGTTACAATGTAGTAACTGTTAAAATTTGTTAAATTAGCATTTCAATAAATACGATACATACACTGAAACAATTATTGAAAAATATGTAAGTTTACTGTAACAAACGTTGCAAGTTTTGTGTCACCCGTGTTTCGTAGAATATTGTTTCATTAAATGCTACAAATTGTCCCCGTCACGGATTCTATAACTATTTGTAGTGGCATTTGCTACAATTGTAAAAGTTATTCTAACTTTGTTTGTGTAACGTTTTTAACTTAAAAGGTGCTATAATTTCTAGAATTTTCATTAGTATTTCCAAAAGCCGTTAGAAAACAATATAAAGAAACTTCGGCATATGTATAAACGAAAATGTGAAATATTCAAACTATTAATAATTTCTAGTGTGGATGAGAGTATATAATTAAATATACCCTAATCACTGCAAATGTCGAAAGTAAACGCTATATCGGCTTCTATAGAAATGAGCAATTAACATTGCATCGATTTTCTGCGAAGGTAGCAACTCGACTAGGCAGGGTTGCAAGGATTTAAATCAATTGATTTTTATCACGATTTAAATCACGATTTAAATCACTTGATTTTTTTTATTTAAATCATGATTAAAATCAAAAATAAATATTATGAAAGAATTAATTTGGGGTATGAAAAAAAAATCGAAACAAAAATAAATTACGTTAGTATAGTAAACTAATTTATTACAAGAACACATAGATAGAAGTATTATTGCAGAAAATATTCAAAACAAAAAACAAATTTAATTGTAATATTTGTAAAGAAACACTAGTTTGGCAGCTTTTTCAGTACCTAATCGATTGCGAAGTTTAGAGTGCACTAAACCAAATGTTGAGAATATCCTCTCTAACTGATGCAGACGAAGCAGCTGCACAGAGCAGTTGTGTAATTATGGAAGTTCTTTTTCAATAATATCTACGTTTCGTTGTGATTTCCACCAGTCAATAGATTTTAACGCTTTTCAAGATATCATCTTGAAACATAATATCATTAAAAGGCTCTGATTTGGCAAGAAACTTGATGATTAGTGGTAATAAACCACTATCTGAATACAGTTCTTTTGCAGTTTCTAATGCAATATTTTTTTCAGTATATGTCAAACTTTGTGTTTTCGTTGGGTCGATAAGAAATGACAGCAAATGATACGGGGTTATACACATATTATATCGATTTTTAAATTTTTGCAGTTGATTTAATGTCAGATTAGTTTCTTCAAAGTAATCTTCTAATATTTTAAATTGCTCTACAACATCTGAAATAGTGGCGTCGGTCTTTTGCAACCTATCTATGGCAATGGAAATGTGCTTAAGAATTTTGAGGTAATCTTCAGCACTTCTCTTTAAATGAATGTTTGAAATTTTTTCCCTGATAATACTGTCAATCTTTTCTTTGTGTTCTTCACTGATTCTAAAAAGTATGGACCATGATTCGGTAAATACTTGCAAGCAGTCTGCAAGCGAGTTCCATCGAACATCACTAGGTATGACTAGTTTTTTGCCTCCTTCATTGGCATATGTTGCAGATGCAAAATGATTGTTCCTAAAGTACTTTACGATTTGGACTACATGCTGTTTTATATCAACGATTTCCAAATCTTTACATAATAAATTTAGTATATGTGTAGCACAGCCATATGTTATTACATTGAATTTATCAGATGCCTTTATTTCATTTCGCATTGCAGACATGTTAGCTGCATTATCTGTCACGAAACTACTCACTGTACAATCATACTCGGTTTTTAGTTTGTTTATAAGGGTTGCTGCAATTTTTGTTAGGTAGTCGGATGTATGTGGATGCCCAGTTGTATCTACAGTGTCGAATAGAAAGGAGGAGCCATTTTCTGCAGTAACTGTTGCACATACTATGGGTTCATTATGCACATTAGACCATCCATCGAGTGAAAGACAAACGTTACTTCTAGACAACCCCTTAAAGCATTTGCTTCTCTCTTCGGTATATATTTCATCAAGCAGTCTGCCTGACACATCGTTTCGACTGGGCGGTTACATATCCAGGTCGCAGTAGTGCTATAGCTTTCTTAACTTCGGATTGCTCCAGGCAGATGAAACTGCTATTAGTTGCATAGAGGGCTCTGGCAATCTGCTTATCAATTTCATTTTTGGCGGGCTTACTAGTACGTACAACAAAAGACATCAGAGATCCAGAAGAAGTTGTGTCAGTAATGTCAGTATTACATTCTTTTCTTTTTTTGTTTACTGGGATTGAAGGGGAAACTGAGTGCGACGTACTTGCTTGCTGAAAGTTTTGTTTCAGTTTGAATTTGTGACGTATTTACACTTGAAGTACGTTGTACCTGCAATTAAAAAAAAAACATATGAGGCTTCAATTGTCCAGAGATGCATGTAAAGTATTCTAAGAAAACACATTGGGTCTGGTGCGCTTTATGTGTCACGGAATTTTACAATTTTTCTAGTTTAGTTTGATAGAGCCCGTCAAATGGAATCAATTTAAAGCAAAAAATCGTTGAATGAGCACTTTTTTGAGAAATAAAAGGTGTTGTGTTATCAGTCATAGTTACATATTAATACTACATACCTTAATAGTTACTTGCATAAAAAAATAAAAAAAATTGTATTTTTTTTCAGAAAATATTGTTCATCCAAGAATTTTTTGTTGCAAATAGTTTTAAAAAAACGTATCAATTCCAAAGCATTTTCAAAAATTGTGAAATTCCGTGACACATAAAGTGCACCAGAACCAACACATTGATCACATTGTTGTAATAAGTTTAAAAAATTTCCAAACATGGAAAATTACCATTTTTAAAAATAGTTAAAGCACTGTAGAGAAGCAGAAGCAATAACAGGCCATAAAGCAAAACGCAAAACCACCGTATTCAAACAAAAAAAAATCAAGTATCCACTCTTTTTAATCTACTTATACTTTCTCTTTATTAAAACTTCAATCGCAAACCCAAAAACAGTAAATACGAAAGAAAAAACATAACAAGATGAAACAACGATTAGAACTTTTTAAGAAGAAATTTTTTTAAGTAAGGTTCCAAAACAATGGACTATGGAGAAAACATGTTTTGTTACAAGTTACAATCCAATATCGTAAAAATTAAAAATTTTTAAAGCTGTTCTGCTGTTCTCTGAATATTGTAGTTACCGAGTTACCATTCGTAGTTGGGACAAATTAACTATGCTTCTCTCTATACGGCGACGGAGAGATAGTAACAAAGCCATGAAACACTTTACACACACAAAAATACACTTAGGCTCCTGAGGTCATGACAAGCTATCAGCTTATGACCCCGTTGGGCCGATCACTACAAAAAAAAAAAAACATTCTCGAATTTTGTTTTTATTTTCTAATATCGATTAACAAACCTGCTGTCCTAATTAACAAATAATAAAAAAGGTACTTACGTTAAAAACTGATTGTTGATGGACGCTGACGAGTCACTATAAGTATCGATAGTATCGATGTCTTCATTATTTACACTTTTACATTTTTCCCAGTGCTTTTTCATCCTCTCCACCAATCCTTGCATTTCCAAATTACATTTTTACATGTAGCGCGACATCCCGGTTTTCCCTCCGCTTTCCCCCGATTTTTCTTTGAAAAACTGCCAGATAAGGTCTTTCTTTCTACCACTTCTTCGAAACGACATATTCAAAAAACTATATTTTATATTTTACACAATATCAAAATTTTCAGTTAGCCGTAAAAACAATGCTCGCGCGCACAGATCTTAACTAGGAAATGACGCCCGTCCGCGTTCCTTCCCTTTATATAGATGAGTAAATCTGCGTGTTCTGACAGGAATTTTCAAGACAGTGCAAGTGCTTTCTCGCGGTAAATATTTAATATAAGAGTTTATAAAAACGAAAAATATTAGGAGATAGGTGAATGTTTCAGAACACGTTACAAACTTCGATTGTGCTATTTACAAAAACAAAAATAAAAAAAATCAAAAAAATCATGATTTTTTTTTTAAAATCGCGATTTTTGATTTTTTTTTTTTAAATCATGATTTTTTCCAACCCTGCGACTAGGTGACATTTTCACCAGAGGTAATTGAATAACAAATAATGAAATTATAACTAATTGCCACAAAGACATGCTGAGGAGCTGTAAACAGCGAAACGCGTCCATGTATAGTGGTTGATGGCAATTAGTTGTAACTTCATTACTTGTTATTCATAATTTACTTTATTTCTGTTTCTTTTTAAGAAAAGTATCAATTACATTTAAAAAACAAAATGATTAAAATTGTATTAATAAAAAAGAAAACATGTGAAATATAAATATATATACATACATACATGTGATGTAGACGCATCTATAAAATAGTAAAATAATGTGTGTAGAAATCTTCAAAATCAATGTGAAAGTCTCCTAACAGACAACAGGGTATATTCAAAGGCATTTCTAACATTAATTCGTAAATTAAATACCTATCTGCCGTCAAGTTATTAAGTAAATCGTCAGTAAAATGTGTCATATTTATGTTGTGGTTTTTTGAGCATAGAGTTGCATCATTTCAGTCATCTGGTAGCGTCACCACATTTATTCTTTCATGCTATTTCTATAAATAACTTCATTCATCGAAATTCATCATAAGATGTATATTTGGGTAGAAATCATCAAAATTTGCTGTGGAAAGAAACAATCGCTATCGCGATTAAATATAGCAGAAGAGGGACGCCAGTAAATTCATCAATTTTGGTTAAACTTCAGTCGAGTTAACTAGTGTTTTGGCTGCGGTTTCCATTTAAAGTGTTCGATATAGCGATTAGAAAGTAAAAGTAAATTTAAAATAAAGAAGAAAGGTTCGAGGTTAGAACTAAATTTCCTGTAAATGTCTTAGGAAACATTGTGTTTATATGACATCTTAAAAATCAAGGTTAGTTCACCTTTTCAATTTTAATATTCATTTATTTCAATTTATTGACTTTAAGATTCATAAATAATTGCCAAAAGGGTATCAAAGAGTAGTCTCGAATGCCACAAAGAGTTAAAAATCTAAGTAAGTTACAAACTAACTATTTTCCTCGAAAAAAAACATTTCAATGTATATATGCATATATATATGTAAATAAATGTTGTGCATTACATACACTAAAACAATCTAGAATATTATAGGGACATTTTGAATTATGAAGCAATAGAAAGATACGCAGCCACCAGCCGCGACTGCTTTAAAGTATATTACATGGCCTCAAAGATGACGTAGCTAACGAAAAATGAATAATGGAGGCCAGTAACTTTGTACCTCTCTGTTTTAAATTACTTCTTAAACGCAAAAAAAAACAATTGCACTATTATGCAGAAATGTATGATTATCTATTTTCTATTGCGAGTGTGTTCTTGCAATGAAAAAATACACCGATTCTTAAAGCTATCACAAAAATATGTTTCTTCACCAATTTTTCGATGTTTTCAAATACTCGCGTCTAAAATTGATTAGGCCGTTAAAAAGATGTGTTATACGACTGTATTCTATCAGCTTATAAAGCTTCACTCTAATCTGAATTTTCCGGTTGTGGATGTTCCTTTGTAAGTAAAGTGTTAACGAGAGACCTTCAAATTAGCTGTAGTTTTTCAATTTTGGTAGTAAATTGTATTTGCTTCTATGTGAATGCTTTTCATGAATGGAATTAAGAGTTACCAGGTGAATTAGGTCCGAATAACTTATTATTGTTAAATAAGAAGAATATAAATAAGAAAAGAACAAACTTGATACAATCTCTGATCATTATAAAGTTTATTGGAGTTGCAGTTGTTGCTATATTGTTCGAATAGCACTTTCGACATATGTAAAGATGAAATCTATGCTGGCATATTGACACTCCTCTGCGGATCATTCTTCAGCGCCTACGTCCGCTCGACCCCTGACAGTACCACGCCCGGCGACCCTGGCTGATCATACGTTATATCCCCGGCACGAGTTTAAAGTTACTTTATCATTCATTCATGACCATGTGTTCATTCATCAGAGTGTGTTTTCTTGCGGCGTCCCCTCCTCGACGTCGTTTTTCTTGCGCAACTTAGATACGTGCTTATATATGTATATATTTTAGATCAGTTGCTGTGGTTTCTTCCGTTCCACACCGCACCTTCACCTCTTCCTATTATAGTAAACCTTAATCAACGGCCTGCGAGCTTGTGTGTTTTTATTAATGAACCGATCACACCTGAACGTTGAATCATCGTGTGTGGGCGATTTGGCGAAGATGTTCCGTCCGCACCTTCGCTCATTACAACTCGGTCCACGAAAAAAGAACCGTTTCCGAGGCAAAAATGTAATTCAGCCTTTTACTGCTCCTCTAATGGCTTTATTCACCTTGTGCAAACGACAGAAACGAAGTATTTATAACTGAATTGCTTTAAGTACCCCTACGCTCTTGAAGACTCTTCAAATATTTACTCACATAGTTAAATAACGTGTGTAATTAATAACAAAAAGAATATTTGCTATTTACATAGAATGAATTTTATATGAGAGGACTACTGGCGCTATGCTTTCAACTCTCAGAGTTATACGGTGGTAATTACGTCGAAATCTCTAAACTAAATTAGTATCTTGAGGCATTGAGAAATATTGATTCAAGGTTTATAACACTTGGTATTTTAAGTTGCAACGCAAAAATTAGGATCCAAGCGAAAACGGACACGAAAAGTATACCTCTATAAGGAATACGGATCACAATTTAAGTTAAATGAGAGAAATTTTAAAATGAAAGAAAATGGGTCAATAAAAACAGAATTTTGGTCATAGAGACTAACAACCATGCCAATATAAGATCAGTTTTTCGTGTCAATAACACTATCATGGTTTTCGAAAATTCGAAATAACACAGGCCTGTGAAATTTGAGATTTTGTCAGTTACAGAAATCTCAGGGGGCGAATCTTGTAGATTTGTTGATGCTAAAAACGAATCCGTCCGCAAAAATTGTCTACCGTGTCAGGTTCTGGAGTAACTAGGTTAAATGGTCAAAAAATAACCATTTCGGCTGAATTTATGTATGTATTTATTGTGGAGGAATGATTTTTTTTTTGGTATTTTAAAGAAACTGCATCGTATTGTACTAGTCTTTAGCTTTAAGATCCATTTCTCATTGCCGCTGTACGATTTTATTTTAGCTGAGATATGCAAGTGAATTCATAATACTAATCATGCGTACTAGAGATCCAATGAATCATTGCCACCAATCGTGTCGATTCATAGGCTTGTAGAAAATGAGTTTCAGTCAGACCATATTATCCCGAAGATTTTTCGGCCAGGCGCCGTATATTCACACTCAACTAGCGCTACTCGGTTCTCGGATCCAAACTGATGCAAACGTAACTAATGTTACATAGAAATAAGTGACAAGCGTTTTTCAAAAATACATAGATGCAATAGTCTAAACTGTAATTCGTAACAGTTAAGATTTATAATCGATACGATTGCTGGTAATGGTTCATTAGATGCCTATTATGGATAACTAGTATTATAAATTCAAATTTTCACACCTCAGGTAACAAAAATCGTACTGCAGCAGTCGAAAATGGATTTTAACGCTGAAGACTAGTACTGTGCGATGCTGTTTTCGGAAATATAAAAAATGATCCGTCCCGTCACAATAAATTCATAAATTTGGCCAATGTAGCCATTTTCTGACAATTTAACCTAAAGTTACTCTGTACAAAACCTAATGGGTTACATAATTTCTGCCAGAATTCGTTTTCACCATCAAAAATTCTGTGACTCCTGTAAGTATTTCAGAATAAGCACTTCAAAGGTTTTTACATAAATAATATTTATACATAACTTTACGAGTGGAATTTTCAATGCTCAGGTCTTGGTTTCGTAAACGCGTGTCTTAAGGTAGCCCAGAAATAATTACAAGGGGACGCAATTTAGCAAGCCAGGGCAAGTAAACCTAAGTGAGAAATTACGTGTTGGAAAAGTCACCCAGGTAGCTACATCTTGTTGGAACTCCACACCACACATCCTTCACGTGCGTTGTGCTGGTTTGAAAAAAAATGTTTAAATCTATTGAAACAGCCATCTGTTGTAACAGTAAAAGTTACCCCGCTTTCTTCAAAAAGCGACCAAATCACGTTAAATGGAGCTAAAGCACACCATACCAATTCTCTGTGTAGGTGTGATTGGTGTAGTAATTCACTAAGGTTTTCCATGATTCATTACCGACAATTTTGTTTATTGCCCCCCCCCCCCCTCCCCATAGAGGTGGAAGTGTGCATTTCATCACGATTTTTTTAATTTCATCGATATTATAACAACTAAAATGGTATAGCCTAATAGTTCTAATGCACCCAACTCTTGGTATGTATCCTAACCGCCATATACTATTTAATCAAAAAATGTCGCAACCTGTTTTTGTTCCACATAATAATACGGAATAGACAATCCATAATACATTACACCATTACAATAAATGTACACTAACTTGTATAACGCTATTTATTTATTACATGTCTCAGTAATCACCAAAGCACTGGCCGAATGGTCAAGGGTTCAGTGACATTGCCGGCAGTGTAACTTTAGTTGCAATATCCAGCTGTGGTTGTCAGAATGGTACAACTAAGCTGTCCAGTTAAAGCTAAAAGTCTACCTATGTATATGTTGATAAGTTTTGAGATAATTTCGAAGAATTTCAAAGTTGTAAAAATCATCATTAATCTTATTATAGAATTTGATTCGTCTGAATACGCTTCCATGTGGTATATGCACAAATCCGTAACTTAACAAAAATTCAGATACGGACATTTGGTTTCTTTGTGTTTTATTACGCTTGGAGATTAATTCAAAACGAAATCTATTGTTTGGTAAGTACACTGAAAGGTATCAATGCTGATAATGTTTCGAACTGATAAGCCAGTTGTTACATTTTTCCGCATTTCTTCCTTAGTCAAATAAATCAATGTTCTTAGTTAGGTTTAGTAGCCTATAGACTTATAATTTTTCGGTAAATCTTCTCACAAGTTTGCTATGTATAATAGTTTCCATTTGATCTTCTAATCATCTATTGCTTCACGTATTTAGCCCCTACCAATACCTAATACTGGATCCAGTCTAGTAAAGATGGTTTTAGACACTTTCCTCCTCGCCTATTAGAACTAAACATGGCAGCGTTCATGTAAAGCAGTGGTTCCCAACCTTGAGAGATGGCAGACCACTAAAGTAAAATCGACTCTTCAGAAACGTTTTGACACAAAACAAGATAAACATTCCTAAAAATATAACTAAAACTATTATATTAGGTTCTAAAAATGTTTTCTACTGAGATTTCTGAGCCTGCATTTGCTTCACTAGCAGAGACGTTTTAGGGTTGCTGCTTTGCTGCAATGTGTGGTCACTGTGAGGGTTCTTTTGTTCTATGAGTGTTGCTAAACCCGAACGTGAACCTGACATTGCTGAAGCGCCGTCTGTGCAAAAACCAGAGAGTTTTTCCCACATGGTGTTGTGCTCCTCAAAATAGTCACCGATTATTTTGAAGACGTCGACTCCTCTTGAAGTGGTTTCAACTTCACGAGACAGTAACATTTCTTCTCTAATATTATTGTCTTCGTCTAAAAATCGAACGAAAACAAGTAGCTGGGAACGTTGTGCCACATCAGTGGTCTCATCGCATTGTAGAGCAAAAAAATATGATTTTTTAATTTTAACTCAAGAGCTGTTCTTCAATATCCAGCGACATTTTCTGAATTTAATCCTTCACTGTGTTGTTTGACAATTATATGTGTGTTAGGAAGGGTTTTATTCATATTAGTCCGGGCCATTTTTATACTTAGTCTTGCGGACTACCTGGAAGATGGCCACGGACCACCTGTTGTCCGCGGATCACCGGTTGGGAACCATTGGTGTCAAGGTTATTCGAACCGATGAACATGTACCGGTAAACTTTAAAGAAATGGGAGAATTCACAAGATTAATGGCAATATTGGACAAAGAAGATTAATTTTTGGTTGTAAGGAGCAATATGCGCTAGACAATAGACTAATATCCTTGGCCAACTAATTAGTGAGTAATTATAAGACTGCAATTCTGTTGAAATTAATCAATACCAACAGAAACAATGCTCCTATTATTATAAAGCAGCGGAAGATAGAAAGTGATGTTATACTTAGATGAAAGCCGGAGTAGGAAAGCATTTGACAATTTAGTAGAATCAAAACGATTTCAATACTAAAGAAAACTTAAACTCAATGGTATAATTTACTGATAATGAAGGAAATGAGCATGTCATGCTATAATTTACAACTTTGAACGTAGCTGTCATTAGCGGTACGTATCGTGTCGGGGAACATCCCCAAATCATTTCAATAATCCTGTCACTTCACAGAAGATTTTGAAATTCCATCGCGGTGTTCCATACGTGGAGCGCGCGCTAGAATACGGTGTTCCAAGTGCAACAGTTCTTTGTGCTTTAAGCATTTTTATGAAGAAATGCATTATCATACAAATTAAGTAAACATCCGAAAGGCATGCAATATTATTATATTAATTCATTTTTATCTAAATTTCTATTTTCTAAAACATATCCATCTAAAAACGTCAAAATTTAGGTTACATTCCTTCACAGACATACTAAATATCATTTTCCTAATTTTTTAGTGTTTTATAAAAAGTGAAGTACGTTTTTGAAACTGCTTGAAGGCCTGTATAATATCCACAATATGGCATTTGAATAGGTTCATTCGTGAGGGGGTGGGAAAAGGCACCACCAAATTTTTAAATAGAAATACTATGCAATTTTCACATATGTAATAGAGCTTAAAGAGGCATTTATTATTTTGATATATAACTTTGAGGTATTTGGTCCAACCGTTATCGAATTATTTTCAAAAAACCGAAAATCACAAGGTTTAAATTTTTTTGGAATTTACGGGTTCGGGATGTTCCCTTGGCCACTCGTTCAACTTAAAAATCCCTCTGGGGGCTATTAGCTTTTCTTCGGGAACTCCTACTCATTTTATGGCCTATCCGATCGTTGGAGTTGGGATGTCAGGGAGTTAATATTTTTATTTATTATTATTATTTTTATTAATAAGTCCAGTCAATGACGATTACGGTGGAACGGAGTATCTTGTCGTCTGCTCATTTTCTTCAAATCGTAAATCCTCAAACTTAATGGAACATTTTCCTACAAGTGACAGCATATGTTTCGAGGCATTTCTAGTATAATTTCGAATATTAAATATCATTCGTCAAGTACGGTTGTTAGTGGTGTTACTTGTCATAGCGTAGCATAGATTGGGTCTTCCAGTTGTGTCACTGCATGTAATGCAGCATGCTACTTTTAAAAATAAGTATATTCGTAAGGAATCCATCATTAAATGATCAAAATTTGCTGTGTTTGAAACAATCGCTATCGCGATTAAAATAAAGGAATACAAGGATGCTAATTAATTTCTGACTTTTGTATCAAGATCCTCTGACTTTTGTATCAAGATCCTCTGACTTTTGTATCAAGATCCTCATCCAGGTAACATGTGTTTGGCTGTGTTGCCATTTCCTAAGCGTTTAACGTTTAAATCGTTCCATGAATACGTGGTAGAAGTTAAATCTAATAGCTGAAGAATAGGAAAGTTTCCAGTAAATAACGTACAAACATAGAGTTTATATGAAATCGTCATAATTCCAGGTTAGTTTTCATCTTTCAATTTTAATACTTAAATTTCATTAATTGATATCTAGTTTTATTTAAATAGCCGAAAGAGTGTGTTTAAATCACTCCCGAACCCTCAGATCGTATAATTAATTAACTAAATTCCAAAAATTAATTTTTATTTAATAATTTCCAATGTTTAAAGCCTTACAATAAATATCGATCTAGAGATATTTTTTATTTCCAAACAAATTGGTGCGTAGAATAACAGATTTCAAAATTATTTTATAATTTTGAAATATGTAAAGGTGCGGTATTATATATCAATGGTATCCTTTAAGGCATCTGTTCTAAATGCTAGGGAACCAAACACTAATACATATGGAGTTGAGAGAAGCGTAGCTCTAAGGGGTAAGGACTTCTAATAAACCTTTAGCGCATATAATGACTATTTCCAAGAAAGGAGAATTGTTACTTGCGCGTTGGACATTATTCATGACCATGACTCAACGCGCTAATAGATCCACAATCTTAACAGTGGCTTAGATTAATCGCCAGTAAAAGCCTCCTATTATAGTTATACGAAAACATTACACAGTATTACCATCGTATTATCCGTGTACATTACTAAAATCCGATTACTAATCGACAATCCTCATTTTTTTTTGTTTATTTTGAGGTATATCGCCATATTTGTATGTGTGTCTCTAATGTTGTGCGATTGTTGTCGTTCTTACCGATATGTAAATTAGTAACTGTAATATGTTTTACGTATTGCATGGAAAGCAAATAAACATTTCCAATCCTTTTTACGCTCTATTACGCGCGAAGGCAAGTTAAACTTGCCGCTTAATTCGGCATTTCAGCATCTCGGACTTTTTACATGTCATTGACATTATTAAAGGAGATGAGTGAGGTCATGTGTCACGGTATTTCATTCACGTAGTAGCTGCTACACGAAATTAGATTACGCGACTACCGTACGGTCCGTCCGTGCCTTGCAGCGATTATCTTTACCGGCTGAATGTCAACGGGCACCAGAGTAAAGTCGGCTTGCTTTATGAACTGAATAAGGAATTTGCCGCTTCGTTATTTGCTCGCGGAGCTCGTCTGGTATCTGCTTTATTAAAATTAGGCGATATTATATAAGAGGCCGTGGTAGTACTTCTCGGAAAATGGTACAGACTTCCTCTTGTTTGCCTGCTTGGTTTCCTGAAAGTCTAATCTCATTTATGTTATGTATACGAGTAATGTGAAACGCAATACTGGGATGGATGTAAACTGTAAATCTTTAAATAGAGGAAATAAGAAACAACCCAAAACAGGTTAAGAGAAAACGTTGATAGAACAATTTAATCGAAACAAACTTTTACATCAAAATGACTGCGCTATGGTTACAAACAACCAGCTCGGAAGATTGTGTCTTTGTGAATCGAGATTTTTCAAAATGGCTTTTCTTCTCGTTTTGAGGTCTGACTGTGGGCATGTTTTAAAATTGTATTGTATACCCCGCATATAGTTCTTTTTACTGCTGTGAGGAGCGTAGGGCTTCCATGAAGCTGTTCCATAGTTCTTTGTTTTTTGCCATAGTTGTCAGTTCATTCCGGCCTTTTCCTATTCCTTGACGATCTTCATTTGTGCGCCTTCTTTACGTTTTATGGACTGTTGACATTTTTACGCTTATACTTATCGGACAGATGCTTCTTTATATCGTACAGTGGATTTGCATCTAATACCTACATGGCAACTTCTGGGGTCCCGCAAGGGCCGAATTTGAGGCCACTGCTTTTCTTAGTTTATATCAACGACATTGTGAGTTGCGTGAACTGTAGAATATTATTGTTCGCGGACGATCTTAAGGTATTCGCAAACATATCTTCGATTGCGGATTGCGAGGTGCTGCAAAAGAATGTGGATAATATCTACGAATGGAGTGTTGCAAATAAATTAGATTTGAATATACCTAAATATAATGTGATTTCATTTACACGTAAATTATCCCCAATTACGTATGGGTACCTTGCGGATGATACCACCCTTCGGCGCTGTCACATTGTGAGCGATTTGGGCATAGCATTTGATTGTGGTCTATCATTTCGTGAACACCTATTCAAAATCATATCTAGAACGTTGGGCTTTATGCTACGAGCATGCAGTAAATTCTACGATCGTAGGACATTTATTACGTTATATAACAGATTGGTACGTTCGAAACATGAGTACGGAAGCATTATTTCGAACCCACTGTATGAGGTACATACATTAGCTATAGAGAACGATCAGCGCAAGCTGCTCAAGTATCTGGGTTATAAGTCGGATGGTGTGTATCCACCTAGAGGTCTACTGCAAGAGGACTATCTGGTGATCTCTTTGCAGTGCAGGCGGTCGCTCTTTGCATTACGAGTATTGCATGGGGTGATGCATGCTAGGATTCAATGCTCATATGTTTTGTACAATCTAAACTCTTTAGTTTCGCGATCGTCAGCTCATCATATCTTAACATTTCAGATTCCTATCGCTAGAACTAATTTAGCGCTTAAGTCTTCCGTTGGTTTCATGGGTAGGTGTTACAATTAGGTTTGTATGGATTGTGATATTTTTAATTTTAATGCATGTTATCATTATCCTTTCTTAATGCATGGCCTACGCAGTTCCACTTCCTTATTGTTTTTTTTTTTCGTGACTATTGGATTTGTATTTGTCCATAGTCCATTTTTAGAAATAACATTATGACAAACTACTATTGATATTTCCCCAAGACATTTGAAGTAGTGGTACCGATGGCGGGAGGTTTGCAAGAGGTAGTTGGCCTCGGTCTACTTCCCTGGGGATTCGGCCGAGCCACCTTCAACGGAGGTCAGGAACCTCATCCAATACTGCAACCAGAGGAACAAAAACCTCATGGCTCATGGGCTGCGACATGAACGCCCACCATGTCGCATGGGGCAGCTCAGCTATAAACAAGAAAGGTTAGTACCTCTATGAATTTTTGCCAAATTTTTAACAAATTTGGACATAATCAATAAAGGTAATAATAATATGAGGTGCAAGGGTACGTCGACGACCTGGTAATCATGATCCGTGGAAAATATGAGAATATCATACCACAAGCTATGCAAAGAGCACTCGATGACACCTATAAATGGTGTCAAAATCATAGCCTGCGCATAAACCCGCAAAAGATTATAATCGTTCCTTTTACAAGGAGACGAAAAGTCTGTCTTGGATCACCCTCCATCGAAGGGAAAACCACTAGCTTCAGCGATTAAGTTAAATACCTGGGAGTTACGTTTGACAAAAAACTAACATGGAACTCTCACATCGCCAACTTACAGAAAAAAGCTATTACGGCGTCACGAGGATGCCCAAGGTTGCTTGGTAAGAACTGGGGTCTTAAGCTGCAAATGACCCATACGACAATAATCAGACCCATGATCACCTACGCCTCTCTGGTTTGGTGGCCGAAAACAACTCAGAAGACTGTGCAACAGCAGCTTCAACATATTCAGAGACTTGCATGTCTCAACATCACAGGAGTGATGTGTACTTGTCTCACAGCAGCTCTAGAGGTGCTGCACATCCGCATTCAGAAGCAGACTGTATCGTGTGTCCTGATTCTTAGTAGAACGAAGGGATTATAGCCTGGTGATCTTAGGGGGCACCTCAAAATCCTTGAAGATCCCAACATAAACTGTCTGATGTATATTGCAAATATATGCAATACAATTTTGATCAGCCTTACAAGGTGATCATTGAAAGCTGTACTGAGTGGACATTCGGTGAGACTCAATGCAAAAGAGGTACCCTGGAATGGTACGGCTCGAGAATAGAAGGTGTCGGAACAGGTATAGTCATTAGTGGTCCTAACTACCACCTAAAAATGCCTACAGGACCCCACACCAATATATTTCAAGCAGAGATTTCTGCTTTAAACCTGTGCGCCATAAAGAACCTCGAGAAAAGGATACGAAGCGCAACTATAAATATATACAGCGACAGTCAGGCAGTTTTAAAGGCCATTAAGGCCTACACATACGAATCTGATCTGATACACGAATGTGTACATAATTTACGGCAACTGGGATGCAATAACCACGTTACTTTGCGGTGGGTCCCAAGCCACAAAGGGATCAAAGGTGTGGTGTCCAAAAGAACCACATAAATCAAGCAATTAAAGCATGGGAGGAAAATCAAAAATCCTCGTACTGTTCCAGAACAAAAACAGGCGAAAGCACTTATATCAGGCTCGCCAAAGATAGCAAAAATAGCGCTATCGGCCAGCAAAAGGGATCTTAGATTACTGGCAGGATTTCTGACAGGCCATGTAGCCCTAAAATCTCACTTATTTAAACTAGGAAACGCTGAAGATCAAATCTGTCGTCTATACCAAGAAGATCTGGAGACGGCAGAACACATCCTATGTAAATGTGTTGCCATTAGTCGCACACAGCACCAACATTTCAGTAGACCTTTTCTTGCACTTACTGAACTGAAGGAAGCAGATCCTAGAGTAGTACTAAGGTTTATTAAAAGCCTCCAACTATTCTAACACACACAAGGGCATTTTGTTGCAATAGAACTATTAAGGTCGCAGTGACTAAAGGCATCTGTGCCATGGCCCGTTTAAATATGTGATAGCATTCTTTGTTGTGGAAATTTTATTATTGACTGTTTGGTAGTTGATAACCCAAAAACAATTTACTTAATTGATTTTTTCAATTTAGTAGGACTTTCGCAGTTAATTGATCAGCCAACAAGATTAACTTTAACTTCTGCTACGTTGGTAGATCTTTTATTCGTTAATAATAAAGATATCGTTTCTGATTCCGGCGTGATATGTGGTTGTCAAGTGGTGTAAGGAAATACTCAGAAATTTTGACAGAGGAACAAAATTCGTCTACAACATCGTAACAGGTGACCAAACTTGGATATACTCGTTCGAGCTGGAAACTAAGCAACAATCCACAGATTGCGTGTTCCCAGATGAACGGAAACAAAAGTTGTTCGTTCACGGAGCACTTCCAGAAAATGATTGCCTGTTTCTTTCGCTGTGCTGGACGTGTCGCAAGCATTGCTTTGGAGGATCGAGGAACAGTTAATATTGAATGGTATGCAAAAATTTGTTTGCCAGGAGTCATTGATGAAATCAGGAAAAGGAATCGACAACGTCGCATCATCCTTCATCATGACAATGCCAACTCTCACACAGCACTTCAAACAATAGATTATTTGATGGAGAAAAATATTGAACTAATGTCTCGTTGCCAGTATTCATCTGATCTATCGCCTAACGATTTCTTTTTGTGCCCGATTGTCAAACAAAAAAATGCGTGGGCAGCGATTTGTTTCATCTCAAGAAAACAAGAAGCTGTTGATGCCTTCACACACCATATTTTGGAGATACCAGTTTCAGAGTGCAAAAAAAATGTCGAGAATTTGTTCGAACGCAGGTATAACACCTAATGATGAATATTTTCAAAAACAATATAAAGATTTGTACCAAAAACTATTTTACCTTCTATTGTTTTTTATACTTTTATCCCTCGTATAACTTGCTGAAATATAATGTTTATATTAAAATAACAACACACAAGCAGTAAAACAAAATAGTAATAATTGTAGATGTACCATATCAAACCTGATCTGCTGCATCATTTATTTTCCATTGATCACTATGCTGTACTATTACTTTTCTCTAATTCAGTATCAATTAATACAACATTGTGATCGAAGAGTTATTTATATTCCGCTTTAATGCATAATGAATGAAACACAAATGGAATGTTTAGTTTAAATAATTATCATCGTCCAGACAGTTGGAGCCGAAGATGAAGAATCCCAATACACAACGGTAATTTACGCTGTCTAAAATGGACCGCACCGATAAATGAACTTCATCATGCGGCGTTCACCATAAATGACTAATGAACATACGTTTACTAATGAGTTTTTACTAATGTCTTCATATTTATTATCGATGCTTTCTAAATTCGTTTGATAGCTTACATCAACGTCGAATTTGAATGAAACAGGATTGGTATCGAGTGAAATCTTACATTTGCTTTCTCTTTGATGCCTAGACTTAACTACGGTTTCACTAATTTTTATACCCGACGTATATTGAAACATTTGTGGAAGTAGAAAAATTGTAGAAATATATGTGGTTCTGCTGATTACCTCTTCCAAACACTTTTCTTAAACACTGCCTAGGAATTGATTTTAAACTGAAAATGACAAGATCACGCTGCAAGCTTAAGTTGGGCGTGTCGCTTGAGTGATATAGCAAAACCTTGCTTATTGGTGTGAAATCAGGAATCCAATTTACACTGCACAATTGAATTTTGTCGAAAAATACTTTACGGATGAAGATTAGCATGATTACACGTACTTGAAGTTGTCACATTCTAATATAATAATATTTAAATTGCCAAACCATGAATATGTAGTAATAGTACTGAATTTTATTTTCAAAGATTACAAAATGACATGAAAAGCTTCGCAAAGATTTGGACTAATAAAGGTGCTTTAACAAATATTTTTTTTTTATATTACTGATTAAATCATTAATAAGTAGAAATTGTTTTCTGATTTCTTCCGCTACTAAATTTAGACCATCAGCTAAGCAAGTCATATGAATTTGCATAAAAAATTTTTAGATTGTCTAAGGCCGTAGACAATCTACAAATTTTTGACTTTTTTATGACTACGACCACATAACCATTGTGGGTTAATATTAACAAAATTTTTTCACTTGGAATATTTTGCTGTATCGGGGAGATTTTTGTAATGTTCGCTAATCTCTATTACAAACAGGAATTCTGATATTCACCAATTTGTAGCAATTATTAATAGTAAAAATATATAAATCCATTATCCTACTTTTGCTTATGGAATTTTTCCTAGCGATTTTAAAACATCCGCAGTTGTGCCAACTTTTAAGAAGAATTCTAGAACTGACATATCAAATTATCGACCCATTTCCTTAATATCTAATGTCGGTAAAATTTTTGAATATTGCATGCTGGATAGATTGAACTTGTTTCTTAAAAAACATAAAATACTTAATGATAATTTGCATGGTTTTAGAGAAAATAGGTCGACTACTACCGCATAAATAGCTTTTTATGACGTTATTTTAGAAAATATTAACAAACGAAATACTCCACTTTCCATTTTGTGTGATCTTAGCAAAGCTTTTGATTGCGTTTAACATTCCTTATTATCACAGAAACTATACGAATACGGTATACAAGGCAATGCTGCTGAATGGATACACTCATACTTGGAGGGACGTATACAATTTGTCTTCATTACGCACCTTTCAAACAATAGACTCAAAAAATACAAGTCCAGCTGTGTGCCCGTTCCCCATGGGGTTCCTCAGGGATCTGTTTTGGGCCCCCTGCTTTTCAATTTATATATGAATGACATATATAACTTTATAAATGATTTTCTACTTTATATGTATGCGGATGACACCACTATACTTATTTCTGGTAGCGATTCTAATCAAGTTGAAATTGCAGGTAACGCCGCAATGGATCGTATAAATCAGTGGTTTTGTGCTAATAAATTATGTTTGAATGACAATAAAACTCATTTTCTATTATTTCACACTCCTCAGCGTACCCAAAACATTACTTGTGACATCCATGTTGGTGTTAAACCTTTGCAGCAACTACACTCTGCTAAGTTCCTAGGGGTTCTAGTGCAAGATAATCTGTTGTGGAATGAACACTGCGATTATCTTACGAATTTCTTGCATCAAAAATCTTATCTTTTCCGTTTCTTAAAATCTAGCTTGTCTCTGGAAACGCTTATTTCTGTATACTATTCTGAAATTCAAGCTCGGCTTCATTATGGAGTTCTTCTTTGGGGAACTTCTTCTGCAGCTAAAAGTGTTTTTATAGCTCAAAAGCAAATTTGTAGAGCTATTAGTGGCATAAAACTGAGAGATTCATGTAAACCTGTTTTTATCTCACATAATTTCTGTTGTTTTGTGTTTGTTTCTTTATAGACGCCTTCAGCACAATTTTATTTTCCTTTTTGCATCTCATTTTGACTGATTCTATTGTCATTTGACACCTTGAATCAATAAACGTTATTATTATTATTATTATTATTACTATTATTTTCTTCATTTATATCTTACCGTTTACGAACCACCATCTCACATAACCTAAATTAGGACTACGATTGGGATTGCAAGAACTTCTTTCCCTGTGCATTTAGATTCAAACAGTTTTTGTTTACACGTTGTGTCATATTTAGGAGTAATATTTTTGATGAAGGAAAAGACGTTTCGAAATACTCCCTCGCTTGAGAAGACAGCTAAAAAACCTCAAATCGCAACACGCTATACTCCATAGATTGTTGAGATCCCTTTGTGTAATAAAGTAGTATTTATTAAAACAAGTAGAGGCCTTACCGGTTAAAAAATTAAATGAGATTACCAGGAACATCTGTGATCAAAATAGTGACATTAGTTATTTAGTCATTTTCAACCGTCATGTTTTTTCTTATCTTGAAGATGGTATTCTAAATGAATAAGTGAAAGATTCATTAAATTTATTTCAAAAAATAAAATATTTTAAACGTATTGCAATCCTATCAGAACTGTAGTTTAAGTATCAAAAGTAAACAATCACGTGTACCTTAAATAAATCTGAATTGCAGCAAAATACTTTTGTTAGTTTCCATAAAAGGTGACCTTTGGCACACCGTGTATATTAAGCTGTAAGTACTATCGAGAAAGTTATGCACATAACATAATGATACAAAATATAATTTAAGTTATGGTAGTATTCATGTGGCAGTTAAGGAAAATTATATCAGCAACAAAATGGTCTGAAAAGATCAAATATTGTGTTAATGTTCTCAGCAAATATTCAAAATGCAAATTCTGTAATTAATTACAATATTGAATGGCTACCTAATTACACGCTGATTTAAAATCGTTCCTTTCTTTAATACCAACGGGTTTCTTCTTCATTCTGCTGCAGGTGTCTTCTTGCAAAACGAAAGTAATGATGGCACTTGGCCGTACGTTCAATGGCGAATTGCTCATAAAAGCCTGTAAAGTCTGCCATAAGACCGATAGTTACGGGTTACGAATGCCATATAATTACCAATAGGATATTAGCTTGCTCCGATGATATTCTCATTAGCGAGTACGTCTATATAATTGCGAAAGTGTTTAATAATCGTTTTATTTGCATGTTACGTACGATACTCCATAAAGAATTCGCGCAAAACATGCAATTCCTCAAAGTGATGTTTTCTAAGCAATCTGGTGCTGCTCGGTTAGGTACCGTGGACGTATGTATTTACGATTGCTGTACGTAAGTACGTACACATGCTATGTCTAAGGAAAAAAATCACGATTTACATTTTAGGTTGCCTGCAGCGTTTCACATGGCCGAACAAAATTCTTAGTAAATTACATAGATTAGGTAATCTGTGGGGAAGCGTGCCGTTGTAATTTCGTTAGTAGTTGATAATTGGTGTGTACGGAACAAAGTAATTTTGGAGTATTTTACGAAGAATGACGTTGCAGATAATTGCCCTTAATCTATCAATACGATAATGAACATTTTGGTTGTTAAATATTGAGCCATCATTAAAAGAGGGACTACATTCATTTAGCTATGATTTAGTAGAATTGGATGAAATTTACCTGGAAAAATAATACAATCGGTCCTGGTTAGTCTTATTACTTTGGGAGAAGTTTTGGTAACAATAACCAATAATGAAAGCAACAACTAGTGAGGAAGTGAAACAGTAGACCCCGTGTCAGTACGCTTTTTGGCACATTAAGAATCCCTATTGAATGTTGGAACCCCTTTGGATTCGGCAAAATTGTAGTAGGGTCGGCTAATGATTGTAATTGATAGATAGAAATGCGAGGTGTATTCCATAGCCCAATACTTTGCCCAACAACACAATAACAAAAACAATTGATTTTTCTGCTTTTAATATACGAGCAGATAATAATGTAACTAAAACTAAATAATGTTCTTTGAAATGTGTAACTAGAAAGCTCAAACTTAGTCTGTTGTAGGTGAGCTTTCGCTGGTGATTTTTGTTACACGATTAAAGATACCGCACACAAAATTTGCGAATGAGCGGTTGCATTTCTTTGATTTATTACTAGTAATCTGTCATACTTTTCCAAAAGATGGTACATGACATGAAAATTGCAACACCGAGAAGGTGTGCGAATTTTTTGACCAAATTTGGCAGAAACTTATAACTATTTAAAAGTAATAATTGATTATAATTTCATAGAAAAAGAATAAAAATTAACACAATTTAATCTTATTTTTATTAACAATGTGTTGGCTCCCCGTTATTAGTTCCACATTCCCTAACTCTTCGCGGCATTGATTCCAGTACGTTGTCGATGTCCGCCTGAGGTATGGTACCCCAAGCAATCTGCAATTCATAATGTCCCACACGTGTTCGACTAGCGAAAGGAAGGGAGGTCTGGGTGGCCATAGCGTAACACGGGGCATTCATGCCGCGTGCTATGCTATACCCCATACCATACATCCCACGACGCGGTGCATACGCCTTTCAACAAAAAATTGAAAATCGCGATATTCCCCACGTCTTCATCTGACCCTCATGCGGCCATCATGCATTCCTATACAAAATCCAGATTCATTACTGAATACAACCCACTCCATGTTCTAGTGCATTCCTAACGCTCACCACTCCAAACGTTGCTGTTCGTGTTGAGCCGTAAGTGGTAACACAAGATGTGGTCCTCAATAAGATTGCAAGCCGAAAGCCCTGATTCGGCGATAAACGGTTCGAAGTGTCACAAGACGACCTTCATTACCCAAACATGGATCAGCAACTGACCTGGTACTGGAGAATCGACCTCTTAATGCTATTGTATGCGCTATTAACGCGTCTACCTCAGGACAACATTTTCTAATACTATCTACCACATGACTGAAAGCATGAATTTTACACGTAATATGTAACAAGTTAGCACAATGTTTTTTAAGAGACCGGCCTACAGAAAGCATGTTTGCGGCACCATCACTCATAAACATCAGCACTTGGTTTGTTGAAAGTTCAAACTTTTCCAATGTATTTAACACTAACTTTGAAATTACTTCGGCAGTACATTGTTGTACTCGTCTGCAAGCTAATAGAATTGTAGGTGACGATTGATGTAGTTCCATTGTACGTACCATTACATTAACCACAAAATGTGTTTTACTATCTGTTGTTTCGTCTATATATAACCACATTTATCTTTCAACTCCGATTTAATTCTTTTTTCAATATGTTCACGAGCAGATGGCACAATTCTTTGTAATGATGCCCGACTTGGTAATTTGCAGTCCGAATATTTATTCCAAAAGAAGACATATGCTTCCTTGTTTAGTAAATTAAACGGTAGATTACATGCAATAAAGGTAACACATAAATTAAATTTAAATTTGTCATACTGTCGTGTGCAATTTTTTTTTAAGAATGCTGTTTACTATTTACGTGACGTAGACAATCCCTTTTGGACCAACCCATTAAAGGGATATTACAAACTACACATTGAATTTTAACGTCATCATAATTTAGGTCAGGCACTTCTGCTATAAATTCTGTAACTTTCTCCAACATTGGTCGTTTTCGCGACGTAGGCGACATTTTTAAAACAAACGTAGAACTACGAGATAGTATTAACGGCAGGGTACATGTATACACAACAGATCTGGTTGAGACTCGCAGTTACATTGAGGGTTGTATCGAACCTCCGCCACTGCCCGTTGGCGCTAGTGAGTAACTCTAAAGATTAGTGAAAGTAGCAAAACAATAAACTATATACCCGTTTCAAATAATACAACTAATGGACTATTTTAAGCACAAAAGAAGAAAGTTGCCTCCTCCGACGTGACGGTAGACAGTAGCTCCTTTGAAGCAAACAGTAATGACCTAAATACGATGGAGTCGGTGTTGAACTTGAAAATCTTTGTAGTTTTAGCAGCGGTTTGAATAGTGAAAAACGTATGTACACGGATGCGTTATGCAATTTTTTATTAAATAAGGAAATATCCCAAAAAAGATCAACGCACGAATGGTTGTGCTGAGTTGTGAGGATGCTCTGTAATCGAAACAATTTTTTTGGGGTCGGGAATTCACTGGAAATGATTCCAAATTTTGCAGACCTCTTGGGAGAATAACATAGGAAGCAATAAAGGGACATGAAGGTATGGTCTGACAGATTAAATAATTAAAGTTTTGTCTATTGCAAGCGCAGTTCAGATATCGGAGACAACAGCTTTGAAAATTTTACATGGAGAGTTAGGGATAAACAAAATGTCAACAAGATTCCCGGAAGAAGTTTCCGATCCAGACACTGTGCTTCTAACGTGCAGTCGACTAACGCTTTTGACTAGTCCCAGTTGTCTTTTCTTTCGTGACTAAGTAGATTACATAAAAATGCTTAAATGCCACATGGTTACACAAATATTTCAATAATTTTTAGAGTTGATAATAGAATCCATATTCAAGACCACATTCCACTCCTTTAACTGAGTTTTAGCTGTAATGGAGAACAGAATTTTCTTTTTTTCTGTAAAACCAGCCGAATTCATTCAAATCATTGTGTCCGGTTTGGAAGTATTTCCCCGTAAGTGCAAAAATTACACATAGAAATTTTTTTACAGGAAAATTGAAAGCGGCGGAGCTAAATTAGTGATAGCGCTATAAGTGACATCGTCTATAATTCATGAAACGAATTTATGTCATAATTTCTAATGAATGACAGGTTACGAACAGGTCACCGAAACATCGCGTTATTCTCCGCGAGATAAAAGAAGCACGCCTTGCAAGTATGGTTAAAAATTTAGCCTTGACACGTGAAATATACTCTCCACGTAATTTATTGTACGGGCAATTATAGATCATATTGTGATTTGCGAGTTATGGTAATGGAAACTCTAGTTATAATTTATCGGAGTGATGTTAGTCGTATTTGTTGGCCGCGTGTTGTTGTCGGTTGGCTCGAACACTCCCAGACGACCGATTTCAGTATCAATTGTCGTGTACAAGCAGAACGGATACTTTATTTATACATATATTGTAGGTATGTTATTGCCGTGATGATAAACCAGTAATCCAGATCGTACATATATGGCAAGCTGGTATAGAATTATGATAAAAGTTCACATGTACATGTGTGTTTCATCCAAAATTATAACTTGTATAAATTTTGTTTCCGACAAATATTTATGACGAACAAGACTAACCTCGTAGACGCATTTAATGCAAAAGAGCTTTTTCGTTTATCTTAATTGCGAAATTTGGGTTGTCAAATAATCTTGTTTATTGTTCTGACAACACTTAACGATACACAAATTTAATGCAGAGATTTTATGTATTTTACAAGAGATAATTTCAGAAAAATTATTAAATTGTTATTGTTTTAGGACTTTTTGGAAATAGTTTTTTGAGATCTGCGATAACAAGACCCAATAGATCTCTGTTCATTATCTTTATTGAACTATGGGACTAATTTATTATTAAATTGTGCTTCTATTTAACAATATTTGCATAAATATATTATTTTTCTACATACTCTCCCGCCCTACAAACGTATTTCTCCCAGTGGATTGGAGCTTTTTAAACCCTCATCGTAAAAACTCCTCGGGCGTTCTCGCAGCCGTTGTAGCACTCCACCGCTTGGTTGTCTTCGAAACACTGGCCTTGAAGCTCTTTTTTGAGGGGTCCAAAGATACACAACCTGTCAAGTCCGGACTGTAGGGACGTTTTAACGTTCCCCAGCTGAATCTATCTAATTTTTGTCTCGTAACGTTTACGTTTTCCTTTTTCTTCGAAACGACAATTTTGTGATCCAGAAGGTCACAATAATGTTGTGCATTAACCATATGTCGACCGTGGAAAAAATCGCCGTGAAAAGCACCTTGGCGATCGAAAAAAAAAAACAGTTGCCATTACCTTTGTGGCTGTCAACTGAGTCTCTACCTTCACCAGCGTTTTCGCCGCTCAAGTTTCGTCGATTCAAAAACGACTCATCATTTTTGCTGGAATTGGTTCAATTAAACGCTGGGAAATCTCCAATCAGTGTTGTTTCTGTTCGTCCGACAACCTCACGGACGTTTTCCACTGTCACGATCAGTTGGCTTCTCCCGCAACTAGTGTTGAGTTGGGCGATTTCCCAGAGGATGATGCGCCTATCGTTCTCCATGAGGTTACGAGCCGCCTCAACGTTGGTTTCGGTCACGCTCGTCCTTGATCCTGAACGTACTTGGCCGGCTTGCTAGAGGCTTCCTTTAAAATTATGGGAATTTGTGATTTTTGAGTATATTCGGTTACTGCTAAGTGCAGGATTTATGGCTTCTACGAAATTACAATTTTTTAAAACCCACAATTACAGTTGCGTACGTTGGGATTTATCTGGATCTTAGCACCAAGCGTGTCAACGTCCCAACATGGCAAAAACTCAACCAGGGTTGCGAAAGAGGGTTAAACCGAATTGGAAATCCAGACAAAAAGATTTAACAAGTTAAGGTGATCGAAGGTAAATTGTGTAACTAAAATCAAAGAGCTTGTCATGTAGGTTGAAAGAAAAATAAATGCAAAATTTCCAAAACATATCGACAAATTGTTTGAAATCGGAAATAAAAGTACCCACACGCATTGTGTTCCAAAAAAATAATAAACTTTCGCAAAAACGTTAATTACAACCATTTTAAAGGGTTTCAGCACATTTTTATGAGTAACGCAAAGTCTACTATGCAGCGAAAAGGATCTTTTGGTCATTTTTCACGTCTACAGGTACTGAAGGCAACTGATATAGATCGACTCTATGCTAAGATGTCAAAACGGTATATTCTGTAAATATTAATGAAAACTTTTATTTTTTTTGAAACTCTTGATCTGAAAAAGTCAGGCAAATTGTTTTTTTTTAACACAAACATGAATAGTAAAACCAATAAATATTATAATAATCCAGTAACTTTATACATCGAACCTTACATCAAATTTAATAGTTCTGAGTTTTTGCTAAGTTGTTTATCATGTTGGTTCAATGAATAATACAAGTTTTCGACCTCGGAAACTGAAAGCAACTTTGCAAAAAGTCCAGAAAACCGCGAAATTATCGACCTGTTTTTAGTTTTTGTCGATTTTGACCTCGAAGGACTACTTTTTCAATAATACTACATTTTTCACAATTTGAAACCAGAATGATCTCTGTAAGCCCAATAGTTTCCAAGATACGGCCTTTCAGAATTTCTACATTTCTTCAAATTCTGTAATTTTTAACAATATTGTTTTGAGCGAATTATGACCCTGTAGGCCTACTTTTCTTACTTCTAAATTAAACAACTGCGCATGCTCAATCTCTTCACTTGCCTACAATATTACTATTGTCTTGCCTTGTGAGATACTACGCTATGTTTCTATGCACTTGTTATTTTTCTAACGATTGCTTGCAATTTTCTTTAATTCCAAGTTTTTAAATAAATTGTTTGATACTATACTAGTTTGGATGAGAGTATCTGATTAAAGATATTCTAATCACTGAAATGTCGAAATTAATAGCTATATCGACCTCTACAGAAGTGAGCAACTCGTAATGCTCCATTTTTCTGTGAGGGTAGCAGCTCGACTGATGACTTAACCTGCCAGATGTAATTAAATAATAATGAAACCAACTACCAACAACCAGTGTGGGTGCCAGGGCACGGGGGCATAGCGGGCTATGAAATTGCAGACCAGCTAGTAAGGGAAGGCTCAAAAATGAATTATATAGGCCTTGAACCGGGTCTAGGTATTGCCAAGAGTGCAGTGCGTGGTGCAATTAATAAGTGGATCATAACGCAACACCAATTAAATTGGAAACATGCAGCTGGACAAAAGCACAGCAAACGGATGATGGGAAGACCGTCGCAACATCTGACTGCTGACCTGCTTGAATTAAGCAAGATACAGCTTAGGGCAGCAACATGTCTATTAACAGGACATGGCTGTTTGAGAGGCCACTTGCATAAAATGGGGATCTACAAAGATGAACCCTTGTGGAGACTTTGCAATGAGGAGGAGGAAACAGCCCCTCATATTATTTTCGAATGTGCAGCGCTAGCTCAACGCAGATTCGCTATGCGAAGTACAATTGAACTACCAATGGAGAAAGATTTACTACATAGGCTCTTAAACCTGATTGCGGGAACTAACCTGTTCAACTACAACAAAACCGAAGCAGGAATAGGCTATTAAGCTTCAGTGTTAGGGATGTAAAGACCAGCCCTGCTGTGGTAGGAAAATCAATCAATCAATCAAATTACCAACAACCACCATGTACGGACGCGTGCTTCGCCGCCTAATGGCTCATTAGCGTACTTCTGTGGAAGTTGGTAGATGTATTTAAAATTGCCGTATATATACGACGCCGTTAGGACTACCCCAAGGTTCCGTCCTGTGGCCTTTGTTACTCATCATATATATAAATAATATGCCTGGTAACATTAGTGGTAGTAGAACTCTGGTTTATGAGGAGGACACATCGATTCTTGTAAGGGGCAGAAAAGAAGAGATTGCATGTATGAAAAACAACGCAATAAGATTGGCGGCAGTCTGGTTCAATGTCAACAAATTCAAATTAAACATAAATAAAACGCAAAGTCTTTCTTTTTGTTCGCGACATGAAGGGGTAATGAATTTTCTGGGCGTAACTGTTGACAGTGCTTTGACATGGCGAAATCATATAGACGCGTTGTGTGTAAGACTTAGTAAGGCAGTATATACATACTATAACAACTATAAAAAGTGTAACTACTAAACAAGCGGCAAAAGATACTTACTACGCCAATTTCCATAGTGTAGTGACCTATGGAATCGCGATATGAGGTGCTTCCGCCGAAAGTAAACGTGTCCAAATTTTGCAAAAACAAGCGATCAGGTTACTGTGTGGACTAAACTATAGAGAAACATGTCGCGAAGTGTTTAAAACAGAAAAAATACTCACCACTACCAGTGTCTTCATTCTTGTATGTGTAAAATTCGTTCACGCCAACCAATCGCGCTTTAGAGGAAACGCCGATCTGCATACACATGAAACCCGAAACTGCGACAAATTTGTAATTCCCCATCATCGGTTGAAGGTAACGCAACAAGCCGTGGACTATTGGGGTGTAAAAATGTACAACCATTTGCCGAACCAGCTAAAGACTACTAGTAAAAGCAAATTTGCCAAAACCATGAAGTCCCTACTTTTAAAGAACATTATTTACACTTTAGAAGAATTCTTTAAAGCGTCAACTTTCTCCTGACTACATTTTTTTAAATATATATATTTTGTTGCATGTCTATTTATTTATTTATGTTTTTATATATACACATTTTATTTATACAATTATTTTAATTTATTTACATACATATTTTTTATATATTACTATTTATTCACTGTTTCGTTTTCTACGTGTTTGTCTTGTACCTATATATTGTTTGTACTTATATATATTGTTTGTTTTTTTTTACAATTGTACCTTCCTTTTCGAATATATGTACATATATTTGACCTGTCATGTAAGTCTTGATGACAAATAAATCATTCATTCATAGATTTTCAAAGAGCAAAATGTATAATGTTTAACTTCAGCAGTTAAGTTTTGACATTTCTTGCTGCAAATGCTTGATTAAATTTGTTCATATGGCATAGCAAAGATCTGTTATAAGCAGAAGCAACAATATCACAAAATTAAATCGAAAAAGCTTTTAAAAGCTATACCAAACCTTAAAAATCTCAGCAAAAGCTATGATGATCAAAATTAAAGTCTGTGATATTACACTTATTGACATTAATGCCAAGCTCTCAATAAAGCAAACTTCGATTCCACTCTATCGAGTTCATCGTTCTAGATTAATTTTATGCATTTATGCACATACATACGTTAATTGCAAACTTCGTGCTTATACGAGAAGACACCCACATAGAGAATGGCGGTCGGTACTTTCGAATCGTCCATTCCATAAAAGCACCGTATTTACGGAAACAAACGCATGGAACAGGTTGAATAGTGCCGCGTTAATAGCAGTAAACTAAAAGGAGGTTGAATGTGTCCTACCGCATGTGTCATGGGTGAGATATACCCTCATTGTCCGGGTAAAATATCAATTCAATTGCCACATCTCTATGCATTGGAAGGTACACAATAGAGTTTTGTTGGATATAGACGTTGCGTGCATTGCAGGTACGCATTCAATGGTGTATGGAATAAGTGCGATTGTTAGTTACACGAAGTGCTATCGTTTAAATTTTCAGCCGATAATTTTCAATGGAAAGAAATCAATTATACATTAAGATGCATACATTCTTGGAACTTTTTGTATAGCGATGTTCAAGTTTAACGTTGCGAGTACCATTTATTATATACGGAATCACACGAAAGTACTATCTAAGACATCTTAAATGGGAACATCAGAAGTAAAATGAAGACGAAATAAAGGTGAAACTCTTATTATTCTTAGGAAGTATGTATTTGCTGCGCATAGAAGAGATTAAATTTCTTTAGGTTCACTATTCCTTGTTATATTATCGGATCTATCGCTCGGGTACCAAAGATTTTTTTAATTTAATCTGCTTTAGACAGTGTAAATTTTAAAGGAAATCAGTAACATAATGAGTAAACGCGATTGTTTAACATCAGCGAAAATATAAGGGATTGCGGGTTTATGAGAATATGTATCAAATTGTTTCCATAACACTTTTGTTTTTATTAATTATAATTGTAATCGAGTTACAATAGAAATGTGAAAAATATTTAGTACGAAAATAAGGAAATCTGTCTTCATACGTACTGTACTGGAGTGTTGGGTGAAGTACGTGTACCCCTAGTGTTAATTTACATAATTATGATCAACATTTTCAATTTGTATTAAATTTCAACGTTATATTTGCAGAAATTGAATATTCTTGTATTATTTGAATTCTAGCATTTTAGTGATTTCTATTATCAATTTCTTATAAACAGCTTACAGGAAATAATCAAAGTTACAACTTATTTTCAAGAATTTACATTATAAGAAGAATTTTTGTAAAAAACAAAATCATACAACACATCATCTACATTAGAATCAAATCATCAAAATTCATGTCGCTTGTAACAAGACATACAATTATTAAAAAGTCAAACATTTAAATATGGAAGTCCTTGGATTGGTATCCCTGTGGAAACGGAAAAATTGATATAGAGGATTTCACAACACACACACATATACAATACACAAAGAGGAATAACAACTGTAATAAAATTTAGTAAAATTTGTAGGTAAAAGCTTGAAAATAAGAAAGGACTAATGTTCTTAAATCCATGTTTTTATTCCAATTTGTAACATCTCAGTATCTTTACTTGATGATAATAGCTTTCGAAGTATAATAATTTCACTTTTACATTCAAATTATTAAATAGAGCCAAATAGGAATGTCGTTTATCCGTATTAATTAGGACCTAGTGTGGTGCGGATAACGATTTTTGTGGATAATCGAACATGCGTTTATTTGATGTGTTTTTCTACATCAAAAAGAAGTTTATTATGTTTTACTTATCAAAAGTCAACTTAATCATTAAAAATAATTTATGCCAATTTTTTATGTAATTGGTCTTACTGTCTACACTTCATTCTTAGAATCAAAGTTTTCCACTCAGTAGTTTTAGGCTTTGGGAATCATATAGAAGATGATAAACAACAGTGAATTCTATTCTATACGTGGACGAATCTACTACCAATCCTCTGACGCTTTCACAGTGCCTTATAGAAATTAAAATGAGATTTCTAGGTGTATGAATTCAATATGTACTGTACCTTAGATATTCCAGATACCGTAAGCATTAGTGTGGTTGCAATCATAGAGTTATTTCGCGCAGACTGAGGTCTACACATTTATCCCCATAAACAGTATTGATCCGTATTTTTGTCGTTGAGAACCTTGTCACAGCATATTATTCTAGAGACACTTCTGCCACTGGTACATGTTGCCAGCTTCAGGTTATAATTCACAGCGTTCTACCGACATAACTATAAAGCTTGTACCAGTGTAGAGGTAATTTTTAAATTAAAAGTACGTAGATTGCATTATCGCTCTTCAGAATAAATAGTTCATAGACAGAAACGGATTCCCAGTACTACTGTCGACAGTGGAAAATTCGTATGGGGTGTTGTAGGGATCGGCAAGGAGAGTACATTGAAGGGGATAAACTTTGTAATGGAATTGGTGATCAATGAAGTGTTTTGTAGCACCAATCCGGTTATTTCATTGCCACACAATGTTCTTGGGTGTAATGCATTACAGTTGACTAGTTAACAGTGCATATATTACCGCTACTTTGATAATTGTGTTAGTATGCTATATAACCGGGTGTTATACATAATAACCAATAAAGGTGGTTAATGTAGTAATATGTATGCAATTTATTAGTTTAACCGGTTATTTTGGATACAACCCAAACCCTCTTGGCTGAAGTGATAAATTACAATATTTAAGAAGTACGGAATTTTCATCGGTGCTTGTGAAATAAAAAGACAATATTTTATTCAATAAAAAAGTTTTAATCTTACCATTTGTAAACAAATAACCTTCTACTTGTTAGAGACACGTTAGAAACACATGGCAAACTGTCATGGCACTTCGAATTACAGAGTAACCCATGCTTCTTGCAGCTACATTTTCCGGAAAGACATTTTCCCTAGCACTTACATTTCTTGAAACCTGTGATTGAAGATTTCCTAGCACACTCACGAAGAGTCACAATTACATCTGGAACTTCCTCTTGTGAAATGAAATTTTCCTTACAAATGGCAAACTGGTTCCTAGAATACTTTTGAGCCAATCGTTTTTCCTTAGTGCTAATTTCATACATCTTGCCATCAGCATTCATCTGTAGAATGACCCCAAGAATGTTCCTGGAGTCAGTTCTGACCCTGTCGACATCAGGAACCCGTATTTTGACAATATCTCCAATCTTGCCCTTTGGAAACTTCGATTCAGACATTAGCCTTATCTTTTTTGCTTGGCGCTGTAATGCACTTATGGCATTTTCCCTTTTCTTTTTAATAACGTTCATTTTGTCTGAAATCATATTTTCCCCCGAAATGTCCTCTGCAGCACTATCTCCGTCCCCTGTTTGTCCATCTTCCTTTTCACCATTCTTTATTACTTCCTCGTTTTCTTCGCCACCATTCATTGTTACTTCCCCATCTTCTCCACCATAATTCTCTGTTTGTCCATCTTCATCTCGTACTAAAACACCTGAAGTAGAGTCGATTAAGATTTCCAGATCTTCTTCAGATTCCAGGTTTCTGATGACATCAGTAGAAAGTGATGATGTTGTAAGACCGACTTTTGCTGGAACCCCAAACATGGCCTCATATGGGCTGCATCAGTGTGGAGTTTATTTTGTTTCCGTCCAAGTCGTCAGCATGTTTGAATGTCCTTTCGCGCTCCACAGAGCCTTGCGAGCCTTGCGACTGGCTATGTCTCGGCTTCCCATGAACTATCTTCAATTCACTCCACATTTCACATACTTCTTGAATGATGTGATTGCAGAATTCACGACCATTATCAGTTTGCGGTATGCTAGGAGCGCCCGAAATTGTGAAAACTTCGAGCAGATTATGTGCAACCACCTCTGCTCTTTTACTTTTCAAAGGCCGCAACTGTAACATGATCCTGGTAAACGAGGGCGAATTTGTAGTCATAGTCAGGCTGACTCTGCATGTCAATTAAATCAATCTTGAGTTCATCTCCTTTCATGTCAAGTACATTTTTACCTATTCTTGGGTGGTGTTTTTATATTTGTTCTGTAGCTGCTTCAAAATTCTTGTTCTTCCTCCATGTCCAATCGCCAAGTGTGTCTCGTTAATTATGTTGAAGATCTGCTCTGTATGCACATAATAACGGACTGATGATGACTCGACATGTGACATTTTCACTTTCTCAATTAAGTTCTGGTAGCTTTCTTTACTCGTCATCCCACTATTTTCCTTCTTATTCTTAAAAACTTTCAATAAACTTTCACTAAAACTAGCCTCCATTGTGTTAAAACAACCGGTATTCATATCAAGATAACACAATCATTTGCACTCCATGAACACCCAACCTCGACTGTCATGAAAGCAAGCAATCAGATGCCACGTGCAACTAAGACAGGTTGAAACTTGCACACAGACAGGTTCAAACTTGCATAAGTGTGACAATTATCATATTAAGCAGAGGGTGCTGGATATTATTCATAATAACACGTTAATGTGATTAATTCTTTAAAATATAAACTATTTATCAGAAGCGCTTGGTGTTATGTATAATACCCGGTTATTATGCATGCTACCCTCATTTATCAAGGTAACGATAACACATATATAAATGCACTTGGAGTGATTGGGAGGCCTATGGGATCCCTGAAATCGACCTTGGATGTCACTGTATATAAGGGTTAAGGTACAATGCAAGATTTACTTAACGTAAAGCTTTTTATATGGCCTTTAACTGTGAATAGATTAGTTCTTCCACAACTCCAATTATGTCTGGTTAGACTTAAGTCTTTAATAAGAACAATCTGTATTAAATATCATCAATTTCACTATTGGAGGATGGGTCTCTTGTACGTAAGAACAAATTACTGCCTACCTATATTCTGGTAGTGAATTAGTCACGTCAGATTAGTAAGACATCATAAATATATCAAGTAATCAATCAAGCGCTACACCGCCATTTACTGGTAATATTTTACTTCAAAAATACGACGGGCAAGTTCGGCGTTGTAAGCGGAGTTTAACGTAGAACGGACGGGCTAGGAGGCGGACTGTCAAAAGGCAATTGATATATTGTTCCGTTATGATAATTTTACGAAACAACAAGGGTTAATAGCTTTAAGTACTTACATGACTCGAGGTGTCGACGATAAGATCGGGTATCTAGATTATAATATACGCTCGTGCTTAATTCGAAGACGTCTCATGACGTTGCAACAATTAACGAAGAAAGCAGGTTGGTAACTTGAGCGCATTAGGCTTTTTTCTTGAAGATTGTAGTATGTTAAACAAACTATGCTGATGATCTGCTTTGCGCTTAACAGATTACCATTACTGATTCAAACACTTTAATGGAACTATGTACAACATATATATTGGATCAAGAATACTATCACCTATATTTGCAAGTTTATTTAAATAATAATAATAATAATAATAATAATATAATACTTGATGTATAAAATAAATAAATAAATATAACAAATTAAAAGAAACATCCCATAACAAATAAACATTGATATAATAGCAAAAGTATAAAGCTATGTGGGTACAGTAATAGCTGTAGTCAGAACAGAATAAAATAAAGTAAAACGTAAAAGGTATGGTACAAAATTTACTCGTTTCAATTAATGAAAACAGTTAAAACTGATGATAAAAATACTCATTTACATTATAAAATATATTAGTGGTGAGCAGTTCTTTTAATTGTGTCTTTAGTTTCTTTACCGATAGAAGTTTTACATGTAATGGTAAGCGATTAAAAACTTTTATTATTTGCGCGATTACATTCCTATTCATAATGCTTTTTGCAGTTTGAATTGCGACAAGATGTGCGTTTTTGATTCCTCGGGTTTCATAGCAGTGTCGGAGTTGTCTCTCTTCAAAAAGCACGCGGTTCAGTTCTTTTTTTTTTTAATTTTGTTCATCTTTGTGTTGATATAGTCTCAAACAAAAATTAGATATATTTAAGAAAATATTAGCCATACAAATGTTATTTAAAATAACATGATATTTTTGGTAGTCATTTGAGGCGCAAGGTAGTTACAGTCAAGAATATGCCACGTAACCTTCGCTGTATCTACCTTTGCCTGGTAACACATAACTTATGTGTAGAGACGGGATTTTAGGCAAAATGCGTCTTTGTTTAGATTCAAGGCAAATTAAAAATAATACAAAATCTATATGTTTCTTGACAAGTCAAAACGATCTAGCTATGTTTTATTTTGCCTAGTTGCCTATTTGGACTTTTAACAGCCTAAATCGTGGGTTTTCGCCTATTTTGTCCTAAAATCATATTTATTTGGTCTAAACGTTTTTTTTTTTATTTTAAATAAATATGGTTTTTACACAGCTGCATCTTTCTTAAATGTAAATTTTAGTTTTACAGCTAAAATGCTATAAACTAATACAACGATGGGTTTTTCCGTCTATTGTGTGAGGGGCAAAGTTTGGATTTGCCTGCCGTAAAATTTATATTACTACCCTATTGAAGATATATCCTCAATTATCGGCTTATCGCTCTCGGGTTCATTTACCTGCACCCACGTTTTTATTTTACGGGAATCCCTATCGGCATGTTTACGCCCTGTAATTTAAACCATATAAGCAAATTTCTTCTCCCTGTTAACGTGATTAATGAATACACGATGCCCATTCATAGTTTATACAATGGACATCTTGATATTGCAGTTTAGATTTTATATTTATTCTCTTGTTTCTCTGGAGCGTATATGTGTGTGTTCCTATAGCGAGGTGGACTATTGACGAATCAGTATATAGTGAAAGACGTACTTTGAATTTTCATTTATATCGTAGCTTGCAACGAATATTTTTCGGTAGTTTTCTGTCGGTTTGTGCTTGTTTATCTACTCAGTGTATTGTGTATTTCCATCTACAACAATGCCAAAATCCAAGAAATCACATAGCGATAAAGTTCAAAAATGGCTGAAGGTAATTGGAGGCACTACTGTCTTTCAGCTGAATTCAAGCAACAGTGAAGAGTTGTTTTGTAAAGCGTGCGGAAAAATGGTAAAGGACGTTTTTGTTTTTCTTTCCTAACTTGCTTCAAAAATATTATTGTAGTTAACTTGCAAAAAGAAAAATCATTTAGAGCAACATGCTACTGCTCCTGGACATCAGGCACATCTTAGGAAACCGTTGGGAACCAAATGTTAATAGACACCAAAAATTCAAGAGAAATCGACGTTTTTAATCGAGATTTATGCGACGCTTTTATGTCTGCAAATATTCCTCTGGACAGATTAAACTATTCAAAACTGCGAAATTTTCTCACTAAATACTGCAACAAGAATGTGGCAAGCGTGAAAACCTTAAGAACAACATATGTAACAAAATGTTACAATATTATGCTAATAATTTCGAAGCAAAATCAGTAAGTACTTTTTTAGCAAAATTTTTAAATAAGATTGTTTTTATTTAACGCTTTATGTTTTAGGTTGTAATATCGTTTGACAAAGATTCAGCTAACTGTATTGAGCAAGCGCAAGAATACTTTTCCAATCAAAATGTCAAAAACGATCTTTTATACATCAAGTGGCATTATAAATTTCTCATTGATAACATCAAAAGATTAGAAACATTCGGCCTTCCTCTTACAGATTCTGTTGCAGTAATTAATAATGCCGAAGCAGCTCTCAAGGATGCCTCAGGAAAAGTTGGCAAAATAATTTTGTCAAAGTTTAACCAAGTGATTTCGAAAAATCCAGGTTTCAAAACGGTTAAAGAGTTTGCTGAGCTGCTCAGTGGCGAAGCAGTTGAAGCTACCGCTCATACCACAGCTGACTGGTCCATATTTAAGTTTTGTCCTACAACTTCGTGTGACGTAGAACGTTCATTTTCTTCGTACAAACTGCTGTTTTCCGACCGAAGAACAAATTTTACTAACGACAACTTGGAAAAACATCTTGTGTGCTACGCAAACGCGAAATTTGAGGACATGCTACACGGCGATTAATTAATTTATTTATTATTTTAAACCAAATGAATCTACATATTTTAGTTATTAGTTAAAATTTGTATGTTTTATTTCTTTTTATGGCTGAAATGTACCTAAAATTACATTAAATATCGTCTTCTTATTCATGTTTTTTTAAAATAAAATGATTTTTGTGTTTACCGTTTTTTAAGTATTTGCCTAACATGCCTAAATCACAGTTTTTCGTCCTAAATACATAGTTTTTAAGGCCTAAAAAAGGGCCTTTTTAGCTGTTTTTTACGTCCTAAAATCCCGTCTCTACTTATGTGTTACCGGTATGCATGCAATTAGTTTAACGCGTACGGTTCAGAATTCGAATTTTATGTAGGATTCTAATAATTTTATACAAATATAACGTAATATTTAATACAGCTTATTTACTATCTACATATTCTACGCTTATATAAAAACAATACAATAATATTTTAGTATGCCAAACGGAAGAACACTCTAGATTTACGATATACATTTACGTTATTTATCCTCTAATGTTTTCTCCAAAATATGGCCAGTACAATCATATCGTATTTCATGTGGTATATGACTGCGTGATGTGCTTGGACATCCTGGATTTTTTGGATTATAAATTGACTCTTTTTTTTATATACTCTTGTAATTTGCCTTCTAGAGTTTAGAGGAGGTATGTTTTCATTTGCCACTGTATAAAATTCATACGCATTGTAAACAGGAACATCAGTTGTGTTTATAAATAATGGAAAATACCACTTTTTACCTTTGAATTTAATGCGACATTTTTGTACACTCCAATCTGATGTATCAACGCTTACCATGTAGCGGTTACACTGTCCAAGAGCAGAAGGGCGATTTATTTACATATATTTCTTCTCAGATCTAAGAGCTCCAATGCTAAATGGTTGCATATTATTTTCACAGCACTATTCCATGTCACAGCAAAAATTTAATTTTTTGAAATTCAAATGATGAATCGGGGTGTGTGTGACTATTCATACACACTCCGATTTTCTTTTTTTATTTTTTCGTCATTTTTTATGGGACATCTGTTCATCCGGTTATATCGACCTGTATCAGTTGCCTTTACACCATTTTCCTTTAATTTTACAACTAGTTCAAAACTTATCGAAATAGAATTCGTACTCTGTTGGATGTTGTAACATTTTCGCTATATTCATTATGACAGATGATCTTAAACCAGTTACTCCGTATTCTTCAGATTTGCCTTCATAAACGTCCATATGAAAACAAAAACCGGTGACGGAAGAACATAACGCCAATTGCTTGAATCCGAATCCTAAAGGTTTTCCCCGGATAAATTGTTTTAGAAAATGATGGCCATTCTATTACGTATATGATATAAGCGTAAGTAAATTTTAATTTTTGAACAATTCCCTACATGAATCTGTTCTCTTCAGATCGAAAATGTTCCGCACACGACTTTTGCAGCAAGAGGATCCTAGATACGCCCTAACGCGTTCAACATACGCATAACACACTGATAGGCTTTCTTGTTTGTTTACTGTTTTTGATATTACGCGTAGCGCGTGGTTAAACGAAGATGTTTTAGACGTCAGATATTCCACATGGCAATCCCAGTGCAGCTGACCACCGACCTATAATCCAAGAAACTTTACGCTGCTTTCATTGACTAAGTTGTAACTATCGTAGGATAGTTGCTGATTGAATCCGCCAAAATGCAACAGGTGAGTTTTTTCAATATTTAGTTTTAGGTTATTTTGATCATACCATGCGCTGACATTTATCAACTCATCTGTTACATCATTGTTAATCATTTTTTTTAGTAAGGCTTTACAATTACTTATACATCATCAGCAAATAAAACTGTATTATGTTGTATTAACTTCGGTAAATCATTCACATAAATTAGGAACAAACGAGGACCCAATACAGATCCTTGTGGGACTCCTCTCTCTGCAGTTTTTCAACCAGACCGGTTTTCATTACCACAAGAACCTACTATCTCTCAGTCAAATATGATTTAACTGCAATGCAAGCGCTCTAATACCCATTATCTTAAGATTCTTGTGTAAGATATAAGGATTGTAATGTCAAAAATAATGCTATTATCGCTACGATTACCGCTATGGCAAGCGTTATTCAGCCACGTGCATTCAAGTACGTTCGCATGTGACAAATGTGCCACGCTCAGTAGGCGCCATAGAATGTCCTCTTGCTTCCTAATTTTTAAAATGTATGTAACTTTATCAACTACTCATTTAAAAAATAATTCTATTTTGTTAACTTTCACTTCTTTCAATAAAACGATCTTCTCAATTTAACATTGTTTAATTATATTAAAAACAGATACAAAACAATACGACCGTTACAAACTCGTTTCTCTCTAGCTTCTCTTTAACTGTCTTTAACCTTTGTTTCCAACTGCTTTATATCTTACGCGGGTAATTCAAATATATATCTATTAACATTAGCAAAATTCCTAACAATTTGGTGTATATAATATTGTCTCAAATTAAATTCGGCTAATTAATGAGCGCTCCGCTAGGAAACGTGCACAGTTCGGGATTGTAGATAGGTAGCAATGAGAGTATCTAATTAAAGATACTCTAATCACTGAAAATTTCGAAATTAATTGCTACATCGACCTATACAGAAGTGAACAATAAGCAATGCCCATGTTCTGCGAGGGTAGCAGGGATCGACTAGTATCTATCACTCCAAGAAAAATAAATAGGTAATAATGATACAAGCTACCAACATTCACAATTAGGCGGGGCACAGAGGGCTTCGCACCACGTTAGAAGTGAGATTGCCGCGCCCACGACGCGACGTATGTGTGCAGATGAATCAGCACGGGCTACCTCAGCGAATGAAATTATTGATTTATTGCAACAGTTTTTCATCAACCCTGCGCGGCATTAGTCGTAATTATAGAGATAAATATATGTAGGTCTGTCTAACGTACGCAAGGAAAATAAATGACCGTTGGCTAATAAAGTCACTAAATTTATCTGCGAGTTTCCGAATTTGAACTACAATGGAACTAAAGTATTGTGTAGAGTTTACAAAATACCTTTAACGTGCTGGAACAAAAGCGACTGCAAAAGACATATAAACAGTGCACAGCCACCACTTCGATTGCTCGATAAAGAACCGTTTCGACAGTTTTGGCGTACATACAATCCCGAATGGAACTTACCATCACGGACAGCGTTACGGAAAGAGCTGCCAAGTATAGATACGTAAAGATATCGAAAATAGGATCAAAGTAGAATTAAAAGATAAACAGCTGTGGCAATGTCTCGATGAGACGATAGATTGTAAAAAAAAATCTATTTTGAATTCACCATGTACAGATGCCCGTTTCACCGTTGGTAGCTTACTAAACACTTTTGTAATAAACATCATTTCGTAAGTTACTAGTGATCGAAGGTTATCGAATGATATCAATAACAGATGATCAAAGAGATGCTAAGACAATCGAGGACTGTACATAGCTCTAGGTGTTGTAGAGGACAAATGTGTTTAGAGGTGAGTTCTCGTTAAAAGTAAGTTTAAGTGTGTATAATAAGCGAAAATTATTTCAAAATTTTATTTTTACCATCTGGAGTTATTTAAAAGAACGCTGTGTTTATCTGAGGGCTGTTGTTTTTCCGCTGAGTCTAGCAAAGTAATATACAATTTGTTGACAAAATACATTTATTTATAATTTTTCGAAATATTCCCCTCCACAGTCAATACGTTTTTGCATCCGTGAAGGTAAGTCCTCAAGCCATTTTCTCCAATCTTGGCGCGTTAGGTTACTAATTTCATTTTTAAATGCGTTAGCCGCTCCTTCGTCTGATGTAAAACGTAAAACTCGTAACTTCTTCTTTACACGCTCAAATAAAAAGAAATCATTAGGTGCTAGGTCTGGACTATACTGCGAATGACCCACTATTTCAATGTTTTGGACCTTCAAATACTCAGTCGTTCAAGCAGCAGTGCGCGCCCGAGCGTTATGATGGTATGGTATGATCCTTTCTCTTTCGCGAACATTTTGGAGAACTTGAAGTAAATAAGCTGTAGTATATCATTCAGCATTAACAGTACACCGACCTTCCAGTGCTACACTGGAAACATATCCTGTAATTCCAAAATATGTGACGACCATCTTTCTGTATCGGCTTTTTGCACGGACAACTTTTGTTGGAGCCGATTCGTTCTCAAAGACGCAAGCTGCCGACTGTTGCTTTCTTTCGGGATCATAGAGATGTACCCACGTTTCATCACCCACAATGATGTTGTGCACCAAAGATAGATCTGCACCATGCCATACGATGTTCTTTTTGAACTGCAATCAAATTGTGCGGAATCCAACGGGCACAAACCTTACGTACTATCAAATGTTTGTGCAAATTGGTCTCAATTGCTTTCATACCAATCTTTAAAGTTGCTTGAATACTCTTGGCAGTAATATGCCGGTCCTCTCCAATCATGTTTCGTACAAGACCAATATTCTTGTCGGTAATTGCCGATTTTGGGTTAGGAGCTCGAAGGTTATTTAAGGAAGGTCAACCACGCTGAAATTCATTGTATCACCGGTTCAAGGTAGCTAAGCAACACGACTTGTCCCCAAACACTCGATTGATTTCCTCAAAACATTCTTGACGGCTTAAAATTGTAAAAAATCGCAGCTCGATAGTGCTCTTTATCCAATTCCACGATTTCCTGGGGAAAGGATTACTTTAAAATTATGTATTTTAAAAACCTTCAAGTATATTTGGCAACTTTCAGTATAATTAAAGTTGTAAACGGCTATGTTAAAATGTCAAGCAGAATTTGTTTCAAAATATCACAGCCTGCTAGATAAACTCAGCGGAAAGAGAACACTTCAAGGGAATTTCGTTGAAATTCCCGTTATCAAGTAAAATACATGAAGGAAATTGGGTGTAGCTCAATTTCATGTTTAAATTACTCTAGGAATTTGAGTTGTCACGATTTTGACGACTTTCGTAACTAGGCGAAGACCAGCGCGCATCGCATTGGCTGACCAATAAACAAAATAATGTGATAAGTGATTATACGATTTTTGATATGATGCACATTAACTTTTGAATTTGTAATTGTAATTTTTAATTATGATAATGACATACATAGTGTTCGCTTTGTATTGCTTTATTGTACTACTTACATTATTTTTCCATATATGCAACCCGCCTGACTCCTAAAAATACAAAATGCTATAAGTAAGTAACTTCACAACAAGAATATTTGTCGCAAAACCTACCATTTTATCCTGTTCTTCTTCTGTAGACGGCCAGCCAGAATCACATCTCTTTTTTCTGTCATTGTCGGCAACGCTTATTGCGTCTGAAATATACATGTTTTTTTCATTTTCACGTATCTATAAAAGCGTGCAAACAAGTTTATGTGCTATAAATTGCAAACAAGCAATAAAAAATAAGGATATAACAAGCATTTCCAGATAAGCATGTATAATCTGTTCGTTATTATTAGGTAAAAAGTTTACTATTATTTGGCGTTCCTATATTTCCAAAAAATTTGTAGCTTCTAAGAGATAGCGTGTATCTTTAAATAACGAATGCAATTATGCTACCCAGCTCTAAAAGGTTATCAGACAATTGTATTGAGTGGGTGACCATTAAACTAGAGCCTAAGAAATAAGCTATGGTATTACACAGAGGTGGTTTAAGAATTAAAGGAGTCAAAAGAGGTATTAATTCACCTCATTCAGATTTCAAAGTACCCTTATCACGCCAAGCAAGTATTTTTGGAGCACATTTGTGTAGTAAAGCGAACTTTAAGAAGGCACTTCAAGATAAAACTAAACACTAAAATACTGTTAAAGACGTTTTGGCAGCACTAAAAGCATTTAATACTTGCCCATATGAATTCGGAGAAAGAAAAAGAAGAAGATTAATACTGGAAGAACGTATCAGGACAAAAGCACATCTGTTCTAGTTAATAATAAATAAGCTAGTAGTATTATTGTAGGCTCCCACAATTGTTCAGTGTAGATTGGTTTCCGAACTGAAATGGGAAAATGTTTATTTAGATAATTACTTTCGAAACAATGTTTGTTCTAATTGTTTGTATCAATCTTTTCCTACACGTAGAGAAATGATTTCTTGCATCAAGAAGATAGATTTTCTTGCAAAAATCAGTCCCTATTCGAGAAAATATTTTTATTTCAAGAATGTATAATGTAAAAAAGATTTTTTTTTGAAATTTTATTTGGATTAAATAAATATTGTCTTTAGAAAATCAAGATAATTCAAAACAGAAAGATGTTTCTTCCAGGTAAACCATTTAGTTTGAAATTAAGAAAATATTCATACTAAAGGTAGAAATGAAAAATGAGATCCAGATCTCACAAAGTTCTATTGAGAAATTAGGTGACCAGTTTCTTGCTCAAAAAACACATCATCAACAATAACAATAATGAAAAAAAAAGTTAATAGTTAAAATTGGCAGCAAGTCAATGAACTGAAAAATTATTTTTTATAGGTTACAGTATAATTAAATTATTTCTTTAATAATGTAATTAAATAGGGATTATTTTTATGTAGTTTAAGAATTAATGAGTTAATATTTAAGTTTATTTATCTCTTTTCTTGTTATTACTATTTATTATATATTAAAAAAAAACTATTAAGTTAAATTAGTACACATGGTAAATAGTAATAAAAAGAAAAAAAGTATTGCATTAACCGGTATCATTTGAAAATGTTTATGAAACATTTTACGTTGAAGGTTATATCATTGACAAAATAATGTGATAACAAGAATGCTTGTCGCAAAACCTGCCATTTTATCCTGTTCTTCTTCTGTAGGTGGCCAGCCAGAATCACTTTTTTCTGTCTTTTTTCTATCATTGTCGGCAACGCTTATTGCGACTGAAATATACAAGTTTTTTTTCATTTTCACGTATCTATAAAAGCGTGCAAACATGTTTATGTACTATAAATTGCAGACAAGCAATAAAAAATTAAGGACGTAGCAAGCAAGCTAACATTTTCAAATAAGCATGTATACACAGCTTAACAAAAAAAAATAAAACTTATGTTGCCGGGCGTTTTTAAACGAAATTAGATTATTTTAAGCCTACTAAATATGAAAACGACAGCAACTTTGCTAGATTGGCTCTAGTTTTTGAGGTAACGGTAATTTAGGATAGGGTGAGATATACGAATATTCGTTATAAGTAGAGTAACCTAAACCTGCGGACTCGCATAGGCGTCGGTATTACGGGTTAATATAAGAATACGAAAAATTCATAAATAAACTAAACCGGTAGAGAAGCAGGCATGTAGTGTCGACCTTGAATATAAATCATGTTAAACCGCGCTGAGAGGGATTTCGTTTTAGTACCGGTTGAGCTGTTGCAGAGATTAGTCGAACGGTCAAAGTTATGTACTTACGTGTCGCTTTTGAAAATATAGCTGGTGTTTTTTGTGTGTTGTAGTATTATACCAAGTACATAATTAGTGTATCGTTTCATATAGAACTAATATTTACATACCTAAGAAAACAATGCCTCAACTTTTAGAAGATTTAACAACAATATGTACCAATTATACAGTATTACTAGATGCCATCAGAAAACTACAATGTACTGAATTGTCATTGCAGGAAGCATTAGACATAGTGGAGAGTGTAAAAAATAAATTACACACGTTAAATGATATGCCAGGATTATGCGCTAGTTAAAAGTTGGCAGATGTTTTAAGGAAAAATCCCGATTTTAATACTTTAGAGGCCGTTTATAATAAGTGTAAGAATAGTGAACTTTTAAGTGATTTTGAAAAACAGTTTCTACATGCAAATGTAACTTCCTTAGATGTGGAGAGCTCGTTTTCTATGTATAAGAATATTTTTTCTTGTCGACGCACAAGGTTTAAAGAAGTAACTGTGGAAACATATGCAATGACGCAAGTTTACAGTAGTTCACATCCTGATGTCTCTAATTTGTTGAATAATTAGTAAGTAAGTTTATTTATGAATTTTTCGTATTCTTATATTAACCCGTAATACCGACGCCTATGCGAGTCCGCAAGTTTTGGTTACTCTAGTTATAAGTGTGGGGCAGGTGGGAGGTTGCAACGTAAACACGTAATGTGTTTTGCTTCCTCCTAGCGTTCTCTGTTCTATGCGTCGTCAATGTTCAGTTGATATTGGCGACCAGTTTCGTGTTCAAAAAACACATCATCAAAAAAAAATTACAATAATGGAAAAAAAACCTAAAGTTAATAATTAAAGTTAGATCCAAGTGAATGAGCTAATGAAAAAGTTTTTTTTTATAGGTTACAGTATAATTAAATTATTTCTTTAACAATGTAATTAAATAGGGATTATTTTTATGTGGCTTAATAATTAATGAGTTAATATTTAAGTTTATTTATCACTTTTTTATTATTATTATTTATTATATATTTAAAAAAACGATAGTTAAATTAGTACACGTAGTAAATAGTGATAAAAAGAAAAAGATATTGCATTAACCCGTATCTTTTGAAAATGTTTATGAAACGTACGTTAAAGATTATATCATTGCATGGGTAAGTATGGTATCTGTATTCCAGTTTCGCCGCTACTATCTAGGATTACATGACTATACCTACTAGCACTAGGTGGTGCCAAGAAATATTTCAGTTGCTGTTTTTGAAGATTAGTGGCTTAAATTGAGAGGTGTAAGAGCAATGTCGGCGGGGCAAGAAGCTTTAATGCTTTTCTCTTCTTATTTTGTTTTTGCTGGTAATGATTTCATCCTTCTTGTTTTGTTTTTGCTGGTAATAATTTCATCAATACCAGGAGCTATTTATCTTGGTTATTGGTTCATGGGCACTTTTTTCATGTATACTTCTACATTAAGTTAACTTTTTTTATGTTCGTTTTTTCATCCGCCGAATGTGGTGATATCAGTCATCTACCAACACGGTTATCTAACAACACGGTTTTAGCTGGTAATTGACTTTGTGATGGAACCATCAGTTACTGTTTTGTTTGTATTGATGAACTAATGGTGAGTGCATCAAATGTTAAATTTTTCCACCCACTTTTAAGATCGGTTGAGGGTAAGTGGGTATATTGTCAGATATAATTTCTGATCCGGATGAATTCATTAGCTTTCTTAATAGAGTGAGCGCACCCAGTGGCGGCTGGTAGTGACGTAAATGGGAGGTTGAGGAAAATGGTTCGATTTCCTCGTGTATTTTTTTGTTAAGTACAATGTACACGGTCTGCAACGGAAATATACGAAGGAATCGAAGCCTTGTTCTTGGCCTCCCATTTACATCAATCATTTTATCAATCATTACCTTGCTTTTTAATAATAATTGATGATTGAATTGATAACACTAATGTGTCAATGTCACTCCATTTCCAACCGTGATGAATTTTTCAGGTTGCTGTAAAGGTAAAACTATCATTGGTGAAAAAGAACGGGCATTTTACATTTATTTTATTTATCCTTCTTGATTGTATATAATATGATCAGTTTTGCGTGTACGCTTGGACAATTTGCAACATTTCTTTACTAACGGTGTAGCTTCCACTTAGATGTTAACCAATTCACCAAATTTAATAAATAAACTAAAACAAAAACGCAAAACGTCATGTAAAGTAATTATTAACAATTCTTAATAAAATATGTATTTGCTACTGTTATTAACCGTTTACGAACATTGCATCGTAAAGTCTCTACCGAAATACCAACGGTAAACAGCTCATACATACGGTAGATGAATTAAGTACATGGTATTGCTGAACGCTTACAATACACTATACGAGGTGTGGCAATTAAATAACCGGACTGGTGCTACAAAACATTTTATTGATCACCAATTACATTACAAAGTTTATCCCCTTCAATGTACTCTCCTTGCCGATCCCTACAACGCTCCATACGAATTTTCCTCCGTAGAAAGCAGTGCTGGAGGTCCGCTTCTGTCAGCTTATTGAGAACCTCCGTTGCTTTCGCTTTCGCCGCTTCCACACTGTTAAATTTTGTCCCCTTAAGCTCCGATTTTACCTTAGGAAATAAACAAAACTCACAGGGGACGAGGTTGAGCGAGTACGGTGGGTGGTCCAACACGGTGATGTCTGATTTCGCAAAGAACGCCTTCACAGACAAGGCGGAATGGGCTGGCGCATTGTCTTGGTGGAGCATCCAGGGTTTGCTCTTCCACAAATCGGGTCTTCGTCTTCTCACTCGTTCACGAAGGGTAGTTAAAACCTCGACATGATAATGTTAATTGACCGTCTGACCTTCGGAGATCCAGTGGACGCAGCTCGATCTGAACACTCTGCATTTTTCCGACGCGACGCTAGAGTAAGGACTTGGATGGACGATTGCTACAGCGTAACTGAGCGACGTACAACCGTGCCCATCGAGCTCAGGGTGGGGAAAGCATCTACAAACACAGACATGTTCAAACCTGCCGCGGCGTGCTCGCTGTTTGCCGATAGTAGCATCAGTCCGGTTATCTAATTGCCACACCTCGTATGTCAAAAGTGACTGTAGGCGATTAGAAGATGTCAGAACAAATATGTCGCACGAAAAAACAAAGCCATGGTAGGGATTGGAGTTAGAGTAATTGCAAGAATAAGGTGTACTCTCAAAAATATTATTTATGTACCTAAACTTAGTATCTGATATGTGATATCAGCATGTGGTATCTAAAACTGATGGTTAAGTATTGTTTACAAAAGATAAAGTGTTAATTAGGAAATATCAAAATTTTTGGAAGAAATAAGCAACAAAATGGATTTCATGTATTATAAATTAATAAACAGGGAGAAACGATGGCAACAGAGAATAAATTGGTGATGGCGAAAATCTGGTGGGAGAAGGTGGGCGATTCAAATGTAAGTAATGTGAAAGAACTGTTAAGTTTGCCCGTAAGAATGGAGTTGGTGCTAGAGACAGCGACGTGAAGCCTGTCAAACAAACAAGAATTCAATTTTACAACCATTAGAACAAGACCTAATGGAAATACTCAACGCTGCACAATAAATTGGTTTGAAAAAATAGGTTTTAGATCTTAAAGAAGTAAGCAAAACCCTGCCTTGAGAATAAATCTATTTTCTCAGCAATTTCTTCTTGACTACATACATACATAAAAATGTATTGTTAATTGAAGAATATCAACATATTCAACTTCAAATACTCAATGGGTTCATAATTATTTCTATTTTTTCTTGTTGTAGAAATTGTAATCTATTGATTTTAAAATTTTTTAATAAGCGCAACGTTAGTAGGTTCAAAGGCGTCAGAAAACAAAATTATAAAAAAAACTAAGCTTAAAATAGCTTCTTTCTGAAAATTGCATTGACGTTATTTTTCATTTTATAGCTTTACGCCTCAAAGTTTCAAGCCTCAAAATGAAGATGGCGCTACTCGTCAAAAATATTTTGGTAATATAATTGCGCATACGTTGGAAAATACTTTTGAAAATTTCAGCCATGATGGACGCTCAGTTGTTGTTTAACAGTCGTTTGTATTAATCGATGTTAGTGCTTCTCTAAAAATGGAAAAAATCGAATATCGATCCGTCATTAAATTCTTGCATTTGAGAGGCAATATGCCTACACAAATTAAAGCCGAGATGGACACTGCTTACGGAAGCTTAAGATTTACGGAGATCGTACCAGCTTGGTTGACGTTGAAAACTGCAACTAATACCGTTAACATCGGGGAAGTTTACCAAAGTGATGGGGACTATTTTTTGGGATAGTTTTGTAGTTGTGATAATCAACTATCTTGAAAAGGGAAAAACAATGACGGAGGCATACCACGTATCATCATCACCTGACAAGTTAAGGGCAAAAATTGCGGAAAAACAGCTGCATTTGTCTCTACCAAGACAATGTAAGATCGTCTTACACTTCAGTGGTCGCTATGGCAAAAATTCACGGTTTGAATTGATAGACCGCTCATACAATTCACCAAATCTAGCCGCCAGCAACCTTTTTCTCTTTCCTAGGATCAAAGTTTTGCTCGGAGGACAGAGATTTTCAACAAATGAAAAGGGCATTTACATTTGTAAACGCCTGTTCTCCAGAACAAGATGCCAACTACTATTTGGACGGATTGAAGAAATGGGAACATCGCTGGGAAAAGTGTATAGACCTACAAGAAGAGGTTAAGAAATAAAACTGAATTTGGCAAAAAATACTCGTTCTTGTGTTAGGCTGTAAACTTTTCAGACTACCCTCGTATATACACATTCAGTATTGGTATATTCTAAGTAGTGAATGGGTTTCAATAGAAGGTTTTATACTTCTATAATATGCTGGAATTCTTCCAGAATAAATCCATCTAAAAATGAATTTCATTCAAGTGAAATTTGTCGGTAGTCTTCAGATGACAGTGTCACATGTAATGAAAGATTCACTGCACACGATTGTCGTGCGGTTAATGTCTTAATAACAGCATGTCCATCACGTGGACAAACTCACATTTGTGCCGTACTGATGACGTAGTAAACACGGTCGAGGGTCGTAGAAAAGGATGGAAGGGAAAGTTGAATGATTGATCGGTTAATTAATAATTACGAACATAGAAAATCGATTGCTTTCATTGAAGGTTTTTAATGGGCGTATACCGCTGGCTTTAAAACGCTTTCAATACGCTGCTGTTAGCGTTGTTTTGAAAACGCTCGTTGTAGAAATAATCATATTCTGAATGAAAATTAATAACAATAATACATTCAGATAATACCGCTCGTATTTTACGAAACCTAAAAGTGTACTGGAAATATAAAGAATAAAATGGCATACATTCGTCTTACAATAGCACCTTTACCATTGGTAATAAGAGAAAGCGTCTTATACAAAAATCATAGATATAAATTAGTAGCACAAGCTAAAATTATTTTGACATATATAGGGTGAACCGAAAAGAAGTTGCATATCAAAGTTATATTTTGTAAATGAAGCACTCTGCATATTAATACACATTTGGTTTATGTTCGAGAATCTAAGGTCACTTTGTGTAGGATTATCTATACCTAAACTTAATCGTTTTCGAAATATTTGGCTTTAAGGCATTGTATTTACTCTAATACGTTAAAATCTAATGTCTGCTGTTTGTTTGAAATCAATATTACGAGATGCAAAAGAACGAGTTGAAAATACGTAATAAATTCAGTTTAGGAAAAACGTTGAATAAAGAGTGAGAGAAAATAATCTATGACTTCATATCGACCACACGGACCACCACAAATACAAAATTAATTTTGTAATACCTATTTACATAATAAATTTGTTGAGCTTTTTATGGAATTTTCTCCAGTTTCTTCGTGTTCACTATCTATTATTTAAAATTGAAAGCAATAAATAATAATAAAATAAATAGATAATCCTGTTACCTTTAATATTTAGCTTTCAAAAGCTAAACAAATTTTACCGTGTTAAAGGAGCTACGCGACACAAAGAACCTTATTACTGCACAGAGAAAAACTTTGAGACAGCAAACCCTTGTATTTTAAAAATAAGAACAATTTATACTATGAATTACGCTCATTAATTACGTTTATTTAATCTAATAAAATATGTAGTTGTCCTAAATATAGTTAAATTTAACATGGAGTGTTGTTGTCATATATTTTACTACCTATATACAGGTTGTTCAAAGTTATCGGGCCACTATTAGCTGCGATGTTGACTAAATTACCAAAGATGTAGTGATTTTTCCGTTGATCACAATGGTGTTTTGAAGAAAACAATTGGACATCGCATTTCCTCGCTAACTTGAGTTGTTCATATTTCTTTAATTGAACACCCTATATATTTTCCAATTATTCGATAGGAAATTAAACTTTGCGTAAAATGTCCTTATAGTAAAATAGCACAAACATAAAAAACAAAAGAGACACGATGAAATTTACATTAGACAATTGAAGCTCTAAGAACTTCGTTATTATAGCAGCTATTGAGATAGTCGGAACATGAAAAATATGTAATTTATTCCGCCCAATAAAATGGTGAAATAAAAAAAATGCGCATCGTATTTCAGCGTTTGGTTAAATAACTTCCTTTTTACACATGAAAAAATGCCTAGTAATAAAACCAAAAATAATGCTAATATAGCTCATGGTATTGGTGGAATCATTCCGGGCAAGAACAATGCAAACACAGAAAAAAGAGAGTACTAACACACGGACATGTTTCTGCCTACCCGGCGTCATCAGCGCGGCTACGAACACTCACACCCTTGCGCTGCCTGCTTTGTGTCTACCTCTCGGTTTATGCCTTTAATGTCCACAACAGCATTGGAAACATCTCCCGGCGCCCTCTAGTGCCAAGAAACACAATCATGCCGTCCTAGACCGAGGACACACACCGGAGTACAGATGCCCGCCATCTTATGTTCAGCAGCCCATGGTCTGCTTGATAGGTGGCGGGCATGACTGTGTTCCTTGGGCCTAGGGGGCGCCCGGAGATATTTTCAGTGCTGTTGTGGACATTTTGAGCACAAACCGAGAGGTAGACTCAATGCAGGCAGAGCACAGGAGTGTGTGCTCGTAGCCGCGCTGATGACGCCAGGTAGGCAGAAACATGTCCGTGTGCTAGTACTCTCTTTTTCTCTGTTTGCATTGTTCTTGCCGGCAATGATTCCACCAATACCACGAGCTATATTAGCATTAACTCCCCTTTTTAATAAACATCCTGTATATTTTTTCACAATCCGATTGATCAATTTTTAGATGAAAGATTTAAAATATGAATCAAAGCAAGCAAACGTTGCTTTTTCGACCCTTTGCAAATCTTGTTCAGCATTGCGATCAATTAGAGAATTTATTAGTGAGAATAATTGCTTTTTGCCTCGGGTTTTTTGAATTCTTACTTTCGTGTTGCATATTTTACATGCAGTAAGAACTCCTATTGTTCAACACAAGAGAAGGAAACATTCTATAAAGAGAAGGAATAGATAATATAAATAATAAAAAGTCGCATTCATCTTATTCTTGAAATTATAGGTGCATACAAGTTCATTCTACCTAAATTTTAGCGGTTCCTATGTTTATTGGTTTACTTCACAGATTATTTGTAGGTTAAAAACGCTCAAAACTTTATTGCAATTACAAGAAAAATGGATTTATTATTAAACCAAATAAAACGGAAACATTTTTTTTATGAAAGAAACATGCGATATGTCAAAGACATTCTTCTTAGCAAGCTTCTTGGAACCTTCGTTATATTCTTTTCATCTTTGATGTATGCACTTTTTTCCTTAAAAATAACGAGGTATGTTATCCAACGCATATTCTTCTAGAAATTTCCAAGAGAACTAACAAGGGATCACAGGGAAGTGTCCCTCACCAATTTAAATGAAACTTGGTGGGTTTGTAGACTGATGCAGTGTAAGAACAACGGTAACTTTCATAGATGCTAAATCGCCCGTTTTCGGGGATGAGGCGGCCTACAACCAACGCTACCTTTCGCTTTTTCAACATTTCTACACAGATTACTATTATTGCAATAACTATGCAGAGTAGCCTGTTATTTATTTTTGTCTTTCTTCGGATTATCTGAGGGGGAACCGAGGTCCAGGTCCCAACCTATTCGGATAATCGAGACTATACACGTAAAACTTATAAATATTATTATTGTCATTAAAATTCTTATTAGGTACCAATTTAATTATCTTATTTTCATTAGTTAGTTAGTTTAATTTAGGCACTATATTTTTATTGTATTCAATATTATTACACAAGGTGAAAGTAAAAGAATTGTATGAACATTAGCAACGTTGATTCTCATGACTTCAAGAAACACTTTACGACAGCCTAATTGCGAAACGTACTCGTCGTCAATAAACTGAAGACTGCAAGCACTAATTGTAACTTGCCTTGCTTTATATATATGCGTATGCAAAAGCATTTATGGTATACAAGATATCCTAATACTTACATTAATCTAGATAAAATTTAAATACTATAGAAATCATGTAATCTGCACGTGAAAATCAGCACTTGAAGTTTCAATGAGGAATTTTATAAGTATAACGGATAATACGCTAATCGATACTTTAAAAAATAAATAATGGAATGTAATGCTGATAAGATATAAATGATCTAAAAAGTATTAAAGATATTTAGACAGATACTTTAGATAAGTATCTCTACGATTTGTTCACATCAATAACAATAAGTAATATTATTTACTTATATACCTACATACATATGTACATACGGAGGTATACCTACTCAATTCGTATGTTATTGTTTTTTTTTTTTAATTGAGTTATTTTATAGCATGTTTAATATATATGGGTGAATTCTGCATAACTTGTGTATTTTTCCAGCAAATAAAAGTTTAAAATTTAAAAAAAATGGTGGGGGTTGTTTCTGGAAAACAAGAACTATGGCAGGCAAACTATTGTCGCTATCCTTTAGTACTCATAAAACAGTTATATATTTGTCTTAACTTTTTTTTAATATGTCTTACAGTTTTGGAGATATTAAAGCAAATAACGAAAGGTAGCGTTGGTTGTAGGCCGCCCCATCCCCGAAAACGGGCGATTTAGCATCTATGAAAGTTACCGTTGTTCTTACACTGCATCAGTCTACAAACCCACCGAGTCTCATTTAAATCGGTTAGGAACACTTCCCTGTGTTCCCTTGTAAGTTCTCTCAGTTTTTAGGAGAAATGAAATTTAAAGAATATGAAAATGTTTGTCATGAGAACCACGCCCACAATTCTCACGATGTGGTCGTACTTTTACATTGAAGAATAGGGATCCTGCAGTGTTAGAGCGAAACATTTCCGGTGGGGTGCTGCCTAGTAGAACATATTTTTTACGGCGGTTTCGAAAAATTCACAAGAACAACACCTTCAAATCTCTTTTCTCTCGTTTTGGGGTCTTAGCGTTAGAGTAATTTCTTTGAAATGTCACTGTCTATGTGTTTGTGAAAAAAATATATAGGGTGTTTGATAAAAAAGCGGTTGGTTATTTAACCAAACGCTGAAATATGGTGCGCAATTTTTCTTTGATTACACCTTTTTATTGGGTGAATTACATATTTCATGTTTCGACCTTCTCAGTAGCTGCTGTAATAACTAAATTATTACAGCTTCAATTATCCAATGTAAATTTCATCGTGTGTTTTGTTTTTCATTTTAGCGCTATATTACTATTAATATTTTACCCAAAGTTTCATTTCCTATCGAATAATTTAAAAATACATACATATATAGGGTGTTCAATTTAAGAAATACAGAGAATTCTAGTTAGACTGAATTGCGATGTGCAATTGCTTTTTCCCTTAACAACATTGTAATCAGCGGAAAAATCGCTACATCTTTGGTAATTTAACTAACATCGCAGCTAAAATAATAACAAATTCAGCAATAGTGGCCCAATAACTTTGAACAACCTGTATATTATTATTTTAGGCATACGCTACCGCTCATAAGTATTTGGGCACCCTTGGATTTTAGATTTTTGTATACAAAGAATGTATTTAGGAAATACATTTGAGCATTATTGAATAGTATGCCAATAATTAGTTAGACTCACTTAAATTCATTAAATAATTTGGGTCTATTTATTTATTTTATCTGTATGAGAGGTAATACCGTTATAAAAGCGCAGGTACTAGCAACAACAAAGAGCGTATTTCTTGAAATTTCAGGAAAAATGTAACAATTGGTAATTTTACTATGAATCATGAACTTATAATAAAGCCATTTGAAGTAATATTTTTAAATTACAGTCATTATCGTTCGATATTAGTAGCGACAACATCACTTAACGAATAGTGTTTGTAATTTCGTTTAAGATTGTAAAACATGCCGAAAAGGAAAGAAATTAGTCTTGGAACGCGTGCTCTGATAGTAGCACAACATAATTTAGGCATAAGCAATGGTCAAATTGCTAGAAAATTAGATTTAAATTCATCCACTGTTGATTATAACATCAAAAAATACAGTGCAAGTGGCAGCTTTATAAATAAAGTAAGAAGTGGTTGACCAAGAACGACAACATAAGCTCAAGATATTGCAATCGTGGTATCCAGCAAGCGAAATAGAAGAAGAACAGCTCCAGAAATCACCGCAGAAGTCAATACTGTATTTTCGAAGCCGATTAGCGTGTCCACGGTTAAACGCCGTCTGCAAAAGCCGGCCTTCACGGACGAATAGCGATGCGAAAGCCCTTGCTTCGCCAAATTAATAAGAAAAAGAGGTTACAATGGGCACGTGAACATCGAAATTGGGCGGTAGAAGAATGGAAAAAGGTATTGTGGATTAGATTACATTAGATTTAATATGAGGTGGTTCTTGACCTATTCTACCGCGACCTTTTCAGATTTATTGTGGTTCCGGTATTGTGGATCGACGAATCCTTATTCGAGATTTTCGGTTCGCGAAGACGAGTGTTTGTAAGAAGATCAGTAGGTGAGCCTGCACTAGAGCAATGCACAGTGTCTACCGTTAAACACGGCGGTGATTCGCTAATGATTTGGGGTTGTTTTGCTGGTACATCCGCAGGTGATCTTGTAAAAATTCAAGGCACAATGAAAAAAGAGCAACATAGACGCATCTTAGAGGAAAATGCAATACCCTCTGATGTAAGAATTTCGAATCAGAATTTTGTATTCCAACAAGACAAAGACCCAAAACACACTTCAAAATTATGCCAGCCATATTCAGAACAGTTGGAAGAGAAAGGGACACTAACAATCATGAAATGGCCACCCCAAAGTCCGGACATGTATTCCATCGAGTAATTATGGGAAGAACTCGATTGGGAAGTAAGAAAAACTACTCCAACGTCAGCAGATGACATGTGGAACAAACTGCAGACAGCACGGTCTCGAATAACTTAGGAAACATTGTTAAAATTAATTGCAAGGATGATCCGATTATGCGATGCAATCGTTAAAAGTAAAGGAGGTCACATAGATGAATCTAAAATTTAGGTCAATTAAATAATTTTGATTGTCAAAGTTGTATATTTGTGTACTTAATTACCAAGTATATATTTTAATATTTTCATTTAAATACTTAATGATTTAGCCTGAAATTTTAGGTGCCCAAACACTTATGAGCGGTAGTGTATATTTTTCTCCGTGTGGAAACTTCAGAAGCTTCATCCAATGCAACATATTTGGTAGAAGAATATGGCTAATATACGCTTTGTTTTGGAATGAATTTTATTACCCACAATTTTTATTAGTAAGGTTCGACAAACGAGTGCAACGTCAGAGGCGTACTGCGCAAAAGTAGCTACGTGAGATACAGTATTAAAAAATAATATATTCTTAGCTCTTATTGACGTCTTGATGTGCACTGCGACAAAATACTACTGCCCCAGTAAGCCGCGTAAAACTACAACATAAGCAACGCTTCCATTGTCGATTCACTTAGCCTTCGACGTTGGTCTGAAAACGTTATCGTGTATTTCGAAAATGATCGTTCTACATCTAGCTAAGTAGGATTTGCGTGACTTAGATATTCCTTTATCTCTTCTGCACACCCTTTATTTTCAGTAATAGACCGAACCTTTTGTAAATCGGGATTTTTATTTAAAACTGCACGAAATTTTTGGGCGACATCTAGCCCTATCGGATCCGTCAAGCTTTCTAGAGCGACTTGTAAATTATCTAAGGTATTTATTGAGCCTCGTAATGATAAGTGACTCTTTTCTAACAGCGATATAGCTTGTACAGCTGCAGAATAGTTTATAGAAATTTCATCTATTTGTAATTGAACGTCCGAATTGGAAAAAAGTTGCTGACTTTCTTGAATCGCTGCAGATTCATTTGATTTAAATTTTAAAATCATATCCTTGCAAAATATTTATGATAATAAAATACTGCCTGGAGCCATGTTCCCTATTGAGTATAATTTCCAAATCTGTTTTAACTTGACTATCCTGAAATTTCAAGCGGCTTACCTTGACAGCCGCAGCTTCCTTTGGGTCGAATTCTAAAATCACGTTCTTTATATTCTCAAAATATTTAAGATAATAAAATGCAGCCTCTAACCATGTTCCCCAACGAGTAAGAATAGGTTGTGGTGGTTTAGGAATACCGGGGCATAGTCTATGAAATTCCCGAATACGTTTTGGGGATTTTATAGACAGCTTTTGTATGTGCTATTAGAGCGTCTACCTCGGGATAACATTTTCTGATACTATCTGCTACGAGACTGAGAGTATGAATTTTTCATGTACTATGCAACAAGTTAGAACAATGTTTTTTAAGAGATCGACCTACAGCAAGCATGTTTGCGGCACCATCACTCATAAACATCAACAGTTGGTTTGTTGAAAGTTCAAACTTTTCCAATGTATTTAACACCAACATTGAAATTACTTCGGCAGTGCATTGTTGTATTCGTCTGGAAGCTAGTAAAATTGAGGGTGACGGTCGATGTGGTTCCATTGTGCGTACCATTTCATTAACCACAGAATGTTTTTTACGATCTGTTGTTTCGTCCACACATAACCACAGTTTTTTATCTTGCAACTCCGATTTAATCTTTTTCTCGACATGCTCACGAGCAGACGGCACAACTCTCTGTAATGTTCTCTCACTTGGTAACTTAAAGTCCGAATATTCATTCCAAAACGAAACGTATGCTTTCTTCCTTAGTAAATGAAATGGAAAATTACATGCAATAAACACATAAATTAAATTTAAATTTGTCATAATCTCGTGTGGAATTTTTTTTTGAAACATGCCCTGCACTATTTACGTGCCATAGACAATCACTTTTCGACCAACACATTAAATCTATTTTACACACTACACATTGAATTTTAGCGCCATCACACTTTAAATCAGGCATTTCTGCAATAAATTCTCTTATTGTGTCCAACTTTGGTCGTTTTCGCGACGTAGGAAACATTTTCAAAACAAACGTAGAACTACGATATAGTATACGACAGCGTAGATGCATACACAACAGATCGGCTTTGGAGTCGCAGTTATACTGACACTTATACCGAATTGTTCCGGCCGTGTTTATTTTGTGTAAACTTTTATGCGTCAGCCACTGGCTTTCAGCGCAGTTTTGTTGCGTTGCTCTAGTAATTATTTCAGAACAATAGTTTATATCGGAAATTGGATAACCTTTCAAAAATTTGAAGAATATACAGAGTTCCATTTAAAAAAATATTATATTTCAATTTTCAATCAATAACGCGTTTTTGCAGACGTTATTGATTTTTTAATTTTTTTAACCGTATGTTGACTGGCAGCAATAACAGTACTAAATTACTAACTTCACCGATTTTGCAGGAGCTGTAAGAAAATTTATAGCAATGGTGGTCCGCTACTTCAAATCAACCCGTACAGCATGAATCACAAGCTTACAATTTGACAACAAAGTGAACAACCATATTCCATTTTTTGCTTCAAAATATTGAAATTAGATTCTCTTTTCTTTTGTTCTGTTTACCATTTTAGCAAGATGGTGTAACAGAAAAGGAGGAAGAATTTGATAACTATACTATACTGTGCCATTTAAAAACCTTGAACTTGGCGTCTGATTCTTTGTAGGAATTTATACATTTACCGAATTTATATACATATTAGGGGTATTTATCAAAACTGTCTCGTCTACTATGAGCTATCAAATTTAAAGGTATTGTTTTTGTCACATTCAATATTTAGTGAATAACACTTGAAGTGAGACAATATAATTTAACGTTTGCTGTAAATTTTGTCTGATTGGCTAGAGAACATTATTTGCGTAAGTCGTATTTTCTTCCCATCGTTGGAAGTGAGTCATTTATAAAATTTGCATTCATCTGAGCTAAAGATTGAATATAAATTTGCATCTTTTAATAATATCTCTGACTTATCCCACCAGAACTGTAAACAGTCGAACTGTAGGTATCATATTTACAGAAAGAAAAGCTTTCGTGAATGTGTTTCGCATTGTAAAACGTGTGGGTGAAATTGATATTAGTTGTTTTGTGGTTTGTGTATATTTGATTACGGCATTACGAAGAAAGTAGATGTGCTAAATGTCACGGCAGGTGAGATTAAACTTTCCGCCGACGCAAGAACGAAAAATGTATACTTTTTAACATTTTTTAAAGATCGCTTAATGAAATTCAGTTTCCGTTCTTTTAAGCAATCACCTATTAATGCATGGCGATGTTTCCAATTTAATTAAATGAAATTTGGCTTGTTTTTCGGGTCATGCTAGTGGCAGTAAACAAAATGGTTGCTTGTGTGTGGTGCGTAGCCTATCTTCTATAATATCAAGGGATTAATTTATCTATACCACCGGCAATAATTATTTGCCCTCCCAAAGAAATACACATAAATAAAGGAAGTGCTAATTGAAAAGGAAATTGTGGTTTTGCATTTAATAAAATACTCTTAAAACAGAGAAGTTGATAGTCTTTATTCGATTATAAAATTTATTTCACACAAATAGAATTAAATTTTTGCTTCGTCGAAATGTCCACCTCGACTATTAATAATTGCAGCACACTTGCAGCATTTTTATATCAATTTCGCCAAAGTAGCGGGTTCTAGTTTAAGCCAGATTTTCTGTAGTTCTTTCCACAACAATTTCTTGGAAGTTGGAGGATTTATTTTCACCTGCTTATCGAGTTCCTCCCACAAAAGCTCTATAGGATTAGCATCTGGGCTTTGAGGAGACTATTTCATTATTTTGATATTACTCGCGTTCCACCGGTTCTAAATATTTGCATCGCAGTTTAGAAGCGTGTTTCGAATCATTATCACGTTCAAATATAAAATAGTCACCGATTATTCTCATTCCAGACGTTATAGCATTTGATTCCTCCTACGGATGCGGCGCCAGAGCAACCCCAAACCATTACCGATCCGCCCCCACGCTTGACTGTAGGTACTACTCATGATTCTGCTGCTCGTTCTCCCTTCGACTTCCGAACGAACGTTCTTCTCTTGGAACTGAAGAGTTCAAATTTGGACTCATCGGTCTACAAAACGTTTTTCCATTCATCAACTGTCCAATGTTGATTCTCTCTAGCCCACTGCAGCCGTTTTATTTTATTTCGTTTTTCACACTCAATACCTATTTCACCCGTTATTTCGGGTGCAGTTTTTCATTTATTCCGTTTACTCGTCATAATTATTCGACGATCTTTCGCTGATGTTGTCACTTTTCGTCGTCCTGTTCGTTTTCTATTTAGTAATGTGCCAGCCCTTTTTAAACGTTATAGTCAACAGTTTGGCAACTTAATTTCAATTTTCTTGCGATACCTCTGTTACTTCGGCCAAGATTATGTAAAGCAACAATCATTGGCGGATTTCTAAAGGCAACTCTTGTTTTCGACAATTTAATACAAATTTTAGATAACTTTATTGTTTAAAAGAAGAATAACCACTAAATCTAAATTCACAATTCTAGTTCGGGTAAATAGGGAATTCCCGTTTATATCTGCCCTACACTAAATATTTATTAATGAAGGATAATTCTGTTACATTTCGTGTCCTGCGTGGACCCCTAATTATCAGATTAAGGATATTGGATCGATAATTACATATCAGAGGAGTCTTGTGCGGAATTATTTAATGAGATATCTATCTTTTACTTGTAGACAAATAACAGTCCCCCTTAAATAACATTAAATAGAAATGTTTTTAAAATCTAACCAAAAATGTAGATCGACAAATAATTATGGTAGGTGGTGTATATGCATACAGTGTGATCGGATACATTCGGAGCGGGAGGGGGGATATTCATTTATTACATTACTCAAATATGTCACAGATGTTAATTGTCTGTCTTGTCAGTTATTTAGAGTTGACATTTGAGTTTTGATATTCGTATTGACGTATCACCTTTTTTCTATTGTAGCGATTCTGCGCGTATTACACAATTGCTATATTTTCCTTACAACAAAAGAAACTTGTCATCATTTCATATGTGTTGTGTACAATGGCAAATTTAAAATTTGGCAGTTTCTGTATTACAAAGTTTAGTTTAAAACAAAAACAAGTTCTTTGTCAATCTGAGCACTGTTTAAACGCTGCACTGCGCCGGATCTGCCAAGATAAATACGATTCCTTTCCATCGGTTTTTCCATACAATTTACCATGGCAAGCATGTGTTTAAAAACCATTAAGACATATGACAGCAAAGTATGGTCAATGGTCAATGCATTGGTTTTTGAGTACCTGGATTTGATCCTTATATCAGTCATCGCTATTTTTTTTCCTTTCTTCTTTTTAAGTTATTTTGAGACGACAACAATGGTGGGCATAGGTTGTTTTTAAATACCTACGTTGATGTTGATGGATTAATTATTTAAGATCATTAGTGGCCTTTTATAAGGTCAGACAATATTTCTGTCGTAGTTTAGAGCGCTGCTAATCAGGATGTTCCTCTGTCGAACAGCGGGAATAAGGGTCTTGGATGCTGCCTCTCGGATGTAATCCAGGGTATAGAGAATCCCCAGGTCGTTGTGGACCGTCGTATTCCTCACGTACCAGGTAGCGTCCACAGCTGTTCGAAGTGCCCGGTTCTGGATGATTTGAAGTTTGGAAATGTGGTCTTTACCGGCGGTTGCCCAGACTGCTGCCACGTAAGTTAAAGTGGGACGGATTATCGAAAGGTAGAGGTGGATTTTACTAATAGGGGAGAGCTTGCTTCGATGACTCATAATCGGATTTAAAGCTCCCATAGCTTGTCGGGCTTTATTAACGACGCGATTAATATGTTTGTCCCAAATTATATCCAGGGTGACCCCAAGGTACTTCACTTGCCTGCTCTATGGTATTGCTTCGACTAGGATGAGCAGATCCGCCGGATCACCATCTCCTTTCTTACGGCGGCCGAATCTGGTGAATAACGCGGCCGAGCTCTTGACCGCATTGATGGAGATCCTCCATCTGGAGTAGAGCTCTTCCAGGGCCTGCAGGAAGTTTTGTAGTCTAGGGTCCTCTATAGGCGCGCTCGCCGATCTCGTGAAGATACAGACGTCTTCGGCATATAAGGCAGAACCTACCGAGACGTCTGTCAGGTGTCATTCATAAAGATTGAAAAGAGAATCGGCGATAGCACAGGGCCCTGTGGTACCCCAGCTGCGAGCCCTCTTGCTGAAGAGCGATGCCCATCCATCCGCACTCCGGTCTGGGAGGAACGACGATATCATCTTAATTATGCCGGCAGACATTCCTGCAATTTGCATCTTAAAGAAAAGACCCTCGTGCCAGACTTTGTCGAAGGCTTTCGCAACGTCCAAAAATACTGCTCCTGTGTATTGACGCAGGCAGAATCCTTGTTTAATGTATTCCACTACCCTAAGGATCTGCAAGGTGGTACTATGTTCGCTACGAAAGCCAAACTGTTCTTGCGGAATGATCGACAGATCTTCAACTTCAGCTTGCAACCTGCTGAGAATTAACCGTTCAGCAAGCTTGCCTAGACGGGAAGTAGGCTAATAGGCCGATAATTCTGAGGCCAAGGCCTTGCCTGTCCAGACTTCGGAAGAAGCACCACATCTGCAATCTTCCACTGCGACGGGTAGTACCGCACACGCAGCATGACATTAGCCAAATAGGCAAATAATGCGATGGCCCTAGTAGGGAGGAACTATGTAATAATGTGGTTCTTCATAAAAATACGAATCTCGGATGAAAACTTTATGGGGTTCACTTAAAAATGATGTATACAAAATAAAGGAAAGAAATTTAACAAGAATGGTTTTAAAACTGGATGGTTCGTAAATACAATATGTAAAATTGACTAATTTAATGCATTTTCGAAAGAACCTCCAAATTGGAATGAGCAAAATCCCAATCGATCATAAAAGCCTCTTCTTACGTTTAACAACATTTCGAATAAATGTTTGTTATGCAGTTAACGATCTTAGCTTGTAACTCTGCAATATTAGTGGCTCTATTATTTTGAAAGCCATAAATTGAGGACATGACGTAACCCCAAAGAAAAAAATCGTTAGGAAATAAGTCAGGGGATCATAGAGGCCAGCGAATAATGTTCCTGTAGTTAACAATCCATCATTGAAAATGTTTCCCAAATATTCTCGAACAATTGCAGCATCATGAGCAGGACATCCGTCCTGTTGAAACCATATTCTCTCTAACGTAATATCTTCTAGGTTTTCTACGGAAGGTATTATACTATTCGCGAAAGTTGCAAATATCTATTTGCAGTTAACGTTCCTTCTATAAAAAAGGTTCAATTATATGACTACTTAGGTACCTGCCCAAACATTTACTTTTTTGGTATATTGCGTTCGTGCATCATAAATAAGATGTTTATTATTTCGAGACCAATATCGTGGCATGGATGGGTTATGATGTCCATGTATTACGAATGAAGTTTCATCAGAAAACAATACATTTCAATAAAATTTTCATCATTACTACACCGGCCCATAACTTTTTCACAAAACTCCAGTCTTCGATATTTATCATCGGGAAAAATTTCATTGGTCTTGTTTAATTTGAATGAACGGTACTTATTTTTTTAGTATATTATGAACAGTGAAATCCGAAACGTTTAACTGTTCCGCTATTTTGCGAGAAGTTAATTGTGGTTGTCCTTCTACTGCACCACAAACTAAAAGATCCCGTTCTTCCTTTTTGTAAATCTGCGTCTCTTTTGTGTTTGCACGGATATAAACAACCATAATTTTCAAAATTTCTAATTACATGGGGTACTGTTTGAAAACCAATAGTTTTTTCAAATTTAGTTCCAAGATGATAGGATTTTATCACAAATTTCTTTTGTTGCAACGAAAATCTATCCATTATGTAACATACAATTGGTTTAATATAAGAAAAGGTAATGCATTAAAACCAAAACGTCAATTTAAGCAACTGACAGTTAAGAGCGGTTACATAATACATATTTTAGTAATGAATGAATATGCCCTCTCCCACACCGAATATAACCGATCAAGATAAGTGCGACTATAACTTTTTGAAAATTTATTTGTCAAACCAATTAAATGGTCTTTACTGAAGCTCACTACTTAATTACTTATCATCAATTCTATTTTGTAATTACTTACACATAATACATTTTCTAATACTATATTGATTACTGCGAAAAACCAGAAACAAGAAATTTAACTGTGAAATAAAATCTAGACGTACAGGAAATAGAAGAGCACATTATGGTAAATACAAAAATAATGAAAAATAATTTACAATTAAATACAGAGTTATTTAATGTTTGTAGTGGATTGCTTAGGCGATTTCAACATAAATTACATTAAATACAAAGCATCGGGCTGAAACAAATTATAACAGGGCCAACGAGAAACGTCCGTAGTACACGTACCTTAATAGATCTGATTTTAGTTGATGAACAAATTACTTGTCCAAATAGTGGAGTTATTAATTGTAATATGTCTGATCACGATTGCGTCTTTTGCGACCTTAATATTATTAAGCCAAAACCCAATCCTATACTACGTACTTATCGTGATTTTAGAAAAATAAATATGGAAAATTTTAATAATGATTTACGAAATATAGATTTGCCCTATATGTTACAATTAGAGGATATTGACGATAAAGTAGCATTCTTTAACTATAATATAACATGTCTCTTCAACTTACATGCTCCCTTTATTACACGTAAATTTACCAAGAAATACATTCCTTGGTTAACTGAGAATTTAAAGCTTCTAAATATAAAAGAACAAGAAATCTAGGTGACTGGAATTTTTACAAATCATTAAGAAACTTTACTGATCGCATTTTTCAGTTGAAGAAAAAAGCGTATTTTGATTTTATCTCTCGCTCGAAAAATAACACTACACTGTGGAAGCCCCTCAGTCACTTGGAATAAAAAAGAAAAATTGTAACATATCCGACCACCGAAATTGTTCGGAAAAAAAAATTATTACTTTATCAGTAGTATACCTGGTACACCCGCTGCTTTATTTGTCGCAAGTGAAAATAGTGCTAACGCCGATTTCTATTTTACCACAGTAGACAATAATACTGTATGTTCGATAATAAGTAAAATTAAGTCCAATTCTATTGGGTTCGATGGAATTAGCATTCGAATGATCCGCCTCTGTGTTCCCGAGATTGTTCCCTTTATTACTTATATCATTAATACTTGTACAAATATTAGAAAGTGTATCTCCGATCTGTTGGAAGCAAGCTTTAGTAACACCTTTGCCTAAATCAAATAGTGTTCAAGAACTTAAGGCCTATAAGTATACTCCTTATCATGTCCAAGATTTTGGAGCGTGTCATGGAACTTCAAATTAAAAAGTATATCGCGGAGTCTCAGCTTTTGCCAGATATTCAATCCGGATATAGTTGTACTACCGCTCTGTTGTTACTGATGACATCCTACGAGCTACAGATCAGGGACTTTTGGCAGCCCCTGTTCGTCAGGGTCAGGTAAAGCAGTTCACATACCTCGTTATATAACTGAGCCTCGCCCTGAGATTGAACGTATATTCTGTATCTATTTTTAATTTATGTGTAATTATATAACTTTGTATACGCGCAATAAAGGCACTATTATTGTTATTATTTTGAAACTAAAGCGCACCCTTATCTGCAATGACAATATTAATCTTGTGGAGAAATTATCTGGAGAAAGTATTAGGCTTACTATTTCAGACTAATTCTTAAAAATGTAATCTTCACTAGACTGTTAGCTTAGAATGAGTGCTACAGGTGCTTTTTCCAAAATAATCTTCTGTAATATACCAAAGGTGATCAAAAAAGAACAGAGGATATAGGATGCATGTATAGTGTATACATTCCAGATTATTACAAAATGTAAACAGCGAATTGAAATAATCTGTTACAAAGGATGAGAGAGACATATGCGTGGTCTAAATAGTTTGTTTCTTTGGTAATAATAAGAAACTTTATGAGAATGTTTTTCTTCTTGCCAGGAAAACGTAGCTAGGGCACTTTATTCCAGTAAATATTTTAAAGAAATATATTGGAAGTACCACAAAGTGTGAATCGAACTACAGAATTAGTTCCCGTGAATTATATGCAAAGGAAGTAACACCTTCTTTGCTTTTAAGGTGTGCATGCAAAAAATATATTGAAAATATTTCTAACAGTCACCGCTTCTATATGAATTGCATTATTGGGATTGAGTAAGTGATTGTTAAAGCTCAGCTTCTAAAAGGGCCCATGGCCTAGACTCTTTACAGATAATGTTGAAAAGGTATTGACCTAGCTGCCGCAGTAACGTACTACAAGCTTATATTTCTCAAACAGGAAACTGATAGTCTAAATTTGTGTACCAAAAAGAACTCGGAGAAAGACGAGATGAAGCTGATAAAAGAAAAGGAATACGCTTCATACTGGAAGAGTTAGGGAATTATGCGTTTTCATATGTAATGTGAAACATTGAGAGGAGGAAGATAGGGCTTTTAAATCTATTTAAATTCGAACTATTTGCTCTCTGTAGATTGGTTGAGGTTAAATGCTTATATGAAGTCTATTGATACCTGTTTTCAACGTTTTGTTTAAGTGTGCATAGAGTTATGTAAACATGATTAATGAGTCAATATTTTGCATTTTATTAAGTTTAAGGTTTACAACTTTAAAGTGTACTAACGAAATTAACAATACCATTTCTATTTAGATTTACTTGCGTTTATGTTAGCGATAAATTCAGTTGCAATTATAATAATTTGCTGTAGCACAGCTTATTATAAGCTACCTCATAGATTGGTTCGCAGGCTGCAACTGCGTAGCAAGCTAACGTTTCGTTTCCAATTGTATGGAGCTTTCTCTAGACTACCCTGCTTAATGATGCATGTTGCTTTGGGACTGAATATTGTAATCAAAGACAAGACGTGGTTACAGCCCGGAATATACAGGGTTATTCAAAAGGAAATTCCCAGTTTGAGAGAGCTGTATCTTTTGTGCATATTAACAGTTCCATTTGATATCATTATGGTTTAGAACAGAGTTTCTCAACCTGTGGTAGCATACCCCTATAGGGGTACATGAAATGGTCTCAGGGAGTACGCGGAAAAAAAGATGTAATGGTGGACATTGACAAATAGATTGAACATAAGAGAAAAGATAAAAAGTTGTTGTAACAACTGACATTTCCAATCCAAATTATATTTCATTATGAAAAATCAAAATAATTAAATTGAATCCGAAATCCTTAATTTAGAAAGATATGAATGTTTTAAATTCAGTTTAGGTATATATTTTATCTGCACGATCAGAACCTGTCGAGAGGACCACCGGTCGATACCACACAATAATAGGTATATTTCAATAATTCTTACACAAAGCGGGCAATTCGGCCAAGGCAATGAACAGGAATGAAGATGTGAGAAAAATGGGGACATAGAACGTGAGAAGTAGCAGGGGAAAAGAAGTAGAGCTGGTGGAGGAAATGATAAGCCAAAAAATAGAAATACTTGGAATCACAGAAACAAAGATGAAGGGAAAAGGTTTTAAGAAGATACATAAAGGATTATTGTTAATATTGTCAATATTATCAATATTATTAATATTATTAATATTATTAATGTTATTATTATTATTATGTTCGAATTTACCTCAAATTTGGCTACATGGTGCACGAAATAACTAATCGAGCGACTGTTGTGTCAATTTTGAAACACAGCGCAGTCGTGTTAGAACGAATTTAAAACGCGTTTTGCGCTGTTCGAGTACTGTGTCACTGTGCTTGATTTTAAGAAGACAAGAGAAATTAAGAAGACACACTAATCGTATCAAATTTGCGAGAAGTCGTATTTTTGACATGGTCTGTATATGCTCTGTTTTCCCTTTCAGTAATTCTGGGAAATAGCTCAGTTATCTGGTGACAGTAGAATATTGACTAGCTATGTGTGGGAAGTTTTCCCTCGCAAAAAAGAATCTGGATAATTCTAGAGAGGCGCGCTCGACCAAGGCATATAAAATGTATGATTAAATCATGTAAAGCGACACTTTCGCCGGACAATTAAAAAATGGCGATCGGTAGTAAGTAACCTGTTGATGTTGAGTAGTGCAGCTTGTTGATGGCAGATGAGTTCAAAACAAAGGTCAAAGTTCACGGGTAGACGCCTGTGTCGCACTTGGACTCGTCGAGTGGAGAGAAGCGCGCCCACGCCGCGCCGTGGCGGGCCGACCCAACGCAGCGTTCCGTTCCGCCAATTCCGTTGCACATTAGCCGGGATTACCAGCTGTCAATTTCCGGGTTGGGAGCATCCGATAAACCCTCAAACTACGGCGGCGTTTCGTATAGGCGTACGGAGGGTCCCGGCTAGCCGTTTCGGTTCGCACGTGCCGTAGACGGCAATTCTGAGGTCGACCTATACCGAAACCGTCCGAAACCACCCACACTAGGAATATTCTTGTACTATATAAAACATGTACGGGTTGTTGCCACCGTTGGGGTATAACCTGTCGCTCTCTCTATTGAATCTGTGCGTAACCACGGTCAGGGAGTCGCGATTCCTATCGAACAGGTGGGTGAATAGGACGAGTTCTGCTCTGGTACATCGTCGGACAACCTCCATCCGCCTGCCAGTGTTTGTGTCTTAACCGTTGTGCGCTTTCGGTTCTTGTTGTTCCATTCTTGTGACCCTGAAATGTATATAGTAGTGAAAGCTTCACGTGCGGCGATTAATCAAGATCCCGTGGGGATGGTGTAGACTCGTGATGGAAGGTAAGGCAGACCGGGCATGAGAGAAGGGGAACATGAATGAGCATGCCGCCATCGAGGTCACTTGTTGATTCCATTCTCAATCTGTCTATATATTTTCCTGTATACATATCTTTTACACACAAAACGCAGTTTTTGACATAATTCAAAACGCATAATTTATTTCTTATGTTCTCCTAGTAAATTAAAAAAAACGTGTAATATTTTTGAAAACTTCTACAGTACTATTTCCCATTTAACACAACATAATAGCATTAGCAAAAATTATTTTATGTAAGACAAGTGCATTTAATCTATTCTATTTCTAAAAAAAACCGTACAACTCAAAAACTGCCTTTTACAATGTACTTCCACATTTAAAACAATTACAAAACCGCAGAATTCTGGAATATTCTTTAAAATATCAATATTTGGAAAACATAAGTATCTATGTACTTTGTAAAATGTTTAAATGTTTTTATTAACTTTTTATCTTACTTGGGCACTTTATTCCACTTTAAGGATTGTTTGGTCAAACGGAGAATGCTTTTTTGAATGACCGCTCGGTGCTCAATTTTCGTTACCCGAAACATTTTCATGCACTAGTCACGATGTCTAGCTGGCTACTAAAAACTACTACTCTTCGAGCCGTAATATATATCGTGCAGGCCTCGCACATGTGTAACTATGACGTAGAAGAGTTTGAACCTGTATAAGCCTGTCAGGCCGAGAATCTATGGCGCCTACCTCGTATGTACATACAGCTCTCTGAACATTTGAAATACTCCATCAACATTTCTCTTTTCAAATCTTCAATCTTCAGTACATTTTTCAGTGAGAAAACCAAAATTGACATTTCACCTGGAATTCCTCCCCCACGAGCCTTCTCCTCTCAATTGGACTAATATGCAAAACAGATTTAAACTGCAGTCAGGTTGTCTTTATCACAAAATCATAACCAATAAAGCTCCTCCCTACCGTCTTAGCAAAATATCATTCAGGATAGATGTTCACCACCTAAACATTCGGAGCAAAGGTTTGATCATACCACCGCACACCTAATTTCTGGCCATAAATATTTCTCTAAATTTTTCAATTTTTTTTAGGTTGGTTAGTGTTCTAACTAAGCTAAATAAGTTGTACTAGAGATATGATAAAAAAACTAAACACAAATATAGTTTTGTCAAGATATATTTGACAACAATTTGAACAAAACGGATATACATACATGGTTATAATATTCATCCGTTAAAATCATATTTTGAGTCCTTCTTCTGACAACTCTTTAAGGTTTGGTGGATGTTCTGGAGATAGAAGCATCTTCAGACATTCTCCGGAAAAACGTTTTCTGGAGTGAGTAGCAATCTGTTTATAATATCCACGTTTAACTTTTAAAAGACGGTATCCCTTGATCCCTTTTCAATAACAGAATTTCCAAGATGGCGGATCTCTGCTATCTTGAGAACAAAACACAACAATTTTTTATTTGAAAGCAAGTATTTTAATTAGCATGTGCATTTATCGAATTTGATTAATATATTGTTGTGATATTTGTTTTCCTTTGTTGAAAGGTGCTTTGAATTCACAGTTTCAACTATTTTAGCTCCATATTTTAACGAGGCGAAGCAGTGTTGTTGACCTCTTCCCTTTATATTCCCCTAGTCTGTTTTGTTTTCTCTGTCTTACACATGAAGACATAAAGTAATGTCGTTAAAAAAAAGAGTACAGTCAATAACGGACAAAGTGATACACTAATTTTATTAACGGAAAATTTAAATTATATTTCTTTTAAAACAAATTTTGTAAATGTATTGTATTTGGATAGGCAAATAGCTATTCATATGCAATTAATGGATTTAAAAACAGCATTCACATGGTAACCACATTTTATTACACGGTACTTAGCAATACCGTACATACAAAATTAAGCTTCTTGGATATTTTTATTTAAATCTTGAATAAACATGAAACTTTTCTAAAATAAAACTGCAGTACATCATCCAATAAACCCTTTTCGACATATAATTTGAAAATTACAAGCAAGAATCCCAAGGACCAAGCTACCTGGTTTTCAAAAAGGCTGTTACGGCTGTACAGGTACCGGAAATTAAATATTTGGCCAAGTAAATTCAAAAGAAATATCCAATCATTTTTAATTTAAATATCCAAATTTCAAAATTAAACTTCAATTTAATAATTTAAAACTAAACTAGCTGTCGGATTGGTTTAATTTAATTCATTTAATTCACATTTACACAAATTACAATATCTTAAGCCATTTCTGAGTTATGTGGGGAAGGACTATCTACTACAGGATTGTACTACTTGGTAATCATTTTTGGTTATTAATTACAACATGTAACTGATTCTGCCAAACGCTCATGTACCATGCATAAGCTGTAAGAATAAAAGACAACACCAAAAATCCGCCGATTTTATTCTGCAAACGAATGTTTCTCTGAAGCACAGTTATAGAAGAAAATTAATATTTCCAAAACAATAGTGGTAAATGGATATATAGAATCTATAAGGGTAAAGCTACTGCCTTCAGAACATAAAATAGTATTGACCAAGAAAAATACTTACCTGAATTATAGATGCTTCTACATAGTTCTCCCTAATCTTTGTTTTTACGACTTTTAGTAGTGTGGAACATGTTTCAGAAGTTGAAAATTAACTAATGTACGAGAAGATTTTTATATTGTCTACCTACACGGAGAAAAATTTTGGGTCAACAAACCCCTGCATTTTTAAAATAATAACAATTTATAGTAAGAATTACAACACGTTTATTTAATCCAATAAGATATGTGGTTACTCCAACAAAAATTGTGGTATTGTCACAAATTTTACTATATTTATTGTTATATTAGGAAACAAAAACAATTATTTTTCAACATAAGTTCCAGTAACGGTCACATACTTATTCTAACGTTAACCTACAGCGACCAAAAAAAAACTTTCGGTAAGTCTTCAGAAAACTCTTCCGCCGCCGCTTTCAAGCATTCATCCGAAGAAAGACGCCGTCCTCCCAAGTATTATTTTTAATTTTGGGAAGAGATAATAGTCGCTCGGTGCCAAGTCTGGACTATAAGCTGGATGCCCCATATCTATAAAACCGCAGTCGTTGATTACTTTTTGGCTTTGTGAACTCTGGCATTGTCATGAAGCAGCATAATCTTGCGCTTACAATTTTGATGTATTTTTTCTTGAACGGCAGTCTTTAATTCGTAAGTTGTTTCCTTATAGGTTTTTCCAGTTGTAGAGCCTTTTTCCATATGTTCAATTAACAATACTCCTTCTGTATCCCAAAACACCGTAGCCATCAGCTCTTCTGATGTTCTTGCTTTTTTTGGATAGCAGAGATCCCTTATGAACCCATTGCATGGATTCTTGTTTTGTGGGTGGGTTCCAATGATATACCTACGTTTCATCAACCGTCACAAGTTTTGAAAGTCCTTGTCATCAGTCAATGCTGACAAATTTTCCCCACAAATTTGTTGCTGACACATTTTTTGTTCAGGAGTGAGCAATCTCGGAACCCAACGCCCTATACATTCCTAAATTTTTATGCATTTATAAAACTGTACCTTCTGATGTCCCTACTACAGCAGCAATCACTGAAACTCTTATACTTCGATCTGCTGAGACCAGTCCCTCAACTTTCATGATGTTTTCGTTGGTTCTTGCTTCAACAGGTCCATCTTGAGTCATCTTGAATTGATTCCCTGCCCCATCGAAATTGTTTAAACCCAAAACTTTACCGTAAAATGTCACGGTGCGCCTTTTCCATAGACATTAATCATCTTGTCATAAGAATTCCTGGGTTTACTTCCCTCCTCCGTTAAGAAATTGACAACACGTCTGCGTTCTAGCTGAATTTCACTCACTTTTTGTTGATTAAACCTTTATAAAAACAAGACAATCTTTTGAATATGAACGAAACTTGGTTAGCTTGGATCAAAATATCATAGCTATTTGACAGCAAAAGGTTGCCAATGACACTTATTTTTTTCATGGCTAGGTAGATAATATAAAAATCTTCCCGGGTATATATTTTGTAGAATTATTTTTTTGTTTCTTTCAAATGGATAAACTTTGGCACTTATTATTGGTACTTCAATTAGTTTTCTGTCATGTAAACAATAAATTTTCATATCTTCCCATAAAAAGTCATACTGAGAGACACTACATATTCAGAAGAGCAACGTGAAACCTTTTCTCGGGTAATTAAAACTATACACATGATTGCTCATGATTTAAAGGCATTTGCTTATGTTTAGCTACTGAAATAACAATTATTGCCGATTGTCTAGTTGCAAAAATTAAACAATTCCAATAATGTTAGCGAAAACCATAAAGAGTTGCAGCAAAAATAAGAACACATAACCTTATGAATACTTCAGTCCATTTTTCCTACCTAAGCAAAGCTGTATTATTTAAGGTTTATACTCGTATACTTATGATAAGTACTCGCCTCCCACGGATATCGCCCCGATATAATATAAAAATATTATTTAATGAGACAATACTAAATTGGAGAGGGTAATTATTAATTGGTAAAGACGCCTACAAAGCGAAATCGATCCCATACATAAGGAGGAGTACATAATCGTTTCTCCGAACTGTATTAGGATGTAATCCGTTTTTTCTCATCACCAAAAATTTTGTAAAATTCGGATAAAATATGGAAATACCCATATTTATACACAACATTTTGCTACAAAATACAAGAAAAGACTATTATTCTTCTTTTATATCTTTCTTCTAACACCCGACGATAATCAGCAGATATTTTCCCGCACTTACTCCAGGCATCTCTTTTCCATTCCAGGAATATCTCTCCTGTAGTCGTTACTTATGGCGCTAGCGGTTGTTAGGGAAAGAAATCTTGATGGGGGTTCCGAAAATCGATTTTGGCTGACATATAACAGCAAATGTTATCTACAACTTCCCAATAGTTGACCGTTACCTGGAACATTTGCGTAACATTCTTGGATGTACCCGTCTTGCACGTGTTAAGTGTCTTATTTCGAGCTCACAATTTGCTTCAGATAGAAAAATAGAATCCAGGGATTTCGAAGAAACTTTGTACATTGTAGATTTGTAGAAAAACACGTCCTGCTGCGAATAGCATGGCGTCTAATTTCAGATGCCTTCCACGCTTTATTTACTTTTACATTGAACGAAAGACCATAAGATATGAACGCGTATACAATTTGAAATCCTGTTTGTGGCGTGGCACCTGATTTTTGCAAAATTAATATTACTTAGGTACATAATACACAGCCGTCATCAGAGAAATTAATTTTTGTTACAGGTGAGGCGCTTCTGCAAAACTTCTTCTAAGGTAAGAGATCTTTAAAATCCAATCAAACAGTCCAAATTTTGGAAATTAACTTACAAGGGAACACCGGTAATTTAGTATCGCATTGAGGTGTAGTCGGTGATTTTTTTTTATAAAGCAAAAGCTTACAGGGTTTTCTAGGTGTGGTTATACCATGCATACTTAAATAAACTAAAAAACCTTGTCGATAAGAATTGACTATGAGTTAGAGATTGCAATTGGTTCTAAATCTTTTGTCTAGAATTAAAATCCATGAAAATCTAAACACTGCACCATTGATGTTTTCTTTAGAATTGTGGAGGTGACTTTTTTGTTCGTTGGTACTAAATTTTGAAAGTCACTGGGAAAAGTGTTCATTCCAGGAATCTAATAATAAGACACTTTGGGCTCCGGAATTTGGTAAGAATACATCTATAAACCAATCCCTAAAATGGTGAGAAGATAGATTTCTGTTTATTGAACCAGAGATGTATATATTAATAGGCCTAAAAAGTGTAAAGAAATGTAAAGTATAATCAACAAAATAATGGAGTGATAATATCGAAGTATGTAGGTAACCTGGATTAAATTTCAATATCACCTTAAAACAATGATGAAGCCAAATCGTGAACAACAATATATTTGCAATGTTATAAATCGAGGAAGGAAATTGATTCATCGGAATTAATTAACTAATTTTACGGCCTGTAGGTCTGGGAGTGACCCTAGACACTCTTTCGGTAGTTTAAATACAAATTAATACCGACTATATACGTTTTACAAGAGTAAAATTTGAAAAGAGAAAACTAAAGAATAAAATTTGAAAAGAGGAAACTAATATACTAACCTCAAATTGAGACGTTTCAATATAAACTCTATGTTTATATGTACAGACACGAACTTAGCCGTTTCCCTGAGATCATGGTTGACTAGAGATACATATTACTTTTAACGCTGCCGTGCCAGGGAGAGGGAGAATCGCGGCTACAAAAATACTTAATCGAATTAAATTTGAATAACCACCCTAGAATGTAAGGCGTTTAAGATATCGGCCGTTAAAGAAACCAAGACATTTCGCAAACATTTCAAATTACGTCAATTATCTCAAAAACTAAGATAGATAGGTATATCGAATATGGTTAAAGGTTGACATGAATTAACGAGAGGCATCTAAAATCATTATAATATGTAGGATGTTCCATTTAAAAAATTAAACTTGTATCGTGCGCTGCGGAAACTAAGCACCTTGTATACTTGAGTATAATTTTATATTACGCATTCATATACTTTTTATTTGAAAACTTTTTCTCTAAATTACTCAGGAAGGAAGTTTTCGTTCGTCCACGCACTACGTGGACACGCTGTATACTTCAGATTGAGTGATAACGTTTAACAATAGACTTACGACAGTAACTTTTTTCCGGAAATTGGATTATTTTATGGCAAACACATTCATGTATAAATTTAACGTAATTTTTATATTTTATACTAGATAAAAATATTTACATTTAAAAAACATTAGGGGGTAGGGTGGTAATGGGGCAAACCAGCGATACTAGAAGGCTGACAGCTCTTCGATGACGTCATGCTGTTTAGGGGATGTACCGCCATGTATGATATTAGCCTAAGCGGTAAAGGCACCGTTTTTCCTCTTCAAGTTTTGAGGGGATACCAGTCGTCAACTGAGCCCTTCTTCGCATCCCATTCGATTTTATTTTGGAAAAACAAAGTTTCAAAGCAAAAACCAAACACGTAAGCGGGCACCGTTTTCGTGAAAGATGTATTTGTGGTTGATAGTTAATCAACTAATTATTATTATTTGTAATTGTACATGTATTTTGACACAAATACATCAAACTAAGGTTGAAATGATACAGTAATTACAATTTTATTCGAAATTTTGTTCAATTTCACGAAAAAATTTACAGACATGCTATTTAACCAGGGTCTTTAATTTCCTTTATGGGTGTTACTAATCTACCTTTCCTATTATGTGGTGTTTTACCTAATCTGTCATTATTTTTCCTACAATCATTTTTAAGTAGGGTATTTGTAGAAAAAGTTATTATGATTGTTGCAATACGTTCACTGCTGTGAATATGACATTTATATATACAGGCTGTTTATTAAAGGGTTACTCCATATACTATTCTGAGAATATTTTGTACTTTTATGATTTTTGAAAAGCCCCTTTGTTTCGAAGATACAGGGCGAGAAAAATTTTCGACAAAACCAATTTTGATATTTTTGAAATTATTAATGTAGCCGAAGTAAAAATATGGCGTACAACACTGGACTTACCGAGTATAAAAAAATTGTAAAAACGCGTTATCTTTTAACAACATTCCGATTACAAAGAACCGCTGTTTTACCCATTAACAATAGGCAAAATCAGTTAAAACGTGTTCAGTTAAAACGCGGATTTCATTTGAATACGTTTCGTGATTGATTATTTTGTATGTATCAAATTTGTTGAGACTGATTGACGTGTATTTTCTGTCCTTTAATACTTAAACTTTTGTTAGTCCTCTATCATGAATCGCTATACGAACGCCGAGATGACTGACATGCATTTCATTTATGGACTTGCTGATGGCAATTCATTAGAAGCTAGACGGTTGTACATTGAACGATTTCCTGACCGTAATGTTCCTGATAGAAAAACCTTCCAAAGTATTCATCAACGTCTTCATGAAACAGGCACATTGAAACGAAGTGGAGAACCAGGAAGGACAATGACAGTAAGAACGGTAGAATTAGAAGAGAATGTGCTGGACATGATACAGGAAGATCCAGGTACTTTTACTCGAAAAATTGCAAATACTCCGAATGTAAGCAATGGGACTGTTTGGAAAATTCTTAGGGAGTATTTGTTGTACCCATACCACATACAATGCGTTCAGGCACTTCTTCTTGCTGATTTTCCTCCACGGATTGCATTCTGTCAGTGGCTTTTGCACACATTGGTTCAAATCCCTCAACTACTGACAATAACCATGCGTGGGCTGAAGAAAATCCACACGAGGTACTTGAAGATCGTTTTCAACATCAGTTCTTGTTGAACGTTTGGTTAGGGATTGTGGGTGACTGGCTAATTGGACCGGTATTTCTTCTAGGAAGACTTACCGGCGAGGTGTATCGAAACTTTTTGGAACAAACGCTACCTCTGTTTCTGGAGGATGTACCATTGGCAACAAGAAATGCAATGTGGTTTATGCATGATGGTGCACCAGCGCATTTTAGTGTGGTTGCTCGTGAGTTTTTAACAGCAACATACGGAAATCGTTGGATTGGTTGAGGTGGACCTCACTTATGGCCTGCTCGATCCTCGGTCTTAAACCCCCTGGATTATTTCCTGGGGCCATTTAAAGTCATTAGTTTATTCTACTCCAGTGGAAAATGTGGTAGATTTAAGAAATCGGATAATTGCTGGGTGTAACTCAATAAGAGACGACCCTGGTGTTCTTGAAAGAGTTCAGCAATCAATGAAGAGAAGATTGGATTCTCGCATCCTAGCTGGAGGTAGTCATTTTCAACAGTTCTTGTAGATTAAGAAACTTTAAATGTAATTTTTGGTAATAAAATGTTGGTTTTGTCGAAAATTTTTCTCGACCTGTATCTTCGAAACAATGGGGCTTTTCAAAAATCATCAAAGGACAAAATATTCTTAGAATAGTTAATGGAATAACCTCTTAAATTTTTGCAGTATGTATAATAAACACCCTATATATCAGTATCCAAAATGGCTATGTTCGGTGATATAATTTAAAATATATTGTGTTAAAACAGAACACATTTAAAAACATCTCTTTGTGTTCAAAAATAATTTTGTTATATATAACGTAAGAATATAAAACTATTTGAGTAATAACATCTTCACGTTTTTTGTCAAATGCAACGGACAGTTAAGGAATTAAGATGGAATAACATCTTTTATTCCTATATTTACAAAGTGTAACTCACAAACAAAACATATAAAATAACCGACGCCATGTTGGATAAGTTTTTTTAAGTAAAACCAATTTAATTGGATAAACCAATTCAAAACGCAGAGACGGTCTCAACGTGTCAACGCGTTTATGGCCTACTTCAAAATACGTCAGAGCCTGCTGACACGTCATAGCTGTTTAGCCTTATATTAGCGGTAGTAACGGTTGCCCACCTAAACTGGTAGTAGTTAGGGGAAAACTGCTGATGATATCATTCAGAGAAATATTAGCGCAAATAGCGAGGAGTTGCGTTGCATTTAGGCTGGCTTACGAAAACGAGCGATTGGGCATCTAAAACAACTACAACTGTTCTTACACTAGATTGAACTATAAACCCACGAAGCTTCATTTAAATCAGCGAGTTTAACTTATCGGCGTTTCCATGTTATGTTACCTGCTGTATTTCAAAAATTCCGCCTCTTCACCTAAGTTAAAGGTCGTCAGCGCCCAAAGGATAACGAAATTTCGATGGATAAAGTACATAAAGTACAAAGTCTTTCGAAATGTTTACCTTTTGACGAGTTACGTCGAATTTTAGTGTAGAGAAAGCTGACATTTCGAGAGAGGTAGACTGGATTAATTAAAACAAAAACAATTTCCACCTCCATACCAATTAAACGTTGCCTGAAAAATATATTTACACAGGTAGATGTTGGAATAAGATCATTTTGCTCGTCTTCATCCAACTGGTTGTCGAGGTAAATCCATGTAGAATATACTTTCGCACTATTTCCTGAATAAAATTATGGTACCTCTAAATTTCCTTTAATTAGAGATGAACTCATATTTATTGCTATAAAATAATTCGGTATTATAAATTGCAATCACGAACTACTTGACCACGTCTACATATCCGTATAAATTAATATTAATAACGTCATTAGTGTCTTGCTAAGTAGGCTGTAAATTCGTGTATATGCACATTTCGCAAAGCGTTCTGAAAATAAACACATAGAATTCCTTAAAACTAGATTACAGGCGTCTATAAATAGAAGCAATGAACTATTAAACACGGTAAAGGTAGTAAATATCTTGCGAATTAACATCTGGGCTCGATTCGTATACATTAGGTACTCCTGTTTGTAAGCAATTAATAATTTAACTAATTCATTACACAATTTTCTTAATAGATTTCCGATAGCGGTCATACGGTGAATGAATTTCATTTAAATTACGGCGTGGGTGTATCGTATAATTGAGTCGATAATAAACTATTTAAGTTCGCGTTTGGAAATGTCGGAATATTTCTAAAACATCAATATCCTTGGTAAATATCGAATTCTCAAGGTACTGTAGGTAAGCTTTCTTCAAATAGGGCATTAATTTCGAGAATATTTATAGAAATTGATGACAGATGGGATCGAGGTCGGCCCGCACGTAGGAATATGATAGTTAGGGCAGATATATTTTTTAATATTTCAGAGGCTAAATCCTGGTATTGTTACAGATATCTCCTATATTCCAGTATTTTCAGGTTTACGGGCACAATCAAATGTAGTTGAGTAACTTGGGATAAATGAATGCAAGAAAACTTTTATTTAAACAAGGCACCTTTTGCATTTGATGCACTACTTACTTTGCAGGGTTCTGGTTCTGGCTACTATTATTACTGCCAAGATAAAACTTGCGATTAAAAGTAAAAGTAAACTTTTAGGTGTATAAAGTGCATAACCTAATTAATTTTCTTGATCAAAATTTTCAGTATGTCAAACAAAAAATGTAAGACGCTCAAACAAATAATACAGGGTGATCCAAATTAACGGGCCTCCATTGCCTCCACAGATGACCTTTTTAACGACAGTAGAAGTTACCAAGAAGAAGAGTGAAAAGTAAAACCCCAAAAATGTGTTCTTCATCAGGTCAGCAAGAGCTATGCGATAGAAGATCCTTACTTTTAACTAATTGTAAGTTGGGCAAAATCGGTCTTCGCAACAGAATCGGATCAGTCGCATGAGCCGCGGATTATAAACAGTATACGTGTGACTTACAGCCGACAGAAGTGATATTTTGAAATCGATACCCCAGTGTACAAAATAGAACCTGGCGCAATCAATATGTTTGGTAAATAAAGCGAATATATGCACACGTTGAAGTGTTTTTATCGCCATTATTAGTTTTATTTGTTTGAAAACGGCATTCGTTGTATATGTAAGGTAATAACCGTAAAAAACAAACGAAACAGTTTATTCAAAAATCTGTTGTACTCAATACGGTAACTGTATGAATAACTACTCTTTTGGTAGCCAATAAGATTGCAAATTTCGGTTTAACGGCATCTAGTAGACGCACTATAATATTCAAAATAGATTTTTTTTGCAATCTGTCGTCTCATCAAGCCATAGCCACAGCTGTTTATCTTTTAATTCTGCTTTGATCTTATTGTCGATATCTTTGCGTATACTTGATACCCCTTTCCGTGGCGCTATCCGTGATGGTAAGTTCTCCTCGGGATTGTATGTACGCCAAAACTGTCAAAATATCAAAAGTAAATCCAACTTAAATTGGGTTTGAAGTGACATGCCATTTTTCTAATTTTTGTGCTGTACACTATTCATATGTCTTTTACAGTCACCTTTGTTCCAACACATCAAAGGTATTTTGCAAACTCTATACAGTGCGGTCCTAAAGTGCCCCCCCCCCATGCTAACTTTTGAACAATATCAGCTAGCGTTTTTAGAAAAAATAGGTCGATTTCTATTTTTTGTGAACTAATTTTTGCCGTTATCAGCATTTCAATTGCATTTCCAGTTTCACCGAAAGTGACGTCAACTTCTTTTTTTTTTATAGAACAGCCTGTATATTTTTACGCTCTTGGAAAGGTAATCGAAAGACAAATGACAAAGAAATATGACGGTATGCAGCAATAAAGGTTTGACCGGACTGATCTAAAAAGCTCGTTGCTGGACAAAATAATCAAAGCAATTGCCAAACTGCTAAATCTCAATTCCAAAAGCGTAAATTATTCTTCTTATTTATTGTTATTATAACCTGCATTTGTCATACTTTCGTTCTTTGTGCTCGTTATCATTTTATGTAATTTTAATTTGTTTTGTTAATTGTTGTTTCTCTTTTACTTTATCGAACCTTATTGTAATTAACTAATTGTAGGTTTGTTTAAATTTGTTAGTTTTTGGCAGGCATTGCGCTTAAGTTTCAGTTTTTTAAAGTAAAGAAATAACAACAATTAACAAAACAAGTTAATAGGAGAGAAAATAATAACGAGAACAAAGAAAGAACGTATGACAAATGCAGGATATAATAACAATAAACAACAAGAATAATTCACGCTTTTGGAATTGAAATTTGACAGTTTGGCAATTGTTATGATTATTTTGTTTAGCAACGAGCTCTTTAGATCAGTCTGGCGTTACAAGAAACAATTTGACGCTCTTTCCTAGCCAATTTTGCGTAACAACAAAAACAAATTACCAAAACTTTTATTGCTGCATATCGTCATATTTCTTACGCTGAAGTATAACATATGTTGTATCGTTGAATTTGCTTTTCGATTGCCTTTCTAAAACGTAAAAATATACAGAGTATTCTATTAAAAAAAAAAAGAATGTTGCGTTACTTCCGGTGAGACCGGAACTGCAATTGAAATGCCGATAACGTCAAAAGTTAGTTACAATCGACCTATTTTTTCTAAAAGCGCTGGCTTGTGTCGTTCAAAAGTTAGCATGGGTGGGGGACACTTTAGGACCGCACTGTATAATACTTTAGTTCCATTATAGTTCAAATCCGGAAATTCACTGATAAATGTAGTAACTTTACTAGCCAACGGTCGCTTACTTTCTTTGCGTACGTTAGACATACTTACATACATATATTTATTTCTATAATTACGGCTAAATGCTGCGAAGGGTTGATGAGAAACTGTTGCAATAAGTCAATAATTTCATTCGTTGAGGTAGCGCGTGCCGATTTATCTGCACACATACGTCGCGTCACTTCGTGGGCGTGGCAAGTTCACTTTTAACCTGGCACGAAGCTCTGTGCCTGGCCTACATATAACTAGAGTGCGGATCGACGATCGCCTCTATCGCCGACACTTGAGACAGAGTAGGGCACGATACATTCGTCCAATCGCCGCGTGCATACGCGTTAGGGAAAGCAGTACACAGTCGGACGATCCTGCTTCTGTATGTTTGTCTGAGTATAGACATTCAATCTAAATGTAAAATATCAGTGGCATAGGTGCATCGAACGGAAGGCATTGACGACTGCCTTATGTGAAGCGCGGTGAGGGTAACGGCTTGACTGACGGACACAGACTCTGTACGAGCGATGCGAAGTGAAAGAGGCGGTCGTTGATCCGCATTTATTATTATAGCGTAAATATTTTAATACCAATACTAAACTATTTAAACGACTACTAAAATAAAAACCACCATTATTTATATTGAGATGACAAAAAATAAAAGGAATCTGCAACTTCAGAGAAAGTGAAAGTAGCAAATACCTTCAAACATATACAAGGAGTATTTGAATAATTTTGGGAGCGGTTCGATTTCCTATTAATCTTAAAGCAAAGAGACAATTATGCAAGAAATGGAATGACGATTGTTATACGACATATGCAATAACATTCTACCACCAGTGAAAGTTGAAATATACCAGGTGAGACAACTATTTGTACACGGTGAATTGTAGCTTATTTATTCATTTAATGCAAAAATGTTTTGAATAAAATTTGCTTAGAATCAACTAATCTATGACCACAGATTTTGAAGTATACAGGCTGTTTAGTTTCTTTGGTAGGTTGTTTAAGTTTGTTATTTTAAATAGAATACCCCGTATATTATTAAATTTTTCGATATTTTATATATTTCTTGATAAAAATAAGGCATATTTATATAATACATCACATATTTAAAATTAACTGTTTTTGAGATATTCACTTTTCAAGGAGAAAAATTGCATTTGGGGTATTTTCTTAAAAATTCCATCTCTTTTATTTACCATTATATAACAAGATTTTTTACTATGGTTGTGACAATAGTCCAAGTTCACTAATCAATATCAAATATTTTTAACATTGTCAAACAGATGAACATCGTTTTCTTTACAAGTAGAACACCTTGTATATTTTTACCCCATTCGATGCCAAGTCTGACGAATATGGTCGATGGGGCATCAATTCGTACTGTAACTAGACTAGATTTGCTGTCGCAATTGGCGATGAGTGAGCCGGGGCATTACTATGATGGCAGAGAATTTTTTTCTTTATTAGGTGAGGCCTTTTCCTCTTTAGTTCAACGTTGAATCGGTCAAATAGATCAGGATAGCATTATCTTGCGACTATTCTACCCAAAAGATCGTTGCCATAGCTTTTCCCGCTGATGGAATCGTCTTCTCCTTCTTTGGTGTACGTTCGTTAGGAAAAACCTACTTTGCCGACTGACTTTTGGTTTCTGGTGTGTAGTGATGTATCCACATCTCATCTACAGTCACACAACGCCGCAGAAACTCACTCGCGGCACCCATCTCACCGATAGGTTTCTCACACCCAATCTCGCTAGTCTTCACCTGGCCCCCCATCGAAGACGGATACTCGACCGTAGCCATCGAAGGTGTATGGTCCTTATAAGCTGCATCCACCTTCTCTATGATTTCTGCACACGTTTTCCCATGATCGGTACTGTTCTTTTTCCACGATTCCATAAATACACAACTTGCTCAGTTTCAACGGCTCTCAAAACAACACTACTCGATGAATCTTTTCGAAATTTTGCCAGACGTCGACTAAAGAATGGTACTCGCGCCATCTCTCTCCAAACACGGATACTTCTCACACCATCCTTGTATTGCGTTTAATGTAAAGCATAAGTAATTTCCAAATAAACATAATAGGCTGTGATGATTAATAAAAGTGTGAAAATCTAATTAAATGTTAAATTCTGTCTTATTTTTAAAACGAGTACAAATAATTATTTTTCTCCGTGTTTAGTCCAAGATTTATTTATTTTTGTCATATTTTTATTGTTATGGGTTATTTGCGTGTTGTTAGTTATGTCGTGTTCTTGTTAATTGCTTCTTTTTTAAGTTAATTATCTTTTAAAATGAAGATTTCTGAAGAAGAACTGGTCGATGTGATATTTATTAGATACCGCACTCGTCCTCAAGTATCAGCATTTAAGTGACTAAAGACAAAGTTTATTGTTGATGGAAATGTAAAACATAAATTTCATTTGCATTCAAAAACAGTGATTACCGAAGAAAATGAAGAAAAAGTTTTACATACTGGTGTACGTTATGAGTAAAAATCTCGACATCAGTAAAATACCAGTATCAAAAATATTAAAGAAGAATGAATTGCATCCATATAAAGTACAGCACCAAGAGTTGTTACCAGTGGATGACTAGAACCATATACAATCGTTAGAGGATATTAGACAAGACAGACCAAGATCCAGGTTTTTTATATAATAGAGGTGTGGCAACTAAATAACCGCACTGGTGCTACTATCGGCAAACAGCAAGCACGCCACGGCAGGTTTGAATATGTCTGTGCTTGTAGATGCTTCCCCCACCCTGAGATCGATGGGCACGGTTGTACGTCGCTCAGTCTCGCTGTAGTAATCGTCCGTTCAAGTCCTTACGCTAGCGTCGCGTCGGATACGCGTGGAATTGTTTACGTTCACTGGCTCCCCGAAAGTCAGACAGTCAATCAATATTATTACGTCGAGGTTCTAACTACCCTTCGTGAACGAGTGAGAAGACGAATACCCGATTTGTGGAAGAGCAAATCCAGGATGCTCCTGCGAGACAATGCGCCAGCCCATTCGGCATCACTGTGTTAGACCACCCACCGTACTCGCCCGATTTGGCCCCCTGTGGCTTTTTTTAATGTCCTAAGGTAAAATCGGAACTTAAGGGGACAAGATTTGACAGTGTGGAAGCGGTGAAAGCGAAAGCGACGGAGGTTCTCAACAACCTGACAGAAACGGACTTCCAGCACTGCTTTCGGCAGTAGAAAATTCGTATGGATCGGCAAGGAGAGTACATTGAAAGGGATAAACTTTGTAATGTAATTGGTGATCAATAAAATGTTTTGTAGCACCAGTCCAGTTATTTAGTTGCCACACCTCGTACTTTGGATAGACGAAGCCATATTCCATAATAATGGGTATGTTAACAGGCATAATTTTCATTGTTGTACAGACAGAAATCCCCACACAGTATACGAAACCTTGCGCCATCAGTACTTTACTCTGTGTACCAAAATTTGATTGCTGTTGTAACCTTTGGTTTTTAAAAAGATGTAAGAATCATTCGTGGATACCACTGTATTGGCACAAATGCGTCATATAAAAGTAACAACGTGTAAGCATGTATGTTTGTAATCCATCAGAAATTGCACATATTGCATGATCGACTTGTGGAATGCGATTCTTGCAGGCAAATGTACGTACAATTTATCACTTCTGACAATTTGCAGCCAGGAAATGTAGTCTCGCTTGAGATAGAACGGTCCTGTTGCGAGATAAAATTCAATAAACAATTAAAATTAAACACGTTAATGTCAGGTAAGTACAATAATTTAGAATCGCAGCGTACACCTTTATTTCTACGATCTATCTTATCTCGATTGAAAAACATAGGTAGTTAATAGGCCAATAAAATAGTCCATTTCTATCGCTATTAAAAGTACAAATAGATTAAATATAGGTTGAGATAATAATTTACAATAACTGTGTTGCATGTTGTCAACGGCTATGAGGAAGTTGTTAATAGTTGAAATGGCAATCTTGCAATCGGCGTAAAATACGACTTCTATTAAGCACAACAGCGATTCAATTTATTAACATGTTCCGTAATTAATTTCACTGCGGTGATAGCATATTGAAAAACGCCTAACAATGTTCATACGTCTCTCAAACATTTCTTTGGAAGTCGAGCCAATTAATTCTAAAATCAGATAGGATTCTTATTTGAAGAAAAAAGAATGGCAACTACTACTTAGCTGCAGAGGTGATAATAGTGCGACTACGAAGGTCTACTTGCACAAGGAAATTGTAGCCGATAATAAGTTTTCTATTTATAAGCTGCAATATTATCTGCAAGCGTCTTCCTCGAACATGACACGCTGACATGTATGTACGCTTGTGTCGGGCAACAATTGGAAATAACGTTAGTAAGAAAGAGGATGTTTAGTGAATATGACTATTCAAGCTAATTAGGGAATATACTCCGAAATTGACAATAAATTATTATACAAATAGTTTCAAATACAGCTTCTTGGTGAACGTAACATTGTAATATAACTGGACTAGTTTTGCTGTCGCAATTGCCGATAAGTGGGCCGGGATGTTACACATTTTTTTCTTCGCTAGGTTTTGTCAATATTGGAGGATCAGAGATGGGCTTACAGACTATTCCTGTACTACCGTAAAGCCTTTGATAGAGTGGATAACTATGTTCTCTTGCGCAACCTAGAGGTATACGGTACTATCTTTCTGAAAGGAGGCAAATAGTAAGCTGAGGTGATAGTAGTTCAGAAACTATTTACTCAGATGTTTAATATTTGGCGGGGGGTATGCCTCAAGGTAGTTTACTGGGTTCAATATTATTCAACAACTGTTTGTTAATTATGTCGACGACACGAATTTCTTTGTCTCTGTAGGATTCCTTTTATTTTAAGTCATCTCGATATAAAGACCTGTGGTTTTAATTTGAATAATTGTTTAAATAATTTAGTATTGGTATTTGAATATTTGTACTAAGTTCGAGTAAAAACACCAGACTTGATTTTAGCAGCAGCTGGAGATGGAGAGAGACAGCACTTTATCTTAGCGTAACATCAACTCGAGAAGCTCTTAACCTTTGAATATATTACGACGAATTTCACAGTTCACTCTGTCCTTACCATCTGATTAGCATACGTGCAGCGATTTCATTCACAAAATTTTCATTTCGTTATTGCGTCCTCTCAAAGGTTACATTATGTAAATAATTCATTCATAATTTGTCCGTCCGCCCACTCGGAATAAAGCCTAGTCGACCTTACAGATACAGAAATATTTACAAGTTGTTGTATGACTATACGCTTTGATAACGTGGGTGTGTAATTTTTTAGTATTGACTTAGAGGCTGTAAATCATGTACGTACTAAAATAGTATCGTTTCAACACAAATCTTTCGCGTTTAAACGCTTGTACCATGCGCACGCGAACCTACGCATCATTTGCTTAACAATTTTGAAGCGATTACAAGGCAAGCCAAACGAATAAATCTTGCGAAATGTGTTTAATTTAGGAGATGTTGAGAAATGTGCAAGTTTCAAATTGGACGCTATGCGCTGTTGTATTCTGCATGTGTTTGGCAAAACTTCATTAGATAGTGTTTGGCTAGCTGTAAGTAGGATTTTACCTTGACATATTTTACTTGAAAGGTTTAATCAAATCAGTAGAACTATTTAGACAACAAACTTAATCATCATGGCATCAAGGAATGTGGGAATTGTGTAACGGACTCACAACGTCGGTATATTCTGCAACAACTGAATTAGTAAATTTATTTTAAAGACATTTTGATTCTAATCTAATAGTCACACTAAAGGAGTAAGGTTATATAAATAATCTGCATACAAACTGAGATTAGTTTAAATTTATTGTAAATATTGACAACTGAAGCCATTGCGTAAAGTTAATTTGTGGCGTGAATCGAAATTTTTTGAATGCATTATAATGTCCAACAAACGAGTCGCGCAGAAATTCACATTCTCTCACAAAGATAATTTTTGGAAATTGAAATGAACATCCTATTTGAAAACCTTTGAATAGGAAATTACTACAGATTTTACAAATTTGGTTGGAGGATATGAAGTGAGACCATAAATGATGCAACATATGTTCTAAACAAGTTACGTTCCTGTTTTCAGAAGTTCTTTTCAGTTCTCGAAATATATTACCTTCACTATATGGAGCAATTGATAATCTAAACAATATAAACCATGAAAGTAATCATTACGAAGAATACAATTGAATCAAAAATAAAAATATCATATAGCAACTTATACTATATACTATATACTTATCATATACACATTGGGAAAATGTGAGATTAGCTATTTCTATATATGTACGGCGAGAGAGCGAGGAGGGGATTGAGTGGAACCCGATCGATTCGGTGCGGATCGCGTGTTAGTACTTAGTGCCAGCGTTGCCAGAAACAGTGCTAATGCGCTATTTGTAGTACGTTTTTAGTGCTGCAGTGCCAAAGCGCTACTTTTAGAAAGCGAATACTTTTCTGTAGGAATGCCGATTTTCTGTCACACATTGAAACGTTCTTCTTTTTTACAATCTAATTTATTACACTTCGCAACGTTCGTTATCCACGGTTACAAAAAACATATTCCCGCCTATATTTTGACTGTCCTTCTTCTCCAATTACATTTTGCTATTCACAGTCCTACCAACCTAACACGCTCGGTAAGCTAGGCATCTTACCATTACATCTGCGTGGTTAATTTAATTTAAAATTGTCCACATTTTCATTCGATTATTCAACTAAAACATTCGGATGTAGAGGAAATAGAATTCCTATTACGTTCCTTTTTGTACATTGTAAATTTGCTTATTAAAATTTGTGAAAAATGTTTACAACATTTGCCCTTTTTCTCGTAATCACCTTAATATGCATTTATGTACTGAAAAAAATATTTTAATATCCTTTTGAACAGGAAATAAAGAAAAAGTGGTAGAAAAAGATATAAATTAAATGTATTATTAATTTGCCGTAATAAAATCCAAAAAATAGGCGGTTAACTGATTATTTGAAGAGGTCAAATGATGTCGTTTGGGTAAGTACACGATGTAAATGGATTGTGAAAAGAGTAGGTGGAATTAGTACAATTCAGGGATCTTCAGTACTTTTTTTTGCCATGCTAAAGTGCCTTTATGTGGCACCCCTGGTAACGTTGCTTAGTGCTTAGTACGCTTCTAACAGCGTTGGGATGTAGACCTACTGTGTGCAAGAACGCACGTAATAATTTGAGATCATAGTCGCCTGGAAATGAGAATTTCGAATATTTATTTTGTTGTTGCTACGAAGCTTAGACGAAACTAATAAGAAATTCTAAAGACGAAAATAAAGACAGATTCTTTTGAAATAAAAGAAAAGAAAAATAAATACTCTAGATATTCTTACTAAGATCGTCCGCACATAATGCAGTCTACCTCGTAACTAACCACGTTGGTAACCGTGGTGAGCCGTCGACTGCCGCTAACGCTACGCTTGTGGTGAATCTCCCATTCGCCTTCACCGTTGTCGCATGTACACTTTTTCGTATAGCTACACATTGTTTTGTTTGGGCGCTTTTGCTCACTTCTCCGAAATCATTTGTGCCGTTACCCCCGGTACAACAAGGCCTATCTGTTCTGACGTCAACAGGCTGTGACGTACATTGCCTTAGGTGAACGATCAGCCATAAACGCGTTTACACGTTCGTCTCTGCGTTTTGAAATGGTTTATCCAAATTATACTAGTTTTATTTAAAAAAATACTATGTAGTAATATTTCCGTGCTTTGGTGGTGATACCTGTAACGTTTTTCAAGTGTTGTATGAGCCATAAAACCTTTTCTGAAACGATAGAAACGGGGTAACCTAATAGCGTGACTCGGGCGGTCTATTTATAGTACTGTGGTATCGGCTGTTTTATATGTTTTGTTTGTGAGTTACACTTTGTAAAAGAAGATATTAATAATTTTTCAACAGCTACAGATTCAAGGAGCAGTGGAACTATAACTGTAAGTTTTAAAAACCCTAGGTTCAAAAAAGATGCTATTCTAACTCAATTCCTTAACTGTCTAAAAAACGTGAAGATTTTATTGTTCAAATAGTTTTATATTCTTACGTTATATTTAACAAAATTATTTTTGAACACGAAGCGATGTTTTCAAATGTGTATCATAAACGTTCTGTTTTAATACAATATATTTTAAATTATCACCGAACAAAGCCATTTGAATACTGATATATGTAAATATTATATTCACAGCAGTGAACGTATTGCAACAATTATAATATCATATTCTATAAATACCCTACTTAAAAATTGTTGTGGGAAAAGTAATGATATATTACGTAAAACACCACATAATAGGAAATTGAAGACGCTGGTTAAATAGCATGTCTGTAAATTTTCTCGTGATATTGTATAAAATTTCGAATAAAATTGCAATTACCATATTATTTCAAACTTAGTTTCGTCCAAAACGTACAGTTACAAATAGTAATAATAATAATAATTAGTCGATTAAATATCAACCACAAATACATCTTTCACGAAAACAGTGCTCGGTTACGTGTTTGGTTTTTGCTTTGAAATTTCGTTTTTCCAAAATAAAATCGAATGGGATGCGAAGAAGGGCTCAGTTGACGACTGGCATCCTCTTTAAACCGGAAGTCCTTCAAAACTTAAAAACGAAATGTAAAAAAAAAAACGATTCCTTTACCGCTTAGGCTAAAATCGTGCACGGCGAAACATCACCTAAACAGCGGCACGTCATCAAGGAACGCGAAACCTTTGTTGTCTCGGTGGTAATGCTCATGCTCGCTCTTACAAGAGCCATATTCAGACTGCTGGTACATAACATTTATTAATTGCTTTTTCGTTAAATTGTTCATTGAAAAATAGTAGTAAAGGATTATTCAAAAAGATTTATTTATCGTAGGCGAATTTCGGCGACAGTATTAGTTGTTTTAGAGAGCACTTATCGAACGAAGCGTGGAGCGGCATGTACGGAGAACCAATTAGTATTGACAAAACGTTGGAACAATTTTCAAAATTATTTTTGTATCACTTTGATACTTATTCTTCTTTAGTGAGATGTTTTCGGCAACAAAATAACAATAAATGTTGGTATGGTCGATTATGTCGGGAGAGTTAACCTATTAAAGCCACAAAGCATAGTTACAACTTAAATATTAAACAAATCAAGAAAACATTATCTATTTATCTATTGACAAACTCAAATAAGAAGTCGAAAACTGTTTGGTCGATAATTAAGAAAATGACCAGTACTAAACCCTATAAGCTAAGTTCTCTTCATCTGTTCAAAGAACATTTTTCCCAAAAGTTACATCGAGGTTACACGACGCGACGTATGTATGCAAATGAATCGGCACGGGCTACCTCAGCGAATGAAATTATTGATTTATTGCAGCAGTTTCTCATCAACCCTTCGCAGCATTAGTCGTAATTATAGGGATAAATATATGTATGTAATTATGTCTAACGTACGCAAGGAAAATAAACGACCGTTGGCTAATAAAGTGAATTTCACCGGATTTGAACTATAATGGAACTAAAGTATTGTGTAGAGTTTGCAAAATACCTTTAATGTGTTGGAATAAAGGCGACTGTAAAAGATATAAATAGTGTACAGCACAAAAATGAGAAAAATGGCGTACCACCTCAAACCCAATTTAAGTTGGATTTACTTTTGATGTTTATTGTTTATTACTTCACACCCTCTGGCCACAAAAATCGGATCACTGCTCGTTGTTCCTCTCTGGTGCAAACTAATAGCGGAGCTGGCATACTTATGCTGTTGTAGCTAGCAGACAAATGACGCGACCGTGATTAAATTCCGCACACATAACCACAGGGGCGCCAACTCAACACATGTGCAAGCGGCTGCCAGTACGATAACCTTCAAAGCTTGTTATGGCGAAAGTGTAGATAATATTTGACTTACCCTCGTATTTGCCCAACAGAGATACGTACTCCGATTAAAGGATGATATAAATACACTATACACGCTATACAAAAACAAAAAGTAACTAGACAAATAAATTAAAGTTGTTAATCTGTATCGTTTAATTCGCTTAAAGAACATAAGTTAATATTTACTCGGGGCGAAACCTTTTTATAATTGCTCGATATTGAATAAATAGGAGATTTGAGCATGATGTTTGTTCTTGCTAATGGTAGGTAAAATATTGAGGTGCCGAAAAGTATACTGAAGCGATGATGAACAGTGTACAGATGTACAGATTCTACTGTATAGAATTCTACAGAGGAAAGTAATACTGAAGTTTATCCTTCTGAATTGAAGGGACGTTAAGTCAAATCTAGGCAACAGGAGAGCGGTCGAAGTTTCTGTGTGGATGGATGTGGTTCTGTTTAAATCATGGAAAGTTGGTGAATTTTCTCTGAAATATTTCAAGGTTGTTGATGATGCATTGTTTGAATTGTGCTGTAGTGAAGAACATCCATTAGTGGATTACTTACAAAGGAAAAAATGAGTTCAATCTAATTAAAATTACTTAGAGTTATGTTGTGGCGTGTTTTTTGTATGTGTGTGTGTGTGTGTGTATAAAATCCTACTGGTTCCTTCTTCCCTCTACTTGGTGAAATCCTCTTATTTTTGATTCCTTCTTCCCTCTTCTTGGTAAAATTCCCTTATTTTGAAGCCATTTGATGGTTTTCTTCAATTAAATTTCTTCAAATGGTTCTTAAAATTTTGTGACTGATTAAATATCCTTAACAATCGTTGGATATCATTTATAGTTCACTTGAAATGTTTTTTATATATTCGCACTGGTGAGTTTCACGACATTTTAACTTTTACGTCTCAATTTTCTAAAAGTCAATCGAAAAGATGTTGTTATCCGTCAGAATCGTTTTTCGTTGCTGACTTCTGTTTTTTCTCGTCGTCCCTAGCATTGCCAATCTAATGACTTGATATTTAAATTTTGATGTTTTGAACTTCCAACTCGGTGTTGTAGGTAACGTAAGGGATTTTAACGGACATTTCCAAATACAATGTGATTTTTGCGTGTGTATGTGTCATTTTTATAAATAATGTTTTTAATATATAAATAACTTAAAATAAGCTGAGATTTTGACTCTCCCCTGTAACATGTCATTAACCGAGTCTTTTTTTTTTTTTAAGAAAAGATTGATAATATAAATAATCAAAAATGTCGGAACTCGAATATTAATCTCGGCGAATTTTGATATAATATTAATTATAATGAATTTAACATACGCTGTTCACGTTGGAGCATCCCACTACACTATATATAAATACTGTAAAAGTTAAAACGTAGCATATGTTAATTAAGCTCTCAAAATAGCAATTTAGGTGTCTTGTTAGAAATCAATTTCTCCTAAACATCGTAATTTTATTAACGATACAATAAACAGCGAGATCAAACACGTGTGTCGTCAAACTAGTTTTCTGAATGGTGTAAATTGTGCCCAATTCCCATTGAATTAAGACTCATAAGTTACCTATTCCTAAAAGCCGGGTGGTTTAGTTCATTTTCACTTAAATATCTCATCAGTTACTGTTTTTATTCGGATAATATACTGTTATGTTGAATATTTACATCGGAAATATCAGCTGTCACTTTAAAATGTTTAGGGTACTCAGTATAGCCACCCGATAGAAATGAAATTCCCTCTGGCGGATAAAAGCTATTTTTCGGAAGCCACAATTTCCTTCCAGGCTGACTGACTTTGGAGTGGGGGTACTATAAAATTTATTTAACACCAGCCATTGACGATCTTGGTGGACCGAAGATGAAACTACTCTTCCTTTTATTCCCCTCATTTCGCAAATCTTCAAAATTAATGTAAAATTCTCCTACAATAAACAGCAGGGTAAATTCAAAGGTATTTCTAACATTATTTCGTATATTAAATATGTTTCGTTAAGGTGTCTTCGTTTGCGTCAGGAAAATTTCATATTTTAGGGTTGTCTGTCACAGAGTCGTCTAGTTTGAGTCATCTACTAGCGTCACTACATTCATTCTCTCATGCTACTTCTGAAAATAACTTTATTCATCAAAATTCCTGGTTAGATAATATTTGGGTAGATATCAACAAAGTTTGCTTTGGAGAGAAACAATCGCCATCGCAGTTAAAATAAAGGAGGAAAGGGACGCCAATAAATTAATCAATCCTGGTTAAGCTTTCTTCTAATTAATTAGTATTTTAACTGCGCACCCAATTTAAAGTGTCCGATATTGAAATTAGAGAATAATGAATGTGTGATTGTCATAAGGAACTTAGAGTTTATATGCCATTTTCGTAAAATCAAGGTTAGTTTGCATTTTCAATTTTTATATTCGTTAATTTCCATTTATTGATATCAAAATTCATTAAAATTGCCGAAAGAGTATCAAAGAATACCCCCGAATCCCACAAAAGAGTTAAAAGTTTAATTAACTTACAAAATTCCAATTTCTTTTAACAATTTCCCTGAGGTTAAACATTTCAATACATTGTGTAGCAATGCCGTGTGAGCCTTCCAAGGTTGTTCACGCAGCTGTAGGCGATTAGAAATAATAATATTTCGTTTATTCAATTCTAAAAACAGGGCCATCTTACCATCTAACGAAATGTCACGTTTATTAAAACATGAAGCGACCTAATCGTATATCGTACCGTACATATCGATACGTGCACTCGAAACATAAATTATAACGTTGAAACTATAAATAAAAACTATCCAATTAATATGACATATCCAGAAGCTACTTCGTCGAAAAACGGATCAAAAATTAATGAGAAGACGTTCGGTTTTTGATTTACCAACGTCCTGCTACGATAATTTATTATATCGATGGTATATTTATTATACGAAGAAAAAAACGTAACCTTAAATCGATATCCTTCGTAACATGTTAAAATTTACGGCGTATCATTTGTTAATACGTTTACCATGTAAATTTTGAAGAGTTATTGATTTTTTCGTATTTATATTTTTGTTGTATAGTTACATATACTTGTGTCTACACACTTTTTAAAAAAATATTTCGCCTTTTGGCCTTTTCAAACAAGTACACCTCTTTATATAATCTCATACATCTCTTTTATGGCAAAAAAATCTAATTCTCAGGAAATATAATTAAAATATTATAATTTACATAAATAGCAAGAAGTTTAATATTATTACAACAATAAAATTGTTAGTAATCGTACTGTGATATATTTAAAATTTTCCTTTCCTTTTTTAATGTTTTCTGCGTCTGAATTTAATCAAACGACCATTCTTATCACTTCCCACTTATGTATATAAAACATTGATGTAGCCAACAGGTTCAACTATATGCTGAAAATGAAAATCAAAGCTTTATACGCATACGCCTATACAACAAGAAGTTTGGAAAGGTTAATGGTACGCCTCCGCACAGCTTCTCATCTTCATTTATTAGTTGTTAGTAAACGATTTTAAGGGCGAAATAATTAGGCTAAAGTGTAGGAGGAATGTGTATGTTTAATTACAAGATAAAATATATTTTTTAAGTTATTACTTACTGTTTAACTAGACGTATCTGTTGGATAAATACATTATTCATTTAACTTTAAATACCCTGGTGCATTAGCGACAATTTTATTAAATCTTCATGAATTAGGCCCATTTATTTAATAGTTATGGTTGTTCTCTACAGGTTAATAACAATTTTTACATTCTTCTTTTCGAAAAGTCTTTAAACCAAACAAGTCGTACCTACTGGGAGGATTCTTATGGAACAACGGACTCGAGGCATATGACATACCTTAGGTTAGAGAAATAACTATTTCAAAATGGAGAGTGTTATAAATTCTATTGTATTAAGTAGCGTGTTAAGAACACTTAACATTTTATTTTTATTTTATAAATTCGGCATTTTGTGCATCTTATTTGTGAATCCAACATTTTCTTTGTTTCCATTTTTGTATAAATTCAATTTTTTATTTGTTTTCTTTATATAGATTTAATTTCTTATCGCAAATATCAAAATCGTCAACGTACAAATTAAAAAATTGCTTAATAGTCATTTAAATATCTGTACGATGGAGCTACCGCTTGCGTATGTATTAAGAACGAGCGCTAGATATGCAGTTGCCGCCGAGGAAGAAAACATAAAACCACTATTGTCATCCGTCACTCCTTTCCTTGTGCGTAACGTAGCGTCTACTTGTCAATAGGGAGCAGACCGGCAGCTGTCCCTATCGCATCGGAAAGGCGCTAGAACAGAGACGTACTCGTGTAACACATATGCATCGCTGCTCTGTTAAGCAGTCTCTCACAAAGTTTTATTGTAGGATCATTCGCGCTCTCTCTATGTAACTATTTACCTATTTTTTTTTTTCTCTTTAATTTACCCCTAAAAATTATTTTGTTAAATTATCGGTTGTTTAATTTCAATTTCTTAATACAATATTAATTTCCTTGCGTTTAAGCAATGTCAAAATTCTTTTCTATTCTTTTATCACGTTTAGAGCTAGTTAGATCAGTTCAGACGAAACAATGAATAGATTAGGTAGAAGTGTAGTTAACGTTTTTATTGGTGTTTTACATCCAGATATATCAACAAAACCATATCTAGCAGTAAGTATGGTTCTTGAACCAGTGAATACTCAATGTTCATTTTATTCTAATAATGTGAAGAAAGTTGAAAATGTCGTAGATAGTTTAATTGAGGATACACAATGTATAATTAAATGTAAAACAGTTTTGCAGAATACATCTCCACCTATTAATTTCAATTTTATCGATGAATATCTTGGAGGTTTGGCTAAAGAAGTAAATACTGCAAAACACACAAGAAATAATATTCTAAACAAACTGAAGAATACATCCAGCAATTTTGGTACTCCTTTGAGTAACTATTTAATCCAGCTTTTGCTCTTAATCCTGTTCTAAATATACTAAAACGTTTCTGCTAGAAAAGTTTCTCTATATTTAAGGATGTTCTAACTGACAAACAGACCCATTTCAGACAAGCAAACTTAGAATATGTGCCAAAACAGACCCATTTCAGACAAGCAAACTTAGAATATGTGCCAATAATTAATGTGAATAAGTTATGCCGAACGTAACTCACATTTGTATTACTTCCATTTTATTAAGTAAAATACAATCTCATGTTCCACGTATGATAAACCTAACACACCTACGCCACTGAAAACTCATATTTTGCTAGCGCTCGAAGGTCGGATAAAGGACCATGCAAATAGCACTGACCGATACGAGTAACTCAACTTCTAACGCATATGCGTGCCAAATCTGAACGACTGCAGCCAGCCGATGCTGTGTGATTCATAGTCGATAGAGACAGTCGTCGGTCCGCTCCCTACTCACTCATCACACAATTTTTGCTTTCTATCTTTCTCACTTCTGTAGAGGACAGCAGCAGGAGCAATAGGTAGTGGAAGTGCTGTATCAAATAAATACATGAAATAACAAGAGCTTCTGGGTAGTCGTGAGTTGTATAGCATACTTTTGCGGTGGTGATCAGCTATTTGCTACTGTCGCCCGACCAGACGTTTAGGCTCCCGTAGGGTTCAGTGATGGCTCTAGTATTACGTATTTACCAACGTTGCGTTACATATAAATGCATACGTTAAAGGGAACCGAACTATGTAATTAATATATTACGTATTTACATTTTTTTATTTATCAGAAATAGCACGTTTTTATCTGTTTACGTTACAAAGGGAAATGTTTAGTTAATAAATTTATGTTACATACGTACGTACTGTATTTAATTTAAAAAGCAACCGAGTAAGCGAACAAATATATAAGCATTATTTACATCGAAACATAAGCAATTGGTCCTCCCTCTTTGCAAGGAAGATACGTCGAAGCAGACGACTAGCAGCATTGTTCTTCAAACCAGGAGAACGTATCACACAGCGTACTAAAAGGGTGGAAACGTATGGCAAATAAAACACAATACCAGAATCTTTTTCTTTATCTTTTACTGCTTTTTTCCACAGAAAACAGCAACAATAACCCACTACACTTGCATAACAATACAAAAAGAGTTTTTTTCATTTGTAAAATGACACATTGCGGGTGAGTGGAAATAAAAAATGACGTTCCCTCGTGAGGAGGTTAAATACCGAACGATTAACGTTTTGACATTATAATAGTCGGCCAGCGAACGGCATGCTGGGTCCCATACGAAGACGTCCTTTTCTCATTTCGCCGTTTGTTGCCGTTGTGCCCGGTTGTTTGTCCGAACTATTGTTAAATGCTCAGTGGATAATTTAGTAATTTTCCGGGCCATCATTGTTTATTGATCTCCCGCGGTTCGCGAGATGTAATCGGCGTTAATCGGTCGGGTTGGCTCTCACCTCCCCCATGGAGCATCCGTTTAAAATCCGACGCGACCGGCCCATCCAAATGGGATATTATACGCGGTTAATGGGTATTTTTATTAAAGATTAAGATAAGAGATGAAAAATATAGACAAATAACGTGCCTATGATTTATATGCTCAAGTACCAAAGGCATGGTACGCCGCTGTTATAAGCCACGATGGAATAGATTAGAATGTATATGTTCATTACACCTACAAAAACATTTTGTTTTTCTAATTAAGCATAACGAAGGTACCTAACGCTTACACAACTAGAAATAAGCATGTAGAAATAGAATATTGGTTAGTCCATTGTTAAAACCCATTAATCGGCAAAGTATCATAAATGAGGCATTAATATTTACACCCTTGTATGCCTTACATTACTGATTTCTTATATTATACATGGTGCAGCAATAGTACGCCTATCATTTATTATTCGGGCTGTATCCTAGATAGAAATTTTATATTTTGAGGATGTAATATAATGATAATTGTGTATCTTTAGAAAACATATTCCGGTGTGCTGGGTGTTTTATACAAAGGTGGCACTGTTTGAATCTCGAACTATTGTTTATTGTGTATATTAAGGTATTCTTTTTGCTGACACAGTTGTGAAGCGGATTACGTACACCATTGTGCTTTGCTAAGAACGCATTCGATAACCAGACTCTCACAAGCTCTCATCGAGTAGCAATGGTGTACGTAACTCCAGCTAATACACTTCTATGTTCATATTAGCTTTTTATAGTGTTTAAGTGAAAATAGTTATGTACCATTTTTAAAATACAAATATTAGAGTCAATTGCAATCGTTGTTCTTTATATGGAACACCCTATATACATTTTTACTTTTTACATTATTAAAGATTCCTAACTGCACTCCATCCATTCCCAGATTATGAAAGTAACCTGTTTTGTGGGGTTGTTTCTGTTAAAAAATTGAAAAATCACATATGGCAAAGAAATTATTTCTACGTCCGAACGCTTTCAAATTTAGTAATAAAATTTGTTGTGTGGATTGGTTGAAATTGGGTTACGATGTCAGTAAATTATGTTTATCACCGGATATATAGGGTGGTCATAAGGGAAAGTATTGACTTTACCAACTTCAAAATGATTTTTCTTGATTTTTTTTAACACTGTATATTATTACTAGAAGTGAGCAGAAATGCAGAATTACATTTTGCATCAATCAATATTAGGTCCTTATTTGTAGTGGTTTATACAATAATCCATTTAGCAGCTAATAAGAAATGAAACAAATGGCAAGTTGTCAAATTATGAAAAATACACTGAAGAGCATTCGTTTTACATAAAAATGGATTGCTATAAAGATGATACGGTAGATATGATTTTCATATTGGGTGAAGCAGAAAGGAATCCTTTTTGAACCAGTAGAATTTACAGCAAAAGATATCCAGACAGGAAACATCCAGAAAAGGGGGTTTTCGAAAAACTAATGACGAAACGGGAAATGTCGTTTACAAGAAATGCAAAAAAAGAGCAATAAATCAAGGAAATGACTTAAACGTTCTGTTGGCAGTTACTAGAAATCCAAATACAAGCCAAAGAAATATAAGTAAGAACACAGGTGTAATATACATTGTAATATACATTGAATTATAGAAAAATTATTCCAAGAATCGATATTGCTTGCATGTTCATTGTGCAATGTTAAAGTGGACTACCCTAATTTATCTCCTTGTTCTAAATATAAAAATACTACGTGTTACACTACAGATGCATCCGTAAAGTGACGCATAAATTAATTTTTAGCTAATTGAATAAGTTTTGTTAAGGCGTTATGCTAATTATTTTAAAATTGAAATTTCCCGCCTGTCAAAAGAACCACCAACCACCCTTTGGTGGTTCTTTTGCTGTTTAGTTATGTTTTAATATACAAGTGTACCGCTCCCTAGCGCAGGCGCGACCTTTTTTAAGAGGGTATTTAAGAGATGAAAACGGGTAGTCACGCTCTCTCTTCCTTTTTTTACCTACTGTGAGTTGTTTGTAATCCAGCAATGTAACAGTAAAACAAGTTGTACAACAATAAATAGGTATCACGTGCAACAAGTGTCGTTTTCTTTCAATTACAAGTTCAGAGTATCAATTCGATCCATTTCATAGTCCACAAGACAAGTTTTATTCAGAATCCTTCAATCCTCAATGAGGATGGCATCTAATCATTTAGAACCATAAGAAGATCATGAAATTTCATTATCCTCTTATGGTTTTTTCACAATACGCGCAGGACTCGCTCTTAGATATAGCCTTTTGCGAATAATTGATGCTAATTTTACGAGAGTGGATCAATAAATACCCGTGTTCGAAGACAGGTACGGCGCCGTACAAAATTTTAAGCAGATTCATAGGTTAGTTTTGATTTGATAGCCATCTGTATAAGACGTATTTAGTGTTTTTGTATAAAATGAAAAGGGCACAATATCGTTCAGTAATTCGCTTTCTGTTTTGGGACGGAAAAACATGCGGAGAAATTAAAGCGAAGTTGAATGCTGTCTATGGGACCCCTTCGTCAACTATGACAACTGTTAGATATTGATTTAACGAATTCAAACGAGGCCGTACATCGGTTCTTGATAAGGAGCGGCCAGGTTGCCCGGCAGACGTAGTTGCTGATAATATCATTAAAAATGTTCACGACATGATTCTCGCTGATCACCGAACGAAAGTGCGCGTAGTAGCAGATGCCGTAGGTGAATCGTACGGAACGGCAATTAATGTTTGACAACAAAAGTTGGGAGTAAGAAAGCTGTCAGCTCGATGGGTGCTGCCATTGCAAGCAGTATGCAACAAACGGAGCAGTGTTTGGATCTCTATAAGCGAAATCCACAAAAACTATTGCATCGAATCGTCACCCTAGATGAAACCTGTATCCTACTATAGGACTGGGATGAAGCGACAGTCTAAACACTGGACTTTCCAAGGCGAATCTACTCCAAGGAAGGCAAAGACGGTCCATCGGTGAAAGGTCATTGCCACAATTTTCTTGAGATTCGAAAGAAATCATTGACTTTTTGGAGAAAGGACGTACGATCACAAGGCATTACAACAGTGAATTATTGGATCGATTCGACAAGAAATTGAAGGAGAAATGGCCCGGCCCCATTTATCAAAGAAAATAAATTGTTCCACCACAACAATGCACCAGCTCATACATCCGGAGTTGTGTCGGCCAAATTGCATGAATTGCGTTATGAATTACTGCCCATTCCACTTCACTAGCTACCTGGCTCCCTGCGACATCTTTTTGTTGCCTAATATGCAGGGAAGAATTTAACTCAATCGAAAAGATCATTACTGAGAGAGAAGATTATTTTGAGGAGCTTGAGAAAACGTATTTCCTGAAGAGGTTAAAGAAATGGCAGAGACGTTGGGAAAAGTGTACCCTCGTAGGTGATATAAACCACATACCTTCTTAATTATGAGCATAGTTTTCTTATAAAATTTGAACTCCTTTTTAGACTTAATTTTTTTTAGTGTCCATAAACAACCAAAACAACCTATCAAAACGAATACATAAGGCAGTCCAACGGAAAAGAGCAAAATCTGCAAGAAAGAAACGAAGAATAACTAAGCACAAATGTTGCACTATTAATATATTTCATTAATATATTTTAGAAGCGATCCCAAACTAATCATAGCGGCCAGAACCAATCAAATAGTTAGATTTTAGTAGTGGATTCCTTTATACCAATCAAATTACGTCTGACTAATTTGTGATTGCTTTGCGGTGTTGTTTGTTCCTAAAATCCGATATTTTGAGGTTACTCAATACGTAAATCTCCCAATTCCTGCAACAGTTTTTCTTTTTGTTAGCCATACCTTCCACATCCTAGGATCAGATTATTTAAATTACTGTTTCTATTTCCACATTGACATTCCGAAGACTCCACCACTTCCAATCTATACAACTGAGCAGGATATTGATCGGGGCATAATTTTACCGCGCTAATTGTTGAATAAAACTATATGGAAACTATGTGATCTGTATGTCTATGCTCTATAATCTATATTAGAGTGGATTAAGGCGTATTTTAGCGGTCTTTCAGCATTGTACTGCTCCCAATGACTTTGCCACTCCGATTGTGATTCTTCCATCTGGGCTTAGAATATCCATCCAATAAGCTTTGGTCTCATTACTATTTTGTTCCAACTTGATGATGGAATGCCTAATGGAGTACCCTAAATATAAAGTTGCCACCAAAGAGTTGGATGCGGTTTATTTGCGAATTTCCGTAGGTACACGCCCTTATTTATGTGAGACCTTCAAAATTTGCTAAACGTCTTTATTAAATTTGTGCCTTAAATTATAACTTGAAGGATATATAGGTATATAAAAAAAATTCCAATTACATACTGCCCCAAATAAATAATTCAGTAAAAATGTGAATATACAAAATTTACTGCTAAAAGCAGCATTTGCATTATCTAGAATCGCTGTCATGATATTTAAATTCCCTAGGCGCTGAGCGTATTAGTTGCTTGGAAACTAAATGTTCGTCTTTTCGTAATCAAAATGTTATCGCTAAGAAAATCGATGATGAGGCACAATGGAAACTTATACCGTGGGGAATTACAGCATCTGTTGTTGTATAATTAAGTAAACTCCAGTATTTACACAACAAATTTCCTTTTAATAAGCTGAAATATAATTGATTCTTCGTAGACGGAAGATCGATACTTTTTGTATTAATAAATTCAATACCTTCATGACGATTTAATGACAGCTTTATATAATTTTCACCTAAATCGATTGTCGAAGATAAATCTTCTGTCGCTAGTATACTATATGAGTGCTGACGTGGTTTCCCAAACAAAACACCCGATAAACCAATAATCACCGCCAATAATTCAGCGGGCTCAAAAATTACGTGTAATTTTCCGATATTCGAAGTGTTGCGTTTGACGTTTGTTTTAAATAATAACCCGTAATTTGAAGCTAAAATGTAAACACATCATCGCGTCTGTCTGTGAAATGATCGTTTTAGAATCTATTATAGTTTTTCTGAGGCGCGTATTTAATAACACTTGAACTTGACTACGCTTAGAACGTTGAAGTTTCAACAATTTCTTTCATCTTGAATTCTAGAACGATGTTAGTTGTTACATTCTACTCTCGAGATTGGACACGGTCTTCGTAGATTTTACAAAAGAAGGAATGTTGTTGTTAAAATACAGACAACTATTTTATCTTACAACAATGCTGGTATTTAAAAATGGAGGATTTTATTTGATAAAATTATAACAATATATTGTTCACTTGCTGGTCTTGAATCAGCGTTTTTCTCTTTGTCCTGAAGTACGTGCTATATATGTAGTATTTGTAGTGAATTATCAGAAATACTGCCAAAATATTCCAGTATCGTGACTGTAAATATACGTAGCTCTAAGACTTATACTAAATAACACAAAATTGGATAATTACAGTGAATTTTCTACATTTTTATTATGCTTAGCCAGTCTGTAGTGACGTTAAAATCGAAATATATTTGTATTTTATATAAAAGAATGATATTAACGTTTGAAAACTTCAATTAATTAGCTGGATAACAAAGGTTCTTTCTATAATCATTGCTCTTAAAAGTTTAGCAAGTATAAATAATATATTGTAATGTTTTAAAAATGGTAAATTGTTAAAAAATTAAACTTTTCGAAAATTAACTAAATAATTTTATAAACTGAGGGCTCGGAAGTGTTCTTAAACACATTTTTGGCAATCTAAACGATTTTTAAGATCAACAAATGAGATTTTAAAGGAAATGAAAAGAAATGAAGAATGAAAATTGAAAGTAACCTGAATTTTACGACGATGCAAATATAAACACTATGTTTATATTACATTTACTGGAAAACTGACTATTATTAATAATTAACCTTCACTTCTATCTTGAATTTATACTACAATTTGAAATATCAACACTTGAAACTGGGATCGCAGTTAAAATACCAGTTAACTCGATGAAAGCTTGACCAAAAGTGAGAAAATCAATTGACGTCCCCCTTCTCCTTTATTTTAATGGCGATGGCGATTGTTTTATCCACAGCGAATTTTTATAATTCCTTTCCAAACATAATTTAACGATGAATTTTGATGAATAAACCCCTTTGTTAACCTGCCATAATTAAATGAATGCAGTAACGAGACCAGATGACTCAAATATGCTATTCTATGACCTAAAACTTCGATGAGAACTGTCCAATAATAAATTTCGCTGACGTAAACGTTAACTACTAGAAAAAAGATATTTAATTTACGAAATTATACTCGAAATAATTGTTTGTTGTAAGAGCGTTTTTAATTAAATTTCACGATTTACGAAATAAGGACACTGAAAAGAAAAAGAATCTCTTCTCCGTTTCTCCAAAATCGTCGCTGGAGTTATAAATATTTAGTAACTCCACTCCGAAAATCAGAGGCTTGGAGGGAAATAGGAGCTCCCGAAAAAGAACTAATATCCGCCAGAAGGAATTTTTACATCGACCGAGTGGCCATACTGAATACACTATACGTGCTCGCATGACAGCTGCGTCACTTAAATACATTATTTATGCTTACAACACAGTAAGTTCATATAAAGTAACACGTTTCGTTATACCTACATATCGCGCCTTTAAGTTTAATAATACCGTCTAATATTTCCACAAAAACAATTTTACTTTATTCTAGTAAATATCTAACTACTGCGTACAACATAAAATTGTTAATTATATTTTAATGTTGTTATGGTAACAACCGAAATATAGTATGCGTTAGTATATTATGTTGTAAAAGAAGTAAATAGAAACTATATTTGTTTTAAATATACATTTCAACAATAAATTTTTTGTACTGACTATAAGATCAGAAAATGTTAAAAGAACAATATACATCTTTACTTTAGCAACACATGTCCCTCTGTGTTGTTTCGAAGTGATATAAAGAAATAAAAGGTACATTTAAGATTAATTCAATGAATATAAGATGATTTTCTTCTGTTTTGGCCGCAACATTTTCCTTTTGAGGGTGTTGTCTCTAAACAAGTCTGCTTAGAAATGTAATGGTTTAGCAACCCAGTGGCGCAAAACAAAAAATAGAACTAATGATGATTTAGAAACCTTCTCCTCTAGGAAATACCGCAACACTACCTTGTAAATTCTCCCAACACAGATCAAATTGGAACTGAACGTTTGAAACAAGAACAACGCGAACACCAATTAAACAGTCTGACTAACAGATTTCCAGGGCATGATTACCGGATTTAATGCGTGTCCTATCGGCGGGTGGGTGAATGTCAATCATATTTTTAGCCCCAGGACTCGAGTCGTGACCTCGGCCAATCCATCATCCTCTCCCGGCCAAGAACCTACGTATACATCGTAGGTAAGTGCCAATAGCCTGTCCAGGTACGTTTAATTGCATTTGGAGATGAGAGAATTCAGCGGTAATTAATAATTAAAGTTGGTTCGTGCGTTCGGATTGTGAATTATTAGGCGTTCTGCTGGCCCGAGGCGCTCGCATGAATATCAGTGGAGACGGACGTCGTCGCAAAGCTTTCCTTCTGGGAATTATTACTTTATGGTGTATAATGTAGGTATACAAAGCGGGTTTTTTCATATTATATACACATGATCTCGTATGAATAAACTTGGTAATTTTGATTTCTTGATTGTAAAATTGAATGTTTCTTCCAAAGGTCTGAAATATCTACCAACAGATTTTCTAATAAATTTAGTACCTTACAATTAGATCTTCAAATCCTGCGCTCATGTGATACCTGTCAATTTTTATCGATATTAGTTAGCATTAATGCGAAATTCAAAACAAAAGATACAGTAAATAAACTGCTTAAAGGCAATTTTCAGAAAATTTAAACACTTCATTATTATATTTAAACATTTAAATATTGAACGCAAACTATGTTCAGTAGGCATCACCTGCAATTTAACAAAGGCTCTTGATTGTGTAAAACACAATCTATTGATAGATAAATTGAGCTCGTTGGGGTTCCGAGGCAAAGCTGGAGAGTGGATCAGTTCCTATCTTTCAGCGAGAATGCAATTTGTCGAAGTATCCATAGAAAATTGCAATACCAGACAAGCAATTAGATCTTCTTTAATGCCGAGTAATATTGGTTTGGCGCAAGGATCTATTCTCGCTACCACTTTGTTTTCGCTTTTTATAAATGACATTGTAAATTTCATTTGCGATTACCATCTAGTCTGCTATGCAGACGATATAACTCTGCTTTCTGCGAGTAATGAAGAACGAACAGAATTTGAGGCTCGCAGTATGTTAAATAAAATGTGCAAGTGATGCTGCGCTAACGGCTTGTCTTTAAACATAGAAAAAACTAAATATATGTTCTTTCATACTTTATAAAAGAAAATAAGCAACAAATTCGACCTGAGAATAAATAACGGAGGCGTTTTTATTTAAGATACCACAACTAAAGCATCCTATGAACACAAATACGTTAAAAATGAATAATAAAATTAAAAAATAATAAATTTGATTTTTTTTAGTTTGAAAACGCCCACGTTTTGTACTAATTTGTGCCGTAAGCATGCTTTGTGATTATCCCATTTTCGAGATATTCGTGGTTGAAAAATGAGCGTTTGTGCCCATTTTTTCTAATTTGCACAAACCATTACCGCATTTTCAAAAAGCAAAAGATCGGTGCGGTGGCTATACTAAATAAAGGTCCTCCGAATCCTTCATTTTCGAATATCTCGAAAATGGTACGAGCACGAAACGAAATTTCTACAGCACAAATCTACACAAGATGACCAGAAAACGTTGCCGTTATCAAATTTTGAAAAAATCGAAAAGTTAGTGCATCGGCTCTAAAATAAGGGTCTGCAGCTGACCATGTATCTTGTTTCTCGAATATCTTGAAAAGGAGATACGCACAAAATAGAGTCTGTATAACACAAATCAGCAGAAAATGGGTACAAAATGAGGGTTAACAACTAGAAATATTTAGGGTCCTGGATAGATGAGACCAATGGCTAAACTAAGAAAATAAGGGCGCGGATTGAAACAACGAGACAATCATTTATAAAAATGAAAAGGATGTTCACTAACCGGGTCTTTTCTGTGGAGCTGAGATTAAGAGCCTTGAGGTGTTATGTGTTCTTTACTTTATTGTATGGGATGGAAAGTTGGACACTGAAAGCGGAATATATAAAGGAGCTGGAAGCATTCGAATTGTGGTGTTACAGACGAATTGTAAAGACGTCTAAAAATGGACCACGAAATTATAAAGAACATTACAGTAAGAAAGTTGAAATTCTTAGGCTACATTACCAGAGTGAAATACTTAGGCTCCTGAAATACTTAGGCTCATCAGGAAATGATCGGAGGTAAAAGAAGCATAGTAAGGAGAATTATTTCCTGACAGAGGAACCTTGTAAATAATGGTATACTTGCAGCTTAATAGATCCTTTCAGAGCGGCGGCCAGTATGATACGAACAGCTGTGATGAGAACTCCAATAGGAGAAGGAACCATAAGAAGAAGAAGACTCGCTATCTTTTTACATATGTAACCTGATTGATAGAATTACTTCAAAAGGATTACAGAAACATGAAGAGTAATTTGATTACAAATAGGAGGTGTTACATATAATTTCAATGCCATAAGGAATAATTTTTTCCCATTCGATTTCATCAGCTAAGTCTGATACCTAGCAGCTAACAGTTGATTAACACAATATAATTAATATAAAATGACCAACTTTTTTTTCATTGTATTTAGATTTAACTTCGTTATATTATACAAATTATGTCTGTATCCCCGAGGCATTGGTCGTTCACCAGTTGGCCATAAATATATACTTCCTGAAATACAGTTAGCAATGCTAGCGATTTGCACTAAAGGTAAATATGTATATTAGAAGTAATTCAATCATTTCAACTTTGTTTACCTTACCAAAATCTTTGTGCTGCATGTGCATATTTCCACAAGACACAAGTCTTTATTGCTTCTTCTAATGAATTTAATGAATGGTTGTGAATCCCTTGAGTACGCTAAGCAGTTCAAGATAATACGGTTCGAACCACCATGCAAACGTAACAAAATATTTTGTTATCGTATTATACTAATTAACGTACATAGTTACAGGATGCCGGGACAGATAAATACTTTTACAAAAATATAACGTGAGCTATTACGTAGCTGCTCTTATGGGAAAACCTTGGGCAATCATTGAGAACTGTTAGTTCTTATTTCACGTAACGTGAAAGGGATCCTTGAAGTTCCGAATGGAACCTACGGAAATAGAAATAATTGGGATATTTTTAGCTGAGGGAGCTAATTTTCTTTTATTACGTTAAATTAGTTTCCTGGGAAAGCTGAAACGTTAATGTAGGAAGTAGATACTTGAAGCAGTTTTCAAGCACCAACATATGACGTCCTTTGTTTGATTGAGTCCACAATTATATAAAATATAATAAATGCTATTTCATATTTCCAAAACATTTTTTTTATGGCATATATGACGATTTTCGGCTATTTGAGCCTCTTTCAGGATTTGAAATCACAACAAATAAAGCTGTGTTAGTAAATTTCGTTCAAACTGAACACGACCTTTTATGTATGGTGAAGGCTCAACGGGGTATATAAGTTTTAACAGCTTATCTAACTTGATGAGCCTTATGCAAATTGTGTGTGTAAAGTGCTCCATGGGTTTACTACTATTACCCCGTAAAGTGTAAAGCGCGGTTAATTGTTCCCCAACGTTCGAATGACGACTCGGGGTTGTACCGGACTCTTTCATTAAACTGAAAAAATTGTTATTTAAATCTGAATTATGATTATAATAGATAATGAATGAGAAATATCAGATATCTTGTTTATCTGCTGACGCAGATTGATAGAAAATATGTGCAACGGAAGAATTTTGATATACAGTACAATAAGCTTTTAAAATAGATGATGTGTGGAATTACCTTTGGATCCAGCTAAAACAAATTCTCTGTATGGCCCATTTTCATGAATTATTTCTCTGGGATTGCTAACAAATGTTAAAAATGTATTCTTTAGATCCGCTTCACTTCTCCAGAGCAAAGGATTACTCGTGTTGCTGGTTTCAGGGGGTCTGTCCTGACGAACTATGGCGCATGGTAGTGGTAAACTAGGCTAAGGCTTCATAAGATAGTACCGACCCCATAGACAGATGTGAATAGCAGCAACTTCGTCTTCATCTCCAAAGGCTTGTTCCGGTATGTCAGGGGCATCAGAGAGATCATGACTTTCATGTACTCCACCTTAATTTGTGCTATGTGACTCCTCCAACTCAACCGCTGATCTAGTGTAAGGCCAAGATAGTGCACAGACTTTTTCCAATGCTTCCTTCATTCATGAAAAACCTCCACCTAGCAGCCCATTCAACCAGGTCTTCAATTGCGTCTTGGGGACTGCGGATAAATTTATTCCCTGCATACCAGACTTAGCTAACAAATAATCGCTAAATAATTAACTGGGCTGCAGTTAATGGGATAGTTTTGTTGTTGTTAACTGGTATCTCGGTATATTGTTGTGATAATTTGAAAGTGAATTTGTTGACATTCATAGTTGCATGTGATTGCAATGCTGGTGACGTTTTTTCTCGGTTTTCCCCAGATTTATATTTGATCCTTGTATTGCACATTTATGTTAAAAAAAGATGTCCAGTTCTGAACTTTCAATGCGAGAAACAAAATTCACTAACGGAAAATTCAATTATATATCTTCATTTCAACATTTATTAATTACATTATGTATCACCCAATATATTGCTACTCACTTACAGTAATGAAGATATTATAGTAAACATGGTAACCCTTGTGGCTTAAGTCCGGTAACAGGCAGGTCTATTCCTGCTTGTTCGTTGAAAGCGTTAGGTCTCTATTTACTTCAGAGTGACGTGGGCGATCTAAAAATCGGAGAAAGATCGCGGAAAATGCTGGAGCTAACCCGACAAAACAAGGATGTGTACAGATTGTAGTTAGAGTGTACAGACTACTATTTTCAAAAAAAATTTTCCAGACAATCAGTATGATACACCTAGGGTAGGAAACATATTTTTACAATTCTACGAATGGACACGATAATATCGATTCATATTCTCCCACTTCGCTAACAAAATTAAATGCTACAGATACATTTGTAAAAAACAGGATCAATAAGCAAAGTGAAATAATGGTTTTTTTTAAGCCCGATAGAACTTAAAATTATAACAAATTATACGGAAAATTAAAATCTAATCAAATTTTTAGTATGATTCGAAGGATTTATTCATGGCATTAACATTTGAAAATGATTTCGGGCATATGGCCACCGAGGCTGTTTTTGACGAAGCGTATTCCGGATGTCCAATTTTGGGTCACCTTTCGAGCACTGCTGGCCGTATGTTACGAATAATACGAACAGTGTTAGCTTCCAAGGCGTCAATTGTTGCTGGTTTATTGGCATAGGTCAGTGATTTCACGTAGCCCCACAGGAAAAAATCGAGGGGTGTCAAACCGCAACACCTTGGAGGCCAATTGACAGGCCCATTCTTCGAAATTAATTTATCGTCAAATTTTGATTTCAATAAGATGGTTTCCGTCACCGTATGGCACGTAGCACCATCCTGTTGAAACCACATCTCGTCCCCCACATTTTCAAAAAAAAATCATTAATCATAGTGCGGTAACGATCTCCATTGACGGTAACGCGAGCTCCGGCCTCATCTTTTAAGAAATAAGGGCCAATAATGTCACCGGCGTGCAAACCACACCAAACAGTGAATTTTTTTGGATGTAATGGAGTTTGTAGGATCCCTTGTGGATTGCTCCCACACCATACGCGGCAATTGTCTTTATTCACAAACACGTTAAGCCGGCGGAGCCTCATCGCTGAACGCAATTTTGCGATAAAACAACGGGTCAGTTTCCAACTGCTCTTGAGCCCAATCGACATAAGAACAATGCAGATGATAGTCTCGTGGCTTTAATTCCTGTACCAGCTGGATCTTATACGGATGTAAACCAAGGTCTTTACGCAAAATTTTCCACGTAGTGGACGCAGAGAGCCCCAATGACTGTGACCGACTACGAAAGGATAAATTTGGATCTTCCTCCACACTTTCGTTTACAGCAACGATGTTCGCTTCAATACGCACATTCCTTCAACGCGTTGGTATTATTGCATCATGTAGAGGGTATGTGGTACAAAATATATCCGCAGCTCGACGGATGTCTTGCTCAGAAGGACGATTACGTGGGGCATAAGAATCACGAAGTTGTCTGTAAGTTACGAATCGATTTGATAGTGTTGTTCAAGCGTGAGTCTATTCATGATGCCAGAGTATACTGATCATAAATGTCAAAAAGTGAATGCAGTATGACAGCTTGTTTAACAGTTAACTTTTCCATAAGTTTTACCTAAGCAACAAAAACATCCGTTACAAGCAGTTTCATATTCCCACTTTGCAAATGCTATTGATCGTTCGGGCAAAGAAGATCCATTTCAGAATTCTGATAGGGTGAGATATTGGTTCCACTTCATGAGAACCTAAATCCAATAAGTTAAAAAAATTCAACGACTTCCAGAAGTAACTAAGGTGGATTCTGACAAGATTCCATATTTTGTCTTGTTTATAAGAAACCTGTTGAAGAAGACGATGCTGAATAATATGTGTGTGAATGTATTATCATTATTTACTGTTTATATGTATTTTATTGAGAGAATAAAGTATTAGTTTAAACACTAACAGTATTGTTGGGTGGACCGATGTTTGTGGCAGTTCATTTATGTAGATTAAAAAAAGTAGTGGACCCAATATAGAACCTTGTAGGACTCCTTGTTGCTCAGTTTCCCACTCAGAGAACGTACAATATCTTACTCTATTTATTGTTATGATTCTTTGCTTTATATACAGTTTTTCACCTGTCAAACGCACGAGACAGATTCATGAAAATTTCCAACGTATCTCTTCCCATATTTATTCCTTCAAGGACTTAGCAAAGAAGTTGATATATTGCCCTGCTGCTTGACCTTTCTTGAACGTATCTACTTTGATTATTATGTATGATGTTAAATGCAGAAATGTACTCGTACATCCTTTTGTAAATAATTTTTTCATACACCTTTGAAATGTTAGATAATAAAGATATGGGACGATAGTTACCTATATCTGAGCGATCTCCTTTTTTGCGAATCAATTTGATACTGGATTTTTTGAGTTCGTCAGGGAATATACTAGTTTCTATTGTAGTGTTTATTAAGTTTATCAGCGGGAACGTCAGTTGTGCACATTTTTTAAGCATTGTTACCGACACTTCGTCGAATCCAACTGAGGCGGTATTTTTCAGGCTTGTTATAACATTGTATACCACGCTACTTAACGAAGGTCTTAAGAAGATATTTGAATCCCTTGAAGTCATCTCAGCATTTACTAGTTTTATCAAGTAATCATTTATATAATTCAGTTTGTTAATTTCTAGCTCATTTTCGCTGTTTACTTTAATATCATTTATGTCAACATTCTTTTTTTTCTTTACATCCACTGATTTTCTTAACTAATGCCCAGGTTGTCTTCAATTTATTATTGGAATTCATAATATATTGAGAGTTACAATTTTGTTCATGTGTGCGTATTTCTAGGTCCAACTCTTTACAGTATCTTTTATAAACATCTTTGGATATCCGATCGTTTAGCGTGTCTTCATATAGCTGCCTCTTGGCCTGGCATTTCTCTTTTATCCCCGGGGTTATCCAGTTATTGTTAGTTGTTCTATATTTATAGATGTATTTTGGACAGCAATCATCAACTTCTTTGGGACAGAACACTGATGAAACGCGTATATCCTATGTCCGAGTTCATTTCAAACACAACATTCAGCCAGCTGTGTTTGATCATTCTTTCCTCCAGTCTGTCAAGTGTTACCTCATTCACAATTCTCCGATGCTTAGTAGTTTCTGTTCTATCCTGTGCAGCCCCATATGACACAGTTATCATCTACGCAAAGTGATCCGACAACGCGGAAATTACAACACTACTCCTACAATCTTGCTCAGGACAGTTCGTTAGTATATTGTTAATAATCGTGGCGAAATTAATTGAAACTCTAGTAGGAGTAAAAGAAATATAGTCTTTCCAATTTTTTCTTTAAACACAACAAAACTTGCTGTCTCGTCTTTCATATTTTTTTCGATTTGTAATAGGTTATTAAGTCAGATCCCACAAATAACGAAAACAATTTCAAAACGTTAGTCCTGAGATTCATTTAATTCATACCATACTTTAGTTTCACATTAATATTATTACAAAATATTGTAGTTCTAGATGGAACGCCCACTTCATCTTTGAAACTTTGAATGTATCAAAAAGCAGTTTCGGTAAAACTGAAAGCTAAAGAAATGGCAACTCGATACGTGAACTACCGCAGATATGAAAAATAATTGCAATTAGACTTGGTTGTTTCAGCAGATAAACATTTAATGGGCAAACGTTAATGGAAGAGCCTGTATGTATATATTATATTTCTACGAAATAAACCAACAATTGTTAGCAACTCGGACCAGAGCGCGTCCTATTCTTCTCATTTTTATATTTATAGTGCTATTATTTATACATATACATCAGTTTGTGTAACAAGACAACCGGCGCCAACAATATCTAACACGTATGTGCCTACGGACGCATACGAACACATTCTCACATCGAAAAAGGGAAAAATCGACGTGCGAGAAGAAAATATCCCGGTGTAAATTAACCTCGTACGCCATACGGCTCCGGACTCTCACGTACGGGCGCGAACACACGTACAAAGGCAGCAGCATGTCCGAGAGATATAGTCGGACGGTTTTACTGCGTTCAATAAGTCACTAGTGATTTATAACATTCACATCAGTTCCTTATAGATAATAATTGCATTGTAATGGGCCCTGGATACTGGAAAATAAATTATGCATGCATGCAGCCCGAGACCTTGCAAAATTAAGAAGCTTTATTATCGTCGTGACTCCGAGACAAAACACTCGGGAGGAACTCGTCCGGTGAGAAAAGTTGGGTTTTATATGGAGTAGAATGTAGTGAAAAAAAATGCTCAAAAATACAAGTTCTAGCAGTTGTTAACGAGCAGATATTAAAAGGGTATGCATGCAGCAGGGCAAACAATTCTAGCGAAACATAAGCTCTTTTATAAACTGAACAGAATGTAATTAGTATTAATTCCAATTCTCAAGTGCTTTCTTTTTAATTATATCATTGAAATTTATGATTTTCCAAATATTTTATGTTAGTGTACCATGTAAAGGATTTCGGTTCCAAATACTATGAAAAAGCTGTAATTGCTAGAGGACGCATAAAAGTTTACACAAAATAAATTAAATGTGATACGTGCTCAAACACTTACCGTTTTAAGAGTCCTCCATGAAATCACAAAGTGGATAATGTCTATTTAATATTTGTAACATTAGATATGTTTCCAAAGTTGTTTCGGCAAAGTGAGTGCGGCGTGAAGAAAAAGTGTTTTTGTATGCCGAAAACGATAAACTTAACGATTCTGTTGACGCACCTTCACAAATGCGTCTTAATGTGCCAAAATCAGAATTTTTCTCAAAAACACTTTCAAATTTTTCTAGAACAGAAACATTTTTTACGTCTTCAATCGCCCATAGCTGTGCGTGAACATGTTGCACTATCTGTAGAGATTCTTCTAACGGCACCGCAGGATTTTGTAATTTTTCTATTGCATCTGCTAGCCCGAAGTAATTGTCGTGAATGATTTTTAAATCCATTTTAACCTGACTATCTTGAAATTTCGACTGGCTTTTCTGGATAGTGGCAGCTTCCTTTGTATCGAATTGTAAAACCACGTTCTTAATATTGTCAAAATATTTATGATAATAAAACGCGGCCTACAACCATGTTCCCCAACGAGTTAGAATAGGTTCTGGTGGCTCTGATATACGGGGGCACAGTCTGTGAAATTCGCGAATACGTTTCGGTGATTTGACAAATACTGCTTTGGTATGCGCTATTAAAGCGTCTACCTCAGGATAACATTTCCTGATACTATCCGCCACAAGATTGAGAGCATGAATTTTATACGTAATGTGTAACAAATTAGCAGAATGCTTTTTAAGAGACCGGCCTACAGAAAGCATGTTTGCAGTACCATCACTCACTAACATCAAGAGTTGGTTTGTTGAAAGTTCAAACTTGTCCAATGTATTTAACACTAACTTTGAAATTACTTCGGCAGTACACTGTTGTATTCGTTTGGAGACTAATAGAATTGAAGGTGCCGATTGATGAGGTTCCAATTTGCGTGCCATTACATTAAGAACAGAATGTTTCTTCCGATCTGTTGTTTCGTCGACACATTACCACAATTTTTGATCTTTCAACTCCGATTTAATTTTTGTTCAATATGTTCGCGCGCAGATGGCACAATTCTTCGTAACGATGTTCGACTTGGTAATTTGCACTCCGAATAGTTATTCCAAAAGCAGATAAATGGTTCCTTGTCTGGTAAATTAAACGGTATATTACATGCGATAAACGTAACGCATAAATTAAATATAAATTTTTCATTGTCTCGTGCGCAATTTCTTTTTGAGATATGCTTTTCACTATTTACGTGTCGTAGACAATGTTGTCTGGACCAACACATTAACGGGATTTTACAGATTACACATTTAATTGTAGCACCTTCATATATTAAGTCTGGAATTTCTGCAATAAATTTTCGAAGTTTGTCCGACCGCGGTCGTTTTGCTGACGAAATCATAATTTTTCTAGGACAGATAAACAATTGCGCAAATGATCGGCAGCGAAAATGTCCGTACTGCTCCGCAGACGAAGTAATACTACCGTTCCTCTCGGTCCGAACTGATTCTACGCCGATGCACGGTACCGCTCGTGGCCAGCGTTACTGATGATATTAGCATGCTTATAAATTCAAAGAATGTGTCTGAAGTGTTAAATAAAATTGTGAATATTTATAATGAAACTGATGAATGGACGACATGTAATCATTTAATCATAAATAAGGAGAAAACAGAATTTTTGAATTTTCACAATAAAATAAAATCAATTACTGAAATTCAAATTAATCAAAATATTTGTAGTATTGATTCATCAGCCATAATTTTGAGCTTAGTTTTAAATGAAACTTTAAATTGGTCTCAGCATATAGAACATCTGTGTAGTACATTTTCAAAAACATGCTACATTCGAAAACAATTGAAAGGTGCTTGTAACAATGAAACACTTAAAATATTTTACTATTCCAATTTTATGGCATGTATTCGCTATGGTATTATTCATTGGGACATGTGTCCTGCTTCAAATAGAATTTGATTAATTCAAAAACCAGCAATTAGAACCATTTTTTAATTTAAATTATTTGGATTCGTGTAGAAATATTTTTAAGGAAAATTTCTTGTTTACTTTTTATGATTTGTATATCTATGAAACATTATGTTATGTTTTTAAACACACAGAAGAATTTTTGTTTTATAATTATTCCCACGATTATGTAACACGTACTAATAATTACCTTTTACCACCACACAGAAAAGCGATTTTCCAAAAGAGTCCCTACTATTTAGGGTATACACTTTATAAACATCTTCCTAGCAACATAAAAAGTGCTATTGCTTTGAACTTGCAGGGTTGGCATTCTGAAAGATAGGCAAAGAAAACTAAGAAAATCGAAGGTTCCTTGGAGAGCCGAAAGTTTGTTTACTAAATAACTTAAACATTATTAAGGATGTCTGTTTTAACACCATACAATCTAAAAAGAAAAATTAGAAAGTAAAAATGTAACTAAGAAAGTGAAAGGCATTTGAGAATTCAAAAACCACAAACAAAATAAGGATCTAATTCTTCCCTACAAATTAGTTGCTAAAGCGACATAAGGAGTTTTACAAATGCAAATAGCTATTAACCTTGTTTCGGAAATAGAGACATAATTAACGAAAGTAAGTGCATACCCACTCATTTTACGAACAAAATAAAAGCATATGAAGTACCAGTTGCCCTGAAGTGCAATCGCGAAGCACTTGGACCTAGTCATAGGTAAGAATGCTCCAGGTGACCGAGATTAAAAAATATTCCTATTAGCTAAACAAAATTTCATGACAATAATATGATGAGTAAGCGAAGTATCTACTTCATCACTCTGAGATCTTTATTAATCTACGGCGCGGTAGACCCGGAATATCATTTGGACAATTTGGAGGTATTCTAGTATCGGATGTTGCCCATGATCATCGCAATTTCGTGGTACATGTTCAATAAACAACTTCGAACAGATTTAGGGATTCCAACTTCAAGAGGGTATTTCTAGCAATTCCTAAACAATTCTTAGGAAACTCAATGACTAATTATTTATTCAAAAGTTCAAAACTGCAAAAGTCAAAAGAAACCGACATACGGCATATTACGTTTACTGGGTCTTTCTGACAGCTGCCAAAGACTGCATAAATTGTTTGACATTTTACGAACCTAACATCTCAGACATTCTGATACTTATTGCTAGTATAAGTGCTCCATAAATACAACATATCTTCTTAGGAGGATCTTTATCTGTCACACATAATGATACAAATGCAAATTTACCAGCAATGATGAAGGAAAAAGAAGATACAATAACGAAACATAAAAATAACAAAACCTTTAACAATAACTATTTAAATTTGTTAAAGCACGCGCAAAATTATATTCACGCTTAATTGCGTACGTTACTAAAGTTACGGCATCCGTCCACTAATTATAACGTAGCGTGTGCTTGGTTTTTACTGTTCCAGTTGATGTGGTTTCGTTTGGAAATTCGTACACCTACCTTTGTCAGCAGCACAGAGAATATGCCCTATCTTGTACATAGATACAAGCATGCAAATTCTGGCTAGAGATACAGTGATCTTCAAGTCTGATGTCCAGAATCTTGTAGAATGATCAACTTGTTCCGTTGATGGAAAAGTGACACATATCAAAATCATTAATTTTTCAGTAGAGCCATTCTAAAATTTGTTATTACATCACAGTTAATAGAGTTTATGTTTATACACTTCATCAATGCATTAATATACATTGTTAAAATGTCGCGTAGTATTTCCATATAAATATATTGGCTTTTTGGGTTCATTTTGACTAATTATGTCAAAAATGGCAATTCTCAACGTGTCACTTTTCTATCAACGGAGCGAACTGTAATGAGTTACACGCAGAACGGTTTTATTTTTTATCGTAATAATCACATCGTCGTCCATACTTTTTTTACATTTTCATTAACATTTTCTGTTAGTTATTTGTAGATATCTCCTTAGTTTTAAAATTAGAGGTACAGTGTACAGTTTTAGGTTGTGCTTGAAGCAGTATGGCACCTGTCACCAATGCAATGTGGAAGAAACGCCCTGTCTATTGGAATATTACGGTCAGATTTAATTATTTGCTTGTCTTCAACATTTTGATTCTTTGCAATTTAATTAGTAATTAGTATCTTGTACTATTGTTACCATCGTCATCGCATTTTGTGATTATTAGAGCGAGGTAATTGTCTCTGCGATACATAGGTGTTTCACCGGAGTAGCGGGCTGCTAATGTTCCGTAATTCCGATGCAGCCCACCAACCCACTTGATAACGCTGGTTAAAAGGGTGAATGTCTCACAACTTTTCAGATATTATAATTCTTGATTGGTTCTGTTATTATTATTCGATTTATTACTTATTTTTTTGCGTTGTGCTTACTGAAGGAAGCACGTCTATGCCGCGCAGGGACATTGCCTCCCTTTAGCGATTATGGCATTTTTTCATTTACGTTTGCAATCTCATCATTGACGTAGTAATTTAATGAATTTGACTTAAGAACCTGTTGTAAACGTACAGCGATTTGGCCAACCAGAAGTACGGATAATTCTTTACCTTCGTTAACTGTTTATTGCACTTAAGCGTTTTATATGTGTACTGATAGACATGTTTAATTAATTTTGATTTTCTTATAGTAACTTTTGCTTGATTGAACAATTTCACAAATCTAACTAAGCAACCAATTCAATGGACAATTTAAATTATACGGAAACCTAATTTTGTTAATTTCTTAACGAATTTAAACAACTAGTAATTATCTCATTGAATTTAAATATATTTTCTTGGTACTAGCTTTGCTAGTGGAATTTCAATACTTTGCGTATACAGGTGTCCACAAAACGTTATTGAGATACTTTGAATCATTGATGTCATTTTTTTTCTTTGTCTTGGTTACGTGTAACCCAGTTGCATTTATTATTTACTTTTTTTTCGTTTATTAAACGAGATTATTGTTACTACATTGTTGTTTGGGTTTTCGTTAACTGGATTCCACTATACCATTTAACAGTTCATGTTCTTACCGCTCGGTTTCCTCATGGGATGGTTTCGACCTTCGTTTTGTTTCTTCCCAAATTCACTGAACAGGCTAGCAACCCATATGAAGGAGCACAGGTAGGTGATCAGTTGATGAAAATCGATAAGAATAGGATTGTATTGGTAGAATCGTGTCGCGCCGTTATAACTTATCTTCTTATCTATGTACATTTCTTGCTGAGTTTAATTTTTATTTTGGGATTAGGTAGCTCTTTTACGTTAACAGACGAGGTACGTCACCGCCAACATCATTCTGATATCGTAACCGTGTTGCCAAAATCCTTTTCGAATAGAGTCAATTTTAAGCTTTCATGTTACCATAGGCGTATACCGGGTGTTCGGTAATTGGCAGAAAATGAACTCGTAGCGATATTGTCCGCATAATTTTGAGTTGAAAATCCTAATATAAAAATCTTATAAAAGTCCTCGTTTGGTCACACCGGCTCATCAAAGTTCAGAATTTCTATAAATCTTTCAATGTTTGGGATTTTATGTCAGTTATTGACATTGAGGAAGCCATTGGTAAAGAATGCTAGAGCTTTGTTACCGTTACTTAATTAAGAATTTAGAATTTTTTTTTTAGGGAAAATTATAAAAAATAGATCTGACAACAACGTAATATGTATTTATGAAAATTGACATAACTATTTTTGATTGTTAGTTGCCAATTTTGTAAGTGTCAAAGTAGAACATTACATCCATTGTATTTTACTTTTGCTATTATTAGGTTATTGGTTTTGTGTTGCTATTACAATGGATCTTACTTTTAAGGAATATGCCGACATGTACATGGTATTTGGCTTCTGTAATGGAAACGCTTATGCAGCCGTAGAGGTATATCGAGTGAGATATCCAAATCGTCGTGTGCGCTACGTGTGCCTACGTCGCAAAAACGACCAATGTTGGACAAAGTTACAGAATTTATAGCAGAAATGCCTGGCCTAAATTATGATGGCGTTAAAATTCAATATTTAGTTTGTAATATCCCTTTAATGTGTTGGTCCAAATGGGATTGTCTACGTCACGTAAATAATAAACAGCATTCTTAAAAAAAAATGCACACGGCACTATGACAAATTTAAATTTAATTTATGTGTTACCTTTATTGCATGTAATCTACCGTTTAATTTACTAGACAAGGAAGCATATGTCTTTTTTTGGAATAACTATTCGGACCGCAAATTACCAAGTTGGGCATCGTTACAAGGAATTGTGCAATCTGCTCGTGAACACGTTTTGAAAATAGAATTAAATCGGAGTTGAAAGATAAAAACTGTGGTTATGTGTGGACGAAACAACAGATCGTAAAAAACATTCTGTGGTTGATGTAATGGTACGTCCAATGGAACCACATCAATCGTCACCTTCAATTCTATTAGCTTCCAGACGAGTATAACAATGTACTGCCGAAATAATTTCAAGGTTAGTGTTAAATACATTGGAAAAGTTTGAACTTTCTACAAACCAACTGTTGATGTTTATGAGTGATGGTGCCGCAAACATGCTTTCTGTAGGTCGGTCTCTTAAAAAACGTTCCTCTAACTTGTTCCATATTACGTTTAAAATTCATGCTTTCAGTCATGTGGTAGATAGTATTAGAAAATGTTATTCTGAGGTAGACGCTTTAATAACGCATACAAAAGCAGCGTTTGTCAAATCCCCAAAACGTATTCGCAAATTTCACAGTCTGTGCCCCCGTATGCCTGAGCCACCAGAACCAATTCTTACACGTTGGGGAACATGGTTACAGGCCGCGTTTTATTATCATAAATATTTTGAGAATATTAAGAACGTGGTTTTACAATTCGATCCAAAGGAAGCTGCGGCTATCAAGAAAAGCCAGTCGAAATTTCAAGATAGTCAGGTTAAAATGGATTTAAAAACTATTCAGAACAATTACATATTTTAGCGGGAAATTCAAATATTATAGCTAACTTATAATACAATTCCTAATAAAAGGATTAACAAATATAATAAATAATAATAAGCTACCTCCCGCAGAGAAGTTAGCGATAATAACGGTCCATTCATATCGGGTTCTACTATATAATAGGTGATTAACATTTGCTTAGGATATCCTAGACCAGGGGTTCCCAACGTAGTCGATATCGACCTCTTGGGGGTCGATGAAATTTTAGAGGGGGTCAATGATAATCAATTGGTCGATTGGTGATCGATAGCAGAATGTGCACTGGCGATTGGTCGGCATTGAACATTACACTATACGACGAATGCGCGTCTTTCTGAAAACTTGTTTATACTAAAAATGATATAGTACAAAAAATAATGAAACAAATCTAATGAACCAACTTTTGTTCATAATCTTAGTCTAATTGTTATCTTTATATTACTTACATACAATTATTTCTATTGTGATTATGTTTTATGATGTATGTTATAGAGAAAAATGTAAGGAAGTCCATAAAGAAAACTGCTATTTTAAAAGGTGTCGATGCCAGACAAAGGTTAGGAATCCCTGTCTTAGATAGGACTCACCTGCGGTTCACTTCAACTTTAACCAATTATGTATTGCGTGTCGGAATGAGTGAGAAGTCTACGGTATTCCGGGCACCATACTTGGACAACACTATAATGTGTGTACATACATTAGGAGCATGTGAGTGTATATGTGGCAAAGATTAACAACGTCTGAGTGGCACGCGCTGCTAGTTAGCCTTTATAATGTAGATTACTACATATAAGAACGTAAATGAATGTAATGAGAGCAATTTACATTATTGTAATTTATCGAATTAAGTCGTTACAATCGGACGTTAAAAAGGCCTTCTGCGGTTTTACAAAGTGGGTATTATGGCATGCAGTTAGGCAGAAGAGATGATGGCATATTAATATTTAGCATACGTTCCTTGCATAAGCAGTTATTTTAAAGCATTAAAGCATCAAAACACGGATAAAAGGCAATTGCGTTTTATTTAATCGTTCCCTTCTTTAGACTTATTTCAATTGATTCACATAATTATAGTAGACAACTATACATAAAACAGAGTTATAAATCTTATAGTATACAGAGGTAATTGTCCATTGTGTCTACCTGGAAGAAGACAAAATTATCCCTATTATCTGTAGAAATGTTAATGTCGGCTTTTCTACGATCAATTTTCTTATCTAGAACAATAGAGTGTAATTGTTAATACCACAGGATGTCGTTATATCCTTTGAATTTCCCATTGGAGTTTTTAGCTTTCATGATATGATTTACATATCACTGTACTGTAAAATAATCATTAACCGTAAATACACCAGATTTAAGTCATTAAGATTTGTATTACACGGAGAACAAAAGTTCTTGGCTCAAACAAATATGCATTCAGTCAATTAAATCGCAACTTTAAATGGCGGCAAAGATATATTCTTTTAATTTAAAGAAATAATTTTTTTGTTATAATTATTTGGTTTGAAAATATATCTGTTTGATTTAATATACCTACGTAATATGTTTTTCTTTCCATTTATTTGATTTTACGTTTTAATGGCGAACGTTCCCAAAATAAAAAATCTAATTTTTATTAAATTAATCATATTATTTGCATTAAATTTTTATAAGTTTTGAAATATACATAGATGTAAATTTTTCTGATTGTCAATTATAACAGTTTTATGTAAATGATATGATTAATTCAATAAAAATTTTGGGAACGTTTGCTATTAAAAGGTTAAATAAGTATATATTGCCTTAACAAATTATTTGTACGGTTTAAAGTATGCTGCTACATTGACAAATATACGAGGTGTGGCAATTAAATAACCGGACTGGTGCTACAAAACAGTTTATTGATCACCAATTACATTGCAAAGTTTATCCCCTTCAATGTACTCTCCTTGCCGATCCCTACAACGCTCCATACGAATTTTCTACTGCCGAAAGCAGTGCTGGAAGTCCGTTTCTGTCAGGTTGTTGAGAACCTCCGTCGCTTTCGCTTTCACCGCTTCCACACTGTCAAATCTTGTTCCCTTAAGCTCCAATTTTACCTTAGGAAATAAAAAAAACCACAGGGGGCCAGGCCGGGCAAGTACAGTGGGTGGTCCAACACGGTGATGCTGGATTTCGCAAAGAACGCCTTCACAGACAAGGCGGAATGGGCTGGCGCATTACCTTGGTGCAGCATCCAGGATTTGCTCTTCCACAAATCGGGTCTTCGTCTTCTCACTCGTTCACGAAGGGTAGTTAGAACCTCGACGTAATAATGTTGATTGACAATTTACCAATTTTATGAATGTTGTCGTCCGTTTTTGATGTTGAGGGTCTTCCAGGCCGCGGATCGTCTTCGGTCGTTTCACGTCTCTCCTTAAACCTTTTACACCACTCAAAAACTTGTGTGCGCGATAAACACTCACTTCCGTATACTTCCTTTAACATGACATTAGCTTCTGTAGCAGTTTTTCCCAGTTTCACAAGAAACTTGAGGTTAACTCATTGCCCGATCCGAACACTCTGCATTTTTCCGACGCGACGCTAGCGTAAGGATTTGAATGGACGATTGCTACAGCGAGACTGAGCGACGTACAACCGTGCCCATCGAGCTCAGGGTGAGGCAAGCATCTACAAGCACAGACATGTTCAAACCTGCCATGGTGTGCTCGCTGTTTGCCGGTAGTAGCACCAGACCGGTTATTTAATTGCCACACCTCGTATTATTCTGTTGTTATTGCTACTTTACTGAAATAGTTAGCATAGATGTTATCTTCTTTTTAGAGAAGAAAGCAATCACTTATGGGCACATAGGGTAGCAATGTGTTAGAAATACACAATCTTTTGAAAAACTTTATTAAGATTGTGTATAAACTAGAAAAAATACATAAATAATAGGTATAGTGCCGAAAATTAATCTCCGTTTTGTAGTGACGTGGTGCTTTTATTCTTGTAAATAAATCCCAGCTCCCTAAAATACCATTAACTTCCTCCATTGTGTTAAGGTGGTCGCAAACAAAAGCGGTGAACCTTAAATCTTACAGATTTCCTTCACATTCTTTCCGGATTATTCATATTTCCCAAGACCCTGTAAAGTGAATCTGGTTACGTTAAATTAGGTCGCGATGTCCAGGTTGTAACCTAATTTTAATAATTTAATAACATCAAAGTTAGGTATAGTGCGCTGATAATTTTAAACAGACTGTAGTATATCAAAATTGTTGTAATATCTAGCTTCCAAAATACATCGGCGAAAGACCGTCTCGGTGGTCGAATGGTTAGCATACTTGCCCTTCGATCCGAAAGGCGCGGGTTCATATCCCGGTCGAGACGGTTGTTTTTTTAATTATGGATAAAAGTCAAAGTATGCCTTCTTCTCGGATAAGGAAGTGAAACCGTAGGCCCCATGTCAATACGATGTTTGGCATGTTAAAAATCCCTACCAAAGGTTGGAACACCTCTGGATTCGGCAAAAAGTTTGGAAAGCATTTGTATTCCATTCTACTACATAACAAAATTACAATGCAAGACCAATTTATTCGGTTGAATAAACAAAAGCCGTCCATTTATTATGCATTGTCTTTAGTATAATTTATGTTTGTTTTAATGCGTATTGTTACTGCGTGGTATCTGCTGTAATTATCAAACATTAATTGCTACCTAGTCACATCTTATCGAGTAGCTGTCGTTGTTTAAATAGATGTTGTTTAAGAAAGAAATTTATTCGTTTTATTTATTTAGAATGTGCCAATATATTATTACAACACGTTTGAAATAAAACCGTTAAATTGCGAAACATGTTAGGCCAGGAGTTTTACATTATGTAATCGAAATACATAGGTTAACGTTAAAATATTGTCAACGTTATCATATTGTTCATGGAAACAAAAGGCAAATATTATCAATAGTTTTTTAATCAAATGTAACACGATTTCTGAGAAATATGTCTTTCCTTCAAATCATTTTTGTTGAAGCTTTTCTCCAAGATAGAGAAATTTCTAAGTAATTGATACATAACTAAGAGGGGGAAGAGTTTAGTATTTACTTGCTTTCGTTAAGATCACGAACATTCGACAGATTTAAGAAAAGACCCTCAGTTCCGTTCAGTTGAAACTATTATCTGTAGTCTCTTCTTTGTTTAAAATAAATATATGAAAAGGAAGTATGGAATGTACAGCCACACAAAATGTTTCATACTTTCGAGGACTGTATAATCAATAAAGTCGAGGCAGGATAAATATCGATGCACGTTATTGATCGCAAATGCCGTCATATATTGTGCTGTTGTCAAAACACGTTGAGAATCGCTCATTGAGTGATTTTCAACGTGAGAATTTATGGTATTTGTCGTTTCTCTAGTGTCGTACATAGGTCTTTATTAAAATAACGGCAACCCTATAGTACGCTAGTTATTAAGGTATAAGGTACAATTTGTTTGTTTTTGTTGACATGATATTGAAGAAAAATGTCAAAAATGTTTGTAACTACTAGTGGCAATGTAAGAGAACATCTGAAGGTGAATGTCTACAAATGAAAATTATTCAAGCGTGTAAAGGATGCTACACTAAATTCTTGTTACAAATAAATTGACGATGGTTATGCTGTGACGAGCCATCGAAGTCATTCCCATTTAGAGATTGTTTTAGCTAGAAAGAACGTAAAACAATGTATTTATCTTTTGCAGTCAGTCATTAAATCGAATATCAACTTTGTAAGCTTTTATTCTATTAATTAATTTTTTCAAAAAAAAAACCATTATTTTGAGCAACAGTGTATTTCGGGTATATTGCTGTTACCCGCGAATTATTACGTCTTCGACTGGAAGAAGAAGCGCGGAATACATCGACTATTTTTAATGAAATATGGATCGTTAAAAACGATCCTTTAAGTATCCACCACGATCTCCAGATTTAACTCCACTAGATTTTTTCTTGTGGGGTTATATTAAAAACGTTGTATACCGAGATTCAGTTGGTATAAAGGATGACATGATTGGCAGAATAAGAAGGACCTTCAACGAACTGACTGCAAGATCTATTCAACGTGATACTCGTCAAGAAATAATGAAGAGTAACAGCATGCATGGAACAAAAAGGAGTAGTTTTCGAACATTTATTATAATAATGAAATACGTATTCAATTTTATTTTGTCATTTGTACATTTTGTTTGTTTTATGCTTTCTTTTTTTTCTGTTTATTATTAAAAAAATCGATTTTTGAAAGTTCTATTTTTCGAATAATTGTACTGTAGTTTGAATAATTGAGAGTGAATTATGTTGAATTATTAGAACTGAGGACCACTACTGTATTTACTGCTGTTGACGATACATTTGACAGCTACCTTCAAATCCTTCAAATATTTAACCATGGCAAACTGAAATTGACATTAAACAACGCAAAATTTAAGATTAAGGCGGTTTTTACAAAATATCTCCTAAACTATTAGCTTTAGCAACAGCAATTGCTACACATTTTCGCTTCGTTTTTTGACGCAGAATCAAATACTTCTTAGAAAATTTGGAGTTGCTATTTAAAAAACCGAGATTTCTTAGTTTAAATATCTCTGATATTGTTACAATTTAGCAAATTTATCTGTTACTATGGAAACATCGTTTCATGAACATTACCAGAAAGCAGAATAATTGTTTTGGCGTATTACAATTTGTAAGTTATTTTAAAGCTTGTGATGCACCACATCTGTCAAACTTTTTCGAAAAGTTGCAATATCTCTTTAAGAGTGAATTCTAGGGATAGGGTATGTTGCATAAGATAATGTTAAAATTTAACACAGAATCCAAATTTGACATAAAAATGGTAGTGTTCCATTTAAAATAGAGAAGTTGATGACTACTTCCGGTATAAGGGAGAGATACCGGCAGTTGAAAATATTTTGGCTGAGCTAGTTTTAAAGGATAATTTCTATTCTATCCTTTTCCCCATATACTTTTAACCGACGCTCATCGTGACATACCCTGTATACACCATATGTACATCGATATTTATCCTGCCCCGAGTTCTATAGGTACTAGGAGCTTTCTCGGATACGGAAACTGTCTACCAGCTGCGTACTCGTAAACGATCGAAGAGCTTCTGGAAACTGATATTGACATACAGTGGTCGAAAATATGGTCCATGATAAACAATTAGGTAAAAATTTATGATTGTAAACGATTAAAAATAATAGAGTTTATTGGTAGGGGCACACCAGCTACACCAAGTAAAAGATTTTAGAGCTTATGGAGGCTTGAGCGCAGTCAAAATGATATTTTTGCTCGCTGCTTTAACAGCAACAAATTCTTTGTTCAAAAAGTTCAAAAATCTCAACAAAGACATGTGGAGGAGCCAAAATAAAAGAAACATCGGGAAGATGTTTAAACAATAAGATCTCCGAAATTTCTAGTATACTTACGGTGAAGAAGTTATTGAGAGATTCAGAACGCATTGGAAAAGAAAGAACAGAGAAGTAAATAGAGACGACGCAAAAAGCAAAAGAAGAGCAAGAGTTCTAAATTGGAGACATGATACAAGGGATTAAGATGAGAAGGAAAATGTTCAACGTTGTAGGTCTAAGTACAAGAAAGTAGTTCTCTTTAGTTGTAAAGGTTGTTAAGGGATGCATCTTTCGAGGACTGTTGCCTACACTCAAAAAATACAAACATATCCAATATCTTTTCTTGTTCACATTTCGTTACGTTTGCACACTTTAATCAAAATAGAGAATTGACGTTTTCAGACATCTACTTGTTAGTGTAAGATTGTATGTTACACGCCTACGATATACATGTTGGGATACTTACTTATCAATATTTTTTCCACATTCTTTCTTTATACCTGCAGAACATACCCACACGAGATTTCGAAATATTATGAAACATTCGCAGAAAAAGCGGAAATCTGATCATATATCAACAAACCCTTAAAGGAGTGCCTACTCCTCTTATATGAAAACACTGTAATACCGGAGATAAGTAAATATTTTCTCCTTACACAACATAAAGGAATACGAACGTCGCAAATGTCATCCTTTTGTGCTCGTGCGCCAGCGTAATGGTGAAGTGCAAAAGCGTATACAACCACATATAAATTTCACGCACCAGCGATCATCTAGATTCAAACAACGTGTATCTGTAGGTTACTTACGGCAAAGTAATCACAGAAATGGGTGCGTAAATCAAAAGTTCCGAGCAAGCATAAAGAGACCGACCGAACAATAAATAATTTTTTTCGCCAGTATAATTACACGATGTTTAAATGAAAAAACTTACGCCGTGTCGCTACGTACGAGCCCGAAACGAGTGCCCCCAGTCGTACCAATAAAGATTCAATCATTAACCGGAGTTATCGGACGGAAATCACAGAAGCTCCCTAATTAAAATGACAATCGATGTAATCTAAGAAATCTCGCACATATCCCGGATGGTTGTTTCCAGTTGGCTGTACACAATGAGCGGCAAAAGTTTGGTATCTGATTCATTACTCATATTTGAACGATTTCTTAAGTGAAAAAACAAATATTCATCAAAATCAATCGCGTGGAACTATGGTATTCCCCACTAACTTTTTCCGAAATATGTTTTTTCCTTCAATAATAATAATGATATTGATAATGGTAATGATAATGGTGATGATAATGATAATGATAATGATAATGATAATGATAATGATAATTATAATGATAATGACAATGGCAATGGCAATGGCAATGGCAATGGCAATGGCAATGGCAATGGCAATGGCAATGGCAATGGCAATGGCAATGGCAATGGCAATGGCAATGGCAATGGCAATGGCAATGGCAATGGCAATGGCAATGGCAATGGCAATGGCAATGGCAATGGCAATGGCAATGGCAATGGCAATGGCAATGGCAATGGCAATGGCAATGGCAATGGCAATGGCAATGGCAATGGCAATGGCAATGGCAATGGCAATGACAATGACAATGACAATAATAATAATATACCCAACAGATTACAATCCAAAAAAGGGTACAAACATCTAGACCGGAGAGAAGTTCGGGCGAGTCAATTCTGTTTGTGAGGATGTCCAGCACAAATTCCATACTAATGTTCTTCCTTCTCTCACCAAGCTGAATGAAGTCGTGCCTTTCCAACAATTCACCATAGTCTATTCCACGCACAAGATAGCGACCGTCACTCTTGTAAGAGAGGTATTTCATGATTTAGCAATACCAAAAAAACTTAGCTTTTCCAATAAAATGCGGTGATCAATTAAATCGAACGCACAGGAAAAGTCCATGTAAATTACGTCCAATTGGTCATTTTCATCGAGAGCTTGTGCTATTTCTTGCGATATTAACGCTAAATTAGTTGTGGTAGACCTGCCTGGCATAAATCCATGTTGTGAAGTAGAAAGGAAAGGTTTGGCGCCGTAGGAGATGTATTGGTGGATCAACATTTCAAATACCCTAGCAAAAGTACAGATAACTACAACAGGCCTGTAACTGCGTATGTCAGAATTATCACCCTTTTTAAAAATTGGTGAAATTCTAGCAATCTTCCAGATATAGGGAAAGATTGACGTACGTAAGGCCAAATTGAAAATTTTACATAAAGGCGTAGCGAAAATGCAGGCACAATCTTTCACTAAAAAGCAAAGAATATTATCTTCGCCAGCTGTTAATTTGTTTTTAATCTCTTGATAGCACGGACTACGTCATCCACCAAAACAGAGAGTAAGCATAATCGTGGCAAATTTGAGTTAATATCAGGTAGTTCAGCGTTCAATGATTCTGGCGAGAAGGTACTAGAAAATGTTGTGGCGAACGCATTAACAATAGACAGTGGATCTTCGTACTAACTCTCTGAATCATGAACCTTACCAGGAATTCTAATTATACCCTGCTTAGAACAAGCAAACTGCCAGAAAGCACGTGGATTAGTGATTAAGTTCGATTCTGTGCTGTGAATATATGAGATGTACGCAAAATTAATGTCAGTCTTTACATGTGGGCGAATGAAACTCAAGTTTGAAATAATCGTTTCGAATAGCTTACCATTTTCTGTGGTAGTACGACTTTAATTTCAAGTTTTTCTTAACGGTAGTTGAGAACCAAGGAGGGTAATGACCTCCTTGATTTGAATGAGAGATGGGAACAGACTCATCGAATATAGCATATATTTTATTATAAAAATTATCAACGGCCGTATTCACAAGAAAAGACCAATTCGTAGTAGATAAGTCTGTATAGAGTTTAATGTAGTTAGCCGTGCGAAAATTGTATCTGGAGTTGTTACTAGACGGGAAGGTGATTTGCTTCAGTCGCTTAGCGTTAGGTACCGTAATATCCAGCGCCGGATGATGATTGTTTTCAGGAGTATGGGGTTGTGAATCGTGTATGACCTGAATTTCATTCATAAAATTAGCCAGAACTAAATCTAGTGTCCTGCTATTAGAATTGAGAACATAATTAAATTGACGAAAATTTAAAGATTCCATAAAAGGCGATTCCGATGTAAAGTTAGGCAGATTAAAATTACCTACAATAACTACATGTTTATCTAATATGAACATTTCAAGCAAATCGAAAAAGTTCACCAGTTAAGTCACATCCAAATCGGAAGGAATGTAAGGCAGAAGTAAGTAATAATAATGAATATCAAAAGTAATTTTCCATCCCAAACATCAGGCGACAAGGCTATCAAGACGCCACCCCCCAACAAACATACCAGTAGCGTGATGATCACGATCACAACGAATAACAGAATACAAGAGAGAAAGAGGTTCATTGTCTGAAATCGAACTGTGAAGCCAAGTTTCAGTCAGAGGAAGGATGTCATGAGGAGAAGAAAAACTGGAGGTGAACAAAGAATTTGTTTTACTATGGAGACCATGGACATTTTGGCAATATAAGCCGAGGCGTGAAAATCTGTTGGGTTGATTTAATTTAAAGAAACGACTTTAGGAATACCATGAACATACTTTATTCCGAGGTCTTTCTCGCCGTTATTTTTACGTTCGGATAGCTCTGCTTTGAGGCTGTTATACAATTTTAGTTCGAATGGAGTACGATCATGTGAGATTGAAATACTAGCATACTTTGGCGAATCTTTTAATAATTTAGCTTTATTAGGTAGCTCACGAACTGTATAAAACTGGTAAAAGTAATTTTCAGAGGCCTTTTCGATTCAAGTTTAATTGTATCGAATTTTCCCAATCTGTGAAACTTAAAGTCAGTAACAGCTACTTTCAAATGCTCAAACACGTCAACAATAGTATTACTTTCAAATGCCAATCGTTGATCCCTTGAACTATTCTTTGTTTCAGCAAGACAAAAAACAACAACACTATTTTTACGTTTCTCCCGTTCTATAACCTCCTGAATAATTTTCTCAGTTGCCAGCAAAGAATTAGCGGGGGAAGTCGCCGGAGTAGATTGATTCAACTTCAAAACTTTAATTTCTTGTTGCAGGGCAAGGATAGCTGATTTTAGACTAATTAGGTCGTTGCCGAATTTTAAGCATTCCTTGCAAGACCAAGACAAGCCACAATTAGAATTAATTTTCTTTACTTCATTCCTCGATAGCTCAACACAATGGTTTTTTGCAAATACTACAACCTATAGAATTATCCTCCTTATTTATTGGAGTATTGCAACAAGCACAATTCATTTTTAAATAAAAAATAAATCTAGATAAGTTTAAATAACAAAAAAGGCAAGGATAAGGCAAGGTTACTTTTCTGCGTCAGCGGGGTCCGTCGTGACAACTTCAAGACGTACAAGACCAAACAGAAAACATAGGTGTAACTCGACAATTTCAAACGATAAGTGCTTGACGAACTAAAAAGGAATTGCAAAAAAAACGAAACAGTTTACAAAAAATGTTTGAAGAAACATTTAAATGTAGATTCAATGCATATAAAATATTAAATATGAAATAGATATTGTAATGTTCAATATTTACGACAACTACAGCATCGGCTGTTAACCTCTGAACGACTAAGGCATTCAGGTTAGCCAGTCGTGGGTAATTGAATATCCCTCTTGCGGTAAGAAATGGAAATTTCCTCGTTACCATTTCCCGCCAGCCAACTGGCTGTGGAGCGAGGACATTATATTTAGAATACAAGTCCAGGTAACGACGATCGTAGGGGAATTAAAATTATCCTTCATCTTTTGGTCGATTTCTCCATTTGTAATTCGTCAAAATTAATGGAATGTTAATCTAAAACAAGCAACAGCGCGAATTGAAAGGTATTTTGAACATTATTTCATCAATTAAATCTTAATCTGAAAGGTTTAAGGAAATCGCTGGAGAATTTTCACATTTAAAGCTTGTCAGTAAAATTTTACATCATAGAATTTTCGAAACACAACCACCTCGTTGCGACACTGCAATCATTCTCGTATGCTATTTGCAGAAATAACATCATATCATCGAAATGATGTTATAAAAGTTTCTATTTGGGTTAGTTTATCAAAATTTGCTGTGGAATAAAACAATCGCCGGTCTTTCGCGATTTAAATTAAAGAAAGACGAGCGACGCCATTAATTTCATCAATCTTTACTCAGCCTTCGTTGAATTAAAGTGTATCTTAACTAGGATCCAAATTAAAAGTGTTCGATTGTGAAATCAAAGTATTTATTCGAAGAGAAAAAGGGTTAAATTCCAGAACAGGCAGTTTCCTGTAGAGGTTATTATAAACAGAGAATTTATATAACATTGGCCTCGTTCAAATTACAAGGTTAATTACATTTATAATTTTAAAATTCGTTAATTTCGCTCTTACTTTTATCTTCTGAATGCTTTCAATTTGAAGGGTTTCATACATATAACCTGATTATTACTTCTGGCACCAATTTATGGATGGACCAGGAATATGTTTAATTCCCATGGAAAGCAGGTCAATAATAATTAGAAAAATAAAATCCTCGTGTGTAATTGATGAAGACCAAGGAGTGAAACAAAATTTTGTTTCAAAACTTTTGCCCTTCACTGTATAGAGCCAATTATATACTCGAATTCAATGAATATTTATGTTTAATAAATCCAGTTGTTATGGTTATTAGAATTCGATATACACGAACAATAAATTATAAAATTTAATTGATATGATGCATACGTAAGATACTGCTGCATAATGAGCTAACTTCTGTGTAGACTGGCTACGCGATAGATAGCCAACTATGTATAGGTTGGTATGGACAAGGTCCTACCGATCGGAACGGATGGATAAATGCATCGCAGTGTGTAGTTTCCGTACGGTGGCGAACTGTGAAACGGTAAATTATTTACAACCTATCGTACTCGAGGTACATAATTTTATTGTCACTTTCTAGGCTGTACTTCGTACGTTTTGCACTTGGTAGATAATTGATGTCGATTTTCAATAATAAACGGTTCATTGATAATTTATTTAATAGTTGGTTTTATGTTGGCTGCGACATGTGCGTATAATGGTAAAATTAGAAGGTTCCAGCTTGTATCTGTTAGGAAAAAAGTGACTATCTAGTAATAGCTGGTAGATATGGCTTTTATTCAGTTTGATATCGATACAAGCGCTTGATGATTGATGATGGATAATTCTATATAACAAGGGGTTGCGTCAGATGATTACTAATCTTTAAGCTTTGCATGTAAACCACTTTATTTAGCCTTTTGACGGCAGATACAAATATTTCATTTTTTTTGTATCATGCAATCTAAGGAATTATTACACCACGTTAATTATATCAACTTATATTATACATGGTACGGTGTATTTCAAGAAATAAGTAGAATAGAAAATCAAAATTTTCTTATTTTATATGGAATGTCTATTATTTTACCACAAACAAACTTGGATTTCTCTTGAAATTCTAAAGTATGCAATTACCAAAAGCATTACAGTTGCGCTATTAACTTTAGGATTCTTGGTGTAATGGTTTATGGAGATTAAGGACTGAGTCAGGCGTCAGCAAAGTCGTGTACAAATTTCCTGAACATTTCTCCAAAACATTTTGTACAAGTGACAGTGTGGTAACAATGCCTTTTAGTTATTATCCTTCGATGCTGGACCCAGTGTTGAAAATGATGTTAAAATGAGTGCGCAGCGACTTAAACTTAGTATGACAGTTGGTAATGATGCCATGCCAAGTTTCCTAGTGTGTGATTGTGCTTCTGTACTCGAGTTTCCGGTAACTATACTATTTAACCTAATTCTGTCAAATATCTCAATTCCCTGATACGTGGAAAATAAGCAAAATTATACCTATTTTTAGAAAAGCTACACATATATAATTGTAGGCCCATAAACATCTTACCAAACTTTGCTAAGGTTCTTGAACCTAATATTCTTTTCGAAAATCTACATCATTGTCCAACCATACATATCTGTACAGCAACACGCTTTCATGGCTTGAAGATCAACCGTCACAAACTTAATAAATATCACTCAATTCATTTCATCCGCAATTTATTATCGCAAGCAAGTTGGTGTTGTTTATGCAAATTTCTCAAAAGCAATTGGCTCTATCAACTACAATGTACTTCTTCCTAAACTGGACTACATTGGTTTCTGCCCATCACTTCTACCGTTAATATCTTTTTATACTAAGAGCCGATCTGGTTAGGTATTTTATAACGGGTTTTCATCTGAGTACTTTTCTATATCCTCTGAGGTAGCAAAGGGGTCCAACCTTGGTCCCTTACTATTCAGCAGTTTTAACTTCTGAAATGGAACTGTAGATTCTACTTCTGAAATTGAACTGTAGGTTACTAGCATATGCAAATAACCTAAAAATATATAATGCGGTGCTAGAGTGCTCCCCGCATGCTAACCTTTGAACGACAGAAGCTAGTGTTTTCAGAAAAAGAAGATCGATTTCTATTTTTTGTGAGCTAACTGCTGCCGTTATCGGCATTTCAATTGTATTTCCGGTTTCACCGAAAGTGACGTCAAGTTTTTTATTTTAAATACAATAGCCTGTATATTTTTACGTTTTTGGAAAGGCAATCGAAAGGCAAATCCAACCATACCACAGATATTATACTTTAACTTAATAAATATGACGATGTGCAGCAATAAAGGTTTTTGTAATCTATTTTTGTTGTTATGCAAAGTTGGCTAGGAAGCAGCGCCAAATTGTTTCTTGTGACGCCAGACTGATCTAAGGAGCTCGTTGCTAAGCAAAGTAATTATGACAACTGCCAAACTGTCAAATCTCAATTCCAAAAGCATTTGTCATACTCTTGTTCTTTGTACTCGTTATTGTTTTATTTCATTTTATTGTTTTGTTAATTGTTGTTTCCCCTTTATTTTATCGAACTTCAATTTACAAATTATTAAAACAAATTCGAAACTAATTAATTAATTATGGAACCTGAAATTCCGAGAGTGTCCTAAACACACTCTTTCGGTAATTCAAATTAAACTAGATGTCAATTAATGAAATTTTACATGTATTAAAACTGGAAAAGAGAAAACTAAGTTGGAATTGTGACGATCCAATGTAAACTCTATGCTTATATGTTACCTACTGGAAACATGCTTATTCTTAAATCACCAAACTTGATTTTTACTTCATATTTATGGTGCAATTTAAACGTTGAATACTTAGAAAATGGGAACACAGCCAAGTGCGTGTTACCCGGATGAATACTCTCACTCAAAATCAGAAATTAATTAGCGTCCCTCCTCTTCATTGTTTTAATTATAGCTCACTTAAACTATACTTTTCGAAATATAATTTGATAATAAATTTCCAACGAATATTCTTATTTTGAATACATTGTATAATGCATGCCATGTAGGGACGCAATCTGTGCTACTCTATGACATTTAACACCACCAACAACTGTAGAATATTAAAATTTACTGACCAACAAGACGATCGATATTTAATTTTGAAATTATTCTAAAGAATTTACTGAATTTACGATGTCAGTTGTTGTAGGAAAATATTCCATTAAATTTGAAGATTTAGGATGTGAAGAAAATAAACAGAAGAGAGAACCGTTCCCCCATGTTCGTCGTTGACTGGACTTAAAATCTCCTAGCACCGCCACTCGAACGATAGGAGTCCATAAAAGAAGTTGGAGCTACTGAAAAAAGAGCTAATAACCACCGTAGGGATTTTGACGTTGAACGAGTGGACATACTGAACTCACTATACGTGTCACTAGTGACAGATACGTTCGAAGTTGTAAATTATAATATTACAGTACATTACTTTCAACTAGAATTTGTGCGAACTCGCGCTCGCATCACTTGTGCTGGCAACCGCGCATTCTGCATTACGATGCTATAGCAGCAACCAAACTCAAATACACCGCACGCATTCGTCCCTATTCCTGTCTATTGCGTTACATTTTTTCCAAGTATGCATGTAGTTGTTTTCTACCTGTTAACATCTGGTCCTATAAAACGTTTCTCTCATTCAAGGTTTGAAAGTACATCCATCACTTAGTACCTCGTTTTGGTTATTTCTGTTACTCCAGTAATAATCATTGTTCAATTCAATTCGGTATAGGCTAGAATCCAGCTTTTTAAAAAAGCTCGATCCGTTCATAACTGTACACGACGCCCGCCTATTATCTTAAACCGATAATTATTAGTTTTGATTATTTCAAACATAGATCTCTATCGATAATACGAAACGTTTTGTTTCGACTTTAGTTCACGGGCAATTCATTATAAGGCACCATAACAATATATTAATCGTTCGTAACGTGTTTGAAAGATACTTTAGCATAAATACAACATTATTAGAACGGATTCGTATTATTTATTTGAGGAGCAGTACCATCTTAAACAAATAAAATATTAATTCCGGCTCGTGTAACTGTGCGAGCCTTGAGCGTTGAACACCTGCACGAAATTCTTGAAGCATACCATTCTACGCGTACGTACGGGTTCTACCGTTTGCTATTGCAATTTGTTCTTGGCGAATATATGCAGATGGTATCGTATTTAATTCAATGGAACTTGCAGTTTACGATAGTGCGTCTCCGATACAACTATATCTGCTAACATTTGATACGTACATCCAAATATAAATTATACATATGTCTGCCTGTCTGCGTGAATGCTGGTCTTCGTTGGATATGTACTTTACAGTTTGTATACCCATCCGCATAATTTAGCATTTACTAATTCAATGTGCTTATATTTGTTTTTGCTTTTTTGAAGTGATAAGTTTGAAATGTATCCCAAAAGTTAGACAATAGACACCTTCCTCTAAAGACTAAAGTACACATACCTTCTATAAATTAATCCAAAAAATACAGCAATAAGATTTGAGAGTTGACTTTTGCGAACGATCCAGCCTTCACGACTAAATGGTTGGGCAATTTAAATTTAGGAACAGCATACATGTTCTAAGAATACCTAAATCAGACTGCTACTTTAGTAGTAGACATTTGTGCGTTGAAAGATGCTTTTGAACATTTTAGCCATGTTGGACACTCAGTTATTATATAACAGACATTTGTATCAGTCGATGTGTTTCGGTAAAAATGGAAAAAGTGGAACATCAAGCTGTCATTAAATTCTTGCATTTGAAACGCAATGCGCCTACACAAATTAAAGCCGAAATCGATGATGTTAATGGGGGCTCTACACCATCTTTTGCCATAATGCAATTTTTGGTAGGTGTATATAAACGCGGTCGTACCGGCTTGGTTGACGATGAACGTTCGGGACAGCCAAAAACTGTAACCACTACCGATAACATCGGAAAAGTTGATAAAACGGTGCTAGACGATCGTCGAATTAAGGTTAGAGAGATGTTAGAGCCCCGTTGAAGCAGTTTGAGCGAAATAAATCGGAGTTTTGGCACCGATTAATAATTGTAGATAATACTTGGATACACCAATGCACTCTTGAAGCCAAGGCACAGTCGACGCTCTGGACTGTGAAGTGAAAATCGGTCAATCGAGAAAGGCGAAGATTGTTCCATGGACCGCGAAAGTGATGGCGACTGTTTTTCGAGACAGTCATGGAGCTGTGTTGATCGACTGTCTTAAGAAGAGTAAAACCAATAGCGAGGGTACACTATGCATCATTGCTTGACAAGCTGATGGCAGAAATTGCCGAAAAACGGCCGCATTAGAAGAAAAAAATTGTCGTACGACAATTTTGAATATAGTTACATATCTTTATTATTTGTTTCCTCTGGTGTGGTAGCCACTAGTCGATCCTTAGTACCTCCGCAGAAGGTAGTGATAGTGATAGTGATGCGATTTTTGTGGTCAGAGGATGTGAAAGGTGCTGAAATTCACCGGAGACTTTTGCCACAATACGGGGATAGTGCTTTATCTCGTAAAAGCGTTTTTTTGTGGATCAAAATGTTTCAAAATGGCTGCGCGAGCGTAACACAAAAAGAGGGAGGTGAACGGCCGTCAACCTCAACCACCGACGACAACGTTCAGCAAGCTCGGGAGATGGTTACAGCAAATAGGCGAGTTACCATAGGTGAGGTTCCATCTTCTTTAAACATCAGTCACTATTCTGCTTAAAAATGCGTCGCCTTCCGCGTTGAAGCGATCCAGTAAGCGTTAACAGATAACCAAACGTTTGGTTTTGTTTTCTACAGTAAGCATTCGTGGTATCCATCGCGCACACACTTTACGAAATTTGAGTTCATCGTGGATAATTTGATAGGCAGAACCGTGGCTGATGCTTAAAGTAGATGCAACCTCACCTATGGTAACTCGCCTATTTGCTGTAACCATCTCTCGAGCTTGCTGAATGTTGTCGTCGGTGGTCGAGGTTGACGGCCGTCCAGCTCCCTTTTTTTGTGTTACGCTGGTGCGGCCACTTTGAAACATTTCGACCCACAAAAAAAAAACGCTTTCACGAGATAAAGCACTGTCCCCGTATTGTGACAAGAATCTACGGTAAATTTCAGCACCTTTCACACCCTCTGACCACAAAAATCGGATCACTGCTCGTTGTTCCTCTTTGGTGCAAATTAATAGCGGAGCTGACATGCTTATGGTATTGTAGCTAGCAGGCAAATGCCCGCGTATCGTGATTAAATTTCGCACACATGACCACAGGCGCCACTCAAGCATGCGCAAGTAGCCGCCACTACGATAACCTTCAAAGCTTGTTATGGCGAAAGTGTAGATAATATTTGACTTACTCTCGTATTTTACTGTACTGTAATGTTTTGCACTATATATATTACGGCTCAAAGAGTAGTCGCTTTTAGTAGCCAGCTAGACAACGTGCATGAAAATGTCTCAGGTAAAGAAAATACCGCGCGGTTATTAAATTCTTAACAAAAGAAGGGCATACGCCTAATCACATTAGACAACGTTTAGATGACGTTTATAGTGATTTATCTCCTTCATATTCCACTGTAAAAAAGAAACGGGAAAAATGGTTCCGTTTGGGGCAAGAATCCCTTGAAGATAATGAGCGCTCCGATCGGCCAATTGAATTGATGACGCCTCAAAATATTTATTTGAGAAATGGTATTGGCAGATCGCCGTTTAAGAGTGAAAAAATTTGCAGTGATGTCACATTTCTGAAACAAGTATTCGCCCTGCTCTCCAACGTGAACGTCGAGTTGAATGTGCGCGCTCGTCTTTCAACATGTGTGAAGACAACCCGAAACCGATTTTGTAGTCCATTATCACGGGAGATGAAACAAAGGTTCTGTATTATGATCTTCTATCCAAGAAGGAATCGATGGAATGGCGGTGACCCGTTGAATCTCGTTCCAGAAGGCTGTAATACAACATTTTAAGGGAAAAACTTTAGATTATTTTCAGAAGGGTATAGAATTATTAAGTGACTGTTGTAGTAAATGTATTGAAGTTAGGAGAGATTATATTCAAAATTAAAAATTGTTATATTTTAAGTTCTTTTTTAAGTAGCTTCTACATAACTGATTATTTTCCAACCAAATTACAAGGTTGAAAAGACCAACCAGCGTAATTTATTGTGTTATAATCAATCTATCTGGAAAGTTTATTATTGTAAATTCGCAATTTGTACTGGAAACTTCAATGTTGGCAATTAATCTATGCGGATTTTTACTCGCTGTAGGCAAGAAGTTTGGAACTTCAAAAATTGGCATCCACATGAAGGGTAAAATTGTAGAATCCCCTGTATTGTTTATCAGTTTGTCAGCTGTTTACGAAGTGATCGATTCTAGACGAAGAACTTCGCGCTGAACTAATTAGGACAATTCTTGCATCTTTCTTTCTTAGAATTGGTTTTGAAGATATCGCGTTTGGAATTTGGTAAATGAAAAAACTGTATACACAATTGGCTAAAACATTTAGGGTGAAACGCTTTTTGTGAGTCTATTTATCTTTTTGTCTCTCTTGTTGACGCAATACGAGTTGATCTCAAAAACTGATATTCGAAAAAAAAACAAAAGTTGATAAAAGAAGTACAATATCATTATTCTTCCCGCACATCATGATACATTTCTCAAATGCTGCTTTGTAAATTATATTACATATTGTATATTTTTTGCCCTCTCACGTCCACCATGCACAATAATTCCTATTTCCAGCAGGTGCATATTGACAACATGTTTAGTAACGCTTCAAGACAGGCTGAAAACGTTTCCCCTTAAATATGCATACACATTAGTACGTGCACACTTTAAGAAGACAAACGGGTAGAAAGGACTAGTTAAAACCGAACGTTGGTATAAATTATATCGACAAAAGTTAATTGCAGCGTATATTAGACGTAGACAAAACCGAACGATACACGAACATCCTGGCGGCTCTGATTTATGTACGACGTGTTTCGTGGACGATCACATTAGTCAGATATGTTCATAAGGGAATTTCAGCGCTCTGTACTTAACTGACGCTTTGGTCGTCGTTTGTTAGCACTTCAAAACGTCCAACTATATTCCCGGATTAATGCGCAGAGGGTCGCACCACGTCCATTATTCACCTGGTATTCGCATAGTTCGCGATTGTAACGCGTACAGGTTATTGCGAGGCACCTAATTTGTGTACAGTACCTCATCAGAATAATATAGACATCTCTATGTGGTGTACATACAGGGTAAGTCATTGTTTATAACGGATTAAAGTAAAAATATTCCGAAACATTGAAATGGATCTCCTCAAAACTCTCTCATTGACTTCGAAATAGACAAATTAAATAAATGGGATCTTAGAAAAAATTATACAATTACCATTAAGATTAAATCCAAATCTATCAAACAATATCTTCGTGCCAAAAATAATTATATCGCTTTTACAAGTTTTGAAATTTTTGACAATTGTCTAAATTAAACTCTACCAAAAGAGAACGGGACACAGAAAAACTAGAACACGAGGAAGTGAAAAACAAGTATAAGACAGGAGCAAAGAGAAGATTATACAAACAGGAAAACAACAATATAGAGGAGGAGTGGAAAATGATCAAGAACAACATAAATAAAGCAGCAGAAGAAGCCATAGGATACAGAAAGAAGCAAAGAAGAAATAACTGGTTTGATCAAGAGTGCATGGATTCAATACGAATAAAAAACGAAGCGAGAAGAAAATGTATCGACATAAAGTATGAAGAAAACATGAGTGTTTATAGAGGAAAGAGAAAGGAAGCGACAAAACTATGTAAAAAAAAAGAAACAGCAATGGGTAGAAAGGAAAATAGAAGAATTTGAAAAATACTGCAAGAATAATAATATTAAAACATTGTATAATACATTGAAATGTTTTAAAAGTGGGAATTGTTGAAAAAAGTAAATTTTCGAAAATTAGTTGGTTAATTACATGAACTGAGGGTTCGGAAGTATTCCAAAATACTTTTTCGGCAATTTAGACGAATTTTAATATCAACTAATGAGAATTTAATGAAATTTAAAGCTAATAATTGAGAGCTAACTTGGGTTTTCCCACGACGTCAATATCAACACTGTTTACATTACATTTGCAGGAAACCTGCCTATTCTTAACGACCAACTTTCACTTTTATCTTTAATTTATATTGCAATTCGAAATATTGACACTTGAAACTGGGAGCGCAGCCAAAATACGAGTTACCCGATGAAAATTTGACTCAAAGTCAGAAAATCAATTAGCATCCATCTTCCTCTTTACTTAATCGCGGTGGCGATTGTTTTGTCCACAGCAAATTTTGATAATTCCTTTCTAAACACAAATTGACGACGAATGTTCTGTGAATAAAGTTGTTTTTAAAAGTAGCACGATGAAATTAATGTAATGATGCGACTAGATGACTCAAATACACTATTCTATGCTACAAAATTCCACTGACAACCAAAAATAATAATACTTACTGACGTTCTTGACAAAAACATCACGAAACATTTAATTTACGAAATTATGCTCGAAATACCTCTGAATTTACACTGTTACTTATTATTGTGTTAATTATTATACGATGATATTACATTGATTTTGAAGAGTTACGAAAATAAGAATATGAACTGAAGAGGAACTTCTTCTCCGTTACCTCACGTTTGTCGTTGGTTAAACTTATAGTAAATCCCTAGTACCCCCACTCCAGAGATCGCAGGCTCGGGGAGGTGTAGGAGCTATTGAAAAAGGAACTAATAGCCACATAGGAAGAGTGGCCATACTAAATACATTATACGTATTTGAATGACGGCTGCATTCGACGATGTAAAATTTACAACACTTCAATATACTTTAACATTCCCTTTCACCAAAGGTGATGCTGATATAGCTAATGGTATTTATGGATCACTCACAGCAAAAGCAATGCGAGGAGAGAAACCTTTCCAAATAAGCCTTTCAAATAATCTGTTATTATATTGGGCTTACATTTTACAGCCCTCCATATCCAAATTTAATGTTAAATTAATGCTAAAACACTTCTAAAAATGAACAGGTGTCCGCATTATTCTGATAAGGCACTGTACATGGATAACTTAAGATGGGGGTGTTAATTTCACCTTTAAAAATCGCCGTATATATTTCAACGTGAACGTAACTCATTTCTTCGTCTAGAGGTGAGATGGACGCATACCAGGCGAATGGTGTACGCCGTGAAGAATATTTCGGTACAAGCGTGCGATGCATCACGCGCCGGGTAGGTGATGAAGTATGGTTGTCCGCATATCAGATAAAACCAGTCATGTTTCATTGATTTGAAATGCTTACTTCCAGCGCTACCTGCTGTTTCTAATATGTAGTTGTAAGTTTCAATGATGTACATTATTGTTTGGGCATATATCACACCGTTTTGTAATAACTCGCTAAATATAAATATTATTCATGAGCAACAGAGATACGATACGAACAATCGCCGGAATGGAAGCAAAAGGAAGAATGCTTCGTCGGGTTTCTTAATGTTATTTATGATACCTTTGAGCAACTATCATGGTATTGGCTTTGTCGGGACGATTCGTCAATCTTTGCGATGTATGAGAACGATTTGAAATGTTCTCGGGAGTTCCAAGAAAAACAAAGTGGTTGCAGCTACTCAATCACTATACTGAAACGTAGAATCAAAACCAACGACATGAAGAAATATGATACGCTAGGTCCAGGTGCAACGGTGGGTATAAATGTCGAAGAAAGACATGCAACTCACATTAAGAATAAACCCAAATGATTAAGGGAAAATTCGGGTGAACGTGTCGGGATGGACAGCGAACAGAAGTTTTGGAAACTAGAAGATTCTACTAGACTAGAACTAGGTCTTGTTAGGGCTTAAACTGTTCAGAATAGAATATTAGAAAGATCAACTTCAACGGAGGATGTCTGGGTCCGGTGTTTATGGCGCAAAAGGTAGCTGCATAAAGAGTAAACAACCTGTGAACCTCTCAGCTTTCGCACACTTTATTTATGTCTCATCAGAGAAAAACTAATAGGAAATAATAATATCCGACAAACAAGAGAACATCAGTTAACATCGTCAATGATTATAACATATTAAAATTTACAGGCATTTTGCTTCCATCTTATGGCATTTACATTCCTTTTATTCACAGTTAATACTACAGCCATTTTCCTTTTCTACCACTTTCCTACCATACTTTTTGATTTTAGTCTTGCACTGGCTTGCGAAATGGTTAGCTTTATTACATTTTCTGCCAGTTTTTCCTGCTGCTGGGCAATTTCGAAAGCGATGAATAAATCCACATCTTGAGCGCTTACTAATTCTCTCCGGTTCCTGTTTCTTCGCACCTATCTGTTCTTTCTTCTTTCCTTTCCTGGTTTCACTTACCCCAGTTCCTCCTCTTATTTCTTCAATTTGTTGTCTACTGGCTTCATTTGCTCTACCAATATCTAATGCTCTGTTTAGTTTTAATTCTGGTTCTCTTAGTAAACGTTCTTCTAGGTTTTTATCTTGGATTCCTGAAACTAACCTATCTCTTATTAAATTCTGTAGCTCTTCACCAAATTCATATGACGCTAAGATTTTGAGTTCAGTTACATATTTATCAACTGATTCAGAGTTCAATTGTGATCGACAGAAAAACTTGAATCGATCGTATGCTGTTGTTCTTTCTCGATTTATAGTATGTATCAAACTTATCCAGAATATTTTCTGTTTTCTTTGCTTTCTTCTTTTGTGTAAATAAACGTATTGTATCTATTGCTAAACCACAGAATACAACGGTATGAACAAAAATATCATTTAACAAATAGCTACTAATAACATCTAATAACATCATATTATAAATTATATAAATTATAAATTTGGTTGTACGTATACAATCGTATAGGTTATTCGAACAAACAAGATTCAGATATTTACTTCGATTTAGTAGTGTTATAAAATCTTTAAAATGCCTTCTAATTTTTCTCCAAATGAATGTGTCGATACGTTATTAATTTATGGAAAGTGTCATAAAAATTTGTGGACAACGATTTCCTCATAGAGTGGTATCATCACATATGGCATTTCCTCGTGTTAAAGCTAAAATGCGAATTTGCTCATTTCCATCAAATTTAAAACATTCTCATCATGTAACATCACTTAGAACAGAAGAAATGCAAATAAATAAGTAAATTGACACTACAGAGGATACTGAAGTTTCACAAATGTCATCCTTTTAAAATTCAATTGTTGCAAGCATTAAGGCCTACAGATTTTGAACGGAGACTAGGATTCATTGCTGTAATGCAGGTAATGTTAAACGATGACCACACGATTATAAATAACATTTTGTGGACTGACGAGGTACGATGGAGTAGTGAATCGCCACAACTGCCATTTCTGGGCTCCGGAAAATCCTCATTGGATGCGTGAGACTCATTTTCAGGTAATATGGGGTGTCAACGTTTGGTACGGATTCTTTAATGGACGTATCATTGGTCCATACATCTTTGAAGGAACTTTAACAGTGTAACGTTATTTACATTTTTTACATAATGATTTCCCGAGTTAATGGAAGATATTCCATTAGCAGAGCGCAGTGGTTTGTGATAGCAACAGGATGACGCTTCGCCTCGTAACTCGCGGTTACTTGTCGAGTACTTAAATGACGTATATCCCAATGCTAACGGTCCTATTCAAAGGCCAGCTCGCTCGCCAGACTTAAGCCCACTGGGCTTCTTTTTGTGGGAGTATTTGAAAGAAGTTGTGTATTCTACTAGGCCTACGAACTTACGACGATTTGAAACTTAAGATTAGGCGTGCATGTAATTCCGTTAGAATTAATATGATAACAGTAGCAACTTCCAGGGAATGAATTTGTCGATTTGAAGCGTGTGTTGCGTCAAATCGTGCGTGATCATTTTGAACAATATCTGTAAGCAACCAAAAATTAATGCTAATACAGCTCATGGTGTTAGTGCAGCCATTCCTAGCAAAAACAATGTGATCAGAAAAGAAGCACTAACCCACAGACACGTTTCTGCCTACCCGGCGTCATCAGCATGATTCCGAGCGCTATTTTCCGTTGCCTGTATTGCATTTACTTCTCAGTTTATGCTACTAATCGCCAAAAACAGCACTGAAATATTTCCTGACGCCACCTGGTGCCAAGAGATATAATCATGCCGTCTAGAAGGTAGCGACAGAAACCGGAATTTAACTTTTTGTAAGAATTTTTTCGTTATTTATTATTTATGATCATTTTGTATTAAATATTTCTTGAATGCAATTTTCGTTTATACCGTTATCTTTCAAACTTTTCGTACTTTAGTCGTAAAGTCAAAAAGATAAGAGGTGCGATTTAAAAAAATTGATTTGCGGTAGGTTTCTTGGAGGGTGGTTTACTAGGGATAGTTTTAAAAAGCACATTTTTTAAGATTCTGCGAACCATTTTCGACAACACCTTGCTCGATCCTATATCTCTGCAAGTAAGGAAGATATCGCTTGTAACATTGAATCTGGGACATCCAGTATGTAACAATGGAACCCGATAACTATTGATTTATTTGTATATATTACACCTAGACTATTCTTTACATGCAATTTTCTTAATGGAAGTAAATTACAAAATTAAAGGAACATGTCCAGTAAAATAAATTTTACATAACCCAGTACAAATGTAACTAGGTTATTAAACTGATTCTTCAAAACATTGCAAGTATAAATAGTTAAGCAACAACCTGATGTTTTTTCAACTTACTAGTCATTATTCAAAGTACGTATTGACATTTACAAGTCGATGTGGTAAAAATCATAAACAAGATATGAATTATAATTAATAAAGCAACAATTAACATATCATCATAATTTATGAGACGACGACGTAAGAAAAATGGCGCGTAATTAAAAATCGTTTTGTACACAGAGGGACGGTAGATTATTTTTATTTATGCGGCAACAGCTTTAATAACATAAATCCGTTTTCAATCTGCAAATAACTCAATATATTCAGAAACTTTAGACTCGGTTATAATTCATCAAAAAAGTAAGCCTGGAAACGGTGCAGAACTTGTTTGTTAGCTTGTATAATGCTCTTCGGGCGCTTGCCTTTAAATCACACTTAGCGCGCAAAGAAAATAAGCATAATAACTTCTCCCGATATGTGCATACTTAACTTTGCCAAAAATGGTACCTACAACCTTTAAGCTCCTCACATTATTTTCCTCGTGGATATATTATCAGAATACAATTTCTCACTATATAACGTAGTCTAGACGGTTAAAACATCTCATACGTTCTTATAAATTATTGTTGTTATTTTATCTCTTACGCGAGATCCAAAGTTATATACCAAGCAGGAACAATTTGCCATTCTTATGAATACCTATTCGTATTGTGATAAAGATTTTGAATTAATTTTTTCTGTATAAATTGAGCTATTTGCTTTTGAATAGTGTGGCTATTATAGCTCTATTATTTCTATCGTCACATTATCAGGCGACCAAATGAGTTCGAGCAGTTTTCGTATACACTTTTGGCGACAATTGTTTTTCATCTGTTATATAATATAATTTAAAATACCAACGAATAACACTTTAATAATAATAATAATAATAATAGTAATAATAGTGATAATAGTAATAATAGTAATAATAGTAATAATAGTAATAATAGTAATAATAGTAATAATAGTAATAATAGTAATAATAATAATAACTTTATTTGCCAAACAAAAACAAAAATTTTTACAGGAAAGTCAATAAAAAAAAATCTTGCTGTCGAAGCAAATATGAATTACATACCTAATATCCTTTAGGGCATACCAGAAATAAAAAAGTCTTCTATTTTATAATAAGCACTATTGAGTAAGTCATTTTTGATTTTATGTCTAAATTTATTCGGAGGTAAGTTTTTTATTTCTTTTTGTAAATTGTTGTACATTTTTATTGCCTGATATATAACAGATTATTGCGGCAAAGACATTCTATGATATGGAATTCTTATTGCATAATTGTTTCTCGTAGAGTATTTGTGAATGGTAGATTGAACTAAGTTATCTTTAGCAAATACTACTTCACCGCCTTTATTCTCCTGAGCTTTCGTCAAATGACTATTACCTTTACTATACTCTTGGTTGCCGGGTTGGAACCGCGTCGTTATCGTAGCTTTGGCCGTCCACACTCTTATGGGACATCTTCAGTGCTGTTACTGCACACTGACAGGATTTATTCATTCCGGAGGGGTTTATATAGAGCTCGTCCTGGGCCAATGGAGCGGAAATGTTACGCATCGATGAAGCGTGGCAGTTGCTAGGAGGTTTAATCAGCTGGTATTTTCACGTGTGATGTAAGGAGTAACGATCTTCGTGATTTAAATTGTTGGAATGTTTGAAAATCTCTATTGATTCGCGGATTTTTCTACCATAATAGTGAGGATTGCGAGATAAGATGCGAGTAGATTAAAATTGAATTTAGTGGCCAGTTTCAAGTTTATTAAATTCGTACGACGCTGGTGTTCGACTAAGCTAAGCAGTTCCAACCCGGAAACCAAGAGTATAGTATTATTGACGACCGCGGAAGCCTACAGACCAGACTATTACCTTTTTTTGTCTCTTGGCAACTGTAAAACTCGACTTGATGTAATAAGTGCAGTCCGTCAATTTTTTGATTCAAAGTTCATAGAGCTCTACAATACCGGCATACAAAAATTGGTGTCATGTTGGCAAAAAATCGTTGACTGTGATGGTAATTACCTAATAAATAATAAATAATTGTGTATTATTGTTTCTTAATAAATATTTATTTTACCATCAAAATCCGCACGAACTTATTTGGCTAGCTGATATTTAATGCTCTTCCTGTTTCATGCTTAGCTAAGATACTATATAAGATAAAGTTATTGAGGAATGCTGGATATGTACTCTTATGTTCAATATTTACATCAGAAATCAGCGGTCAATCTCAGACGTATAGGGTATTCAGGATAGCCACCCGATACTAATGAAATTCCCTCTAGCGGAGAAAAAGTTAATTTCAAAAGTCACAATTTCCCCCCAGGCCGACTGGTTGTGGAGTCTAGACGTTAAGAAATTAAATTAAGTCTAGCCAACGACAAATGTGGGGAAACGTAGACAAAACTCCATCTTCTGTGGAATTTTTCCATTAAGTAAGTTTTCTAAATCAATGAAAAATTCTCCTAAAACAAACAACAAGGTATATTCAAAGGTATTTCAAACATTATTTCGGATATTAAATGTATTTCGTTAAGGTATCTTCGTTTTTAGTAGTAAAATTTGTCATGTTTATGTTATCAGGTGTATTTCTAGCATAGAGTTGCATAATTCCAGTCATCTAGTAGTGTCACCACATTAATTCTCTCATGTTACTTCTATAAATAACTTAATTCATCGAAATTCGTCGTAATATCACCTTTAGAAAGAAATCATCAAAATTTACTGTGGAATGAAAAAATGTAAATTAATCAATCCTTGTTAGACCTTCATCGAGTTAACTAGTGTTTTGGCTGCGGTCCCAATTTAAAGTGTTCGGTAGAAAAATCATAGTATAAATTTTAAAATAAAGAAGAAAGGTTCGAGGTTAGAACAAGCAGATTTCCTGCAAACGTCATAGGAAACATAGGGTTTATTTGACAGCTTCATAAAAATCAAGGTTAGTTTTCGTTTTTAATTTTAATATTCGTTCATTTCTTTTTATTTACTACAAAATTTAGTAACATTGCCGAAAGAGTATCAAGAAATACTCCCAAATCCCACACAAGAGTAGAGATTTAATTAATTTATAGAAAATTCCAAATTTGAACAATTTTTCCCTAACAAACACATTTCAGTACTGATGTCACCACCAAAATTAGCATTCACTTTGTCTCAATGGATCAGAATGCACATAAGTTGAAATTTTTGAAAATTCTGTTTGTATTTGCACCTACATGATATCCGGTAAGATCCATGAATTCTATCAATCAAGAAAGGGTATTACTATAGACTCAGTACTTGGAAATTTGGACTGTTTGTGGATATTGCAATAAACTTTTGATTTCGCACATCACTAACTGCTATTGGAAAAGCTTGACATATAATTTTGATTTGACTTTCTATGTACTTAATGAGAAAATTTCTTAGAAATTCCGCTGTACCGCAAAGAAGTAGTTTGGAAGACGACTATGTTGCCTATAAGAATTTGCACAGATATTCAGTAACCTTCAGTTACGAACATATTATAAAAACAAGTTATTAGAGATACGTGCTAGGACTAGCACTGAGGATGAAGAGTTTCACTCTCAGAAGTATGAAAGCACTTAATTACTTATTTGGTCAGAAATTAAATCTTAAATTGAAGGCTGTCCAATTCTTCCTTGGCATAAGACCACAAAACGTTCTTTGATTCTACTTTGCTTCCAGGTTTCCGCGAGAACACATTTCATAATAATGTTGTCCTACTAGTCTTATTACATTCGTTAATATTGGATTTGGTAATTAGAATTGTAGCTAGTTGATGCACAATTTAAAGAAATCAAAAGCACATTAACTATGTTTCTGGAAGGATTATTACCACTACGGTCATCCTTCCACTGTTGTTGCACTATTTTTCCAACTACTCCTATGTTTCGTTTCATGTAATATCATGCAGTTTTGGAACTGGTCAAAATCGTGTAGTCGTTTTATATACATATACATATCGTTTAGATCCTTCAATTAAAACCACATGACCATATAAGACTTGTACAGATGTTTCAGAAATGAAAAATTCAAACTGACGAAGTTTAATATAACGCAAAGATACAATACAACTGAATTTGAAAGATCTCAATTTAAATCCTTACCGTTTTCCGGGTTCAAAAGGAACCTGAAGGAAAGAAGTTGTTAAATACGCTGAAACGAACGAGCAAGGCTCGCAGGGTCGTATCCAATTATAATATGTCTCCGCGGGCAACAGCCAACCCCAGAATCTAGATTTAAATGATACGTTATGAATTTATAGGTAGATCAAGAGTATAAGCAATAATATTTGTTACTCCAATATGATTCCACCTTGCGGCAATAGCTTTGAAGGTACAAGAAATATACATGAACATATGTATAATTGCAAACAACTTTTACTATCTTCAAAGAGACTAACGCTAACGTTTTTGCGGAGGAACAATATCCCACATTTATCTAATTTAGTTCGAATTTTAAAACGTGCTGGAAAATCTTTACTTCTAATCTAACACTAATAACAACGGGATACTTGACGAGGTGCTAGCTTGTTTCATGTGGAAGATTTTGAGTCTTGAAATATAACATTTTGGCTATTAAATAACGATGCAAAGAGTGTCATGAAATGCAAAAAATAATCCAAGTTCCATATTTGCTCAGGTAATGGCAACAGGTAAAAGCCACGATACATTGATTAAAACGATTGTTAAAACATTTAAATGAAACGGGAGATGTGAAGATAATTACTTAACATCACTTAACAAACAACTCAGATGAATTTACTTTTCTTATAAAATTGACTTTTATTTAGCAAAAATTTATATATTTTATGGAAATGCTGTCAATAATTTACAACTAAAGCCAGCCTACAAAGCACCTTGCCGATTAAAAAAAAACTGGCTTTGCTCGCACTTGTCCTTAGGCGGCGAACATGGCTCTTGTTTTCGACCTTTTCACGCCCTTCAGAAAATTTGTTATGCCATGCAAACTCACGGGTTCTTGACAGGGTGTTTTCTCCGAATTGTGTCTGTAATCGCCGCAAAATTTCAGTTGGGTTCACCCTCTCCCTGGCCAAAAACTTGATGATAATCCGCTGCTCCAGGGAGACATGCACTTCTTTCTCGCTCATGGTTTCTTTTGATACTAAAGAGACCCGAGAGAGTTGCGGTCGATTCTCCCCTCTCCCTAACGATACAGGCTATCTGCGCATCGACTCCTTCCAGGTCTAGAAGCCCTCCGGAATTTTTAAGAGAATCAGTCCCGTTTATATTTGATACACCCTCGTAATAACCCTTTCTTGTTATCTTTCATTAAATAGATGAGCAAAAAACCAATTCAATGAATATTATGTAGCAGCGCTTTGAAGCCAGTACTTGAAACAGTTTGATTTCGGCACAGTGAAAAGAACCGATCAAACAGATATGTGATGTAATCCCTGGCACAATATATTTTTTTACAGGAGAAGCACTCCTAACACTCGCTTGTATTTCTAATAGCATAAAACCTTCAAAATGTTCTTGCTTCTTTCATCCTTTACCTTTTCGACCATAAAAGATCCATCCAGGATTACATTCTGGTCTCCTTTGACCTTCTTTTCCTCCTTCACTTTCTGGTTCATCGCAATTTACATTTAATTAGATGCATCACCTAATAATAAACACATCCAGTTTTCGCATGACCGGACGACGTTAATATGAACCATCTCTTTTAAGCTAATTGCTAGTAGGTGAAGCGCCCTTTCGCAAAACGGCAGCCAGAGCGGATCGAAGCTTAAAATATTATAATTTCATAAATAAGAGATCCGACGGCTCAGAATACATTGCATATAGCGCGAATTAAGTACAAGCCAGAGAGGTCTCGAGGAATAACCCGCTGAGCTTGTTATTATAGGCGGGTTCCTGGCTACCGGATTGCTGCTCCGGATTACACGCTAAATTACCAATTAGACGTACCCGGTAATTATCTACTAAATACATACGATACGCTGTGTTGCGGACTCGCTACTGCGTGTCCAATTGCTTTGTCTGTGTGAGTAGGTACGTACGTGTATTCTTTACAATCTGCCGAACCCGCCGATTCATTTAATTCAATTTTAAATACTATCGACTGTTGATCGATTAAAATCTCTAATTTATTTTAATATGGACGCAATAAGATACTTTGTAAACAGTTTATCATACATTAGCATATTGCTAATTACTTATTATTTACTAAAAGTAGTTAGCCATTATTACGTGAGATAAAAATAGTTCCAAGGGGTTAATTTGTGATACGTTATTACATTTTAGTTTTGACGTTATTTTCTGTTAGTTAGTTAGCTTCTTGGTAGATATCTCTTTAGTTTTGGAATTAGAGCTACAGTGCTAAGTGGCGCAGTTTGGTCGTTGGTTTATAGGTGGCGTATTTGTTGTTATTAAATATTTACATATTAAGAATTGTTGTAAATATTTTCTATAGGTTTCTTTTTACATTTCTATCTGAGGATAATTTTGTCATTAGTTGCCATTCAATTGGATATCTTGTGTAATTATTTCCCTTTACCCCCCTGCCAGTCTTCGTACGAAAATTTCCAGAAAACAGAGCATTTTATTGTCAAATTTTGTCAAGTTAAACCTTTTCCTGGTGATATGTACCTATAAAGTTGTGTGACTAGACCCAAAATTTGTAATTTCATTGTTGTATATTGTTATCATTTATGGTTTGAGCGGATTTAAGTCCATAATTTGTATTAGAAGCAAGATTATTGGATGTTTTTGGAATTTGCATCTTGCTTTGCCTTTATTGGGATTACGAAAATGACTTATATGCACGTGGAAACGTAAACCATTCGATCAGGTACAGTGTTACAAATGTGGTTTATATCCGAGTTAATTGCTGAGCTAAAAATCTCTTTGATATTTTTGACATCACTGGAAGAAGGCTGATGGGTCTTAAGTCACGAAATTCTTGCGGATGTTTAACCTTTAGAAGAGGTCTAACGACAGCACACTTTTAAGATTTCGGGGAAACACCCTCAGTCACGCGGGTGTTAATCATATGAGTTACAAAGGGAAGGATTGTAGGGCAACAATGCTTGAGCACATCTATCTTAATTCCGTTGCACCCAAAAGAAGAGGATTTAATACTATTGAAAAAATGGTATATTGGCATTTGATCTACCTGCCTAAAAGAAAATTGTGGATAATATTTTACGTTACCGTTACCAAACTCGATCAGTCCTGCAATATTGCCAGCAGAATCATTTTTAATGGAACTAACAAATAAATTATTAATACTGTCCGGATCTTTTAAGTGAGCAGAAATATTGTGAACGGAATTGCCACCAACACCCACAAGTTGCAAAGAATTCCAAAGAGATTTTAGATTACCATTTCTTGAAATAAAATCAAAATATGCAGATATTTAATAACAGCATGGAATTCATTTTTCTCCATTTCTTAAATCTTTGGGCAGCTTGTGTTTTAATTTAATGCAATTTAACAAATCCAGCTACACAAACCAATATTGGCTCTTTGTTCGACAGATAAAAAACAAATATGTCGTGTGTTACGGAAGAAATTCGAACCACTCGGCTCTTGGGAAGGAGACGATCTTGAGGAGTCTCCGCAACACGTACCAACAACGAATTCGCCGAGTTTCTCGCCCGGTCCAACGTCCTCCTCGAGATGTAGCGCAGGTATTCAACGATGCTGGGAATGGATACGATATCACGGAGTTGAGAATTTCGAATGTGCCAAGGTGATAACATAATCATCCTAAGCATTTTGTTTTGGAGGACTTCAAACCAGTTGAGATAAGTCGGAGCAGCGGTCTATCAAGCCAAAGCGCTATACAGTAAAATAAGCCTAAGACGGGAAGTGTAGACCAACAATTTGGTATTTAGGTACAAAGAGCTTTTCTTGTAAAGAGCGGACGTTAACTAGTTTCTGGCACGTAGATATTTTTGTTTGCCCCACTTAATGTGGGCACTCTAAGTAAGGTACTCGTTTATTAAAACTGCCAAATATTTTACTGAGGGACTTCAGGGGATTGTCACTCCGACAACCGTCAACAGATCATATGCAGGCCTATGCCGACACGTGAACCTGACAGCCACGTTCTTGCCTCCGTCGATCCTCAGTTTCCAATTCGCAAACCACTCGAACAACGAATCCAGTGAACTCTGGAATCGTCTATGAATAAAACCCTAATCCCCTCATGATGTATAGATTATGGTGTCACCAACAAATATAGAGAGTTCTACTGCCGAAGTACGGTACACATCCGCGGTGTAAACAAGGAAGAGCTCCGACCGCAATAATGACCCTTGGGGAACGCCAGATAAGAGGGACTGCTTAGAAACCGTTGAACCAGGCCTGATCGAGAAAGTTCGTCCCTGCAGGTACGAAACCGTCAGGGCAACCAAGCCTTATCCAAACCCAAACCTACTCATTTTGGACAGCAAACCGCTATGCCACACCAAATCAAAAGCCCGTGAGGCGCACAAAAACCTACCACCCACCGTTTCCCTACATTAAAACGCATTCCTGATATGTTCTGTCAGACAAAGCAACTGGAAATCCGGGGAGAGTTCAGCTCGAAACTAAAATTGCTCGTCTGGTAGGAGGCCCAGGGCAGATACTTCGTTAGATAAAGACGACAGAAGGCTGATGGGGCAGTAGTTCTGAGAAAGAGCGGAATCTTTCTCGGGTTTGGGTATGGTTACAACGACCGCATGCTTTCAGATGATAGGGAACTATCGAAGTTGGAGGATTGAGTTGACTACCATATATAAGAAGCCCATCGTCAGCGGAGGGAGACATTTTAAGGCCCTGCTCGTAGTACCGTCATATGTAGTCGGCGTGTAGCTCAGCTATTTCCGAGTTAGTATTCACAACTCCATCAGCGCTCCAGAGTGGGCAACCCGATATTCGATTATTCCTTCTTAATGCCTTAGTCATGTTACAAAGCGACTTACCGCCAGTAGCGAGTGACCCGATCTTCTCCTGCCATTGCTGGTTATGAAACTCGGTAACTCTGCGCTTGACCTGCTTGATCAATTGATTTGCAGCAGTTCGATATTCCGGACAGAGCGTGCTGTTTGAATGACTTATCTCTTATCCATTGGAAGCCAGCTTCTCGACCGTTGGGGAAAATGCTTAATGGATTCATCAATCGAAGCTCCCAAAATGTCAGAGAACCTGGTGGTGACCTGTTCGATTTGCTCATTAGAGGCCAACAATTGATGTAATGATTAACATTTTGCTGATACAAGGTCCGAAAACTGACTCCAAAAAACCTCCTCACAAATGACGAAAAATCCTCAATAAATTTAGCTATGAGGTAGCTATGAGGAAGGCTGGCTTCTAAGGGGAGTGAAGGAAGAATTGTTGAAATAGTTTCCTCTATGAAACTATTTCAACGACTACAAACAGTAAATACTGCACACCCCTCGTACATTTGTGCATAATAAAAACGTTTACATCCGTACAGCATGGTTTTTTATTTTAGTTTTCCATTATTGTCTTTGTGCTCACATACCGCAACCAACTTCTTGTTTGGAATACCTAGAATAAATCAGCTAAACGAGAGAATCTATAAACTACAAGCAGAATATTTAACAGTGCATATTAGTGTGTCCAGCTAAAGAATAAAATATGTAAATGATATCCAACGGAAACAGCTTTCTTAATATTTATTGTATTGCACCAAGTGATTACTATTACTGTTTGTTATGTTATTGCAAAATGTATAGATACAGCAATGGATATAGCAAGTCGTTTGGTACCAGCTTTACTGCATTAAGTGAGCGGAAACATAGATAACGTTTCCAACAGAAGATAGCTGTTTTCTAGGTATTCATTGGCCATTCAAATCTATGGTATAGGTCAATTCTTGTGATATATTGCGGAAAACCCACGATGCAGTCATGTTAAGCATAATTTTTTCAAAACATGGTGAGTGTTATCTAGTAAGGTATTTGGCGTGTGTCAGAATTGAAATGTTTTTCAGTTTTATGATGTAGCAAACCTACGCTGCAGCGGTAGAAGATTTATAGTTTCAGAGTCACTTCTGGAGCATTGATTGATGTACAATAAAAATTTCAACAACAGAAATCGGGAATGCCATACGTCAGTTTGTTTGTCGGGCCTCGATCCGAATAGTGAAACTTTTCGACAAGATCACAATGCCTAATTATGTCATTAGTTTCCATGTTCGGCCGTTATTGCCCGACCTCACGACAACGTACAAATTTGAATATAATGGACAGAACGTTTAACACAAAGGGCACACATACGCACACACGAAAACACATAGTCTAACACACACAGCATAATATACGCGGACCGTCATCAATTCTCCGGCACGAAGATCGAAACCTCCGACTCACGGCACACTGCGAAGATATATTAAGTTAAATTACGAGTAATTTTTGATTGGCCATGGTGACCCTTAATGTTTGTTTGTAATGGCTGGGACAATATTCGCCGTTTTGTATTCAAATTTTCCAAACAAAAATAGACAGGTAATTATGATAATTACAGAGCGGACGTGAATAGAATATTGCTGTTGAGGCCTAAGGCCTATGATAGAGATACTGTGCTATTTCCCCTTTAGAGGATAATACGCGGATAAGTTAAATACAAAGGAAGAACGAGTTTATGCTATTAGTGCATACATAAAGCACTTTGATGCTGACAAAAGAAAAACAAAGGATAAATTATCTAGATATCACACCTCGCCTGCATAAAGCTACCTCAAAAATGTGTCCACACTGAAAATAAAATCTTTGTAAAATTACTATTAAATAAACAAGTTACCGTGACCCTGCTTAATTTCACATTGTAAAAAGTGAAAAAAATGTGAATTTACATGTCAGAACGTTAAAAAAATATTTCTAATCATTTGACTGTGGTGTCGAAATATACAGTGTGAGACATTTGATGTGAAAGCACCTCTGTAAAACCTATATTTTACATTAAAACGAAACCATTTTTTTAAGTATATAGTGGATCAAAGAGTCTGCTTCTACACAAAATTACAGACGTTCATCTAAATTTTCAAGGCACACTATTGTTTTTCAAGGTGAAAAATAACAAAATTTTACTAGCAATTTTTTATTAAAAATCTGACTGGACTACTAAATTTAGACGGCATTGAAATGGTTGTAACCAAAATTACATTCAAATATGTTTATTAATAAAAAGTTACGAGAGAATCATTTTTCAAACTTCACCGTGCATTATTTCATAAATCCGCTTCTTACAACATCTATTAACCAAGGTAGATCAAAATTTATAAAAAAAAAAACAATTAAAAATTAACTAAACTTATTATTAAAAGCAATGAATAAGGCTATGATTAAAGATTTGAGAATTGAGAAAGATGAAAATCAAACAGACAAAAGGTCTGTTGTGGTTGAATATACAAAGTATAAGTGGAAAGGAAGATGAACTTATTGAGGAGTTTGGAAAAACTGGCATGAAGATAATGGGACTAACAGAAGTCAAGAAATAAGATAACGGCTGTTGGAAACTGAGAAATGGCCATTACATGATCTATGGTGGAGTTAAGGAATTTATGCACGCCAAAGCGGGGTTATCTATATTAATACATAAAGAATGGTTCCATAATGTTTCAAAACCGGTATGTAATATCTGAAAGACTGATTAGACTGGATACTAGAACCACCCAAAAAGGTACGTCCACCGTCTTTCAAATTCAACATATCGGAATAAATTTTCTAAAGCCCTAGTAATAAAAGATGGACGCACTATTGCTGCATCCTGTATATCTAGATAATTTAGTAGTATTGTCGCTAACAAATGAATACTATCCACGTATATTTCTTTGAAATTGGCAATATGTCTTAAATTTGGCGAAGTATTTTCCCCCCTTACAAATGAACATGACCCCTGACAAGGTTCTATAAAGCTTTAAACGTAACTCACAGTTCCATTTTCCACACTTCCAACGCATTCAACACAGATTCAAGTCATACGGGCAACCACCCCTAAACATTACCTAAACACACTCAGCGTAAGTCTCTTCCACATCGGCGTGTTAAATAAGAAGCATATATTTCAAGGCAAAAACATATCCAATTGATTGATAAAATCAGGCGTACATAGACTAGTATATAGACCATCACCGTGAACTCACACTTTGAATGTAAATTTCCTTAATTACGGTTTATTATTACAATTCTAAACTTTTCAACAAGCAGTACCATCGTGGAAACGAAATACATTTTGCTGTGGATACCGGAATTAGAAAGGTAGTTATTTAATTTCATTCATAAAGTAAACTTTAGATATGTATTCGAAAACAAGGAAACATAGGAAGAAAATAATTTTTGACAAAAGCGACACATTTCAATATTCATCGAAGGAGTATAAGTTACAGATAAATATGAAAGTATATTTACAACAAAGTATAAACATTGTATATTGAATCATTTTTGGATCCTTTAATTAATTAATAATAAAGACTGTTGGAGCGTCCAGTTGTTTGATTATACAATTATTGTGTAACACTTGTGTCAATCCGTCAACCCTAGTCTTACTTCCTTTGCTGTTTTTTCTTTCCTTACATATTCCAAGTACTTGTCAGATAAATACTGCACAATACTAAATCTCGCCTTTGCATCTAAGGCTGCATTCTTTTTTACCTTTTACAACTCTTTCTTCTTCTAAAATTAGTTCAAGTCAGAATTTTCAATTTGTGAAATTTGTACCATCTTTCAATTGAGGAAGCACAGAGTGGTTTTCATTGGACGTCATTTTTTACATCTCAAAAAACTTTTCTTAACTTTGCTAGGGGGCGCTTTATATTAGATTATGAGCTGGCAGTATATTTAAACTACAAATTATTCTTTACACCAAAACTACAAAAAAAAAATTAATTTTAACACTACCTGGTCAGAATATTTATAAAGGTTGACATTACTTGTCGATTAAAAATCATTACTATCTGCCATTGTTTTTATCGCTAGGTTGATTGCATAGAAACCTTCTTTCGTGCTAGTAGATTAGTCTATTAAATGAACCCGTACCAAAAGACACATTAAACAAGTCGGGAAATAAACTCTATAAAATCCAAGTAAAAGATCTGTATCTGTTACCGATCTGACAGCATCTGAAGCTCGTTTCTTATTTTACTTTATTTACCGAGGCAATCAGCGCGAGGATTATTTTAACATTCCGCGCAGAAACAATAAAATAAAGTATGCGAAATAGAACATCATCGGCCGGCGGCGGCACTGTCGGCCGACCAAATTAGGATATTCGACACTTAATGTATGCCGATCGGAAAGCCAGTACCTCGCTCTCGCCCCGTATTTTATTGGTTTACTTAACCGGTTCTGAATTAAATGAAGGGGGTCGTAAACGTTACATTAAAAACTTTATTTATGCTATATCGAATGTGAATTGTGTGGCGCAACATTCTCCCGGTTGTTGTTCGTGTTAACGTGCGCAAGACGCGTCCGTCGTTCTGCTATAGCTCGTTTCGTCGTCTCGTATATACCTTTCTGCATATCGCCATCGGATGATTTAGGCCTGACGTGTAATTTATTTTTGTTAAGAAGTTTTACGCCGCACGATCATAGGTCAATATACCATATTCATTTTGCTACTTGTATCGTGAATACAACGTTTTAAATAAGGAAGGTCTTTTATGTGCTTTGTTTTCTTTCTCATATTCTTACTTGTAGAGATTCATGTCTACGAAGATCAAATACACTAGGTGCAAGAATAATGACTGCTTCTTTTGTTTCTTTTTAGCAAAAACAAACGTTTACAAGTTTACGTCAAGCATTTACAGTATTAACAAAAATATGTAGTTTGTTTAAATATGTTAGAGCACAGATTACGAAGTAGGTAAGAATCTAATACGTAGAGAATTATTTAACCGGTGATCGAGTAGAGAACTTATTTCCCAAGGTTTTGCCTTAGAGGTATTAAGTTCAACTCTTACATTTTGCTAACTTCAGGATGAACACTTGTTAGTTACTAAGATACCGACGTATTTAGACTACACAGAGTTTTCCACGCGTAAAACACAAAAATATTAGCTTTTTTTTAATTTATTTAACGGTGCTAATTCCAAATAAATAAAACCAGATAATGTAGATCTATTTGATGTGCCGCATCTTGCTGGCTCGGGCTCAATAGTATCGGCAGGTATCCTCACGAGGTTCGCCGGATATCCTTCGGTCAGCTCCCTGCAAATCATTTACTCCTCCACATAACGTCCTGACTCGTGGAATACAGGTACAGGCACGGGTCTTGGCTTATCACTCCCACTGACACACATCCATAAGGTGCGGACATACCATCCGGCACACTCCATTGTCACACAAACATCTGCCACGCAGGCTACTTGCCACACAGGTTACTGCCACACGGGCTACTTGCCATACAGGCTACTTGTCACACAGGTTACTACTACACAAGCTTCTGGCACAGGCAAGCAACACCCTGTATATAATGTCACACAGACTTCTGTCACACGGGCGTCTGGTACAGACAAGCTACACCCAGTATACGTTGTCACACAGACTTCTGCCACATAGGCGTCTGGTACAAACAAGCTACATCCTGTATACACTGTCACACAAACTTCTGCCACACAGGCGTCTGTGTGGCAGGTTACACACGTAACCTGTTTCTCAAAACTTTTCGACATGCTAGCCTAGTTTTGAAAATTTGTAGCAGGCAATAAGCACCTCCGCTCTATTAGAACAAATTATTTTCAGACACGTATTACTTCCGGTTATACCAGAGGCCATAACCAACTTCGATATTTTAATGTGATGGCAATTGCTTTTGTAGATTCCATGGATTGTTATGGAATGACTTGTATTAAGGTTGCTTGCCTCTAAAATCAACTGGTTTTGAATTACTTTGATTTCTGTTTCTCTTTCCTTCTACAATGTACTCTCTAAAATTACATATCAGAAATACAATTGTATGAATTTATGTCATACTTATACCGGAGACAATGGAAACTTTCCAGTAATAATGCAACGTTTAGTTTATCACACACGGAGTATTCAGAATTTAAGATCCAATTTATGAATATTCTGAAATCGATTTTTTCTTAATGGAACGCACTGTGTATGGGGACACTAGCGTGAGCAAAAACGTGATCACTATCGATGTATATTAGGTGTCCCTATACATGCCTTGTATAGTTTAGGAGTTATAGGCAATTATTTGCATCAATTAAATCGATCATATCGTCCCACACGTTCAAAGAAAACCCATATTGATGGTTTCTTATTATGGTTTCATCACTTCAGTAGTGCATCTTGTGCATATTTAAGATAGCGTCGCGACTGAAACCTGCTTCATCCGTAAACATAATTGACGACAATAAATTTTTATTTTGGGCTTGGTTTTGTAGCCACACGTTGTATTGCACACGAAATATATGAGTCTATGATCTCTTTCTAATAAATGTTGAGTTTTCTGGTAATGAAAAGGGTAAAGAAGCTTTGCTCTCAGGATTTCCCTCAAAGACTCACATTATTATCAACTTGAAAAATAGCTTCCTCGTTATGAATGTTGCGGACCCCACTATCAATTTTCCCTTTTTTGAAGCAACCATCTTCTCCTAATCGTTAGCAAACGTCAATAAATATTCTTATAATTGGAATTTGCCGTGTAGGGCACTTTTTTCGATAAAGTCTCTGAGCTTCACTGGAATTTGAACGAGCCTCGCCATAACACATAATCATATGTTCTAGGAAAGTGCACAGCGCCCTTCTAACACAAAACAAACTAAACAATAAAGTTGTTTAACAAAATAGCGAAACCAGATTAATAATTACACCCTTTGACAGTCGTTATGAATTTCACAATCGTTGATGGATGTCATAGCCGACTGACCATAAACGTCCAATAACTCAGAAGCTATTGACTTTTGGACCCATGTTTATAGAAATTTTTTGTCTTATGTTCTATCGTGCTGCATTTTTTTTTCATTTTCACCCTGTATATATTCGATTAACAACAGTTTCATATCCAATATTAAAAGAAACTGGCTCTCTTTGGCAAAATTTCTTTGGAAATAGTTGGAGATAGTTGGGATATTTAGATATTTCGCATCGATGCAGTAAAAGCTGTTTTCACTACTACGAGGTAGGCATAAATTCTCGGCTTGACAAGCTTATACAGGTTCTAGCGTGTTCAAACTCCGTTACCTGATAGTTGCACATGTGCAAGGCCTACACTATATATATTGCGGCTCCAATAGTAGTAGTTTTAGTAACCAGCCAGACAACGTGACTAGTGCATGAACATGACTCAGGTAACGAAAATTAAGTACTGCGTGGTCATTACATTTTTAACAAAAGAAGGGCATACGCCCAATCACATTAAACAACGTTTAGACTGCGTTTATGGTGACTTATCTCCTTCATATTCCACTGTAAAAAGGTGGGCAAAATGTGTCCGTTTGGGGTAAGAATCTCTTGACAATGATGAGCGCTCCGGTAGGCCAATTGAAATGATAATGCCTCAAAGCATTTCACTTACACATTTCTGAAACAAGCATTTGCCGAATTCTCCATAACTATTTGGGTATGAATAAGATTAATGCAAGATGGGTACTGCATCTCCTTTCTGCTCTCCAACGTGAACGTCGGGTCGAGTGTGCGCGCTCGTTTTTAAATATGTGTGGAGACGACCCAAAACCGATTTTGGAGTCCATTACAGGAAATGACACAATGGAATTTGTATTATGATCCTTTATCCAAAAAGGAATCGTTTTAAGGACAATAGTAGGTTGCAAGCAGCTATAATACAACATTTCGAAGAAAAAACTTTAGATTATTTTTACAAGGGATTAATTGGTCGTTGTAATAAATATATTGAAGTTAGGGGAGATTATATTGAAAAATAAAAATTGTTATACTTTTACCAAGTTTATTTTTTCCATATTAGGCCGAGAATTTATGGCACCTACCTCCTAGCATTAATCATCGCTGTTTGCTTTGTTTTGGAGCCATGAAGATTAATTTCTTCACTAGTGATTCTACTTCATCAACTAATTCTTTTTTTTAGAAAGTAGTTTGTAATAAATCAATTTTTTTCTTAAACTAAACCCAATATTTAAAAAAAATTGATACTTTTCAAATATAATTCAACTATATCGACCAAGGTGTTTACAACATTTTATGCAAAATGCAGTAGAGTTCTGCAACCATCACCGTTATTAACCTCTTGCAATTTATCTGTATAACCATCTTTACTATGTTTTGTTTTCTTCTCAATATTATAACATTTATATTACAATTTAAATATCACAGATTATTGAATTTTTTGCTTAGCTGAAGAAAACCTAATGAAATAGACATAATTCAACACGAACAAACAATAACTTCTATTCAAAGAATAATACAATATTGATAGTGGAACTGTTGTGATGTGATAACCATAAACAATTTAAAGATTCGTTTTTTCAACTGTGCTTTCTCTTTTTAATTCGCATTCCGTTCTCCCGAGCAATATGCATCTTATTCACGGTATCAATACACATAAGTACATATACCAAATTCGAATACGTGAACCATTATTTCTAGTAGCGACCCTCTTAACTCTCGGACCTGATGCATCTGTCGCTTGACTGCGGGAGCAAGATATCCTCCCTCGCCTGTCCAGGACACAAATCGCACTCGTGAATGTGCCACCGGACACTCGGTATCACAAGGTGACGGTTTTACTGTCTCGCTACGTTCGCTTATCTGATGAACGGCTCCTGCTGCATTCTTTATTTAGGATGTATCTAAATAAGTTTACAATGTCAGCCTCTACCACCGCCACCTATTGACAGCGCGCATTATCTTCTCGCATCAAAAAAATTATGTAGCCCAATTAAGCGGGCTTTAAAAAATTCCAATGTGTGAACTGCAAGGTTCGTTAATTCTGTTCATGCTGAATAAAGAATTCTGTTTATTACTTGGATTTAAATTTTAGATTATGGCGTAAGCACTGCTTAAGAGAAATTGTATATATCTTATAGCAAATTAGATCTAATCTATTTTAAATGATTTCTTTCAAAATTTCTAACCCATTCACGCAACAACACTTCCAAATCACAAGCGTATTTTCTTTATTCCTTACAGGAAGCAGGAGTTCTTAGTGTAATATTTTTTTCTTTGATATTCTTTTAGGAAGGCTTCTTGTTGTTCTTTACTTCAAGAAACTTCCCCAATTCTTATAGCCATCATTACGTTGATGATTCATGTTTGGGCTACATACTGTATCTACATTTCGATGCTCATCATTGGTGTCTCGGCTATTAGAAGACACAGGGCATCGGTTAAATAGATAATATTTTGCAGAATTCAATACTCAGCAAATTTCATTTTAGACCCATACTGTTTTTTGGAGTTTAAGATATTTTGAATGAACTAAAATTTGACGATTTCAATTTTCCTTAATAACTCAATGACACCTAATATGACCTCTTCTAAAATTTCACAATGTTCAGACACTTGTTTAAGACAAATTTCTTATTAAAACAAAAATAAATTTATTACCAATAGCATGAAATTAGTAGACTATGATATTAAACGCCAATGAGAAACGAAAGCGGAAAGATACGTTAAGTAAGTTAAAATAACGAAAAGATAAGTAAAGTCATAAAAGTAAAAAGTAAAGAAAAAGTACTTAAAGAAGCTGTTCAAAATGGCAAACAATCTCTTCTACACACTTTGAGTGTGTGTGTGTTTCCGTTTAATGATCTCAGCACATCCAGTACTATTTGTTCTAAAATTTCCCAGGGTTTTGGCGGTTCCAAATTAAATACTTCGTTTTTGGTGGTGCCCCACAAAAGTCAAGGAGGGTAAGGACGGGTAATCTCGCAGGTCCATTGGTCCATTATTTGAAAGGATTCTCTCATTAAAGTGTTCTCTCAAAAATGTTGCATGTCACGAGTGTCGGGCAACCATTCTGCTGGAAGCAGATGTGTCGCATGTTGTCAGGATTATTATTTTTTCTTCTATTTAAACCACAATACATACTTTCTCCGCTGGATAAATAAATCCACATGATGAAGGCTAAATATAGCCGCTCCTCACCCAGCATGGCCCTTTTTATTGACGTCAGCATTGCACGCTTTCAAAGGAAGTATTCTGCTGTCTTGGCTTCTGTTTGGCAGCCCCAGGTCTGCCGTTAGTTCCATCTTGAAGAGGTCCTTCTTCTTTAGTCAGGAATATCTAGCAAGAATTCCTACAACCAAGGTCTGTTCTAGAAAGTCGGAGGAAACTTTATGCGGTACGTTTTAAGATATCATAGCTTCCCAAACATTTTTTTTTACATTCTTCCAGTAAAAGTTTATAGCATCAGACTGACATATACAAGTAAATCTACTTTAAATTGGATTCTTGGTTTTAGCGGCATTCTATTGGATTAGGCGACATAATTGATTAGCATGTATCCCCCCTTATAAAACATATTCGCGTCGATCACAACATTTTAATAACAGAGCTAAGTTGGTATGGAATTTGAGATGTGGTGGCCCGATGGTTCGAGTCATATCTGCGTGGAAGAATTCAATTGATCGAGATTAGGCATAACGATGGTAAATCTGTTAACAGTGTGAGATCTCTTCTCTTACCGGTGGAGAGAGGCATAGCCCAGGGAAGTGTCTTAGGTCCCGTAGTTTTTTGGCTTTTCGTAAGTGACATTGTGAACTTTTTATTAGATTATAAAATAATTATGTACGCCGACGATACTAGCTCCATAGAATCTAGTCCAAACATAAAATACACGAAAAATAAAGTAAATATACTTCTACAAAATATGGTTGCATGGTTTTCAGACAACAAATTATTTTTAAACAATGACAAAACCAAATATATGATTTCTCACACAGTGCAGAAGAAAACAGATTACAATTTACAGATAGGCGCGCAAAATAAAAGGATAGAACGTGTTACCGAACTAAAATTTTTAGGTATACATATCGACGAGGAGCTTTCCTGGAACGCTCACTGCGAAAAGCTAGTTGGCCAGTTGAATACAAGTTGCTATGAAATTCGTGCTTTAAAATCAGTTATTATCTTTAATTCTTTACTGTCGTTTTACTACAATATTCATAGTAAATTAACTTATGGCATAATTGTTTGGGGATCATCACCTGCCAGTAGAAACGTGTTTCTGGCACAAAAGCGTATCGTACGATGTATTGCTGGAATCAATAATAGAGAGACATGTAGACTTTACTTTAAAATGTAGAATATTCTACCCATGCCGGCAATACACATACACGAGCTCTTAAGTTATGTATACAAAAACCGTCAAAATTTTCCGCGGCATAGTGATTTTCATTCACATAACACCAGATTTAAACAAAACTTTCACTTACCTAAATATAATATAAATTTGACTAAAAATTGTCCTAGCGTTCTGGGTCTGAAGCTGTTTAACGCGGTGCTTTGCTGCAAATAAGCGCCTGCAATCCTCCATAGCGACCAGACATTGATCGAGCTCCATCAGTATATATACCGGTGCACTTTTTTTCGATTATAAACCTGTCAGGTATCTCAAATAAGTCTTGAGACTTTGCGCTTCCAATGATGCTTTTGCAGAATAGAAGGTCTTCAACGATAATATTATCATCAAGTTGCGAACTAGATTCCGTGCCTTTCATTTTCTCTATTAATTGATCATTGAGATCCAGAGCTATATGATGGATTCTTCGACTAATAATGTTGGACAAAGGTACTTTTGAAATGAATTTTCCCATAGTCTCGAGATGTCGCTTTGGCTTACTTGGGAGCATACACTCGGTCGCTATAACTTTTAAACAGAGCACACAAGGAAATTACATCGTTACAACAATTACAGCGGTGAGAAGAGCAAGTATCCTCCGGCGGAACGAGACGCCAAAAGTTCTTTCAGCTCTTCCAATGTGTATTTAATCAGTTTTAAGCTGGTCTTGATCGTCAAATGAGAATTCATGATTATGATTTGAGAAGATGGGCATCGGAAGCACAAAAAGAGTTGCCAATCCCTGACTTTGTTGCGTCGGAGAGATGGATACAAAGATTTAAAACCAAACATAACGTTGTGTCCCGCAAAATAACCAAATTTCGTATAAGAATGCAAGTTAGTGGAGTTGCAAATGTAGGTGCGGAAGCGGTGACCTTTGTTAAGAGCATACATAACTTATTACCTGAATATGGATTGGAGAACGTTTAGAATACCGACCAAAGTGGATTTAATATTGAAATGCATACGGGTCGAGCACTGCCTGAACCTGGATCCACATCCGTAGAAACGTAGTTCAGTCAATTACAGCGACCACACATAGTTATACCATTCAACCCACTGTATCAGCAGCTGGCAAATTAATGTCTTCCCTTTTCGTCTGTTTAAAAGAGGTAACCGGCCGCCTGGAACCACTTGTGCAAGAAATAATGTTTCGTTCGCCAAATGTGTACATCATGGCCATCAAGTCCGGAAAACTAACTAAAAAGTTGGTTACACAATGGGCGTAAAGACGTATATGCTCCATACGTTGACAAAAAGACACTTCTGCTTATGGACTCTTGGTCAGGACAAAACCCTGACGACATCTCTGAAGCTGTGCCTACCGACCATCAAGTTACAGTTATGACTATTCCAAAGGGTGCCACAGGTATCATTCAACCGTGGAAACAATTTACTCGACAGCTGCCCGATATTATCATTCTATCTGCCTTTGCCATCCAATTATATCAGAGACAATATTCTACGTTTGCAAGGGCTAACCCATTTGCAGTTTTCTTCACCACGACTCCATTAAAATTCTCTTTCCAGGATTCCCAATTGTCCCACTGTGACGAATGTGGAGAACCAGCTATAATCAGGTGCGGATGGTGTAAAAAAATATCTATGTATAAAACACTTTTTCGTTGAATACCACAACTGTGGAGTTTACAATCAATAATGCAAACTAACAACCTCACTAAGAAAAATGAAAGATGTTTACTATTACTGCTTTGTGTAAAAGTATGTAAGATGCAAAGTCTATTGTTTATTTTTTTAATATTGTTAAGATGTTTAAGTGAATTTAAAGCGGACCCAGCCATAGCTGATGTATCCGGAAAGTGTTTCTTTTTCGACCATTTCACCTTTATCTACATACATACACATAATATTTTTTGGCACTAATATCAACTCCTCCTAGAACAATCTCTCTTTATTGTTTACTTCTACTGAAGTAAAGCCAAAATTCAAATAGTTATCATCCTATTTACGATATTTCCGTTTCTTTGCTATCCCACCACTTGTCGATTTGATTATTTAATAAAGATCTTTCATTAAAATGTAATTTAATTTTGCCATATCCAGTAGAAAATCGCTAAAAGCAAGAATTCAATTTTAAAACAGTTAAGAAACTTTTCGTCAGGTGATGTGTATATTTAATATACAACATATTCACCATCAAGCTTATACTTATTATTTTTTTAGAGTCTCTGACATTCACGTGTGTAATTCTGACAAAAAAATCGTTTGAAATTTATGTATATTTTTGCACAAGCTTTAATTCGCGGAAAAAGGAAAGATACTGTTGTGTGCATAGCCTTGAACATGTTTTGACAACAACCTTATTTAAATCCAAAGAATACCCATACACTAGGACTTTTCCTTGTAATAACAACATTCGACTATCAGTCAGAAACTCGAAAGCTTATTCTTATTAAGGGGGCTCGAATCGAAGGTATTGATACATATTTCATAACACGTAAGAGCTTATAAAACGGTGGATATTATCACGTGGTGAACAGTCGTTTAACATTAAAGACGCCGTGCAGCCGATACATGCTTTCCGCGACCACGCAAACACATTCACGGACTCATTAATGTCTTAAGCGCTGGCTATGGTTGGATTTTTCGCTAGTTGCGTTGAGAGAGTCGAAAGATTTAAAGGGCAATTAAAAAAGTTTAATTGATGTTATCTGCGGATGGTAATTATTCAGTAAAATACATGTTTTTCAATTAAATTTTTAACATTATTGAGACTATAAAACACGCGGGTTTTCTACGATCTACCTGGGCAAGGCGGTAACTCTAAACCTGAGTACCTGCCCTATATATATATAGAGCGCGGTCGAAATTTTATCAAGTCGTAAAATTAAGATTATTGATAATGGAACAGAACGAAGTAATTGGATGCAGGCAGCTATGGAGTGAAATGAGAACTCAATTTTAGTATGGAATCTGTAAGAATAGTTTTCCAAAACAGAAAATGTGTAAAAGGAGCATTGAAAAGGAAGAATTACCTTTTCTGATATCTTTTGTGAAGCTTTAATGAGAACTAGCAATAGCCAACATATTGGGAAATATTTTAAAGTTAGATTACACTTATTCTAAACTATCACATTACTTCAATACTTAACAAGCTCTGTAAAATGTTGGATATCTTTAACAATTTTTCATATAAAATTTGAATCACTTATATACAACCTGTGTCAAAAAGTACGCACCATGTGGGATCTCTTTTTGTTATGGATGTTTATAAAATTGTAGTAATGCATAAAATTTGAGCGCGTTTTAAAACCAACTTGCCACCCTTTAAACGAAATTTATCTTCTACCCTATGCATTTAAAATTGAAAAAGGCTCAAGAGTAAAGTATCCTTATCTTTCAAAATAGAGGAGAATATTAAAAAAAGTTATTCAGAATTAACAGCTATACCCAAATGAAATCACAGCCTCCTATCTCAAATATAAAAAAAATGCTTTTTTTTTTCAGGATTCATTTACATCTAATCTGCTTAAAGTATTCGTAAATGATAGCTAATAAAAAATGGGAATTATTAGCGCTCCTTAGGTCTTTGAGTTGTCAAGAATTATTGAAATTTACGTGAGAAATTCACATACTTTTGGTGCATTTTGTTCATCTGCGTTTTCGTTTAAGGATTTAATTGTTTGCAGATAACAGACAGCTATTTTGCTTATTACGTATGGTAAATATTTTTTGAAATTGGTACAGCAGGCTTTGGAAACAAATGCTTCAATTCTCGACAGTGATATTTACTGTATTATTGATACTGATTTGTGTTTTTTGTGTGCCTAATTTTGTGTACCTAGGATGCTTTCTTTACAAAACAAAACAGAAATTATATTACTTTGTGATGAGTCAGCGCCACACAAAGCTACGTTTTTTAACGAAAGACATCCTGATATGACCCCAACCGGCCATACGACTGTAACAAACATTTTGCGAGAATTTAAAGACGCCGGTTCTGTTGGAAATAGGTTCAAAAAACCTCACAATAAATGGGTAACTGGTGAAAGTGCGAATTTAACTGTCTTATTGGATGTTAGTGAAAATGACAAATTATCTCTACGAAAAGTTTTTGGCAGAAAAACAGTATCAATTAAGAACTGCAATCGGATACTAAGAAAAAAATCATTTTCACCCTCATAAACCCAGATTTATAAGCACTCTGATGGATAGGGATTTTGTTCCCCGATTTGACATTTGAGCATGGTTTGAAGGTGAGCGAGAAGATAGCTGAATGTTTCCAAATCAAATTTTATGGTCAGACGAAGCCACTTTTACGTCAAACGGCATCGTGTGTTCTCAAAACTGCAGGTGGTGGGACCAAGAAAACCTTAATTTCATTATAGAATGCAGGGACCAATATTCCTTTAAAACTAATGTCTGGTGTGCTATTTTGAATAATAAAATAATTGGCCCATTTTTCTTTCCCGACAAGCCCAACTCACAGAGATACCTCCAGTTTCTACAGAATGAACTTGGTGATATGTTAGATGAAATGCCTTTAAACGTGCGACGAATGGTTCCAATAAGACGGAGCACCCATGCTTGTACCTTACAAGTACGAAATTTCTTGGTGCAAACGTTCAACGGTAAGTGGATTGGACGTTTTTCTAACTATTCTTGGGCAGCTCGATCCCCGGACCTGACCCCACTGGATTTTTTCGTGTAGGGTTATTTAAAATTCGAGGTTTCACGAAAATGACCCTTCCGCAATTAAGGCCATCTTGAAAATGTTATTACTGAACATGCGGCATCAATACCCGAACGTTTCATAATTAGCGCTATTAGTGATGTTTCGCGGAGAACCATTGTTTGCATGGAAAGAGATAGACGACGCACTGAAATGTGATAACTGATTTAACGTAATTTAATGTATTTCTGTGTAATACTTCAATATTATTGTGAGTTTTGCTTAATTTTTCTTATCAATGTTGAAGGATAAACCATTTTCTCCACAAAATTACCACTTATTCTTTCGTAAGTTTCCCTTCATGTCCTAATTCACCGAGCAGATAAACAAAATGCATTAAAAGTATGTGAGTTTCTCACGTAAGTTTCAATAATTATTCTTGACCACAACTCAAAACACCTGTTTTTTATTAGTTATATCAATTGCGAATACTTTAAGCAGATTACATGTAAATCTTGAGTGCATAAAAAGTGATCCAGAAAAAAGGCATTTTTTTTTATTTTGACCTAAGATGCTGTGATTTTACATTTGAGTAGAGTTGTTAATTCTGAACAAGGTTTCTTAATAATATTGTCCTCTATTTTTAAAAATAAGGGTACTTTGATTGATTGATTGATTGATTTTCCTACCAAAGCAGGACTGGTCTTTACATGCTTAACACTGAAGCTTAGTAGCCTATTGTATTATTCCTGCTTCGGTTTTGTTTTACTTGAACAGGTTAGTTCCCGCAATCAGGCTTAAGAGCCTGTGTAGTAAATCTTTCTCTATTGGTAGTTCAATTGTGCTTCGCATAGCGAATCTGCGTTGAGCTAGCGCTGCACATTCGAAAATAATATGAGGGGCTGTTTCCTCCTCCTCATTGCAAAGTCTACATAAGGGTTCATCTTTGTAGGGCCCCATCTTATGCAAGTGGCCTCTCAAACAGCCATGTCCTGTTAATAGACATGTTGCTGCCCTAAGCTGTATCTTGCTTAATTCAAGCAGGTCAGCAGTCAGATGTTGCGACGGTCTTCCCATTATCCGCTTGCTGTGCTTTTGTCCAATTTAATTGGAAACATGCAGATTGTGGGTACTTTACTCTTGAGCCTCTTTCAATTTTAAATGCCCACCCTGTATGCGGTAGAAGATAAATTGCGCTTAATGGCTGTCAAGTTGGTTACAAAAGATGTTCAAACTTTCTGTATTGCTAGGATTTTATAAAAGTCCACAGCAAAAAATCTCATATGGTGCTTACTTTGTGGCATCTTAGTATACGTAACCATTTCATTTATAGGAACACAGTAATATACATATGAAAAGATTGCCTAGTAACAATAACCAAAAAATTAATGCTAATATAGCTCATGGTATTGATGGAATCATTTCCATCATCTGTAAAAGTTTCCCGATCATTCTTAGATTACGTACAAATACGTTTTATTTTTTATTTAGAATTAGTGTAGAAGCTACTTAAATTAAAAATTTTGAACAATAAGACGCAGAAGAAGAAATAATTCCAATTGGAAACAATGAGTAGTTTGTTTAAGATCAAATTCAGCGACTAACAGTGCTTAAAACAATTTTCCCACCGGGGTGGTAATACATACAACTACAACATCCGGTCAAGAATGTGTTAATAAGTAACATCAATACGGTATGGTAGGTATTTCGAGAAGAATCCCATACTCCATCCTCATCTCCTCTTCCACCTCCCCCTCGTCCTCCTCCTACAGCTAGATTAAAACACCGTACATGGTAGATACGCAAATGTAAGTCGAATGACGCTGGTCAAGAGGCTGCTTCTCTCTCGCTTCGCTACCGCGTTTTGAGTCTCTCCGTCCATTATGTAAATCCGGGAATATCTACAGCGTGCCTGTATCAATTTACCCGATGATTGATTTAGTATGCACGAGTGCGACCGCTGCTGTTGACCGTACGGCCCGGCCGGTCGCGCTGGCAACTCGTTCTCTTCACCTCTGCGCCGCTTCTGGACCCGCTATCGCGCGCTACTCGCTCCAAGAATGTGTCCGGTGGCATTCCGGGTATTTCAAACACAGATTCCTATCACTGGTGCCGTTGTCAACACTGCCGAATTCACGAAAGCGACGGGATCGCATATGTTATTATAACAGATCGGAACTTTCGCATTTTCACAACAGTGGCGTACGGTAAAATAACAATGGGTGATGAGGTAGTGAAGAAGGGAAGTATGTAAGGTCTAGGTCTCAAGAAATGTGGGTGTTTATCTATTGTTAACTGTTGATTAAACAGCGACTTACTCTTCGATTTCACATGACTTTCTTTAAATAGCGTAGTGGTCTTTGGTAAAATGATTTCCAAAATGTTAGGAAAAAAGCAGTCGGCTCGAAATGTTTAATAATGTCTATTTGTTCGTACATATTCTTGCAATTCTCTTTGGAGAGTCAATGGGACAGATAAGAATCGCTTCCTACGCCGACATTAAATCGTTCTCCAGATGAAAGTTTAACATTGTTTTATTCTACAGCGCGTTTCCTTAGTGCGTCGGTGGAAGCTAATTTTTTCCCTGAGTAACTTAATGGAAAAGTTTCCATATAAAAAATGCTCAATTTTCGCAGCAGACGATAAAAGTTTGCCTTTTTAAACCAAACAGCCTGTATATTATTACGTTTTTGAATGCCCCTCTTCAGCTCATGTTAACTTTCAGTAATAATAGCCATCGAAATCGTTGCCATGTTTGATTCATGCTATTTTAATTTTTTAAATGGAACACTGTCTAATTTTCAAAAATCTGATAGATGAAATATTCTAGAAGTTTCTTTTTATTCCCTAGAATATTAATAATAAGCGACTTTTTTTCCCATAACATACAACAATATAAAAATATGATAATGATAAATGATAAACTTCATGTACACTTAGATAACAAAAAAAGCGAAATAACAACACATCAAGAGGGGAGATAAATATAGGAAATTAGTAGAATTGAGTTCAGGCTACCACCGAGGCAGCATCTGCTCTTCCACTGAACCATTTACTAAATTAATTTAAGCTACCTTAAAAACTAAAAGAGGGAGTAGTTATGTATACAACGAAAACGCTGAACTTAAAGAATAGATAAGAAAAAAATAGAACCTGTGTTCATTAGACGGTAAATCAGTTAGCACATCTTAGTGCCAAATTATTGTTTAGGGAAGAGAAAGTTAAGGTATTTCTTTTTAAAGAAAGGAGCAGGTGGGCACGCCTTTATATCATTAGGTACAGAATTATACACAAGGGTAATTTAATAAGTAAAGCTTCACTTAAAGAATTAAATTGTATGTGTTGGTCAGTAGCGGTGGATGATGACGTAAATTGGAGGGCGCGGGCAGCGATTCGATTCCCTCATGCATATTATGTATGTACATTGTACTACACGAGGAAATTGACTCGTTGCTCGCGCTCTCCCGCTTACGTCATAACTATGCCGGGCACAATCGGCCTTCGCAACAGAATCGGATCAGTCGCAAGGGCCGCAGATTATAAATAGCGTCAAAAATAAAAGCTGACGCAATAAAAATATTTGGTAAATAAAACGAATATATGCACACGTTGAAGTGTTTTTATTGCCATTATTAACTTTTTCTTGCATGAAAACGGCATTTGCTATATATGTAATGTAATAACCGTAAACAATAAACAAAGTAATTTCTTCAAAAATCTGTTGTACTTTATTGTTACGGTACTGTTGTACCGTAACAATAAAAAATAATGTAGCAAATAAACGTAACTTCTAAACAATGTGGATAGGATTGTTGAAAACCTTGCACCAACAGGTATGTTTCCACATTTGTCTCGGTAAAGGTTCTTCGCTGTGATAAATAAATGTTCTTATATTTCAAGAAAGACCGTTCAACATCCACGGAAGTAACAGACATTCTGCAACTTTTCTGCGTCTAGTAATCGTTTATAATTGTTGGTAATACGTTTTAAATTTGTTCCAATAGAAGTATCTAGAAATCCTCTCTGGCTCTCCTTAATAGCTGTAGCTTCCTCAGGGTCGAATTGTAAAATCACAGACTTTACTTCTTGGAAATGTTCAGAATAATAAAAAGCCGCTTGTTGTTCTCCAACCCGTAAGAATCGACTGTGGTGGTTCGCGAATACCGGGACAAAGCCTGTGAAATGCTCGAATCCGTTTTGGATATTTGAGAAACACCTTTTAGTATTTGCTATTAATGCATCCACCTCCGGGTAACATTCTCGAATTGTTTGTACCATAAGATGTAAAGCATGAACTTTACACGTAACGTGTAAAAGTCACTCACACTTTTCTCTAAGAGAACGGCCTACACTACACATTGTCGCTACTCCATCGCTCATAAACGTCAACATTTCAAATTGTTGTGACGTATCGAGCACTACGCCCGTAATTGCTCCGCCAGTACACTTTTTAGTTTTTTGCTAGCTAATAATATTGCAAATGTCGGTTTAACAGGATCTAGTACTCGTACTATAATATTCTAAATAGATTTCTTTTACAATCTGTCGTGTCGTCAAGACGTAGCCGCAGCTGTTTATCTTTTAATTCTACTTTGATCCTATTTTCGATATCCTTACGTATACTTGGCAGCTCTTTTAGTAACGCTGTCCGTGATGGTACGTTCCACACGGGATTGTACGTACGCCAAAACTATCGAAACGGTTCTTTATCGAGCAAGCGAACCGGTAGACCAAAAACAATAAACATCAAAAGTAAATCTAACTTCAATTGGGTCTGCGGCGGCACGCCATTTTTCTCGTTTTTGTTTACAGTCGCCTTTGTTCCGGCACAGTAAAGGTATTTTGCAAACTCTGCACAATACCTTAGTTCCATTATAGTTCAAATCCATAAATTCACTGGTAAATTTAGTGACTTTATTACCCAACGTCATTTATTTTCCTTGCGTACGTTAGACATACTTACATACATATATTTATCTCTATAGTCACGACTAACGCTGCGAAGGGTTGATGAGATACTGTTGCAATAAATCAATAATTTCATTCGCTGAGGTAGCCCGTGCCGATTCATCTGCATACATATGTCATGTCGTGGACGCGGCAACCTCACTTCTAATCTGGCGCGAAACTCTCTGTGCCCGGCCTAGTCATAACTTACCGCTACTGGCCTTTGTTGTTGTATTATTGGAGGAAGTGTCGAAGTACGGAATGCACCTTGCACTTCTAGGCATCGATTACCACGATCATTAGTCAAGCCTACTAGAATTTTGCTGAATCCAGTGTTTCAAGCTTTGATGGGAATTTTTAAAGTGCCAAACCTCTGAGAAGAAAGAGTACTCCGATTTTTATCCGTAATTAAAAACCAATCGTCGTGGTCCGGATATGATTCGACCACCGAGACAGTCACCGCTACTGGTGTTGGTGTAGTTAAAGTACCCTTGGTCTGAGCTTAATTTTGTTGTAAAGGTATGGTGCTTGGTAGGTGGTGACAATGGAACAATGTAGTTGACTGCAAAAGTCTCTATTTTTCATGTTCAACCACTTTAGATTTTTTAATTTGTGGGTATCTAGTTGGGTGTGATGAATTTTGAACTTTTTGAATGTAAAAAGTATTACCGGCTGAAATCTAAGTGTTATATAAGGTATCGCAAAAATTGAAATTGGATAAAACGAGATCCCCACACAGCAGTTGTTTTGTTAACATTCTATTTCCATAGACAGTTTTTAACACGGCATAGGAACGCTGAACACAGCAATACTATATGCAACTACAGATGGAAACAATCTCACTTTCAAATGTAAGCAAATAAAAAGAAATAAACTTTTGAATAATTATTACAACAATATATTTATTGAAATTCAACTGATCATCAAGTACGAGAGCCAAATTACACTAGATTTTAAAGGGATCTGGATATTGTCCACCAATGTTATGTTTCGAAAATTCGTATTACTTCTAAAATTTTTGGTTCCAAACAAAATTATATCGGTTTAATTATTTTTAAATATAAAACTATGCAGATAGGTTTTTTTGCTAAATGCATAGAGTGCTACGACGAGATGCTACAAACTTTTGTTTTCTCAAATATTTATGCATATAATTTCAACATCTGTTCGAAGTGAGCACCATTTTCCTTCATACGAAGAGTTATGCGATTCCTTGTATTTTGTTGAACATTTGCCAACATTTCGGGAATAGAATATTTGTGGAATATACACGTTACGGATGGCTTTAAGAAATTCATCCAGAAAATTTCTTCATAAACATTTGTATTTAGCTAAATTGCGAAACTTTTAGACAACTTTCAGTAGGTTCTTATTTGTTTTACTGCTGAAAATACTTAGTGTGCGATGCTTCATGTATATAAATCTATTTGTTTTATGTTGAACTCTAATCAACATTTGTCTGCTTATTTTCGCTATTTAGTTTCATCTATAAGTGCTCGTTAACTTGGTAGACAGAGTATGTAGGAAAATGACGGTTACTTCCAGTAGATGCTGAAATTATATCAAAAAACGGCAACTTTTACAGATTAGTTTTAATGAATATATTTAACGAAACAAAAGCTCGTCGCAATACTCTATGTTTTTAAATAAAGAGTTACCACAGTTTCTCTATTAAATTCTGAAAAAATATAGAGAGTGTTCATTGAGAAAAATTGAAATAGCATTAGTCAAACATCGCAACGATTTCGATGGGCATTTTGTAGACGCTAATTGATATACGAAATGTTTCGATCTATTGCCGAACACTTCAAGAAATACTTAATTGGACAAAATTTGAATCATTGCTCTGGCGTATAAGACATTTAAGATATCCGCCGTTAAAGAAATAATGTGATTTCTCAAAAACCTAAAATTATCTCAATTATCTTAAAAACTAAGACAGGTAATATTAAAAAAAGTTGCTCGAGAAAGGAATTTTCTTCCACCCACGTACTAGGTGAACACTCTGCATATGTGTTTATTTAAATTGCTTATTTATATTCTGAAAGGCACAGACGCTAATACAAATAATAGCACTGCTTCTACATCTGTACGCATCAGGTGGCCAAATAAGAATGGCAGCCGGCTATATCTCAGAAACTAGTAATCGCAGAGCTTTCGGGTGAATTTTTTTTTAATAAATGTGGCCAAAAGAAAATACTCTCAAATCCTTTTGAGGTTTGTAAGATAACCAGTAGATGACGTAACAGGCACGACTAAGTTTAAAATTAAAGTTTCCATGGCATTTTGCCTAATTAAGAGTTATCGAAAATTCTAACAACCTTTGGTCTCGTTTAAAAGAGTTTTATTTAATCTATCAAATACAGTTTTGGTCTAGTTCTTATGAATTGTATCTTCACCACTAGAGGACGTTATCTGCCTTCGTAACAAAGAGAGCTGCTTTTCGCAAAGATTTCAGATAGAACGATATGTTTCTTTTCACGCGGAAAAGTGGAGAATTAAAAACTTAAGATGCCAGTGGAAACCGTTGTTATAAAGTCAGATAACGCTCTCTAATGGTGAGAATACAATTCATAAGAATTAGACCAAAGTTGCATTTGCTAGATCAAATAAAGCTCTTTTAAACGAGAGCAGGATTGTTAGAATTGGTTAAGTCTAATAGAGGTAACCCATATTTATTTAAAAAAGCAATTAACGTCTCCCTATCACTGTAGTTTAGAAGATACGACAAAATGTGCTTAACGCAAAAGAAAAGCAATCGAGTTGGAAATAAAATACATACATTTTTAATAACTCTTAATTAGACAAAACACAATGAAAACTTTAATTTTATACTTAGTCGTAACTGCTACGTCATCTACTGGTCATCTTACAAACCTCAAAACCGTTTCCATTTCTCTTGGCCACATTAACTAAAAAATATTTTACCCGAAAGCTCTGTGATTACTAGTTTCTGAGACATACCCGGCTGCCATTCTTATTTCGCCGTCCGGTGCAATACCTAACAGCATGCCACTGCCATTGTCACAAATTTTGAAATCTCGGATGTTATTAAATATTTTGTTTTGTTTCTGTACATACATGTACAGTGTATTGTCACGTCTGTGACCATTCCAATGGAGAAACCTTCTTCGGCAAAGCCGTCGTTATCTCGGAAGAGGATCTGCACGAATGGCACGAGGAACCAGCGACGGATTTTAAATTATTAAAACTTATATCGAAGTGTAACAAGAATGACGCGAGGCATAACTTGCGCCAACATGCACAAAATTTATCTTTCGTATCTATAGGTACATACGTCGGGATATATTTAGGAACGTCCGTGTGTTTGCGGAATGAGTTGAGAGTTGATCGCGTACCCATGTCACAGAAAATAAAACCGACATGACAAGTAAGCCAGCAGATTTGGAAAGCTTAAGTATTCGTTTGTATTCTATGTAATTAAGCTACACAATACAACTATTTGCATATTAAGTACATTGGCCCGTAGTTTGTTAATTGGTTGCGGTTTTTTGTATATCTTCTATTTATTTAGGATTTAATTTCCTGTTAGCATTCCATTCTGTTCCTTACAAAAACAGTTTTGGGACCACATCTTTTACAGAAGAGTTGGTTTTTACCGAGAGAGAAAAACGAAAATTGTGTAGACTTGCAAGATCCCTTACCGATCTACCAATAATGATTGGTAAGGTAATTGACATATTATAGGTACAAATTTGCGAATTCGAAAGAGAAATTAGAAAGTATTCAGGAATTACATTGAACAAGAAAAAAAAGAAAAGGGGCTGGTGAAAGGCCCATAAACAAATGCTTACAATTAAAAGGCGAAATTTTACTTTGAAAAGAAACCGAAATAAAGAAATCAAGGTTTTTCGTCAATAATACAGCCAAAATGAGAGTTAATTATCCTTCTTCACGAAAAAAAAATATATAAATGAAGTGGCACTGACAGATTTTCACTTAACCACCCATACTTTGCTAGAAACATAAAGAAACCCCGTTATTTTTAATCTTTTTGAGAATAATTAACCTACTAAATGGAAATAAGCGCCTTTTCTTGGCAAGGAAATGTAAACTCCAGAGATTTTCAATCATCGTTTTATTCCACATTTTCTGTTCAGTTTTTGTAATTGTTTTATTTTCTTATTAAGTACTTCATAGTATATTCCTTTATATATACATATCTATGTAGTTTTCAAGTCTGCAAATGCTAGCGCAGATTATTTTGGATAAAATGGAGCATCTATACATAAGAATGTGGTACTGTTTTAAACATTGCATTAGCGCACGTTCTTCCAGGATTTACCTTAAAGCGTTTTTACACGGGCAGTTAAAATTATCGAATTGGCGGCAACTATTAGAGATTTCTGTTACGATAACATCTTACGCTCTATTAGCTATTAATGATTGAATGAAGATTATAGAACGCTTTGTCCTTCCAGAAGATCCTTCCAGAAGGGCGATTGTACATAAGATTTGATCCTACTGGAAGGATTCACCCTCTTTATGGCACTGTACGTCTAGCAGGGCTGTGGGATAAACGAATTACGCCAACGTTTCCAGTAGCGTCGTTGGAATTTGTTGTCTATGTCCCAAGGTTCGTTAACAAATTTAGTTTTAGATACGCTTTCCACTGTTCTTCAGCCCTGAATAATCATTCCCAAATAGAGATTTTCTCAAAGAATTATCTGTTACTGGAGGATAGAATTCTGTCGCAAAAATTGCGACACTCTAGTTGAGAATTTCACCGTAACTGATTAACATCAAACGCAAGCACCCGTTGTTTTCGGTTGTGCTAATAGACAAAAGTGTGCTCTTTCATTTCAAGTGCAATTAGGTCCCCCAAGTGCTTTAAAATTGAGCGTGAAACGGTAGGACCGCGAGTACATTCTGTCCTTCCGGTATGACATGTACCGGGTGGCCAAATAAGAATGGCAACCGGATATATCTCAGAAACAAGTTATCATAGACCTTTCGAGTAAAATCTCTTTTAATCAATGTGGCCAAAAGAAAATGCCGAAAATCATTTTGGAGTTTGTAAGGTGACCGGCAGATGACGTAACAGTCACGACTAAGTATAAAATTTAAGTTTCCATTGTGTTTTGCCTAATTATGAAAATATATGCATTTTATTCCTAACCAAATTCCCTTTCCTTTGCATTAAATACATTTTGTCGTATCTTCTAAAGTAAAGTGGCGGGAAGACGTCACTTGCTTTTTTAAGTAAATATTCGTTATTCATGTTAGGCTTAGCCGATTCTAATAATTTTGGTCTCGTTTAAAGGACCTTTATTTGATTTACCAAATGCAGTTTTGGTCTAGTTCTTAGGAATTGTACCTTCACCACTCGAGGGCGTTTTCTGAGTTTCTGACAAAGAAGGCGGTTTTACGCAAAGATTTTAAATAGAGCGATATATTTCTTTTCACGCGGAAAAGTGGAGAATTGAAAACTGATGCCACCGAAAACCGCGTCTCGATATCTTTTCTTTAACCGAAGATATTACGAAAGAATTAAAAAAATTGTTGCACCTGGGTGATGCGGTTTTGCTGACTGTCTGATATTTTATTTAAACTTCTAAATATACCGTAGTCGGGGTAACTTTAGGACTGGGGGTATAACTTTAGGACAGCGGGTAATTTTCGGCTTTCGAATTTCAAGCCAATGCTATTAATTACCCGCTGTCCCAAAGTTACACCCCCACAAAGTTATCCCGGACTACGGTAACCATATTAGTAAAATTAAAAGGAAATATACCTTCTTTCTAAGATACTTATTTAGTTTAATGCCTTATAAATAAACTGAATCTATTTTTTTAGCGATTTCAACTTGAAAGAAACAATAAAAATTTGATGCCCCTTTGTAGAATATAACATAAATGAATTAATAGCTTTCCAGATGTTCATTTTCTATGCATAATTCAATTCTTTGTCGAGTGGACAAAATAGTTGCCTCGAGTTCTACTTGTGAAATGATCCGAATTGCATTTCTTATTCTGTCTTCTGCCTTCTCTTGTAATGGGCCCGGTAGCAAAGATGAGGTTCTTTATTCTTCGCCAGAAATAAAAATCTAAGCAAGTTAAGTTTCGAGACCTAACTGGCCATGAAGATACACTTACCTACCCGCCTGTCAGGATATTTAAGAAGTTCCGAATATTTACCTCAAAATGCCCCCAGCTTAAAATAGCAGACAGTCAGCAAAACCTCGTCGCACGGGTGCAGTAAATTTTTAATTTTTTTCGTTAATATCTCCGAAGAGAAATCTTTCCCGAGTAAAAAGAAACATATCGCTCTATTTAAATTTTTTGCAAAAAGTCGTTTTATTTGTTATAAAGTCAGAAAACGCTCTCTACTGGTTTGGGTACAACGATTTCAAATTACACATTTCCAGATTGTAAAATTATGCTAAGGTTTGCCGTCTAGCATCGCCTTGAAGTGTCATCGTTATATATAAGCAACCCCCGCGAACCTTACAAATGATTGAATAACCGGATTTAATTTGGGAAAATGTTATTTTCTGTCAAATAGATTTATTTACTACGTATTCTGGGAATATTTACTTCAAAATCAAAGACCGAAAGAACATAAAGCGAAGAAGAGTTATGTTTTCATTTCCCCATGATTATCGTTGGCTGAGACTATTTACTGATGGAATGTATTACGCTTTTCACTAAAATAAACAAAACACCAAATAGTAAAAATACTAATGCCAATAATTTTTGACATCTTAATTCATGACTTTCCCAATTTACTTATTGATCCCAGGCGAATCTACGACCTACAGTTGCAAAACACAATGTTTTGTTTTATGTGTCTTGAATTCGTATCGCTAAAGCTGTAAAAGAAGTTATATAGAACCTCACGTATCTACCTTTAAACCTTTCTGAAAAATAATCGCATAAAAATAAGATTACGTGAAATACTTTGCTACTGCACATAATAAAATTTCGCATTAACTTAGCCGCATTTATAAGTGCATATCGTTTCGAATTGAAGTCGTAGATGTCGAGTAATAATAAACATCTAGAAAGGTTATTTTCTCTTTACATAAATATTTATTTATGTACATTAAGTCTCCGCGGTGAGGCCGGGCAATAAAAAGCTCATATCAAACCCGATAAATTTTATATTGTGGTAAGGCATTCTCCCCCACTGAACGTATAAAGAAATTTATTATCGAATAAAATAATTATGCACCACTTGGGATACCGATTCTTATTTTGAAGTCAGCATGGAGACGTCCACCAGGAAGCGGTATTATGTTGTTAGTTTTCTTTATCGTTCGCCGTATTAGAATATAGGGGAAATTAACATACAACTCCGCGAGACCGACCAGAAACCAAACAGAAAGAAAAAAAAATAGTCCTCAAAATATGGTCAAACTTGTAGCTTTATTTCACAACCGCATATACAACAATGGAAACAGACTACAATGACCGATCGTAAATTATACGAGTTTACCGTTTTATTACCATCAAATTTATATTCAATTACCAAAAGTAAAGTCATAAAGTTGGAGAACCTATGCACGGGCTTCGTGGTGGTCATTAGAAAAAAAGGAATGAGAACTACGGCATGCTTACGGGAGGTGTACGATATGAGCACGAGAATGCAGACAAGATTTAAGAACAAAATTTCACGTGGCTCATAATCTGCGGGAGTTTGTTTATGTAATTATCGGTTAGGACACGTATTTTAAATTTACTATCCATAAATAAGTATAAATTATGCTACACGTTGTATGCGGTGGTGCATTGGATTTATTCCTCGAAGGTCAAAAAGTTTATTTTGGGCCATGCGAAGACGAAAAACCCACTGCCGATGATAAAGACATCGTGGTTCGTCACATGCATACTATGGAAGACGCTAATAATTGCCATTTCAATGACAAATCGGATTTCGCCACAACAATGTTATTTTTCAATTTGTAATCACATCAATAATAATAATAATGCCACTTGGAAAATGTGTACTTAGAACGGAGTAATACAAGAAGTATTATAAGGAACTTAAGCAGAAAACCCAAGTCCACTGGTATGTCTATCTTGGATATTACTTTATATAAGTACTTCAGACTTATTTGTATTTACTTATTCTTGCTAAATAAAGATCTAATTTCCACTATCACTTTTCCATTCATCAAAACCATTTTTAAGCTATTGCAAAAGCTTCTTCGCCAAATCCTATTTTACCATAAGTTGAAAGTTGTGACAAATGCCACCCCAATAAATTAAAATGTGGAGGGGGGAGGATAATAGGGGTCTAAACTTAATCTGGCTTACTTATCTTTAGCGTAGTGTATTTTTTTTTATTTTATATTTAGGAAAAGCCTATTATGAGTATCACGCCGTAGATCAGGATTGTCAACATAGGGGTAAAAGCCTTGAATGGAAAATCCTATCAATTCTTGTCAATCCTTTTATCCATAAAACTCTTCAGTCCATATATTTTGGCGGTTATAGGATTCCACTCGACGGTTTATAATTAAAGTATTCCATATATACAGCATGTCCTGAAGAAAAGAAAACACAGCAAACAAAATTTAAATGTTGTTTTGTGAATTAATTCTTTAAAGTAGGGATTGAAAGAGTTTCTGCAGCCATCTTATTGGTTTATTTTCAATTTGGTGGGCGTTTAGAAGTTCCCTTTCCATTTTACAATAAAAATATATTGGTGCACTCTTAAGTAGGTGTATAAATATTTCTTTTATTTACACCTCCCAAATACAGTTTTTTAATGTGCACAACAAAAAACGGTGCATTTTAAAAACCTTTTAAAGATCTTCCAATTGGCCGATGTTTCATGTTTTTTTGGCTAGGTTTTTATGTTTTTATATCCTCCAGACCTTAGGATTGCTATTATTGGATAATATTTAAAAAGAAAGCCCGTTAAAAATCTTAAAATCTATATGTGGGGTCTGCGGTGATTCATCTGCAAGTGGGCGTGTTAACATACTCTATTATTCCGACTTTAGGAAATTGCTTAAAAGATAAATTCCTTTTTAATATGCAAACACATAGTTTTAACTTCAATAATAAAAACAACACGTGGATACAATTTCATGGCGGATTACTTTTATTGGTTACTACTGATTTTGAAGGCAAATTAGGTAGTAACTGTTGTATTACCCATTTTTTTACCTAAAAGCTTAATATTCTTAGATTAGCATAATGTTGACAGAATATTTACTTTTACCTGAACTAAAATTCAGCAGCCCATTTGGTATAAATCCTTGTTCACCTCCTCTCGTTGTCCTTTTAACACCGATTTCTTCAATATCCTAGAACTGCCATTCCAGGATATTGCTGTGCAATGGCTACTATGTATGTATGTATGTTTCATCGGTGTAAATAATGATGCCACCTTTCTTACGGTACTCAGTATTTTTTTAGATACTCAGTTCGTTTGAATCGAATCTCATATCTTTCCATTAAAATACTGTAGTTGTCATCTGTCTTTCTCCATCTAGAACTTTATTAATCATGAAATAAATTATAAAATATTTTATATATAATTTTACCTGAATCCCATAGCTCGCATTAAAGATCACAATATTTTTTTAGATCCTTTAAAGGATAAGCTTATTTCCTTAATTCTCTTAAGAAGAACTGTAACATATTAATCTATTATAATTATTACATAATATATTTACATGTTCACTTACAATCCAAAGTAGTAATTCTTTTGGCAAACAACACTAAAGTATCGGCACACTCCAGATAGCAGCTGGAGCAACCAAGGGAACTCGGTGCGCGCCTGTCTGATACGATGCGTAAACATCTGCCGGGTGGCAAATTCGTACACATTCATCATCGCTAGCGCGGCGTATACATGTGAATTAAATCAGGCGAGCGGAATACTAGTTATTCAAAAAAATTTTTAATTAAAAATGTCCAGCGTGCGCAAGGCTAAACAACAACCCTTTGCTGATAAAGTAAAAAACTTTATCTGTGAGTTTCCAGATTTGTTGTACGATAGTGCTAAAATAGTTCGTAAAATGTGCGAGAAAACTTTGATGTGCTGGCAAAAGAACGACTGTAGGAAGCATGTAAATAGAACAGAAATAGAAAAAACGGCGCGTCAAATAGAAATGATTTTATTTTCGATTTACTTGTCATGATGATAACATGTAATTTGTCACTTAACATACTGGATAAGAAATCGTTTAAGAACTTTTGGAACAAATACAACCAGGAGTTCAAGTTGCCAACTACGGCAACAGCACGTATGCATGTTTTATTTGTACGCAAAGAGGTGGAAAATAAAATCATATCCACATTAAAAAATCAGTTGCTTTGGTTGTGTGTTGACGAGACAACAGATCGTAAAAAAAATTCTATTATACATGTTATAGTTTGTGTACTGGATCAACATAAACCGACATTTCCACTGTTACTAGCTAGCAGAAGATTACAAGGGTGTACTAGTGCAGCAATTACGACTGTAATACTTACTACGTTAAAAAACTTTGAAGTCTCAACACGTCAAGTGTTGATACATGTATTACATCGGCAGATGTCGAACGATCTTTCTCCAAATATAAACAAATTTTTTCACCACTGCGAACACGGTTTCACGAGACAACTATTGAAATATATCTAATGCTATTATTTTTTTACGATTCTTATCCACTGGGTTATAATACTGATGATGGTGCTTCTACTTCTCATGTTCATAATTCCAATGCAATCCGCCAGCCTACGTGATTACGCTGGTTAAGAGGGTGAGTGTTTCACAGCCTTACAGATATTATAATTCTTGATTAGTTTTTGTATTATTATTCGCTTTATTACTTCTTTCTCTGTATTATAATTATTGAAGAAACCGCACGCCTATGGCGCGACGAACGATGATCTTACTCTAGTTATTAATTCATCCGGAACAGCCGTTTTGACTCATAGGTTCCCATTCCCAATTCTCAACCGTATGACCGAATGTCGTAATGGTTTGTATGGATGTTTTGAATGAGAGAATACGCTGGTATAGTTTTGGGTCTTTGATTAGTTTAAAGAAACTCAGACCAATGTCTTTAGTTAACTCTAATAAACACACACTTGAGGAAGGAGCTCAATTCTGGTTTGCTATACTTTGGTTAGTATTTTCACCAAAAGTGCAGAATAATACAAATATTTATACAAAAATGCGTTTCTTGATACTTTGCCCACGTGTAATTAAACTAGCGAACCCTTAACAAGAATATAGTGCATGCGATATTATGTTTAACATGCATTTTTAAAGAATATTGTGGTGGAATTAAGAAATTATAAGAATTTGTCTAAATTAGCTCTTCCTATGAAACAAAATTGTTGGAAGTAGATGTAGATATTTAAACAATGAAAAGCTTCTTCAATTGGAAAAAAAATCATGGATATAATTTGCGTTGAAAATAGATACTTCTTTATAACAAATATTTTAATTACCATTGAATTTACAAGCATATAAATTAAAACTAGAATCAGTGTAGTAGTTTTAATGTCCTTATTACGCAGAGCCATTTAATATTTCTCAACTATATTCGTCTACCAAACTGTGTTTATTTCCAAAATAATTGTGTTTTATACATTTTTGGCATTCAGTAGTAAGGGTTCAATAAAATTACTACATATCTTTTATTACTAAACATACTGTACACTAACCAACCAAAATCACACTACAAGTGAGTTCTTTTGGTGTAGACTAACACTGCAGTTACTGTTGAAAAGCACTGTGTACAGTAAAATAATTCACACTGAAAATGATGAAAAAACAGTACGTAAGTGTTGATTTCGCATTATTAATGCAATTACCGATTTACAATAATAGTGAATGTGATCCTTCATAGTAAAGAGGGAGACGGGGTCAACAAAACAAATCATGAGATATTGATATATTATTCTATATACGTCAAAGATTCAGAAAAAACAAGATTTGGGCAAAATGTTTTTATATACCAAACATATATTGAACTATAAAATCCGATAATAGCGAAAAATCAGTATAAACCAATCATTATCTCCAATTTTATGCTGGTTTCTAACAGCTTGCAAAGGTTTCCTTGAAAATAAGCTACTGCAGAATGTTGCATTTGGCCCATACTTGGACCCACATGTCTGTTCTATAAAATTTGTGGTCATATCTTTTTATCCGCTAATAACATTTCAATATCAAGAGGGCCATTGCCCACGGGAATAACTGGCAAGGTGGATTTTGTCCTTAAGGTGGTATTTCCTTGGCTGCTTTATTTGTACTCGCAACGTCCTATTCGTCTAAATTTAAATGAACCCATCCATCATCTTCACTTTAGAAATTTGAATCCAATTCCCGCTCATCCACGGCAGTTAAGACGTTAAGATTGCTGTTAGTTCCATAGTAATTTCCCCGCTAAATTTCAAATTCACTCATTTTAAAAATAATAATAATAAACTAAACAGTAGGTAGGGTTTGAAATCACACAAACTACGTCCAAGCCGGATCAACGTTTACAACAGCAGGTGCCTATAGACAAAAATTCACCGATGTAAACATTTCAAAAATGTATTTATCGCTCGGTTCCCCCTTTTACAACGGAGAATCATAAATGATCTCTAGCTATTATGTAACACTACATACTCATAGAGTAAAAAATTTACACTATTTACCTGGAGAGAAATATATTGTAAAATTAAATATAAGTATATTACAGTCTAATATATTTTTTATTAAAATAGGTGACAGAAATATATATTAGCATAATAAAAAAATACATTAAACATTTAATATAGAAATTACTAATATAAAATATTGTGAAAATAGCATTCTTTCCAATTAAAACTAAGAATACAATGTATATGTTAGTTATAAATATAATTTTTATTTAAACCAAGAAAGTCATATGTTTGTAGTTAAAGCTCTGCCCGGATGGACCTACATCGCTCCCGTTATCCGAACAGATGCCAAGAGGAAATTGAAATTGCGATATCTATTGGCACAACAAAAAGGGGCCAATTCCTTTGATACAACCAACACAAGTGTAAACACATGTAAATATATTTTTTTATAGAAAAATATTGTCAATTAGTTTTCACCATATACCGGGTGTCCCAGATTTTGTTGCAGAGCCAATATGATGGTTATCTGAATAGATAGATTATTTTTTGGAAAGAAAATATAGGATACGAAATGTGCTTAAAGGTGCATCGTACGATATTAATACAGGGTGGTCCACATGTAACCCAATGAATGAAAATTGTCTTTCAAGTAGCAAGCCTTATTTTCTATCACATATTCTGATCTTCCTTGTTTTTCGCTTGACAACCGTGTCATTTACTTATTTACTTTGCGGCATTTTAAAGTTATTCATAAACATAAATAACAACTTTTTTGCAATCTAATTTTCATAAATTAAAGTACATTTAAGATATAGGCTTAATAGCATAGCGAAATACAAACTAAAAAAACAAAAATTATAAATATTGTTCAAACATACATTATACATTGTTAGAAATAAAATATCTCATATGATAAAACTAAAAATAGGTAATAAATTACAACTGTTCAAATTGTCCTCTTCCTGCCTTGACACAGGCCTCATACCTCCTCATCAATTCTCTCGTACAAGAGGCACGTACCATTTCAGAAGTTACACCTCGACAAGCCTGGATGATTTAATGTTTTAAATCATTGAGATTCCTTGGCGGAATAACATAAACAACATCTTTCCATAGCCCCAAAAGAAGGAATGGAGAGGTCTGGAGATCGAGCTGGCCATCTTAAGGGACCTGCCAATCCAAGAATCTTGAAACGTGTGATTTAAAAAACTTGTAATTACTGCATTGTAATGTGGTGCATACTGCCACCACATTGTTACCCTTTCTTCAAGTGAAATTTCCTCTAAAAGTTCTAGCAAGTCTTGAGCTAAAAAAATTAAGATATCTTTCACCCCCAAGAGTAACACTGTAAAAATATGGTCTAATTATAGGGCCATTGAAGAGTCCACGCCAAGCATGTGTACCACATATTGTTTCAAAATTTGTTTCCCTGACCCATTTTGGATTTTCAACTGACCAACAATGAATGTTGTTCTAATTAACAACGCCATTATGGGGAAAACGAGATTCATTACTCCATAAAATTCTAAGAAATCAGGTATCTCATTTATTAAAAGATGCATTGAAGTAATAAATTCCAGTCTCCTATCAAAGTCGGCAGGACGAAGCCCATGCACTGAATGCATTTTGAATGGATAATATTTATTTTGTTTGAAAGTTCTGTGTATTGAAAGTTTACTAACACCTAATTCGTTCGCTACATTTCTTAAAAAAACGTTAGAATTAATATCAATGTACGCCAATACATTTACAACATTCTCTTCATTTCTAGCACTATTCGCATGACGCATATGTTTCAATTACGAAGGAAATGAACCAGTTCTCATTTTTGCTTCAATGTACTGAAAAGCTCTGGGACAAGGTACTCGACGTCCTAGAAATTTTGCTCTGTCTCGAATTTCCGTTAAGCGATCATTTTTTCCACACTCTCCACAAACAAAAACCATATCAACATATTCATTAGTATTGAAAGTAAACGATATTTTTTACCAGAAAAAGTTAATTGGATGACAGCTGCTTAAGTATAATACTTACGTGGCAGATATATTTATTTTGGCAATAGTAGCCATAGCTACTTATTTTCCGCATACAGGAATCAAAGAAATGTTCAGTTGAAGTGTGTTTGTTGTTTTCCAAAGGCGTAAATAGTTTGATAATATTCGATGTTTGAAAGAAACGTAAATAAGTAATTTTATTGGGCTATTTTTTACCACCCTATAGATGCACCTTTAGATATACCTATTAAATATACGAGATGTTCAGTATTGAATACCAGACTTTGAAAAATCGAAACACCGGAAATTTATTTTTTTTTAATGGCACTGTTTGTTTTCTGTATCCACCGTATAAAAGATTTATATCTCTAGCGTTTTTGTATAATTTGGGTCTTATACTCAAGTCATTTCCGGTGCTAATATTGTTTGGTTACTATGACAACGATAAACAAAAAGATACTGACCTTTTTAAACTATTGAGCCCAAGCAGCTAGTTGCTGTCAAAGGCAAGTCTCGCATTTGGATATCACATTCAAACAGTTTCTGGTGTTAACATTGCTTGGTTGCCGTAACAACAGTAAATAAAACATACTAAGATTGATGATCTTAAATTGTTGATTCAAAATTTCAAGTTTAAGTAAAGGAGAGTTATGTAATAGGTATAATTTATATATTAGGAAAAAGCGAAACAAATGCTGCATTTTAGCTAGTAGGATCGATGTCCACAGCCGAAAAGAGAATTATAATGCTTTGCGTCTTTTTAGCGGAAAAAAAACAAGGGGGACAATATTTCAATAAAAGTTCATACAGGCTAACAGAAACGATGCAAACGTAAATATGCCAGTATAAATTTAAAATCAAAACAAAAAATTAAAAAAAAACAATAATATGTAGCACCATTGAAATACACTATGAACAACGTAGTTCTACGTTTGTTTTAAAAATGTTGCCTACGTCGCGAAAACGACCAATGTTGGACAAAGTTATAGAATTTATAGCAGAAATGCCTGACCTAAATTATGATGGCGTTAAAATTCAACGTGTAGTTTGTAATATCCCTTTAATGTGTTGATCCAAAAGGGATTGTGTACGTCACGTAAATAGTAAACAGCATTCTTTAAAAAAATTGCACACGGCACTATGACAAGTTTAAATTTAGACCTATAGATGCACCTGGAAGCACATTTCTTACCCTAGAATTTCATCCCAAAAAAATAATCTCCTATCTATTCAAATAACCATCATATTCGCTGTGCAACAAAATCTGGGACACTCGGCATATGTATATTAGAAAGCAATATACAATATATTTAAATGGTTTAATATATTATCGTATTTATTTTAAATAAATCATGTATAACACTCAGCAAAAAATTATATTCAAGGTAAATATAATTTTCTTAATAAGAAATATTGTAAGCTTGGTGAACCTCCAGAAACCGGGCGTAGTGTGTAGTTGCAGCGTAAAAAAATGTGACTGTGTGTCAACACATAACGAGATAAAGTAATAATATTCATTACGAGCACTTGCTTAGTGAAAGTAAGTAAATATTGTACAAAGTGTGTAGAAATATTCTGTGATTTTTAATATTGCACTGTTATTTTCATTCACCATTTACGTAACACTCGTAGATATACGATAATATCCCATATTACTTGCAAAATTTGCTCGGATTATAAGCTGAAAATTGTATATTATTGGATACGCATTGATAAGCATCTTTATCCGCAGTTCTCCACACAATCCAATCGCACAATACGCTTCTAAATCGAATGTAAAATAGACAGCCTTCTATTATCGTACACACGCGTGTCGAAAAAACATAATATTAAATTTAATTTTTTCTTTCGCTACAGCTATTATAGCTATAGCGTGTCGCAGCTCGCATGGAAGCAATATAATACGTCTAGATTTAATTTCAGATCTGTTCGTGTTTTTATTCGTCGCCGTTATTGAAATAATCCCTTAAGACGGGATTCTATCGGCTTGACCTGCCGGAGACTTCAACGTTCAATGAAGACACATCGCCTCTCTCGCACTTCGTCCGGCGAATGCACAATGAGGAATCTAGTCGACAGCAAGACGATTGTGTTTGCTTTGTAGAAAAAAAGCGCGTTGTCATCGTTTTGGGAGCGTCCAGAGTGAAATGCGCGCATGCTACAAATATCATCATCAGCAGCCGCGTCAAAACATTTCATTACTTGACAGTTTGGCTATTGATCTCCGCCGGACAATAGTTCACGAATTTAAAAGGCACGTGTGTTCTCTCTCTCTATACTGGCACCTATGGAGTACATGTGATGTTACTTATATTTGTAATATTCAAAATTATTTTATATTTAAAACATGAAATAAATGGAAATATAAATTTGTGCATAACTAAGAAAATAACTTTAAAGAATTACTACAAAAGATGTATGTATTATACAGATATCTTCTGTACTCTTTTCTAGCTTAAAAGTCTTAAAATTTGTGCGGATCCTCGATGGTTCGTCACATTACTAACAGTGTCCTTCACAATTCCTAGTTAATTACGAACGTTTCCCTCACAAATAAGTATCAAGCGCATCAGCCGAAATGTTCTGCTACAATTTGACGAATTATCTAGAAGCATCCATTACAATTCTCTTCAACTTTCGTGAAATAGAACCATAGATCATCCAAAGTGAAATATAAATTCTAGAACAAACGCCTTTACATGAAGGCTTTAGTCTACTTTCGGAAATAAATAGATTATCATTCATTACTATAGAGGGTAGTTACTTTAGTTTTGCATATAGCCGCGTAAAGGGCGTCACCAATGAAACATCACCTGTCAAAATTAATTTCAATATTTGTTGAACTTAAGTTCAAAGTTTCATCAAAATCATGGCAAGTGATTTGGCTACAGCAAATTTTTAAATCTGACAAGACACTCGAAAAATTGAATTTTCGCGCAATATTTTTTACGGAGAGGATTATCTGAACATCAACGTCTCGCCGAGTTGGTGTCTGCTTTTGGTAATGAAGCACCATGTCAATCGACAATTTCTCGCTGGTGATATATCGCGAGATTGAGACATCTTTAAGCATTTCAAAGACATTAATCCAAAAACTTCTGCGTAATAAATTGGCTTTGAGAAGGTTAGTTTTCTGTTGGATCCAACATGTTTTAACTGAAGAACAAAAGGCGACCTTAATTGGCGAAAAGCTTTGAGGCGGTTCAACAAGGCAAGCTCAAAAATGTTTATAGTATGGTGAATGGTGATGAATCATAGATTTATTTCTATGAACCCGGAACCAAACGTCAGCTCTATGGGTGTTCCAAGATGAAAAGAAGCCAATAAAAGCCAACAAAGTTAAAGTGTACGAAGGAAATAGTCGCAACATTTGTCCCAATTTCGGGTCATGTTGGTACAATTCCTTTAGAGGATCGAAGAACGGTTGATGCCGGTTGGTATGTAACCGTTTGTTTACCAGAAGCGATTGCCGTGCTCCGAAGATTCAACCGACAATAACGAATTATCGTCCACCACGATAATGCGAGTTCACATAGAGTTCTAAAGATAATTGAGTTTTTAGAGCAGCAAAAGGTCGGGCTACTAGATCATCCTCTGTACAGTCCTGACCTAAGTGCCAAAGATTTTTTTACATTTCCTAGAATCTAGAATGGGCGCGTGGCCAACGGTTCCAGTCGCCGGAAGAAGCAGTCGATGCCTTTAAAACGGCTATTTTGACTGTTCCAACTAGCATGACTAGCATAACTGTTTTAACAGTTGCTTGAAAAGAATTAATTTTTATGGAGAATATTTGGAAAAACAATAAAGGACTTTAAGTCGATCTACTGGTTGCTGTTACAGCTATATGCAAAACTAGAAAGGCAACCCTTGTACCTAGTCACACCACAAGCTAATAATGTCCTTGACGCTTCCTTAACCGTTTAACTCGATCCTCACCTTAAATCAGCTTCGGGTTTCCTTTACTCACCATGGTAACATAAGTATTGTGTAAAATATAAATAATTTATACGCCGACCGTCGAACCGCACGCACATTTCCAAATTATATAATACGCCTCGGATAGACTGAAATAATAATAACAATTAATATTCGCCGCCGTCGTGATATCGCGTGATAAAAGAGTTATTGAACGCGCCCTCTATCAACATAAAATATATTCGTTGTAACGAGACTCGGGTTACATCACATAATTCGTGGCCAGTAATTAACGGCGAAGATATGATGAGTATCCTCAGACATGAAATTGTTGCTGTTCTCTGGTCGTTGTTGTTGTCGAGGAAAGGCATATAGCACGTGAACGGATGTTGGATGGCCCGCAGCAATCGGGTTTTTTTTTGTCTCGCGTTTCTTATACTGACTGGTCTAAGTACAATAGATTTTCAGTGAGCTGGGATCTGATGTTGTGCGGGTGAACAGAGGCGTACGTCACACCTTGACTTTGTAACTTGAAACGTTGAAACTGATTCACTACGTCGTTAATTTGTTTTCTTTTTTCCTGTGTGAGTTAATTCGCGAGGTACATCATTTCGTTGAATTCTGTTTTTGTTGCTATATATTTAGCTATAAAAATAATTATTTTTTATGAACTTGCGTCATTAAAGTAACTCTTCCTGCTTTTAGCAGGTATATTATTTTTGTAACTTATTCATATATACGAGAATGGTATGATAAATACCTCTGTTAAAGAAGACAACGCGATTGCTTTACATTTAGTAAATTTATTTATCTCCGTGTAGCACTATACACTTAGTCCGGCGATGTTCTTAACTTTTTAAGCCATCCAGATAATAGGATTTGTCGAATTCTGCAATGACCTCTTTATTTGACGTGAACCACTTTCCACCAAGCCATTTTGTTCAAGTTTGAAAAATGAAAGGAGTCACAGAGAGCCAAATATGATGAATATAGCTGTCGCAATTGCCGATGAGTGGGCGTTATCATGATGGCTAAGAATTTTTTTTTCGCTAGGTGGTGCCTTCTTCTTTTTAATTCAGCATCAAATCAGTTCAATTAGCATTGTACTATCCCATAATTACCCTTTTCTTCTCCAAATAGTCAATGCAGATTATGCCTTGCGAATCCCAAAAAATCATCAACATAACTTTTCCGACTAATGGAATCGTCTTCGCTTTCTTTGATGTACGTTCGCCGGGGAAAACCTATTTCGCCTGACTGACTGACTCTTGGTTTCTGGCGTGTAGGGACCTCGTGACCTAGTGCATCATGTACAGTCACCTAACGTTGTAGAAACTCTCTCGTATTGCATTTAAACATGTCCAAACATTGCGCGATTCCGCTTTTGATCAACTGTCAGCAGACGCAGCACCCATCTCGCCGACAGCTTTCTCATATTCAATTTTTCGTGAAGGATGTTTTGCAAACGTTCAGTTGAGATGTTTACCATATTAGCAACCTCTCTAATTTTCATCCTGCAGCGGTCTGCTAACACGATATCGTGAACTTTATTGTTCGTCCGTAGTCACCTCAATGGGACGACGTGGTCACCCCTCATCAAGGACGAATGTTCGACCACGCTTAAATTCATTAAGCGAGTATCTGATGGTATCTGCATTTAGTTTATTAAAATTAAGTCCAAGAGCATACTTGACTTTGAGGGAAACCTTTGCGCTGCCTTCAAGAAAAGGTTAATGCATTTATTAAAGAACGTGCTCTTCAATTGTGGCATAAACAACGCCACAATGCGATGCGTAAAGACATCTGTCTCTGCAATGGATACTTTTGTTGATACTATCGAAAAAATTGTAGATGTACCAAGTACTAGTTCGCAAAATATGGTGGTCGGGACAATGCAGAACCTAATTCCTTTGTCAAATTTCAAATGTATTTCAGAAGAACAGGTAGCTCAAATAATGAACAGCGTTAGTAAAAGTACATCGGTGGACGAAGTAGATTTAAATATAATTAGGCTAGGAGGAAATACTATGCGGAAAATCATCAAGCTAATTATTGATAGGTCCTTGGATGAAGAAGAAGTTCCTAAATTGTGGAAACTTTCTACTGTGACCTCCATCCCAAAAGTGGTGAATACAAACAACGTGGAAGAATTCCGTCCAATAAATTAATTGCCTCTGTTTGAAAAAATTTTGGAGTGCCACGTGAAAAAGCAGCTTTTGGAATATCTTAACGCAAACCAAATATTAATTGATGACCAGCTCGGATTCAGAGAAAAGCATTCTTGCAAAACATCGATACAGTTGGCTTTATCACATTGAAAAGAACTTTTAGATGAAAACAGTGTTTTTGGATTTTAAGAGGGCCTTTGAGACAATAAACAAGGACATTTTAGTGACTAAACACATTTTCTTCGAAGAAAGGTGTTAAGCCCGGTGTTCCGCAGGGGTCAGTGCTTGGGCCTGTCTTATTTTTACTTTATATACATGATATTGTGAGTTGCATGTACCATAGAGTTCCTGTGAACCTTTTCGCTGATGATACGTTGCTGTATATTCATGGTGATGACATCAATAAGTTAAGTGCAGCAATGCAATTTGAATTAAGTAAATTAGAAGAACGGTTAGATTTTAACCAACTATTCGTTAATACTAAAAAAAACTAAGGCTATCGTATTAAGAAACAAAAGTAGTTCAATTAACGTTAAGTTACAGTTATACAACGGCAATCTAGAGTATGTAAGTGAATATAAATGCTTAGGAGTGATAATCGATAATAGATTGACATTTAAAAAATATGCTATTTATACTGCTAATAAGATAAGCAAAACGCTTTAGAAGGGTTGGTCAACATTTGTCAGAAATGGCTAGAATTACTGTATACAGAACTATTATTGCACCCCATTTCGAATATTGCGTTAGTATCTTATATTTCATTAATTTAATCGAGAAGTATACGTTACAAAAATTGCGGAATAAGGCTATGCGAATAATACTAAGATACAACAGATATACCCATGTCTCTGATATATAACTACTTTAAAATTTATGCCTGTAAATCAAAGATTACTCATGATGAATATGCTATCTGTAGAGTTGCTCAACTTGCGCCAACAGCCAGTGGCGGGCGCATAAAAGTTTACACAAAATAAATGGTCAGAAATAAAATATAATACGTGCTCAAACACTTACCGACTTAAGAGTCCTCCGTGAAATCACAAAGAATAATGTCTGTTAAATATCTGCAACATTAGATATGTTTCAACAGTTGTTTCGACAGACCGAGTGCGGCGCTAGGAAAAAATGTGTTTATATGCAGAGAACGAACGTTCTACATCTAGTGACGTTATATTTGCGTAATTAAAATATTCTTTGAAACAACTTAACGGTTCTGTTGACGCGCCTTCACAAATTTATCTTAATGTGCCAAAATCAGAGTCTTTATCTAAAACACTTTCAAACCTTTCTAGAACACAAACACTTTTTGCGTCTTCTACCACCCATAGCTGTGCGTGAACATGTTGCACTATTTGCAGAGATTCCACTAACGACACCGAAGGATTTTGTAATTTTTCTATTGCCTCCACTAGTCCGAAGTAATTGTTCTGAATAGTTTTTAAATCCGTTTTAACCTGACTATCTTGAAATTTGGATTGGCTTTCCTTGATAGCCGCAGCTTCCTTTGGATCAAATTGTAAAACCACGTTTTTAATATTCTCAAAATATTTATGATAATAAGACGCAGCCTGTACCATGTTCCCCAACGTGTAAGAATAGGTTCTGGTGGCTCAGGCATACGTGGGCACAGTCTGTGAAATTTGCGAATACGTTTTGGTGATTTGAAAAACACTGCTTTTGTATGCGTTATTAAAACGTCTACCTCAGGATAACATTTTCTAATACTACCTGCCAGATGATTGAAAGCATGAATTTTACACGTAATATGTAGCAAGTTAGCACAATGTTTTTTAGGAGAGCGGGCTACAGAAAGCAGGATTGCGGCACGTTCACTCATAAACATCAACAGTTGATTTGTTGAAAGTTCAATCGTTTCCAATGTATTTAACATTAACTTTGAAATTATTTCGGCAGTACATTGTTGTACTCGTCTGGAAGCTAATAGAATTGAAGGTGACGATTGATGTGGTTCCATTGTACGTACCATTATATTAACCACACAATGTTATTTACGATCTGTTGTTTCGTCCACATATAACCACCGTTTTTTGTCTTTCAACTCCGATTTCATTCTTTTTTCAACATGTTCACGAGCAGATGGCACAATTCTTTGTAACGATGCCCGACTTGGTAATTTGCAGTCCGAATATTTATTCCAAAAGAAGACATATGCTTCCTTGTCTAGTAAATTAAACGGTAGATTACATGGAATAAAGGTAACACGTGTGCAATTTTTTTTTTGAAGAATGCTGTTTCCTATTTACGTAGGCAATCCCTTTTGGATCAACACATTAAAGGGACATTACAACCTACACATTGAATTTTAACGCCATCACAATTTAGGCCAGGCATTTCTGCTATAAATTTTGTAACACTGTCCAACATTGGTCGTTTTCGCGACGTAGGCAGCATTTGTAAAACAGGCGTAGAACTACGAAATAGTATTTACGGCAGCGTACATGTATACACAACAGATCTGGTTGAGACTCGCAATTATACTGAGGGTTGTATCGAACCTTTGCCACTGCCCGTTGGCGCTACTGGGCAACTCTAATGATCACTATGCTATTGAATTAAAGAATTTTTATTAGCGCCTTGTAATTACCAAAAAAGACAAGAACAGATTAACTGGGAAAACAAAAAAAAATCAAATTGTTGACATCCATCACCTGTGGTTATGTTGTAACAAAAGAAGGAATGCAAATCCTCAACAACGCGAACAACAAGAACGGACCTACGTATAATACAATAGAATACACTCGAATAATGTATTATGGAATAACAAAAACGTTCCGTACAGTATTTTTTGATACCTGTTGCACTCTTAATAATAGCCGTATTCACAATTGATTGCCGGCCACGCCCACTATTGTTTTAGAACCGCTGTTGATTGTCTTCGGGTCTGGGCTGATAAATAATTGCAGGGAACTATCAGACTTCACATCTCTTCTGAGATTTATCTGCCCCCACCAGTTCAAACAAATGGCTATTGTGTAGAAATTCGAAATTCTCTGTCGGATCGATTGCAGTGTATAAGGTGAAGTTCAAGATCGCATAGACATAGTCTATGTCAATAACAATATCTGTATTAAATATTTATAATGTTTGCTTTTATCTTTGTTTCAGTAAAAATTATTGGTACGTGAAGGAATATTCCATACAATACAAGGTAAACAACGATAAAGGTTAGAAAAATCAATACTGCACAAAATATACTTATATGCTACCTGCATATAAGTATATTGCAAATAAAACCCATTACCAATAAGGTAACATCCTCGTAGTTTCCCAATTTTCATTTTGGTGTCCAGTGCTTGTTTGAATTTAATATCATCTGAAATAAAAACGATCAGCAATGTTTTTATTTATTTGGAACTTGGAGAAAATGCATGATGTAGTTAGCTGCTTTCACTTTCTAAGAGTGGGGAAGAAATTAACAAGATGTGTTTAAATAATAGAAATGGCAAATGTAACTGTGTTAATCATTTATGGTTGTGATCGATTGTTATGTGTAGAAGTTAGGTTGTATTTTCGCTTACAGTTACGAGGTAGGCGCCATAAATTCTCGGCCTGACTCGCTTATACAGGTTCTAGCGTGTTTGAACACGCTAGAACCGTTGCGTCATAGTTGCATATGTGCGAGGCCTACACTATATATATTACGGCTCGAAGAACAGTAGTTTTTAGAAGCCAGCCAGACAACGTGACTAGTGCATGAAAATTGAATACCGCGCGATCATTAAATTTTTAACAAAAGAAGGGCATACGCCTAATCACATTAGACAACGTTTAGACGGCGTTTATGGTGATTTTATCTCCTTCATATTCCACTATAAAGAAATGGGCAAGAATCCCTTGCAGATGATGAGCGCCCGGCCGGCCAATTCAACTGATAACGCCTCAAAAGGAATTAGCGGTGATGTCTAACACTTATAATGCAAACCATAACTATTTGAGTATGAATAAGATTAGTCCAAGATGGGTGCCGCATCCTCTTTCTGCTCTTCAACGTGAACGTCGGGTCAAATGTGCGCGTTTTTAAATGTGTGTGAAGACGACCCGAAACCGATTTTGGAGTCCATTGTCACAGGAGATGAAATAATGATTCTTATTTATTTTCTCATTTAAAGAAGGACCTTAGGGGACGCCGTTTTACTTACGGTAGTGAGTTGCAACTGTAATACAACATTTTGAGGGAGAAACTTTAGATTATTTTTATAAGGGTATAGAACTGTTAATTGATTGTTGTAAGAAATGAATAAAGAGCTTCAGTAAATTTTTTGTTAGAAAAGGCCTTTGTTATTTTAGATAGTGTTGGCATAATTTTACCATGTGACAAACATAACACATAAAACAAACCATAGTTCAATACGTTGGATCCAGGACAGCATTTTAGCGATCTACAGGATGAGAAGCAGGCAGACAGTGAATCGAATAGTGCCACGACTATAATAAAGCAATAAACAGCATAAAACTATGTCTTCGGTATCATGAACTGACGTAATGCTTAGTATACGTCTTATTATAAACATCATGGAAAATTGCGATATTTGTGGATTTATAAAGCTATCGCAATTGTTTCAGCTGCACATTTTTGTTGCGCAAATAAATTAAACTTTAGAGCGTAATTGTGCTGACATCAGCTTGCTCCTAACAGTTAATATTTCTATTGAACTTGATATGCGTTGTCTAACTCTACAAACAGCATGGGAAGAACCTAAAGACTGATATTCATTATACACATAAGTGATCATTAACCTGTGCAAATATGCGGTAACAGAGGCGTGGCGAGCGCATAAAAGTTTACACATAAAATAGAAGGTAAGAAATAAATTATAAAACGTGTTGAAACACTTACCGTTTTAAAAGTCTTCCGTGAAATCACAAACTGGGTAACATCTGTTAAATATTTGAATCATTAGATATGTTTCCACAGCTGTTTCAGGAAAGTGAGTACGACGTGCGGAATAAATGTTTTTTAATGCCGAAAACAACTGTTCGACATCTAGCGATGTTATATTTGCATATTTAAAATAATCTTTGAAACAACTTAATGCATCTTCACACGCATCTTCACAAATTTGTCTTAATATAAGAAAATCGGAGTCTTACTCTAAAACACTTTCAAATTTTCGTATTACACCCCAATTTGTTTCACGTTCTACAGCGCATAACTGTGCGTGAACATCATTCACAATTTGAACAGAATCCACCAGCGACATCGAAACATTTTGTAATTTTTCTATTCCCTCCGCTAGTCCGAAGTAATTGTTGTGAATAGTTTGTAAATCTCTTTTAACCTGACTATCTTGAAATATTTCCTGGCTTTTCTTGATTGCTGCAGCTTCTGTCGGATTGAATTTTAAAACTACCTTCTTTACTTGATCAAAATATTTGTTGTAGTAAAACGCAGCCTGCAACCATGTTCCCCAACGTGCAACAATCGGCTGTGGTGGTTCAGGCAAATCAGGACACAGTTTGCAAAATAGTCGGGTACGTTTCGGGGACTTTAGAAACACTGCATTTGTACCAGCAATCAATGCATTTACTAGTGGAAAACTTGTAAGAATCGTTTGTGCCGCAAGATTTAGAGGATGAGTACACGTTACATGTAAGAAGTTACCACTGTGTTCTTTAAGAGATTGGCCCAAAGAACGCATATTTGCGGCACCATCACTCATAAACATTAAAAGTTGCTTAGTTGAAACTTCAAATTTGTTCAATGAGTTTAACGCCACCTTTAAAATCTCATCGGCAATACAATTTGTAACCCTTTTGGAAGCAAGTAAGAAGGAGGATGACGGTCTATGTGGTTCCATTGTACGTACCATTACATTAACCACAGAATGTTTTTGACGATCTGTTGTTTCGTCCACACACAACCACAGTTTTTTTATCTTTCAATTCCGTCTTCATTCTTTTTTCTATATGTTCACGAGCAAATATCACTACATTTCGTATCGATGTCCGACTAGGTAATTTACAGTCCGTATATTTATTCCAGAAGAAGATAAATGCTTTTTTGTGTAATAAGCGAAACGATAGATTACATAAAATAAGAGTAACACATAAATCAAATGTAAATTTTTCTTGGTCTCGTATGCCCCTTTTTGCAAAAGAATGCTGTTTGCTTTCAATGTGACGTTGACAATGGCTTCTGGACCAACGCATTAAAGGGATTTTACAAACTAGACAATGAATTTTAACGCAATCAAAAATTAAGTCCGGTATGTCTACTATAAGGTTTTTAACTGTGTCTGCCATTTTTAAAGCAAACATAAGCGTACAATTACGAAATAAGTTACGACAGCCTACATATACACAGAACTACTCCCATACAGCATCGATTTAGTACTGACGCTGTGAACGCGTGAAATAAATAATCGCCGACTCCGCACCACATATCTACTACACTGGCTATTACCGCTGTTTTTCCCAGACTAGTGATCATTGAGAGTATATGGCTCTGCATCACAAACGTAACTAAATATAGTTATTTCAAATTGATTGAAATGTATTTTTTATAAACCGGTAAAACCCTTAATCTATTGTTAGTAATTTTTATACGAGTGTTTATAATATGATATATTGTAATTATTTTTAAGCTTTGTTTAAATTTAATTTTTTTTTCATTACCCTCAAAAAGTGGTCTATCTTTAAAGATAAAAATTAAGCAATCATATAATTGTACTGTAGTGTTTTAAATTTCGGAAATTACACAGTATATCCAGCAAAATCGTAGCAACTAATCCAGACCTTTTTATGTACAATGCAAGAACAAACATCATTACTTTGTACGCGGCACTCCGAAGTAAAAGGCTATTCCTATCATTACAGGTTCTTGCAATTTCAACGACCATAACGGCTCGAGAGAAAATAATCTAAGTATGTATACTCGACATTACATGAGGATGAAATAAATATTCTGGCTATACATATTCATATATTGATTGCGTTGGAATGCGGTTCGAAATGTTTCCTGGCTCGAATTTGACATGAAATTAGTCTAATTGATCTTTCAATTAGTTCTGTACTTGAAATTAATATTCCGATTGAATGATACGCTCGAACGTAGCGCTTCATTAAGTCGCACAGCTTGTACGTCGTGTGTTTCCTTAATTTATGGCTGCACAAAGGTTAAACGAGCAACTGAATAATTAACTCGCTTATTTTCAATGGGCCGCATAAATTATGCCAGAAATGTTATCAATTACCTATTGACCGCAGGTCTGCAGATATTCTACAAGAACGGGGGCAGGGATTTAGATAATTTTATCCACTAGAAGTACCAGTTTAGTAAATAACGTAGGTCCTCTATCTTTCTTGTTTTCTATTAACATTCACAATATCGTGTTCATCACGTTTGTATAAGGAATTTCTTTAGAATTCATATTAATTTGAAATGAATTCCAGGATATAGATACGTTATCTTTATTTGTATTAGCCAATGTGTTGATTTGGTCTTCTAGAGCGCCACCGTTGGTAGCTTATACAATTTGTGGTATACTTACTTGACCATTCCATAGCGGGATTAACTCCTTTAATTACCTCTATCTCCTTCACCTTGGATTTTCATTTTATGAAGAATTTTTCTTTCTCTCGAGTACAAAAATGCAAAACTTATCTATTTGCTAACCATTTTTATAGTATTCATTATAAACTAACTTAAATTTATGATGGTTACTAGGAAGCAGATGCATACTGCAGATCATATCAATTGGTACACACATTAAGTTATGGGTATTTTCGAAACCCCTCCGGCACACAAAACAACATGTTCCTGAAGCCGTCTGAAGCAAAAGAATTCGTATGAATATGGATCTGATTCTATGTACTTATCACGACACACCAGCTAGAAGGTAGAGTTATTCATAAATCTATTTCTAATTCACAGGGAAAATAGAAAAGAATAAGAGAAAAAAAATACATTATAAAAGATTCCAAAAAATTTCACCCTCAAATTCAATACGAGGGTCATTCAAATATAAACCGGAATTTTGTTCATTTGACTCGCGTAGTAACGTGAGCACCGCGGCGCACTGGGGAATCGCTTGCGGGTGAAAGGAGAGGGGATAGCCATTCACGCGACTGACACACTCAGGAACGCCATTTCAGTATCGCTATTAGTGAACAGGAAGTACCAGTGTCTGTTTCGCAACGCGTTATTATTCGTTTTCCCGCCAACTGAGGTGTGAAATCATGTTGAAGAGACTCCAAGCGCAGTTCGATGACGCTACTCTGAGTAAAACCCAAGAGTTTAATTGCTCGTGATAAAGTGGAAAATCAAAGTCATAAACGGCGACCAGAGTCAATGAAGACAATATTCAAACCGTGCGTGAGCTTGTGGAAGGCAATCGCCGCATTACCCGCATTGGCGACGGACGGTGACTGCGGCCTACTACTGCAAGCTGCTGGATGATGTAAAGATTGCTTATCGCAACAATCGACGCCGGCCACCCATTTGCGATGGCCTCCTCCTGCACGACAACGTACGGCCACATATAGCAACTCTAACTCGTGAGAAACTCACTAATTGTAAGGTCCAGTAGCAACCCCTTGAACACCCACCTTACAGTCCAGACTTGTCCCCATGTGACTACCACTTGTTTGTCCACTAAAGAAAGCATTAGGAGGGGAACGTTTTGAAGACGACACTGCAGTCGAGCAGTACGTGCGCAATAAGCTACTGGAGCAGCCAACTTCTTTCTTCCTTGAAGGAATCAGAAAGCTTCCTATACGATTAAGAAAATGTATTTCTGTTGACGGAACCCATATAGAAAAATAAGGCACTCCATTTGTATTGATATCTATCACCAATAAAGCTGTGTTACAATATTCCGGTTTGTATTCGAATGATCCTCGTACATTTCTCCGTACATTTACATGAATCACCCGCGTTCCGTTTACAATTTCATTTGGGTTCCTCTTCATTCGCATTGCAACGCTTAAAATTCGTTGAATTAAATCTGCTGGTATCTTCACATATTCTTTATAAACCAGCTTCTTCACGCAACCCCAAATATTAAAAATGACTTCGAGCTAGGTCTGTAGACCTAAATCCTCATGAGGCGATTGAAGCCTGGAGACCCAGCTGGTCAATTATGTAGCCCACCATGATTTAGCGACCAGAGTTACGCTCATTTAAGTGAACAACCACCACTTTACAAAGATTAGGAGGAGCACCATAGTGGTCTCCCAGAAACCATAGGTAATTTCGAACATTGAACGATCTTCAAGAATAAAAGGCCCTATCAATTGGCTATAAAGTACTCCATACCACAAACTAAATCTAAATCGATATTGCAAACATGGTCTCCGGTCATTTATTTCATTATACCGCATATCATCAATAAAATTAAATAAAATATGTTTTGACTAATCATAATTTGTAATTCATGTATCTCGAAAGAATCGCACCTATCTTCATAGGAACCTTTTTGCTTACGACTGTTCCAGGAACATACTGCTTGTGCCCTCATGTAACTGCGAAACACCCTGCGTGCAACCCTGTGTACAACGCGTGCCTCACTCTCTGGACCAGATATATCGGATTTTGATAATTTTCGACGTTCATACATTGCGAAAAATTTGTAAGTTTGTTCTGTATTCGTAATTATAATAAAAAATAAATTAATCATTAATTGCATTCTTTAATTTTCTATAAAATATTCCTGTTCTCACGAGTATTTATTTATTTGTAGAAAAATAATATTATGGTATGTAAAGCGTCTGATATGTTTAAACAGTTACGAGCTTAGTGAAAAAAACAAAATGCAGTGGTTATGTGCACAACGTTCGTTGACGCCTTAAAGTATAAAAAAAATAATCTAAAGAATTAACACAAAATTATTCCAATAATAATTTTAATCTCTTTTAGCTAAAAAGATTTTGAACTTGTGCGAAGGATCAACGGGTTGGTCACAATGCTGTTGTAAATTTGTTGGTTTTATAGATATTATTATTATTATTGTTATATATATATATGTAGGTACTACTTTTCATTTGCTTTTATCTCTTTTTTCCTAAAATATATTTTGCCTTCTTCTGATACATCGTTTTAGCTTCACTTATTAGTGTTTCTAAACGCCAGTGATATTTCAAGCCTCTAACATTCGATATTAGCCCATCAATTATCGATTATTTGCTTTACTACGTTATTGTTCCTTCTTCTATTCCCTGTATATAATGTTTGGCTTGTGGACAATTATGAAGAATTGTGCACAATATTCTTGCACACAAGTGTCCACATGTGAACTGAGGTTTCCTTCGCCTGTTGGAATTTTGACAAGCTCATCTTTCATTATCCATGTTCAGCTTTCACTATCCATTGCACTCAGTCCTCGTCATTCGATCCATGGTCGATTTAAATAAAGCTTTAATGAATAAAAGGAAATACTCCGCAGCTCACACTTCTGTCTATTTATAAGCTTTAATGAAAGCAACTGCTTTGTTTTAAAATCTGTATCTAGCTAATTCAGCAGTCAAACCATTCAACAGATTTCTTATTTTTTGATAGATTGTCAATATGTAAGTATGCATCCCCGTCGAAAACATAGGTAGGCTACTGACATTTAACGATACTTTCCTGTGATAGCAGAATGATTTCTGTAATATTGTTATATTGAAATTTGGCAATTTAAGTTCAGTAGATTAGTATTATTAAATAAACCGAAGTTATAGTGTGAAATAAAAGGAGCTTCTATATTATCATTACGGGATGCACCTTTATCTGAGAAAGGACGATTTTATGTGATTTCAACCTGAATGTCACATTTTCTTCTTTCAGTTCAGTAGGTGTTAAAAACGTATTGAAATGTTGATGTCGTTTGTGACTAATGCTGACATTTGCATACAATGTGTTCTACCGTCTCCAAATCTTCCTGATATAATTGACCTTCAGCGTTTGCTAGTTCATGTGAGTGATAATTTAGAGCTGCATGAACTATCAATAAGCCCCCCAATATTCTGCGATCCCCTTTGCTAAAAAATGGCGTTGCCTTTGCTTTCTTTAGCTAGCATGATATGAAAGCCTTCACCTGATTTTGTCCTGGTACGTTATACCAGTACGAAGCCTTTCAATTTTTCTCCCATTCGATAATTTCCTGTTTTAGGTGGTTCTTTTGTAGGCGATAGTAAAGATTTGGACCAACGAAAGCCATATTCGCTGCTTCTTTGACCAGCTTATCAGTTTTTTAATCTTCTTCGATCCATCGATAATTTAGGATCTACTGCGAATGACGTGGTATTTGCGTTCCAGTTACCCTGGAATCTGTATAGGTACGTGTATCAGGTAACAGATATCGCTGATTCCTGCCTAAAACTATTCAGTTAGAATTATTTGAGGTATAGAAGATATATTGTTGAAACTATTAAACTAATCACTTAGCGGCATTGTCTCACATCTATCTACACACTTCACCTAATTGAATAAGAGAATAACAGAGAAAAACAGGGTCTATTCTCAGCTACAGTATACAAATATGTTTGTTGAATGTTTGTTATAGCATGCAGCAGCTAAAGATCTTCTCACCAGATCTGTTGAATTCCTTATGTCAAATATGATGTTTCTTTTCAAAAGCTACGCCTACAAAGCCTAACAATCTGTCGATATTTGACCTACAAACATTACCAAGTATATTAATTATTTCGGGAATTGTTACTGTTTCTAACAGTGAAGAGTCTTCCTTATTTTCTGCGCTTATATGAACTCAAAAACAATTTAAACTGAAAGTACAATGTAATGATCAAACACTAAAGACAGAAATCTTGTACTTGGACGTTAATTACCCATAAAATTCCAAACGACCGACCATGAAGTTTTCCAGATTCAACAAAGCCGTGACATCAATACACATACTTATATATTACACGATTTTCAAAGTAGAATAAAAAGATTCCTTGTTGCTTCTGACAATAAAACGCAATTCTTTGATATTCACCGTTCAAAGAACAATCGTTTTGAATAGTACGCATTACTAAGCTCGAGTAAATGCATTAATATTAATGGTAGACACACAAATTTCGGCTAATATTGACCGACACTTCCTTCTGTAATATGTAAAGCAATACCGATTACAGTACCGAATTCTCTTTAGCGAAAGATCTTGCGTTTAAAGTCTTGGCTAACACCTCGCCGTCATTAACGTCTTTGTACATTCTGCCACCTGTTGCACGCACGTCAGTTAAATACCTGCGCACCTCATGAGGAAACATTATCCCGCTTTAACGCTATTAATTAAGAATTTTTGCTCCGCGGAGGACGCCTTCGAATTAAACAAGGATTTAAGACAAAGTAATGATCGACGTAGAGTGTCGTGTAAAGGACGTGAAAAGAATTTGCATCGCATTAATAATTCATGACAGGTAATTCAGCTGCCGTGCAAGTAGCAGCTACGGTACAAATTAAACAAAATTTTTATCGCCGTTAGAGCAAGCACCGTTTCGTATGATAATTAAAACAGTAGGAATTGTGATACTGCGAGCATGGAGAACGATTTTCTTCTGTCAACAAAATAAGAGATTTATACCGGAGCGATTGCGTGACCGTTTACTTGCGCGTAATGGATCGAAGAAAACGATCAACTTTAACTGTGTTCGATTAGTCAACGATATTTCCTAGAAGCTATAAAACAGACATCAATTTAATTATAATTTTTCGCAACTAACTCAAGCACGTAAAGTTGTGGACCAGTAACCATTACAATTTGTCATCAATGAATTATGCACTATAATGTTATAAATTTGAGAAGTTGCCGTTTTCTAAATAAGTTCGGAAGTATCCCCTAGATATGTACTTTCTTGGCAGTTAAAAAGAATTGTAAATTACAAATAATAACGTTTTGCAGAAATCGATTTCTAGCATAAAAACTAGCCTCAAAAGTTGGCTTTTCTCCCTCCGTTAGCGCAACACGCAACAAAATTCCGCATTCGTATGAATGACCAAACTTGAGTTAATCTTGTACTGGAAATAAAACTTGAACACTATCATACTTGAAATTGCTTTTAAAGTTAACCACTTATTGTTAGTCAAATACGCCTTCTTTCAAAGGCGGCTGGAACTAAAAAGGCTAGATTGTTGTGGCGTCTCTTCGCTCCATTCCAAGTCAACACACATGTGCCTGTTACATCTCTCCTAAGTATCATCTAAGGAACTGTACTACACAACATGATTACGTAAACACTATACTCTCGGTTTCCGGGTTGGAATCGCGTCGTTGTCATAGCTTTTGCCGACGTTTCATCCACACTCTTATGGGACATCTTCAGGGCTGTTGTGACTATTCATTCTGGAGGGGTTTATATAGGACTTGTTTCGGGTCAATGGAGCGGAAATGTTATGAATCAATGAAGCGTGTCTGTTGCTAGGAGGTTTAATCTGTTGAGGCATCCAAGTGTGATGTAAGGGGTAGCTTTCTGGATGTTTGATAATCACTATTCATTCACGAATTTTTCAACTATAATTGTGAGGGTTGCGATGTAATATGCGGGCATAGTTAAATTGGATTTGGTGGCCAGTTTCCAGTCTATGCCCAGCCAGCGCTCACCCGGCTACAAACAACAACCGCGTACATCGCTCGCGCTCAGTAAGACGAATGCTGACCGATCGCTTTGTTTCATTGATGTACACTTCCAGATGATTGCGGTCTTTGATGGGAAAGTAGTCTGAAAGCTTGAAAATGGGTTTGAAGATGGTTTTTGTATTGTTTCTGAAGAGAATCTTGCTGATGCGATCGTTCACACCTTGAACGTAGGATAGGTATGGTTGCTTACGGGATTTAGGGTTAGATGAGGGGAGTTGCTCTGGAAAAGGGTTGGTGTAGCGGTTAATGGTAGTTTGAATATCTTAACTGGAATAATTATTGCGGATCAGAGTTTCAGTGATGTGGTTCAGTTCTTGAGGAAGCGAATTGGGTTCAGATAAGGAAATGGCCCTAGGGATAAAAGAATTGATAACACCGCGTTTTTTGGGCCGGGTGATGGTGTAAGAGGCCAATGAGATATCTATCCGTGAGCGTGGGTTTTCGGTAAACGGAATGTCCCAGTACACCGTCAAGACGCCGATGTACGAGATTCGATTTCTATTGTGGAAGCATATGGAATCATGTTGGGAATTCAGAGACGATAGGAAATTCTTTAAAAATTCGTATCCACGAGGCCAGACGACAAAGGTGTCATCAACGTACCTGCACCTACACAGTACATAACCTTAATGCTAGTTTAACTGATACTCTGATACGTGACTCTAACTACATTGTAGTGATGTATCATGGATGTATCTATAGCATTTCGCAAATTCACGAGCATTGTTCCCAGACGTTTGCTCCAAACTAATATCTTATTCGGCTTTCGGCTAATACAAACTAAATATTCTATAGTTCGTTTCTTTAGTAACAAGTTGGTAATGCAATTTATATAATCATTTTTTAGTTCTCAACAACACAAATATACATTGAATTGAGTACGAAATCGCCTAATAAATAAAAAATTCCTATAATTACTATTTTTACATTATTTCTTAATCCTCCAAAGTTAGGCAAGGCTATACGGTAACCACAATCACGTCGATCCAAACAAGTAAATAATTTTTTAAACGATACACTGATCATTGTGCTTATCATGCACTTAATTTATAACTTCACACGCCTACTTGGATATCGATACACGCGGTATGTATGTGTATCGATAGAGAAAATTGATTATGTCGTAATGTTATCTCCAAATGCATCATGTTATAATTAGCACTTTGAACGTAAAATTTTATAGACTACATGAAGCTCAGACAAGAATAGTTATTTTTTAGATGAGCCCCTATGCATTTTCACCCAGGGCGAATATTCAAATGAGTTACGGCAATATTCAAGAGCTGATATCTAGGAATCTTAATCGCGCTGTTGTAGATAATTAAAAATTGCGTTACTTATAGGAATAAGGGATTAGATTAATGTGCATGCACAAAGGGTTAGTCACAACCTCTTACGGAGGTAAGTTGCATATAAGAACATCACCGGAATTTTTACATACAATTTATGTAGAAAATATTATTTTTTGACAGCTTTATTTCATTAATGAAATTTAATTACATCAGTCAAATCAAAAAAAAATCGACTTTTCCGCATTCGCGTATGGAAGCCAATATTATTCATTAATTAGTGTATACTTGGCACATAAGGATACAACGATCGAGATATTCATTCGTAAATCAGAAAAGGGGATGCATCAGGATCCCAGGTCAGCTGCTATTTAACGTTACTGAATTCTCCAAACCGTCGGATATAGTAAACGCATTTGCATCATACTTTGACAGTGTATACTCTACGCATTCTTATGAGGCGAGCGATATTACAGTGGACTCTGTAATAAACAAAAACGCGTTATCAATCAAAAATGTATCAGACACGGACATTGTACCGGCCGCCAAGAAGTTAAAAGGAAGCTGAATTATGGGTCCTGATAACTTGCCATCATTCCTGGTTAAGGATTGTGTTTTATGCTTTTCTAAACCTTTGGAATTTCTTTTCAATGCTATCCTGAAAACTCAAACTTTTCCCGATGTTTGGAAAAAGACTAAAGTGACTCCTATATTTAAATCAAGCGCTAAGAATAAAGTACAAAATTATCGCCCAGTAGCATTTGCAAGTAATTTCGCAAAACTTTTTGAGGTCATCCTCTATGAAACTATTTTTGTCCACGTTAAACCACTGATACACCGCAATCTACATGCTTTCATGAAGGGACGCTCTACCACGACAAATTTGTGTAATGTCACTAAGTTTGTTTTGGAAAGTATGAGCCTTAGACAACAAGCAGACGTATACACGGATATGAGTAAAGCATTCGATGGAGTTCCTCATTCCATTTTGCTACTCAAATTACATCTATATGGATTACACCAAGATTTAATTTCTTTATTGTCAAGCTACTTGAGCGATCGCCAGCAGTACGTGGAATATAAAGGTATTAAGTCAAGAATATACAATGCTACAACCTTGGCGTGGGCCAAGGTTCAAAACTTGGTACACTTTCATTCAACTTGTATACCACCGATGTCACTGAGGTATTTTCGAGTGATTGCGAGTATCTTTTGTACGCTGACGATTTGAAGATTTTCTCGACAGTAACATCTTCCATGAATTGTGATGCTTTGCAACAGACCATTAATAGTCTCGCGAGTTGGTGTAGCAGGAATGGCTTGGAATTTAATATTAATAAGTGTAGAGTGATGTCTTACACTAGGAGGCCGGATACTATTAATCACAACTACTTCATTAACGACATCCAAATTGAGTGCGTTACAACCTTGGTCTAACATTTGATTCCTCATTGACTTTTAGTCACCACATCACTAATATGTGCACAGACGCTTACAAACTATTAGAATTTATTGTTCGCACCTGCAGGGACTTCACAAATACTGACACCATCACGACTTCATATAGTGCAATGATAAAAAGCAAACTGCAATATGGTTAATGGTGTGATCGCCCATGTATAATAAATACATAAATCAATTGGAATCGGTACAAAAAAAATCAAAATACTTGTACTATGTGAAGCATAAACAGTATCCTAATTTTGATGTTTCGTATGTCGATCTGCTTGAAGAATTTTACTTTAAATCGTTGGATGATTGCCGAAAATTGGCTACGCTAAGCTATCTCTTCAAGCTTATCCGCGGTAAGTAAGTAAGTATGTAAGTAAGTATATTTATTTATATAACAACTAGTGTATATAAACGTCAAAAATAAGCAGAAATTAATATAACAACAAAGAAAAGGAAAGTGTGCTATTAATCAAAGAGTACAAGAGTGAAGAACAAAAAAATTACAAAAAGTTAAACTGAGAATAATATACTTATGTAATAACATATAGCTAAATTAATTATATAACAGAATGAAAAAAAAAAGTAGAAACAAAGTTTTATTTTTCTTTTTTAACAGACAATACTAAATGAAAGAGAATCGGCCCACCACTGAAACACAATAATAACTAAAGCTGGCCACGAGCGGTACTGCGCAGTAGCGTAGAGTCGACCAGGCCTTGCGTTCCACTAGAGTTATTCTGCTAATAGAGATGTTTGCTGCCGCAAATAATTTCGCTCATCTTTTAAATAAAAATTAAATAACACGTGCTCAAACACTTACCATTTTAAGAGTCCTCCGTGAAATCACAAAGTGAATAATGTCTGTTAAATATCTGCAACATTAGATATGTTTCAACTGTTGTTTCGGCAAAACTAGTACGGCATGAGGAAAAAATGCGTTTATATGCAGAGAACGAACGTTTTACATCTAGTGACGTAATATTTGCGTAAGTAAAATAATCTTTCAAATAACTTAACGATTCGGTTGACGCACCTTCACAAATGTGTCTTAATGTGCCAAAATCAGAATTTTTCTCAAAAACACTTTCAATTTTTCTAGAACAGAAACATTTTTTGCGTCTTCAATCGCGCATAGCTGTGCGTGAACATGTTGCACTACTTGCAGAGATTCTTCTAACGGCACCGCAGGACTTTGTAATTTTTCTATTGCATCTGCTAGCCCGAAGTAATTGTCGTGAATGATTTTTAAATCCATTTTAACCTGACTATCTTGAAATTTCGACCGGCTTTTCTGGATAGCGGCAGCTTCCTTTGTATCGAATTGTAAAACCACGTTCTTAATATTGTCAAAATATTTATGATAATAAAACGCGGTCTGCAACCATGTTCCCCAACGAGTTAGAATAGATTCTGGTGGCTCTAGTATACGGGGGCACAGTCTGTGAAATTCGCGAATACGTTTCGGTGATTTGACAAATACTGCTTTGGTATGCGCTATTAAAGCGTCTGCCTCAGGATAACATTTTCTGATACTATCCGCCACAAGATTGAGAGCATGAATTTTACACGTAATGTGTAATAAATTAGCAGAATACTTTTTAAGAGACCGGCCTACAGAAAGTTGAAAGTTCAAATTTGTCCAATGTATTTAACACTAACTTTGAAATTACTTACTTCGGCAGTACACTGTTGTATTCGTTTGGAGACTAATAGAATTGAAGGTGCCGATTGATGAGGTTCCAGTTTGCGTGCCATTACATTAAGAACAGAATGTTTCTTCCGATCTGTTGTTTCGTCGACACATAACCACAATTTTTGATCTTTCAACTCCGATTTTATTTTTTGTTCAATATGTTCGCGCGCAAATGGCACAATTCTTCGTAACGATGTTCGACTTGGTAATTTGCACTCCGAATAGTTATTCCAAAAGCAGATAAATGGTACCTTGTCTAGTAAATTAAACGGTATGTTACTTGCCATAAACGTAACGCAAAAATTAAGACATAGACAAGTCATAGACAATGTTGTCTGGACCAACACATTAACGGGATTTTACAGATTACACATTTAATTTTAGCACCTTCATATATTAAGTCTGGAATTTCTGCAATAAATTTTCGAAGTTTGTCCGACCGCGGCCGTTTTGCTGACGAAATCATAATTTTTCTAGGACAGATAAACAATTGCGCAAATGACCGGCAGCGAATATGTCCGTACTGCTCCGCAGACGAAGTAATACTACCGTTCCTCTCGGTCCGAACTGATTCTACGCCGATGCGCGGTACCGCTCGTGGCCAGCGTTAATAATAACACTGTCAGATCAAAAAATTCTTTCACAGAATAAAAAAGATGTTGGAGGAGGTAGTCGCGCAATTTCACCCTAAACGACTGAATTGACCGAGAGCTTTTAATAAGGACTGGAATTTTGTTAAAAATTTTAACGCTAGTAATATCAGCACCCATACTGGTGGTATGCAACGTACGTATAGGTACTCGGAGATGTTCTTTTGCTCGGGTATCGCGAAAATGTGCGTCCACATTGGCTGTATAATTTGACTTATTGCGATAAGCATAGCATCCCGCTTCTAAAATATAAATGCAGGATAATGGCAGAACTCCGAGGTCGCGAAAAATGGGCTTAAATGAGTCGCGAAAGTGAGCACCAACAATTGGGCGTACAATAGCTTTTTGAGCTAAAAAGACGCGCTTCGCACACGGTGATTCCCCCCAGAGCAGAATACCGTATTGTAGTCTTGATTGGATTTCGGCGTAATACAATGACAAAAGTGTTGGTCCGGATACCTGTAGACGAAGACAACGGAACAAATAGGTTTTAGTGGAGATTTTCTTCACTAATTCATCGCAATGAGAATTCCATGATAAAGTATCTTCTATTGTAATTCCCAGAAACTTGAACTGATTGCACGCACTCAGCTGGTGTCCTGCAAGTGAAAACGAAACATCTATTGATTTTTGTCTGGTGTGTAGTATCATAAACTTTGTTTTTTCTAAACTAAGAGATAGCTTATTCTCGTTGAACCAGTCCAGGAGAGTAGCCAAAAGGTTGTTAATGTTGAGATTGGTGTCGTCAACAAGGATAGAAATATCATCCGCGTAGAGTGTCATATATATGTCAGATAATAGATTGACAATATCATTAATGTATAGACTGAAGAGGACCGGTCCCAACACCGAGCCCTGTATTACCCCGTTAACTACAGGAAGATATTTAGAATTGAAAGCTTTGACCACTATGGTAGATGATGCGGTGTGTTTGGAAAGATTTAGCTTTTACATTTCCCGATTCAACTCGCGTAACTCACAGACTTTAATTGCGATATAGCCAACACAAATTACCTCATGAATTCTCCTGTACATGTTCTTTGCAAAATTTACAATATGCACAGCTACGCGTTTAATAACAATTGCGCCGAATACCTGCCGCCAGAGAATGTCTGTTTTAATGCTTAGTCCAATTGTAATGATTAGAGCCCGGTAACAGGAAGCCGTGCCATAGCCGTATCTGCCTAGAATACAAAAACAGTAGTAAGAAAATAGAAAAAAAAATAACAGAACTAATACATAATTATAATATGTGAAAAGTAGTGAAACACTCACCCTTTTAAGCAGCCTTGGCTACGGAACAGTAGAACTAGAAGCACCATTATCAAAATTAACATCATATGGATAAGAGTGGCAAAAAGTTGACACCATTAGATGTGTTTCCACAGTTGTTTCGGTGAGTGATGAGCGCCGTGGTGGGAAAATGAATTCATTTTTTGAAAAAGATCGTTCAACATCTACCGATGTTATACATGCATGATTAAAATACTCTTTGTACTTAGTCAGTGGATTATTCGATACACCATCGCAAATTTGTTTTAGTGTGCTAAAATCGGGATCTTTCTGTAGCACACTCTCGAACTTTTCTAAAACGCGATTATATTTTGCGTCATGTATAGTCAGTAGCTGTGTATGCACTCCGTCCATAATTTGCAGAGACTCCAATAATGATAACGATCTATTTTGTAATTGGTCTATTACGTCAGCTAATCCTTTATAGTAGCTACGAATATTTTTTAAATCTGTTTCAACGGAAATATCTTGAAATTTCGACTGGTTCCACTTAATAGCTGCAGCCTCAAGATTGAATAGTGCAAGAACAGCTTTTACTATTTTGAAATGTTCAGCATAATAAAAAGTTGCCTGCAACCATGTTCCCCAACGTGTAAGAATTGGCTCCGGTGGTTGACGAATACCAGGACACGCTGTGTGAAATGATCGTAGGCGTTTGGGAGATTTCAAAAATACTTTTTTTGTGCTTGCTATCAATGCATCTACATCGGGAGAGCATTGTCGAATGGTTTCTGCCACAAGATGCACTTTACACGTAACATGTAAACACTTGCAACCATGTTCAAAAGGAGAACGGCCTATCGAACGCATTATCGCTGCGCCATCGCTCATAAACGTCAACACTTTATCTTTTGAAATTTGAAGCTTTTCCAACGTACTAAGTACAGCCTTCGTAATTGCTGCAGCAGTACACTCTTGTAGTCTTCGGCTAGCTAGTAACAGTGGTAATGTAGGTTTACTAGGGTCTAGTATGCGTACCATAATATTTACAATTGCATTTTTTTTACAGTCTGTTGTCTCGTCAACACATAACCAAACAAACTGTTTCTTCAAGATTCGTTTCATTTTCTTTTCCATGTCATTGCGTACAAATGCAACATGCTTACGTGCCGTTTTCTCCGTTGGCAACCGCAACTCGTTATTGTATTTGTACCAAAAGTCCTTAAACGGTTGTTTATCGAGTAAGCCTAGTGGCAAATTACAGTTTATCAACATAAGAATCATATAAAAAAATGCACTTCTCGGTGGCATGCCCAATTTTCGTTTTCTATGCTGTGCGGAATTACGTGTCTTGTACAGAAGTGCGCTTATTTCTAATCTACCTGCAAATGGCCATCAAGCGGAATTATGCCAATACGCCGATGGTACATCCTTGGCCGTCGGTGCATCGAACGCCCAGGATCTCAACAAAACATCAGAAGGTGCGATAAATGACGCATGTGATAATGCTGCGAACAAATTGAAAGTGAATAGAGAAAAACCGAAAACCTAATACTTACCGCAAAGAGTAGTGGAGACAATGCACTGGATTTGGTACTAGATTCAAGTTGAAGTGGACTGTACACTTTGAGAGATTGGTATCAACATTGTCATCTGTTTTATATGGCTTGAGAAGAGTGAAGCAGATTGCTGGACACAGGGCCGTTAGGACTGCTTGCTTCGCCACATTCAGTTGAACTATGGTGTCACCTTCTGCAGTACTTCGAATGTTGCGCCTGGAATATTTATAGTCATAATTTAGATACATTAAAGGAAAAGAGAAACTAACCTCAAAATTTGACGTGAATTCTTCCCTCTCTCAGAATATCAAAATATCAGAAATCGAACTCTTCATCCACAGATTATATACATTACTACTGCTGTAGTAGTTAGTGGAACAGCCAGTGGCCAAGCTGGGTCCAGTAAATGGATAAAACTTATGGAACTTTATTTATTTCAACCACACGCTATTCAAATTATTTAGTATACGCCTTCTTCTTCAGTGGTTGCAGTTAGGGTCCGATTACAATCGGAGGGCATCTCATCTACGCGAACCACGTGATATGAGCGTGTATAAACCATCTTGTAGATGTTGGGTCCTATGCACTTATCCGTGGATTTATCTTCACTATGAGTGTTACAGTTCTCCTCGCGCTTATCTAAGATCTTCGGGCAATGCAGTCTCAACTGTTCCCGTTATTTTGAATTTTTCTATTACACTCTGCACTGTAGAGCACAGTTTACCAATAATTTTAGCTACTTGGAACAATGATTTCTTTTTTTGGTGTAGTTTTATTATTAGCTCACCCGTATCAATAGACATGATCAATTCGTCATCTTTTATTTTGTTATAAACAGACTTCTTAGTTGGTCGCGGCTTGTCTGTTTCGCATAAATTGAAAATTACTCTACAGATAACTCCATAAGTGTCCACTGTCGACTTTGGAGATCATTTCGGAACAGGTGTCGAAAAAAAAATAACTTTTTCTCCACTGTCAATAGCATATTCTTCTCGAACAATCCGGGCCACAGAATCCAGGCCAGGCTAGGTATTTGAGTTGCTTCCGCAGTAACATCGCATATATTGCATACAAAACAGTAATATGTTAAAAAAACTGCTTTCAGACACTATAGAATATTAAATTGGAAATAATATTTAGAAAAATTGCACGCCACAATAACAGACTAATCAAAAATCATCTGCTGGTCAGCTGATCTACAGACGATATTTGTAGTTAGAGCTTTAGATGAGAAAAGTATACATATACACACATATGTTTCACTGCATTTCATAACACCATTTCTTTTTAGTGACTAATTTGGTGACTAATTATGGCAACGCCGGCTGGCGTTTAAAATCCAATTTCTGATGGATGGATTATTCCCCGTCTTCGGTTTTATTTTCATCTATTATAGCTTCGGATGTGCTTTTGCTGTTGTTGCTATTTCTTTCCATTTTCTTCGCTCCCTGCATATTCCTCTCCAATCCTTGATGTCCATAACTTCGGTGTCTTCCCCTATTTCGTCCCATTGTCTTCTTCTGGGTCTTCCCTTTCCTCTGGGTCCTAGTAGGGTCCAGTATCTTATTTTCTTAATCATTTCTGTAGGTTATCTTCTGATAATATGGCATGCCCATTCCAATGGCAATGCTTTTATTTGTCTTACTATGTTTGTTTGTTCCATTGCTTCTTCAGTTTCTGCGCTTATTTTCCAGCGAATGTCCCCTTCTACTGTTACGTTAGTACCGAGTATCTCTTCAGGTCCTCCTCTTCTCTTTTGTTCAGTACTGCCGTCTCCATCGCAGACGTGACTACAGATCTTATTAGAGTGCTATAAACGTTCACTTTTGTCTTCCTGCTTGGCTTCTTGCTTCTCAGTGAATGTCTATTTCTGCCGTATATCTGATTCCCTTTTTGTATTCTTTCGGCTACTTTTTCCTTTCCCGTTTTTCCTCTAACTCAGTATAGACAAATTATTGTAATCTTTTTTAATCCAACCAAGTTTTTTAGTGTTTCTTTTTATTTTAAGCAACTGTTCCTCTATTCATGAGATATATCTGATATGGTATTGTAGTCAAAGATTGTATTTTAGATCCTTGAACTAGTTTTTTTCATTTTTTTGCTTGCGGAGTACTCCTTTATCTTACGAAAGCTCTCGTATTTAATCGCATGTATAGCTTCGATATAACACAAAGGGACGCTTTGATTCTCATTTTAATCGATACAGAACAGTCGCATACATGGAACAATGGAGTGAGAGTGGCTTTTATTTTGCGAACGCGGGAAAAGAATAAGAAAAAGGTGTCGTCGTAATAAAACGTGCAGCGGTGGTGGGCTAGCGTGGTGTTTAGAGAAGAGGAGAGTACCTTTATCTCTCGCGAATTATGTGAAAGCTACCATATTACGCCGTTTACTGTCAGTGTAACCGTTTAAGCAAATATGCGACACAAGATCTGGTATCGGGGATATATTGATGTCCTCCCGCCACGGTCTTGTAGTAATGCGTTAGCGCTCTTGTCGGACAATCGGCTGCCGGGCAGCAGAAGAAATCGCACCAGCATCGTAAATTCCATAAGCTGAAGTACCTATACTCTCTATTGATTTTGTCCCCGCGACTCCGAGGGGAACGTCGGCCACAATGGAACCACTATTTATGGCCGTGCGTCTCAACCCGGTACAACACTTTTATTATTCTAAATTCCTTCGGTGTATATTCTACGGTTTTATTGTTGCTAGGTGTTAAAAAAGAAAGACACCGAACCGTCGTCGAGACTATGAATCGATAAGAGACCGATCTCCGGACAGTTTAAAAGACATTACAATGCAATCGCTTATATAAGAAATTTGTATACGTAGTGTTCGCTTATTTACGACATTACGTTCCTTATGTACGTATTTCTGTAAACGTTAAACGGTGCACACATATTACGTTTACATGTCTCTTCAAGTAAGCAAACTCGCTATTGTTGTTAGAACATAGTACAATATAATTTTAAATATTTATATTACAATTCAACGACTCCCATACTGTATTTAACGTCATCTTAGGAAGACGCTACCAACGCCGCAAACTGAAAACTCTAGATGCCAATGGCGCAGTTAAATATGTGAATAAATACATTACAAGGTGAAATTAATTATCCTAAAGTGAATTAGAAGAATAAAAACACTTTCTCAAATACTTAACTCTTAACTGGTGATGTGGCGTATTGAAGACACCGTGCATTCTTTATGTCTCTTTGTGCCTCTCTACAGCTGCGCAGTACATGTCAATCAGCGATAGAGTAAAGCGTTTGATGAGGTTATGTTGTGGTCTTTACAAATATCCCGCCGTTTTTGGGTATCTATATATCCCACCTTACCAGTAGTGTTGCAACTTGTATTCTATATACGCTATGGCTTGTTCGAACCAAAATGTAAAATACGGCAGTCCAGACTTTGGAAGTACTTTACTGGAGTGGTATGAATCGATAGAAAGCGATGGAAGAGGAAACGACTTTGAGGAAAGAAGTGAACACATTACTGACAGCGAAACTAGTGAAGATGGAGAACCTGAAACAGCGAGTAAAAAGTATATTTCAAATATCGACGGAGGTCCTTCAAAGTGGATATGTAACAGATGAAGAAACATTCGAACAAGCTTCTGGAGTCAGTAAATCGTATTACGGTAAAAATATATTCAAATGCTCAGCCATTGCGCCCCAAACTTCTGTCATAATATTATCAGAATCTTTCATCTCTGAAAGGTCTTGTAAAAAACATAGCACGTGTAAATTCTTATATCCTGTTTAATTGCTTTCCGACTGCCAATAATGTTTTGCGAATAAATTTTGTAAAAGGATTGGCTTATCAACTTGTTTTACCTCGTCTCACCTTCAACGTCATCTATGTAACGATTGAATACCACGAGAAGTTCGAGTAGCTATAACAAGAGTGACAAAATTGCCAATGCCAGTCAAATTGCCAGTGCCAGTACTGAAAATAAGAGAAGACGATGTGCTTTCTGTCCAAGATCCAAAGATAGAAAACTAATAAACAGTTATAAACGTTACGAGAAGCTTGTTTGTGTAGAATGTACTGCTTGCATTTGCAAAGATTGTAGCCAAGATTAGTTGGAATGACTGTTTGCAGTTTTTATGTTAGAACACGCTTTTTAGATACTTAGTGATGTAAATCATAGATAATACATTAGAATCTTGACAACTTACACTCTTTTGTCGTGGTTAAAGTATCAAAACGTAGCTTCTAACGCTGTAATTGAAGAAAAAAATATAAACGATCTTCAAAATTAATTCCTAAAGAAATAAGTATAATGTCGATACTTTCATTAAGTTTTTTAAACCTTTCTGTTACTTAGTAACACTTATTGAGGTATTTCCGACCCCACTTCACCACTTATGTTAAAAGTTATGCACCTCACCAGTTGCTGGTTATAGCTATAAATGATCTTCCAAATATTTCATCTGATGAAGCTTTGGTTTTGTTTGCGGATGATACATCAATGGTGTATTCTCCTGATACTGCGGAAGACCTGCTGATTGCAGTCACGCAGAAAATAGCGCAAATTTCGCGATGGTGTAGCCAGAACAGATTGATTTTGAACAATCAAAAGACTGCTGTAATTTATTTTCATAAGAAACGCTCCCTGCCATGTGATGTAGATGAAAGCCCAACATTTGAGGGTCACATTGAAAATCTCGCCAAAAGACTGAACTCTGCATATTACGCAATCTTGCAATTGATATCAAGTCTAAGCATTGAGGGTTCGTTTAGTGTGTATTGTGCCTTAGTTTACTTAATAATGTCGTATAATATAATAATATGGGGTAAGCCTTATTTTTTTTTCCGGAAGCCCAACATGATTCCACACGCTTCACCGTGGAGATCGAAGCGGACGGTTGCCTTCCCTTCCTAGATGTTCTCGTATACCGGCGTCCTGACGGTACATTGGGACATTCCGTCCACCGAAAATCAACGCACACGGATAGATATCTCAATGGCCTCTCACACCATCATCCAGCCCAAAAACGCGATGTTATCAATTCTCTTGTCAGAAAGGCCATTTCTATATCTGAACTCAATTCGCTTCCTCAAGAACTGAACCACATCACTGAAGCTTTAATCCGCAATAATTATTCCAGGAAAGATATTCAAACTACCATTAACCGCACACCCTTCTCCACAGGAAGTCCCATCATCATACTCCAATTTCCGTAAGTAAGCGTATCTACACTACATTCATGGTATCACCGATCACATCCGCAAGATTTTCTTCAGGAACAACATAAAAGCCATCCTCAAACCCAATTTCAAGTTCTCGTACTTTCCCATCAAAGACCGCAATCATCTGGAAGTGTACATCGATGAAACAAACCGATCGGTCAGCATTCGTCTTACTGAGCGCGAGCGTTGTACGCGGTTGTTGTTTGTAGCCGGGTGAGCGCTGGCTGGGCATAGACTGGAAACTGGCCACCAAATCCAATTTAACTATGCCCGCATATTCAAGTTCTCGTACTACTTTCCCATCAAAGGCCGCTATCATCTGGAAGGTCCTGGTGTATACCAGATTCCATGTTCATGCGGTAGTATGTACATCGGTGAAAGAAAGCGATCGGTCGGTACTCGTGTTACTGAGCATGAGTGTTGTGCGCGGTTGTTGCCTATGGCCGGGTCCGCGCTGGATGAGCGTAGATTGGAAACTGGTCACCACATCAAATTTAACTCTGTCCGCATCTTATCTCGTAACCCTCACCATTGTAGTAGAATAATCCATTCCAACAACTTAAATCGCGAAGATGGCTACCTCTTACATTACACGTGGATGTCCCAACAGATTAAACCTCCTTGCAACGGCCACGGTACATTGATCCCTAACATTTCCGCTTCACTGACCCGAAACAAGACCGATATAAACCTCTCCGGAAAGAACAGTCCCTAGTCAGTGTGCAGTAACAGCCCTGAAGATGTCACATAAGAGGGTGGACGAAACATCGGCAAAAGCTACGCCAACGACGCGGCTCCAACCCGGAAACCAAGAGTATAGTGTTATTGACGACCGCGGAAATCTGCGTACCAGATATTACAAATGTTAAGGTTTTTACAAAGCAGCATAAGGAATATCTGACTCAGAACTGCTTCAACAGCATAAGTGAATTACAGCATAAGTGAATTACTCTATAGTTGTAGTGTAGATTTTTATATATATGTAAAAAATTGCGCTTTCCATCCAATGTACAATTGGGCTACGAATAAAAATTAATATTATTATTATTATTGTTTGTTGTATAAAAATATTTTCTCCGCTGTACAGGTGCGAGGCAACTTGTTAGTGTTGAAAAAATTATCTTATATGATCAAAAACCAAATCCTAAGATGCGAATTTTCACTTGCACAACAAAATGCCTCTAGATAGAAATGGTAACTCTCACTCTTTGTTGTGAAAGCCTCTAATGGAAAATAAATCACTGTTCTCTTACACTCAGCGCTACGAACTTGTGCGCACTTTTCATTATGAACACCTCCGTTCTTCCGCTTGTACAAACAATTACTCATTATCCGAGAATATATATAGCCATTAACGACGACAACCAATTAAATTTCATGTAAAAGTAGATAAATTCTTATTGTTTTGTAACCACCACCGTCGCATTGGAATAAATTATGGTATAGAGCCCGCCAAAGATAAATCATTGAGTGTTGTAGTGTATGCGTTCACGCAAACAAATGCGTTATTTCACTAATGCCGCGCCGTCCTACCTATATTTTTAAGGAACTCCGGGGCTGTCTTATTTGTATTTACCGTTTAGTAGATCTCACAAAATTGGCGGAAATTACAATCACAAATTCTTATCGATAATGGAAATTTAAGAATAGACTGTGGTTGAATTGATAAGTTCACATTTCAATATAAGGTTCCAGGGTCGTACTTCGTCCTTGTAAGCCCGACTACGGTGCGGTCAAATGGTTGATGGAATTTCAGAGCCATATGTTGAGCGCTACGATGTTTCTTCAATTATATCGACGAATATTGAGTTATGGTCGCTCATGTATGGTCCGGACTCTCAAAGTGCATCGCTTTGTAATATATACGGATACGCCGATTTTATGTCCACATAAATCACGCGCTCCGAATGATAAAGTTATTGTGACGTTTATGCTTGTAGCGTACATATAAGGATGTATTAATACAGCGCGTACATGTTTGTATTTTATTTATGAAATGCCTACTAAACGCAAACATTATTAACGTCTAGTGGAACAAATCATCCGCACAAGTAGACAGATGCGAGAAGTTAGCGTCTCTTGCGAAATAATATAGTGGTGCAAAATGAAATCTTATTGAAAGATAGCTTAACTTTAATAAAACTCGTTATGCTAACTACTTTTTGCATCAGGTCTTCTCCATAAATAATTTTATAAATCAAATTATGTGAATATTGTATAGCTACTACTAAGGAACACAATGTTTAGCATTGACTTTGTTGAACATTACATTGCTTCACAAAGTCACACATATGTTTTCGGGCCACGTTGCGATTGACAAAAATAACGAAGGAATCACATGTACGGCGTTAGGAACTAATATGTGGTGGTTCGTAGATACAACTTGGACCGGTGCAATGGTGGTCAGAAAATTTAACTCTTCTTTGTTTCAAATATGTATTTCGTTTTATTTCAGAAGCTTAATTGGAGTTTTCATAAATGAGTTTTAGACAAGATGGCCGTTTTCTGCTGATATGTCACAATAAGATCTGTCTTCACTGGTAGGCGAAACATGTTTTAACTATAACTGATGTATGAAAACCCTGATGGATCTTTTGCTTTTTTTTCCGAGTGTATAACCTTTTAAACTTATCACAATCTCAAGACGCTTCAGTGTATAAATGGTGTGCGTAAAGTGCCTCGTGGTTTTGGTACTATCACCTCTCGCCCAACATGCGAGTAGTGTTTCGAGATTGTACCGGACCAATTAATAATAATAATAATAAACTTTATTTCAATGACCAAAGTTTGAAATAAGTCGGAAAAAAAAGCAACAATACAAAAGGGAATAATACAATAACTAAATACAAAACAAAAGAAATTAATAAGTAATAAGTCAAAGTGACTATACACATATGAAATTAAATAATGGGGCAATCGAAAAATTCCTTAAATGAATAAAAACATTTGGACAGTAACCAAGATTTTACTGTTATTTTAAATTTATTTAAATTATAAACTTTCCAGTTGTCTGGAAAACGATTATAGATTTTGATTCCAAGGACATCAACACAATCTGTTGTAAGTTTTAGGTTGTGCTGCATGAGATGTATCTTAGGATCTCTTATATCATAATTATGCTGTGCATTGTTAGTCGCTAATATTTTATTCTTGTGTTTATGAATATAACAAGAGTCTTCTAGAATATACAATTCAAATACAGTCAGAATTTTTAAAGATATAAAATAATCAATTAACAATACCTGCCACCGACCCTGGTAGGAGCCGAATGCTCATCGCTCAATTCACACAGTCAGACACAGGACTTCTTACCACTCAGCTTCCGAGCAGTTTTTTGTGGAATATAAAGGGAAATATCGGTTTGATGTATGGAAGGGTTAATTTTTTGAACTAGCGGTCGGATTCTTCCTGAAATATTACCCTAAAATCACAAAAAAATATATAGACACTTGTGTCTAAAGTAAAGTTGATTCACTGTGTGACTGGAAGAATAACCCTACACTTAAGATTGTGAAGGATTATCAAGTCTAAACACTCCTTCTTTTTCAATATACCTACTTACCTAATCATTTTTGCCTATCTACTCTTATCGGGTGTAAGGCATTGTGGAGTTGGGCTGTTAGCTAATCCTTTTCTTACATACCTCCCGCAATCTCTTCCTATCCTGTTCAGTCCGCTTTGTATTCTCCTAGTTTTCTTCCCTCTTTACTACTGATTATCTTACATCCTCCTACTGACATCCTACTCCTTATTTTATTATTTACCCTAGCATCGAGAACTTGTCTTACTATTCCCAAACCTTCATTCCCTTCACGTGATCATACCATCTCATTTGCGTTTCCTCGATGACTTTCACTACAAGTTACTCCTGATAGTTGTATTCCTAATTCTATCTCATTTCGTTTCGTTCTCAATTCATCTTAAAAATCTCATCTCTGTTGCTGTTATTCTTGCTCGGTTTCTTTCCGTCATTGTCCACGTTTCTGCTCCGAATGTTAGCACAGATGTTATTACTTTTTGAATATTTGAACCTTGTTGTCTTTTGGAACTTCTTTCTTTCCCATCGTTTATGCTATTGTAAATTTGTCCTCCTCCAATCATTCTTTCTGTTATGTCATTCATAACAGAACGTCCTCTGATATCATTGATCATAGGTATTTAAATTCCATTAACATTTTGTTGTTATGTTTTTCATATTGTCATGGTTTTTGCCTCTCTTTGTTGATTTTATGTTGATTTTTTGCAAAACTCTTTTCTAGGTCTGTATGTTATTATTGAAGGCTCTTTGATCTTTCGCTATAATGACCATAGCGTCCGCATAGCAGGGTTTACTTACGTCTATTCTTCTCATCTTCCAGTATCCAATATCATATACTTTGACCTCCTTTTTCCCTTCTTTTATTACCTCACCCACGACCAAAGAGAACAGTAGCGAACTCAGAATACATCCCTACCTAAGGCCTAGGGTTGTTTCAAACATTTTTGATTTTTCTTGCCTTGTTCTTACATAGTTTCTTGTGTTTCAGATGTTCTTCTGTTTCTTAATAATCTTCATACGCCCTCTCTCCTAATCCCACTGAAGGCTTTCTCTAGGTCTACAAAGCCGAGATATACCTCCTTGTTCTTTCTTATTGCTTTTCACCTTAATTGCATAATACTTCACCCGCACTGGACACACGTTTCGATAACCAAGCTAACGAGTAATGTGGTAAGGGTTTTAGTGAAGTGTTTCAGTGTTCCAGTGCCACAGAGTTCGAGTATTTGATTAAACCACCTCACCTACCTCAGTCAACTACCCATTGTCACTTGATAGCAAAAGGGATAATAGAGTGAATCACTTCGAATTAAAATGAGTTCATTAGTAAATGAATAGTCTAACCTTTTCCCTCCAAGGTTGAAATACTGAGCTATGTATGTAGGTACTATCCATCTGGTTTTCTGAATTTCAAGGGAATACGTCTTAGGTATATTTTGTACAGGAAAAGTACGGGATATGCTTTATGGTGCATTTATAGTGAAGCTGCGATACTCGATAAGAGCGGCGAGTTAGCAACACGAGCCAATCAGTGCGCGTTACGGAAAGGTGCAATGCTTACCGATTTGTTAAGTTGCCGCTCTTATCGAAGATCGCACCTTCACTATAATCGCACCCTAATTGGGTACTTTTTTTTTAATTATTTAGAACTAGCAATAACAGATCATGTATTGTGTGTTGTTTTGATGTAACCCTAATTTAAAAATGGACTGTGTGCAGATTTTAAAGGAAAACTATGATTAATTATAAACTAATTAGTGAATAATTTATGTTGTCGAGTAAGTGGTACATATTTCTTAAAATACTCTTTTAACGTTGATACTTAAAGTAACCTGGCAGTTTTCTAAGCCAAAATCGTGAAATGAAAACTTTTTTTAAACTAAAATATGGGGCTGTAAAGATGGCCACCCTTACCTTTGTTAATTTTCTTTTACTGTTAGCCAACACATTTCATATGAAGATGGCCAGCAAGTTTATAAAAAATTCTAGATACAAATGTGCAACGTGTGGCGAAGAATGTTATCAACCATTTGATGAATCTTTGCTAAAGATATCGAAAATTATATTGGAAGGATAAAGAAACTATCCGTCAACCCAGACTTACCCTAATCAGAAGGAATTAATACATATACAAAAATGCAAATTTAGTATCAACTCAATCTTATAACAATTTTACCCTAAAATAAAAGCAAAAGAAAATGCTTACAATAAAATGTTAAAGGTCAGAAACCATCAGAAAAGAGGAAGAATTTAAAATATTTAAGTTTTCTATTTTAAAAAAGGTCAATGTCTTATTTACGGAAGTATTAAGAAGAGCCAGCTGTAAGTGATCATCGTTTTATCCACCGTCTATAACTTTCTCCAACTTGGCGCCTATAATTTGTTTTATGATGCTGTGGCTATGCTGCTTCTCTCTCCGTTTGAATAGGGTACGCATATGCATATCATTACGCTTCACCGCAAGAATATAATTTAAAATTATTAGCGAAATATATTAAAACTTATTTAAAGGTTATTGAGCGTGTATTTCTATTGAATTTCTAATGTATAATGCATAATTCTAACATAAGTTAATTTAGAACTTGAAACCCTGTAGACCGGATAATTTAATAAAGAGCTAATTGAATTTGTCACAACTTCGTCTTGTTTTCCTTTAAAGATCCTGTTTTTCAGAAATGTTAGCACATAAAGCAAAATTACTTCGATTAGGATAATTAGAATCATTTTAACTATAAGCTAGGTTTATATATGAGCATGGAGATAAGATTATTCCAAGAAGACACTATTCTTGGAATTTGAGTGTTTATCTGTGTTAACAGAAGTAGTTAGCGGAAGCCAACAAACTCCACCAATTAGAAAAGGTAACGTATTGGGAAACCCTATCTAAGTAATTTTCTTTATTATAGATGATACAATTTAGATCAAATGATAATGTAATCTTAAACGGAATTTATTCTTTTCAAGTCAAACACATAGATTTATTATAGTGTAAAACATCGAAGGTCACGTCTTCTCTGTATTATTAAGTAATTCTACCTCCAGGGAACAATATTTCCGGGGCAACGGCTAATTAATTTGCCTTCGCTCCATTTTCTTTACGTCGTAAGTGTTCGTTGTTAAGGGCGTTCTTTAACAGGCTGTGGTATAGGGAACTACATGTAAACCTGCGCCACCCACAAGATTATTAAAATTGATTTCAAGCTCTTTCAAATATATGATAAAAACCTATTGATTTTAATTTTTGATGTTATTGGAGAGATGTGAATATGTAATTAAACCGGTGTTATCGTAAATTTCAAGAATCAGAATTGAGTATATTTTATTTCATTCAGGGATATTGAAAAATAATGAAGATCTCTTGGCACGAGTAATTAACACATTTTCAGAAATTGAAACCTTATGACGTGTCTATACAATGTAAGAGGGATCAAGTAAATGCAATAAATCATCTCAAATGTGACATTTTTTACATGGATAGAGTTACAATTTTATCTAGGGGCTTACTGTGATATTTTAAAGGAAAAGATTTGCTCCAATTCAGTAAGTATAATACATTATAGACCAATTTATGTTTTAAATTTTGACAAGCAATAATTAGGTTATACAAGATCTTTTTTATAGATTTATATTTTGCTTGGCCAGTATAAATAATATCTACGTAATAATAATAATAACGTTTATAGATTCAATGTGTCAAAAGACAACAGAATCAGTCAAAATGAAATACAAAAAAAAAATAAAAAACAATTGAACTGAAGGCGTGTATAAAAAGACAAATTTGAACCTAAAACTAATGAATATTTAAAGAAAAAAGAGAAAAAACGATAAAAGCCATATGATAACTGTTGTAGTTGTTGTATGATAAGTAACGCTGGCCACGAGTGGTACCGCGCATCGGCGTAGAATCAGTTCGGACCGAGAGGAACGGTAGTATTACTTCGTCTGCGGAGCAGTACGGACATTTTCGCTGCCGGTCATTTGCGCAATTGTTTATCTGTCCTAGAAAAATTATGATTTCGTCAGCAAAACGACCGCGGTCGGACAAACTTCGAAAATTTATTGCAGAAATTCCAGACTTAATATATGAAGGTGCTAAAATTAAATGTGTAATCTGTAAAATCCCGTTAATGTGTTGGTCCAGACAACATTGTCTACGACACGTAAATAGTGAAAAGCATGTCTCAAAAAGAAATTGCGCACGAGACAACGAAAAATTTATATTTAATTTATGCGTTACGTTTATCGCATGTAATATACCGTTTAATTTACTAGACAAGGAACCATTTACCTGCTTTTGGAATAACCATTCGGAGTGCAATTTACCAAGTCGAACATCGTTACGAAGAATTGTGCCATCTGCGCGCGAACATATTGAACAAAAAATAAAATCGGAGTTGAAAGATCAAAAATTGTGGTTATGTGTTGACGAAACAACAGATCGGAAGAAACATTCTGTTCTTAATGTAATGGCACGCAAATTGGAACCTCATCAATCGGCACCTTCAATTCTATTAGTCTCCAAACGAATACAACAGTGTACTGCCGAAGTAATTTCAAAGTTAGTGTTAAATACATTGGACAAGTTTGAACTTTCAACAAACCAACTCTTGATGTTAGTGAGTGATGGTGCTACAAACATGCTTTCTGTAGGCCGGTCTCTTAAAAAGCATTCTGCTAATTTGTTACACATTACGTGTAAAATTCATGCCCTCAATCTTGTGGCGGATAGTATCAGAAAATGTTATCCTGAGGTAGACGCTTTAATAGCGCATACCAAAGCAGTATTTGTCAAATCACCGAAACGTATTCGCGAATTTCACAGACTGTGCCCCCGTATACCAGAGCCACCAGAACCTATTCTAACTCGTTGGGGAACATGGTTGCAGGCCGCGTTTTATTATCATAAATATTTTGACAATATTAAGAACGTGGTTTTACAATTCTATACAAAGGAAGCTGCCGCTATCCAGAAAAGCCAATCGAAATTTCAAGATAGTCAGGTTAAAATGGATTTAAAAATCATTCACGACAATTACTTCGGGCTAGCAGATGCAATAGAAAAATTACAAAATCCTGCGGTGCCGTTAGAAGAATCTCTACAAATAGTGCAACATGTTCACGCACAGCTATGCGCGATTAAAGACGCAAAAAATGTTTCTGTTCTAGAAAAATTTGAAAGTGTTTTTGAGAAAAATTCTGATTTTGGCACATTAAGACACATTTGTGAAGGTGCATCAACAGAATCGCTAAGTTATTTGAAAGATTATTTTACTTACGCAAATATTACGTAACTAGATGTAGAACGTTCGTTCTCTGCATATAAACGCATTTTTTCCTCATGCCGTACTAGTTTTGCCGAAACAACAGTTGAAACATATCTAATGTTGCAGATATTTAACAGACATTCACTTTGTGATTTCACGGAGGACTTTTAAAATGGTAAGTGTTTGAGCACGTGTTATTTAATTTTTATTTAAAAGATGAGCGAAATTATTTGCGGCAGCAAACATCTCTATTAGCAGAATAACTCTAGTGGAATGCGAGGCCTGATCGACTCTACGCTACTGCGCGGTACCGCTCGTGGCCAGCTGTAATGATAATAAAACACTGGATGGCATTTTAATATTATTATAATTTAAGATGTAAAATACAAAACCCGTTACAACGCTTTCATCTTAAGTGCAGCCATCATCATACGTGAATAGCGTCTGTTGTGCTACCAACCTTGTATTACTGATATTATAACAGTACCAACCTTAGATATATAATATTACTAGGCTACCTATCATACGACATATAGCGTAGTCTTGCTGAAACCACTTCGTCGTTCATATCCAATTCACAATTTGGTTGAAAGAGAAATTGTTCAACATTCAAATAGAAATGGGCTTGATTGCTGAGCATTATTTCATTTTGAAAATCAGCATCAACTTGCTTATTTGCCAATACCCAATTGGAAAACATACCACGTTGCAAATGATCTGTAGTTTTTAACTGTTGTGTCGGTTGAATTTTGTATGCCGACAGATGCAGATCCTTCTGCGTGGTGGCACGTATTGGTGCTACTCTATCACAAACCGAACCAATTTCTTAAAATGTTTTAATTAAGTTACGAAGTGATAACTTGGTAGGCGCCTCAGAGCGTCCTAATTTTGTACGATTATTTATCAAAGCAACTGTAAATGGCCGAGCATTTTCATAAAATACTTGTACACCAATTATCCTTTGTTAAACCGTCAAACGCACCATGTTTAATTTGTATGGTTTGTAAATAATATTTGTAAAATATGGGAGCTCTATCTTTCACAGAATAAGAATGGCGCGACTGAAATCCTACAGGAGCTATTGAGACACCTTTATAACATCAAGTCTTCTATAAGGATCTTCTATTAAAGGTCTTCTTTTCGTTATTAGCAATTTACTGTCTTGTTTTCCAGAACAACGCTTTGTTATACCAATTTTTTTCAAAACAAATGCACTGGTAGATATTATAAGTTGCACACTAAGATGTTTAGTTTACACATATCTATTTAAATACCAGCCTTGAGACATATATAAATATAATTTTGCAAATGGAAAATAACAATACATTCTCACTCTCTGTCAGTGCAAGTACCTTTAAATGCGAATAACAATGTAAAACCTATTAAATTCACGATTCTAAAACACAATGTTGTGTATATTTCATCTTCAAACTAAAATATTGCTCATTAAAGTCAGAGACAACAAGAGTAAAAGTGGCTATAAAGTACAAATAACATTCGGCCAAAACATGTTGAAAATAAACAAATAAATTATATAAAACTCACAGCATCCAAACAATAAGATCCTTCATTGGTTTTTCGGCACCTATACACAACCTATATACGAGGTAAGCGCCATAAATTCTCGACCTGACAGGCTTATACAGGTTCTAGCGTGTTCAAACTCCGTTACGTCGTAGTTACACATGTGCGGTGCGAGGTCTACATTATTAGGTTGTATTAAAAATTCTAGCCACTTTTCGGACATATAATATTTATTCTATAGAATTAAAGAAATTACAAAAACGAGAAACAACTTAGTGTGCAGTGTAAGCTTCATCAACTTCGATTACCATACGCCATCTTTCAGTCAATTTTCATTTTGAAATATAATTTGTAAAAATGACATAAACACACATACGAAACGCACTATATTTGGCATCCAAGCAACAAAACCCTTTGCGTCGTCTACAGTACCGAAATCGATCATCACAACATCAAAATTGTATCAAGTTGTTAGATTGGCACACCCAAACAACGGATAAACAAGAAGTTAGAAACAGAAAATCTGACAGTAAACAAGCATATTTTCGACAAATCATTTTAAATTGTATTTAAAACTCAAATATAGTTGAAATTGTAAACTATGAAGTATTGAAAAGACTGTTAAAACTAAACAGAAACAGTTTAAAGAAAATAATCAAGAGAATTTAATCAAAGAAGACGACTGGAGAGGTCTGTTCCAAGAGGATATCAAGTTTTATTAGAAAAAAGCAGATCAGGATTCATCAGAAGAGGAACAAAATTACACATATACTACACCCGAATAGCCGTAGGTAATTCTTAAAAATATACCTTTGTACGTGAAATACTAAAAAATAATAAACGAAACAGATTGTCACCCAACTTAATACTTTTAATTGTTTTAAACATCTCAAATTTGGCGACCCCGCCAAATTTGAGATTGAAATTGAGTAGCAGCTTTTAGTGGCCAACCAGACAACGTGACTAGTGCGTGAAAATGTCTCAGGTAACAAAAATTTAGTACCGTGCGGTTATTACATATTTAACAAAAGAAAGGCATACGCCCAATCACATTACACAACGTCTAGAAGGCGTTTATGGTTTATTTATCTCCATATTCCACTGTAAAAAAGTGGACAAACCGTTTCCGTTTGGGGCAAGAATCTCTTGATGACGATGAGCGCCCCGGTCGGCCAATTGAACTAATAACGGTTGAAAAAATGGTATTAGCGGATCGCCATTTGAAAGTGAAGGAATTAGCAATGATGGTTTCTGATACAAGTATCCACCGAATTCTCCATAATCATTTGGGTGTGAATAAGATTAATGCAAGGTATGTACCGCATCTTCTTTCTGCTCTCCAATGTGAACGTCGGGTCGAATGTGCGCGCTCGTTTTTAAACATATATGCAGACAACCCAAAACTGATTTTGGAGTTTATTGTCACAGGCGATGAAACAATCGTTTTAAGGACGATAGTGAGTTGCAAGCAGCTGTAATACAGCATTTTGAGGGAAAAGGTTTATATTATCTTTACAATGGTTTAGAATTATTAATTGATCGTTGTAATAAATGTATTGAAATTAGAGGAGGTTATATTGAAAAATAAAAATTGTTATATCTTACCAAGTTTATTTTTTCTATATCAGGCCGAGAATTTATGGCGCCTACCTCGTATATAGAATTTTATTGATCATATCAAATTTTAAAGTTTCCATTGCACCTTTTTGTATATCCACAACGGAAAAATCATAAAACCTATCCACCTCTACAATTTTTCAGCATCCCTCGAGCACTTGCAGCGAAGGACTGCTATCAAATAATTTAATTCAGTTTTGTTTACCAAGGACATGCCCACAAGCAACGAGAATTTTAATTTGCCGTTTAAAATAAATGGCTTTCGCTTTATAAAACCAAGCGTTAAAATCGGTTATCCGACGCATGCATATATTACGATGTCATCAGCGCTTTAAAATAAATACACGCTCTTAATTATTTAATAGGCCCTTGCGAATTTTTACTGCGCATATCAGGAATACATTAATGTTAACAGGCTTAAATGACAGATCGCCGGTAAGTGACGTCCTGCAAAGCGATTTAAGTGTACAATCTCACAACTTGCGAGTAAATTTTTAATAGGTGATAAATCATACTGGATAAATTACAGTATACAGAAAATTTGAATTCTTCACTCTCTTAGTGAGGAAGGTCTGTAGGTATGTTTTGGAATTTAGAAACAATGGTGTTCAATGTTAACATTACTTTAATAAATATCATCTGCTTTGATTCTTTAGTAACTGATTTTACCGGAAAATGACCTTCTTTAATACAATAGAAAAATTAGAAACGGAATTTGTTACACCGTAATCTGACTCTAAAATTGCTGTACCGAGAGCTGATAAGGGATCCTTGACAGTGAAGAGCACGAGCAAAAAGTTATTTCCTTACTGCAAGACGGCACCTACCAACTTCTTAAACGTGATACTACTTCCCAAATTGAGCGTTCCATCATTAATTCCACCAAAACGTCATCTATCCCTACCGATATTCAAAGGTCATTTCTCCCTAGTGATTCTTCAGCTCCTAAGTTATACGGTCTTCCTAAAATTCACAAACCCATTATTTCCTTACGTCCTATTGTTAGCACTATCATTGACCCTACCTACAGATTATCGAAGTATAACCTTCTAAAGCCTTACGCTGGACACAGCTACTCTTTCATCCAAAATTCCAAACATTTTGTCCAACGACAGAGAGAATTGACGGTAAATCTTGGCGATTTACTTGTTAGCTTTGATGTCGGACCCTTATTCACCAAGGTTCCCATACCGGATGTAGTATCCATTATTAGAGAGTTCCTCATGTCCAATGACCAACCGGATTACCTGGCTGACTTGGTTGACTACCTACTTCCAGTTTCGTGGTAAATACTACGAGCAAGTCTCAGGCACAGCTATGGGATTTCCTATGTCTTATGTCATCGCCAACACCTTTATGGAAGCGTTCGAACAGCAAACCCGACTATCTTACAACCTTAAGCCAAAGTGCTGGTACACGCACGTTGATGACACCTTTGTCATCTGGCCCCATGGACACGAATATTTAAACAACTTCCTATTGCTTTTGAATTCCCATTGTGATTCCATACGCTTCACCATGGAGATCGAATCGGACAGTTGCACGAGGACATTCCGCTTACCGAAAACCCACGCACACGGATGGCCTCTCACACCATCATCCAGCCCAAAAACGCGCTGTTACCAATTCTCTTATCCAAAGGGCCATTTCCATATCTGAACACAACTCGCTTCCTCAAGAACTAAATCACATCACTGAAACTTTCATCAGCAATAACTATTCCAGGAAAGATATTAAAACTACCATTAACCGCTACACCAACCCTCCTCCGCAACAACTCCCCTCATCTAATCCTAATTTCCGTAAACAAGCGTATCTACCCTACATTCATGGTGTCACCGATCGCATCACCAAGATTCTCTTCAGGAACAACATAAAAATCATCTTCAAACCCAATTTCATGTTCTCAGACTTTCCCATCAAAGACCACCTGGAACCCCCTGGTGTCTACCAGATTCTACGTTCGTGCGGTAGTGTGTACATCGGTGAAACAAAGCGATCAGTCAGCACTCATATTACTGAGCATGAGCGTTGTATGCGATTGTTGCCGGGTCCACACTGGCTAAGCATAGACTTGAAACTGGCCACCAAGTCCAATTGAATCCTATCCGCATCTTATCTCGTAATCCCCACTATTATAGTAGATAACTCCGCGAATCAATAGCGATTTTCAAACATCCCAATAATTTCAATCGCGAAGATGGTTACCCCTTACATCACACGTGGAAATACCAACTGCTTAAACCTCCTCTCAACCTCCACACTTCATCGATGCATAACATTTCCGCTTCATCGACGCATAACGTTTCCGCTTCATTGACGCATAACATTTCTGCCTCATCGACGCGTAACATTTCCGCGTCATCGACGCGTAATATTTCCGCTCCATTGACCCAAAACACTATATAAACCTCTCCAGTCAGTGTTCAATAACAGCCCTGAAGGAAACTAAAAGTATAATATTATTGACGACCATAGAAGCCTACGGACCAGAATTTGTAATTATTGGCCAAAGATTTAATTTGGGTACAGTTAATTTGTGAAAGCTTTAGTGTATAGAATTTGTCCAAGTTAACTAATCCTCATATTTATACATATTTACTTTCTTGGAAATTCTATAGGATAATGCAAATAACAAAGAAAAATAAACTATATATTGTATTCCATAATGATGTCGTAGTTAAATGGAGTTGCTATATATTGGATACCTGAAAACGAGTCTTTTTTCCTTCTCAAATTCAGGGTTAGTAGCATATACACTTAGTTTCATGGAATGATATCTGTCAACCAACATGGATTTACGGAACTACCAATTGTACCTGCTTTACGCAGTATGTATCTGAAGTATTGCATGGTAAAAGTCAAGTATACTAGATGCAATCTATTTGAATTTTCAAAAAGTTGCAAATGTTAGGACTTTCTCAACTTATGTGCTCTTTGCTTGAATCTACATCATCAACAGGCAATTTCAAGTATGCTACACAAATTTGACATTTTCCAAACATGTAGCTGCATCCGGTATAGCACAAGGATCTAATCTCGCGTCTCTAATAATAATAATTCTCTATTTGCCATTTGATCTTACAGATATCAGCTTCGTCAATTAAACAGTAAGATATGAAGTGTTGTAATTTACATCGTCGAACACAGCTGTCATTCCAGCACAATAGTGAATTCAGCATGACCACTCGGTCAATGTGAAATTCCCTTTAGCGGCTATTAGCTCTTTTTCGGGAGCCTCCACTCTTCCCTAGGGCTACGATCTCTGGAGCGGGGGTACTAGAGACTTATTATAAATCTAACCAACGACAAACGTGGGTAACGGGGAAGAAACTCCTCTTCTGATCATTTTCTCCATTTCGTAAATCTTTAAAATTAATGAAAAATGTTCTTACAACAAATAACAGCGTAAATTCGGAGATATTTCTAGCATGATTTCGCAAATTTGTAAATCTTTCGTTAAGTAATTAATGGTTTCGTCGGTAAAATTTATTATTGTTGGGTTGTCGGTGACTTTCTGTATCACAGATAAGTATATTTGAGTCGTCTTGTCACGTCACTACGTTCATTTCATCATGCTACCCTTAAAAATAAGTTAATTCATCAGACATTAATCGTTACATTGCATTTGGAAAAGTATCGTCAAAATTTGCTGTAGATGAAATAATCGCCATCGCGATTAAGATGAAGAAGAAGAGGGACCCCAATTGACTTTCTCACTTTGAGTCAAATTTTCATCAAGGTAACTCGTATTTTGGCTGCGCTCCCAGTTTCAAGTGCTAATATTTCAAATCGTATAATAAATTCAAGATAGAAGTGAAGGATGTTGGTTAAGAATAGACAGTTTTCCTATAAACATAGAGTTTATATTGACATCGTCATAAAATCCAGATTAGTTTTAATTTTCAGTGTTGATTTTTCGTTAAAATCTCATTTCTTGATCTTAACGTTTATCTAAATTGCCGAAAAAGCGTTTTAGAACACTTCCGAATCCTCAGTTCGTAAAATTAATTATGTAATTTAGGAAAATTTGAATTTTTTAACAATTTCCCATTTTGAAAACATTTCAATAAAAAAATTAGTATAAACAAATACAACACAAACAAACATACAACACTCAATACAACAGTTTCGAGATAGCTAGCACCACCCAGCCCTAGTCTAGGTATTCGGAGATGCTATAAAAACAGTTGTCAGTAAAATAATTTTTTACAGCTCTTTTAAATTTCAACGTGCCTAACGACCTCAACTCTGGTTTTTTGAGTTGGAATTGAACATATTTTTTTAATTTCTATCATACGCGGTAAGCATGGTGCGAAGTAGTCGTTTCTGAATAATTAAGAAACGCAAAAAATGATAGGACTGACTCCAGAATATAATTGCATACCTCAGTCTAGATGAAATGTCAGCATGGTAAAACATCAATAGTGTATCAACGTTAACCCAACATCTAAGCTTGAACAAGGCGTAATTCAATGAACACAACTTTGAATAAAGCACCGAAATATGGTCTTTCCATAAAAAGGGGGATAAAAGGGGGCAGTCCAAGAATTTAGTACGTGCCACTACAGGAGCCGACTCACCATACAAGCATACTAACGGTGATCTATCAATCTGGCACCTCGTGGCTGTGAGAGGCAGTAAAACAATTTTAGACTTAATAATTATATAACTCCCGCCACACCACGATGACATATTAATAGCATTAGTAGAACCAGTACAACAAGTCATCAGCAAATTGATACAAATCCCTATTTGAAAAAGAATCACGTTGGTCATTGACGAATAACACGAATAAAAGGGGTTCCAAGACGGATCCCTGTGGTACACCTTGTAAAATTTCTATAGCAGACGAGTATGCGGTTCGGATCACGACATCTAACCGACACAAGCTGGATGCGGGGACTGGTAGTTTCGGGAACAGGAGCTCTTGGTCTATGGAATCAAACGCTTGTGTCAAATCAAAAAATATGCCACCAACGTGAGTTCCGCTGTCAAGAAGACTATAGATATGGTCTAAAGCCTCAAAAAGAGCAGCTTGTGTAGATCCGAAGTTAATAAAACCAAATTGATTCAGGGCTATTATTCTGAATCTATTCACAAAATACATTATTCTCTGGAACACCATCTTCTCAAATATTTTTGAAAAACAAGACAAGAGGGAGGCTTAATATGTGCTTCAGATCCATTCACACTTTCATTGACTTCTAGCACTACATGTACACATTTTAGAAGCGTTATGCTTTTAATACAGAAGGGGTAAATTAGGTAAATCTACCGCAGAACTACTTAGAGGTGTTAAATTCAAACTGTTCAATTATAAGTATTTCTTGTCCACACCTACCTTAGATTCTCTTAATCAACAGAAAATGGTTCTGACGCCATTTATGTGACACTCTTCTTCGAACTCATTACTAACTTTCTACTAAACTCACTACTAAATTTCTGGCTAAAATAATTACTAATAAAATTGATGCCCCGAACATACTTGCAGCAGTTGGGTTCCTTGTACCTCAGTACAAAACTAGACAAACGGAAACGTTCTTTGTTCCCACAGCGAAGACTAATATTTTACTTAAAGCTCCAATAACGCACATGTCGAAGAATGCTAATAAACTTTATGGTGATCTTTTTTCTTAATTAAGTACTGGAACTCTGTGGCACTGAATTGGTTCAGTATTTTTTCTTAATCAATGTTCTTATTTTTTTTTTTTTTGCTATTAGAGTTGTCTGTTTTATAATAACTGGCGTTTGTATATGTGTACGCTGTATATTATGTCCACAAGTGCTGTGCACCTTTTTCTTTTTTTTTTTCTTTATTATTATTATCCTGTAATTAAACTTTGTTTTCTGTTGGATAATAAAGACCATTATTATTATTATTATTATTATTATTATTATTATTACTAACGTCTATTACGGAACGTACGAGTTATATTATCCCCTTGTTATTTCTGAAATACAATCGTTTCCACTAATTTTTTTACCAACTTCCCACTGATATCTCATAATAGATACCCTAACAAGAAATTGATTCGTCCTTAACATGTGAGCGCTTTAATTGATCCAATTATAGTGCTTACTTCATTTAGAAGTCATGAAATAGATAGAATGTCTTAAGAAAACAAGTTCATTAAACGTGTTCAACTCGATTACCTCACAAAGATGGATAATTTTCAGATTTAGCGTTGATAGATGTATATGGGTTAATGCTTTTAAATTGTTTTAAATTACCAAGAAAAGGTAAGCAGGTAATTGCATGGATAATCGTGTCCACATCTAAAATATCAAACGTTTCTTTCTCCTTAGGAATAATTTGTTGTGAGTTTATACTCTACCAATTATATATATTATAATATCTACGTAATTATCCTAGCCAGACGTACCAAGAACGTCAACTGGACTAGAGCCTTGCCGTGATAATCTAAATAAGCTTATCACTGGTATATAATGTGAATTTTATTCACAACATCCCGGACACGAACAACTATGCACTTATCATACTTGCGGAATTTATGACCAGACGCTATTAAAGCGTGCCAGCCATTTATATAACGAGGACAATTTTAACATTAAGAAATACAGTTGTATGCTAAGACAATTCCCTGCCATCCGAAATATCAACATCGGATGAGTCATCTCGAACCCGTTGTTTATGTAAGCACGTACTACAATAACAATATGATAATGCTTTGCACTGAACCAGTGAAATTTTGAAAAATGTTCTACATGCAACAAGTATTACATCTGAAGATTATTGTATTTTTAACAATGAATATGCACCCGTAGTGAAACATCTATTCTAGTTCTTTTGATTTTGCTCCCAAGTAAATATCTTCTACTATGAAAACCTCCGTCGTGGATCTTTAATGCACCAAAGCGTTAATTCGGTTACGCTGCATAAAGACCAACATTGAAAGAGACCAACAACTAATAATCGGGAAAAGAGGTATAGGTACGAGGGTGGGCCAATATGTCCGTGACTTGTTGAACTTCCCGCGTTGCAAACTGAAAAGCAACACTGTTTCCGTCAACCGTAATCTGCCAGTACACTACTGTCAAAGTTTGAGAAAGCTGCGTCATTTAGTTAAAGTTTGACAGCCATTGGAAGCAAAAAACATCGTGCATTTTGGTGGAAATGGAAGAAGTGGATTTCATGTGCTCATAAAGCATTATTTTTTGCGAATGAAAACCACCACTCAAACTAAGGCTAAGCTTCATAAATACTATGGGGACTTTGCACCATCAGAATCACTGGTGAAGAAGTGGTTTACTGAACTTCGTTGTGGTCGTACAAGCACTTCTGGACGCCCAATTGCAGTCACTACGTGCTAAACAATCGAAAAAATCCACGATATGGTGTTGTTCGATCGGAGATTGAAAGTGCGCGAGATTGTAGAAGCCATAGGCCATGGCTCACTGGTTTTGATTTTGAATGAAGATGGGTGCCGCGTTTGCTCACAATTGATCGCAAACGCAAACGCGTGGCAACTTCGAAGGAGAGTTTCATCTTGTTTAACCATAATCTGGACAAGTTTTTGCGCCATTTCATAACCGTTATTGAAACATGCATACACCACAACACACCGGAGACCAAACAGCAATCGAAATAATGGATTTCTCCGGGCGAATCGGCGTCGAAGAAGACCAATGTGGGTCTGCCAGGCCACAAAGTCTTGGCGACAGTCATTTCAGATGCACGGGACATAATCCACATCGATTACCTTCAAAAAGGAAAAACAATCAACGGCGAATATCGCGGCAACTTATTGGATAGGTTCAATGACGATTTGAAGAAAAAACGACCGCATTTGGCCAAGAAGAAAGTCCATCAAGACAGTGCACGGGTGCATACGCATGTAGTTGCCATGGCGAAATTTCATGAATCGAGGTACCAATTGCTGCCCAACCCGCCATATTCTCCGGATTTCATCTCCCGCGCCTATTTCCTGTTTCCAAATCTGAAGAAATGTCCCAGCGAAAAGGGATTTGACTCCTACTATGAAATCATCGCTCAAACAAACGCATATTTTGGGAGCCTCGTTAAATCTTATTATTTGGAAAGGATCAAGAAATTGGAGAAACGTTAGACAAAATGTATTGAGCTAAAAGGAGACTATGTTGAGAAGTAAAACGTTTTTTTGCCGAAAGAACTATCTCTCATTCAAAAAGTCGGGGACATATTGATCCACCCTCAGCTACGTACTAGATTTGTAATTTTGTAACTTAAGTTGAAGATACCAAATAGAAATTCTATGCAATGAGCTTGATGCAACTGCGAATGTTATTCGATGTTTAACTAATTTCCAAAGTAAAGAGGCGCTTGATGGTACTTCAAGTACTACAGAATCCGTTTTTCAAATATAAGAGGCTACTTTAGACATGTTTAAATTCCACAACGAATCTAGTTTTCCTTTTTCGTTAATACCTACCTAAGCATGTCCGTGAATTATCTTATGTTTTTTAGAAACATTCAACCCTGGAGCAACAGGACAATTCTAAAATTCCATATCAGTTCATTTTAATGTACTTATTGTTCCTTTGTTATCATCACCTTATTTCATAATAATAATCACCAATTTTGATGGTAACGTGCTGCTACCGAAACTATATAAAAAGGGAAAAAAACGCGAAACCAATTTGTGCTAGATTCCTGTAATTTTAAAACTGAACTTTGACAAAATTTATTACTTATTATTTATAAATTATATTTAATGTATAAGAAAATTATTATAAGTTGATAGATAACATTCCTGCAGGTTTACAAACTTAGATTATTACACATGAATACCAAGGAAATCGGGGCTTTTGACAGTTTAGTGACGGAAGCCAATATATGTTAATGAATACTTAATGTTTTAAGTTCTGTATAATATCCTAATTTGCGACCTCTATTTAGTACGTGTTTGTAGTTAATATAAATATTTACAATATGCTATACTCCTCCGGGTAGGAACCGCGTCGTTATCGTTCTGTGGACATTTCGTCCACACTCTTATGGGACATCTTCAGGGCAATTTACTGCGCATTGGTTGGAAAATACTCATTCTGTAGGGGTTTATATAACGCTTGTTTCGGGTCAATGAAGCGGTAAAGTTATGGATAAATGAAGCCTGGCGGTTGCTAGAAAGTTTAATCAGTTGGGATTTCCACGTGTGATGTAATGGTTAGCCGTCTTCGCGATTTAAATTGTTGGGATGTTTGAAGATCTCTATTGATTCACGGATTTCTCTACTGTAATAGTGTGGATTGCGAGATAAGACGTGGGTAGTCTTAAATTGGATTTGGTGGACAGTTTCCAGTCTATGCTCAGCCAGTGCAGACCCGGCTACACGCAACAACCGCGTACAACGCTCGTGCTCAGTAACACGAGTGCTGACCGATCGCTTTGTTTCACCGATATAAACACTACCGCACTAACATAGAATCTGGTAGACACCAAGAGCTTCCAGGTGATAGCGGTCTTTGAAGGGAAAACAGTCTGAGAGCTTGAAATTGGGTTTAAAGATGGTTTTTATGTTGTTCCTGAAATGACATCTTGATTGTGGAATAGATACGCTTGCTTACGGAAATTAGGATTAGAAGAGGGGAGTTGCTGTGAAGAATAGCAATTAATGGTAGTTTGAATTTCTTTCTAAAATAGTTATTGCGGATCAGTGTTTCAGTGATGTGGTTCACTTCTTGAAAAAACGAATTAGGTTCACATATAGAAATGGCACTTTGGATAAGAGAATTGATAACACCGCCTTTCTGGCGTATCACCGATCGCGTTAATGCGTGCGTTTTTTAACAAATCAAGAAGCTGTTGAAAGCTTCAAAAACCATGCTTAGGAGATACCAACTTCAGAGTGAAAAAATTTTTTTGAGAATTGGTTGGAACGCCTGCGAAAATGCATAGACCTTAAACGAAAAGAATAACCCGATTTGTACCAAATTTTATTTTCTTTCATTGTTTTTGTAAAAACTTAAAAGGTATCCTTCGTATTAACTCATTGCATACCTAAAGAAGAACAAAATACAATCGATATTTCTTTTCCATCCCTAATTACCAATATTCTAAATTTCCTAGTACTGTTTATAGAACAAAAAAAAATCAAGGAGTTCATTACAAAATAAAGGTTTCTGTATTGAAGTCCAGTAGTTGTTCTTGTATTATAACTCTGAATTTCTAACAAGGTACTTCAAGGATAGTAAAGGTCCTAACACTCACCTTAAATATTTCCTATTGAAAATTGATATTTTTGTACATTAAAATCTATCATTTACGTAATTTCTAGACCAGTTATTCGTCTCCTCTATTTAACTGAATTATTGAGGAGCCTGCTGGATTATCTGCGGCAAGTCCTATTAACTAACTGTTAAACTTCTTAAGCTCTTATAACCATCACTTTAAAGGGTAACTGAAGAAAGGTACCTTACAAGACACTTACAATTAAAGCTTTGACAGCAACGAAACGGTGTTGTTAAAAATACTAATGATAAAGGAAAACGAGGTTTATTAAGTAATTTATACTTACATCTCAGTATGAATTCCTATAACAAGTAGCATAAAAACCGCCAGAGCCTCATTAAACGAGACTTTATTAAAGCGTTATCCAGTAAGCGATGAAATATACGACAGCTTGCACCATGAACTAGAAAACGTCTTTAAGCTACTACGTTTACTGCGCTTACGACGGCCTTTCCTTCAAAAATCAAATTTAATAGCGTTGCATCGGTATTATAAAGCATTATAAGTAATGGCCTGAGATATTATACTGTCATATGTAGTAAAGCTAATTTGTTTCTAGATTTTCCTGTAGGGCAGTGTTTATATCTATTTATAGATAAGATATAAATAGATAGAATGCTCGCATATATTATCTATTCGAACAGATTTTATTTATGGAAGAAATTGCGAAAGGAAATAAATAATTTGTTGAAGGGATATTGGAGCTCCTACTACTATGTTCATAATACCACAAGCTTGCAGTTTGTTTGTGAATTCTAAGTGTGTACCATGTAGTAATAAATTAAAACAAAAGACGGAATTTGGACCAATATTTGGTTCGTTTGTAAGTTTTCGACCATTCAACATTTGGCAGTAAATATATTATCATCTCCAGATTTGTTACAAGGAAATATGTTACTTCTACAAATGTACAACTGACAATTCAATCAGAACAAACTTTCGATCTCCTAACCGTTATGCGGCTTACTTCAAATCATATAGTTTGAAGCAGATTCCATCAAATCAAAGGTAAAGCATTATAATCTTAAAAATACCGTTATCATAGTCGGGTAACTGCGACGCTCTACCGACTCCTAACATCAATGGTAACAAGAAGCAAACTAGCACTGGATAAAGGCATTTTTTGCCTGCATTGTAGCATACAAAACTCCTTAAATGAAATAAGGAACTCAATTTGAATATTATAAGAAAATAAGACGTAATCAATAACTGTGAAATTAATCTAGATATTACTATCATCATTTAAAAAGGGCACTTCTAAATGTGCATTTGTGTAATATTAAAAAATGTTATCAATCACTGTTGAGGTAACATCTGAGTTAACCTGTAAATGTGAAATGGTTTAAAGCAAATAAACTAAAGTTGAATTCCCTGAAGATTAAAGCAATCATGACCAAAAATAAAGCAATTGTATTAAATAAAAAAAATGATTATTATAGTGAGGAATCTGTAAAGTTGCTTTGCCCTCCAATACATACAAATATTACTAATAATGCATTGTATTGGCATTTATTATTTTATTAACTGCAACATTACGATATGGTGCATTATCCATGATTAACGAAGGCTCTTTTAGATTAGGTATAAATTTATCCGTTATCCATTGCTTGAATAGATCACTGTTCATTTCACCATGGTAATAGCCTGGCTACGGTTTTCGAAGCAAATAGTACTACGTATACACTTGATATCATTCTGCCAAAATTTAGTTCCATTACCTCTAGAAAATATCCATTTTTCATCCAAAAACATATTTATCAAATAAGTAACACGGTTACAATAGTACGAAAGAAAAAAGGTTTTAGTTTGACATTGAACAAATAAATGTGTTCTCAGAACACTCTACTTTATAAACAATTGCAGCATATAACAATTTTGTTAATGAACTCAAAGAGGCAACTACCGATGTAGCGATATATAACGTGTCCACCCAGTGCGTGGGCGGAGGATAATTCCTTTCCTGAGTCATTTAGAGAAAAAGTTCAAATAAAAAATCGGAGAGATGTTCCGCTACAAGCGATACGGACTTGTTTCTTTAAACATCATCTATATTATTGCATTTTTGAATACCTCTCTTCAGTTCATCTCAACTTTCTTCAATACTCCCTATATCTATCTATCTTAGTTTTTGAGATAATTGGGATAATTTTAGATTTTTGCGAAGTTCCGCTGTTTCTTTAATGGTTGCTGTCCTTGCGTGCTACAGCGGCGATTCAAATTTATTTGATTAAGTATTTCTTGGAGTTTTCGGCATTACACCGATTTTCGATGTTCTGCTTCTCTTTCTAGAGCCAGGCCTTGGCCTTTAAGCTCTCCAATCACTAAGTGACAGGCTACTCCACTCTGACCGGGGGTTTTATTGTTCTTGTCACCTTTTAGAGTCCATGTGGTTAATCTCCAGGAGAAGTCGGCTTCCTAGGGGAAGACTCTGTCCGCGACTCTGACTGAGGGGGAGGACGGTCTTGTGGTTCGACTGCCACCTGCTCCAGGAGAGGGTTTGAGGACACCCGCACCCTCTCCAGCGTATTTCGTGCCAGCTTTTTTTTGTCAACTAGCGTCTACAAGATGCCCGTCGAAATCGTTCCCATGGTATTTCAATTTTTTAAACATAAGATTCTACTAATTTTTCCAGGATCTGTTAAGGAAACTATTCCAGAATATTTATTACAAACATTTCCCTATACCTAAAATGCGAGGTTCTTTAGTAAATTAAATATGAATCTATGCCGATAAGTTTTTCATTTAAAAACATAGAGTACTGTGATGCATTACTATCAACGTTTGTTTTGCTAATGATATTCAATGAAACTAACGTGTAAACCCTATCTTTTTTTTTGCTATACACATTGCCTAGCAAGTACAAATAACAAATAGCGAACACAAGCATTCAAATGCTGATTAGAGTGCAGCAATGCCGCATGCAGCATGCCGCACTGAAAGTTGCTGAAAATGTTTCAAAATTTATTTAAATAGAAATGTTTATAAAAAGCTTTCTGGAAGAATTTCTTAAGGCACTGCATGTCATGGACATTACACAAAATATTTCTCCCGAATTCTTAGTAAATATTCGATAAAATCAAAGACAAGGAATCGTTTTACGGTTTGTATGACGAAAAATTGTACTCACTTCGAATAAATGTTGAAATTGTATGCATGAATTAAAGTTTTACGGATTGTGTCTAATGAAAATCTTTAGAAAAACGAAAATGTATAGTATTTCATCGCACTCTAGGAATTTTAACAAAATACTTATCTGCATAGCTTCATAGTTAATTCACTAAAGAACGACATATTTTAGATATAATAATAATGATAATAATAAACTTCATTTTAAAGACCAGAACAGTTTTAAATAAGTCAGAAAAAAGCGACAAAACAAAAAATGGAAGCAATGCAATCTCAAAGTGACTGTACATATATTAAACAGAGTTCAATTGCTCTGTTTTCATTCATTAAATGAATAACCAAGATTTTATTGTTTTTTTAAATTTATTTAAGTCGTAAACTTTGCAATTATCCGGAAGACTGTTATAGATTTTTACTTCAAGAACATCAATACAATTGGATGTAAGTTTTAAACTATGCTTAGTAGTGTGATAGTGTGAGATAGCGTGAAATAGAATGTACTTAGTTTTGTCCAAATTTAAGGAGAGTCCATTTGCAAAGCACTAGCTGCACTTTCGATCTAACATGTAACACCTCCGATTTTTTTTCTCGCTAACTAATCACACGAAAACTATGAAACTTGCGTCACTTCTCGACGAAATCTCCCTGCAGCCGTACACATCTTTCACAACATCGACACCATGATTCCATGTCCGCTGCGAACGCTTCTTTAGGAGTCTGTTTTGACCACTGGAACATCGCTGATGCAATAGCGGCACAGCTGGTGTATATGCGGCCGCGGAGAGTGTCTTTCATCGTTGGAAACAGCCAAAATTCACTAGGAGCCAAATCAGGTGAGTAGGGAGCACGAGAAATCATTTCAAAGTTCAAAGCATCTGGAGGACATTTCGCATTTTCAGGTCGTCATACAAGATTGTGTGCGCAGATCCCACGGAAATGCCAACTTTGGAGGGGATCTGTTCCACACTCATTCGGCGATCCCCCAAAACAACTTCCTCCATTCGCTTGATCATGTCGTCAGACCGGCTTGTACGAGGCCGAGATTGTCTTGCTTTGTTGTCACACGACGTTCTGCCTTCTTTGAACTGTCGCACACACGAACGCACGTTAGATACATCCATGACACTATCACCACATGTTTCACTCAACTGGTGATGAATTTCTATCAGTGTCACACCACGCAAATGGAGAAAACGAATGATTACACGCTGATCTTGTAATGAAAACGTCGTATGCATCTTCCACGAAATCCTAGCAACATTTCATCTAGGGTTACGTACTCCCCCACAGAATAGTGTTTTTTAACCCTCCGTTTGACGTGCTGGGTCTATGAAATTTAGCAAAATCGTTTTCTTGCTGTAACTTCTATAAATATTTTTTTAAATTCCTGAGTCTTTATATAGCTTCCTAACTTTAATGACAACAACAATACACGGGTTGAGCCTGTCAGGCCCAATGCCCTTGCAACACACAAATGGTAAGGCTTACAATTTAAAAAAATACAACTCAAGTTGTTGTCATTAAGGATAGGAAGCTATATCAAGACTCAGGAAATTAAAAAAATATTTATAGAAGTTACAGCGAAACTTCATAGACCCAGCCCGTCAAACGGAGGGTTAAAGAAACAGTAACAATTCGGAAAAGTCTCTAATTGTCTCAATTATCTCAAAAACTAAGATATATGGGTATAGGGAATATTGAAGAAAATTGATATGAATTGTGGTATCCAAAAGTTTATTAATATACAGGCTGTTCCATTGAAAAGCCTAATCTGTATCGCGCTCAGCAGAAACTGAACATCCTATATATTTGAAGAGAATTATATGCAGTACAGAACTTATCCCCGAATATACTTTATTTGCAAACATTTTCTCCAAATCGTTCTTCAACACACTAGGCGAACACACTGTAGATATAATTTGAATCAACTTTACTACTTCTTTTTGCTAATTGATTTATTACTGTTACTGCTGCAGTGAATCAAAGATCGTAATGCATCTACATAAAAAACGGAGATGAAAAATTGAATGTAGGGGACATGTTTTGTGTAAAAAGCGCTAATAGTATATTTGCATTTTGTAGAATATTTTTGTTATATTGATTCATTCTAATTTACAATGTGTATATAATTAAATGTAAATATCAAAAAAATTATACATCTGCAAGAGAAAATGTTACATCTTGGCTACAGCACTGATTCAAATGAATATGCATATCGTTGTGAGGTGTGATTAACTACGAAAGTTGTCTAATCGCATATTTTCCCATGTGCTACATTTTCCTTTAACATCTCCATTTGAAATAAGAAGGAAAAGTAAACGAAACGCTTTCAGATATAGATTTCAAAGAGAAGCGTAATTACAGGAAGAATATATATATATATATATATATATATATATATATATATATATATATATATATATACACACAGATATAGGGTATTATATATGCACCTTATACGCATATACAATACACCGAGAGGAGTGCCTCGTTTGATATGCAAGGCGCTTTCCAGTGCTTCACTTGGAGAGTGCCATATATGGAGCAGCTCATGATTTACGCGGAAAGATATTGGGCGCTTGTAAACCGTCCCCGATACACCGGCTCGCTCTATATCTTATCGCACTGTCGGGCCTATACTGGGCCTGTTGTCGAGACATTCATGACGGTGACATACTAGAACTGGAAATGCTAAACACACTTTTATACATACTATCAACTTGTAGCTTGTTATACGGTACATACGAGAAAACGTACCGGGAATGTCTCTATTCGAGTTTGTCACGCTGGCACATGTCTACGTCCGCGGTCTGCCTTAATAAATGCCCACAATAAGCGAAGGAATGGACGTTAGATTATAGAGGGTGTTTTACGATGGCCATTGTGAATATTCGCATGGGTACCTGCATGTGTGAGAATCATGCCTGCTATGCATGCCATCTAGAGCTGAAATCTTCAGCTTTATATGGAAGGCACTTGGTGAACATACGAGGTGTGATAAGAAAATATAGCGAATGAATTTTTACAACTGCAACTGCTAATGCTACATTAATTTGAAATAATAAGTTCGATAGCCTGATCCGTTAAGATAGTCATTGTCAACTTTGAACAAGTTGCGACTTGTCAGTCCGCTTCCAGATCCGGAAGATTGAGGTCAAACAGGCGATTGACTATTCGAGAGCTTACCAAAGAAATGAACATCTCGTAACGGGTCCGTGCAAAGCATTTCAACCGATAATTGAGACGAGTGAGTGCGAAATTTGTTCCCAGACTTTTGACAGGCGAACAGAAGCAAAATCGTATGTCAGTTTGCACGGAACTAAAGGATCGTCTTGAAGCAGATATGGACTTCATTGCCACTATTATAACTGGAGGTGAAAGTTGGGTATATGGATATGACCCTGAGACGAAAATTCTGAGTTTCCAATGGAAAACGAGTGGCTCCCCTCGCCCTAAGAAGGCACGTCATTCAAAGTCGAACGTCAAGGTGATACTCATTGTTTTTTTTTTATATAGAGAGGACATAGTGCGATCAGAGTTCGTTCCAAGGGGAACAACTGTAAACTTCGAATATTACAAGGGCGTACTGCAACGTTTGCGAAACGATGTAGGGAGAAAGAGACCAGAAAAATAGGCCAATGGTTTCCTCCTTCATCACAACAACGCGCCGTGCCACACCGCTTCTGATCCGCGAGTTTTCGGCCGAAAGAAAGGTTCCAATTTGTCCACTTCCGCCTTACTTTCCGAATTTAGCGCCATGCGACGATTTCTGGCTCTTCCCAAAAATAGAAACCGTGCTAAAAGGAAAACGTTTTGGTACCATTCCCGACATTGAGAGGGCTACGACGGAGCAGCTGAAGGCCCTTCCGACAGAAGGCTTCCAGAAATGCTTCCAGTCATGGTATCAACATTGGAATAAGTGCATCACTAGCCAAGGAGAGTACTTTGAAGGAGATTGATTCAAATTTGATGTAAGTATTACTTTATTAGTAATAAAATTATTCACCATATTTTTTGATCACACCTCGTAGACAGCCAAGAAAGTTTTGATTGGAAGCTTAACTTGAGAAACATATTTGCTGATTGGTGAAGTAGATGCCAGATATACACTGCTCACAAATATAGATGTACCACCTTTCACCATTATTCACAAGTAATTGTTAAAATATTACATTTCTGTTTTGCCAAAAAATTGGCTTCTACATGAAACCGGATTGTAACAATGTTGGTACTGTCAACCGGATTACACTTTCGAACGGAACATAAAGTGCAGCATCAAATCACATCAATATGGACACAACACTCTCCGAACATCTTTATCAAAAAGAAGAGCACAGTAGAATGTTAAAATACTGGATCACAGGAAATAACGAAGTACTCCAACAACTTCGATAAGGCAGACGATCACAGACTAAGCAATACATGAGAATTGTCAATACATTATAGCAAACCACGAAGAGGACAGCCCACAATGGACACAACCTGAATAGATTCAATCTACCAGAGCAATTCGAGGCCGAGGTATATAACGAGTGCAGAAGACAACTACACAATTGTTAGAAAACTTCCCGAAACACTAACAGTTTATTCAGCTACACGTCAAATATGCAAATAATACAACAAATACGGTAAAAATCTGCATTGCGTTATACCCATTAATGAGCAAAGTATTCTTAAAATAGAATTTGCTTTTCAAGTTGGACTACTACCACACCTTTAAGTTTGCAAAAACGATGACTTTGACTTTTTCATCTTTGCGTTTCTTTACGCACTTTCGTTCAACAATTTTCACTCACTAATATAATAACCCATTGTTAACGTGACTTTTTGAAAAATAATGCTAATATATGTAGCTCACGGTATTGGTGAAATCATTCCCGGCAAACACAATGCGAGTAGAGAAAAGAGAGCACTAGCACACGGACATGTTTCTGCCTACCCGGCGTCATCAGCGCGGCTACGAGTACTCCCTTGTTTGGTACAGATTCGCCGGGAAAAACCCATCTTGTCTGGTTTCTGGCGTGTAGTCGCATAATGCCGCGGGAACTCACTCGTATTGCGCTGAAATATGTCCAAACATTGCTTTGAAGTTATCACGCAGTTCTGTTTTTGATCAATCATCAGTAGAGCCCGGTAACAGGGAGCCGTGCCATAGCCGTACCTGCCTAGTGTACAAAAACAATAGTAAGGAAATAGAAAAAAAATAACAGAACTAATACATAATTATAATAGTGAAAAGTAGTGAAACACTCACCCTTTCAAGCAGCCTTGGCTACGGAGCTATAAAACTAGAAGCACCATTATCAGTATTAACATTATATCGATAAGAGTGGCAAAAAGTTGTCACCATTAGATGTGTTTCCACAGTTGTCTCGGTGAGCGATGTTCGCCGTGGTGAGAAAATGAGTTCATATTTTGAAAAAGAGCGTTCAACATCTATCGATGATGATGCATGATTAAAATACTCTTTGTACTTAGTCAGTGGATTATTCGATACACCATCACAAATTTGTTTTAGTGTGCTAAAATCGTGAAATGATCGTAGGCGTTTGGGAGATTTCAAAAATCCTTTTTTTGTGCTTGCTATTAATGCATCGGGAGAGCATTGTCGAATGGTTTCTGCCAAAAGATGTAAAGCATGCACTTTACACGTAACATGTAAACACTTGCAACCATGTCCGAGAAGAGAACGGCCTACCGAACGCATTATCGCTGCGCCATCGCTCATAAACATCAACACCTTATCTTTTGAAATTTGAAATTTTTCCAACGTACTAAGTACAACCTTCGTAATTGCTGCAGCGGTACATTCTTGCAGTCTTCGGTTAGCTAGTAACAGTGGTAATGCAGGTTTACTAGGGTCTAGTATGCGTACCATAATATTTACAATTGAATTTTTTTTACAGTCCGTTGTCTCGTCAACACCTAACCAAAGAAACTGTTTTTCCAATATGCGTTTCGTTTGCTTTTTTGCGTCATCGCGTACAAATGCAACATGCTTACGTGCCGTTTTCTCCGTTGGCAACCGCAACTCGTGATTATATTTGTCCCAAAAGTCCTTAAACGGTTGTTTATCGAGTAAGCCTAGTGATTGATCAATCAATCATCAATCAAGCCTAGTGGCAAATTACAGTTTATCAACATAAGAATTACATAAAAAAATGCACTTCTCGGTGGCATGCCCAATTTTCGTTTTCTATGCTGTGCAGAATTTACGTGTCTTGTACAGTTCCACTTCTTATTTGACATAAAATGTATTTTGCATACTTTACGAACTTTACGAACTTATTCCCGTTGTAAAACAAATCGGGAAAGTCAGAAATAAACTTATTTACTATGTCTTGAAAGGGTCGTTTTTTAGCCTTCGACATGTTCACTAAAAACTACAATTAATAACTACGTCTGTATCAATAAAATCAAAACGCACTACACTAAGTAATAACTACAATTAATAACTACGTCTATATCAATAAAATCAACACGCCCTATCCGCTATCCAATGCTAAACTGAACTGAGTGATGATGATTTGTCGGTCGTATTATAGTCGACCAGCCCTCCCCGCCCACCTAAACACAGTCACACCGCCGCTGCGATTGCTCTCCAGTTACCGGGCTCCAATCATCAGCATCCATCTCGCCGATAGCTTTCTCATACTCAAGTTTTCGAGGTAGATGCTTTGCACACGTTCAATTGAGATATTTACCATATTAGCAATCTCTCTAATCTTTACCCGGTGGTCTGCTAATAGGATATCATTAATTTTATTGATCACACTGTTGGTTGTCACCACAGTGGGACCATCTGGCCCACAAAGACAGATAATCGGCCTCCCTTAAATTTATTAAATCAATATGGGATGGTAGTGATCGAAGGTTCATGGTCCTTATAAACTGCATCCAACTCCTCTTTGATTTCTGCACGATTCGACAAAGACATAAACTTACTCATCTTCAACAGCTAGCAAGACAACACTACCAGATAAATCTCACCAAAACTTTGACAGACGTCGACTAAGGAATGGTACTCACAGTCGGTAACGCAGATTTTGATACAAAGTGTCATCTGTCTCCAAATACGGGTACCTCTCATGCCATCCTCGTATAATACCATTACAGTAGATTCCATGCAGTATTTTCTATCTATAAACTTACCTAGTTATTCTTTTCTCTCTATATGCTATAGAAGAGCGAATATATTATATCCAAGCATAGACCGAATATTTTCCGCATTTCATTCTACCAAAGATCCATTAAATTAAGTTGTTATATAGTACTTATGTCCCATAACTTACCTTCGGTTGATGTGAAATATACTCCAAGATTAAGGCGCACCTAATTCCATAATCATTGTTGGATGGTTCGCGTTAAATCAGCGTGTTTCTCGTTGCATTTCTTCGACGTCGTTGTATATGGCGGCATTATGCAATGACTAGATAAGTCCTTTAGGTAATTACGTTTTATGCATGTTTACAAGGTGTTTGGAAAATAGCCGATAGTACGAGTAGGAAATATTTATTATATACTCACCTGTATGAACGCTGAAATACTAGTTACGGCGATAATTACGTCTTAAACTTAAACTTTCAGTATTTACACAAGTATACTTATTCAGCGTACACTTCAGTGTACCATTTTTGCTTTGAAAATATAGAGACTCGAAGACTTATAACCTAGTTACGCTGAAGCAAGTTGGTACTTGTTGTGGTATATTAGATAACAAACGTATCTTCAACCATCAACAAGTTACACTAAAGCAGCGAGAAAGGAATAAAAGGTAAAAAGTTGCTGAGATGATAGTAAAAAATAAGCATGTAGGAGTAAATAAAAGACAAGATAATCAAACACTGATTATGAGCAAAATTAATCATCAATTAATAACAAGCAATAACAAATAAATCAAAGGAATAATTAAGTTTCAAAAAAGCTTTTATTACAGAGACAGAATGTTTGTGTTATTTATTGATGAGGGAGCATGAAACTGGTTCCTCATTCTCATTAAAGATTAGATAGGATGATTTAAAAATAACTCCTATGATTCACTTCTTTGTTAGTTAATAACGCAAGTACTGTGTTGAACGATCAAATTATGAGAATCTTGGATAATGTGCCGTAGTAGTATTTTCTAATACCTTCTTATTCAGAAATCCTACGGCAAACAAATCATTAAAAGCAATTGTCTATGTTGTTGTGTTATTTAATACTTTGAAATAAGTAGTAGGATTCCTTAACACCTGTGTAAACTGTTTTCGTGCTTAGATAAACACAAGAGACTTGTGGCTATGCACTTCAGACGGAAACCCAACATCCACTTAAACTAAATTAGTGCTACTAGTCGTTCTTGACCTACATATTCCACTACGACCTTTTCATATCTATTGTGGTTTCTCTATCATTAGATCAATTACGTTTGCTTTGCGTTTATCACCAGACCTAGCAGCCTTGTGAGCGATTCCTCTACGTACATAGGTTTCGGCTTTTGGATATGCCGAGCCCATTTCTGAGAGCCGTATTCCTGCCAGTGCTGTACAGTCACACAGCAGATGGACGCCAGTTTCTTCTTCCACCTGACAGAATCTACATGCTGCTCCCTCTGTCAGGTCTAGATTGCTCATGTGTTTCTTGAGCATACAATGTCTTGTTAGCAGGCTTACTGTTGTTCTAACGAACTTGCTTGCCCCTACTTAGTAGGTTTGCTATAAATTTAGGTCTGTGCCCAATTAGAAATTCCTTCTAGTTATGTCATATTCATTTATTTTTGCGCTCAATCTAACCAATGTATTAATATGGGAATGGAAAGGAACATATAGCCTAAGGGGTGATGCAAAAGTAGTAGTATACTTTAATCAAAAACTACTAGAAGATATGCGATAGTTTAAACTTAAAACTACAACTTTTGTTTACAATTATCATTAAGTTAAAATTGCAAAAGGTACACTTTCTTCAATTTTTCTCAGATCAGATGGAACCATTTGAATCATGGCTTGGATGTAATCTGAACTAATTTGCTTGAGCTTTATTGCTAATTCTGCGTGCTAACTGATTCTCGTTTTCTGCGGTCCAACCCTTCTCATAAACGAGTCGACTAAGTTCTGCTCAAAAATCTTCGATAGGACGTGCCTTTGGAATATTTGGAGGATTCATTTCTTTTGGGACGAAAGCGATGTTATTTTCTGTTAACCATGTGGCAACAGTTTTTGCCTAATGCGAACTTGCTAAGTCTGGCCAAAAGAGAATATCATCTCCTTGGTGAAATCTTTCAATAAATCGCTTCAGTTTTGGTAGACACTTTGTCCTATACACTTCAGCATTTATTGCTAAATCATGCACACTTCTCACACAGGAATGAAAACACCTGCTTTTGAAATAGCAATCCAAACTAAAATTTTTGGCTCAAATTTTGCTTTACCTGCGAATCTCACTTCGTCAGGAGCAGAGTTTTTATTTTTTGTGTAAAATCCAGCATTTCCAACGATGTTAGTGTTACCAAAGGTAAAATATTTCTCATCATCTAAGATCAACACTTCTGTCTCTGACCTGGAATACTCTTCCACCTGTCTGAGATTTCTTAGCTTTCCATTGTTTAGTAGTTACTTTAACTACTGTATATACGAGGCGTGTTTTTAAAGTAAGTACCGTTTTGAAATTCTGCTACAGTGAGCGCTGCGGCGGCTTTCTACGCTTGCGCGCTGTGTACCTACATCTGTTGACAAGCCACAGACGCCATTACAGAAAGATTCGACCGTGTTTACGTTTGTTTGTCACTATTTAAAATGTCTCCGCCGATCGAGAATCCTGCCGACTGTGAAATACGCGCTGTGATTCCTTTTCTTAGTGTTAAAGGCATTAAATCGGCCGACATTCATCGTCATATCTGTAAAGTGTATGGAGAAAACATTATGAATGATGGAATGGTACGGAAATGGGTGAGAGCTTTTAAAGATGGCCGCACGAATGTCCATGAGGAGGAACAAAGTGAGCGACCTTCATTACTGAAGATTTGGTTCAGAAAGTTGACGAAAAAGTGAAAGGGAACAGACGCTTTACGATTTCATCGTTATCTGATGGGTTTCCTCAAGTTTCCAGAAGTGTTCTCTATGAAGTTGTGACTAGTGGTTGTTAAATCAGGCGGCAGACTTCTATGACGATGGGATTGTAAAGCTGATTGTACGATATGATAAATGTCTCAATACTGGTGGAAATTTTGTAGAAAAGTAGAATAAGGTACAGGCTTTCATGTAAAAATAAAATTGTTAAGAAAAGTTTACTTGTTTTTGTTTTATTTGAAAACGGTGCTTACTTTAAAAACACGCCTCGTACTACGCCTACAGAGTGCTTTGGGTTTTTGTGGGCAGTTGACGAGCCTACTCTGGCTAATTCGCCTGCCTTGACATTCCCTCAATGACCTTCGTGTCCTGGTACTCAGACCAGGGTCACCTTAGTTCGGCTACCCAGCCTATTGAGCGCATTCATACAGTCCCACACCAGTTTCGCCTGTGTGGAGTCCAATGCTTTTATCGCTGCTTAACTATCTGAATAGATAGCAATATATCGATAATCGACTTTTTGCTTATGCAGTTACAATTATGAAACAAATAGTCAACGAAATATCACAACATAAACTCAAAGCGTTTAGTTTAACGTTCGATGAGTGGACATCTGTTAAGAACCGTCGATACACGAACATTATTATTCATACATGTGATTTTTCTTGGAACCTTGGATTATGCCGTATTCATGGATCTATGCCCGCCGATAAATGTTTAACTCTTATTAAAAATAAATTACGGGAGTTTGATATTTTTTTCAAAAATATAGTACTTATCAATTACTACAGATGGAGCTTCAATAATGAAGAAAGTAAGAAAACTGATCGGTACAAACCATCAGCTATGTCTCGCACATAGTATACAATTGAGTGTGATAATGAGGAACTTGTTGAATTAGCTGACACGGATCATTCTGATGACGAAGACGATGAAAATGATGGCGAAACTTTCCAAATAGTACAAAGCGTATCTACTGACTCCCAATTACATTCTATGCAGGATATACAGTTAAATTATCTGATAACAAAGGAACGAAAAGTAGTTAAAATCTTTCGCAAATCGCCAACAAAAAATGATATATTACAAAATCATGTAAAAGAAGAATTTGGTCGAGAACTTTCGTTAATAATGGATTTTAAAGCACGTTGGAATAGCTTACTGATTATTCTAGAGCGTTTTTCGAAGATTGTAAACTGTGTTAGAAGGAGTATCATAGATTTGAAGTTAGATATCAGTTTTACAGATAACGAGCTTACTTTACTTTCTAATACAATATCAGCATTACAACCAATAAAAGTTGTTTTAGAAAAACGATGTTTTGAAAATATTCATTTATATATGTCGCCGATGTTACGTTGAAATTTATGAGCTAACCACGCAAAATTTTTAAGTAACACGCTTAAAAACACATTGATACAACGTATAAAGCAACGACGAACTTTTTATTCTGAATAATTCAAATGAAGAAGACTTCGAATTTTTACTAACACTAACAAATCTACAATAGCGAATATAATCGTAGAATTAATTGAGCGTATTTACGTTAAAAACGAAAGACACTAACACTGAAACTAATGATTCTGATTCCGAAGACTTTGAATATTTAATGTCACTTGAGTCAGTTCCTTCAGCATCAGCATCAGCTACGCTATCTATGAAAAATAAACTGCAGCTCTTAATAAAGGAAAAACCTAAGACATCTTGTCGAGTACCGACTCTAATGCAAGGTAAAAATAAAAATTTAACACCAGTAGTTAAAAAAGAAATAAATTATTTTGAAGAGAAAAAAATAAGTGGGAAATACATACAAATGGTATTTGAGTTTTTACTAACCTGTCGGCCAACAAGTGTGGAATCGGATAGAGCCTTTTCCGCAGCTGGCTTAATTTGTAGCAAAATTAAATCACAATTAGAGGATCCTAGTCTTGATAAACCATGTTTTTTGCGCTCGTATTGTCAAAAAATACGTAATAATAAACAAAATGTTTGTACAGAATAGTTATGTGATTATTAACACCGGCCACGAGCGGTACCGCGCATCGGCGTAGAATCAGTTCGGACCGAGAGGAACGGTAGTATTACTTCGTCTGCGGAGCAGTACGGACATTTTCGCTGCCGGTCATTTGCGCAATTGTTTATCTGTCCTAGAAAAATTATGATTGCGTCAGTAAAACGACCGCGGTCGGACAAACTTCGAAAATTTATTGCAGAAATTCCAGACTTAATATATGAAGGTGCTAAAATTAAATGTGTAATCTGTAGAATCCCGTTAATGTGTTGGTCCAGACAACATTGTCTACGACACGTAAATAGTGAAAAGCATGTCTCAAAAAGAAATTGCGCACGAGACAATGAAAAATTTATATTTAATTTATGCGTTACGTTTATCGTATGTAATATACCGTTTAATTTACTAGACAAGGAACCATTTATCTGCATTTGGAATAACTATTCGGAGTGCAAATTACCAAGACGAACATCGTTACGAAGAATTGTGCCATCTGCGCGCGAACATATTGAACAAAAAATAAAATCAGAGTTGGAAGATCAAAAATTGTGGTTATGTGTCGACGAAACAACAGATCGGAAGAAACATTCTGTTCTTAATGTAATGGCGCGCAAATTGGAACCTCGTCAATCGGCACCTTCAATTCTATTAGTCTCCAAACGAATACAACAGTGTAATGCCGAAGAAATTTCAAAGTTAGTGTTAAATATATTGGACAAGTTTGAACTTTCAACAAACCAACTCTTGATGTTAGTGCGTGATGGTGTTGCAAACATGCTTTCTGTAGGCCGGTCTCTTAAAAAGCATTCTGCTAATTTGTTACACATTACGTGTAAAATTCATGCCTATTCTAACTCGTTGGGGAACAACGTTTTATTATCATAAATATTTGGACAATATTAAGAACGTGGTTTTACAATTCGATACAAAGGAAGCTGCCGCTATCCAGAAAAGCCAGTCGAAATTTAAAGATAGTCAGGTTAAAATGGATTTAAAAATCATTCACGACAATTACTTCGGGCTAGCAGATGCAATAGAAAAATTACAAAGTCCTACGGTGCCGTTAGAAGAATCTCTACAAATAGTGCAACATGTTCACATGTTCACGCACAGCTATGGGCGATTGAAGACGCAAAAAATGTTTCTGTTCTAGAAAAATTTGAAAGTGTTTTTGAGAAAAATTCTGATTTTGGCACATTAAGACACATTTGTGAAGATGCTTCAACAGAATCGTTAAGTTATTTGAAAAATTATTTTACTTACGCAAATATTACGTCACTAGATGTAGAACGTTCGTTCTCTGCATATAAACACATTTTTTCCTCATGCCGTACTAGTTTTGCCGAAACAACAGTTGAAACATATCTAATGTTGCAGATATTTAACAGACATTATTCACTTTGTGATTTCACGGAGGACTCTTAAAATGGTAAGTGTTTGAGCACGTGTTATTTAATTTTTATTTAAAAGATGAGCGAAATTATTTGCGGTAGCAAACATCTCTATTAGCAGAATAACTCTAGTGGAACGCGAGGCCTGATCGACTCTACGCTACTGCGCGGTACCGCTCGTGGCCAGCTTTAGTGATTATGCTAGTTATTTAGCTTCTTTAGAGGATAGTTATTTATTGAGATTTGTTATTTACTCAGAATAAAAGCATTATTTTTTGTTTATTTGATGTTTTATAGATATGTTTTCAATAAATTTTCATTCACTCATATTTGTTTGTAATGTGCGATTAAGTACGTTTATAAATAAAATTCCCGTTATTACATTTTACTACTTTTTATTTTCAATATAAGTAATTTTTATTTTCGATATAAGTAAATTTCCTGAAAATATAAGTTACCGGTAAATTACCGGAAAAAAAGTCGGTAAATTTGCAATCCCTATAGCCAGATAAACCTGTAATTCGCTCTCTCTTTATCGTTTTGTGGGAGCCTGGAAGCGTCCACAGAACTGAGGTTTTGGCGTTAGAAAAACATTGGGGAGCATAAATGATCTGTTTTTCAAGATAGCAAGGTGCTGGATATTTCTTTTGTGTGGCACGGTTTCTAAGAGTTACTAACAGAACTCTGACAATTCATATTTTTTTATCCAATCTCTGGAAGGAGTAAGACTACCGGATTTCCTTAATCCACCTAACAATATGTGAAAATAATTTTAATATAATGCTATCTACAGAAGAAAAAAAAACAATAACAATAAGAAATACGCCAAACCATTTTCAAGAAAGAAACATTATGAATGACCCTCTATTGGATAGAGCTAGGCGTAGGACATCAGATAGGTAATAACTTTATAATTAAGTTTGTTTTGAAGAGCTTGATCTATCCACAATATTTCTTCCTTTCACTACCCGTTTTAGGAACCGAGGAGGATGTACATCGACGGCAATAAGGAAGTTTAATTAACAAATTCGATCTTCCGATGAGGCGCGTATACGACCGTTAATAAAGTTCGTCGGTTCGCGCTTCACGGAGTCCGCCAACAGCCGCCGCCGTAACATGCAATTAAGATAAGTGTGTGTGTGCAGTTCGCTCCGTTACGGAGAGGAGAGATCTGCTACCGGCGTGATTGATTCTCGAGATCAAAGATCGACCGTGTAATAATTCCATCATCGGCGGATCGCCGTCGACCTTAGAATGCGAAATTGACGCGATTGGAAGCATTTAGATATTAGACCCCTACGCTGTTCAAAATTATTCCACTATCTACTGAGACGTTTAGTCCTTCAAGTCTTGATTTTTTTTTCATAAAAGTTACATTTAAAACGTTCCATTTGGTGTTCTTTGCATTTGTCAAAAACTAAACAGTAATGATATTGTCAACATGTCCACATGAGAAGCATCTATTTAAGATATTCTCTTTGCACGTTTTGTCGAAATATGGCGTATGGTGGATAGGTAGTGGTTCATAATGACAAAAATGTTAACATACAAAGAGCTACATTTAATACAACAAAATGATAGACAACCAGCTACAAATCCATTCCAATTAGGAAAATCGTAAAAAAATCGTTTAGATTTTTTACAATGTAACTCCTCTGTCTCGCGATACCATGGCGTATCAATAGACAAGAAGAGAAGAACCTCAACCGAACGACGAGGGAGATTATTTTTACGCCCCGAGCACATTCTGCACTGTCTTATTGTTTCCCCGGCAACGCTGTTGCAGCCTTATAGAGGTACTGATGGGTACAGCGAACTAGCTCGCTTGCACGGGTCCGTCTATTGTTATTTGGTGAAAAGAAGAATGGAACGATAAATTAATGAGATTGAAATCACCGATGGCCATCAATTTTCCAGTCCTTACTAATTATTTCCTTCATTCCACGAAGCCCTTTTTATTTCTGCTTTTAGCAACGCTTTTCAAACTAAAATCAGTCTACATTATGCGAAGAATATAGCAAGTGCATGTAGCTCAGTTTAGGATCGCTTAAAGTATCGCAATAATTTTAACAACGCTTCAGTTTTTATCCATTAGTGACAAAAAAGTAAGATATTCTAATCTTTGTTTCATTAGTGACAATAAAGTAAGATATTCTAATCTTTGTTTATTATCTAGCATTAATATGCAGCATTAATATGGGGAAGTAAACTATTGATAAGCTTTGCTATATTATAACTAAAACTGTTTTTAAATTGCTCTAAACGGTGTTTAGGTATACATAAGTAGTTGTTTCTACGAACATTAGTATTATGAATCTGATACCTGAACCTCACTTTGTTAAACAAGTAGGACGGTTTGTTATTTCGCAATACGTTAATATAAAACAGAACCAAGTGGAGTGTACGTCTGCTTTCCATGTTCAAAATACGTCCCTGTAAATGTATGATGTATGTTCATACCTTCGGACCCCATGAACCAATCTCATGCAGCAGTTTTGGTCTCGCTGAATTCTCCTGGAGACTTCCTTAGTAATGCAAGGAGAATAAATGATGTGACCGTAATTAAAATTAGATAGAACTAACGAGTCGCAGAGCAGTAACCTCGTGGAGCGGTCGAAAAAACTACGATTTATGAAAATAGCTTTGAGAGCAATGAATGCTTTTTGAATCATGTTCGAAGTATTTAAGCGAAAGTTGAGCGTGCCATCCATGTACACACCAAGATTTTTAACCTCCTCACTAGGAACTATATTCTGCTACATTACTTTTACATCCAAAACTGATTTAGCAAGTTCGAGAAATCTTTGAAGGCCAAAGACAATCAACTAGGTTTTAGCTGCATTAACTCGTAATTGAATGTCTTGTGGATATTTACATATTCTCTGGATATCATCATTTAGTGATTACTGGGCAACTATATGATCTTCACGTTTGAAGGAGATGTATATCTGAGTATCGTCGTCACAAAAGCGATGCCGACGATGCCGAATATTGCGAGGTAAGCCCGAGGTGTATATTGCGAATAGGGGAGGACTAAGAATTGCTGCTTGAGGGAGGCTATGAGAAATACACAAAGAGGAAATATAAACAGAATCCTCGCTGAGATCTATCAAATAAGTATGATCCAATTATAGAAACGGCCGATTGATCAAGGCCAACCGAGGTGAGAACGTTTAAAAGAACAGCGTGGTAAATGGTGTCAAAAGCCTTACTAAAATCCAACAAGACTAAAATGGTTGCTTTTCGTCATTCGCGCGCAGAATATCGTCAACGATATGAGCGATTGCTGATGCACTTCCGTAGCCAGGTCTAAAGCCAGATTGGAACTGGGGTAAAATATTGCTCTGGCTTGCGAACTGGCGTAGCTGGCCCTCAATGCATTCTATAAAAATTTTACCCAACGCAAGAAGAATGCTAATTGGACGTAGATCCTTGAAACTTTCAATATTCTTTGTTTTAGGCAAAGGGTTGTTAATCGAGGTCCTCCACGACGTTCGGTTCTTTCTGGTCATCATCGACCTTCTTATTAGCGCCATATTGGATTTTAACACCTTTAGAAAGGGGCTTTTTTCCAGTTTCAACAAAGTACAAAATGTTGACAAAAGTTTTTAATATTATGCTTTATTGACCTTATTTAATCTTTAAATGTACTTTTCGTTAATTAAAGCATGGTTAAAATCAGAAAAAAAGATTCTTTCTGACCTTTGGACCAATAATGCAACAACGACATCTTTTTGAGAAAATTGCAGTAATAAAATAGAATCTACTTCCATTTGCCCATTGTGAATTCTCTTCTAAGAATGCCTTTCAATTAATTCAATAAAAAATAATGTAAATACACTTTTCAATCAAGTAGTCAATTCATTTTTCCACAGATTACATTGATGAAATGCCATCCAACTGTACAGTCACATGGCGTAAACTGCGTTCACGTTGTAAAAGTAACATACCATACCCAGACGACTATGCCTACTGTTACTGACAGGTTTGAAATTTTCCTTTCATTTACTACAATACGATAACGACGAACCGTGTGCATTGACTAGGTGTCATTATCCTCAACAATGATATCTACTCATGTCAAAATATTTTTCCGCTTTATCGATAATTCTCGCGTCACCAAGTACGTAAAACCGCCGGCGCGTAAAATATGCCGACAGCCAAAATGTAAATAATCGTCGGAATCGTTACAACGTTTCACGCCCAAACGAAATGACGAATAAATTAATGAAAAAATAACTTCTTGTCGGTAGGCAAATATTTGACTGCCTCCTCTTTTTTTTCACTACGACAGGAAGTCCTCTCACTAAATGCGGTAATCTATGCAAGTGGCTACTGGGCAATGAATCTTTGGCAAACGTAGGGCTCAAGAATAATTAAGTTGAGTATTGAAAGAGGAAGTTTTATTAATGGTCAACATCGTGACTACTCAATTAATCATCAGGTCAAAGTTCACTTTGCTTACTGTTTTTAAGAAAAGAAATTAAAAAAAATAAAACATTTTCCTTCGTATATCACCACATTTAAAAACTTCTGAGTTTCAAGCATTGTTTCAACACATCTCAAAAAAGTTAATGTGTCAACATTTTCAAAACCCGTAATAGTTGGCAACATTCCAACCTAATCGATACAAATTAATAAAAACTATACTCCGTAAAATTAAGTACTTCGATCTCAGTGTGAAACGAGCTATAGAACTATATTTCTCAAAGTGGTTTATATGGACCCCCAGGAGTCGATTTTGTCTAGCTATGGATCAACGTCAGCGACAAAAAAAATTTTGGAAGTCCACGAGTTTGTAAGGGGGGTACATCAGTCATGATCAACATTCAAGCATTCTGTAAATAACATAATACATCTAACACAGATTGGGTGTACGTAATATTCATAATAGACTCAAAGAAATTACTTAATTGATTTTTCATAAAATTGTTTATGTATGCATCTGCTTTGTGGTGTTCTATAGATGTTTACGTACAGGTTTTTACCACTTTTCATACAAGCAGCAACGCATCATGCGCGTATGCGCGTCGACAGCACATAATATGTCCAGACTTATTTAGAAGACGATAATTTCCCTCCTGTGTAATTTAGAGAAAGTTTTCAAATAAAAATATTCGAAGACGAATCCTATACAATATAAAATTATACTCAAGTATATAAGGTATTCAATTCCGCAGCGCACGATACAAGTTTGGGCATGTCAAGTTTCAACAATATTCCCTATACCTATCTATTTCAGTTTTTAAGATAATTGAGGTAATTTGAGGTTTTTGAGAAACGCCTTACACGCTTGGGTGGCGATTCAAATTTTATTCGATTGAGTACTTAGAGTTTCAGGCAATACATCGAAAAGTTTTTTGTACCAACTGGAGTCTACAAGATGGCCATCGACATCGTTGTCATATTTGATTCAAGCTATTTCATTTCCTTTTAATGGAACATCCTGTATATTTTTCCGTGATTTGATAGAGAAACTGTAAATACAATGTTTTTTATAAACATTTTCCTATACCTACAATGTGTCGTTCTTTAGTAAATTAAATATGAAGTGATGCGGATAAGCTTTTTGCTGAAATTCATAGTGCTACCCCGAAAAATTATAAGCTTTTGTTTTTCTAAAGATATTCTTTAAAAATAAACATTTTAATTTATGCATACAATTTCATATCTTTTCGAAATGAGCACTATTTTGCTTCATACAAATTGTAATGCGATTCTTTGTGTTTTAGTGAACTTTTACTAACATCTCGGGAGTATTATTTTATGTAGCGTCCATGCATTGCCTTAAGAAATTCATCCAGGAAGTTTTTTCATAAACATATCTGTTTAGCTAAATTTTTTAAACTTTCAATGTGTTCTTATTATATTTCTAACTCCTGAAAAAACTTAGCGGGCGACGTTAAATAAATTTATTCCTTTCATATTGAATTCTAATCAACATTTGTCTACTTATCTTCGCTATTTACTATTTATACATATTGGTTAACCTACTAGACAACGTATGTAGAAAAATGGTTACTTCGAGTTGATGACGAAATTGTATGAAAAAAAATAACGTTTACAGATTTGCTTCGGTAAATATTTTTAGCAAAACAAAAATGTATAGTGTTTCTTCACAGCACCTTATTTCTTAAACGAAAAGATTATTTGCATAGCTTCATATTTAATTTACTAAAAAAGAAAGCATTTTACCTATAGGGAAATGTTTACAAAAAAGATTCAAGAAGAGCTTCTTTATTATATTTTGCAAAAATGTACAGTGTGTTCCATTGAAAAAATTGAAGCAACTTGAATCACACTTGGCAACGATGTCGAAGGCAAGCATGTTGTGCAGCATTTGTCTCCGAATGTTTTTTATTTGAAAACTTTTCCTCTAAGTTGCTCAAGAAAGAGATTATCTTTCATCCACGCACTAGGTGGATAATTCGTGTTTCTGAATTTTGACTACTGCAAGATTGTTTCTAATAACTTTTCCATTTTCATACCTCGTGGAAGGGGGTTTAAAGCAGTAACCTTAGGCTGTACTTCACTAAATTAAAGCCAAATATTGAACAATTGCTATCAAAGCATCAGGTTCATCAGTCCCACTAACACCATAATTTGCGTATTACTTATGTATATTTCGAACCTGTTTAACTTTATGTACGAATTTTACTAGGTCTGATTTGCTTGTCAAAAATCCAAATATTTACTTGAATTTTGTGCCTCTTCAATGAAAATCTGAATAAAAATTGCACGTTTTTTTAACAATTGTCCACTCTTTAAAAACTCTATTAAGTATGAGTACCTGTGAGAAATGCATTTGACGTTAATAGGTTTAAGAAAATTCAATATTCTGCAGGCAAGCGGTCTACGGAAAAAAATCCAGAAGTGGTCTACGTGGTAAAAAAATTTGGGAAATCTCGCTATAGAACATGTTTTTTAATAGTTATGATTCTCTACAATGCAACTCCGTTTACAAACCAACTTAATCCATAAAAAGTGGCACAACCCTAAGGAAAGGTAATCCTAAATACGAAGTAACGGACAAATTGTGCTGAAGTAAAAACTACGAAGTCAGAAGGCTCAAAGTTTTGTGTTTGAATCCACAGCATTGCTCATATATGTTAGACACCAATGAAAAAATCTAGGCGCTGTGTATGCTGAGAGCCTAATAAATACATTTAAACTTAAATATGCAGCATATTTGTTTTCTCTAAGATGTACTAACAATGCAAATGATTATTTTTTCGGAGACTTGTTATACTTATGAGCGAAGTTGTAGAATGCGAAGCTCTTTCTAATCTTCTCTACTAAATCTATGTTTTGCTATAAGAATTTAAGATTTGTATCTTACATAGATTCTGCGTTAGGAGGTGCACTATAGTTCAAATCTTTCTGTTAATAATAAATGACAAATTTTGAATAGCTGTTACTAAGATATGGTAGCAAACTTTTCTGAAAATTTTTACATACTGATAACGTCTTCAAAATTGTTACTTTCTAAACAAATTGTTATAACAATTAACAATAAATTTAACAAAAAATGCTTCATATTCAAATTGTTGATAGTGGTCCATTATCTTCAATGGTCCTCAGTTTTCTTCTGACTAATCCGATCATCTTCTGGACAACAGCAGGGTCGACTCCTCGAGGTCTTCATTTGCAGCTTCCCGTCCATTGTCGGACAGTTTTTTGGTCAATATTGACGAAAAGTCTTTTATTAGCCGAGTCTGAGGTACATTAAGAGGATTGTCCAATTTAGGAACAACAGTTTATGTTATTTGTGTTATGTCAGCCTCTAGTTACTCTTGCATAATGACACGAAGCTAGGTCAGGCCAAAATATTATATCGTCATTAGCATGATGTATATTTAAGGATTGAAGCAGTTTAGAGAAACATCTTTCAATATAAAATTCTGCAGTTACGGCTTCTTCTCGAACACGACTGCGAAATAAATCAGGGCTCAAAAATGGCACACCACTCTAAAATGTGGTCTTCAAATTTAGATTTATTTTTGAGCTTGATATTGCCTGATGCATTTTCTGTGTCGTCGATATAAAAACCGTCGTTTCCCTTTATATCTGGATGGGACAATTCTCATCGTCCACAACAATCAATTTATTGACAAAATGGATGCGCCTTAGAGCACAACAACATCTTGGAATTCGTTGTAACTGAGCAGTAGCATATTTTGGTGCCTTTTCTCGTTTTTGAGACACCACGTCATTTCGGAAAATAATGATAAAAAAACGGTGGTCTTTGAAACACGAAACCTTCGACCGAATTTTCGCTGTGAAACTTCAACTCTGTCTTTAACGGCTTCAAACAGTCTTTGTTCCCTCACCTGGTCAACCACTTTGGGTAAATTAACGCACATTCCTTTATTTACATTCGCTCAACTAGATTGTAAATTCCTTTACGAATATTTAGCTTGTAAGACAGTTTGCTGGACCAGATCGCAAAAACTAACATGTCATAGTTAAAGCAAGGTAATTGTGACACTTCACTTCCAGCGACAACTCGATTAAACGCCGTTTGGTACAATTACAAATTATTTGAAAATTTTATGAAAACTTTGGGATCATTCGTTATTCTCTCCTTTAGAGTATCTATAGTTTCTGAAGCAGTAAAATATACGGTATTTTGTAGGAGGCCCCATAGAAAAAAATCTAATGGACGGAATCTGCTGAACGAACTGGCCATTTAATTGAACCAGTTTATTTATTAGAGAGTATTTCATTTAAAGCAGCAGTATTTCTCCTTGCGTTATGCGGCATTATTGGAAGTGCACAAGTGGTCGCAGAGCGAGTAGAAAATTGTCTAAAAATTCGGCAACTTCGTTTATTAGAATCCTAATGTACTTCTATTAGTGGAGTGTACCATCAATAGATACAGGTCCTATTACTTGCACTCCTAAAATACCGCACCACACATTAACTGTAAATCGTCTTTGGGGATCTCCTTCTATGATGATTGTGAGATTTTCCTGGCTACAATATCGATTAATTGATCTATTGAATACCACTCCATTACTGAAACGATATTCGTCTGTCCATATAATTTTTTCACAAAAATTTGGATCGAGAAACTAAATTGTAGCAAGAATGTGGCCATTAACCGAATTCATTAGTCGAATTCATATTCATAGACCATTAGTCGAAACAAGAGCAAGCATATAAAAGTAAAGCAGTACATTTGACATTGCATAATTTGATTCACATTAAGAAATAATCACGTAGAGGTATAATTATTGAGGAAAATACATTTCTGGTAAGAGGCAGTCGGTTTGAAGGCACCCTTCAACAACTTTAAAGGAACTTATACCAACATGTTGATCGAAACCAACTTATTCCTTATTTGGTTTACCTGATAAAGGCACGTACGTCCATCAAACATGTTATTTCGTATAAAATTCCTTTGAATACATGCAGTTTGAGTGAGCGTATCTCTTTATTATTACGCAAACAATGAGAGAAGGATAAGGTGCTGTAGTTGCAATAAAATATGTAATTTTTTCCAGTCTTATCTGTGGACAAGATATTTATGCAAAAAGTTCTTGCCTTTGCAGAAACCCTTTTAAACATTATCATTAAACGCCAAATCAGAACACCAGATTACTGCATACGGACATGTACATAGGTATGTTCAATAGAAACGTTAAATATTTATTGTGATCTTAAACCTAAGCTTTTTACAGTAACAATATCGCAACGGTACGTGTGCATTGAGAAAAAATTCTTGTTGAATTTAACGCAATTTTGTTTGTCCTAACACAATTGCGCGTTAATGATTATGACAATCGCTGTGTGCGGTAGATTTAACTTTTCTTTTGTTGCAAACTCATTGTGGGAATAGTCAACACAACGTAGTGTTAAAAAATACAACATGAAAGAAACGCAATTTTAACATTAATATTTTGTGGTATTAACTGCAATGTTATTGCACATTTAACAAATATTTATTGTAAGTGCTATACTTATGCTTGTATTTCTTACAACAGAGCGACATAGATTTCACTAATACAATCGTTCTGTACATCCTTCAGAGATGAACGTGTCACAATGAAGAGTTGTAAAAATTTCTAAAAGAGCGGTTAAAAATAAAAATACCTAATCGACTTTAGTTTTCCTCAATTTATGAATTGCCTGCCGTGGGTAAGGAATATTTACTAAATTCCTTAGGATTTCATATCAATATAAAACAAAAATTGATTTATTATAGACAAATATCGATGACAAACGTTATAGAATTCTAATACAAATTTATGGAAGATAACCAAAACAATACAGTAGCATACTAAAAAGTTAAAAATTATAATAGAAATTCCGATATTATAGGTTATGTAACTCCCTATAGCTTAACTTAAAAAATTACAAGAAATTTAACTTAGGAATAATAATCATATGTAATTAAGTACACGAAACCAGTTTTAAAATTAATGGACAGTAGGCAATAACGGGAATATTCTTTTATACTGCTTAGAATGAAACACTGTGGAATTAATGCACAAAACCGATCGTTATCGATAACATATAAGTGCTACACCACCCACGTTGTTGTTCGAATACTATCTTCAGTTGAAAGTTACTTATTAGTAGAGTCACCAACGCCAACGGGCAGTGACGGAGGTTCAATACAACCCTCAGTATAACTGCAAGTCTCAACCAGATCTGTTGTGTATACGCTGCCGTAAATACTATTTCGTAGTTCTACGTTTGTTTTAAAAATGTTGCCTGCGTCGCGAAAACGACCAATGTTAGACAAAGTTAGAGAATCTATAGCAGAAATGTCTGACCTAAATTATGATGGCGTTAAAATTTAATGTGTAGTTTGTAATATCCCTTTAATGTGTTGGTTCAAAAAGGATCGTCCACGTCACGTAAATAGTAACCAGCATTCTTAAAAAAAAACAAATTTAAATTTAATTTATGTGTTACCTTTATTGCATGTAATCTACCGTTTAATTTACTAAACAAGGAAGCATATATCTTCAAGTCGGGCATCGTTACAAAGAATTGTGCAATCTGCTCGTGAACAAGTTGAAAAAAGAATTAAATCGGAGTTGAAAGATAAAAAACTGTGGTTATGTGTGGACGAAACAACAGATCGTAAAAACATTCTGCGGTTAATGTAATGGTACATACAATGGAACCACATCAATCGTCACTTTCAATTCTATTAGCTTCCAGACTAGTACAACAATGTACTGCCGAAGTAATTTCAAAGTTTGAACTTTCAACAAACCAACTGTTGATGTTTATGAGTGATGGTGCCGCAAGCTGTAGGCCGGTCTCTTAAAAACATTGTGCTAACTTGTTACATTTTACGTGTAAAATTCATGCTTTCAGTCAAGTGGCAGATAGTATTAGAAAATGTTATCCTGAGGTAGACGCTTTAATAGCGCATACAAAAGCAGTGTCTGTCAAATCCCCAAAACGTATTCGCAAATTTCACAGATTATGGCTCCGTATGCCTGAGCCACCAGAACCTATTCTTACACGTTGGGGAACATGGTTACAAGCCGCGTTTTATTATCATAAATACTTTGAGAATATTAAGAACGTGGTTTTACAATTCGATCCAAAGGAAGCTGCGGCTATCAAGGAAAGCCAGTCCAAATTTCAAGATAGTCAGGTTAAAACGGATTTAGAAACTATTCAGAACAATTACTTCGGACTAGTGGAGGCAACAGAAAAATTACAAAATCCTTCGGTGTCGTTAGTGGAATCTCTGCAAATAGTGCAACATGTTCACGCACAGCTATGCGCGGTAGAAGACGCAAAAAATGTTTCTGTTCTAGAAAGGTTTGAAAGTGTTTTAAAGAAAGATTCTGATTTTGGCGCAGATTTGTGAAGGTGCGTCAACAGAACCGTTAAGTTGTTCCAAAGATTATTTTAATTACGCAAATATAACGTCACTAGATACAGAACGTTCGTTTTCTGCATATAAACACACTCTTTCCTCACGCCGCACTCGGTTTGCCGAAACAACATATCTAATGTTGCAGATATTTAACAGACATTACTCTCTTTGTGATTTCACGGAAGACTCTTAAGACGGTAAGTGTTTGAGCACGTATTATATTTGATTTCTGACCATTTATTTTGTGTAAACTTTTATGCGCCCGCTACTGGCTGTTGGCGCAAATTGAGCAAGTCTACTTATTAGGCATGTTAGACGAACATCCTCCATTAGTAAATGCAAATGATAAATCACGTGATATTGAATGTACAACACACGGCTTTATACAACCGTTGTTGTAAAAATTACTACAATTAAGTAGCACCATTTTTTTTTGTAATTTTAACTGTTTAGTAAGGGGGAGGTACAATCATCCTGCAGTAGTCAACACATCAGTTGGTGTGAAATATACACCAATAACATTATAACATCTATATTGTAATTTTAACAAAAACATTTTTCTCAGTGTGAAAATATTGACATCATGGGGTAGTTGTAATGTGTTTTTTTTCTCCAAGGCATTGCGCTAGTGCCTACGTTAGAACTTGATAAGGGTTCAGGTTCCGGAATTAAAGGACTGATGACGTCCGGTATCAATTCAGTACGGGGCTCAGTAAATAAAAATAGAGCACTGACGTGTTTGGTAGCAGAATGTTATCGATTAAGTGCCGTGTTACGAATCGGTGACGTCTGCATAATACAACAGACACACAGGAACTATCTCCTACGTAGAGGATAAAGCAAATATTTCGACAATTAGATAGCAACCATCTGATTTGCCCTTCTATGATGTAATATTGTATGTATACGTAAATTTATTATTTAGTGATAAGTTCAGTTTGATTGATCTCCATCTGGGATTTGTTTCAGTCATGATTATATCGTTTATCTGATTTATCCAGGGAAAAGCGTCAACGTGCGTTAGACCATTGAGACCTGTTACGTTTATATCCGAAAAGATTTCAGCTTGAAACAATGGAAAATTATCTATATGACGTTGATCAACAGCAGGTTATAGTTTATTGACTATAATTCGTTAATACATACACATGTTTTCAATCTCTTTCATGCTGTATGTTGGGTAAATATTTATTTTCTCGCAGCAATCTTACATGGCTTTTAAAACCTGTTTTCCATCCTATGTATGATTGCCAGTTCAAAACATTTAGTAAAAGTAACAAAATGATTCACTAACCGATTTGCTATAGAAAAGTTTTAGCCCTATCATTCTGAACACAACATTTTGGCAGTTGGACATATCGTATGATAAGTATCGTTCGTTAAAAAACGCATCTTTGTGATGTGTGCTGATTATTCTAAAAAGGCAGACGTGTTTTAATCCTATTCAATTTAATGTTAAATATTTTCGAAACTGGACCCTACGAAAATTGATCATGTGCATCTTTTTAACGGTCAGGCATCGCAGGCAATGCAACTTGATATATTTTAGCCTATTTTTTGATAAGTGTACAAAACATATATTTTTTAGTTTTATCACATTATAACACTTACATTTTTCTTAGAATATAAAATCTTCTTAGAATATAAAATCTTCTTAGAATATAAAATCTTGAAATATAAAATGTGATTTATTTAAAATATTATTAATTGTAAGTAACGATTGTCAGCCCAATTCGCTCGTAATAATTATTCAAATGACACCAGTACTACATGTGCTTACCATTGTTATTTGGTCGATGGTAATTTATTTACCATCCTGTAAGGAAATAAAATACGAAAAATTGTGTTGAAATTTAAAGCAAGAATAAATTTATTTATCAAATATTTGTTTTTGAAGAAGCGCTGCGGGCCTCGGAATTTTACTTTTGTCTTCCATATACAGTTTAGAGGCGAGTTGTTACACGTACCGTAATAAGCCCAATTATGCAACAAACGCAGACATACATTCTTACGACACATGTGCAAGAGAATACCTTCGAGTACTAATGTGCACTTTGCATACCACCAGTATTAGTGCCAATGCTTTCAGTGCTGGAATTTTCAACAGTATACCAGTTCTAATCAAAAATTGTAAAACGTTCACGCAGAGAAACGTTTACTTGTATCAAAGCTGTCCGCCATAATTCAAAACAATTACGTTTTCATTGTTCGCAATACAATAACTGTTTTAGATCAAAAGAAATATTTTCTTAGCGTTTCTTTCTCCGCTTAAGAGAAGTATATACTTGTAATGAAATACTTGTTTTTCTTTGTTTAAGACATTTGTTAACTTGATTCAAGGAAATCTTGCAGAAAATTTGAAAAAAGCAATTCTTAGTATTAGTAAATGCCCATTATAGCACAAAACAATGTTTTTTAAGAATAGTGTATAGTCTTTTTAATTCCAGAAAGCGTTTAGGTATTGTTTATAAATCAATAGTTTCATTTTCTTAAAATAAAGCATTTTTTACTTAGAATTCTTGAAATGCATATTATTTATATGCATATTATTAATTGTGCCTACCTTGATTAAAACAGTACGACATATGCGTACATAATGCAGTAAATTATTCACGTTACCTGTTGTTTTAAAAAAGCTAAAGTAGAGGTACAGAATAATGTTCAAACGACAGTGAACTTAATGTAGAAGTACACATGAAAAAAGTGCCTAGAAACAATAACCAAGATAATGGTAATAAATAGCTCCTGTTGTTGATGGAATCACTACCTGCAAAAACAATATAAGAAGAGGAAAGCATTAAAGCTTCTTGCTCCTGGCCACATTCTCTTACATCTCTTTATTTCACTAATCTTCGAACACAGTAACTGAAATATTTCCTGGCGCGACGTAGTGCTAGTAGTTATAGTCATGCCGTCCTAGGTAGTAGCGACGGAACCCGAATATAGATACCATACTTACCCATACAATAATATAACCTTTAACGTACAACGTTTCATAAGCATTTTCAGAAGATACCGGTGAATGCAATTTTTTTTTCTTTTTATTGCTATTTACCACGTGAACTAATTTAACTATTATATGTTCTTTTTAAATATATAATAAATAATAATAATAATAATAATAATAATAATAAGAGATAATTAAACTTAAATATTAACTCACTAATTATTAAACTACATAAAAATAATCCCTATTTAATTACATTATTAAAGAAATAATTTAATTATACTGCAAATTATAAAAAAAAAAACTTTTTCATTAGTTCATTCACTTGCTCCTAATTTGAATTATTAACTTCAGGTTTTTTTTCCATTATTGTAATTTTTCTTTTCTTGGATATCCTGTTGTGCTATTGTGGGACAGGCACGCATCACACCTGTGATATTGAGATATGCAAGTCTCTGAATATATTGAAGCTGCTGTTGCATAGCTTTCTGAGTTGTTTCTGGCCACCAAACCAAAGAAGCGTTGGTGATCATGGGTCTGATTATTGCTGCATATGACCAGAAGGTCATTTGAGGCTTAAGACCCCAGTTCTTACCAAGCAGCCTTCGGCATACTAGTAATGCAGTAATAGCTTTTTTCTCTAAGTTGGAGATGAGGGAGTTTCACGTTAGTTTTTTTATCGAACGCAACTCCTAAGTATTTAACTTCATCGCTGAAGCTAATGGTTTTCCCGTCAGTAGAGGATGATTTAAGACAGACTTTTCTTCTCCTTTTTCGTTTTTTAAATCACATTATGTTCGAGCAAATTTGATAGCACGCAGCTTCTTCGAGTAAATAATTCTCGAACGATAAGTACAATTAAAAAACACACTAAACATTAACAAAATCCTGCATTTTATAATTAGAATTTATATGACAAGTTCCTGCTACCAAAGTAACTCTTAAACATTGATGCTAATAATTCTATGAAATATCTTCTGGGAATTAGTCTTAACTTTAATTGATTTATTCGTAATTTAAACAAATAGCTACCTTATATTTACGTACATATTTAAGTTTATAACTTGAACAACAACTATTTTAAACTTCTCAGACAACTAGGGAACCTTCAACATCGTTCTGAAGATACCAGCAGCAGTGTCTGGCGAAACGTCGACATACACTATTTCAAGACCACGGCCTACAAGCCCGGAAAGACTATTATTAGTACAAATTCAGACATTGACCGTGAAAGCCTACAGTTATTTCTAACAACTGTTTTATTTCTAAAAACTTTAAAAGCAAGAAATGCGTAGAAATCCGTGTTCGGAAATTACTACTTTTAACTCCGCCAAAGCCATTTAATAATAATAATAATGATACTACTTTTAACGAAATCTATTAGAAGGTTATAATTATAACTACATCTGACATCAAGATTGTAACTTTGTACATTCGATCTATTTGACAGTAATGATGCTAATAAGTTTCTGTTTAAAGCATAAATGGCTAATGTGGTAATCTAAGTCAATAAAAATAAAGCTAGCAGAATAAAAAAATGTATTTCCTAAAAGTAAAAGAAGAAATGAGCAATTGCAGTAAATGCTCAAAGTGATTTCCTTCAGTTTCAATGCAGATCCTTACTGGTCGTTTCATGTTGTTAAATGCGTCGATGAGGTGATGAGATGTTATAGTGTCACAAACATTTTGAATTGCTTCGGCAAGCACTAAGTGTAGTGCGATGTTAGAAACTGCATCCTTTTAAGGTGTGGAAAAATTATTTAATCTAAAATAGTTTGATCAGGAGAACGTGGAGGAAAATCTACCGTACGGTTATCAGAATATTAATGTAAGAGGTTCATTGTTTGTAGTGTTTTAAGCATCCATCCCTCACCTTGTCATCATGCAACTGGTTTAGAAAAGGTTGCAATAAATTTTCACGATATCTTATTGCGTTTACCGTTTCTTTAAAAAGTGATGGACTAAAAATTCTTTTCCGTGAAGCTGTTATTCAGACACCAACCTTTTCAGAATGCAAGTACCTCTGTATCATGACATGAAGGTTTTCACTGGACCATATTTGCAAGGTTTGTTTGTTAATAAAACCATTGAGGTGAAACCAAGTTTCGTCTGAAAAAAAAAAGGATTTGTCGAGGCTATTATCCATGCATGTGATTTTCAAACCAATTTCAATATTGCATACTCACTACGTAATCAATAGGCTTGAATTCTATGCTCAACATGAATTTTATATGGATACTTTCCAAGATCTTTTCTAAGAATATGCTGACAAGTACCATATGACAAATGAGTTTCCTATGGAACCTTTCTAATTTACGTTTTAGGTGAATGATCTACATGCTTCCTCACATCCGCAATAGTTTCAGCAGTTCTTTGCTTGAGTCTGAGTATGATACTGCAAAATGTGGAAATTGAGAGCGAAATTCATACACACTTGCATACAATAAGACCATTTCCCATTCTGTTCCCTTTGTCCATTACGAAAATAACTTTCAATGATATGTAAATGTTTGGTGATCTGTAATAAACATATTTTAAAAAATCAAACGTAATTTGAATTGTTATTCTTGTCAATAAATTTCAAACGCAATTTGAAGTTTCAATCTTGGATTTAACCAAACTGACAGAATAATCAACATAAAAAATTATTTAAAAAAACATGACCCTATCGATTACATTTTTTATGTCCATGTTGTATTTCTGCTTGGAGAGCTATCGTATATCTGCCCAAACTACATGTCCGTTCAATTAGACGCAACAGAAAATAAAACAAACTGTTAATACAACTCGATTTTTGACATAAAAAAGGGATTAGAATGAATACTTCTCTATTGTTTGACTTTTTGGAAAATTTGCGCAAATTGCTCCTTATACGTACCCATAGCGTCTTTCATAATGCTAATATATTTTTCTCTATTCTACTCCTATTTATTAAGACGTAACGTTATCATCACGGATCTGTAAGCTTGAGCTATCGTTCTCTGGGGAGCCCTACTAGGAAGATGAAAAGATTTATATTAAGCGGGCAAGTATATAAAACATCCTTCGGATCGGTGTCTATTATCGACGCAGATCGAATCCTTCTAGCAGCGCTCCTTCCCCCGATCTTATCGGCGCAATCCTCATTCAGTCAGGTGCATTCCATCGAAATGTAATTATATTTGTAATTCGTTTTTTTTCTATAAGCGGTTCTCCCGATGTCCGACTCTATACCGACGGTAACGGCAGGCGCGCAGAACGTAACATAACATATACCCAAGACTATTTACCCTCGGGTAACACGAATAAATTAAAAGCTCTACAATAAATCCTGGACACATGATGCATATAACGGCCAGCGAGAGACGATCAAGAATATATTATAAATGCGTGCTTGTTGTGGCCGCCGCAATTAATATTTTTTTCCCAGGTGGCTGGACTACGACTTCGCCATTAGCTGGGTCCGGTTATTATTATTACTACACACGACCCAGGCCAGTCAGCGTTAGGGTCTAATCACAACCCTGTCACCCCAAGCGGTCCAGGCAAATGTCTATGTATGCTCGTATGAACATGCATATGTTGCGCGTGTATGAGCTGGTAGGCACTTACCTACACACACACGCGGGGTAAAAGGTAAGACTAAAAGAAGCATTCGCTGGAATGATTTTTGTGTAGTTTCAAACGTTAGTAGACGTCTACGAGAAGATGGCAGTAATAAAACAAAGCAATTAGTCTATTAATTAAACTAACTCTGGGAGTTAATCAATAATTGTCAAATGTTTTTTCTTCTTATTATGTTGATAGATCTCAGTTTGTGTGAAAAAAGGTAACCTTATGCAATTGTTACCAGTAAAATTCCCAGATATCCCACAGGAATCCATTTTGGGACCTGTTTTCTTTCTCCTTTACATTTTCGTCGACAATGCATACATGCAGATAACACGTCATGTTTCATTGGAGCTGTAAAATTTACTTCTTCGTCTTAAAAGGTTCTTTCCTGATTTGATTTTCATTACACATTCTGTTGTTTTATGTTGATCACATTCAGTTCGAGTTAATTTACAAGATGATCTTCCTGGGGTCATCGAGGGAGTTAACTAATAATGGATCCTTTGCACAAGAAAGAATTATTCCTTCTTCAATGAATTTTAAGTCCATGTAGATCATTCTTTGTTAACTACAACATGTTTATTTCGAAGATTGTTTCATAAAAGATCCTGACATTGTCATCGGGTATTATACAGGCTGGCACAAAAGTAGGTATCCTATTCAGAACGGGAATATAAAGTTAAAATATTAGCAACAAAAAAAAGGAATAGGTTGAATGTAATAAATAAGGCATTGTATAAATAAAAACATTTGTATAAATATAATATTTGTATAGATAAAACCTATATATCGATAAAATTTATGTATAAATAAAATTAATAAATAAAACGAATTCACAAAATAAGCAGACGGACACACAGGACAAGCAAAACAACAAAAAGTCACTAGCTGTCAAGATATTCAGTTTTTGAGGCCACGTGGAAGCCCGTTGTATTGATAACGAAGAAATTTATTTTATAACTTGTAAATTAAAATTGAATTTCTGGAGTTTTCAATGAATTAATGCCGGAAAATAATGTCTGTTAAATGGCGACCATTGCTGCGTTCACAAACTGATGCTTTTTTTACAGTATCTTCCATTAGTTTACTTAATGTTTCTTGAAATATTCCCTCTATTTCTCGCGGAATATTGTTTCTGAGCTGCTTTAGTGCTTGCGGCTTATTGATGCAAACTCTCGCTTTAAGGTAACCCCAAAGAAAGAAATCAGGGGCGGTAAGATCCGGAGATCTTGGGAGTCACCTCAGGTCTACATTTTTTGAGATTAATCGCTTGGGGAAGTGTTGCTGCAAAAGTGCTATTGTAGCCGTTTCAGTATGGGTTGTAACACTATCCTGTTAGAACCAATAGCTCTCAGCATCTCCTAATTGAAGCAAAAAAAAACAAGTATGTGTCTATAACGGTGGCTGTTTACGGTTTCTGCTCGTCCTTCCTGATTTTCAAAAAACTAAAGATCCAATAATTCTTTGTGAGGAAACTGCACACCACACCATGACTTTCGCACTGTGGAGGGGCCTTTCATGAATTAATTGTGAATCTTCAGTAACGCGAATTTTGTTTATTGACGAACCCATTTAGGCGGAAATGGGCCTCATCAGACACCCACAATTTTATCAGAAAATGTTCATGTGCATCTGCGAGATTTAAAAAGGTGCGACTAAATTCTAATCGTAACTGGAAATCGTAGAGAGCTCTTGCACAACTTGGATGTTATAGCGATACATAGGGGGTGCTTGTGTTAAAACTCGCTGTAGGGATCGTCGTTTCAATCCCAGTTGACCTGATCGTCGCCGAGTTGATGTTCCTGGATTTCCCTTACACATTGGAGGTTTCAGCTCACCCTGCTGTTCATGATCTGCTTGATCTTTTAACGTCAGCTACAGATCCAGTCTTTAAGAACCTGCTTGCGTATAGTGCGCCTAGGAAAGCCATTTCTGACGTTAAAAAATAGTCAAAATTGACGCTAAGTTGAAACAATGCTTCTTCCATGTCCAAAGTAAATTGTAATATTTTTCGTTCGTTCTGCAAGTGAGTACCGCTCCATTTTTGAATCTCCTAACTTTTTAGTTCAATCTAAAACAGAAAAAATAAATAAAAATTCAACCAACAAAAAAATCTTTACTTTAAAATGGGGAACCTTCTTTTGCGCGAGCCACCTAATCGCAAATTCTATAACGAACGGAAAAGTCTTATAGCCTTTAGTATTTACATCACCTACTGCAACATGAAGAAGTGATAAATTTGTTTGTATAACAAGTCAAAGAAAAGTTGAATGTTCCGAAATGTCAAAAATGCAATACAGTTCTGTGCAGCAAGTGTCCCAAAATACAATTTCGAACAGAAGAAAAGTTGTCCTTCGAAAATAATTTATAATAACTGCCCCAAACCTACAAATTTGCATTTAGCAGCTACATTTAGAGTTTGTCTGCAACTTAAAAGTGACACACTACATCTAAAACGCAGAATCATTTCTTCTAGTATCATCACTTAAACGTAATAAACACTTTCACTATTGAAATAATTTATAGCAATTACTTTCAGATTTTGGTGTGTGTCATTTGTTTAAATAATACGAACTTCTTTAGGATCTTATTGTAGATTGGTTCAATGGTGACTTATGTGATATGTATATGTGTCTATCACTTTCTCATTACCACTTCCTTTGTTGCTGCAAGGGTCTCTTCCAAACCTCGCTTAACTTGTATCCATCTTCACAGATGAAGTGATCATGATTTTCTTCCTTCAGTGCTCCTCTGATAAATCTTCAACGTTTCTCTGAATCTTACTTGTATTATTCTTTTGTCGATCACTCCAAGGTAAAATAGCGTATCCACGTCGACATATTCTATAGTTTCACTTAAGCTTGTATTAATAAATGTAACATCTCTTTTTAGGAACTTTTATTGTAACTATCAAACCCAGTTGTAGTTGTTACCTGTGAGGATACTAGCTCTTACTTAAGTTACACTCTCTAATTACCAATAAAAATTTCCTTACCTGTTACTATCACGGTGTGGTGTCTGTGTTTATATTTATTTACATGTAAAATAATTCCTCTCCATTACCGTAACTAAAGACGTGTAACAGGTATTTTACCTTATTTGTAGCCCACTATTAAAAATTATTACCATTTAATCTTAATAATAACCCAACCTAATTCTATTTATACTTCTAATAAAGAAAGGTGCTCTATACCTGCGCTAAATTGATCCTATCTGGCATCTAAAGTAGTACCGTTTCCGGACGGTACAGTTAAGATTGTTTCTTCGGGACATTGGACTGAATGGAAACATGACAGGTCCATAAGAAACGTCGCGAAGGAGATCTCATTAGGACCTCTCCGAGGTTCTCCTCTTTCTCTAATTGATCAATCGATCAAGCTCTTATTGTTGTGTCAACTGATTACGGACGATATTCCATTGAAGAAGATCGTCATTGTGTGTATATCGAGGCTTAGATAATGCTTATGTGTATAAATAAATACTGTAGCAAGAAACTTCTTAAGGGTTTCCTGTAATGTAGGTAGGCATATGTACAATGTTGTCAAGTATTGATCAAGAAATCTAAAGTTAGTTTATTAGAATTATAATCAGCGATTTAGTTTCGAAGATATTTATATTTTTTTATTATTCAACTTTTATCTCACTGTACTGTAGGTACTTTTAGTAAAATCCTCTTTATTATAGATAGATGATCTAGGGAGTGAATGTGGAACAGAAAATATTGAAAATCGGGAAGTTACTTTTTCAAGGAAAATAACCGATGGAACAGATGTGAAGATAATTTAATAAAACTGTCGAATGTTCATCAAAATGCTCAATGTATAAAAAACCAGACAAACGAGTTGGAAGCGTTTTTGGAGTATGGCTGTGATAACTTTTGTGTGTCGGAACATTGGTGCTCCCTTCGGACATTGAAAGAATTCAATTATGTGATTTACGCTTAGTTGACCATTTTTGTAGAGAAAACCATAAACATGGCGGTGTAGCAATTTTTATGCGCAATGATATTGTCGCGAATAAGCGCTTTGCTTTTACTTTTAGAAAAGACGCTAACTGGACTTCCGCTGCTTTGTATTCTAATCATTCTTCGATCGGTGACCGGTGTCGTGTAAGATTATGACCTCTCGGTTAATTCGATTGCTGCCGATCAAGCACCGGAAGGACAGTTAATAGAAGGGATTGCATAGGTTATAAATATAAGTTATTTGGAATTATAGAGAACTCTTGGAGAGTTTCTTTGCCCGTAATAGGTAATCCATTACGGGCATAGAGCTGTATTGATCTGTTGTTTGGTGTACTTCTTGTTTTGTAAATAAAGAGCGTAAAGTGGAGTTGCCTGAGCGAGTCTGTCCTGAGCTACCCCTATCACGGTGGTCCGTGACAATATTGGGGAATATAGTATTAACATATTAAAGAATTGTGTGTTGGATTTGATTTTGAGTATGTGGTGTCCAGAATTGCATAACCAAACATGAAGTTAATGGTGGCAGCAATTTATAGGAGTGATAAGGGAAGCTTTTCAGTATTCCTGGACAAGTTATCTGAGACATTAGAAATTTTACAAGGGTATAAAGATTATTATATACTCGTTCCTGGCGATTTTAATGTAACCTTTTTGTCCGCGTCTACTGATGTAAAGCAATTTAAAGATCTCATACACTCTTACAACCTGATATTAACCATCAATAAACCTATTAGAAACATTAATTACCTAGATAATATATGTATAGGTGCTAATTTCCCAAAATTTAAATCAAATATTGTTTGTAATGGTATATCAGACCATTCGGCACAATTAATTGAATTGTCAGTTGAAAGAAATAATGTTGTTCCCGAAAATGTTATAGTTTCTCACAGACAATTAAACAATAAAAAAAACAGATTTATTTAGAGCTTTACTAAATCAGGAGAGTTGGTATGTTGATGTTCATGCGAATATTGATCAGCAATATGAGCTTTTTCTTGAAAGGGCAATTTCTAATTTCGAAATTGCTTTTCCTATTACATGTAAGAACAAAAATAATAAAACTCCCAAGAGTTGGATCACTGATGATATAAGAATTGCATCGATAAGGTTAACAGAACTGTATAAACTTATCAGTATAAAACATATAAACAAACATATAAGAAAATGATTGCTAAAGCTAAGCTATTACACAGCAATCGTCTTATGTCTGGCTCGTCAAATAAAACTAAAACGGCTTGGTCTATTATAAATAATAGACACAGTAAAACACAAAGATGCAAGGATACTACTCTAAATATAAATCGTGAAGTTGTCAGTGATCCAAACTTAGTCGCGGAATGTTTCAATGAATATTATAATAAAATTGCAGATGACTTGTTGCCATTCGATCGTGGGTTTTCCTCTCAGATCACTATTTCCCATCCTACTGTGAGTTCTTCCTTTTTTGATCCAGTCAGTAAAGCTGAAATTATTAACGTTGTAAATAATTTAAAAAATACGTACTCGTACAGATATAACGAAATAGGTACTAACCTATTGAAACAATGTATTTGTGAAATTATTTGTCCACTAGTGCAGATTATCAACAACTCTGTAATACAGGGGAAGTTTCCAGATAAATTAAAGATTTCAAAAATTCAGTCTTTGTTAAAAGGCGGATCGGAGCAGTCAGTATCGAATTACCGTCCAATATCCTTCTTAAGTTCTTTTTCCAAATTATTTGGAAAAGTAATGGCGACAAGAGTAATACAGTTTCTTGAAAAAAATTATATTTTAGTTGATAATCAATTTGGCTTTCGCGCGGGTCGTAATACCTCAGCTGCTATAGTTTCTTTTTTGAAGTATTTGTACAGCGATATTGATAAAGGAAAAACGTGCATAGGTATATTCTTGGATTTAACCAAAGCTTTCGATCTTGTCAATCATCAGATATTGCTTGAGAAGCTGTGCTATTATGGAATACGAGGTAAAGTGTTGGAGTGGTTTGGGAGTATCTTGAGGGTAGAATACATTATATAAACATAAATAAGTTTTATTCTCGTGAATTGACTTCGAAAAGAGGTGTATCGCAGGGCAGTGTGCTTGGCTCTTTATTATATATAATATATGTAAACGATATGACTTTTGAGAAAACTGTTCTATTTGCTGACGATATGCCTGCGCTTTTAAGTGATCGAGACAAACTAAATGCGATTGAACACGCCAGTAATAGTTTAGTTTCTATAAATAAATACCTATTTGACAATGATTTGATTTTAAATAGTAAAAAAACTACTTTCATTGAGTTTAAGACAAATTTATGCGATAGACAAGAATCAAGTTTAATAAGGTCAAATGTCTATTGCCCAAGTTGAAAGTACAAAATTTCTGGGAATTTCAGTTGACTGTATATGTAGGTGGAGTGATCATGTTGATGACTTGTGAAGAAAACTGGCTCCTGTGTGTTATGTACTTGGCCGACTCAAATCTGAAGTCAGTTTTGATGTGGTTGTGATGTATTATTTTGGACACTTCCACTCAGTACTGTCATATGCAACTCTAGCATGGGGTTCATCACTGGATTTGATTAGGAATTTTAGGGTACAAAAGCACGCAATACGCGTAATGAATGGTGTGAGCTATAGGATTAGTTGCAAACCCTAGTTTACTTTAATGGGGATTTCGCCACTGCCATGTATATATATACAATACAATTGCTGTTGTATGCTAGGGACAATCTCAAGGATATGACAAAAGTTAATACATACCATTCGTACAACACGCGAAATATGTACATACTGGAAATTCCTCAGCATGGATTATCCATTTATGAAAGAAATCCTTGGTTCTTGATCATTAAAGCATATATATGCGCTTAATAATAATAGCAATGTATTTCTTAAAAAAAAAACACTTACACTTCATACCAAAAGTTTAAAAACTTTCTGGAATTATGAAAGTAACCATAATAAAACAATATTGACTAAAATACTAGCTTATGAAATTTATTGACTTTCTCCAAAATTGCATCTGCCTGCTATAAACACACTAACTTTTTGCGCTAACAGTACATCTTACACCAGCAGTTTGTTGTTGCTGATAAGTAAACTTTAGGACTTACTGTTAGCTATTTATTCGTGTTTTATCGCAAATAGATACATGCATATACCTGTTCGTGGTTGCCTTTTTATAGCATTAGAATGAAGATCCTCAGGTTTACAATCAAACTCGTTCAATAAGAAGACACATACCTTTGGCTCTCACCTTGTTTTAATTACGACATACGTGATTGTTACCCTGCTTTTCTTCCAGCTCAGCGGATTTGTTTGAATTTCTAGATTTTTTTTACATTTTCCTTTTTGTGGCATTTCTCTTTCCGCTCTGTAGTTTGTGTTTCTTTAACCTTGTAGAATTTGTATCTATTCATCCAATAAACGTGTATAAGAGGATTTCAGTAATTCCATTGCGCCATCCGAACTTCATCTTCGAACCTAGCCATTCTCCCTAGAAGATATTTATAGAATTGCATCTCTTAATGAGAGAATACCCCGGCAAGGGCGAAACCAGGACTGGTTTTATCACAATAACGTCCCGCAGTTCGTGCGTTTAGTGAACCAGCAGGAAGTAGCCTCAGATTCGCTTAATTTCGGTGTCGAATGATTGATTATACATCTGTATGCAGCACGAGTATATTTTAACTTTGTCTGCTCACCAATATCCTCTCCATTCTATTTTGTTTCGTACGTCTTCAAAATTTTGCATTTCAGTCATCGAATCTTGCTAATGTTAGCAACTTATTTACGTAATAAAAATTGTAAAAATATTAATTTCTCCACGGAAAAAATCACCTGATAGAATGTACTACAATATTGTAGGAAAAATATTGTAGCAATCATTAACACAATTATGTAACCTGACCGCAGATTTTTGTTAATTATTACATGTTGTCACAGATAATACTTCAAGGCTATGGTCAAGTTTCTATTGTATTGTTTCACATAAATGTATCATTTTTCCCAACAATCTTTGTATCGAGACGTGCAGAACAAGATTGCGGCAATTTTTGACATAAAACTTCCTAGTTTTTTCAAAATAAACAATAGAAAATAAGTGAGCTTATAAATAAATTTTTACTTATCTGTTCAAACGACTTTATTATCGAAGCCTACTTAAATGTACGAACCTGCCTTATGATTAGACCCAGATACTATTATTCACCAACAGATGTCACAACGTAAACTTAATTCTTTTCTAATAAACCATCTGGTTTTATACACTCAAATCACTTTCATCGGGTTCACAATTCTTTCGCAATAAAGTCTTCCGCAGTCTTTTTATTCCATATTTATCAAATGTTTGGAGGGATGGTATCACATACCTGCAAAACAGCACCGGTGTTGGTAGCATTCTCATGGCTGACCAATGCTACCGGTAAATCCTGAAACTAACTGTTGGAGGTATGAAAACATAAGAATATAGTTTTTGTTATTGCGTGTTTCTTGTTCTTTCAACCATCATAGTTATAAGAATACTGCATACATATTGTATTATGCAATACAATCCTTAGAACAATATATTGCTGCATTTCTTTACAACGTATATAACTAAAACTTATACACTATTGTAGTAGCCTTTGTAACAGATCATTGACTAAATTTTTACAATTATGTATTTAATAGAAATACAATCCGTTAAGCACAATGGAGCAGTAGGGATTTGCGCAAGTTGTAGCTAGTCGTATATCCTCAAACAAATTGTAGTAAATTGTTCTGCAATTGTTTGATTCTTCGCAACATATTTTTCCGTATCTAAAATCTCTTAAATAATAAAATCAACCTTCGCTATAAAGCTAATATACATCAAATTTTAGCCACTCTGCATATATGCTCTTCATTCGTCAATTTGTAGCTTTTATTTCTTAATTATTTTTCCATTATTTTCTCATATCATTATCATAAAATTATAAATGATGAAATGATTAACAATAAGCAAGGCTATTTAGAAGAACTCCTTCGTGTACACAGGTGTAAATTAAATAATCAAAGATAGAAATGAATGTCTTCTGGAAATTATAATAATGGTGACTGTTTGAACACATGGTCATAAAAAAGTAGAATATAAAGCACTTATCAGAACAGAATTGATCGTTGGCTAATTTGGCAATTAAGTTGTCATTCTTGTAGAAACTACTAAGAGGAAAATTACATACAATCTCTGATTAAAATAGAAGTAAAAGTGTGAACGATATATTTTTGACTAGATTATCAATACAATAACTTGGACGTACAGCATTAGAGCTCCAATCGCATTTGCTGCGCTGGTCAACGGTGAAGTTGTTAAACGCACTAATTTTTACAGCATATATGCTACTATATTCCGTGGAAACACCAATGTTACTGGTTGTCGTTCTATTTTTTCAGGTCCTGAAGGTTCGTTTCAATGTAATTTCTTACCATAATCATGGAAGAAAACCCGCTGATATTTGTTGATGTCAAGTCCTTAGCTGTTAGACGTTAGATCGTGAACTCTTATGGCATACTGCAGACTGTAGTATGGTATTTTTAAAGAAAGCAAATGTTAAACTATTGGAAATGAAATTGACTCTATGAAATATGTATCGTTGTGATATTTGGAAAAATGCTGTCGATAACAAAGGAGCGAAGGGACGCCACGACAATCTAAATGTTCGAGTCGCCTTCGACAGAAGACGTATTTGACCAAGTAGTTAATGTTGAACAATTCCAAGTGTAGTAATGTTCAAATTTTACTTCAAGTACAAGTTTGGTCATTCAAACGAACGCGGGATTTATTACGTGATAGATTACCAAAGAGAGGATGCGTAAACATCAATCACTAATTGAATTTTCGAAATCATTGTTATTTACAATTTACCCTTTTCAAACTGCCGAAAGAGTATATGTAGGTGATAGCCCCGGATCTACCACCGAGATTTCTTTTTTATCATAGAAAATAAAAAAAATATATAAAATATTACCGTACATACTTGTGGGCGTTGGTCCTGAATATGACAACATCATTTTTCCATTATCCTTCATTTTCTTATAACTGACCAACAGCTGTCGCGTCTTTAGTCAATAAACTACATGGTACTTGAAAACAGCTTATCACTGAGTTCATTTAAGAAAATGGCAGAAAGATGAAACTGAAATATGCTATCTGGCAACTGCCGTACCTCCAGAAATGATATGCACCAGGTTGTATGCAGAAGGCACAAAAGAAATATATTTTAAGTCAGTGTTCAGTACAGATAGTAGGTACAACGTTATATTAAAGAGCCGTCAAAATGCAACGGCTGAATAGTACAAAAATATGCTCAATAGAAGAAAATGGTAAACAGATATGAAATTAAAAAAAAAAATAGAAGAATGATCGATTTTCCAGCCACGTTTAACAAACAGTAAGTTAAATTCTGTTACTCAATGTTACCATATACGAGGGTAAGTCGAATATTATCTACACTTTCGCCATAACAAGCTTTGAGGGTTATCGTAGTGGCGGCCGCTTGCGCATGCGTTGAGTTGGCGCCTCTGTGGTCAAGTGTGCAGAATTTAATCACGATCGCGTCATTTGTCTGCTAGCTGCAAGAGCATAAGCATGTCAGCTTCGCTATTAGTTTGCACCAAAGAGGAACAACGAGCAGTGATCCGATTTTTGTGGTCAGAGGGTATGAAAAGTGCTGAAATTCACCGGAGACTTTTGTCACAATACGGGGACAGTGCTTTATCTCGTAAAACCGTTTTTTTGTGGATCGAAATGTTTCAAAGTGGCTGCACGAACGTAACACGGCTGGGAAGGTGATGCTAACCGTGTTTCGAGACGAAAAAGGCCCTATACTGGACGACTAGTTAGATAGGGGGACTATCATAAATAGTGCGAGGTACAGTGATTTGTTGGCGAATAAGCTGAAACCAGCAATTCAAAACAAACGCCGTGGTCTACATTCAAAGAAAGTTTTGTTGTTGCAAGACAACGCGCGTCCGCACACGGCCCATAACACCAAAGAAACTATCAACAGGTTGGGCTTTGAAACCCTGGAACACCCTCCCTACAACCCTGATCTCGCTCCCTCAGACTTTCATCTCTTTGGACCGCTCAAGGAAGCTTTGAGAGGTCGTCGATTTGCCTCAGACACAGACGTTCGGGATACGGTGCAAAAGTGGCTTCACGACCAACCGAAAACTTTCTACCAGGAAGGCATACGGAAGCTTGTGGCTTGCTGGACCAAGTGCATTGCTAAAGGTGGAGACTATATCGAAAAATAATGTATCTGTTATACATCTATCTTTGTTTAATACTGTTGTAGAACTAAAAGTGTAAGTAATTTTTGACTTACGTTCGTACATAGAGGTGCCGGTTTCTCCTTCGCATCAGGATCGTCACGTTCACCGCTTCGTAGTAATTCTAATAAAATAATGTAAGTAACGCTAAGTAAGAAACTAATAATAAGCACCCACTTAAAAGCTATAATTTATAAATAGACTAGCGCATTGTCACCTTAACCGACTGCCTCAACACGTTGATTATAGCACGATGAAACTAGACAATAGGCAAGCGATGCGTTGTATGCGCACATTCGCGTGTATATACTGTTATGTTATAACTTTACAACTTCCAACATAGCTGTCATTAGCGGCATGTAGAGTGTGTTCAGTATAGCCACTCGTTCAACGTCAAAATACCTCTGGCGGCAGTAAGCTCTTTTTCGGTAGCTCCTACTTCTTTTATGGCCCCCTATCGTTGCAGCGGAGATGTTAGGGAATTAATATAAGCCCAGCCAGCAACAAACATGGGGAAACAGATAACTTTCTCCTCTTCTGTTCATTTTCCTCATATCGTAAATCCTCAACTTTAATGGAAATATTTTCCTACAACAGGTGACAGCATAAATTCGGAGGTATGTCTAGCATACATTTGAAAATTAAATATCATTCTTCAAGTAATCGTCTTGTACGTCAATAAACGTTCATATTGAACAGTTGTTGGTGATGAAATGTGATAGAGTAGGATAGATTAAGCCTTCTAGTTGCGTCACTACATGGAATGCATTATGCTACTACTAAAAATAAGAAAATTCGTTGGAAGTTCATCATCAAATTGTATTTCGAAAAGAATTATCTAAATTTGCTGTGTTTAAAACAATCGATAGCTGAAGAATAGGCAGGTTTCCCAGTCATAATTCCAGGTTAGTTTTTATTTTTCAGTTTTAATACTCGTTAAATTTCATTAATTGATATCTAGTTTTATTTAAATTGCCGATAGAGTGAGTTTAGGTCACTCCCGAACCCTTAGATGGTATAGAATTAACTCATTGATAGTAAGACAGACAGGAAATTATTGAGTTAAATTTTCATCTTTTGACGTTCGGCCATGCTTACACACTAAGTACTAGCATAATTTATTACACTGAATATTGTTTTTTAATAACCCTTTTATCTTCTACAGAAAAAACATTTTGCTAATTGAAAAAATTCCTTTTTTGTAGATTTCCAAGATATACTTGATTTATCGGCAATAAAATTGTGGTATAAGTTACTTACTATTCAAGCGTGGCTGAATCCCAAAAGATGAAATTTCAGATCAATAATTTTCTGTCTGCCTTACCTATCCATGCGTTAATCGGGGGACAAGCTGTATACACGCTGCTTTAATGCGATAATGCACTAACCTAAACAATGTTATTGGCTGTATTTGCTCGGTTAAACGTCTATAGCATTAAATATGTTTCTACAGTTGTATCAACGAAGTTTGTTCGCAATGAAGTAAAAATGTTTCTTACATCTGGTGACGTAATGTTGGCATAATTGAAATAATCTTTAAAATCACTTAACCAACCCGTATACGCACCATCACAAACAGCAGCGTTGTTTATCGCAAACTAAACGTATTACCTTTGCACCATTGCATTTTAAGTCTGTAAATTCCCGAATAAACCTATTTACTTCATCCGCAAGTGGTGGTTCTTTAATCCTACATACGTTCAACAAAATTAATTAGCAACGCTAAAACACTGGTATCTAACAGCACAATGCACTACTAACACATGTTTGACAACTTCTGTGAGCGGAGACTCTGATTCAGTACTCGCCGTTCACATGTATTCGCACATATTCGGCGCCTCTGGTAGGAAGGAGAAATCCCACATCCTTACATATACATCATTCGATCCATCTTTTGCAGCAGAACAAAAAGCAATCTGAAATCATTTCTGTGAGTATGCCACTGTCACTTATTGTAAGACAAAGTTCTGTATGGTATATTCTCGAGTTTATTTTCTGATAATTGTGATATGATTTGCTAATTTGTACACACTCTTTTGAATCAATCACCCTCCGGTCATTCTTAAGGATATATCTTATTCTCTGAGCTTTGTAATATCGCCATTCTGACATCTGTAGCCATAGAATTGTTAACTTGACTTTCTCATTTCTTCCTTAGAAGTTATTACCTTCGGAGTGAAAGGTACTATGATGTTATGCAACATACAATTATTTTATACCTATGTTGATAGGCAAGCTTTAGATGTTTAAATTATATCATAAAGTAAGCTTTCTTAATCAAAGTATATTTAGCATAATTTCATTTAAATTCCTGTCGAAGAAATTGGACATCCAAAACTACTATTTATGAACCACAAAGCAAGAAACATTGCCTTCCTTATACACCAAAAATAAAACACGTTTTAATTAGGATCCAAGTTCATTGAGCAAATATGCAGATGTCGCTGTATAATTACTACACTCGCCTTACCCAAAAGGCTTGCACACTATTACCAGCGCTTACAGAGACTTATTTCGTCTCGCCCCCCTCGTTTTTTCTTTAATAAATATTTCAACATATGCATCTAAATGGAAATTCCTTATCCATTTGAACGCAACGAGAAAAAATGACCATAATAAATGTATACCTTAAAAGGTCCGATATCATATAAGACATAGATAATACGAAACAGGTTATACAATATTGGGTAGTAATTAATTAATTCTAGGGCGAGAGCGAGCGATGTGTCGTGCATCTCGCTGGCAAGCAGATTACATCAAACCAGTCCGGGAGATCTGTGATAAATGTCCCAGATAAGTGATCGCCGCCTCGCCGTGAATTCGACCTTTTTCGTATTTAATTAAGGCAATTAAGTGTCTCATATACAACTACCCTTATACAGATAATATCGAAGATGACGATAAGAGATGGTTCAGGTGTGTTAAGGCGCTAAGTTATGTCACCAAATCGTTCCACCGCGCCTGTAATTAGGTGGGATCATGATGTGTGTTGTGTGATGGGTGTACGTGTGTTGTCCTCTTGTGTAGTACGGTATAAAAGGTAACTATACGTATTTACGTGCATGTGCTGCCTCGCGATACTTATCGACGACTTTTAGACAAAACGTTGCGTGATTTAAAATCTACACACACACACTCCGTCTTACATAGATATAAATATTCCGGGAGACAATCGGCAAGATAAATTTTTAAAAATTCGTGCTGACTAACTAAACTCCACTGCGATAGTGATTCATTAGAAAAATGCAGTACCTGGCACCAACTAAACACCGAACAAACCATTCTAGACATTGATTACCAATGCATCTTTATTTGGTGCCATATAGTGTGTACCAAATGGAACAAGTATTTAAGTAGAAGGGTACACCAATCAAGCAGAATTGGATTATCAAGCGGAAAGCTCGATCATTACTTTATATTATTTTCCTTCACTTACTCCTTCCAAATAAGCATTTATTTACTTAGAATTCTTCAAATGCATAATAATTATATCCACATTATTAATTGCGCTTACCTTGTTTAAAACAGTGCGACATGTCTGTACACAATGCAGTAAATTATTCACATTGCTTTAAAACGGTTAAGGTAGAGGTTATCTACAGAATAATGTTCAAACAAAAGGGAACATAATGCAGAAGTACTCATGAAAAACATGCCTAGAAGCAATAACCAAGATAATAATACTAATAAATAGCTCCTGGTATTGATGGAATCACTGCCGGCAAAAACAATATGAGAAGAGAAAAAGCACTAAGTATTGCCCTTTGCCACATGGCTCTGACATCTCCCAATTTATGCCACCAATCTTCAAAAATAGCAACTGAAGTTTTTTCTGGCGCCACGTAGTGCCAGTAGCTATAGTCGTGCCCTCCTAGAGAGTAGCGAATATAGAAACCGGAATGTAGATAGCATACTTACCCATATAATGATATAACCTTTAACGTACAACCTTTCATGAAAATTTTCAAAAGATATCGGTTAATGTAATATTTTTTTCTTTTTGTTACTATTTACCACGTGTACTAAATTAACTATAAATAAACTTAAACAATAACTCATTAATTACTAAACCACATAAAAAAAAAATCCCCATTTAATTATATTATTAAAGAAATAATTTAGTTATACTGTAACCCATAAAAAAAACTTTTTCATTAGCTCATTCACTTGCTCCTAATTTTAATTATTAACTTCAGATTTTTTTTTCCATTATTGTAATTCTTCTTTTATTGGATATCCTTGTAGCTGCCCTAATGATGTGTCTTTTGAAAACGAAACTAGTCGCATAATTTCTCAATAGAACTTTGTGGGATCGGGACAATTTTTGCTTTCTTGCCTTTAATATGAATATTTTCTTAACTAAACTAAAACTAAATGATTTACTTGGAAGGAAAATTTTTCTGTCTTGGATTTTCTTGATTTTCTAACCCTAAGAAAATATTTATTTAATCCAAATAAAGTTTCAAGAAAATTATTTTCTTATATTATACACTTTTATTGTCTTGAAATAAAAATATTTTCTTGAATAGAGACTGATTTTTGCAAGAAAATCCATTTTCCTGATGCATTTTCTTGCGTGCATGAGCTGCTCGAGCGGTGGTGGACACCAGCACTCCGGTTTCTGTCGCTACTTTCTAGAAGGCACGACTATATCTCTTAGCACTAGGTGGCGCCAAGAAATATATTTTAGTGCTGTTTGTGGAGATTGATGCTATAAACCCGAGAGGTGAATAACAATGGTGTGAAAAGGAATTGTGCCCGGAGCGACGCTGATAAGGCCGGGTAGGCAGAACTCACATTGTTGTTTTTTGCCCGTCGTGATTCGACCAATACCATGAGCTATATTAGCATTATTTTGGTTATAGGCGACATTATTTTCTGCGCAAACTGAATGGTTTCAAAGAAAAGTAGGTTTTTAAGAGAACAACTAGACAAACAAACAAAAACACCACAATTGTAAAATATTAATCGACCTGTTTTTGCATTTTTTGAAAGACAAACATAAAAAATATGAAATGTAGACATTGTGTTTGGAATATGGTGTATAACGTATGTCCCAAAAATTTAGAACAAGATCCATCAATTATTTGTTGCTAACTATTTTAAAGAAAATTTAACCAAGTGGATTCTTATTTTTTAGTCAATTTCCAAAGACTAAACAACCACAATTTCCGGATTTTAAGTTACAAGGTTTTAATACCTTTTATGTTGAATCTGTGAGGACTAGAGGGAAGACGCTGTTCGCCATCCTACCCAAAATCGATATTGTCCCATGGCATTTCCATATACATGGTGCCTCGAAGGCACTTTTACTACCTTCAATAGAGTACGTATTGGTCATTGTCCAGTCGAGCAACATGTTTACCGCACTGAGGTTCTGGATTTACCTCTTTGCTCTTGCTAATTGTAGGGAGATATCAATCACAAATTTTTCGGATGTCCTTCCCTCAAGAACTCGTCGTTCTTATTAGCTGAGTTTCCTGTTCTATTGGCGGTCAACTCCTAGAAAGTTCTACGAGTTCTGTTCAAGTTCATCAAAGAAAACGTGATCAGCTTATAATTACTTATTTTTGTTATATTTTTGTTATTGCGTCCATTTCACTCTTCATTTGCCTTGAAATTTGCTTTTGCTTATTGCAATATATTCATGCATGCCCGTAAAATAAGTTTGTCTTTCAAGCATGCTCATCACACTAGTAGTATTGATTCATGCTTGTACTAGAGTTATGCTCACGTTTTATACACTTTTTTATATCAACATTCATTCCCCTTGCTTCATTTTTAGGAGGAAGTTTTTTTATTTGTTTGACCTGGTTTTAAATATGTTCCCGCCCTGAAGGAACGAAAACCAACTTTACCTAGTAAAAGAAGAAGAGGAGTAACGAAGATATCCAGCAAAACCGGATCGCTGTGAGCATTTTCTTGCATTTATCATTATTTATCGCAAACTTTAAAATTCTCTTCTTTCTTGAATTCAGCATAGAATGTACATTAGCATGAAGTATTGTAATGGGTACCTTGTAAAACTACAAGCAATAGTAAATTCCGGCAAAATAATCTGTGCACACGACAAACACAAATTATATTATAAATATCTAATTCCAATCGAAAACTGTACTTACTATACATACTGCGATAGTCAATGAAAAAATTGAAATGTTCAAGTAATTTTGTTGTCTGGATTATTTATATTATTTATCAAAAATTGGAATCATAGATATAGGACGTAGATATAACCTGTACGTTCTTTTAAAGAATTTTTCGTATTATTCTCTTCTACATGTTCTGAAACCCTTTCAAAATCATAATTTTGACATATTTGTATAATTCTCTTGGCATAATTTTTTACAATTTTACAATTTCTTGTACCGATATTAACGACATTTACACGGTATATATGATACTCAAACCACGTATACACATTATTTTCTACTCTGTTGTTAAAATGCAAAATTCAAGCTATATTTCACGGCAATAATCATCAAGAAAAACGGATTTCAATAGCTGTTGCATGACTGTATATCCAGCGAAAGGCAAAAAAGAACCAGTCTTAATTGATTGACTATAGATTCTAGTCAGCCGCATACCTGACGTAGCATGTCACATTCATTAATCAGTGGATACGTGTTAGACGCGTGCTGTTGAATGAAGCCTACTACCTTCATCACGAAGTCTGAAGTCAACATATAATTAGTAGTAACTGAGAAAATTACTATTAGTAATTGTTAAAAATAATAATTTTAATGTGTTTTAATTTTTATAGGAGGTTTATTGTCGTTCTTAGATAATATTTAGGTGTTTAAAGGTGTTGATTATAGTTACTTAGAATTATAGAGCGAAATGAGTACAATACTAGGCATAGCAGTACAGAAAGTTACTGTTTGCTATGTATATGCTAAATGGGTTGGCAATAGTTATTTATGTCGTATGGGACGTAAGTGTAGTTTTGCGATTGAAGATGCTGTTTGCAATACATCCGGGACCGCAAAAGCACATACGGATCGAGTGGCGTATTATATTTTTCCTACTATCGGTCCAAAATTTCCACAGAATCAGCATATTTCATTATATCCCGCTATCAGAGGCAACCAAGGTAAATAACCAGTAAATCGCACTTACGCCCTTCCAATCAGGGCAGTAATGAACAACAAATTTGTAATGGTACTTCGACTAATCCATTAATTGAGTTCAAAGATTATTTTAATCATACATGTATTACATCGGTAGATGTCGAACGATCTTTCACCAAATATAAACACATTTTTTTACATTTTTTAGCTCGACATTGAAAAAACATAAAATGTTAGCCCCTAAATTGATAGCAAAAGAGTAACTCGCGACACTGCAACTGTTTTTAGGCCAGGTCTTAAAACGTCAGTCTGCAGCTGTCAAAATTTTAACAGAATTTGCAATATAGCCAAAAATAATTATTTAAAGTATACATAACCGTATATCATTGCAAAGGTAATTTCAGTGATTATAAATATAATTAGTAAAAAATATCCGTTTACAATAAAAAAGTTCAAAGCGGTTGTGGAAATTTAGAACACGCCGTATATTTGTAAATAATTTTACAAATTACGCTGTGCCTATACTATGTACTGTTATGTTCAACGTTGTATCTACGACAACAACAACAACTCAGTTGTCACTTTGGTACTGACCAAATGTCAGTCTGGCCACTCGTTGGTAACTAAATATCCCCCTTGCGGGGAAAATTCGAAATTTCTTCGTTACCATTCCCCCTCAGCCAACCGCCCTTGGAGCGAGGACATTATAATTTAATTATAAGTCCAGATAATGACGAGTGTGGGGTAGCATGGACAAATCTACTCGTTAGTTAATCTTTCTATTTACTTATTTCGTCCAAATTAATGTAGAAATCGTCTGGAATAAGCAACAGCATAAATTGAAAAGTACAACAAATAATATTTCATCAATTAAATTTTTATCTGAAAGGTTTCGGTACAGAAGCAGTGGATTTTCTCGTTTAAAGCTTGTTGGTGACAGTTTGGATTACAGGATCATCAACATACAACCTCCTGGTTAAGTCACTTCATGCGTTCTCGTATGCTGTTTGCAGAAATAATTTCATTTGATCGAAAGTCATCGTTAAAGTCTTTATTTGGGTTGAATTATCAAAATTGGCTGTCAAATAAAACAATCGCCGGTCTTTCGCGATTTGAAATAAAAGAAAGATGATCGACGCCATAAATTTGCATCAATCTTTATTCGGCCTTGGTTGAATCAAAGTGTGTCTTAACTCCGATCCTCATATAAGTGTTTGATTGTGTATTCGAAGTCTTTATTTGAAGAGAAAAGGGTTAAATCTCCAGAACAGGCAGTTTCTTGTGGTGGTTATATAAACGGAGGGTTTATATACATTGGCATCGTTCAAAAGTTTCAAGGTTAGTTAGTTTTCAAATCTTAAAATTCGTTAATTTCATTTTACTGAGTTGGAAATTCATTCAAAAATTGCTGTAAGGGTATCCAGGGATACCCCCGAACCTACAAGAATCGTCTATTCAATTTAAAATTAGAAAATTTAAAAAAATTTGGAAAAATCCCCTGAGGAAGATATTTCAGTACATACAGAAAATCTCATTTCTCCATATTTGGTAGTTTTCACACTAAACTTCGCCGACACACTAATGGCGCACCCGGCATAGTAATGTTTGACATTGTCAGATATTGTTTGTGGTTAGTTACTTTCTACTTTTATTAAGTTAACAGCGAAGTAAGTAAGTATTTCTGTAGTAATGTTTGAAACTGTCAGATGTTGTCTATCGTGATTTATTTCTTATTTACATTTATAACGCCAGTTTGTAAAAATTAATTTGCCATGCTACTGTAGAGGAAGTAAAAATAGCTATATTAAATCTTCTTCCGGCAAAATCAAGAATGAAATATGAAAATGAATATAATATCTTTAAAAATTGATAAGATCTAACAATGTCAAGAAAATCGTCATTTTAACATATTTTTCATTTCATGTTAAGAACTACGCTCTCCTTAAAAAAGATATAAGTTTCTTAAACAAGCAAGTTGTTGATTATATGATTATAAACCGAACTTTTACTTAAGAAAATATTAATAGAATTAATATAATGGATTTATGTAAAAAGTATACTGTATTAAGGTCCCCAAACACAATATTTTCCAGATTTCTTGTAAATTACATAAGTACAAGTAGTTGGAAAAAAAACTTGCCCATTGTAAAGTTGTTGAGTATCTTAAATTACCTGAACCTTCTAGTTGCACTGGATACAATTTTATCTCCGAAAAATATGTAAGGTTGCTCATCAAATTGTTACTGAAACCACACTATTAACGGATATTTGTTCAAATGATAAGCAAATTATGATTGGCAATGCACCCTTAGTAGGTAAAAACATCGAAATATTAGTTTTAACACACCAAGTTCCACATCAACATTTTCATCTTATACTCTTAATAACATCATAAATTGTAGACTTAATATTAATAATAAATAAATAACTGCTATCTAAATCATTGGTAGATTGGTTCCCGTTGCTATTGGAAATTGACAGTAGGGAGACAAACGTATATTTTTTTAAAGAAAATGTCATTGCAAGCTATGGAAAATGTCACTTTCGCATACGGATGGAGAAAAAATAATTGACGGGCAAGCATCACATAAATTCTTTCGAGTTCCATAAAGCTCTGTTCAATGTAGTTATCAACTGCAATAGGAGTTTTATGATGAACTGAACCCCAAAACTAACACCAAATATGGCACAAGCAAGAAATTGCAGAGTAAAATACGTCACTCATAAATTTTTACACCGACTCTACAAGGGTTGCCTTTTATATTTCGGGACTGGACTATCCTGATGCTGCTATGTACCAGCCGACGTCCCTATCGTAATGTTCGAGTTTTTGTCGGTATACTTTACTCAGAACATTTTGACGTACAGGCGTCATTTATGTTGTTTACAGTGAGTTCTCGGTAAAAACATAAAATTAAGTCGTGTACATTTCCGTGCGATAATTGTTTACAACTTTCGACGTGGATTATCGCAACAACAATGCATCGATGAACTGAATTCGACTTTTGGCGACGAAGCACCATCAAAAATCACCATATATCGGTGGTATACGGAATTCAATCGTGGCCGTGGTTCGCTCAGTGACGAATTTCGTGACGGTCGTCCTAAATCGGTTGTTGTTCCAGAAAACATGGATGCTGTGCGTGAACTCATATTGCAGGATCGTCATGTCAGTTATCGTGAGATGGAGGCATCCTTGGGCATTAGCGGGATCAGCATACATTCAATATTGCATGAATATTTGGTCACCAAAAAAAATTGTTCGCGTTGGATACCACATAATTTGACACCCGCACAAAAAAGGGCTCGTGTCGATTGGTCGAAAGAAATGCTCAAGAAATAGGATTGCGGTGTTTCCAAACACGTCTATGACATCGTTACACGCGACGAATCATGGATCTATGCATATGAGCCCGAGACTAAACAGCAGTCGAAAGTATGGGTCTTCAGAGACGAGCCGAATCCAACAAAAGTTGTTCGTACACGAAGCACTTCGAAACAAATGGTCGCCTGTTTTTTCGGAAAAACCGGGCATGTAGCAACTGTACCGTTAGTGCAACGTCGGACGGTCAATTCTGAATGGTACACAACCATTTGTTTGCCAGAAATTTTCCGAAAAATGAGGAAACCAACCGCCAGGACAACGCGAGTTCTCACACATCGGCTCAAAGAAGAGGGTTTTTGAGGACCGAAAAAGTCAAATTGATGAGTCATCCGCCGTAGAGCCCTGATTTGGCACCCAATGACTGCTTCTTATTCCCGCACATCAAAAATGAATTAAGAGATCAACGTTTTTCAACGCCTGAAGAAGCGGTTGATGCGATTAAAATGCATGTTTTGGAGATACCTCCGTCGGAGTGGCAAAAGTGCTTCGAAAATTGGTTCAAGCGCATGCAAAAGTGTACAGATCTTGCTGGAGACTATTTTGAAAAACAATAAAGCCATTTGCGATGATTAATTTCTTTTTTTGTTTTCTATTCTCGAAATATAAAAGGCAACCCTCGTAACATTTTTCATTTGGTCTTGTTTCTTGCTGTGTAAAGAAATCGGAAAATAAAAGTTTGTTGCTAAAAATCGTTCTTCTACTACACTCTAACAATATTCCAGGCAATCCTTGTAGCTATTCCGCTGTATGAATGCTCCATTAATTCAACCTCGTACATAAATATGACGTAGAACGTAAGACCTGTTCCAGAAAGTGTTAAATCAATTTTTGTGTTGCCATATTTAAGGACGTATGAATACGCGCTGATTGGATTATACCATAATTATATTAATCACATCGGGTGTGACAAATGGAAGCCACGGCGTTCCCGTTGTGACCGGACAATAAAATTTCGACATATGATTTACTTTAATGTCACTTTAATTTATTTAACCGGCCATCGAGCTCTACGGATATAATTCAATTCTTTCTTAAATATTTACGTTCATTTTTCATATAAGATTGTCGTCTAGATGGCGTGCCATACAATACCTATTCTACGCGGCTACGCTAGGCTCTCCTTAAGCTTATTAATATTTATTTATTCTAATAAGCTTCGAAATAATTACGGGTGCAGTTTGATATTGGTGTGAAGGAATTTGATTTTTGTTTATGATGTATTGCGACAAGATATTTCTGCATACACAGTAATAGATGCACTATTAAATCTTTATTAAATTTTACCCATATTCGGATTTTATGATCTTAAACAATATTTACAATAATATCCGAACAGCGAATGTAAATCATTTCTTCTCACATTTACAGGAAATGATACAGGTTTCTTTCGGTTTCCAAGAAATTTTAGATTTCTTGTTACTGCATGTATATAGGTATCACAAAAAAATCTGTTTTGATATATACGCATAATGAATACCAAGAAAACATCTGGCAGTATGTTGGAAAATCAGAACAAAATACATCCCTGGAAATATAGCTATAATGGTATTGAATAAGACTTAGTATTCTATATGGATGTCATTAAGATTGTTTGCGCTTCTCTGCTCGAGGAAATCGTAAACAAGTATCTTTCAGAAACGTTATATGTAGAGCCCGCTAACAGAGAGCCGTGCCATAGCCGTACCTGCCTAGTATACACAAACAATAGTAAGAAAATAGAACAAAAATAACAGAACTAATACATAATTATAATATGTGAAAAGTAGTGAAACACTCACCCTTTTAAGCAGCCTTGGCTACGGAACAGTAAAACTAGAAGCACCATTATCAGTATTAACATCATATGGATAAGAATGGCAAAAAGTTGACACCATTAGATGTGTTTCCACAGTTATCTCGGTAAGCGATGTTCGCCGGGGTGAGAAAATGAGTTTATATTTTGAAAAAGAGCGTTCAACATCTACCGATGTTATACATGCATGATTAAAATACTCTTTGTACTTAGTCCGTGGATTATTCGATACACCATCACAAATTTATTTTAATGTGCTAAAATCGGGATCCTTCTATAGCACACTCTCGAACTTTTCTAAAACGCGATTATATTTTGCGTCATGTATAGTCAGTAGCTGTGTATGCACTCCGTCTATAATTTGCAGAGACTCCAATAATGATAACGATCTATTTTGTAATTGATCTATTGCGTCAGGTAATCCTTTATAGTAGCTACGAATATTTTTTAAATCTGTTTCAACGGAAATACCTTCAAATTTCGACTTGCTCTAATTAATAGCTGCAGCTTCGGCAGGATTGAATTGTGCAACAACAGCTTTTACTATTTTGAAATGTTCAGCATAATAAAGAGCTGCCTGCAACCATGTAATTGCTGCAGCAGTACACTCTTGTAGTCTTCGGCTAGCTAGTAACAATGGTAATGTAGGTTTACTAGGGTCTAGTATGCGTACCATAATATTTACAATTGAATTTTTTTACAGTCTGTTGTCTCGTCAACACATAACCAACGAAACTGTTTTTTCAATGTGCGTTTCATTTCCTTTTCCACGTCATCGCGTACAAATGCAACGTGTTTACGTGTCGTTTTCTCCGTTGGCAACCGCAACTCGGGATTGTATTTGTCCCAAAAGTCCTTAAACGGTTGTGTATCGAGTAAGTCTAGTGGCAAATTACAGTTTATCAACATAAGAATTACATAAGAAAAAATTCACTTCTCGGTGGCATGCCCAATTTTCGTTTTCTATACTGTACGGAATTTACGTGTCTTGTACAGTTCCACTTCTTATTTGACATCAAATGTATTTTGCACACTTTATAAACTATCTTACTCCCGTTGTAAAACAAATCGGGAAAGTCAGAAATAAACTTATTTACTATGTCTTGAAAGAGTCGTTTTTTAGCTTTCGACATGTTCACTAAAGACTACAATTAATAACTACGTCTGCATCAATAAAATCAAAACGCACTACACTAAATGATAACTACGGTTAATAACTACGTCCATATCAATAAAATCAACACGCCGTATCCGCTATCCAATGCTAAACTCTACTGAGTGATGATGATTTGTCGTGTCGTATCATAATCGACCAGCCCTCCCCGCCCACCTAAACACAGTCACACCGCCGCTGCGATTGCTCTCCAGTTACCGGGGTCTAGTTATATGCTTCTGAAAGATGCGTGTTTACGATTTCCTTCGATATCGATTTTATAGATTGTTCAAGATTATCAGGCTACTACTGCTAACTATGCTGTTGTTATTGTGGCTACGATGTTGGTTAAATTACCAGAAATGTAGTGATTTTTCCGCTGATCACAATGGTGTTTAGAAAAAAAAACTATGACACCTCGTATTTCAGCGCTAACTTGAATTATTTATATTTTTTAAATTGAACATCCTGTACATCTTTTAAATATTCGATAGGAAATGAAATTTTGCCTAAAATATCCTTATTCTACTATAGCACTAAAATGAAAAATAAAAAAGGTACGGTGAAATTTGTATTGCGTAATTGAAACTGTAATAACTTAGTTATTAGAAGAGCTATTGAGATAGTCGAAACGTAATTTACTCGGCCAAATAAATTGATGTAATCCAAAAAAAATGCGCATCGTATTTCAGCGTTTGGTTAAATAACTCGCTCTTTTATTAAACACTCGGTATATTTTTTCACAAATCGATAGAGAATGACAGTTCAAATAAAGTATTCTTATAAGGCTAAGGTCCCAAAACGAGAGACAAAAGAAATTTGATGGATTTTAAAATGAAAGATTTAAAATATAAATCATGGTTTTTTTAACCTTTTGCAAATCTTGTTCGGCATTGCGATCAATTAGAAAATTTATTAGTGAGTTCCTTTATTTTTGTTTTTTACTTTTATGTTAATTATGTGTTTTATAGTTGTTATTATTATTAAGTGACATGCTTGAGGTACATTTTGCATGCAATTGCAAAAGGGCCCTGCAGTATTACAACGAAACATTTCCAGATAGGATGCTGGATAATATTCAGAACATACTTTCTACGGCTCTTACGAAAATTTCGTTAGAACGAGAATACCTTTAAAGTTAGGCGATCTAATAAAAGCGTAAATATAAGTGAGGAAGCGGAGAAAAACGTTCCAGCCTACCTTGAATCTAATTCCACCAGTTCCATCCGTCAACTGATGCAGGAACTGAATATTACTATAGGGACTATTCACATAATTCCGAAAAAACACAAATATGTACCTTTTAAATATAAACCAGTGCGAACGCTCTTACCAACGGATTTGGAACTGCGGATGACCTTTTGATTTAGTTTGAGCATTTGGTACGGCATCTACGAAAACTAAATTGTCGATCCATACTTTTATGAAGGCACTCTTACAGAAGAACGGTGAATTCTAATCTTACCTAGTACGATAAAAGGATTTTTAGACAATTTTAATCTGGAGGAGAGCGCTCTTTCAACAAGATAGTGCTCCTGTGCATAATTTTTGTGCAAACTTCAGAAGCATTAATTGAAATCTGTGGTAGGTGGATTGGACCTGCCAATTGGCCAGCGCGCTCTCCAAATCTATTACTCATGGGTCTTTTTCTTGTGGGGGTTCACAAATCTTCCACTAAAAAAATTGCCCCAAACCCAAATTAAGCTACAGGGACGGGTTTCAGAGCGTGGTTGAAAAGTCATACTGAGTTGACAAAAACTACTGGGACGACGCTCTGATGACCATATGGTTGATATTTGGATAGATATCTATGCAGCTGCTTGTATGTAATGTATTCGTAGAGAAGAATTAACGGGGCTTTTGCTTATAGCTGTCTTTTTAATAATGTCCGCGGTGTAGAGAAGACGGCAATCTTTGCAAATATGAAAGTTTGAAAAATACGTATTGCTATACGTTGTTCACCTCAACAGCTTGATTCTTTCTTGGTGATGCGATCTTTTTTTGGCAAAATGTTTATAGTTTCTCTTACAAAAAAAGGATTATTCGCAAATACACCATCTGTTAACATTTTTCTATATGATGAGCGACCCAACGGAGTTACGTTTACGTCGATCTATCTGTGTTTACAAAAGTATCTCTGATAAGTTAAATGACGCATTTATTTTCACCGTTTTATTAGTATCGCCGCTATTATCGTTTATCGAAACTCGAACGTAAACGTGTCCTTATATACCTTGTATTTCTAATTCTTTAATCCGAATTCTTGTTTATGCAATTTCAATACACCAGACGGTGCCATATATTAGCTCTGAACGACTTATATCTTTCTAATTTTCAGAAATAATCTCATCGTACCCTCAGGTGGCGTTCCCCGATTCGATAAAGCGGAATATTTAGGCCCACGCAGCAACTTTTCGGGAGCTACTGCGCCGCACACCGGTTAAACTATCATCATACATCATAATCTTAACCGTGGATCTCGTTCACTAAATCGTCATTCGCTCACAGCTATTACGTCCGACTTTTAAGACGTGAAATCCCTACAATTGATTTATCTGGGCGTGTAATCGAAGCGAAACCGATACCTGGAAATACTTAAATGTGATTTGCTGTGGTGTCGAAGGACTGGAAACGGATTTCATCAACGCCATATGTTCGTTTGAAGAGGGACGAAATAGAGGTGACAATATGCCAATAATTTCCGTACGCGTTCGTTGTAATAATGTTAAGTAATCAACTGTTTTGAAAGTGCAATTTATATGTTGAAATAAGTATTAACTATTTTATGTTTATGACATTATGATACTTGTATATACAGGAGTTCTACAAGGTTCGATTCTTGGACTGTTACTTTTTGTCACGTACGTAAGCGATCTATCAACAAATATAACTCAAAATTTGTAACTAGTACTTTGTTTGTTCTAACACAATAGAGAAATCGTGAAAAATTGTATAAGAAACAGCAAATATTGCTAATGGTTTCTAACAAATAAGTTGAAATTAAACATAAGTAAATCCCAAAGATAGTTACTTTCACGCAACACTTTAGGAACCATCAAATAACATAAACTGGGAATGTTATATTACTTACCACTACTTCGAAATCTTAGGTTTTCTTCTTCATATGTAGCCGGAAGCACGTGAAGAAAGGCAAGGAAATAACTAAGTAGTATTTCATGCAGTTGGTAATAGCTATGGAATCATAAATAAATAAGTAGAAAATATGTGTGCTATGTAGCTTATTTAAGGATCTACATGATTAAAAATTAAAGTGGATTTTTGAAACAAAAATATTTTTTTATTGTTTTTTTTTCTATTTTTTAGGTTTTACTAAATTTATTTGTGTGTCTCAAACAATTGTACACAAAAAATATTATCCAAATTCTTTTTGACTAGATAAATAATAAATTCCGATGTTTTTAAATAAAACACAATTCTTTTGTGACTTTGTTTGTCTCCATATGTTCAATGGTGGGATGTTTAACAGTTTTTCTATCGATTATTATCATTTGCGACTTTAATTTTATTGCTTTAAAATGCATTTAGAAACCGTCCAACGTAAACAATTAACAAGAAATTGAATCGGTTGAATGTTTCTAAATGTACGGTTAGTAGAGTATGGAATCGACACAGAAGTATAGGTAGTGCCGCACATATTCGTGGTGGCGGGGAGAAAGAGCTACAACCAAAGAAACCTTTCCTTCACAACATCTTAAATTAATTGCTTTTTCCAACAAGCTAGAAGAAGAATAATTTCTAGACAAACAGTAAGGTGTAGGTTGCATAGTCGCAATCTAAAGGCGAGAAACTCCGCTACGTAGCTACGATTAACTAGGGAGCAGCGAGCACCAAGAAATCGTTGCGCAATTAGACATGAAAATTGCAAAGACAGAGATCAGGTTTTTTTACTGATGTGACTTCGCTTGTATACTTCTGATGATCGAATTTTGGTATGGAGAGCGCGAGGACAGCGATATAATGAAAATTTCATGACACCAACTGCTCATTTCAGTGGTGGATCACTTTCCGTTTGGGAAGGCATTTGTTTTGATGGGCGTACAGATTTGGTTGTCGTAATTAATGCGACCATGACATCGGTAAGGTATCGTGACATGGTTTTAGAACCAATTATTGTACCATTTGCTGCTACCATCGGTGACAATTTTACTGTAATCAACAATAATGCTCGATCTCATCGCGCCAGGATTAGATTGATCATATCTAGGCTGAAATGTCAAGACAATTTAACCGGCTAGAACAAGCACTCCAGACATTATAGCAGCTTGCTAATGTTTTGTGAGACATTTGGAAAAACATTCCTCAGCTTTTCATTAACAACTTAATTAAAAGCATGCCGAATAGAGTAAGGACACTACGGAGAGCTCGGCGAAACATCACACAATCTTAAACTGGAGTATCAAATTGATATTACTGGAAGTAACGTTTCTATAAACAATCGAAATCCAAAATAAAAAATCTTATCATTTCTATACTTTTGTATTTCTCTAGCATCCTTATTTTATTTTTTTACAGTTTATGTATGTCAAACGTGTTTACAAGAATCAAATAATGAATTAGAAAACACAATAAATCTGCAATATTGTCAAAGTTAAGAATTTATCACACATAAGCACATTATTCACTTCAATTTTTGAGCTGTGTATTTACATTTTGTGCTAATCCATTATATTTTCCAAAACAAAGGAAATCAGGACCTCAAATTAGTCCTATCCTTTTTTATCTAAAGCATAACTTCCAATATAATCTAGATGTTTACTCCACTTTCGAGCCAATTTACCTATTTATCAATTTATACTTAGATTCTCAAACAATATTGTTTCGAAAACTGCTTCGAAGTGTTGTTAAAATTTGGTAAAAGAAGAGAAAGAATTTGGATATCCACGATAAATTAATTTGACGTTTATAGAAGAAATATGAATCGATCACGGTCTAGTATGCCATAGCCAAGTAAACATAGAAAGTAGATAAATAAAATATCATCAGTTTTGGTCGCCATTTATTGTTGTCTGGCCTGTGTTGAGAGATTCTGTGAATATTTCAGAAATGAGTATTAATATATTCCAACTCAAGGATTAATTATGAACGAAATAAAAAGCGAAATGGATTTTTCAAGTGATGAAGAACATTTGCGATACTGCAGAAAGTGCAGTATCGCAGCTTATACTTCAGAAATCTAAGACAATATCAAACAGCTTATAATGACTAAGAAGTGATGTACTGAAACGAAAATTAAGAAAATATCTGAAAATGTGTTACTGGCTTACTTTGAATACAATATCGTGAAAGTGGAACCTCCTACATTATACTAATCAAGTACTCTAAATCTGTGGCACTCTAACACTGAAACAGTTCACTAAAACCCTTACCACAATACTTTACTCGTACTGGGCGGACGTTTCGAGAGCAGTAAAACTAAATTAACAATCTAGACGAAAAACTAACCTTATATAGCAATTAAATTACACAATATGTAAATCTAAAATAAGCCTAGTAATCCTTAATTAAATCGAAATACATTTACGAAACGACGTAATTATATATTTACCCTTCTACTTTAAGTGTTTCTCCAATTTAAATCAATTTAATTGATAATCAAAAATTAATGTTAATATAGCTCATGGTATTGGTGGAATCATTCCCGGCAAAAACAATGTAGCAGAGAAAATAGCGCTAACACATGAACATGTTTCTGTCTACCCGGCGTCATCAGTGTGGTTCTGAGCACAATCTTCTGCTGCTGTAATAATTGCGTTTGCCTCTCAGTTTATACTGCTAATCTCCAAAACAGTACTGAATATGTCTTTCGGCGACACCTATCGCCAAGAGACACAGTCACGCAGTCCCTGTTTTGGAGATTCCAAAACAGTACTGAATATGTCTTTCGGCGACACCTATCGCCAAGAGACACAGTCACGCCGTCCAGAGGTAGCAAGACAAACCGGAGTGTAGATATCCACCACCTATCTGGCAGCTCCTGTTCCAAACGCAAGTGGGCGTTGTGCTAGGCACAGCGACATCTATCGTGCAAATGATTCCTCAAGCTTACCATGATGTATAGAAATACACGTGGAAGAATGCCTAATAACAATAACCAAAATTAATGCTAATATATCTCATGGTATTGGTGGAATCATTCCCGGCAAAAACAATGTAGCAGAGAAATAGCGCTAACACATGAACATGTTTCTGCCTACCCGGCGTCATCAGCATGGTTCTGAGCACAATCTTCTGCTGCTAATAATTGCGTTTGCCTCTCAGTTTATGCTGCTAATCTCTAAAACAGTACTGAATATGTCTTTCGGCGACACCTATCGCCAAGAGACACAGTCACGCAGTCTCTGTTCTGTTTCTGTCTAGATGTTGTTTGTTTCGAAAGTTTTGTGCTAATTTCCAATGTCCGCGTAAAACCATTGGTCACGCTAAGATACTTAACTTTTAGCTAAAGCCATTACATGTTCAAATTTATTCATTTTGGGTTTTCTTCTTTCTCCATACATAATATTATCGTTATTTGATTGTGTTATATTTTGTACCTTCCTCTTGTTTTCTATTCCTTCTCCTATTATTTTAAAAGTGCTAAACATTCGGATACCTAAGAGATATCACCTAGAAAAATAAATACCTAAGCCTTGAAAGTAAAATAAAGATTTACAAGGCGATAGTTAGACCTGTCCTGACTTAAGAAGTCGACACAAAAGCTAAAACAAACTCCAAACAACAGAAATGTCCACACTGAGAACAATTGTAGGAAAAACAAGAAGAGATAGAGTAAGGAACGGAGAAATCAGACGACATCGTGAAGCAGAAGATATAATAAAATTCACTAAAAGAAGAAAAGAAGAATGGAGCAACCATATAGCACGTACCGAAGGCAATAGACTAATCAAAATAACAATAGACTCAAAACCAACTAGAAAAAGGAACCCTGGCAGACCACTGAAAAAAATGGGCCAAAAGTTGGTTAACAACATCTAACGAGTCCCCTTAACACGTACATCAGCCTATAAAAGAAGAAGAATAAAAGAAAACAGTAGAAATACAACTAGTGCCGAACGTGCCGTCAAGCTTAAAGTACACTTATGGGGTGTTCGCAACACAATACCTATCAACGCTGGTGATTAGTAATATAGAGTGAAAATACTGTAATACTATTTCATGCTTATCAGATTGTTCGAAAAAATTTATTACGTTATTGGAAAAGCTATTAACTAATTTTAACTCAATATTATTAAAAATATCTTCTTGAGTACTAACAATTATTTATTTGGAATATCAATTAGCATAACTTAATTGCTTTTAACTCAGAGTAATCTTTGTTTTTATACAGAACTATCTACTTTGAAAGGAATAAAGAATATCCTAGTCAACCCTACTGTGATGTTACAAACAACGATTAAAAGATTTAAATAGGAAGATGACCAGTTCTACGTTTATTTTAAATTTTCCACTTACAAAAATTAAATTTATCTGTTAAAATTACTTACAGTTAATGTTATGATGCGTGTTTGATATGTGTGTATATATAATCCTTATGGTTCCTTCTTTCCTCTTCTCAGCAATATTGATATCCGAAATCCTCTTGTTTTAGACCGATTTTGATCATCTTCTTGAATGAAATTTCTTTGGATTACTTCTTAAAATCCCTTGATTGATGTAATATTCTTGATAATTGTTCGTGATTGTTTACACTTTACTTTAACAGCTTTTCAATGCATTCGAATTAATAATTTCGGCGAGATTTAATTTTTATAGTACAATTTCTAAATAAATAAGTCAAAAGATATTTGTTTTCTTTTAGAGCGTTTACGTTGCTAACTTCTGTTTTTTGGTCGTCACTGGCATTGCCAATCTAACGATTTGATATTTAATTTTGATGTTTTGAAGATAGAATTCGGTGTCGCAGGTGACGTAAGGGATTTTGACGGTTATTTCCAAGTACAGTATGTTTTTTGTGTGTGTACGTGTCATTTTTACAAATAATGTTTTCGTAGTGTAAATAACTTAAAATAACCTGGAATTTTGATAATCCCCTGTGAAATATAATAAACTGAGTACCTGTTTTTTATTTTTAAGAATAAAAGATTAATAATGTAAATAATTAAAATGTCAGAACTCGAATATTAATCAAAAATAATTCAAGTTCCGCATAAAATTCTATTAAAATCTAATATCAGCGAATTTTGATGTAATATTAATTAGAATGAATTTAGTAACATTTAAACACACGCTTTTCACTGAAACACCCACTACACTACATATTGTTTTTTCGACGTGCTTAAATAAATGCAGTACAAAGATATTGGATTTAACCCAGGCGTATTTCAACTACTTTGAGTTCGAAAACCACCTATCCGCGTTTACCATTAAAGGAGAGTAAGAAATTATATACAATAGAGTTAAAACTAAGATTTTTGATTTTTTTGCACTTATCGGGTTTTCGCTCTATACCCTCGATATTATTGGTATAAGTACGCGGCAAACATTAACAATGTAACAAAATTGCTTGGCTGTCGAGGTAAATAAATATAAAACTGTGCATTATTTACTAACGATATTTGATTTGAATGAATGAAATTTGTCAATTCTTTTTAAATATGCCTAGATTATAAAATTTTATGAAGTTTATCTTTCTCGTCCCGAGATATTGGAGATATTGAAGGCAATTCTTAGAATTACAGTGTGAATAACAAACTCCTGGCTCCTTTATTTGAGGACTACTCATTGGTAGCCAGAATGTTTTTTGCAAAAGAATAAAATAAGTACGTTTCTGGTTGCTGCCTTTAGAAAAAAAACAGATTTGGGGTGTTTCAGAATTTGGTGCTTTATGGAAACGATTCTAAAATGAATCAAAATATTTTAGATTAATTAAAAAAGCAGTGTATCCTGTTTGGTGCGTGTTTGTTTAATGAGGCACAAAAATAGAGTTTATATTTCTTTTTTTTAAACTCAGGGCACCTATTAATTCCTCCAGTTAATCATTTTCATATCCACATTAATTATCTCAATATTCCTATTTTCAATATTTTCACAGCTAATTCCTTAATGATAAACCGAAGCATCACTTGCATGTCTTTCTGTCATTTAAATAGGATTCGCAACGCTTAATAAAGTTTAAACTTAACGCTTTAATCAATTTCCTTGTTCATTAGTAAAAGATTTTCCTGAAGCTATACGAATTCCTTCCATTTCTATTTGTTTTGGTTGTTTTCTACGTATTACACAAGAATGGCATTTACACAAGCTTCGCTATGTACAAATGGAGAAATTTATGCAAACCATTAGATAGCAAAAATGTACCATCGATTTAAACCTGCTTTCTTCGAAGGTATCAATCATGATGGTTGCGCGCGATTTGCCGATTGAATGATTATCGACGCAATTTACTTATGAATAATTATTTGTCGTGAGCGCGTCCAGTTTTGTGATTTGCATTATTTACGTCGTTGGAAAGTTAACGGCCTCATTAACCTAACTGTTCGCCGTGTCTTCTTTCTAAAGAGATGGATAAATCGATAAAGGCAGCCTTTCCATAGAGTAGAACGTAGAACAAACAGTATATTTCGTTGCATATGTGTGTATGAATGTATATGTAGATATGCATACAACGTAAACCTGTTGAACATATAAAAATACATATACGAGAACCTAAAATAAATTTCGTTAACATCGACGTATATCTACGCAGCGGTAATAAAACACAAACGTTGAAGTGTATAAATTTATTAGCGTGTTTCTTTGTATATTTTCTCCTATGCTATAAAACTCGTGACTCCATCGAACAAGGTACAGGCGCCAGCTATTTTTATTATAAAAAATAAATTCTACCGTTCCCAAAATCGTCCATGCAGCGTATGTTGAGATTTATAACTGTCAATCGAAATTCCGCCAGCTGAGAATCATAATGTTCTCTCTCCATTTTTTTTTCTAAAGTAATGCGAGTGCACCATAACACTTCTTAATGTCATATTGTTCTATGTATACTCAACAAACATGTACTTTTCAATCGTTTGACACCAAACCACACCTCACTTAAGTAAGATTTGCGAAATATTACATTGTTCTATATTCGCTTGTTCGAACATATGGTTTTGTATTTGCAAATGACTTACTGCTGTGCTTATCGATAATTTGCGCAAGTTTTAGAGATGGATAATCAAAACAACAATCATTTAAGGTAAGCGTTCAATAAAAAGTGTAATGACACCATCTTAGTTTTCAATCCTATATAACTTCAACTCCCATAAGCTACGAGAAAGGAAAACATACTAAAAAAGTGATTAGAGAAGAGGCAAAAAACATTGCCAGAAAAAACATTGGTTCATTTCCTCGCATAGAGTCACATTATTGTAGAAATGATACAAAAAAGAAAACCTTGAAGCGAATCTAAGTCTGAGGAAAATGTATGAGCTATATTTGGAGCACTGTAAGGAAAAATATGAAACGATGAAAGAAAATATTTATAGATCTAGTTTAATTATGAATTCAACGTATCATTTGTATCTCCAAAAAAAGGTAGATGTGATTTCTGTGAAAAGACCAAGTTAAACAAATTAGGGCCGAGGCACAAACGCCGACCATTTCAGACAACTCAACGGAAACAGATCAGAACTTGCCTCGCCCTAAACATCTCGAGTGAAAGCTTTTGTGTGATACTAGAAGATATAGATGATAATGACACTGGACAACAGCCAAAATGTATCTAAAATAAAATCGACTAACACAACAAAAATATCCAATACTCAAAAGTTCGCCAAAAAATGTGACGAGAAGTTCAAATGTGAAAGTGTATTATCTGTACCTCGACCACGAAAAATCTCTTCGTTAACATCGAAACCCTCAGTCACTACAATGACTGAAGTCAAACCTACAGCCATGCCTAAATCTTGTCTCCCAAAGGACACATTCTCTTTTCAAGGAAACGAAATAATTTGTTCCAATAAAGTCTCTTAAGATTATTTGATTTGTTTCCTTTATACCAAATCCATCGGAGTGCACTAGAAAATTGTAGATAAAACCATATTTATTTGGAAATAGGAAAATTTCAGAAATTTAGTGTTCCATCTCCAATATTGTTCTTTCTAGAACTTGTAGTAGCAGTAACAGTAATTTCTGTACAGCTTACATGTACATGGAACCCCATAAAGACATTCAAATTCGAGTGAATAAGTGGTTAATTTTTGGGATATGGATACACAGACATTTAACACTTTAATTCTCTTATGGAATTTTGTTATTTTTTCCCGTCACGCCTTCTTATCAGTAAAAGTACTTTAGAATCACTTCCCCTCACTTCAAACACCAATAAGAGGGAGCGGGGACTTATTTCGGCATTTTGTCATATCATTGCCATGTACACAGAGAAAAAAAAGTTCTTGAATCAAACAAATATATACCTTTGAAACCTGGCACTTTTGGTTCTAGTTCAAGGATATGTCGAGATAACGGTGAATGTGGTTATTGGCATTTTATCTGTTACAAGAACGCTATTTTAGAAAAAAGCATTCGCTAGAGTAAACCAATCAGACTAGAAGGTTTGAAAACCATCACCTACATATATGTGCAAATCCATACATCATGCGCTTAAATAAAGATTTGTTATTGTCACCATTTATAAATGCTCGGTACTTGTCTGAAAGGAATGATAAATTAATCGCCTAAATAAGTATCTAGAATACAATACTCTGCTTTTGCATTAATTCAACTACTCTATTCTATCAGTTTCTTGTCATAATCTATGTTAGAAACATGAATAATACGAATCACAAAACTAGAAAACCAATTTACTGTTCATTCAACATTCATCTTGAACCACTCGCTCTGCATATCGTGCTATCTGCGTTTATTCATTCTTCGGGCCATATAGCCCGTGCAGAATTCTGGACGACTTTTCTCGATGTAGTAGACAATAATGTACTGGTTCACCCTCATTGTTTCGTATTAGGCATGAGAATGAAGTCTTCACAAATAATTATAGGTTATTACTGCCCCTCGATAGCAGAAAAAATAACCTCACATCTGATATATAATATTCAATTCTGGACCACCAACATAGAGAACTCCAGTAATGAATAGGTATTGTTGTTTTCATGGAATCGAAAAAAAGTCAACCGCACACTCTTGCTAGTACGAACGTGATGATGCTTTGGTATATAGCAGCCACACATGTTATATAACGTCCACTAGGGTTATAAAATGTGTGTTATGGATTCGTTCTAATGAAAGAAATGTGTGGTAATTTGGATGAATTGCGGAATCTCAAGCTCCCAAAGAAGCTCCAGGTAATATTGTAGAGTAGGCGAATTTTTTATAAATATAAATGCATTATTCCTTTTTTAGAAGTGCGTTATCTTTGAATACATTTATAAGCTTGATTCTTACTTTGAAAACTCAAAGAAGTAAGCAAAATGAATTTTGCAAATTAAAATTGAACTAAAACATAATTCTCACGCTCTCTTCAAAACCTAACCTTTGTGAAGTGTATCGAATACCACTTATCATAAACGAAGGGAGTTTACTACGATTGAGCATTTGTTTGAGTTTTCTCCGATATGTTGAAAATTGTTTTATGTGAACAAGCGTCTACAAGATTGCAATTGAAATCGGTGCCATGTTTAGTTCATGCTATTTCATGTTTTTTTTTTTTAATAGAACACCCCTATATTTTTCAGGAATCTGAAAAATTGTTCTAGAATTCTTTCTGAAAACATTTCCTTATACATGAAATGTGTTGTTCTTTAATAAGTTAAGCATGAAGCTATGCTGATAAGTATTTTAGTAAAATGCATACAGTACTGAGACAAAATACTATAAACATTTTGTTTTTCTAAAGATGTTCCTTAAATATATTCTGTAAAATTTAATTCATGCATACAATTTCCACATTTATCCAAAGTAAGCGCCATTTTGCTTCATGCAAACGGTAATGCGATTTTGTTGTTAGAATGAAATATTTTGAATAATGCCCACGTTAAGCATTGCCTTAAGAAATTCATCTAGAAAGTTTTCTAATAAATATTTCTATTTAGAAAAGTTGCGACATTTTTAAACTTTCACTGTGTTTTCATTATATTTTTTACTACTAAAAAACCTGGGACGCCACTCTTTAAATAAATCTGTTCGTTTTATGCTGATGTCTAATCAACATTTGTCTGCTTATTTTCGCTAGTTATTATTTATACACTCTTTAAATTATTAGACAATGTGTGTAAGAACATTATGGTTACCTCGAGCAGATGTTGAAATTATATGTGAAAGGAAAACGTTTACATGTTTAATAAATTGTAAAAATATATTTCGTTTTCTTAGCCGTTCCTTGTTTAATAATAGTTTAAGTTATTTAACTTAAACTACAGTATGTTGGAGCCGCTAAAATCAAGAAATTTAGACAAAAAATGTTGAATGTTTAATAAATATCTTTAGCAGAAAAAAGCTTTCGAGTATTTCCCAGTACTTTTTAAACGAAAAACTTACCTTCACGGCTTCATATTAAATTTACTAAAAAACGTGGCACGTTAGCTATAAGGAAATGTTTATGGAAAAAATTTGAGAATAGTTTCTCTATCAAATATAGGAAAAATGTACAGGATGTCACATTAAAAAAAATTGAAATAGCATGAATCAAACTTGGCATCGAAATCATTCCTATGTTAGGCCATCTTGTAGACGCCAGTTGTTATAAAAAATTTGTCGATGTGTGCTCAAAAATTCCGAGGAATACCCAAGCGAATAAAATCTAAACCATCACCTGAGCGTGCAAGACGTTTAAGATATCTGCTGTTAAAGAAACAGCGGAATTTCGCATATTAACGCAATTATCTTAAAAACGGAGATAGATGGCTATAAGGGATATTGAAGAAAGTTGACATAAATTGTCGAACAGTGTTAAGAGCTGCATTATAAAAAGTGGTGGTTATATTGAGTAGCATTTTATTTCACTTTTTCGTATGATTTTAAACTATTTTTAATAATTATAACAACTTTTTACAAGAAACTCCTGGTGTGGTGCATTGTCATTTACAGACAGTGCCATTCATTGTGTCGTACAGTAGTTCAACAGCCACAAAACCACCTTTTTGTAATTTTAATGAAAAGGCTCACGATGCGTGGGTAAATCAAATATTTAGTTGCAAAATAAGTAAAGTTATAATAAGTTATATATAACACTCTTAATCTCCAATTTTAATATATTAATTTAAACACTGTAATGTCGCGTCCCTGCTTTCGCGCCAGAATGTAACATCCCTGCTCGCGCCGCCAGAATGTAACATCCCTGCTCGCGCCGCCAGAATGTAACGTTGGATCTCTGTTCAGGTGCCAATTTGTAATAACTTTCTTATTCTTAGACGCAAAATTACAGGGCGATTGTCTTTACACACTTGCCAAGCCATACAAGATAGACTCTGTTCACTAGTGACATCTCTGGATGATATACGGGAGATTATTGTATAAAGAATGTACAACGGTTTTACTTTCTAGACAATCTTTTTAATCAATTTGATGTTACTGAGTGATTCAGGTGGGAATAAAGCATTCAACATTAACTTCTCTTATTTTAAACACTAACATCTCATATTCAGTGTACAGAGGGTCTATATTATCAACTCCATAATACAGATTCATTTGCCGTTACTGGGATATCGTTAGTTGTCACGAGTAGCGTTGACATGCCAAAGGGTCCAATTAAACAGGAAAAGATGTAAGTACAACGACAATACTTTATTCACACATAACTTCATCAAACAAATGCTTTATTTTTCTCAGTTACGAGTTCGGTCGGATTTTAATCGGGACTTTGAATTCTATGTCGCGGCAAGACACTTACAAAATATTCTCGGTAACGTACTTTAAATGTATCGGTCGTCGAGGTTTCGTAATAGATAGCTAGAGCCACGCTATTACAGAACGTCGACGTGTATAATGTTGGCGGAACAGACTTTGAATAATTTCAGTCAAAATTCCACGATAAATAGCTAAGGCCACATTATCGTGACATTATGACGTCTGTATCCACACTGCATTAAAACACAGCCAACAGTCGCCGAGAGATGATGTCTGGGCAGTCGAACCTCTCGCAGCTTGCACCGCAGAAAGATCAATGTACGCGGATTTGAACCCCTTTTATAGCAAAATTTACTCGTTTTTGTCTTTCTACGTCATGCGACCTTGCATGTAAACGGCGCGCGTTCATCACAGAACTCGTAACTATCGTGCTTATGCAATATGTACTAACGTACATCATAAATGTCTACATTCATAGAGTACACTGGATTACAACATAAATGGTTCTGGAATTTGAAATAACAATTAAAAAAAATAAATTTACGATTTACAACAAAGATTTAAAGACTAAACAAGACAGGTAAAAATTGAAACAATAATTTATCTTCGTTCTTTCAGAATTAAAGTCTTTAAATTTGACGAAACGGGATGGTTCGTCACAACACTATTAGTTTTTTGAATAAATGAAGTAAGAAGTTGCCGAAATGATAATGCCAATGGATCTGAACTGAAGGAAATTGCACGGAAGCGGTGGGTTCCAAGATTCCATATTCTATTTAGGAGCAAAATTGTGAATACAGGTTTTAATCACCGTCAGAAATCTTTCCGAAAAGCTGCTTTGCGTCAATTCCTTTTGTTGCAGAGATACTTTCTTAGTATAATCTTGCAAATGCAAATACTATTATATATTCTACTAAAACTCTTGTTTATCGGTAAAAGTTACACTTGTTTGTATAAAACCAACAATATATCACAATGTCATAATGTATATACATTCTTCTACGGCAGTTTCTAGCACCTACTGTACAACAATATTTACGCAATTATAAGCGACTACTGGTTTTATCGAAAAAAAGAAAGGAAAAAAAAACTATCAACCGTATTCGCCTACAAATTAGTTATAATGAATCATACACCGCTGGATACCATCTTTAAATATTCGTTCTATTGGGCTCGTGTTTGTATATGAATGGCCCGTGCTCGACGCACAAGCCGTCAGGTTATCCCACGCAAACCACTATCAAAATAAAACAAACCTACCGGAAACGTAACATATCTCTTTCTTTGGACGTTTTTCTACGAAAAATCTGCGCTAGGATCGACGGATAGATTCGGCGTAACGGTGCTTTCCTCGATGATCGACCCGTCTTCCGAAAGTGGTAATAAAAGCGGTAGTAAAAGGGTGGAATTAATCGAAAAAAGTCGACCATATGGTCAAGATTCGGATAGATATCTATGCAGCTGCTTAATTTGGTGTTTAAAGTATTGAGAAAAGAAAAATTAAATCTCTATACTTATCGGATTGGATATAATTTGTTTGAGTCGCGTTTAAAATCTGGGTTTTTTTTTCTTTCATTTGCGTAATGGTTACTGTACTATCTATCAATGTTTATTTTGAACTGCTTTTATTGATTTTTTTCGATGTATTTTAAATAAAAAAAATAATTACCTCAAGGTTAACGTTTTATGAAAATGACTACGTTTTGTGAGATCCACTTATTTACTTTTGCTAATCGAAAAACGAATAAGAAGATGAAACAATTTTTAACGTTCGAAACACACAGTATTTTTTTATTTTTAATTTAAAATAAATATATTTTTTTTCGACAGAGTATGAATTTTTAAACAAAGAACCTATCGTAATCCTTAACCGACAGCTATTATGGATTTAATTTATTTATTTGAATTTTTAAATTTTAAAAATAATCAATTACATTGAATTTTCTTTTTGTATTTGATTATTTGGCTAAATATTAAATTTCAGTGCCTGCACACTGACGTTCTTTATAGAGTAGCAGTACTTCAGTGTCCGTTCTTGATATTTTCCCGATTTACAACCAAATACTTCTTTCTTCAAATCTTCTTCCGTGGATAACAATTTTGTCTTTAAATGGTTGAAATGGGTTTATTTATACGAGGGCATTCCAGAAAATAGTACTAGTCAATAGTCATACAGATAGCGCTATTAATCCAATTAAAAACAAAGTGGCGCAGATGTCAACAGTAGCATCGTAGCTTTGTGGGAAAAAAGTGTTGAAGTTCTTCCGGTGCGTGGTGTAAGTTTTATGACTGTTTACAATGGCGCATAAGATAGAAAATCCCGCGAAATGCGGAGTGCGATCCGTGATCGGTTCTTTGAATGCAGAAAACGTCCGTCCAAGCGAAATTCATCGCAGGATTATTGAAGTGTATGATACGGGAACAATGGATGAGTCATCTGTAAGGCACTGGGTTCGAAATTTCAAAGAGGGAAGGATAATGTGAACGATGAAGAGCGGTCAGGTCGCCCGTCCCTTATCACCGACCATCTGAAGAAACGTGTCGATTATTTCATCTGCGCAGATCGACGCGTAAAACTAAAAGAAATGAGTAAGCAATTTCCTGAAATTTCGCAATCATTGCTCCATGAAATCGTGACGGACCATCTGAATTACAGAAAAATTTGCGTAAGATAGATGCCCAAAACGCCTACCGACGAGCACAAGACCGACCGTGTGGGTGCAGCGTTGACGTTTTTAACTCGTTACGAGCAACAGGGCGATGCATTCGTTGATCAAATTGTTACTGGGGATGAAACCTGGGTGTGCCATTTCACACCTGAGACAAAACACAAGTCCATGGAGTGGCACCATCCACGATCTCCAACTAGGCCGCGCAAGTTTAAGCAGTCGTTTTCCACGAAAAAGGTTATGGCATCAGTGTTCTGGGACCGAAAAGGTCTGTTGTTGGTTGATTTCATGCGCCAGGGGACGACCATCAATGCGGACACATACTGTGAAACATTTCAGAAGCTGCGTAAATCCATCCAAAACAAGAGGCGGGGAATGCTGACAACTGGCATTGTTCTTCTGCATGACAATGTTCGTCCCCACACGGCTCGAAAGACCACTGACCTTCTTCGGAAGTTCAAATGGGAGGTTTCTGACCACCCTGCATATAGCCCCAACTTGGCTCCGAATGACTATCATTTGTTCACTAAACTCAAGAATTTCTTGTCAGGAGAACGTTTCCAAAGTGATGACGACTTAAAAGCAAATCTAACTGGCTACTTTGGCGGTAGAGGTTTGCGCGAAAGTCATAAACAAACTGGTTTCAGGATACAACAAATATCCATTTACTTTCCTTCATTTTTCTTTTAATTATTAAAACTGAAGAACTTCTACGAGGGTATTCCAGAAAATAGTACCCGTTTACATGGTACTATTTTCTGGAATACTCTCGTAGAAGTTCTTCAATTTTTCATAGAAACACTTACTTAAAATATATGATCGAGACATTTTCTTGTCGAAATTTCTTTATCCCATTTCCATTTGTTTTATTATTCAGTACGCCAGTTTACTATCTGAATAAATAAAACGACTTTTCAATTCATTGAAAATTCCTTTCGCTTCGACGATATCCAAATTTGCAGGTCAGGTATAGTACATTAAAGTGGTTACCATGAAAACGATGCTTAATTTCATAAATGCATATGAATAACAATACGATACAATCACATAATTTTGATATAAAGAAATCTAGTCAGATAGTAAATTTCGTTTCTAACATTAAACAATATTTGCTGGACTCTCTCTTTTTAACAAAATGCTTCTTGTATGCATATGTAAGACGAAGAAGGAAGACCAATCTGGGGAAATTGAAGGGAAGACAACAACACTGCCTCGCCTCGTTATGAAATGGAATTAAATGTAGTTTAACGGTCAAAATACAACACTTTCCAACGTGAGTAAATAAATATCACAACAGTATATATTATTCGTTTCTGAGTCTTGTATATGATGCGATTGGAATGATTTTAGTAGCAGACCACCGTCATTTTATCTCCTGTTTCGGTTATATGTGTACACATCCTTATGTAAATTAACTAATTAATTAACAATTCATGTTCTTTCAATACATTTCAAGATCCGAAATCACCTTAAGTCTAATTTCTTGCAATAAAAGGAACGATTGTCTGAATTTTGCCAATTCGACAATGCTCTATAGTAAATTTTGACCTGCTGATTGTTTTTATTTGCCAATAGCTCCAATTGTTTTCGAGAAATTCATATTGAATACTAGAAATCTGGAAAGATAGTGTTATTTTTCACTGCCCCCTATCTCCAATCACAAGCGAAATTCTCACATGGTGAGGCTAGAAAATAAATCAGCCTATACATAAAATTGAGCAAAGCAACACATTCAACTGTATTTAAGGAGATATGATTATTTTACTATTTACTCCAATCATTAAACATAACTACACTAATGCTAATATAACTCCTCATGGTATTGATGGAATCACTCACGGCAGAATCAATGTAAGGAGAGAAAAAAACACTAACCAACGGACATGTTTCTCCCTATCCGGCACCATCAGCGCGGCTTCGAGCGTTTTTCTCTACCAAAAACCGCTATTCGCTTCTCGGTTTATACCACTATCCTTCGAAACGACGAGCCAGGTATATCGTTGCGCCATCTAGTGCCAAGACATACATGCCTATTGCCTAGAAAGCAGCGACACAAGCCGGATACTATCCACACGCCAGCTATATTAACATTACTTTTGGTTACTGTTTCTAGATATCTTTTGATGTGTAACAACTCATTCAACGAATTGGACGCGGTAGGTTGTGCAGATATTTTAGCGAACAACAAGGTATGTGATGTGCAGACTTCGAGTCACTTAATAGGTACCTTAGTAACACTTCTATGTGATAGAACGGCCTTACTGCCGATTATGTAAGATAATGCACTTACCCCAAAGTCGCTCTTACCCCAACTTACCTTATACAATTTTCGAATCAGGTTATTTTCTATTTCATTAGAGGAAATAGCACATGGACTAGATTCCTGAAATTTCTTTTCTCCAGCTTCCAGGAACTGGTCACTGATTCACTTTGCAATGGACTTTTTATTCCAATGTCAATATTAACCAAAGATAATTCTAATATACCTCAGGGTATTAACGACTGACGTCAAAAGCAATCAAGTAGAGACGTCAAAAGCAATCAAGTAGGGAAAACAGTACCCAACGGACTGTTTCTGCCTACCCGGCGCCATCAGCGTTGCTCCGAGTGCCTCCCCACCACACATTTCTATTTGCCTATCACCTTGTACCACTAATCTCCAGAATTAAGTAACAAATACATAAGTATCGCGGGGATTCCAATGTGAACGGACGTCTTTTGTTGTTGTGTGGCTATTAGTTAATTTTTCAATGTGCACAAAGTATTATTATAAAGTTTTTGGTTTGAAAAGCAATAACTTGTACGTGTCTTTAGATTGACTAAATCGCGACATAAAAGAACTTTAGGAAAAAAAAATATTTTTAACGTGCAATCAAAATGTGAACTCCTTTTTGCCGCTGATTGAGGTCAGTATACCTAAATTATATTTAACAACCCATAAGTACATTTTTAACATTAGTATTCCCAATGAATAATCTGTAATTGCCACTTTTTTGTGTTTTATCCTACTTATCCATAGCCCCCTAAATGTGTTATTTGTAATTCAACACGATCGGCCCCGTGGTACGAAGATATAGTGCCCTTGTTTCGCAATCCTTACTACCTATTGGTATTGTTCCTCACTCCCTTTGTATACCTAGTTGAAACAAAAATGCCCTGAACGTGATCACAAACTATAAACCTACAGTCTGGCGAAATGAAATCGTCCAAGAAAAGTATGAATAGTAGTTACATTACAATAATTAACTACGGCGATGCATTGGAGAACCCAGGACGAGATATAATTGGTGATTTACGAAATAAATTAGCTGATGCTGAGTTTAAATTGGAACAACTTATGGAAGACAAATCAAAACCCGTAAACTATTTATCAAAGATCCAGGATAAACTTGAAAATAAATTGTTAGTCGTAGAAAATTTGCAACGAATAGAAAATAACCTCACAAAAAACTTATATAAACGCACTTCTTCTCTAATGTTTCCATATCGACCAAGGAAACTGGGTTATGTGAAAATGCTACACAAACAGAAAGAACTTTTCAATTCTCTAATTTTTCCACACAAACAAATGGAAACAAGTTATATCTCCAGCAAGTGTTAAGAAGTGCAGCCTAGAAGGCAGCGGTAAAAAGCCGTGAGTAGAAAACGACGGAAAGTGATAACCAGACGTTGAAATTGCGAAACGGCTGAAATTATATGAGCGGGAAAGTGAAAACGAGGTAGGAACACGTTGTCAGAAAGGAGGTTAGGAAAAGGCGGCTTATTTGTCCGAATAGCGTTGCGTAAACCACTCTTACGCAAGCAAAATAAAACTGCTGCAGTGGGCTAGAGAGCACCAACATCGAACAGTTGATGAGCGGAAAAATGCTTTGTAAGCCGATGAGTCCAAATTTGAACCCTTCGATTCCAAGAGAAGAATGTTAATTCGAAGCTCGAGGAGCTTCGGAAGAGAACGAGTAGCAAAATCATGTGTAATACCTACAGTCAAGCATGGGAGCGTATCGGTTGTGGTTTGGGGTTGTTTTGGCGTCGCATCCGTAGGAGACTTGGTTAAAATACATGGAATTTGAAGAAAAGAGCGCTACCGGGAAATTTTGGAAACAAATGAGAATAATCGGTGACTATTTTATACATCAACATAAAAATGATCCGTAACACACCTCTAAACTGCGCTGCGAATATTTAGAATCGGTGGAACGCAAACGCAATATCAAAATAATGAAATGGTCTCCTCAAAGGCCAGATGCTAACCCCATAGAGCTTTTGTAGGACGAACTTGATAGGAAGGTGAAAATAAATCCTCAAATTTACAAAGAATCGTTATGGAAACAACTACAAGAAGCTCAGCTTAAAGTAAAACCCGCTACCCTGACGAAATTGATAGAGAGAATGCCGCATATGTGTGTTGCAATTATTAATATTCAATTTTAAAATTGAATAAAGACTATCAATTTCTTTGTTTTAAGAGTATTTTATTAAACGCAAAACTACAATTTCCTTTTCAATTGTCACTTCCTTTATTTATGCGTATTTCTTTGGGTGGGCCGGTCGTGTAAATTGATAAAAATCGGAGGCTATTCTCTCAGAAGTACCCACTTTATTTTAATTGAGTAGCAACCGAAAGTGAAATCAAAGAGACAAAAAGGGCAATGAGTATATAAAAAGAATATTAGCTTTTTCGGTATGAGTATAGCTATAAAGCCAGGAAAGCTCTAAGTAGCAATTTGTATAAGTCATGAATTGAAGTTTGTGACGTTATAGGCAGATATCTATATTTAATAACATTGTTGCTTGAATGATTGAGCAGTATTAGTTTCCATATTGATCGTAACGTATCGCCATTGTACGATTGTCTATAGATCAAAGTCGGCAGAGCGTTGTGCCGAATCACGCGTGCCGCCCACCAACATTGGGCTCGAACAAGTGGCCGGTAGCCAACTTTGATGCGGCGACCCACAACGAAGTGCAAATGGCACACGATTAATTTAAAAGGTATACCCGGGTCACATACGCCCGGTACTATTCTAAAAAAGGGGCTCTTTTCTTTTCTGGACGAAAATAAATTGACCAAAAGAGATTAACAAAAGCAGCTCAGATGGTGTTTTATTTTCGTCCTTGCAGAAGATAGCAAGTTTACATTAGCGGAATCGTGTAGGTATATCTTTCGCACAAATTAAATGTGCATGTTTCGTATCAATGAAAATGGCTATAAATCATAACTCTGATAATGCGTGTATAAGGCGAAAGAAGACCAAAAAGTACTAAGCAGACAATGGAGTTGAGATATGCAACGAAACCAACCGAACAACAAATGCTACATGCAGTAATACATGTGCATGTCCAGGAAGTTATACATAACCATGCTCAGTAGTTCTGTATCATTAGTTTATCTTAGCTTTCAGTATACGAACATTACACCCTTTTATACGAGGTGCATTCAAGTTATAACACCTCCGATTTTTTTTCTCACTAACTAATCACACGAAAACTAGGAATCTTATGTCACTTCTCGACGTAATCTCCCTGCAGCCGTACATATTTTTCACAACGTCGACGCCATGATTCCATGGCCGCTGCGAACACTTCTTTAGGAATCTGTTTTGACCACTGGAAAATCGCTGATGCAATAGCGGCACGGCTGGTGAATGTGCGGCCACGGAGAGTGTCTTCATCGTTGAAAACAACCAAAAGTCGCTAAAAATCAGGTCAGGTGAACTGCTGCGTCATGTTTGCCCGATGCTCTGGTGCGTTGTCTTGGCGAAAAAGCACACGTGCAGCCTTTTCCGGCCGTTTTTCACGCAATACAGGAAGGGGCTTCTTCTTCAAAACATCTTCGTAGGATGCACCTGTCACCGTTGTGCCCTTTGGAACGCAATGAATAAGGATTACGCTATCGCTGTCCCAGAACGTGGCCACCATCATTTTTTCAGCACTTGCGCTTACCCGAATTTTTTTTGGTGGCGGTGAATCTGCACGCTACCATTGATCCCCGAAAACAACTTTCTCCACTCGCTCAATCATGTCGTCAGACCGGCTTGTGCGAGGCCGAGATTGTCTTGGTTTGTTGTCACACGACGTTCTGCCTTCTTTGAACTGTCGCGCCCACGAACGTACGTTAGACACATCCATGACACCATCACCACGTCTCACTCAACTGGCGATGAATTTCTGTCGGCGTCACACCACGCAAATGGAGAAAACGAATATTACACGCTGATCTAGTAATGAAAACGTCGCCATTTGAAGTATCAAAAACAGTTCTCACTATCGCCGCTGCCGCTATAGGTTCTGTGTGCCGTATAGTGCTGCCATCTCTGTCACGCATTGACAAAGGGTGTCCGCTTATTTTAAAGCAAACCGCATGTTTTTATCTGTTTCCAGTTCTGAGAAAAAAAATCGGAGGTGTTATAACTTGAATGCACCTCGTATAGTGCTGCATGACAAATTCAAAAAAAAAATGCAACTTGAAGACCAATTAAGGGACTATATGTTGACTTTCTGAGTATTTACCCATATTAAGATACAAGGAACTCTGGTTAAAGAATTTTAGACCTGTATATGATATTGTTTCGCTTTGTGGCTTGTCTATCACTTCTACAACTGATCATTTTAGTTTGGTGTGACTCCACTTCTGCCCACTTTAATAATTATAGAATAGCAAAAATTATTTCGCTTCCCTTTTGAAGTACTGCTATTACTTCTGGCATAAGGTGGCCACTATTGTTCTATGTTGTTAAAAATGATCGAGTTCGAAAAATTAAACTTCTTATTACTAAAACTTTTCGGAATACTTGAACTTGAAAACACCCTTAAGTGCATTGTTAAAAAAAAACTGTGAGCATTCAATTTAGTGTGTTTTTTCAAGGAAAAATAAAGAAAAAAAGTTAACGCTACCTGAAAAATATGTTTTAAACAAAAAAGAACTGTTGCATTTCTGCAATATTATGCATTAGCTGGTTAGTTTACGGAGTAACGTGGTAACTTTTTTTGTTGCAACTCAAATTCATCCTTTGCATCCCAGAAATTTACAACGAGCACGAACATGTGTCCATACAACCCAATGTTTGTCTTGATCAGAGCAAATGTCCTTTGGAGGAGCATGCTGGGCAAGTCCAGATCTTTTTTTAGCAGTCATCATTTCTTCTATGGTGCAATTGCTTGGGCGACCCTGTTTTATTGAATTGCGTTATCCAATTTTGATTAAACATAGTGCTTCTTGTTTTCGAAATTCATGACACACGATATTGCTTTTTGTCAATATTTTATGTCATGCCAAAAAGGCAGCAAGAAAATCTACTCCTCCCATATGACGGTTATAATCTTTCACTACAAACGGAAAACTAACATCGGTAATAAGTTCGGTTTGCTTATTATATCGTTTTATTGCAGTCAACTACAATTTCCCTGCACAGGTTGATAAAAGAGTAACAACTTTGATATCTTTTCAAACCAACCAGGGATCTCTAAGCCATCAAGGTCCCAAACTTGTAAGAAGTGCCTCGCTGATCCTTCTTCATTTCTTTTTTGGTTGGTAACTTGCAATTAGTGATTCTATTACGGCGTACAGTTCCCAAGCTGCATATTCCGTTGTATGCTAAATATGTCAACAAAGCTGGAGTTGTATAATAATTGCCAAAATACAACCTATAGTATTGATACTACATTGGCAGAAGCTCTTAGGTCTGGTTCACCTGTACCCATCCTTTACATTTCATTGTTTTCTTGACCCGAATAAACTTCAAAGTTATAAGCAAATTCACTTACGCTACAAAGTACAAATAATTTGAAACTCCATTTATGAGGTTTCATGGGTAAATACTGTTTCATATAGTGATGTGCTTTCGTAGAACACAGTTGTCCATCAATTGAAAGCTGTGCTTCCAAAGGTATTATAGATTTTTTTGTGTTTAGGTGAGTGATCTTATTTTATGGAGTTGTGAATTGGATAGCCCCAAGATAAATGTTGTTTGCTGTTAAAATGCAAATATTTTCTCAAAAATATTTACTGTCAAACAGTTTGCTGCCAAACCGAGGCCAATGTCTGGTTTGCAATAATGACGGGTATTCGGCAGACGTGCAAGTGACATGTAAGTAATAATACTAACACGAGGTGTGGTAATTAAATAAGGAGAATTTGTTTATTAAAGCTTTATTATAAAAAACTTAACATAATCACGCATTCATTCCTTCACAGTAACCCCCCTGGAGTGCCACGCACTTATTCCATCTCTCTTCCCACTTCTGGAAACACCTCTGAAAGTCGCCCGAGGTTAGACCTTGCAAAACCGTCGTCGTCTTCTCTAGGATATTTTCTATGGAGTCGAACCGTTGTCCTTTCATGGGCCTTTGGGAATTATTTTTTTCGCTAAAAACTGTCTAACAAGAAGCGACGAATGGCCGGGCGCGTTGTCGTGATGAAGGATCCATCCAGATTTCTTCAGTTCAGACCTTACCCGCGCAACCCTGGCACACAGTCGCTTCAAAACTTCAACATAGAAGGCCGAAATAAAAATTGGGCCTTGCGGAACGAATTCTTTGTGGACAATGCCATTGATGTCGAAGAAACAAATGAGCATTGTCTTCATTTGTGACCGCGACATTCTTGCTTTTTGAGGACGCTCTCCTCCAATCTCAACCCACTGTTTATTTTGCCGATGAGTCTCGAACACGCTCTTTAATTTTTGTAAAATCACAGACGGTTTCTCGCCTAATTTCGTCAAAAATCTGATAACAATTCTCTGTTCGAGTTTTTTATCGCACATTTTTACGACATACAACGCTTCAACACCAACCTTTCAAACCTAATACTTCACACACAAAGCACTCGACCGAGTTGAAACTTATTACACATTTAGTAAAACTGTGGAAGTTTATGCCTACGTCGTTGAATACCCGCCAGTGTTGTCATTTCGAGCGTTCGAAACAATTCCTCCTTATTTAATTGCCATACCTCGTATATTGTCTTCGTTCACAAATAATGAGATTTAGTGGTTTATTTATGTCAGTTTGTTGGGCACATAAGCTTGATTCTTGGACAATTTTTTCTGATAAATTGTGAGAAAAAAAATTTCGAAAACATTAAAAAAAACTGAACGTTTTTCCAGAAATACAGTTGAATCTCGTTCAAAATTAAGTTCTTCTTTTTCCACTTTATCTCAGGTCTTACAATTTACAATCGGGAACTAGATGACGTTTTGGTGAGACGTTCTGGTTGATATAATTTTCCAGTTGTTCTTCAAGGTAATTTGAAATTCCCTCAGATTCTTCCAAATCTGATAATCTTGTTGATAAATCTTTATAAAGCATTATCGGGAAAATACTATGGATTACCTAAAATAATCTACATAAGTCAGAGAATTCTATATCGTCACTGATCTCGCTGAAATTATCAGCTAAATATTGCAACTCAGCATCGTTAAGCGGCTTATTGTAGTTTCGCTTAAATATGGGTAAAAGAAAGAAGAAGAAGAAAATCACCAAAGCAATAATATAACTCAATCCCGAAAATAAATAAGTCGCAATGCATGATGTTGCATACATGCAACATAAACATTTGCAATAAATTTTCAAAAAACAAGTAAGTACGAGGTAAGCGTCATAAATTTTCGGCCTCTTGTAGAAAAATAAACATGGTAAAATGTAACAATTTTTATTTTTCAATATAATTTCCCCTAACTTTAATACATTTATTACAACGATCAATTAATAATTTTATACCCTTTTAAAAATTATCTAAAGCTTTTTCCTCAAAATGTAATATCACAGCTGCTTGCAACTCACTATCGTCCTTAAAACGACGCTCCCTGAGGTCTTTTTTAAAATGAGAAAACAACTAATAATCACTTGGAGCCATGTCTGGACTATACGGTGGATGTTCCAATTCTTGAGAGCCACATTCGCGAATGACCACTTGTGAAATGGCGGCAGTATGGACGGGTGTATTGTCGTGCAACAATCAAACACATTTTGTCAATCTTCCTCGACGTCTTGCACGAATATTGTCCCTCAATTTGTGCAACAAGGGCGCATAATATGTGCTGCTGACAGTTGTATTGCGTTCTTTAAAGTCAATGAGTAAAATATCCTCACAATCCCAGAACATTGTAGCCATCACCTTCATTGATTGAACGACTTTCGCCTTTCTGGGACGAGGTTCATCGGGTCGCCGCCATTTCATCGTTTCCTTTTTGGATAGAGGATCATAATAGAGAACCATTGTTTCATCTCCTGTGACAATGAACTCCAAAATCGGTTTCAGGTTATTCACACATGTTTAAAAACGAGCGTGTACATTCGACCTGATGTTCAAGAAGATGTGGTGCTCATCTTGCACTAATCTTACTCATATCCAAATGGTTATGGAGGATTCGGCGAATACTTTTTTCAGAAATGTTAGATATCACTATTAATTGCTTTACTTCCAAATGGCGACCTGCTAATAACGTTCCTTCAGTAATTGAAATGTTTTAAGGCGTTATCAGTTCAATTGGCCGACCGGGGCTCACGTCGTCTTCAAGGAATTCTTGCCCCAAACGGAAACATTTTGCCTACTTTTTTACAGTGAAATATAAAGGACATAAATCACCATAAACGCTGTCTAAATGTGGTTTATTGTGATTAGGCGTATGCCCTTTTTTTGTTAAAAATTTAATGACCGCGCGGTGCTCAATTTTCGTTACCTTTTCATGCACTAGTCGCGTTGTCTGGCTGACTACTAAAAATTCTCTCTAGAGTTTGAACACTCTAGAACCCTGTCAGGCCGAGAATTTATGGCTCACTTTAGGAAGTACGAAACACAATTTTGTTGAACACAAATTACGGTTTTTCCTTACGTTTATAAGGTACAAATCTTCAGTAACTAAAGACAGGTTAGAACCCTTCAATACCGCCACAAAAGTAGGTGTACATTCACCAAAATGTTAAAATATCAAGTGCACATGTATTAATGACATCATCTATGGGCAGAAAATTTGTTTAAGCGTGTGAAGTATGGCTATGTTGTATATTTTTGCAACCGTACGCATTTAAGGGTTAAACTGTTCAATTGGTAATGCAGACAAAATTGCACTTCAAAATTCCCGGATTGATTTTACTTGCTCAGCACCTAATCAAAAAATCTACCTTCTTTACTAATCACCTACACTTTCGCCAAATCTAGCACACGCTCTTGTTTCTCAAATTAAGAACCTCTTTAAAATAATGTAATAGGAACGTTTGGAAGCATACCAAGATAAGGCTTTTCAGAAGCGTTCCAGCAACTTTAAGTTTTGTAGCAGAAAATCATTACCGAAATTTCTTGTACATGCCGTGGATAATAAGTTTAACCGACCCAAATGGTTATTTCGTAATTTAGCTATTCATCTCTATTTCCACATTCATCAAAGATTCTGAGGACTTCATCAATAATATCATGCAATTAACAGATCAATGACCAACATGTATTCATGCACGTGTATAGATATCCGTTTTCCATACAATTAAAGCGCAATCGTACGCAATAAATTCGTGTAATATCAACAGGTGCACGTTGAACGCCAAAAGTGTCACTCACATGAAACCCGAGGGAGAGTCCAGTCGCGCGTTATCGGGCCACAGCTGTCCTCCTGCACAACAACAACACATCGCATTGTCTCTTTCGAGCCGCAGGAGCTGGAGCTGGATAATTGATGAAGCCACGAGAACCAAACACATGTCGAAAGTTTCAAATTATTATCGTGAATACGATTCCAACGCGATGCATTGGATTAGCTTTAGATTAATTGTGTACCAATTATTAAAATTAAGTCAACCGAAACTTGATTGTCGTAGATTTGATCAGTGAAGGGTTGCGCTGGTGATTTTCCAAGAAGGTGTGATTGGTGATTATATTCCTTTTGAGCGATAGATGTATATAATAAGTATTAAATTCAATATGAACATTGAAATTTACTTTTACTGTAACAATTGTAAAAAAAACGGTAAAAGATTACTATTAGATATCTCCTTTCTTTTTGTGGCTGCTAAGAATAAAATATTTTCACTATGTGTTGACGAGTTTCGTGCTTTATCAGAGACATAAATAAATAATCGTTTTATAATAGCCCTACAGCTTCACATAAATTACCAAACAGATAGCGCCTCAGGAGCCATAAAAACGGAATTAATTGTGAAATTATCTGCAATCATCTTAAGATAGGTTGATTGCGAGGAACGAAGTGAAAGAAAAATATAAAGATTACGGTGCTATTATCTGAAGAAGTGTTAAATCTAAAAGGTGTAAAATTATTAGAAAGTAAATAATGGCAATTCACAACGAAACTACTGGAACGTATTCGAATATCTCACGATGCTATGTTGGCTGTTAACGAATAACCAGTTTACCACGATGGTAGTTAATTTGTTGTACTGCGAAAAAGATAAACTTCCAGTAGTTAATGTTCATTAAAACCAAATGCAGCGTATTTCCTTTGAGTATCCTCTGTATAGTCTTGTGCAATTGATGCAAAGAGTTTGAAATTGTTTAAATCCCAACACGGGCATTTAAAGTCGTTTTAAAATGCTCAGATGGTGGTTCAACAATAACCTCGTTACCTAAGAAGTTGAGGGTGGATAATGTAAAAAAGAAAACAGTTTAATTTAAAGAAAAGGAAAATGTTATTCAATTAATTTAATGTATCGCATAGATCGACAGTCACCATCGTCAATGTTCATCGAGTTTAGTGACTATTTCTTCTTCTCTTCTTTGCTCAAAATTTGATCATGAAAACTGATCAAGGTTAGAAAAAATGTATCAACTTAAATAAAGAGCGCATTGAGAAATAAGGCTTAATTTTATCGAAAAAATCCCCACTGCAGGCTTAAGACTTACTCACTTATATCTCTTATTTCATTTTGCAAATACTGCGGTTTTCTATAACCCATCTTATGTATCTGAAGTTTAAAACGATCTTAATGACAATTCTGCCGAAGTCGATAGACTTTTTCAGATCTATCGTGGCTTCTCAAATACTAAATCGTTTGCATTATTTTTGGCTTATTCGCTAGACTTAACAGTCTTGTGAGCGATTCATCTTCATAGCCCTCAGTCTTTAGATATTCTAAACCTATTATGTGAATGGCGGTTTCTTCCGCTTGGCAGAGTCTACATCTCGTATGCTTCTTAAGTGTGCAGATCTACTGCTTGTTACGTTTTTTTTTTTTTTGGAGCACAGTGTATGTCCGTACTTTTATTTCTGAGATCGTACAATTTGTGGTTTTATTTTGAAAGTTTTGCACTTTATTTTTCTCTTAACCTATGTGACAAGCTCTTAAATTTCAGTCACACTGTGTAATTTCGCTCACCATAATTTGTTAAATCTTTTTGTCTGTTTCCCTTTAAAATTTATCGGTTTAACCTTCTTTCGCAGCCCTGGTCAGGTTTTCACATTTTAGTTTATTGCGATACTCACGTATGCTCCAGTTGGGGATTTTGTTTATTTATGGCATTTCCCTTTAGTTATTTATCCTTTTGTTATTCTTTCAGCTACTTTGGTTATCGGATATTTCATTGGATCTGCTTTTCGCATTGATGTTAATTTTTTTATAGCTAGAATAGAGTTAAAATTAGTCTTTTATTTTTCTTGTACTTTTTTATATTGTAACCGTACTCTATGTGTAAGATTAAGGAAGTTTGCTCCTTCAACGTTAAATTTACTACTTTTATTCTTTTTTAGCTTAATTCAAATCTTCCTTTTTCCTCATTTAGTTTTTGGTCACCATCTCGTGGGCTCCTGTTTACCCCGATCGCCTGACAGGGTTATTTCAAACAGGTGGCGCCTTCATAAAATTAAATTGTCTTGGTGAGTGTATTGAACCACTCCCTCGCCGACGAACAGGCTGAAAGAAGGACTCGCTATTGATTAAATTACGGGGAAAGTTGTTTGCGTATCCTTTCGTTCTTTTGTTTTTTTTTTTCAGTTTTAAGGCGCTAAAACGTGGCATATTGTTTTGACGGACTTCCTATATCTGCCTAAGCAAGTCAGCTGTAAGTTTAGGCCTGTATACATTTACGAATTATTTAGCTTGTCTTTTGCGTGGAGTATTTTTCCACCTACCCTGAGACTTCTCTTTTCATTGTTTTGTCGCTATCTCAACTACCATACTCTACGGAAGGGTCCGGGCCCTTGGCACTAATTGATCGTGGTATCTAGACCAGAGTCGCCTTTGGATTTGTTCAAAGTGTTCTTACAGTCGCACACTAGTTTAAACCTTTTCTGTATGGATTCTGACGCATTTGGCACAGCCTGACTATCTGAATAGATAGTAACAGATCGCTATAAAAAGGAGAGAAAATTTAAAGCTTATACTTCTTGAATTAAAATATGCATTTTATCAAATTCAAGCTGATTTGAGTAATCTAACCAATCGCTCAAAGCAGCCTGCTTATAGAAATCTGTAATTTCCTCGGAATTTCCGACGTAATTAAATACTAGAAAAAAAATTTCGTCCTGGCAAGAAATCGAACCGCACATATCCCGCTTGCTGGGCAGGCGTGGTAACTACTACACCACCTTATATCAGGAACGTTCAATGTAATACCTAGTCAATAAATTAACTTTTTCTACTAAAAAGGTAATATATTTCCAAAGCAATATATTAAAAATATTATGCTGCAGCTTACTTTTAGATTTCCCTTAAAGTTCCGCTACGCTTTACTGTTTATAAAGAGAAGCTTCCTAATTTAACTTTGCCCCCAGTGCCTGTCACAACAAGATGAGGAACATGCATATCAGCTTGTGGTTTTTATGCAAACAATTTCGAACCACTGAAAGAAGTACATACTCCTTGTTTCCTTACACGCAACAACACCTGCTTATATTTATAAAAGCCTTTTAGGTTGTTAACAGTTTAGAAGCAAATAATTCTGTGTGCATTCAGAAATCTCAAAATGCTTTCAATGACAAAGTGGTGCCAGCATTGTTGAATCTCTAGAAATTTTCAACAGTGTGAAAACAACTATCCAGAATGTTCCCGGAACTGTAGGACAAAAAATGGCAACTAAATATCAAAATGTTATTAACAAAAAACTTACTCTAAAAATACTCATTGAAGTAGAAAAAATCCATCCGGGTGATTCATCTAACATTAATCTATCAGCTAAACATGCGCTTTAAAATATGCTGCACTTACATTATGTGGCTTCGACCGAACGTTTTCTGTATACAAAAATACTAATCTGACAGAAGACATCAACTCTTGCCCTCTAATACGGTAATGTAATTATTGTTATTGATTATTACAAATTATTATCATTATTACACTATATTATACTAAGGTAATATTTAGGATATCAAAAACTTATTTGCCTTTTTCCTTTTTATTGTTTTTTTTTGTTCGTTGAACGATGCCTTTTCAAATTGTTTTTTTCATACTTTTGATGCCTAAAAATCCGGACTCTGTTAGTAAGTCTATTTATTAATCAAATTATTAGTTATTAAGTATTTTTTGGGGAAAAACCTGCAACGAAACTTTTGTATTAAACGTCAGTCGTCCTTCTCTTAACCGTACGAAGTTTTTAAAATGAATACACACTTAGAAAACGACCTCTAGTTTTATTACACGCTTGATATGCGTCGTCCGCTTTCGTAAATAATTAGCCATATCATCAGCAGGCGTACCGTTTGCGATTCAGCCTTCCGGGTACCGATCATTTATCCTCCAGGCGAAGCGAGGGTATGCGTCCCGATCCGTTCGGGTCAACTACCCTCGCGTTAGGGTGGTGTTTGATCACACGTGCGGCCTTAAGGTGCGTGTCTAGTGAATGCTTAGGATTTTTTACGATGGCTCGCGCCAGTCCGGTCTGGCGCACGCGGGATGCGAGGGGTAGGGTGTTGTTCATGTTGAGTTGATGAGGGGTGTTGGGCCGGCCGGGTTCGGACCGTTGGAAGACAGATAGCATCGGTGGGACCGGCCTGCCGCACCCTCGACCACTGCTATGCTCGTACCTGTACACCTAGAGAGAATATTGTGTAGTGCATTGTCCACATTCATGTCTCTGTTCTTTTCTACTATGTAGATGTGTATGCACAAGGTCGGTGCTTACGTTCCACATATTAACGCCGAGATCGGAGTCTTTGCATAAATACGCGTTCATTTGTTATATGGACTAATTCGAAATCAGAAGAGCAAGTGTTTAAAAGTGTCTTTCTTTCATTATTACATACACCCAGGGAATTAAAAAATCGCCCGAAATGTACAAAGTGTCTCATTTTCATCATCTTCATAGATTGTCCTCTAAACCCTAATAGATATCAAAAATTTTATAACGGTACCTCAGTTCTTTTTTCAAGAAAATATTAATATGCCTATCTGATCATGGCCACTACGATCAATATTGAATCCACAGGGTGATATTCAACATTTGGCTGTTTACCGTGAAAGAAAAGTAAAAGTAAATACTTAGGTAGGTACATAGTTTCGACAGTAGAACTGATTGGTGGAGTTATTTGTTCTACAACACAACTGCGCTATAATACAAAGTTTAAATTAAAGTAAATACTTCCTCCGTTAAAACTGAATTTTGCGTTATTTATAACTGTTTTTATGCATGAAACGCGGAAATATAAAAATTTCTGCAGATCTCAATGGAAAATTAAATACAAAAACACTACTGACTTAGTGTGTGTTTATAGCGAAGCTGTGATAGTCGATAAGAGCGAAGATACTTACTCTGATGGGAGAGGAGATACTAGCAACGATAAAAGCGACGAAAACTATATCGCAGATGACGTTTATGAAGTTTCTACAAGTGCGTCTCTTGGACAGTTGGCAAAACATTTTCATTGGAGTCCTTCTTTTTTGATTTTGGTCTTCTTGATCCCATACTAGGGGCCTCAGGTAAATTTCGCTTGTTAAGTTCTCGATATCCATTAAAACTAGAGCTGACGAAAGCAGATAAAATTTGACAGTTCGATTATAAATGCTCGCATCTTTGCTCTTCATCGCTGTCTATAGATGTCGCGTAGTTCCAATATGAACACCCGCATACAAAGAACGTATTTAGTTCACCGCTTCGCTAGTATCGTCGCTCTTATCGAGTATCACAGCTCGCTTTTGTAACAATGGTTACGGAAAGATACAGTGTTCATTGATTGGCCCGTTTTGCTAATGCATCGTTCTTATCGACTATCACAGTTTCATCAATCAGTACTTGGCTGATGATGTTGACCCACGTGTCTTCGAAAAGGTTAATTAATAATTTGTGTGGTGCGGAGTGTGCCGTGAATATTTTGTTTATCACAGCTTCACTATAAACACACCCTTATTAATTTGATATCATATGTTAATGGACAGGAAACACCAGCTATTTTGAAAAAGGATAGCAGACTTGGCCGATTTTATAGAAATTTGTTTAGATACACCAAATATCTCGACAGACTAGAAATAGTTTGTATATTTCATTAATTAGAGATAAGGTATTTAAAGATATATGCATTGGTGGGAGAGGTCTGGTATTATAATAGGGAATATGCAATTCAAATACAGACAACAGGTGGGCAGGACTATATTCGTTGTAGTAAGTACGTACGTACCTACAAATAGTCGAATGGGTGAAGCGAATATTAACGGCGACCGCCAATCGGTGATGCATGAGTGTGCAGCTAGTTTAGTGTGCAGCTCTTGCGTTGCGTTGTTTTAAGGTAATAAAATGATTATATAAGTATGTCGAACATGCAAATGGTAAGAAACGGCCATGTGCTATGAAAGTGAATGAGTTTTTCAGTAACTTTCCGGATTTATTTTGTTATAGTGCTAAAATAGTTTATGACCTACGATGAGCCGGGACAAATGCAATTGTAAAAGACATGTAAATAGTATAACACACATAAATAAAAAAAGGGGAAGTCAGGGAAGATTTCAAGATACTATCTTTGAAACAGATTTAAAAACTATTTATAACAATTGTAAACGATTACTTCACGCAATAGAAAAACTACAAAATTCCGCACCATCGTCAGCAGAGTCACTGCAAGTACTGGACGAAGTAAATAAAATATTACACGCTATAAACTACGCAAAAAATATCGTATTAAGGGAAAAGTGGGAGAGTGTTTAAACGAAAAGATTCAGATTTTACGGCATTAGGACAAATTCGTGATGGTGCTCCTGCGGATCCATTAACTAATTTCAAAGATCATTTTAGCTATGCCCGTCTTACATCAGCAGCTGTTGAACGGTCTTTTTCAAGATATAGGAACATTTTCTCATCACGGCGAACATTTTTAACTGAGAGAAATCTGGTAACATATTTGATGCTGCAAACGTCTAATGGATCTTATCCTGTTTGTGGTACCTCATTTCATAGCTACTGTTGAAAAGGTACGTGTTGTACAAGTTTTTAAATAATACGGATTATTTCGTTTATTATTTTCGTTGCGATATATAAATATGGATATTCATCATGCATCTCAGATTGGCGGTCGATGTTTTATTCGCTTCACCCAGTTGGGTCTTTGTTTAGGGGTACATACATACTTACGACTGGTGCGCCGCCCGAAAGTTGCAACTCTAATAATTATACGCTTTATTAGCTTCGGGAATTTTTATGTCTAAATGACTTGATTTTCAAATTGAAACGGTATCAAATTCGGATGGACATACTGGCCACCCATCTAAGCTACTGACATTCAAACTCTTTGTGAATGCTTTGAAAATTATGTTTAAATCTAGAACTTTATCTTACTTTCGCGGTAAGATTTACACCTAGCTTATTCAAAGGTTATTTCTGTTCACTTAACTAACAATATACTGTGAAGTCGGTAAAGTAGATAATATTCAGGAAAGTTTCCTTATCACGAACCGTTTTTCAATGTATACTTAACCTTACTCATTAGTTTTGGCATTAAAATGTTATGGAATTGCTTTGCCAAACATTGTAAAGAACATTGGAAAGACAAATTCGTTTCTACATAATATATTATTAATTTAAAATTACTAACATAAAATTTGATACTCTTAATATTCATCACATTTTTAAACATTGTAATTCAAAGCTGTACCTAGCTTAACTGTCCCACAAATTACAAATAAATTAAATTAGATATTCTACCTGAACCTGGCGCAGCTGTAGGAAATCCAATAATCGACAGCAATGTATCTTGTTTCTGTATCTTATCTCGACGACATGTGTGTCCAATAAATTTAAAAAGACAACAAGATCTCGTTTGTCGTTTAAATAAATGAAAGGTAGAAAATAAAAGCATCGTATGGCATTTTCCTAGCGTACAACAAGTAAAAGAGAACGAACGATGCTTACTGGACCGGAATGTCTAAAACGCATGATACGGTATTTAGCATGTGTCAGGTTGACGTGGTAATCCTGATGATCTTTCATTTTTAAGTAATAAATCCGATTTTCCATTGAACCTTGACTAATGCTGTATTAGCATTCGAAACATTTAAAGCTTACAAGTTTACTTCTATTAAATCGCTTGAGAATTGGTCGTTGTATGCAGGTTGTCCTCCATTGTTCGTTTTGAAGGTACCTAAATAAAACCTATTATAGTAAATCTCTTTTTGTAATTGAACCTTGTAGAAATTGGAACAATGTTATTTCTACATTCTTTATAGAAAATGAAAATGTATCTGTAATGTATTAAATGTATTAAATGGTTGATGAAAGGATTGCAAAAAAGTCTATGAGGCCAAACTACCCGAGCGGAGGGACAGGGGAAGACCAAGGCAGACGTGGGCAGAACAAAATAAAGAGCTACTAATGAAAAGGGGTATCAAGTGGGACGAGATAGGACAAAACACGGCAGACACGAAAAAGTGGAGGGAAATTTGTAAAAGACGAGAAATTAAATAAACTCAACTGCAAACTTAGCCTTAGTAGCAAGTAAGTAGAGAAGTACTACAAGGTTATTATCGAAACAGCAGTCCTTTAATCCCTTTTCTGGATTTTTGGCAAAGTTTGCGTTCGGCTTCCAAGGTCAAAAACTTTGAATATTCATTGGACCAACATCATAAACAACGCAAAAAATCAGAACTACGAGATTTGATATATGATACCCCTCCCCTTTCAGGCGACAAGGTTACTTGACTATTGAGTCTTAATTAATATTTTATCTACAAAAAATGATGCCTGTACGAAATTAGTTTTCACTATTAGTATTTTGAAATTGCTGCCTGGTATGCAGAAAAATGTTTGTCGTTGCCTTTTCTAAATTTGTGTTAAGTGGTAATTTTGATTGTGTTTGCTAATTAAAGGTCTAATATTACATCGCTCGCACAAAGAATACAAAGCAACGACGATATTTATCACCATATGCACAATTTTTCAAAATAACTAGCAATAGATTATAATTCTGTTGGCGATATCTATCAGTATGTGTAATCTTTTTAGGAGTTTCATATAAAGTAGTCAAGATATAATTTATAGGATTATTTCAAGTCAAATATTACATTAATAGTGTTTACTAGCCATCCCATCAAAAAGTTATGAATATATAGTAGCAAGCTGGCCGAAATGCTTTCGATAATTTCGTAAAACACATGTTCAAGATGCTTTAAATGTCGTCAGCGTTCGGATAATAATTTCACGTGGATAATGGTACGTTTACTAGCCCGAGTTGATGTTTATCATTCTATAGTGATAAGCAATTATTTACGTGTATAAACACAACCTCTACCCGGTACTGCCTTTCGCCCAATATGGTATCTGATTCGAGCATCTCGGGACACACGGGCTCTGTCTAATGAAACGTTCGCTTCAGTCAAACGGTCCCGTATTATTTATAATCGCCGGCTATAATAAGCTATGAATTTATAAACGCTTGACCTGCGGCTATTCTGTCAATCATACATTTATAATAGATAATAATATTATTAAATACGTCTTCGTCAGTTATTTTGAGGTACATATACATATATATACCTTGAGTGTCCTAGATCACAATCTATTAATAAAAAACGAAAATCTTGGAACCCGTTACTACCTTAGTATACAGTAAAACACAGCATGCTGCGATTATGTGCATGCACGCTAAACTGATTGACGTTTTGTATGAATAAAGGATGATGAAGCAAGTGTCATTGAAAAGAACCCAATGATTATAGATCTTCATTAGCATTTGTAATAGAACCAATTTAACCAATAATAATACTTTCGGATGCTGTGATGTTCTAATTTAACATTTTTTAAAAGAATTCGAAGGTTAAACAAGTCTTTCGAATAAGATTTTTGAGGTTATGCTAATTTAGGAAATTGTTATTGTCATGAGGTCTTAGGTATGGTTTACAGATTTTCTAAGACGTACAAGCGACATTTTTGAACTCCACCAGAATTTTTAAACCTTCAAAGATTCCATCATATGACACTCCAATAACAGACTATAGACAACGCCGCACTCCGGATAAACTCCGTCTATCTCGAAGGATAAATATTTCAAGAACTTCCTCTAAAAGCTCTCAACCAGTTGACAATGCACCCCGTAATATGGATACCAACACTACCACACTCCAGTTGTGTTCACACAAATGCATTGAATAGTGGTTTTAATGCATCCGTAAACTCTTTGGATATGAGCATGAAAAAACCAAGTGACTTGGAAGCAGATCTACGTACATCGCGAATGTGTTGGGCGAAAGTACCTTCTCAACCGTTTAAATTCGTTTTTAAATGTAATCAAGCCAGTAAATTTCCACTTTCTGTGATAATACATTTTTTTTGCCAATCCATCTTTAATATGTTTTGTAAATCGCGGCGGGTAATGTGACTTGGATCCAGTACATATTTCTGGCGCATACACATCTAGAGTCGAGTATATCATCCGATAGAATACATCCAGCATGATGACCAGTCCAGATTAAAAAACTCTGCATATAATTGGTGAAAATTGGCTCTTCTAAAGTTGTATCTGAAATTGTTGTTGCAAGGAGGCAAGCAGGTTTAATAGCGCCGGCTAAGTTCATAGAAACTGCTAATGCTGGATGATAAGAATCTTCAGGAACTAACGAATCTGACTGGTGTTCAACATTGATGTCGGTGGTGGTATGATTATATTGTACAAGTTATTTCTTAAATGGTATGCGAGAAATTAATAAAGTAACGATGATCAAATTGTTTCTCATACAATAACCAAGCAAGGCATGTGCATATATCTGTAAGCTGTTAAGCGATTTCAGCCATTTTTCCCCCATACAGAAATACGTTTCACATCTAATCTCCTGTTTTGATAGTTCTGCAAGTAAATGTGCATTGTTTTTAACCCTCATATCCCGCCACATTCTATTAAAATATTCAAAACATATCAATGCCTTTATTTCAGGAAATATACTTATCCCTTCTTCTTTCGAGATCTTTCTAAAAAAAATCTGTTGATCTAGGAGGTAGCTTACTAATTTTGGGGCCAATTTTGCGACTACTATGGAAAATTAGTTCTTGCTTTGTCGTTTGCAATAAGAAGCAGCGAATATACTTTTTATATGCTCAAATCCTTCCTATGGTCTACAGAAGAGCCACTTAAAACAGGAAATTAGGAAATGGGATAAAAATCAAAAAGCCTCATACTGATAAAACATACCAGGATAAAATCAGTTCGTATCAGTCTCGCCCAAGACAGCAAAGGCAATGCTCAAATCAGAAAAAACGGATTTCGGAGAACCGACAAGTTTACTGACTAGTCATGTAGCGCTAAAATATCACTTATATAAACTAGGAAGACCTGAAGATCAATTCTGTCGTCTATGTCAAGAAGATCTGGAGACAGTAGGACACAGGCAAATGTGTTGACGTTAATCACAAATGACATTAAGATTAAAGTAAGCCATTCCTAAAACCAACTAAATTGAAGAAAGAAGATCTTAGACTGAGTAACTTTTTTAGCAAAATCTACTTCGAAATCCAACTTAAAATTTATTTTAAAGATCCTTTCATTGTGAAAATGCGTGGAAGCATCTGAAAAATTGATCCATTTCGAACTGTAAGAGGCTTACATCTGAAAACATCAAAATCACAGTCAATACTAAATAGGTAATATGCAAAAATTAGAAACGTTATTTGCTATGCTCTAAGAAAATTTGAATTTTTGTATCAAAGTACATTAGAATCTGAATTTTAAAATAAATTGTCAAAAATCGGATCAAATTATAAAAACAAAGGTTCACAAGCTTAAGTATAGCGTTATACGGTAACAGAATCAATATATTTTATATTACAATTTTTCTATTTATTTGTCTCTCTATAATCCTCGATTTTGTAAGTATTTAAAGTAAACCATTTTGCGTTTACTGGGCTAATCTAATTTTAATAAAAATTTTGAATCATCCAACTGAATCGTTCCGTTTTACAAACTACAAAACTAGCGGAAAAAACCTGAATAAAGATATCACAATCAAGACAATTACGAACTGAAAACAATCATATAATAGACAAAGCAATATTTTTAGCTTGTATTCGTCTTGATATCTCTAAACAAAATTTCGCATTTTGATATGGCTTACTGTATAACCTTAGTGTACAATATGATGTCACAATTTAATTAACATGTAAATGTCCGTTATTTATGAGAAAGTATATGACACAAAAATTAAAATATTTTCCTATGATCTATACGTCACCGAATATTATTACATACGTTTCGGTTATCAAGGTATCGCTTTTCTTGGAATCTTGTAGGCTTCATTACACATATACTTTAATGAAGACCTTTTACTGAAATTATTTTCTTAATTAAAAACGAACCTCAGTTCTTCTTTAGATTGTACCGTTGTATAATTTTGTGAAACACTGCCGTATATATCGCGTTAACTTTAAATTTAGCAGTATTTAGAAAATACAGCATCTGTATGTTATGTTTTGAAAGTTACAAAGATATTATTACAGAAGCTTCTATTGGTGGCATTAAATACTACACTGGTATATATTTTCTATGTCGTATATAACATAGAACCTAAAATAACCTCTTTTAAAGACCTAAAGAGTAACTATTATTTAACTCATCCTTAATGGTCAGCTCGGGTCTTCTCGTCATAAAATGTTATTGCAAATAACTGTACCTTTAACAAAATATCCACTTCAGATACCGGTATATAATTAATAAACATAAACAAACAATAAATAACATTGCATTATATGTTAAATTAGGCTCTTCAGTACTTAAGAATATATAATCTCAGAACGTATCCGTACTTTGCGACTATATTTACTGTTCATTACCAATAAATTCTTGCAGAGTTCAATACTGACTGCGTGAGATTGCCATTTTTATTTTCCCTGGTGTTTAGTTTATGTAAGAAAAATATTTCACAACGACAATTATAGCGTACTTTAAATAATCTTTTACGTCTTGCAAAGTACTTTCATCCGGTAGTATACCAAATTCGGTATTTTGCAAGTGCCATATGGTAACTAACAAAGATGGTTACAATAATTTCTTTTTCTTTAGCGTATTTAAGAGCGCTTCACAAATTGAATTCGTTAGTAGTAATTGCAAGAACTTGATGCACTTCAGGTATCAGTCTGTAGCTAATTATATAACATAAATATCATTTTTATGATTCATTAAACCAAACATAACGATTATATCAGCCTTGAATACTGAGGTGTTCGCAATGTTATGCGGTGCGAACATCAATATTCGATGTGAGATCATTGTTACAAGAAATACCTAACTTTCTCCAAAATGGGATTTTCCCAATTATTGCATATTTCGAAAGTATGTGCAATTGGAAAGTCTAAATTTAAAGAGACCTGTAGAAGCGGAACTTTGATAATTCAAAATCAGTAACGTTGGGAATCCGATCCGAGTTAGATAGCCCACATTTATTATGTGTATGATGGGATACATGTAAACTTGGACGACTGGCAAGCGACGAGGTGCTATCGACAATATACAAAAGGCTCACCTTTGTACAAGTTATTGCATATCGTACGGGTTTACTTTTGTCCCATTATCCTCTCCATTTGATCTTCTAGAAGTTCTGATTGTTAGGATACATTTCATTTCAGCTTGTATGTCGTACTTGCCTGCAGAGTATTGTAATTTATTAAATCTTTGTTCGTCGAGTATTAAGTAGATTTCAAAATTTTGTATTTTTCTTTTTACTTGATTACAAATTTTCAGGTGCGTATTATCCAACCTTTTTTAGATATGGTAATTATGTTTTTCATTTTTGTGAATTAATTTATAGCCCTGAACTATGTCTGGTGGAAATAAAAAAAATACCTTTTAAAAGACATTTTACTTCGCTAGAACAAAAATTACAAATTTTGGATCGGCTCGAAACGAGGGAAAATGTATCATATGTCGCATAAACCTTAGATTTAAATGAAGCAACAATCCGGAATATACAAAAAAAAATGAAGCTAAAATTAGGGCTTCCGTTGCTGCTGGCGCCTCTATTTCCGCAAATATGACTTCTCGTCCCAGAGCATCTATAATTGAGAAGATGGAAAAGGCTCTTAACATCTGGATTGAAGAATGTTCAAAAAAACGGATTTCACTGGATACTAATATTATTAAACATTAAGCTTTAAAAATCTACAACTACTTAAGGGAAAATGGAGAATCTGCAACCAACCCTGACTTTGTTGCCAGCAAAAGGTGGTTTGACCGTTTTAGAAAACGCTTTTCACTACAAAATCTAAAAATACAAGAAGAAAGCGCACCAGTAGATATAGAAATGCCAAAAACTTATCTAAGGGAATTGCAAGAAATTATTGAACAGGGTGGATACTCACCGCATCAGGTTTTTAATGCCGACGATACCGGTCAATGTTGGAAAGAAATACCCAAGAGAACATTTATTTCAAAAAATTAAAAAGTTGCACCAGCTTTTAAGGTATCTTTTGATACCTTAAAACCTGGTGCAACTTTTTAATTAATAAAGTAATGCTTCAGGAGATCACATGGTAAAACCTATGCTGGTTTATAAATCTCTCAATCCTCGTACAATGAAAAACTTAAACAAGAGTGATTTACCGGTATATTGGACAGCAAATAAAAAAGCTTGGGTAACTACTGATTTATTTAAAATGTGGTTTTTAAACTGTTTTATACCAAGTGTGGAAAACTACTTAAAGCAGAAAAATCTCGATTTTAAAATTCTACTAATAGACACCCAGCCATCCGAAAGATTTAAATCATCCAAATGTCGAAATAACATTTACTTCTTTATTTCAACCGTTAGATCAGGGAATTATAGTTATATTTAAGACTAATTACATCAGGAAGTCATTACAATGGGTTTTGAATAAGGTCGACAACGAATCTATGAAAATCATGGAGGCATGGAAAGTTTTTTCAATTTCGGACTGTATTAATCTTATAAATTCATCCATTAAAGAAATAAAACCTACGACATTACATGCTTGTGAAAATCTAATCGAATTACTGATGGAAGAAGAAACTGAAATTTTGTAGAAAAGACATCTGGAACATGCCAAGATAACTCAGGGGACGATAGCACAAATGAAAACGAAGAAACTAAACATTTTACTCTAAAAAGCGTAAAAAAAGGCATGGACTTAGCCCGAACAGTTGGAGTCACATTTCCTAAATGGAGATCCATCAACTGAAAGAAATGTAATGTTTAAGAAAGAATTCCATAAGTGCTCAGCACCATATAATGAAATTTATAAAGATCTCTCAGCTAAGAGCAAGCAATTTAAAATAAGGGATTTTTTGCAAAAAGTAGAGCATAGAAGTCAAGATAGTGCTAAAGAGAGTTCAGAGGATGGGGATATCTTGTCACAAAGAAAACGCCCTCGGTTAATGGTACTTAGTAATGAAATATTTTTCTCATTGGATTTTGGGAAAATTGTTAGATTCTCTAACTTAAACTAATTTTTTCAATTCTTAGTGGGTTCGGGTTTTCTAACGAATTTCCAAATTAATAAATCTAAATTAACGAATTTTAAAATTATAAATGTAACTAACCTTGCAATTTGAACGAAGCCAATGTTATATAAACTCTCTGTTTATAATAACCTCTACAGGAAACTGCCTGTTCTGGAATTTAACCCTTTTTTTCTTCGAATAAATATGACTTCACAATCGAACACTTTTAATTGGGATCGGAGTTAAGATACACTCTAATTCAACGAAGGCTGAATAAAGATTGATGAAATTAATGGCGTCGCTCATCTTTCTTTTATTTTAAATCGCGAAAGACCGGCGATTATTTTATTCCACAGCAAATTTTGATAAAGCAACCCAAATATAAACTTTTATAATATAATTTCGATGATATGTTGTTATTTCTGCAAATAGCATACGAGAATGAATGTAGTGACGCAACGAGGTGGTTGTATTTCGAGGATTCTATGGTATAAAATTTTACTGACAACCTTTAAACGTGAAAATTCTCTAACGAGGTTTAAGTAAACCTTTCAGATAAAGATTTAATTGATGAAATAATGTTTAAAATATCTTTTAATTTACGCTGTTGCTTGTTTTAGATTAATTCTCCATTAATTTTGACGAATTACAAATGGGGAAATCGACCAGAAGATGAAGTATAATTTTAATTGCCCATACGATCGTCGTTATCTGGACTTATATTATAAATATAATGTCCTCGCTCCACAGCTAGTTGGCTGGGGAGAAATGGTAACCAGGAAATTTCAATTTCTTACCACAAGAGGCATATTTAATTACCAGCGAGTGACTAACCAGAACCTTAGTCGTTCAGAGGTTGACAGCGGATGCTGTAATTGTAAATATTGAACATTACAGTAGTGATGACGAAGAAAACATTACTTAATACGGATCAATATAATACTTTTTTTTAAAATTTCATTAATAAATATATTTTTCTTAATTATACAAACATAAAACATAGTATGTATGTTTTTTAATTTTTGGAACTTAACTCCTTTTTTGCATTAGTTCTTTGTTTCGTATAACACGGATTCGCATAACACGCCATTTTTTAGGAATTTTACTACCGTGTTATACCGGGGTTACCTGTATTAGAAATCCAGTCTACAGAGAGTTGCACTTATAATAAGCAATTAAGATTGGGGAGACATTTACACAGGAAGAGTAGCATAATACTGCTGAAAGGAATCTGGAAAGAAAAGCACCAGAGGGGAAAAGAGCACAAGGGCTAAGGAAGAATGATCATTTAACGCCAGAAATCTAACAATTGGCAACTTTAGGAAAACGAAAAATGTAAATTTTGATTTGCTAATCACAATCCTTAAAAGTTACCATTATAGAAAGCCTGGATATCTTAGAGGACATATTAAAATCCCTGAATATCCCAACATAAACTATCTGATTAACATTGCAAAGGACGGTACACAGATGGCTCGAGAATAAAAGGAGTCGGAACAAGCATAGGCATCAATGGTCCTAACTACCACCTAAAAATGCCTATGGGACTCCATACTAACGTACAGGGTGAGTCAGCGATAGACTAAAGTAAGTTTATGATTTATCGGTAAAATTTGCGTTAAAACTGTATATATCGTATAAAAATATATAAAAGTATACAGGGTGCGATAAGAAGTAGAGCAACCAAAAGTTGTATTTTTTTAAACGGGACACCTATATATGAATTAATTTTTTAATTCTACGCCTAATTCTAAAACTTTTTTGTTATGTATTTGTTACGTTGAAACCTTGCATTTTTAAGCATCTATTGAATTGAAAATTTTACCGTCTTTTCTGTAACAAAAACGTTTATATTCGGTAAGTGGAAAGACAAATGTTAAGTTAATAGGGACTCTACAAAACATTTGAAATATCTTCAATTCTTTTTGTCCTAACCCCTTTTGCTATCTGCAAAAAAGCCACCTAAAACAAGCAATCAAGAAACGGGAGGATAATCAACAGCCTCACACTGGCAAAACATGTCAGGACAAAATCATTCTCGCCAAAGACAGCAAAGATAGTGCCATCGTTCAGCAAAAGCCGTAAAGTATCAAACTAGGAAAAGCTGAAGATCAAATCTGGCGTCTGTGTCAAGAAGATCTAGACTAACTGTCATTTGGGGTAACTCATATTCGAACACACTCCATAACACTAGCTCGGGAACAACAACATATCTCTTCCTGATAACAGCTCCACTGAAACGACCTGTATTAGATGCGGTGGTGTCCCAACAAAGATTTTGAACTTTCTCGTCCAGTCACTAAATTCTTATGGCATTCCAAACTGCACACCAGTAGACAGCAGTCGAGCACACGCATGTGTAGGAACAACCCAACACGTAGCGATATAACGCAACCATTATGCAACACGATGCAGCATGGATTCTTCATCTTCGATTTCAACAAAACAGATATTAAAATTCTTCTTATAACCAAAAGAAAGAAACTAGAGGGTGTATGCGAAGGAATTCGAAAGTTGAAAAATAAGGACCACCCTTATGACCCTACATCCGCTTGTGTAGAAATTACGTTAGATTGTATATACAGCGTCCAATACCGACAAACTAAAGATGGTACAGGATTAAAAATCAACATTTTTTCTAAGTATACCTCAAAGTTTGAATTAAAATTTTAATCATTATCGGTCTGTGGCCGCGGTACACCATGTACTTGTGGTAAAATATTAAAAAAAAAAAATAGTAAAACTCATTTTACAATTCTCTACCTTTCCACCAACTAAATTACAAACAAAAAACTATATACCATTGAATCCAAACCTTTTATAGAAAGAAGCATCTTTTAAACTTTTAAAACGGGGCAAAATCGTTGTAACACGATATTGCGATTGATCTTATAATAACCATCTGAAACGTGCAAACGTAAAGGAGCATGCTTTTTACATTACACTAGCGTAAGTCGGCAAATTATTAGATAATCCGCCGTAATAGATCGAATTAGGTAGTGTGCGCTAGCAACAGCAGCTACATGCATTACGGTGGTGAGTCATTTAACATGCATCAGCGCATTAACGGACAAATTAATCGAGCTAATGCTATAAAATGTAGTCTAATGAATGAAGCATGTCCGCAAGGTACGTGTGCGTGACAAAGCAACTTTTGTTTCGTTAATGATTATATCTAACGACCGTGATTCTTTCTTTCGGCGAACATCCGACAAACATGTAACAATAAATTTCGACAAGATCGTAAACAAACGTGCCTCGTATACGCTTATTTATTCATTTCATTTTATAAATATGCTGAAAAAAGTCGCTCAACGGATATATTGCGTCTATACGACCGGCTATTTTTAGCGCCTCGAAAAAATTTATGGATTTCAAAAAATGAGAACGTAAATGTCAAAGAGAATGGCTTTTGGATATTAAAGACAGACAGTCTACGTCACTTTGCAACGTTTCTATGAAAATGAATTTAGAATTTGATATAGATGCACGGGGAAAGGCATTTTCAAAAATAAAATCAATATTGCAGAATACGTGCCAGTTGGAATCAAAAAAGCTATTTCGATTTCTGGAAGGACCAGCAAAATTAAAAATTCGACTCGAATGTTTACAGTACTAATTGTCTACTGAAATTGAAGTGCCATTTGCGTGAGAACAGATCTGCCTCAAGGCAGTATTTTAACGCCAGTGTTGTTTCTAATTTGTTTCAACGATGTTATGCTGTTGAATGTCCTTCGATACAAAACAAACGTGTATTAATTTCCTTTGCAGTTGTGGAATCTATACTAGAGATAATCATCGACAGTGGTTTCAGATACTTAGCAGTACTTAAACAATAGTTAATTTCTGATAGCTTAATTATTAATCATGGTATGCTTCAAAAAGCTAAAGAAATGATTTATCCATATTTTTTGTCACTTAATAACCATGACTATTAAGGCTTCTTAATATTTTAATTTTATTTGTTATGCTAACAAATTCATAATTTAATTTCGTAAACTCGTCATTCTATTGTTTTATTTTGTCTTGTTTGTAAATTCAGCACTTCACCTGTTTTGTTTCTTGTAGACTCATATATTTACATTCCGTTCCTGGTCTCCGATCTCTGGAGCGGGGGTACTAGGGACATAAGTCCAACCAACGACAAACATGGGAAATGGTTAAATAACTCCTCTGCTGTTCATTTTCTTCACATCGTGAATCTTCAAATTTAATGGAATACTTTCCTACATCAAGTAACAGCAAAATTTCGGAGGCATTTCTACCATAATTTCATATATTAAATATCGTTCGTAACGTAATCGTCTTGTTCGTTAGTAAATTTTAATATTGTGTAGTTAAGTAGGCTATAGGATTGGTCGTTTCAGTGGTATTGTAATTGCGAATATGAAACCAGCGAATTGAAGAAAATTACTTGAACACATATGTCATGAGCCATATTAATTTTTTTTTAAGAAAATAGTCCAAAGGCTTTTCCGTTGCTAGTCCGACCGCCCAACCTTTCGCCCCTCAAAAAATAGGAGTGTGAATTTTAACGCATTATGGAAGTGTGTTAATAATGAGCAGATTGGAGAAACTCAAGACACTCTCCATTTATATTTTGGTGCTGCAATTTAAATAAAGTAAGCACTATTTTTAACATATTTGAGATTGTCGTAAGAATTGCGAAAGATCCTCTTCAAATTCATATCGTTCACATTAAATATCCATACAAAAACTTAAAGATTTACCAATAAGAGCGTTAGAAATTTAAAATGAGACACTATTACAACTACAAGTAATATTCAGGTCATTTTTGTTTCATTGTGAAAAGCAATGAGTAATATTATGTTTTGAAGATAATATCATTTAGATGACCTCCTTTACTGCGTTGAACATATTTCAAGCAGAGATTTCTGCTTTAAACCTGTGCACCATAAAGAACCTCGAGAAAGGGATACAAGGCGCAACTATAAATATATTCAGCGACAATCAAGCAGTTCTAAAGGCTAGTAAGGCCTACACATATGAATATGCTCTGATACACAAATGTGTGCAGAATCTAAGACAATTGGGACACAATAACCACGTTACTTTGTGTGTCCCAACAAGTGGTGGGTCCCAAGCCACCAAGGGATCGAAGGAAATGAAAAGGCAGATAAGTAGCGAACATGCCTTTCATTGGCCCTAAGTCCTTCTGTGGTCTCCAAAAGAGCCACATAAAGCAAGCAACTAAGACATGGGAGGACAATCAAAAGGCCTCGTACTGGGAAAATGTTCCAGGACAAAACAGGCGAAAGCACTGTCAGGCTCGCCAAAGACACCAAAAACAGTGCTATCGTTCAGCAAAAGGGATCTTAGATTACTGGCAGGATTGCTGACAGGTCATGTAGCCCTAAAATATTACTTATTTAAACTAGATAAAGCTGAAGATCAACTCTGTCGTCTATGCCAAGAAGGTCTGGAGGCAGAACACATTCTATGTAAATGTGTTGCAATTAGTCGCACACGACACCAACATTTCAGTAGACCATTTCTTGCACTTACTGAACTGAAAGAAGGAGATCCTAGAGTAGTACTAAGATTTATTAAAAGCCTCCAACTATTCTAACACACATAAGGGCATTTTGTTACAATAGATCTATCAAGGTCGTAGTGATTAAAGGCATCTATGCCATGACCCGAATATAATGATAATAATAATGCACTTTGATACCTGATGACGGCATTCCAAGCAGTGTTGCCAACGTTACATTTTAAAGTTATAACGCTCTCATTACTATTAACTGAAAAATTACCATCTAAACTCAGACATTAGATTAAGCAGTTGTATACTTCGCACTATTAAGAAAGCCAGTCCTGGATGCTAACCGCTACGTACATGCATATGTCACAAATTAGCAAAATACACGTTTAATGAATACGTAAATAATTTTGCTTTTGTATCATATGCCGACAAGCAAATAAATAAACGAAAAACTCTTGACACTCTGGTTTCTTCTTATCTCGTCGAAGAGATCTCGAACTAAGTAATTCTAATTCAAGAACATGGATAACTCGCTTTACATATGCATGACCAGACAATCCGTTGAAGTATAGATAGATACATATATTCGTGTCTGCGGCGTAGCGAAATCGAGCCATGAAATTACATTATTATTTCTCTTGAATAATGCCGTTTATATCGGTGGTTGATGTAAGCGTTTGTCCAACGACTAGCATTAACATTATTACCAGCATGATACTGACTAACTGTTAAGTAATTTATTGTCTACGGTTGCGGATAAATATGATAATAAACGAGAGTTATTGCTCTACAAGAATAACAGCGGCGTAGATATAAATAACGCAATCCTCCGCTAATGAGTTTATAATTAATATTTTTGGCATTTTTCTCGTTTTATTTGCGCTTTGTCGACAGACGAGTTAAGCTGTTTTTAATCTTTCTAGTTTTGCCGTTCCACTAATCGAAAGCGCATCATTAGTTCTCGGCCTATAGGAGACGAAAGGTACCGGAATCATCGTTTAATGCGCCGTTGTCGATTCTCCTTTAAATTAGTAACAATTGAAAAGAATAATAGAACATAAAGTTCCTGTTGCTGAAGACTACTCGCATTAGCAATAACAATAATAATAATACTATACTCTTGGTTTCCGGGTTGGAACCGCCTCGTCGTAGTTTCAGCCCCTAAGTTATACGGTCTCCCTGAAATTCACAAACTCAATATCCCCTTACGTTTTATTGTCAGCACTATAATAGCCCTACCTACAAATTATCAAGATACCTTACAATATCCATTATTAGAGAGTTCCTCATCTTCAATGACCAACCGGATGATCTGGCTGACTAGGTTGAAGCTTATCTTTCTCCTACCTATTTCCAATTTTATGGTAAATATTACGAGCAGGACTCATGCGCAGCTACGGGATCTCCTCTGTCTCCTGTCATCGCCAACATCTTTACGGAAGCGTTCGAAGAACAAGCCCTATTTTCTTACAACCTTAAGCCAAAGGCAAAGGTACAGGTACGTTGGCCTCATGGACACGAATCTTCAAACAATTTTCTATCGTTTCTGAATTCCCAACACGACCTCATACGCTTCAACATGGAGATCGAATCGGACGGTTGCCTTCCTTTTCCTTCCTCGTACACCGGCGTCCTAACGGTGCGCTGGAACATTCCGTTCACCGAAAACCCATGCACACGGATAGATATCTCAATGCCTTCTCACACCATCATTCAACCCAAAAACGCGGTGTTATCAATTTTCTTATCCAAGGGGTCATTTCCATATCTGAACCCAATTCGCTTCCTCATGAACTGAAATTCTGATTCGCAATAATTATTCTAGGAAAGATATCCAAACTATTATTAACCGCTACATCTACCCTTTTCCATAGCAACTCCTCTCATTAAACCTTAATTTCGGTAAGCAGGCGTATCTAGCCTACACTCATGGTGTCACTGATCGCATCAGCAAAATTTTCTCCAGAAACAATATAAAAACCATGTTCAAACTCAATTTCAATTTCTTAGACTACTTTCCAATCAACGGCCGCAATGATCTGGAAAATACGGCAAATAAACTAAATACCTGCTGTTATCAGATACGCAATCTAAAAACTGAAACCGATTTTAGCTCATTACTTTCGTTCTACTATGCAAACGTACGCAAAGATATCATACGGCATCACATTTTTGGCTAAGAAACGCATTAGTCAATGTATTGCTGGAATTGATTGCACAGAGTCTTGCAGGCCTTATTTTAGAAAATGGAACATTTTACCTATCCCTGCTACACATAGCATACAGCGAAGCCCATATAGAGTTTGCAAGACAATATTTGCGTCTGAACATATACCTTTACAATACAGTAAAACTGTGCGAAATCTGAGACTATATATACGAGGTAAGCGCCATAAATTCCCGGCTCGATATAGAAAAAATTAACTTGGTAAAATATAACAATTACAATAATTTCAATACATTTATTAACGTCCCCTAAGATCTTTCTTTAAATGAGAAAATAAATAACCATTGCTTCATCTCCTGTGACAATGGACACCAAAACCGGTTTCGGGTCGTCTCCACACATGTTTAAAAACGAGCGCGCACATTCGACCCGACGTTCACGTTGGAGAGTTAAAGAAGATGCGCTACCCATCTCGCAGTAATCTTAGTCATACCCAAATGGTTATAGAGAATTCGGCGAATACTTGTTTCACTTTCAAACGGCGATCTGCTAATAGCATTTCTTCAATAATTGAAATGTTTTGAGGCGTTATCAGTCAGTTCAGTTGGTCGACCGGGGCGCTCAAAGAATTCTTGCCCTACAGAAACATTTTGCACACTTTTTTACAGTGGAATATGAAGAAGATAAATCACCATAAACGCCGTCTAAACTTTGTTTAATGTGATTAGGCGCATGGCTTTCCTTTAAAAATGTAATGACCGCGCGGTACTCAATTTTCGTTTCCCGAGACATTTTCATGCACTAGTTATATTATCTGGCTGGCTACTAAGAACTAGTACTCCTCGAGACGTAATATATATAGTGTAGGCCTCCAACATGGGCAATTATAACGCAACGGAGTTTGAACATTCGAACGTGTATAAGCCTGACAGGGCGAGAATTTGTGGCGTCTACCTCGTAGTCTCGGAACTACGTTTTAAGGAACATGTTGGCCATTGTACTAGAAAAGCTTATTCCAACTTAAAGACACTTTATGTTCATCGAATATATCTGCTAATAGGTACTTAAAAGCTTTCGCATTCTGCGTTAGTTCCTCAATTTTCCTGATATTGTGTATGTTTCGTGCTTAGATTCCCTTACAGCATAGAATTCAGAAATTACAAAATTTCTGCATCAGATTTATATACGGCGCTAAAAAATTTGATAATGTATCGTACAAGCTTGAGACATTGGGATGGTTTAACATGGCCAAACGTAGACTATTCCATTTGTACTGTTTTTTTTTTTTATAAGATTATCATATTTAAAACCCCGCCATATCTTTGGCTTAAAATCAGATTTCGCATCGATGTGCATTGTATTAATATACGGTTTCCTCATGTTATTATCCGCTTGTCCATCGTACTACCCTGTTCGAAAGATCGGTTGTTACACTATTGCACAATTGTAAAATGGTTTACGTCCGTCTCTTCTGGCGTCGGGCGTCACCGCGTTTCGGTCACGGCTGCGAGTTCTTCTTAGCTTGGGGGATTAGCGCGCTGATAGTAGTTATTGTCATAGAGCAATTTTAGTACATTTATGTGTTTAAATTGTGTGTATGCTATGCAGGCCACATTTCCTTGCCTTCTCTATGTTCGTTTAACATGTATCTGCTTAATTTACTTTTTTTTTTATTTACTACGCGATGTACTTACTTACATCCTTCGTTTTCATTTTTAATACAACTTAATTGAAAACCAGAAATTTATGAATTTGGCCATTTGTTATATCAGCTTCTTTTTTTTATTATTTTATTACTTACTATTGCGAAAGATGTTATGTTTAGCTGCACGCAGAGAAACGTTCACTTGTATCAAAAGTTGTCCGCCTTAATTCAAAACAATTACTGTTTCAATTATCCGCATTACTGCTTTAAATCAAAAGAAATATATTTCTTAGCGAAGAAAGCGATTCTTAGTATAGGTAAATGGCCATTATAACACAAAACAATATTTTCTTAGGGATAGTAAATAGTTTTCGTAATTCCAGAAAGCGTTTAGGTGTTGTTCATAAATCAATCGTTTCATCTTGTTAAAATAAAGTACTTTTGACTTAGAACGAAATGCATATTATTTATATGTATATTTATATGCACATTATTAATTGCGCTTACTTTTTTTAAAACAGTACGACATATCCGTACATAATGCAGTAAATTATTCACGTTGCTTGTGATTTTAAAAAGGCTAAGGTAGAGGTTATCTATAAAATAATGTTCAGACAAAAGTGAACTTAATGTAGAAGTACACATGAAAAAGTGCCTAGAAACAATAACCAAGGTAATGCTAATGAATAGCTCCTGGTGTTGATGGAAGCACTACCGGCAAAAACAATATGAGAAGAGAAAAGCATTAAAGCGTCTTGCCCTTCCATCTCTCAGTTTATGCCACTAACCTTCAAAAACAGCAACTGAAATATTTATTTAATCCAAATAAAATTTCAAGAAAATTATTTTCTTATTTTATACATTTTTATACTCTTGAAATAAAAATATTTTCTTGAATAGAGATTGATTTTTGTGAGAAAATCTATTTTCTTGATGCAAGAAACCATTTCTCTGTGTGTGTTATAACAATAATGATTATTATTACCTATTTATTATTATATATACGAACTTGTGAAGTATGTGTATAAAAATAGACCCAATTTTCAAGGCAATGAACAATTTCATACACATGATACTAGGTCAAAGCAAAATTTTCGTATCCCTAAATACCCCATATAACAAGAAATTCCCCTAGCGGTTTGGGTTTGAAGCTATTTAACGCCTTACGTCAAAAGTATCAGAGTATAAGATCTGTTGTCACCTTCAAACAAAACGTTAAGGGCCTTTTACTGCCTATATGTATTTATTCCGGGGGAGTACTTTGACTTACGCACTTCGTGTATATAAATCTAATGTAATTTTCTTTGACCTATCCTACACATTCTTTATAATGTATACAGGATCAAAATATATAATAATAATAATAATAATTATTATTATTATTATTATTATTATTATTATTATTATTATTATTATTATTATTATTATTATTATTATTATTATTATTATTATTATTATTATTATTATTATTATTATCCTTTTAATTATAGCTAATAAAGATATTTTATTCAAGAGTTATACTGCAATATAAATAATTAAAAAATAAATAAGGAAAGCACGTAAAAATTTTAAGTAAGTGCACTTTTGAATAAAATTCCATATTCTCAACTTAAAGACACCTTTATACTAAACGTAGCGGTTACCTTCAAAGTTACTTATCTAAATTTCAGAAGTCGCCTCGAGATATCAACGTTACGCGTACTTTTAATTGGTTTAAAAATTACTGCATATTAATTTGGAGAAATTAAGATTATTATTGAGTGTTTCCTTATCCTAATGTAATAAAGCTGTCTAAATGGAAATACTTCAAATATTCTGGTTAAAAGAAGCTTTTCCCTTGTATTGAAATCGTTTTATAACAAGCAGTACCCGTCCAAATAATTTTACCGATTTATCGGTGTAAATGGACAGCTATTTACTTTATATCCACCCGGTAATTAAATGCAGTGTTATACGTAACGTGTTCTAAAAGCTAATTAGTCCGGCACTAACTTGAAAGGGTCACATTAAACCAAACTTGTTTTAGCGACAATACCGTTGGAAACCGTTCATACTTTGAGCGTACGTTTATATAGAGTTGGGTTATTGAATTGCTGAAACAGTAAATTTGGACATGGCTTTCACCAGAACAAATTACATACATGCAAAATTACAGCTGTAAGTTTATGAATAACATCAATAAGCGAAGTGTAAAGGAGTGAAACGCCCTATAAATTCAAGTTTATTTAACATTTCGAGAATTTTCATTCATGTGTTGTAGAAACCAATCTAGTTCAATTACCCATTCACCCAAAATTTATTTCAAAAGTGTCAGTTGATGACGATAAACCTTCCGTACGACCATCAACCGATAGCAGGATTAGCCTTGATTACATTAAATGAATGAACCACTCTGTTACGTAAGCTCTTATTTATAACTTTATTTTAACTTATTATGATACAAACGAATACAAAACTACATACAAAAACGAGGTGCAGCTTGTTAAACCTAATGTTAAAAGTATCGCATGCTCCCTGGCGAAGGCGCGACGTACTAACCATTTAAATATTTGAATTGTTCTTTAGCCTTATAACAAACTGCGAGGACATGAAATGGTATTCAGCTCAGACTCTTCCACACATTGAAATCTTGTTTATTGCAACCAGCTGAAAGGTTGGCTATCTTTATGGATAGTTTAAAATAAATTAATTCCTTAGAAGATTTTCCAAACAAATCCACAATCACAGAATTGCTAGAAAGCAATTTCTGCAACATATTGCAGCATATCTACCTTACTTTTAGCTACGTAAACTGAGTTCTAGAAGAGTTTGTTATGATTCCTCTCAATAAAGCAAGCAATAGCTTCACCAGCCCTAATTCAAGCCGTTCGGAAAATACCACAGGATTAAAAGATACATAATTTTCCAAAATAAAATAGCAATTTTATGATAACACAGTGTGATGATTATTCTAGTCTCTTCTTCAAAGTGTTTTAACAAGAAAAATTTGAAAATGAAGAATATTTGAAGCGGATCTCCTTGCCATAACCAAAGATTCAATTCTGAACTTCTTTATTATTCATACCAATTAACATTGCTAGAAGATTGTTGGTTTTCACTATGTTTTTGAGAGAATCAACAACATATTCCCTTCCAATCTTTGACACCTAATCCATAAAATACAGTAGCATTTAGATAAATATCCTATATGACATTGAAATTGCAACACCAAGAAGGGGTACGCAGACCAGAAAGCCATAACTACTCAAAGGTAATAATTTATTATAATTTTATTGCGATGGATCAAGTGGCCATGGCATATCTGACTCTTCATGCAGCCTTTTCTGGCATTAATGTCAGGTGTATTTCTCGCGAGTTTTGATTAAATTTTCTCTGTTTTCTCTGGTCATACTTTTGTTTAACGTGTATTGAGGATTTTATTATGCTTAGAATGCGGCATCGTGGAAATTACCACCAGTGGCGAGATGTCGAGTAGATCGAATGGCTTCACGATTTTGTTAGGGAATGCAAAGTAATCGAAACCAATCCACCGTCATGCGAAGACGTGGGGAATGTCGCGATATTCAATGTTCTGTCGAAAGGCGTATGCACCGAGTCGTGAGAGTTATAGTATGGGTTACTGTAGCATATGGGAGTAGGTCTCAGTTGGTGTTCATCCGAGGTATCAGGAACGCCCAGCGTTACGTTGCTGAGGTGGTGGAACCCCATATGCCTCCATTTCTTTAGCAGCTCGAAGAACCACTTTCCTAGCAGGATAATGCCCGTCCCCACATAGCACTCCTTTAAACCGGTTCGAAAGGGCCCGTGCCCTGGCCTCCCAGATCCCCCGACCTTTAGCCAATTGAACACATGTGGGACATTATGGGAAGGAAACTGAGGAACTTAGCGAATCCTCTGCAAACACTGGAAGATCTCCGTTGCAAGATGCTTAGCACACCATACTCCAATAGGACATCGACCACCTATTGAAATCAATACCACGAAGAGGCAGTGTGAAAGAGGGAATGTGAATGTAATAGGAGAAGGGGTGGGGCAATACATTATTAATAAAAATTAAATTAAATTGTGTTAATCTTTTGTTCTTTTTCTTTGAAATTATAATCAATTATTATCTCTGAATAGTTACATGTTTCTGCCAAGTTTGATCAAAAAATTGGCAGCCCTTCTTAGTGTTAGAATTTCCAGGTTATCCAGTTTATTTATAGAATTGCTAAGAAGCAATAACGAAGCATATTGTAGCATACATAATACAAAGTTGAACTAATCCAAACCAAGTTATAAGAATTGATAGTAGTCAAAATTTTTGTAAATAATTGCTGGCTGTCGTAATGATCAAATTCATACGTAGAGTAGTCTCAATTACATATTACCTCATATGTGCAGTTGGCTTATTTTAGTCCAATGAGTTAATTAACACTCGCCAAGAAGTGGACCGCACTTCAGTAGCTTACTATTTGCGAAGACGTTAGAGGTGTTTAGTGCAATTGTTTAACCTTCCATTTTCTGTATTCCTTATCGTTTTATGAATTACTATTTTTTCAGAATATTTAAAAGCTCATAATTTTTCTATAGGTAAAAACCTTAGAATCGTTTTTTTTTATTTTTAAACACCCCATATTATTCAATGAATCTACGACAATGCCACGCAAGTAATAATGACGTTATATAGTATACTTCTCTAATTGGGACTACTCTACTGACTCTTATTTGTTTGAATTAGTATTAGAAAAGTTAAGTAAAAACTTCTTTCCCCAAATGTACTGGAAAAAAAAATTTAGAAAAAATGTAGAAAGATAATTTTATCATAGCCTGAGACTCAAATAAACGTTTGGCCAATTTATATTGGTAAAAATAAACATCATTTGCGATAATCTAAACAACTTTAATGTTTGCAGGTATTCCATAAGAATACTACTTAACGTTGACAAAGAAATTTAATCATCTTCAATAAGATAGAGTCAGCGTATCCTTCAAAGCAAGTGCATATGTATATCTGTAGTAAATCAGAACCTAACTTAATGTACTTCTTTGAGACATAAAGATTCTTTAATATTATGTATTTACCGCAACGAGAACGTTTCTAAACCGTCCATTCTGTAAATTAAAAACATTTGTTGCGACAAAACAACGTTTTAACGCAATTAGCATCCGAGCTACATGTCAAAGCAAAACAATTATGTTACAAAACAAGTACTGTAGAAATAGAACGCAACCTAAGATTAAACACAATAAATTTTATTGCTTCCACGTTGACACAACAATTAACGATTAAGCACTAAATAAGTGTGGGAAACGCTTTTCGTTCAGCTCCACAGCTCGAAGAAGCCCTTCGAAATTGATAATTAAAGTAACTAATATGTTGAAAGCCACGTGTAAAACGGAACCAAGTCGATGTTGAAAAATGTCGATCATAAGGGATTATTTCACACAACACTCCGGTCCGGTTGGACCTCACATCGGTCATCTAATAACACGTCGAACGTAATGGTTACGATGTTCGTTCGTCTAATAATGGCATTAGCACCTAAACCCGATATTACCTCGTGTAAGATTACCGTGAAAACTATTATTATTTCAATCGAAGTTGATTTGTTGGTACGGACGCGGCTGTACGACGTACCTTTCTTGAATTACCCGTAATGATATGTAAAGATAATGCTGCAGTGATATTCCGAAATGGTACTGGCTTAACGCACAGCTGCCACATTTAAAGTTGCAACTAGAGAGCTGTAGGACACAAACCCATAGCCATTGTATGCGAACTATTAATAACTCTAATCGTATACAATAATAATTCAAATGGGCTAGGCCCGTCATGCAGGTGCTTGATATGTGTATTGCTGTCAGTTCGTATATACCAGCTCTCTGGCATTCTATAACAATGGGAAGGTGAGTTTTAGTTACCAGATTAATGAGAAACTAAAGATACGCCAGCACAAGTCGATACTACAATAGGGCACCCGTGTTTTAAACAAGACCAAAACGAAAAAAACCTCATCGCATATTCAAATACAAATATTTTTATGCGCACCAAGCTATGAATGGCGTTGACTTTTTATTCGAGATTATAAACGATGAGAGAAAGAAACCGCTAGACTAAACAGCAGGATCGCTGTACTAGACCAAAGTAGTAAGCAGGTAATTAACATGCTCTACAATATATAAAAAATCGCAATAATAGTGTAAACCAGGACTCGGCAACCAACGACAAGTTGACAAGTTTCCGGAATCGCTGCTAGGGGGTTGCTTTTTTCCAAATACCTAATGTCGTTGTGTTGATAAAAACGAAATTCGAGCGGTCATCAAATTTCTCTATTTGGAAGTGAAAACCGCAACGGAAATCAAATCAAGGTTAGATGCCGTTCGTGGGAATTCTTCACGTTCATTTTCCACGTTCAGGACGTCTGAAAACGGCTAGCATGGCAGAAATTGTGGACAAAATCCATGACATGGTTTTAGCAGATCGCCGAATAGAAGTGAGTGAAATTGAGGAAGCCGTGGGCATCTTTTATATTCGAGTAGTTCATTTTTCATAATGAATTGGGTTTAAAAAAGCTTTCTGCAAGATGGGTGCCGCATTTGCTCAATTCGGAGCAAAAACGCATTCGAGCTCGAACCTCAGTCGATTATTTGGGAGTGTTTACGAGGAATCGAACGGATTTCAGGAGACGACTCATTACCATGGATTAGACCTGGATTCATCACTACACACCAGAAACAAAAATGCAATCAAAACAGTGGATTCAACATGGTGAATCGGTTCCGAAGAGGGCAAGGACCATTCGCTCGTCTGGAATGCTGATGGCATTGATTTTTTGGGACGCAAAAGTAATTTTGCTAATTGATTATCTTGAAAAAGGAAAAACTGTTACTGGCCAATATTACAAATTCTTATAATTCACGCTGATTTGGAGTAAGTTGCACGAGCCACGTGTATGTCAAAAAATCTGTGCACTTGTGTGCGTTCATAGCATGCTCGCGTTTTGCAAATCCTAACTTAATCTAATTCCTTATTGCCTGGCACAAGGCACAAGGAGTTACGAAAGTAGATTGAAAAGTTTCCGGAATGACAATGAAAATAAAATAAATTCAAGTTATATTTTATTTTTCAATATAATCTCCTCGAAGGTCAACACACTTGGTCCAACGTTTCTCTAGCTTCTTGATTCCCTCCCGGAAGTGATGTGGAAAGATTTCGAACTCCAATTCTGTCAATTTTTGCTGAGCGATTGCACTTGAATGAGCGAATAGTGGTGAAACAATACATTTTTCATTACCATTCCCGCGAGTTCTTCCAGAATTGCTGCTTTTGTGGCGAATATCAGTGTATTTATCAGTAAATAAAACGCCAAAAAGAAGGAAGGTAAATGATGAAAACCGCGTATTTAAGGAAAATAGTACTTTTGACTACTTCTTCATTAATAACTTTAATAACATTATGCTTAATTTACAAAGAAACTGTAAATTTCTGCAAATTAAGATGAATACGATCAATTAGAATCGCAATTTAGACAAAATAAAATAGATTTCCAACAAAATATTAAAAAAAAAAACCAACAAAATATTTAAGAAAAATGTAATGAACAAGATTCATCGTTAGTCAAAACGAGTTTACAAATTCCGAATTTAATAGCTGAACACAACAAACCACTGCATCTACACTCCAGTTTGTCTTGCTAGCTTTTGGGACGGCATTATTGTGTCCCTTGACGATAGGTGTCGCCGGGAGACAAATTCAGTGCTACTTTTGGAGATTAGCACATAAACTGAGAGGCAACCGCAATTGTATGCAGCAGAAAATTGTGCTCGAAACTACGTTGATGACGCCGGGTAGGCAGAAGCATGCCCGCATGTTAGTGCTATTTTCTCTGCTCGCATTGTTTTTGCCGGGAATAATTCCACCAATACCATGAGCTATATTAGCATTAATTTTTAATTATTGTTACTAGGCATTTTCATGTGTACAGCAAACCATTTCCTGATGGAGAGTTTATTAAAAAATGCATTTTAACTGCTGTGAATGAAATTTGTTCTGATCAAATTACAAAATTTGAAGATAGTAGTTTTTCTACGCGCACACTAGTTCGACGAATTGAAGGTATATGGACTAATATGTTTTGTAAACTAAAAGAAATTTCTTCAAAATTTGAATATTCTTAACTGGAACTTGATGAAAACAACAATATAACTACCACCGCTCAATTGTTGATTTTTATCCATGGTTAATAAACAACTTTGTGTAACGGAAAAACTGACTGCGTTAAAGAGTCTTTATGGAAACACAGAAGGCGAAGATATATTTTTGCAGCTATTAAATGTTTGTAGTATGTACAATCTGAAATGGGAAAGTGTGGGGCGTGTGACAACAGATGGTGCAAAGAACGTGGCAGGTCATAATACGGCATTAATAGGGTTGATTAATTGAAAAATTACTAAATTAAATATTATTCATCCTCCTTTACAACTTCATTGTATTCATCAACATGCACTTCGTGCAAAAGTTGTCAATTTGAAAAATGTCACGGATAGTGTAATATCAACCGTTACAACCGTTCACAAGAACGCGAACGGTATGAATCATCGAAACTTTCGAGAATTCTTGAATGAAATTGATGGAAAATATGAAGATGTTATGTACCTTTCTTAAGTAAAACGGCTTGATCGTGGAAAGGTTTTAAAAAAATTTTTTGGTTTGAAAGACGAAATTGAAATATTTTTGAGAGATAAAGGAAAAAATATACCATAATTATCATATTTTCAATGGATAAGCGGGTTAACTTTTCTTTGTGACATTACAACTTACCTCAATAAGTTAATGCGTCTTTCAACAAGAAGTTTCACATACAACTGTAATTGCGATAACGTTTGACAAGTTAAAACTAGGAGATTTTCAGATATAGAACGATACATACTCGCACAACGCATTGAAATAGTGAAAATTCACAACAAGAATGGTGAAAATATCGCGGAAACGGTTTGCAAAGTTCGTACTGCTTTTGGTCATCATCAAGCGCCTTCTCGCACAGCTATAGTGAATTTTAACAAAATCTACTAAATAATTTTCTTTTTTTGGGCTGTGCGGCCCGCCTATTTGCTATAACCATCTCTCGAGCTTGCTGAATGTTGTCGTCAGTGGTCGAGGTTGACGGCCGTCCAGCTCCCTCTTTTTGTGTTACGCTCGTGCGGCCATGAAACATTTCGAGATAAAGCACTGTCCCCGTATCGTGACAAAAGTCTCCGGTGAATTTCAGCACCTTTCACACCCTCTGACCACAACAATCGGATCACTGCTCGTTGTTCCTCTTTGGTGCAAACTAATAACGGAGCTGACATGCTTATGCTGTTCTAATTAGCAGACAAATGACGCGATCGCGATTAAATTCCGCACACATGATCACAGAGATGCCAACTCAACGCTTGCGCAAGCGGGCGCCACTACGATAACCTTCAAAGCTCGTTATGGCGAAAGTGTAGATAATATTTGACTTACCTTCGTACTATGCTTCTCTCCATCTAGGAGTGGTAAACCTTTTCGAGCTTAGTGCTTGGATTTCTTGGATTTTAGTGTCCTTCTAACAAAACAGAAGCAATCAGAAAATCTTCGTCACAACAATATGTACCAATAATGCCAAGATCTTTGCTTCCTAATGATGTTGTGAAGTCTCTAATCCACTTCTACTTTTATTCATACATACGTCGCCAATGGCAAGACCTCTCACTTTGAGCCTGTCTCATTCACACCAAATATCTTCATGCTCTGATTATATTATCGGAGATGATTACAATTTTTTTTAGTAATTTAGTTATCTGAAAGAAGAGTTAGTTGGATTAGTACGCTCAACTAACCTTTGATTGTAAATAATATTTAATATTTCTTCTGATAAGCTTATTAAAGCAGTCCCAGTAGACGTCTTACCAATTAAACTATGTTGATTAAGAGGAAGTATTATCAATTATACAGGGTGTCACCTTAGTCCAAAGTCTGATAGATTTTAAGATATTTGAACTTTTAGTAAATTTTGATTTTCCTTCAAAAAATTGCTATTAAACATTAATAACTCTTCTTATTTTTGTGGGATCACTCTAAAAGTTATTTTTTATAGTAGTTTAATGCATCTTTGAAAAGAGGCGATTAATTAAAGTCCGAAGTTATTTGGAAAAAAATATAAACCTAGATATCTTACTTAACGAGATGGAAAATGTATAATTCTCAAGTTTGTGGTGATTTTTTCTTTTTAAATAAAACAATTCGAATGTTAAAATTACTTTAAAAACTTAATCGCAATCGCAATCGCAATCGCAATCGCAATCGCAATCGCAATCGCAATCGCAATCGCAATCACAATCACAATCACAATCATAATCATAATCATAATAATAACAATAATAATAATGAGAACAATAGTAATAACAATAATAATAATAATAACCTGTACGCCAAAATTACAACGTCGACCGCAGTGTATATCTTCCGAACACAGGATCCATTGCTGGATCTTGTGCGACACCGCGAGAATGCGGCCCAAGGGGAATTCCTGTTCAAGGCTGCGAAAAAAGTGTGTGATAATCTTGGTTTGAGGGTTGAGTTTGTTATAGGAAAAAGGACACTTGGTAATCTGGCGCTCTGCACTCCAAAAGAGGTGCAGAACAAACTCCAACATCACTACGCAGATGCAGTTCTCAAGGACCATATACAAAAGACTTTGCATGGATTACACTTCAAACATCTGAAAGACCATCAGTTATCAGAAGTCCTGACATTCTCTTTCCTCCAGTCTCCATCGCTATATTCGTAGACTGATGGTTACATAGTGGCGGTCCAAGACGGTGTATTCCACACACTAGCTTATCAACACAAAGTCCTCGGCTTACATCTGGATGACATCCGCTGTAGAGCATGTAAAACAACAGAGGAAACCATAATGCATTTACCATCAGCATTCCCAAAATATGCTCCAAACTTATATATATCTCGCCATGACATGGCCCTAAAAGTTTTATACTGTCGATTACGTCATCTCTATGGCATTGACCAGCAGTTATTGCCGCCGTTTCAAAAGTTAGACTTGTCTGCAACGGTTTCCAACGAGAGCTGCAAGATATTTTGGAATTTTCCCTTCCACACTACAGCGAGAGTGTCCGCCAATAAGCCAGATATGGTAATCCTGGATTACAAGGAGAAGGATATGTACGTTGTCGAGATGTCCTGCCCGTGCGACACCAAAGTAACTGAAAAGGAGACGGAAAAGAGAGAGAAGTATTTGGATATGTTATACCAACTGCGACTTACTTACGAAGGCTTCGAAATCCATTTCATCCCTATTATTATCGGCATCTTGGGCGGAATCCAAAACAACGATATTGGAACACCTGAAAAAAATTAAAACACTCAAGAAAACAAACGTGCACATACTTACCTATGAGCTCCAGAAGCAGGTCGTACTTGGGTCTCTCCGGATCCTGCGAGCCCATGAAGCTAGTCATACACCATCCAGGGCTAAACTAACCACTCGCCAATCGTCTACTGACGAAGCAGGTGGAGAGCCTTCGGTGATGAGGCGCATTCGCGAGCTGCGCCGAGATGCCACAGACACCGGCACCGGTTCGGCGAAACTTCGCGGGGCTAGGTTGCATAATTAAAAGACAATTAACAGCAATGAGTGGAGAGGTCTGGCGCGCGGCGTTCCTATGGTTTTCCGCATGGGCGCCGTTTGCTTGCCTTCCGCGTGAGCACCCCGGGGAGCGGGTGCAGACCCTGCGTCTGTAGTCGTTTGCTGGGCCAGGTGTTGGGGTGGAGGTAAAAATAATATAAAAAAAAATAAATAATAATAATAACAACAATAATAATAATAATAATAACCAAATTCAAAAAACATTTATTTTCGTCACATTTTCTCAAGTCTAAGTTTTCAGATATACTATCAGACTATCCGCGTTTCCAAATTATATTTGCTGACGGTTCAAAAACGCCTTTTGGATCGGGTTGTAGTTTTATTATTGATGAAGTTATGTTTTCTTATACACTCTCTGATATGTGCAGTTCTTACAGCGCTGAATTGTACGCACTATTTCGAGCTGTTGAGTATTGCACACGAAGTCAAAATTATTCTTTTATAATCTGCTCAGACTCTTTAAGTTCTTTGGAAACTTTAACAAAATTTAAAGTGACGGACTCATCAATTCATAATATACGCACGCTTTTGACTGCAACAGACAAACGTATAGTAGTTTGTTGGATACCGAGCCATATCGGAATAAGCAGAAACGATGCAGCCGATATAGCTGCCAAACAAGCTGCTAGTGGATTAGGTTCCTTTCGAGTTTCGGATGTAACATTTCAAGATTTGAAACATTATCCAAATTCCCATATTTTACAAAATTGGCAGCAAAATCGGCTCAATACTGCATCCAAATTGTCGTATATAAAAGGAGATATGAGGAAATGGAAACTACCTACAAATTTGCTAAGGAGAGAGCAGGTGGTGATTACGCGATTGAGGATTGGCCACACCAACTTGACATCGTCGTATTTGCTCCGAGGTGACGATCAGCCGTGGTGCAACGTATGCGATGTTCCTTTAACGGTACGTCATGTTTTGGAAGACTGCGCATTATATTATGGAGAACAGGTAAATTGTGATTTGGCTGGAGATGTAAGAATTGACCTGCTTCGCAAACCTAAGAAAGTTCTACGTTTCATGAAGGATGTAAAATTGTTTAACAATAATTAATTATGTTTAGTTTACCATAATTTGGAATTTAAATTCTTGTATGTATTTTACTTTAACAGCTAATGACCCTAGTAGTCGATGCTGAAAATAAATAAATAATAATAATAATAATAATAATAATAATAATAATAATAATAATAATAATAATAATAATAATAATAATAATAATTTTTTTAGCTTCGAAAATGAACCTAAAAGTTTTTTTTTCTCAAATTATTTTTGAAACAAAAAATAATTTACAAAATTAAAGAATGCTGTACCATATACTATAAGGAAAAGGTTTTTAGTGCTAGATTAGGGTTAATTAAGGTTGGATTCCATTTTTCTTTGATTGTATTTTGATATATTTGATACTTTCTTAGAATTGCATTGCAAACATTATCACCAATATTTGTTTGACGTTCTTGGATCTTTAAGTAGTAATTTGCAATTTTTCTACTGGTTCTAGTTTGTGCTGCAAACTTGGAGTCTGTTAGTTGTTTTGGTTATGACATGATCTGGATTATCTCTGCAGGTTTGTAGGTCCCCTTGCTCCGGGTAGCTGTTTGCGCCGGCTACTTTCCCTTAAAAAATAAAAAAAAATAAAAAAAAATTTAAAAAGAAAAAAAAATTGCTATTATTATTATTACTATTACTATTATTATGATTACTATGATTATTATTACTCTTACTATTATTATTGTTACTATTATTATTAGTACTATTATTACTACTATTACTATTATTATTATTACTATTATTCTAGTTTCTAATTTCAGGGTATATACACCGTGGTTTAGAAGCTCGTCATGTCACTTAGATTACTGTTTTAATTTATTGTTTTCTTTTCATTGCCCTTACATTACTTTAATTTAGCTTAAAGGGTATATAATTACTTAGGTTTTTTTGGTAATTTCCTCACACATTTATAACTAAGAACTGTTTTTCGTCCTTATTTGAAATATGAGTTGGTGTGGGATAAATAATAATTTGTAATTTTTCAAATAATTCTAATTTGTGCTATAGTTTTTAGAGTCAGTTAGTTTTGTTAAAAAAAAAAGTTTAGTACAATATTATTACTATTATTATTATTATTATTATGACGCTGCCCGCCTGCTGTTGATTGTCTTTCAATTATGCAACGTAGCCCCGCGAAATTTCGCCGAACCGGTGCCGGTATCTGTGGTAACTCGGCGCAGCTCGCGAATACGCCTCATCACCGAAGGCTCTCCACCCGCCTCGTCAGTAGACGATCAGCGAGTGGTTAGTCTAGCCCTGGATAGTGTGTGACTAGCTTTATGGGCCCGCAAGATCGGTAGAGACACAAACATTACCTGCTTCTGGAGCTAACAGGTAAGTATGTGCACGTTTGTTTTCTTCCGTGTTTTAATTTTTTTCAGGTGTTCCAATATCGTGGTTTGAATTATTATTACTATTATTATTATTATTACTATTATTATTATTATTACTATTATTATTATTATTACTATTATTATTATTACTATTATTATTATTAAAGAAAAAAACATATTTCGGAAAAAGCTAGTGCCGAAGTAATTTCAAAGTTAGTGTTAAATATACTGGAAAAGTTTGAACTTTCAACAAACCAACTGTGTTATGAGTGATGTGCCAACATGTTTTGTAGCCGGTCTAAACATTGTGCTAAATTGTTAATATTCGTTAATATGAAAAGCGTGTTTCAAATCCCCAAAACGTATTCGCAAATTCCACAGACTGTGCCCCCGCGTGCCTAAGCCACCAGAACCTATTCTTACACGTTGAGGAACATGGTTACAGGCCGCGTTTTATTATCATAAATATTTTGAGAATATTAGGAACGTGGTTTTACAATTCGATCCAAAGGAAGCTGCGGCTATCAAGGAGAGCCAGTCGAAATTTCAAAATAGTCAGGTTAAAACGGATTTAAAAACTATCCAGAACGATTACTTCGGACCAGTGGAGGCAATAGAAAAATTACAAAATCCTTCGGTGTCGTTAGTGGAATCTCTGCAAATAGTGCAACATCTTTACGCACAGCTATGCGCGGTAGAAGACGCAAAAAATGTTTGTGTTCTAGAAAGGCTTGAAGGTTAGAAGCTTTTTGGCACATAAGACAAATGTAGTGCGTAACAGAACATTATTGTTCAAAGATATTTTATTACGCAAGTATAACTGACTAGAGTAGAAGTTGTTCCTGCATATAAACATTTTCCTCACGCCGACTCGGTTTGCCGAAACAACTGTGAAAAGACATCTAATGTTGCAGATATTTAACAGACATTATACACTTTGTGATTTCACGGAAGACTCTTAAGACGGTATGTGTTTGTGCACGTATTATATTTTATTTCTGACCATTTATTTTGTGTGAACTTTTATGCGCCCGCCACTGGCTGTTGGCGCAAATTGAGCAACTCTAGTAATTATCGCGAAATTCAGCGAAAAAAATTATTTATTGTTCGGTCGGTCTCTTTATGCCTGCTCGGAACTTTTGATTTGCGCACCCATTTCTGTGATTATTTTGCCGTAAATAACCTATAGATACACGTAGTTTGAATCTAGATGATCGCTGGTGCGTGAAATTTATATGTGATTGTATACGCGTTTGCACTTCATCATTACGCTGGCGCACGAGCAGGGAAGAATGAAATCTCCGACGTTCGTGTTCCTTTATGTTGTGTAAGAATAGTGCCCGAGCAAATATTTACTTATCTCCGGTAGTATAGTATTTTCGTATAAATGGAGTAGACATTCTTTTAAGAGTTTGTTGATCATATTTCCGCTTCTTTTGAATATTTCGAAATCTCGTGGATATGTTCTGCAGGTACAAAGAAAGAATGTGGGAGAAAATATTGATAAGCAAGTATCCAAACATGTGTATCGTAGGCGTGTAACATACAATTCTTACACTAACAAGTAGATGTCTGAAGACGCCAATTTTCTATTTTGATTAAAATGCGCAAACCTAGCGAAGTGTTGGCAAGAAAGAATATTGTATATGTATGTATTTTTTTGTAAGTGCAGGCAACAGTCATCGGAAGATGCATCCCTTAGCAACCCTTAAAACAAATGACAACTACTTTGTTGTACTTAGACCTACAACATTGAACCTTTTCCTTCTCATCTGAATCATGTCTCCAATTTAGAACTCTTGCTCTTCTTTTGCTTTTTTCGTCGTCTGTATTTACTTCTTTCAGTTTTTTCTTTCCAATACGTTCTAAATCTTTCAATTATCGCAGTCAACTTACTTCCACTAACTTCTTCACCGTAAGTATACCAGAAATTTCGGATTGTTTAAATTGTCTTCCCGATGTTTCTTTTATTTTGGTTCCTCCACATGTATTTGTTGAGATTTTTGAACTTCTTGAACAAAGAATTTATTGCTATTAAAGCAGCGAGTAAAAATAGCGTTCAAACCTCTATAAGCTCTAAAATCTTTTACTTGGTGTAGCTGGTGCGATCCTACCAATACGCTCTACTATTTTTAATCGTTTACAATCATAAACTTTTTCCTAATTGTTTATCATGGACCATACTTTCGACCACCGTATGTCAATATCAGTTTCCAGAAGCTCTTCGATCGTTTACGAGTACGCAGTTGGTAGACAGTTTCCGTATCGGAGAAAGCTCCTAGTATCTATAGAAATCGGGGCAGGATAAATATCAATGCATGACATATATGGTGTATACAGGGTATGTCACGATGAGCGTCGGTTAAAAGTATATGGGGAAGAGACTAAAATATAAATTTGAAAATTTACACGCAGAAATTACCCTTTAAAATTAGCTCAGCCAAAATATTTTCAACTGCCAGTATCTCTCCCTTATACCGGAAGTAGTCATCAACTTCTCTATTTTAAATGGAATACTACCATTTTTATGTCAAATTTGGATTCTGTGTTAAATTTTAACGTTATCTTATGCAACATACCCTATCCCTAGAATTCACTCTTAGAGAGATATTGCAACTTTTCGAAAAAGTTTGACAGATGTGGCGCATCACAAGCTCTAAAATAACTTACAAATTGTAGTACGCCAAAAAAATTATTCTGCTTTCTAGTAATGTTCATGAAACCATGTTTCCATAGTAACAGATAAATTTGCTAAATTGTAAATTGTAAATATCCTAGATATTTAAACTAAGAAATCTCGGCCTTTTTTGGGTAGCAACTTCAAATTTTCTAAGCGGTATTTGATTCTGTGCCAAAAAATTAAGCGAAAATGTGTAGCAAGTGCTGTTGCTAAAGTTAATAGTTTAGGAGATATTTTGTAAAAACCTCCTTAATCTTAAATTTCGCATTATTTAATGTCAACTTTAGTTTGCTATTAGATGGCTAATATTTGAAGGCAGCTGTTAAATGTACTGTCAATAGTAGTAAACACAGTAGTGGTCTTTAGTTCTAATTAGTCAACATGATTCACTCTCAATTGTTCATACTGCAGTACAATTATTCGAAAAATAGATCTTTCAAAAATCGATTTTTTTATTAATAAACCAAAAAAAGCATAACACAAACAAAATGTACAAATGACAAAATAAAATTGAATACGTATTTCATTATTATAATAAATTCTCGAAAACACCACCATTTTGTTCCATGTGTGCTATTACTTTTCATTATTTCTTGACAAGTATCACGTTGAATAGATCTTGCAGCCAGTTCGTTGAAGGTTCTTCTTATTCTGTCAATCATGTCATCCTGTGTACCAACTGAATATCTATATACAACGTTTTTAGTATAAGAAAAAATCTAGCGGGGTTAAATCTGGAGATCGTGGTGGATACTTAAAGGACCGTTTTTAGCGATCCATCGATCGTCAAACATTTTAGTAAAAATAGTCGATGTACTCCGCGCTTCTTCTTCCGGTCGAAGACGTAATGATTCGCGGATAACGTTATGTAAAATTTCCTCATAACGCAATCCATTTAAATTGTATTCATAAAAGTAAACAGACAGAATTCTATTGTTCTTCAAAGCGCAGGATATACGTTAAAACTCCAAGAATCTTGAAAATTTCGTTCTTTTACCACGTGCGGGTTTTCTGAAGCCCAAAAATGAAAATTTTTACAGTTTAGTATTGTCCAAAAATACATCTTCTTGTGTTCGAACCAAAAACCATTCACAAAATTCTCTTCGATCTTTAATATCCGTAAATCTTATATTTCTGTTTTACCAAAATTCTGTGAATTGTTTTGGACGATGTTCTAAGCGCTTGTTCTGCATCATGGATCGAATTAGTTGGGTATGGAGTAAAATCACCCAATGCTATAGTTTCCGACTGCTCGTCATCTACTAGAGGTTTGGTTCTTTTTGGTGTTTTCGTAAACGAACCAAAATCTTTACAGGTTTTTAATGCTTCGAGTGGGTTCTGGTAAATCAGGATATCTCTCCGTGAAAATTCGGAACGTTATATCGATAATGCGGTAAATTATAATTAAATTTAAATAATTTTCATTTGGAAATCTTAAGCGAGAAACTAATATTAAACAGGACGATATTTAAAGAGGTTTTTACAAAATATTTCCTAAACTATTAACTTTAGCAATAGCACTTGGTATACATTTTTGCTTTATATTTTGACGTACAATCTAATACCGCTTAGAAAATTAGGGGTTGCTTTTAAAAAACACCAACATTTCTCAGTTTAAATATCTCTGATATTATCCCCTCGCTACTGGCACACCCTGTATAATTATAGTAAATGTATCTGTTACTATAGAAACATCGTTTCATGAACATTAGTGGAAAGCAGAATAATTCTTTGGCGTATTAAAATTTGTAAGTTATTTTAAAACCTGTGATGCATAAAAATGGTAGTGTTCCATTTAAAATAGGGAAGTTGATGGCTACTTCCGGCAGTTGAAAATATTTTGGCTGAGCCCGTTTTAAAGGATAATTTCGGTATGTAAATTTTCAAATTTCTATTTTACTCTTTTCTCAATATACTTTTAACCCACGCTCATCGTGACATACCCTGCATAATACGTCACTACCAACTAATATCGTAAAATACGAATTTGTCATTTCTTACAATACATGTCAATTCAGTTATAGTCAATACTTTAACTAAATAATTATAGATTACTGCAGCTTGGCATATATAATAATAATTCATTCATTTATTGTCCAACAGACGAGTCTAATAACAGGGCAAAAAATATACACAAAGATAACCACCACCCATCACATTATGATAAACTAAGATAATATTATGTATCAATAAGCTACAACAAAAGAGGAAACTAAACTAAATTAAATTACTAAATTATGTATGCAAGTAACTACTAAACATTATTTAAAACGGTATAAAGATCAGAACAATTGATATTAACATTAATATCAGAAATATTATTAAAGTAAGAGCACATTCTATAAATAGGCGATCTTAACATAACGTTGGTTCTGGGGAAGGGACAGTAAAAAGTTGTTGATAATCGAGTAGAATAGGAAGGAATCGCAAAACAAAGTCTTTCCAAAAGATGAGGAGCATCGATTCTGTTGTGCAACATATTATGTAAAAATCTAATGTCAGCCTGTTTGCGTCGTTGCTGTAAGGATTGTACATGAAATGCGGCCAGTAGAATATCATGGTCAAATCCGTGATCTAGGTATACACCATTCTGTTTAAAGTAAATGTACTTAAGGAATTTTCTTTGTATATTTTCAAGTGACGATATGTGTGTTGCGTAGATTGGTGACCAAACTGTAGAGGCATATTCAAGTTTAGATCGCACCAGTGCGAAATAAAGAGAGATAATTGACTCCAGCGAAGAAAATTGCCTTGTTGTTCTAATAACAAAGCCCAAAGCTTTCAAAGAAGATGATGTAATGTTAGTGACGTGGTCATTAAATGATAATTTTGAATCAAATGAGACACCCAAACCTTTTACACATGAACATCGCTGTATACTGACATCATTGTATAGGTTGTCGTATATAACTGAGGATTTTTTACGTGAGTAGGTTATGACATTACATTTAGCTGTATTCATAGATAAGTTGTTATCTAAACACCAAGTATGGAGTTTGTCAATATTAGCTTGCAGAGAAAGGCAATCAGTTGGTGTCTCTATTTTCGAAAAGAGCTTTAAGTCATCAGCAAACATTAATTTGTTACAATCTAAATAAGAACAAATGTCATTAACAAAGATCAAGAACACAAGAGGACCGAAATTGCTTCCTTGTGCAACTCCGGACGAAGGAGAAAAACTGTCAGATTTATGTCCAAGATAAGTTACATATTGTGTCCTGTTTAGCAAATAGGTTGAAAAAAATGAAACAAGACGTGGTGAAAATCCATTGATGATGAGTTTATGTAACAACAACTGATGATCAATCCGGTCAAATGCCTTTGCAAAGTCAGTATAGATAACGTCGACTTGTTTGTTATCATCCATGCAATCTGATATGAACTGAGTAATTTGTCTAAGATTGGAGACAGTGGAATGTTTACCTACAAAGCCATGCTGATCTTCAAATATAACGGCCTGAAATTGTGGGTAAATGCAGCTATACAGGAGCATTTCATAAACTTTAGCGAAATTACTTATTATAGCAACAGGTCTATAGTTGCTAATTAATGCAGTATCACCTTTTTTATGAACTGGACACAACCTAGCAACCTTCCAACATTCCGGAAAAGTAGATGTGTTCAGCGAGAGATTAAACAGGTAATGCAATGGGGTCGTGAGTATGCTGGCACAATCTCTAATCAAAAAACTAGGAATGTTGTAGTCACCCATTGTATTCTTATTCTTCAACTTCCTAAGTGTGTTAACAACTTCCACTTCACCGAAGGATGGAACATCAATCAGTAAACTGTTCGTGCTAACTGTAGATAGAAATGGTTTCCCAGGGGAAGGAACGTGCACCGACTGAAAGAAATCCTTAAAACCATTAACTATAGATGCTGGTGTTGAAAACATGTCACCTTGCTCATCTCTCATGTTACTAAGTATTCCAGAATTACGTTTCCTTGAGGAAACAAATGACCAAAAAGATCGTGGATTATATTTAAGTTGATTCTGAATGTAAAGCATATAATTATTATATAATATGGCCGAATTAGTTTTCACGATTTTACGCATCTCAGTGTACCGATTCATATCATCCAATTTTTTTAAATTTTCTATACCTTACGCGGTATTGATGTTTCAATTTAATGTTTTTAATATGTTCTGGAGTAAACCACACGGGATATCTCGATCTGCTAAGACTTTTCAAAGGAATATATTGATTCATAAGTTCATAGATTTTATTGTAGAAGCAATTACATGCCAAATTAATATCAGTATACGCATATAGAAAAGACCAATCAGTATGTAGTAGAGCATCATACAATCCTACATAGTCGGCGCGTTTAAAATTATAGATTTGTGCTCAGCCTGAGCCCGGTAAACGTCCTGCATGTCATCGGAACTGCATGAAACTCCCAACATGCTGTCAACTTTCAAAACCAAACCTTCTGGAATTTCATTGGGCTGCTCTGGGACCCCATGAATCTCAATTTGGTTACGCTTCAATCGCTGCTCCAGATCCGATACCCGACTTGATAAATGTTGTATCAGTTCGTCTCTCTTCGGGCAAAGACCCACAACAGTGCTTAGCTGTATTTCGAGTTTATCTATTTTTTCACTTAGCACCGCGTTGTTCGTTTTGTTTGTTCTGCACTGTACAAAACATTCGTCGACTTGCTTTTTAACATCCTTAAGAATATTCTTCAAACATTCTGTGATGCCAAGATTAATTTTCTTGGCCAGCCTAGAAGTTTCACATTTCCAACCCTCCTTTCTTCCCTACTCATTCCATTGTAGGTAGATTGTTTTAATGTGCTACATTTAAAATGAATGTTAGTGTCACAAGAGAAACAGGTAACAAACCCGCTATCGGTGGGCAGAACTTCTTCACACTTGTCGCAGTGAGACATTTTTGGAGACAATGGAAATTACTTTTATTATTTATAATTCCTTTAATTAATTATATTTGTGTTGTCGGGCTTATGTGCGACTCCAGTTTATTATGTATGTATCTTGTTATTTTTGTGGAAAATGATAAATTTGTATATTTTTGTTATCAATTTTTATAAAGATTTATTTGATTACATTTGTTGCGTTGTTTATCTGTAATTTTAATTTAATATAATATAGTGTGTATGTGTATTTCATATCTGCCAGAGTATGTGTAAGCGAAAAATAAAAATTATATGCTCTGTTGTCTTATTCTCCAGTTGGTGTAATATAGGTACAATATGTTAAATTAATACATCAATTATAAATTGCTCAATTAGAAGAATATTTCATAAAATTAGGGAAATAAAGATTGTATGTCCATATTTGGCAGATTTTGAAGCCTATCACCATTAAATTAAAGAAAACACTGAAATAACTCGGTTAACTTTTTTTCTGAATTTAATTTAGAATTGATTGCTAGTTAAGAAACTAATATATCCCTTAAGAGAATTAAAGGGCTCAAAAGCAGGCTTGATTATTAAACTAAGTTTCCAACTGGCACACAATAAAATAAAGTCAGAAAGCTTTATAATAATAATAATAATAGTAATACATAATAATAGTAATAATACTAATAATAATAATAATAATACTAATAATAAAAATAATAATACTAATAATAAAAATAATAATAGTAATAATAACGAGAGCTGCAAGATATTTTGGAATTTTCCCTTCCACACTACAGCGAGAGTGTCCGCCAATAAGCCAGATACCTGAAAAAAATTAAAATACTGAAGAAAACAAACCTGCACATACTTACCTGTCAGCTCCAGAAGCAGGTCATACTTGTGTCTCTCCGGATCCTGCAGGCTCATGAAGCTAGTCATGCACCATTCAGTGCTAGACCAACCACTCGCTGATCGTCTACTGACGAGGCGCGTGGAGAGCCTTCGGTGATGAGGCGTATTCACGAGCTGCGCCGAGTTACCACAGACACCGGCACCGGTTCGGCGAAACTCGGGGCTATGTTGCATAATTAAAAGACAACTAACAGCAGTGAGTGGGGGGGATGGCGGGCAGCTTTCCTGCGGTTCTCCGCATGGACGCCGTTTGCTTGCCTTCCGCGCGAGGACCCCGGGGAGCGGGTGCAGACCCTGCGTCTGTAGTCGTTTACTGGGCCAGGTGTTGGGATGGAGGAAAAAATAGTAATAATAATAATAATAGTAATAATAATAATAGTAATAATCTTTATTCATTCCAAATATCCATATGGACAACAGAATTGGTCGAAGAAAAGTATAATAATACAAATAAAAACAAAAGCTGAACTAAAGTCCACCGGTTCTATTAAACTAAAAACAAGTACAAACATTTAGAAAGAAAATAAAGAAAGAAAACGTAATCTAAACTGTAATGGATTAGCAAATAGCGTCCTTTAAAAAATTGTGTAGTCGAATTTTTTAACTAGAAAGTTTTTACATTCTGCTTGAATGATACTGTGTTTTTTATGCAATCAGGTAGCTTGTACAATTTTTTACCCAAGTATTGTAGACTTATATCAGTTAGATAGAAATCATATCTAGATATACACAATTCACAGGCATGGCGAGTATAGTAGTGTTGATGAATGCTGCTGTTAGTATGTAGTCAATTACTTCTAAAATACATAAATGGAATTTAGATTTCCGAGAATTCTAACAATTTGTTTCTGTACCAGGAAGACGATTCTCGCTGAAGAAGATGATCGCCAAAGTAAGATTTCATATGTCAATCTTAATTGTATTTCTGCATGATATACGCTTAATAATGTATCAGCACTTAAAGCATACCGAAGGCTTCTGAAGAGAAACGCTTAGTATTAGAAAGGGAGGTCCAGAAGTAGTCAATGTTAATTCACGAATTGTAAGAAGTACTGAGAAAGAAGACAAAAACAGTAAATAATTAAAAGGATGCGAGGCTGGAAACCAGTAAAAGATAAACCAAGAGGAAGCGCAAGATAAAATGGTTGAGGGTGACAAAAGTACATAACCTAATCAAGAACAAGGAAGAATGAAGGGAAATGGTAGAAATCTGGAGAAGCTTTATTTAGCGTAGGGCGTATTCACTTGTAATTTGCATATACGGCCATCAACACTACCACTAAAGAAAAAGTTAAAAGAACACCAAATGAATAATGTAAAGATGCTTAAACGCAAGTCTCATGCACTTAATTAATTTTAAGCTATGCGGTCGCTTGATTAATGAAGCAACCAGGCGGTGAATATTAATTGCTTTAATATTTTCATAAGCGTTCGTAATACACGCACAATGAACGTATACGATCAACTGCAAACCCATTCACGCACTCCAAGCTACACATCTCTAATTAAACGATCAGACCAAAGCTCATCACATGTCAAAACAGGTGCAAAAGCAAATAATCCATTTACACGGGACGCGCCCGTTAATCATCTTTATTAGGTCCATTTAACGATGACATGACGCATCTGAAAATATACACACTTACACTATCTAAATACTTGCGCCGTCGTTGCAATTTAGGTTAAATACATTCGAAATTGCGAAATCGCGGACAATGTTGCGGAATGAACGCAGTGTTGTTGCTACGATTTAGCTCGTTCAAATTCCGAAATCTGGCCGTTTGTTGTGAATAAAGAAGCTGCGACCATTCTAGCGCGTATTTCAAAGCGAATAGGAGAAAAGAGATGGGCTAGAGCATCCACTCGCATTAAGTAATAGAGCAATGAATGACATAAGCGTGCCAAAATATCTTCGCGGCGTAATACTGATTTGTAATGAGATAAAAGTTGATGAGCGACACGTTTCTCGTCGTTTTACGCCGTATATCAATTACCGGACAGATTCTGGTACTTGTACTAAGTTCCCTCTACATGCAGCTACGCAAATACGTTGGCAAATCGCTAAAAGCAAAATACTGCTACTGCATGTACTTTACTTCTGGGAAAATTACTTTTAAATGGAACTAGTCTCTACCGTAAAAGCTATTAAACGTTCTACTTGAATTGCTTCAATTTTTTATTTCAATTATTCAGTGGTAACATTTACTTAATGGTTTTGTAATGAGATTTTCAAATTATTTGCAAATATTATTATGTAAATAAATATCTGGATACCTTTCAATTTTGCAACACACACTCGGGTTTAATATTTGACTAAATAGAAAGCAAAAGAAAATAAGAACTTTTAAATTAAATAAAAAAGATACCTTGGGAAAGTTTTAGAAGATTTTTAAAGCAAATTCATAGTTACAACATCCGCGAAACATTGTAACGTACATGAACTATTTCCAATAAATCCAGCACTGCTCACCGCCTACAAATGAAGTTGTTGAAAATCAAAAATAATCAGGTTATTGGAGGACAGTCATTACCCTGCTGATACTCATTTTTTAAAGTGGTGTTCACCACCGTATTCAGTTAAGTCAGAAAAGTAAAGTAATAATCTCTTTCTGATATAATGCGCTAAAAACGAAAAATACAGAAACAACATATTGCTGTTGAAAATATCTGTGAGGTTCTGGAATTTAAATTAGTTCACACCAAATTTTGAATAAACCATACAACATTACACTTAGAAACATGTTCACTAGCCCTAATTAATTATTTAATAACCGCAAGTAAAAAGTTTAATAAAACAGGAGGCAGATAAACTGTTTATTTACCACAAATATATTACTTCATTAGGTTACTAATAGCCGCAACATTTATTCACTTACTGCAAATAAACTACTCTAGTGGGTTAAATAAACTAAGCGCTAGCAAAATGTTCACTTAAACCAATTAAACTGTTTAATAAACATTTACATGTTATGTTAAACATTTATATCCGAAATATCAGCTGTCAGTTTAGAACGTATAGGGTATCTAGTATAGCCACCCGATATATACGAAATTCCCTCTGGCGAATAAAAGCTATTTTCCGGAAGCCTCAATTTCTCCTAGGCCGGCTGGCCTAGGGGTACCTAGATAACGACAAATGTGGAGAAACGGTGAAGTTATTCCTCTTTAATTCATTCCCCTGTTTTCTTAACTCTTCAAAATTAATGTAAAATTCTCCTACAACAAATAACAGGGTAAATTCAGAGGTATTTCTAGCAGGCTTTCGTAAATTAAATATCTATCGTAAAGTTACTAAGTAAATCGTCGGTTAAATTGCCATATTTATGTTGTCAGATGTATTTTAGTGCATAGAGTCGTTTAGTTTGAGTCGTCTAGTAGCGTTACTACGTTCATACTCTCATGCTACTTCTAAAAATAACTTTATTCATCTAAATTCATCATAATATTACGTTTAGGTAGAAATCATCAAAATTTGCTGTGGTCAGAAGCAATCGCCATCGCGATTAAAATAAAGCAGAAAAGGGATGCCAATAAATTCATCAATCCTGGTTAAGCTTTCTTCGAGTTAACTAGTGTTTTGGCTGCGGTCCCAATTTAAAGTGTACGATATAGAAATTAGAGGATAAATTCAAGGTAGAAGAAGAGGTTGGAGGTTAGAACAGGCAGATTTCCAGTAAATGTCATAAAGAACATAGTGTTTATATGACATCTACTTAAAATCAAGGTTAGTTTACATTTTTCAATTTTAACATTCGTTAATTTCTATTTATTGACATCAAAATTCATTAACAATTGCCGAAAGAGTATCAAAGAATACTCTCGAATCCAACAAACGAGTTAAAAACTTAATTAACTTGCAAAATTGCAATTTTTTTAACAATTTCTCTGAAATAAAACATTTCAGTATATTATACTATTCTCTTGGTTTCCGGGTTGGAACCGCGTCGTTGTCGTAGCTTTAGCCGACATTTCGTCCACACTCATGTCATATGTGCCATCTTCAGGGCTGTAACTGCACACTGACTGACTCAGTCAGTGTCGTCAACGTCGGCCAAAGCTACGACAACGACGCGGTTCCAACCCGGAAACCAAGATAATAGTATCATTGACGACCGCGGAAACCTACGGACCAAATTTCAGTACATTATGTTAATTTTTTTTAACTTATGTATGGAAACAAAACCAACAACAAATCATTAACAACGTTTATTACTGCAATGATATTTTCAATATATAAACACATATTCATTCATATAATTTTTATTGTACGAAAAACTATAACTCTCCCATGTTAGGCTCCAAATTTTGTAATGTTATAAACAGGAGGAAAATTTGGTTTATCGAAATTAATTGATTGTACGGTCGATAGGTCCGGAAGTGTCCCTAGACACTGTCTGGGCAATTTAAATTAAAAATTAACACCGAACATTTACGTTTTACGAGAATTAATTTGAGAATAGAATAACTAACTTCAAAATTGTGACGTTTTAATATAAACTTTGTGATTACGCGTTCTCAAAAGTCCCGCGTATTTTTAAATAATCAAACTTAACTCTCACCTCGTAATTGACGTTGAATTTAAACACTAAATACCTAGATTCGCAACACTTACGTGTAAATGCAGAGGATATTTGACCTAAACAGAAAATTATCAGCCTTTGACAATTTTTATTCTTACATGCCAAAGTTGTTTGTCGAAATATTATGATATATTTGCAGATAAAATAACAACTAGATATTAAAAAGTGAACGTTCCTGACATAAGGTTCCCGTGGTGTAGTGGTTAGCACGCCTGTCCGAAAAACGGGAGATGTCAGGTTCGATTCCCTACCGGGACAAGATTTTTTTTTAATATTTAATTACGTCGGAAACTCCAAGAAAGTTACGGATTTATGTTTTTAGAAATTGATTCACTTCAGTGGTTACTCTCAGATTCTTTTGACCAAACAGGTTTCCATTTAATTACCGTCTTTACTAACAATTTCACCCAAAAATTGCTTCTTTCTTTAATAATTTGGTAGATGTTTATATTTCATTTGTCTTACTTCCTTCGTTCAAGGAAACGCGAGAAACATGCATATTGCTGGTACTTGAACTGCAAAACACGTAGTTGGAGAAAGTTCATAAAAAGAGGTAGATCATAAACCTTTACTGCGTGTAATTACCACTTAGTAGAGAAAACAAGGTGAAAGAAACAATTTGGTATTACTTGCAACGAAAAGCATTTCTTTGTGAGTCAAGCGAATGCTATTTAATGAAAGATATTTTTTAAATACACAATCGCCATAATTCAGCATAAAAAAAATTAATGTCATCACTAAATTTATTCTTTTTATTTATATTACATTCCAGTATTGAAACCCTCTATACGGTAACGTCTTTGTGTGCAACACGACGTTGGTATTAGCAATACGTTAGTCGAATTATTATACATATACACATTTGACTTGACGCTTATTACAAAATTTATTGAAAAAGGAAATAGATTTAGCTATGGTATATGCACGAATTGTTGGTACGTTAGCCGCTTAATTAGCATATTTTATGTTGGCTATGTCACTATAACAAGATTTATGCTATAAATAGATAGTTAATATATTCACGGGCTAATTATTATAATCTATGTATAAGAGCGTGTCGTAGAAAACCGGCGATATAATGCCCCAGGAATTTCGCGCCTTATAAGGAAATAAACATTCGTCTCGAATAAAACGATTATTCTATGCGGTAAAGTAGCTCCTTGATTATTAATTACGTTCTCAGACTGGACGTGTAGTGCAAATGGGTCAATTACGCTAGCATCTCATGTGCTGCATACAAATAACACTTTACCTGTTATTTCCAGCTAGATTGTAAACAGATTTATATCTCCGCAGCCTTCTATTTATATGCATACTCCGGAGAATATGTATATGAAGTTACAAGATCGCCGTTATAATTTTAAAGCTAAAAGTGTGAGTATGTATAAGTGTTTGTATTTTTAATTTCCTGCATCTCGTATAATGCGAACTGAATTGAATACACAAACACCTCACTTCTGCACCGCGTGGAGTTATACAGAGTGTAAATGAAATATGAGAACGGTTTAACAAATATTATATATTTATAATAGAGGTAACCTCAGTATATGCGAATCCTATATGGATGTTGCTGGATGGTGGAAAATAATGTGTCATTAACAGTACACAATTGAAAATTTTCTTATGTAATGCTAAAAAAGTTACTGGTAACAAATTTGCGTGTTAATACTAACACTTTTGATCAAAGTTACACATTGTTACGAAAATCAATTTGGTAAGAGGTGTTGCAGATATTTTACATATGGGAGTTTAAAAAAGCTTCAAATGTTTTATTTGATAAAAAGGGGCACGCGTGTAAACCATTTGCATCTAAAAGAGAAATGAATTAAATAAAGTGTAGTGGTATCAGTTGCTGGTGATAACTGCACGGAAGAGCATGTTAGCAGATCGCTGCAAAATCTCAACTTGCACCTATACTGAAGCTTACGTCATATATGCATTTGAAGTAATATGTATTGAAATGCTCTATCTCAGAGAAATTGTCAAAAAAATTGGAATTTTGTAGATTAATTAAATTCTAACTCTTTTGTCGTATTCGGGAGCACTCTTTCATACTCTTTCAGCAATTATTAATGAATTTTTATCCCAATAAATGGAAATTAACGAATGTTAAAAATAAAAAGAAAAGCAAACTAACCTTGATTTTACGAAGATGTCATATAAATTCTATGTTCCTTATGACATTCACAGGAAATCTGCCTATTCTACCTCGAACCTTCTCTTCTACCTTGAATTTATTCTCTAATTTCGATTTTGGACACTTTAATCTGGGAGCGCAGCCAAAATACGAGTTAACTCGATGAAAACTTAACCAGAATTCATGAATTTATTGGCGTCCCTTTACTCCTTTATTTTAATCGCGATGGCGCTTGTTTCTATCCACAGCAAATTTTGATGATTTCTATTTAAACGTAATCTTGTGATGAATTTCGATGAATAAAGTTATTTTGAGATGTAGCATTAGAGAATGAACGTAGTGGCGCTCCTAGATGATTCAAACTAGACGACTCGATGTTAGGAAACCACCACAACAACCCTTAAATGCGAAATTTTACTGCCATAAACGAAGATACCTTAACGAAACATATTTATTATACGAAATAATATTAGAAATACCTTTGAATTTACCATTTGTTTGTTGTAGGAGAATTTTACATTAATTTTGAAGATTTACGAAATGAGGAGAATGAAAAGAAGGGTAGTTTCACCTTCGATCCACCAAGATCGTCGTTATCTGGATTTATATAAATTTTATAGTGCCCCCACCTCCAAGACCAGTCGACCTGGCGGGAAATTATGGCTTCCGAAAAATAGCTTTTATCCGCCAGAGAGAATTTCATTTCTATCGAGTGGCTATACTGAACACCCTATACGTTTTACACTGACAACTGATATTTCCGATGTACACATTTAACGTAACAGTATACACCAGCAGGATGCTTACATATTTTGTGATTCGTAGTTTCCAACATTACATACAAGGAACAGGCGAATGTAAGACAGGCCATAAATGTTTCTATTTACACCTTGACAATGCAATGACAATTATTATTGAGTATAGGTTTTTGGGAGCTGCTTTCCATTGAAGTACTGTTTTTGTGCTTTGCCGTGTGTGTTACACAAACATACTTGACATTTAATCGTAATCATCTTTATTGTCCAACAGATACTTAAATATAAACAAAGGACAACTTTTTTGCAGACATATATATAACTAATTACATTTACATCATGAAAAAATAACTAATTACATCTACTACACATAACAAAGAAAGTAACAAAAGTAAAGACTCAGACGAGAACAAATTAACTGAAAAACCTATTGCAAACACGATCTAGCTACCCTCAGTATTTCAATTAATGAGCTGTGATTGAAATCAGAAAACTTTGGTATCAAATTGAAATTTCTATGCATAACCATCAGTGGGGAATGTAAACTGGTGTTTGTTAATACAGTTGGCATGAAAAATATGAGGGGATAACGAGATGATATTCTAGGTACTGAGCTGAGTTAGGATATTAGGTAAGTAGAATCAATCTTATTATGTACAACGCTATATAAGGATCTTATGCTATAAATTTTGCGTTGAATTTCCAGGGACTCCATACCAAACATTTCGGAGATAACGTTTCGGTCAATTCCTTGTACTCTGTAGAAAAGGTATTTAAGAAATCATCATCGTTATGTGAGATTTATAAAACGATCTTCAAATTACGCTCGCGTACTCCAACTTGCTTCTGACACATGTGTTATATAGAGACATAGTGTTTACTTGAAATTGCTTAGAATTTCTTATAACCAAGCCAAGCAGTGAAGAGAAGGCTTGGATCGAAGTAGTCGCCGAGGTCTCTAATATAAGAAAAACGAGTAAGTGCAACATCGTCAAGGCGGTAATCATATCTGAGTGGATCAATTTTCCTTGTGTACGTCAAAATTACTTGCTAGTATTCATTTATAGCTTGTTGAGAAATTTTGTTAAGTTGATCCTGCAGATAAATGCAATCGATCAGTGTACTACTTTCTTTAAATACTTTTAGGTCATTAGCAACTGCACAGCCACTGCAATCGATCCTGTCCAGCATTTCTGAACAAAATGAAGAAAGGTAAGCCCAGATTGGATCCTTGTGGTACACCTGATGTTGCTGTGTAAAGTTTGATTTATATCGATTGTAGGATACATATTGGAAAATGTATGAAGAAAAAAATTGCTGCAAACGATTGCTAAAGTCAAAAGAATCCGTATTTGAATCAGTATGGCATGGTTTATTCTTTCGAATGCCTTTGAAAAATCCGTGTAGAGTGTATCCACCTGACCGGGACTGACTAGAAACATTTGATACTGACTTAGTAATGTACATTAAGTTGGTAACCGTTGATCTCTTTGCCATGAAGCCGTGCTGATGTAATGATATAAAATCATGATTTGTAGACATATGTGCAAGTGTAATGTCATTTCAAATATCTTTGCAAAGTTACTTAGTAGCGATATCCGGCGATAATTGACAATATCTTCAGGTGACCCAGATTTAAATATCGGACACACATTTAAGATGTGTCGGTGTTGACCTCCAGATGTTGCTCATCTTGTATCACGTCCTTGGAGTTGAAAATATTCGGATTTTTCACAATTTCCAAAGATTCGCGCACCATTCTCTGGTGGTAGTGGGTGGCACTGACTAATACCTCCAAGCTATCAATGTTATGGTATCCATTTTGACGGAGGTGTTCAGCTACTTCTCTTTGCTGTTTTTAGGTACATCATGTGCGTAAAAAGTATTGCACCACTTGATTTGGTGAAATTAAATTGTTAATGAAAGTGTATCTTCTGACAATTGTTTCATTAGTTTAATGCAACAGGTTTATACACGATACCACCACCTTGATTTTTTTCAATGGTAACAGTTGTTCCCGGCTCACGCGGAGCCGGTGAACTCGAGAGGTTCGTTAACGCCAGAAACGGTACAGATGGACTGCATTGAACACACAAACACGTTTCCTGCGCGCGCACGCGCGTAGCTGTCGCCTGTATGCATTAGATGCACCAATGTTATTCCCAGCTCACGCGGAGCACAGTGCTGTTTCGGTGCACTCGAGAGGTTCGTTAACGCCAGAAACGGTACAGATGGAATGCATGTGACACACAAACACGTGTCGCCTGTATACACTAGAGAATAGGAAGAAATGCATAAAAAAATGTTTATTCCAAAAAGAAAAAAATAACAAAAAATACTTCTGACGAAGACAAGATTATTATTTTAAAGAAATATATTTTCTAGTATTATTATTTAGGCAAAATAAGATTTAATGCACTTCACTAAAATTCAGAAAATAAGCAGAGGTCAGTTTTCGGAAAAAAAGTCGGTAATAAAGGTAGTTCAAATAATCGCATGGATTTACATAATTCATGAGCAATGGATTGAACGAAGAGATCAAATTGAATTTTTCCCTTGGTTCCAGACATGCCCCCGATGGAATTCTTCTAAGGGCAACAACACTAGATATCTTAGATACTTAGTAATGTAACAACAAATATCTCTCTAGAATACTCTCAACGTTCACTGGAAGCTTTTATAACAGACTTTACTTATGCTAGGAAATTCACAGGCAACGTTCCGAACACTTGTCGTACAAGTTTTGTTCCAAGAATATTTTTCCTTATTTAAAATTGTTATTTTATGTTTTATTACTTTCGTTATTTTAGAATTATTAATAATATTTAGAATAATTAATAACAGAATATGGGGACATCCTGCAATCATATGTACAATACAAGTAAAACTCATATCAAATCCAAATGACAAGAGATTTGTACACAATTTCATTTGGTGCAATGCTTTTTACTAACTTGGTGTACAGCATGTCGTGGAGAAACTCTATACTGTGACGCAATTGGGTTTTTTATTGATTTGTTATAAATATCATGGAAGGGACTTAGTTTGAAACAAAAATGATATAATTTTGCTTAACAGCCTTCTTAATTTTCGCTATTTTAATTCCATAAGATCTCATATGACACTATATTTACAATATCTTCCAAGCTACACTGTGAAAGCAATAAGCACGACCAATTTATTTAGATTAGTTATGTAAAACTCTAACATATGCAATTGCATACAATAACTATGCACGTACCTACTTAAAGCGTGTACTGTATCATCAGCGACATACCTGAAGTCAACGGCAGACGCGTACCTACAGTTTACAAAACTTCCGTTCTGCAGCTAACAACCGAAATTTATCGCATATTGTGCTGCGTAAAAAATAATACGGCGTACATCATTTACCATCAAAACGCACGAAAAAGGTCCGGCTACATGTTAGCCGGTACGGCTCTCACAATCGCCTATAATTCAGTAATTTTATGTCGCTTAACAATACTATTTTCCATGATGGCATTAAGTGACACGCTGAGCCCGTTATTATAATAATGCAGAGCATCCGTCGCGAGCCAAGCCCACGGAAAGAGCGGCGGGCCTACGCGAAGACAGCACGGGCCGCGTTGGCGGCCCGACCATCTGGTTTGTAATGTTGCCACAGCCACCATTCAGACGGCTGACCGTACCGGCCGGCACCGCGAATAAACTCAATTTGTAAGTCTCATTCATTTATACGTACTACATCATGTCATCCGCACTGATTGGCTCTTAATTTATCTGACTCTCATAAATTTCAATTATGATTAGCGTTTTATTTCATATAGGGGTGTCATTCGACGATAGAAAAAGTGCCAACAGAATCATCCGTAAGATTAGATAGAAGTAATGTAAATATGCACACGTATTTGTTTAAGAAATATTATGGAGATTGCTAACCAGCCTTACCCGGATTGGGAATTAAGAAATGCATACCTCTATTGATGTAAATTCAACAGATTATGCAATATATTATATACACTCATTTATTCACAAACTGTGTGTCAAAGATAAACTTGCTATAAAGTAAAATACTTATCTAACAATAAGATCTATAACAGAATCTACAAAATAGTCTAGAGTATGCTCAGGAAACCCATATATTTTATATAATACAGGACGAAGATATATAAATTTGTGAGAGGTACACAGCAGCGTTCTTCGTAAAATATTTATTTAATATAAAATATAATACTTTTGTAAGAATTTATAAGATGTCAAGTTAATATATTGCAATGTTCAATATTTACAGCAACAACATCGGCTGTCAATCTCAGAACGAATAGGGTGTTCAGGTTAGACACCCCATTGTGATAAAAGTCCCTCTAGCGGGTAAAAAGGTAAATTTTCGTAGCCAACATTCCCCCTCAAGCCGACTGTCCTTGGAGCGAGGACCATTATATTAAATATATAAGTCCCGATAACGCCGATCGTAGCGTAACACTGACAAATCCACTCTTCTTTTTATTCGCCTAATCTTGTAAATCGTCAAAATTAACCCTACAGTACCCGCTAGAACTTCTGGAACAACATTACCCGCTTCAGTTTTACAGACCGGCAAATAAAAATGTTTTTTTTTACATATTTAATGCTCTAATTTGGCCAAATTCACTGTTTTGGTTATGTCTTTTATTAAAAAAATGCAAAACATAAATAGTTATTAAGAAAAAAAAATAAAGAAATACATATATTCTCAAAAATTTTCATCAAATTATTTTTGTGACACACAGTCCTCACATACCATACTTATATGCGTTAAGCGCATGAACTTTTCACACTTTTTGCACTTGAATCTCGTTTTTCGGTTAGCTTTTGTTGTGCAATAGAAGCATCTCCCTGTTGTTGTCTGGCTGACACTTGCTTCAATTTCTATTTTGCATATTTCTTGTATGCGTAGTTTCATTACTTGTGGCAGATTTTGTAGCCCTTCTCCGTAAATGTAGATCAATCATTGCCATTGACAGATTTCTCAAAAATTCCCGTCTTACAATTTTACTTTCCGGATTATTTACACAAAATAAGACAAAAGCATTATAGCCCCAACATTTAGTAGTGAAAAAAATACTACCATTGGCCACCGGCGAGTATTGTAGTGGGAGCACAATTTATCTACATCAACTCCACCTTTTGTATGGTTGTACAAAGTCATTATTTCTGGTTTATTTCCTTCTCCACTCTCTGGATCACTAGCATCATCGTGATGCATAATAGAAACAAGCAAAGCATTATTTTCCTTTTTTGGAATATACGAAACTAAGGTGCTATTTTTTTGAAATCCAAACATGCTGGAACGTACTGGTCGATTTGCAGGATTAGAAAATTCTAAGGGGAGCTCTCTTTTGTTTTTCCTAACTATTCCTACCAAAGTTATTTTTTTCTTTATTAATTTTTCAGCTAAAGAAAAAGTTGCAGACCAGTTATCTACCGTCAAGTTTCTTCCCAAAAATTTTGAGCCGTACTTGTTGGGTTTAGACGGAATGTACTGCTCGAAGCTGCATATTCCCCGGAAAGCTTTAAGTTTCTCGTCTATTGTTACATATTCAGACAAACCAAAACCAGATTTGCATTTACTAACATTCTACAAATGTCTCGTTTATCCAATTTTTTCTGTTCATCTCTTGTATTTTTATCGTCAAATCTACATCATCATCATACAACAGAGTAGAAATCTAAAACGATTCAGAGACATTGTTAAACGAAATATTTCTACTCCTGAGCCATCTGTTCTCCATAGATCAGCTGCGTTTAGTCGGTTTGCCTTTAGAACTCCCGCAAAATATAATAGCCACAAAAAAGCTTGAATTTTTAATTTGTCGGTAGGTCTGACATCACTTTTTCTTGAATACCTCCCTGCTACAGAATTTATGAAATTGTTTGTGTTGACAACAATAATATTCAACAATTCGTCTGAGAAATAATAGTTCCAAATTTCAAGAGGGTTTTTCATATTTCTGGTCGGTAATTTTGACATTGGAAGACGCACAATTTTATTTTCTGGTCTGACTTGGACTCTCTGAGAGAGCACGTGTTTTAGCCATTTGGTAATTTTATCTTTATCTAAAAAACATGGCTCATCCGCGTTTACATCAATATCGTCCAAGTTTTAAGAATCAGAGATTTCTTGCTCAAATTCACTATCTTGATTACATTGTTCGAGGATATCTTCTTCATCGCTGTCTGAACTATCATTAGCTTCTTCATCAAACAGAGTTTCTTGTTGGTCTTCAGCCAAACAATCCTCCATCAATCGGGTCAACCAAGCTTGCTCTATTTCATCACCCATGATGACTAAAAATAACTTACAGTAGCAAAAAAAAGATACAAAAAGAAACAAAAATACCTGGATTAAAAGAATAAGAAGTTCGGCGTAATTGTCAAAGCCATTTTAAGAAAGGATGCACTAAAAGGTATACCTAGCATGACCCATTCGAGGCACCCCTGTGAAACCAACATTTTACCCTAAAATGAAACAATTTTTTAAAATACATAGTGGATCATTAGATCTACTTTCGTATAAAATTTCAGTTAAGTTTATCTAAATTTTCAAGGCAAACTATGATTATTTTTCGAATTCGAAAATTAAATTTTATTAGCGATTTTTTTATTAAAAATCTGACTACACCACTAAATTCAGAAGGTCCTAAAATAGTGTTAAACAAAAATGTATTCAAATATATTTATCAATAAAAAAGTTATGATTAACCTGGGCAAATATGCGGTAACAGCCAGGCGTGGCGAGCGCATAAAAGTTTACACATAAAATAGAAGGTAAAAAATGAATTTCCGCGAATCATTAGATATGTTTCCACAGCTGTATCAGTCAAGTGAGTACGACGTGCGGAATAAATGTTTTTAATGCCGAAAACGACCGTTCTACATCTAGCGATGTTATATTTACATATTTAAAATAATCTTTGAAACAACTTAATGCATCTTCACACGCACCTTCACAAATTTGTCTTAATATAAGAAAATCAGAGCCTTTCTCTAAAACACTTTCACATTTTCGTATTACACACCAATTTGTTTCGCCTTCTACAGCGCACAACTGTGCGTGAACATCACTCACAATTTGAACAGAATCCACTAGTGACGCCGAAACATTTTATAATTTTTCTATTCCCTCCGCTAGTCCGAAGTAATTGTTGTGAATAGTTTGTAAATCTCTTTTAACCTGACTATCTTGAAATATTTCCTGGCTTTTCTTGATTGCTGCAGCTTCTGTCGGATTGAATTTTAAAACTATCTTCTTTACTTGATCAAAATATTTGTTGTAGTAAAACGCAGCCTGCAACCATGTTCCCCAACGTGTAACAATCGGCTGTAGTGGTTCAGATAAATCAGGACACAGTTTGTGAAATAGTCGGGTACGTTTCGGAGACTTAAGAAACACTGCCTTTGTACTAGCAATCAATGCATTTACTAGTGGAAAACATGTAGGAATCGTTTGTGCCGCAAGATTTAGGGTATGGAGTTTACACATTAAAAATAAGAAGTTACCACTGTGTTCTTTAAGAGATCGGCCCAAAGGACGCATGTTTGCGGCACCATCACTCATAAACATTAAAAGTTGCTTAGTTGAAACTTCAGATTTGTTCAATGAGTTCAACACTACCTTTAAAATCTCATCGGCAGTACAATTTATAACTCTTTTGGAAGCAAGTAAGACGATCTGTTATTTCGTCCACACACAATCACAGTTTTTTGTCTTTCAATCTTTCATTCTTTTTTCTATATGTTCACGAGTAAATGGCACTACATTTCGTGTCGATGTCCAACTAGGTAATTTACAGTCCGCATATTTATTCCAGAAGGAGACAAATGCTTTTTTGTCTAGTAAACGACACGATAGATTACAAAAAATAAGAGTAACACATAAATCAAATGTAAATTTTTCTTGGTCTCGTATGCCACTTTTTGCAGAAGAATGTTGTTTGCTTTCGATGTGACGTTAACAATGGCTTCTGGACCAACACATTAAAGGGATTTTACAGACTAGACATTGAATTTTAGCGCCATCAAAAATTAAGTCCGCCATGTCCACTATAAAGTTTTTAATTGTCATTGGTCGTTTTCGCGACGTACCTAACTGCGACATTTTTAAAACAAACATAAACGTACAATTACGAAATAAGTTACGACAGCCTACATATATACAGAACTACTCGCATACAGCATCGATTTAGTACAGACGCTGTGAACGCGTGAAATAAATGATCGCCGACTCCGCACCGCATATCTACTACACTGACTGTTACCGCTGTTTGCCCAAACTAGTTATGATAGAATCATCTTTCAAACTTTAGAGTGCATTATTTTATAAATTCGCTTCTTACAACATTTACTGGCCAAGGTAGATCAAAATTGGTAAAACAAAACAACTAAAAATTAAGTAAGCAAATGCAATTCCTTATTCAGATTTACTTGAACAATTATCAAACCTAGTTTGCAATTACTCAACCATCAATGAAGTTAATGAACAATTATTCAGTAACAAGCAGTGTCACAGCCTGCATTCGATTTCATTTGTAAATTATTAATTTCGACGTCATAGCCTACTTTGGATATAACTTAAATCACATTTATATATTATATATCTTTTGTATGAAATAACATTTATTGTTAACAATTAAAACTTTTTTTAAGATACTGCAATATAAAAATGCTCTACATAAGAGTAAAGCGAGATTATTCAAAAAACCAATGTAGCTAGGAGGTATTATTTATTTCTTTAAAATTTGTAGATGTATTATTATATTCACTTTTTTAATTGTAATTAGATTTTTTTAAAATAGTTATTTGCAGTTTGGTGGAACTTAATAATAGGTTTAGTTAATTTTTAGTTGTTCTTTATAAATATTTATCTGTCTTGGTCAGTAGATGTAAGAAGGGAATTTATTAAATAATGCACGGGAAAGTTTGAAAAATGATTCTCCCATCACTTTTTTATTAACAAACATATTTGAATGAAATTTTGGTTGATGCCATTTCAGGACCTTCTGAAATCAGTGAATAAAATGTTACCATTTTCGAACTCGAAAAGTAATCACAGTGTGCCTTAAAAATTTAGATGAACTTCCATTTCAAATGGGTCACACTTAAATCGATCGAATTAGAGCTGATTCTTGATCTATCGCACTGCGACCTTTTCAGATTTGCTGTGGTTCATGAATTTTTGAATTGTTTATGTTGGCGTTGCCATTTTCACCACCCTGTACGTCACTTTCCGGCTTTAGAAAATTTAAGCCTACTTCTGAGAACTGCATCATTGCAAATCCTGTGCTATAGCACAGTACCTAGACGGTCTTCGCTTCCGATCGACAAAATTTGCATGTTATTGAGTATACAGTATCCTATTGTTCCTAAAGCAACCTATTATTGTTTCCGCGGACTCTTTACCTAGTAGGGTTGGCTATAAGTTCTGGCCAGTATCAAATTTAAAATTTTCTGTCGCTGACCTGGACTATTTTCCCACCAGTCTTGACATTTTTTTTCTTTCTATTATTTAGTAACTGTTTCAACTGTCGAGTTTTTGTCAACAACTGACCAATCTACTCGAGTTATTTCGTCTGCTTTGACGTCTCTTCTGTGACCCCCATGTCCTGGTATGACACAGCTTCTTTAAAATTATTATAATCGTTAAAATTTATTACTGTTATTTACTTATTGTAAAGCATTTATTACATGGTTTTGGTTACATTGTTGTATGTTGAGATATTAAAAGGAAAAAGCTCAGTTGTTACCTATTATTGTTGTGGAAATCTATAGATTCCAAGCTGATTACAATAACCAGTGACTCCTATAAATAACATACGTCCTCATGTAAATTAAAAGAAGCTAGAAGCAAATTCTTCTTGCTTTCTGAGAAACAAAGACAATAATGGATCATTGCGAAATATACCACACACATATATATTTTTTTCTATCCGACAAACATCAGCAATACAATATTTCCCATCTTTCTTTCCTATATAAATTTTATGTTGTAAATCAAGAACGGTGAATATATTCTTGTTAGTAGAGATACGTGTGGCTCTCCTGCATGTTCCCGCTTTCGACAAAATTAAGCGTTTAATGTCGTAAATCTCGTTCTATTGTGCCGGTAGGTCCTAACCAGTCTCCACTATTAAAAATAAATCAAAATTTCCATTTCGACAGTTCTTATCGTTACAAAAGACCAGGTGTTTATTGCCTAACATGATCCTAGTTAGAGGCGTGATATATTATCGATTATTTTCTTATTGTTGCGCACATATTGTTCGGTCTGCTAGAAAGGTGATTAGATGTGTTTAAGTACCTGTGGTATTTCTAAGGATTAAAAAAAATAGATGATTCATCTTAGTTTTCGAGGTACAAATGATGCTGTACACAAATAAAACTAGTTTCATTTGCAGAAGTGTATTTGTTGAAGGTGTAAACAAAATAGCAAACCTAAAAATAGAAATAACGTTTCACAATTCTATAATAAATCAAAGAAAACGAAAATCCAAAATTCTGGAAACATTCCTACTTGTTTCAGAAGAATTTTATTGTGTCTATCGCTATTCATTATGAGTTTCTAGATATCTCTAAAAAAGTTGTTTACTTGTTATTTCGTTCGGTTTCTATAGCTCTATTATTATTAAAGCGTGACAAACGGTTGCACCCGCAGAGCACTTGAGAAGGTATTTCGAATAACAGTTTCTGGAGTACATTTACCTATTGTGGACACTGCTAGAAATTTAGGATTGTCAATGAATAATTCTTTTAGATATCATGATCAAATAAATAAGAATATTAAATGTGCTTATATAAATTTAAGAAAACTTTTTCCACATAGAACTTCCCTCCCGATTGGTATTAAAACAAAACTATGTGAAGCGATGGGGTCACAGTTTACTTATTGTTCTAACATTTATTACTAAAGCGTGACAAATGGTTCCACCCGCAGAGGCGCCATGAAAGGAGCTGTGTTTAATATGTACATACAATGAATCGGTTATTATCGGTTGTTCGGTGTGCGTGTACTATTTATAATGTTCGAGAAACTAGTGGAACCGTCCGGGGTGTATCGCGCAAAAGTAGACACAGTATTAATAAAGAAATAATAGATTGTTACCTTTTATTGACGTATCGATGACCACTGCGGTAATGTGCGACTGCCATGGTACGGCGTAGTATTGCAACATAAGCAATGCTTCCATTGTCGATTCGGTTAGGCCTCGATGACGGGCTGAAAACGTTCTCGTATACTTTGCAAATGATCGTTCAGCATCTAATGTAAGATTTGCGAAATTCTAATACTCCTGTATCTCTTCTGTGCAGTCTTGAATTCCAGATATAGATATAAATCCGGATTTTTATTTAAAACTGCACGAAACTTTGCGCGACATCTAGTCCTATAGGATCCATCAAGCTTTCTGGAGCGGCTGCTAAATTGTTGATGTTACTTAACGAGTCTTGTACAGATAAGTGAGCATTTTCTAACTGCGAAATAGTTTGTATCACTACAGAATAGTTTATGGAAATGTCATCTATTTCTTTTTGAACGTCCGAATCGGAAAAAGTGTCTGACTCTCGCGAACTGCTTGAGAATTAGAAGAATTATGTTTGAAAATGACATCTTTCACTTGGGACTAATATTTGCGATAGTAAGATGCTGCCTCAATCCATGTTCCCCACCGCGCCAATACAGGCTGAGGTGGTAGTGGAATTTACGGATACAATTGCTTGAATACGCGGATATGTTTGGGAGATTTCACAAACACTTTTTTAATAGATGATATTAAATCAGTCACCCTAGGATACTTGCTTCGAATTGTTTTCGCTACGAGATGACATGCGTGTATGAGGCATGTTATGTGAAAAAAAGTCGGAAAACATACTTTTAACATCCTACCAGCTTTCAGCATTGTTGCGGCTCTATTAGAAGCTAACATGATGATTTGGGCTCCTACGATACAAAATTCTCTTAACATACTTTTTATTATGTTTAAAACGGTTTCGGCACCAGTTCTTTTTATCCTTTTACTGGATAACAACAAGGAAGCTGCTGAGCTATTACGTTTTAAAGGACGCGCCACAATATGAATCACGCTGTGTTTCTGAGCATCAGTAGTTTCATCCGCATTGAGCCAGATTTTTTGATTTCTCAACTCGTCTTTTATACAGTCTTTTACTGTAAAATAAGCATCGTACTCGGCTTACAGATGTTAATTTAGAAAACACTTTGCGCCTATGTACTAGTGATATTGACCCCAATATTGATCATCTTGTTTCTCAGCTTCAAACTCAAGTCTCTCATTGATTTTCATTTGATTTTTCTATCTTTTTTTGTTAATTTGCTTTTTATATGTTTGATTATGCTATTATAATTCTAATAAATAAAAAAATGTGTGAATTTTTATCGCCTTTTTATTCACTACTACCTACTTATTTCTTACCTACGGCCCGCGACCTGATTAAGTCCCGAAATTACGCCCTCAGCTAAGCAAAGGTTGTCCATACCTGGTCTAAAGACTATGGGCAATCGTTAATAAATCATGGTATGAAGATGTTCAAACAAATTGGACGAAAGGGGATTAAGCAAACAACGTTAGATATTTTAAAATAGTTCTTTTATCACACTTTTCAAAAAATGTATAGTTCAAGTAGGTTTTTGTAAATTTAAAAATATAAAATTGAAATTTGTTCCTGTACTTATTAGACAACCTTTATATATCAAAATAATCCTCTTATCGAGCTCTATCACATATATGAAAATAGCACCCTTTCAGGGGTAGTTTAACTCTCTTAGAACGAGATTGGGCCGATAAGATAAATACTTTCGAAGATTTTTTTTTAATTTTCGGGTTCGGTTTGTGAATTGCAAATTTGAGATGAGAATAAGTTTTCCTCTAGTAAATGAAAGAGGAGCATTAGATGAGGTGGCGATGCTTCTTAAGCAGCGTTTATGAATTTGGTTCTAATACTTACGAATTCATAAATTACCACGTGTTAATCTTTCTTACCTTCTTCGGTTTGGGAGTTAATCAGTTCGCTGGTGTTATTCGATTCGGCTAAAAACAATAAATCATATCATTGGAACAATTCATAATTAAAATTTTTTTTCATTAACAGTACCATTTCCTCTTAGACCGGGCAGTAAAATAATTTGGTTGCCGGGCTGGTAATAAGGATGTCCATGAGGTCTTTGGTGATCCTCTGCGTATACAAATCATACACGATATTGGTTCAAGATCTAAATCAATTTTTCTAAATTCATTTTTCAGATGAAACAAAAACCGCGGCGGGTTTAACAGACATATCCAACATTGCTTCATAAATTTTTGATGGTACATGATGATCGTTATCTTCACTTTATGCTGAATGATTTTAATCAAGCGCTCGAACTGTGTGGCACTGGAACACTGAAACACTTCACGAGAAACCTTGCCAGAATACTTCACTCGTACTGGACGCACGTTTTGATAACCATCGTCAACAGTAAAACTGAACTATTTAGTTTTAGTGAAGTGTTTCACTGAACGATTTTGATAATGTTGAAGCTGAATTGCCCTTACAGACATGGTACAGGTATGGTAATGGTACAGGTACGTTAGAATAGTTTCAACACAATGAGGCACCACGACGTAATCAGCTAAGGGTGCGAAATCATTTAAGTGAAGCATTCCCGAACTTGTGGATAGGGAGAAACGCGCCGGTTGCATGACTACCTTGATACCTCGACTGGTCTGTTTTAGATTTATATTTATGGGGAATGGTAAAAGATAGAGAGTACCGAAAACCATACGGCTTTCGCTAATATTGATGAACACTCCGTTAGAAAAGCAACAAATTCAGTATTAAAAAGGTGTAGCTTGTGAATTAAACCTTAGAGAAGTTGTACTAGAAGCTTTTGCTAGTATTGATGGACGTTCCATTAGAAAAGCAAAAAATTCAGTTTTAAAAAAGAGTTTTTGGATTGATAATCATTATGCGTTGAAGTCAAACATTAGCCAAGATTTCGTAACTTTGAATGTCAATTTTAAAGACTTTAAAGTTTTATTACAGAAACACTATTTTTACCTTAGGATTCCCTTTGCCATATAAATTGTCATGTATTTCCCAGGGTGTTTCCAAAAACTGGCAACATTAACAGATGTTGCCTATTTCTAAATGGTTTTGAAGGATCTGCAATATGAATTCTCCTTCTATATTCTACGCATTTAAACAAAACATTTTCCTATTTGCTATTCTGGCATCAGATACGTACTTTTCAAACTGAAAGACTACTTCAGGTTCAGTGTTGAAGATGATAGCTTGGTTACCGAAACGTGCGTCCAATTTTAGTAGTGTTGTGGTAAAGGCGAATGTAAAATGCTTCACTTTAAAATTGTTGATGATAGCTAATTAGCTCAGTTTTACTGTTGATGTATGATATTGCTTATCTTTTGTCCTTAGGTATTGTTATGTTCAATATTTATATCGGAAATCAGCTGTCAGTCTTAGACGGTTAGGGTGTTCAGTATAGCCACCCGATAGTAATGAAAGTCCCTCCAGCGGGTAAAAGCTATTTTTCGAAAGCCACAATTTTCCCCACAGGCCTTGTAGGGGGTACTACAAAATTAATTTAAGTCCAGATAACGAGAATCTTGTGGAACAAGGACAAAACCATTCTTCTTTTTATTCTCCTAATTTCACAAATCTTCAAAATCAATGTAAAATTCTTCTACAAAAAAACAACAGGGTAAATTCAGAGGTATTTCTAACAGGGTTTCGTAAATTAAATGTCTATGGTAAAGTTACTAAGTAAATCGTCAGTTAATTTGTCATATTTATGTTGTCAGTTATATTTTAAAGCATGGAGTTGTCTAGTTGCGTCATCTAGTAGCGTCACCACATTCATTCTCTCATGCTACATCTAACAATAACTTTATTTATCAAAAATTCCTCGTGAGATTATATTTGGGTAGATATCATCAAAATGTGCTGTGGAAAGAAACAATCGCCATCGCGATTAAAATAAAGCAGATGAGGGACGCCAGTAAATTAATCAATTCTGGTTAGACTTTCATCGAGTTAACTAGCATTTTGACTGCAGTGTCAATTTAAAGTGTTCGATGTAGAAATTGGAAAGTAAATTCAGAATAGAAGAGAAGGTTCGGTTAAAACGGCAGATTTCCTGTAAATAGCATTGGAACAAATTCAAGGTTAGTTTACGTTTTCAGTTTTAATATTTGCTGATTTCCATTTATTAATTCCAAGTTCATAAATAATTACCAAAAGAGTATCAAGGAATACTTGCGAATCCCACAGACGAGTTATAAATTTAATGAATTGACAAAATTTTTTTACAATTTTCTCTGAGATAAAACATTACAGTATCTTACCTGCGCCAACTTTCAATAATAATAGCCAGTTCACGAAGAAGCCTATCTGCTTCTGGTCTCGAATAGTCCTCTCCTTTCAAACAATTTTCCTAAACATTATTCCGATCTGAAAGACGTACAATTCAAAAATAAGTTAACAATTGTACTGGGCAATTTTAATCCGCATCTACATATGTAATCAATTACGTTGCAATTCAGCTAAAGTATTTTGCAACATTGTAGCATGCTAGATTGCAGCGTAAAATATACCGAACCAATTTCGCATCTTTAACCATTGTATCGGATTTCATTTTACAACCGCGTATACAAGCCTAATTACACGTTGCTACCGTAAACATCTAAGAGCTTATATGTACGAGACGAGATGCACATACCCATAGGATCCTATTAAAAACTTATTCGGCTCAATTCAGGCAAACGCAACTAATTGGTAGCCTATAATCGGCCGTTTTATCGTAATTTTTCACTTAGCGACAAATAGCCGTGGCCTTTTCAACACAAATTGCGGTGATCGGTCCCCGGCTGCTGTAATGAGACGTGTACGAAATTACTCTCGCTGGATATATAAGTGATTAGTGAGAGGAAAGTCGGCCGTAATTTCACGTGATGGATACACAAGAAGCGGCAAAGTTGTAATACGTGTAATGACGTCCACTTGATCTTTAGGGTCACGCTCTCCCGTCGACCTATGATTCACGCGTCCTTAGCGTTAGGAAATATGGAGAGATCGAATTATATCTACCGTTTCATTACTTCAAAGAAAACCCAAGGGATGTACATCTCACTTACAGGTTAAAATAAAAAATAATAACAATAGCTATAATATGGAATAATAAAATAAACCGTAGATTTGACACATAGATTATGTCAAGTAAGTAAAAGTTACAGTTATTCATAAGTAACAGATCAAATCATGGAGTGTTTACCAAATCTATCAACTTATTTAAATTACAATTGAGGACTTTTGTCGAACTTGTTGCCGAATTACTGAAGGCAGTTAACATGTCAAGTTACTATTTGATTAATTCGTAACAGCTGTCTCGAGAATTCATGGATTTTCATTGTCAACCGTATGATCGAGTGATATGAGCAAAAATTGTAATTCTTACATGCCTGTTCTATCCCTGCTCTCGAGAAGATATTTACAAGTACCTACTTTAGCCGCCTATACACCCTAAAACTAAAACATGTGAAATATACGGAAAATAACCGAAAAAGTCTCTTGTGTACATAGCACGAAACATAAAACATGTTTCCGCTTTACCGTAATAAATCAATAAGAGATGTAAACCTATGGTCTTTGATCTTCATTCAACAAATTTGTGTTATATCCGGTTTCGTTTTCTGTGTTGTGCTACACTTGACGACTCAATGTTCCCGTATCTGTAGCTTGTGATGTGCTCCTTGAATCTGGTACCTATCGCTCGTTTCGTTTGTCCAATATAGGTCTTATCACAGTCACTACATGCAATTTTATAAATTCCTATCTTATCCTCTGTGCCAAAACGAAATATAAGGTGTAAATCTGCGCTAACCCTAGTTTTTTACATGTAATGTCGGTCCAGTGTGGTAACATAAGCTTAAAGCTTGCTATAACCCCCAGGAGCCTTTAATATGTAAGTAAAGTGTATAAAGCGTGCCATGGCTTTCTTACTATCACTACGTCGTCGTAAATCGTGAAGCGCAGTTAATTGTGCACTCAAAAAAAACGATAATACCAGGTGTGAGAAACATAATCAAGGTGTCCCAACAAGAACGGAAAATTAAGATTCTAAATAAAACACAATTTTTTTGAGAAAACGCTGTAATTTTGATTTAACCATAAAGTGACATGTGAGAATTACGTATGGAACAACACATTTGATAAATGCTTTCCTCGTCTTTGCTGGCACATTTCCTTTCTTTTGATAAAATTTTCAATCACGATTTGACATAACTGTGGTTGGATTTCAGTGACACAGCGTCTATTTGCCTCCTCCAAGGCTTGAGTGGTCGTGAGCTTGTTGGCGTATACTTTTGATTTCAAAGAAACGCAGAGAAAAAAGTCCAAAGCGATAAATCGCGCGATCTAGGCGGCCAATTCAAGTTTTTCAAACAGGAGATTGCACGAATAGGGAATGTCTCGTACAATAATGCAATTCTTTCACATGATGTATGTATAGCAAGTGACACCGTGCTAATGGAACCACAAGCCTTCAAGATCCATACCATCCATCTGAAACACAAAAGACTAGATTGTCATGCCCCGATACCGTTCGCCAATCTTTATTTGTGCATTTCCAGCAGCGTCTTCGAAGGAAAGTGGTCCAATGATATCTCCCAAAATCCACACCAAATAGTGACACTTGTGGGATACGTTTCTTTCTCATGCCTCTCATGAAACACATGTGGGTTTTCGGCATTCCAAATGCGGCGATTTTGCTTGCTTTATTGCCATCAACATGAAAATGGGGCTCATCGCTGAAGCTGATTTCGTTGGAAAACTCATCGTTCACTTGGTGTTGTTTAATAACCCAATTGACGAACTTTCTTCGCTGTGCATGGTCTGTAGGCATGGATTGTCGAGTCAGATGAATTTTGTAGGCATGAAGATACAAATGTTTCGTGAGAATACGCTGCATAGTACTTTTCTTGAGGACAATGCCGAATGGATGTTCCTAGACTTTCGGTGATTTTTTCTACTGAGCAACCTGGATGCATACGTGTCGATGGTCTGTCAACAGTGATCGCCCCTATTTTCCAGGATTTTTCGATTACTCGCAGTTGATGCAATTGGGAAATGTTGTTTGCCAAAAATTGGACGCAATTTGCGAATCGTGCAATCAAACTTTCACCAATTTTGAAATAATGTTGTTCATTTGTTGGCTCAAAAAATGTCCCGACTATTAATCTAGAATTAATCTAAGATTCTTACTTTAGTTTCAGTAGATTTGAAAAAAATATGTGGTGGCAAAATAAATTTTTAGCTCCTTCTAAATTGTATTACATCATTTTTTCTGTTATTACAATTGTTCAAGTGCATATAAATATCACTTTTTTGTCCAAAGATATTCTTATGTGAAGCCTCTTCCTATTCTGTTATTCCATTTATCAGGGTGGCCCTTTTGTGGACACCGATGGGAATCCTGTCCAATACTGCGTATATTCGTTGCTTCTCTGGTCAGTTTGCCAACTCTACCGATTCCTTCGGTCTATTTGTTTGAAGACCCACTCTAGAGTGCTTCGTACATCTTTCCTTCCAACCTTTTTGCCCTAATTTTCTTTAAATTCTCCTGGACTACGAAAATCCATCCTTTAGATCTATTCCTTCTCCTTCCTTTAGCCTTGCTCTGATTTATTATACTCTTTGTCCAACGATTACTTACTGCGCATTCCTCATTTGTTCTACTTAAATTTTCCACCGTATGGACACCAAGTTTAACATCCAACATTTCAAACCCATGCACTTGTAACCTTAAAGGTCATAGTTTATCCTTACACTTTTAACATTTTTCCAAAAGTTGTGCTACAGTTTATTCAAATTTTTCCAACTCCTTTGATTGTTTAGTGATCTAATACATATATGCCAATTACCTTAAGCATCCTATGAATTCGTGTATAAAGCTATATGGTTGCATATAGTCCTTAAATGCCTTTAATTTTCTCTCCAGATCTTTTAGCCTGGAAGATACCAACTTTTTGACTACGTAATCTGCCAAGAGAAACATCTTCTGCAGGTTTGATTTGTTACATGACAAAATTCTTTTAAATCCACGACATTAAAATAACTGTACATCAGACAAAAATTCATTCTAATTGTAAAGAACTATACTTGTTAATTACAAGAAAATTAAGAAAAAATAGAAAGTAGAGGAGATTTTAAAATTAATCAAAAGCCCATCCATACCTATTGCAGGTTTTTGAGCAGCTATACTTCAATTGTTAGCTGCTTAAAGAGTAAAACAATAGCTATTGATGGTATAAGTGAGCAAAGACGAATTTTATCCACGAAAAAATAGTTTAGCGTACGAGGCGAAGCCTAGTGCGATAATGTTTTGGAGTGGATAAAATTTCTTTATTCACGTGCATCATACAATATTCTTTCCAATTCCCCTGAAAAATTGTTACTTGGGTAATTCATTTATATAAATGTTAGTTGTACTATAACTAATGTGATGAACACTTAAAGAAGGAAAGTTGGCTCTGCTTTCGTCAGGGTCAAGTGCAGTGGAAGTTCCAGGCCTTTCATTTGAATTTACATCTGCTAAAATTTGTCGTATCGTGGATATTTTTTGGGCAACTGATTCGTCGATATAATGTTCTGCCACTCTAGAAGACTTCCACCCTCGGTGCCTTTTAAGAGTTAATAAGTTAGCTCCTGCATTGGCTAGTAAATTTGCGGAAGTCCGTCAAAAACAGTGCCCGGTATGAAGATCATAATTTGATAACTTCAAATATTTCGCTATCATTTGTGGTATTTTTGCAAAAGTGTTGAAGCCAATAGGTTGCATTGTGCACTTTTGATTCCGTTAACAGAGAAAAAATTTTTTGTGTGGTACGTTTTGTGGACGTAAATTTTTGTACTTCTTGTAAATTTCTATTAAATTAACTTGATGGTCTTCATTGATAATTGTAAATCTGCGTTTCTTATTTGTTTTATTGTCCGGAAGCGAAGTTATTAGAACAGACTCTTTCTCATCAATATCATCAACTCGAATTTTGTGTAGTTCGTCAATTCCGCATCCGCCAGCAACACCCATAATTAAAACTACTTATAATGAATGAAAAATTGGAAACGTATTTCAAGGGTGATTATAAAAATTCTTACCTTCATACATTAGGGGCCTCGGATAAAAATTTGTAGAAATCTGTTTTTTCAAATGATCGAGACTTTTTTGGTTCGTAACCTGAAGTCTGTCTTTTTATAAAAGCGATGAGCTTTGAAAACCTGCAAAACTCCATAGCAGTTAAATCCAATTTAAAATATTTAGATTGACTTACTTGGAAATATCAATACTTTCATTTACGGATAGCGTTGCGCTGAGCATTGAGTAACGACACCATAAGGAGGACACCTTTACTTTCTTTGATTTTTCTGAGAAATAGGCTAGCAGTATTTCCTCGTTAACAGTTTTCACATTTTTTTTGTCTTCCATTCACAACATTTTCGTACTCCTTTTCGTAAACTAATTTTGATTTTTCTGGTAATAAATTGGATACTGCAATCGCAGCTTGATTCAGAACATCTTGTGGTACGATTTCTTCATGGTTATTCACCATTTCAAACACACTTTCAGACTTTTAAATCAGCAAATTGAAGAATTTGCGTGAAGTGTCACATATAACAATCCAGCAAGCATCCACAGCAATGAAAATTTCAAAGGTAGTGCGAATTTTATTTTTTTTACTTTATTCGTGTTGTCAATAGCAGTGTGATTAAACTATTGTTTCAATAATGAGATTTAATATATAAAATGAGTATTTTACTAATAGGAATTGGAAAAAATATTTTAGATTACCTTTTAGAAGGCGTACCAAACTTTGATAAACAAGTCAGTAAATGAGGACAAAAATAAAAGTTTATTGTTTTTTGACTTATATGGCACAATATGACTCAAGAAACTTTAGTTATATGCTGATTGTTAATAAAAAAACATTCATCATTCCACCGTGATCCTAATTAGAAAAATTATAGCAATTTTAGAAGGTTGAGTAAGGCTTGAGGGGAAGGGGATCTTTCAACCTTTTATAGGAAATTTCAAAGGAAATGTAGCTGAAATTTGTTGATTGAGGACCTCACATGGGCACATTTTATGTCTAAGTATTTGGAAGCTATTTACATACACAAAAAATGCATTTCAATGCAACCTGTCGTCAATTTTTACTACTGCCGCAGGACGTACTTTACCAATCGAAATAAATAACTCGCTAGCCTCTTCTTTATATACTACACTATGGTTTTTCAAGATGTACTAGCATGTCGTTAAGAATATTATATGCATAATATAAATATTTTCGAAAGGTTAATCATTTCTATTGTCTCACACAGACCACATTTTATTAGCGGTTTTTTATATAACACGATAAACCATAGACATACGTATAACGCACTTAACATCACATATTTCAACATACCTACGTATGTTAGGTTAGTATCGCGTCTGCTATTGCCCATAATTTACTAAAAGAACAAAACAACTGTAAGTCCAGATTATTAGTCACGTCTCCTTAGCATCAAATAAATATCATTGTGAAACAGTGCAACGTTTTCACAACGCTGGAATTAAACGTAAACTGTAATACATTTAATCCTTTTTTCAAACTTAATCTAACAAATACCTTTATAATTTACAGGTGCCGTAAATGGTACGGGTGAGGTTTCAAATTGAACGCATGTTAGTGAAACAGGCGAAGAAGACAATGTAAGTGATAAGTTTTCATAATTTATTGTACATTTGTTCCTAATTATCTAGCTAGGTGAAGGGATATGTAATAGTAGCACAAAGTAAAGGTCACAACTTTTAATGAAAATGTCTTCTATTAAAAACTAACATTCTAAAAGACAGAAGTATGAAGTCTGTTGCATGATTACCTTCTAACGTAGAAATGGAATTCCCACTTTCATTTATGTCATCGTACATAACATATGTTGGAATATAAATAGCTCTTAATCGTAAACATTTAATAGCTGTAATTATATACTACCGAATACAAAAATAAATAGCCGATTTATCTTTAAACACATGAGAGGTGAGAAGTTCAAACTTTAAGGGCTTTAAATACGTTACACGTACAACCTTTTACATTTTAACGCCAAATGTTGAGAAGTAAAGGTTCGTAGTATGATGAAACTGATTCTTTGCTCTAGAGTAAGTTGATGGGAACATAGCATATTAAACGAAAAACTACTATTATTTCAATTTTTGATAGCGTTACAACGATTTACACAACAACAACGAGGAATAAGACTAGGGTTACCCTTTCAACAAAAAATGGTTTAGCTTTGGATAAAAACCATTGACTTGACGTGGATGTGTTGACGTCGACGGTGTTGTGAATGCGTTGTCGTATACTTCGAAAATGATCGTTCGACATCCAGTGAAGTAAGATTTGCAAATGTCAGATATTCCTTTTCCTCATCTGGGCACTCATGATTTTCAGTTATAGACCGAACCTTTTGTAAATCGGGATTTTTCGTTAAAATTGCACCAAATTTTTAAGCAACATCGACTCCTATAGTGTTCGTCAAGTTTTCTAGAGCGGCTTGTAAATTGTTTATGCAATTTAATACGCCTTGTGCAGATAAGTGACTGTTTTCCAATTGCTCAATAGCTTGTGCAACTTCAGAATTGTTAATGGAAGTTTCATCTATTTGTTGTTGAACAATGTTCGTTGACAATGTTCGTCAATAACGAACATTGTGACTTGGGTTCCTGTGATACAAAATTCTCGCAACGAATCTTTTATTATCTTGACAATTAGTTTTCTGAATCTTTTTACTGGATAACAACAATGTAGTTGGTGAACCATCACGTTTTAAAGGACGCGCTACAACATGAATGACGCTATTTCTGAGCAGAGTTGTTTCATACGCACATAGGCAGATTTTCTTATTTCTGAACTTGTCTTTTATACATTCCTTTACTGTACCTTGCACACGTGGCAAACTGTATCGTAATTGCATAGATGTTGGCAGCTTCCATGGGGGAACGTACTTAGCCCAGAAAAGACGAAAGTGTTCATTAGATACTAGATGTTGTGGGATGTTGCACACACTTAACATAAAAATAAAATCATATAAAAATTGCCAGTATGGACTACTGTTTCTTAAATTCAATACATGACGTTTACTTTTACAATGTTTTCTACATTTAAACCTATCGCGACTTAGCAATCTGCTATTGCATATTGCGCAATAAATATGTGGATTTCTGTATTCTAATCCAGGGAAATGCCTGAGATATTTATTCACATTCGAAGGGAACGTTACATCCTTTGGGCGTCCCATCTCCGCGTACTTATTTGGCGTGCAGCGTGCAACGTACTGTCGCTTTGAGCTCTCTCGCAGTACTGTCGAGATCGAATACGAGTTGAAAATTACCCCTACCCACGCCGCTACTGCCATCCGATACCACCTTTTTAACAAACTCTTGTTATTATCATCTTCGGCTTATTTAGAGATCACAGCAAAGTTTTGAAAAAAAAGGTAAGCGACACCCTAGATAGGAAACTCAACGTTAAAGAATTCAAACGCCTAAGGAATTGGGCGAGGGATAATTTTCATTAGTTCTAGTGTTTGTTAATAACTATATGTGATAATCTCTTAATATAAATTGTGCTGCTGTAAATAAGTGTCATTCTTAGAGCTACGAAGTTCCAATGTCTAATCATAATACGAGGGCGAATCAAATATTAACCGGACTTTTGTTTTAGAACATTTATTGGTATATTTTTAATTCCGTCATCAAAGAATGAATGTGGTCGCGTCTGCAACCAATTGCGCATGAACGTTTCTACACCTTCGTCGTCGTCAAAGTGATGACTTCCCAGTTCTTCTTTAAGCGGCCCAAACATGTGGTAGTCGCACGGTGACAGATCGGGACTGTAGGGCGGATGTTCCAGTGTTTCGCAATGAATTTTGTCCACGGCAAGACGGTTTGCTTTCTGATCTTCAGTCAAGAGGCGAGGAACCCAGCTTGCCGACACTTTTCCGTAACCCAAATCATCTAAAATGATTGATTGGGCACTCCCATACGATACTCCGACGTGTGCAGCAATTTCCCATATTGTAAGGCGGCGGTCTCCTTCAATCATCTCACGGATCGCAAGAATATTCGTCTCACTGGTGCTTGTCCGCAGTCGACGTGCATGGGTCTGATTTTGCACTGACTCTCGGCCATAGGAAAATTTTTTGTCCCAGTCGTAGACTTAGGTCCTTGAAAGCGTTTTTTCAGCGAACTGTGCAGTTAGTCGACGCAAAATTTCGGCAGGTTTTACGCCCTCCCACGACAAAAATTTAATAATAATGCGATGCTCAACAGACGTGTGCACCTCTTACTCAGACATGATGCTACTAACAACCAATCTGCTCTGGCGAGCCGAACCGATTTACTCCCCTCCACTTTACATCCCCATCCAACATATATCAACACGTCACGTTACTTACGTCACCTAGGGAGCGTTAAAAAGAGAAGTCCGGTTAATATTTGATTCGCCCTCGTAGTTTACAACAATAAATACCTTCAATTTTCATCCATTTGAAACTTATAAAATTACAACCGCTTATAATGCAATTATAAAATGCTGTTGCCAGAGAGCTTTATTTACACATATATTCAGTAAAACATCAATTAATTATTTTTGTTAGAAGGGACGTAGGTTTTGCGGTCGATGATATTATTTGTAGACCGAGGGGAAACCGACGCTAACATAAGATGCACCCCATCGCGGCAGAGATCAGAATCTGATACACCTACGGAAGAGAAACGTTTATATAAAATTCCTATTAACGTAGAACGAGGCCGATCCGGAGCAATATGTGTGAGGCCGTCGTCGAATTCTGTGAGATTCCTATCGATTGAGAGTATAAATTTCTGCTCATCGCTGTTTGTTTATTGTAGGGTTTGTCAAAAAGTGCCTCTATTTACCAGTTTACATTACCAATCTATATTATCATATCGAAAACACAGAACGAAGACGGAAAATTCGTCATCAGTCATGCAACGCAAAAATACTTATAATCTTAACACGTGCGTATCGTTAGCATTGCCAGTATCAGTAGTAACTGATCTTCTTTTAAATTATTTACCACCTCAAGCTACCAAAATCAGAACTTATGCATATAATGTAATTTATTTATATCTTAACAGTTACTCAACTGTGTCTTAACGTAGCGGAACTGGATTAATTGCTCTTCTGCAAACATAAAAATATCTCTGGCATTAAAAGTTGAAGCGGGTGTGTTTGTACCGTCAGCATTCCATGCAATCTAAAACGATTAGCACTCAATATTCATAAAGCTTAATTGCAAAACACACACAGGCCATCCGGTAATTCTGGAAATGCAACCGCCGAATGCCATAACTTTAATAAAGCGTGGAATAGGAACGCCGCGCCGTAAGCAAGGTAAACACAAACAGGACGGTTAGTTTACACGATGTCCTTGCAACCGAAGAGCATTTTCTCATTTAGAATCCCATATAGACAAATTGGTCGCCGCTAGACGCCGTACAACCGCATAATCGCACGTCTTTCCCGTTTAATTGCTTCGATCAATTGAACTCTGACTTAGAACATGCGTGTCGTTGGAACGTTGGCCTTTATATAGATGTAGAGACACTTCTAACGCATCATTTATTGACAAACAGGCGAAGAATGTGTATTCGATGTACTTTTATTTGCCTTCCGAACATTCCAAGATGATCTAAATGATTTAGTTTCTCTAGTTGCAATACTTAGAAGGGTAGACAAAGATACAAAACATCTACTTGGCGCAAAGTTTTAAACATTATTTAGTTTAACGCTGGATCGTTACTCATAAATTTTGATCTGTGTTTGTACTTTACGGATGTTGTAACAAACCACAATATTGTCGATATTATAAAGACAAATCTGTTATTCTAGCTGTTTATATCGTGTTCATGAATTATATTCTAAACATCAAAGTTTGTTATAATGAAAGAATCAAAGATTATATTACCTAGTATACTATAGACCGTCTCAACCTCTGTATGCAATATAGGATTTAATAGCAACAGTGTATCTCTTTCTATCCTTAGAAGCTCATCAATAACGCTACCTTTATTTCCGGTTGCGATGTTGCGATATCGCACTTTTATCTTTCTCAACAAATATCTATTTAATATCCGAACTGTTAAGGGTCACGTAGTTTTATATATTTTCAGTTGAATTATTTGTAGTTGTACAAGTCGTTCTGTTTAGAACCTTTCTATCACTTTCAAGAAGTTACAGGTAAATTGGATATTTTCCATAGTTCTTATAAATGCGATAACCTATGCATTTTGTTACAGTTTTCACTGCATTAATGACAGAACACGGCGTAAGGGAGAACAATTTAGTCCTAAGGAAAAACACGATTGCCAATGTATTCAATTATTTTAATAAATCTATGAACGTAAGTGCTGCTACCCAAGAAATAAGTAAAGCTATGGGTTGCTCAGAAGGTACAATATATAATATACAACAGAAGCAACAAAAAGGTTTATATTATCAAGCCCAAAAAAACTCAAGAAAAGGAAAGGCATACAAGCAAATAACCGATTACATATATATACATATATGCCTGTCTCACTAAGAGTGGGGACCGGCGATATCTTGGAAACTACAATAGCTATAGTGATGGGAAAAAAAATTTCATAACTAAAGTGGTAAAGAGAAATGCAATTGAAATATTTTTAAATTCCAAACATGAACGCTAGGGGGCGCAGTTGTTAGGGTCAAAAGTAAATTTGAAATTAGCTGGTGAAAGTTCTCGGATTAACTACGATTTTAAATGCTTTATTAAAAAGCTTAGTTAATTACGCACCACTCTGGTAAAAAACGTTTTGTCATATTGTGAATAATAAGTAGAGTTGCTCAATTTGCGCCAACAGCCAGTGGCGGGCGCATAAAAGTTTACACAAAATAAATGGTCAGAAATAAAATATAATGCGTGCCCAAACACTTACCGTCTTAAAAGTCTTCCGTGAAATCACAATGTATAATGTCTGTTAAATATCTGCAACATTAGATATGTTTCCACAGTTGTTTCGGCAAACCGAGCGCGGCGTGAGGAAAAAGTGTGTTTGTATGCAGAAAACAAACAGTCTACATCCAGTGACGTTATATTTGCGTAATTAAAGTAATCTTTGGAACAACTTCTGTTTCACCTTCACAAATTTGTCTTAATGTGCCAAAATCAGAATCTTTCTCTAAAACACTTTCAAACCTTTCTAGAACACAAACATTTTTTGCGTCTTCTACCGTGCATACATAGCTGTGCGTAAACATGTTGCACTATTTGCAGAGATTCCACTAACGACACCGAAGGATTTTGTAACATTTCTATTGCCTCCACTAATCCGAAGCAATTGTTCTGAATAGTTTTTAAATCTATTTTAACCTGACTCTCTTGAAATTTCGACTGGCTTTCCTTGATAGCCGCAGCTTCCTTTGGATCGAATTGTAAAACCACATTCTCAATATTCTCAAAATATTTATGATAATAAAACGCGGCCTGTAACCATGTTCCCCAACGTGTAAGAATGGGTTCTGGTGGCTGACTTGGTAATTTGCAGTCCGAATATTTATTCCAAAAGAAGACATATGCTTCCTTGTCTAGTAAATTAAACGATAGATTACATGCAATAAAGGTAACACAAATTAAATTTTAATTTGTCATAGTGTCGTGTGCAATTTTTTTTTAAGGATGTTGTTTACTATTTACGTAACGTAGACAATCCCTTTTGGACCAACACATCAAAGGGATATTACAAACTACACATTAAATTTTAACGCCATCATAATTTAGGTCAGGCATTTCTGCTATAAATTCTGCAACTTTGTCCAACATTGGTCGTTTTCGCGACGTAGGAAACATTTTTAAAACAAACGTAGAGCTACGAAATAGTATTTACGGCAGCGTACATGTATACACAACAGATCTGGAAATTATCAGTAATAATTTCCGTATCAGTTACAAATACATATCTACTTAATAATATCGAAACCTATCTTAATTGGCAATGAAACAAAGGGATTTTAACCTTTGCTCTTTTCCGCACAATGTTGTATCGGTATATCTTTTAATATGTTTCAATATGCGCACTGGCCCTTAAAGATTGCTGCTTAGCCGTTGAATGATAAAAAATGTCGTTTTCTAATGCAGAGGCGTATGATATATGCAGCGTATTTTCAATATTTAGACAACGCGTGTATTGTTGAACGTGAATATGCCGTTAAGTATTCAGAAAGAAAACATTTCAGCCGAGAAGTATTCTAACGTTTGGCGACGCGATTACGTGAAACCGGGTATGTTCAATCTCATGGAAATCATACTAGAACACGTGTAGCTAGAACTGAAGCTAATGTGCTAAATGTCCTTGCATATGTTGAAGTTTGCCCTCACACAGGCACTAGAGAAATGTCTTCCGTTGTAGGTATAAGTAAGTCATCAATTCATCTCACCCTAATAAACAATGCGTCACACCCATACAGATTTTGACCATAGACCCAATAATTGTAATTGATGAAAAAGATATCTATCATAAAGATGCTGCCTTCCTACATTGCGTGTTGTGGACTGATGAAGCTACGTTTGCTAATGATGGGCCGGTAGGTTTGCATAATATGCATTACTGGTCCAGAGAAAATCTTTGTTGGATGAGAGAGGTTGATCATCAACGTAGCGTTTTTCTTATCTGAATGTGAGAGAGTCATCAAAAAGAAGGATTATTCGAATTAATGATTCATTGAGTTAGAGTTTTTATTAGATTCTAAAAGAACTGGGAATCGTAATTTATTGGTGCTAACGTTGGTTTTTTTTGTTCTTTCGAGTACAACGGATTAATTTTAAAACAAATGAACGGATACTCTAAAACTGTGGCACTGGAACACTGAAACAGTTCACTAAAAATATTATTAAATATTGCATAATTTATTTGTCTTATAAGGTTAGTTTTTCACTTAGCTTGTTAGTTAAAAAAAACAGTCTTGCTGCTGATGATGATAGCTTGGCTATTGAAACATGCGTCCAGTACAGTCTTGCTGCTGATGATGATAGCTTGGCTATCGAAACGTGCGTCCAGTACCAGTCTTGCTGCTGTTGATGATAGCTTGGCTATCGAAACGTGCGTCCAGTACGAATTAAGTGTTGTGGTAAGGGTTTTAGTGAACTGTTTCAGTTAAAACAAATGCTCCTAAATATTGTACGTACGCGATCGAATCGTCGATTTCCACAGGGTATGTAATATGTAGAGAAAAAACTGTATATGTGTGCAAATTCTTTGTAATTATTTAATCTTTTAATGAATGTTTATGTATGTCAATAAAGAGTATTAAAATATTTACAGGTTTATTTAAGTAGTTTAAACAGTTTTATGATTTTTTAACGGAATTATATGCTCTCTTCTTTGGTACACAATATCACAAATAGTTTATAAAGTTTTATTGTTCCGGTGCATCCAATTTTTAATAAATATTTGACATCCTAAATATTAAATCTGTCTATCGCTGTGTCTATTTTAATATTTTCCACAAATTTCTATGAAGTAGTGTAATCACAAAATTTTAAAATATATTTCTGTTTTAATTATTGCTCATTCTTCTCCTTTAACTTTTTGGTGTTAATTTTTAAATTAATTTTATATCACCTTCTAAAACGCCCATAATAATGAACGGAAACAGTAATGGAACATATGATTGGACGATTTGACAACAGCGAACCGAATTCCCATAAGATGTATACTGCATACAGAGGTTCAAACGCGCTATAGGTTTCCGTCAATAAAAATTTACATATGTTGCTAAAATTTCGGAAAATGTAGTGCCAAAAAAGTACTATAAACTGTCGCCCCATTTCACTATTATTCAAAGGATGATACGATTGCATTTTAGAATTCAAATTAATTTCACGAAGAGGGTAGGTTAACCGAGCCTTCCAGTGGAAATGGCAACTTTGTTTAAAAAAATTGTTTCATATAATTTGTGGTTGTTTTATACAGAGTGAGTCGGGGGGAACGGACCAATCTCCAGGAGTATATTGTACACGTGAAAATAATGTAAAGAGACTCATACGCTCTTATCCGATTTTCATTTGTTTTCAAGTTATAGCGTAATTAAAAAAATTTAGGTAGCGCTCTTGTATATGGTCCAAATTTTCGCTTGCTCTCGAGTTAATACTTTATAACTAAAATGAAATTATCCTAGCATTGACTGACCATCCATGTAAAACAAACAATTAGGTACATTCAGCATTAAAAGCTTTTTCGCTTCTTATTACATACGACGCGTACGACCAAACTGCTTTGCGATGGTAAAAAATCTGTAACTTTCTTATTAATAGAAGTATAGCAGTGAAATTTGGCAGACATGTACAGAAATGTCTAAAATCTCAAATGAATGCAAAATTCTCCACAAAAAATTTACGATTGTTTGCTTAAAAAATGTTAATTTATGGTAATTTTAATAATAATGCGAAATCATTTTTTTATTAAATCAAAGTAAACTTTTCTATTGGTAAATAACAGTTAATAACAAGAGTTAAGTGTTTGTGCGTTATCTACATTTAAAAAACGTTAATTTATTGTTATCTTGATAATACAGCGTGTGAAATCAGTTCTTTATTAAATAAGAGCAAACTTATACATATTTACACAACAGCAATTAAGTATTTGTACGAAATCTGCATAAAATACAGCAACATTTGGTATCTTATTTTAGCAATATTCACTGAAAATTACGTTGTTTTACATAATGGAAGAGCACTAAAACAGAAAATGCTTTTACTCTAACAATTCTACTGTTTCCTCGTTCAGTTCAACATTTACAGGCGTATATACTTTTCCGAGACCGGATATATAGGGGATCTGATGTAAACAGTTAAGGTATGAAAAACGTCTTCGTTCGTAGCAGAACGCGAACATTTTCTTGCATGATGTAATCTGTATAATTTGTAATCTTTATTGCGCAATTCCTGGGCTTCTTCAGATATCTGTCCGAGTGGCAAAACTGCATTATAGCGAATTATGTTTTCCCCATAGATCAGGACTTTATGTACTGATGAGGGCATATAGTACCAATTATATTTGCTCACTTACAATTGTGCAGTTTCAAATACATACTGACCAAACTTTTGGGAGTTAATCTGCCTACCGCATGACATTGTTTATAGTATTTTGTGAAGCCGGATTAGCGAAAAACCTTCTAGCTGTATTCCCGTCATTACTGTTTCCACTATTTTGTCGTGGTTTATCCATTATCAGTCCACACTCTTTTCGAAATCTATCTTGAACGTAAGTCTTCTTTGCGTGCTTTCCGTTTTTGGTGGTTGCTGCCTATTTCTTAAACGAAATTTTAGGAAATGTTAAGAACTAACTCCATGAATCTTATCCACGCAAGCAGTGTTGAGAGGCCAAATCTAAAAGCGTTTGCATTTTCTTGTTTCTGCCTCACCCGATCCAGATCGTTCATTTCCGTGGGCTTGGCAAGGCACACAACACATGTTGAAGTAGAAGGAGTATGGGTTAGTACCTGCACAACTTTACCATCAATCATTGTAAACAAAAGCTCATGCTTTATTGTGACCCGTTTCTCATTTTCGTTACTGAAGTGCACAACGAGGTACGGATCTGAGCTTCTATTTCGTCCACAGTAGCTCTTGTTTTTTCAGGCGCTTCTTTTGAAAACTCGATTAAAATGGGCCTGCAATATCTCACAGAAGCTGGGAAGGGATTCTGCCAAGTTACACTCTGTGTTCATCAATAAGGCGAATTGGTACCAAGCAAGCGACAAATAGATTGCTGTCAGCTATCAGGGAGGTTTCACCAGGAAGAATTTGTTTATATTCACTTTGTCCTGAAGAACCATCACAGCCCCACTTAGTGTATAAACGTAACTGTGATGATTTTTGCAGGTCAACAGAATCGATCATCAAAATTCTCTTACATGTGTGATCAAGGAGCGACTGTAGTGTTACTTTCGCACTTATGTCAGTAATTTTAATTGGAGTTGGATAGCATTCAACCTTAGCATCCCTCAGTTTCTTGTACAATGGCAATAAACTGCATTGTTTAGTGTGCAAGCAGTTTAATAAATATTGGTTCCTGTTTCTTGTTAAAGGTATATCGTTGTATATAGCGAGAGCTTCATCCGGTGTAAATGGTTCCGCAGTTGTGTTGTTTCTTAGCATTTGCAGTAGAACCTCTTTCTTTTCTATTGATGCCGCGTATAATTTCAGCTTCAACGGTTTGTCCAATTGAGCGCAATCTTCATGCATATGAGCTATGAATATGATCCAATCCAGATTCGCGAAAGAGTTTAATTGCTTTACGTCTTTGTGTCGTTTCAGCTGAATTTTCAAAAGTCTTGCACGGTCTTCCACGTACCATTTCAGATGACGTCGAAGGTTCTTCCTTTACTTCAAATTGCACAAGCAGTTCACTGTCTAACCAATCCTTGTTATTTTTTAAAATCACGTCAACTTTGCGTGCCGCCTTTTTCTAACGGATTTTGAATTCAGGAAGTACGTATTTTTGAATATTCACGATTACATATTTCAACTAACGTTCGGAAAGGTTGAAATTTTGCCGAATATAAGTCTCAGCTGTCGAAATATGCTTCCCGTGTTCTACGAAAGCAGCTCACAAAGTACGCTTAGCGATTTTAAAGTTACTCATCTTGGTCAGCTAGTTCAGCTATTTTTCAATAACAATTTTAAATATCAAACAAATAACTGTAAAAAGCATTTTCTAGACACAGCCACTTATTAAATTTAAAGATATAAGTGCAAGAATAAAATTTACAAAAACCAATAAAATTAAATTTGTTCAAAATGAAATAATTAAAAGTTACAAAAGTTATATTACCAAGACAAATTGAAAATCAATCATTTATGAATTTGTTAACAAATTATAATTTATCCCAACACTTGAAATTCACAGCAACAAATTAAGTAACAAGATAAAAGATACAGGTGTAATAGTTCCCAAGCGCATGCTAACCGTTTTTAGCTAGCCGTACAATTAACGTAACATTTTCTTTTAGGATATTATGCAGGACATCCGAGACTATCATCAGTTTTGCCGGGATAGACCCTGATAATAGTTGAAACCTTCCACGAAGTTTAATAAGTCTTTAATTTGACACCCACTAATTCGATAGGTCATTACACAAGTACAAATCTACTAATTCTCTAACGCTAAAATGTAGAGCAAGACGAGCTCTTACGATCCATGTATGACACTTAAAGCAGCAATACCAATTTCACGTTTTAATTCTACGATGAATTAACTTGATGATTTTCAGTTGCAGTTTGTTAATAAGGTTTGAAACTGCGGTACAAAATTGTTTCGCTATAAAATTTAAAACAAACATCTGTACGTTAGACTTTGACATTTTCTGAGTAATGTGAGCTTATTTTCGGCATGAATTGTGAAGTTTTGTAAAAACCATTTTTGGTCGGATTTCAACCGCGTGGCCTCATAGTGCGACGTACCGGCTATCTGAATCAATCCTTTCTGGTTCAAAGATTAAGTTCACAAGGTAAAACTCAACACTCGAGGTGCACTAATTCAAGACAACAGATAACAGCGACGTAGACTTCTCTAATGACAGAGGTTAGGAATCTTTTGAAATCACAATATAATAAAGTATTAACAAATAAAATTATTGACAAATATTAATTATTAGTAAATTTTACTTATCAAACTTGTTAAAGTATACTTGTTAACGTTTAAGCATCCTATTTAATAAAAATACACCAACAATTGCTAAGCACTTAGTTTTATTGTTAATACAAATTATAACAACGGATTAAACTATATTTTTCTTTATTTACGTTAACTCTTAGTCAATCAAGTGCGATATACTGTATAATACAGTGAGTTGTTTCCAAACAAACCCTTATAAGTATTGGTTGATTTGACAAATTATATTGAGACAAATGCCTCAGCTACAACTACAACTACAGTTTTATATTATCTTCAATTTAAATTTATTAAGCAAAATTTAGAACTGTATAACTTCTAATCACAAATCTTATTAGCTGTGCCTCTTATGTGTTCTTGTATATTTTACTTATTTGTAAGAAGTTATCCGCAAGCCAGTGTGCTCCCGTTAGAGGCTTCATAGCGAACACACCCGATTCACCGTTCGGGATGCGCCGTTTTCTGTAGCGGCGGAACAGTAATATAGCAAACGCTAAGGGTATTGGCACACTCCACACTTCACAAAATGTTAATAACCGATTGATAAGACATTCTGTTTGGTATGGAGTGTGCCGATACTATTAGTGTTTGCTCCTCTTTAAAAAGAACAATGAATGCAAACAGTATCATCAAATATGATGTACTTGGGAAGTTTCCTAAGCTTTTAAATAATTTTCCTATAAGAATCAATTTTCAGTTTAGTTTCTTCTAATTACTTTATTGTACAAAGTAAAAAATTGTATGAATGAATTACACACACAGCACCAGTACCATCAAATATACATCGAGTTCATAAACCTTCAATTTACTTTATGATGTGGAAATTTAACTACATTTTACAATTTAAAAATAGAGAGTGTATTTCCAAACAATTAACAATGTAAATCCACCAAAATTAGATACACTACTACATATTCCTGAAATAAAAACTAAAATTCTGTTGTATTATTTACGAAACACATCTCTGTTTCTTAAAACAGTTCTAGGGATGCAACTGGTGGTACAAATACGAATGCTTTAACTAGATTTGTTTAGAACAGGCTTGCATTCAATTCAAATATTCTCCCGTCTAATTAAATATGATAATTCTTTATTCAGTTGTACATTGCTACGTAAGAGAGTCGATGCCATAGAATAGTGCACGTTCATGTTATGGCATCAACAGATTGTGTCAATCAATAACAATGGAGATACCTGGACTACAAGATGTACCGGTTGATAAGTCGAGATTGAAATTAATGTGACATCTGCTCAGCTACCGTTTAACTAAGTCATTGTCTATTGACCTAAAGTTACATTGACGACCAGGCGCACAGCCTAATAAAATATTCAAATTAATCTTATACAGAATTATATACAAAGGAAAGTAAATAGTAGTATGTAAAAATAAGTAAGGAAGTATCGATTTTGTTTTATTTATAATCTAACAAGCTTACGACATAATAACAAGCAGACCTATGACGGAAAAATGCTAAATACGATAGCAGTAGAAAAACGGTTGGAAGTGTATAAGAATCGAAGGGAGAATTAAACTTTAGAATAAGTCCAATTTGAAACCAAAAAAAAGGTTTACATAACAATTATGAAGCAATGATGATATGCTCATTTCAAAAAAAGAATTAAAATTATATTTAAAGCTAAATCAAGAGAATCTGGATTAATGTAGCGGTAATCTAATATCTTCCAATTGAAACAACAAAGAAGCATGGCAAAAAGAGGTAGATCAGTGGATGTTAAAAAAAAACAAGATCTAAAATAAAAAATAGAGGAAATAAAATATGAACTTATAGAACACAGTTGAAGCTGCAATATTGTGCGGTTATGAATGCCAGGCAAAAAATACAATGCCGGGATACTTTTTAAGTTTTTACAAAAATAACGAAAGAAAAAAAGATTGGTACAAATCATTTTATTCTCTTTCAAAATAGACGCCATTAAGATTTATATACTTTTACATGTGTGCAATTCTCGAAACATTTTTTCCACTCTGAAAATTGTATCTCCTAACCATGTTCGCACACTGTCCATGAATTTTTTGTTTGACATTCCGTAACAAAAAGAAGTCACCAGGCAACAAATCAAGTGAATACGGGCAATGAGTCATTAATTCGATGTTTTTTCCTTCAAATAACCAATTGTTTAGCGTGTTCTGTGAGACGGCGGATCTGAGTTGGGCCGGCGCGCAGTAGGGATCGTCAAGTCGAGTCCAAGTTGGGCCGGTCATTAAAATAATCCTTGCCCGCCTTATGAGGGGATTTAGGTAATCAAACCGAACGTAATTTAAAAGGTATTATTTCTTTTCAAATGAGTTTAATGAATATTTGATACATAGGTACTAATCAATGAGGCGCATATCTATAAGCTACATATTTACCAAAACCTAACACTGATATTTCGCCAGTTTCGCTTTTGAATCATTTTTCCTAAATATTCTTTCCTTTTTTGAATCGCGAGCCTTAGTTTTTTAAAAAATTTATTGGCGGTGTACATTTTTACATAAGTTTCGGCTTGTACATTTAACAAAACCTCTACAAAATCAAATTTGGATGAGCGCAATAGAAATTTTCATTAAACTTGGAATGGAAAGACTCGCATTCGTTTGTAGTGCGGGCCATACCGCCTGTAGAGCATGCCCAAATATGGGGAGGAAATAAAGAATCTTCATCGATATAATAATTGTCAACCAAATAACCCAGAAATTCTACAATTCTAGGATTATTGTCTTCAATATCGAACAGTTTCACAAAACAGCTTCATTTAGATTCAAAAATTGTAATCCAAAAAAGTGCTTCAATAATTTTCCCACTTGACTTTCGCGAATATAATTATTCACTAAACCTAGTGATTGTATTTTGCGAAACCATGCTTGACCTAAATGGAATCGGCAACCAACAATATGAACATTTGGCTACATTTTTGTTACAGCCGTTTCATAATCAATTACCACTGTTTTAGGCCGGAATAACAAATTCAACTCCTCACATTTTTTTTTGCTAATAACTGGTATAATTTTTATATGTATTGTGAACATTTGATGAAAAAATTTTGTACAAAATTCAAATGTCATCCATATAAAGCGAATCGATGGAACATAGAAATTTTAAATCTTTCTTTGTTTTAGGGTTAAGCTCGTCCAATCGATCAAACACTTCACATTGAGTTTTTGGAAGTTGTGGCACACTTCTTCTTGCATTCCACATATTTTTTCTTACTCGTTCCAAATCGTGAGATACTATTTCGTCAAAATTGTTTCTTCTAAGCTCGTCACAAATTGTTTTCGATGGTCTTGCCACCAAATTGCCCAGAGCTTTTCTTTTAGCACTGTTACTTAGAGCCTCCCTTTGAATGTTTGCTTCTAAATGATTGTGAGTGGGATCACTTTTTATAACAACCTGGACATCAGATTCCAATATCTATACTTTAGCACAACACTTAGATTTCTTATTTACGCACCTCCATTGACATTGTCCACTTTTTAGCTTTTCAGCTAAACAAAATTTTAAATTATTTATAACAAGTAACTACTTTCCTTTTTAACTTAACATGCACTTTACTTCCATCTTGTTAAATGAACGGACACAAATTTATTTTGTGTGTGCAAAACAGAAAGTACAAATGACTTACCTATCATTATATTAACCCCTTTTAACTACCCTCTCTAATCTCCTTAAACTGATTTGCTCCCACCGGTCATTGACCCAACTCGGACATTGAATAGGTAATAAACCTTAATTTCTTAATTACCATTTCCTCGCCTGGGATTAACACAGGTATGCGGCCCAACTCGAACACACCCCTGTGAGAGGTGGCATTGTCGTGATGAGGGATGACGTTGTCGATAGTTTTTCCTGATTCCATCGATGACGTCTGGCAAACTTTGCAAAATTACACATTTAATTTACCATTTGTAAAATATCCCGTTGATTTTCATTCTCGACTTGAAATTTCTATTAAGATCTGGAAAAGTGATACCATGTGGCTATTGTCGATCTGGATACAATTGTAAATATCTTAAAAATACCTAACATATCTCGTTTCTTTTCGTTGGTGCAAGACATTTTGCTGTTATTTCTTCTTCTTCTTCTTATGGTTCCTTCTCCCATCGGAGGTTGGTTCTCATCATAGCTATTCACATCTTACTGACCGCCGCTCTGAAAATGTCTATTGAGCTACAATTATACCATTCTCTAAAGTTCCTCGGCCAGGAAATCCTTCTCCTTCCTATGCTTCGTTTACCTTTGATCTTTCCTTGTGATGGTAATATGGCTTAAATATTCCAGCATTCTTCCTTTAATGTTCGTTAGGACTTCGTGGTTCTTTTTTAGATGTTTTAGCACTTCGGCATTTGTAACTTGTTGAATCCACTGAATCTTTCAAATTCATCTATAACACCAAATTTCGAATGCTTCCAGCTTCTTTATATGTTCCGCTATCAGTGTCGAGCTATCCATCCCATACAGTAAAGTAGAGAGCACATAACACCTCACGGCTCTTAATCTCAACTGCACAGAAAGATCCCGATTAGTGAATATCTCTTTCATTTTTACAAATGATTGTCCCGTTGTTTCAATTCGCACCCATATTTCCTTACTTTGGTCGTTGCTCTCATTTATCCAGGATCCTAGATACTTATAGTTGCTGACCATGACCAATTGCGTTCCTGCTATCGTTAAGATTCCTCTTATATGTTGTTTCTTTGTGATAACCATAAACTTAGTTTTTTTCACATTTATTTTTAGACCCCACCCAATGCTGTACACATTTGTTCTGTTTACTAGATGTTGTAATGATTCAATGCTGTCTACGTATCGTATCGTATGTTATTCAAAGTTTTTCCGTTCATTGATATACCGTGTTCTTTCTTTGGTAAAGCTTCCTAAAATGTAGCCTCACTGTATAAGTTAAATAATAATGGGGACAGAACACATCCCTGTCTAACCTCTCTTTTTACATATATACTTTCTGTATCAGTGTTCTCCATCCTTAGAGTCGTTATTTGATTCCAGTATAGGTTAATTATAATTCGTATATCTCGGCTGTCAACATTCTTTTCTCTTAGTAGGTCCACCAGTTTCTCGCGTGGTACTCTGCCGAATGCCTTCTCGATATCAATGAAACAGACGTACAGATCCTGGTTCATATCTAAACATCTTTCCAAGTCCTTTTCGGAAACCAAACTGGGTATCGCCTATATCTTCCTGTAGTTTCATATATAGCCTTCCGCGTATTATTTTCGGGAATATCTTGAGCGCGTGGCTTATTAATGATATTGTTCTGTACTGGGAACTTTCTGTCTCATGTAATGTGTTTGGTAGTATGATAAAGGTGGGGAACTACTCCTGTTTTGTAGATCGTTGTGAAAAGATTTAAGAGTACATGCAGGATTTCCTCGTCAATGCATTCAATTAACTCGGCGGGAATCTCTATTACTAATGAACGATAATTGGAATGTTTGACAATTTGAAATTTCATAGCCACCTTATGTAATCTTAAAATGCCTTCTTCGTTAATTAAAGGTTAATATTGGAAACTTTTGTAAACATATTATACATGGTTGAAATAAAAAAAGATTCTTTCTAACAGTATCAAAATCGAATATGGCGCCGATAAGAAATGAGGAAGTTGATGATGGCCGGAAAGAACCGCAACGTCGTATCGAAATTTCGATTACACCATTAGAGAGAAGATCGCAAGTGGCTTTGAGAACATGCATTTAATTTTTCTCTAGAAAGCTAAATAAAGGTGCGGGAGGTAAAAGAGGAAAATGGGCTTCTTTCGTTTTCTTTATCTCATTTGTCACAGGTCCATTTCTCTTCGGGGTCACAACAAACACAAAATTTAACGGCTTTAAACCTATCCTATATCCTCAGTAATAAGCGAGACCTCCATGGTGTGGGTCGAAAATGAATCAGTTTGCATACAACAAAAATGTAAGCTTGGAATAGCTTTCAAAACCAACTGGGTCGTTTTGAAAATGATAAGTTTATGGAAAGGTAAATAGTTTTCAGAATTGAAATATAAAATCATCTGTAGGATACACAATTTAAATACTTACGTAGTTAGTAACTATGAATTGCAGAAAGGCAAACTCTGTGATATGCTCATGCAGAAAGTACATATGTATGTACTTGAAACCTATCATGGTGAACTATTTATTAATTTATAGCAATAGCTTGTCATTTCGCTTTGAAAAACGTGGATATAAATTCCATTCAAATATAAGCCATTACACAAATTAATACTCTATTACTGTCTATGGATTAAAGAATTATTTATTATGAATGTACCAGATTTTTGCCCATGTCATTTAATCTTATTTATCTCAGCTATCGCGCAATCAGTTCAACTACTTATACCAGAGTATTATACCCGTCAAGAGCCATTAAATAACCCGTTTCAGAAATCAAAGTTATAATTAAAATATACGTGGACGTTAACACGGGACTAATAAAAGGCAACAACTAGCTTTACCCTTGTGGATACGGGCATGTAACTTCTTGCCGCATACTGTGTGATTAATTTTTCTTGTTGATGCTAACCAGAAAACAATACAATTAAAATAGCCGTTACGGAACACAATGCAATACCGATTAAAATAAGAGAAACTGCGCCGATATCCATCTCCGGAAAGGTATTTAGCGAACGCTTTATTACCATATTGTGTACTACACACTCGCAGTTAAAGTTTGATCTTATAAAGGGAATTTTTCCGAGAAAAAAAACGTCTAATTTATTGCTGTTTTGTGACTGAGGCAAACAATACCTCTTCCATACACCAGCCTTTATACCTTAATAGGTGATTATTCTCTTCTATTGTGCCCTTAATGCAGCGCTGTGTACGGATGGAACAATGTTCCTCTTACCATATGTTTACATACTCACTTTATTAAATATTGTACTATCACAGCTGCCGGTGCTTCTTGTTATTTACATTTGTGGCACTAACACTTTGTGTCTCTGCAGTTTTATTACTTTGCTCTTCGTGATTTAGTACTAGGAATAAGCTACTAGGTTATTGGACAATATTTGCTTAGTAAGTTAAATAAATGTAACGCTATGAATGAATAATTTACACCACGTTCTACTTTAACCTTCAAATGCGTCCGTTAAACTTCACTTTTTTGTGTGTCCTCATGGTGGTAAGAAGAAAGGATGAAATTAGTTTCTTTATATCCATATGGTCCAGAATTTTTTTCGTATCTTTTTATTTCTCAAAAATAAATGTCTTTAACCGTATTTTAAAATTATGGAATAACATTTCACTAAATTGGAACGGAAGATTATTATGTATCTTCATGCCCATACACATGGTGCTTTTACATGAGTATCAGTATGCCGCTTAGGTCCGGTGGGAAATTAATGCCTAGAATTTTAATTTTAAGCTGCTTGCTCAGTGGAAGTGACCCCGATAAAGTTTCAATTCCGGTAAAGTATGAATAGAATTCAAGGTAATATGTATTGTTTATGCGTATTTAAAAATAAATTACCATAGAATTGGTTTAGATTTCCGCATTATCTTTACAATCGCCCACGAGTACTGGAGTATCAATCTGCGTATGCTATTAATTTGACGTTTTAAAGGAAGTTAATAATATTAATTACAATTGAAAATAAAGTAGGCAATAGGTTCCAGGAGGACACCAGGCGTTACAGGCAATAATCTAAACCTAAACGTGTGTTTTTAATTGCTTTCAATTGGTTGTACAAATGGTTATACAAATTGGTATCGTTCCGACATGTATCAAGTTAACTATTTGAGAGCGACACCTCTGATAACCATAATTTCTAATTTTTGTATAAGTGTGTCATGTTGAACACAATCAAATCATAAGAGTCTGAGAAATTGAAGAATATAAATTCGAAGAAGTCAGCAGGTACAAATACCTAGGTGTAATGATAACATTGATAACTAAGGTTCGACAAACGAGTGCGACGTCAGAGGCGTATCGAGCAAAAGTGGGTACGTGAGATACAGTATTATTAAAAAAGAATATATTCATACCTTTTATTGACGTATTGATGTCCACTGCGACAAAATACTACAGCCACAAGACGTCAAGACGTCAATAAAAGGTAAGAATATATTATTTTTTGATAATACTGTATCTCACGTACCTACTTTTGCGTGATACGCCTCTGACATTGCACTCGTTTGTCGAACCTTAATGATAACAAGTAATGGGAAAGAGAAGCGGAGGTTACTTAAAAAATAATGCAAGTGAACAGAGCTATACATGCCAACAAAAAGTTATTTAAAAGTAAAATACTTGGAAAAAACACAAAAAAAAATATATGAAACAATGTTTCGACCCAAAATAATGTATGCTGCCGACGAAGCACAACTACAAGAAATTAAAGAAGACATAGTAAGAAGAATAAAACAGCAAAGAGTGAAGTAGTTAGACAATATATGCAATAATGGAATGGGAACCAGCAAGAAGAAGGAGACGAGGCAGACCAAGATCGAAGTGGCTAATCGAAGTAAAAAAGGACCCCAACAGGATCGAAATTAACAAGTGGAAAGACAAAGTAGGTGACAGAAAAAACTGGAAAAAATAGTTGAAAGGATTTAAAGGAAACAGGGGATTGATCCACCCGGAAACGGATTTAGAGAGCTTCTTATATATATATATAGAGCTTCTTATGTATATATTTATATATATACATATATATATACCCTGTTATCCCCTGTTATATATATATATATATAATAACGGGATAAATAAACTTAAATATGAACTCATTAATTATTAAACTACATAAAAATAATCCTTATTTAATTACATTATTAAAGAAATAATCTAATTATGCTGTAGCATAAGAAAAGATTTCAAGAAAATTATTTTTTTTATATTACACATCTTTATAGTCTTGAAATACAAATATTTTCTTTAATAGAGAGTGATTTTTGTAAGAAAACGGATTTTCTTGATGCATGAAACCATTTCTTTGCATGTTTGTACTTCTAGGTATGTACTTACAAACGAGAACAACAAAGCCTCGATTGCAAATTACCCTAGTGTTCTGGCAGAACTTTAACAGACTCCCAGGACCAGGGAGCCAGTCGACCTGATAGGGAGGACACCCCTGGGACCCAAGTCAGCCTAGGATACAGGTTTTGCCGGAAGAATAGAAAAGATTCGTAGTATTTTCAAATCTTTTCTTAAAAAAAAAAATAACACAACTAAATTCATTACTTTGCTTTTGAAATGTTGTTTATTTAATACGTGAACATTATTTATCTAATAAAATTGTCAAAATTTTTGTTTTATATATTTCTACATACTGTCCCGCCCTAGAAATAAATTTTTCCCATCGAATTGGGAGCTTTTTTATTCCATCGTCGTAAAAACTCGAACGTTCGTGTAGCCATTGGAGCGCAAACGCTTCCACCGCTTTGTTGTCGTCGAAACGCTGGCCTCCGAACGCTTCTTTGAGGGGTCCAAAAAGATGGAAGTCACAAGGTGACAAGTATGGACAATAGGGTGGATGTTCCAGCGTTTCCCATCCTAATACATTCACTTTTTGCATCGTGACGTTAGCCACATGAGGCCTGGCGTTGTCATGCAGAACAATGACACTTTTAGCCGATTGCTTCTTCGTTTTCCTTCGAAATGACAATTTCGATGCATCCAGTACTTCACAATAATATTGCTCATTAATTGTGCGTCGACCGTGGAGAAAATCAACGTGAAAAGCACCTTGCCGATCAAAAAAAACTGTTTCCATTACCTTTCCGCGTCTTTGCCTTCACCGGTGCCCTTTTCATGCCCTCCAGAAATTTTTTTTTGTGCCATGCAAACGCACGAGTTCTTGACAGGGTGTTGTTTCCGAACTGTGTTTGTAATCGCCGCAAAATTTCAGTTGGGTTCACCTCCTCCTTGACCAAAAACTTGATGACAATCCGCTGCTCCATGGAGCCATGCACTTCTTTTTCGCTCGTGGTTCCTTTTGATACTAAGGGGACCCGAGAGAGTTGCGGTCGGTACTCCCCTTTCCCTAATGGTACAGGTTACCTGCGCATCAACCCCTTCCAGGTCTAGAAGCCCTCCGGAATTTTTAAGAAAATCAGCCCCGTTTATATTTGATACACCCTCGTATCAGGGGAAGGCGCAACAAAGTTTGGTGCTTTTCTTAATAATGCACCCTGATCCCTGCTCTGGCTGGAAGCACAGTATAACATCTAAGGTTATAACTTGTGGATGGACAAGTGTTCCAAATACTGATTCTTTCAAATTTCTTACGAAAATCTATACTATTATTATTAATTTTAGCTAAAACCTGTACTACAACAATTGAAAGCCGGCGCACTTTTCACTTGACAACCAGTTGAGGTGTATGAACTGCTTCAAGTTGTTTCTTAATAGCTAAGCTTCGTATGTACATACTGTCTACAGTAAATACCGATTGTACCGATTAGAGTACAAAAATTGATCACGACAGTCATTGAGCAACCTCTCTTATTTACCGATAAATATTTGATATAGAGCATGGGTCTCGACATGAAATTCTAAGTGACCAGAGCTCTGGATCGCCATAATTTATGTGCTCATGTCCGCAGGAAGGTTCCAATTGTTAGACTAGCGCGTGTCCGCATTAGTTTGTGACAATAAAATATAGACGTACGACAATCTAAATATGGACACGACGACGTATTAATCTAAAAAATTATCTCGATTATAATGCCATAAAATGACCGTTGAATTAATGACACGGACACGGAGACAGACCGGAGACCCCTTTCGCACTCTACCGCATGTATACATATACAGGGATCTAAAACGTGATAGTATTTTAATGTACTTTATTTTACGACACGGGATCGGGCATTTTAAGCAAATAACACGTCTGATACACAACTGTATCGTAAAATTGTAAATTACACGCTCGTTGAGCCACATTATCGGCGTATGTGTGCTGTTGCGCTTTCCTCAGAGAAACGCACGGACCTTCTTAAATGCAATTTCTATCAGCGCATACGCCGCAGTCCATGTGCATAATTAATGCATGCGAGAGTTAATTTGGGACCATCCAGCTCGCCGTTCCTCGAGGTGATCTAAAACAGCAAAATGCGCGTTTTATTACCACCTCGCAATTAAACGGGCCCTATATATAGGTGGCTCACCTCACATAACTTATACAATAAAGACTTCGTCATGCACTGCCTTATATGAAGTTCGAAACAATAACTTACAAAATAAATAGAATAATATTTTAATTTTAAATCAAGCAATCACTCTTGCTAAAAGACGTTCTTACATATTCGCATACATACTCGCTAACATGCTACCTAATACTGAAGTTAATTGAACTCGCAAAAGTCCGTAGAAAAAAATATTGTGGAAAAAAGTTATTTAATAAATCGTTTCTCTCTGGGTAGCTGGAGGCCAGATACCTTCTCTGCCACTGTTTGTCAGCCATAATAATTGGATACTTTTTAAAATAAATTCACTCGAAATCAAATATCCGTGTAAGTGTTTGACTTTGGACATGTTTATTGTGGTATAGCCGTAATTAATATTTTTACGGAAATACCATAATCTTTTATTTTTCTAAAGATATTTGTTAAAAATAAACTGTTAAATTTAGTTTATGCATACAATTTAACATTTATTCGAAGTGAACATTATTTTGCTTCATACATACTGTAATGTGATTCCTAGTATTTTATTGAACATTTACTGTTAGGAGTATTATTTTATGTAATGTCCATGTTATGTGTATCGCGCTAAGAAATTCACCCAGAAAGTTTTTTTTCTAAATATTTCTATTTAGCTCAATTGCGAAACTTTCAATATGTTCTTATTATATTTCCTACTGCTCAAAAAACTTTGTGTGTGGTGCTAAATAAATCTTAAATTTCTTTTATGTTGAATTCTAACTTTTGTCTACTTATTTTCCCTATTCATTATATGTATGTACATGCTACAGTGTATGTAGGAAAATGATGTTTACTTCAAGTAGATGATAAAATTGTACCAAAAAAGATAAAGTTTACACAATTGCTTTAATACATTTTTTTAGCAGAATAAAAGTTTACAATATTTCGTCAGAACAACCTGAATCAAACTTGGCAACGATATCGATGGCCACCTTGTAGAATCTGGTTCAAGAGATACTCAATGGAATAAAATTTTAATTACCGCCCTAGCGTATAAGGTGTTATATATCGGCCGTTAAAGAAACCGGGAGATTTTGCAAAAATCTCAAATTATCTCAATTAACTCAAAAACTAAGATAAATAAGTATAGGGAATATTGATGAGGGCTGCCATGAATTGAAGGGAGATATCTAAAATCGTAATAATATACAGGCTGTTTCATTCAAAAAACTAAACTTATATCGTACGCAGCGGGAACTGAACGCCCTGTATACCTGAATATAATTTTATGTTATGCAGCATTTGTCTCCGAAGGTTTTATTTGAAAACTTTTTCTCTAAATTGCTCAGGAAAGAAATTGTCTTTCGTCCACCCACTAGGTGGATACGCTGTATATATACATATATATATTGTTATGTTATGTTCAACGTTGTATCTACGACAACGACTTCTCTCAGTTGTCATTTCGGTACTGACTAAATGTCAGTCTGGCCACTCGTTGGTAACTAAATATCCCTCTTGCGAGGAAAATTGGAAATATCTTCGTTACCATCCCCCCTCAGCAAACTGTCCTTGGTGCGAGGACATTATAATTTAAATATAAGTCCAGATAATGACGAGTGTGGGGTATCATGGACAAATCTACTCGTTTATTAATTTTTCTATTCACTTATTTCGTCCAAATTAATGTAAAAATCGTCTGGAATAAGCAACAGCATAAATTGCAAAGTACAACAGATAATATTTCATGAATTAAATCTTTATCTGAAAGGTTTCTGTAAATGAGCAGTGGATTTTCTCATTTAAAGCTTGTTGGTCGGTGACAGTTCGGACCACAGAATCATCAACAAACAACCTCCCGGTTAAGTCACTGCATTCGTTCTCGTATGCTAATATCATTTGATTGAAAGTCATCGAAAAGCTAGTTTCGATTTGGGTAATTTATCAAAATTGGCCGTGAAAAAAAACAATCGCCGGTCTTTCGCGATTTAAAATAAAAGAAAGATGAATGACGCCAGAAATTTTCATCAAACTTTATTCTTCTTTGATTGAATCAAAGTTTGTCGTAAATTCAATCCCAATATAAGTGTTCGTTTGTGTATTCAAATTCTTTATTAGAAAAGAGAAAAGGGTTGAATATCCAGAGCAGGCAGTTTCTGTAGTGGGTACATAAACAGAGGGTTTATATACAGTGGCATCGTTCGAAAGTTTCAAGGTTAGTTAATTTTCAAATCTTAAAATTCATTAATTTTATTTTACTGAGTTGGAAATTCATTCTAAAATTACCGTAAGGGTATCTAAGGATACCCCCGAACCCACAAGAATCATTTATTAGAGTTAAATTAGAAAATTTAACAAAATTTGAGAAAAACCCCCGAGAAAGATATTTCAATATATAATATATATATATATATATATATATATATATATATATATATATATATATATATATATAAATATGTTACCATTACTTTGATAAATGAGGGTAGTATGCATAATAACCGGGTATTATACATAACACCAAGCGCTTCTAATTAATTTGATAAATATTTTATACTTTACAGAATTAATCACATTAACGTGTTATTATGAATAATATGTATTAGATTCTTGTGGGGCACCGGGTGTCTTTGATGCAAAATTAAGGAAAGCAGTCGGCTTACTAACGTCGCTCAAAGAGAGCGGACTCAGTCAAATCGCACATGCGGGCCGAAAAACCTGAAAAAGAAGTATAAATACTAGGTATTTCAAAATACGATCAAAGCAAAACTCGTCCAAATTACAACTTTTGGAAAGTTGTAAACTAATAATCAAAGATATTGACGAAATAGCTTAACTCAAACACGCCAATTTAGTGTTAATTATCAGGTGTTAATTATCAGGTTAGCTCTTAGTTTTTCTTCTTAGTTTTTCCCACGAGAACATTGTAGCAAATCTTAGAGGAATTGATCGTATATGGTAAGGAAATTTGAAACTTTCCAGACTGAAAGGTCATCAACTGCGGATAACTGAAATGGTACTATAATTGTCTTGAACTAAGGCGGACATGCATGCATGCTTGCAGAGAAACAAAGCTGTCCTTAATTCAAGACAATTATTGTTTCAATTATCCGAATACAACTGTTTTAAATCAAAAAAAATTCCTAGCGTTTCTTTCTCCACTTAATGGCCATTATAACGCAAAACAATATTTTCTTAAGGATAGTAAATAGTTTCTTAATTCCAGAAAGCGTTTAGGTATTGTTCATAAATCAATAGTTTCATTTCCTTAAAATAAAACATTTTTTACTTAGGATTCTAGAAATGCATTTTATTTATATGCACATTATTGATTGCGCTTACCTTGTTTAAAACAGTACGACATATCCGTACATAATGCAGTTAATTATTCATATTGCTTGTGATTTTAAAAGGGTTTAAAAGCAGAGGTTATCTACAGAACAATGTTGAAACAACAGTGAAGCTAACGTACAAGTACACATGAAAAAAGTGTCTAGAAACAATAACCAAGATAAATAATGCTAATAAATAGCTCCTGGTATTGATGGAATTATTACTGGCAAAACAATATGAGAAGAGAAAAAGCATTAAAGCTTCTTACTCTTGGCCACATCTCTCAGTTTATGCCACTAATCTTTAAAAACAACAACTGAAATATTTCCTGGCGCCACGTAGTGCCAGTAGTTATAGTCACGTCCTCCTAGAGACAGTATACATACATGTAATAGAGAAAGGGATAAATAAACTTAAATATTAACTCATTAATTATTAAACTACATAAAAATAATCCCTATTTAATTACATTATTAAAGAAATAATTTAATTACACTGTAACCTATAAAAAAAAACTTTTTCACTAGCTCATTCACTTGCTCCTAATTTTAATTTTTAACTTTAGGTTTTTGTCCATTATTGTAATTTTTCTTTTATTGGATATCCTTGTAGCTGGCCTGGTGATGTGTTTTTTAAACACGAAATTGGTCGCCTAATTTCTCAATAGAACTTTGTGGAATCTGGACCATTTGTTCATTCCTACCTTTAATGTGAATATTTTTTTAACTTAAAACTAAATGATTTGCTTGGAAGAAACATCTCTTTCTCTTGGATTTTCTAACCCTAAGAAAATATTTATTTAATTGAAGTAAATTTCAAGAAAATTGTTTGCTTATATTATACATTTTTATTGTCTTGAAATAAACATATTTTCTTGAATAGAGACTGGTTTTTGCAAGAAAATCTATTTTCTTAATACAAGAAACCATTTATAATAATAATAATAATAATAATAATAATAATAATAATAATAATAATATAATAATAATAATATAATATAATAAGTCTTATGTGTCGATAAACAGTAAAACTAAACTGCGTGTGCATGTAGAGTTCCTCAAAATGCTTCAAAATGTTAACCGTTTTCTTTCTTCTTTTCTTTTCGTTCACATAGGTATCTACACAATGTTCTTGCGTTATTATTCTTTCAAATTCTTCCATTTTCCCTTCTACCCGTTGCTGTTTCTTTTTTTACATAGTCTTGTTGTTTCCTTTCTCTTTTCTTTATAAAAGACCTAGCTTATATGATAATTTTATCTTATTTACTAATAAATATAGATAGAAGCGTATACCGTATTGCTTGAATCGCTCGGTATAAATTGTCCTATAAGGGTATCGCGTATATATGTACGAAATTAATCCAGCACCACTTTTCGCGCGAAATTATAACGAGTTATGAATTCCGTCGGTTGCGAACGTGTGTAATTCGAAGCTATCGATTCGTGTGGCACGGCGACCAACTGCAACACCGATCCAACATATGTGATTTTAATGCCAGAAGTGGTTCTATACTCTCGCAACGACTCGTCTACGTCCGTTAAGCGAGACGGCGATTATTTAAAACGCTCTAGTTAATCGAATAAAGTTTTAAATAGAGCGGTTCGCATACGTATTACATGCTATATGAGAGTTTATTTATAGAAATTGTCGCATTACATCGATGCGAGAACGCCGTATGTTTATACGCCAATAGGTGATTGGATAAATTTGAATTTCCCAACAACTCTTCAAAATCGATGTAGATCTTTCGTGGAACACGTTCACACATTTATAACTTCTCGATATTTACGTATTGAAATAGTTAGGAATATATTATGAATTCTGTTGCTTCTACAATTACTTTGGAATAACAAGGAAGTAGAAAATGTTATGTTATGACAGGATGCATCTCCTTAAAGATTGAGTATAGAGTAGTTATTAGTAGGGCGCGGACCGACGGATGTCCCTATCGCATCGACAATGCGCTACAACATAAACGAACCCGTACACCACCTCTACACCGCTGCTCTGTTATGCAGTCTTACAAAGATTTATTGTAAGTTCGTTCGCGTTCTATCTATGTAACTATTGACCTACTTATTTCTTTCTTCTCTTTAATTTTGTCCCTAAAAATAATTTTGTTAAATTTAAGGTTGCTTAATTTCAATCTCTTAATACGATATTTATTTCTTTGGGTTTAAACAATCTCACAATTCTGTTTTATTCTTTTATCAGGTTTAGAGTTAGTTAAATGTAGGAAACAATATGTTTATAACTGTTCACACGAAACAATGAACAACGAACATTAGGCAGAACGTGGTTAATATATCTGCATTACTTTTTCTTAATTGAATTTCTAAATAAGCAAGTTGCTCTGCCCCACACTGTGGTACTAACTGATACGAGTATCTCAACCTCTAACGCATATGCATGCCAAAGCTGAACGATTGTAGCCCACCGATGCCGCGTGATTCCTAGTCAATAACGACAGCCCTCGATCCGCACCCTAGTTATTGGAACACATTAGGTTTGTTCCAACCATTGATTTCTGTACGGTACGCCTACTAGTTCACACATCGATTACTGCGCGAGTCAGATTTACATCGTTTGTGAATTAGTAAATGGTGTCGTAAATGTTGGAACGCTTTTCGGTATCGATTGTGCATCGATATTGAGAAAGAGAATGATTTACAAGGATGTAACATGCAATATGAATGTTTTCTGTTGGTACAGAGGCACATTGCGCACGTCAGTACAAACGGTTCGTACTTGATACGATGTACGGATACCACCGTACAATAACTGGTACTCGTATAATACAAAGTCAAGTTGGAACAGTATTGTTATCGTTCGTTTGCACTGCGCAGGTATCGGACGGTAAATTTTACTGTTTTATAAGCGTATTAGAACAAACCTATTATGTCTGTGGCGGTACCTATTCACTTGAGATTCAATACTGGGCTACACCGTTACCAACCATACTCAGGCTTGCGCACTTTGACGTCAGCAGGCTGTGACGTATTTTGAAGTAGGCCGTCGATCAGTCATAAACGTGTTTACATATTCAGACGATCTCTGCGTTTTGAATTGGTTTATCCAAATTATATTGGTTTTATTTAAAAATATGCTGTGTAATGATATTTCCGTACTTTGTTGCTGATACCTGTAATGTTTTTCTAGTGTTGTATAAGCGATAAAACCTTTTCTGAAACGATAAAAACGGGATATCCTAAAAACTATGGCGTCGGCTGTTTTCACACGTTCAGATCGTTTCTTGCGTTTTGAACTGGTTATCCAAATATATTGGTTTATTTTAAAAAATACTGTGTATGATATTTCCGTACTTGTTGTGATACCTGTAATGTTTTTCTAGTGTTGTATAAACGATAAACCTTTTCTGAACGATAAAATGGGATATCTAAAACAGTGGCGTCGGCTGTTTTCACACGTTCAGATCGTTTCTTGCGTTTGAATTGGTTTATCCAAATTATATTGGTTTTATTTTAAAAAATACTGTGTAGTATATTTCCGTACTTTGTTGGGATACCGTAATGTTTTCTAGTGTTGTATAAACGATAAACCTTTCTGAAACGATAAAACGGGATAATCTAAAACAGTGGCGTCGGCTGTTTCACACGTTCAGATCGTTTCTGCGTTTGAATTGGTTTATCCAAATTATATTGGTTTTATTTTAAAAAATACTGTGTAGTGATATTTCCGTACTTTGTTGGTGATACCTGTAATGTTTTTCTAGTGTTGTATAAACGATAAAACCTTTTCTGAAACGATAAAAACGGGATAATCTAAAAACAGTGGCGTCGGCTGTTTTCACACGTTCAGATCGTTTCTTGCGTTTTGAATTGGTTTATCCAAATTATATTGGTTTTATTTTAAAAAATACTGTGTAGTGATATTTCCGTACTTTGTTGGTGATACCTGTAATGTTTTTCTAGTGTTGTATAAGCGATAAAACCTTTTCTGGAACGATGAAAACGAGGTAACCTAACCTAACATGGCGTCGGCTGTTTTATATGTTTTGTTTGTGAGTTATACTTTGTAAATAAAAGAAGATAGTATTTACTTTTTCAACAGCAACAGATTCAACGACCGGTGAAACTATAACTGTAAGGTTAAAATATCCTAGGCTTAAAAAAGATGCTGTTCCAACTCAACTAACTGTCCGTTGCATTTGACAAAAAACGTGGAGATATTATTTAAATAGTTTTATGTTCTTACGTTATATTTAACAACATTATTTTCGAACACGAAGAGATGTTTTTAAATGTGTGTAATAAATGTTAAAAGTAATGCTAGATTAGGAAAAACACCACATAATAGGAAACCAAAGACCTTAATTAAATAGCATATCTGTAAATTTTCTTGCGAAATTGAACAAAATTTCGAATAACATTGCAATTACTGCATCATTTCAAGCTTAGTTTCTTCCAAATACATGTACAATTACAAATAATAATAATTAGTCGATTAAATATCAACCACAAATACATTTTTCACGAAAACGGTACTCGGTTACGTGTTTAGTTTTTGCTTTGAAACTTCATTTTTCCAAAATAAAATCGAATGGGATGTGAGGAAGGGCTCAGTTGACGACTGGCATCCTCTTTAAACCGGAAACCATTCAAAACTTTAAAAAGAAATGCAAAACAACGATTCTTTTACCGCTTAGGTTAATATCGTGCATGGCGATACATCACCAACCCAGCGTGACGTCATCGAAGAGCGCTCGTCCTTCTAGTTTGGATGGTAACGGCAACACATTTCTTGCCCAAGAATTTGCCAGTGGCGTAGCATGAAGGGAGACGAAACCTGGCCAAAAATATCGAATGGTATTCTGTATTAGTTACGAAATGTCTTACTTAATGTTTTCTTTAGAGAAAACATTACAGCAATAATACAATTAAATATATTAATGATAACAATAATAATAATACATGACTTATTCTCGTAATCCAACAATGTACAGCAATATAAATGCAACTAATGAAGAAGAAAGCACAAGGCTCTCTAAGTTTAGTTCAATTTACGATCGCTCTGCCATTGAACCTAGCATAATGAAAACATAAATAAAACCGAGGTATTAACAATTAACAATCCAAGGCTAAATAATTTCTATTGGAAAGCACACACGTGACATGAGTGAGTTACTGAACACAACTCACTTCAATGAACCCTACTAGTAATTCAAATACTTCATATATCTATGCTTAAACGTTTTATATAACACGTTTTTTTAAATAGTAATACCATTATATTCTTCCCAACAGGTTTTACACACAATTACAAACAAAAAAATTTTAAACCAAACATACAAATTTAGAAAAAATAATAAATTAAATAATTGATTTTTATTTTCTGCGAGACGAAGGAAAACTGCATTCATAATACAACCGAATATCGAGCTTTATTGAAATTCATACACATTTAGGAAATCAGAGATCTCGTTAACACATTTGTTTTCATGGCATTACAATAAAAAGTAAATGAGGATCTGAAGTTAACTCGATGAACAAGAAAGTTGCAATTGCTTAATGGCCACGCGCAGTTGATTCTATTACCTAGTAAAGAAAATAGAAAGGAAAACGACGTGATTCTTCTTATATAGAGATATGTACAATCGTATTTATTTCACAAGGCACTGCAATTACAACCCCCTATGGGGTAAAATCCCTCAAGCAGGAATTTAATGAATTTTAAAACCCTCCTTTGCACTGATTCTATGGACTTGCATAAATAGGAGACCAGATTAAAGTAGCATACTCCAGGTGAGATCCGATAAATGAAAAAAATAATGTGGATAGAACGATTACACTGTAAACATCTCTACAATGGCGATAGACGAAGCCATACATCTTATAGGATAGATGGAGAAAAAGATAAATATGAATCAAAAGCTACAGCCAGGACATTAATTGATGCAATCGCTTCTAGCATAGTGCACTCAATGTTGTACTGATTGGTGATAGGTTGTAGACATTTTGTAAAAATAAGGGTGGTACATTTAGAAATATTCAGCGACGATCTATTCATTCTCGATCACAAGAAGATCCGATCAATATCCTTCTGAAGCACAGCACCATCCATTGTAGCTAACAAAGTTATCGATGCCATTAATAAAAAGCAAGTACATTAGAAGACCGAGTTTTAAACCTAAGTACGAGGGTAGTCTAAAAAGTTTCCGGTCCAACACAGGAATAAGTATTTTTTTGTCAAATTCAATTTTATTTCTCAACATAGTCTCCATGTCAATTTCTACACTTTTTCCAGCGAGGCTCCCATCTCTTCAATCCTTCCAAATAGTAGTTAGCATCTTGCTTTGCAAAAGAGGTGTTCACAAATGTGATGGCCTGTTCATTCGATGAAAATCTTTGTCTTCTGGGGAAACTTTGAGCCTAGAGAATAGAAAAAAGCCGCCGAAGGCCAGATCTGCCGAATAAGGTGAGTGGTATACCAATTCGAACTCCAATTCGTTAATTTTTACCATGGCGACCACTGAAGTGTGAGACGGTGCGTCGTCTTTGCGGAATAAAGCTTTCTGTTTCTTCAAATGCGGTCGCTTTTCCGCAATTTCTGCCTCCAGCTTGTCAAGTAATGATGCGTAGTATGGCACCATCATTGTTTCACTTTTTTCAAGATAATCGATTAACTCCATGACTATCCCAAAAAACACCGTCACCGCTTTTTCGGCCGATGAAACAGTTTCCGCCTTTTCCTGAACCGAATTACCCTTCGCAGCCCACTGTTTCGACTGTGTCTTGACTTCGGAAGTGTACTGGTGTGTCCATCGACAGTTATTAATCAATGCCAAAATCCCGACTTATTTTGCTCAAACTGCTACAACAGTGCTCTGTTACTTTGAATGCGTTTTTGGTCCTGACTGAGCCACGCGGCAATCACGTCCTTTCGAGATGCCCACAGCCTTTGCCATCTCTCTAACCTTAATTCGAAGCTCGTTTAGCACCATTTGGTGCACTTTTCAAATGTTGTCGGTACTAAGTTGCAGTTTTTGGTCATCACGAACGTTCACCGCCGACCAAACTAGTACGACGACGTTTAAATTCATCTGGAAAAAATTTCAATGTAGCAAATCGTGCTGCAGAATCTCCGTAAACAGGGTCCATCTCGGCTTTAATTTGCATAGGCGCATTGCCTCTCAAATGCAAGAATTTAGTAACGGCTCGATATTCGATTTTTTCAATTTTTACAGAAACACTAACATCGACTTACACAAACAACTGTTAAACGATAACTGAGGGTCCAACATGGCTGAAATTTTCAAAAGTGTTTTACCGAACTATATGACTATTGAATTGAAGATTATTTATAATTCTATCTCTCAACTACAATCTTAGTACAATTAACCTCACAAGACGTGTATTAACTCTCATTAACAAAAGCTAATTAACTATCTTCCCGCATTTTTCTCCGGCTTCCTTTTTCCTTTATCCGGAGAGATCCTCTTTATCGACCATTCCCACTTAAAGATGTGGAAATGGACCATGTGTGTGGTTGATGACAATAGATGGCGGGTACACATCCTGACTGCGAAGCTGTAGATCATGCATAGGCAGCAAAAAAGAAGAAGAGAAAACTGCTTTTCCTGTATACTCTTGAATAACTACACACAAAACATAGTAAATAAATAAATAAATAAATAAATAAATAAAACAAATTGTATATGAGACGAGAAGACTATTCTTGCACATTCTCTAGCAACAACACATCCAACAAAAACCAAAAACAAGTGGTATGTGTAGCGAGAATGCTATTTCTGCACATTCTCTAGTAAGAGCACATCCAACAAAAATTAAAACAACTGGTATGTATGACGAGAAGGCTATTCCTGCACATTCTCTAGCAACAACACATCCAACAAAAATTAAAACTGGTATGTGTAACAAGAAGGCTATTCCTGCAGATTCTCTAGCAACAACACATCCAACAAAAATGAAAACAACTGGTATGTATGACGAGAAGGTTATTCCTTCACACTCTCCAGCAACAACACCCCCAACAAAAATTAAAACTGATGTGTGTGACGAGAAGGCTATTCCTGGACATTCTCTAGCAACAACACATCCAACAAAAATTAAAACTGGTACGTGTGACGAGAAGGCTATTCCTGCACATTCTCTAGCAACAACACATCCAACAAAAATTAAAACTGATATGTGTGACGAGAAGGCTATTCCTGCACATTCTCTAACAACAACATATCCAACAAAAACTAAAACAACTGGTATGTGTGACAAGAAGGCTATTCCTGCATATTCTCTAGCAACAACACATCCAACAAAAATGAAAACAACTGGTATGTGTGACGAGAAGGTTATTCCTGCACACTGTTTAGCAACAACACATCCAACAATAATTAAAACAACTGATATGTGTGACGAGAAGGCTATTTCTGGACATTCTCTAGCAACAACACATCCAACAAAAATTAAAACTGGTACGTGTGACGAGAAAGCCATTCCTGCACATTCTCAAGCAACAACACATCCAACAAAACTTAAAACACCTGGTATGTGTGACAAGAAGGCTATTCCTGCACATTCTCTAGCAACAACACATCAAACAAAAATGAAAACAACTGGTATGTGTGAAGGTTATTTCTGCACATTCTCTAGCAACAATACATCCAACAAAAATTAAAACTGATATGTGTGACGAGAAAGCTATTCCTGGACATTCTCTAGCAACAACACATCCAACAATAATTAAAACAACTGGTATGTGTGACAAGAAGGCTATTCCTGCACATTCTCTAGCAACAACACATCCAACAAAAATGAAAACTGGTATGTGTGACGAGAAGGTTATTCCTGCACATTCTCTAGCAACAACACGTCCAACAAAAATTAAAACTGATATGAGTGACGAGAAGGTTATTCCTGGACATTCTCTAGCAACAACACATCCAACAAAAATTAAAACAACTGGTACGTGTGACGAGAAGGCTATTCCTGCACATTCTCTAGCAACAACACATCCAACAAAAATTAAAACTGGTATGTGTGACGAGAAGGTTATTCCTGCACATTCTCTAGCAACAACACGTCCGACAAAAATTAAAACTGATATGTGTGACGAGAAGGTTATTCCTGGACATTCTCTAGCAACAACACATCCAACAAAAATTAAAACAACTGGTATGTGTGACGAGAAGGCTATTCCTGCACATTCTCTAGCAACAACACATCCAACAAAAACTAAAACAACTGGTATGTGTGACAAGAAGGCTATTCCTGCACATTCTCCAGCAACAACACATCCAACAAAACTTAAAACACCTGGTATGTGTGACAAGAAGGCTATTCCTGCACATTCTCTAGCAACAACACATCCAACAAAAATTAAAACTGGTATGTGTGACGAGAAAGCCATTCCCGCATATTCTCTAGCAACAACACATCCAACAGAACTTAAAACACCTGGTATGTGTGACAAGAAGGCTATTCCTGCACATTCTCTAGCAACAACACATCCAACAAAAATGAAAACCGGTATGTGTGACGAGAAGGCCATTCCTGCACATTCTCTAGCAACAACACATCCAGCAAAAATTAAAACTGATATGTGTGACAAGAAGGCTATTCCTGCACATTCTCTAGCAACAACACATCCAACAAAAATGAAAACTGGTATGTGTGACGAGAAGGCCATTCCTGCACATTCTCTAGCAACAACACATCCAGCAAAAATTAAAACTGATATGTGTGACGAGAAGGCTATTCCTGCACATTCTCCAGCAACAACACATCCAACAAAACTTAAAACACCTGGTATGTGTGACAAGAAGGCTATTCCTGCACATTCTCCAGCAACAACACATCCAACAAAACTTAAAACACCTGGTATGTGTGACAAGAAGGCTATTCCTGCACATTCTCTAGCAACAACACATCCAACAAAAATTAAAACAACTGGTATGTGTGACGAGAAGGCTATTCCTGGACATTCTCTAGCAACAACACATCCAACAAAAATTAAAACTGGTACGTGTGACGAGAAAGCCATTCCTGCACATTCTCTAGCAACAACACATCCAACAGAACTTAAAACACCTGGTATGTGTGACAAGAAGGCTATTCCTGCACATTCTCTAGCAACAACACATCCAACAAAATGAAAACCGGTATGTGTGACGAGAAGGCCATTCCTGCACATTCTCTAGCAACAAACATCAGCAAAATTAAAACTGATATGTGGACGAAAGGCTATTCTGCACATCTCCAGCAACAACACATCCAGCAAAACTTAAAACACCTGGTATGTGTGACAAGAAGGCTATTCCTGCACATTCTCCAGCAACAACACATCCAACAAAACTTAAAACACCTGGTATGTGCGACAAGAGGGCTATTCCTGCACATTCTCTAGCAACAACACATCCAACAAAAATTAAAACAACTGGTATGTGTGACGAAAAGGCTATTCCTGGACATTCTCTAGCAACAACACTTCCAACAAAAATTAAAACTGGTACGTGTGACGAGAAAGCCATTCCTGCACATTCTCTAGCAACAACACATCCAACAGAACTTAAAACACCTGGTATGTGTGACAAGAAGGCTATTCCTGCACATTCTCTAGCAACAACACATCCAACAAAAATGAAAACTGGTATGTGTGACGAGAAGGCCATTCCTGCACATTCTCTAGCAACAACACATCCAACAAAAATTAAAACTGATATGTGTGACGAGAAGGCTATTCCTGCACATTCTCCACCAACAACACATCCAACAAAACTTAAAACACCTGGTATGTGTAACAAGAAGGCTATTCCTGCACATTCTCTAGCAACAACACATCCAACAAAAATTAAAGCAACTGGTATGTGTGACAAGAAGTCTATTCCTGCACATTTTCTAGCAACAACACATTCAACAAAAATTAAAACAACTGGTATGTGTGAGGAGAAGGCTATTCTAAGAAAGTCGGCCCACAATTATGTTTACCTCGTCGCTACCAGAAGGTTTTAAGTTCATACGACGTATAACAAGTTTTTCAAAGCAATATTCATAAAGATTTTGTCCAGGTCTGTGTTTAAAATTTATAATTTTTGTCATTAGTTGGCGTAAATCACGAGATGGTGGAAAAGTTTGTATAAACACAGCATACAATTCTCTCCAAGTTTTCGGTACCTCCTCTAAAGTTCGATACCAGGCCTCAGCCGGACCTCTTAATTTATTGATAACTAAATGACAGGGATATTTTTTACTTCAGGAATATATTCCTGCATAATCGTCGATCCTAGCTAACCAGGAATCAATATTGTCCTTTTGGGGATATCTCGATCCCTAACGGACACACCGACATCCTTATTTCATATGCAAGATAGGCTATTAGTAAAATTTTGCATTTTACTTGCAGTTTGGTCGTTTTGGCTTACTTCGTTTACTATTGCGAGTGTAAATTCAGGCGTGTATAATTGCATTTTACTATCAGATAATCTCGAACGAGTGCTCTGTTCTTTTTTTGATTACCGTGCCTCTCTTTCCGTTCTTCCTTCACGGTCGGAATTTGATGACGACGACAAACTACTTAGGATTATTTATATTTCTATCTCTCAACTACAATCTTAGTACAGTTAACCTTACAAAACGTGTATTAACTCTCTTAACAAACAGTTCACTAAAACCCTTACCACAACACTTAATTCGTACTGGACGCACGTTTCGATAGCCAAGCTATCATCATCAGCAGCAAGACTGAACTGAAAAGCTAATTAACTATCTTCCCGCCTTTTTCTCCCGCTTCCCTATTCCTTTATCCGGAGATTTCCTCTTTATCGATCATTCCCACTTCAAGATGTGGAAATGGACCATGTGTGTGGTTGGCGACAATAAATCTTTCAACGCGTGTCTAATTATATTACCGGAATATTTTTGACGAGAAACGCTATCTTCAGACTACGCTCATAGATACAAACGTTAAAATAATCAAGAATATCTGTAGGGATTTATGTTTATTACAATTTTATTGACTGATACGGTAATTAACCTAACAAACAGAATCCTAAGTTTTCTGCTTTTAATATGACGATAAAGTTAATGTTTAGTAATCGTTCAATAAACTGCACCATCTTCATATTTAAGATATCATTAGCAAACAATGACTATTTATCGTGAGAAACCACAGATTAAAATGTACTTAATCCTAAATACTACTAGTTTAAGCTTTAGTACTTATAGAATTGGCTTAACCTAACATAATACTTTTGTAATATCTGGCTTACGCCTCCATAGTTTGCATAGACAAGTTCCAAGAAACATATCAGCGCATATTCTAGAAGCAGAACAGTTGTGAAATTTTTGAATGTTGATAACTTTCGTTCCGAGTAATTCAAATAAACAGTATAAAATACTACATCATTCAAGAACGTATTAATGATTGGCACTAATTTGCTCTAATAACCCATAAAGTTTTTGAGAGACGACACGAAACAATAAAGACAAAGGGCAGCATATTTCCTTCGATATTTTTATGAATCATTGTTTCCTATTTAATCACCGATACGTGTATTTTGAGTTTATTCAAAGGGCGTTAATGGTGCGAAGAAAGACGGATTTTTGTTTTGTATTACAGCCTCTTTCGAGCTCGTAAAAGTCGGTATGTTCGATAGATTGTCTGCTTGTTCTCAGTTAATCAACCAATCACGGGTTTCAAATACGTCACAAACTACCGCACCATATATACGCGGGCTGTTTGAAAAACATTTTTTTACGAATTACATCATCTACCTTAGTATTAGTTAAAATTGAGTTTTCATTATAAATCGATAACGGTAATATTATAATAACTAGCTAAAAAACCCAAACCTCGAGGGTTTGGGTTAGAAACAATTTTCGAGTACATGCATAGCTACAGTTTACCCACCCCAGCAAATTTTCTAGATCTATAATCATCGGGATACCAGCTGCAGTTTGCCCACTCCAGCAAATTTTCTAGGTCCATACCCATAGGAATACCAGATACAGTTTACCCACCCCAGCAAAGTTTCTTGATCTATAATCATAGGGATACCAGCTGCAGTTTACTCACTTCAGCAAATTTTCTAGGATTATATCTAGGACATAATTTATGACTTTTAATGAATTATATTATGGCACAATCATATCGGAAATTAAAAGTAGTAAATTTTAGTAGACGTATATACGGCTATTTTATGTTTGACGTTAAAACTTAATTTTACTTGTAGTTTTATTGTGAATCGGTCTCACCGTTCTAACGTTAATAATCCAAAAGCTATGCAGATCTGACTCAATTTCGAGTATCCTTTCCTTACCGAGCCGATAAATCGATTTTGTTCGATTGAAATCGGACTGTTCGGTTCCATTCGACTACGATTCCATTCGGTTCCAGCACGCATCTCCTATTCTACTTGCCAGCGGTACACTATTTTGTACTCTAAAATCGTGGAAATGTGTTTATTAATATGCGAGCTGTCAACACTTTTTACACATACTTATTAATTTGGCAGATCAAATGTCCTTACCGTATCGCCTCTAACATTTAATAATATCTCCTTCTCCCCCAGTTACACATTTTCCACAAAAGTACCACGAATGGAAAGGTAAAATTAACTATTAACACTGTACATGAGTCCACCAGCTATTCTCGCCACTATAACCACATAACGTAGGTAATTTCAATATATTCCGTTAAGTTACATTTAAGCATAGCTTGCTAATGCATTATTTTGTTGATTTGATGAATCTCCGAAGATCTCATGCAACCAGGCATGTTTTCTATTTGCCAGCGTAGAGTTATGTTTATTAATATGCGAGCCGTCAACACTATTTGCTTACCGATATTGACGTCTCAAACTCGAGCGGTGACCGAATTATTCAAGACTCCTGTTTTTTCTTGGTTCAAGATGTGATATTCTTCCCGGGAAGGTTGTCTTTTGATTCGCTTTCGCTTCTGGAATGGTAGAAATGACAGTAGTAAATCTTAGTAGACGTGTTTGCAGTAGGATGCCTATTTTATGTTTGACGCTAAAACTTACTTTCTAAATAAACAAAATAATATGTAGACAAATGCCAGTGTCATGCCATTTAGTCTCGAAAACACAACACCCACTTCAATTACCACTGACAAGGTAAAACTAACTGATTTATCGCTGCTGCAAGTGCGGCTGTTAACCTACCTTTCTCGTATGACAGACTCGAAATAAATAGACGTCTAGTTCGCGCGTCGCCCGACGATTTTCTCTTCGGAATTGTAATTTCTTTCTTCGAAATACCACACCTGGTAGCGCTCGTCGAGAGCGCCCAAAAACGCGTTCTTGTTAAAATCGTACTTGACAATTTTCCAGCGCACTACAGTTTTTCTTTGTGTTTTTCGATCACGGCGTCGAACTACCGAACGCCGATTAATACACTTCCCGGCCCCCATTTCGAACGAAAATAGGCCTAAGGCAGGGCCCCGAGGGCACCTCTTCGATCTACGTCAACCGTGCGCGTCGATATAAGCCGCTATCTGAGCCTTTGCGTTTCCCGTTTGCTTGTTTTCGGCCGCTTTCCCATCTCACTCGTGCCTACAGACTGCCGATGTATAACAGAGGGTGCAAGAGTAAGGCGTAGATTTATCGAACAGCCTAATATTTATATAATTATGAAATTAAGTATTATTAAGAACGCAGTTGAAAGAAAAGTTTTATAGTGCTTTAAGGTTTTGGTAATCTGTTTTTGTTGTTACGCAAAGACCGATCTAAAGAGCTCGTTGATAAGCAAAGTAATCATAACTTATAAATAAATCTCAATTCCAAAAGCGTAAATTATTCTTGTTGTTTGTTGTTATTATATCTTGCATTTGTCATACGTTCCTTCTTTGTTCTCGTTATTATTTTGTCTCATTTTAACTTGTTTTGCTAATTGCTGTTATTTCTTTACTTTGTCGAACTTTAGTGCAATTAATTAATTACACAAAGTTCAAATATTTCCGCCTGTGCAAGGGCAGTATTCATTATGTTCCACTTCGTGGTAATTGTTACCAAATTCAACGAATATTAAAATTAGGTACTTGGTGTTTATCCTACGTGGTCTATACGGAGGCCATTGTAAATCAACAACATAAACAACTGAAACTTACCTACATTGCCTACCAAAGACCAACAAATTTAAACAAACCTACCCTAATTAATTACCATAACTAATTACAATAAAGTTCGATAAAGTAAAGTAGAATCAACAATAAACAAACCAAGTTAAAATTACATAAAATAATAACGAGCACAAAGAAGAAAGTATGACAAAAGTAGGTTATAATAATAATAAATAGCAAGAATAAGCTCCTTAGATCAGTCTGGCGTCACAAGAAACAATTTGGCGCTCTTTCCTAGCCAACTTTGCGTAACAACGAAAACAGGTTACCAAAACCTTTATTGCTGCATACCGTCATATTTCTTAAGTTAAAGTTAAATTAACATATGTGGTGTCATTGAATTCACCTTTCGATTACCTTTCCATAAACGTAAAAATATATAGGGTGTTCTATTTGAAATAAGAAAGTTGACATCGCTTCCGGCGACACCAGATATACAATTGACCTGCCAATAATGACAAAAGTTAGTTTACAAAAAATAGAAATCGACCTATTGTTGATAAGTTGGGGATGGGGGACTCTAGAACCACACGGTATAAGGAACAGATATGTTTACTTAAACATTTTAAGACGATGCTTAAAACAAGATGCGTAAAAATTGATGGCTTCTCTTCCATTCTGAATAGAATAATGATCCCAAACACTTTATTTTTCTTTAAATGCGGCCAATTACCTTTTTCAAGGTAGTCGATTAACATAACTCGTCATTGCTTTTCCGGCCGTCTTCGCTTTTTCAAAGCCGACTCACCCTTCACAGTCCACTGTTACCACTGTTCCTTGGCTGGAGGAGTGAACTGGTGTATCCAAGCTTCACCTACAGTTATTAATCGACGCCAAAACCCCGACTTGTTTCGCTTAAACTACTTCAAAAGAGCTGAGGAAATGTTCATTCGAATGCGTTTTTGGAACTGAGTGAAGAAGCGCAGCACCCAACGACCGGTTAGCTTTTTCTGCCCAAGTCTTCATTCAATGTATAACAAACACGTTCTTTCGATATGTCCACAGCGTCTACTATCTCTCTAACCTGAATTCAACGGTCGTCTAGCACCATTTGACAAACCTTTCCAATGTTATCGGTAGTAGTTGCAGTTTTTTGCCCTCCCAAACGTTTATCGTCAACTAAGCTGGTATGACCACGTTTAAGTTGGTGCAGACACCCCGTAAACAACGTTCACCTCTGCTTTAATTAGCGTAGGCGTGTTACCTCTCAAATGCAAGCTGTTAATGACGCTAACACTGACACAGACGACTGTTAAACAACGACTGAACGTTTCACACGACTGCAATTTTCAAAAGTATATTTCAACGCATGCGCAATTACATTGCCAAAATATCATTGACGAGTAACGCCATCTTCATGCAGAGGCTTTAAACTTACTACCCTCGCATAGTGTATATCGTTTCCTTAATGAGAAATGCGCGTAACTCCATTAAAAGGAAGTTTGCAGGAGACCTAAAAACTGTTTTAAAATTATCAAAATGTAAACTGTTGTTTCTCTTTTAGAGGCTATTGTAGAATAGTTTTGATGATTTTTGGGAAAAAATAATTCTGAAAACGTTTTTTCAATTATTATTAGATGGTAGTTAAATCTCATTCTGGATAAAAAAATGGAGTTACGTGATTTTCTCACTAAGACAACGATGTGCAGCAATTAAAACCGTTTTAGTGGAGAAAATGCTTAAAATTAATTCAACACCATATAAGATTTAATTAATTCCATAGCAATACGTTAGCAAACCGCCATAGAAGCCAACATTTGTCGTACCAATTACTAAATGAGTGGTAATGTTTGTTTTCTTGATGCATAATATAAGTGTTGCGGCGAACCATCAACGTTCGTCAGACTTTAAAGACTGTGAATCTAGAAAAAGATTGTATTTCATTTTCACCTTTTATAACCAGTCTGTAAATCATGTACAATTGTCAATCTTTTATTTCACTTTATTAATTAATTTGTCAAAGAACCTGAACCGACTATTTTGAGCGCAATTTTATGTTACTGTTTATGTTGAGCGTTAGTACTTATTATGTAGGTTCAATAATTGCGGGATTTGTGCAACAGCGTGCTCGTAATCCACCTCACGTACAAGGTCGAAATACATCAGTGACAAAAGGCAGCGCGTCACACCCGAAATCTGCTATATAAACCGTCCAGAATGCCATTCAGATGTCTTATGCTCGGCCTAAGCTGAGCGGAAGGACCTCTCGACCGTGTTTCGCAATCTTCAGATTTATCTGGTTCTTGTGAAGTATGAACGACAACGTCGATATCTCGCAATCGTACGGATGACTGGCCTTTACGAGGTAACGATATCTACTTGCGTATAATTCCGTATATCCGTTTTGTCAAAGCTATAAAATATCACGAGTCCGTAAGGAGCGCCGCATTTTTATTTCTTTCCCGTACTTTAGCGAAAATATAAAATTATTTAAAACGTTGCGCAAAGTCCGTAAACCAATGTTAAATTATTTTTGATCTTATCAAATCTATGTACATTTGCAATACTTTCAGTGTAAATGCCCGAAGTTTATTCTGTATATTACATTATTATCGACTAGATTCTTTGTAGATTTTGACCAATCTAACGTTTTACTCTTGATTATCGTAGGATTTCGAGGAATGTATGTTATTTCATCATGTTAAGGGATTTTATCTTGTTTTTTTGAATTTGTGTAAACAAATTCGATTAGATGTTACTCACTTTTTTTATGAACCTCTGGACACAGGAGCATACCATTCGGTAAGATTCGCTATTTTGCCCCGTACTTGATTAAGATCGCAAACCACACCCTTTTTCTCAATCACTATAACCGCAAATATCTTTTATATTCTGAATTAATAAACCCGTAGTGTTTGCGGCGACATCCCGTGGTCGAAGTTGGAGCTATGTCATAAAACCAATAACAGAGGGTACCTGTCGCCGATAAGCACAACGATATAAGCATATACAATAAGAAAAGCCACGACTTATCATTTCGTTTCATCGATTAGCGATCTATATAATATAAAGATATTTTTTCGTTCAAAGAGAGGTCCGCGAGATAAGATACGCAAAATTTATAACATACATGGCTCACAATATCACAGTGTGTCTATGTACAATATCATTCGTATGTTAAATGCGGTTTATTTTCTTTTCATCAACAAAGGAACTACAAAAATGTTAAAATTACTAGTTAAAATCGTAGCTTAATAAGCGGCTTGTAGAATATAGAAAATCACGAGCGCTAAACTGTTATAAAGCAGTATTCTTAACCGCCATGAAAACTGTAGATAAGTTCAATTCTACCTTACCCGTTCTCTTGTTCTCTACTGTAAAGAAATGAATTGCCGAATTTGAGCATGATGACCAGAGACGAAAATCAGTTAGGATCGAGGCAGGAATACGTCAGCGTTTGGGGAGTAGAGAGGCAGTATCGCGTATGTACGTCACCTAGCAATGTATGTGCAATGCCGCCTCTTTACCCCTACTAATGCTGACTTATTCCTTTTTCGCACTTACGTCTCGAACCTAACTGGCTTTCGTCTCTGATAATGACAAACGTTGTTGTGGTTCGGGAGGCAAGGAAACTGCTGATATTGTCACGGACCACCGTGATAGGGGTAGCTCAGAGTAGATACTCGCTCTAATTCTACACACAGATATATAAATTCACCTACCTGTTAGAGGCACGGAGATTCCAAAAAATAGGCAACTCCACTTTACGCTCTTTATTTACCAAATCAATAACGCAGCTCTCTTTTCAGAGACTCTGCCCGAATCCCCTATCCTTACAAATTAACCTATATTTATAATCTACGCAATCCCTTCTACTAACTATCCTTCCGGTGCTTGATCGACAGTATCAAAGTTCGATGTCTTCAAATTGACCGAGAGATCATAATCTTATACAGCAATTGTCCAGACACTCAGTCAGCTCGACGACACCGGTCACCGATCGAAAAATGATTACAACACAAAAAACATAGACGATGAACGCAAAGCAGCGGAAGTCCAGTTTGCGTCTTTTCTAAAAGTAAAAGCAAAGCGCTTATTCGCGACAATATCGAATAAATCATTGACAAAGTTCAATTTGTTGTTTTATCGAAAAAAAAGGGTTTTACATGAGAATTTGGATATTACAGAGTTTTGTTCACGATGGGTGTTGTAAATGCTAACAATCAACGAATCAAAGGAATTTTTGAAACATCCTCGTCTTGATTCAAAAGAACTTGCAATAATTTGTTAGTCACTACAGCTGTAAAGCAAAATCAGGGTTAAATCAGTAACTGCCTATCTCCAAGCAAGGGCACAGTTGTTCTGTTGGTTGACAAGGCCATGGCCATGGTGTTTTAGGATTCGCGTGAAATAATTCTGCGGTCTATCCAGAAAAGTGGCATACAAAGGCGAGATTATGGTTCATTGCTGAGCAGGGTCAATGCAAAAATCGGCCTAAAGTGAACGAACCTGTTTAAGAAATAGATGCCTTTTCACCCAGATGAATTTTTCTTCTTCCCTAACTAAAAAAGAAAAAACAATTTGTATGTTAGACATTTTTATTAAATGACGAAGTTATCGACCCCCTAACTTTGCGTTTTGCCGAGTCGAGGATTTTTCATCTCGTCCTCGTATTACGCAGCCCGTACCATAAACTTCTTCGCGCCGGTCTCTCGGCATTCCTTACATCCGCGCAATGATTTACATTTCGATCGCGCGTTAATACGACCGGAGAATTAAATTCCAATGCTCAAACATAATATTTCCGTAGGCTATCGATTATTAAATGTTATAATGATTATCAGTTGTTCAAATGTTATGACATAAATCATCCGCAATTTGCATATTATATTATTATTATTAATGCGCGCAATATATTTAATCGCGTATGATGATAGTGTAAGCCCGTTTTAAATATATGGCCGCTATTTGCATAGTGGAACCGAAAAATCGCAAAAGATATTACATTATGTGATGTAGATTAAATAAATCTGGGACATACTTACAATTAGTTATCTTTTTCTTGTGATGCTATAATTCTACCACTTACCGAGAAACCAACCAGGACCTCCGAATTAACAACCCAATCCGATCCATCTGCGATATTAATCATTTGAGTTAATTGGGAGTGTTCCAATTTTATGCCACTGGACTGTTTAACCTTTAATGTATCGTGTAAATTGCAGGTAAAGAGATTCTTGTGTTTAGGAAACACAACCCACAACGCAAGCATCACCAACAAAGCGACAAGTTTGAATGAAAAGAGACGACCTGCATCCTAAAATTATAATTTTGATATGGAGTACAGTAGCAGCATTGTTACGACACGCTGTTTAAAATCTACAATAAGATACCAGTTAAGATTAACAGCGCTAAAAAAACAACGTCCTGACCTGACTTACAATTAGTGACTATGAATCCTTTCCCTTCAAATTGAAAATTATTAACAGTATAATAGAATCCTTCTTTTACATTAGTTAACAGCAATAAATTTAATTACCATCAAAGGGGAAAAAACGTTGCTGAAAGATGAAATAAATATCCTTCGAAACTGTAAGTTTCGATGACATAGGTTCACCGGAAAGTTCTCTCCGATAATGTCATTTCAAATAACATGTATGTACATACATGTTCATTTGGGACATATATGGCTATCTCTCTTTATCATTGCACATTTATACACTTCCGCACTTTTAAATAAAGTGAATCAAGGATGTCTCATGAGTTAAGTGAGAAAAATTTGAATGATCGAGTTGTCATACACATGTCTCCACTTGCTCGGAACAAAAACGAACCCTCCTTGGACGGGATGATAACTGGCGATGAAAATTGGATTACCTACGAAAACATCGTAAGGAAAAGAGCATGCCGTGAACCCGGACAACCCTCTACCTCTAAACCGAGCTTGAGTCTGAATAAATCAATATTTCGACCTTTTGAAACGTAATGAAAAGCTCAATTCGGAGAGATACTGTCAGCAAATGGATGATTTAAACAAAGCACTCAAAGAAAAGAGGCCAGCGATGTTCAATTGGAAGCACATCATACTGCATCATGCCAATACCAGACCACATGCTGCTTTTGGGATTCATCAGAAGATCGCAGAGCTAGGTTGGGAAATTCTATCGCATCCACCATACTCCCCAGACCTAGCACCCTCCGATTATCACTTGTTTCTCTCCTTGCAAAATTTTTTGAAGGGAAAAAAGTTCAAAAATGAAGCAGATGTTAGCCAAGCACTGCTTGAGTTTCTCATCCTTAAAGACAAGGCATTTTTCGAAATTGATATTTACAAAGGGCCATCACGCTGATAAGAGGTCATAAGTAACGACGGAAATTATACAATAAATGTTATTAAATGTATGAAAAATTTATAATTTTCTTTCACATCATAAACAGACAGAACTTTTCGCTAGACCTAATACTTACCATGCCAATAACATAAGTTATTATGTTATTGGCATGGTACTTCATTAAATGCCGTCTCCACGTTAGTGGGTTTGACTGGAAATGCCGAAAGTGCCCTGAATATTCCCCCATGTTGACTAAACAAAATATTGATCCGTACCTGGATTCCTTGACTCAACTTCTTACCAATATTTCTAGTACTTACTTTCTTCAACATACGCTCAACGAAAACGATACGTAAATACAATAAAAAAGTACGTTAATGTAACACTTTTTTTTCAAAATTGGTCCAACGAACGAGTTTATCATTTTAATAAATGGCTGTTCATTATATCGATGAACACATATTTTCGTATATACATTATATACAATAAACGGATTTATTGATAAAAAGAATACATTTATTAATATCTAATCTAAAATCTCTAAAATTTGTTTTTTATTTTAAATTAAAGTAGAAAGCCAAAGATCCCTACTTATTGAGATATAAATGAACTTTATTCACATATTTAGCTGATGATATTCGAAACAAAAAAGACGTATGGCAGTCCTTACTTTATGTGATACATTTTGCCGACACCGGCAGAAGTAAATTTAAAAGCGGCCGTCCCTTTTTATGATTCGTTTTGCCGAGACGGACAAAAGAATACTGATGTCTCACACTTTTATTTACTACAAACTCCTGCTAGTAGCAATAGTCAAGCATTCAATCGCTCACACAGTAAGTTAATAAACGGGTATTTATCATATTGATAAACAGGTTTTAATTTGATAAACGTAGTTCGTTGTTGTAATAAATGTATTAGTTAATATAATAATTTTTTCGTTGCTTTAACAAAACGAAACCAACGAACACTATTTTTTTAATTCGTTTTTTCAGTGTATGTATGGAATGCTGCTATAAAGACAAAGTTCGCCAGATACTCAGCAGCTATTCTAAATAAAAGGAGACTACAAAGAGAACTACTCCAGCATTAAAAAATATTTACCTTGCCATATGCATATTGTATTAACGTAATTGGAATATGTGCATAGGAATACATGAACAATATAGAAATACAAATACCATACAACACGATTAAATGATTTCTTACCAGTACATAAATACAAGTTATTATGGACTGAAATTTTATAACCTTTCAAACAAATTTGGAAAGTTGTACATGAATATAGTTTATTTAAGTAAAGAAGCTGCTGTTAAATTCTAGTATTTCCTTCTTTGACAGGCATCTTAAATGTGTTTGTGTGCGTATATTTCATTGTGAACAACATTTGGTTACCATTTTACTTATTTATGATTTTAGTCTTCATTTAGCTTGTTTTAAGCTTTATTGACTAAGAGTTTTGACAATATTAATGACAGATGTGGTGAAAGAAAATAAGCACAAGAACCTAATTATTACTCAACCATTGCAGCTTGTGGTTTTGCCATTGCATTTCTGAACCTCCTAGGAAAATGCACCGACAATCTTTATCTCATGATGTATATAGGAAGATAACGCACAGGAAGAGATACCTACATTCAACATCGCAGCTGAAGAGATCGCTTATCACTACATCCCAACGGAGGTCAGAGAAATTCAGCGATTTAAACAAGAGAGCAGCAGCAGTTTTGCACGTAAAGAATGTGTTAGGGAAAACGGTTACAAACCAAAGGAAAACCTGAGCGAAAAAGCTACGAAGAGGGGGGAAGACAATCTGGCGAATCATGTACTGCACTAACTGAACGTGTGTACAGTGTAGAATCAAGGAACAACAAATAGCCGCTCAACAAATCAGCAGTCGTCGAACAACTTTATCACAGAGCACAGTACTGACTATCTCAATGTTAGGACACTTGCTAAACGCGATCACTATTACCAGCGAATTGTGATAGAGTCACTGGAATATAATGAAGAACACTAACGACTTTAAGAGGTAAGATCGTATACCACGCAGAGGTCAACCAATAATGGGTACAACCCGAATATTAGCAGGTACAGAGAAAAATACTGTAACGAATAGGGTTCAATGGTGCAAGATGACGCCAATTTATATAAAGAGAAGCAGGACAGAACACCAGCCTTTAGAAAACTCCTAGAAAAGCTGATAGTATGTTTAACAAAACCTCAAGAACGTTAACACATAAAACACGACAAAACCCGAAACATACTACTTCCATGGAGAGCAGCCGAGAAAGTGAACACTCAACCATCTCTTCGGCTTTGCCTCTATCGTCTGAAAACAATAATCGAACATTTTTAACTTCTTGCGGATATAAGAATCAGCAACGCTATATTTATTTACAAAAGGGTTTCCAGACCTCGAATCGAACAATCAGAATATTTCAAAAATGCATTAAAAAGATGAACGGGAGGGATAAGACGTTGTACAGCTCAAAGTAGACAAAATATGTTACCAGTCATTATTAATTAAAATTATTTGAAAAATTCGCTAAATTGAGGAAACAATTGAGTTGCAGAGGATGTTTTACCCATAAAGACAATGAAAGTGAATCTCATAATTTTATTTTTACAAACTTGCTTAGTTCAAAAAGGTTTTAACAACGAAATTTGGAATGAAGCATTTAAGAAGCGGTAAGTTAGGTGTTCCATCGAGAATTTTGCAAATGTTAGCTGCCTTTATTTAAGCGAATCTAAAAGCAATACGCATAGGTTGCTTCAACTCGAGCAAACGACATTAATATCAATAAATTGCTGAGTGCAATGCGAGCTCAATATAACTGAACCAAGCGCTTGAAAATGTCACCAGATATGTAAAAACCGCAATTTTAACGTCGGCAAGATAATCAGAACCAGAAATAAGTTCGTATTATCGCAGCAACCGCTTTAATCTCTATTAAACAGATAAATAAATAACAATTAAGAGCCAGTCGCGTTTGTAAGCGATCTGAATTGCATTCGATCCGTCCGCTTTTCTTTGCACGCGTCCATACACATGAGTTCGACGTCCATAACCTGATAACCCATAAATTAGTCCGTGATTTGTAGTAATTTGCAATTTAGTCATCGAATGCGCGCAGATATTCAATCCAAATGACGGTATTAGCCACGAATCCGTTCTATAATATCGCGCATAAATTCCCAGCTTATATTCCGCTGCCTGTGCATACGAAATCGTCGAGATAGAGATCGGCCAGGCCAACTATCGATAGGAAGCCTCGGGCGAACGTAACATCGCAATTTACCTATACCTGCTTACCTCTAAAGCAAAGAAAAATATTACAGTGTATTTCGCAAAAGTGCTGTGGTTAAATGCTTAGAAAAGGATTGATTTCCAACATTCTAGTACTACAAAGTATTGTCCTCATTCAACTATTTTGATATAATTTCCTCAATTCTACCAAAATTCGTTCATGCCTCTATTACAACTATAGGGAAAAAAACAATTTCAGAATAAATTCATACGGATGCATTCTAGAGCGGTAAAGGAAGGAAATCTTTTTTGCCGGTTGCAACATTTAGGCTGATGATGAAATAGACGGTTCTAAATGTGGGATGAAGAAACATGGAATCCATACGGCTAATTCCGGTAGATTTTGAAGTTGAAAAACGTGAAAAATTCTGTCCAACTTTCAAACGCTCTGGCATGCAACCAACTAGAGCTTCAGTACTGTATCTTCCAATTCTTCATCAGCAGACATTCATTAAGAACATTCCAATCACCTTTTATTCATTCCTTTAATTTCGTTGATTATCAATATATTAAGGAGGTTGAAAAAATATGTGTTAAAACTTTCTCCTGCGAAACAGGAACTCCCGCTAACCCAAGACATGGTATTCTGCGAATCTCAACCCATCGATTATTAGTAATTTTTCTATTACCCAAGGGTTCTAACCACCAGTAAAGGATTTATGAAAATTGTTGCAAGCAGAACGGTATTTTAAACCCCGTTTCCTACCATTTTAAAATATCAACGTTTTCTGAATTCAAATTTTGAGAGGAAGAAATTTGATTGAATTCTGAAAATTCATGTTTTTTCATTACTTCTCTTGCTAATTTCGACATTTAGGCTGATGGAATGGTTCTAAATGGAAGATCGGGCATTATATTAAGTACCACGGGTCCTAGCTCATTATGTCACTTAGCTTTGAAGCTATTACATTTGGAGAATTGGGTTAAAACTATAGTACTACATTCTTATTAACCTTTCAGTAATCTCCTATTTGATCCTTTTCCTCTTATCAACCCAACAAGAAGGATTATACAGAACATACAACAAAGTAATAAACTTCGCTAATTTGACGGTATTCTGTAAATCTGCATTAAGTGGTTACTTTTTCCTTTGTATAGAATCCAAACCATTTTTGGGAAACTTTTACAAAAATCTAAAAGGTTACGAGACAAAGTACTTCATTTACATATCCATTGACATACCCTTTGACTTATTGCTAGAAAGAAAAGCTCTATTGACTGATTAGAACCTTTATCTTAAGCTTGAGCCAAGGGTTTTTAAATATGACCACCTTTCAAAGCGGTCAATTGGACATCTATACTGAAATGTCTTTCTCAGGGTTTCTACTCTAAATTTTGTTAAATTTTCAAATTTAACTCTATTAAATGATTTTCGTAGGTTCGGGGGTATCCCTAGATACCCTTGTGGCAATTTTGAATGAATTTGTAACTTAGTGAAATCAGATTAACGAATTTCTAAGATTTTAAAATCAACTAACCTTTAAACTTTCGACCGACGCCAATGTAAATAAACACCCTGTTTAAATACACACCACAGGAACTGCCTGTTCTGGATATTTAACCCCATTTGAATTTCTAATAATGACTTTCAATACACCACGAACACTTATCTTTGGATTTTATTCACGACAAACTTTGATTCAACCAAGGCCGAATAAAGATCGATGATAATTGAAGGCGTCCTTTCTCTTTCATTTATTTTAAATCGCGAAAGACCGGCGATTGTTTTCTTCCACAGCCAATTTTGATAATTTGCCTAAATAGAAACTACCTCTTGATGACTTTCAATCTAAATGATATTTGTACTCGAGAACGAATGCAGTGACTTAACCAGGAGGTTGTTTGTTGATGATTCTGTGATACGAATTGTCACCAACACGCTATAAAAGAGAAAATCCACTACGAATTTATGGAAACCTTTCAGATAAGGATTTAATTGACGAAATATTATCTGTTGTGCTTTGAAATTTACGTTGTTGCTTATTCCAGACGATTTTTACATTAATTTAGAAGAAGTAATTGAATAGGAAGATTGATAAACGAGTAGAATTGTCCATGATACCCCACACTCGTCGTTATCTGGACTTATAATTAATTTCTACCTTCCTCGCCCTAAGGACGGTTGGCTGAGGGGGGAAATGGTAACGCAAAAATTACCAATTATCCCCGCAAGAGGGATATTTGGTTGCCAGCGAGTGGCCAGCCTGACATTTACTTCAGTATCGAAATGACAACCGAGAGAAATTGTTGTCGTCGTAAACACGACGTTGAACATAACATAACAATACTTTTGATCTAACAGTAGAAAGTACTCATAGAGCTCTTTAAAATAAATATCAATATTATAATCTCTATAAATCTACCAATAGCAGAAAAAAATTAGAGACAAGAACAAAGAATACAAAACTAAAAGTATGAAAGATATTTGAAAGTCAAACAAAACAGTCCTTCCTATTTGTAGCAGAATTATTGCTACATATTTCAGATTTTACCTAATCTTCTACTTGCACTTCTCTAATGAAAACTTTGGAATAGAAGGATTACATGCAACGCTGAAAAAATGGAAAGGGAATGATCAAAAAGCATTTCCACATCAGCTATTACGTTCCAATACGTATTACCACGTTATAGTTGGAATTTTAGGATATGAGGTAGATGTACTTTCTTGCTTTCCTTGTTCGTCCACACTCCTATGGGACATCTTCAGAGCTGTTACTGCACACTAACTGGTGTGAATACAACTCACGTCTAAAGACGTTTTCCATACCGAGCAATAAATTCCTAAACTATCCCTTTGCTGATCTATTATCGGTAGGATTTGACATTTTCGTTTAATAATTACGGAAACGATTATTGGTAAAGTATAATTACATGTAACCTTCTTACAAATTTCTATCCACACTGTAGTATTATGCTAAGGTTTACCGTCCAGCGTCACCGCCAAGTGTCATCACTGCGTATCTGCAACCTTGAAATGAGAAATTATTATTACGACCACATGAATTATTTTCTACATGTTTAATGAATGCAATTACTTTAAATTTGACAATTTAGAACCCAAAGGATGGAGGGTGGGAGTTGAGAAAACATATCTAGAAACTCTGTGACCTTCCTTTACTGAAACAAATTAGCAAAATTAGGAATAGGTTGAATTTTTTACAACACCCGTAGTGCTCCCTACCTAAAGTTTTGAAAGTCATTGCATTTCTTTTTCCAGACAATTTTCTTTTAATTTCCAAAGAGGAGGCTCGCGTACCATTACCAAAACAACAGTGGAGGTATTTAATTTCATGCATCTTAGTTGTAAATATAATAATTGCTACAGTTCCTTGATTAGTTCTTGCACTACGGCATCTAACCGTGCCTGCCTTTTCTCGTACCTCCAGACCGTTGTTGTTTTTGATGTTGTTGTTGCGCGACTCAACGCAATGTGCTGCGTTGGAATTTCTCTCTCATTGCCAGTTCGCGTTTAGATGAAAGTGGCTACAGATGCACCTCGAACAGTGCGAGTTAGTTCGCGTGCAAGTCGGCTCCGAACCCAGCCCGCGTCATCGTCGGCGCACCGATATTTGCGATCTTTCGCCGTGTTCAGGTAACCTTCCTCTTCCATGCATCATCTTTCGACCAGGTCCCGTGAGTAACCACATCAACGTCACATGCTCAATGAATGAATATGCCGCAAGCATGCATATTAGCATTAAAGCGTTTAGAAATATCTATATATAATTTTCTTTGCAAACTGAATTGATTCTAAAACTTTGCTTGCGCGGCATGCTACCAGATGTCAATTCGCGATTGAAACAAAATACAAAAACGTTCTGCGAGAGTAAGCGAAAAGAAGCGCATACATATGTATGTACATATAGGAATGTTTGAATTGTACTCTCTTATAAGCATACTTATCAATAGAAACCGCATTCATTGAAAAATTCGTAGTAATAAATAAGACGAGAGAAATATTCAGACGTAGTGGTGTAAACAAATCGATTGTTATGTGTTCGCCATTACCTCATATACTTATTATTGATTTTATATTATTGATGAAAGCAAAAAAGGGTACTACGATTTGCCATATATTTTTTTGTTACAACTAAAGTTTGTGCAGGTAAATGTACTTACTTAGAAAACTATTTTTATATTAACAATTTTTTCAGGGCAGGATTCCATGAATAACATAATACATCCGCCTTTTTCCAAAATGCTTCCAAACAACTTTCTAAGAATCTTTTGGTATATTTGCACTTCAGCGTGAGATAATTTACAACTTTCTTCTATCCCCTAAATTATATTATATGTATACTTGCAAACAAAAGTTACAGTTGGCACAGATTTCTAAAAAAGGCAGATGTTACAATTTTTATGATTAAAATATATTATTTTTATTATTCGGTTTATATAGCATTTAGAAAGGCTTTCTGATATTTTTATTTTGCTTTCGTTCTCTAGAGCTTTTCAAAAAATGTACCAATAGTATGCTGCAAATCTTCTGCAGCTTATCGGTAACAAAAGTATCTCGGTATTCACCACCATCAGCATTACCCATATCACTTTTTCAGTACCACTGTATACGTTCGAAAAATCAACATTTTGCATTGTTTTACCTATTTTTACCATTGTAATAGGATTCACATTCATCTTTCCTTCACTAACTTTTGGGAACTGGCTCCTTTAATAATACGAGGGTGTTTCAAAAAGTAAGGTATCGAAAGCTGTAAGAGAAAATCTTTATTTACGAAATTAAAAAGGTACACAATTTAGTAAGCCACTGGTACATATTACTTCCCCACATAGTCATCATGGTTATTGAAGCATTTGTTCCATCGGTACATCAACATATCAAAACCGGCGTAGAAGAAATCAGCGTCAAGGCCGTGGAGCCACACGAAGACGGCTTGCTGAACTTCGGCATCGGTTCTGAAATGCCGACCTCCCAGAGGCTTCTTCAATGGTTCGGAGAGATGAAAATCACTGATAGCATTCCCTGTCGCTGGGTGAGGAATTCACCAGCAACACACTCTGTTGGCCCCAGAAACCCGAACCTCGCGCCAAGTGATATTCATCTCTTCGGGCCGTTTCTATTTGTTGGTGTACCGATGGAACAAATGCTTGTGTGTCTCTTTGGTTTCGTGAATGAAGGTATTTTTCTTAAAGCTCAGGTTGCTTTACTTTTTGAAAGATCCTCGTAAATGTATAACTTACCTAAGCCAGAACCCACTTGCTTGTTGGTGAAGGTCCGCGAAGTTGAGAAACCCTCTGGTTACAACCAAAGAAGAGTAATAGAAGCATTTATTTACAAATGAAGCCAAGACAAAATCGAAATATTTTGGCCAAGCCGCCCATGAGATGGAATGAAACAAGTTTGAACTTGTCGTTTCTAAACATGTGTACAATTTTTCGTTTGGTTCCATTAAATTATTGCTTTGTGTAGGTTTTTTCTAACACCATCAATTACGTTACGCTGCTAGTGAAATATCCTCCAATTTTATAGCAAAGACGGTATGCTGCCGAGTTTAGAGGGAAAAGTCATATTTCTGTACAAAATAAATCTTGCTATATTAGTTTCTCGTCGGCATATAGCGAGTTCTGCGCGACGGTGTTCCTATTACTCTACTTCTTTAGTTACCACCGGTTTCCATAATCCTTCTTCCCATGGTTTTCAATTTCATTCTTCTTTCTTCCTTCCAAATTCATTACTTTCTTATACTTTTTTAAACAAACGTTTCTAGCCCACACCCAAATCTAACCTGGTGCGAGTTTTTCTTTATAAAGTTTTCATTTCGGATTTTGCCTTATTTATTTTTCCTTTGATAAAGAGTGATCCAAAAATCGGGTACTCTAAGTCTGTGGCACTGGAACACTGAAACAGTTAACTAAAGCCCTTACCACAATACTTAACTCGTACTGGACACACGTTTGGCTATCGAAACGTGCGTCCAGTATGAGTTAAGTATTGTGGTAAAAGCTTTAGTGAACTGTTTCAGTGATCCAAAACTTTAGGATTTGAATTGCGCGCTGTTTACGTTCCGTAAACATCAGAAGGTTGCATTTTCGTAATTGGTACCGAAGCATTTGACAAAAACATCATGGCGCCACATACTGTGCAACAAAGCATAAAAACCATACAAGTTTATTATGAAAGTAAGCAATTAGTTGCGATTATGAAACGAAAAGTGGGATCATTTTTGGACGCAATGAGCGAGCGTGCAAAAGTTTGGAATAACTGGTATGCTTCTTGACAAACCAAGGTTACAGTAGCAATGCGTGAAATAAGTAATAGTGTGCACGATGAACCTGGCACGTCAATTCGTCGGTAATCACGACGATTGAATCGTTTCGTATTGCACTACCCAACAAATTTTAACAAGAGATCTACATTTAAAAGCGTATAAAATTCAACTAACTCAAGAACTTAAAGAATCTGACCACCAGAAACGATGTATATTTGTGAAATGGATTTTAGGGTATAGAAACGCTAATATCCATTTTTTCAAAAGAACTCATACTGAGTGCTGAAGCTCACTTTTATTTAAATCACTTTATAAATCGACACGATTGTTGCATTTGAGCTAGTAAAAATCCACATGCTACTGTAGAAAATCCAGTGCATCCACAAAAATGTGATGTTTGGCGTGCACTATCGACTGGAGGAATCATTGGCCCATATTATTTAAGGACAAAGGAGGTAACGCTATTACTGTCAATGGTGTGCACTATCGGAGAGATATAAAACAACATTCTTTTTTTAATTAAACTAACTATATATTTGAACTCGGATGACATGGTTTCAACAGGACAGAGTCACATGACGTATAGACTTGATACTTTGATTTTACTCCAAACGAAATTTCCTGCTGGTGTTATCTCTCAGAGAGGCGACATCGATTGGCCTCCGAGGTCTTGCGCTTTGACCCAATTGGAACTCTCTTCTCTAAAGCCATTTTAAGGAAAAAGTTTATGTCAACAAACCTACTACGATTCCAGAGCTAAAGAAAACATAATAATAATAATAACAATTTATTTCCAACGACTTACAAAAGTATAGGAAATGGTCCAAAGGCACACACAATACAAACACAAATACAACAGTAATAACACTAAAAAAATACATTAAGTAAGCCTACAATTACAAAGGCAATAATAAAAGGTAATTGGGCTTACACGTTAAAGCATCAACAGAATTAGATATAATTAAAATCAAGTAACATTACTTGTCAAAAACTCTTGTATCGAATAAAAGCCATTGCTACACAACATATGTTGGACTTGCTGTTTAAATTTAGATAAATTGAACTTCTTCCAGTGTGAAGGAAGCTTGTTGTAGATCATAATAGCTAGAATTTCGGCCGACTGCTGATACATAGTCAACCTAGATTTTGGAGTGAGGAGATCCTCCCCAAATCTAGTTTGATAGTCGTGAAAATCTCGATGTGATCTATAATTCTGCCCATTTACATGAACATTATTATAAGACGTGTGGTTGATGAAATACAGCAGCACGTATGCGAAAGAGTTATAGAAAACTTCACTAAAGGAGTGGCAGCATGTCAGGGGAGCATTTAACCGGCATCATACTTAATACGTAATTGCCAAGTAGGCACTTTAAACTGGTAGCAATAAAATTAGAATTTTTTCATATATTTTGTGTTTTATTCAACAAACAAAACTTAAAGTTCATGTTAGATCAGCCTTAATTTCTTAGAAACCTACTTTTAGTGCTTACTGGTCTCCTTCTTTACTTTTGAAGAAACTATACATGATAGAAAGGTTGCCAGCATATTTGGAAATCGCCTACTAAACTACAGAACACAAAAATGGTGTTCTGTAATTTCCTTGGAATTTCCGACACAACTAAATACTTGAAAAAATCTCGTCACGGTAAGCAATCGAACCTGACACCTCTCGCTTGTCGAACAGGTGTGCTAACCACTACACCACGGGGACCTTATGTTAGGAACGTTCACTTTTTTATACCTAGTTATATTATCTGCAAAAGTACCATGATATTTCGACAGACAATTTTAATTATTACATGCCAAGTACACTAATTAAATAATCATCTAACCACATTTACTATATATTTATTTTGCAACTACATATTTGCTTAGGTTACCTATGTACGTTTGTCGTAACAGCATGCAATGATAATTTACTTCTCATTAAATAACCAATTCTTCAATGATATCTTCCAATCGCCCGAATATCCAATATAGCAGAAAACATGGTTTATTTCATTCTAAAAGGAATTTGCTTAGATCTGTCTATTTAGTGATTTTACAACCTCCACGCTATTTACAATTTTTTTCTATTGATTTTAACGAAACGAACAATTGGAAAATGTTTGGATCAACCGAAATATAGTTATTAGTCAACATGTATGGTCTCTATAATATACTCGATTATTGGAATTCCTCTGTTATATAGGTCATAACATCGCCATTCCTAGAACTAATTCGGACCGAATGATTGATGTTGAAGTCAATTAGAAAACTACGCATGAAATGTCAATTCCAGGGAAATTGAGTAAAGCAAGGGAAATTTGATTTATGTTTGGTTTCCTTCTCTAACAATTACGTTGACAATTTAATATATTTTTAAATTGCAATAATAGTAGCCAACTAATTCTGATTCTATCTTATTGAATCTTTTCATTATTTTTACTTAATACTTATGAATCCAGTTACTACGTAGTATTAAGTAGTTTACAGACAATGGAAAATTTCTTAGTAAACAGCAAACCTTTGTAGAAGGATATCTGTACTCAAATGTTGTTAAAGTTCCTCGAAGTAATGGACAAATGACTTGCTCTATAACCCCTATGTAGTGTAATGTTAGAAATAAAGCTGTCATAATTGTATACGATTAGCGTGGTTCGAATGTTATTTAGCAACATGTATTGAAGTAAGCAACGGCAACTAACACCCAACATGAGGTTGCAATGGCTTACATAGCCCAGTCCCCTCTTTTCCGTCCCCTCTCTCTCTATTGGGGGGTTTTATTCAGTAAATATATCTCCAGCGACGAGAACATAACTTGCCTTTACACACTAAAGGCTCCTGCGGTTATGAGAAGCTTTAAAATCGTATACACCCCATCACACTAAAAAAAAAGTTATTGCATCAATGAATAGCAAATTTGATTATCTTTCACATCGCATACATGGTCTCTACACCTATCTCTAACGGCTTTATAGTAATTAACCTTTCTCCTTGTTTATAATCTATACTGTAACGTTCAATATTTACGACAACGACAGCATCGGCTGTCAACCTCTGAACGAATAGGGTATTCAGGTTAGCCACTCGATGGTAATGAAATATCCCTCTTGCGGGTAAAAATGTCATTTTCCAAGTCACCATTTCGCCCCCAGACAACTGGCCTTAGGGCGTTGATGTTAAACAATAAAGTTAAGTCCAGATAACGACGATCGTAGGGTAACACGGACAAATCCACTTTTCAGTTTATTTTTCTAATCTCCTAAATCGTCAAAATTAATGTAAAAGTCATCTAAAACAAACAACAGCGTAAATTGAAAGGTACATATTTCAAACATCATTTCATAAATTAAACCCTTGTCCGAAAATTATTAAGAATATCGTTGGTAAAATTTCACGTTTAAACCTTGTCGGTCATAACTAGAGTTGGCCACGCGCGCCAGCGGGCAACGGCGTTGTTTCGAATAGGCCTCGGGTTCCACTAGAGCTATTGTGTGTAGATGTTTCCTGTCGTAAATACTTTCGCGTAATTGTTAAATAAAAATAAAATAATGCGTGCTCAAACACTTACCATTTTAAGAGTCCTCCTTGAAATCGCAAAATGAATAATGTCTGTTAAATATCTGCAACATTAGATATGTTTCAACAGTTGTTTCGACAGACCGAGTTCGGCGCGAGGAAAAAATGTGTTTATATGCAGAGAACGAACGTTCTACATCTAGTGACGTTATATTTGCGTAATTAAAATATTCTTTGAAACAACTTAACGGTTCTGTCGACGCACCTTCACAAATGTGGCTTAATGTGCCAAGTCTTGCTTTCCATTATTTTCGGTCAGTTTTATGTGATCATCAAATCTTAAAAGCTTGACACTTTCATTTTCGGAAATCACAGTAACAAACTCATAATACGGATACTTTTTGTGTAAGTGCCTCTTCGATCTAGCATCTCTGCTAAAAAAAGGAGAACGTTAAATAATACGGTGCTTCAAAATGATTATACTACTTTACTCTAAAATAAAATCGCTTTGCAACGATCTAATCTTAATACACAGCTATCGAATACACTGTTTAAAATAAAACGAATGTAAAAAATACCGCGATTACTACATCAGTCATTCCAAGAGTCGCACGAGTACCTATTACTTTTGCCTGTAATAGAACAAGCATCTAACTCGAATACTCCTTCCCATATTAGTTTCGCCACTCATATGCACACATATTGGAAATTCAAAATCTCCATTGTATATATGTACCATACGTCACTAATAGATCAATTGTTTGTCAGTTTATAGATATATCGAGGTATGTAAAAATGTCTTCGTTTGCTAATATCGATATTGAAATAATTAATAATTCATTAGTGACATGCTAACGTAATTCTGTTCCACTTGATATGCAAATTAATTTCTTCAGCAACAAAAATCTGTGTTGTCTATTGAATAAGATAAGAATATAGGCAGAGCAGTATTATTTCAGCTAAATATAGTACCATAGTATGATTTAGAAAATATAGAGTCATACATATGTGTAGTATATAAAAATGCGATTTAACATCTTTATACCAAACGACACGTTATCGTTATTATTAATGGCCTGTCTCCAATTGCACAACCTTTGACATTTAGAAAGTTTATAGTTATCCACAAATCAATTTAGGTAGACAGAAGCAGGATATGCACTATTAATCAATGTAATAGATACGATACGAACAACAATACCAATCTGCACTATGAATTGCGATGTCAAAATTTCGTTGATCTTGCTTTGTTGTCAGCGCATAAAGAAATATTTAGAGTGACCTTGCAATTGAGAAAGATTAAATACCATCTCTTGAACCAATTGAAAGTGTTAGATTTCGCAACACGAATATGTATTGGTATTTTTATTCAGAAATTACCAAGGATAACGAAAAAATTTGCAAAACAAGATTATTTTATCACTATTAATAAAACAGCCCATCATAAATATTAACTAATATTTTGAAATCAACTAGTGTTTCTGTAGTTTTCCCACCATCTGCGTCGCCCATCTTAGAAACAGAAAGCAATCAAAACTGGAAAATCCTTGTTGTTGCGAATGTCGATAAGAAAGAACCTTCTGCATCTCATTAACTCTATATCTAAGAATCTGCTAGTATAAAACAGTTTGACGTTGACAAAAGTTAGAATTGGTAATTTAAATATCTATCGCTGATTTCTTCCTCGGCAACTTTTCTCAATATTTATATTTGTTTCTGTGTTGAGAAAGTTTTCATAATAATTATTCTTGCTAATTGCGTCAACTTGTTGATTGGTTTCTCATAATACCGACAGCCTAATACATTACCGACAGCCTAACAGCATCAATGCTTATTTTCAAAACTTTGCTTTTATTTAAGGCCATAATCACAGTTATTTTAGAGAAAACAAATGTTCTGCTTTGGTGGAGGTGCCGAAGTAATAATCTTCGTATCGTTAAACAAAATCGTCTTCGAATTCCAAAACGTTATGCAACTACACCATCTCATATCTTACAATTCCAATATATTTTCCTTGTACACACCTGACAAATAAGTGTCCTTCCTCTTTATGACGATGATACTCTGAAGCAAACGACTAACGGCAAGTAACGTTTAATAAATACTAACAGTAAGTAAAAATCATATGCTCAATCTCTAGATCTTTAGCGCACAATCAAACTTTCAACACTCTTTAAACAAATACTTTCACACAAGCGGATCAATTTCAATGCTGATGCTATCAAAATACCACAAGCGTCATCATCTTTTGTTTATCTAATACACAATCAAAGGTTACTCAATAACATACACATACGTAAAACATACTGTCTGTTCTAGTGCGAGAACATGTTGAAATCTATTCGTTGATTTTATTATTTATTCTGGTGCAAAGAACCTGTCAATTAAAATATCATCGCATCACTCCGGTAAAATGGCATCCATCTAGATTACGGCGTAATTATAACAACACGCGCATTACTCCTCTTATTAGAATGAATTCTACTCGGAGCAAAGGTTCATCGCTTTGACGTTAGGATAATTGATTAGGTGCTTAGAAAAGTACACTCTATAGATGGTACGACCGATGGGCTACGTTCCAAACGCTCTGACCTACCGGAATTTACATAATGCGGTCGAAAATTGAGAATTAATCGTGATCATTGATCTTTTGTAATACTGATGGCCCGAACGGAACATTGTTCCCGTTGATAAGTGCGTATGAATAACGAATGTCTTCGGGCGAAGAGAACTCATCACCACTTGAAGCCATTAGGCGCGTCTATATGCTCGGTCCGTATTTGGTACACGACTAAATGATTTAGTTTAGTAATTTTGATGTTGATGGACGGCACAGCTTGATGCCCCGCCGCAACAAAATCGCCGCAATGCTGATTAGTTTTCTAGCAATGTGTATTAGTTGGATAAACACGGCTTAATTGGTGAAAGTTTTAACTAAGGAAATGCGTCTCTCATTTCCTCACCGATTTTTCATTAAATTTAAGAGAATTTGTAAAATATGTATAACATTAAATAAAAAAATTACCTACACTTATTTATGATTACTTCTAATTCCACTGAACATGAGTAAAGCATTTTAATTGCGTAAAAAATAATACCAACCTAAAACTTATATTAATTACAAAAACTAATATCCAAAAGATTTCCTGTGGATATTTTGATTGTCACTAAAAAGCATCTTTAGAACTTTTACCATTAAGATTTTTCTACAGTTAGTATACAGATAAAATCAGACATAAAGGTAACCTAAACTTCACGGTAAACCATTGAAAATCGACCTCTTAATATGCAATTTACAACATTGAACATTAGCCCCGTTCAGCGAACTAAAATATGTCCGCTCATTCGACACCAAAATCCCTCTTTCTCAGTATCTCCAGCACCTTTCATAGCCTCCTGTCACAATCACGGGGGTGTTAGGAGATTAATGTATCCCTAGTCAACGACGACCTTGGGGGAACGGCTCTTTTTGCAATTTTCTTCATACTAAAAAAGTTCAGATTTAATGAAATATTTTCCCAGAACAATTTACTGTATATATTCAGTTGTATCTCTGCTATAACATCGTAAATTAAATATCCTTCGTAAAGAAGTTACGATATCCGCTAGAAAAAGTCAATATTGTATAGTTGTTGGTAGTGTCAAATGCCTAGGATGATAGGTTTACGCTTTAAAAATTAAAAACCTTGGTGGCAGTTTATCCGCTAAAATTAGTCTATTTTTTTAGAATAAAGAAAATTAATTGAAATTTCATATCAAATTGTAATTGGAAATGCATATCCTAATTGGCCGCGATTAAACAACCGCTATCGCGAACAAAGGAGTCCGAGGACCTTACAACATTTTCAGTTTAGTTCGAACTACTGTTGTCTTATCACGTGTTTGGCTAAGTGTCTTGTGAATCTATGTTTCTAGTGCTTAAATTCAACATTGGTTACGAAGTGAGAGTCAAGTTTGATTATTTAAAAATACACGGGGTTTTATACGCGTAACCGCAGAGTTTATATTGAAACGCCAAAATTTGAGGTTGGTTTTCTCTTTTCGAATTCAGTTCCTGTAAAACATAGATATTCCGTGTTAGTTTTAAATTTAAACTACCAAAAGAGTATCTAGGGACACTCCCGGACTTCCAGACCGTAAAAATTAATCCATTAAATTGGATAAATCAAATTTTCTCCTCGTTTATAACGTTGCAATATATCTGCATAATGTGTACATATCTATATATAATTTACCAAGATTCTGGTAATGTTACCGTTCTCCAATTTTCACAATGTAATCTACCTCTTTTTCTCGGAAGAATTATTACTCTTCGTATTTTCCATGCAGCTGGTAATTTTTCTTGTTCCCATACTTTCTTTATTAAGCATGTGATAATTTCTGGGTTAATTTCTGGGGCTGCTTATATTAACTCATTTTGTAGGCCATCCATTCCTATGGTTTTGCTGCTCTTTTTAGTGGCATTTTGTACTTCTTCATAACGGGGTTCAATTGTAGTCTCTTCTATTTCTTCTTTTTCTGTTTTCTTCTGTTTGTCTAACTTTAATATTTCCTGTCATGTATCCCTTGTACTTTTTAAGAATCTGTTTGTCATTGGTTAGTATTTCGCCTTTTTTGTGTTTTATCTGTTTTGCATGATTTGTTTTCCTTCCTGTCATCTTTCTTATTGCTTTATTTCGAGTTCTCATGTCATGTTTTGCCGCTGTCCATTCAGCATCTTTCAATATTTCTTCTTCATATTTTTTTTTATCCTTTCTGACACGTTTCTCAATTTGTTTATCTATTTGCTTATATCGTTCATCCAGTTTTACTTTTTTTCCTTCCGTGATACATTTAAAAATTTTAATTCGACAAATAAATCAAATTATTATTATGTCGTGTAACCATCGGAATTTGAAATCTTATCGAAACTTTATAAATTACTTCTTATAAACAAGAAGAGTAATAATCACTACTTTTAATATGCTATAACAAAATTAAGTGGAAGAATTATTATCTTGAAATCTACCTTTTGAAGTATTTACACCGTCACATTGTATATTTCAGTCCCATTGATTTAACATAAAAATCGGTAATGAAATCCATCTTAAACAAGTTTTACTGTAAACCTTGCATATATCTCTTGCCTCTACTTCAGTAATTTTCATGTACCTAAAAGACACGCGGATGTTGACGCTATGCTCGTAATAAATATGGAGATTTATGAGCACCTTTCTAAAGAAAATCGTCTTTCGTAATCTATTATATACCTTGCAGTATCTAGTAGGTCAAAGCACAACGATAAATCTCGTTGGCAAAACCGCTATGTAATTCCGACAGCTACAATAATATGATCTAAATTCGAAAGACATATATCTTAAGCCGCGAGTAAAGTTTTATTTGATGTAGTGTTGCAGTGAAATATTAGAGATTAAGGAGCTATACGGAAAATACAGAATCGTATAAGTTGCATACATATGTATGTATTACGGTTTTATGCCAAACGAAGTGCCATGCGAATCATTTGAAGTGAGTGATACCATACTAATCTCGAAAAAGGGGTGTTCGTTGACTTGGTTTTCAAGAAATTTGTCCTAGATCGCGCAAAAACAAGGCCAAGAAAGTACATGGAATAGTCTTGGGAGCAGTTTCAACTGCAGACAGAAGAAATCTCACGTTCGATAACTGTTAGCATTATGTTTCTACTTTACAACTTTGATCCTGAGGAACTGACTTCATTAAACGATGAAGTTATAGAATTGACACATGTACCATATAAAATATGACATAATTGATAATGATTATAAAAGGAATTCGAGTATTTTAACTATTCAAGCATCACCGTGCGACGAACCGCTGTTTGTGCCAGATGCAAAGAACTTTTAACAAAAGAAAAAGACAATTTATTTTTAGAATAATAACTTTGTGTTCATTCTTTGAATCATTTTGCGAATATTTAATTGTACTTTTACGTGAATAAACTTTTGGAAACCCCTATAGACTTATTCTGAATGACAGTACATATTTGCTTTTTTTATCTATCCGCATACCCGATAGAAGAAGTGCTACAACACCATCCACAAAGGTATATAAACCGTTGTAAAATCTCATCCAATAGGAGTCTTATCCATTTGGAATAGCTTTTATTAAAAAAATATATTATGTCTCTTAACAATAGTATATTCTATGATGCTTCTCACAGAACGTCTCCACATATAAATTTACTTTATCCCAAAAATCGCTCGACTCACCTACTTCGAATGGTTATGTATCAAGATCTTTCGAAAAATTACCTTTTACTTTAACTGGTTCTGTTTCGAAGAATTACCTTCACCAACATTGACTTTATTCGATACACTTTTTTTATTCTTATGATAACATTCACAAGTTTCTCTTCCGTTCCTATATGTGCTGTCCATGGTTACCACTTTCAATACTAACATCTATTCACTACTGCAACCCTTGTAGACAATCATCAACTTTGAGATACGGTCCTAGTCTGGAGGAGTGATATATCCTCTCACCTTGACACCTCTCAACTAATTGTGGAACTTTTACCTCCACATTAACCTTGACCTAGCTTATTCTCTCAAGGCTTTGACCCGTGGGGGTGACCCTTGACCTTGGAACTGGTCTTGACTTTGGGGTTGGGCTTGATCGGTCTCAACCGATTCTAGAACCTCCTCATTGACCTTGACCTATGCATATGCAAGGTCAAGGTCAAGGAGGAGGTTCCAGAATCGGTTGAGACACTCTACTCGTGTTATTTACACTCCTGGAGTTTGGTCCGTTCCTCCCGACTCACCTTGATATTAGAGAACAATGCCTCCCTGTGTCTAGGTGAAGCAAACACAATCATGTCTGTTTTCGACGGATTTACTATCAGAGAACTTTTTAGCTTCGATGTATATAAACAAAAAGCACTGCATTCAGTGAGAAATCAAAATGGTTACTAATACTAATAAATAGTTTAACTCAAAGTTATTATTCTCATTACATAATTACATCTCTATAAGATACTTCAATGTGCTGGCAAAATAAGTGACATGTCTAACCGATCAAATTTCCAAGAATACATATACCATCGCATGTTATATCATCATCATCAATACCATTACCATAGCAGGTAGTACATTAATTCCACAGCTAACTTTTACTATTAGAGTTTGGCTACAATACGCGTTAATTGCGAGTTACAGTTCCTAAATTAGTCGCCGCTAATTTTTTGTCAGTAACAAGTTGAACTGCTCACAACAACGGATCGTTTCGAAAATGCAAATTAATAATTATCATAAATTTAAATACGGGACAAAAGCACGACACCAATGTGCTTTTGTTATACGCAGCAACTATGTATGTAAGCGTATACATGTAAATGTATGTGTGAGTGTATATCTATCGATAGAGAAGGACGAATTCGACAAAAGACAGGCACGCCACACAATATATATCGCTTGATGCGAAGTTTAATTCTTTTTCTTCGCTTGACAACTTTATCAGGTTAAATTTAAGACGTCCGGCGTGTAAATTTAAATTCCTCACTCCCAAATGTGCCAATAAAAATGCCAAATAAAAAGGCGAATTTGATCGGTTTAAAGCAACACGGCCAGCCGAGCCGGGGCGAGCGCCAATGTTAAATATACAGGAGTGCGCAAAAGAAAATAACGCCCCTTAAAACCAACATAAATGTATCCTATGAAAAATACACTTATGCACGCTGAGAATACTATTATATGCTTTTTATATCTCCTATAGATCTTTAACATGTGTTTAATAAATATTGTAATGTTCAATATTTACATCGGGAACATCGGCTGTCAATCTAGAACGTAAAGGCTGTTCAGTATAGCCACCCGATAGTAGTGAAAAGTCCCTCTAGCGGGTAAAAAGGTAATTTTTCAAGCCACAATTTCCCCCCAGGCCGATTAGCCTTGAAGTGTGGACATTAAATATAATATATAAGTCCAGATAACGACGATCTTAGGGTAAAGCAGATAAAACTCCATCTTCTGCGCAATTTCTCCATTGAGTAAATCGTCAAAATTAATATAAAATTCGAAATGGTCAAAAAAATTTGGGTTTCTCTACCATAGAGTCGGCAAGTTCATCTAATAGTGTCACCACATTCATTTTCGCATGCTATTTTCCACAAATAACTTAATACATCGAAATTCATCATAATATTACGTTCAGAAAGAAATCATCAAAATTTGCTGTGAAATGGAACAATCGCTATCGGGGTTAAATAAAGTAGTAGAGGGACGCCAAAAATTTCATCAATTCTGGTTCAGCTTTAGTCAAATCAACCAGTGTTTTGACTCTCAGTTTAAAGTGTTCGTTATTGAAATTTAGAGTATAATTTCAAGGAAGAAAGGGTCGGGGTCTGATCAAGCAGATTTCCTGAAAACGCCATATAAATTATATGACATCAAAAAATCAAGGTTAGTTTACGTTTTCAATTTTAATATCCCACAAAGAGTCTAGAATTTTAATTAAATTGCAAAAATTCAAATTTTTAACAAATTTTCCCCGAGAAAAACATTTCAATATATATGTAAAGTATTCATGAAACGACTTAAATTTGCTTATAAGCAGATTCTCAAATGCCAAATAACATTAGAGTCACTGAAACTAGTATATCATTTTATAGATGTTGATCAATGATTTTCATATCAGCAATATTAATAATTTTGCCATAAATTACGTAGATAACACCAGTTTACTTACAAGACTGAATATTTACCAGGACATAGTCTCTTAATGCAACTCGGTAATGAGTTAAGTTGCAGACTGACTTATTAATAATTAATTACTGTTAAGTGTTTGAAAAACAGCGTACCTTATTTCGTAATGCACAAATTAATGATCCAGAATATATTCTACTGAACGACATAAGCTGCAGTATAACCGATAATACTATTTTTTTTTGAATAAGGATTAATAGTACGTTGGCGTTATCTGATCATGCTGTACGTTTAAGTAAAAAGCTTAGCACTGTGAATTATGGTTTAAGAGTTTTAACTAGGAACACAAATAAACACTTAACAATATGGCTTTCTTTTCCAAATTTATACAGTTTGCTCAGATATAGAATTATGTTTTAGGGTGGCTTTTAGGGGGCCAGGTCGGGCGAATACGGTGGGTGGTCCAACACGGTGATGCCCGATTTCGCAAAGAACGCCTTCACAGACAAGGCGGAACGGGCTGGCGCATTGTCTTGGCGGAGCATCCAGGATTTGCTCTTCCACAAATCGGGTCTTCGTCTTCTCACTCGTTCACGAAGGGTAGTTAGAACCTCGTGTTTCACAAGAAACTTGAGGTTAACTCGTTGCTCGAACTGAACACTCTGCATTTTTCCGACGCGACGCTAGCGTAAAGACTTGAACGGACGATTGCTACAGCGAGACTGAGAGACGTACAACCATGCTCATCGAGCTCAGGGTGAGGGAAGCATCTACAAGCATAGACATGTTCAAACCTGCCGTAACGTGCTCGCTATTTGCCGAAAGTGGCACCAGTCTGGTTATTTAATTGCCACACCTTGTAATGTAAGATGTCTTTCGTCCAATCCAAACTTGGAACCTTATTGTTTCCAACTCCAGGTTCCTTCCAAGTTTGTGTAATACATATGTAACACAGACTTGTATAATCGATACCAATTTCTGATAAGGAAGCTTACTTATTGCCAAGACGTTGAAGGTGCCATGAGGTGGCAGTTAAAATAGAAGTTTTTGCTAGCACTCTTCATTCCTATAACGGAACTAACATAATTATTAAAATAAACGCATTTTTTACTCTCCACTTCTAATATTGGACATGTATTGTATAATTTAATAGTTTTTACTTTGGTTAGATAATAGAATTCCCTATTACCTTTTGAAAACGATTTGCTAATTATTCAAAGAATACCTGATTTCTAACAGTGTTCTCTTTGATGTAATTCATGATTGACACAATATAAAAATTTGTGTAGTACAGGGTGGGGCAGGGAAGTATCCCTACTTTCGAGATGGCGTTGTGAATGGAGGGGACGTGTTGGAAGGGTGAGGGTAGGCTCTAATGACGCTGCAGCCTTGGAAGTTTCTCTTAGTGTTGGTCGAAAGAGCAACACGCGTTTGCCGTCGAGACGTATTTTTCCCAAAACAAGTCTATCGTTGCAGTGCAGCGTGCGCTGCGTACTCGTTATCGAATTCCCCCTCATAATGCTGTTCCAGGCCGAAAATCCATTTTGTTATGGGTGGAGAACTTCCGTGTATGTGGCAGTGTTTTACACAACAGAGTTAGGGCTCAGAGGACCATCCGAACTCCAGAAAACATTGACCGTGTAAGAAGATCGATTTTGCAGTCCCCTAAGCGTTCTGCTCGCTAGCATGCATCCGCCCTGGTGCTTTCTAACCGTACTGTGCGTCGAATTCTCCACCAAAACCTTCACTTCCATCCATACAAGATGGTCATTGCGCAACAACTGTCACAGCGGGACTGGCAAAATCGAGTACAGGCATGTGAAACTTTGATCCAAAACTTACCTCAAGATGCACGTGTTTTGTTTAGTGACGAGAAGCACTTCAACATTTCTGGAATAGTTAACAAGCAGAATATGCGTTATAGGAGTGGTGAAAACCCTAGGTTAATTCATGAGAGATCTTTACATACTGGCAAAGTGACAGTTTGGTGTGCAATCAGCAGTGAAGGCATCATTGGTCCCCATTTCTTCGAGTAGAACAATTCTGCTGTTACCGTCAATTCTGAGCGGTATGTTAACATGATCCAACAATTTCTTGAACCACAACTTCAACAGATAAACTGGGGATTAGTGTAGTTTCAGCAGGATGGTGTCACGGCCCATACTGCTAGAAACTCCATGGCTGTTTTGAAGGAAATGTTCCCCGGCCGCTTGATCTCCCGGTACGGTGACATGCCATGGTCCGCGCGCTCGCCGGATTTAACTGCGTGCGGCTACTTTTTATGGGGCTACCTCAAGAGTGAGGTGTTTAAACATCCCAGGACCCTCGAAGCCTTGAAGAATGCAATACGCCTTGAAGATGGCCGCATTCCGCAACAGATGCTTCGCAGAGTTGTGTAGAACTTCAGAAACCGGCTACATCAGTGCATTGATAGTGAGGGACATCACTTGAATGATATGTTGTTTAAAACTAAGTAAAATTAACTTCCAGTTGTACCCTTCTGGTGCCACAATAGAGTTTTGTTCTAACATTTTTTGTTATTTACCTTCAAAGTTAGGGATACTTCCCTGCCCCACCCTGTATACATTTATTTAGTGGTGGATGTCACTGTACAAATAAATTATTGTAGCGTAATGGCTGACGTAAATAATACACTCTAAACGAATTGACAGAAGATCTTATATCATTCAGGAATTTCCCACGATTACAAGACGCACTTATAATTATAAAATAATATCTCAACACCTTGTATAACTGCTACTATACATAATGGTAAATTAAATAAAATTCGTATAGAAGCCTTTGTACCGATAAAACTTAAAGTCTCTTTACGTGCTTATTTCTTTTGCACGTTAACATACATAACACAAGACGTATACGACAGAGGTAGAGGAAAAACCCGAACCAGTTTCGAGACACTATAGGTAGGTATTCGCCAACGAACCTATCACCATCACACACGTACAATAACAACAAAAAACGACAACAGCAGCTCGCGGATACCCTGCGTACAATTATATTGAAGCATAATCAATTGCCTACAAAAGCCCAGCGCAAACAATGATACCTCTTTTTAGGGTTCGTATAATTGAATTATCTCGGGTGTCAAAGATGTATAACGACACCGTGCAGAAGATGACAATTAACCGGCTCCTTGCGAATCCTGCTGGATTGCCGTGTTTTGCATAAAACAGTGGCGTCCTGAATAAGGACGGTTTTCCGGATGTCATCATAAAAGACAAGCGTTTAATTAATGTCTGGAAAGTTCAAGAATGCAAAATTGTATTTTATCCTTACATTTTTATTATGTCAGAGCCTCTGGTTTAAATTGTCAGTAATGAAGTCTTTTTAAATATATTTTATTGTAAGAAACGTTCTTCACATATACTAGGGTGCGTAAGGATTCATTTATATTTGCGAGTCCCATGCATATACTGAATAATGTTGGCGCTTGTGCTAGAGCGCTCCCTACCTTATAGTTTCATAGCGGGCAAACGTTGTAACACTGTCCATATATTTTAGCGGTTCACTTTACTACGGACTTACGAACGCGGTATACTTTATATGAAATGAAGCTCCTATGGTATTTTTCTGAAATCAATATTTTTTTTTATTTTTTATATTTATTTCGAAGTATACAAAGGTATACAAGAAAAGTCAACAAAACTACATAATTTTAATTATTCCAATATTCGTTTAACGAATACGGTTCTAAATTAACTAAACATTTAAACAATCTGCTTTTCAATATTCTTAAATTGTTGCTAGTTTTGATGAACAGCGGTAGTTTGTTATATAAACGTAGAATAATACACATTCCTTTCTGTTAATTTTAACCTATGTATTGGGTACTGATAAAAGTCATCTTTTAAACGAGTATTATGTACGTAATTGTATTTAGAATCATTTTTATTCATTTTATTTTTAAACAAAAAAATTATGCAATTATAAATATATACTCCATAAAAGGTTAGTAAATTATGCTGTTTAAAAACAGTTTTTAGACTGTCTCTACTTGATGATCCGAAAATAACTCTAAGGACTTTCTTCTGAGCTAGAAAAACTCTATATACTTCTGGAGATTGACCCCAGAAAATGATACCATAACTCATGCGTGAGTAAAATATACCATAATAAACCGCGAACAGATCCGGAGTATTAAGTATCTTTTTTAAAATTTTAAATCCAAAGGTTATCGAATTAAGTTGTTTACTGATGTTATCTGTACGCACTGACCACTTCAAAAATTCGTCAATATATAGACCTAAGAATTTGGTGAACTGGTTATAGCAATTTTCCTACCGCCCAGTTCAATACAAGAAGCCCTTGGTATTGCTGCAGAAGTTCGAAAAACCATGCAAGATGTTTTGGTTAGATTCAAAGCTAAGTTGTTGTTAAGAAACCAGTTATCAAGTGCACAAAAGTAACCATTACATTCTCTGTTCCATTCAGAATAGTCACTTCCTCGAACCAGTAAGTTGGTATCATCTGCGTAGTTTACAATGATATGTTCAGATCGTTGCACAACATTACTTATATCATTTGCAAACAGATTAAATAATATAGGGCCAAGAACACTTCCCTGTGGTAATCCTTTTTTAAGAGGAAGAATTTGTGATCGTGAAGATTTGCCATTCTTTGTAAGTTCAACCAATTGCATTCTGTTGTTAAGGTACGAATGCATGAGATCACTCGCAACCTCACGAATGCCGTACATATCAAGTTTGGTAAGCAGTATAGAGTGATCCACATTGTCAAATGCTCTGCTTAAGTCCAAAAATATACCACATGCTAATTCGCGGTTTTCGAGTATTGACAGAACCTCACCGGTATAATGAAAAATAGCAGTTTCAACTGATTTTCCTTTTGTGAAGCCGTGCTGGAAATTGTTAAGTAAATTATGTTTTTTAAAGAAACAGAGAAGCCTATCAAAAATTGAATATTCAAAAATTTTAGCAAAACTGCTTAGCAAAGCAGCAATAACAATTCCTACAGTCCTACACCCCCAGGTAGAAGGATTTCGGATTAAGTAAGTAATAACAATTTTTTTAAAGCTTTAATGGCTCACTTCTGTTGGTACGGTGAATTCTACAGGTAGTACATAACTACTGATCTAATTGCCCTTCCAGTTTCATTATTCAAGTAAAATTTGAAAAAAGGACGTCTAGGTATGGTGTGTGTATAAACCATTTCAATGAGATGTAAGCTCATTACCTGTTTTCAAATCCACAGAGGGTCCTTTCATATTTTAGCCAATAGATTATCTCCTCTAGAATTAGTAATATATGACTCTCAATATACAATACCACAAAATGAGTGAAATATAGGTTCTGATCAATATCCATAGGCCTCGCATAGCCCGCTTTGTTTCAATATTGATGGTATATTAATTTATAATCGTTATCTTCACTTTCTGCAGAACCATTCAGAAAATATATTATATGAATTGTATATGTATGTTCTGATGGTTTCAACACGATGCGGCACCACCGCATAATCTAACATAAGCTAGCGGTACGAAATCATTTAAGAGAAGCATCCCCGAACTCGTAGATAGAAAAAAGCGCGCCGGTTGCATAACCATTTCTATTCCCCAACTTGTCTGTTTTAAATTTCTATTTATAGAGAATAGTCAAGGATAGGGTGTCTCAAAAATTATGTCGATGGCCTTAGAGAAGCTGTACTAGAAGTTCTTGCTATGTTGACGGACGTTCCGTTAAAAAAGCAACAATTTCAGTTTAAAAAAGTATAACTTGTGCATTAAATCATAGTGGTGGCCTTTTTGAACATATTTAGTCTTAAATACTTTTCTTACTTCAATTACGTTTGTTTACTTTAGTTGGGTCCTAATTTCTTTTATTGTTTCTTAAATTATCGTTTGTCATTCTCTGCTTATTAATTTCTCAGAAATTATATTTATGTAAAATCGTCATTCAAACGGAATAAATATTTCACACCAATATTATGATTATAATTTCGAAATCAAAAAAAAATTAATCTTGAATTCTGTTACCATCTCTAAATTATTTCTATAGCTTACTACTTGAGCAACTCGGAAGTTAAAAAGAGCAAATGGCCATAATTTATTTATATGTAATATATTTAATAATTTAATTATGTGTAATATCCTTAGAATCAGTGAAAAAATGGCTTTTCTGTGATGTCATGGCCTACTATGGTTCCCATGAAAAATACACAATTTGTTGTCATAGCTCAAAAATTATACATAGTTTAAATAAAAAGTCCGGTTAGTATCTTTTATTATGTACATAATTACTTATCTCTCGCTCCTTTACACTTTTCTTCCAAAGTCAACAATGACAGAGCTGCAGGCACCGAACGAAATAACAAAAATCAGTTTTCTCGAGATATCTAGGCAGCCGTGCATTTTTTCCAAAAAACAAAAGGATCGTTTAATTGAGCTCGTAAAACTGCAATTCTTTCCCCCATTTGATCGTCTCTGTACTCTGCTAGTTTCTGAAGTCCCTATATTAAACATCGGAAAAAACTCACCCTGTACATGTACTGAAATATTTTTCTCAGGGGTTTTTGGAAAAAATTTGAAATTTTTTAAATTAATCAAAATTTTTAAATTCTTTGTGGGATCGGGAGTATTCCTGAATACTCTTTGGGCAATTTTCTAGTGAATTTTCAAATTAATAAACTGAAATTAACGAATGTTAGAATTAAAAATGTAACTAACCCTGAATTCGAATGAAGCCAATGTCGTATAAACGCTCTGTTTATAATAACTTCTACAAGAAACTGCCTGCTCTAACCTTCAACTCTTTTTTCTTTGAATAAATACTTTGATTTCACTATCGAACACTTTGAATCGGTATCGTAGTCAAGTACACAAAATGATTCGACATAAGCTGAATCGAGATTGATTAAAATTTTAGCGTCGCTTATCTTTCTTTTATTTGTAATCGCGAAAGATGGCGATTGTTTCATTCCACAGCAAATTTTGATAAATTAAACCCAAATATAAACTTTTACGATGCATTTCGATAAAATGAAGTTATTTGTAAAAATAGCATAGAAGAACGCATGCAGGAACTCTACCAACTGACAGAAAGGCAAATCTATGACCTAAATTCTGACTAATAACATAAATATGACGAAATACACTAACGATATCTTTAATAAAATTCGGACAAAGATTTAATTTATGAAATGATGTTTGAAATACCTTTCAATTTACCCTGTTGTTTGTTTTAGACGACTTTTACATTAATTTTGACAATTTACAAGATTAGGAAAATAAATAGAAGAATGGATTTATCCGCGTTACCCTACGATCGTCACTGTCTGGACTTTATTATTTAACATCAACGCCCCAAGGCCAATTTGCTTGGGGGTAATGGTGACTTGGAAAATTACATTTTTACCCGCAAGAGGGAAATTTTATTACAAACGAGTGGCTAACCTGAACACCCTATTCGTACCGAGATTGACAGCCGATGTTGTCGCTGTTGTAAATATTGAACCTTACAGTACATTTTAGTTCAATTTGAAACCTCAATGTGTACATAAATATAAAATCAGAACAATTTTGTCTCTTCCTTGTTTTTGCTAACGTATTTTGCACTTGGTCTAAATTTAATTGTTAAGAAATCAAAGGAGAGTGCAAAATCTCATAGAAATTCTTTTGACCGAAAACTAAAATAGATTCCAGGTAATAACCGCACATCAACGCTTGGTCATAAAAACTCTCATTTCACCAAAAGGTCTTGATTCAATCACGATACAGATCTATCAGTAAGCAATGAAATACAGGTAATTCAAATGAATGAAGAGGTATCACAGAGGAGATACAGAACTGAAGCAGAATACAGCAGTTCAGAAAAATACTTCCAGGTTTCCAAATTCGAAAAGTCTTTTAGATTCTAGTTGGAGTTGGTCCGAACTTAAATCACTCTCAATACAACAAAATGTTTAAAAAATGTCCCCTTTTCCTACACCAATGTCGTAAAACAATTGTCGAATGAATGGCTTATGACGTAATTTTTTAAAAACTATTAATTTCAAAGTCTATCTAAGGTACATTGTGCCTCAATCCAATCGGATTCGACTTGTCGTACGACTATTGCCGCATCGAATTTTAGTTTGATGAACGTAAGTAAATAATCTAAATAGTTGTTCATGATAAAAGTACTGTAAGAATGTGAATAGCAAGTAAAACGACTTTGTATCGTTGTTAGGCAAATGCATCCAATAGCTTCTCCTTCATCTACACGCCACTGGCGAAATAGTAAGATACACACCTTCTTTCTGCTTTCATTATTCGTTTCTTTTGCATGCAACTCTGTTGTAGCATAGACAGGTCTGCGGTGGTGAAGTTTCTCGCCTTGTAGTATCGTCATCTTAGTGTCGTATTTGTTGATAAGGCGTTGTGTTCGTAAAGTATGCGAAGCGTCCGGTATAACTTATATTTAATTAGGCGCTGACCTGTAAGCGAATCGCCAGTCGTGCGACATACATCACCTATGTTGGCAACGGAACAATGAAACTCGGACTCGGACCGTTCGTTTAAAAATACATTTGAGAGGCGGATTACGTGTAAGTGAGAGTAATTTGTTAACGTATTTTTGTTAATTTTTTTTCGACGACCGCGAGGGCCGACCGACGCTCCATATATCATCGCGCTTCCGCGATGCTTAACGTAAATTCTCTTAATCTATTAAGCAATCGTAAATAATGCATCGCGCGGACAGCAAGCTGGAACGATTTTTATTGGCTCTCCTTTAAACATACCTTAAGCAAATGTTATGATAATGTGCGTACATTGATGTGAAGATTTGCAACCTAGTGATGAATTAAATGATCTTCTATAAGTATGCTAGGAATTAACGTTCAAAATTTCGAAATAACCAGAAGAGCATTGCAAAGAAATTTCTATTTATGTTCTATAATACCTTTCCCTAAAATATAGGTTTCCAAAGTTATTGAATGGGTGCAGCTGAATATTGTAAACAATCACATAATCGTCACATTAGCATAGGACAAATTTCATGCCAGTAAGTTTAGAGTCCACAAACTAATTTCTCTGGGATTTTGCTTTTTAATTTGAGTAACTTGTTCTACAGCTTTTCATCGCAATATAAGCAACAATTAGAAACAGGATCTTTTAGTATGTTAGCTGTAGGTGTTGTTTTAATGGCCTAAACATGTCTTTAGATTTAGAATACTCTAATTTGGTAAAATAAACTGGTTACTAAGAGTTCTTTAACAAAGCGGTTTAGAACATAATACCAGAATGATTTACAGAACGATAAATCAATCTATACCTGCTTAAACCCAAAACTCTTAAAATAAGGCTTATATCACCAATGGTAACTATATTGGGCCTTCGTCAGTTTAATAATTTTTCTAAATAGAACAGATATATAGAGTAGAAGATGCAAATATGGGATACCATTTTGTTTTATGAGTACATATTCGTTGTAAATCAATTTCATTAGAATGTACTCAAAATAGTTACGTCCTACATATTTTCGAAAAAAACAAATTTCTGAAGAAAATGCCAAAATTATTACTTGAGGAACTGGAGTACAAATATGTATGTATGGAATACATCAATGGTGGAATATATCAATAATAACATAATTATTTGCATCAATCACATTCTCTGACTGCTGTAATTTCCAGACTCATTTGTTCTTCATTGTACTGCTTTCTTTTTTGACGTTGACTTCTTCCTGGCATGCTAAGACAGAAAAAGGAAAGCTTTCATAGAAAACATATATGAAGAAACGGGCGTGCAAATATAGAACCCGTAACCTTAATAGCAGGGTAAAAGTTCACGACTCGTTTGATAGATGAAACGATATATATTATTGAGAAACCTTGCTATTCCATATTACCAACACATTCTATAATTGCATCTTTTACTCTACTACAGAAAAAACTTATTTTCTAATTAAGAAATCTACACATTGGGAAAATGTGAAATTAGCTACATCTATATATGTACGGCGAGAGAACGAGCAGAGAATTGAGTGCAATCTGATCGATTCGGTGCGGGTCGTTAGTACGCTTGTAACAACGATGGCATGTAGACCTACTGTGTGCAAGAACGCACGTAATAATTTGAAGTCATGGTCGCCTAGAAATGAGAGTTTCGCATATGTATTTTGTTGTTGCTACGAAGTTTAGACGAAACTAATAAAAAATTCTAAGGACGAAAATAAAAACAGATTCTGCTGAAATAAAAGGAAAGAAAAATAAATACTCTAGGAATTCTTACTAAGATCGTCCGCACATAATGCAGTCTACCTCGTAACTAACCACATCGGTAGCCGTAAGCCATCGACTGCCGCTAATCCCTCCGCTTGTGGTGAATCACCCATTCGTGTATATAGCAGTGCTGAGGTTGGACATATGTTATATTTTTTCACTCTTTTATGCACTTACAAACTGTTTCTAATTTTCGAGTATGCAGTATTTAAGTATTAAGACTTTTGTGAAATTTATTTAAGGGCCGATATCTTAAACACCGTGCCTGCTAGAGCGGTGATATAAATTTTATTCAATTGGTAAGATATCCAGCATTTTTTATATCAACTAGATTCTACAAGATGCCCATCGTTATCGTTGCCAAGTTTGATTCATGTTTCAATTTCTTTAAATGAGGACTGTATATTTTTCCAGAATCTAATACAGAAGCTCTTCTGATTTTGTTTTATGGATATTTCCCTTATTTACTAAATAAAACAGGGTGCAGCAACGAAATACTATAAACCTTCGTTTCGCTAAAGATGTTCATTAAAACAAATGTGCAATCTTTTTTGATACAATTCCAATATCCACTCGAAGTAACTATCGTTTTCCTATATATATTGTCTAGTAAGTTAACAAGTACGTATAAACAATAAATAGCAAAATAAACAAACGATACATAGAGTTCAGTATAAAACGAATAAATTTATTTAAGACATCGCACACTAAATTTTTTTCAGCAGTACAATTTAGCTAAATAGAAGTGTTTATGAAAAAACATTCCGGGTGAATTTCTTAAAGCTGTGTGTGACGTGGCTATTAAACAAAATATTACTTCCGAAATGCTACTAGATATTCAACAAAATACAAGGAATCGCATTTCAGTGTATATGAAGGAAAATGATTCTCGGCCTGATGTAGAAAAAATATAGCAATTTTTATTTTTCAATATAATCTCCACTAACTTTCTATACTTTTATTACGATCAATTAATAATTATATACCCTTATGAAAATAATCTAAAGTTTTTCCAACAAATTTTGTATTACAGCTGCTTACAACTCACTATCATCGTTAAAACGAGGTCCCCTAAGGTCTTTCTTTAAGGGAGAAAATAAATAAGAACTACTGTTTCATCTCCTGTAACAATGGACTCCAAAATCAGTTTCGGGTCGTCCGACACATGTTTAGAAACGAGCGCCCACATTCCACCCGACGTTCTCGCTGGAGAACAGGACGAATACTTGTTTCAAAGATGTTAGACATCACTGCTAATTCCCTCATTTTCAAACGGCGATCTGCTAATACCATTTCTTCAATAATTGAAATATTTTGGGGCGTTATCAGGCGGTTTGGCCGACCGAAGCACTCATCATCTTCAAGGGATTCTTACCCCAAACGGAAACATATTGCCCACTTTTTTACAATGGAAAATGAAGGAGATAAATCACCATAAACACCGTCACGTTATTTAATATGATTAGGCGTAGGTCCTTATTTTGTTAAAAATTTAATGACCGCGTGGTACTCAATTTTCGTTACCCGAGACATTTTCATGCACTAGTCACGTTGTGTGGCTGGTTACTAAAAGCTACTACTCTTCGAGCCGTAATATATATAGATGTTGAAAATGTATGCATAAATTAAGTTTTACGGATTATTTTTAATGAATATCTTTAGAAAAACAAAAGCAAATAGTATTTCGTTACATATTTAATTTGCTAAAGAATAACACATTTCAGATATAAGGAAATATATATGTATATAATAAATTCTAGAACATGGCAACGTTTTCGATGGCCATCTTGTGGACACTATAAACATTTTTTCAAGGTATTGCCGAAAACTCCAAGAAATACTCAATTGAAAAAAAGTTGAATCGCCTCCCTAGCGTTTAAGATATAAGAAAACCAAGGTAGATACACTCTTTGGCCATGGAAATATTAAATTTATAAGAATATTTATTAAATATAATTTTAAATTCGAAAATCTATGAAAGAATAATTGTTGTTTGAGTAATCCTAATACATTATAGCCACAGATAATTGCTGGATACAAAAATAATGTTTAGGGATGGAAAAATAATGCTATGAATCACGCCTCTTTCGTACGTGCAATAATTATGTTTAGTTTGAATTATGTCGTTCATTAGTTCGCTAGTATCATTGCAAATATAAATAAAAACGGTATTTTTACCGATTTTCCGAAGAACTTATATTTCAAAGAGTTCTAATTTTATTTGTATGCGTACATTTTCGCAGTTAATTATTATCATAATGGGATAAAAGAAGGATATAACCACAGAGAAAAAAGCACGAATTTCTGCTCTTCTAGAGACAGCAGACTTCTCTCAACGTGAAGTTTGTATAAAAAGAGGGTGTATCACATCAAACTATTCTGAAAATCGCGAAATTAATTAAGGAGAACAAGTAGTGGCAGAACATACTGGCAAACGCAAAACAACTGTAGCGACGATCATCTCGTCGTATAATAAAAATGGCTACAGAACATCGTTTTTTGTCCACTAGAGGTGTTCCTAAAATTTTTAGTGAAGAAGGTACATATATTTATATATGTAATGTTTATATAATATCAGCCCGAACAGTCCGTAGATGTATTCATGAAGCAGGCTTGAAATGCGGACGTCCGACAAAGAAACCAAGACTAACATCTAAAATTAAAGTGACACGATTTCAATGGGCTGAAGAATATAAAAAATATACAGTTAAAGATTGGGGAAAGGTAAGTTTCAGTTATCATCTATAATTTTGGTCAAATTCATCCTCATAATTCGCTTAATGGTACTACATTTTGTACTTTTTCCTAGATTATTTATAGCAACGAATCACGGCTAGAAGTACTAACGAAGAGAAGCCAAATTGTTCGTCGACGTCCCTCCCATCTCTAAGTGTTTGGTCATGTATTACGACAAAAGGTCGGGAACCACTATATTTCGTTAACGGAACAATGGAACAAAAACAATATAAAAAAAGTTTAAAAAAACTATTTAATACCTTATATTAGTTCATTGGATCCGACTCAATGACCATATACTTTCATGCAAAGCAATGCGCCGTGTCATAAGGCAAAAAGTGTAACGCGATACCTTGAATTTAAAAATCTGCGTACACTACCTTGGCCAGGCAATTCACCAGACATAAACCCAATTGAAAATGTGTGGGATGTCTTGGAAAACTACAAAGGAAGAATTACAACAACATATTGAAGGTGTATGGCAAAATAGCGACGAAATTAAAAAAAAATAATAAAAAGCTGTATTGGTAGTATGCCAAACAGGATTGAGGAAATAATAAAACACGGAGGAGAAACAAGCAAATATTAGTAAACATATGTTCAAATTATACTTACGTGCATGTTATATGTAATTAAATAATAATACTGCCAACATTACCAACTGCTTTTTTTTTTAATTTTACCCCAAAACCATAATATTTTTAAGTGGTCCTATTTCGATGGCCAGGAATTGTAGATGTAGAGATTATTGATGAAAGTCCACGTAAATTTGAGAGGGGCACTCAAAAGCGTAATAATGTGCCGTCTATTCCATTTAAAGAAAACAAACTTGTATCGTGGGCTGCGGGATCTGAACCCCGTGTATATTCCAATATAATTTTATGTGTTGCAGCACTTGTCTCCAAATACTTTTCATTTGAAAACTTTTTTTCTAAATTACTCAGGGAAGGAATTATTTTCCACTCACACACTAGGTGGACACGCTGTATATTTACAGATACACATACTTTTAAAGTTTCAAAAACAACGCACTAATCAACATTATGAACTATCCAAACGCTGTAAAATTCAATTCTCGACAAGCATAATCTAGCTTCCCGGAACTTTATTTCCATACATGCTTGATAATGCTTGATATACTGCAGAGATAAATCTACTCTATCTCTGTGTCTTCAATGGACCCTGTAATGTAACGAAATCTTTTGTTATGTTTCCTGCGTGAGTTACTTCGCCATCAACACACGTTCGTCCATTCGTTCATTACGGAAAAACGCTAAATAAATAAAATAAATACCTTACCAGTCGACACTTTTATCGTCTCCCTCTCTCTGTCTTACCGCTGTTGGAGCATTGTTATTTTATTTTTAGAAATGCAATGTACTAGAGTTTTGTTATTACGCGCGATAAGGATCTGGAAATGAATAGAGTAGTCATAATGTGTAATAGAGATGATAAAAATATCGGCACCGGCAGTTGCCGTCGAACTGCTGGCAGCTTATCACCATCGAACAGTACCATAACCTGATAACATGTAAGAACACTTACACGCACATAAAGTACAATAAAATGATCGTAGATTTAAGACACATTTATTACGCTATCCTATTCGATTTCCAATAGAGAACATGTACGAATAGAAAATATGCAATGTATAGAGTTCGATTATAAGAAAGGAAGTGAAATAACACATGGGCTGAAAAGTCCCGGGCCTGACAAAGAAAACACGTTTTTTTTTGTTCAAAATTAGCTTTATTCATCAACGTAATTTCCATCAAGAACAACGCAATCATTCCAGCGCCGCTCTAACATTTCAATACCACTTTTGTAAAACGATTTATCTTTTGCCTCAAAATATGCCTCAGTTTCAACGATAACCTCTTCATTCGAGCGAAATTTCTTACCGGCGAGCATTTTTTTTAGGTCTGCGAACAGCCAGTAGTCGCTGGGAGCCAAATCTGGCGAATACGGCGGATGTGGGAGCAATTCGACGTTCAATTCATGTAGTTTTGCCATTGTTTTGATTGACTTGTGACACAGTGCGTTGTCTTGATGAAACAAAATTTTTTTCTCCGCCATATGCGGACGTTGCTTTGCAATTTCGGCCTTCAGACGCTCCAGTAACGCTATATAATATTCACTGTTGATGGTATTTCCCTTCTCAAGATAGTCGATGAATATTACACCACGCACATCCCAAAATACCGAGGCCATAACCTTTCCAGCCGATTGTTGTGCTTTCGGGCGCTTTGGACGAGGTTCACCAGTTGCTGTCCACTCAGATGACGATCGTTTTAATTCCGGAGTGAAGTGATGGATCCATGTTTCATCCATTGTCACATATCGACGCAAAAATTCCGGTTTGTTACGTTTAAACATGGCCAAACACTGCTCAGAAGCATCGACACGTTCTTGTTTTTGGTCAACAGTGAGCAAACGCGGCACCCATTTTGAACAGAGCTTTCTCATAGTCAAATACTCATGAAATATAAAGCCAACACGTTCTTTTGATATCTTTACGATGTCAGTTAACTCACGCAACTTCACTTTTCGATCATTCAAAACGATTTTGTGGATTTTTTTGATGTTTTCTGGTGTTACCGCCTCATTTGGACGTCCACTGCGTTCTGCATCATCGGTGTCTCTACGACCACGTTTGAAGTCAGCAAACCAACGTTTTATTGTTGTTTCTGATGGAGCGGAGTCCCCATAACACTTTTCAAGCCATTACTTCGCTTGAACGGTATTTTTTCCCATCAAGAAGCAGCGTAAAATTAAAACACGAAATTGTTTTTGATCCATTGTTTTGGAAATAACAAAAGTAGCGTCACTCTTAGCACAATAACTCACAAACTAATGAATAGAATATCATGAAATTTTGACAACTGTCTTTTTAAGGTTAATACTAACTGCAAAACAGGTGAATGCAATAAAACTAGCGCCATCTATGTGTTAGGCCCGGGACTTTTCAGCCCATGTGTTATTTGAGAAGCACAACAATGTCGCCAACTTAATATTAACAATTTTATTCCAAGCAAGATCATTACAAGAGCTTACAATTAGACGCAAGTAAAATGGCTGATAGTTATCTAATTTACAACCTAAAATTATTTCTAATGTAATGCAAATGTTTCAAACCAAGGAAAAGCAAGCATATTCCTTAAAGAACTTTACTAAATTTAATAATGATTATATCGCAAAAAAACAAGAAGATATCAGTACAAAAGCTACGAACAATTACATCTGAAGCACGAAAAAGAGAACTAGACGTAAACCAAGAGAAGATAAAAAATATGAGAACAGAGAAGAATGCGGGAAGCAGAATGGGAATGCAAAATTTGGAAAATTCAGTTTTGAAGAAGTAGAGAATTTCAAATATCTAGAAACTATCACAAACAGGAAAAACCAAACAAATTGCAAAAAATACAAATAGAATATGATGCATTTAACATATACAAAGTGTTTATGAAAAACAGGAAAAATCAGTAAGAGGCTAGAACCAAAAATTTATAAAGCAGCGATAAGGCCGGTGGTAATCCATGCAGCAGAGACAATGTGTCTAACGGAGAAAGAGGAGAAAAGAACAAAAGGGGAAACTATAGCAAAAGTAATGAAAGCAATGAGAATAAGATGGTTCGGGCACATAAATAGAATACCTAGTGACTCAACAGTGAAAAGAATAACTGAGTGGAATCCATGCTGCTACAGAAAAAGAGGAAGACCTAGAATCTGATGGGAAGATCAGGTCAAAGAAGACTTAAGAAGAATAGGAATAGAAGATTGGCAGAACAAAGTGAACGACGAAAGGAATAGATAGAAGAAGATAGTACACCTTCTTTCGTTCCTTTTTGTCGCTTACTTTGTTCCGAGAGATCGAAAGCGCAGAACAACCAGTAAAGATAATGTTAAAAGTAATGTGGAGTGACTCGCCATAATAAAAGAGTCTTTAGAACTCATTGGAATGGCTAAAATTCCAACAGAAATGTATGGACATGTATATACTAGGGTAGGTAAGGATTCATTTATAAGGGGTGGTCCCATACGAATAGCGAATAACGTTGTCGCTTGTGCTAGGACATTACTACCGCCAATACAAGGCCCTACAGCTTTGACGTCAGCAGGCTGTGACGTATTTATATTTAGGCCATACACCCGTGTTTACACACTGGGATCATCTCTGCGTTTTAAATTGATTTATCCAAATTATATCGGTTTTATTTTTAAAAAATTCTGTGTAGTGATATTTCCGTACTTGATACCTGCAGTGATTTTCTAGTGTTATAAAAACGAGATAACCTAACCTAAGGTGGTGTCGACTGTTTGGTTTGTGACTTTATAAATAAAAGAAGTTATTATTTATTCTTCAACAACTACAGATTCAAGGACCGGCGAAAGTATAAGTATAAGTTTAAAATATCCAGTGAAGATGTTATTATTCAAATAGTTTTATATTCTTACGTCATACTTAACAAAACTATTTTTGAACACGAAGAGATGTTTTTAAATGTATGTAATAAACGTTTTGTTTTAATACAACATATTTTAAATTATATCACCGAACGTAGCCATTTTGGATACCGATATATGTAGATATCATATTCACAGCAGTAAACGTATTGCAACAATTATAATAACTAGTTCTACAAATACCCTACTTAAAAATGATCGTGGGAAAAGTAATGATAGATTAGGCAAAACACCACATGATAGGAAAGATAGATTAGGTAAAATACCACATAATAGGAAATTTAAGACCCTGGTTAAATAGCGTGGTTTGTAAATATTCTCGTGAAATTGAACAAAATTTCGAATAAAATTGCAATTACTCCAGATGCATGTACAATTACAAATAATAATAATTAATCGATTATGTATCCACCACAAATACATCTTTCACGAAAACGGTGCTCGGTTAGGTGTTTGGTTTTTGCTTTGAAAGTTCGTTTTTTCCAAAATAAAATCGAATGGGATGCGAAGAAGGGCTCAGTTGACGACTGGCATCCTCTTTAAACCGGAAGCCCTTCTAAACTAAAAAATAAGGCAAAAACAATCGATACATCGCTTAAACAGCATAACGTCATCGAAGAGTTGTGAGGCAGTGGTAACGGCTAGGAACTCCCTCTCCACTCCTCTTTCCCTTGACAATCCCACACACTCGCAAGTCAGTCTCCTAGCATACGTGCTTGAGATATCTGCTCGTCCCAGATTTATGGAAACGCGCAATACATCTTATTTGATTTTTATCCCATTGGTGAACTTTAATCGTTGTTTTTTTCCAAACAAATACTTAAATGTAATTTTGTCGTATATGAAACAACGAAAACGTTCTGGCATTGTTCCGATGAAATATTCGTCTTTAGCAAGCTGCCGAATCTGTGGACCATCAAAAACATTGGCCTTTATCTTTTCAAATGACAGGCTAGGGATTGGCAAAGCTTTAACTAATTGCTTCATGAGACCCAATTTTATATGCAGAGGTGGAAATATAATGTTCTCTCTGTAGACAAGTGGCTGATGTACAATGTTTGGATCACCAGGTTTCAGGTCAGATCGTGGCAACCAATTCGACTGCACCCAATGCTTCTCACGAGCTCTGCCGTCCCACATACACAAAAAGCAGGGATACTTGGTATATCCGAGTGGTCACATTCTCATAAGGTGCAGAGATAAAACTGGACGTGGTAGAAGAAAACTAACTACAGTTTTGAAACCAGCATGCCTAATTAACTATAAAACAGCTCAAAAACCAAACTCAACAGAAATTGTTACAAATTGTTCTCCAGTGTAATCAAGGAGAAAAGATCCAGAAAGACAAGGATGATCAATTAAAGAAATAAACGAGGGGTATAATGCATGACTAGAGTCTAGCGCGATGGTCCTCTGACAGCCGTTGAATTGTTACTGATTCTGATTCATTTCGTCGCGGGACTCCACGCCCCGTTACTTTCATAGCGAGCAAACGTTGCAACAGTGTCCAACATATTTTAGCGGTTTACTTTACTATGAAACTTACTAACGCGGTATACCTTTTCTATCGTTAGGTGTAGAGGTTGTTATATCGCGCTATCAATACAATACCATCGTAAGTGGAAAAATGGGATTTGAAGAAAACCACTGATAAAGCTTTAGATTGATAAAAATACCACCGTATCTATATAAATAATGCAGTTACTTATAATATTTGTAGATAATGTTTATTATAGTATCTTCATAAATGTCATGTGCAATATTTATGTGTACTATTTTTTTTTTTAATATTATACTAAAAAATACAATTTTATTTAATTAGTACTGCATTAATTTTAATTTACAATTTGTCAGATAGGTCGCCCCTTAGAATTGAGATCCCTTGTTTTTAGGTGAAATGTACATAAATGCAAACTCTAAAAAAACACAATTTCAGTGTTCATCACATAGTGCAGATATATCAGACTTTTATAAAGCGCGTAACATGGAGTTTTAATTGCTTTACTGTTGCATAAAAACCTTCCTTTTTATTTTTCGATATTTTAGGGACTCAATTTTCATGTTGCCATTTCTTGTGCTTCTTCGGCCTTGTACATCGATTTCAAAATAATCTACTTGGTTGTAATTAAAGTTGTAAAGATAGAAAATGGATTATTGGAATCTTAATTTCATGTCACACTCATTTCCTTTAAAATATGTCAATTCTAAGCCTGAGACTACCTCTCTCTTTGTCAGCTATCCAGAATCCTGTGATGGCACGTAAATAGGTCCACACCTTAAAACCCTTTTCTTTCGCGTTCTATACAGGAGTGCATGCTATCACCCTCACTTTGCGTGTGGCCTGTAATTATTGATGTATGAAATGCTTAAATTTAAAACTGCATACATATATATCCCAGCAGTGAACTTTTTATTGTGCTCTACGCAATTGTCAGAATAAAAGGTAACACTTTTGCCATCACAAAATTGTTCTAAACATTTTAGAATGCAGGTATCAATTTAATTTGCTCTTCTTTTCGCATAATTCTCGTTCCAAACTTGGCAGCATTCCTGTTTTGGTACTGCATCAAAAATAGTGAAGTTATAAGTTGCTAATTTATTTTCATAATAAAATGAGGAAATTTTACCTTTAACTAACACAGTGATACAAGCGACTATTTAAGTTACTCGTGCATGCTGTAAAGCGACGCCCTAAAATGAAAAGCTAATTATAAGACTTATTTTAAATCATATTTACTAAAAAAAATTACCAAAAAATATTTTTAAATATCCTTAGACATAAGATACATTTTAACACAGCCACTAAAGATTGTCATTTGTAAAAGACGGGTGGAATATTAATTCCCTCCTTCGCCCAAGATCAGACTCAGCAAAATTTTCCAACACATCTTGCCCTTCAATTAATGAAATATCTCCTGGCTGTTTCCAATAAAAAACTGTACTGTTCCCACATATATCTTTAATTCTTGCAACGTTTTTTCTTGGTTGGAAATTGAACTACAACCCAGTCGTTAATCATAGGTTTGCAAAATCTGCAATTAATGTCACTTCTATCACAATTTCCAACCAGCCCTTCAAATTCCAGATCTGACTGTTCTTCTCCTTCGATATCTCTTAGGAAGTCTTTTCTGTCGTAGTTACCGCTATCCTCGTCTAGAAAGTCAATTTCACTCTGGATGTCTGAATCACTGTCCTACGAAACAAATATTTGCTTAGCTTCATTTTGTCTCTTCTTCTTTGCCGGTTGTATAAGAATTGTAGGTCCTTTTGTTTTTGGAGTTCGCTTCTGCTGTACTTTCAGACTATTGGACTTTTAGAGTGTCTTGGATTGTATCACATTAGCCCCTTCAACTGTATCATATTAGCCCCACAAATTGGAGGTCTGATATCTCACACTAGAGTTGATATTTTGGAGGTTCGAAAGACAAGAAGTTAGAGAATTTCTTCCCTGGTATGGAACAGTTTTCAAAAAAGTTCTACCTCAATAAATAACGGAGCTACAATAAAAGTTTAGACCTACCAAGGAAAAGTTTTTAGCTACAAAAAAAAGAATAATTCAATTTTCAAAGCCCCATTTTTTAGAGTGGATATTAGCCCCAATTCACACTAGTATTAAAAACGATGAAAACTAATGTGGAGGCAATGCTACCTTGCCTATTCTTTCTCCTGAAGCTTTTTTACTACTAGAAGCTAGCTGTAATGGGAGTACGTAAATTCTTACCCATAACTTCAACTAATTTTCGGTAGCCTTGTTAGCCTTAGATATCAATCTTTTTATGGAGATGGCGCAGTGTACTAATGTTAGCAAAATATTTCAAACAAGCAAGTCTCTTGAGGTTTATTGCATATGTATCATATACGGTACATGATCCAAATTGTTTCATATATAAAGGAATATTGTTTGAAATGTAGATTTAATATTTTACAGCATAAAGTAAATGCTGCTTTGAGAACACGCTGTATGTAGTATATTCTACGGTAACCTCCAATAAACTAGCCACTATGTTTCAAATCGTAGTCATTTGGATACTATTTAAAATAAGCCTGTTCCCTTCCTATAGTTTTCTGTCTGTATTATATTGTTTTGCTCTAGTAACAGTGAGTAGATAACTATTTATGAACCTAGCTATATAATTAATTGCAAGTTCCTTACTTATAGCTGGAAAATTACGATGAACACGTCGAACTAGTCATCGCGTCGTAATTAATTTAACATGACGTGCACTTAAGCAGGCAATAAAATAACGACATAAAAAGCCAATCCGCAATAATTTATTTCACTCCTAATTTATACTCAATGTAAAATACTAAATCCAAGCAAAATTTAATGTAATAGGATAAGATATTCTAAAATATATTAAAAAGATGTAACTAGTTCATATTAACTCGTTTCATTAAAACGTATCTTCGGGCATCCGTAGGAAGTTTGCATGGGCATGCAATGCAGCAAAGTTTAATTGAATCGCATTCCCAAACATACAACAGCATCTGTTCTCGATTGTGGACAAGATCTGCGTTAGAACTCACTTAGAATCAACTGCCATCGTACGGTCAACGAAATTTATGTAAAAAGAGCAATTTACTAACAATAGAACAATGTCACGGAGAGAATACAACCTCTTCACTTGTTTTGGCAATTTTCTGACGAGGTGTTTGTGATAAATGGACGTTACAGGGAGCTAATTAAGTTTGGCACATTCCGTTAAATCAGCAAAGCTTTCCAAACGATCTTTCCAACATAAAACAGAAGCCAGAGCATCTAAGAATATTTTTCACTGCGATTCCCCAAAAATCCCATTGTTTTATCGAAACGATGACCGCAACAACACAAATACGACGAGCAAATCTAGCAGTCGAAAGCTAAATATAGGAACATTTCCCAATAATAAATCCGAAATTTGGACCGTATGCAATATAGCATTCTAAGTTTAGAACCGTTGGAAAGTCGACCTTGGGACGATCAGTTTCCGCATTACCAATCAGAAGATCACATGAACGTGAATTTTGAATTGAATCATACCGTTTTGTTCGTTATTCTCGAACAAAGCCGAAAACAATTATTCGTTGTACGTTAATATTTACTAGTAGGAAATAGTTTATCACTTGCCAAGAAAAGCATAAGCAATTGAATGCTGCACTTGCCAAATTATTCATTAACTTTGACGTTTACATCCGACTCTAGAAATGATTCATTTTCGATTAACGCAGCGATTCTATATATAGAGTTATGAGTTTTTTTTTGTGCATATTTCATCTGCAATAACTTTTTCTTTCTAATTTTACACACAGAATCCTTTATTTAGATACGCGCGTATGTAGAAAGATCATGTTGCCTTTAGTGGAAACATAATTGGAAACAACAGTTTAACGCGTTTAGTATTTGTGGGAATTTAAGTTCAATCATGAAGAGGGAAATATGGAAAATTCGTTGTTCTAAGTATACCCTAGAAGACATGAAACTTATCTGTGAAATGAAAATTAAAGCAATTCTGATTAAACTAATGACATACTCCTATAGAGTTTCTGTTTTGCATAATCTATTCTTGTTAACGCTCAAAAGCTTGAAAGCTATTGATTCATAAAATAAATTTCCGGATAAGAATTGCAAAGGAATAAATTGAAATTCAAAAATCAAAAAACACTTTGAAAATTGTTCCAATGTTTCTGTTTTTGTCAAAACATATGCATAATACAATATTCCAATTTCATTAGTGGGGATTGTAACAAATTCAATTGAATCCGTCTTCAAAACCTCATGGTTTCGCGATTGGGAATAAAAAAAACATATATAAGACCCATGAAGCCTTAGAGATATAGCACTTCCATCTAATACCTCTTGACGATGGCTTTTATGAATGCTGGATATAACGAAATTAACGGTCCTAAATATTTAAACCAATCTCTGCAAAAAAATGCTGCAGGAGTGATCAAATTTTGCACATTGATTTACTAACCAGGTTACAGAATAATAATAATAATAACCTTAGTTGTCCAACAGAAATAGCATTTACAGGACAAATGAATATAAATATAAAAAGATACATAAAACAATGATGGAAGGAAAGTAAGATACAAATGTTTCCAAAACAAAAAATAAAAGGGATACAATAGATTAAACCATGAAGTGATAAAATATCTTATCAGAGAGATGGATCCGCGCAAAGTTTATTGCAATTAGTCGCCATGTGATACAGAGGAGCCTTCACTAACGTATTGGTTCTTGCCCTAGGAGTTAGGATATATCAAAAGACCGCGTTAAATGTGTCGGCACTACAAAATGTATTTGGGCTAGCAAAGAGGGAGAATCAACTTTGTTATGGATCAGTTACACTATAAATTTCGCACTTTGTCTCTCTCTTCTGCTACCAAGTGAATCCAACGAATGTCGATTCACAAGACCGCCGTAATCTACATTTCTCTCTGAATATGAACCATCACACTTAAATGATAAATACTTTAGAAATCGTCTCTGCAGACGTTCCACGGAAAGCTGAAGGTGCAGATAGTGTGGATACCATACAACACTAGCGTATTCCAATTTATTTCTGACAAAGGCATAATATAGAGACTTCAAAGCTGTAGAATTAGCAAATTGTCTGCTGGACCTCATAGTGAAGCCCAAAGCTTTATTGGTTGATGCGCAGATATCACGAATGTTGTCATTGAAACATAATGAAGAGTCGAACAAAATACCCCAAATCTCTGAATACTTCCACTTCATTTATTGCGCAGGAGAAAGTAATAGGTCTTGTGCTTACAACTCTTTCGAAAATTATTGAAATATTATATTATTGTTACACCGCGTAATCGGGAATATGAAAACTCCTATAGAAGAACACCCATGGAGCCTAAGTGATATAGCATCTCCACCTGATCCCTCTTGACAATGGCTTTTATGAAAACTGAATATAATCTAGATTTCGATCAGGTGTTCATAATATTACGACCAGATTTAGGGGTTGGATTTCTCCACCATCTTTTAAGTCGGGGCTTTTTATGCGTTCCTTTTCTTTCAAAATGTACAATAGGTATAATAGTATTAGTGATACTCTTAAATCTTTCCCCGCAAAATCTTTCAGAAATAAATACTGTTGCTAAATGCTTAAACTTGATAGTATGATTGGGTTTTGTGTTCCTGTATCCAACTGCTTTAGATGTGAAATTTTTTATAAGAGTTGCAATGATTATTTACGCGTGAACATTACTTTGAATGTTATCATTTTATACAGCATCCTTTTAGTTGTAGGCATTCGTTTACAATTAAATTAATTCACCATGTGATTGCATAATTTAATTTAGATTTTTTCCTTATTTTGTTTTTATTATACCTTGTTGTTCAACAATTTAGATAACAGTGTAATTGATTTTCTTTTTGTATAATAATAATAATTATAATAATAATAATAATGATGTTTATTGTCCAACAGGTAAACCCAATTACAGGACAAATATACACATTGTGAACACAATACATATTGATTTAAAAACATGACATAACTATACAAATGTATGCAATAAAGGTAAAATATATAATGTAAGGATACAAAACTATCTTTCCTAAGTATTTAGAAACCAATCTCTGCAAAAATGATGCTGCGGAAGTGATCAAACTTTGCGCATTGATTTGCACTTTTCTGCAATTCTTCTCAAAATTGTGAGAATATTAAATTATTTTTGCATCACGTAATCGGGAATAAAAAAACACCTATAACAGAACGCCCGTGAAGCCTTAGAGACATAGCACCTCCACAATAACACCCCCTTGACAATGTCTTCTATGAAAGCTGGATATAATGTAAACTAACTTTCCTAAGTATTTAGAAATCAATCTCTGCAAAATCCTGTAGAAGCGATCACAACTTTGCACATTGATCTGCCAACCAGGCTACAGAATCACACTTTAATGCTGCGCTTTTCTACAGTTCTTTTCAAAATTATGGAGATATTAAGTTATTTTAACGCTATATAATAGCAGTAGGTAAGGTGTAAAAAAAAATTAAGAATCCTATCTTACTTCAAATCAATTCAAATTATAACTTGAAGTATACATGTTGCTACAATCAAAACACAAAACAAAGGAATGGATATTGCACATTATATAACAGCTAGCGTTCTATAACGCACTCGAACTGACTCAACAAGAATGTAGGTAACAAATGTTGCCAAAGTTTATTTTCATTGCAACGCCCAGTAATTCAAATCCTACTAACCTTGCGGTGTAGGGTCCTTCGGCAGAAATACATTCATACATACATAACACGTAGGTGTGTTGATGTACACAGATCTGTCAAAATATTTATTCTTTTCCAGTTTGTAAACTTATCAATGGCACAACTTAATACATAAGAAAATAAAGCGAAGGTGTATAATGCGATCAGTGCCTCCTGATGTTTGCAAATTTACTCTTTAAGAACATTTGTTTTTGCTTATTGTTATTTCATGCAAAATATTTCGACGCATTTTTCTGAAAATATTCAGAATATTTTTCTATATCTTAGCCACGGCCTCATTAATATCACTACTAAAAGAAAATGTAAGATACCAAAGTGTTAGCATTTTTGTGTACAATGATTTGGGAGATACATAGATTCGAATGTACAACACCAGAAGCAGTATTGAACGTAAGCTCTGCTAAATAATAGCCATTATTTGGTGTATTTAAAATTAGGACATGATCCTTTAGCAAACTAGAAAATCTTATGAAGAGTGTTCCATTCAAAAATACAAAACTCTGCTAACACTTAATTTATTGTAATAAATTTAATCTTTTCCGTAAAACTAATATCAATGGCTGAAATATAGAAGGCATCATTATGTAATATAGTCAAAAGCCAGAACCTTACTTTAAAAGCAAGAAAGACTACAATATATTAACCTGAATAAAACTATGCCAAACAGTAGAACTGCTGCAAGTAACGTGTATTGGTAATGTTGTAAACTTAGATAAGTGGGTAGCCGGGAAATATTACCCAAGGTAAATGTAAAGAAAGGGAGAATTTCAATCCAATGAAGTAGCCTCTGGAAAACACCAATACGGTTGTGATAATGTTTAACTGTGTAAAATTTGGCTATACTACGAGTCTGGGGAAAATAATTATGAAGGGTCTCCTCCAAAAATATTTTTAATTTTTGCAATAATCGCAGCACTATCACGCATCGGTTTTATTTGCCAGTAGATATAATAATTTCTGAAAAAATAACTATACTCAAGGTTTTTGGCAAAATATATGTAACTTCGCAAAAACACCACGTGTTTAACAAATAACAGCTATATTATCTCAAGAATAGTTCGTTAGTGTAGATTGATATTATATACTCGCATTTGGATTGATAAAAACTACAAACTATGTAACTTAATCACCAATTTCTTGCAAAGTCATAATTAAAATCTAAATTTTAAAGTGAAATGCTTAATGTTAGAACCACTTCAGATTTTCTCAGTAGTTTTAACAATAGTCAAGGCAAATAACATTGATTTTTCGTCCATCATGGCTTCGAAGTTCGTAAAAGAAAACTAAGTCTCTAGAGCACATAAAACATGTCATTTGTATGGAGTTTTTTGAAATTAGTAGTAACGGTTATAAAAGAAGTTACATGCTTGCAAATAAGATTTAGCCTACTGCCATATCTCTTTTGATTCACTGAAAATATATAATACATTACTATAAAATTGTCATTTTGATTAATCGCCATTTTATTCAACTTTAAAGACACAGGAGAGTATTCTGTTCCATTTAGTCTAATTACACTCACGTCGCGATTTTCTGCACTACCATATTTGAGGCTAGTCGAAGAATATATGCGTATAATTAACGTTATGGAGTTGACGTTTCATTTTTATGTTCGAATCAAAATATTTACGAACTATTTTAAGGCATCTACATACACACATAGAATCACACGACGCGCTTTATGAGAGAAGCGTCATTTTGCTTGGATATATTTCGGCGATCGTAAACCGCGCACAGTATAGAGAAGAATGCGTATCGGAATGAAAACAAGCGTGCAGGGTACTTGCGTTAGGCCCGACGTTCCGTGCGTAATATTTTTAGTTCGTCGATGATCGCATCTGTATCGCCAGTTGGGGCACAATATTCTATTATATTCTAGACCAGTTAAAAATAGCGAAGAGTCTCACCGGTGGCACACGAGTTAGTTGTGACATCACGGACGCACGTCGGCACTCTACTTTAAATTGATACCTTTCTGGGAGTTGCCGATCAACCGCACTGCTGCCCATGACGCGAGACTCGCACTCATTCGGAGCCGGTGCCAAAAAAAGCATGTGGTCAATTACTCGGACCGTTTTCGCTCGTATAAAGACAACGCTACGCTTCCCGCCGGCGGCAAGACAGAGATCGAACCGTATAACTGCCAGGATTCGCCAGTGCGAAAATAGTGAGTTCCACAAACAACACAAAAGTGGGGAGCAGCATCAGCACCACATTAGAGTTCGAGGACGGACACGAGGCGCAAACGGAGCACAGAGCGTGCGATACCGCGACCTGGGATAGAATCCTCAAGCAAAAGAGGCCCACGCGTCGGGCTTCCATGACGACGACGCGGGTGACGTCACCGAGGCGGTGGAGCAGAGGCGTTGAGAGTTGGCGTTGAGTACCTGCGACCAACTACTCACACATGTCCGACACTCATTCACATCCAGACCGTGTTCCCGGAGTGCGTCGCGTGTGTTCCGGTGGTGTGGTGCGGCATGGCAACGGAGCAAGACTCCGGTGCCCGGCGGCAGCAACATGTTAACACTAGCAATGCGGAGAGAACACGAGGACGCAAAGAATAATAGTAATAATAATAATAATTCTGCGACCAGTGACGGCTACACGCGTCAGAGATCTCGGGACAATGCAACAGGTGGTGACGAATTCGTAGATATCCTACAAGTGCAACAGCTATTGCTAGAGAGTGGCGTGCCTACGAACGGAAACGGAAGAAGCGGCATCCGAGGAGGAGGAAGAGGAAGAGAACAGCCGACCACGATCGATGGACGGGGAAGACTACTGGACGCCTTCCCGGCGCAATCCTATTATTATGGCAGCTACGGCCAACATCATGCACCGGCAGCCGCCGCAAGCGTTGACGATCTGGTCGCTTTGTGGTTTGCGGGACCTACCGCGTCAGGTGTGTTTTGCCTTTCTTCTATTTCATCTTCGTTCGCTCCTCTCAGCGACCACGATCACCACATTCTCTCCTCCGTACATGCACGTCTTTTTTTGTTTTGTTACTCTACATCGCACTTTTTAATGCGACTACACGCTAATAAGTATTTATCGCTTCATCTTAATGCCCAATTACACAATAATTATATTTTACAAACGTACTCAATATTGCATTTAAAATGAATTTTATTCATTTTTCATTTTACTAAAAACGTTCAGCGTTTCTTACGTTGACTTGATGAGACTTCCAAACTCGTGTGTCAAAAATTTGCCATAAATTTCGTATTGATAGTGGATATTTTATAAACTAATTTAAAAACCAACCTAAAAATTCAATGTTTCTTACACTGACTTGATAAAACTTGAAAACCCATGTATTAAAAATTACCCGAAAATTTCGGATTACTAATGATCATTTTTCAATCTAATTTAAAAACGAATCCGCAAATTATTGACATCCAGATAACTAGTTTGCCGGACTAACTTTACGTTGCTTGGAAATCAATTGTAACCTCTTCAAAAAGCGCATGCAAAAAATGCAGGGAAATTATTTAACGATTTGCAGTTCAAATCGTATCAATTTTCAAAAATTCCTATGAAAGTCTCTAAAACTAATTATAAAAAAATGTACAGTGGTCTCAATTTTTATTTATTTTTCTAATAGGTACAAATACTAAAAGACAAAAATTGTTACATACTAAAAGTCAAATATCTTGCTGTACGATTTATCCAACCGGTCTTGCATATAGTGTCACCAAGCATATAAATACTTCTATGTATTAACATAATCGGATAATTTAGCTAATAATTACAACAATACGTGAATCTCTATTCATTTCTCATGTGAGGACATTCATGCAAAACAACTTCATCCAATTTTACAGAAATGAACGATTTTTTTCTATCATCATTGCTTTTCATCTAATATACATATTATGTAAGATGTATTTTACAATCATACAAGTTTTAATCCATTTTTGCTTAAAATCCAATATTGCATCTGCAAGAACTCAGAAACAATATCCTTGGATTGCTGAAAGTAGGAAGGTGTCCATTGTAATACAGATCTTTCTCTTAAATGTAAGACTTTAACGTACTGCGCTTTAAAACAGTGGCCACAGATGGTAATTCCTTACTAATACATTTGAAATAAAGCGGTGGTAGAATTTGGCTGACTATGCAGTTACAAAATTTCTTTGCCAATTTTCAACGCAATTTTTACACGGCATATCATTGAATTTGGAATTCAATTTCGTTGACTTACAAACAAAATTCAAACCAATTGGTGTTTCAATTTATGAGACAACAAGCTCTTTCTTGCATTTCGTACATATTACCCAAAACCCGATCAAAAATTAAGCATGCACTAATTATACTGATAGACACATATCTTGTCACAAAGCAACTAAAGCGATTTTCTGTGTATACTTTTTCAGAATTTGTCTCTCGTCCCGAGCTTTTTTCTTACACCCTATTTACTATTTAAAGTACAGTACATAATATTGTTAAACCAGGGAGACAATAATCCTTTATCGTTCTCTATAATTGAACTGATTTTTCTAATAGTAGTTGTTCTTGGAGATAAGTCATTACCATACACTCAGACCGAGAAAAATATATGCTTGAAATAGCAATATATATAGTAAAATATGTGACAACAACACTTTATCTTAAATCCAACTGTAATTTTTGTTAGGGCAACTATACATTTTGTTAGATTAAATAAACGTGTTATAATTCTTAGTATAAATTGCTCTTATTAAAAGTACATATAACAATGACTCACACTGTCTAACTGAGATTTTATCAGGGAAAATGCGGCCCAGGCATGCTTGCAGACTATTGTTGAGCCCTTAAAAGATGTGTACCTGAAGCAAAATGCAACAGAAACTGGAAGTACGGCAAAAAAACTCATGCATCTATCTTTCACTATACCATATACAATAAACCAAAATAATAAAATTTTAAATCACCTGTCACTCAAAATCCTTATGAGAAATGCTAGTTACATTTTTGATAACAACGCAAAAATTCCCTACTACCGGCTACGTAAGTCAATCGTTACTGCCCTGATTTGAGGAACGGAAATGCGATTTAGAGATCATGTACCCTTCATATAGTATGTAACGGAATTTTACGTCCCTAGGGACGTAAAGTAATAATACAAATATAGCAATGGGTGTCAAAACATAGCAGAAATTGTCAACTTTGACAATTATATAAGTATATAAGCAAATGTCAAGTATTTTCGTAAAATTGCTGATTTTTTCAAAATTTTGTGCCGGTAGCAAGAAAGTATTGTATGCCTCTCGAGTCGTAAGTGCTTTTGCGGTCTCAGATCCTCGACCGCAACACTGCACTTACGTCCCTTGCGACATAAATAAATATCAGATTCACATATTGTGGCTTCTATGATAAGAAAATTGTTGATCAGTGTTACTGATTTCAAATTGATCACCCTCTTTATTGCAGTAATTGTATAACGCTTGTGAACTCAATATGACTTTTTTTAAAGAAGCCGGCGAAGGCAAATTTATATAATAAGCATCAGAAAACCAAAGATTTGTAGATCAAATCTTCAAAACAAGCCAAAAAAAAAAATTGTTTGAAAGCAAACAACGAATATCTACAACATTCTAATAAAATTCTACGGAAAGTATTTTACATTATCTGCTTCTACATATGTGTAGTTGAGGGAAAAATATCTTGAAACCTTACTCCTAATTTTATAAGTCCCCATCTATGAAAATTGCTTGAAAATAAAATTGATAATAAAAGCGAAGTGTATTACATTCATTTGTACATAGTTATAAATACAATAATATCATGTCAGACCATGCTAGTTTGATAAGTTTCTTTCCTTTGATATGCGCATGTGTTAACATCTCTATTTCCTCTCTACTACATTTTCTCTGCTTATTTCACTAGTTACGTTTTATATACGTTATTTATAAGATTATCTTCCAAAAGTTTTTAGATCAAAATATTTATTGTTTATTAAAAGTGTGATCTAAAAATATACAGTAAGTAAATAGTTAGTAACAAGCTGAATACAACAATATCTCAAAACGTATTGAAAACTGTTCATTTTATAGAAGAGTTAATTAAATTTCTCCTTCACGAGTTAAAACATTATTTACAATGCATATACCTTCACAGCATTTATTCATAACTATCAACAAAAAGTGTTATTCCTCCACCTATCCTGTTATTTAATCCTAGAACTCCTACGGGTGTACGATTTAAGCCATTTCCACGAATGAGAATCAGATTAGCGAAAATTTAATAAGAGAATTCTGAATCTTCGATTATAGAAGTGCTAAAATAACAATTTCCCATGTAAATTAATATCAACCCTGCTGCTTGTAGGTGGGAAATAACAAATAACGCTTGGTCAAAAAAATCTCATCAACCCACCGTATGAAATTATTATTTGCGAAGCTTTTATCTTGCATCAATATTTAACGAAAATTGTTATTCTTTCTTGTTTAAAGCTGTATGGTAGGCGCAATCAGGAATAACCTTTCAGAAATTTTAATCAAAATGAAAATAATATAATTCCTACCTACGGAAAGTTTTTATTCCAACGTATGTTGCGAAGGATGGAAAGATTATTGATGTTACCAATTATATTTGCCGTTGTTTATAGGAATATTTGACAAATAAGAGATATCATTTATAGCTTTCAAAAATAGGATACTAGCTGGGAGCCGAAATAACAAAATCACTGAATTAAAAGCTTACAGATAGGGTTACAGCGTTTTAATAAATGTGTGTTATATTTTCAACAATGCACCCGCACTGGTTAGAACCGGAATTTTAATAAAACGATATTCATTTATAAAAATGGATGTTAGTTTACTACGATCTTAACAAATAGTAAAAAAACAATATGCAAAGAAGCACCAATATTGAAGCTATAAAAAATCTTATTACACTCAAAAAATAGATGAGACAATAGAAAATAAAAGTGAGTTGATAAGCTTTATCACCATGTTAATAATAGTGGTTTGGTATTTTTTCGCCTACAGTACAACGTGGTATCATTTCCAGTTTGAGCGGAAATGACCAAAAGTCTATTATTTTAAACAAAACATTTTATATATTTTTACAGATTTGGAAGTCTAAATAAGCTTTTCAGTAAACCTTCCATATGCCGGTTTATTATGTACAGCTTTTGAGCTATAACACTTAATAATTTGACTAAGATGGAAAATAAACTAAAACACTTCTTAAAGCAACTGCTCCCATCTACATCATAACATTTCCGAAGCCGAGAAATTATTGCTTCTTGGACATTTTCCGCCATTGCTAGAGAAATTAAACGAATCCCGTAACGTACCCGCTCTTTTAACTGATTTAAATCATTCGGCTTGTTTAAATAGATCTTGGATTAACAATCCTAACGAACGAGTCTAATGGAGTTATGTCAGGTGGCCACTTCCGGTTTCCCTCCTTCCGATCCATGCATAGTATGGATGTGCACCATCTTTGCAAATCCAAAATAGGTTAATTAGTCTTCTCCCAGAATCTTCTTGATTAGGAAAGGTGATAGCCAAAGCGGGAATCAATTCAAACTGAAGAAACACTATGCAGCGTTCCCCGGTCAACGTTTCTTTAATAAAATTAAATCGCAGAATTCGAGTACAAACAATTCCCACTCACACAATAGACGCTGAGTTCCCCAATTGCACCCAATACGAATACCCTGTTGCTGAATATCCCCAATTTTACCTACTGACGGAACCATGATGGCAAAACTTTGCTTCGTTAGAAAAAACGATGTATTCAATGAAATTTGCATTATTGTCTGGTGTTCTAATTATTTCCTCGATGAATTGGATTCTTCGATCAAATTCGTCTCCTAACTCCTGCACCAAATATATTTTGCAAAGGTGGTAATTTGCTACTCAAAACGCATATCAAACAGCTCCTAATCCAACAACATAACGTGAGAATCGATTTCAGCTGTTAAGAGGATGTTTAATTCAATATCTTCAGACATGAACCCGTGACCAAATCTCTGAATTCCTTTTGAATTTTACTTACAGTAGATTAGTTAGTTGGCGGACGATCTGGATAAGTTTCGTTAAATAAATTAACAACTTCTAATTGAGTACGTAATCGATTGAAGCCAATCATTATAAGACCCTCTATTTTTTTCTTTTTCAGTTAAAAAACATTGAATTTTGAAACTGATTAATAGACATTTAAAACAGTTTTGACATATGATCACTATGATTTTTTAAATTATGTTTATTTCCCGCCTTAGTCAAGTTATTGCTTGTGTTTATTTAATTTTTGCAATATCTCACAAATTATATATATTAGACAATGATATCTGCAAAAATATACAGGACTATTTTAAATAACAAAGTGACGTTAAATTGTGGTATAAGTAAACAAAAATGCAGATCAAAAATATAAATGGACGTGTTCGAGGTTTCTTGTCAAAAAAAGGCCGCTAGAACTTTATCGAATTTGTTCTTTTCATCGCGAACACAATGTTGCACGTCTTATTAAAAAATCTGGCTTTCCTCATGTAATGAAAGGTATAATAAATTATATTAAAAGGTAAAAGGACTTAAGAATTCTAGAAAATAATACACCAAATCCTATAATTTCACATACCAACCTGTCAAGAATTTACTGTTATACTTTGTTATTGTTTTTTTTTCTTGTTCTGTATTCTAACACTCCTATCGAACATCTAACAATACCTCACAACAAAAATGCGATTATAAACAACTTAAAAAAATAGCGTTAATACCATTAGACATAAAATTAATTGTCTAAAATGTCAGGATCAAGCATGCCACTTAAACGAATACATTTTCTAACAATCGCACTTGGCAGTGACATTATATCACTCCGTACTCCAACGCGAAAGATTTTTAAGCTTAGGTGTATTGAACCCATTATATACAAAGTGGGCGATGTAAATTGCGCGTCTAATATATTTTGCTCATTTTCCGCGAAGCAAGTAGTACAACACCACAACAAACACCCTACACGCACAATATGTAGAAACAAATTCAGCTGTTATCAACTTAATGCCGCTAACATTTTGATTTCGATAAGGAACACCATGATAAAATTGCGTCATCAGGAATAGGCGGACGTCTACATAGATAGTCTAATTTGTATTGACATTTGGTTATACCGTAATCGAACTTTGTCAATACGGACATTTACATTTGTTTAAAGGAGGTGGAATTTATCTCACGTAAACGAAACTAACGTATGGCATGAGAATCCAACTTAAAACCCTTTCAACCCGTGCTATTAATAACGCGTGGTCCAATGGAATGACATTTATTAGTGCTCGTGAATATTGAAGTAATTAAAGAGGTAGTAATTGAAAGAGCTGTTCCAGTGAAACAAGTACTAAGGAAACGTAATTAACTGGCATTAGTTAAACTCCATTATATTTTATGTGTGTATTGCATATTACCTTTATTAATTAACTATCGAGGTGAGTCTCTGAATCAACTGTAAATTGCAGATTTAAAGGCAGCTTCCAAATACCATTTTTTTTTATTAAACAGAAGAAATCGTATGACGTATAATGCTGAATTTTGGTGATAATTTGTGTCTGATTAGTAGAGTAACCTAAACTTGCGGACTCGCATAGGCGTCGGTATTACGGGTTAATATAAGAATACGAAAAATTCATAAATAAACTAAACCGGTAGAGAAGCAGGCATGTAGTGTCGACCTTGAATATAAATCATGTTAAACCGCGCTGAGAGAGATTTCGTTTTAGTACCGGTTGAGCTGTTGCAGAGATTAGTCGAACGGTCAAGGTTATGTACTTACGTGCTGCTTTTGAAAATATAGCTGGTGTTTTTTGTGTGTTGTAGTATTATACCAAGTACATAATTAGTGTATCGTTTCATATAGAACTAATATTTACATACCTAAGCAAACAATGCCTCGTAATAGATTTGCTACTAATGTACATAAGTATGTGTCACTTTTTCCCCATTTAAAATATGACGGTAGTGCAGTTTTTTGCTTAATATGCAATGTTCGTTTGGCTGCATTGGACAGAACTGATTGCCAGAGGCATGTCAATGGTATTAAGCATATGAGGAATGCAAGAACTGAAATACCTTATACACTATTCCTCATACATTTATTAATTATGTTTACCTCTTGTAATCTTCCGTTGTCGTTGGTGAGAAAAGCAGCTTTTAAAACGTTTTGGCGACAATACGTTCCAAAGTGCCCATTACCCTCACAAACACAATTACAGAATCATTTGCCGCGAATGAAAGAGATGCTAAGAGAAAATGTGTGTAAACGTGATTTATGTTCCAAAAAATATGGATTACCGTGGATGAGACGACCGATATAAAGAAAAACAGTATTGTGAATGTAATAGCTCGCGTTTTATCTAGCGAGAACACAGCATCTCGATATTCGTTAGCTTGCAAACATGTTCAACAATGTATCGCGGAAAATATTCAAAAAGTGATAATGAACGCTTTGAAAAAATTTAAAATTGCCCAAGATCAAGTTGTGATGATTGTGACAGATAGTGCAGCAACGATGTTAAGTGTTGGGCGATCCTTAAAACATATATTTCCTAACTTAATACATATAACCTGCGTGCTGCATGCTTTGCATTTAGTTGGTGAAGTTGTTCGACAACACTACGGAAACGTTGATCGGATGATTGGAAGTACTAAAGCAGTGTTTCGTAAATCTCCTAAACGTTTAAAAGAATTTCGTAAATTTTGTCCAGGTATTCCAGGAGCTCCTGAACCAATTTTAACGCGATGGGGTACTGGTAACAGCAGCTTCTTACTATTTGATCTATTTTCAACAAATTCAATCAGTTATAATGCGATTTAATCGGAATGAATCCAAAACAATTAGAGAAAGTCAAAGAGAATTTCAAATTCCTCAACTTTTAGAAGATTTAACAACAATATGTACCAATTATACAGTATTACTGGATGCCATCAGAAAACTACAATGTACTGAATTGTCATTGCAGAAATCATTAGACATAGTGGAGAGTGTAAAAAATAAATTACACACATTAAATGATACGCCAGGATTATGCGCTAGTCAAAAGTTGGCAGATGTTTTAAGGAAAAATCCGATTTTAATACTTTAGAGGCCGTTTATAATAAGTGTAAGAATAGTGAACTTTTAAGTGATTTTGAAAAACAGTTTCTACATGCAAATGTAACTTCCTTAGATGTGGAGAGATCGTTTTCTATGTATAAGAACATTTTTTCTTGTCGACGCACAAGGTTTAAAGAAGTAACTGTGGAAACATATGCAATGATGCAAGTTTACAGTAGTTCACATCCTGATGCCTCTAATTTGTTGAATAATTAGCAAGTAAGTTTATTTATGAATTTTTCGAATTCTTATATTAACCCGTAATACCGACGCCTATACGAGTCCGCAAGTTTTAGTTACTGAAACAGTTCACTAAAACCCTTACCACAACACTTAATTCGTACAGTACGAATTAAGTGTTGTGGTAAGGGTTTTAGTGAACTGTTTCAGTGTTCCAGTGCCACAGTTTTAGAGTATCCGTTAAGTTTTGGTTACTCTACTGATTAGTCATTAACTATTTCTAATTTCTTCGTAGCATACCTCCTTCGATTTATGCCTTCTTTGATCTTTTTCGTTTCTTTTCATGATCTTGTTGGAATATTTCCCATCAAACAAAAAGTATACAAAGTAGTTTCTTCAAAAATCTGTTGTACTTAATACCGTTACAATAAATAATAATATAATAAATAAACGTAACTTCTTAACAGTGTGGATAGGATTGTTGAAAAACTTGCACCATCAGGCATGTTTCCACATTTGTCTCGGTGAAGCTTATTCGCTGTGATGAAAAAATATTCTTATATTTCAACAAAGACCGTTCAACATCTACGGAAGTAACACAGGCAGAGTTAATTAGAGTTAATTAATGAATCTGCAGATTCACCAGCACACATTTGTCTTAAAACGCTCTACGGGCGCAGGCGTAATAATATCTCACGGCTAACCGATACCCCCTGTAATTGGCGAAAGCTGTTGGAGGATGTGAAGGCATGAATTATTATTATTATTATTATTAATCTCGTATAATCAGAATTTTTTTTTACACTGTCGAATTTTGCTGTAACGCGACCGTTTTTTGCGTCGTTTATACCATGTAGCATTGTATCAACTTCGTGCACGATTTGCACTGATTCTACTAGCGACAACCCAATATTTTGCAATTTTTCTATGGCGTCCAGTAATCGTTTATAATTGTTGCTAAGACTTTTTAAATCTGTTTCAACGGAAGTATCTACAAAAGCTTTCTGGCTCTCCTTAATAGCTGTAGCATCGTCAGGCTCGAATTGTAAAATCACAGATTTTCACTTCTTGGAAATGTTCAGAATAATAAAAAGCCGCTTGCAACCATGTTCCCCAACGCGTAAGAATCGGCTGTGGTGGTTCGCGAATACCAGGACAAAGCCTGTGAAATGCTCGATTCTGTTTGGGAGATTTGAGAAGCACTCTTTTTGTATTTGCTATTAATTCATCCACCTCCGGGTAACATGTAAAAGTCCCTCACACTTTTCTTTAAGAGAACGGCCTACACTACACATTGTCGCTGCTCCATCGCTCATAGACATCGACAGTTGACTAGTTGACACTTGAAATTATTGTAACGTATCGAGCACGAAATTAGCGTAATTGCTTCGTCAGTACACTTTGTTAGTATTTTGCTAGCTAATAAGATTGCAAATTTCAGTTTAAGAAGATCTAATACTACTATAATATTCAAAATAGATTTTAACCATATTAAATTTATATATATAATATTAAATTTAGTAACTTTATTCGCCAACGGTCGTTTGTTCTCCTTGCGTACGTTAGACATACTTACGTTTCAATCAACAATTTAACATATCTTCAAATGTGGGACTGACTGTGTCCTATTGTATAGATGAATGCTGTTGAAGATTTCCAAATTCGGAAATATTTCTTGAAAAACTATCCTAATTTCACCTTCCAACACTTCAACGTTTGAGGTTTGCTTCTGGGAACAACTGACTTTGAGTGATTCTAAAGAAAATAGTTTGATGGAATTAAATCTTCCTCCCTTTCTAACCTATCTTCTTCATTAATTCGTAACTTCAAATTTTGCACTTACACCAAGTACCACCATTACCAGCTTTCGACGACCATAAATCTTCTTAAGTGAACCACTTATTCCTTTCTTCATTTCGTTCAATTCATTCTCAGCTTATTTCATGACTTACCAGGAAACTGGATAAATTACTGGCAAACTCGATACTATTCTGGTCTGTTTTCTACTGATTCATAACTAAAGCGGACAAACGGTTGCTCCCGCTGTGTTTACTATGTACATACAAGGAATCGAGTGAACGTTCGGTTATTATCGGTTGATCAGTATGCGTGTACCGATCAACCGATAATAACCGAACGTCCACTCGATTCCTTGTAGGTACAGCGGGTGCAACCGTTTGTCACGCTTTATTCATAACCAATATTTTCAAATTGGAACTATGCAGTACTCCTACTAAACACACCCATTATCAAATTTGAATTTATAAAGCGACATATTGAGCCATGAAAAACAATAAAATGATAAACTTCGTGTTTTGGTGTTTGGTGAGAATTTCTACCTCCTTTCCAAATATGGTACAACGATAATATGGTGTATTCCATATAACTTCACCCACAATACTTAATTTTGCTTATATACCTGTTTTTCTATTGTTAAACGTCGTACCGTAAATTTAGATATGCGTTGACGTAGATTCCAATTTAAAAAAAGCAAATTTATATGAAAGAATCATACAGTTATTCCGAAAATATCGGAATTACACATCAAATTTATATTTAAGCGCGTACCTCTAGGAATAGAAAACGGTGTCTAATTTTACCCGCGCTAAACGTAAATATTTGAACAACTCACATACCGAAATAGTATCGGCATTAGTTAATTATTTAGGGAATCGTTGCAAATGCTAGAAACATCTCCATAAACTTATTCCGTGAGAAATACCATGTGCAATTGATTATGTTCGTGTATAAACGTCAGGAAAGCCTGTACATAATCAATAACGGTCAGTTCAAAAATAAACACTATAATATTACTTACCCATTCTACGCATTTCTATATTTATAACTTGAAGTGCAAGGCGTTATAGGTTAGAAAAATTCGTTGCTGCTACAAAATGTTAACTACAATTTGTTCTTTTCAGCATTAGCACTAACATTAATCACCAAGAGTGATAAAAGGATTTAAATTACACCATTAGAAATCTCCTCGGAATGCACTAAAACGCTTAAGTCATTGCCTGGCAAAGCAGAAGGTTCGAATACCAATCATGGTAATAACTTTTTACAACCGATGTGAATTTGCTAAATCTCCAGAAGCTCCATAAATTGTATGAAATACCTAGCTATCAAACAAATTCATAAACTCCCTCTTCTAATGTTTATGCAACTGCGTGCAGGTGTTTTTCAAAAATACATGGTTTCCTTTTCGCTTCAAAAATAGAATTCTTTTATTGTCATATTGGCACTATAAAATCGTAAAATTTAACATAATCCCGAAGAAATTTTCCACGTCACAAGATGAGGATTAAGTAGAACAAATATTTTGGCAAGGAAGCGTCTTCACTCTAACCCTAAAAAAATAATTTCAAAAGACTGCAGTAAATTTCTCAACGCCAAACGTTATAGGATATCAAACATATATTTTTGACAATATTTTCGCTTCTATTTAGGTCAACTATGTCTTCTACAGCCAAATACAAATAGTATAGCTCTGGAAAAAAGTTTTTCGTCTATTTTATTTCCTTGGTAATATTTACAACGTGTAATTTGTCTACGAACTGTATTATACGAGGTGTTGCAATTAAATAACCGGACTGGTGCTACAAAACATTTTATTGATCACCAATTACACAATTGTACTCTCCTTGTCGATCCCTACACCGCTCCATACGAATTTTCTACTGTCGAAAGCAGTGCTGGTAGTCCGTTTCTGTCAGCTTGTTGAGAACCTCCGTCGCTTTCGCTTTTACCGCTTCCACATTGTCAAATCTTGTCCCCTTAAGCTCCGATTTTACCTTTGGACATAAAAAAAGTCACAAGGGGCCAAATCGGGCGAGTACGGTGGGTGGTCCAACACGGTGATGCCGGATTTCGTAAAGAACGCCTTCACGGACAAGGCGGAATGGGCTGGCGCATTGTCTTGATGGAGCATCCAGGATTTGCTCTTCCATAAATCGGGTCTTCGTCTTCTCACTCGTTCACAAAGGGTAGTTAGAACGTCGTGTTTCACAAGAAACTTGAGGTTAACTCGTTGCTCGATCTGAAAACTCTGCATTTTCCCGACGCGACGCTAGCGTAAGGACTTGAACGGACGACTGCTACAGCGAGACTGAGCGACGTACAACCGTGTCCATCGAGCTCAGGGTAGGGAAAGTATCTAGAAGCACAGACATGTTAAAGCCTGCCGTGGCGTGCTCGCTGTTTGCCAATAGTAGCACCAGTCCGGTTATTTAATTGCCACACCTCGTAGTTTCAACGTTATACCTGAAATTAATGCATTAATTCTCTTATTATAAACTTTACGTCTACTGTCAAACAAGAATGTAATTCAAGTCAAGTTGTTGTGTGTGAGAAACATATACAACTAAAGTTTACATTTGAAGAAATTAAATACGATCAACAACACAATTAAATCCTTATATCATTAGGATAACTGTAATATTAATACCTGAAAAGGAAAATTCAAGCACCTAAGAAATATTTAATGTATTATATATTATTAAATGAACACTCACAAGGTATCACAAAATAAAATTTGCAAAGCACAACTAGGTTGAATTTACAACCAGTTAAAATACGATGTGGGGTAGCAATATTTCCCTTGTAATTGGCAATTTAATAAATTAAATCACATAGAAAAAGGGAGCACCCAGTATAGGTAAGTCGAGGTCTATTATTGTAAGAATAAGAAATGATCACATTCTCCATGCTAATCCCTTATTGTTTTCTGTGCACTACTCTACACCGAGTTGTAGATCTTGCGGTTTGTGACGCTATTTCCTATGGTAGTAGGTCACTCCTAGTCGTCAAATGCAACATGATGGCCCAACGTGACATTCAGGAAATTATGGATACCCATCTTATTTCAAACGCTCACTGCCGCAGCCATCGAAACCTACAAATTATTCATCCACTGGAACATATAACGTATAGGATTATGGGCAAAAATCTCACCAACTAACCCCAGATGTTGAAAGCTCTTCAAAATGAGCTACAACTTGTATGAGACGAGGTACTGCAAGAAAACTTCAATGACCTTATAGGATTCATATCGAGGAAGCTGAATGAATGAAGATCGGTTAAGCACCCAACATTTTCCTTTCAACTTTAATCATGATCAATCTTTTAGCTGTTTACACATATCTGCAAAAACTAATCCAAAAGGTACATATATTTAATTTGGCGGGTTTATAGATCGATAGAGTGTAATAACAGCGGCGATATTTCTAGGTGTTTAAATTCACATTTGTAGGGTGTAGGACAGTTGAAGTGGAATCATTTTCTTGATTATTTAGCTTAATCACTATATAAGTTATCAAAAAAAGTTAAGACAAAAATTTGAACTATTTTCTACTTTCTCCAATCTATTAAAATAACGAATAGTTTAAATCGCAGGGTAGGTACAAAAAATACTTATTATGTCTATTAATGTATACCGGATGGAGAAATGAGATTTATTGTACGTATATAGTATACCACAGCGCATTTTGTAAAATTATCTGCAAATACACACGATGTTCCAAATTTCTGCAACCGCCTTCAACTTTTTTATTTCAAATAGATTGCTATATTTTTGTTGATCCTTTTGATAGCCATTTATTAATTACCTTTGTAGTGATATATGGTTATGTACTTTCGATAATTACCTTTGGCTATATTGTAAATTTTGTTAAAGTTTTGACAGTTACAGGACTCTTACATTTCAAGACACTCTTAAAACAGATATAGTGTCACGAGTTACTCTTTTGCTATCAATTTAAGGGCTAACACTTTATATTTATACATTTCAAGGTGGTATGATGCAAAAATATATGCAGGATGTTAAATGTGTCCTGCAACATTTATAGAAATTCGTACGCTTTTTCTTCGATGTTTTTAAATAGAATCTATATTTTTTGATATTGTCAGCAATTTCCTTGTAAAATTACCTTCAAAATGGTACCAACAACGTAATACTTATTGCCAGTACTTTCGAAGATATTGCACTTTTATGGAAAAATGATTTTCAAACAAAATCAAATATCAAACGCTACCTTTGATATTGTGCACATTTAGTATCTTACTTACCACAAACAATATAGTACATTGTTATTTTTATTCCCAATACGTTCACTACAAGGCAATAATTAAGTACCACGTTTCTTTAATTTGGTTTTAAAATTATGAGATAATAAAATTGGAACCATTTACCTCCACTCAATTGTTCTCTTTAACGCAAATTGTTCGGATTATGTTCAAGTAATAGGAAACTGTACGTAATGTAAAACTATTATTATTTTCAGTTTCTAAAAAGCAATAATAGTAATAATTCATGCCTTCACATCCCCCAACAGCTTTCGCCAATTACAGGGGGCATGGGCCAGCTATGAGATATTATTATTAGATATTATTTTAGATTTTTTTCATAATAAAATAATCTTAATTCAAAAGGAATACGTCTCCATTCTGCTCTGTGCATATTCTCAACCGTCTCTATACGGACTGGGTTACATTTTGAGCCTCGTTTAATTGAAGACAGGCGTTTCTTCCTCGCTGCTACATGTTTTCAACCATTGTAGGAAGGGTCGTGGAAACAGTTTTTATAGTAGGCCACTGAAAATCACCACACGGGGTATTCCGCTGACATTCTTGTTACTAAGAGTGGATTTCTGTTGCAAGCTATTTAAAATAGTTTATATTTAAAAAAATCGAAAAAAGGCGTTGGAATTTCGATAAATTCTGCACGACAGATTTAACACGCTGCACATATTTTTTACATTATACCATCTTGAAACATATAAAGTGTTAGCCCCTAAATTGATGACAAAATAGTAACTCACGACACTACATCTGTTTTCTGGTTAGATCTTAAAATGTCAGAGTCTGTAAATGTCAAAATTTTAACAAAATTCGCAATATACCCAAAAGTAATTGTCTAAAGTGCACATAACTGTATGATTGATGTATGATTGCAAAGCTAATTTAAGTGGCTATCAAAATAATAAATAAAAAAATAGCAATCCAATTAAAATAAAAAAGTTGAAAGTACCCTGTATATTTGTAGATGATTTTTCAAAATGCGCTGTGGTGTACTGTATACGTACAGAAAATTTCATTTCTCCATCTTTGGTAGTTTCCGCGCTAAACTCCGGCGACACACTAATGGCGCACCCGGTATATCTCTGCTTCAAAATCGGGAGAGTTAACTTCACAGTATTTTAAAGATTTATTTGCTAATGTTTTGTTTTCAAATACTGAATCTGAAAGTGTCGTATTGATGGATTCCCGGAATGGTGATTGGAGTATTGTGCCTTAGTATCAACGAACAAAGAAGTTGATATTTTTACAATTCCAAAGAGGGTAACTTCAGTGGAACAGCCTTTAAAAGCTTAGGGATGCAGAGTGTGGAAGAATTTTGTGAGAACATTTTTAGATCCAGTATCATTTAATTACAACCTTTAACGTACAATAAATTGTCATTGCCGCGGCTTACAAGTAGATACATTGAAATATTGACATTCAAAAGAATTGAAGGGGTAAGGGTTTGTTCCTCGAAACATATTTTAGTATTAACGGTAACAATTATTCGGTACCAGTGTAAAGTATGGAACCACCCAGGCATCTTTGTGGTGGTCCATTGGTTTGGAATAAGGTTAGGCATGTTATAATCAAGGATCCAGAAACATGCAACCTAGTTTTTTAAATAGAATATAGGTTTGATCCCTAAGTTTTCCCAGTATGTCTCGTTTCTTATTTTGTCTCGTTTTGTCTTATTTTCTATCCTTCTTAAGAATCTCATATTCATGGCATTCACTCGTGATTTGATTTTTTTCTTTGTCTTTGTCCAGGTCTCACTACTGTATATTATTGTAGGTTTGATCACTTTCTTCACTATTTCAACTTTTATCTGTTTTGGTATCTCCTTTTTTCCCAGGAATGTTGTTCTCATCATCTTGAACATTTTTCCGGCTTTTTTCATTCTCTCATTGATGTTATGCCTTTTCTTTTCTCCTGCGATTATCATTGATTTGGTCTTTTCTAGGTTTATTTTCATGTTTATCTTTGTGATTTCCTGGTTTAAGATTTCTAGGTTCCTTTAGAGTTCATCTTCTGATTCTATAGTATTGCCATATCATCTGCAAACATCATTTCACACAAGTAGGTCTCTTTCATTTTCCAGTGTCCCTTTTTTAGTGGTTTCATTCGTTTCTTGTCTGTTTTTATGGCTTCATCTAGTACAATCGACAACAGCAGTGGACTTAACACACATCCTTGTTTTACCCCTATCTTTGATATAAACTCTTTCGATTCTTTGTTGTTGGTTCTTACTATATTTGTGTTATTCCTATACACTTATTTTATTATTTTGATTGTTCTTTTATCTATTTTCCTTTTTTCTAGGGTATTCCATATAAATTCCCTTCTTACTCGATCAAACGCATTTTCTAAGTCTATAAAACAGATATATATTTCCTTGTTCTTGTTTATTAGTTTCTCACTTGCTTGCCTTATCGCAAATATCAAGTCTTGTGTGCTTCTTTCTTTTCTAAACCCACATTGCGTGTCTTCTATACTACTTTCTCTTACTCTTTGTTCAATGATGCTAAGTAATATTTTTCCTGGAATGCTTGTTGGTGTAATTCTCCTATAATTCTTACAGTACCTCTTGTCTCCTTTCTTATAGATTGGTAATATTATTCCAGTGTTCCACTCTTTCGGGATTTTCACTTCTTGTATGATCTCATTCATTAGTTTGGTTATTTGTTTTATTCCTGTTTTCCCCATATATTTAATCATTTCGGTCGTTATGTTGTCGCATCCTGGTGCCTTTTCTACTTTCAGTCTCTGTTATTTCTTCTTCTTGTATTGGTTCTATCTTTTGCGTTTCTTCGCTCTTCTTTTCATGTTCTATATTCTCTATGTCTGTATTTGTCAACTCTTGAAAGTAATGTCGCCATCTGTAGCCATTTTCTCTCCAAATTTTATCCAGAACTTCTCCTTAGCTTCTTTTATTTCTTTCTTGCCTTCTCCTGTTTTCCTTTTAATCTTCAAGCTCTTCTAACCTTTTTGTTTCTAAGTATCTTTTCCAGCTGTCTTTCTTCTCTTTTACCGATCTGTTCTTTTGATATATTTATTTGTTATTTTTCTAACTCCACAACTCTCCTTTGGTGGCTATTTTTTCTACTTTCCCTCAATTCCGTTTCCTTCTAGTCTCCTCAGTTTTGTAACTAGTATTTGTTGGTATTTTTCTTGGTATTCTCTTTCTTTCAGTTCGTAACTGCTTATTCTTTCTTGTACTTCCTCTCTTCTTTTCTCTGTTCTCCTCTCTTTACCTTTCATATCCATTTTTACTAAGTAGTGGTCGCTTCCTATCTTTGCACTTCGTGCTACTGTTACATCTTGTATTACTTCCTCTTTGTGTTTCTTCAACTCATGTAAATTTGTGGATACTTTTGTGTTTAAGTTTGGTGTTTTCTATCACTAGGTTATTTCCTATGCTCATTTCTATTATTTTTTTCCCATTATTATTTTTCGTCGATTCTCCGTGATTTCCTAGTATTTCTTCTATTCCCTCGTTTCGATTTCTTACTCTGCCATTGAGGTCTCCCATAACTATGATATTTTCGCCCCTCATCTATTGTCGCCTGGAATATTTCATAAAACTCATTTTTCTCTTCTTTGGAAGCGTCCTCATTTACTCCCAACACCATTAGATAGAGGATCAAATGTAGCTTTAAAAACGTCGTTTTAGTTTCTCAATGCGAGGTCAAGTAAAGGTGCTAGAGATAAAAGAAGAAAATTAACATCTTTCGTTTTTTTTTGAATTTCGCACGTCATTTGTCACAGGTCCATTTTCTCTTCGGGTTCATAACAAACACAAAATTCAGCAACCAAATTTAAACCATACTCTCTCTCTCTCCAATAATAAACGATAGCCCTATGGTGAGGCCGAAAATGAATCAGCCTGTATATACGGTTAGACTGATGATGGAAAGCTTATGGATGATGTTTTATTGGAAAGTCTGTAGATAACACAATAACAAGTCCTGAAGATCTGCAAACATTAAAGGATAGAAATAATTCATTAGAATTAAAAAAGCGAAATAATACCCAGAAAATTTAACATCATGGAAGCATAGAGATTTGAACCTCGGAACCTGTACCAAAGTTAGAAAAATGCATAGCTCCAAATATTCTTAAATAAAATCTCTGTTCTCTAAATAATGCTTCGACTTAAATAACATAACAATGTTTAACAAAACTGGGTGTCCTACTTAAGTCCGTGCCAAATTATCTTCTGCGTTCTTTTAGAGAACAATTTCAGTGTGAACGAATGATAGAATCGTTGAAAAATATCTTCTCGGTAACCTACTTTCGTCAAATATAAGAATTTGTTTCGAATTTCGAACAAAGACCCGCAATTATCCAATTACAGCATGTCAATAAAATTACTTTTATAATAGGTATAATTTTTTCTTACTTTGGAACTAATAAGAAATGAAAGAGTTGCATTTGATGCGTAGATACCTGTGAAGAATATAATAAATATTTGGTTTATCGAATTACCTTTAAAAGACAACTCCTGTTTAGCGTATATGCAGTAATTAGTCATGAGAGTTGTATAAATTACGAACCGCCAACTACTTACTTTCATGTTATAATTATCAATAATTTTGATATCGCCTTTTACGGCCCTACTTACATAATCCGCGTCGTTTTACGTTTTAAAATGCTTAGTTACCGTACCTTTTCTTATTGGACGGGCCCGAATTGGTATTAGATACTTACCGGGAGTAATCCCACACGTTTCGTTTGCACCAACGCTTGCCCAACGTCACAAACGCAATATGTACCAACTCATAATGGTACTATTAGTTAGCGCTTTTAATTATTTCTCAAATATATCTAGTCATTACGATTCTGTTAATGGATGTATCCGCTTTTTTTCTTCCACTCAGAGACGGCTTCCATTTACGGAACGCTCTCTCGTAAAGCAATTGGTCTGAATAGAGTTAGTGCATGTTCACGGTTGAATCCGCGAGCAAGCTCGAACCGTTGACAGAATAGAAAGTTTATAAGGCAATCTCTTAATACATCAATTGATATACATAGATCTTTGCCCATCCCATTTAATAAATAGCAAAATGGCGACGGTTTATATTTACGTTCTCCATTTTATTTCGTTGTATTTGCTTACTCATGCGATCGTATCAGTTTATATACCTTTCTACCTCTGATTTTTTTTCTTTGTAATCGTCGAAGTTTTTAGAACCCGCTCGCAAGTTGTTTACTGACGATATCACTGTTAAGGCGAAATTTTGATTGATAGGTTGGTAAATGTAGTGTAAGAAAAATGGAAATTCTTTTGGGTGCTCAATCGCGGGGTTTCAAGCTATAAAGTACCCTTATATTTGCGTTTATATTGTAGTGGGACATCCCATCTGAAGTGCGTCCGTTCACACTTCAATACATTAATTTCAATCGATTTCATATCAATATCCGGAAGTATCCTCTAGATATTTTTTCGGCGATTTGAAATTTGTAAAATTTACAAAAAAACGCTTTCAAAACACTAACCTCAAAATTTTACATTTGTACCTACTCTATAAAACCGCGCGTTCTTTTGAATGATAGAACTTGAATTAACTTTGCACTTGAAGAAAAATACACATGAAATTGCTTTTAAAATTAATCACTTAGCCAAATACGTCTTCACTCAGAAGCTACTCGAACTAAAGAAATAGATTGTTGCAGCGTCCCTTTGATCCCTTGTTGTCGATAACATTTATCAAATATCACAACCAATTACGATACACATCTCAAATAAAGAATATTTCAAATTTCTCTTCCTTAAACATATCATATTACAGCCTGTAATATGTTATAGGAATTCGCGATCTAACGTCTAACAGTAAGTATCGGCAAACGTAAAATATGGACATTTCCTACCAGACTTAATTACTTATTACCAACCGATATTTCATTTACGAGATTATGATAAAGACGCAGTAGGATTTATTCTGTACATGTTCGTAGGCAAATGTTACATTAAAGACGAACATTTAGGACCTGAAGAAAGTAGAATGAAGCCGAGTAATATTGCCGTTTCACCGAAATTATCGTTGACTGGAGATTTACCTAATAAAACCTAGAACCATGTGAAAGGGAAGCCTCACGGCTATATAAGCCACTAGAGAAACCGAACGGCTTAACTCTGCTAGTTGTTGGCTGAATTTGACACTAATAGCAACGACCTTTGATAATGTAGTTGCTATAATATTATAGTAAATATGAATCCATAAGAAATACTTCATACGAACTTTTAAGTGTCTTAATTTCACTTTTTATTTACTTAAAATTGTGGGGATTACCATAGCCCGAATTTAAAGATGCGTCTCCAATGTGAGTGTGTGAGTGATTCGGAATAAAGTATGAGTACATAGAGTAGCATATTCGTCATCGTGCAATGTTGCTAAAGATCGCACTAATTAGGACGAGATGTAAATAAGGTATAGCACGTTACAACGAATTATCGTTGATGAGATTTAAATCCTATAAACCAAAATGTAAGGAGCCAATATTGAAAAGCAACGAAATAATATTCTGTAGTATTTCCTTAGCAAGTGAAATTATCATAAATTATATGTAAATGGACCAAAAATATATAGGGAAAAGTGTTTTAATATTTATCGTAAGTTATACGACCATAATTTACGTGCCATAAAGTTACCTACGAGGTACATAAGGCAACATGTGTATGTTTGCAACATACACATACGTATTTGCTATGGAGTATGGAGTAGCACAGTTTTCTACTAAAAATTTCTACAAAAAAATAAATATTATTTGCTGCAACATTTCTGCAACTACTTTACGCATATTGTAATTCCAAATACTTACACAATAAAGGTTTGTGTGGGCAAATAAATACCAATATTTATGTATTTATTATGATTAGAAAACAAAATAAGAAGTATAATTTTACTACAGTGAGTGACCCGTTAACGAATATTTCGGACTACGAACAAACCGAACAACGAAGGAACCTTGTATTCAGATAGCGAACACGATTCAGATAACTAGGAAACAAATTTGTTAATAAAAGCTAAAATAGCATCCGAATCGTGTTGAAATCAATAGAGTTGGAGATCTCCAGACCAATAATCCAATTCAACACAAAAATCTTGCAGAAGAGAGAAAGGCAATCAACATTAGACCGGTTGAATGAACATTTCGAGTAATGATCATCACCTTGGAACAGATTACGTTCGCTAATCGATCAGCTACTGTATTTTTACTTTTATAATATAGATATGTTGATATCGAATAAGAAGCCGCTCTTTCAAAGAGGATAAAACGACTCCCTATAATAGCAAATAGATTGAATGTCTTTAATTTTATTCATTCTAAGTAAAAGCATAACGATGTAACATGAAAAACAAGTTCCAATGCGAAGTTGTATAAGAAATAAAAGTACTTAACCTAGTGGTTAGGATCGCGGAATGTTGGAACAAATCAAAAAATAAAATAGTAAATATGTGTTTCAATCCTGATAATAGTTTGAGCGCGTACTCTGCTTGTAGAAGTCTACAATTAATACGCATTTCCGATTGCCTGAATGCTATTATATTGTTCGACAACTAAACAATTACACCTGCAAAATTGCCAATGCAATTTGTTTTAATACAAGTTTTTTTCGTTACGGACAACGCCAGGCACGTTAGTATGGTTTCATATCCAAGTACATGCCCTTAGTACAGTTCGTATCGCGAGTAAGACAAATGCATTCTAATATGGACATATTCAAAGTACTGTTGTTTCTTGTGTGAGTGGGACAGTCGAGACAAGAAAAACCATTATATAAAGAAAGTGTGGCCGACACGAACATCATTGGCTCCAGGATTTAAGAATGTCATCAACCCCCCTCTTGTCGATCCTCGAAAAATTTATCTGCTCCCTTTACATATAAAACTAGAACGTATGAAAAATTTCGTCAAAGCAATGGACAAAAACGGTCGCGGATTCGCCTATTTGAGGAATAAGTTCCCCAGAATCAGTGATGCTAAAGTAAAGGAGGGTATATTTGTATGACCCCAGATCAGGGACTTGTTTCGAGACGAAAAGTTCGATATAGAGCTGAACAAAAATTAAAAATCCACCTGGCTGTCATTTAAGAATATTTGTGAGAACTTTTTAGGCAATCACAAATCCGAAGACTACAAGAACATTGTAAAAGACCTTTTGACTTCGTATGAAACATTAAGGTGTAATATGAGCCTAAAAATTTATTTTTTAGACTCACATTTAGATTTTTTCCCGGACAATCTTAGAGCCGTCAGTGACGAACATGGGGAAAGATTTCACCAAGATATTTTGGACATCGAAAAGCGCTACTAAAGCAAGTGGAGCCCGTCTATGCTGGCAGACTATTGCTGGAGACAGATGAGAGACGTTCCTGACGCTAAATATAGCAGAAAATCATACATTTGTACATTTTAGAAACATGTTCAATTGTTTTATAAATAAACACATTATACAGGTTGTTCTACTATATATTGCGCTGTCATTTAGAAACCCTGCCTGATAGAATATTTCTGAAGAAAGATTTGAATTCAGATGCTGCAAGGTTCGCATATACTAATTTGCGGGACAAGAAAAAGTTTAAATTTTGTTGACCAATGTTATAAGCATAAATTTAGATATCACGTTGAAATGGTTGAAATACTTTTAGTATTACGAGTAATAAAATGTTACATTATACAAATCTGTTGAATTTGCACACGTGTCTGAAAAGCGCTTCAAAAAAATAACGCTAAAGGAGTTAAAAGAGGTCACCTGTTGTTTAGTAAGGCAATAATATGTAAATTATCAGATATACCATTATTGCAAATTGTTTTGAAACATTTCTTTAAAAAAACATTTGATATTTCACTCAAAAGTTGAAGCACTTTGAACATATTAAGATACTTGAGAATGATACCAATTATTTATGAAATTAACTTTGTTATCAATGTAGATACGCATAAATTTGTGAGATTTTCAAGTAAATTACCAATTACGAATCACAGTATAATTCTGCACAAAACAAACTACAATATTATTTAATTGCCTATAATTTTAACTGCTAATGAATTCATTAACCATGACATAATCCATTTTCGAATTACCTATGTTTGTTTATGAATAGGAGTACACGTCCTTTTTATTTTCTTCCATACTAATCTCAATATTTATTATTATTCGGTAGCAACCCACGAAAACTACATCAACTAAGGCGAAAATATTTGTTTGCACCCGAGATGGTGGCGTAGGTTTCGCTTACTTAGATTATGTCAGACAACATCGTTTTATTGGCGCTTGCATTATAATGTCATATGGCATATTTGCATTAAAACTTGAACTTTTTTCGCAAATTGATGCTATATTATAAATAATAAACCCAAACCTTCGTACCTCATCATTTTACATCCGCACACAAATATTCTATTATAGATCTATTGTCAGGTTGATATTTTAGTAGGCTATAACACAATTTCCTATGTACAAGCTGAATTTAGTAAGTTGGAGCTATTTTAAATTGATATTTTCTACCGCGAAGATTTATTCATTCGTATATATGACATATTTCCAAATTTCTGGAAACGATCGCGTTTTCTACACGAAATTTTGGCAAGGTAGAGTGAAAACTTGCTCAAATGTTAATTTGAAATTCCACAATTTCCGGCTCATATGCTTTTTAAATCTCCATGTACGTATGATATATGAGTGGCTATCTGACGTAACGAACGTAACGGACTAATAGGCTCATAAATATCGTGCCCGGTAAAAATAATGACAACCTAAAATAAGTAGTCAAAGGAAAATTGGGGCAAATTGTAGAATTTCTAGAGCGGCACAATTCCTCTAGCCTAAATCGTATTCGACATGAATTCCCTTAATCTGTACAGGATCTCAGAAACTAACGGAGATAGAGAGAGCATCAGATGAGGATAGAATTACAGTTTTACGAGATCAATTAAATGAGCCTTTTGATTTCTGGAAAAAATGCACGGCTAACTGGATAGATAAATTAAAGTATGTAAAGCACTTGAGAAGGTATTTCGAATAACAGTTTCTGGAGTACATTTACCTATTGTGGACACTGCTAGAAATTTAGGATTGTCAATGAATATTATTTTAATATTGATCAAATAAATAAGAATATTGTGTGTTATATAAAGTTTAATGAAAACTTTATCGAACATGGGAAATTTGCCCTGCCGATATATTTAAACAAACTATGTGAAGCGATGGTGTTGTCATAGTTTACTTATGTTCGAACATTTATCACTAAAGCGTGACGGTTGCTCCATCCATCAAGCTTTCTAGAGCGGCTGCTAAATTGTTGATGTTATTTAACGAGTCTTGTACAGATAAGTGAGTATTTTCTAACTGCGAAATAGGTTGTGTCACTACATAATAGTTTATGGAAATACCATCTATTTCTTTTTGACCGTCCGAATCGGAAAAGTTTCTGACTCTTGCGAACCGCTTGAGAATTAGAAGAATTAAGTTTGAAAATGGCATCCTCCACTTGGGAATAATATTTGCGATAGTAAGATACTGCCTCGATCCATGATCCCCATCGCGTCAATACAGGCCGATGTGGTAGCGGAATTTACGGATACAATTGCTTGAATACGCGGATATATTTCGGAGATTTCACAAACACTTTTTTGGTAGATGATATTAAATCATTCACCCTAGGATAGTTACCTCGAATTGTTTCTGCTACGAGATGACATACGTGTATGAGGCATGTTATGTGAGAAAGAATCGGAAAGCATACTTTTAACATCCTACCAACTTTCAGCATTGTTGCGGCTCCCTCAGAAACTAACATGGTGATTTGGGCTCCTAGGATACAAAATTCTCTTAACATATTTTTTATTATGTTTACAACGGTTTCAGCATCAGTTCTTTCAATACTTTTACTGGCTAACAACAAGGAAGCTGCTGGACCATTACGTTTTAAAGGACGCGCCACAATATGAATCACGCTGTGTAGTTTCGTCCACAGTGAGCCAGATTTTTTAATTTCTCAACTCGTCTTTTATACAGTCTTTTACTGTACTTTGCACATGTGGTAAATTGTACCGTAATTGCTTTTTTGTTGGTAGCTTCCATGATGGCACATATTTATCCCAAAAAAGACGGAAGTTTTCATTATTTACTAGGTGTTGTGGGATGTTGTACGTGCTCAACATGAAAATAAAGTCATACAAAAATTGCCAATACGGAATATTGTTTCTTAAATTCAATACATAACGTTTACTTTTAATATGACTTCTACATTCAAATGTCGTGCGACCTAGCAACCCTATACCGCAAAATTTGCAACGAATGTTGGAACCTGTAAATTCCAAACCAGGAAAACGCCAAATATATTTCTTCACATGCGATGCAAGAGGTACACCAGACTTACGTCCCATGTTTTCGAAAACACACAATGAGAATCCGATAAATAACCGAACGACCCAACTCCTCAATGTCTACTCTGCATCCGCATACGTAATCTGTATACATTTATTGATGCTTCCTCTTTTGAATTCACAGGCCAACAACAAAAATTTTTTGCAAACACTTTTTAAACAAATACATCAAAATCTTATGTATTTTGGGGTGCTAAAACCGTATGTGATCTCAGTTTGTGTATCACCCACAGTTCTCTCACACTATGACATCGATTATCATTACATCGTAAAATAAGATTCCCAAAGCCCTACAGCAGCAATAAGACGTGTTAGGCGAAATCTGACAACATTGGCGTGTGCAGCAGCTCTCCCACTCTATATACGTACCACTCTCGTCTCGTTCCGCCGCTCGGTGTTGGCTAAGCAGCCGTCCGAGATGGAACTCCCGATCGCCGCTACCGCCAGGTGCGAAATTCGCGCTGTGATACGTTTTTTAAACGCGAAAGGGGTTCCACCTATAGACATTCATCGTCAATTAAGCGAAGTTTATGAAGAGAAGTGTATAGCTGTTCAACACGTCCGCAAATGGTGTAGGGAATTCACTGGAGGTCGGACGGAAATTCACAATGAAGAGCTGAGTGGAAGACTATCAGTTTCAGAGGAAATCGTTGAAAAGGTCGAGAGCATACTGCTTGAAGATCGGAGGGTCACCATTCGTCAACTTGCTCCTCGGATTCCTGAGATTTCCAACACTACAATTGAAAAGATTTTGACTGGCGGCAGAATTTTACGACATAGGGATACAGAAGTTGGAGTACCGTCTGTAAAAATGCTTGGATAGAAATGGCGATTATGTCGAAAAATAGCTTAAGTTTTTACCTTTAAAACGATGTGTAATGTTAAGGAAATAAAGAATGCTGTCTATTTTTAAAAAATATGGGAACCTTATTTTACGATCATCCCTCGTATTTTAACATGGGGAAAATTGGATATATAAGAAATAAAAGCATTTAACTTAAACCCTACTTTTATTTAATTAGGCTACAGTTTTTGTCTGCCACAACATATACCACTTCAATACAAATATTTTGGGTGCTTATTTTTTGTAGTTCCTTCCCCTTTTCTCTGTAAAGCTTCTTATATAGCTCTTTCTACGATACGATGCATTTTGTTGTTCTCGATGAAGTGACCAACAGTAATCACCCATTATGTTGATATTCCACCGTCCCTGGTACCGTTTCTCCATCACCTTTATGTCCTAATGGAACCGTTCCCCCTGTTCTTCACTCACACAAAACAACCAATCATTTTCGTTCATTTTTGAGTTACTCTTTAATTTCAGAATCAAAGTATGATAAGTCTCTTACATTTGCAAATATGACCTTTAAATAGGATATCACAATTACCTAAATATGTCAAGCTAATAGTATATTTTACTTTTATTATAAGATAAATAGATAGATAATTAGAGTTCTAAAAAAGACTAATAAAATTAGTATTGCATTTTTATTTATTTAGAAGAAACCAAACAGAAACCGAAAGTATCTTCCTCAAAGAGAAATTCACTTAGAAATTTTTATACCAGGATAGCACAAGTTCAAAGGAGTATCGTAGGGGTAGAGCGACCTCGACGGCGTCGGCAAATGTCGTCAGGCAACCCGGACGGGGTAGGGATGTGGAAATTCATGAATGAATTTACGTCACGACCCACTGTAGCGCACGCTCGCCCCTTACGCGACGCCCCACCAATCCAACTACACCCCTCAGAACGTATTCTGACGGGCGTCGCATAGTTTTCCCTAATTGATAAATAGCTCGACGTGAAATTCTGTTGCGCCAGGAAGTTTCTTCGCTAGCATTTCACAATTCTTACGTTTAATTCTCCGTTATCTTCTCCTTTAAAATCGAGCAAAATCGGTGATAATCGAAAACGAGTGAAGACGTCGTAATTGATTTTATGAATGCACGTATCATACGGTAAATGTTAAGGTCACGGTCATTTTTCATTGAGTAGATATGCTACAGTCTAACCGCATCGTGATGTAATAGAGTTGAATTGATGTAGTTCATGGTTACTTACTACGATCGATGGCGAAATTATTTTTGAAAATGGTACAATTTTAAATTTAATTAATCGGAGATAAAATTAAAGATAACTGTGAATATCTTCAGCGACGTTTTATAAAATCAAGTAAGTATGCATAATTGTGTGTGGCATAATTGTTTTATATTCATTACAACCCTAATTATTTTTTGTTAAACTTATAGTTTGAAAGGAGTGTATCTGGTTTCGTGATAAAATCAAGAATCAATTAAACTAATGGATTGAGAAGTATTACCTTTGTTTCTGCCCTAATAATAAAATAATTATGAAACTCCAATGAAGGCAAAATTAATTTTTATATTTGGCAAACGTAATTTGCTCAATCTGCTAAATTTTGTGCAACTCCTTTGGTCCTGCGCTTTCAAGCAAAAAAGATTTTTAATATCCCATTATTACATTCTCCGTAGTCTATCGATCCACAAAACCGCTTCGAGCTAAGTTACGCGGTGACTAAAGCTTGATCTCAGAACTTTAAACTACGTTACGCAGTTAATGCCATCATACTACGAATCTCATTTATAATTCCTTTTTTTTAATTTCCTAAGCAATCAAGATTCATGATATCGAAAAACTGGTCCGTTTGACAGGCATGTATATTTAGGAAAATTGTTGTTTTCCAAAAGAATCTTTTTTAAATCATTCAAAAAATTCGATCGCTGCCATGGTTTCAGCAGTGGCCATCTTAGAGCAGTTAGTAATCCTTATACTGATATTAAGCAGTACAGAATTCAGCTTCAGAAAATTTTCAAATCTTGAGGATTATTCAAATTTGCAAGAGTTGCTTCCTTGTTACTTACAGAGACTTCAGCGATCATCAATGGAACAGTCAGTGAACATCAAACACTACTTAGGACTATTAAAAATCTTGTGCATTCAAAATTTTTATTGCTTTCCTACTCTTGTAATTTTTGTAATAAACCACACCACTTTAAGAACAACTGATTCTATATCTGTTCTAGTTGTCAAATGTTTCTCTAAAGTTCTAGTTAGAGAGGGCCTACGCCTGACTTTGGCAGCATTAAACGCTGTATGTTCGAGTTCAAGTGGCAAATTTTTCTAGTGGGTCTGGTACAATTTCAAATTACCATTCGCATGGTACTAATTAACTGCGCCTCACCCTTTACAGCGAGGGGGTGATAGTAACAAAGCCATGGAATGCTTTAGGCACATCATTTACACGGTAAAAGAGTCATATAATTTCAGTGGCCGGCACTATACATCAAGAAACCTAAAGATTGTATACAAGAAGTTTGACTGGCCCTGAACTTCTAATACAATGTGTCTACCAATGGGGTACGAGGGTAGCACAGTGAGTTTTTACTAACGAATTTTGTGAAAAAGTGGAAATTTCAATAATGCCTCGAATTGCTTCGTTAATGAAGCGCCATCAGAAAAGACTGTTTACTACCGGTTTGCAGAATATCATCACGGTCGCGTTTCCGTCAGTGATGAATTTCGTAAAGTCGACCAAAATCGGTTGTTGTTCCAAAAAACATCGATGCTGTGCACAGCATGATTGAAGAGAATCGGAGGGCATCCTTAGGCATATCGAAGACCGTAGTACCTTCGATTTTGCATGAAAGATATGAAAAAGATCTGATCAGGATGGATTCCGCATAATTTGACCTAAACACAAAAGGGCTCGTGTCAGTTGATGTAAAGAAATGCTCAAAAGATTCGAGAGAGGAACTTCGAGATCCGTATACAATATAGTAACAGGTGACAAAACCTGGCTATATTCGTACTAGCTGGAAACTAAGCAACAATCAACTGTTTGGGTTCCCAGATGAACCTAATCCAACCAGTCATTCGTCCGCGAAGTGCTTCCAAGAAAATGATAGCTTATTTCTTACGATGTACTGGATATGCTTTGGCGGATCGAAGAACAGTTAATGTTGAATGATATACAACAATTATTATTATTATTATTATTAATAATAGATTATTATTATTATTAATAGATAATTATTATTTTGTTATATTATTTGAAAAAGAAAAACATCAAATTAATGTCTCATTGCCCGTATTCACTTGATTTATCGTCTAATGACTTCTTTTTGTTCCCAAAATGCGTGGACAGCGATTTTGATCACCTCAAGAAGCTGTTGAGGCCTTCAGAAACCATGTTTTGGAGATACCTCGTTCAGAATAGAAAAAAAAATTCTAGAATTGGTTCGAACGCATGTAAAAGCGCGAATGTTTTGAAAAATAGTAGTAGTTTTTTTTTCTTTGTTTTTGTAAAAACTTAAAAGGCATCCCTCGTATCCCACTCTTAAACTTTCTTATTTTTGACTTTTTTTAATATTTCTTGATCAATAGCTGTGCTTATTTTGGGATGTTAAATGCAGTTGCTCAACTTGCAATAAAGCTGACATGGCATTATAAAAATTAAAAAATTTGTAATTATTCTTAGGCAAGCTACCCTTATTACTAATTCGTATTTGTAATGTTATTCTAGAAGCTTGATCCTAATCTGGTGAAAAGTTTAAAGAACAATTAAAGAGAATAATTCTTCAATAGAAATAATTGTATATTAACCATTTTTTCAATTTTAAAATAAAAATATTGGATCACGTTTTAGATAAAAAATAAAATTAATGACGACATTTTGATAAGAGCTGATTTCACATTTTTTAATTTGTATAACGCCCTGTATGTTTTTTGCAAGATTAGACACTCTATTCAACATTCCAAAATAAACAAAACAAATAACCAAGAATTACTTTTCTTCAAAAAATAAAAAATGTACAATGGTGGGTACCCCACCCGGGGACACATTATATATATACTTCGACACTATTAACAGCAGATATCTGCAGCCCAATAAATATTGTTATTACTTGTATTAACAAGAACATTCCTGCTGTTAAGGTATTCCTTCAAATAATTTAAAGAAATTAAGAAACACGTGATTGGCGTCATTGCGTCAATCCTCTGTGAAACCTATGAAATACAATAGCGTTCACAGATATCAAAATCCAGCGTCCGGACGTGATTATATGCGTATATTTGCATACAACGTATCTCGGGGAATGGTGTCAGCGTTGTTCGGAGGCGTCTGATGGTGTATCGGTACCTATGTATAAATGTAATGCGTCTATTACATAATTTCGCCGCGGCGGACGTCACGACGCCTGACTCAGACGCGAGAGCGCGTATATATTGCCAGCTGATGTATATTTTAAGCCGTGATCCCGAATTCGTTCTCTTCTCCTAGCGCGAGAGCTTTCCACTAAAGCGCTCTCTGTCCGGCTTTCGAATAGTCCGGTATTTTTAATGGGCGCTAACAGATGTTTTTCGAAAATAGTACGGTGTTGTTATTTTGCTACATGATGCGTGTTCTATATTTGAATCCATATATATGAGAATCTACGATCGCTTGATACTGGATACCTTAACGATGTACGATGGGCTCGATCGATCTGACGTGAAGATGCAAGAAATCGATAATAATATCTCTTTCGGATTTGGAGTAAAGAAGACGGAGATATTTTTACATTTGTTCTATTGTTTGATTTGTAATTTTACTTCTTCCGGATGTTGAAAAAGATGAAGGAAAACTCTGAAGATAGGATAAGATAGCAAATAGTTAATTAAGAAACGAAGAACGCCAAATTGTCTACAGTCGCAAAATAATTAGAAAAAATTTTCGGTGAAATTGAAAACCGTAAGAAATTCACTCCCAATCTAGTTTTATATATCAAAATATTTTATGTATACCCTTTACCACGATTTTTTTTTACCTAGTTATAAAGAAAGATGTAGATTTCGTCTATGATAAGCAAAGTAGGATAAAGTTCTAATCACTAGATTTTGTAGTAAAATACCAGTATTCGTCTCTAATTCCCAAGCTTTTTTAAAGTGGGACTCTGTTTTGGTAAGAATTTTGATGGGGATCCCTTTCTCTGCTGCAAGTTGTTGTCTATATTTTCCAAGGTAGGAGAGGAATCATGTTTATGTTTCTAAACGCTACTCCATGCTTTGCGAACCGATGCTTAGTTAATCACCAAAACGATCTAACAATTTAAAATGTTTGAGTAATAACAAAAAACTACAAATGATTATGTTATGGAGATAATCTTTGGCTTTTAAGAAAAATTCTTGCCGATTCGAAAGTAGTAAAGTCTTAAACATGCACCTAGTCGGAATTAATAACAAATGACCCTTTGCAGTACATATGGTTAGAAATAGTTTGTCATGTTTGAATTATGAGTATAATACAATAAGAAAAATTTCACCAAAAATAAAGTAGCTTGCTATTTTAAAAAAAAATATAAATATAAATTCAAAAAGTAAAGGATGTAAGTAAAAAACTTTTAAATCAGTCTTCAAAAATTGTTCGTCCAATATGTTAAAGTACGTTAAAGCATATTTCATCTAATACTTCAAAATGAATTATGAAGATAATTGTTTTCTGAAGTTTCAAAATCCTTGATTAGAAAGCCCATGAAAGCGAAGAAACGAAAATGAGGCTGATTCAAGCGTAATCAGCAACAGAACAACGATATTCCGAAAGTTGTGTAGATATTAATTGCTAATGTATTTGTAGAATTTTTGTGCCTATAACGAAAGTATGTAGATTAGCTTTTGGGCTGTAACCACATGGAAATTGAGTTTTTGGGACTATCTCAATCATCATTCTCAAAGCAGCCTGCAACAAACGATTCGGTAGCCTAGAGAAGGCTGCATGCAATTGACGCAGTTACAACCTAGAAACCACTTTAGATTATACAGTGGCCGTACAGACAGAGACATGGTATCCTGCATCAAGAAAATAGATTATCTAGCAAAAATCAGTGTCAATTCAAGAAAATATTTTTATTTCAAGACTATAAAAATGTATAATATAAGAAAATACTTTTGTTGAAATTTTACTTGTATTAAATAAATATTTTCTTAGAGTTAGAAAATAAAGATAATCCAAAACAGAAAAATGTTTCTTCCAAGTAAATCAAGTTAAGAAAATATTCATATTAAAGGAAAGAATGAAGAAATGGTCCAGATCTCACACAATTCTTTTGAGAAATTAGGCGACCGGTTTCGTGTTTAAAGAACACATCATCAGACCAGCTACAAGGATATCCAATAAAAGAAAAAAAAAGGAATAAAAAGAAATAAATATTATATTCAGTGATATCTTGAAAATGTTTATGAAATGTTGTACGTTAAAGGTTATATCATTGCATGGGTAAGTATGGCATCTGAACTCGGGTTTGTGTCGCTACTATCTAGGACGGCATGACTAAAACTACTGGAACTAGGTGGCGCCACGAAATATTTCAGTTGCTGTTTTTGAAAATTAGTTGCATAAACTGAGAAATGAAAGAGCAATGTGGCCAAAGGCAAGAAGCTTTAATGCTTTCCTCTTCTCATATTGTTTTTGCCGGTAGTGATTCCGTCAATACCAGGAGCTATTTATTAGCATTATCTTGGTTATTGTTTCTAGACATTTTTTTCATGTGTACTTCTACATTAAGTTCACTTTTGTTTGAACATTATTCTGTAGATGGCCTTAGAAATACATGCAATGTGAATAATTTACTCAATGTGAATAATTTACTGCATTATAATAATTCTAATGCTTTATTTTAAGAAAATGAAACTATTGATTTATGAACAATACCTAAACGCTTTCTTGAATTAAGAAAACTATTTACTATTCTTAAGAAAATATTGTTTTGTGTTATAACGGCTATTTACTTATTCTAAGAATCGCTTTCTTCAAATTTTCTGTAAGATTTTCTTGAATCAAGTTAACAAATATCTTAATCAAAGAAATATAATTTAATTACAAGTATGTACTTTTCTTAAGTAGAGAAAAAAACGCTAAGAAAATATTTTTTTTTTATTTAAAACAGTAATTATATTGCCGATTATTGAAACAGTAATTGTCTTGAATTGAGGCGGAGTGTCTTGATACAAGGAAACGTTAGTATAAAAGTTAGTATAAAATGTGTTTTTCTAAACGAAGAGTGCTTTCACTGCAAAAAATTTAAATTGTTCATTTCACAAAACACGCGTCTTCAAGATTAGCTATTTAGATGGCAACTTGTTGAGGGCCTGAAAAAGGTATTTCTGTCTGCATGGTGTTGTTTACACAAAATAGTCCTTTGGGTAATAGCGCTTTAATCCATTTTAAAAGAAAATACTTTCTATACTGAGAACTGTGGGAATATTATTTGATTCTTCAAACGTTGCTTTAGAAATTAAAAGTCAAGGATCTTACAGTAAAAAAACAATAATTTAGAGCCATTTTTACATATTTCGAAGTTTTCATCTTTCATTCATCCGTTACTTTTTTTTCCTATAATATCACTTCTTGAATATCCCTGGGCAGTAAATAAATCCTATTGTACGTTCATCTGTTTCGTTAATATTAATACAGGTATACGCATATCCACCGTATGTATAACGTCGCAGTTGATATTAAGCGGGGAAGTATAGTTTCCGAATTCAACCCGGCTTAGCGCTGAAACGGTTAGGATTTCCGCGTCGTTTCTAGTCACGATTTGTTTGTTTTCGTTTCAGGAGCGTAGGACAGAGTTCGTCGGTCGCAAATTCGCGACCACCGGGCGCTAACGTGCGATTTTTCGAACATATGCTACGCGCGCAATGATCCATAATTCATGCGTGAAAGAGAGAGGGTAACTCGAACGGCCCCGATGACCGTGCAATCAACAATGTTGGTATACCTAACGTACAGATAGAGATAGGAATAGATCGTATATAATGTATTTTCACGTTCGGAGAAGGAGATAAGAAATTGACTAGCCTTACTTATATTCGTTGCAATGTCGCGTGTCCCGTGAAACTAGAAAGAGATGGACGAATCGATTCGGCTCGTCGGTTACGTCACGTCGACGTCACGCTACGTTTTCCGAAAGACGGTGGGGTTGCCGTTGGTGGGGAGGCGACCGTCTACGATTGGTTAGAATCAATAACTCCGACCTCCAAATATGGAATAGATGCTCCATTCATAAAGTAAAATTCTCCGCGCGCCGGGTTCAGTAAGCGAGCTGTTGTTACGAGAGTAGGTTGTGTACGATTGATAGTCGCTTTATTTGAAGCGCGCGTCCTTGATCTCTCGACACCCGCGCGAAAAGAGATCCACCTCTCTCGTTTTGTACTGTAGAATTGTGTGTGTGTTCGTTTCCTTTTTATTTTCTATTGACTTCTGATCCCGAACGTTCACCCCCTTTTTTTTTGTCGATCGCGTCGAGAGCTACGCAAAAGCTGGCAGTATATAGAAACACCTGATTCTTTTTTGGTAGGCGGTCCCGCGGCGAGTCATCCCAACCCGCCGGCCACCATGATCATGGACGGCCTGGACACGCTGCCCGCACAGCATCATCATCACCATCATCATTCCACGTTTTTACTAACTGAGGCGGCCGCCGCTGCCCACCACTTCAACGTGCTGAGCTTCGAACCTTGCTTATTCCGAGGAACCAGCTCCAGCATTGAGAGCGGCGGAAGTCCCGTGCCGGCGGCTACCGGTTCCGCCGCCGATGAATCGACACCCTCCGAACCACAACCTGGCGACCTTAATACTCCGGTCACCACGTCCGGAGATATTCCCACATTTTTCGGACCCGCCACCGTTGTCGAACCACCACCTATTACAGGTTAGTAATCGAGATTGCCCACCCACTTCCCCCATACAAAAACATCGTCATCAAAGCCAGCTATAGAAAAAAGAGAAAACATACCAAGTGTAACTTACCTTGCGCAATACTAGGAAATTAAAAATAAGCTAATTAACACATAATCATCGAAACAATAACCGGAGGAAAATGTAACCTAAAGCTGGGTAACCACCCGAACTATATAAGACCACTGGAAGATCTATGAGACAATAACTATACCAAAGAAAATATTAACAGTATAAATGAAGAGTAAGTATGCTAAGAACCGATATGGTTGAAATAACTAAATTGATTTTATTAAAGGAAATTTGCTCGGCCTAACTATTTATTTTGTTAATCCAATATATTTTGTTTGTATCAACAAGATAATATTTGTTTACCTATATTCAAACAAAGATTCTAATTGGATCAACTATAAGTTGGTTGACTCAACTAAATGAGATTCTCAAGTGTAGATGAGGTGCCCGGAATTTGGGCTACTGACTATTATACGTATTATATGATCTAACCTTTTAAATAAAAAATTATGGAAGAAACACCATTAAGTCCTTGCATAATATGTTTACCCTAGAATCTAGTGTTAACAGGCTCCTTAGATATTTTCAATGTCTAAACAGGGGTTTCCAAAAATACATAAATAAAGGTACTACATACTGTAGGCTCTAAATAAATGCAAATGATTTTATGTAAAATACATAATAAATCTATAATCTGAGATAATCAAAATAATTTACGACAGAAACGTTATAACCTGCATATAGGCTAGAAAAGTTAATTTATTCTGCCTGAATCGCCTTACAGTGCCTAAACACCACCCCAGTTTTGGACCATTTCCTCTATTACGAAATAAACTATTTTTATTTTATTACAACGAGTAATAAGAGAAAAAGAAATAAGAAATTCTACATTTCCTAACGTAACTTTCCTCTTTTCTGACTCCTAGATTTCCTCAGAAGAAAACAACAGATTCTAATTAATCCTATGCACCATTTAAAGCAATCAGAAATAAATAGGATCGTCCAATAAGAATAACAAACTTAAATTTGTACAACCCACTATCTGTTTCAGCTCATATTGCCTTTAAGGTGTTGTAACCAACTTTTAGAGTTTCTACCTAGCTAGGGAAACTAAAATATGTTGGTATATAAACAACATTTGCTAAAGCAGCTATTGTGCGCTTCGAAAAATAAGCCACCCCCACCCACATCCTTACATTCAGATCTTTTTTGTTTTTCCTCTAACTATAATCTTCACAATAACGCATTTTAAAGCCCCACTATGTGCTACAATTCAAAAGTCTTATCCGATCTACAAATTTACCAAGTTTAATTTAAATTGATGGGTTGGAATGGTTTTCTTGTTAGATATTAACTTCACATTTTCTAGTCTAGTGGGAAATTATGAATGAAATCTCAAAGAAAGGAAAGCATTTTACTTAGTGTCATTATCAAGGTTAATAGTATCTAAAACATCTTTTTCTTGAGCTTTGTTTTGATCTAATTGGAATCTTTCCTATTGGATTTCTAACACGATGCCAAAAACGCATAATAACTGTGGGAATTTACTGCATAACGCGTACCATAATCCATGTGCAACATTCCACGGTGCTCGCCGCGAACAGGTGTAAGAAAATCTACACACACAAACACAAACATGTGCATGCACATATGTACAAATCTCTATTTATATTCCCGACGCTCGAAAATCAGGCAGCAGCACTTAGCAAATCTTTCCTGCTGGCCGGTCGGGGCTTATACAACCGCACTCGTTCAATAATAGCGGATTACGTCACCGTGTTATGTCTATGCCGAATTGATTATAGCAACTACTACATGTATGCGCCGCAACTATGAAAATATTATGTTACAAGCACACCATGCACACTTTCATACTTTTACTTCGTTACTCGTATATGCTGCTATTAACTACATTTTCAACTTACAACGCAAGGATGCAAAGTGCGCGTGAAGCCACTAAACTTTACGGCATCGAGCGATGGAAATGCTATGTTTCGGCGTGGCCTTCCGCTAGCGACCTTGACGTTGGGCAACAAGTGCCCTAATCCTGCCTGTATCTATAGCAAGATGACGCCGGTTGGACTCGTCCGGGATCGGCACTTCCCGAAGTGTAAAAATCCGATCAATATATCCCGCCATTCAAAGATAACTTCCATTGACGATCACGTCAACGCCTTTTTACTACAACATAGATTCGAGAATGAATTACCTAGCATATGTATGTATATACGTAAACTGTTTGCGATGACTACGAAAGCGGAAAAATCAATAAAACGAATGTTATAGGGAAATGGTGAGAACATAGCTTGGGGTTTCGTTAAACGGGAGCTTGAAAGCTTGTACCCTATCAAGATTAAAACATATTAAATTGATTTTTAACGTGATAGAAATAACTATTTCAATCTCTTACTGAACTCTGAGAATTTTATAAATTTATTACAATTTCTTATTGCTGAAAACATATTTAATTGAAATCAGTTTTAATTTCTTGTACACTGGTTCCTGTTCCCAAATTTAAAGAAAATGAATTAACGAATGTAGAAATAAAAAATTAAGTCCAATGATAAATGCTGTTAAAATATCCTGTTCAAGGGATAATTAATAAGGTAATTTACAAATCCAATTATAACATGATATTTTAATCACAAATATCGATTATATTAAGAAATTCTTTTTAATTTAGTATGAATAATATTTCAGATCTGTTATAGAAGTTATTACCTATGTTGCTTCTACCCTTAGGAATATGAACCTGGTGTTATTGAGCTCTCGATTAAGCTGATTTTCCAAAAGTTTTGGCAGATCCAACTTTGCAAGCAACTAATATTAACTCTCTAAGTTTTGAAAAGTTATATAATCACAAATTAGATGTACGAATATTATATTATGAATACTTGTTACACATGAATTATGCTAGTGGTTTTTAAACATATTATCATCATAAATATCGAACAAACCAATTATTTTCAAAAAATCTGGTGTAGTAATTTTCTTTTTAACTTCACCAAATCCCAAACTATATCATCCACTCCTAGTAGGGCCAAGTGCGATATTTTAGCTAGAGATAAATTTGTGTATATTATTTAAATGAGTATCACTTTCAGTCGTTTATAATCAAATTAGGAAATATCAACCATAAAAATGTAATATTCTTTAATAAAGTTAATCTAATGTTTTATCTGGATGAAATTATGCATCTACTGCATGGTGAATAATATTTTAGGTTGTTCAGTAGTTAAGGTAAAAATTATGTTTCAAACAGAAAAGGTGATATTTTTCAATAAAATTAGAAAAGATTAATTAAGTATATCATATAAAATAGTTCACGAAATTATATATAATTGTAGCACTTACAATTAGTGAAACTACTGAAAATTTTTCAATATTTGAAGTTTTCAAAGTTTCCATTGATACCCAAAGCACTAAATCCTTATCCGCTTCTGGAAACTACGCTGGCTTTAGTGAGTTTCTAGTTCTAAGTTAAAAAGTTCATATAAAAAAATTTGATTAAGAAAACACAAATTCAAGAAGCTGCAAATTTTGTCTATTTTTATTCCACTGTAAGCAGTTTAATGTCAGTGCTTTATGCGTACAATTTGGAACTTATAGCTGGTTTCGAAAACAAGCTAATGGGACTTGAAAATAAAAGAATGATTCGAAAATACTGACTGCAAAATATGTTGCGTAATGTGCCCCATAAACATTAGAATATGAACAAACCATTCCCTAAAAAGTTCGATGTACAGTATTAAGAATCAAACCCAAAACTCGGATCAATTAAGTCAAATTTCAGCCTCTAATATGTGCCTACAAATTAGCAGTAGAAACACATCGGAATTACTGGGAATTTCGGATTGTAGGAGGCTCGGACTAGCGAGATTGTACTGTAGTGTTATATTAAATCTTTGCCATTTTCAATATCCAAAGATTTTTATTTCATTTGACCTAATAAATAGTTAGTAAAAACTTCCATCTACGAACATTGTGTAGCATCATCTGCAAACATTCAGCATGTTCTTGGCCGTATACAAGTTTTTAATAGCTATTTCTTTAAGTAAATAAATAATAATAGGATTTATTGGCTTAACGAAAGAAAGTACAACTCCATACAGAAAAAAAAGAAGAAAAAGATGCCAAATATGTGAAAGAAATAAATCGCCTGACCCTCGTAAAATGAAGGATGCACCGGTCTACCTGTAGCTTTTGAATTTAAACAAAATTAAAAAATATATATATAAACAAATATATATATAGAAATAAAACAAGGTGTCTAAAATAGAAGAATAACGTTGTAGTAATTCTTATTAACCATCTCTAATCCTCCAATACCGCAACAATTATTTCTCTAAGCAAATCTTCCCCTCATCTTACTCATTCCATGTGTTTTTATTCTTCTCTTTTATGCATGCGTGGAAAATCTAATTGGTTTTCATTATTTTCAGGTTCTTTAGATCCGGAGGAATTATCCTTAGAACAGCAATCTGGCAGCCCAAGGCAATCCCCGGCGAACAGCCAAATCGGGGAGCGCGGCACTCCGCAAGGCACCGTCCTCAGTCCTGGCTTGCGCGGTGACGAGGAGTGCACCAACAATAGCACCCTCAGCATGTTTCCATCCGGTGGACCGCCCAACACGTCCAACAACAATGTCCAGAAGTTACGAACCGCGTACTCCTCCAGCCCGATGTCTGGTAGCATGCAACAGATGCAGACTAGCAGTCCATTGCACGTTGGAAATCAACCGATGGGTCATTCTCCGCCATGGATGCTGCCAAACACCGATAAGCCGATTTATCCGATGTTCGCAATGTTGGGACAGCAGAGTCAGTCGCCGCAGCAGCAGTATCACTCAGCAACGCCTAGTCCTGCCGGTACTCAATATGACGATAGGTCGCAAACCGAACATCTGATGCTGAATATCGATTCCAATATTGCGATGAAACAACCGCCGTCATATCCCACATGTTCGTCGACATCGACGAGCTTACAATTGGAATTGCCGCAGCAAGACCTAGTGTATACGCGTAGCGGTCAATTAGTGGCCAACACGTCGAAGTACCAGTGGGAACAGGACTATAGCGGCCAACAGCAGACTAGTGCGTTAGTTGTGCCGGGACCTTCGAATCTCGTACCGAAACAAGAACCGACGTACAGTGCTGGTTGTTCCAATGAGATCGGCGGTCAGCAATCGTCGTACGGCGTCCAATTGGCCGAGTACAATCCGTCGACGAGCAAAGGACACGAAATCCTATCACAAGTTTACCAGCAATCCCCAGTTCCTTTAAAATTAGTTCCGGTAAAACCTCGTAAATACCCTAACCGTCCTAGTAAAACGCCCGTGCACGAAAGACCGTACGCCTGTCCGGTAGAAGGTTGCGATCGTAGGTTTTCGCGATCGGACGAGCTGACGCGGCATATTCGGATACACACCGGACAGAAACCGTTTCAGTGTCGGATATGCATGCGTTCGTTTTCGCGGTCCGATCACCTAACGACGCACATTCGAACGCACACCGGCGAAAAGCCATTTTCTTGCGACGTGTGCGGTCGTAAATTCGCCAGGAGCGACGAGAAGAAAAGACACGCGAAAGTACATCTCAAACAGCGCATGAAGAAGGAGAATAAGCCGAGCTCGTCGAACAACGGACAGCAACAAGCGCAACAAAGCAGTTCAGGTCAACAACAACAACAATCGCAGCAACAACAGCAACAACAGCAGCAGCAACAGCAGCAGCAACAGCAAGCTCAACAGCAACATCACCATCACCATATGCATCCGCATCATCAGCAGCAGCACGCCGGAGCGCATCACATGCATCCTACTCATACGGTGACCGGCGATGATGCTCTTTCACTCTCCCCCGTTGTCACAACAACGCTGTGAGAATTGCCCACCGCCGAGTTGGCACCCGGCGAATGTGTTCTCTTTATCCGTGATGACTGTGATCTCGGCACCGAGAACGCTCGGCTGATCTACGTGCGCATTGAATGAACATTTATAATACGCACTACACGCGACCTGAACCTCATGATCTCGCTGGCCCCCCAAGCCTTCTTCGATGTGTGCCATTAAATGTGTCGTTTTATTTATATATACATATATGAATAATAGGAATTTTTAGAGCGGGTTTGTTCTTTTTGGGGCCGTTAGAAATTATCCGACGGAGATTGTAAAAAAAAGAAGGAGATTTTAGAGCAAGAGACACGATCAATAGATTTATTTTTCTTTCACACTTGCGCATGCACATAGATGCTAAAGCATTCACGCGCATGACATTGGATTGCTACACAACAAAACGAAGCAAAATGTCGCGTAAGAATAAAACCTATTATCTTACTGTAACTGTATTTCGAATAAATTTTAAAAGGTTTCAACAAGTATTAAACCTGTTATTATAGAACTTAATATTGATTGCGTCGATTGCTCTAGGGTTGAATCGTAGCCGTTAATACCAGTGATTTAAAAATATTTGTTTATTTGCATTTTATATATTTTGTTCGCAAGTTAAAAACCGGTAAGGAAAATCCGAAATTCGCTATATATACGGGATATAAAATCAAAATTCACATTTCTATTGATTATCAAGGAAGTGTTAGTTGCTCCATCTTGTTTAAGAACGCAAAATGTAAACCGCGGTCAACTAAAACCATTTCGGAACTTGATATATTAAAAATACACTTTGGTCTCAACACTAACATTCTGCCCCCCATCACATCGTACTTTGAATTTTGTACTATGTATGTTGATATTTTATTTTTTACTAGACTAATATAGAAAGCTATCCGTACTATTTTCTTACTGCATTCTTAAGGTAGATGCAGTACAAATGTTAAATTAACTTAATCCAATGTGTATTATGCATATAAACTACTACAATTCAACTCAGTTCTTCACAAAAAAAATAATATAAAAAATAAAATGTGCAATATAACAGAAGAAACCTAAAAGAACAATCCCACTGGAATAAGAAAAAAATATGTAATGTGCTAGAACTAAGAACGTGTGAGTGAATTTGTTTCTTCTTATTTTTTTACATATACATACATATGTATACATATATTTTTCCAGATACAATTTTATTTTGTAAAACACGACGCAGTTCTAAGCAAAATTATTAGTATTGACTGATGTGTATATTTTTTCGAATAGGCGGAAAATCCGCTAGAAAGCAGCTTTCTAAAGCTGTCGTATAGATGAAAAAGAGGAATATCCTATTTTTATAAAAGAAATGTTTTCGATTTTTTTTGTTGATGTATGTATTATATTTTATCTGCGCATGTCATAGACATGCCGTATAAGTTTCTAATACTTATATAAAGATTTAAAAACAAGAGGTTAACTTTACGCTTTAATAATATTAATACTGTTTTAAACATATAACGTTGCCAAATAACACGTTTTAAAAAAAAAACAAACTATTATTATACATTCCGTATTAGTGTTTCTTTTTATAAAATTGTTGGTCGTATAGTTAGATTGTACTTTATTTATTTTGTTCTGTCTGTTCTCTACTTTATCTGTAGTAGGTTCCCTGTTTTATTTCTCTTATTGTATAACTAAAAGAATGAATAAGAATTTAAAGAAGAAAAAAACTTGCCAATAGTCTCAGAACTAAGTCAATATGAGTCAAAAAAAAAAGAAATATCACCTTAGATGGACACTAACAGCGAAAAGCTTGTCATATTCATGCCGTTGAGTTAATCGTGTCCTAAAAATTGCCTTAAAAGAAGTGTCTTGAGATATTTTAAGTCAACAGATATAAGGCCATATTTTCATAGTCCATATAGTTACCAGTAAAAATCCAGCATATATAGGAAAGTTTTTTGATAATAACTAGAAATATCGCAGATACATTAAAGCTATTAACTAGGTATGTACCACAAATACATATTATATGTTCTACTATTACCTAATTGTTCTAAACATGTTAAAAAGAAACTCTGTCATATATATTTTTTTTTAATTCCATTAAATATGCTACCGTTAGAATGACTTTTATTTATTTTTTGTATTTTATTATAACGAATATTTCTAGGTAAAATCAATAATTTCCTAATGGTGTGGGGTTAGACGTGCTTAAGTATGCTAACAACTATTTCTTTAGAAGCATACTTACTGTTCGTCACGAAGGCAGAAGAAATGTGACCTATGTCTAGGAGACAATCTACTTATATATATTTTCTCTTTATCCCAGCACTTTTACTAGAATAGGTTACAAATAAGTAAATCGATGACAGAAAAATTTTGTAAAAATATATTCCATTTTTTCCACAGAATTTCCAAGATAGAAAATATATTAGAGAAAAAGAAAAACAAGCGTACAAATGTAACTGGCCTAACTGCATTTGAATTTATTCAGTTTTTGTGTATATTGTATATAATGATGAATCGTTAATACTTTGTATATATATATATGATAGAAGAAAATGAGATAGAGAGTAAATGATGAAAAAAGAAATACCTTTGAGTAGAGGAAAATTGTTAAATATCTCCCCTTACCCCTCAGCTGTTTGTTGAAGAAAAAAAATATTAATGAATAACAATATTGTTGCACGATTTTTATGGAAAGATTGATTCTCTTCCAAAATTGTATTGCACTCGATGACTATCTATTTTTATATCCCAATTACTAGATGTTACCTTTATCATATTTGAAAACGACGCAAAGTAATTTTTCGAAAATCATACCTTATACATTATTATGTATGTTTCATATTTTAAAATAAAAGTAGAACGTATACCCTGTTGAAAATGAAATGAAATGATCATAATCGACTCATGAGGCTGTTGTATTGTTAATGTGATATTTGAATACATGGATATTGTAAATTATTGTCACACAAGCATCTCTATTTATTTGTATATGTTGTCCAAAAACTTGAGTTGTTAAAGCATTATTAAGATGATTTGAAGAAAACTGTTCAAGTCGATGTAACATATTCATAAGTGGTTGTGCTCAGCTCTATGAAAAATCTCACTTGATCAGACAAATATAAACCGCTGATTAAATTTAATAACGTGTTTCAATTAACCCTATACACATCTTCCTAATACTTTTATCATACTAACTTCAACAGGAGAGGATAACATAAGATAATGAGCTAAATTACCAACAGGTAGGTTTGTCACATCAAATGCGCAGTACAAGCTACGTAATAATTTTCGTCTTTCCGGGAGAAAAACCAAAGAATAGTCCTCTATACGTTCAACGGTAACTCAACTTTACATGTTTCTGGAAAAACTAGTTTAGAAATGCGATAAAACTTGAGAGGTTTTAATTGATTTCTACATAAACATCTCATAGAATCAAAATATACTTAGATGTAAAAGCAATTTATCTTTGCAGAAGTGAATTTCTGATGTTATTAGGTGCTAGGTTGGATATGCCGACATTCATTGCTTTTAAACCTTTGATCTAGGACGCAAAGATATGTACTTTGGTAGCCCCTTTATTCTTTTAATCTCTACTCCAAAGCAATTGCCTTAACATAGAAATATTTATACATTCCTCAAAGAAAACGCCATAAGTACATTAACTGGAATCAAGTGCGTAACTTCCTTTCAAAGAATCATTTAAATTTCTACAAACTTCTTATGTTAATTACACTAAAACTAATATTTTTTTGAAATCTGTTATATTTATTATAAATTAAATTCCTCCAGATTCACTTAATTGATTTCGTATTCTAAACAGGCAATATACAACACATCATAAGCTTCGCCAATGCTGCTACTCTATCAAAGTATTACCATTTCCCATTCTATTTCATTTACGAAGTACGCGCCATAAATTCTCGGCCTGACAGGCTTTTACAGATTTGAGCGTATTCAAACCCCGTTGCATCATAGTTGCACATGTGCGAGGCCTACACTATATATATTACGGCTCGAAGAGTAGTAGTTTTTAGTACCCGGCCAGACAATGCGATGAAAATGTCTCGGGTGAAAACTGAGTACCCCAAAGGCGTTCGTCCAATCACATTAAACAACGTTTAGACAGCGTTTATGGTGATTTATTTCCTTCACATTCCACTGACAAAATGTTTCCGTTTAGGGCAAGAATCCCTTGAAGATGATGAGCTCCAGTCGGCTAATGGAACTGATAACACCTCAAAACATTTCAGTTATTGAAGAAATGGTATTAGCAGATCGCCGTTTGAAAGTGAAAATTAACAGTAATGTCTAACATTTCTGAAACAAGTATTCGCATGAGACAATGACTCTCTAGTATGATCCTCTATCCAAAAAGGAAACGATGTAATGACGGCGACCCGATGAACCTCATCCCAGGAAGCTGTAATACAACATTCTGAGGGGAAAATCTTAGATTATTTTTACAAGGCTATAGAATTATTAATTGATCGTTGTAATAAATGTATTGAAGTTAGGAGAGATTAAATTGAAAGATAAAAATTGTTATATTTTACCAAGTTTATTTTTTCTATATCAGGCGGAGAATTTATGGCGCTCACTACGTAATGGATTTTTTTCAACATACTTCAAAATATCTAATATAAAACTTGATAAATCTTATAGAATCGAAATAATTATATTTTTCCAACCTCATTTATGGAACCAGCAAATGTCTGAAGTAAAATGCTATGAAAAATCTCACTTAGTAAAGAAGCGCAATTTTCTTTACTGTTCATTAGCCTTAATAGCCTTAATTTGAGTTACTGTTAGATCACAGATGGTACCTGCAAGGAACACCTAGAGTGTAACGAAGGTCAGAAATATTGAATGCCAGACAATAACGAATAAAGAGATAGATTGTAATAGAGATTTCCAAATGTCCCAACAATTTAAATCGCGCCTTACATCACACGTGGAAATCCCAACTGACCGAACCTCCTAGTAACCGCCACGCTTCATTGATCCATAACATTTTCCACTCCCGAAACAAACCCTATATAAACCCCTCCGGAATGAATAGTCCCCAATCAGTTTGCAGTAAGAGCACTGAAGATGTCCGTTAAGGGCGTAGACGAAACGTCGGCAAAAGCTATGATAACGACGCGGTTCCAACCCGGAAAGCAAGAATATAGTAACGAATAAATTTTGCCTAAAACGCTATGACATCTCAACAGTTTTTGTGCTACGGCTTCATTATTTTTTTCAAACATTGTTTTCGCCAAAATTTCATTCTAGTATTTGCAAAAGTTGGGCCTGTTAGCTGCTTATCATTTAACGGTTCGTTAATGATCTTCGGTAGAAATAGAATAAGGATCAACCTTTGAGAAGAACATTATTTTATTTCAACGCGGTGCTATAAGGAAGCTGAAAATAATGGACAATGATTAGAGCAAACCTTCAAATTAGGCACCATTTGGTTGTTCGCAGAAAATTATTATTATTTAAGTTAAGGGATGACCACCAATACGTTATGATATTCGTTCCTTTGTCAAGTAAGGAAAAAAAGGTAAACCCTCTCCTTGCCCACCAATGATGTTATTTTATCAAAGTTCCGCTTTCCATCCCACTTTATTTACGTCGGATATATAAAACATCTTATGTAAAGTCTGATAAATCCTGTAGCAATCAAAATGATTACATTTTACCTGCCCATCAAGTAATTGGAATGAAATTTTATGAAAAATCCCAGTAAGTAGGTATAGAAGGGCAATTTTATTAACTAGTGATTGTAAAATAGTTTTAAGTTATGGAATCTAAGTATTAGATGACAGATGGCACCTGTCAGAAGCACATCAGGTGTAAAAATGGTCAAATGTGTTGAATGTCACACAATAACGTGCAAATTTTGCTTAACCGCTGTAACACATCACCTGTTCTTGGTATTCGCTTTCTTTTCTAAACAGTTACCTAGATTTTTTCACCAAAATTGGTTATAGCTTTCATTTTGCTGTTTGCTACTACACCCGAAGTGCAAGTAGAAATTAGTGATTGCTAGAAATATATTAAAAACAAAAATTTAAAGAAAAAATCTTTTTATTTCAACGCAATTCTATAATGAAAATAACGGTCAATAATTAGACGAAATGTTCAAATTAAGCACCATTTGGTTCTAAATAGAAACTTTATTATTATTTAATGGATGCCAAGTCCAGCAGCGTGCTATGATATTCCTTCCTCTGTCAAGGAAGGAAAAAGTAAGCGCTCTTCTTGCTCAAAGGTCCGTCAACTTCGATATGAAGGAAAACCCATAAAGGAAGAAACAAGGAAATTAGACATTCACTCATTACAAACATTCATCACACCATGATTTTACATCCACATAAGAATTTTCTGCAAAAATTTAATTGGTAAACAAATTAATCTTGCATGTTGTTGATTGTCTAATTCTTCTCACCTTCTACATCCTCTACACGCAGGGAAATGGTATTCTTGCAGACATCAGTCTATATTCAAGAAAATATTTTTATTTCAAGACTATAAAAATGCATAATATAATAAAATAATTTTCTTGAAATTTTACTTGTATTAAATAAATATTTTCTTAGGGCTAGAAAATAAACAAAATCCACGACAGAAAAAATGTTTCTTCCAAGTAAATCAAGTTAAGAAAATATTCATATTAAAGGTAGGAATGAAAATATGGTCCAGATCTCACAAAGTTCTATTGAGAAACTAGGCGACCGGTTTCGTGTTCAAAAAACACATCATCAGGCCAACTACAAGGATATCCAATAAAAGAAAAATTACAATAATGGAAAAAACCTAAAGTTAATAATTAAAATTAGGAGCAAGTGAATGAACTAATGAAAAACCTTTTTTTTATATTTTACAGTATAATTAAATTATTTCTTTAACAATTTAATTGTACTGTAATTGTAATTAAATAGGGATTATTTGTACGTAGTTTAATAATTAATGAGTTAATATTTAAGTTTATTCATCCTTTTATTATTATTATTTATTATATATTTAAAAAACTATAGTTAAATTAGTACACGTAGTAAATAGCAATAAAAAGAAAAAAATATTATATTAACCGGTATTGTGAAAATATTTATGAAACGTTGTACGTTAAATGTTAAAGGTTACATCATCGTATAGGTAAGTATGACATCTGTACTCGGGTTTGTGTCGCTACTATCTAGGACGGCATGACTATATTTCTTGAAAGTAGGTGACACCAGGAAATATTTCAGTGATTGTTTCTGAAGATGAGTGGCATAAACTGAGAAATAAATAACAATGTGGACAAGAGCAAAAAGCGTTAGAGCTTTTCTCTTCTCACGTTGTTTCTGCCGGGAGTGATTCTCTCAATACCATGCGCTAGTTATTAGCATTATCTTGGCTATTGTTTCTTGGCATTTTTTTTATGTGTACTTCTACATTAAGTTCACTTTTGTTTGAACATTATTCTGTAGATAACCTCTACTTTAGCCTTTTTAAAATCGCAAGCAATGTGAATAATTTACTGCATTACGTTACGGATATGTTGTACTGTTTTAAACAAGATAAATGCAATGAATAATGTGAATATATATAATATGCATTTCAAGAATTCTAATGCTTTATTTTAAGAAAATTAAACTATTGATTTATGAACAATACATAAATGCTTTCTTGTATTAAGAAAACTATTTACTATACTTAAGAAAACATTGTTTTGTGTTATAACGGCCATTTACTTATACTAAGAATCGCTTTCTTCAAATTTTCTGCAAGATTTTCTTGAATCAAGTTAACAAATGTCTTAAACAAAGAAATACATTATTTCATTACAAATACATACTTTTCTTGAGTGGAGAAAAAAAAACGATAAAAAAATACTTTTTTTCATTTAAAACAGTATTACAGATAATTGAAACAGTAATTTTCATGAATTGAGGCGGACAGTCTTGATACAATCTCTGCGTGTAATAAGCCAGGCCAAATATTAACTTTTTGTGGGCGTTATGTATGAACTGCTACAAAATAATACAGATTCCGCATAAACCAACTTCAAAAATTATGCCTATGATTAAATAGAACATTCACTTCTCTGAAAAAACTGCATACGTTTCAGAGGAACAGTTGGTTCTCCTTACTTTGAAACTTTGCATTCATTTAAACCATGAAAAATGTGCACCTTAAACAATTTAATATACATATTACCATATAACTAACATTTTGGTTTCACAATATCCTTCTTTTTTTAAATAATGAGGTTACCTTCTACAAAAAACAGAATATTTAATATCGAAACACCGAATACCTCGGATTACATTTGTCTAAGCTTACTAACACACGATTGCCTTAGTTCCGAGGGACGTGTCAGGTGCGTATTCTTAAATAACTCGCATTCTTCTATTTCTGACACAACGCATTAGTAACAACCGTACTAGAACTTTTATTGGATCTTTTATCTGTAGATCCGATGAAGGTGCTTAAAAAACAAAGTTCGCAAGCAGCCCTTGTTTTTCTAAAATTTTGATCTAAAAACGAAATGATTTTTAGGAAAAATCGTTAATTAATTTCCAACGGATAACAGACCTTACCTTATAAAGGTGTAAGCATGTAGCAAAAAGAAAGATAAGTGGGATTTTGGCGAAAGATAAGTGGCGATAGATAAGTGGGATAAGTGGGGGCGTTTTTTACAAACCTTATTCAGATCTTCTCCCAGAAAATAAATTTAAGTTTACAGATAACAATATTCTAATTTCCAATTAGATAACGCACCTATAGCCCTTCATTTCGACCATTATTCATACATCTGTGCTTAAATATGCCGTCGGTAAAGTCACACGTAATTTTCATAGCTTAAAACACCTTCCTTTCACAATATAATAAAGAATACTAGATTTTATCATTTACTTACAACCACATATTTAAAACAAATATGTAGTTGCAAGTGACCGTAACAAATATATGCAGTAGCAAACACGCGTGCAACTTTATCAACGTCCCCAATCAATGTCAAACTTGATTCAATAGCAGGTGAGTGCTGTAGGCGCATATTTATCGCGTAGTAGCAACATAAAAAGAAATTCTCCTACAAGAAAACCTACATATTTTTCGTATTATAAAAAGAAAATTTTGTAGGTGACACTCTTTAGACTATAGTACAGTTTATTTGTGAAATGTTTACTTTTTAATCTGATCTTTTAAAAACAACCTTTTCCAATATTGTACAATTAAATAATAACGTTCAGAATAAAACTTTATGTGCAAAAGCCTGTTTACTAAATCTAACGTGATTGGTTTCAATTTAATCTAATTTGGTTCGATCAGTTCGAATCAATTCAAAGAAGCCTAATAGTTTCTCAGTGCGAATATCGGAGAATCTTTTAAGAAAACGCAGCGCAAAACTGTGGAATATGTTTTTCTTGCGGGATTCGGAAAGAATTGTGTATTTAAAAAGTGAATATGTGCCAATTTCTTAAGTTTTTGTGTGTAAATTTCTGTTTTGCGCTGGTAACGTATGCTATTAGAAGAGACCTTGGAAGGTAATTTGGACAACTAAACAAAAATAAATTACGTGCAATACAATACATTTATACTGATAGACAGTCGGCACTATCCACAAACGGCTTTTTTTCGAAGGTACCGATGTTGCTTAAGCCAGCCCGTTACATTTAATATTCGATTCTTTTACGTAATTTTCATTAACAGCAGTTCCTCATATACTTTCCTGTAAAACAGCAACGTCATTTTTGATTGATCTGTTCATAATTCTAGCAAATTTGGAAAATTGTTAATAGAACAAAACATTTAAATTCTAATTTAGTAGCAGTTGAAATTTACTAAGAAATATATTCTTTTATCCTCCTCAGACTCGACGTATATGTGCTATAGTACACCAAGTTTTAATTTTTTTGCGTGTAAACTGACGTCAAAATTGCAATTAAACCTATTGTAGTAAATAATTTACATCAATGCCATATTTTGATAGGTAGCTGCAGTATCTCAGCATTTTTCGAAAATAATTTGATAGTTATGACAAGCGTGTCGTTAAAATATGTTTCTTCATATAGAGCGAGTAAGTGGTCCCAATATCCCGAATAACTACAATTCACTTGTACTTATGATTGTCTTTTTGATGCAGCAAGATTTGTTCTAAAATCTAGTACGCTTTTAATTTCTGTTGCTTTAAGAACTTTCTGGTGTCAAGTTGGAGAAAATATGACATTTGATTTAGATAATTCCGCTGTTGATTTTTTTGTTAGCAAGGATACCCTTACCTATTCCTTCTCCCGAAGCTTCATTAACGACCAAAAGCTAATAGCAATACGAGTATTTGGTCTCTGTCACACTGTGTTTCAAAAATCCCACGTTTTATTTTATCTATCTAACCAAAGTGAAGCAGCAAAAATGAATTACTTCCAAAATCAAATCAATTTATAAATGTGCTTAATTTCAAATCAGCCCATAAGATGCTACGAAATATGAAAATGAACTCTTCTTGTGTCTAAGCCTTCCAATTCACTTCCAAGTTATCAAATTATGCATTAAAATACTATGAGAAGTCACTTATAGATAAAAACTAATACCAAAGCGTTGACTAACAATTAATGATAATTTTCAATTTGCAAATTTATTTGAAAACTTCTCTGTTTTAAAACTTACATGTAGATGCAATCAAATACTGTAATGCAGATTTCCTGACAGCATCACCTTTTTTAAATTCCAGAGATAGGGTGTGGCCTAATATTGTCGTGTAATTTTGCTTTATCAAATATTCATGAAAGGTCTCTCACGGAGGTGAATAAGCGAACATCATGCCAAATGAGCCATAGATAATTACTTTTCAAATAGGAACATTTAAGATTTTGTTTACGAGGAACTACATCCCACTAGGAACACCAAATCAGATTAATTATATATATTATGCAAACTACGTCCTACAGACGACTTTACAGCTTTAGACGTGTCTGACAAATGTTTTGACAATCTATTATTACGAAAAAAGTGGATTGCGTAGCTTGCCAACACCTCTAAAAATGGCCAACTCTTAGGATAATAACCCTTGGTCTTCTACGCAAAACCTTATCTTTGATTGTAAAAGTTGTTAGATATATACATATATAGAGGTGGGTCTTATTGAAAAAACTAACATAAATTTCCTATAGTTCCATAAAACGGAACCATTCCTGGAGTGTCGATAAAGGAGAGGCTATCGCCCACTGTTGGCTATTTAAAATGAATCTTTGTAATTAAACCCTATCATTTTTTGTTGTAACTTTCCATCTTGAGCAATCTTCTTAGCTATACTAACTAAAATCCGCAATAAATGTTATTTCACACTTCGTAATAAATTTTATATTAGAATTTGCTAGAAATAATGTAACATTAAATTGTAGCAAAATCAGAGAATACTGATATTCACAAGGACAACGTCAATTAAACTTACATGTCGAGCAATCATAATTTTGAGTTATATAGCAATAGTAACAATAAATAATCAAGTTAGATACCTACAAATAACATAATCATACATTTATACTCATGCATTAAAGATTGCTAGGTTGAATTCAGCAAAATATTGACTTATTCCAATTTCATATTGAAATGTGGAAACATCATTTACATACTCAAATATTTATCTCAGTATTTTCTTGAAAAATTAAATGTTACACGTGGATTTGCTTCTATTGTTATTGAAGAAGGATATGCAGCATTTTCAGGTATACTTTTGCATTCGAAAATGACAATAGATTTGTTGTATATGTAAATACAATGATATATTGCAGTGTATTTTAAAATATAATAATAATAATAATAATAATAATAATAATAATAATAATAATAATAATAATAATAATAATAATATATATAAATAATACAATATAATAATAATAATAATAATTAAATAATAATATAAATAAATAATAAATAATAATAAAATAATAATAATAATATAATAATAATAATAATAATAATAATAATAATAATAATAATAATAATAATAATAATAATAATAATAATAATAATAATAATAATAATAATAATAATAATAATAATAATAATAATAATAATAATAATAATAATAATAATAATAATAATAATAATAATAATAATAAATAATAATAATAATAATAATATAATAATAATAATAATAATAATAATAATATAATAATAATAATAATAATAATAATAATAAATAATAATAATAATAATAATAATAATAATAATAATAATAATAATAATAATAATAATAATAATAATAATAATAATAATAATAATAATAATAATAATAATAATAATAATAATAATAAATAATAATAATAATAATAATAATAATAATAATAATAATAATAATAATAATAATAATAATAATAATAATAATAATAATAATAATAATAATAATAATAATAATAATAATAATAATAATAATAATAATAATAATAATAATAATAATAATAATAAAATAATAATAATAATAATAATAATAATAATAATAATAATAATAATAATAATAATAATAATAATAATAATAATAATAATAATAATAATAATAATAATAATAATAATAATAATAATAATAATAATAATAATAATAATAATAATAATAATAATAATAATAATAATAATAATAATAATAATAATAATAATAATAATAATAATAATAATAATAATAATAATAATAATAATAATAATAATAATAATAATAATAATAATAATAATAATAATAATAATAATAATAATAATAATAATAATACCATTTATTTGTCCAACGGTATACCCAATTACAGGACAACTAAATTTAAATACATACACTATAAATGAAATGAAAGAAAACAAGAGAGAAAGAAAAAACTTAAACTAAATTATGAATTGAATCAAAAAAAATGTCATTGTCAAATATTTCCGAAATATTTATGAATGTTTTATTGCTACAATTATCAGTAGTTTCGGAGACCTGCATTTAAATACAATTTTCTCTGTGTAACTGAGAATTGGTAGTATGTCTGAACTATCTCCAACATTGTGCTATTCTTACTTTATGTTTAAATGTGGTAATTTTAATAACAGAGTAGGGAACCAGCAGTAAAATTATTTCCAAAAATATGATGAAACACAAACTATCTTTTTCAGCCTCTAACGAGGTGTAGGAACTAGACCACACCAATTCAATCACTTTAAAAACATTGTCATTAGCTTATGTTAGTACTAATATAACATACGAGGTAGGCGCCACAAATTCTCGGCCTGACAGGCTCATATACGTTCGAGCGTGTTCAAACTTCGTTGAGTCATAGTTGCACATGCGCGAAGCCTACACTATATATATTACCGCTCGAAGAGTAGTAGCTTTTAGTAGCCAGTCAGACAACGTGACTAGTGCATGAAAATGTCTCAAGTAACGAAAATTAAATTAATTAAATTTTTGACAAAAGAAGGGCATACTCCTTATCACATTAAACAACGTTTAGATGGCGTTTATGGTGATTTATCTCCTTCATGTTCCACTGTAAAAAAGTGGGCAAAATGTTTCCGTTTGGGGCAAGAATTCCTTGAAGGTGATGAGGTCGGCCAATTGAACTGATAAAGCCTGAAAACATTTCAATTATTGAAGAAATGGTATTAGCAGATCGCCGTTTGAAAGTGAAGGAATCAGCAGTGATGTCTAACATTTACGAAACAAGTATTTGCCCTGTTCTCCAACGTGAACGTCGGATCGAATGTGCGCGCTCATTTTCATACATGTGTGGAGACAACCCGCAACCGATTTTGGAGTGCTTTGTCACAGGAGATGAAACAATGGTTCTGTATTAAGATCCTCTAGCCGAAAAGGAATCGATGAACGTCGTTTTAACTATAGTGAGTTGTAAGCACCTGTAATACAACATTTTGAGGGAAAAACTTTAGATTATTTTCACAAGCGTATAGAATTATTAACTGATCATTGTAATAAATGTATTAAAGTTAGGGGAGATTATATTGAAAAATAAAAATTATTATACTTTATCAAGTTTATTTTTTCTATATCAGGTCGAGAATTTATAGCGCCTACCTCGTATAATTCTTCAGTATTAGCAATGACCCGAACTTTAGGGCAATTTCTCGATTCTGCAATATCAATTATAATTCTCTAAACGAATCAATACTGCTAGAATGTTGATGGTGGTGTGTACAATTTAAATTAAATTTTTGTCCTTTATTTGAATTACAGTAATCGGTTGGACAATAAATTTGTATTATTATTATAGTAGTGTTATTAGCGTAAACTATTGTTGCATTATTGGCAATGAATTCCTTTTGAAATGTAATCTTTACTTTTGTTTAAATGTGGAAAACCTCCTACCAAGCTATATTTTTTTCTAGACGATTCCTCGACAGCGTGTAGGATAAATATAAGTCTAACATATATAAGTATACCTTAAATCAATATTATTTCTGTCCTTTCTATCATATACATGTTGCCTTTATTTATGAAAGAAATAAGACACAAATCAGTACAAAAACATACAGAATCTTTCTCAAACAATCGTGAAAAATTGATAACTATTATTATTTTTGCGGGATTAATTACATCAACAGAATTAGTAAAAACAAATTACTTTAAAGTGCAATAATTTGTTTCAGTTAAATTAGAAATAAATATTTCATTAAAAATATTGCCTACTAGACACATTCAGTTAAACTGTAGAATTTCACACTTAATGTTCGAGAAGATGGTTCAAATTACAAAAGGAAATATTTGTGGATACTATATTATATTACAGCAATATACTTACTGAGATTGATCACACTCAGTTTTCAGTGTTAGATTCAAAACTTACATACATAAGTGAAGGTAGGAGTGAGTACAACTTATTCCACTTATTGCAATTACGGAATCACTTTTTTGAAATTAGCCATATGCTGATTTAACTTGAAATACCTAGCTGCTACATAAATGCAGATAAAAAAGGAAACATGTTTTGACAAGCAGAAAAATTTCAATGTCGTGTAAAATCCCTTTGTACTTCAACATCAGTCTCCCGCTAGGGAGTCGCCCTATATATTTCCTAACAAAATAAATTGACTTAATTATTATGTCAATATTGTAATTGTTTCTACTAAATTAATACATGTAAGTCTTTCTACAATTTGGTGCAAGTAATAATCGTAAAAACTTGTCCTAATGTAACCGGTGTGTTTAAAGTATTGTAAAATAGTAGAGCTTTTTCTAAATATACTATTGGCAAATGGTAAGCAAAACGTAGACTATATAGTAAAAAATCTCGATATGTAGTGCTAAATATAATCTACGCAATACTCCAAATGGAAGCAAATTCTAAAACATTTCTAGTGGAAGAAATGCAAAAAAAATTATCTGGCATTAGCAATTTAAAAAGATCTAAAACCATGTATCAAGTTAACTTCGCCTGATAGGGATATGATACGTGTACGGGGCCAAACTGATACAGCGTTTTATTTCGGTGGTTATTGACTGTAAAAATAGGTGGAGGCTATAATGGTACACCCTGCACCTATCGTAGTATTTTTTCCAAATTTTTACCATTAACTACCACAGTGATGCAAGCGACTAAAATAAGAAGCTAGGCTTATTTTAAATCAGATTTATTGAATAAAATTGACCAAAAAATATTTCTAAACATCTTAAGACATAAGATCCATTATAACAGGATTACCGAAGATTGTAATTCTTAAAAGATGAGTGGAATATCAATTCCCCCCTTCATCCAAGATCAGGCTCAGCAAGCTTTTCCAACACATCTTGTCCTTCAACGAATGCATTATCTACTGGCTCCTTCCAATAAAAACTGTACTGGTTCCACATTTCCCTTTAATTCTCGTGAATTTATTTAACCCTTGCTTCATCAGCTTCAATGTAAGCTAAATGGGCCAACGTAATGTAACATTTTTTCTTGGTTGGAAACTGAACTGCAACCCAATCGTTAATAAAAAGTATATAAAATCTGTGATTAATGTCACCTCTATCACAATTTTCAATTGGCGCTTCAAATTCCAGCAATAACTGTTCTTTTCTCTCAATATCACTTAGAAAATCTTCTCTGTAGTAGTCATCGCTATTCTCGTCTAGAAGATTAATTTAACTCTGGATTTCTGAATCGCTGTCCTACGAAGTAAATATTAGCTCATCTCTCTTTTGTCTGTTCTTCTTTGCGGGCTATCATCAGATTAGTAGGTCCTTTTGTTTTGGAGTTCACCTCCGTTGTACTTTTAGACTGTTGAGCTTTCAGGTGTCCTAGTTTGTTTCACATCAGTTCCTTCAACTGTATCATATTAGCTCCACAAGTATAAGGTCTGATATCTCACACTAGAGTTGATATTTTGGAGATTTAAAGACAAGAAATTATAGAATTTCTTCCCTGGTATGGAACAGTTTTCAAAAAAGTTCTAGCTTAATAAATAACGGAGTAAACAATAAAAGTTTAGACCTGCAAAGGAAAAGTTTTCAGCTACAAAAAAGAATAATTCGGTTTTTAATTTTTTTGATGCATTCACTGTATTTTTTTGAGTGATTTCTTTATGGTTAACAACAGTAGCTTAGTGTAAAGAAGGCATTCAAGGCTTTCTGATTACCGTTGTATGCTTGGATGCCAAAAGATAATTTTCTTGACTGGTATTAAATTGTGGCAAATATTATTTTTATTGAACAAGTTAAACAAAGCATAAAACTTCAAATAGATGTATTCTATAAAACGTTCGAAAATTATTTGCGTTGAAAACGTTTGTAAAAGTACCGACGGTTGAACATTACAGGATCTGCTCGTTTTTATGTGAGAAATAAGCGATATATGTCTGGCGAGCAACTCCAGTCAATAATACCGTGACGTAGAATAAATATAAATTTGCCTGGTGCCCAGAATACATGACGTGCAGAGATCTTAATGCAAACCAAACTTTACATAACTTCCCACACAATTAACTTGATCTTCCCATTTAATATTACTATCGATTATCAAACCTAAAACTGTAGTATTATCACGAAGTACTAATATATAAGTTGTCAGAAAAGAGAAATAAACACGAAGCGAAAGACCTAAGATTAGAAAACGGCATATACTTTGTTTTTGTTAGTTTAAAGGCAAGTTTATTACCTGAAAACCAATTCGATAACCTGTCATACATTAATTGTGTGCACTAATAAAGTTTTCCTAATCTACCCTCTTATATAACCACACTAACGTCATCTGCATAATTGACAAGCTGACCATCAATGCGCACAACTGCATGTTCTATGTAATTTATAAATACTAAACAGAGCGTTGGTCAAAAAGCTGAGCCTTGAGGTACACCAGCATTTGTATCTACTAAATTAGAAGAGACATTCATAACGAACTCTCTGTTGCCTGTTACCCAAGTAACTCATGAATAGAGTTGGGGGTGTGCGCAGCGCGACACGATCGAATCCGCTGTTGTGTGTGGATATACATATTGGGAAAACGTGAAATTAGCTATATCTATATACGTACGGCGAGAGAGTGAGGAGGGGATTGAGCGGAATCCAATAAATTCGATGCGAGTCGCGCTAGTACGCTTCTAACAACGTTGGGATGTAGACCTACTGTGTGCAAGAGCGCACGTAATAATTTGAAGCCATGGTCGCCTGGAAATGAGAGTTTCGCATATTTATTTTGTTGTTGCTACGAAGCTTAGACGAAACTAATAAGAAATTCTAAATAAAAACAGATTCCGATGAAATAAGAGAAAAGAAAAAGACATACTCTAGAAATTCTCTCTAAGATCGTCCGCACATAGTACAGTCTATCTCGTAACTAACCACATCAGTAACCGTCGTGAGCCGTCGACTGCCGCTAACCCCCGGCTTGTGATGAATCACCCATTCGCGTTTACCGTTGTCGTATGCATGTTTTTTCGTGAAGCTAGACATTTTCTTTCCTTATATGTATATACGTGGTATATATGCATCTGCGATCGGCGGTCCATGTGAATATTCGCCTCGCACTAGTTTGTTGGTACGACTACATATATACTGACTACCATGCTGGCGCGGCGCGGCTCCCGAAAGTAACAAATCCATCCATGAACCATTGCCTAGCTATTCCACGAATAGCCGAGAAGTTAATTGTTTTATATTTTTATGAATTCTTCTAATATTTATACAAAAACTATGCACGCTACAGCATGGTCCATAGAAATGTTTACGTGCATTTATAGAGACGTCGGCCAAGCATTGTGCACCTCTGATCGGTTCTAAGAACAATATAAAACGCGTGTATTGTATGGTTGTAATGAACAAGATCTTTAGGCAATTAGAAGGTTAGCAAAATAAGGAAATTGTAGATTTCCATTTCTTACTATATAAAAATACGCAGTAAAACACAATGGTTACTGGTTCCTAAACCTGTATTTTGTTGGTAGTCTAACGCTCAACTTACAATTAGATTAGAATAATACTTTTATATAAGCGTTTTATTTGAAGTAAAGAGAATTTTCTTTCATATTTTGTTCTTTTTTTACTATATTGCAAATAGAATAGAAAAATGATTTCGCTATTGCTACAAATTCTATATAATTCTATAATATAAAGAGGTTAAGCTTTCGCTTTCTTTGGCTTCTAATGCACTATATCCATGTTTCGCCATCATGAACATATTTGAACAATTTGCTCAAATAGTGTACTTTCGACACGATGGTATGTGGTTATAAATTTGCACTATATGCAGTAGGCGCCATAAATTCTCGGCGGGATATAGAAAAAATAAACTTAGTAAAATATAACAATTTTTATCCTTCAATATAACCTCCAAAATCGGTTTCGGGTCGGGTCTCCACACATGTTGAAAATGAGGGCACACGTTCGACCGGACGTTCACGTTGGAGAGCAGGGCGAATACTTGTTTCAAAAATATTAGACACCACTGCTAATTCCTTCACTTTCAATCGGTAATCTGCTAATACCATTTCTTCAATATTTGAAATGCTTTGAGGCGTTATCAGTTCAATTGGCCGACCGAGACGCTCATCATCTTCAAGGGATCCTTGCCCTAAACGTTTTACCCACTTTTTTACAGTTGAATATGAAGGAGATAAATCACCATAAACGCCGTCAAAACGTTGTTTAATGTGATTAGGCGTATGCCTTTCTTTTGTTAAAAATTTAATGACCGAGCGGTACTGAATTTTCGTTACCTTAGACATTTTCATACACTAGTCATGTTGTCTGGCTGGCTACCAAAAACGACTACTCTTCGAGCCGTAATGTATATAGTGTAGACCTCGCACATGTGCAACTATGACGCAACGGAATTTGAACACGCTCAAACCTATATAAGCCTGCCAGGCCGAGAATTTATGGAGCCTACCTCGTATATTTGTGTTTTGAAATGCACTAGAATGCAGCACAATGTAGAGCAGATATTCTATTTTTAGGAAGGCTTGGTTTTTCACAGGTCACTACACCAAAATAATTATCAATTTCTAACACTACTAGTCTGTACCTTCCTTAACAAATCGTTGTGCCATTTTGGGGTTAAACAGCGTTACAAAAAAATCTGAGTTTATTCGTTTATCACGTACTAATAGCTTCAACTTCCAATTTGAGCATTTTGTTAAGTAAATAAGACGGACTAACAGCTTCTTTTGGGGATGTTATCGAAGCATTTTATACAGTTACAAAGATAACATAACCAGTTAATAGCTTCAAGTTATTGCTGTTCATAACGTTTACTTAAAACAATTTAAATAAATTATAAATAGTAAATCATGACCCCTTGTTGCTTCGAATATATTTCAAAATGTAATCGATTGCTGTGCTTCTATTGGATTCTCGGTGTACCTGTAGAAGAGCAAAAGCTACTTCCACGCAAGCATACGATCAATATGTATATAGATTTTCCACTTTTATCCTATTTTGAATTGGTTATCTCACGCGATGTAATAAAATATAAATCTCCTACTTAAAAGTCAACGTACTTATCAACGCGTCGCACCGCATCCACAAGACAGAAAACCGAAGGATCGACTTATTAGGAGGGCATCTTCTCAGCCACGCGAGTGACGTCACGATCCTGTTAGCGCGTGCCCCACCTTGACCAAGCCTTTATCTCGTTGCATTAAGGCAAGTTTCCTAAACAGTCGCTTTGATACAAGTCATTTGGGAACCGATGTGCGTGGGAAGCGAGCTTTGTGAATGGTGAGCAGTCTTTATTCTCTTATTTGTTATCCCTCTTTTCACAAAGGCGACAAGTAAATAATAACAATCGTTTCTCGCTGCAGAAGGATCACGGGAAAGAAAGAAGACAATGGGACATATCCGCTGTGCGCATATGATACCTAAAATTCATCTTGCGACGGTCTAGCTTCGTCTGGATCGTATTCACTGCGAGTACCGTGTTACCGATTTGAAAAAGAATCTTTTTAATGGGTTTTGCAAATTAATGATGTACCATGACGCCTCTTTGTGTTTACCATCTTTACGTGCAAACCTTTTCTTTAGATATACATGAGCAGATTGAAAAACTCGTGGTACAAACCAGAAAAGAACACTGGTAATTGATACTGGCCGATTTAAATGAAACTTTACGGGTTCATAGACCAATTTAGTGTAAAAAGAGTGGTATGTTTTTATGTGCCCAATCGCCTGTTTTTGGGGTGTACTTTAGGCAACTTTTTAACTGTTTTGCTAGTATTAAATTAAAAAAAAGCGACAGCAGTTAAAGAAAACTTCTCGCCCACCATTTTCTTTTATATGTAAAACAAGTCCAATTTGCAATAACAAACAATTAGTGGAACTACAATATCTGTTCTCAAGCCATGGTAATTATGTCGTTTGTGGAACTGCTTCTTGTTTGATTTCTGTTTTACTCTGTTTAAAAATTTTATTTGGAAAGTTTCCTCATATTATTACAAAATGGCCTTTTGGCCAAATAGAAACAGCACTTAGACAAGAAGGAACTTTCACTTATTTTTATATACTACATGTATTCATTAAAGTGATAGATAATAATATAAATATAATATAAAGAAAAGTAAACAAGTTTAAATCTAAAATAAAACCACCACATTATAACAACAGGCTCTCCAACTCTTATGGGTTATTTTTTACAAAAAATCACTGAACTCTTGCTGTTGGGCTGAGTCGAACTTACAACTCTAATAGAAAAGGATTTTGTTAAAATGAAAGATAAAGAAATATGACTTTTAGATCATAGTACCATTTCCGTTGTTATCTTTGTAAAAGGCAATGTCCCCTTGTAAGCTGCCTTTGACAAAGTCCTTATAATGGTTTTGCTAAATCTGAGAACTTAGGGCTAGGCATGCTTGAAAAGTAATCTGTTTGCAATTATTTCCTTGGTTTGTCAAAATCAAAAGTGCAGTCCAGGCTTTTCTTTTGCCTAAAAGTTTAGAAGATGTAATCATTTTTATCACTCCGACATTTATTTTTGTTGAATTCACTGTTGTAGTTATTTTATCCAAAACTGTCAAAGAAAAGAATTTTATAGAAATGAAAAATTAAGAAGTGTGAAATGATGCCTTTGCGGGTGTAGAACATTGGGGCCACAATCAAAGGTTTCGCTACCTGGACGATGAGTATCCAGAGCCACCCGATGTGAATCCGATGGATATTGAAGGCCACGTCCAAAGATTGTAATATTTTTATAAGGTACATTCTTGTTTAATATTTTACAGAGATCCCTTTCCCGGAAATTTTACATGCATATGTTCCTGTATTATAGGATGGTATTTAGTATTGGAAATAATTGAATAATAATTTTTTTTACTAGTAAAGACTACAATGACGACAAACATAACCGATTAAAATAAATAAAAGGTTGCTTACGTTGTCGATGTCAGTTCTAAAATTACAAGTTTTATTGGTTTTCATATTAAACATTTCTAATAAAAGGTACTTTTGGTTGATTAAATTTTTTAACTAGAATTTTATCCACTGCCTTTAAAGTTAGATAAACTAATGCCACCGTTAGATCACTGATATGTTGTTGCATCTTCTTTTCAATTTTTTGTGTTGTTTGTCTTATGTAGTAAACATCACAGCCAGTAGAATTTCTCTTGTAAACAACATTTATCAATTTAAAATTGTTGATTTTGTGTTTTAAGTTGGTAAAAATGTAAAGTTTGTTTAAAGTGTTTATATTATAGATTATAATATGCTCAGGAGGAGAATTCTTACTAATTTTGGAGATAAGCTTGGGATATTGGGTAACAACTGTATTTGGAATTATGTGCCTTTTTTTTGGTATAACCAATTTATTTGCCACACAAACAAAACTGCATGTCAAGCTTTCTTTTTCACTAAAAGCATTATCATTCAATAATTTGTACTAACATAATTTAGATCAGGCATTTCTGCTATAAATTCTGTAACTTTCTCCAACATTGGTCGTTTTCGCGACGTAAGCAACATTTTTAAAACAAACATGTATACATGTACGGCAGCGTACATGTATACACAACAGATCTGATTGAGACTGGCAGTTATACTGAGGGTTATATCGAACCTCCGCCACTGCCCGTTGGCGTTAGTGAGCAACTCTACACTGATTATCATAGCTTCGAACAGATTTTTGGTTATGAATGCAACACAAGTAAAACGAACCTATCGCCCGTAAACAAACGTAAAAGCCTAGATTTGGGTCATTTATCTATCTCTGAAAAGCAATTCATAATTAAGATATACAAGAAAATTATATACGAGACACCAGATATGAAGGTTATTGCGACTGTCGCTAAAATTTCTGATATGGCAGGTAAGCGATTAAACTTAACCAATTTATATCAATTATTAAAATAAAAATATAATTTTAGGAGTAGCAAAATCTACTGTTTTTCATGTATTAAGTGAATATAAGCATACTGGTATTGTTACCCCCTCTAAACATTCTGGTGGACGACCTGCTGTTGTTAAAAACCATGATGAAACTACAATAAATTCAGTGCGACAAATAGTATGTCGGTACATAATATTTATATTTTATAGATATTTAAAACGCAACCGACGAAGTATTTTAATAGAACGTGACGATATAAGTAGATGGAGACGTAGCTATTTGAAAACTATTAAACAGTATAAAAGAGAAGATCGAATAATTTATTATCTCGATGAAACTTGGGTCAATAAAGGTCACACGAAGGAAAAGCTGTAGACTGACAATAATATCCAAAATCGAAGGCAAGCGTTCGTTGAAGACCTATCCACCGGTTTGAAAAATCCATCGGGAAAAGAGAAACGTTTAATTGTTCTACATGTTGGTTCAGGGTTCGGTTTTGTCGATGAAGGGTTATTGCTTTTCGAAAGTATGAAAACTATAGATACAATCAAGAGATGAATGCTACAGTATTCGAAGAATGGTTTGCTACATTATTGAATAATCTGGCTGATAGTGCTATAATTGTGATGGACAACGCATCATATCATATCCGTAAACTAGAAAAAATTCCTACATCATCATCAAGAAAAAGCGAAATGCAGGAATGGTTACGATTAAATTTTGACGAAGATATAATTCGATCGGAACTGTTGCATTTAATTCGCCGTCATAAAGAAGAATACGAATTATATATAATTGATGAAATGGCTAAGAAAAACAAAATTGTATTGAGGTTACCCCCTTATCATTGTGAACTCAATCCGATTGAATTAATATGGGCACAGATAAAAAAAACGAGGTAGCATCTAAAAACTACCCTTTTAAATTAAAAGATGTTAAAGAACTTTTCTTGCAAACAGTTCAAAATGTTACCCATGTTAAATGGCAAAAGTGTATTGAGCATGTTATTAAGGTAGAAGAAAAAATGTTCGAATTAGATGGAATAATAAATAGATAATATGAAGAACCATTTATTATTTCCCTAGGTGCTGATAGCGATGACTCCTTATCTGAGGGTTGTGATGAAGTTGATAGCTGAATTTTCAGTGGAACGTCATAATTGGAACATTCTGTACAATACCGATTGTTAAACCAGTGTATATAGGTTCAAGCAAAGAATATAATATAATGTTTGATAGTGTCGTTCTCTAAATTTCCATAATCATTTTATTTAATGTTATTTTGTAATCACATAATTAATAGAATTATATTACAAACACTATAATTGACTGAAAGTACTTGTATTGAATTTACAATAAATATAACATAATAATACAGCAGTCGTTACCAAGTCTTTATTTAAAAAATAAAGTATGGTTTCTGCTTTACCAGTTTTGCATTGCAAATTTTTCAACAAATTTATGACCATTGCAGTGGAACATTCCTTCTTTAGAAGAAGAATATTTATTTGAGATTCAGAAATTCAAATTTGGCGCTGAAAAAATTTAGTAACTTTATCTGGTGATATTTATATTGTAAATCAGGCTTTTCAATTTACTCCTCCTAGTTAAAAGACAGAATATAGTATTCACTATCTTCGTATATATACAACAATTTCAAATACATCTACCAATTTCCACAGAAGTACGCTGATGAGGCGTTAGGCGGCGAAACGTGCGTCCGTATTTGTCCGAAATTGTGGTTTTTTGGCTGGTCCAATCGCTTTTTGGTAGAAAATCCATTCAAAACAGAAACTCCGTGTTTCCCTTCATCAAATTTTTACCTGTGTATTGCGAATATATATGTAAGAATAAAAAAGTTTTAAAAAGTGTTCAAATATGCCCTAACCACTCTTACAAAATCGCATGAAAGCACCAGATATTTAGCAGTGACGTTTGATGACGTCCTAATGCGTAGACGTTAGAGGCGCCAACCTGATGCACCTATATAAGGAGTGTCCTATCACTTGTGTCATTGTTGGTCAAAGACTCGTTTCCCTTCATACATTGTGTATGCTTGTATTCGACCATGAGAATAAGTGTCCTCAAATGTCTTCGTGTGGGATGCCAAGACGAACTCGGTTACCTAATATTAAAAGATGCCTCGCGGAAATTCTTAAGCCGTTCATTGATTATTATTTATTATCGGTACCGTCACATGCGGCGATGATTGCTTTTGATGAATTACTGCAGCAGCGAAAAGGCACAGAGCGCTATTAGCGTACACTTTAACGTAATTCAAGTAATTGAGATTCGAACGGAGGATATGTGCGTATGAATGCGTATAATTACGTTTGAATGGCGCTATGCACCATGTATGTACGTTACGTAAGAATGCCAATACAAATAAAGCTGACACTTTCGCCTTTGTGCCGAAAGGTAACATAAATACGAAGAAGATTCCGTCGGAGATAAATAACTCTCTTACAGGACTTATCATATTGTGACTACCATGACTAGTAACTAAATTAACTCCGGCGTTCGTTTTCTTCAAATATCACGTCTCTATTAGTATGGGAATTTTCAAGTGTTTACACTGAATATCAAAGATAACTGTTAGTACAAAGCATCCTGAATTTCATCATGTCAGAATTGTAATTCATTTAATGTTTTACAGTGCCTGGTAATTGAATTAGGGTCATTATATAATTCGTAAACGCCACTCTTTGGACCTGATATTATTAACCAAAAATGTGAAACTAGAAATACGAAGTGCGATATTCAAGAAAACAAATGTTACAGCAATTAACCCTTACAAGCCCGAAATATTTTACAACCGTAAGTCTCAGTGGAGGTATTCTGAATACCCCGATATAAAAAAACGTTATTTTAGTGGTGTGAACGTTCTTAAATGAAACTAAAATGTTATTTAGGCGTTTCTATTACATAATATACATACTGTTGTGTTAAATATTTACTTCCAAAGTACCAGGTGTCAATCTAAAACGTATAGAGTTTTCAGTATAGTCACCCAATAAATATGAAATTCCTTTCCTCTGGTGGACAAAAGCTGTTTTTCGAAAGTTAAAATTTCCCCCCAGGCCGACTGACCTTGGACCGGGATGTTACAAAATTAATTTAAGTCCAGATAACGACAAACTTGGACAAACGGTGAAGTTATTCCTCTTTAGTTCATCTTCCTATTTTCGTAACTCTTCAAAATTAACGTAAAATTCTCCTGAAACAAACAACTGGGTAAATTCAAAGGTATTTCTAACATTATTTCGTAATATTAAATGTTTCGTTAAGGTATCTTCGTCCACATCTGTCATTGTTGAAGCAGTGATAACACAGAAATCGACCGAGTAGTTTGTTTACAGTGAGTGTTTAAAGAAAGTAATTTTGTGAAAAATGAAAATTTTACGTAGAGGTCTTCGTCGGATATCTTTTTATGATTTTAATAAAAGCCTCACACAACAGCAATGTCTCGAATCGCTTCGTTTAACTTTTGGTAATGAAGCGCCATCAGAAAAGACTGTTTACAATTAGTTTGCAAAATTGCGTCGTGATCGTGCTTCCGTCAGTGATGAACTTCGCGGAACATGGAAACAAAAACATGGATGCTGTGCGCAACATGATTGGAGAAGATCGGCATGTGATTTGCCCTGAGATAAAGGCATCCTTAGGCGTTTCTAAGATTGTAGTATGTTTGATTTTGCATGAACATTTAGGTGTGAAAAAGATCCACTCCCCATAGTTTCTGCGTAATTTTGACACAAGTACAAAAAAGACTTGTGTCAATTGGTATAAGGAAATTCTCAACAAATTTGACAGAGGAACTTCCAAATCTGTATACAACATCGTAACAGGTGATGAAACTTGGATATATTCGTACAAACCGAAAACTAGGCAACGATCTATTTAGATGCTCCCAGATGAGCCGAATCTAACAAAATTTGTTCATTCAGGAAGCACTTTCAAGAAAATGATTGCGTGTTTCTTTCGTTGTACAGGAAATGTTAATGCTGAATAGTATACTTATTTTAGTATTTAGAAGGTCACTAACAGAACGCCACTAATAAAAATAGAAGTACTGCTGAACGCAGACGATATTGTGCTGATAGCGGATAACCAGAGAAAGATGCAACAACTAATAGACATTTGGACGAACGAAATAGAAAAGATGAAGTTGGAAATAAATATCAACAAATATAAGAATATGATAATAAATCTACAAATCCAAGAAAACAGGATAAGGAGGTATGTAGCGTGCAGAGGAAAAGATATAAAGAACGTAACAGCAAATGTTTACAGAATGTGGCAAATTCGAGCTAGAATTGGCAAATAGGACAAGGAAAGCATCGAAAATATACTACGCAATAAACAATATCATACCGGGAAAATGGGAAATAAACCAGGAAACAAAATCACATGTATACAACGCAATGACTATTCCAACACTCTTATACGCGTCAGAAACTTGGGTGATGAATAGGAAGTTTGAAAGTATTATAAATGCAGCAGAAGTGAAACACATAAGAAAAATAGCAGGCGTAACAGAGCTAGACAGACAGAGAAGTGAAAACATCAGAAGACAACTAAAGCAAGCGCCTACAGAGAGAAAAGTAGAAAAAAGAAAACTGAACTGGTATAAACAGATAGTCAGAATGGACGAAAATAGGCTAACGAGAGAGGAGGCAAAAATATGGAAGAGAAGGGTCGCCAGAAAGGGGTGGTAGAACGATCGAGATTGGGATATAAGGAAAAACAACAATGAGGCATGACAGGACGAGGAATGACGAAATGTAACGAACATAACCACCAACCCTCCGACGCCCTGTTAGGGCACAAGGATAAAGAGAGAAGAAGAAGAAGACCATTAATTTATTGACTGTACAGTCACTATGCTTGAATATTATTTTTAACAGATACATGCGTTAAATGAGATTTTGAAGGTTTGTGTGAAAATGTCTCTAATTTTAAAGCAAAGGAAGTTTCTTGTAGGAAATCTAGGTTCTTAAAATAAATTATTTTGACTCACAATTATTTCCTTTTACAAATTTAGTGGAATAGCTTCATTTGCATTTTTTTTGTATTTTTACATATTTCAAACATGTTTACATCACTTATCCTTCCTATGCCATGTATAAGTGCACCGATGAAAATAATTTCAATGGAGCGGTATTTTTTAAATTAACAAATTTCGTATGGTAACGGCATAGACAATCATTTTGGATCACTCTTTAAATAAAAGCAAATACTTCAGAACATTTACATAATAACTTATTCCAATTAAAGAAGTTGATACAGTTGTACTTATTCAAAAATAAAAATCTAGGTACTTAATTCAAATTTTTTGCTGGCCCTCACCAAGTGAATTTCCTATACCAGAATAGTAGTTTCCTCGGTTTGAATCTAGCGCGCGTGTGTGGGCCTCTTGACGCCGTATGTATAGTTGAAGACACATCTCCATGTCGCCGAGAAGTGCCCAGGCAGATTGTTGTTAGTATACGGTGAACAGCTCTAGCGCCTGTCGCATTATGCACGTCGCTCTTCGGCGATTAGGAACTGGTTATCGGGGCTGGCCGCAACCACACCTCCGTCAACTCTTTACAATACGACCGTGGCACGACTTATATTTACGTCCCATCTGCTCTATCTTTTCACTGTTTGCAATAAAAGGCATCGCACGGCGTACCTCCGGTGCGGGTATCGAGGAAATCACCCGCAGAAAATCACCGTCGCGATGATCTACCGCTGACAAACGATCAATAAGGGGACATTTCTCTTCAAATGCCTATAATTACCGAAGGTACTCGGGCGCATTCTTATGAAATATAAACTAGTTTTATTGTATTTCAACGTTCCGAACGTCGCAATATTCTTGTTTCGTTTTGTTTGCGTATCGTTAACTTCTAGGCGGCGGAGGAAAACGAGCTCGTAACGAGTATACGGGTCAGTTCGAATTGAAAAATAAACGAAACGAACTTCTCTAAGCGCTGTACAGTTTATTGCACGATACGAAATAAGTGCGACTTATAAGACTAGCTTTAAATTTTAATATTCGTTTCGTGAAGGAGGAACTTATTTATTGCAATAATAATATGCACTTAAAAATGTAACATTCCAATACAAATAAGGTCTAGCTAATTTTCCTTCAACTTGCAAAACGTGGAAACAAAAGAAATCCATGACCAAATTTCTTGTTCTCTTTCTTATTTCTTATTAATGTTGCTGCACTTCCTCCTTATCAATATCATCAGAACAAGTTGATATCAATTCTTTTATAAAAGTTTTTCCGCATCAATGATCTGCATCACAGACAGATTATATTGATCTACTATACTTCCTCTGATTGCGTGTTAGAACAGGTGAGGGAATACCAGGAGGGTTTAAGAAAGGGAGATCTACTATTGTCCAAGTTTTTGTTTAGAAAATGATCCAGGCCAGGACCTATGAACAAAAATTGAACTCAAATATGCTATTTATCGATTTCAAACAGTCTTATGACCATGCCCTCAAGACACTCCAGGTTGCAAGTAAGATCATTAATCTAATAGAAATGACACTTAGGGAAACAGAAAACAGAGTTAGAGTGGAGTTAAAAAAGGATTGAAGGAAGGGGAACCCCCTGTCAACGGTGCTGTTTAATTTCCTATTAGCAGTAATATTTAGAGAGAATGGAGTAAGAACCCGAGGAACAATTTACAGCAGTAGAGACCAAATACTCGCTTATATAGACGATGTGGTGTTCATGTCTAGATCAGACAGCGAACTCATAAGAATGTTTAAGGCATTTGAAAAAAGGCAAAAGAATATTGACTGTATATTAACGAGGCAAAAACTAAATAACTAGAAACAAAAGAAATAGATAAGGGAATAGCAAGGGGAAGTAGGTCGGTAGGAGTGTTACACAACGAAAATATCTCATGGGCAGCGAAACTTAGATTGTACCAATCGATAATACGATCAGCAGTGTTATATGAATGCTAGATCATAAACAAGAAAGAGGAGGAGAAACTGAATGCTTGAGAATGTCAGGTGCTAAAGAAGGTCTTCGGGAGTATCAAAGTACAGGGAAATAGACAAAGAAGAAGGGCAAATTCGAAAATTAATCAGCTATATCTGAAACCAATGATAAGCCAGAAAACCAGAGCAACTAGATTACGATGGCTGGGACACATATCAAGAATGCCAGATAATAGATGGGCGAAAGGAGTATTGAGCAGAGGAGGCAGCAGAAGGAGGAGTGGACGACCGCGGAGGAAATGGTTAGAGGCATGCGAAGAAGATCTAAAATGTCTGGGAGTGGAAAGATGGCAAAACTTAACTATAGACAAGAGGTCGAGAGAAACGATTAAGACAATTGAAGCTAAGGGCCTTTGAGGCCTGCAGAGCTAATACATATACGGGGTGTGACAATGAAATAACCGCACTGGTGCTACTATTGGCAAACAGCGAGCACGCCACAGCAGGCTTGAACATGTCTGTGTTTGTAGATGCTTTCCCTACCTTGAGCTCGATGGACACGGTTGTACGTCGTTCAGTCTCGCTGTAGCAGTCGTCCGTTCAAGTCCTTACGCTAGCGTCGCGTCGGGAAAATGCAGAGTGCATGAGTGTTCAGATCGAGCAACGAGTTAACCTCAAGTTTCTTGTGAAACACGAGGTTCTAACTACCCTTCGTGAACAAGTGAGAAGACGAAGATCCGATTTGTGGAAGAACAAATCCTGGCTGCTCCACCAAGACAATGCGCCAGCCCATTCCGCTTTGTCTGTGTCATGTTGGACCACCCACCGTACTCGCCTTGGCCTCCTGTGACTTTTTCTTATTTCCTAAGGTAAAATCGGAGCTTAAGGGGACAAAATTTGATAGTGTGAAAGCGGTGAAAGCGAAAGCGACGGAGGTTCTTAAGAAACTGACAGAAACGGACTTTCAGCACTGCTTTCGACAGTGGAAAATTCGTATGGAGCGTTGTAGGGATCGGCAAGGAGAGTACATTGAAGGGGATAAACTTTGTAATGTAATTGGTGATCAATAAAATGTTTTGTAGCACCAGTCCGGTTATTTAATTGCCACACCTCGTATATATACTTACCCTACTCTTTTATATCCTCTTCACTCCATAGTTCACCATCAGTTTTCCTGTGTTTTTATCATCTTTTTCTTGCTTTTTCTAGTTTGGTTCACTCTTCACATTACCAAACGATCTGCTTCCAAAGTTCATATATCCTCACCTTGTCAATTATATATACAGATCAGTATACCTAACTAGAAACATACGTGACATTAAATTGACATTCTGCTGCCTTGCCACCCAATATCGTAAAATATTCGTTAGCGTTAAAATAGAAAAAAAAACGATTCTTCACAACGAGCTACAATGGTTGTTATTTGAATACAGCGTTACAATTGAACAATTACATACATGTCGTTAGTTTTAACTTTATTATGAACTATCAATTTTCAACAGATAACTGCGTGATCTGTTTCCACTGCGTCCTATCTCTTGTATTAATTCTCCAATTTGTAATCTGCTTCTCCTTTAACTCTTGTGAGATGGCTTCCTTTCATTTTCTTCTTGGTCTCCTTTTCTTCCGTTTGTTTTCCGATTCTCTCCAGCCGATTGGTTTCACTATCCTTTCCTCTTTCGTTCTTTCCAAATATCCTGGCCATTGTAACCATTAAATATGTCGTACACTTCTTTATTCGTTCTTCTTTCCCATTCTACTTCAGTTCGTCTCCTTTCAAAAATTCAGCGTAATATTTTTCTTTCATGTGCTTCTTATCTTTGTTTGTACTTTTTTGTTCATCGCCCATGTTTTCAATCCATATAATAAAGTTGGCCTTAGGACAGTTTTATATGCTCTCATTTTTGTTTCTGTAGAAACTTCTTTCAACTTTAATATTTTATATAGCGTTCGTTACATTTATCATTAATTAATGTTCCTAAATATATGAAACTGTCCACTTCATTAAATTCCATATTTTCCTCTTTGTTAATCTTCACCTCTATTCCTTCTTCTTCTTTTCCTTTTTGAGTTACCTTCAATTAATGTAAATACTTTTGTCAGTATTTACGAGGTAGGCGCCATAAAGTCTCGGTCTGACAGGCTTATACAAGGTGTAGCGTGACAGGCCCTGTACACAGCTTATACAGGCTGTAGCGTGTTCAAACTCCGTTGCGTCATAGTTGCACATGTTCCAGGCCTACACTATATATATTACAGCTCTAAGAGTAGTAGTTTTTAGTGACCAGCCAGACAACGTAACTAGTGCATGAAAATGTTTTAGGTAACGAAGACTGAGTATATATTAAACAACGTTTAGACGGCGTTTATGGTGATTTATCTTCATATTCCACTGTAAAAAAGTGAGCAATATGTTCCCATTTGGGGCAAGAATCCCTTGATGATGATAAGCGCCCCGATCGGCCAATTGAACTGATAACGCCTCAAAACATTTCAATTATTGAAGAAATGGTATTAGCACCATTTAAAAGTGAGGGAATTAGCAGTGATGTCTAACATTTCTGAAACAAGTATTCACCGAATTCTCCATAGCCATTTTAGTATGAATAAGATTAGTGCTAGATGGGTACCACACCTTCCTTCTGCTCTCCAACGTGATCGTCAGGTCGAATGTGCGCGCTCGTTTTTAAACATGTGTGGAGACGACCCAAAACCGATTTTGGAGTCCATTGTCACAGATGAAACAATGGTTCAGCATTATGGTTCTCTATCTATAAAGAAATCGTTTTAAGGACGACAGTGAGTTACAAGCAGCTGTAATACATTTTGAGGGAAAACCTTTAAAATATTTTTATAAAGGGTATAGAACTATTACTTGATCGTTATAATAAATGTATTGAAGTTAGGAGAGATTATATTGTAAAATAAAAATTGTTATATTTTACGAAGTTTATTTTTTCTTTATCAGGTCGAGAATTTATGGCGCGTATTACGTAGGTCTAATGAGCCTCACAAAGAGGCCTACGTCATAGAGTCCTACGTCATCTTTGTCTTCATTTTGACAGTTCTATGGAATGAATAAAATTATTGCTTATATTATTATCTTTTCGAAAATTTTACCAACTGAATAACTAGTCATTCTTGCAATAAAATAATCCCAAATACATTGACATTTTACATTACTTAAGTGACCTGATATCGTACTAACATTTTTTATTTTATGATTTACTAGTATACTCTCAAGAACTACTCAAATTTTCCTTTAAATTGAAGCGATTTTGAAATAAGAATTCAGAGCTTACAAGAAAAGGTCAAATGGTGCTCCATTCATACTCTACGTTGTCGAAACCTTTAATACTCCAGCAACTGAACTATCAAATGACATTTTATATTTTTCAGGTCCAGTACTTATATTTTCAAGCAGAACTGCTTGACTACCAGAGTTGCTCACTAACACCAACGGGCAGTGGCGGAGGTTCGATACAACCCTCAGTATAACTGCGAGTCTCAACCAGATCTGTTGTGTATACATATACGCTGCCGTAAATACTATTTCGTAGTTCTACGTTTGTTTTAAAAATGTTGCCTACGTCGGGAAAACAACCAATGTTGGACCAAAGTTACAGAATTATAGCAGAAATGCCTGACCTAAATTATGATGGCGTTAAAATTCAATGTGTAGTTTGTAATATCCCTTTAATGTGTTGGTCCAAAAGGGATTGTCTACGTCACGTAAATAGTAAACAACATTCTTAAAAAAAAATTGCCTAGGACACTATGACAAATTTAAATTGAATTTACGTGTTACCTTTATTACATGTAATCTACCGTTTAATTTACTAGACAAGGAAGCATATGCCTTCTTTTGGAATAAATATTCGGACTGCAAATTACCAAGTCGGGCACCGTTACAAAGAATTGTGCCATCTGCTCGTGAACATGTTGAAAAAAGAATTAAATCGGAGTCAAAAGATAAAAAACCTGTGGTTATGTGTGGACGAAACAACAGATCGTAAAAAACATTCTTTGGTTAATGTAATGATACGTACAATGGAACCACATCAATCGTCACCTACAATTCTATTAGCTTCCAGACGAGTACAACAATGTACTGCCGAAGTAATTTCAAAGTTAGTGTTAAATACATTGGAAAAGTTTGAACCTTCAACAAACCAACTGTTGATGTTTATGAGTGATGGTGCCGCAAACATGCTTTCTGTAGGCCGGTCTCTTAAAAAACATTGTGCTAACTTGTTACATATTACGTCTAAAATTCTTGCTTTCAGTCATGTGGCAGATAGTATTAGAAAATTTTATCCTGAGGTAGACGCTTTAATAGCGCATACAAAACCAGTGTTTGTCAAATCCCCAAAACGTATTCGCAAATTTCAAAGACTGTGTCCCCGTATGCCTGAACCACCAGAACCTATTCTTACACATTAGGGAACATGGTTACAGCCCGCGTTTTATTATCATTAGAATATTAAGAACGTGGTTTTACAATTCGATCCAAAGGAAGCTGCGGATAACAAGGAAAGCCAGTTGAAATTTCAAGATAGTCAGGTTAAAACGGATTTAAAAACTATTCCGAACAATTACTTCGGACTAGTGGAAGCAATAGAAAAATTACAAAATCCTTCGGTGTCGTTAGTGTAATCTCTCATGCACAGCTATGTACGATAGAAGACGCAAAAAATGCGTGTGTTCTAGAAAGGTTTGAAAGTGTTTTAGAGAAAGATTCTGATTTGGGCACATTAAGACAAATTTGTGAAGGTGCGTCACCAGAATCGTTAAGTTGTTCCAAAGATTATTTTAATTACGCAAATATGACGTCACTAGATGTAGAACATTCGTTTTCTGCATATAAACACACTTTTTCCTCTACGCCGCACTCGGTTTGCCGAAACAACTGTGGAAACGTATCAAATGTTGCAGATATTTAACAGACATTATTCACTTTGTGATATTTTATTTCTGACCATTTATTTTGTGTAAACTTTTATGCGCCCGCCACTGGCTGTTGACGCAAATTATGCAACTCTACTGATTACATTTTGATATGTATCTCTAACATAGAAATAAAAAAAAGGTAAGATTAATGATAGGGAATAGAGAAAATTTCATATAAGATTAAATTCTGTTTATCGAACTATTTTATTTTTTCAGAATAAAAAAGTTACCTGACATTAAGTAACAGCAATACATTTAGTATGTATTATGCATATATAAAATAAAAATTGTTATATTCAATCTTTTGCAATCTTGTGAGACTTTTTATTACATATTCTTATCCTCATTGTAAGCAAAATAATAATACAGATGAACGAATCAGATTTATCATCACATAAAACTATACATTTACCAACACAATAAGCATCCTTAAACAAACTGCTCCCCATAGAATCCATCAGTTTATTATGTTTTGTTAATGCTATGCCCACATCTCGAAGTGATAAAACGTACACCTACTTATGTTTTAAAACAAGTACGACCGAACATTCGGACCAACCTACATTAATTTTATTAAATGATATTGTTACGATTGATATATCAGTATGAGTATGTGTGTATTATAAAACAAGTCGATTTAGCTTCATTTATTTTAGCCATATACACGGTGTACAGCTAATGTTAATATATTGCACGTACTTACACGACAGTTAAAGTAAATAGGTTAATGGTCTTTACACAAATGTATCACATAAAAGGAGGAGTATTATGTCGTGTAACAAGTCTGCAAAAGCTGATTGACTAAATGTCGCGAAACGGTAATGCTCGAATGGTTTGTGTTTTTACCAAAAGAGAAAGAACATGAAAATGCTCAGTTCCAATAAAGTATAATGTCTCCCACGTTTAATTCCTTAAGTATTTCCTTGGTATATATATTTTCTTGAATAATTTTTACTTTGACAATAGAAAATTTTGTGAGTAAAAACCTTTGTACCAAAATATTTTGTGATCTAAATCAAGTATTTCAACCAGCAGAGAAAAACGAAATTTCTTCAGAGAGTTATGGAATAGTTTTAACAAAATCCTACTCTGTACTTATACGTCTTTAAGTTGTTGGATTCGTTTCACCGACAACGTAAACAGTACGTTTCCATTAACCGTAAGGAAAACAGTAAATCTAGGAGGATATCACCTTATATTATTTTTTGAATAACGACAGTTAACGTGCCGCAGGGTTTGGCTTTGGGACCAATTCTGTTTTCTTTATACGTTAATGATATTGATAGTTTATCCTCCGCTAATACACATATTACATTATATGCCGATAATACGTCAATTGTAATTTCAAATAGGATATACTGGAAAACGGACGCAACAGTTTTTTAAATAAACTTAGAAACTTTTTTGGCCGTCTAGGTCTCTATTTCAAGACTAGCAAGACGCAGTATCTTGTTTTCCACAACTATCAAAAACGTTGTGATGTTCTGAGGTTAACTGTCGGTTCTAGTGCCATAGACAGTGCTCCGAAGACGCGATTTGTGCGATTACGTGTGAATCAGCATTTATCCTGAAAGCAACACTACAAGGAATTCACAATCAAATTTGACTCTATTTAAGAGTCTCCGTTACATCATAATGCCAGCACATTGATTGGTTTATACGATTATACCATGCTCAGCTCGCGTCGAGACTGAACTTTGTGTTTATGTATTTTTAAATGACAACGAATTCATTGCCAATGGTTAGAAGCACAACCTAAATACTCGCTCACAAAAAGATTATTATGCAAGTAATTGCAATTATTACATTGGTATGAAATCTCCAAACATAATAGGAGTAAATATAATAGGTTTAAATCTGATCTAAAAAAGTATTTAATAAATCTGTCCGTTTACACTGTCGGCGAGTATCTAGCTTTGATGTAATTTCTTTGTAATGTTGTATCTATTTTATTGTTTGTATTTCTGTTGATATTTTCTTAGTTGTAGCGCTTTTTAATGACGACTATAATGCATTGCAACAATGTATTTTAAATTTTAAGATGAATTTCAATTTAAAACAATTGCTATAAGTTTTGGTTTGTTTATTTGTGATAAATCCAAACAATATTCTTCGGCTAACACCCTACTTCTACTTGCATCACAGAATGTATTACGACTCCAGTACATGAGTACATAAGTTCCACATTTTATTTATTTGCATCTATAACGAAGAACGAGCAAAACAGAATATATACCTTGTTCTTATGAGACCTTAAGTCAGCCTCTCGGCTGACTCAGGACCTGGTCTCTAATTCATCTAAAAAAAGTGCAGCATTACAAGAAGATTCAAAATACAAAAAATTAATAGATCTGTCTTACCCTACATGCTATGAAGTACTTACTTCGTATATTGTTGAAATAAAGTTATTATTATTATTATTCAAGAAAAAGAGATTAATGGGCATGACCCGCACAAAGTAACCGTAGACACGTGTTTCGGACTTATTGGTCCTCATCATTATCGGCTTTAATAGACAAGTTGAGTTACCTTGAATACAAACAAATTGAGAAACGCCAGGAGACCGACCACATTTGCGACTTCGATCAAAGATACCCATTTCAAGCCCAGGAATGAAAAACAGAAAAGAGGTTATCGCGAGATCAAGTAAAAACAAGAAAATAGAATTAATGGTTAACCCACAAAGTAGTCTGGCATTAGGATGTCGCGCAGATGTGTACTATTACTAACACTTAGACGCGAACGTCACCCGTGTTGTGCTTCGAAAGGATCTTTAAACAAATCGCTTTAAGTTCAACTAAGTGCTCCTTTTTTTCTTCACTAGGGCTCATTGCAGTTACGAGTACTGATAGCTTTAAATAAGTTCCAAACATGCTATACGGCTCTTTTCATTTAAGCATCATTATTTTTTTATCTGTTTTTTATTACTTGATCCCTAAGCTTTAAATGCCCTTTTGTTGATTAAATATTAGTTATAATATTAGTATATATGATCTTCCATTAGTTAGTAGATTACTATTATTATTATTATTATTATTATTATTATTATTATTATTATTATTATTATTATCATTAATATTATTATTATTACTATTATTAAGTGAAACTCTTATCGAAACATTTGATTTTTTCAGACCAAATTGGTGACCTTGGCAGAATTCAGTCTGGTTACAACTTTCAAATTCTGAGACGCTAGATGCAGTTCAACAAGTCCAGTTTCCAAAACGCCTTTAAAATTTGTTTGAAGCCTCTCGGATTCTATACGAAGCTAAAATAGTAATACCATGAAGTTAACACAACAATAAATGGTTTTGCACATAAACGATAGTGCGAGTACATATCAGCAAATGTGTATATTACATAAAAATACAACTTTAGAAGGATACTGTTATATCAAAAGCCCGTGTTTGCTTGAAAGAAATTTAAAAAAAAAATTACCTCTTTTAATTTCAAACTAAAGTTCCGCTTTATTTTAATACTTCATCAGGGTCATAAATGAGTTACGATTAGATAGCTTTTAAATTCATATTCAACAAAATGCATATTAACAGCTTCGATTAATTCATATTAACATCATTATTTTTATTATTAATACTGTTATTATTATTATAGTCATATAGTGCAACCTTAATAGATCTATTGTAACAAAATGCCTTTGTGTGTATTAGAATAGTTGGAGGCTTATAATAAACCTTAGTACTACCCATATGATCTTCCCCCTTCAGTTCAGTAGACGCAAGAAATGGCCTACTGAAATGTTGGTGTCATGTGCGCCTGATGGTAACACATTTACATAGAATATGTTCCACCGTCTTCAGATCTTCTTGGCATAGACAATAGATTTGATCTTCAACTTTTCCCAGTTTAAATAAGTGATATTTTAGGGCTACATGACCTATTAAAAATCCTACCAGTAATCTAAGGTCCCCTTTACTGAACGACAAGGCTATTTTTGCTATCTTTGGCGAGCCTGATATGAGTGCTTTCGCCTATTTTTGTTCTGGATCACTTTCCCATGCCTTAATTGCTTGTTTTATGTGACTTTTTTGGAGAGCACAAAAGAAGTTAGGCACAATGAAAGGCATATTCGCTGCTTCTTTGGCCAGCTTATCTGCCTTTTCATTTCCTTAGATCCCTTGGTGGCTTCAGACCCACCACAAAGTAAGGTGTTTATTGCTTTTCAATTGCCTTAGATCGTGTACACATTCTTGTATCAGACCAGATTCGTATGCGTAGGCCTTAATAGCTTTTAGAACTGCCTGACTATCGCTGTATATATTTATAGTTTAGCATCATATCGCTTTCTCGAGGTCCTTTATGGCGCACAGATTTAAAGCAGAAATCTCTTGAAATATCTTGGTGTGGAGTCCTGTAGACATTTTTAAGTGGTAGTTAGGACCACTAGTGCCTGTGCCTATTCTGACTCTTCTATTCTCGAGTCGTCCATGTACCATGCTAGGGTACCTCTTTCACATTGAGGCTCACTAGATGCCCACCTAGTACGGCTTTCAATGATCACCTTATAAAGCTGATCAAAATTGTATTGCACAGGAATCGTATCCTTTGCAATGTCCACCAGATAGTTTATATTGGGATCTTCAAAAATTCTGGGATGCCCTCCAAGGTCCCCAGGCCTTAATCCCTTCACTCTACTAAGAGTGAGAACACTCAATATAGCCTGCTTCTGAACATGGATGTGAAGCGGCGTTACTCCCAGCAGGACTTCCAACGCTGCTGTAGGGCAGCTACATATCACACCAGCGATGCTGAGGATTGCGAGTCTCTGAATGTATTGCTGTTGTGAAGCTGCTGTTGCACAACAGAATGCAGTTCTGAGTTGTTTTCGACCACCAAAATAAAGAGGCGTAGATGATCATGGGTCTGATTATTGCTGCATATGACCAAAAGGTCATTTCATTCACATAGATATCCTTTAAGTGGCATGTTTAAAAATATTAACATATTCTGTTGAATCGTTCAGTGGCAATACTAAGTTGATGGAAAAGTCTTTCCAGGTCATCTTCACTGCTCGCCAGTAGCGCCGTGTCATCCGCATAACACAATATACTGACATTTTTGTCTCCTATTTGGTAGCCTATTTTATTTTCATTTCATGAATTATCTGATTCATTGTCAGATTAAATAGCAGAGGACTCAAGAAGTTTCGTTGTCTAATGCCAGTTTTAATGTGTATAGGTCTTGTCATACTTCTATTTATCTCAATAAATATTTTGCCTATAACTTTACCTGCAACCAAAAAGAATTTTCACCCTGCTGTTAATGTAATAACGACAAAAGGTATTTTTAATTATTCAATTTCTTTTCCTATTTCTGGAAAATATTTGTTGTAATATCATAGCCTGGAAGTAAGAAGTACACCTACTTGAAACATTAACTTTCTAAATTACCATTAAGACATCGATTTATTTAGCTGAATTTTGGGTAAAACGCTTGGGTTTGCGGTTTTAAAAACACAAAATCGTATGAAATCTGAAGGTTAAGTAAGGCATCTCGAAACTGGTTACAAAAATATTCTACAGCGAGGCGTTTAAATGACGTTTTCATTGCTCAGTTTGAAATTATTTCACTCATAAAGTGCCGCCTGAATTTTGGGACAGATGTTCCGTGAATGAGGCATTAAGTTGCACGAAATATGAGCTACTTGTTGAGTATCTCGATTTTTTATGCACACCGATTTTTATTATGCGTTTAAAATATTCTTTTATGAGGATGTATATCTTCGGGGATAGTTTGATGCAGAGACCCTACCGTTGAGCGGATATAATTATTACTTTAGGTATGGATGCGTGAGTGTCATTCAAGAAAACTGAAAATGTCTTGCTCTTATTTAGCCGCAGGTGAGCCAATATAGAAGCAGCTCGACCATAACTAATAATTTAGTATTTTATTCGTTTTGGGTATGATTATCGGAAACTTTTATGCATGCTGTAAATATATGGCAGCTTCCAGTAATCCTACTCTCTCTGAACACATCTCTTCTTCTTTTTCATTACAATGTAATTCATATAGCACTCCTTAGAAAACAGGAAGGTTAGTTGAGTTTCATTTAAATGTTTCTCGGTGTTGTATTTATGTACACAAACGTTGTTTTTGCAACAACCGCCTTCTCAAGAGCAACTGGTTGGAAATCAACCATCGATAGACTTTCTCACGCTTCGAAAGACACTCAAAAATGATGCCCTTACTCATACCATACAATAGGAAAACAACCAGAAGCGAAACTCTTGCTTTTGGGGGGATTGGACGTCCATGCTCACGCAAGCCACCCTAAATTATAGTAAATTGGTTGTTTTTCAGGAAAAACGCAAAAATAAGTCAAAAAACATAAATATAAAGGGGAATATCTTTTTGCTTATTTATAATCGGTGTAACTGTCACCCCGCATTCCCATGATCACCCATTCAATTTTTTTTAATGGAACACCTTGTATATTGCTTTACTTTTGGATTCTCTTCTGATAGTAGATTTCAAAAATGTACATATAATGCTTATGGATTAAAGTCAATCATTTGAAAGTTACAAATCATTGGAATTTATTAACAGAAACGATTTAATTCATAATAAATTACCTGAATTGTTAGCATAGCATCAAAAATTAATTTTATTAGGTGTTCAAAATGACTTCTATTACTCCAGCTTCAAATGCTTTTCAAACATCAAGAGTTACTTGTTGACATTTTTTAATAATTCCCTGTCGTAAATCATTTGTAGATTCTGGCTGAGTTTCATAGATTTTCGATTAGATCGCCACAAAAGAGGTCTAGCGGGGTTAAATCTGGTGACTTACTGGGTCTCTTCTACCTATCCAACGAGCAGAACAACTTGCGTCTAGAAGCTGTTGTACTGGGGCAGCGTAATGAGGAGGTGTTCCATCTTGTTGAAATGCCAATAAAGCTTCAGACAGATTATCATCATTTTCCATTATTCGGGTTATTTCTAGATCAACCGCTTCTTTCGGTAATTCTAGATAAAACTCGCCATTTAAATTTCCATTGGGAAAAACCGATCCAAGAATATGATCACATGGAATAACACCGCAGATATTCAGTTTTTGCGGCGTTATAGTACGAAACACAATAAATGGTGGTAATTTTGAGCCCAATATCTACAATTATGTCTTAGCTAAACCATTTAATGAAAATGTACCTTCGCCGGTAAAGCACATAGTGTACAATAAATCTGGAGTATCAAATAAGTCTGTGACTCATAAATTCACAAAACTGTAGATGACGGTAAAAATCGTCTTCATTCAATTCTTGCACCAACTCAATTTTACACGCGTGGAATTTGTGTTTATGTAAAATTCTGAAAACAGTGCCACGTAAAATATTGGTTGTTGATCTTCTAATGCTACTAAAACGACTACTTCCATAGTTTCATTGTTAATTTCTCGTTGTGGATGATGTTCTTTATTGGTAACTGCTCCTCTTTCTGAAAATTTTTGATCCAATTCATTTATGCACTTATGTGTTGCTTTTTCTTCGGGATGAGCAGTGTTAGAAAGTCTAGCTTCAGCTCTTGCACAATTATTATTTTGATAGTATGAGCAACTCTCTCTTGTATACTGCACACCATTTAAAAAAATTGTAACGGCTTAGGTAGTAGATAGTCAAATAACGAAACTATTTTATTTGGCATACAAATTTAGGAAACTCTAAGCAACTATTTTTAAACGAATATGTTTTGTTTCTAAAGCAAACAAAGTGAGTAAATTTAATACAGTCAATTCCAAAATGATATTTATCCCTCAACTAATTTAGTTTAACCCCTAAGTGTTATTTTTTGAAATTTACTGTTGGAGGAGAATCCAAAAATGAAAAAATATACAAAGTGTTCAAAAAATTAAAGGGGCGACCATGGTGATGCGGTGGTGAAAGCTACACCGACTATAAAGAAGCAAAAAAGTTACATGATTTTGACTAAGGTATCTTTACATTCCTAAAAATCGACCAATTTACAATAATTTAGGGGGGTAGTTTTCATTGAAATGCTTGTATATATTCGAAATTAATGTTGATTGTCGCCATCTTAGTATCTAGAAAGCTATGGAGACTACTTCATTCGATTGGAGATCCGTCACTTTCTGAGCATCTTCCTGAGACAGTTGGTAGTGAGAAAATCTGCAAAGTTTACAATTAAAATTCATATCAATTTTCAATGTTAGAGTTCAAAGTCATTGTTGTAAGTAACAAAGATTAATACAGTGACGATGTAGTATACTCACAAAATAGCCTTTATTATTATGCAGCTTTGAGTAACAAGCCATTCAAAGAGTTCTTGCTCTCTTCTGCTTCAGCTTGTAAGTAATCGTCCAATAAGATTGCAGGTGACTTAATTGATAAAATATGAGTTGACAATATCATAACACAGGCTAGATCATTTATTTAAATTATTTTCGTGGTCTCAACTCTTACACTTAGTGGCAACTATGATCGCATTAACAAAACGCTGCATTCCAAAGCAATTTTTCTGATTTCTTTCCAATGGAGATTAGTTTATTTTCTAGTTCGAAGATTTTGCTTATTTATTTTATTTCCCGCATTAAATACTCGCAAAAGCTTCTAACGAAAATTATTACATTGGATTTGTGGCGTATACATTGTCAACTAAATTAAACAAACAGTAACAGGATAATAATATCTTTCTGAAATTCAGGATGCAAGCACACGTTTTGATGCCATGTCAACACAAAAGAAACTAATGCCGCAAACAACAAGAAAGGTACATCCCGTGCAAGGTGCAGATATGATATTTATGATTTTTTGGAGTGTCAAACGTCAGAAACGTTACTCTAGTGACGATATTATCGTTGAATTCCAACTGAATTTCAATTTTCCTCAGCAGATCGTATAGAAGTAATACATAGCAGCGACTGCTCTTCCGAATGGTATTTCAAACACCCTACGTTTTCAAACCTTTTCGCATTAAGCCGTATAACGTGTGGGCACATGTGCGTGTGTCTGCGACAGGCATACGACCGGCACGAGACAAGAGCTTCTTACTGTGAGACGGTATGGTGTTCTAAAAATAAACGGAGTCCGCCAGAGCTAGATATGTATGCATGTATATACGTGATGAGACGACCAAATCGAACCACCGACCAACTATAAGCCGTACTTATACGTTCGAATCAGACCTGGATTCGTACACACGCTCTGGCCCTCGCCGACATCTGTCTGACAAATTATACATTTACATATTTATGCACAATATCTGTTACAATCCCATTAACATAGAGCAAGTAGGCTGTGCATCGGAAAGAGAATGTTGTATGGAAATAGGAAATAAATGGGTAGGGTACGTTCCGTGCATGGGCGGTGTTAAATATGTCCATGTGTATGTGTGCATGAGCCTTAAATGTTTTCGAGTGGTCGTTAAATAATCAATGGGAACGTATGACGGTGATTATAATAAAAGGTGCCGGAACCATTCGTCGTCAAGGTGCAAAAAACGTTGAAGTCAACGGATTGCGCGGAGGCTGAAATTTTGTAATAAGCATACGCTTCGCAATCATACCAACATCGTAACATATGGGTATACCGTTCGCTTTAAATTAAACAAATTGCGGTGTTTTCACACCTCACTGAATTGATAATTGTTCAAGAATTGCCGAAACTAACAAAGTCAAGTCCTTATTGAAATTTTTAACCGAAGAGCTCACAGTAGGTTGGGGCAAAATAGAAATAGTAACGATCTTCAAGAACTCCTATGATAAACCTTTCGAAGTAATCTTGCATTGGGAACAATGAAGCAATGAAAAAGGGAGAAAACCGAAAATCAAAATCTGGTATACAGATGGGTCAAGAACGGGTACTAATTTTGGCGTTGATGTTTATGAGAAAAGCTAGGAATGGAAACTACACGTATCACTGGGGCAAAACGCCACGGTGTTTCAAACACAAATATTTGCTATGCAAATGGGAGAGTCTGCATCGACAACCTCGAGTGGGAACGATCTGCATTCCAGTCAGGTAGCTTTAAAGGCACCAGCATCTTATCATACAGCCTTTAAGCTAATATGGGAGTGCCTACAAAACCTTATGGCTCTGTTTAAACACGACATGGTTACGTTGTTGTGAGCGCTAAGGGACAAGGATACAGCGGGCAATGACAGACCACCCAACGAGGGAATGTTTTAAAGTGAATTTCACAGGACCTGAACTGGGTCTAGGTATAACCGAGAGTGCAGTGCAGTTGATGAGTGGAACCATGCAACTGGGCAAAGGAAATGATGAGAAGACTGTCTCAACAATTAACTGCTGACATACTTGCATTAAACAGGATTCAACTTAGAGCAGCAAAGAGTCCATTTGCACTAGATGGAGATTTACAAAGATGAACCCTTATGTAGACTTTAGAATGAAGAGAAGGAAACAGCCTTTCACTTTATTAAGTTGAGAAGAAGTACAACTGTACTCATCAGTTGTTCGCGCCCTTTCGCCGCGTTCTACACGCGTCTAGCCGCATAAAACTCGTTCTCTTCAAATTTTAAAGTTTTAAATGTTTTTAACCAATAAGTTCTAATAGGTTTAAAATGTCACTACGTAATTGACTGTAATGTCTAGTTTTCTATTCATTTTGCCAATAACACTCACTTTTGGTTTTCTCCGATGAAGCAATAGACTAATTGCGAAAGCTCAGAATCTGAACGATTGAGTTATTGTTTATTTTTTGGTTGTCCTGCCCAATATCCATCCCTCTTTGATTTTATTTTTTAATGCGCAGGGTTGAGCTAGCGCAAATCTCTTGTATCAACTAGTGTTGACCAAAAGTTCTAATGATTAAATAATATAACTGATGATTTGCTTCCTGAATATTTTAACATGTTTTATACTAACCGACTTTCATTAGATCTTGAAATTCTCGGCGGGGGCTTTTTTTTCACGACTTCGCGCAAAGATTCCGCCACGTCTGGAAGATCTTGATAAAACTTATATTACATGATGAGACGCTGCACAAAAGAATCCTGCTCCATATTTAAACGATATTTACATATCTTATACAAGACCTTACTTCATCTGAAAATAAATATCGCGGTGTAGATCTTAAGTGGTTCTAAAAATACTAACTGAAACGATGGTAAAGCGGAATTACGGGGCTCTTGTAGGCAAGATTCCGAATTATATCAACGTATGTATGTACGAGGGATACCTTTTAAGTTTTATAAAAACAATAACAAATAATTTTTTTTGGTGCAAATCGTTTTATTGTTTTTCAAAATATTTGCCATTAATATTTGTACACCTTTGTATGCGTTCGAACTAATTCTCAACATATTTTTTCCACTCTAAAGATATCTCCAAAAGATGGTTTTTGAATGCTTGAAAAGCTTCAGGTGATAGAAATCGCGGTCCATGCATTTTTTGTTGGACATTCGGGAACGAAAATACGTCGTTAGACAATAAATCGGGGGAATGTGGGCAATGAGACATTAAGTCGATGTTTTTCTCCTTCAAATAGTCAATTATTTGATGTGCTGTGTGATAGTCATGATGTCATGATGAAGGATCATGCGACGTTGTCAATTGCTTTTCCTAATTTCATCGATCACTTCTGGCAAACAATTTGTTGTATACCATTCAGCATTAACTGTTCTTCGATCCTCCAAAGCAATATTTGCGATATGTCCAGTACAACGAAAGAAACAAGCAATCATTTCTTGGAAGTGCTACGTGATTGTTGCTTGGTTTCCGACTCGCACGAATATATCCAAGCTTCGTTACCTGTTGCGATGTTGTATACGGATTTTGAAGTTCCTTTGACGAATGTTTTTAGCATTTCCTTGCACCAATTAACACAAGCCTTTTTTTGTGCTTGGGTCAAAGTATGCGGAATCTATCAAGAACAGATCTTTTTCCCATATAAATGTTTATGCAAAATCGAATGTACTGCAGTCTTCGACCTGCCTAAGGATGCACCTGTCTTACGGTAAGTCACATGGTGATTCTCTTCAATCAATGTCGTTGTTTTTTGAAAAAACAACCAATTTTGGACGACGTTTACGATATTCATCTCTGACAGAAGCACGAACACAACGATCTTCTATAAACCAATTGTAAACAGTATTCTCTGATGATGCTTCATTACCAAAAGTTAAACGAAGCAATTTGGGGCATTGCTGTTGTATTAGGCCTTTGCTAAAATCGCCAAAAACTGTCCAACGAAAACCTTTACCTGAAATTTCCATCTTTTCACAAAGCTGCCTTTTTTTTAAACGATCACTTTAAACGAACCACTCGGTTGATTTCTGTGCTGTCACTGCTTCAACAATAACAAATGTCAAATTTTACGAAAATAGTAATATTAAATCTCAATAGCGCGATCTAGTGGTCTCACATCTATAATTTAATTAATTTCTTACTTTACGGACACACTATACCGAGTGCACCATTAATGTGGCGGCGGAATTTAGCGTGAAAACTATCAAAGATGGAGAAATTTATTGTACGTATATAGTACACCACAGCGCATTTTGTAAAATTATCTACAAATATACAGCGTGTTCCGAATTTCCGCAATCGCCTTCAACTTTTTTATTTTAAATAGATTGCTATATTTTTTATTGATCCTTTTGATAGCCACTTAAATTACCTTTGCAGTGATACATAGTTATATGCGCTTTCGATAATTACTTTTGGCTATATTGCAAATTTTGTTAAAATTTTGATAGTTACAGGACCCTGACATTTTAAGACAGCTTGAAAACGGATATAGTGTCGCGAATTGCTCTTTTGCTATCAATTTAGGGGCTAATACTTTATACATTTCAAGGTGGTACAATGTAAAAATATATACAAAGTGTTAAATATGTCGTGCAATATTTATCGAAATTTAAAAGTTTTTTTTTCGATTTTTTAAAATAAAACCTATATTTTTTTATATCGCCAGCAATTTACCTGTAAAATTATCTTCAAAATGTTACCAATGACGTAATACTTATTTCCAGTATTTTCGAAGATCTAGATGGCCATAATTTTAAAACAAAATCAAATATTAAATGGTGCCTTTTATATTACCCGCATTTATTGTCTTACTTACCATTAAAAATATTACATTGTTATATTTATTCCCAAAACGTTCTAAGGTATCACAATTTCGATATGTATCACCCTATAGGGTAGAAGACAATAATGAAGTACCACGGTTCTTTAATAATTCTTCAAATTCTGAGATAATAAAAATGGGACCATTTACCTCCACTCAATTGTTCTCTTTTACGCAAATTGTTTGGATTATATTCAAGTAACAAGAAACTGTACGTAGTACAAAACTATTATTATTTTCAGATTCTAAAAAGCAATGTACACTTTTAGATTTTTTCATAATAAAGTAATCTTAATTCAAAAGGTGCTCAAATATGTCTCCATTCAGCTCTGTGTATATTCTCAACCATCTCAATACTTACATTTTGAGCCAAGTTGTCCTCGTTTAATTAAAGAAGGCGTTTCTTACTTGCTGCTACATGTCCCCTGCCATTGTGGGGGGTGTCGTGTAAACAGTTTTTGTGGTAGGTCATAGAAAAACATCACAAAATGTAATCCGCTGACAGTCTTGATGCTAAGAGTGGATTTCTATTGCAAGCGCCAAGAACAACTGCTATGTCTATGAACTCTTCTTTCGAGAAATTCATTTTTATTTGAAAGTTAGTAAAAAATAACAGCAATTGTATAATTGACAACAAAAAGCAGTTCGTAATAGCTAATAGTGAACATATAAATAATGCAAATTACAATAAATGAGCCCTAATAAAATTATAATGAAGACTAAAACGCAATGACAGCAAAGATAAACTACGAAAGGCAACTTTCTATGGAAAATTTAGACAGAGACTTACGTTTCGTTAGATAGTAGTTTTTATTTGAAAATTATGGCTATCTAGCTGTGTCGCATATTGAATATTACAGACGTATTTCCCAAAAAAGTGCATTTTAAAATTGCTAGAAATAAAAAATATATTGTACATTTAAAGAAAATCAAAAAATATAGCTTTAAAAATTCGAAAAAATGCATCAACACAGATTTAACACCCTGTACATATTTTTACATTATACCATCTTGAAACATATAAAGTGTTAGCCCCTAAATTAATAACAAAATAGTAACTCACGACACTACATCTGTTTTCTGGCTAAATCTTAAAATGTCAGAGTTTAACAAAATTTAAAAAAAAATTGTAATATAGCCAAAAGTAATTATCGAAAGTGCACATAACTGTACACCATTGCAAAGGTAATTTAAGTGGCTATCAAAATAATCAATAAAAAATATAGCAATCCATTTAAAATAAAAAAGTTGAAGGCGGTTGCGGAAATTTGCAACACTTTGTATACTTGTAGGTAATTTTACAAAATGCGAAGTGGTGTACTATATACGTACAGAAAATCTCATTTCTCTATCTTTGGTAGTTTTCAGGCTAAACTCCGACGATACACTAATGGCGCACCCGGTATATGTAGCTGTTCCCACATATGTATGCACACAGAAGTTCGACGATATCACATCATCACTTTGAACGTAAATGTTCCCGTTGCATACGCTTATGCTTATTTTTTCTGGTTTGCCTTATCTAAACCACCGCACTTCCTATCTTTATACCGTACTTACGTACGTACTTCCCCGGTAGTCCCTTAAAAGTTTACTAGATACATTGCCGTGTAAAAATATGTCGACCGCTTTATCGCACTTAGATCGGCTAGCTGCGATGCGGACATTCATCCCGAAGACGCTGTCTGCTCCTGTCTCCGTGCGCTGTCATTATCTGGCTGCATCTCCGCTTCTTAGTTAGAGCGGGAACATGGCGAGCTCTTTTCAACGCCCGAGTAAAAAGTGATCGATTGCGTAGTGGATCCCATTTTTCACGTGAAGACCGTGTCAATTAAGGTGTAAGCTATTTTTTTCCTTCATACGCGTCGAAGAAGTTCAACAGCTGTTTCGTGTTAAAGCCAACCACTGCCATCTGGAAATGCTGGGTAAATATAGAATGAAAGCAATTCCTTAACTGGTTACATGAAGTTTATTGTAAGCTTGTCGCATAGTTTTACAAAATATCTGCTTACGGAATAATGCGAAAATTTCAGGCTTTATTTCGGATATCAATTCGAATGCAAATGTAAAGCAATTATGCAATTGCAAAGGATCCAGAACTAGTGACAAGGGAGAACTATCAATAAGTAGAAGACATTAATTTGATAGCAGAAGATTGCACGGAAAAAATCACTTGAAAGAATGTACGGCAATAATGCAGAAGAAATATTTTAGTAATCATTAACACAACTACGAGGTAGGCGCCATAAATTCTCGGCCTGATATAAAAAAAGTAAACTCGGTAAAATATAACAATTTCTATTTTTCCATATAATCTCCTCTAACTTCAATACATTTATTACAACGATCAATTAATAATTCTATCCCTTGTAAAAATAATCTAAAGTTTTTCCCTCAAGATGTTGTACGGCGAATGTTCCAATTCTTGAAAGCCACATTCGCGGATGGCAACTTGTGAAATAGTGGCAGTATGGATGAGTGCATTGTCGTGCAATAATCCAACACCTTTTGTCAATTTCCCTCGACGTCTTGCACGAATATTCTCTAATTGCTAATACCATTTCTTCAATAATTGAAATGTTTTGAGGCGTTGAACCCTTGAAATTAAAATATCTGTAACTGTAACTGTTACGAGGTGTGGTACTAGTGCTACTATCGGCAAACAGTGAGCACGCCACGGCAGGTTTGAACACGTCTATGCTTGTAGATGCTTCCCCTACCCTGAGCTCAATGGGCACGGTTGTATGTCGCTCAGTCTCGCTGTAGCAATCGTCCGTTCAAGCCCTTACGCCAGCGTCGCATCAGAATTGTCTACGTACACTGGGTCCCCGAAGGTCAGACAGTCAATCAACATTATTACGTCGAGGTTCTAACTACCCTTCGTGAACGAATGAGAAGACGAAGACCCGATTTCTGGAAGAGCAAATCCTAGAAGCTCCACCAAGACAACGCGCCAGCCCATTCCGTCTTGTCTGTGAAGGCGTTCTTTGCGAAATCCGGCATCACCGTGTTGGACCACCCACTGTACTCGCCCCACCTGGCCCCCTGTAACTTTTTTTTATTTCCTAAGATAAAATCGGAGCTTAAGGGAACAAAATTTGACAGTGTGGAAGCGGCGAAAGCGATGCAGGTTCTCAACAAGCTGACAGAAACGGACTTCCAGCACTGCTTTCCACAGTGGAAAATTCGTGTGGAGCGTTGTAGGGATCGCCAAAGAGAGTTCATTGAAAGTTATAAACTTTGTAATGTAATTGGTGACCAATAAAATGTTTTGTAGCACCAGTCCGGTTATTTAATTGCCACACCTCGTATATCAAACTACTGGGCTATAAGTGCACAAGTTTTCAAACTTCATAATACGTAATTTGCGTGAGAAAATGTCCTTCTAATAGGAAAGATATAAGTGGATTAAGTAAAATTCATCAGATCCTGCATTCCTTAAATGAAATAATCTTAGGGAATACATCATTTCTCATAAATACGTTGGTTATTCCCACAAATGTTTAAATCCATGTTTAGAGTAAAATTAGCGTTGTAGTTGCAAAATCTTATAGGGAACACATTCTACCTTAAAATTTGATTAACAGTACTTTTCTTAAATTGTTTGCAATGCACCTAAATTAGCACCTTATTTGGCATAATTAGACATATTTTTGTATAACTGTAATTCTTTATAGAATAGTGTCCTAACAACGTGCTTCTCTATTAAATGCCTGAAATCATACAAAGAAAGTGAACTATGTATGTAGCGGTTTTTTTGAACGATTTACTTATTGAGGAAGTATTTATAAAGTTTGAGGGTTTCACATATTAATTGTAGATCGTTAACTAACGGATTTCCATTATTTAAAGATCATTTTCTTCAAAATGGTTGCGTTGACCGAGACGTGGCTTAACTCAGATGTTTTGGCGGAGACGGTATAGATTTTTAGCTTTTCATTAATACACCGGAACAGGAGTGGCAGGGGTGGTGGTGTTGGCATGTATGTATATGTGAGTAAACGTATTAACGTTTTTATCATTGATACTAGTTTTGGTGACACAAAATATTTATGGCTAGCTAGCGTAATTGTTTCTAAATTTTAATATTTTTAAGTGCTAAATGGACGTAGAATGGAACACACAGATACTGCTTAATAAATAGAGTAACCAAAACTTGCGGACTCGCATAGGCGTCGGTATTACGGGTTAATATAAGAATACGAAAAATTCATAAATAAACTTACTTGCTAATTATTCAACAAATTAGAGGCATCAGGATGTGAACTACTGTAAACTTGCATCATTGCATATTTTTCCACAGTTACTTCTTTAAACCTTGTGCGTCGACAAGAATAAATATTCTTATACATAGAAAACGATCTCTCCACATCTAAGGAAGTTACATTTGCATGTAGTAACTGTTTTTCAAAATCACTTAAAAGTTCACTATTCTTACACTTATTATAAACGGCCTCTAAAGTATTAAAATCGGGATTTTTCCTTAAAACATCTGCCAACTTTTGACTAGCGCATAATCCTGGCGTATGATTTAATGTGTGTAATTTATTTTTTACACTCTCCACTATGTCTAATGATTCCTGCAATGACAATTCAGTACATTGTAGTTTTCTGATGGCATCTAGTAATGCTGTATAATTGGTACATATTGTTGTTAAATCTTGTAAAAGTTGAGGAATTTGAAATTCTCTTTGACTTTCTCTAATTGCTTTGGATTCATTCCGATTAAATCGCATTATAACTGATTGAATTTCTTGAAAATGGATCAAATAGTAAGAAGCTGCTGCTAGCCAAGTACCCCGTCGCGTTAAAATTGGTTCAGGAGGTACTGGAGTACCTGGATAAAATTTACGAAATTCTTTTAAACGGTTAGGAGATTTACGAAACACTGCTTTAGTATTTCCAATCATCCGATCAACGTTTCCGTAATGTTGTCGAACAACTTCACCAACTAAATGCAAAGCATGCAGCACGCAGGTTATATGTATTAAGTTAGGAAATATATGTTTTAAGGATCGCCCAACACTTAATATCGTTGCTGCACTATCTGTCACAATCATCACAACTTGATCTTGGGCAATTTTAAATTTTTTCAAAGCGTTCATTATCACTTTTTGAATATTTTCCGCGGTACATTGTTGAACACGTTTGCAAGCTAACAAATATCGAGATGCTGTGTTCTCGCTAGATAAAACGCGAGCTATTACATTCAGAATACTGTTTTTCTTTATATCGGTCGTCTCGTCCACGGTAATCCATATTTTGTTGGAACACAAATCACGTTTGCACACATTTTCTAGCATCTCTTTCATTCGCGGCAAATGATTCTGTAATTGTGTTTGTGAGGGTAATGGGTACTTTGGACCGTATTGTCGCCAAAACGTTTTAAAAGCTGCTTTTCTCACCAACGACAACGGAAGATTACAAGAGGTAAACATAATTAATAAATGTATGAGGAATAGTGTATAAGGTGTTTCAGTTCTTGCATTTCTCATATGCTTAATACCATTGACATGCCTCTGGCAATCAGTTCTGTCCAATGCAGCCAAACGAACATTGCATATTAAGCAAAAAACTGCACTACCGTCATATTTTAAATGGGGAAAAAGTGACACATACTTATGTACATTAGTAGCAAATCTATTACGAGGCATTGTTTTCTTAGGTATGTAAATATTAGTTCTATATGAAACGATACACTAATTATGTACTTAGTATAATACTACAACACACAAAAAACACCAGCTATATTTTCAAAAGCGACACATAAGTACATAACCTTGATCGTTCGACTAATCTTTGCAACAGCTCAACCGGTACTAAAACGAAATCTCTCTCAGCGCGGTTTAACATGATTTATATTCAAGTCCGACACTACATGCTTGCTTCTCTACCGGTTTAGTTTATTTATGAATTTTTCGTATTCTTATATTAACCCGTAATACCGACGCCTATGCGGGTCCGCAAGTTTAGGTTACTCTATCAATAAACAATACAATTGCGTACATTGCGTAATTAAAATAATCTTTGGAACAACTTAACGGCTCTGTTGACGCACCTTCACAAATTTGTCTTAATGTGCCAAAATCAGAATCTTTCTCTGAAACACTTTCAAACCTTTCTAGAACACAAACATTTTTTGCGTCTTCTACCGTGCATAGCTGTGCGTGAACATGTTCCACTATTTGCAGAGATTCCACTAACGACACCGAAGGATATTGTAATTTTTCTATTGCCTCCACCAGTCCGAAGTAATTGTTCTGAATAGTTTTTAAATCCGTTTTAACCTGATTATCTTGAAATTTCGACTGGCTTTCCTTAATAGCCGCAGCTCCCTTTGGATCGAATTGTAAAACCACGTTCTTAATATTCTCAAAATATTTATGATAATAAAACGCGGCCTGTAACCATGTTCCCCAACATGTAAGAATAGGTTCTGCTGGCTCAGGCATACGGGGGCACAATCTGAGAAATTTGCGAATACGTTTTGGGGATTTGACAAACACTGCTTTTGTATGCGCTACTAAAGCGTCTACCTCAGGATAACATTTTCTAATACTATCTGCCACATGACTGAAAGCATGAATTTTACACGTAATATGTAACAAGTTAGCTTAATGTTTTTAAGAGACCGGCTTACAGAAAGCATGTTTGCGGCACCATCACTCATAAAGATCAACAGTTGGTTTGTTGAAAGTTCAAACTTTTCCATTGTATTTAACACTAACTTTGAAATTACTTCGGCAGTACATTGTTGCACTCGTCTGGAAGCTAATAGAATTGATGGTGACGATTCGTGTGGTTCCATTGTACGTACCATTACATTAACCACAGAATGTTTCTTAGGATGTGTTGTTTCGTCTACACATAACCACAGTTTTTTATCTTTAAACTCCAATTTAATTCTTTTTTCAACATGTTCACAAGCAGATGGCACAATTCTTTGTAACGATGCCCGACTTGGTAATTTGTAGTCCGAATATTTATTTCAAAAGAAGACATATGCTTCCTTGTCCAGTAAATTAAACGGTAGATTACATGCAATAAAGGTAACACGTAAATTAAATTTAAATTTGTCATAGTGTCGTGTACAATTTTTTTTTGAAGAATGCTGTTTACTGTTTACGTGGCGTAGACAATCCCTTTTGGACCAACACATTAAAGGGATATTACAAACTATACATTGAATTTTAACGCCATCATAATTTAGGTCAGGCATTTCTGCTATAAATTCTGTAACTTTGTCCAACATTGGTCGTTTTCGCGGCGTAGGCAACATTTTTAAAACAAACGTAGAACTACGAAATAGTATTTACGGCAGTGTACATGTATACACAACAGATCTGGTTGAGACTCGCAGTTATACTGAGGGTTGTATCGAACCTCCGCCACTGCCCGTTGACGCTAGTGAACAACTCTAGTTATAACTCGCGGTATATTTAAATTGTCCCAGTATAAAACCTGTCCCAATATACAACAGCTTCCCCTATGGGTAACGTAAGCTCATCCTGCGACACCCTGTGTACAATGGATTCAACCGCATTTATTTTTGAAATACTTTCAAACATTAAATAGAATTAAAAGATTTATAGGCAAAACCAAGGACGTTTGCACTTTTTTTTACTTGTTGATTGCTCAATTTGTCTCACAACCAATAATTGTTCATGCTAGATACACATTTAACCTTTGCGTAATCTTGAACTTTTCGAACACGATTTGAACGAAACATGATACTGTATCGAGGTGTAAATATAGCAAAATGAATAGCATTTAGGTGTTACAAGTTTCCGGTAATTTTTCTATGACAAGACTGCATACTCGTATCAAGCAAGGCATTTATAATTCCTAGCTGTTAGACTCTACTTAGAAAGCATTAAAGATAACTTCTGGCTATCGTGTGTTGTTTATTAATTAGTTTACAATCGAACTGCACGGGTATACGGCAACGCCTAATCCTATACATACATAGATACATACATGTTAGATCTATTCTGATCCGAGTGGTAATTACAATAGCAAGTATGTAGCATTTTATGCACGTGACAAAATAATTTAGATTCCCATTGAAAAGGCGCTCACAAAAGACACGAGAACGTATGAATATAATTGAATGTAAAGCACTCGACATTTAAATTTATCACGGTAAAAAGTTCCTTCATTGTCTAACCGGGTAAAAATCTCCATTGACACAGACATTCCAACACCATAGGGAATTGTTTACGTTACGTAACTAGTTCATTGTAACTAAATAATAGCGCATTAAATACTATTTACAAGATTTCAATTGCATACACATAGAAATACATACAACAATGAATAATTAATAGCCGATATATAGTATCGGGGAAATCTTGTAATACATAAGTCTATGTACATACATCTATGCTTTTATCTATATACATATGTATGTACATATACATCTACATATGCATATGTACCCACCTCAATTTCATTTTATACCGGAGACAAAACGCTTGCATAACGATTGACGGCAAAAAATACGCTATTGATCTAAAGATATCCATGTAATTGGATTATTATCGTCCAGTCTAGAACATTTTATGACAATAAAATTCCTGGTGTTAAAAATGTGTTGTAGGCCTAGGGGCGAAATTGTACTACCCAAAATATGCAGAAAAGTCTTAATGAACATGAATCCACACATGGAGGGTTTCAAGGGTACGAAACATTTTGCGTTTACACAACTTTTTATTGTGGGTGGCCAAATAAGAATGACAGCCGGCTATATCTTAGAAACTATTAATCAGAGCTTTCGGGTAAAATCTCTTTTAGTAAATGTGGTCAAAAGAAAATACTCGAAATGATTTTTAAGTTTGTAAGATGTCCAGTAGATGGTGCAACAGTGACGACTAGATTCAGATTCATTCTCGAGGTGGTTTTTGACCTATCCCACTGCGACCTTTTCAGATCTCTTGTGGTTCCTCTAAGATTATATCAATTACGCTAGCCTTGCCTTTTTCACCAGACCTAGCAACCTTGTGAGTGATCCCTCTGCGTAGGTGTCGGTTTTTGGATATTCCGATCCCACTTCTAAGAGCCGTATTCCTGCTAGTGCTGTGCAATCGCACAGTACGTGGACGGCTGGTCTTTTCTTCCACTTGACAAAATCAACACGCTGCTTCCTCTGTCAGGCCTAAGAGAATAGAATAGATAATGAAGAAATAAAAATTGTGACTTTACAGTTCGTTCCTTATTCTTCCTGTTACGCCGGAAGAAATCAAATCTATTACTTTGGGTAATAACACGATGACTACCGGCCATGATTAGATTCCGGCTGAAGTCTTTAAATTTCAGGGCCCCTCTTGCGCACATTTCTATCAGGTTCATTGAAGTTGGAAGATTCCCCGATGCTTTTAAAATATCTAAAATTATTTCTTTACACAAAAAAGGCGATACAAAGATCATTAGCAACTACAAACCAATTTCACTACCGCTTACTCTATCAAAAGTATTTGAAAATATTTTCAAGGTGCGACTACTTCTGTATTTTAATGAAAATAATTTTCTTTCTCGAAATCAACATGGATCCACTAGCTCTGCTTTGATAAGTATAATGGAAGGAATCTTGATGAATATCAATAACCAAAAATTAGTTGCTTGCCCTGCTGGTGTTGCTTCGGAGGTACCACAAGGTTCCATTCTGGGGCCACTTTTATTCGTGATACTTATAAACGACTTACCAATTAATATCCCAGAATTTGTGACGTTGTACCCTAACTGGTATACTATAAATACTTTAAAAAATATTTACTTTGCTTATGGTTTACTCTTTTTGGGATCCGAAAGTAATTTAAAATCTATTTTACTATTGCAAAAAAGAGCTCTGTGAATCATCAATAGTTTACACTCTACTGACTCCTGTAGGAATTATTTTTTAAATCAGAAGATTCCCGTAACGAATTATTTTCGCTGTAACACAAAATTTCTATGCAATGCAGATGTCCATAGTTATAATTAACCTGGGCAAATACGCGGTAACAGCCAGAGGCATGGCGAACGCATAAAAGTTTACACATAAAATAGAAGGTAAGAAATAAATTATAAAACGTGCTGAAACACTTACCGTTTTAAAAGTCTTCCGTGAAATCACAAACTGGGTAACATCAGCTAAATATTTGAATCATTAGATATGTTTCCACAGCTGTTTCAGTCAAGTGAGTACGACGTGCGGAATAAAAATTGTTTAATGCCGAAAACGACCATTCGACATCTAGCAATGTTATATTTGCATATTTAAAATAATCTTTGAAACAACTTAATTTGTCTTAATATAAGAAAATCGGAGTCTTTCTCTAAAACTCTTCCAAATTTTCGTATTACACACCAATTTGTTTCGCCTTCTACAGCGCGTAACTGTGCGTGAACATCATTCACAATTTGAACAGGATCCACCAGCGACATCGAAACATTTTGTAATTTTTCTATTCCCTCCGCTAGTCCGAAGTAATTGTTGTGAATAGTTTGTAAATCTCTTTTAACCTGACTATCTTGAAATATTTCCTGGCTTTTCTTGATTGCTGCAGCTTCTGTCGGATTGAATTTTAAAACTACCTTCTTTATTTGATCAAAATATTTATTGTAGTAAAACGCAGCCTGCAACCGTGTTCCCCAACGTGTAACAATCGGCTGTGGTGGTTCAGGTAAATCAGGACACAGTTTGTGAAATAGTCGGGTACGTTTCGGGGACTTTAGAAACACTGCCTTTGTACTAGCAATCAATGCATTTACTAGTGGAAAACATGTAGGAATCGTTTGTGCCGCAAGATTTAGAGTATGGATTTTACACGTTACATGTAAGACGTTACCACTGTGTTCTTTAAGAGATCGGCCCAAAGAACGCATGTTTGCGGCACCATCACTCATAAACATTAAAAGTTGCTTAGTTGAAACTTCAAATTTGTTCAATGAGTTCAACACCACCTTTAAAATCTCATCGGCAGTACAATTTATAACTCTTTTGGAAGCAAGTAAGGAGGAGGATGACGGTCGATGTGGTTCCATTGTACGTACCATTTCATGCTTCTTTGTCGAGTAAACGAAACGATAGATTACATAAAGTAAGAGTAATACATAAATCAAATGTAAATTTTTCTTGGTCTCGTATGCCACTTTTTGCAGAAAAATGCTGTTTGCTGTCGATGTGACGTTGACAATGGCTTCTGGACCAATATATTAAAAGGATTTTACAAACTAGACATTGAATTTTAACGCCATCAAAAATTAAGTCCGGCATGTCCACTATAAAGTTTTTAACTGTGTCTGCCATTGGTTGTTTTCGCGACGTACCTAACTGCGACATTTTTAAAGCAAACATAAGCGTACAATTACGAAATAAGTTACGACAGCCTACATATACACAGAACTACTCGCATACAGCATCGATTTAGTACTGACGCTGTGAACGCGTGAAATAAATAATCGCCGACTCCGCACCACATATCTACTACACTGACTGTTACCGCTGTTTGCCCAGAGTAATAATAATAAACATAGGGATAAATAAACTTAAATATTTACTCGTTAGTTATTAAACTACATAACAATAGTCCCTATTTAATTACATTATTGAAGAAATAATTTAATTATACTGTAACATATAAAAAAAGCCGTTTCATTAGTTCATTCACTTGCACCTAATTTTAATTATTAACTTTAGGTTTGCTTTTCCATTATTGCAATTTTTCTTTTATTAGATATCCTTGCAGCAGGCCTGATGATGTGTTTTTCGAACACGAAACCGATCGCCCGATTTCTCAATAGAACTTTGTGAGATCTGGACCATTTTTTTATTCCTACCTTTAATATGAATATTTTCATGACAAGCTAAATGATTTACTTGGAAGAAACATTTTTCTGTCTTGGATTTTCTTGATCTTCTAACCATAAAAAATATTTATTTAATCCAAATAAAATTTCAAGAAAATTATTTTTTTACATTATACATTTTGATAGTCTTGAAATAGAAATATTTTCTTAAATAAGGACTGATTTCTGCAAGAAACCATTCCTTTGTGCGTTGGCAGAGTGAACCAAAATGAGTTATAGATCAAAGTTATGTTCTTTTAAATGGAGCAACCTGTATATTCGAACATACTTGGTTTCTACTGAAGAATCTAGGGTTGCTTTGTATAGGAATACCTATAGTCAATTGTTCTCGAATTATTTACACTAGCAGAAACCGTATATGCAATAATTAGAGTTGGTATTTTTTAAGTTTCGCGGATGATTTAAGTTGGTAGTCCCAGCAATAAAGGGCATATTCGCCAATTTCTTAACGGAATGCATGGGCAAAATTTAAAAAACTTCCAACTCTGGTAATAATATACAGGATGTTAAAAAAATAGAGCTTTGATATATTATTATTATTATTATTATTATTATTATTATTATTATTATTGTTATTATTGTTATTATTACTATTATTATTATTATTTATATTATTATTATTATTATTATTATTATTATTATTACATACAGGTGCTACCGAGAAATCTAGCACTATTGCCTCATTCCGTATATAGATATAAATGGAGGAGTCTTAGACATAAAAGTAAGTAACAAAATTCCCAAAACTACATTCTTTTTTATTCCGTTTTCAATATCAACATTAATTACATCTTCTAAAACATCCTGCAATAATCCTCACTTGGTAATTCATTTAGAAATAATTAATTAAATAAAATAAAACGCAATCAAGATAATCGGTTTTGTGCGTCTTACCTAAATATTAATTGAATTTTCTCGGGCGGTAGACAGAAACGGGCAAGTCAAAAATATTGTGGCATTGAGACGCCCACGTGCGGCTATTTTTAGCACCGTGAAGCAGAAATAAGTCCCAGATCAATAACTCACACTCCTGTAAGTAACAGGTTTGTTTACTGAAGCCTGGAAAGCTTCCGTGTGAAACGCATATATCAAATGAGTCAATGAAAATTAATATCAGTACCTCACGAAATATACTAACCTACAGAGACGTAAAATTGAATGTATGGAAATAGTATAGATTTTATGATAAGAATGGCAAGGGAAGATAGTGCCTTAGACCACAAGCAATAAAAATAGATATAGAAAAGGAACCAATAGAGAAAAGAGAGCTTTTATAATGCTTTTAGAGGTTGCTGGATTTTTAAAAGTATTAGCAGTAACACGTGACAAATTAGCAGTTGTAACAGTTAATGTAATTGACAAGAAAAAACATCGTGGAAATGTAATCCCGTTCACGTCACCATTTATCTTATTGCAGAAGCATTTTCCAATGTCGAAATAAAAAATGTGGCTCACAGGGTATGCATGAATTATTCGATAATTATTTTCAAAACAGTATGCAAGCTATACAAGCACCATTGCTTTAAAATGTGGTAAGACGTCAATATAGATAATTTTAGTCCAAAGTGCAGTGCAACCTTGCTAATCCGAACTAATTGTGAAAGGCAAATGTCCGAATTAGCGAATATAACGATTTACACATGTGGATTCAAATAAAACTTTAGTATCAAGGATTAAAATTTGAATTAATATGACATTGCTCGAGGGGTTTTAGATGAGCAGTAGCCGCTTGATCTATAATGTGCTGTAGAAGTTGTTTATCTGGTGTGTTATTTTCCATACTCTATTTGATGCACCAGTGAAAACACTTCAAAGCTTCTTTGCGCGGCACACCTTTCACATGTGGAACCGTTTCTTGATGAAATTATTTTTTCATCCCCAGTCAGAGTCTCACACGTCAGTTTAAAAAACGTCGTTGCAAATATCGGTAATTTGGCATATCTTCTCTTCATCATCTAATAATCTTCGTCGTAAACAAACTAGCGGAATAGAATCCTCAATGTCATTATTTCTGTTGTTCATCCCCATTGAGCCGCAGGTTTTTCTATGACTGCTGAATAAGTCGCGATTAAATCGAAATTCTTCAAGAAAGACGGTACATCTTGGACATCTTCCGTTATAATAAACATCAGTAGAGATTTACGATAATGCAGTTTCATTCTTTGAATCACATATTAATCCATTGACTAAATAAGAGAGGTATAAGAAAACATTCCAGCGGAATTTCGGCGGCTTTTAAGTGTCAATCTCTGTAACATGCAGCAATTTAGTCCGTAAAAGCAATAAATCACAAGACAAGTTTTAGAAAATAATTTATTTCTGTCAATACTGTCCGGACTATCGAAATTTTTCAAATTATGCAAATCACCACTAAAATATGTTAAACACGACATTGTTATCTAATTTGTATGATTAACATCTTTACATTTCACCTCATTTCACTTCGCCACATATTTATCAAGTCGAAACGCATTTGAACGTGAAAAAACGTCAAATTATTCGACGTCTCTACGAATAATTTGACTAACAAATTCTCGTATATTTCACATAAAAATATTTCTAGCAGAATGTACGCATCCGTGTAAAATTGATAGGCAAATATTTAAACTTATTGCCAAAATATTTATCTTGTAAAATATACACGCAATAGAATTACATTTGAGTCAATTATATTTGTTGTATACGACTCAAAATTTATGCATAAATACGCTTGCCTTGAATATTAAATGAAGATATTGAGTTTCTTACTAAAAAGAAATATGTTTCTAGGTACCGTTCGACGCCAAAATGCGGAATTTCCATCCACAAAAAGGTATATGATTCTTGAGAATCCTATTACGAAATAGATGGCAATTAGAGGTAATAATAATACACAATAGAAATTCACAACAACTTTACACTAATACAGAAATAACGAGTATTTATTGGCCAATCTGGATTATTTAATAATTTTAAAATAACTACCGAAATGATTTGTAACGTTTAGCAGCAATTCAATTCTAATTTAGTGACATTTGCCATTATTTAAAACAGGGGTGTGCAACCCGTGGCGCAAAACAAATATTAATGGAACCCAAGAAGCGAGTGAGGAGCGAAAGAAATATCAAATATCAATAGCCCATAGTGTTAAATATATAGTACATATATTTTGAGCGACCCAAAACAACTCGTCTTCTTCCAATGTGGTCCAGGGAAACTAATCTGATCTAGAAGAACAGTTTCCAAGAGGGTTTAACGCAAGCTAGCTCACCGGAGCTACAACCCATTTCGCTTACGTCATAGAGGCCTCAATGAGATCTCACTGACGTAACATATCGTTACCGTTGAAACTAGAAGGCTGACCGTTCTCCGATGATGTCACGCTGTTTAGGTGATGTATCGCCATGCACGATATTAGCCTAAGCGGTAAAGGAATCGTTTTTTTTTCATTCTTTTTTAAGTTTCGGAAGGCTTCCGGTTTAAGGAGGACGCCAGTCGTCAACTGAGCCCTTCTTCGCATCCCATTCGATTTTATTTTGGCGTAAGTTTCAAAGCAAAAACCAATCACGTAACCGAGCATCCTTTCGTGAAAGATGTATTTGTGGTTGATATTTAATCGACTAATTATTATTATTTGTAATTGTACATGTATTTGGACGAAACTAAGGTTGAAATGATACAGTAATTGCAATTTTATTTGAAATTTTGTTCAATTTCACAAGAAACTTTACAGACATGCTATTTAACTAGGGTCTTTAATTTATTTTTATGTGGTGTTTCACTAAATCTATCTTTCCTCTTATGTGGTGTTATACCTAATCCATCATTACTTTTCCCATAATCATTTTAAGTAGAGTATTTGTAGGGTTATTACAATGGTTGCAATACGTTCACTGCTGTGAATATGACATTTACATATATCAGTATCCAAAATGGCTACGTTCGGTGATATAATTTAAAATATATTGTATTAAAACTGAACGTTTGTTACATACATTAGAAACATCTCTTTGAGTTCAAAATTGATTTTGTTAAATATCACGTAATAATATAAAACCGTTTGAACAATAACATCTTCACGGCAGTTAGGGAATTGAGTTGGAATAGCATCGTTTTTAAGCCTAGGATATTTTAAACATACAGTTATAGTTTCACCGGTCCTTGAATCTGTAGTTGTTGAAAAATAAATAATATCTTCTTTTATTTACAAATTATAACTCACTAACAGAACATACAAAACAGCCAACGCTATATTAGGTTAGGTTACCTTATTTTTATCGTTTCAGAAAAGGTTTTACCGCTTATACAACACTAGAAAAACATTACAGGTATCACCAACAAAGTACGGAAATATCACTACACAGTATTTTTTTTAATAACTATCTGAACGTGTAAGCGCATTTATGGCTGATCGACGGCCTACTTCAAAATACGGCACAGCCTGCTGACGTAAAAGCTGTTTGGCCTTGTGTTTTCCACGCACCATTTCCCGAGATCTGTATTGGAGCCTCGTCTATTTGGCTTGGTACAACTATTACGCAATCAAATCTAATCATACAATAGAGAAGAAATACTCTTTTTTTACCCATTTTAACGTGATTTATGGGCGAGGAGGCGATCCTATTTACCAACATATTACGCATGTACTGTCTAAAATTATAAATAAAAAGAAGGACAGTTAAAAAGAAAAACGTTATATCGGAGGGCTTCTTTTTATTGCACTAAAAAATTGGGAAGTAAACTAATTCGTTTTTTGGAAGGTGTAGAAAAGAATACCCTTAGTTTTGTTTGTGTTTAAAACTAGGCCATTAGCGCAACACCAGGTGTTTATTTTGTCTAGCAATATATTAGTGAGACCTGCGATATCCTTCTCGCTGCTAGATTGCAGCACAGTTATATCATCAGCATAGCATACCTCGTGAAAATCGCACAGGAAATCGGTAGTATCATATACAAATAAAGAAAATAGTAGTGGGCTGAGTACAGCTCCCTGAATAACGCCCAGGTTACTTTGTAGTGAGGATCTCACATCTGTTTTTTGTATTTGTTATCTCCATCTCGACAAATTGAACTTGAAGGGTTTAGAGAGCGATAAGGCTATCGAAATAAGCCTGTAATTTGCTATATCCTTCATGTTGCCTTTTTTGAAGATAGGTTTTAACGACGTGGTCTTAAGAAGTTCTGGAAAGATACCGGGAATGGAATGATAAATTTATAACATAAGATAGTGGTTTTACCAACTAAATTCCCTAAGTATAAATGAAGGAATACCATCTGGACCGGAAGTGGATTTATTTTTAATATCATTAAAGATTGAAAGCATTTCGGTTTCACAATAAGGGTGTAAGTACATAGTATCGGGAATTGTACTTAGAATGTACCACATGTTCTTGGACAGTCATTAAATCCTGTTATTCAGCTTAAATTTTGATATCACAATTTCTAAAGTTCCTTCCATCTACAATGTGTACCACATGTTCTTTCGTACAAATCCAATTCTGTTTAATCGTTTCAGGAAGCCCATATTTGAAACCTCCTGTACTTAATATGGGCACCTGATTGGTATTTAGTTTTTACAGGTTTTACCTATTTGTATGAACTCGTACTACCTTAAAGAATAATTTTTTTTTGAAAAGATTGCATTTTGAAAATGAAAAATATTACAAGATGAAATCCTTATGGGTGCCCATATTTAGATAACATACCTTATAACAAACACATAAATTAAATAAAACAGATGAAAACAAATAACTTGATTAAGTTGAAAAGTAAAATGAAATAGTCAGTGTCGCTCATGTACTACATAACATATCCGAATGCAAAAAATGTATTGCTTTTTGAAAATTTTTTTTTAACTATTTTTTCTTTTACAGTCAAACGCGTTTTAGGTTTAATTAGATGTGCAAACCAATTAATAAATACTTGCAAACTTGCAAAAATACTTTGCAAACACTTAAAACGATTTTGACATATGGTTACTATGATTTCTTAAATTGAGTTTATTTGCCGCCCACAAGCCATTTTCAATAAACCTGTATATGGGAGGCTTACTGGGAAACATTTACTTGTATATCTAAATCTGTAAGAATATGCAGGGTGTTGTATTTTAAATAACAATGTTACTATTACTCGTTCTTAAATCATAAGTGACATTAAATTATGTTATAAGTAAAAAAGCCAATCAAAAATATAAGTCGGCATGTTCGAGCATTTATGTCAAAAAAAGGTTATCGCAATTTCATCGAATTTATTCTTTTCATCGTGAACGTAGTAGTTAGGTGAATTGCAAAAGTTCAACAAATTAAGTATATTTACGCTCTTTTTAAAGACCTGAATTCGATCAAATTTGGTGGACCAGATTTTTAAAACTGTATTTTCAAGGAAAGTAAAAGTCAGTGGTTATCAAAATACCTGCAAAATGATTACCAATTAATCTAAATTATATTCTAGAGAAGTTTTGTTTATATAAAATGTACTTATTTCATACCGATAACATTTGAAACTTTTGGAATTCAATAATTCAACTGTTGAAAAACTGTAGGCAATAAATCTCACTACTCAACTCTTATGCCTGAAAGATGTTAAAGTTTACGTAGTTCAGCAGATACTCCTCAATAAGGCACACATTTGTGGAGGTAAGAAAAGGCACCCGATTTTAAATCCAAATTGCACAGGCTTTCCTTAGATGAACATTTTAACCCAATACCATGGTATAGAATGGCCCATTCAACAGATGCAGCAGTTGAGTGAATAACTAATGAAAATTCAAGGCTTCACATTCCTATTGGATATTCATTCAACTGTTCCACAACAGTTACGTCCGCTGAATGCACCCAATGTCTGCTCATTGCTAAACAAATTATAAGAAAGTATGCCAAATTGTAAATATTTTCGACCAACATGTTTTGTTTTGTGCTTCTACTTGAAGTACATCTTCAATGAATGATTCTCCATTATCAAATTTCTTGTGTGAGAATATTTCAAATGTTCCAGCATAGGGAGAGTATCGAAGAGTATCATTTATATCGTCTTCGTCCATTGGCGGAGAAGCATCCACCAAATCAATTTCATCATGCACCACAGACGTATCTATTAAAATAGCCCCCGGTTCCGCATAGAAAAAGTTCTTTTCATTTCATAAATTTACGCCAAAAACGTATTTCTTGAAACCGGAGGTAACAAAGGAACTAAATAATTATATATCCCATTCTTAAAAAATGTAAGCACGGTAAGCAGCTTTGTATTTTGTTATATATATAAATATATATTATATTATAAAACGACAACAAAGAAACAAATTTCTAATGTCCCTCGGTATCTAGTCACCAATACAACTAAAACACACCACAGAATCGCTTTGCAAAGAAGAATAAAAAAAGTTCACAGGGTTGTAACTGGTATCGCCAGCGATGAAAGGTATTTCTCTGTAGCCAAAACAACAGTCCATTAGGTAACAAAGATGTTTCGTATAGGGTAATTGTGTAGAAGACATTTTACAATATTTTTACCAAGCGATGCGCGCTGACGTGAAATTATCAATATGTAAACAATAGTTATAAAGACGTTTGAATTTAAAATTGAATTCTCTATATGGAAACGTTTAATCTAATATGTCCAAAGTATAATTTCAAATCAGTAATATATGATATATAAGGGTGTAAAAAAGTATACACTTTAATGTTTCGTTTACGACACTTTGGCCATTAATGGGTTAATTGAATATGCCAACTTCATATTCCAGAAACTGAATTCTTGATTAAATTCTTAAATAGTCCCCGTTCTTTACTTTTCTGTGTGAGTACCAGGTAACACTAGCTTCTTTAGATCTAAATAGTATTAGATGACAATCTTTCTACAATTTATGAACTTGTCTTGTTTCTTCTTCTTCCCGTCATATTGTGTAATTCATTATTGTCCAGCATATAGAACACCTAATCTCTTATACGTTAAATATTTGTTACTATTATTATCAATATAGGTTAAATTTATGTATAAAATTTCTACAAATTAAGTATATTATTACTATACAATACACAATTTCTTCCCGCATTCAGAATAGCGGTTCCATCTTTACAGCCTGCGGTACGACTAAATTACATCGTAGATGTTAAAATTCTAACAGTAGAACACAGTACGTCAATATATCATTCGATGATGAAAGTATTGAGGAGATCGTGTGAAAATACAGTGATAATACGATCATTTCCCGAGGTGTCTAACCCAATAAATTACCGCGGATCACGATCCTCCGCAATAAATGTAGGCTGACGATACCATTAGACCCCTCTAGGCAATTCACGATCGCCTACAGACGGAATCTAAGTATCTAACTCAAAAATAATTTTCATGTTGGTCTCGAAATAACTAATCCAACACTTAAAAGAATTTTTCTAAATATATCACGATTCAACCTCCTTCAGTGAGGACTTAATAAAACACTATCCTTGGGGATTTACATCTATTGTATTTCCTGAGCATGCACAATTACCGTTTAAATGTTTAAAGTTTAAATGTACATTGTCTGATTTGTTGCATTGCTTTACACGTTAATTTTAACCACATAACATACACGTGTATACAAATAAAGAAGACAAATTGTATGTGAAATGGTGAGTCAATCATCTATAATTAACAGCATCTATTTGTGAATGATTCAATTCCTAAATGTATAAATTAGTAACATTTAACATGTTCATGTAATGTTACAATGAACAATTTAGAAGCACGCAACTCAGCTATAAAATAATAGCCATTAATCCGTAAATTTATTGTCACCGTGAAACTTAAATAATTTCAGTAGGTTAAGATTACTATGATGTATTCAAAAGTATTCTTCATAAAGCACTTCCCACGTTACAATATCTTTAAAACACTTTTTACTTCACCAAATTTAAACTTGAAAAAATAAGTTTAAAAATTCGGAAAGTCCAAAAATTCTATGATTCCAGAGTTATCCAGAAAAGCAATTTAATACTTCCAGATGATAGTTTACACGTTAGAATAGTAACGAAACTATTTTCTGAGATGATGGCTTTTAACCAAACTATCACATAACTGTCACTCTTCAAATTGATGTTTTCGTTATTGAATATATTACTAGAAATAAAATAATGCAAAAATCTTCTTGGCTGCTGGAAAATACTTTTAATTCTGGACTTAGTAAATGTTTTCCTTTTACGCTCACTCAATGACGTTCATGGGCTTGAACATTTGGATAAATCCAAATAAACAAATTATGATGGATGAGTATGATACAACAATAATACAATTTATTGTCCAACGAAAACATTAGAACAACGAGAAAGTTCAAGAGAGCTTGATAATCAATTTGGTAAGTGTTTCAGCAGAAAACTAGCGTTGTGCAATATTTTCCTTTTCTCTAAAGATTAAAAATGATACCTGGTAGTTAATATATTGTCTTCTACATGGACATTAGCATAAACACCTCTATATTTAAATAGAATCAATTGCATTTCTGTATACGTTCCAGATATTATATCGTGTATTAGTGTATTAGTTCGATATAAAAAAGAACAATCTGTTGGTATTGTTAAAACACTTTATAAATTTGGCGAAAGTTTTACGGAGACTGTTTGAAAAGTTTGTAAAATTCAATCAATGAGTCCGCCATTCCTAAATTAATAAAAAAAAATGAGGAAATTGTTTCGGTTATGAACAAACAAACTCTACTGCATCCTCGTCCTGTGCGGTCTCCCGAAAACATTGCAGTCCTCAGAGAGAGTATTAATGAGAATACGCCTCAATTCAAGACAATTACTGTTTCAATTATCCACAATACAATTACTGTTTTAAATCAAAAGAAATATTTTCTTAGCGTTTTCATTTCTCCGCTTAGGAGAAGTATATACTTGTAATGAAATAATTGTATTTCTTTGTTTAAGACATTTGTTAACTTGATTCAAAGAAATCTTGCAGATAATTTGAAGAAAGAAATTCTTGGTATAAGTAAATGACCGTTATAACACAGAACAATATTTTCCTAAGGATAATAAATAGTTTTCTTAATCCAGGAAACCGTTTAGGCATTGTTCATAAATCAAAGTTTCATTTTTTAAAAATAAAGCATTTACTTAAAATTCTTGAAATGCGTATTATTTATATCCACATTATTAATTGTACTTACCTTGCTTAAAACAGTACGACATATCCGTACATACATCAACGCTTTTTGCTCCTGCCCGCTTTGCTGTTATATCTCTCAGTCTATGCCACAAACAGCAACTGAAATATTTCCTGGCGCCACCTAGTGCCAGTAGATATCCGCCGTCGTAAATAGTAGCAACAGAACCGGAGTACAGATACCAAACTTGCCCATACAATGATATAACCTTTAACGTACAACGTTTCATAAACATTTTCAAAAGTGAATGTAATATATTTTTCCTTTTTATTACTATTTATATTATATATATATATATTTTAATTTAGCTATAGTTTTTAATATATAACAAATAATAATAAAAAAGGGGCAAATAAACTTAAATATTAACTCATTAATTATTAAACTACATAAAAATAATCCCTATTTAATTACATTATTAAAAAATAATTTAATTACACTGTGGCACATAAAAAAAATGTTTCAGTAGTTCATTCACTTGCTCCTAATTTTAATTATTAACTTTAGGGTTTTTTCCATTATTGTAATTTTTCATTTATTGGATGTCTATTGGATATGTTTTTTTTAAGACGAAACCGGTCGCCTAATTTCTCATTAGAACTTTGTGAGATCTGGACCATTTTTCCATTTCTACCTTTAATATAAATACTTTCTTAACTTAAAACTAAATAATTTACTTGGAAGAAACATTTTTCTGTCTTGGATTTTCTTGATTTTCTAACCCTAAGAAAATATTTATTTAATCCAAATAAAATTTCAAGGAAATTATTTTCTTATGTGTAGGAACATGAACACCTCATCGTACCCAAGAGTTAGACAGCAAAACCAGTTTGAAACTAAAGACTTTCACCTCCATCCTTACAAAGCTTTATTAACTCAGCAGCCCAAGTCACCAGAGCATGTACAATGGAGACAATTCGCTAATTGGGTGATGAGACACCAAACAATGAATGACAAGTTTTTTAAAAACATCATCTTTAGCAATGAAAATCATTTTAATTTGGATGGTTTTGTTAATAAGCAGAATCGTCAGATCTAGTGTTTACTGCGTATTGTGGACTGGAGATGTAATTGGACCATACTTTTTTAAGAATGACATTGGCCAAGCCTAAAATGTCAATGGAGTACCGTGACATGATATTCAAATTTTTGTGGAATCATTCGAACGATAGAGACCTCGAAGAAATGTGATTGTAACAGGCGACTAACTTATATATAACTTAGCGAAATAGCATGACCGCATGCTAATTTATTGGCTACAAACGCAGGGTACATTCAAAACATCTGTGTAATGTGACCACATCACAATGCTTACATGAAGATTTCTATTTACACCAAAACTGCGTTCATTCATTTTATAAACAGATAGTAATTAACTTTTTACTGATTTACTGAAAGGGAGGGACGCAGGTAGGAACAAAAAAATGTAAAAATAAGCTCATACGGCGTGAAACCTATAAGTACTTAACCTCGATACTTACACTGCCAACATTCTTTACAAAATTCAATTTTTGTTGTTCAAAACACTTGATCAATCATTCCTGGAGTTGCTGTTCTCGATGCTGAGTTGTAAGTGATCTTCCAAAGTCATATCACCAGTCATATAACTTATCTTCTTCTTCTTCTCCGTATTCCTTATGCCTTTTAAAGCGTCGGATCGAACTGCATATTACTTGTCTCCCTTATCCATGCTTTCCGTCCCTTCCGATCGCTTGCACATATTTTCATCTCACCCATGGTTTTTCCGTGCCCTGCACCAATTTCTTTTATTCCTTCAATCCATGTCTTTCTTGGTCTGCCCCGCTTTCTTCTCCCCATCCTACTTCAATCACCCTTCGCACCAGACTACTTTGATCCATTCTTGTTATGTGGCCAAACCAATTTAATTTTCTAGTTTGATTCTAATTATTTCTTGCTTTGTCATCTGTCTTATTTGTATGTTCCTTATTCTGTCGTATTTTGTTTTCCCGGCTATCCTTCTGAGGTATTTCATTTCCATAGTATTTATATGGTGGTGTCTTTCCAAGGGTTCCCAAGTCTTACTTGCATATAATATTGATTGCACAGCGATAGTATTGTATACCTTCGTTTTTGTGTTTATGTCTATTTCCTTTTTACTGAGTATTGTTGTTCAATGCATGGTATATATTTGTAGTCTTCTGTTTTCTTTTTGCTATTTCCAGATCAAGTTTTCCATCATTTGAGATGTTGCATCATTTACTTTTTTCTATATTTACTTCTATATTCAGTTGTTCTATTATTGACTGTATTTTTCTTTTACTCATCGGCATAAATCAGAGCATCCAGATTTATGGGAGTAAGGTTTTTTCAGTTTTTCTTCTAATGCTCTTCATAATTCTATCCATCAATATGATAAATAATAGTAGGCTCATACTATCCAATTGCTTCATTCCTCTATCCATTTGAAAAGTTCCTGATCTTAGCCCCCCAATCTGCACTATACCATTCACTTTCTGGTAGGTACTTCTTATTACATTTCTTAATTTGTTATTTACTTGCAACTCATGTAAGCATCTCCAAACTGATTTTCTCTCTATCATATCAAAAGCTGCCTTTAGGTCAATGAAAGCCAGGTAAAATCGTTTCCCACGGTCAATTACATTTCTTATAATACTTATATTGTCATTTGTTTATACTAAATGCAGCTTGCTGTTCCTCTAGTTTTCCTTCAATATTTTTCCTTATTTTTTTCTCTAAAATTCGGGTATAAATTTGAAATCCTACCGAGGATAGACAGATCGGTCTGAAATTCTCGCATTGTGTCGAATTAACTTTTTTATGTATAGGGAGGATTAGATTATTTTCCCAATCTTTGGGGATTTTTTCCGTTTTTCACGCTTCATTGCATATTCTATGCATCCATCTTATACCTTCCTTAGCCATCCATTTCATCATCTCTGGGGCGACATTATCTTACATCCTCTTCGATTACTTCATCCACTTCTTCAGCATCTTCATTTGGAGTTCCTTGTCTTTGTTTAAATTTGTCAGCATAGTAGCTTTCCCATATCTTTAATATTTCAGGTTTTCTTTGTTTATTTCTCCTACTTTATTCTTAATTCCTTTTATTTCTTTTCTTGCTCCGCCCTTCATGTTTCTTAGTCTATTCCAAAACTGCCTATTGTTGTTTTCGTAGTTCTCACCCAGTTCTCTGCCAAACTTTTTCTTTTTGCTTCCCTTATCATAATCTCTACTTCATTTCTAATTTCTATGTACTCCAGTCTATCTGTCTCCTCCTTCGTTTTATTGTACTTTTGCCAAGCTTGTTTCTTTCCTTTAATTTTCTCTTTAATTTCCTGTGTCCACCAGTCTGTTATTTTCTTTCCTGTGTTTATTTTTTTCTTTCCGCATGTAATCTCTGCCTTTTGAATGAGAATTTCTTTCAGTATTTTCCATCTTTCCTCTGCATTCCACTGGTCTTTTGTTTTTTCAATCTTGCTAAGTGCTTAGTATCAAATGTGGAACCTTTACATACATATAAATTGTAAGTAAAATCAATTAAACACATAATATAACACAATCACTTTCCTCTGCAAAACAATAGTTGGATTGATATCGTACAATGCCAATCAATAGAAAGACAACTGCGTAAATTCATACAAATTAAACGTAATCAATACAGCACCAATGTATTATAACACTTGTATACCGTACACTGTGGAGTGTCTACCTGAAAGGTCAGTTCAAACAATCTCCCATTGTGCTTCGCTAAAGAAAAATTAGAACCACTTCACACATAGACGCCGGATGAGTTAAAATCTATTTTAGAGCCTACTTAATGTTCGAGATTAATGACATCAACATATTCGTTCTCATATAAAGCAAATATTTTATTACCTCAACGAATATAATTATATTATTTCCCGACAAACACTAAAAACCGGGAGTAATTTTTTAAACAAATACGCGCTTCACGTGTATAGCATAGCTGAATGGTAAAGCGGAGACCCGTGTGAATTGTAAATAGTGGAAATGGAAAAATCGACGGCCTGGACCATATTATTGTATGCGTAAAATGCATATTACAATTGCTACTATATTTGTAATGTTTGACCTGTTTGTTGATGCAAATTTTACAAGTACATACATATATCTAACAACGTTGTTAACAAAAAATGAACTAGTATAAATAAGTAACTTATGGCAATTATAAAATGTTGCGACAAGGTTGGCAGCTAATGATGGCTATCTTTGGAATATTGGTCCAGCATTCACAAATATACCAGTAACAAGTATACCATAACAAAACCCTTAACATGTCAAATTTAAATGTCATTTCCCAATTGAAGTCCAGATGCTTATTTTATCCAAAAACGTTTCATACATTTTTACTAAACAGGTTTCTGCCCTATCATCGAACAGAAAGTTGGCGTTTTGTTTAAGTGTATGAGAATGTACAATAAAAGGATTCAAATTTTTACAGCATATTTTCAACGCCATCCTCAGAGCTGACTACTATCCTAACCAATGGAAATTTTCACAGATTATTCTGATACCAAAACCTGGAAAAAACCTGAAGAATTAAATTCGTATCGACCCATAAATTAGTTGCCGATCCTATCAAAGGTGTTTGAAAAGCTCCTGCTGAAACGGTTGATTCTAATTCTAGAAGTAAATAAACTCATCCCAGGCTGCCAATTAGGATTCAAAATAAAGCATGGGACAATTGAACAGATTCACAGTATAGTTAAAAAGATCTACCGCGCGCTGGGAAGAAAATCCTACATCTCAGCAGCCTTTTTGGACGTCAGTCAAGCATTCTATAAGGTCTGGCACGAAGGTCTACTCTATAAACTGAAGAAACAACTGCCACACCCTTTCTTTCCACTTCTAAATCCCACCTAATAGACAGTTACTTTCTGGTAAAACAGCAAGACGAATACACCCAACTGCATCCCATCAAAGCAGGTGTACTGCATGGAAGCGTACTGGGACCTGTCCTATACCTTACCCACACCGCAGACCTTCCATCTAGCAACAACACAGTAGTTGCTACTTTAGCAGACGACACCACAATCTTGGCCTTGCACTCTAACCCACCAAATCATTAGAAAATTTCCAAGCAAACCTAAATAAAATTGAAACCTGGCTAAAAGATTGACAAATTAGAGCAAAGTCAACACACCTAACTTTTACGACGAGATGAGACGAATGCCCACCAGTCACACTCAACGGCAAGCAACTAAGGAAGGCAAACGACACAAAATACTTAGGTATCCATCCTGATAGACGACTAACCTGGCAGGAGCAAATCTTTTGCAAAAGAAAACAACTTGGTATTAAATTTAGGCAAATGTACTGGCTGAGCGGTCGAAAGCGGTCTAAGCTAACGTTGGACAACAAATTGCTTCTATACAAGACGATCCTCAAACCGAACTGGACCTATGGCATTCACGCTAGCAACTCCAATCTTGCAATTCTCCAACGCTTTCAGAATAAAGTGTTAAGGACCATAGCAAACGCACCATGGTATGTTACATCCTCATCAATAGAAAAGGATCTCCAAATGCTTTCAGTCAAAGAAGAATAAACAAGCTACAATGCCAAATATAGTGAACGGGTAAATGCACATCCCAACACACTTGCGAAACGACTCCTCAACAACAGCAATGAACTGCGTCGGTTAAAACGATTTAAACCTGTTGACCTGCTTGGCAAATATAATGTTTAATAAAGATTTATTATTGTATTTAGTTTTAGTTTCAGTTACTACCCATAGTAAATTAGTGACTTGTAGCTGCTAAATAACGAAAGGAGATCCTTCACTGAAAGAAGCTCCTACACGTTACAAAGACATACAAATTACTTATTATTCAACATATGAATATATTGTAATTATAAATAGAGTTAATAAAAAAAAAATCCCATCTAAGACAGATATATGAAAAGTAAGCATTTAGCAGAGTACCATCAGAAGGTATAACAGTAAAATATAGCAGACTAGTAAACATTTTTGAATTGCCAATATCTAAACTTATGGTAAATATAACTCCTTCAAACAATTAAAAATGTACATGCAGTTGCAGAACGTTCCCCTTTTAGAAATACTTTGTTGTACCATTACTAACACATTTAAAAATAAGATTTCATTGAAATACAGTAACCAAAACAAAGAAATCATAATTCCAAACAAACAAAGTTCACAAAAGTAAAAAACTGTCGCTTCTAAATTGATTCGTTGGCTTGGTAAACTCATAATTAGAGTTAGTTACTTGATAAAAGTAGTAGTTATTTGTCAAAATAATAGATATACAGTTATAGATTTGCCAGAGACCCAAAGAACTAAGAAATTTTACGAAGTGATAGTACTCTTTGACATTTCTGTCAGCCTCGGGAAGCTCGCAAGCATATTTCAACCGGAAATGTACGCAATCACATTATGTACTCGGGAACTGTTGGAAACCTTGGTCGGAAAGGCCAGGATCTTTATAATAACTGACAGCCAAGCAGCTTTAAAGCATCTGGTGCGTCCGAAACAACTTCAGGAGTGGTACAGGAAGATATTCAGGTACTGGAATATATTCGGCAGAAGCAATATGCTAAAACTGGTATCGGTACCCTCCCACCAGTGCACTTCCGCTGATCGCTCCCGAGCGTTCCTTTATGATTCCTTTGGAGATGGTTAAGGCGGAGATTAAAAAACAAATACATCAGTGGCATGAAAAACATTGAAGGGAAGAACCAGGAAATGTACATTCGAATACTTTCCTGGTAGGATCCTCAAAAAAAATTGGAGAAACTGTTGGCCGTAAGCAAATTCGATGTTAAAATGTGAACAGACACCATAACTGATCACTGTCCACTGAAGAAGCGCGCAAACTGGGACCAATCTCTGAACCGGTAGGTACAGGATGCGGTGAAGGAAAGGAAGCTCCATTACACCTTATAAGCCTATGTGAAGCACACAGCAGCTTATAAGGTCATAAGACACAGCGGCTTAGTGACACGAAATGTAGTCTCAGAAAACTCTTAAATATATAGCCGAAGAAAATTCTGGAGCTTTTGAAGACTACGGAATTAAGAAATTGTTCAGAGGGTACACTCGCAGTGTAAGAAAGCGCTTTGAGACCACCTCATAATAATAATAATAATAATAGCACCTACAGATGCTGTGAACATGTTTGCAGATGAATTCGACGATGAGTCATCAGAAAAAGAAGAAGATCAAAACAACCCGAGACCGCAACGAGAAGATGAAGAGGGCAAAGAGCAAGATCTAGAAGCATTCAGTGAAGAAGAGAATAAGAAAGGTTGAATTATATTAATATCGTAAAGACTTGCTAAAATTTGTGCACAAAAAACAGAATCAATATTTACTTGTTCGTTGTATTGTCTAAAAGTTGTATTTGATGCGTTTTTCTCTGGGACATACTTAAATAGGATGAATTGGAATTTAAAAAATAGCCGCTATTTTGAAGTAGCCAATAAGACGTGTAGGTACAATGGATGTCGATATAGTAGTGACCAAGATAGACATATGTATGTGACGGATAATGTTGTTTGTATGAAACCTACGTGTTCTTTTATAATAATGTGCCGTTGACTAACTTTCAGTTGTGCCGTTTTATTTTCGAGTCGATAACATAAAAATAATAAATAATAATATTTATTGTCGAAAAAATCTTGAATGTACACCAGATTGTTAAGAAAAGTAAACATCTCTAATAGCAAAATGATTACTCTCTTTCTTCTGTGCTCCAAACTAAAAAAAAAATGTTTACAAAAAATTACTTACACTTACTTTAAAACTTTCTTTTGCACTTCTAGTGCTATGTGAGGCTGTTGCAATAAGCACATATCATATTTCATACACGTCCAGCTGTATAAATGGTATTACATTTGTCAGTAGTTAATTTTTTCACTTCTGTTGCTTTACATTCTATCATCAATGCTTATAAGCGACATCTTTTACGTAAGCTAGTAACGACCCAACCGTAGCAAGGAGCTGGGTTTCACTGAGACACCGGCGAACGTCGTCAAATATTTAACAAATGGACGCCGAAAATTTATCTTTTGTGTGTTTTAATGTTTAGTGAGTACTGTAAACGATACTCTTTACATTATCCCACGGGTAAATATCGTCTCCAAATATCGCGTCGCATACTCTACTGACTATTTAGTGCTTAATATAATGACAAACAAGCGTACGCTGGAAAATATACGCTTCGTATGCGTACGAGAAAGACAAAGCTATCTGTAACTTTCCTTATTGAAATCGCGAAATGTCAACCGTTCGTGGACAAATAAGCGTGTGATAATCAATCCCTGCGAGTAAATGGAGGCGTAATTTGATGTTCTACTCGAAGCTTCCAGCTTGAAATTTCAAATTGCCTGTGGGAAGTATAAATTCATCCAACCGTACACGCGTAATATAAGTGCGCTTAAACGATTGTATACATTCACAGTAAAAAAGATTTCATGAAAATTACTAGTAGTGCCAACGTAAATATTGAATGAAATTATATATCGAATCAAAGTCTTTTTGCGTAAAGGTGTAACGCATGAGTACCGATACGTATCGGTACCGTCTACCAACTTTGCCTATTCTCTATAAAAAAAAAATAATAAACCCTTTATTTCGATAACGACGTAACTAATGTACAATAAGTGTAAAAGACAAAAATTAACTTTAAGCCACAAGACATCATAATCTTTGGGGGCTGGTATCAAGAGAAAGGTTCAAAAGAACCATTACCTGCTCTTCCATCAACTCCACACATATTCGTGAACATTCAGTGTTAAAGGAAACATGCCTATATTTAGAGTATTTCGATACGTCTACATTCTTGTAAATATTAAGACATGAACGTAGCACGAAGTACGTTGACCATAAGGTAGTAGACTTCTTTGTTTTGCTTTATATTTGAAAATATGCCAATCAAATGTTTCCAATTACTGTTTTAACATTATTCTGTGTATAACTGGTATAGAAATGTTAATTTTTATATACTTCACGAGATTTACTAACTGGTAAAATACCAAGCTGAGATGGTAATTATAAATTTAAATATAAATAAAATACAGAGTTTACCTATCCTAGGTTAGAATTTCTTACGAGGAATGTTTGCATTTTGTGAACCGTAACGCGATGGCCATAGCGATCGGTAATTTTCTTAACTTTATTATTGTTACTTTTGATAAGCTTCAATCAGGGTAGTACTCAGACCCAATTTTGTTACGCACATATATTTTTTCTATGAAATATCGATATGCATTTTTTTTTTTATTTTGTAATCATACTCTATGTGTAACATTAAAAGAGTTTACTCCTTCTCATTATTACGTAAAATTTGTGGAGTTTATTTTTTTTTAACAGAATTCAAATTTTCCTTTTCCCTATTTGATTTTTGATCACCATCTCGTGGATTCCTGTTTACCCCGATCGCCTGAAAAGGTTATTTCAAACAGGTAGTGCCTTCATAAAATTAAATTGTCTTGGTGAGTGTATTGACCCACTCCCTCGCCGATGAGCAGGCTGGCACCCTGAATGAAGGATTCGCTATTTATTAAAATATTAAATTACGGGGGGAAATTGTTTGCGTATCCTTTCGTTATTTTTGTTTCTTTTTTATTTGTTTTTTTTTTTGCAATTTCAGGGCGCTAAAATGTAGCACACTAATGCATGCTATTATTTGTTTTCTACCTTCTTGCTAAGTAATATCATTTGTGATTTACAGTTTGTCAGTAAGTCTACCTGTAAAGGTGAAAATGTTACGTTTATGCGAAAAAGAATGAATTGAATTACTGATCACAGTGGGGTGTGATGATAGGTTGCGATGTCACGAAGAAGCGTGCGCATTCTTTAACAGTGAACATCCCGTGAGATGTCCAATATCTCGTTCCACGGTGAGCAAACTTGTTGCAAAACTTCATGAAACGGATTGTGTTAAAGATTTGCCAGTCTGGTCGTTCCTCATTAAATAGAAATGAACAGGTAAACATTTTATTAGAGACAATTCACACTGGACTCAGCAAGTCAACACTCAGCGATCTCAAAAAATTAATGCTTGGGCAGGAATTATAGGCCATCAAAGTATTTGCCCTTATTTCTTTGAAGAAAATCTTACTGCTGAGTCGTATTTAAACTTTCTTCAAAAGGAATTACTGCCGGGCTTAGCTGTCATATTTCCAAATGAAAATAATAACATTCCAAGAGACAATCTATGGTTTCAGCAGGACGGCGCATCTTCACATTTCAGTGTATCAGTTCGTCGCTGGTTTGATGATACTTTTCATAATAGGTGAAGGCCGCAGGGGAGCTATTGAATGGCCACCTAGATCTCCCGATTTGACGCCATTGAACTTCTTCTTGTGGGGCCACTTAAAAAGTAAGGTGTACATGAAGCGGCCTAATGCAATAGACGATTTGAAAACAACGATACGAGCCGAAATTTCTTATCTATGGACGACAATTTCAAGACCTATTATAAAAATTTTAGTTTAACTTTAATGGTAATGGTTTTTTTAATGTTTTTCAAATGTATTATCAGTACCATTCGCACAGTTTATAAAAATAAAAAGTTATTAATTTCCTCTGATAATTGTTAATTTTTTTGCAACAAGTGCCTCGTCGTCGTAATCTTTAATAAACACAGATTTTAGTGACGTAAACAAATGCATACGGTTTCATTTAAAAAATAGTGACAAGGTCACTGCGTTGTTATGACAACCGAAATTACTTTAAAATAAAGCATTTTCAATCTATTATCTCACATATTTCTGCATTTTTCTTTATTATGGACAAAAACTCTTATTTTGAATTTTTCGCGTTACCTTATCATAACCCTGTATAATTACAATGACACATTTTTGAATTTAAACGATGTCAATATAATGCATTTCTATTCAATGTCAATGTTGGTCAATGTGACCAACCTTCATATAGCAGAAGCTTAAATGTCCCCAACAGCTGTCATAAAATTCATAATAAAAATACATATTTTAAGTCATAGAAATACAAAATAGAAAAAATAATATAGAAAACTCGTTTCAAAAGGCATTTTGTCGCATTTGTCCCTTTTCGAAATTTCACGGGCGACAAAATGCCATCTTATAAAATATTTAAAATATTTACTTTTTTCAACAACTTATGTGTTACGCAATGACATTATTTAAAGAAAGAATCTATAAGGTGAAGCAATAAACACTACTACCGTTTTTAATTAGTTTATTAGTCCACTTCACTTCACCTCACCTCACTCCATACTAAAAGAAATTGACGTAACTTCCCATTGGAATACATTAACGTACACATCTACCCAGACAACAAATCAATGAACAATAGGAAAAATATTCAGTATAGAAGAAATTGTTCCAATGAACCGACGTAATCAGAATCAAAATGTACTCATAGCGCGAACATATGCTGCATTTTCTAAACCATTGAAACGAAAACGATTACGCGCTAAGAACGACAGTAGAACAATGCAATCAGTAGTCCAACTCGGTATCTGCCAGTCACTTTTATGTAATTCATATTTACGATTCGAATTTCATATGTATGCTATGTTGTGAATGAAAACCCACACAACTCACCAATAAGGTAAATCGTCAACGAAAATGTCATGAGTGAAACTCACATATGATAATGCTACTAATTGTAGCTGGCTCGTACTTGCGCAACGCAAGACGTTAGAATGAGAAAAAATCTCGCTTTAACACATGTTGTAATCTCGTTATTTGCAGCTACAAATCGTACATGCATTGGTTTTGGCTTGGATCGTGTAATGCATGCATGTGTTTGAGTGTATTTTTCATTATAACACTTCGACTTACAACGTGAACATAAACTTTTATAGTTTATTAAGTGACTACGATGATGATTCATTTCTATTTTTTATTCCAATGATTTAGATGTCCAATATGACATACTATATATAGTTGTTTCTTTTCTCCATCAACGCAGTCATAAATATTCACTATTTAATTACTAACCTATTCGATTTTATTTTCCTTATATGTATGTACATAGAAAATAGCACTCAATAAAATTATAATAATCATTCTGTTATATTTGCAATTATGAGATTATGATTCAGTATGTTGTTACGATTACAATGTCAGAGAAATAGGTTTTAAGTAATATTAAACTAAAGTCTTTTTAGAACGTTTTTAGAACATCTCATATTTATATATACAAGTGTTGTGGTAAGGGTTTTAGTGAACTGTTTCAGTGTTCCAGTGCCACAGATTTAGAGTACCCGATATTTTGTTTTTCAATATAGGTCTACACCGGCGGCTCCCAACCTTTCTTTTCTTGCGAACCCCTTCTAAACACCGGAGTAAATTGGCGAACCCCCTGTGTAGTCAGTAGCAACAGTAAATAAAATAATAAAACTGGATATTTATTAGAACTTATTTTCCATACTGAATAATAGTTCATATTAAAAAACTTAATCATATAACATTTGCAGACAAACATTAATAAAACTAGTGTGATAGCTTAACCTACAAAAAAATTATATGCAGTGCGGACCTAAAGTGTTTCCCTCTCCCCATGCTAACTTTTGAATGACAGAAGCTAGCGTTTTTAGAAAAAATATGTCGTTTTTTATTTTTTGTGAAATAAGTTTTGCCGTTATCAGCAGTTCAATTGAGTTTCCGGTATCCCCGAAAACGACGTCAACTTTCTTATTTTAAATAGAACATCCTGTATATTTTTACGTTTCTGAAAAGGTAATTGAAAGGCAAATCCAACGATACCACATATATTATACTTTAATTTAAGAAATATGACAATATGCAGCAATAAAGGTTTTGGTAATCCGTTTTTGTTATGACGCAAGGTTGGCTAGGAAAGAGCACCAAATTGTTCCTTATGACGCCAGACTGATCTAAAGAGCTCGTTGCTAAGCAAAGTAATCATGACAATTGCCAAACTCTCATATCTCAATTCCAAAAGCGAAAATTATTTTTGTTATTTATTGTTATTATAACCTGTATTATTGTTTCTTCTTCATTCTATCGAACTTTATTGCATAATAAAAACAAACAACAAGAATTATTTACGCCTTTGGAATTGAGATTTGACAGTTTGGCAATTGTTATAATTACTTTGCTTAGTAACCAACTCTTCAGAGCAGTTTGATGTCACAAGAAATAATTTGGCGCTCTTCCCTAACCAACTTTGCCTAACAACAAAAACAGATTACCAAAAGCTTTATTGCTGCATATCGTCATATTTCTTAAGTTAAAGTATAACATATGTGGTATCTTTGGATTGGCCTTTCGACTACCTTTCCAGAAATGTAAAAATACACAGGCTATTCTATTTAAAGTAAGAAAGTTGACGTCTCAGTCTCAAAATCCATGGCAGTACCTGCACTTTATTCACTTCAGTGAATCTCTATCAACTTGATAATTTTTGCTAATTTACCAAAATAATTTTAATCCGTATTTTGGGTTATACTAAAAATATTCAGGTTCATACCTGAACTACATATATTATCGGAATATTTGTGTTTATTTTTTGGTTTGATATGAAGATCTTGGCCTTTGCCTAAGGATTATTTTAAGTGCCTTAACTTCAAAATTATTATATTTAATTTTGATACTAAAAACTAATAATGATCATTTCATTTTAGTGAAGAAGTTCGAGTTACTCCTAACAACTTAGTTGAATTTGAGTGATTAATTATTATTAATCATTCAAATTTTATTTTATTTTTCCAAGGGTATTTTGTTGGAAATCTGTAAATTTGTTTAGGAATTAATTTTCCTTTGGATAATGTGAACCAAAATTTTATTTAGTTTTACCTAAATTTCTATACGTTCCACATCGCACAAAACATTTAAAACACAAAAAGTCCTACTGTTGAGAATGAAAATCCATGAATTTCTGAAACATATGTTCCGAATTTATTAAATATTTTGCGTGACGCGGTGTATACCTTTAGTATTTGCCAGTAACATTTTAATACTAAAGCGCTTTCCGATTCAATATGTGAAGCAAACTCTACGAGGGTGGTTCTAAAAGTGCGTGCAAAATCAGGCCATGGCGCCACTGGTGCGTATCGAGGTTATTGTCAGCATCTCTAGGAGGAACTCATACCAAATTTCAGCCATATTGGTTCATTACTCTATGTACGGTCTTCGCTTGAAACGACGCTTGAAAAGTTGAGTAATTTTCAAAAACTGTAAGAAGAAGAGTTCTTCTGTTGATAACACAGTACTGCATGAAAAGCAAATCGCCTCAGGAGACTAAAAAGAAGCTAGATAAACATTATGATGAATCTATACTTTCGACTCGAACAGTTTATGAGTTGTTTTAAAATTTTTGAAAGGGCCATCTGAGCACAAATGAAGCTGAACCTTCTGGACGCCCTATTCAGGCCATTTTTCCAGAAGTCATTGATCAAATCCATGATCTGATGATGGATGATAGAAGAGTGAAGATCCGTGAGATTGCTAATGCTATGAGCGTCTCGCGTAAACGAGTACATAATATTTTGCATTAACATTTGAACATGAGAAAACTGTCCGCAAGATGGGTGCTGCGATTACTCACAAGGACGATTTGCAGCTGTTTCAGTAGAATCTACAGGACCTTCGGAGACATTTCCACACCGTGGACGAGACGTGAATACAGAAAACAGTCAAAACAATGGGATCTTCGCAAAAGGGTAAAACTATTACAGGTGCATATTATGCATCGCGATAAGTCCGCTCGAAAACCGAGTTGCAAGAAAAATGTTCACGATATTTCCACAAAAGGTCCTTTTCAATCACGACAACGCACCAGCTCATTCCTCTGGACTTGTGGTCGCCAAATTGATGGAGTTGGGATTTCAACTCGTTCCACATCTCCCTAGTCTCCAGATTTGGCTACCAATATGAAAAAATGCCTGGCGGGAATGAGATTTTATTCAAACGAGGTTGTAATTGAAGGGTTGGATGCAAGAACCAGACCGCTCCAGTTTAACAAATTTGTGGGAAATCAAAAAGAAGTGTTTGTGTCTTGAAATTGAAATTTTTGGCCTTCATTATTTTTTATATTATTCTCCTTGAAAAAAGGAGCAAATTTTTCTATGTAGTTTAAAATCATCTCTTGTATAAGGTCTTTAACGAAAAATTTCTTACTGGTATTTTATATCATTTTAGGAGCAAGAACCAGACATGTCCAAGAGCTACCTTACTCTTGCAGAAAACAAAAAGTGAAGCAGCTCCAAATAAATAGGTAGCGCCCGTACTTTTAATAGGAACTGACTGTTTCTTGCAACAAACAATCCACCTAGCTTTTCTGCGTCATATCAAATACAAATACCAATTTTGAAAAAAAAATGGAACTGCCTTGTTATTGCACCCATCCCTTCAATTGCGAAAACGAATGCCGGAATTTGAGAAATGCTATTATTCGGAAGATGGAAATTGAAAAATGAAAATGTTTTTTTCCGAAAAATTAACTATTTTTTATTTCTGCACGAAATTTTCAAATCACCCTCGTATTTCTAATGAAAACTCATCGTCAGCGGACTGTAAACGGGCAGGAGTATGTGGATAATAACCCGGAATTTAGATTAAATGTAGCTTGTGTGTATGGGCGACCTTCCCGGAAAATTTAACTGCAATACGCAACTAGGGAATTGCTATCCAGGAACACAATATTCAATCTTCGGAACTGTAATTTTCAAATAAGGTTAGTTATCCACAAGGATCGATTCCAAATAGACAAAGCTCAGCTAGTTCTTCCCTCTATTTTTTTTTTAGTGTGATGTGGTACGGCCCAACAGGGTGTATACGCTTAAATGTATTAATTTCTACAAATAAAAGAATATCTTTACTGCTCGGGAATTTCTTTAAAATATATAGCTATATAATTTCAACCTGTTTTGAATCTTTACGGTTGATGAAGTAATATTAAAAGAATCAGTTTTTTCACATAACTTTGCAGCAATGTTTTTTCTTTATCGTAACGCTGTTAAATTTATCAAACATTTGCTATCAACAATAGGCAATAAAACATGATGACATTTATTTCTGATTTGAATAAAGTAATGTCTATCAATAAATATGCAGGTATTTATTTTAATTAGGTCCACTACTAAAGCGCTAATTGCGATTTACATACAGGTTGCTACTACTCTGCATACGTTTATCTCACTCAACTATCTATAATATAAAGTTAATTAATTCAGGTACCACAATATAACAGCTAAACTAGTAGGATTGTAATAAATAAACAAATAAACCTTCAAAATGTTAAATTAAAGTAAATAAATTCAGCCTTGGTTCCAAATACCTCTTTAATTTGTTTAAATGCTCGTATTTAAGGCGTGTACAATCTAAACATATTTCAGTTTAGCATTATCGTTTCAGCTACTGCAACAAGAACTTTAAATACATAGGAACAAGTGAATACTAGTATGGATGGGACCTCTACAGAAGGTTGTTGGTAGTTGGTTTCATTATTATTTAATTACCTCTGGCAGGTTAAGCCATCAGTCGAACTGCGACCCTCACAGAAAAGTGGAGCATTACGTGCTTCTCACTTCTGTAGAGGTCGATATAGCTATTAATTTCGACAATTTCAATTATTAGAGTATCTTTAATTAAATGCTCTCATCCATACTAGTATTCAATATCTTTGTATATATACGACAATTTCAAATACATCTACCAACCTCCAGATAGGTGCGCTGATGAGCCGTTAGTCGGCGAAACGCGCGCCCGTGCATGGTGGTTGTTGGTAATTGATTTCATTATTATATAGGAACAAGTATTATATAACTTGCTTTGTTGCTTCAGTTCGACACAAACTTTGAAAGCCAATCCCCTCTACGAAATTTTATTTCCCATAATTCCACTCAAAACACAGGAATTTAACGTGTAATTTTCTTAATAAATTACTACTATGTATTTTCAACAACTCTCTCAAAAACCATACTATAGATTTTAATAACATGAATTTAGAACTGACGCACGCCATTTAATCCAATTTCGCTTAAATTTAAGCATTCAGTTTTGGCAATGATTTCGAGCCTCACCAACGCGTCCGGGGTTGAGCTCATGGCCTTGCTTCACTATCGGGGCTGTAAGGAGATCGACCGACATCGTCGCCATAGCAACCGTTGTACCTGTTGCTCGCAACGTCACAGTAACGAACGTCACTAGCGCAATAATTTTAGTGTTATCAGCGTCACAACTTATCATGTGATTAGGTGAATAAATTGTAAAGCCAACGGAGCTGCAAAATTGACAAACAAACAGGCGAGAATTTGCGCAAACCGGAAGATACACGATTTTGTTTAGTCAATGAAAAACGTCAAACGGCGTTGAATGAGACCTGTGACGGTTTTGCAGTTTTGGTATGTTATTTCGAGCTATTTCAAGTTTAAAAAAAAAACTGTTTGGTAGACAGATGTTCCAACTAAATGGTATTCTTTATGGAAAATAAATGTTTAGCATTCATAAAATCGTTTTATACGTAAATTCGGCTTTACCTTTATTATAATATTAACGTTTCAAGTGCATGATACCATAAGTTAAGATAGTGGACAGCAGTCATGTTCTAGGCTTGGACCAGGTAGGAATTTCGAAAAAGTGTAATGGTTTTCAGAGAAAATCCAGATTTTAATAGAAAACATTAATGAAATTAAAATTATATTCCTCCATTATTATCCTGAAACAAATTTTATCATTTTGTTTAAATATCTTTCTCAATTAGCTGACAACTTAAGAATCTACGACCTTAAAAAGAGGAAATGACGGAAAATGAAACGGAATGATGAAGCGGAATAGGCACTACCAGTATTAATTACAAAAGTAATATCGCATACACAAAACCGCAATAATTGCTTGCATCCATTACCATCAATCTCAATATCAACGAGTATCTAATTTGGTTTAACGCTGTTGGTCTATATCTATTGTTATGTTATGTTCAACGTTGTATCTACGACAACAACTTCTCTCAGTTGTCACTTCGGTACTGACTAAATGTCAGTCTGGCCACTCGTTGGTAACTAAATATCCCTCTTGCGGGGATAATTGGAAATTTCTTCATTACCATCCCCCCTCAGCCAACCGTCTTTGCAGCGAGGACATTATATATAATTTATAAGTCCAGATAATGACGAGTGTGAGGTATCATGGACAAATCTACTCGTTAGTTGATTTTTCTATTCACTTATTTCGTCCAAATTAATGTAAAAATCATCTGGAATAAGCAACAGCATAAATTGCAAAGTACAACAGATAATATTTAATCAATTAATTCTTTATCTGAAAGGTTTCTGTAAATTAGCAGTGGATTTTCTCTTTTAAAGCTTGTTGGTGACAGTTCGGACCACAGAATTATCAACATACTGTCACTGCATTCGTTCTCGTATGCTAATATCATTTGATTGAAAGTCATCGAAAAGTTAGTTTCTATTTGGGTTAAATTATCAAAATTGGCTGTGAAATGAAACAATCGCCGGTCTTTCGCAATTTAAAATAAAAGAAAGATGAACGACGCCAGACATTTTCATCAATCTTTATTCGGCTTTGGTTGAATCAAAGTTTGTCTTAAATCCAATCCCAATATAAGTGTTCGTTTGTGTATTCAAAGTCTTTATTAGAAAAGAGAAAAGGGTTGAATATCCAGAGCAGGCAGTTCCTGTGGTGGGTATATAAACAGAGGGTTTATATACATTGGCATCGTTCGAAAGTTTCAAGGTTAGTTAATTTTCAAATCTTAAAATTCGTTAATTTAATTTTACTGAGTTGGAAATTCATTCAAAAATTGCCGTAAAGGTATCTAGGGATACCCCCGAACCTACAAGAATCATTTATTCGAGTTAAATTAGAAAATTTAACAAGATTTGAGAAAAACCCCCGAGAAAGATATTTCACTATATTATGCAACTGCAAGTTTCACATCTAGAAAGTCACTTTTGTTAATTATGGATTACCAGTCACACTCGCCATTGCAGGTAACATGGAATATTCCATATTTGCACTCGCAGCTTTTGCTGAACCTAGGTCGACAGTTTAAATGGAACTACCGTAATTACTTCATCACCGGGTAGAAGAAAACTATCAAATTAACCACATCATTGCTAAACGAGGAAACTAGATTTAAAAATAAAACAAATTAAGTTTTATTAAAGTGCCTAACAGATATAAATCAAGTTTAGTTATTTCATTAATGATGGTATTCCACAGCGTGTCCCCGGATTAACGCATGGATAGGTAAGGCAGACAGAAAATTAATAAGTTGAAATTTCATCTTTTGAGGTTCAGCCATGCTTGAATAGTAAGTAATTTACGCCATAATTTTATTGCCGAAAAATCAAATATATCTTAGAAATTTCCTAAGTATATCTTAGGAATCTTTCCAATTAGTAAAATGTATTTCTATAGGAGATGCGATAATAGCGTTATTAAAAAACAATGTTCAGAGTAATAAATTATGCTATCTAGTGCGTAAGTACTTGAAACCCCAAAGATAAAATTAACTCAATAATTTCCTGTCTGCCTTACCTATCCATGCGTTAATCTAGGGACACACTGTATATTACCACACATTTTTTACTCACTTTGCTCTGTGTAAATGCCATATACATGATCGTGGATACAACTTAAAGAAACCGGCCTATTTTCTCTTTAAAAAAATGTTAAGCCGACTATACACTCGTAACCAATCACCTGTAGCTATTTAAAAAAATTGTTGGCAAAAGCTACATAGCACCACGCCTTGTACACAATGTAATATTATTCTTTACTCCTCTGAGCTAGAGTAATTTTTGCTTTTGATAAATCAAAAGTTCTTTGGTACTTTCCTTAAGATATGGATGTATGTGTGTGTGATATTGTACTATATCCTACCAAAGCTCTGCTAGTATTTTTAAATCCTGTCCGATGTCTTTGCTATTCTTGATGAATTCTTTTTGCTTTAGAGCACAAAAGAATTCAGCCACTGAAAGTAATACTGGCTGTTTCCTCAGCTACTTCTTTGGATATCTTGTAAACCATTTTATTTCTTTCAACTCCCCACTGGATTGCAACTTTGCTTACGTCTTTGGCCATTAAGCCAAATAGAGGTAATTAGAGGTAACTTTACTTGAAGTACATAAAGACACCTTTCGCATAACTTTATTTATATTGCTACCTACACTACAACTGACTTGTACATGTGTTATCTCATTTACATCGTCGTTATTCACATCGTCTGCTGTCGCAGCATCTATCTGACATCCGGCGTACTGGTTGATGATCTAGATCTAGATCTTTTGTCAATGGAACTTACCTTAACAATAGCCTCCTGTTTGCAAAATTCCTCAGCATAATTGATCTACTTAAAAACAGAGAGAAGATATGAGCACCAAAGTTTCACTGCTAGCTACACTATTGTCTTGTTTAAAAAGTGTTGTATTTTCCTACCAACTACAGAAAAATTAACATTACAAAGACACAACTATACAATATGATATAAAAATGTGATAAAAATTACAATAAAGCAAACTAACTAAATGAGTCATTTGAACTACTGCTTCCAAACCATTCAACTGAAGTTTGGAGGCATTTTTGGAACCCTTTCCTTTCCATTCACGAATCGTCCAAAATGTCCTATTCATTTCTGCTCTACTTAATTCATATAAAATTCCTGAGCTAAGAAAATTCTTCCCATGACTCCTTCAAATTTCATGAAGTATTCCATTCATCTCCGAGTTCCTAAGTCAGAAAAACTTCTTTCTTGGTTGATCAAAACTTAATAAGGTATACGTGACATCACTCCCGTACTTAATTCAGACGGAATTCCTGAACCAGGAATACCTCTTCCTTCCGCTCCACTCGAACTAGACTGGACTAGCATTATATATAAATCTCTATTTGAAAATATTAATTTATAGGCGATACTCACCTAAGTATAGACAGATACAAATTGAAATCCATTCGTTTTGCTACTAGAAAGCTACAACTCTTTTCAATCTAACCTTTTTTCAAGTCTTCATTTCACTGAAATGCTTCCAAGTTGTGAAAAGATAATTCAAAAGTAAATAACGGAGTAAAAATTAAATTAACTTTCAAGATTATTGATATTGATACGAGTATAAATACTGTACTATCAAAGCTGTGTAGCTGTTCTAGAGCAAGTACGTAGTGCTACATCTCCTTGTTATGGATACTACATAAAACCTTCAACATGAAAAGATATGTCTCTGCAGCAATACGGTATAATTGCAACGACTTCCATTTCCGGGAAAAGCAACTGAAAAACAAGGAGCTCGCATGGTATTCCGCGAATTCGTATCCACCCCGCTAGGTACATTGGCGCTAGTTCTAAAGGTTAAAGGGTGATTGCGGCAGTTGCCTAGTCAATAGCAATGTTATAGCGCAGAAAGGCTGTATCACTGAAATGCTCGCCATCAAATCTAATGAGACACAGGAGTTGAATAATGAAATGAGATTACCTTCGCGCGGCATTGCCGGCGCAATTTCAGCCTTTAAAAGCACACAATGCGGTCAAAGTTCACAGCGTTCATGACCTATGGATAACGACGTCTTCCCACACATAGGTTGCGTATGAATGCAAGTGTGAGTTTTCACGCTTCCATAATTTATGAAAAGGGTTGCATCCTAACAACTTTTCCATGAACATGTACACCCTGGGGGAAGTGTATACAACACGTGTTTTATATAATACGTTTATGAACGACCGCATTGATGCGTCCTCAACGTGCATATTTATAAACTCGTTAATATTAAATGACATTTTTTTACCTATGGTCAGAGGCGGATCACCCGCAAGGCAAACTAGGCACGTGCCTAGCGGCCCCGGATCTCAGGGGGCCCCGGCTCATTTAAGGTTATATACCTAATATAGATTTATTTTCACAATAAAATATCTTCTTCTTAGGCCCCCTCCTGGATTTTTGAAAATAAGCGTATTTTATCAGTTAATTTTTAAAATTCTAACGAATTATTGGCTCATCATTAACTTATTTTGTATTTAATAGTAAAAAATTTATTCCAAATAGTTATAAACTATAATAACTATAAAGCGCTATTCCAAATAGTTATAAACCATAAATAATTCTAACTATAGTATTCACTATTCCAAATAGTTATAAAAATTTTATTATTTCGTAATCGAAAAGGAAACAATTTCAAAAATTTCGTACCGGAGAAGTTTAGAAGTCGAGCGCAGTATCTCGAATAGCGTGGAACAGTGTAGAAAGTTCCAGTGCCGTCTCGATCGATTTTGTCCGCGTATATTTAAGCGCGACGCGCTGCTCACCGCTCAGTCTACACACGACAGCGATATACGTAATACAGATATTAGTAAGCTACCAAACCGCTCGCTATTCAGTGATCGTGAAATATTACTCTGACTTGTGCACTTCAACTATATTTCCAAATTTGACAATCAGACACGTGAATTTATAAAAATAAGTTTTATTATTATTACTAAACAATAAACTTATTTAAATACCTACTCGAGCACAAAATAAGCTGACTTAAAGTTTGAGACTTGTGTCCATGCTTGTTCGGATACGTCAAAGTTAATTTCATCCCATCTCTTCAAGAAGTGTTCATGGGTGGCAGTTCTGATCTTTTTATAAAGCGCAAACACAGACGATCGAATGAAGTATTCTGGACCGTGTATCATCATGCCAGAACAGCTTCTTCATTTTCAAGGCTTTTGTCCCTTCAGTTACATTACGTTGATGTTGCTTGTTTCAGAGACTAAGGATGGAGTTCCGTGGCAGTCTAGTGGCAAGTTCAATGCTGGTACTACTTGCTTGGTGTCAGAAAACAGGTTAATGTTTCTGCCCACAATCATAAGGTCAAATCATATTGGTTTTATTTAAAAATAAAAACACTGTGTAGTGACATTTCCGTACTTTGTTGGTGATATCTGTAATGTTTTTCTAGTGCTGTATAAGCGATAAAACCTTTTCTCAAATTATAAAATCTGTGGCGTCTGCTGCTTTGTATGTTTTGTTTGTGAGTTACACTTTGTAAAAGAAGATATTATTTATTTTTCAACAGCTACAGATTCAAGGACCGGTGAAGCTATAGCTGTAAGTTTAAAAAATCCTAGGTTTAAAAAAGATGCTATTCCAACTCAATTCCCTAACTGTCCGTTGTATTTGACAAAAAACGTGAAGATGTTATTGTTCAAATAGTTTTATATTCTTACGTTATATTTAACAAAATTATTTTTTAACGCGAGGAGATATTTTTAAATGTGTGTAATAAACGTTCTGTTTTAATACAAGCTATTTGGATACTGATATTGTAAATGTCATATTCACAGCAGTAAACATATTGCAACAATTATAATAACTTGTTCTACAAATACTCTACCTAAAAATTGTTGTGGGAAAAGTAATGATAGATTAGGTAAAACACCACATAATAGGAAAAATAGATTAGGTAAAACACCACATAATAGGAAAAATAGATTAGGTAAAACACCACATAATAGGAAATTTAAGACCCTGGTTAAATGGCACGTTTGTAAATGTTCTCGTGAAATTGAACAAAATTTCGAATAAAATTGCAACTACTGTATCATTTCAACCTCAGTTCCGTCCAGATACATGTACAGTTAGAAATAATAATAATTAGTCGATTAAATATCCACCACAAATACATCTTTCACGAAAACGGTGCTCGGTTACGTGTTTGGTTTTTGCTTTGAAATTTCGTTTTCCAAAATAAAATCGAATGCGAAGAAGGGCTTAGTTGACGACTGGCATCCTTTTTAAACCGGAAGCCCTTCGAAACTTAAAAAAAAGAAATGCAAAAGACGATTCTTTTACCGCTTATGGTGATACATCACCTGAACAGCGTGACGTCATCGAAAAACGCTGAGGCCTTGCAGTCTCGGCGGTAACGGTGTTGTTAGGGTCAACGCCTCGACTTCTGCGTGAAAAACGGTAGTTTTCCAGCAAGCAATCTGTTATTTTATAAACCTTGGTACTGGTATATAAAAACGAATGAAATTGTCATCTTTATATCCTGTTATAATTAATTCTGGTAATAACTTGTATGTTACTAAGTTGCTTCTGTATCTATCGCCCTCTTGTAGTAGAAGTAATAGGAACTAACACATAACCATGATTAGGAAATAAAAGTAACAATATAATGGTAGGCAACTTACAAGCAAAAGGATCTATTTGATATTAGAAATTAGAATTTTACAAACAAAAGTCGAATTTGAATCAAGAATTTGTCTTTAATTTCAAGTAGTTGCCGCATTCTTTGCTTTATCAAATAATCTGTTAATATAGCGAATACTGCTTAGCGAGCTGTGGACTCGATCAAATAACGGAATATAACCTATGCTACCACGCCTTTATGCGGATGAAACTTCCAGGAATTTCCGCACTGACCAGCGCCGCCGTCGGTATAGAAGTTTTCAACGTGGATAATATGGTATCCACAAGGAATACGTAATTGAGACGTTTCTTGTCGGAGAAATATACATTTGTATGAACAATAAATACGATTTACAAATTATGAAACCTTTTATTGCTTTAGTGTTCAACAAAATTCATTTTCTTTATTTAAGAAAAATGTTTTACACCAATTGAGAAGTGCTTGCAGCAAGCTCACAATAAAATCCCAAGATAATTCCATAAAGACTACAGTATATCGTTCAGTAAAGTAAAATTTTTGCGTCTTAGATTATATAATTTTCGATTTTGCCTAAGACGTAGTATACTTTTAGCAACTTTCCTAATTGCATTCAGTGCAGCGATTACAACAAAGGCGAAAATTTATTTTAACATCTAAACAGTTCTTTTTAAGTAGCTTATCCTCTCTAAATAATATAATATTGTGAATCAAAACAAAAATGTATTTATCCACCTACAATAAAAGAGGTAGCAATAAACGAAAAAGAACATTGTTAATAAACAAAACCTTAAAACTATGCGTACACAAAAAATGTTATAATTACTTCCACAATTGTAGCAAATATCATTACAAATAGTTGTTGAAGCCGTGACTCGGACAGTTTATAGCAATTCGTGAAACAATGTTGTAGAAAATAAGAGCGACGTAAAACTTGCAACGTTTGCTACAATAAGCTTGCATATTTTTCAACAAGGGCGCAAGTGTATGTATGGTACTTATTGAAATACGATGGTGTATGAAATATAAACGGGACTGATTTTATTAAAAATTCCGGAGGGCTTCTAGATCTGGAAGGCGTTAATTCGCAGGTAGCCTGTACCGTTAGGGAGAGGGAAGACCGACCGCAACTCTCTGGGTCCCTTTAGTATCAAAAGAAACCATAAGTGAGATAGAAGTGCATGTTTCCGTGGAGCATCGGATCAAGTTTTTGGCCAAGGAGGGGGTGAACTCAATTGAAATTTTGTGGCGATTACAGACACAGTTCGGGGATAACGGGTGGTACATTCGAAAGGGAGGGGCTAGGTGATCACAGTCGGCGTCGTTCGATTCAGGAGAGCTTACCGTTCGTTACGATGGTTATCTGGACGAGAGAACATCGAGCGTTCGCAGTTGAGGAGTGTCTAAAATCGGACGAGTCTGTTATTGTCGTGCAGCGGCACTTTCGTCAACGTTTCAATATTGGTCGTAACGGTTTAGTTCCAAAACGCGACACAATTAACAAATGGGTACAAAATTTTAGATTGACGGCATCGGCAATGAATCCGAAACCTCGAGGTCGCCCCCGAAGTGTCAGGACACCAGCCTCTGTAGAAAGGGTGAGACAAGCAGTAAATCAAAGTCCAGGGCGCTCTGAGTGGAAACGGGCTGCAACACTCCGAATGAGTAGTCGAACACTTCGCAGAATTTTACACCAAGATCTGCACTTTCACCCCTATAAGCTTATAGTTGTCCAGCAGCTGAATGAGGGAGATTTTACACAACACCAGCAGCTCGCTGAAAGAATGCAAATGATTTTTGCTGATGAAAATGAACCAGTAATAATGATGAGCGATGAGGCTCATTTTCATGTGAGCGGTTCTGTTAACAAACAGAATTATCGATATTGGGCAGTAGAAAACCTCCGTGAACTGCATCAACTCCCACTTCACAGTGAGAAAGTCACGGTTTGGTACGCTCTGAGCCGTTTTGGAGTGATCGGATCTTATTTTTTTGAAGATGCAAGAGGGGCAACTGTAACTGTAACCTCCGAGCGATATGTTTTCATGTTGGAAAACTTTTTGATCCCAGAATTACAACGACGAAGAATTAACACAATAAATGTTTGGTTCCAACAAAATGGTGCGACAGCACATACAGCGAGAGCCTCAATGGAAGTTGTGCTCCGCATTTTTCCTGAACACGTAATCTCCCGTTTCGGTGATGTGCCATGGCCACCTCGTTCCCCTGATCTCACACCTGCTGATTATTTTTTATGGGGACACCTAAAGGCGAAGGTCTACATCGATAAGACTAGAAATCTGCAATAGTTAAAAAAGCCATCACGGCACAAGTTAGAACAATTGACATCAACTTGTGTGAAAGGGTGATGCGGAACTTTGAGGAACGAGTACAGCAGTCCATTGCAGAAAACGGACGTCATCTGCCTGACACAATTTTCAGAACATAATATAACTGTTTCATTGTTAAATGGTAACATCTAAACTTTCATTTTTCGTAATTTTTTGAAGTTAAAAAATACCTGAGTTTTTCTCATTTAAAAAACGCCCTCCCATTCTGCCCCACCCTGTACTACCTTTTGTGAATTTTCGCTAGTTTTAAAGCATATTTTACTACAATAAAATTACTCTAATATTTTAAAGAAAATTACTCTCTAACGATAGCGCAGCTTTCTACAAGTACGTGAATTTTCAATACAAATCATACCTACAATGTGGTTGCAATTATCTTCAGCGGATCTTTTTCTGTGTAATATGAAATGAATTTGTTAAAAATCAGCTACAAAGTCTTGTAGCTTTGAAATGATGTCCCTAGCACAATAAATAGTATTAGAAATTACGTATATCATGTAGCACCCTTATTTTGTGGTGATGGCCCCACCGGGTATATAGGCTATTAAGCTTGCCATAACCTCGGGAGACCTTTAGTGTATAAATGGTGTGGATAAAGTGATTGATGGCTTTGTTACCATCACTCCTTTGCCGACCCTGGAAAAGCTCAAACGCCTAGCTCCTCAACTCTGCCAGTCAGTATCCAAGCCCTCTTACTACTAGGCTACCGAACGATTATTACACAAGTTATTGCTGAATAGTGCTTTGCTAATATCGTATTTACTTGAGAAACTCTGAAGAACACAACAGCGGTATAACAAAGTATATGCTTCTTTGTACAAGATTGTGTAATGGTCATAGCGTAAAAAACTATTGCCCTGTTTACAATTTATGCTTATTCCTTTAACCCACAGAAGTATTAGTTATTAATGAATACATTCTTGGTAAGCATAACGCACTGCTACTTCCATATTATCTAAAAAAAGTGCTAACCTGAGTATTTCAACTTCTAAAAAGCTCAACATTTACGTGACTTACATGAATATGTAAGTCGGTTCAAGCTATAAATAACTTAAGTTGCTTTTTTCACGAAACCTTTCTTTTTTAATTGGCATGGCGTGATAGTTTATGTATTTTCTAGCTTCGCCGTCAAAGTAACCGTACACAAATTCATGTAGGTCAAGGGAGTTCTATTTCGGGGCGTGTAAATCAGCTCCCTTTGGTGCCGTTAAAGGATATTTTCGCCCACGCAATACAGCTAGCTAGTTTATCGCCAAAAGTCCGCCGAGACGTTGCGTGACGTCAGCGAACCGAACAGCCTTACGTCAGTTTTATTGATCGGTGACGTCAGCGCGTCCCGTCGCCCGGGCAACGGGAGCTTTTGCAGATTTATGAATGAAAAATTGACCGGCGAACCTAGACACTGACACTGAAGGTAAGATTCCATTCACCTGAAAAGTGAAACTTTATGATTCGATCAATTTACTATTACGCACCTCTTATCGACCTATTACCACACAGATATTTCTATCATGGGCAAATTTACTCCTATCCAAAGAATTAACTCCGCTAAAATCGTCGGGGAAAGATTAACGGTTTTCTTAACTATGGAAATTTTACTCCGGAAATATCTTTGATTGTTTGAAATTTTCGTGTTAATTTCGCATGTTAATGGATTTATGCGAATGAATTTTTTACGTCAAATAGAAAAAACCAATGTAAAATTATAAGTGGGTAGAAATTCTACTTGTGCAGGTAAAATTCATGTGCTGTTTTAGGGTCACAAAATTGTCTAAAAACGATACAAGAATTTTCCCAAAAACTTTTTAAAATGAACAACAGAGCTGGTAAAGCACTCTGATAATGTGCTTCGATGTGGTGCTTGAAGCACGTTTAGGTCTTCAAGCACTGTGCTTCTATCACTTTTAAAAGAATATAATTGGTACTTGATATTTGAAATGCTTTGTTTAAGCACTTGTTCAGTTATTTTTAAAGTACCTGTTTAATTGAAGCACTTGTAAAGTAGCTGAAGTACTTGTAAAATAACTCAAGCCCTATTTTTAGTATTTAATTTACTTTTACGTGCACCACTTTGTGACGTGCTTGGAGCACTTTTAGCAGTGCTCCAAGTACTTTAAGGGTTTCAAATGCTTTGCAATGAGTACTTTGCACCTGATATCTCTATTGTCAATACTTGGTACTTCAAATACTGTATTTGGTAATTCAAGCACATTTGTATATGGAAGTAAAGTACTCTGGCTCGGTGTTTGGTTTTGAAGTACTTTACTAAAATGGCCTAGTCAGTTCTGAATTACAACAGGTAGAGGAGACGGAAAGAAAAGATAAACGAATAGAAAATATAGTGAGAGATTACTACAACAGCAACACAAATTTGACTAAGGAAAGTAAATATCTTCAAGCAGTAATGTACAAACCAATGCTGAATTGCAGATGAGAATCTTGGACATTAGGAAGTCAAGAAAAAAGTAGGATCAGGGAAATTAAATGGAAACGAACAAATAAGAGGACCAAGAACACCAGACAAATTTTAAATGAGGGACGCTTAGATACACGTAAGAAGAAAAAGAGGCACGCCAAGGACGAAATCATATTAGGGAAAAATATTGAAAAATAAAGGGATAACATGGCAAGAAGCAAGACTAATAGCAAGTGGCATAAGTTTGTTGATGATTGAGGAGTTTACTTGGGATTTGTAATCCCAACGATTAGTATGTCAAAGTATTCTATTAATATATGAATAATAAACAGAATGAAGCTGGTTTACTTCCTTTTGATATGCCTCTTTTCTTTATTTTTGCGCATTTGAAATTGTAATTTATACAAAATCATTTCACCAAACGTATGAGTAACCTACATGCAAGGTTTTTGAAATCTAATATCACAGTGGTACATATTGCCAACCTATTATCTTCTTTTAAAAACAAAGCAACATCCAGTGCCTCTTTAGTCTTCTCCATAAAAGCAATACCCGGATTTCTGGATGACGCAGATTACAATTTGTGTTGTGTATTCATCTTTATGAAAATAGAAAACTTTCAGTGTTCAAATGTAACCGAACTATTCTTCATGTCAAACAATGACATCATAAGTTGATCAATTTCACTTTGTCAAATTTGTTTGCTTTACGCACGGTATACTTCAGTTTACTATCTGCATCTTTGTTCATTAGTTTTTATTTCGAAATCTACAATAATAGTAATCTCTGATTGCCTCTAATTTGTAATTTGAAAGGATTGTATATTACGTTTTGAAGCTTTTTATTCTCCTTCGCACTGTCTTCTTTACTATTACTCCTATTACTTATTGAAGGTTATATGTTGGTTTAAAAATTTGACAAGCTGCTTTCGGGCATTTTGGTTTAATGACGTCATTGGTAAGCTAAACTTTCTAAACCGGAGTTTGCTGCAGACATGGCCTTTCCGAAGGCCAAATAAGGATGACTGGCAGCTAGCTAAACGGGCAATAACATACGACAGGATTACCTGGACAATCGACTCGTTTGAGGCCTATAAGTCATCCGGACCTGACGAGATTTTTCCTGCTTTGTTACAGCAAGGTAAAGATGCAATAGCACCAGTGCTTTGCGGAATTTATAGAGCCAGTCTGGCGCTAGGTTACATACCATCCGTCTGGAATAGGGCTAAGGTCATGTTTATTCCAAAACCTGGATGATGCTCATACGCCGAGGCAAAGGCATACAGGCCAATAACCTTATCATCCTTCATCTTGAAGACCATGGAAAAACTGCTTGAAAAGTATGTCAGGGAAATCTCTCTAATAGAAAGGCCATTACATCCCAACCAGCATGCCTACTAAGCATGTAAATCATGTGAAAGTGCCTTGCATCAGCTCGCGTCGCGGGTGGAGGCATCCCTAAACAATCAAGAAATTGCATTAGCTGCGTTTCTTGACATAGAAGGTGCGTTTGATAACACCTCATTTGCATCACTATTACAGGCTGTGAACAGCCATGGAGTAGACAACACTGTCTGTAGATGGGTTGGAGCCATGCTCCATGGTACAAAAGTAGAGGCAGCACTGGCAGGTGAGACGATGTAGGTGTCTGTCGCCAGAGGATGCTCGCAGGGAGGGGTATTATCACCTCTATTGTGGGATATGCTGATAGACGAACTGCTGATCTTGCTAAACAATGCTGGCTACTATACACAGGGATATGCTGATGACATTGTAATACTCACCAGTGGGAGAAACGCCAGCATAATCTCAGAACTAATGCAAAGAGCATTAAAAATGGTAGAAGTATGGTGCAAGAAGGAGAACCTTAGAGTAAATCCTGGAAAAATTGCACTTGTACCCTTCACCAAGAGAAGGAAGTTGGACGGTTTAAGGTAGCCGATTCTTTGCAACGAGGTAGTACAGATCAGTCAGGAGACTAAGTTCTTAGGTGTAACCTTGGACTCTAAACTGAACTGGAGCTCACATTTACAAAAAATGACCGACAAATGTAAGAGGGTGTTAATGACAACCCGTAGAACAGTTGGGAAAACATGGGGACTCAAACCACATATGACGTACTGGCTGCCTGGTTTGGTGGTCTAAGATCACACAGAAGCATGCGATAACTAGTCTCTCGAAAATTCAGAGTCTGACATGTCTATGTATAACAGGAGCTATTAAAAGCACTCCAACAGCTGCTATGGAAACCATGCTAAACCTACCTCCTCTTGAGATTTATATCAAGGGAGAAGCTAGGATGGGGGCATACAGACTGAAAAATACTAGCAACTGGAGATCCCACAGTGGATCTGGGCATACCAGAATAGAAGCAATAGTAACAAACCCTATCTATGATATGGGTAGTGATACAACAATCTCCAGGATCTCCTATGACAAACCTTTCAAAGTTTTCTTGAATTGGGAAGAATGGAGGGATGGGGAGGGGAGAAAACCAAGGACACTAGTCTGGTACACAGATGGGTCCAAAACGGGCACTACATCTGGCGTTGGTGTATATGAGGAAAACCAGGGATACAAAGTATGTGTATCACTTGGGCGATACACCACGGTATTTCAAACAGAAATATATGCTATACAAACCTGCGCGTGGGAGAGTCTGCGTCGGCGACCGCAGGGTGAGACGATTTGCATTCTCTCTGACAGTCAGGCAGCCTTAAAGGCACTAGCATCTTATCGCATAACCTCCAAACTAGTATGGGAGTGCCTGCAAACACTAATGGCTCTGTCTAAACACAACAAGGTCACACTGGTGTGGGTGCCAGGGCACAGGAACATAGCGGGCAATGAAATTGCAGACCACCTAACGAGGGAAGGTTCAAAAATGAATTATATAGGCCCTGAACCGGGTCTAGGTATTACCAAGAGTGCAGTGCGTGGTGCAATTAATGAGTGGATTATAACACAACACCAATTAAATTGGAAACATGCAGCTGGACAAAAACACAGCAAACGGATGATGGGAAGACCGACATCTGACTGCTGACCTGCTTGAATTAAGCAAGTTACAGCTTAAGGCAGCAACATGTCTATTAACAGTACATGGCTGTTTGAGAGGCCACTTCCATAAGATGGGGATCTACAAAGATGAGCCCTTATGTAGACTTTGCAATGAGGAGGAGGAAACAGCCCCTCATATTATTTTCGAATGTGCAGCGTTAGCTCAACGCAGATTCGCTACGCGTAGCACAATTGAACTACCAATGGAGAAAGATTTACTACATAGGCTCTTAAACCTGATTGCGGGAACTAACCTGTTCAAGTAAAACAAAACCGAAGCAGGAATAATACAATAAGCTACTAAGCTTCAGTGTTAAGGACGTAAAGACCAGTCCTGCTCTGGTATAAAAATCAATCAATCAATCAAATCAATTGCTGCGGACAACTTTGTTTATGTCACCAAAAAATAACTTTTGTTGTATCTACGGTGAGTGATTGTCAACACTGCGAAGTGACACAAGAAATGACGTATTGTTGTCTATAACAATTATTATTCAATTGCCAACTTAATTTGCTTGTGTACAATACTGTTGAACTGCATTTCATAATGAAGTATAGGAAATGTTTGCCAATGAAGTTGTGAAATCTTGCCACATCTTATATATTCGCCAGATCTATTCCCAATAGATTATTACCTTGTCGCTGAGCTTAAATCATCTAAGAAAAGAAAAACATCAGAAAGTAAGATTTCTTTCAAAACAGGAAACTTACACAAGGATTTTCAACTTGAAAACTACCTAAGCTTTCGGTTCCTCATTCACCAGCGCCATATCTATCCCGCACCAATACGCATATCGGTACATGCGGATCTGCACGATTTTGTGAATGAACGCTAGAAGCAATGCGTAAACTTGACAATCAAAAATCCTACTTTCTCGCTCGTCCGCATGAAGCGCCGCAATTCTATCCTTGTTTAAACGCGCAGAACCGGAGGAATCAATACTTCGATTTTGTTTAGCTTCTCGCGAATTACGCAATATTTTATGCATTGGTAAAATCTGTGCGGAAGAAGCGAAAAGCTCACAGGTCGTATAGAATACGAATGTTATTGATTATCAAGGTAAAATACGGCATGAAAACTAAAAGTATGTCTCTGATAACACTAGCATTATATGTAATAATATGTAAGTATTTTTCTTTCAATAAATTCATTTTAATACCTACATTGTAAGAACTTCCCAACTCGGCCCGACACATTTGTCAGCCTGGTCCGACCCGACAAGCTTATCAACCCGACCCGCCCTGATACGTTTGTCAGCGTGACAGACTCGTTTAGCCCAACTTGCCCATTTCGTCCAACAAGGACCTGCTGAAATCTGTGCGGTCCCACTTTAAAGAATTCATTTAAACAAAATTAATTTCATTTATATTGCACTGTTCTCATTTTTTTGTAAATTCACCATTTTATTTGTTTTAATTTCTCCTGAATTCATATATTCATTTAAAATATTAATGTGTACGTATTTAATACAAAAACTTTCAAATTCTTCTGATATTCACATATAATAAAATCACCCGCATACAAAAGAAAAACCCATGTAAAATTCTATAAAATTGAATATCTCTACCTTCGACGGAGCTACTACCAGCGTTTACGCCGGAAATCCCAAGGTTAGGCGCGAACGGACGCTGCGCAGAGAATCACCGCAGTAAAAGAGAAAGCATAATAGGTACCAATATGCATTATAAGAACACATCATACTTCGTCGAAGAACTGGCCTATACGTCGAGAATGTATTACGCTCATGGCACTTCACTATGATATGCGTACTACAATACCTATACACCGCACGATACGTGGTTCTCCTCTCTGTCACTTCTATAGAGCACAGTAGCACGAAGCATACATACTGTAGCAAATACTAGCACGAGAAAGTAGCCGAGTTCGGCTATTTTTGCTATTGTCTTCTCGAACAGACGTTCAGGCTCCGAGAATTAGGGTTTGATGATGAAGACACGTTTAGGGAACAAATTGCCTCATGTTCGCACCAGGTGCATTTATACAGATACACCTAGAAATACGTACACAAAATATGTACCTACACAATAAATAATTAAACCAAGTTATTTCTTATATTATATACAATACAACGAATATGTGATACATCTGTGAAGGAAACTTCACATTTTGTATATGATATAACGGGAACTGTTTTTTCAATAGATTTATTTTTCATACATACGTGCTATTCAATTTCGAGAGCAACTGAATAAACGAGAAAATAGGCTAGTATTTTATACATCTAAGTAGGACCAGGAGCAAATCGTACAACAATACTGTTTTAGTTTAACGAATTATATTTCTTCGCATGAAATTATCGATAATCAATTTATGATGGGTTTATTTCAAAATTTGAAAACATTACAACATTATTCCGTGAACTTTACACCTAGTATCATCGTAATTGTCTTCTGAGGCAACTAATGCTAGCGAACATATTGACTTAATAATAAAACATAATAGAAAGCAGCATATAAGAATTCTGCTGCCTTAAATGTGAAATATTTGTCCATACAAGTGGGCATATGAATTATATTCTATTTTTTATATTTTTTGGTATGAAGTTATGAATATACGAGGGTGTATGAAATATAAACGGGACTGATTTTCTTAAAAATTTCGGAGGGCTTCTAGACCTGAAAGGCGTTAATGCGCAGGTAGCCTGTACCGTTAAGGAGAGGGAAGACCGACCGCAACTCTCTCGGGTTCCTTTAGCATCAAAAGAAACCATGGGCGAGAAAAAAGTGCATGTCTCCGTGGAGCAGCGGATTATTATTAAGTTTTTGGCCAAAGAGGGGGTGAACTCAACCGAAAGTTTGCGGCGATTACAGACACAGTTCGGGGACAACATCCCGTCAAGATCCCGTGTGTTTGCATGGCACAAAAAATTTTCTGGAGGGCGTGAAATGGTCGAGAACAAGAGCCATGATCGCCGCCCAAGGACAAGTGTGACCGAGGCTAACATCGAGGCGGTCCGAAATCTCATAGAGAGAAATCAATATTATCGTGAAGTACTGGATGCCGCGAAATTGTAATTTCGAAGGAAAAGGAAGAAGCAATCAGCCAGAAGTGTCATTCTTCTGCATGATAATGCCAGGGATGGATGCAATAGGATGGGAAACGCTGGAACATCCACCCTATAGTCCAAACTTGTCACCTTGTGACTTCCATCCTTTTTGGACCCCTCAAAGAAGCGTTTGGAGGCCAGCGTTTCGACGACAACGAAGCGGTGGAAACGTTTGTGCTCCAATGGCTACACGAACGTCCGAAGAGTTTTTACGATGATGGAAGAAAAAAGCTCCAAATCCGATGGGAAAAATGTATTTCTAGGGCAGGAGAGTATGTAGAAAAATAATATTTGCAAGCTTAGTTAAATAAAGTTAGATTTTTTTAAAAAACGGGTCCCATTTATATTTGATACACCCTCGTACTTAACTTACATATTATCAAATTTAAAAGTAAATACTAACGAATTTATACTTACCTTATATATACTTACCTACGTCTTTTCAAAATTAATGTTTGGCAAGAATAAATTTGAACTTTAAAATTAATAGGGACTTTTTATGGTACTAGCCAGTAACAAAACCAGATAAATAACATTACCCAAACGAGAGTTAATTGTCTTATCCAAAAATTCATTTCGATCAACTCACCCGACAACATTTAAATTGGAGCAGAGAAAAGCAGTAACGCAATATCATGTTTGGGAATCCATGACGTCCCTAAGATGGTTGAACGGAGACGTGAAGAAAGGTGTAAGCTTCAATTTTGCGTTAAATAACCTATTCAGCGAATTACCGAAGTTATAGTACAGGAAACCATTATCCATCGGTAGGTCCCTCTGGTGCTAATCATCCTCCTTCACCCTGATCTGTTTCCTCACTTTCAGAGGCTAGAGAATCTCATTTTTCAACAGAACAATACGTGCTCTTATATGACAAGACTTGTTCTTCTTTGAAGACACACATTTCAATGTTTCCCTAATAGAAGTCGCATGGAACAATATCGGTAGAAAGATAATATCACAAGCTTCAGAAGCCATTTATTGAAATCCATGCCACATCGTATCAATGAGTCTTTGTCTAAATCTCTAAATAACAATGGAACACCAACATATTATTAATAAATTGCGTCTTTTATTTCTTCGAGAATTCCTTTACTGTAGCAATTTTGTCCAATTACTATACTTTAATGCATTTTTTATGGTCAAAATACTTTTTTCAAATTTTATATCGCGTGTTAGGTGAATTACATAGATCCTCCGTGTTTTGTTACATTTATTCGTAATCATACCATTACAGAACATTGTTATTCGGTTTTTAAGCATGTACATCGTACAATAGTTAATGTATAAATAAAATAGATAAAAATATAAATATAAATAAAAGTATAAAATGTGTATATACATATGTATAAATAAAAAAAATGCGATAAAATAAAACAAGTGTAAAAACAAATAGGACTAAAACATGTAGAACAAACAATCAAACAAGTAGACTAGGCGTTATTTGGCAATAAAGTCTGAAATATCGTAGCACTCTCTATCAATTAATATTTCCTTCACTCTCTTCTTAAAATTATTGAATGGAAGATGTTTAAGTTCGTTTGGCAATTCGTTATACAGCTTACTTCCCCAATAGTCGATTGCCTTTTGCGACGTTGTTAGTCGATGATATGGTGTTAATGCATTTCGCGTTCTTGTTGGGTAATTATGGTATACTCCATTTAAGGTGAATGATTCCTTGTTGCAATGAACAAAGTTTACCGCTGACATGGTAAATACTCTTGCCAACGTAAGTATTCTTTGGGTCTTAAAAAATGTTCTGCAGCTTTCTCCGTACTCCAAATTACACAGGAATCTCATAGCTTTTTTTTGGAGTACGAATATTCTCTGCGTTTTCGTCGTCATTCCCCAGAAGAGGATATCGTAGCACAGGTGAGAGTGGAAAATGGAAAAATATGCCGTTTTTGCTGCTTCATGAGTGGCTACATGCTTCAATCTCTTAATCACAAAGAGAGCAGAAGCCAGTTTGCCAGCCAGTCCATCTATATGTTGGCTCCACTTTAAATTTACGTCGATTGTGACGCCCAAGAAGTTCACCGCCTGATTCCTATTGTTGTACACGGTGGAGAAGGTAAGATTTTGTTTTTTATTTGTTAATTTTCAGTTTATTTGCAGCGAACCAATTTCCAGCATCTGCGGTCACTTTCTCAGAAATACAATGAAGTTCCACTGGATCTCTTGCATGCACTAGCAGTGAGGTATCATCTGCATACAAGCAAATCTTGGCCTCCTTTATGTTTGATGGAAGATCATTCATATACACAATGAAGAGCAGAGGGCCGAGAATAGAACTCTGAGGTACACCAGCCCCAATGGTCTTAACCTTTGATTGGATATTGTTCGATTCAGTTAATTGTGCTCTGCCAGTCAGGTAAGATCGCAACAATTGTAGAGGTCTACTCCTTATCCCGTAATATTGAAGCTTATTCAGTAGGATGTCATGATTGACAGAATCGAAAGCTGTTTTACACCTCATAGCATAATAATAAACAAAAGCAAAAATCTGCTGTTCTAAGTTCAAAGGCTTTCAAGAAAATTGATAAAAGGATTTGGTATTTTTGGAGAAATATTATGGATCAACACATGTGAATGAAGATATATGACCCGTACGCTGTAACAACTTTGAGGGATTAATTCTGCAATTTTGTTTACGATATCGCATAAGTAGTTGCCTGAATCTAGGCGCTTTCAAGCCAAAAATTCCTGTTATATCACACAGAAACGTGAATATTAAAAATTATTTTTACGTAGTTATATAACATATTGTATGTCGATAGAAAAAAATATATTTCACCTCAGAGCTTTTATATAACTAAGGGTATTTGGTGAAAAGGTCAGTCTTACTACCTTACAGTTATTAAGAAAAGTAGTAAGTTGCCAGCGTGCAAACAAATTTTCAAGACATATTGGCTAAATTTCAAATAAAGAAATCCCGATTCATTGACTAGTAGTGACATCTACACAGTAATGAAAAAGCTATACGTTGATTTCTTTGAAAACGTAATAATTGTTACTCTCATGGTTTGGTTGGCATATAGAATTCGTATGGATATTTTCATTAAATCTTTTAGTTTCATTCTTAGCTTAACATTCTTTCTCCTTTTTCCTCAGGATATATTTTAATCCGAAATATAACATATTTCTTCTGTGTGTCTTAATTAATAATATTATATGGTTATAAGGTTATAAGAAAGTACTTTATATAATTGTAATAACAAAACGGCGTTGAAAATAATACATGCCGATTGCAGAAAGAAGTAATGATGCTTTTAAATCCCTGACAAAAGTTAATGCATTTAGTGCCGTTAATAGTTACGGAAATTTAAAATGATTACCACAAACATCATATGAATACAGAAAACAAGAACAAGAATGACCTATTCACCGAATGCTCTTCCAAAAAATCATTTGTCTATACTCGACAACGCTCATCAATCCATTTGAAACATTAGCATTATATCCGCTTTCATAATTTAAATTGACAATCTGACACTTCCTGTGATTCCGCTGCAGAAGTAGGTTGAGCTCTTTGTATGAATCTGGGCGTCACAGCATACAACTCGATGCTTAGCCAACTTTGCTTAAAAACAAAAACAGATTATTTAAACTAGGTAATATATTGTTGTGATATTTATTTACCTTTGTTAAGAAGTGTTGTCTTTTGACAATTGAACCACTTTTAGTTCCTTATTTTTACGAGGCGTAGCAGTATTGATGAGCTCTTCCCTCTATATTCCCCTAGTTTGATTTTTTTTCTTCGTCCTACACATGAAAACAAGAAGCATTTTCGTTAAAAAATGAGTAAGCAACAGCTAAAGTTACAAACCAATTTTGCTATCGAAAATTCTGATTATATTTCTTTAAAGCAGAAATATGTAATTCCATCGTATTTGGATAGGCATTTTGCTATTCCTACACCGTTTTGAATTTAAATCATCTTTATCATTAATTGATTGGTTTTCTACCAGAGCAGGATTGGTCTTTGCATCCCTATCACTGAAGCTTAATAGCCTATTGTATTATTCCTGCATCGGTTTCGTTTTACTTAAACAGGTTAGTTCCCTCGATCAGGTTTAAGAGCCTACATAGTGAATCTTTCTCCATTGGTAGTTCAATTGCGCTGCACATTCGAAAATAATATGAGGGGCTCTTTCCTCCTCCTCATTGCAAAGTCTACATAAAGGTTCATCTTTGTAGATCCCCATCTTATGCAAGTGGCCTCTCAAACAGCCATGTCCTCTCAGTAGACATGTTGCTGCCCTAGAATAGAATAGAATATAGAATAGAATATTATTTATTTATATTAACATAAAAATGTATATAAATCGTCACCAAAAAAAAAACAAAATGAAATCAAAATCAGGCAAATAAACATAGTTTACAATATACAGTCCCTGGCCATATTACTTGAAACATGTCATAAATCAACCCTTTTACCTGGAAATTCCCATGCTATTATAGTGATATTCTTTTGCTTTGAATCCGATCGTTTATAGGGGAACTAGATTATTGTATCAATAAATAAAATACCAGAGAAATGATATTTAGAAGAGTAAAGTACGTATATATAAATATTTCAGTTATCAACTTAGATTTAGTAAGTTCACAGTTTAGGGAATGCATCGATATTTTTAAAAATATTTCGTCATAACCGTATGGAAGCTAAGTTGTGGAGTATCGTTAAGTGTTTTGTGTTGATATATTGTTATTGCAAAGGTAAAATTGTTATTCTATCTCTCTCTTATTAATTAATTATTTGGAATTTGAAAAAAATTGAAATATTTGGGGTTTTTTGTAGAAGATGCGCGGGAAAGATTTAACAAGTGAACAACAAACCGCTATACAAGCTCTTCTATAATCAAAAAACATTCACAACGTGAAATTGCAAAATTACAGAAAGTATCTCCTTCTTCTGTATCGCATTTAGCTAGAAATTTAAACGAAGGAGCTAGCACATCGACACAAAGACGGGCAAAGTGCGTTCGGAAAAGAAAAACTTCGAGAGATCTGACCGTGAAATTGTTCATCAGGCTTTGAGCAAGAGATTTGTTACAATTAAAATGATTCAAAAAAATTTACAAGAGAGAGGAATAGAGATTTCGAGCAGAACTGTCAGGCGCCTATTGCGCGAAAATCGCCTAATGAGCCGAAGACCTGTAAAAAAGCCGCGTTTAACAAAAAAAAATAAATCCGCTCGTTTCAACTTTGCGAGAGAATATCGACACACACAGACGAGAATTGGAAAAAGGTGAATAACTTAACAACATAAATTTTACTGAATTAATGTTTGCATTATTTAATAGGTTTTCTTTAGTGACGAGTGCTCGATCTGTGTGTTAGTGCAGCGAGCACAATTTGTTCGTAGACGACCTGGCGAACGTTTCACAAAGTCCACGATTTTTCGAACTATAAAACACCCTCCGCAGGTAATGATTTGGGAAGTGATTTGTGGAGACGGATCCGGTCCTTTGCATTTTGTACAAGGTGCAATGTGTCAAGAGCAGTACATAAATGTGTTAAAAAACACATTATTACTGTATTTTAAGCCAGGACGTCGCATACCGATAGGGTGTATATTTATGCAAGATAATGCTCCTTGCCATGTGGCAAAAAAAGTTAAAAAATTCTTTGAGGACAATCACATACCTCTTTTACGTTGGCCCGGAAATTCACCGGACCTCATCCCATCGAGAACGTATGGAATCGACTAAAAAGTAAGGTATACGAAAGAGAAAACCCTACAAAGGAAATATTAATGAAGAATATAAAGGATGTATGGGAGAACGATGAAGATATAAAAGAGACAATCATATCTTGCATTGAAAGTATGCCCCGAAGAATTAAGGGTGGGTTATGGACTAAATATTAATTACTTATTTAATATTTACATATGTTACATAATTTTACAATATATTTTATAAATAAAAAATATAATACATGTATAGTTTATATTTTATTATGAAGAAACTACAAAATATTCAGTGTTTCAAGTAATTTGTCCAGGGACTGTAGAAATAAACTTAAATACAATAAAAATAAAACTGAAGAAAAAATTAACAAAAATTATACGCTAAGAATTAAGAAACTCTGGAATTGAGTAAAATACGTATTGCAGGAGGTCGTCTTTTATTGTTTTCCTGAAAGCTTTGTAACTTCCAACGTTTTTTTAAATCGGCGAGCAGTTTGTTGTAAATTCTCATACCAAGATTTAGGGGTCCCGTGCTTGTTACAAGAAGAGTGGTCGTAGGGTAGGTGTTCTCTTATTCTAGTGTTGTAGAAGTGAACTTCATGGTTACGTAAATGAGTATGCCCATTAGCAAATATGAAAGAAGCTGCCTCGAGAATATATATGCACCGCAAGGGAAGGATATCTATGTAACTTCTGAAAGAGCGGTTTGCATGAGTCTCTGAAGTATGCGCCTACAACACCACGGATAACTGCTGTTTGTGCTATAAAGACGTTGTATGCTTCAGGTGATGATCCCCACAGTAAGATTCCGTACTGCAGTCGTGATTGTATCTCAGCGTAGTACAAAGAAATTAGGGTGCAAATTGATACTTGTGAACGCAAGCAGCGGAATAAGTCAGCCTTGCTAGATATTTTATTTGCTAGGACGCTGCAATGTTCTTTCCATACAAGGGTGGATTGAAGACTTACTCCTAAGGATTTCACTGTGTCTCGCTGCTGTAATATTTCTCCGCCCATTTCTAGATCATCAGAGCTAACATTTCGCTGTCTTGTGTGAAAAGTCATAAACGTTGTTTTCTCTGCACTTAAGACTAATTTATTTCGCACAAACCAGTCGTATAGAGTCTCCAGCAAATGTAAGGTTCGGATTCGTGTTTCAATTATTTAATATCAAAATTTAAAATTTCAAAAATAAATTGAAGCTTAAGTAACTGTCGGTTACAGATTACGATAGACTCTTGTTTGAAATTCCATACTCCGTTTTAACCTTAGGATGCATGGGTGTTCGGATATACAGATTAACATTTCTCGGGTCTCCCAGGCCAGGTTGTTTTTTTACTCTGTTAAAAATATATAAGAACATGAAATATATTTAAATCATTTATTTGTGCGTGTAAAATTCTTAAATAATTAAACAAAACCTCTAACTAAAAATTACAGCTCCTATAAATGTAAATACATGTTAAAAAGTAGCAATTTTACAAATTCTTACACTATGTTCATTGCACACATTAGTGCGACACTTTTCACAAACTAACTACAATTTATTAAATTTCTTGGTATTTTCGGATTTTTTGACCTCCTTATCATATGCGGTATTACCAATTGCTCCACTAATTCCTTAAAAAATAGTCGTCTAGCGTATGTTATATTCCTATGATAAACAGGTTTCAACATTGAAAATATAATAAATGCATTTAGTGCTGCAATATCGATCAAGCGTTTTTTTGTGGATCGAAATGTTTCAAAGTGGCTGCACGAGCGTAACAAAAAGAGGGAGCTGGACGGCCGTCAACCTCGACCACCGACGACAACATTCAGCAAGCTCGAGGGATGGTTACAGCAAATACGTGAGTTACCATAGGTGAGGTTGCATCTTTTTTAAACATCAGCCACGGTTCTGCCTATCAAATTATCCACGATGAACTCAAATTTCGTAAAGTGTGTGGACAATGGGTACCACGAATGCTTACCGCAGAAAACAAAACCAAACGTTTGGACATCTGCGAACGCTCACTGGATCGCTTCAACGCGGAAGGCAACGTATTTTTAAGCAGAATAGTGACCGTTGATGAAACGTGGGTTCATCACTTCAAGCCCGAATCGAAACGCCAGAGTATGGAATGGAAACACCCAGGATCCCCTAGCACGAAAAAATTCAAGACCTCGCCATCGGCTGGGAAGGTGATGTTAACCGTGTTTTGGGACGAAAAAGGGCCTACACTGGACGACTACTTGGACAGGGGGACTACCATAAATAATGCGAGGTACAGTGATTTGTTGGCGAATAAGCTGAAACCAGCAATTCGAAACAAACGCCGTGGTCTATTCTCAAAGAAAGTTTTGTTCTTGCAAGACAACGCCCGTCCGCACACGGCCCATAACACCATAAAAACTATCAACAGGTTGGGCTTTCAGACCCTGGAGCACCCTCCCTACAGCCCTGATCTCGCTCCCTCAGACTTTCGTCTCTTTGGACCCCTCAAGGAAGCTTTGAGAGGTCGTCGATTTGCCTCAGACACACACGTTCGGGATGTGGTGCAAAAGTGGCTTCACGACCAACCGAAAAGCTTCTACCAGGAAGGCATATGGAAGCTTGTGACTCGCTGGCCCAAGTGCATTGCTAAAGGTGGAGATTATATCGAAAAATAATGTATCCGTTGTACACCTATCTTTGTTTAATACAGTTGTAGAACTAAAAGTGTAAGTAATTTTTGACTTACCCTCGTACAATGTACTTGATAATAATTTGTATATCACACAGTCAAGAAATTTCAACCTTCTAGTTTTAGTTCCTTTCAAGTTATGAACATGGGTACTACAACGTTGATTTTCTCATAAAATATCACTCAAACTCCCTTTTTCTTAGATGAAACTTATGTAAAATAATGTTGGCTATTGTAAAATAGCATCATTTCAAGTATAGCCAGAAATAAATAGGGACGTAAACATTGTTGTTTTAACATACGATAAACCTCCATGTACAGATTTTCCAATTTCAATCACGATTGCTTACCCAAATTCGGCTAACTGGCAAGTTAACTTGAACACACAATCCAGGATTAGTAGTTTAATGACATAGTTTGAAAAAGGCTCTTAAAATGGCTAATACTGTGAGAGACTTGGGTGTACTGTTTGATTCTCTTCTAAACAAATCAATAAACGAATTAACAAAATGGATATCATCAAATAACGAAACATCAAGGCAAAACTTAACAAAAAGAGTTATTTCGCAGATGAATTGCTTGATTCTTTTTTCGATACCCGCGCACTCAGTGTGGCACCAGGAACGACACTTCTGACATGAAATCCGCATTTCTCTTGCACACATCATTGCAATATAAACATGCTGCATCGCCTTCATCGTTATCAATGTCTTCAACCTCTTCATCGTCACTGACATCGTCCTTTTCTTCTTCAACCAAAATCTTCTTTTTTGCTTTTCTTGATAACCTTTCCCTTTCCTTTCTTGTCTTTTCTTGTTCCTCCCTTTTGAATTCATCAATGTCTGGCGTGCTAGGTTTGCTTAATCTTTTCTTTGATGCTCTAAGTGAAGGTTGTGGCAATGGAGTTCTTGAATGCTACTATACCTCCGTTTCCTGGGTGAAGGAAATCCTTCTGTCGTGGATTTAGCTTTGGGAAATCCTGATATTGAAGGTTCAACTTCAGTAGGTTCTGGCGTTCCAGAGCCTGATTTAGGGAGTTCAACGTCTACGCCTCCTTGTTGTGGTTGTTCTTGATCATTTTGGCATTGGTCTTGTTTGGTTAACGGTCTATTAGTTGTGGATGAGGGTTGGAGCATTCACTCTGGAAAGATGTTGTCATCGAAGGGATATATTCCTGTTTTGGCAAAAGCGTGTACTGCATTTGCGAGTGTAGCAGCTTTCAAATAAGCTTTATTGAAAAAACCAGCTACTTAGAAATGTGTGACGATTCTGTCAGTATTTTGCTTAAGCCAGGAATTTATTGGCCGTAATAAGTTTGATGAGGTGAAAAAAACCAACATCCAGGGGCTGTAGACGGTGGATACAATGTGCAGGGAAACAGTACAGTATCACACCATTATCTTCAGCGTATTGTAGCACTTCTAGGCTTTTGTGGCTACCGTGGCCGTCCAAAAAGAGGAGAACCGTGTTTTCATTCGAAGCTTTAATGTAATGTACAGAATGTTCCAACCATTGTACAAAAATCTCCGAACACATCCAACCGTTTTATTGAGAATAGGCTTTGCTGCCTATTGGAGCGTTGTTCATCAGCTCATTTTTCATTCTTTTTCTTGGGAATATAAAAGCTGGTGGCACAAACGTGCCCATGGCATCCATACAGCATACCACAGTTAAATGCTGTCCTCGTTCAGCACCAGACACCGCTCCCTTTGTAGCGAAAATTTTTTGTGGTCGTTTTTGTACTATACTGAGACCAGATTCGTCGACGTTGTAAATATTTTCTGGTGGAAACTTATATTTTTTTATAACCTCATTGAGAGACTTAAAATAAAAAGCGATATTGTCTTTATTGAAGGCTTGTGCCGCACCAGCCGAGGTGTTTTCAGGCCTTCTGAGAGATATCTGTGGATTCCGTTTTAAAAATCCCTGTATCCATTTATCACCAGCTGTTTCTTTTTCTTTGTTAAAAGGGCTTTTTATATTTTTTTTGTTGCAAATTCAAAAATTAACTTCTTTAAATCTTTTAATCTCAAACCGAAGAATCTAGTTTCCATATCCTTTATATGTTGTGTAAATTCATCTTCCATCTCCCGACTAAATACTGGTCTTTTACCCCCCAAATCTCCTTTTGTACTGTTACAATTGTTTTTGAATCTTCTGCGTAGTGTTGTAGCAGAGACGTTGAAGGTTTTCGAAGCTAATTGCCATCCCATCTTTTTTTCTCGAACATTTCTCAAAGCCTCCGCTATGTTTTTCTCCTGCCATTCTTGCCTCTTAGCCTTAGTTGACATTGTACTTGAGGCTACAAATGACATTTCACTATCGTAAAAACAAGACTTCTTAGTTTTCAATAGAATCAAGTCCTTATGCCTATGATGGCATACTATACCATCAAAGGAACAACTTAGGTATGCCATCATAGGGAAATTCGAGGTTTTAATGAAACCAGTCTCTGTATTTTTTCAATTACAGCATAACCCTAAACTGGCTCCTGTGTTAAATATAGCACATGTATAGAAAACATAAATTAAATGGTTGCCCCTGGGTTTAACATATTAAGAACATGATTTCGACTTTATTAATGTGTAAAACTTACTTCAAGAGTGACCGATATTTCACTTCTTGTTCTGACTTCCAAGAAACAGCCAGATACGCACACTGGTTTGTAGGTATTCATGTACCGATAATGGCAGTTTCTTGAACAGGTGATTTGGCCGCGAAATTCAAATGGTCCAAAAAATTTGTGGGTATGCCATCATAGGCACCATACCATCATAGGCAGGTTTCCCCTAACATTCAGCGATTAATGTCTCTGACAGGAATAAGGGCTTTCGTGTAACATATGTGTGTATTTTTTACACTTTTTATGATCTCTTGCTGCACACATGTTTATGTTTATATTTTTCAGTTTTTTCTTGTATTGAGAGGCTCGTGGAAGAGCGTCTATGTGCATCCTTGCACTAAGGCGAAATTGTCTTTGTTAACTGTACACTTTGTATTCATACAAGCATTTATTTTGTATAATTGATTTTTAGTTTGTCTTGTATTGTCTCTTGTAATTTGTACAGTTAATAAACTTCCATTATCATATATATATACTGACTTTCATGAAAATCGCAACACATCGAAGTTGTTTGTCAATTTTAATGAAATTTTCAGAAAATTATGCATTTTCTGAAAATTTCATTGATGAAACAAAGAAGTAATTTTTATGAAATATAACAATTGATAGTGTAATAACTGTCAATTTTACGATTTGCTTGTCAACTAGTGCTTTTTGAACATTTAATAATGCCAAGAGTTCGTCAACGTGCAAATTATCGGCAATTAAATGATTTTGAACGTGGCCGTATTATTGGGATGAGAGATGCCGGACTTTCGCTTGAAGATATTGCTGACCGTGTTAATCGTGATGTTGCAACGGTGGTGAGATGTTGTTCCAGATGGTTCGAAGAAGGGGTTAAAGAACGTCGCCCTGGATCCCCGAGGAACTACAGTTCGTGAAAATCGTCGTTTAAGACTTTTGGCCACAAGAGACAGATTTTCTACAACTCGGTCAATTGCAATACACTGGATGGGAGGTGTAGGACGCAGAATGTCAATGTCGTCTGTTTACCGCCGGATAAAATCTTATGGACTGCATTCGTACCGTCCACTTTTGTGTCTTCCTCTTACCCCACACAACGAAAGAGCGAACTGTGCACAAGAATGGCATCAATTGTGTTCAGTGACAAGTCTCGAGTTTGTTTATGGGCCCACAACGGTCGTAGGAGGGTCAGGCGGATGCGTGGAAAATGCAAAAGTTCAGCATTGGGGTGCAATATGTTTAGGTAACAGATCTTCTTTGGTCTTCATTGACAGCAACTTAAACGCAGCTGGTTACATTGCCAATGTGCTGGAACCTGTTGCACTTCCATATCTTCGGGGGTTGGAAAATCCCATTTTCCAACAAGGTAATGCGCGCCCTGATAGAGCAAGGGCTACAGCACGCTTTTCGAAAGATGTTAACTTCTTTCGCGTCCTCCGTCTCATTCTTTGCCGTCCTCCCATGGCCTGCTTGGTCGCCCGATTTGTCACCCATTGAGCATGTATGAGATGTGATCGATAGGCGGTTGAATGATTTACCACACCTTCCAGACGACTTGCACCATCTTCGGCTGTGGATTCAGGAAGCTTGGAATGATATACCACAGGCCGATATTGATCAATTGATTGACAGCATGCCACATCGACTAAATAAGTGCATGGCAAATCGTGGCGGAGCAAATAATTATTGAAAATTTTCTTTTATTTCTGTTCTTTTGTTTTCAAATTTCAATCGTTTGTTTGTAGTGATAAATTACATCGTTTGTAAAAATTTCAATGAAATCGTTCAACTAATTCTAGGTGTTGCGATTTTTATGAAAGTTAGTATATATCAAAAAATATAAATGAAATGCATGTTGTAGGTACATATCCAAACACTTTTCAATAACAAATTACTATAGGAAAGTATAATGTTCTGATTACTTTGGAAGGAGTATGTTTTTAAAAAAACTATTTCCTAGAAAGCTGCTGTATTACAGCTTTTTCAAAATTTAAAACAGTATAAAACTCAAGAAAATGTCGAAAAACCTTTTGTACATGACAAATATTAAGTTCCAGACTGAAAAAAATCAATAATTTTTAAAGTGGTTGTAAAATAACAGGAGCAAACAAATTAGATTCCTAAAATATGAGTTTGGTATATGTTCATGCATTTTAGGTAGATCTATATATATTTTATATAAATCGCTTTTGTTAAAACTAATAAATTATTTTCTAAGGGTCGTCGTTAAACAAGACCTATTCTCAACGGACTGACAAGTTTATGACGACTAGGGTAATTTATGTGACCTACAACTAGAAGTGACAAGGACCTTTTTTATTTAGTTATAGTAACAAAACTGTTTGTATACCATTTATTACGAGAGTCGAGTGCTACCCGCGCAAGCGGGAACAGTCTAGTATACAGTCAACTCCAGTAATGTTAATCTAGTAAAATACTATTAAACAAACAACCATTTCTATTTTGATTCTTGCAATACCCGCACTAGTTTTAAACATAATTTGGTCCATCGAACCGGATTAATTGCAAGAGTCAACTATTAGTTACATATTTGTGAGTAATTTCGACAATTAAGAGGAACGAAGAAGTCGCCCAGTCAAGTAACCAGTTCCCGATCAAGGGCCCACAGCAAGTAGCAGCTCAGGATTAAGCAGAATCATTGGATTTACATGCGGCGTTGTTGCGAAGATATTCCTATTTTAAAGAAACACATATCCATGTAAGTTTTTCTATTTTATTTCCTTAGCGTTGGTGTGAATTCAGGTGTCTGTATTTCTATTGTTTAGCAATTGTTCAAACCATAAAATGTCTGAGGTAGATGATTTAAAACAATTAATACGAAATCGAGGTAGTATTAAACAAAAATTAACAAATCTAGAGAAATTTGTTAAATCACTTTCGACAGATGGTGTCGAAACGAAACCTCTATATTCGTATATAGAGACTAGATTAAAGAATAGCGAGCCTATTTTAGAAAGTTTTGAATTTATTCAATCAAAAATTGAACAAATTTGTGATGAAAATGAGTTAACAGACCATTATACGGAACGTGAAACTTTTGAAAGCCGGTATTACACAGTAATAGGTTATCTAAAAGTATATTTAAAAAGTAATGCGCCCAGTTCAAGTTCATTCCCAGCAATTCCTGTTTCATCAATTGAGAGTCTAAATTTACAAAGTTTAATTTTACCAAAAATCAAGTTACCAACGTTTAAAGGCGACTTTGAACATTGGTTGGAATTTAAAACAAATTCTTTGTCTATTATTCATAACGATAATTCGATTAGTAAGTCAAGTAAATACCACTATTTAAGAGCATCCCTGGAAGGGTATGCAAGACGAGTCATTGATGCAGTTGAATTTACAGAGGACAATTACGACACTGCGTGGAAACTTTTGTGTCAAAGATTCGATAATAAACGAATCTTGGTTAATAATCACTTGAAAGCAATTTTTAATTTTGAACCTATTCATAAAGAATCGGCGAGTCATTATCGTCAACTATTAGATGAAATTTCAAAATATTTAACTGCTTTAAAAGATTTGAAACTTCCTGTTCAATCTTGGGACCCGTTAATAATCTATTTAGTTGTTAATAAATTAGATACAAACTTGCAAAGAAAATGGGAGGAAGTGAAGAGCCAAGGTGATTTACCAACTTTGGATGAGCTCTTCGAATTTTTAAAGGTTAAAGCTGATGCGCTGGAAAATTGGCAAAATAACCAATCTTCCAACCATTCTAAAGTGCAAAATACTAAACATTCTCAGTCACCGCGTGAACATTCACGTCTGAACTTAGTTGTAGGCAATCTAAAATGTAATTTTTGCAAAGGTAACCATTTAATATATCATTGCTTAAAATTTCTGAAACTAAGTAGCCAACACAAACAAGATAAAGTTAAGAAATCAAATTTGTGTTTCAATTACCTAAGAACCGGACATGTTAAAAATCAATGTACATTAGGTGGATGCAGAAAATGCAAATTAAAACATAGCACACTATTACACGAAAACAAAATTCCGCTGGAAAAGAACAATGAAAATTATCGGTCCTCAGAAAGTTCGATTAAAAATTCACAAGCGGCCTCAACGAGTACGAACTTACTGGTCCAACCAGCGAAATGTAAAATTCAGGTGCTATTATCAACTGTAGTTTTTCAAGTTCTAGATGGTGATGGGCAACTACATGAGTGTAGAGCCATTTTGGATAGTGGTGCCCAATCACATTTAATTACAAACAATTTTCAGAATCGATTAAAGCTAAAGCTAATTTCAACAAATTTATCAATTGTTGGGATAAATCAAGCTGTGTCCAATTTAACCAAAAAATGTAATATTACAATTTTTTCCAAGTTTGACAATTATCAAAGCACAATCGCGTGTTATATTGTGCCTACAATTTCAAGTAATATTCCTCCAGAACATTTAGACAGTTCCAACTGGAACATTCCACACAATATCAATTTGGCAGATCCAAATTTCTATGAACCAGGCGAAATTGATATGCTAATCGGTGCTAGTCTGTTTTGGGATTTGTTGACAACTGGACAAATCAAACTAGGAAAAAACTTACCCATCCTCCAAAACACAAAGTTAGGTTGGATTATTTCTGGCATAGCTCCTTCATGCTCAGGGCAATCCATTTGCAATTTCACAACAATTCATAACCCTGAAGATGAGCAGCTTCGGAAATTTTGGGAGCTGGAGGAGGTTGTCAGTTCCGTTCCTTTATCAGAAGATGATATACAGTGTGAAAACCTATTTTTGAAAGACACTTACCAAGATTACTGTGGTAGGTTTGTTGTGAAGCTACCACTCAAACATTCTCCAAAATTATTGGGGGATTCCAAAGAAACGGCGAGAAAACGTTTTATTTCATTAGAAAGAAAATTCTCAGTCAATAATAGCTTTAAAGCTCTTTATACCGATTTCATTACTGAATATATTAGTTCAGGACACATGTCAAAAGTAAATGACGAAAACAATGAATCAAATCGTCAAGTCTATTATTTACCCCACCATGGCGTCGTAAAAGAAAGTAGCATCACAACCAAGCTCCGAGTGGTTTTTGATGGTTCATGCTCCACCAATTCAGGCTGGTCATTAAATGATCTTCAATATATTGGACCGAAGGTTCAAAATAATATCTTTGATATCTTGATCAGGTTTCGTCAGTACAATTATGTAGTTTCCGCTGACGTCACAAAAATGTATCGTCAAATAATGATGAACCCAGAGCATAGATCTCTTCAAAGGATTCTATAGAGGGACAAGCCTCAGGATGAGTTCTCTGTCTTTGAGTTAAATACGGTAACGTACGGGACGGCAGCGGCACCCTACTTAGCAATCAATTGTTTAATTCAATTAGCGAAGAATAATTCTGAAAAATTTCCGCATGCATCGAAAACTATTTTAAACGATTTCTATGTCGATGATCTTTTAATAGGTTCAAATGATATCGAAGAACTTAAGCTGTTATGCAAGCACGTTTCATTTATTTTGGAGTCAGGTCATTTCTCTCTTAGAAAATGGATTTCAAATAACGCAGAAGTTCTTTCGGATATCAATTGCAATGATCCAAACGGTATTTTAAGTATCGGCAAAGGCGAAAGTTGTAAAACATTAGGAGTTCAATGGCTTAGTCACGATGATCAATTAAAGTATCAAATTCCTCAATCTCACATTGCTGATACAGATTTTGTCAACAATTGCACAAGTCCCGTTAGGCCTGTTAAGTCCATGTTTAGTCACATCCAAAATAATGCTACAGCAATTATGGTCTCAAAAATTAGCTTGGGACGAATCAGTTCCAAGGGAACTATACCAAAAATGGTAACAATTTGCACAAAGATTGTTAACATTAAATGAATTGAAAATACCAAGAAACGCTATTGGCAATGATTTTCGACCTATTCCTGCAACAGTCCCTATGTCTAATTTGCCAGACTACAGAGTGAAACCTTCACGTCCCTTTGAAGTGACTGGAATTGACTATGCCGGGCCATTTTCTATAAAAGACAGACACGGTAGGGGTACGCGAGTAACAAAATGTTACATTTGCGTTTTTATATGTTTTTGTACAAAAGCATTACATTTAGAAGTTGTATCTAATTTAATAAGCGAATACTTTTTAGCCTATTTACGGCGTTTCACGTCTCGACGTGGTCTTCCATCTCATATTTATTCAGACAACGGCACTACCTTCATTGGCGCTCATAATGAATTAAAAGAATTGGGTAACTTCTTATTTAAAAATCAACAATCTTTAATTGAGTGTTCATTAAACGAAAGTGTTGCATGGCATTTTACGCTTCCTTATAGTCCAAATTTTGGTGGTCTTTGGGAGGCAGCAGTAAAAAGCACTAAACATCACCAAAAAAGGACATTGCTAAACAATATATTAACTTATGAAGAATTCAATACCCTCATAGTTCAAATTGAAGGCATCCTGAATTCACGCCCACTGTATGCCATGTCCTCTGATCCAAGCGACTTAAATCCTATTACTCCTGGTCATTTCCTTATTGGGAAAACCATTATCTCCCCTCCAGACGAAAATTTAGAAGATGTACCGAAAGCAAGACTCTCCAGACTACAACACATCCAACAGCTACAACAACGTTTTTGGAAAAGATTTTCGAAAGAGTACGTCTCACAACTACATAACCAGTATAAATGGAAAGAGCCTCTAACACAGTTAAACGTTGGCACCCTAGTCCTGATTAGAAACGATCAACAGCCACCAAACAAGTGGGCCATGGAACGAATTGCTGAATTGATTCCGGGTAAAGACGGACTTGCTAGAATCTCCATCATTAAGATATCCCATGGATTCATAAAACGTTCTACCAGACACTTATGTCCGCTATCATTTCAACAGAACAACGAAGAGTAGCAGAAAGATTGTGTAGTGAAAGTTAAACAAAAAAAGACATTCTGTATATGAATGAACTTATTTGTATTATACACTTTTAAAGGTACCCTTTAAAGGGGGGCTTATGTTCATGCATTTTAGGTAGATCTATATATATCTATATAAATCGCTTTTATTAAAACTAATAAATTATTTTCTAAGGGTCGTCGTTAAATAAGACCTATTCTCAACGGACTGACAAGTTTATGACGACTAGGGTAATTTATGTGACCTACAACTAGAAGTGACAAGGACCTTTTTTATTTAGTTATAGGAACAAAACTGTTTGTATACCTTTTTTTACGAGAGTCGAGTGCTACCCGCGCAAGAGGGAACAGTCTAGTATACAGTCCACTCCAGTAATGTTAATCTATTAAAATACTATAAAACAAACAACCATTTCTATTTTGATTCTTGCAATACCCGCACTAGTTTTAAACAGTATATAGGTGTGTCTTTTGATAAGAGACGATAATCACATTTATCTGGTGTCAAATAGGAGCCGTATTCAATTTGCATCAGTCTTGGTTCGGTGGTGGAACTTAGCAGTGTTACTTGTTAATCTTGTTGTGAATTTGCGAATATCATTGTAATACTTTGGTGAAAAGTAGTGATCTAAATATAATCAAATTTACCAGTAGAAGCGGTACAAGAAAATGACCAGGTTTACAAGGGGAGAAATAAATTCGTTTTCACGAGATATCCGACAAATAATATTCAACGACAAAGCTTTTTCGCTCTTCGATGATTTTCTTGTTGATTATCCAAACGAAAAATCTGCTCTTCGCTTATGGAAGGAAATTCAACAGGGAAACGGAGAAGACTCTGATAGTTTTCGCGAACATGTTACTGACGAGTACAATATTATATTTGGTGGGCAGCAAGATAGAGTACGATCTCTGGAAGAAATGCAAGCAGACTGCCTAAGATATCTCCAAAATGGGGAAGATAATGCTCGTGATAGATTCGTAGGCTATTTGAAAGACAACCGTATGAAGAACAATTAATTCTAATTAATTTCATTCCGATACAAAGCTCTGTATCTGGGAAAATTGTTAATTATGAATAAATTTTCTTTATAACCTCAAGGTATGATTTATTACAATTTACAATTCGTTATAATATAGAATTTATCCCAACTTGAAACAATAAATATTAACAATTATTAACAATTTTGTTAATAATAAAGCGCAAAATGACTAGAATTATATAGTATACATCAGAAGAAATATTAAAACATCTTTAACTAACACAGCAAATAGCAAGTATCTATGCACTAGGCACGGTTAACATTAGCAATACATTGTTTTTGTCATTTTCGGCTTTTTTCTAATCTCGGTTCTGCAAAATATCAGAGAAAGCTTAAGTAAGTTATAAAGTAGGATAATATAAGCAAGGAACAACAGATCTTTTACAAAAAAAGAAAATCAATTTTCGATCAAAGCCGACTACTTTTAATATTGATTCAAATGTTTACTTCTCCAACGTTTTCCTAATTTACTTATTATTTAATTAAACATACCTATCTGGACTGTAAAATAAATAACATGTTGAAAGAGAAGCTTTTGATAAGAAAATATAATCTTGTTGGTTTTATTCTGTTATCAAAGATTTAACAGGTCAGATATAATTTTGATCGAAATATTATTTACTTGGAAGATTCAATTAAATTGAAAAAACAGTCTTCGTTATTAATATTGCGTAATATTGTAATAATTTAATAATTTCTTCTCGCAACTTATATTTCCAAACGTCAAAATGTAGCTGTATTTGTATTAATGATGAAAGTGTAGAAAAAGAATTGAAAAACTAAAAGGAATGAAACCAAGGACTTTTTAAAGCAGATCCCTAACAAGCTTCTTTAATATCTATAACCGTACCGTTATTTTGTATGAAACATCATATTAATACCATGAATATAAAAAATATTGTAGATGTCCTGCACCCTCAAGTTCATAATATAAGGAAAACAGAACGCTTCCTGAGATAAATCTCGTTTAATTAAACTGATTAAATATAGATCGTGGTTATAGCAAGAAAGTAAATATATACGGTTAGAATTTCCACTCAACTTTTAAGTCAATTATGTCCTCTTCTCAAAATAATAAACTGAAGAATGAAATCTTTACGAGACAAAAACAAACAGTAAGGTACCTGAGGCAAATAGGGTCCACTTGATTTGAAAATACAAGAAATTATGTATTTGGTAATATAGAGTAACAAAGTAAAGTGTTCTATTTAGTTTATTTATTTGCACAACTAAAAAAACAGAACTATTACAAAAGTGACTATTTCAAAAATACTCGAGTTTTTAAAAACCCTTTCCGTGGTATACTAAGTATATAGTAGTATCACAAGGCCCTAAAATAAAATTTACTAGTAGAGGAGATGCAATAAAAATGAATGAAGGAAGAAAAAAGGTCGTTTTCACTGAGTGTCCACCGAATGGTTTTAGACGACAAAGCTCGCTTGTTCTTCGAACAATTTCTTGAAAATTATCCAAATGAAAAACGCGCGCTTGTCTTATGGACGGAAATTCAATGGTGAAACAGAAAAAATCCAGAAAACTTTTGCGGCAATGTTAATAATAAGTACAATCTTATAAGGTAGGATTTTTGGAAGAAATACGAGGATTGTTCGGAAACTAAGTGGCGTAACACAGATATGGCGCGAATTCGGAGGAATTTTCATGATCATTTTGTAGAATCATCTTTTAATAGATTACATATGACAGCACAAAGCGATCTGTCAATTAGTATGTTTTTGACAGTACGCCAAAGTGAACGTCTCGTGTGATTTTGTAAACAATGGGAAAAACTGAGTTGAGAGCAGTAATAAAGTACTTTCATTTGAAAGGCTTAACACCAATCGAAATTAAAACAGAGCTAGATTCAACACTATTGGAATCCTCTCCTTCGTTCAATGGTTAAAAACTGGGTTGTCGAATTTAAGCGTGGTCGTACGAGCACAAATGATGAACCCCGTAGTGGACGTCCTAAAACTGCAACTGCCTCGGATATGATTGAAAAAGTCCACCGTATCGTATTGGATGACCGTCGAGTAAAAGTGGGCGAGATAGCAGACATAGCGGGTATCTCAAATAGCAGTGTGCACAGAATTTTAACTGAAGAATTGGTAATGAAAAAATACTCGGCGCGTTGGGTGCCGCGGTTGCCCACACCGGAGCAAAAACTGAAACGTTTGAGTGTTTCTCATGACCTTTTGGCACGTTTTCGCCACAATCCGAAGGACTTTTTACGCCGCTTCATAACCGTCGATGAAACCTGGGTCCATCAATATACTCCCGAAACCAAAGAACAGTCCAAACAATGGACACACAAAGGTTCTCCGTCACCAAAGAAGGCAAAAAAGGTTTTGTCAGCAGGAAACGTTATGGCAACTGTTTCTTGGGATTCTCATGGAATTATCTTGGTCGATTACTTAGAAAAGGGGAAAACAATAAGTGGCGAGTATTATGCCACTTTGTTGCAACAACTTAGCGACAAAATCAAAGAGAAACGGCCTCATTTCGTAAAGAAGGAAGTGCTTTTCCATCAGGATAATGCACCTGCCCATAAGTCTGCGATTGCAATGGCCAAAATTCATGAATTGGGATTTGAATTAGTGCCTCATTCGACCTATTCCCCAGATTTGGCTCCCAGCGATTATCGACTGTTCCCAAACCTGAAAAAATGGCTCGGCGGTAAGAGATTTTCGTCTAATTCCGAGGTAATCGCGGCTGTAAATTGCTATTTCGAGGACTTGGATTCATCGACCTACAAGGAAGGTATTGCTAATTTGGAATATCGTTGGAATAAGTGTGTTGAGCGAGCAGGAGACTATATTGAAAAATAAAATGCTTTTTGTCAAAAAAAATTGCGTTCTCTTTGTTAGGCCACGTAGTTTCCGAACGATCCTCGTACAAGTAGACTGCCTAAGACTTCTCCCTGGAGAAAGTAGTGCTCATGAAGCATTTGAGAAACAACCATTAGGAGTGCAATTAATTCTAATTAATTTCATTCCGATACAAAGTTTTGTGTTTGCGAACATGTTAGTTATATCGCGAATAAATTTTCTTCATAACCCTAAGGGGTGATTTGTTAGAATTTATAATTCGTTATAATATCGAATTTATCCCATAATTTGAAACAATAAGCAATCTATTTACAATTTTATTAACAATAAAGCACAGAATGACAAGAATTGTATAACAGATCTATTGTATACATCAGAAGAAATATTAAAACAGCTTCCACTAACACTGCAAATAGTAAGTCTTGTTGTGACATGTTGACGTATTATAAACACTTTTGTGTCAAATAATAATAAATTACTTACAAAATATCTACGCGTTAAACAGGGTTAACGTTAGCAATATATTGTTTTTGTAATTTTTCGGTTTACTTTCTAATGTTGGTTCCGCAAAATATCAGAGACAGCTAAAGTAAATTATAAAGTACATAGAATAATATAGACAAGGAGCAACAGATCTTTTACAAAAATAAAAAATCAATTTTCGATCAAAGCCGACTACTTCTAATATCGGTTAATTTTTTTTGCTTCTCCAACGTTATCCTAACTTATTATTGAATTTAATATAGCTATCTGAACTGTAAAATAAATAGCATCTTGAAATAGAAGCTTTTCGATAAGAGAATATAATCTTGTTAAATGTATCCCGTTATCAAAGATTTAATACGTCAGATATAATTTTTTTTGAAACATTATTTACTTGGAAGATTCAATTAAATTGAAAAAACATGTCTTCGTTATTAATATTGCGTAATATTGTAATAATTTAATAATTTCTTCATGCAACTTATATTTCCAAAGCTCAAAACGTAACTGTATTTGTAGTAATAATGAAACTGTAGAAAAAGATCTGAAAAGCTAGAAGGTATGAAACCAAGGACTTTTTAAAACAGATCCCTAGCAAGCTTCTTTAGTGTCTATAACTGTACCGTTATTTTGTATGAAACATCGTATTAATACCATGAATATAAAAAATATTGCAGATGTGCTGCACCCTCAACTTTATAAAATAAGGAAAACAGAATGCTTCCTAACATAATTCTCGTTTAACTAAACTGATTAAATAAAGATACTCCCGAAACCAAAGAACAGTCTAAACAATGGACACACAAAGGTTCTCCGCCACCAAAGAAGGCAAAAACGGTTTTGTCAGCAGGAAACGTTATGGCAACTGTTTTTTTGGAATTCTCGTGGAATTATCTTGGTCGATTACTTAGAAAATGGGAAAACAATAAATGGCGAGTATTATGCCACTTTGTTGCAACAACTTAGTGACAAAATAAAAGAGAAACGCCCGCATTTCGTAAAGAAGAAAGTGCTTTTCCATCAGAATAATGCAATTGCCCATAAGTCTGCGATTGCAATGGCCAAAATTCATGAATTGGGATTTGAATTAGTGCCTCATTCGGCCTATTCCCCAGATTTGGCTCCCAGCGATTATCAACTGTTCCCAAACCTGAAAAAATGGCTCGGCGGTAAGAGATTTTCGTTTAATTCCGAGGTAATCGAGACTGTAAATTGCTATTTCGAGGACATGGATTCATTGACCTACAAGGAAGGTATTGCTAATTTGGAATATCGTTGGAATAAGTGTGTTGAGCGAGCAGAAGACTATATTGAAAAATAAAATGTTTTTTGTCGAAAAAAAATTATAATTTTGTTTGAAACATTATTTACTTGGAAGATTCAATTAAATTGAAAAAACATGTCTTCTTTATTAATATTGCGTAATAATGTAATAATTTAATAATTTCTTCATGCAACTTATATTTCCAAAGCTCAAAACGTAGCTGTATTTGTAGTAATAACGAAACTGTAGAAAAAAACTGAAAAGCTAGAAGGTATGAAACCAAGGACTTTTTAAAACAGATCCCTAACAAGCTTTTTTAGTATCTACAACTGTACCGTTATTTTGTATGAAACATCGTATTAATACCATGAATATAAAAAATATTGCAGATGTCCTGGACCCTTAATTGTATAAAATAAGGAAAACAGAACACCTCCACATAATTCTCGTTTAATTAAACTGATTAAATAACGATCGTGGTTATAACAAGAAAATAAATATATACGGTTAAAATTTCCGCTCAATTTTTAAATCAGTTATGCCCTCTTCTCAAAATAATACATTTAAGAATGAAATCTTTACGAGACAAAAACAAAAAATAAGGTACCTCAGACAAATAAGGGCCACTTAATTTGAAAACGCAATAAATTATGTATATCGTATTATGCAATACGATCTTTAAAACAATATTGTTGCATTTTTTACATTGTAACTAAAGCTTATACACTATTGAAGCAACCTTTGTAACAGATCATTGACTAAATTTTACAACAATAATGTATTTAATAGAAATACAATCCGTTAACCACAATTGAGTAGTGTGAATTTGTGCAAGTTGCAGCCAATCGCATATTCTCAAACAAATTGTAGACAATTGTTTTACAATTGTTTGATCCTTTATAACATTTTTCCCTGTAAGTACATTTGCTCAAAAATATCTGATTCACCAGTTGTTCAGTATCTGTCTCTGATTTTGAACCATAAATTACTGGACATTTACTGGCGACTGTGAAAGAAGGGGAAGGTTCTGGTGACTATATTAAAGTGACGTCGTTTCTATGAAAAATTTCATCAAAATATTTGATTGCGAACTTTCAAATGTGGGCTTTATTTACTGCATATTCCTTACTGTTAGTTGCAGTTACCTTAAATGAATTAACTAACATGTAATTTAATTTCCAAGTAGCTTTTTTAAAACTTCTTTAAAGTGTTTATTTTTATGTTGAAAAGCTTATAAATTAATATTTTATTATTATGAACTACATCGGCTCAAAATATTTTCGCTCATCATAACTTTTGATTTCATGGTGATTGTGGGCTGTAGTAGACCCATTTATTAAAAAATTGAAAAATCTCCTGGCAATTTTGAACATTGTAACTTTTATATTTGTTGCATTTCAAAATACGCTTCACAGTACTTCTACTAACACCGACTTCGTCTGCAATTTGCCGGCTAAAACAAGGTTCGCCCATTTCAACCAACGAACGAACCCTCACTTCTCTCCTCTCGCTCGGGAGACATTAGAGGGATTTGAGACTGTTCGTCTATTTGTTGGCATTTACAGCAATTCCCGACCAAATTTCCTAAACGCCTTGTCGATCCTTTCAATCGTCGAATGCGAAGGAATAGGACGATCCACGTACTCTACGGCAAATATATCGGCCGTACTTTGGTAGGAATTTCCGGCAAAATACCATGTAATGATTTGTACCTTCCCTGCGGTTGTATAAACTAGCATAGTGTATCCGAAATCCACGATCACCTGTTAGAACCTTGCGAGCACATAGATAGACAAAGAGTGCGTAAGATAGGCCTCTCAGAGCTACGGCAGTTACGCGCGGCGAGACTGGCCAGCGAGGATAAATGCAAGTACGCCAGATCATGCTACGTATAATATATCTCGCATCCCGGTGAGATCTTGGTCAACGTGTATTTTTAAAACATCGCTGAGTACGAGCGTGAGTGGTAAGCCTGGATGTGTCTTGCTTGGAATAAAACTACTGCGCGGCAATGCTTTTTTCTTTTCAATTTCAATCTTTATCAATGTTAAAAGTTGATTAAACTGTTTAGTGGTCATTGGAAACTACTCTTTGAATTCCACATCATCTGAGGTGCATTCGAAAAAGTTACGTATAGGTAGCGTACTCGTAATAGAGGGAATAGTCACGTAACTTGTCTTACCCTTTTTATTCGAATGCAAATGGGTGATGGATGTAGGAGTGGGGTGAAGTTTAAAATATTGTTAGTTAGGTTAGATTTCAGTATTTTGAAATTTGTTAATTCTATGTCCTCTATAATTTGATGTAACATGGATTTTCAAAGAAAAAGCGGATTGTAATCATTAGCACACTGGTTACGTGCTTTTTCTCTTTCTGTTAAAAATTATTTTCTTGCGTACCTCTATATTTATCTTTTTTATTTAAATATAGCGTAATGCTTATTATATTGACTACTTATATTCTTATATAAACATGTGTATTATAAGAAATAATCTTCCAATACATATCCTTAAAAAGTTTGGGCTTTTGAAGGAATGAAGTAACACAAAGTTAAACTGGCAATTTGCACGTTTAAGTTCACCATTCCTTGTGGCTACAATTACCACTCTCATAACACCATCTTCGCTACTATGAAGCTGGATGACTCGTCCGAGGAGCCACTGTAGAGATGGCTGGAGATCGTCAACCAAGAAGACCATATCGCCTATTTCCAGATTAGATGCTGACTTATTCCACTTGTTTCTTTGAAGCAACGTAGACAGATACCCTGTTTGCCATCTCTTCCACATATGTTGCTTTATTTGTTGTAGATGTTGCCACCTACTTAATCTATTGCTTGGTAGCTTCGTTAGATCCACGTCGTAAACTTCTTCTGCAGTTTTAGAATCAACCAAAAGAAAATGTAAGGGAGTGAAAGGCGATCGGATGGATCGTTTGAAATAAGGCATATGGGACGACTGTTTAAACAATATTCAATTTGTGTGAAGATTGTCACATACTCTTCAAATATAAGCAATGTTTTACCTATTGTTCTTTTGATGTGATATTTTACAGATCGGACTGCTGCTTCCCAGTGCCCTCCAAAATGTGGTGCCTTCGGAGGAATAAAGTGCCAGGTTATTCCCTGACAGGTAAGTTCTGTGTTAATTTTTGCTTGATTATTTTGATTCTTTAAAAATATGCTTACTTGCTTAAGTTCGTTGTTAGCACCTTGGAAGTTGGTTGCATTGTCGCTGTAGAGATATTTGCACATTCCTCTTCTAGCTACAAAACTCCTAAGTGCCGCAATGAAAGCTTCTGTGGTAAGATTTGAGACAAGTTCAAGGTGAACTGCCTTTGTTACAAAACATATGAAAACGGCGATGTAGCATTTTTCTGTGTAAATTCTGCCTCGTCAATGATTGTCTCTGATAAGCATTGGACCACCATAATCGACTCCTGTTATTTCAAAAGGATTAGCTGGCTGCAATCTTTTTTCTGGAAGATTTGCCATAAATGGTTGTATTGTTGTAGGTCTGCCTTAAAACGCATAGTGCATTTACGTATGATTCCTTTTATGACATTCTTTCCTCCAATGATCCAATATTTCAATCTGAGATGGTACAAAACACTTTGGGTTCCTGCATGGAGTTGCATTTCATGTTCATGCTTGATAAGTAGCTTTGCAAGATGGCTCTTTGAGCTTAATAGGTATGGATGTTTCTGATTGGTGGATATGTTTCCTGCTTGAATGCGTCCGCCAACTCGAAGCATGTCTTCGCTGTCGAGAAATGGATTTAGTGATAAAATGTTGCTCGACGTTTTCAAAGCATGACCCTTTCTAAGTTGAGAAATTTCTTCTGCGAAATAGTAATGTTGATCTATTTTAATGAGAGTTTGAGTTGCCTGCCTTAGTTCTTGTACTGTGAGATCTGTATATATTTTATTCACCTTTTGTAATGTGTTCTGCTTAAATCGTAGACACCAACCAATGACACGTTGAAGTTTTTTGTACTTAGAGAAATTTTCTGATGTAGTGTGTTGCTGAATCGTAATGTTGCATATGTTTTGTTTCTTCCTTTCTAGCATTTCATCGGGAAATGAATGAACTTGAAAGTTAGATTTTGCTGTTGATGTTGCTTGTGTTTTAAGCCAAACTGGACCTTGAAACCGTATTTTATTTTGAACCAATTCATCTGGAGACATTCCTCGGGACAGATGATCCGCTGGATTTTCTTTTCCAGACACATAATTCCATTTGCAATCTTCAGTTAATTTTTGTATTTCTGTGATTGTATGAGACACAAATGTCTTGTACTGTTGTGAACTTGATGTTATCCATGCCAATGTTATCATTGAATCTGTATGAAGCTCCACAAAGTTCAAGTCGTGGAAGCGTAACGGTCTTTAGCGGTGCTACCCATGACTTGGCACAGAGTAATTGTGATGTGTTTGCAATTGTATGAATGTACACACAGGCTCCATAAGCTTAAGTTAATGCATCGCAAAATGAATAATTTGTGTGACAAGTCATTTGCCGTGGTATAGATAAATTGTTAAGACTAATCAAATTACCTTGAAAATCACCCCATTGCGCAGAAATCTTTGGTGGTGGTTGTTCATCCCAATTTACCTTTTCTTGCCACAGCTTTTGCATTATGAGTTTTGCTTTTGTCATTACTGGTCCAAGTAATTCCAATGAATCATAGATTTATGCGATTCGAGCTAAAATTGTTCTTTTAGATACGACGTATGTATCGGTAAATGGTTTAACTTGATATTGAAGAGTATCCAAATCTGAATTCCAATACATGCCTAGTGTTTTTTCAGTGCTGTTTTCCACAACCATCATGTTGTCTTCTGTGTATAACAATGATAAGTTTGTTAATATAGATTTTCTGTTCTCCATTTTCTCGTGTGAATTCTCCTTTGTGTAAAAGTTTGATCAATTCTTGAGCACGTTGTTCGGCTTCTCTTTCAGTTTTTGCACCTGTTAGCAGGTCGTCTACGTAAATATCATGCATCAAGATTGTAGATGCTTCTGGAAATTGTTCCTTTTCTTCGATTGCTAACTGATTGAATCACCTTGTTGCCAAATATGGTGCTGATGTTGTGCCATATGTAATAGTGAGCAATTTGTAAATCTTCAATAGTTCTTCAGTGTTTGATCTCCAAATATGAGTTGGTAATTAGCATCTGAGTCGTTCACTCTTACTTGGCGGTACATTTTTGAAATGTCTGCTGTTAATACTACATTATGAACTCTGAATCTTAGAAGTATGTTGAATAGATCATCTTGAAGAACCGGTCCCTTCATGAGTGCCTTATTTAATGATACACCTGTGGCAGTAGGTGCTGATCCACCAAATACAACCCTTGTTTTCGTTGTTAAACTTTCTTCTTTGCACACAACATGATGTGGCAAAAAATAATTACCTTGTGGAAGTTCATCTGTAATTTCTCTCATGTGTCCTAACTGTAAATATTCTTCCATGAATTTCACATATTCTTCTTTTTGTTGTGCGTTTCTTGTGTACCTTTTTTCTTGTCTCAAAAATCTGTTCAACGCTATTTCCTTGGAATCACCAAGTTGTTTTCTTAGATCATTAAAAGGTAGTCTAACTGTAGATCTTCCTTGTGCGTCTCTAGTATAAGTTCCTACAAAATGTGCTTCGACTTTTTGTTCTCCCCTGTTAAAATTATTCATTTGTGTCACTTCGTCTAATGTCCAAAATTTCTCCAGTTGCTTCTCTAGTGTCAGAAAATTTAATTTGCTGATTGTGTTTGTTCCTTCAACTTTTCCCGATACTAACCATCCAAAACGACTCTTTTGAACTGTGGGTGAATTTTTACTGTGTTTAAATTGACCAATGCAGAGCAATTCAAAGAAAATTTCGGCTCCTATGAGCATATTAATGCTTGATGGCTCATGAAAATTCGGATCTACCAGTTGGATGTGTGATGGTATCTTGAATTGCGTTCGTGGGATGCTTACTAAAGGTAAGTTGTCAGTGTTTTGAAGCACAACTAAACATTTTAAAGTGACTTTGTGGTTGTTGACTTTAGAATATACTGTGAGTTCTGCTTGCTCATTAATTGTCGTGAGATTGTTTCCAAATCCTGCTACTGTAGACCTTACCCTTTGAGGAATTAGACCTAACTGCTGACAAGTATCTTTGGTGATGAAATTGGACTGTGAGACTAAATCCAAGAGAACCCTTAAATCTCTCCTGTTTCCCTGTGTATCAGCGACCATTACCAGCGCTGTTGATAATATTACCACGTTTTGTGTGTGATCATTTGAGCTTTCGGTGAGTTTTGTTGAATGACACGATATTGATGATGTACTCGCATATGCTGTGTTTGAATCCTGCGTTTCACCTGATTGAGTTGGTGTCTGTTTTGATTGTTTCACTTGTGAATTGGAACTTCTAATTTCTACGTGCAATAGACTGTTGTGTTTCTTGGAGCAAGTTTTGCATCCTCCAGAAGTACGTTCAGATGAAATGTGTCTTGTTTTTAAGCAGTTGTAGCATCTGCGGTTGTTCCTGACATAGGCCAACCTTTGATGTGGTGTCATACTTAAAAATTTCGTGCATGCAAACAATTGGTGTGGTTGTTGACATAAACTACATTCTTCTTTGGTACTATTTGCTGTTTTAGTAGTTGGGTTGCTATTTGTGGTGATGTGTTTACATTAACTGATTCATTTGTGTAACATCTGTGATCTAGAAACTTCAAAAAATCTTCTAATTTTGCTAAAATCTTTTTGTTTCCGTTTTCTAATTCCCATTGGCGTTTAAATTTCCTATCTAGTTGTTGTTTTACCCAAAATATTATTGTTTGTTCCCATAATTCGTTGTCTGTTAACTTCAATGACTTTAATCTTAATATGTTGTTTTATAACCGATACGAAACCTTTCAAGTTTGTTTTGAATTGCATGATATCAAGAGTAAAGAATTCAAGTGTGCGTCGACAATGTATTGTTTTTATCATACGTTTCGATCAAAATTTTGCGGGCATTTTCGTAATTTTCTACTGTAGGTTTGAGGGCTTGCACATGAGAAGCTGCCTCACCAGATAACGCCATTTTTATGTAATGGAACTTTTGAATAACTGGTATTATGGGATTTTCGTGTATCATTGAATCAAATATATCGATAAAACTATGCCAATCTGCATAATTTCCTTCGAATGTAGGTAACTTAATTTCTGGTAACTTAATTTGAACGTTTGTGTTTGAATTTGAGGTTATGTTTGAACAGTTTTCAATATCATGTGATAATGGCGAATTACTTGATTTAATTCTGTTTTTTAAACTTTCAATAGTTGCTTTGACATCTGAATATCTACACACCTCTCGTAGACAATGTCTAATCCAAGGAAAATAAACGACCGTTGGCTAATAAATCTATCAGTGAATTCCCGGATTTAAACTATAATGAAACTAAAGTATTGTGTAGAGCCTTTAATATACTGGAACAAAGCCGACTGTAAAAGACATTTCAATAGTGTACAGCACAAAAATTAGAAAAATGGCGTGCCCCCTCAAACCCAATTTAAGTTGGATTTACTTTTGATTGTTTGTAGTCTACCGCTTCGTTTACTCGATAAAGAACCGTTTCGACAGTTTTGGCGTATATACAATCCCGAGTGGAACTTATCATCGCGGACAGCGTTACGGAAAGAGCTACCAAACATACATAAAGATATCGAAAATCTAACACACACCACACTTTACTGTAAGTCAAATTTATCTGTAAGCAGGATATTGGAAATAAACAGGGATTATCTTTTAATTCGATATTTCATCAAGGAATCATCTCAATATATTGGCTTCCGTCGATGAAATGTGAAAATTCGTGGGTTTTCCGACGCAATTAAATTTGTTAAAAATATCCGGCAAGCATTTCTCCCATTCGGACTTGAGATCTCCCGTTCGTCGGCAGGCGTGACTACTACATCACAGGGTCTTATACCAGGAACTTTTTTGAATACCTAGACCTGCAGATATATTATAGTATCTTGACAAACATTATTATTACGTTCGAACTACACTAACTTAATTAAGGAGTCTCTATAGATGGAGTTATAAAAAAAAAACCTTTTTAAAATTGATTTTACTGAAAAAAGTGATTTTTTATAAAAAATGTTGCTTTCCTCAAATTGTCGAAAAACATATTTAGATTTGACTACAGACACACTTACAGCTGATACTTTTATTTTTCAATTAAACAACAATCACACTTTGAAATAAACAAGTAAATAAGTATTAATTCTTAACCTAAAGCAGATCTAACAATCACTATTCAATATAGCTGCCTCCAACTTGTACACATTTTTCGATTCCTTTTATGGCATATTAATCTCATCTACTGCATCCCTTATTGCTTGTTTTAATTGAATTGAATTATGTTCTACACCACGAGTATACTTTTCCTTTTAACGCTTCCCATAAAAAGAAATCCGTCAACCCACCTAGCGGGCCATCCAACTGGATCATTTCTGCCAATCCATTTCTCAGGAAATTGATGATTTTTTTTTTTTATCGATACAGTTGAATGAGCCGGACATCCATCTTCTTGCCAATAAATGTTTCTTCGTATGTCAGGATTAATGTTATGCAAGTGAGGTAATGCAAACGTTTCTATCAAATCCAAATAAACGTGTTGAATTAAATTTTGTTCTAGAAAATATGGACCAATAATATCACCATAGAAAATACCACTCTATACGTTTACTTTTTATAACTTTGGCTTCTTGATCGTATTTTAAATTTTGGATTGAGTGCAGCCCAATGTCTTGTGTTCTGAGATGAAACGTGAATGTTAGTTGAAAATATTGCCTCATCAGTAAAAAACATTTTTCTATGAAAGGTTCTCTCTTCAACGAACTTCTCTCCAACCCATAAAGTCTAATCTTTTTGCATCATCTCCATCTCCAAGTGTTTTGCATCATCTCCATCTCCAAGGTTATTGTGGATTTGTAAGGCAAGATTTTATTATCTTCATAAATTTTTCGTAACAAACTTTTAGAAACGTTTAACTCTCCTCCTCAAAGACAACCTCGGATTTTTCTCCACCGAATTCATTGCTCATAATGTCGCAGCAGTTTCGTAAAACTCTTTTTTCTACTCCCATACTTTAATTGACGCATTACATGTGCACTACCTGTACTTTAAGAAGATTCATTAAGATACAAGTTTTCATTAATACACAAGTTCATAACCAATAGACATACAGCTTACGCCCATAAAAGTTGCCATGTACATCCGAGAAACAAAAAATTTGCCAATCTGGCAGTTTCGATAACATTTTCGCAACATTTCTCCTAATTTGTTCTATTAAAATAATTAAAATCAGTGAAAATGTCTCTTGATAAAAGCGATAGTGAAAATTTAACACCACCTGAAATTACCGAACACGCCAACAGGACGACAAACGACTTATTGCCGTCAAAACCCCGGAAGACGTATGAAAAGTTTTACTCCCAATTTATTAATTGGAGAAAGGAAAACAAGGTTAGCAACTTTTCAAAAAATGTTTTAATTGTGTATTTCGATGAATTATCCAAAAAATTAATGTCAACAAGCTTATGGACTCATTATTCAATTTTAAAATCTACGTTATCAATTGAACATAAAGTAGACTTGACGAAATATCCCAAATCACACGCCTTATTAAAAAGAAGATCTGACGGGTATGTAGCCAAAAAGGCTAAAACGTTCTCAACAAATGAGATAAAGCAATCTATTGGATCAACCCTTTTAGTCACAATTAAAGATACTAAAACCAAAATAACACGGATATTTTCCGTTACAGAAAAGTATTACGAAATAAGTAAGAGGTACATAAGTCTTCGCCCAGAAAATTGTGTAACCCCTTCTTTTTTTATCAACTATGTCAACGGTAAATGTACCATACAAAAAGTAGGAATAAATAAATTTGGAAACATGGGAAAAGAGATTGCCACTTTCTTAAATCTTCCAAATCCCAATTTATATACTGGACACTGCTTTCGTCGCCGTTCTGTCACAATACTAATTGACGCTGGTGGTGATATAACTTCATTAAAACGTCACGGCGGATGGAAATTCACAGCAGTCGCTGAAGCATACATTGATGAATCAGTTCAAAATAAACGTGGGAAATCACATTTTTAACTCAATTGAGTACAACGAAGCTACCAACAATCAATATCATGCCTTCGACGTCAACGACATCCACTCATAATATTACAAAATTGCCCATGCAATTGCACTTTAATAATTGTACAATCCAGAATGTCATTACTTACCAAAAATAATAGCATTTCTTTGTTACTGTTAAACTTCAAATATTTTGATATTTGTTCGTTTATTTCGTTTGGTATTTCTAATTGTAACTTATGAATAATCAATTTTTAAAATAAAGGTCTTTCATTATTGTAATTGGTCGTAGAAAAAATAATGTATACAACTCTCATTTAATGGCCATTAAGACACTCGTATTCATTACGACACTCGCCAAGGCTCGTGTCGTAATTCTCACACTCGTGTCTTAATGGCTACCATTAAATGATCGTTGTATAATATACTATTAAAAGTGTAAGTAAAGTTATGTGTGATACAGATGTATTGCGAAACTTTTGATTAAATAAATGAATGGCATCTCCTATCCACTATTGCAGATTTTGCAAAATATCGAAAAATAGTGCCCAGATTAGTTTTTAAAATGTTTCAAATTTACGAACACAAGAGTTACAAAACATATCTAGCATTGAACGATGTCAGTTCCACGGAAATAAAAGAAAATTGTGTATGATATTTGGTTTTGATATTACTTCTAACTTTATAGTAAATGTAATTAAATAAGTTTTTAGAAGGCATTTGCCTTTATGATGTAACGGCTCTTCTTAGGATTCTGTTAAAGTATGAACTATTTAGCGTACAAATTTGAAATCAAAGAGTTAAATCGTTTGACTTTGCAAACAAAATTCTAATAAAACCCCTTCAATTAACCCAGACCATTTAAAACCTGAGATTAATATCTCAGATAATAAAATGCTTTGTTTTATAAGATATTTTAGGCTTAACAATTAGTGATTTAGTTCCGGAAAGTCTGGAAGTATAGAAATTGTTGATAAAGTTACGAGCAATGTAAGACATATTTCTTTTTCTATCTTTACATTTTTCAGAAGATTGTAGGTTAACTTTTGAAATTGAAGAGTATGTTCAAATAGTAATTTTTTACTTTGAAAAAATGAAACCAAAATATAATAACATTTTGCATTATAGTATTGTTTTAGACATGTCTGGTCCTTTGGTTCAGTTATGCGATTTGAAAAGAAGCATCGAGAGTTTAAGCTCAGTTTAAATGTTACATAGTCCTGTGAGAACATGATTCATACATTGGCCAGCAAGGCTCAGTTAAAACTGTATCATCAATGTGTATTTAAATTTTAAAGAGAATTTTAAAGAGAAATGTATATATAACTGTAAGTATTTGGGAAAAGTCACAACTATTGATCGCGAAAATGTTTTCCCAAATTTAGACGAACGCGTAATAAATCCACTAATTTAAATACAGTACTAGTAATAAACTGTGAACGAGGACTACCAATGTTTGGAAATGTAGAACAAATTGTAATTGACAGTGAGGAAAAGATTTACTTTTTGGATTTAGAATTGCTTGCTTACGAGGTCGAGCATCAAAACTGATTTTGAATGATATGTTACACGATCAAGTTCCTTGTTTATTAAAATATTTAGCTGGCAAGAAATTTGTTGCCGCAAAATATACTACAAACATGTATTTATACGTGTATAAATTATAGTCATATAAATAAAACTTTGCATTAGAAGATAACTATTTTATTTTTGATACAACTCCTTCCTATAAAATTGTGGTACCTTGTCAAACAATAATGTCGGATTTCGTCATCAGCGGGTGTGGTAATTATAGACACAATTTCTAATATTCCTTATATAAATGAAGCAATTTTAGAACAATATTGTTGCCTTTTTGCACACAGAAGCGTAGGCGATTTTTCGAACAACTTGTATAACTAAAACTTGTACATTATTGTAGCAGATCATTGACTACATTTTTACAACAATAATGTATTTAATAAAAATACAATCCGTTAACCATGATCGAGCAGTAGAAATTTATGCAAATCCACAAATAAATTGTAGTAAATTGTCCTACAATTGTTTGATCCCTTTATAACATTTTTTCCATACACTCATAGAATCTTAAATTTTCATTGATATTCTGAGGTATATTCTCCCGTTCTTCAATTACTGCATCCACCAGTTGATTGTGGTTGGCAAGTGAAAGTCTACGACCTTGGACCTTTCTTTTAAGATGGTCCCATAAATGTTCAGTGGGGTTAAGGTCGGGACTGTTAGGTGGCCGTTGGAATGCGCATTGTCTCGCATGCATAAAAATTAGGACCCACAAAAGGAGCAAATAATAATCCGCACTCATGGATATCACACGTATAGGGTCTAACTCTGTACGTGCATCGAAGCAGATGCCCCCCCCCCCCAAATCTCTTTCCTTTCCTTCGCCAGACACCCGCACGTCCGTCAGGAAAGCTAGCCCTCGTTTCATCAGAGAGTAAAACCTTTTTCCAATCATTAAAAGACCAATGTTGATGATTTCTGGTAAAACGCAATCTTTGAACTTTGTGTTCTTTGGTAAGTAGTGTTTTTTGCCGGTCTTCTGCTCCTTAATTCGACTTCATTTAAACGTCTTCTGATTGTTCAAAACGATATTACAACACTACGAACCGCTGATAACTCATTTTTAACACACTAGTGATTATCCGGTTTCCAAGAGCGGATTGTCTCAGAAAACGGTCATCCCTTTGATTGGTACGTTTTCGCCCTTGCCCTGGCCTTCGAATGTGAGATCCTGTTTCGTTAAATCGTCTAACCATGCGACTTATGCTGGAATTATTTATTCCTAACACACTGGCAACATAGCGCATCGAGTAACCCCAACCAGCAGAATTCCTATCCGTACTGCCTCCTCTAAAGATAAATTTCTTTGGTGATTCGTTTTTTTACTTTGAAACACACGTAGATGAACTTTAAAACACGTACGTGATACAACCGATAACTAAAATTAACTTAATAACTTAATTAGCAGTTTCTGAATGGATTTTAACTCAATTGTGGTCAAACGTGACTAATTGACATTTACAATTTTAAAACAAAACAGCATGTGCTGGAAATATCAGAGGAAATCCAAAGCCTACTTGTAAGATAGTAGATTAAAAGCTATCATCATCTCTGAATGTTTTAAAAAAAATTTTGTGGTGCGTTTATTTTGACCAGGAGTTTAATATGAAAGCGAAGAGACGCTAAGTAAAACTGTTCAATATGACGACCATTCTGTTCTACACACTGTTGACACCTTATTCTAACAGAGTTACAAACTCTACGAAGTGTGTTTCCGTTTAATGATCTTAACACATCCAGCATTCTGTTCTAAAATTTCCCGAGTTTCTGGGATTTCGAAATGAAATACTCCATGTTTAGTGGTAACTAAATATAAGTCAAGGGGGCAAGGTCTCAAAGGTGCTCAAAGCAAACGTTATCTCGTTTGTTAGTAGCTCCAAGTATCTTCTACCAATTAAATAGAAATCAAAGATGAAAAGACCTATTAAGTGATTATGTAAAACGAGAAGAAACTCCAACAACAAACAAAAATGTAAACAAAATTTCATACCAATTCGATCTCACCAGAGGTTAAAACCAAATCGAACTTGAAATCTTCTTTGATTCACCAAATGCGGATTTTCATTAGACCAATGAAGATAGTTCATCTGTCCACAGTATTTTTTTAGGAAAATTTGCATAATTTTCACATTTTTGTAAGTATCACCTGCTAAACTGTAATCTTCAGTCACTATCGTCGGCTTCGCCTCGGTCTGCAAACAACATCCTCGATCGCAAAACTGCGCTTGCATCCCTAGTGACATAAATATTTCAGTTTGCTTACGTTAGTTTAGCGTCATAAACTTCGCTTTCTAAGAGAATTTTACAAGTTTACTTTACTTTTGTGCCATGTTAGGCATTAGGTTACTTGATTGATTGATGATTGATTGTTGTAGACAGGATTAATCTCTACATCCTCAACACTGCAGGCCTATTGCATTATTCCTGCTTTGGCTTCGTCTTACTTAAACAGGTTAGCTCCTATACCTTTATGTCCTGGCACTATATGATAAAATGCTAGTACCTTTAAGGCTGCCTGACTGTCAAAGAAAATGTAGATCGCCTCCCCACGTGGTTGTCGGCGCAGGCTCTCCCACACGCAGGTTTGTATAGCATATATTTCTGTTTGAAATACCGTGGTGTATCACCCAAGTGATGCACATACTCCGTATCCCTGGTTTTCCTAATAAACACCAACGCCAGAACTAAAACCCGTTATTGACCCATCTGTGCATCAGATTTGGGTTTTCGGTTTTCTCCCCTCTCCATTTCTCCATTCTTTCCAATTCAAAGAAGCTTTGAAAGGTTTATTACATGAGATCGTGGAGATTGTTATGTCGCTGCCCACACCAAAGAGAGAGTTTGTTACAACTGTTTCTATTCTCGTGTGCCCCGACCCACTATGGGTTCTGCAGTTACTAGTGTTTTTCAGTCTGTGTGCTTCCATTCTAGCCTCTCTCGTGATATGGACGTCAAGAGTTGATGGGTTTCGCATGGTTTTCATATCAGCCGTTAGGATTTTTCTAATGGCTCCGGTTATACATAGGCATGCCAGTTTCTAAATTCTCGAGAAACTGGTTATCGCATGTCTCTGTGTAATTTTAGGTCACCAAACCACGCAGCCATAAGTTATCATGGGTCTTACCACCATAGTGTCATATGTAGTTTGAGTCCCCATGTTTTGTCCCCATGGGTTGTCATTGACACCTCATTACATTTGTCGGTCATTTTCTGTAAATGTGAATTTCAGCTCAGGAACTTAGCCTCCTGACTGATCTATATTGCTTCATTGCAAAGAGTCGGTGGTCTTGGGTCATCCAATCTCATTCTGGTGGTGAAGGGTACAAGTGCGATTTTAACACTCTAAGTTTCTCCTTCTTGCACCATACTTCTACTATTTTTAATGCTCTCTGCATAAGTTCTGAGATTATGCTGGCATTCTTCCCAATGTCATCAGCATATCCCTGTGTATAGTAGCCAGCATTGTTTAGCAAGACCACCAGTTCGTCTATCACCATGTCGCACAATAGAGGGGATAGCATCCCTCCCTGTGGGCATCCTCTGGTGACAGACACCCGCATCGTCTCACCTGCTAATGCTGCTTCTATTTGTCTACAATGGAGCATGGCTCCCACCCATCTACAGACAGTGCTTTCTACTTCATGGCCGTTTGCAGCTTGTAATAGTCATTCAAATGAAGTATTTTCAAAAGCACCTTCTATGTCAAGAAATGCAGCTAATGTAATTTCTTGATTGTTTAAAGATGCCTCCACCCGCGACACGGGTTGGTGCAAGGCACTTTCATGTCATTTACCTGCTTGATAGGCATGTTGAGTGGGTTGTAATAGCCCTTCTATTATATACGTTCCCCTGAGATACTTTACAAGCAATTTCTCAATGGTTTTTAAGATAAAGGATAATAGGGTTATTGGTCTGTGTACCTTTTGCCTCATCGTACGAACAACGCCCAGGTTTTGGTATAAACACAACCTTGGCCCTATTCCAGACAGGTAGTACGTAACCCAGCGCCAGGCTGACTCTATAAATTCCTGCTGTATATTATTGCCCATTTAGGTAGTAGCCAGTCATCCCTTTTTAGCCTTCGGAAAGGCCTATTGAACATTTCACAATAAATCGTGTTTCATTTGACCACAGTATTTTTTTTAGGAAATTTAGCATCATTTTCACATTTTTTTAGGTACTACCTGCAAAACTGTAATCTTGAGTCATTATCGTCGGCTTCGCCTCGATCTGCAAACAGCATCCCTTGTGGCATAAATAACTATTTCAGTTTGCTTACGCTATTTGGCGTTTACTTTACTTTTGTGCCATCTTACGTATTATGTTAGTTACACAAGTAAGTAAAATTGATAATTGTTGTAAGTTTAAAATAAAGTTTCAGAGAAAAAAAATGAAGTTTTTGAAGAAAAAAACAAATTTATAGGAAAATATAGCGTGCGAATTTTTAAAAGGTAATGTCCGAGAATTTATAAAACGCATCTAGAAGCCCAGATGCGAATCTTTCATAAATCTAATTAAACCAAATTTGTATAAAATTATTTTCCAATACAAGTCACAATTCGAATGTATTTTATGTTACTGAATGTTGTTTTAATTACACATTAAGTGGATACAAAATTGATTTGGATTTTAAAAATTACTATAACACCTATATCATTACGATTTTGTTATTAAGTAATTTAGAGACGTAAATTGAACTATAAATATTAAGAATGATCAACACAATTCCAGCGCAATTTTAGAAATATATTTTTGAACTTGTTCAAAAAAATCAACAACAAAAAATAAACTTGTACTAGGATGTTAGAAGTTGGCAGAAAACAACCAACTTTTTCCTTGGACATTTTATAAAAATTTTTATAATAAAATATTTTGGAATTTTCTGGCAAAGAACGTCAAATTTCAGGGATCCCACATTTTTTTGATATAGGTATCTAATACAGATTTCTACAACGTACTATTATATAAAATTCTGTTTTCCAAAAAGTATGTATTGAATTTCGCCGGCATTGTACATAAAAAATCAAACACGACTTTACCGTACTTTTTTATTTACTTTATTGTTAATATTTCGCAATGACGTTTTATAAAAAAATACCAATATGAAAAATTATTTTCAAGCTATTAATGTACATTTACTAATATTCCAATAAAGACTAGCAAAGAAATATATAAATAATAAGTAATGGATCAACCCACAGAAAATAACCATTCGTATTTTTTCATATGCACATTTTAATAAAATAAATTACATAGTTGATATTTCTAAATAAACTACAGATAAAAATTAAATTTAATTAATTATAATTAAACGAAGTAAAAGCTGATAGAAGGTATTGATGAGATTTTAAGAGGAAGTTGTATAAAGATAACATACATCCATTGAACATCCTGTTACAGTTTGTTTTGTAATTTATAAAGCGTCTCCAATAATATCTAAAATAAATGCATTGAAAAATATTCTTTAACAATTTGAACACTATTTGGATAAATTATTTTGCACCAAAGAATAAATAGTATTACTAATTTAAAGATTAGATAAATAAATTGCCTTTATTTCACATAACCCTAACAATTTTGTAACAATAATTCGTTTGTACATTTTATTGAAAGAAACATCCACATAATTTTACGAAACCAAAACTTGCATATAACAATTGTTTTCCAATTTCAGCTTTCAACAAATGATAAGTCCTATATTCTCACAAAAGATAAAATTAAATCTGATGTATCACAAAGATTTATAAAAACAAAAGTTGGTGTAAATATTTTAAAACCTTTTTAAAGAGAGCTAATCAATCATATAGAAAAGTATTGCTGTATTGACCACGTCAGTTAGTCTGCTCATCTTTGGGATCTCTTGAACTGTAAGTAAATGCTGGTTCAATGACACAAAATATGATAAATATCACGGCTTACTTTTGTAAGCAAAAAGTTAAACGAATGTGTAATCTAATCTCCACAATTTAAAATTCGATCAAGAAGCCAACGTTATAAAAAAGTGAATGTATGGTGTAGTATTTTCTACGGTGGTCCATATTTTCTAGAACAAAATTTAACTCAACACGTTTATTTGGATTTGAAAGAAACGTTTGCATTACCTCAATTGCACAACATTGACCATGACATACGAAGAAACATTTATTGGCAAGAAGATGGCAACTGTATTGATAAAAATTTGTTTAAATCGTCAATTTCCTGGGAAATGGATTGACAGAAATTGCCCAGTTGAATGGCTTGCTAGGTCAGGTTGATATTAATCAATGGATTTCTTTTTGTGGGGAGCGTTAAAACTAAAAATATGCTCGTGATGTAGAACATAGTTCAGATCAATTAAAACAAGCAGTAAGGGATGCGGTGGATGAGATTAATATGCCGGCTACGATGCACAAAGTTTACAATGGATTTATTAAAAAAGTTGAAAAGTGTGTACAAGTTGGAGGCGGCTATGTATATTGAATAGCGATTGTTAAATTTGTTTTAAGTTGAGAATTAATACTTACTTACTTGTTTATTTCAAAAAGTGTTTGTTAATTAATTAAAAAATACAAATATCAACTGCAATAATTGAATTTATAAAGTAAGTGTATGTCTGTAGTCAAATCTAAATTATGTTTTTGGACATTTTGACGAAAGCAGAATTTTTTATAAAGAATGATTTTTTTCTGTAAAACGCATATTAAAAAAGTTTTCCTATTTGTAACCTCATCCATGGACATCCTGTATATATAAACTCAAAGCTCACACTGTTATAAATGTGTTATAACAATTTTAACCTAAACATGTATGAATTGTTAATATAAAGTGTGTATAAGTTCTGCATAACATAAGTTATATTCAAGTATAAGATGTTCAGTTTCCGCTAAAAGCATCGTTTGGAAATTCGTTTCTTTTGATGCTGCATTATGACAACACCCACTTTGCATTTTGACATTGGTTTTTTTGGGATTGGCCTTCACTAGAAGGGTAATTCAAATTTTATTCGATTGAGTATTTCTTGGAATTTTCGGCAATATACCGAAAATTTTGTTATATCAACTAAATTGTACAAGGAAGCCATCGAAATCATTGCCAGGTTTGATTCATGCCGTTTCAATTTTTTTCGTATTTTTACAGAATCTGATAGAAAAGTTATACGCCCTTTTATACCTAAAATGCGTCCTTCTTTGGTAAATTAAGCATGCAACTATGCAGATAAGTATTGCTTAAACGCGACGAAATACTACAAACGTTTGTTTTTCCAAAGATAATAAACTTAATCTGTAAGATTTATCTTATGCGTAAAATTTTTACATCTAGTCGAAGTGGTCGAGCTGAGTAAAATTTGAATTCTCGATCTGAAGGTCAGACTCATATTGTACAAGACTTTCCTAAGACCAATCTTAACTTATGGGCAGTGCTGTACCACCTTAAGAAACTGGAGGCATTACGCAGCGCCTTCATGCATGAGAAATAGCCAACTCCATGAAACCCTTCAAACACCAGGTTAAGGTCAACATTTGCGCGAGCTGGCAAGGGAAACGTTGGAGAGAACGGGAAATTCTCCGAATGCTTTAGTAACACGAATTGCGAAGGAGCCCCAAGATCGTCCACCACCTCACTGTAAGGTGATCTGGATTATGGATAAGATCTCCAGCTGACGATAAATTTCCACTTTTCGTTCGAAGATCCACAATAACAACCACACGTAATAAAGGAGCCTAAAGGCTACAGCCTAGCTCCGGGAAGCGAAAAATTATCTATGATAAAATTTAAATCACAGCTCTAGCATATAAGACGTTTAATATGTCGGTCGTTAAAAAGACAAGGGCATTTCGCAAAAATCTCAAATTATCACAAAAAGTACGTTAGATAAGTACAGGAAATGTCTAAAAAAGTTAACATGAGCTCAAGAGCGGCATCCATGGTGATCGATTAAAAAAGCAAACTTTTATGGCATGTGGTGGAAGCTAAACACCCTGTATAGTTGTTCGTAATTTCATGTTATACAGGACCTGTCTTCGAATGTTTTTTATTTGAAAACGTTTCTTCTAAACTGACCAGGGAAAGAATTATCTTTCTTCTACGAGCTGTATATCTGTTACTTCCACAACACAAATCAGAGAGTAATACAGTGAAACCAGCAAATTATGCTCTTTCCGATACGGACTAAATTGTCAATTTGTATTTAGAGTAAGGTGATTTATATAAAGACTTCGGAACGCTTAAGGAGTACACAGAATTCGATATCTTTTACAAAATGTTTTCTTGCTTAAATATCATGCACATTTTGCCACATTTAACCAACCCCTCTCTTTAGTACTATTTACCAAATCCCAATAGTAAACACATTAACTGGAACACCTACAAGATTAGCAGCTCCAAATAAAAAATGCATACTAAAATACTTAAATTTCCTTTTTATCATTAATTAATTCACAAATATCATCATATTACACCAATTCTGATCACGTAGCGAAGGTGCCAAATCAATGAAAACACCACCGCTATAGATTTAATTATTATTTATTATAAAACTAAGTCGTCATCGTCTTTACAATTCACTAAATTTGGCTCTGATTCAGCTCTCTTTTTTAGAGACGTATCCTCGCATTGCAGTTGATCATTCTCTTTTGGAAAATCACATTTTATATTCGGATCACTTCTTGTAAACGTCTCTTCAATAGCCGGTTCAATTTTTATGCTCTCGCCTTCTACCTTTAACAGCTCTTCGTTTAAACTGGCGTATTTTAAATCAACTGTACTGTTGGCAAAAATTGCCGCAGAACCTAGGTCCGTTATCCTATCCGCTGCCATATCAGACGGTTTATTTTCTAAAACATTCACGCCATTAACGTGAACCATCGGACACGAGATAATTGCACTATTTAACACAGGCTTCAAAGGACTCGTGGAGGTATCCTTTAACAAGTCTTTTGTAGCTAACGGTTTAATGACGGTCAAAGGACTTCCCGCTCTGTTATTGCAAGGAGAATGAGCAGATGCTTTTTCTTGCTTGTGCTGAATAATCAGCGTGCAGGCGAAACCCAAGATTAAAATGTTGTTTAAAACCCTACAGGATGATAATCCCAAGTAGGCCACCAAAGAGACCACCAATGACGCTACGTCACCAATATGAACGGCATGTGCCAGCACGCGCACCATCACTACACCCAATGGTAATGGAATGAATCCCATTCTACGGGCTACTAGATCAGAATGGTCGGAAAATGCATGTTTTTGCCGGGTTTGCGCCATATCGTACGCCAAGCTGGTCGTATAATCCCTGTACACATCCACTTGAAGCTCGTTGAACCGCGTTATAAACGCATGCTTCACCCAATCGACGAAAATCTCCGCAATTAGCACCATCAAACAGTCCGGTAGGAGCACCCAAAATCTGTCGGATTTCCATGAATATTCCTTCATCGTTTGAAGAACGACGATGAAAAGAAGTATGACCAAATGGAATCTTTCCCTTACGTCACTGCAGGATACTTGAAACAAGTTATTCTTGTCAAACTTTTTGAAGACACTGCCCTTGAGTTCCACAAACTGAAAGCAGAAAAGAAATTTCCTTATAAATAAACTTTCTGTCCAAAAAAATGTGCCAATCAAATAGGTAAATGCTTATCTACCGATAAACGTTTTCAACGTATTTCCCGCAAAGGTAGATACACTTTTTTATTCTTGCAAACCAACTGTTAAAGCAGTTATGCCAGTCATTAGTTAGAACAGTCACAATTGCCATTTTAAAGACATCGACTGCTTCTTCCAATCACTGGAACCGTTGAGACTTTTTTTATTTTTACGGGTAATTTAAGTTGGTAGCTTTGGGAATATGGACTTTTCCATTTTGCTGCTTTTTACAACGCGAAACTCAAAAATTAATAACGTAATGCAAAAATTTTTTAAAGTAAAATTTTGTATTGAATCGCGTTTTGTATTTTTTTCTTATGTGCAAGCTGCATACGCACAACAAACTATAAATTGGAATCGTGGTCATATTTTGCCAATATTTCCATCATTAATTATTATTTGTATTGATCGTGTAAAGGTAGTACTAAGTTTTAGATAATGTGTTAAAGATATACTAGGGTACGCAAGTATTCATTTATAAGCGCGAGTCCTATGCATATCGCGAATAGTGTTGCCGTTTCTGCTGGAGTGTCCTTGATTCGCTTTGCGCGCTCCCCACCTTATGCTTTCATAGCGGGCAAACGTAACACTGTCTATATATTTTAGCGGCTCACTTTACTACGTAACTTACGAACGCGGTATATAGAACTCATTGAGATAAGTTCATTTTGTTATTGTCCCAACAAATAAATTGCAAAATGCTCATTTTTAATAATAATTATTCTTTAACAGAAATATTCTTCTCTCCTTTCTTCGCATATATTTTGATTTTTTTACGACAGTGTTTGACGATATCGTTATTTATGTGATATAAACAACAATGTTGTGAAATCATTGAAGTTATTACAAATCTAATAATCTTACTAATAGAATTATTTGAAATATGGCGAGAATTGTAAAATGCGCCCTATACTATAATTTTGCATGACTTGGTCTTGGTTTGGTATCCAAATCTACAAGGAGGCCAGTAGTCTGTGATGATATTAAATGTCATGACCATTATTTGTTCTAATTAACATATAGAATGTGACAATTGTATTTAATCAAGCAGAAGAACTGTCACATTTTACCTGACATGTTGACTTAATTCAAGATTACATTTTAACTGATGTTTAAAGCGGGGTAATGTCTCTGGGCGGCATAGGGGCACGTTTCCTTCAGTAAGTGCAATATCAAAAATAAGTAATAAATCTAATAATAATAACAGAACCAATCAAGAATTATAATATCTGTAAAGTTGTGAAACACTCACCCTCTTAATTACCGAATATTAAAAGTAGAAACACCATTATCAGTAGAATCACCCACTGGATAATAGTCGTAAAAAGTTGACAGCGTTAGATATATTTCCACGGTTGTCTCGTTGAACAATGTTCGCCGTGGTGAAAAAATATGTTTTTGAAAAAGATCGTTCGACATCTACGGATGTAATGCATGCATGATTGAAAGACTCTTTGAATTCAGTTAATGGATTAGTCGATGCACCACCACAATTTTTTTTTAATGCGATAAAATCGGAATCTTTCTTTAACACACTCTCGAACTTTTCTAAAACGCGAATATATATTGCGTCATGTATAGTGCGTGGTATGTACTTCTTCCATTATTTGCAGTGACTCCACTAACGACAACGCTCTATTTTGTAATTGCGTCATGTAATGCGTTGTTACGAAGACTTTGTAATTCCAATTCAACGGAAATATCTTGAAATTTTGTTTGACTATCCTTAATAGCTGCAGCTTCAGCAGGATTGAATTGTAGAATAACAGCTTTTACTTGTTTGAAATATTCAGCATAATAAAGAGCTACCCGCAACCATGTTCCCCGGCATGTAAGAATCGGTTGTGATAGTTCACGAATACCAGGACACTATGCATGAAATGATCGAAGACATTTTGGAGATTTGAGAATCACTTTTTTTGTACTTGCTATTAATGCATCTACCTCGGGTGAACATTTTACACGTAACATGTAAACACCTGCAACCGTGTTCAAGAAGAGAACAGCCTACCGGACGTATTGTCCCGGTACCATCCTTCAGAAACATCAACACTTGACGTAGTGAGACTTGGAAGTTTTCTAACGTACTAAGTGTCACCCTCACAACTGCTGCATCAGTACACTTTTCCAGTCTCTTGCTAGCTAGTAACAGTGGAAATGTCGGTTTATGTGGGTCCAGCACACGTACTATAACATTTAAAATAGAATTTCTTTTACAACTTGTTGTCTCATCACACACTACCAAAGCAGCTGATTTTTTAATGTAGATTTCATTTTTTTTCCATCTTCTTCGCATACATCTTATCGCATACAGATAACACATGCTTACGTGCCGTTTTCGTAGTTGACAACTTCAACTTGGGGTTGTACTTATACCGAAAGTTCTGGAACGGTTCTTTTTCGAGTAAGCGAAGAGACAAATTGCAGATTATCATCATGACAAGTAAATCGAAAACAAAGGCAGTTCTCGTTGGCCTTTTTTTCTATTTCTGTGTCCCAGCACATCAAATGTTTTTCGCACACTTTGCAAATTATTTTAGCACCGTCGTAGAACGAATCCGGAAAGTCACAGATAAACCTAGTTATTGTGTCAGCAAAGAGTCCTTTTTTAGCCTTGTTCACCTTACACATTTTAAATTAATAATTATATGTTTATAAAGAAATAACACGAAACACAAAACCCAACGCACGTTCTTTTTTCTTAAACTGAACGAAAAATAAATAAGGGGACGCTGCCGAAGCGAAAATTGATTTTTGCACACAACCCGCTACTCCGGTGAAACGCCTATGTATCGCAGAGACGATTACTTCGCTCTACTTAAATTAAAAATAACTGAATAAAAAGGACAAAGTACACAATAACAAAATAAATTGTCTTGTCTCCTGAAAATGAGAAAAAAAGACAAACCGAACATATCAAAATCTTACACGATTCGCTACTATATAGAAACATTCATTAATACAAGTAAAAAATTTTCTATAAATGATATGTAAAAGTAGTCATTTCATTCAAGTTGTAATTCCCGCGCATTTTGAAACCCCTTACATGTCAACTAACAACAACAATTCTAACCTACTTGACATCCTTGACATTCCATCGCCGGTAGTAGAATTAGAATTTCGCTATCAACTACTAACTGCTACTAACCATACTCCTTAAAGATTATCAATGTGTATATACTTTTGATGTGGTAAAATACCTCCATGGCAACGTTTTGCAGCTATTGATTACGAGAATGTTATACCTGTAACTAAAGTTTATTGGAAACAACAGAATTCAATTCAATTAGATCGTGGGAAATGATAAAGAAAAAAAACAAGGAATTTTGCTTGAGTGCATAAGAAGAATAGTTAAAATGTGTAAGAAGTTTTCGAAAAGCGAAATAGAAAAATTCGATAAAAATATTCTGGAGATGTTACAAAACAAAGAAGCTCTCACATTGTTTACAGACTATTTGGGCAAAAAAAGTGTTTATAAAGATCCTGCACGTGCTCTTAAATTATGGAAGAAAATTGGTGATCTGGATGAGCAAGAAAGACGAGAAAAACGTGACGAAATCGTAGAAGAATACAACGAAGTCAATAATTTTTCTGAAGAAGGAACGAATGTAACTTTTAAAGAAATGCAAGCCGATTGTGAAAAATATCTAGCGGAAGGGGAATTTTATAAAAAATTCATCGATGGTTTGAAGAAACGCTACATGAAATGCACCTGAATATAAAGCATCACATTATTTATTAGTCATTTTGTTATGTTTTTAAAGAAAACTACTAGAATGTAAGGCCACAGTAATATATTTATACCATTAAATAATAAAGACGTTACCAAAATTTTGTATTTTTATTTTCATGTATATTTTATAAGGAAGTAAGTTCTAAACGATCAGCCACAATTTAAGTAATAATTTCCGATAGTTCAAATGACTACAAAATGCTACATATTGGAAGTGATATTAAAAATGATCTAGTAAACAAGTAATTTAAATTAGAATAAGAAAAAATAAAGGACATTTTCAAGTGAGTTCAATATAAAGAAATTACTTGCAGCAAAAGTTGTTAACCCTGTTACTGTGCAGTATATTGGAAGCCATTTAAAGTTTGAAGGAAATGAAAGGTAGGTAAAAATGAAGCTTTTTTTGTACCTCAAGGGAAGAAAAACATACTGAAACAATATAGTGAAGTAATTCAAAATAACAACAGTGACAATAATAAACAAAAATTATTACACCTTTAACTTACTTTCCCGTTGTGTCTGCGCAAATTATACAAGTCAAAATAATAAATTCTAAATTTTTCCTTCTTAGTTGATCGTAGGCTTTCACGGTTGGTATCTATTGAAGTAGTGTCTTTCCGGTCTTGCCGTGTTTGTTGCACTAATATACTTCATTGCAATTACTGGTGCAACGAACGCGACAAAGCCAGAAAAACACTATTTCGCTCTTCTCTCACACGTCAATTTTACTGTACCCGGACATTAGTATATTATAAGGTCCTTCATGACCATTGAAGTTCCACGATATAAATATTATGGTTCATATAAACAATTTTAACGATCCCTATGAGGATTCGTTTTGTTAATTACAAGTATGTTGTTTATGTTATACAATCTCTTTCGGTCTTTCAGTAATTTTTTAAGTTAGGATCCTACTTATTGTTTAACATTTTATATTGTATTCCTTAATTTGACCGGATTTTACTATCATTTCACTTATTATTGCATTCTACGGGTCTATACCGAGTGATTCAGAATAACATTTCAAAACTTTGTGAATCACTAGGATGCGTTCATATGAAGATTTTTTCGTAATAAACTAATATTCGAAAATATTTCCTTTCGGAAATAACAGTTACATGTTTGTTTAAAATTGGTTGCATACACATGGAAATACTTTCCCTAATGACCAGGGACGAAAGCCAGTTAGGTTCGGGGCGTGACTGAGTGCGAAAAAGGTCAGCATTAGTAGGGGTAAAGAGGCGGCATCGCACATGCATTGGCTAGGTCACGTACATCATTCTATCATTATTTTAGATAAGGATAGAATGCATACTGCCTCTCTACCCCCCTAACGCTAACGTATTCCTATTTAACCTCTGTCAGTCCTCGATCCTAACTGACTTTCGTCTCTGCTAATGACCGTAATCTACATAACATAAGGTCACAAGCATTTAGGATCGAAAGAGGAAAACTTACTTTTTTGTGATGCCAGATCTGCGAGATCGTGAGATTTCGAATTTCATAGAAAATCTCACGGTCTCACGATAGAGATGTCAAATCTCACGGTTTTAAAATTGAGAAAAGACCTTTCGGTTATAATTTAAATATTGTTAAATTAAAATGATCACATTTCAACACCATCTACAATTAATAAATTACGGTTTTCTGTAACGCCAACTATTTTTAAACTAGTGACGGGGAATTACCGAACTGTTTCCGATTTTTTCAGCGTCACACATAAAATCCATACAAATGGAAATTTTTTTATTAATCCAATATACTAGGGTACGTAAGGATTCATTTATAGTCGCGGGTCCCATGCATACATCGAATAATGTTGTCGCTTATACTAGGAGCGTTCATAGCGGGCAAACGTTGTAACAGTGTCCATATATTTTAGCGGTTCACTTTACTACGGAACTTACGAAGGCGGTATGTCAAATCACATGCATACGAGCAATCACGTGATCGTAACACCACCAGATTTGACATTTTCTTCCGAAGAGTACAAAACATGGCTTTATTTATCAAATTTTTGTTATTCTGATAATTCTAATTTATTTTTTGTCAACATTTCTTTATAATTCTAATCATTAATAACAAAAATAATAAAATAGGCTTTGTAATTCTATACTCTTGGTTTGCGGGTTGAAACCGCGTCGTTGTTGTAACTTTGGCCGACGTTTCGTCCACACTCTTATGGGACATCTTCAGAGCTGTTGCTGTGCACTGACTGGGAATTTACTCATTCCGGAGGGGTTTATGTAGGGCTTGTTTTGGGGCAATGGAGCGGATTTTTTCAATATTTCTATCCGTTTTTGACGTGGAAGGGTGACCCGGGCGTGCGTCATCTTCAACGTCTTCTCGGCCATCTTGGAAACGCTTAAACCACTCAAAAACCCGCGCACGTGATAAAAGATAAGTTTCAGTAGCGATTTTTCCAAGTTTCATATGAAATTTCACGACAATTCGTTGCTCTATTAAAATACTTATCATATTTTCGGCAAAACAAAATAAATAGATATTATACAAACGAAGGCCACGGCCAGACTAATATGTCTACAGACACAGGAGGGGCGGCAATCGAAAGAGAAGCCGTCGGTCGTACGACTTTGGCGCATGCGTAGTTCTTCTGTAGTGGCATCAGTCTCGTTATTTTAAAGCCACACTTCGTAATGGACAACCTTCGTAGAAATACGGGGAAAATTGGATTGTGAATAGACCCCAACAAAACTAAAATGATGTCAGTTAGCTCAAATGACAGAGACTATGTGAAAATAGACGAATCTTACAGCCCGGACTTCTCGCCAGGTGGTTTTCGCATGTTCAGGCCTTTAAAATGGCACTAGGAGGCAAACGATTCAACATTAACGACGAGGTCGAAACCTTTGTTCGCAGCTGATTGGATATTCGTCCTACTTCATTCCATGAAAATGGTATCAAAAAACCGATACCTCATTGAGAAGGGGTTATATAAAAAAAATAGTGTATGCATTATTTTGACTATCTGGGAAAATATTTTTTTTTAACAAAAGTATGTTTATATTTGATCGGTTCTCGTATATTAAGTCGTTCGGACCTTGTTCGGACACAGTCTAAATATGATATAAATGATTTTCTTCGTAAACACAAGTAGTCACTTATTTTGGCACACCAGTGTAGTATGTTCTAAGAATATATCGCCACATAAACGCAGGATTAACAGACAAATCGTTTTAGTAAGAATGTGTTTCTTAATACACTAGCAACCATGTTTTACATAATCACCAGTAAATTTCAATTGGATATTTGGATTGGCACTGTTGATAATTATCTTGACCGAAATAAGAACTTCCAGTGACAGAATTAAGGATCTTTTTGTTCTACAAAAACAGTACCCAGATTTACGGAATTTGTATAAAAATCAATTAAAAGAGCACCAGGTCCTTGTTAGGCGGGCTAAGATAGAATATAACAATCATCGCATTCAAATATCGGCAAATAAAACCAAGGAAATGTGGCGTATCGTTCGAAATTTTAATCCTTCCAACTCTGATCACAAGAACATTACTATTGAGGAGGATGGGACCATTGTAGAGGATCCACAAATTTTGGCGGATAAATTTAATGCTTTCTTTCAACAAATTCCAGAGCAAGTTTTACACAATTTACCTGACATAACAGTTGACAGCATAATACCAGAAAACGCGCACACAATGTATCTCTTTCCCTACACTATTTTTGAAATGAACCAAATTATCAACAAGCTAAAAAACAAAAATACCTCGGGTCCGGATGGAATATCGGCTAGAATTTTGAAAGAATTTGGAACATTTATTTTGGAACCATTAACTTATTTAGTAAATCTATCTTTCACCTATGGTGTATTTCCAGCATGTTTCAAAGTGTCAGAAGTTGTCCCGGTCTTTAAAAAGGGTAATAGAGCTGATATACGCAACTACAGACCAATCTCGCTAATATCAAATGTAGCAAAGATATTTGAGTATTGTATGCTGACACGATTAACATCATTTATTGATAAGTATAGCATTTTACATACGAATCACCATGGATTTAGGAAGAACAAGTCCACTACCACCGCCCTATTGTCATTCTACGATATCATACTAGAACAAATTGATAAAAGAAATTCTCCGTTGGCAATCTTTTGTGATTTTAGCAAGGCCTTCGACTGTTTACAACATTCATATTGCTGAATAAGTTAAATAGTTATGGTATCAGAGGAAATGCTTTAGAGTGGATATGCTCATACCTTAGCGGCCGCATGCAATACGTTCGGATACAGTATAAACAGGAGGCATCTCTTAGAAGCGTTAGATCCGGTTGGCTGCCTGTGCTTCATGGCGTTTTTCAGGGAACTGTATTGGGTCCAGTTCTATTCAACCTATATACAAATGACATATATAACTTCTGCTCTGATTTATTAATTTTCATGTATGCGGATGGCACCACCGTACTCGCAACTGGCTCAACTCTATCTGAGACCGAGGCATTGGCAAATAGTGCCATAAATAGGCTATATGACTGGTTTTGTGCCAATAAGCTAAGCCTTAACGAGGAGAAGACAAGCTCTTTGCTTTTTCACACGCGCCAGCGAACACAAAATATACATGTTTCAGTAACTATTCACGATAAACCCATCTCCCAAACAAAGATAACAAAATTTCTCGGAGTACATGTTCAGGATAACTTGCTCTGGAATGTTCACTGTGACCACCTAGTGACAATGTTAAATACCAAAACGTTTCTGTTTCGCAGCCTGAAGGATCAGGTATCATTACATACATTGCTGTCTGTATATTATACTGAAATACAGTCGCGGTTGGGATATGGCATACTCCTCTGCGGATCTTCATCTACTGTTGCCAGTCTTTGTGGCACAGAAGCAACTTAGAATATTGGGCGGGCTAAAACCTACAGAATCATGTAAACCTCTCTTTCAAACGTTGCGTGTTCTAACTCTTCCGTCTTTATATATCCTTGAAGCCGTGTGTTACCACCATAATCACAAGGAGGAGTATACCGTTATAAAAGACATACATCCCTATGAAACCCGGCGAAGAAGTGATCTCCATATTTCTAGGTGTACGCTGCATATGACTGATAAAGGATTAACAAGCACTGGGAAAAAACAATAAACTACCTCGCGAAATAAGAGTTAGCGCCAGATTTAAGCAGTCTACTAAGAGGTATTTAATAGAGCAAAGCTACTACAGTGTAGAAGAGTTTCTCAACCCTAGCAACTAATCTATAGGATAAGCCACCCATCGGTACGTTTCGTATTTATCCTCATGTTTAGTTTAGTTTAGCATTATTCTTTATTTTGTTTTTGTTTCCTTTATTTTTGTTTGATTGGTTGATCTTTTCTTGTTTTTTTGTTTGTTAGAATTTTTGTATTCGACCATTGATTTTACTATCCTTTCGGATACTTTTAATCAATAAAGTATTATTATTATTATTTATATTATTACCCGTTGCATCCAGTTTTAAATGCTCATATTTATCGTCATTTTCATGAACGCAATACCTGAGCTGCTTGAAGGTGTTATGCTTGATGATGAAGAGAGATTGTATATCACTATGGTGGTGCTGTTTCGTGACACTCCAAATATTTTTTTATGAAATTCATGGATTTAAAGAACGTTGTTATGCCTTCTGCATTGGAACTGGTGGTGATAATTTTTACTATTAGTTTCTCTGTGATATACATATCTGTGAAAAACTATATTTCTAAGCTAGATATTTTCTAATCATATTTACTTTTAGTCGAAGCATTAGAATTGATAAAATAAAAATGATCCCTAAAAATTATACATGGACGAAAATATACTTTTGATTGGGACTATCATTAAGGTCAAATAACTTTCTTATATTAAATGGAATACCCTGTGTTCATTGGCGTATTTAGATTCTAATTTTAACCATTTACAAAATTGTATTAAGGTTTCCTATACTTATATCTTATACTTTCTTAGTAATTTAACATTTTCAATTTCGAACATTCATTTCTTGCCATTTATTTTACGAAAGTAGGCTTTGACGGAACTGATGTTATTATTATTAGATGATATTTATCAGTCTAACCCTACAACGAGTTTTTCTTTCATGCTTATTAAAAAGAGACATAACTATAAATAGCAAATACGTAGTTTTATTGAGCAAATAACAAACTTAAATGTAAAAAAAAACAATGTTTTATCAAGTGTTCAAAATGATGTCCATCATTTTCAATGCATAAGCGAACTCTTTCTTGAAATGATAGTTTCACTTTAAATAAATTATCTGGCGTTATAGAACGAATCGCTGCTCTTATGCTGTCTTTCATATTATCGGATGTAGTTGGCGGTATATCATAAACAATAGTTTTGATGTATCCCCATAAGAAAAAATCGGGACTGGTTAGGTCTGGGGGCCTTGCTACCTGATTCTGTGGACCTCCGCGTCCTATCCTTCTGTTGGGATATTGCCCATCTAATTCGCTCCTACCATTTATTTGGAAGTGCGCGGGAGCACCGTCTAGTTGCAACCACATTCTCTTTCGGATATTAAGCGGAATATTTTCTAAAAGTACAGGTAAACTGTCTCTTATAAATTCAAGAAACATTGCGCCATTTAAGTGGCCATCAAAAAAGTATGGAACTACAATACGCGTTCCAATTATTCCACCCCAAACATTAACAGACCATCTGTGCTGACGATCGAGGGTTCTAAAAAAATTGGGATTTTTATCACTGTAGTAATGAAAATTATGTCTGTTAACTAATCCGTTGTTATGGAAAGTTGACTCATCTGAAAAGAGTACAAAATCTGAGAAATGCTCATCATCTCCTAACTTTTCTAGAATCCATAAACAAAATTCCAGTCGTCTGTCGTAATCTACTTCCAAAAGTTCCTGTCAAATAATGTTCGTTTGTGAGTAATAATAACGTCAGTTCCGTCAAATCCTACTTTCGAAAAATGAACTGGCAAGAAATGAATATTCGAAGTCGAAAATGTTAAATTACTAAGAAAGTATAAGATATAAGTATAGGAAATCTTAATACAATTTTATAAATTGTTAAAATTAGAATCTAAATACGACAATGAATACAGGATGCTCCATTTAGTATAAGAAAGTTACTCGACCTTAATGATAGTCCCAATCAAAAGTATATTTTCGTCCACCCTGTATAATTTTTAGGGATCATTTTTATTTTATCATCAAGTCCAATGCTTCGACTAAAAGTGAATACAATTAGAAAATCTCTAGGTCAAATAAGTAAGACACGCGTGCTTCTTAAATTTTGGTCTACATTTTCAAGAATACTTAGATATCTCAAAAACGGCTTGAGTTAGGTATAGGAAACAAAACAGTAACTTGCCTTTACTTAGCCCGCACTATCAAAATATGTAATAATGTACAGGTAATTCCATTCAAATTTTCGCAAATTTGGTGTGTGACTTCTTTTTGAGTCAGCCTGTATATTTCAAAACGACTTTAAAACTTGCTCCCAATGAACCTACATAGCACCTAACAAAAATATTTTAAAAATATTTTGCCGTTTTTCGTGTACAAACAGACGCGAATGTGGTGCCCTACCCTGTATATGCTAATATATTATTCTGTAAATGGAAATGTTTTATTTTCCGTTTAATGATCAAATATACTGTTATTGTTATTATTATTAAAAATACATATTTCATATACTTCAAAGGAACAAACAAGAATATAAATGTTGCATATACTTACATTGTTAGACATCATAATCGTCAACAAGGCCTTATTATTGGAATTAATTGCTACATTCAACGTTGTTGCTTGGAGTAAAACCAAGAAACTATGAAGATCTAATCTGCAGTTAAGAAATTATACTCAAATATCCAAGTATAGTATTAAACGTTCCTAAATTTTTCTTACTAACCCTTTTTAAATATTTCTGGAAACTGTCATTGATAAATTAAATTGTCTTACTACAGCATAAAACATTATAACAATTATCTGCATTGTATCATTTGCCCTCCATAAAGCATATCATAGGTTCCTGATATAATAAAAGGATACACACATAAACTATAGCAAATATCAGGTGAGGTATAACGCCAAAATGCTCTCTACGTCGATCTCTTGGTTCTGTCGCTGTCCAAAATAAAGCATCAATTGTATCCTGTCCAAATGCAGAAAACAGACGATCTCCAACTTCAAGCATATTGTAGAATATGTACAGCTTAATAACGGACTGACTTTTTATCATATGGTACAACATATTTGTATCTAAATAAAACATTAACGCACTGCACGTAATTAAAATTGTTGCTTTTAATAAATCACATACTTCGGCTGGTGTTAATATGGTTTTATAATGCTTTTGACGTAAGCTGAAATAAATAAAATAAAATATTTAATTGAATAATTTTTATATTCAGAAATACTATAGCAATTACAATCGTACTAACCCAAAGCATTTAGCAACAGGCCGTGTAATTAACGCAAACAATGCTAAAACAACTCGTATTGGTAAAAATGTATAAACAAACAGAAATGAGTCTGTGCATTGCATGAAACCATAGCTCATAAATTTCTCAACCTCTCTGGGTATTTTCATAAACGAATACACCTTTTCTCTTTTAGCAGAGTAACGTTCCTCATCATGCTCTAAAACATAACCGCGAGTCAACTCCACTTGCAAAAATGAAAACAGCGAAGCATGTCCTGTAAAATCCAATTTTATCAGTAAGTTTGGAGTGTGTTATTTATTTTTTACTTTAACCTCTCTTTGAGGAATCTGTTTCATCATTCTGTATGTCACACTTGTCGTTTTTAAGTAAATCTTCGATTTTGTTGTCATTGCCATAGAGGATCTTTGTTACAGGTGTAAATCTAATTTTCTTTTCGCTGCTAAATGATATTAGCTTGTCTTCTGTAGACATATTTCCAAAACGTCATCTCCAAAACTAGATCCGAAAAAATATAAACATTTACATTTGTCAAAAACGAGGTCAGTTTAACAGCTGTTACCCATGGACTTTACCTTTAATAAAGTCTGGTTTACATACCCCGATTTATTGGCCAATTAATTGAACATGTTTACATTCTACAATAAATTAGACAAGTTTTTAATGATCGTGGATACTCGTTTAGTTTCGTTAATTGGGCAAGGGAGGAATTATTAAATAGGAAATTTTCATCTGCATATAAAAATAGATTAGCAATCTGCTTTTGTTCAATGTTTTGGTAGTTTTGGTATAGGCACAGCTGTAGGTTTGGCTACCTCAGTTTCGTATAGTTAATTTAAATTATCCATTACATCAATCCCGATAAATGTTCGAAATTTACCTTCACTTTAAAACACTAAAACAAAATTCGTAGGTATTTCTCTGTTACCGGGTTGGTATTAAAATACTACAGTTAGTGAAAAATCCTCGGAAAATCATGACAAAAATAGAGCACGCTCTATTCAATTTAATTAATCGTATGATAAATTGATCAAGAAATCGGACCGATTTTTGCTGTTTTACACGGCGCGATAAAATCGAAAATCAACTTGTTTAATTAATTGACCAATAGATCGCTTAAGATAAATGTAATCGCATTTCTCCCAGGATAGCTATAAATAATCTATGCTTTTATAATTCAAGCTGTTTTGTTATGTATTTAATGAGAAATTACAACAAGATTGGTGATTTGAAATCTACAGAATTACTATTAAATTTTATTGACAATAACATTTTGAATCTATTTTTAAAGCCTGTTTTACACGTCGCGATTTATTGGCCAATTAATTGAACAAGTTCTTGTCCAAGAAATCAGTAGAAATATGTCGTTTTACATTCTGCAATAAATTGGACAAATTTTTAACGATCGTGAATACTCGTTTATAGTTGACGGGGGAATTATTATATAAGACATTTTCATCTGCATATAAAAATAGATTGGCAATCTGCTTTTATTCAATGTTTTAGTAGTTTTGGTATAGGCACAGCTAAAGGTTTGGTTACTTCAGTTTCGATTAATTAATTCAAATTATCCATTACATCATCCGTAAATTGTCGACATTTAACTTCACCTTACTTTAAAAACACTAAAACGAAATTCATGTGTATTTTTCTGTTACTGGGTTGGTATTAAATCAGCAAAGTTAGTGAGAAATCGTTGGAAAATCGTGCCAGAAATAGAGCATGTTCTATTCAATTCAATTAATCGTACGATAAATTGTTCAAGAAATCGGACCGATTTTTGCTGTTTTACAAGGTGAAGATCAACTTGTTCAATTAATTGACCAATAAATCGCGGCGTGTAAAACAGGATAAATGTAATCGCATTTCCTCCGGGATAGTTATAAATAATGTATGGTTGTTAATTCGAGCTATTTTGTTATGTATATAATGAGAAATTACAACAAGATTGATGATTTAAAATTTACAGCATTACTATTAAATTTTATTAATAGCATTTTGAATCTATTTTTAAAGTCCACTAGTGTTTACAGCGTACCACAACCAAATCAAAAAAATAACCTATATTTGAACTAAAATGTAACTATTTACATGAAGCTTGAAAATCATCTGATATTTTAAGTTGATCAACAAATAATTAGCTACATAGTAAGGCTATGGAGAATAGTGAAAATAAATCAGATGGCGAAGAGGATAACAAGTGTAAGGTGATCATTATAGGTGCAGGGATGGCAGGATTATCAGCTGCATACCACCTAGCCAAAAATGGATTTAATAATTTTAAAGTTTTGGAAGCTAGAAAACGCATTGGAGGAAGGATTGTGCAAATAAAGATGGCAAATGAAAGGCTAGAACTTGGAGCAAATTGGATACATGGAGTACTAGGAAATCCAGTATATGAATTAGCGATGCAAAACGGTTTAGTTGATATTATGCAAATTCCTAAACCACACAAAGTGGTTGCTGCAACTGAATATGGTAAACAAGTTCCATTTGCTATATTACATGAGATATATGAAGCATACCTTTGTTTCTTAAAGCGCTGTGAAGAATATTTTTTATCTCAGTATTTACCGCCAGATGGTATTGACAGTGTAGGTGATCATATAAAATTAGAAATAAGTTTATATTTAGACAAGTATAAAGATCCCCAAGAGAGACACTTAAGACAATTAATATTTGATTGCTTACTTAAACGCGAAACTTGTATATCGGGATGTGATTCTATGGCAGAAATAGATTTATTAGAATTAGGTAGCTATACCGAATTACAAGGAGGTAATATCACACTACCTGGTGGTTACAGTACAATATTGGATCCTATTAAGAAAGATATACCTCAAGGGCATATATTAGTTGACCATCCTGTAAATACGATATTATGGAATCTGAATTCAAATTCGCACGATACTGGAAATGAATCTGATGACTCCGATAGGACAGTTAAGGATGATTCCTCTCCATGTCACTCTCGTGAATCAAGTTGCGAGAAAAATTTTAGTTGTAGTAACGTAGAAATATGTTGTGATAATGGAAAAAAGTTCTACGCAGACCATGTGATATGCACTATTCCTTTAGGAGTACTCAAACATAAAGCAAAATCACTTTTCCGACCACCATTACCAGAGCATAAAACAGAAGCCATTGATAAATTACTTTTTGGAACTGTCGATAAAATTTATCTGGAATACGAACGACCATTTTTAAATCCAAATATCACAGAAGTGCTTTTACTATGGGAACAAGGTAGCAGCAAAGGTGAAACTGATTTTAGTAAAATCTGGTTCAAGAAGATATATTCATTCGCAAAAGTTTCGGATACCCTTCTATTAGGATGGGTATCAGGTAAAGAAGCGGAGTATATGGAAACGTTACCGAAAGATGTTATTATTGATACATGTACAGATATATTAAGAAAATTCTTAAATGACCCTTTTATACCAAAACCAAAAAATTGTGTGTGGTATGTCATCGGAAATATATAAAATAAAATATTAATTTCCGTTTAATTTTCATTGTAGTACTAGTTGGTTTAGTCAGCCATACACAAAAGGATCCTATACCTCAATAGCAGTTGGATCTTCCCAAATCGATATTGAGTATTTGGCGCAGCCTTTATATTCAAAAGGGAATCAAGATAAGGTATTATTTTGTTAGTAAATTTTAAATCGTTTTGGAAAGTTATTTTCATATTATCCCTAAAACCTAGATCCACATTGAAAAATATAAAATATGTATAAAATGCTAGTGTTGTGCTTTAGGTGTATTTGAAAATACGCTATGTCTTATACTGTTTTTTATACTTTCTTATACATGATAAGTAATTGTAGCAAATATTAGTGTTCAACGATATGTATACAGGGTGCTTCAGATTAACAGATCGAACTTTTACTATGCAGAGTGTTTATTAAACATATGACAAAAATTCAAGGGGTTATTCCATGAACTATTCCAAGAATATTTTGTCTTTTGATGATTTTTCCAAAGCCCCTTTGTTTCGAAGATACAGGGCGAGAAAAATTTTCGACAAAACCAACATTTTATTACCAAAAATTACATTTAAAGTTTCTTAATCTACAAGAACTATTGAAAATGACTACCTCCAGCTAGGATGCAAGAATCCAATCTTCTCCTCATTGACTACCGAATTCTTTCAAAAACACCAGGGTCGTTTCTTATTGAATTACTCCCAGCAATTATCCGATTTCTTAAATCTTCCACATTTTCCACTGGAGTAGAATAAACTAATGACTTTAGATGGCCCCGTAGGAAATAATCCAGGGGATAATCCGGGGATCGAGCAGGCCATAAGTGAGGTCCACCTCGACCAATCCAACGATCTCCGTATGTTGCTGTTAAAAACTCACCAGCAACCACACTAAAATGCGCTGGTGCACCATCGTGCATAAACCACATTGCATTTCTTGTTGCCAATGGTACATCCTCCAGAAACAGAGGTAGCGTTTGTTCTAAAAAGTTTCGGTACACCTCGCCGGTAAGTCTTCCTGGTAGAAATACCGGTCCAATTAGCCAGTCACCCACAATTCCTAACCAAACGTTCAACGAGAACTGATGTTGAAAACGATCTTCAAGTACCTCATGTGGATTTTCTTCAGCCCACACATGGTTATTGTGAAAATTCCTTATTGCATTTCTTGAGAAATTCGCTTCATCGGCAAAAAGAATCAATGTCAGTAGTTGAGGAATTTGAACCAATGTGTGCAAAAGCCACTGACAGAATGCAATCCGTGGAGGAAAATCAGCAGGAAGAAGTGCCTGAACGCGTTGTATGTGGTATGGGTACAACAAATACTCCCTAAGAATTTTCCAAACAGTCCCATTACTTACATTCAAAGTATTTGCAATTTTTCGAGTAGAAATACCTGGATCTTCCTCTATCATATCCAGCACATTCTCTTCTAATTCTACCGTTCTTACTATCATTAGCCTCCCTGGTCCTCCACTTCGTTTCAATGTGCCTGTTTCATGAAGATGTTGATGAATACTTTGGAAGGTTTTTCCATCAGGAACATTACGGTCAGGAAATCGTTCAATGTACAATCGTCTAGCTTCTAATGAATTGCCATCAGCAGGTCCATAAATGAAATGCATGTCAATCATCTCGGCGTTCGTATAGCGATTCATGACAGAGGACTTCACTAACAAAAGCTTAAGTATTAAAAGACAGAAAATACACGTCAATCAGTCTCAACAAATTTGACACATACAAAATGATCAATCACGAAACGTATTCAAATGAAATCCACGTTTTAACTGATTTCGGCTACATTAATAATTTCAAAAATATCAAAATTGGTTTTGTCGAAAATTGTTCTCGCCCTGTATCTTCGCAACAAAGGGGCTTTTGAAAAATCATAAAAGTACAAAATATTCTTAGAATAGTTGATGGAATAACCCCTTGAATTTTTGCCGTATGTTTAATAAATACCCTGTATAATAGCTGTAATAGTACTACATCAAAAACCCAAGTGCAAAAAAGCTCTACCTTCAACCGAATCGCAGAAAAAATTACGAAAAAAAAATGTCTGGAAATAACTCCGGGCCTGACCGATTGCCTGACACTGCCAGATAACGGACGCAATGATACAGCCCCGTCGCTGAGCGATGTAAACAAAATAATGGATCGCTCTGAGTAGTACAGTCATTGCCGCGTCCAATTACAGACGGTATCTAGTTTAGTTTGTCTGTAGACAGGACGCACAAGTTTTTTCATTCATGTTGAAATTAATAATTGATAACGTTTATAGGTTTTGAAATAAGTAATTACTTAAATAAAACTTTGTGTCTAAGCTTAGAAATTAAGTCGAGGGAAATTAGGTATTCATACAAATTTCTCGCTTTTATTTACAAACAACCAAAAAAGTATTATTTCGCTGTAGTTCATTCGAATTTGTTTTTGTTTCTCAAGCACATGAATAGGTTGTTAACCTGGTTGCAGCGTTCGCAATTTTTGTCGAAAAGAGTACCGCAGTGACATTGCAAACGGTGTAGGGAAAACAATTTTTTCAATTGCGAATATTCGCGATAGATTAAGCCAAGAGGACGAATCGCATGATCACCACGAAATCCCGGTTTGAATACTTTGGACTTTCTTGGGATCTACATGACAGATTTTGCCTACGAAAGAGCAGAGATTGTAAATGAAGACCTTAGACAGAGAATTTTTCAAGTAGCAGCCTGTAACCGAGGAGATGCTGCCAGATTACGCCGCGTTGGAGAGAATATCCCGACGCGTAGAATCTTGCCTCGTCGCTGAAAGAGGACACTTCGACACTGGTTCTGTGATCGCTTCACATTATTAATATTATTATTTCATTTTATTACTATCTTATTTTATGTTATCATTAGAAGAATCATTATTATTATTTTATTAGTAATTGCTTCAGTAAAATTTTACTCCCAAACTAAAAATTATTCGGGAGTAAATTAGATACTCTGAGAAACCTCTCTCGTTTATTTCTAAAATCCAAAATAAACCTTGACTTTGTCATATCTCCCCCTTGACATTTTTCCGTCCGTAACTTTGGTGACTCACGGATACATACATCGCTGTCCAATGGTTTCGGTACACTGCCCCCTCTTTAAACCTAATCGTCCCGATCAATTTCATGGTTGACCTCGACCTTCATCTTAGAACGGGCGCTCCTCTGAATACGGTATACGACATTGTTGATTCGCTTGATGACAGTATACGGTCCTTCCCAAGCTGACTGCAATTTGAGACTGCGTCCTTTTCGGCAGAAAGGGTTGTAGAGCCAAACGTTGTTACCATCTTGGAAACCGAAGTTGTTTGCTCGTCGATCGTATCGAGTTTTCATCCGATCACTTTCAAGTCGCATCTTCGTCCTAACTTGGCGATGGGTTTCTTCTAATCTTGTAGCTAGGTGGTCCACATACTCTTCGGTTCTCTGGGCAGGCTCTTCTGGACAGTAAGAAGGCCGGGAGGCGTAACTCTTTTCCAAATAAAACATTGGCAGGTGTTTTCCAGTTGTTTCATGAACGGCACTTCGGTAGGCGAGAGGGAAGAGCGGAAGGTGCTTGTCCCAATCGTCTTGGTGGTCGTTGACTGCCGTTCGTAAATTGGTTGAAGCGTCCTGTTGAAGCGTTCGACCATACCATCTGATTGTGGGTGGAGCGGAGTTGTTCTGGTCTTGACTATTCCCAGCAGTTTACAGACTTCTCGAAATACGGAGGACTCAAAGTTTCTGCCTTGGTCTGAATGTATTTCCGTTGGCACTCCAAATCGGCAGAACATATTCGTCACTAGTACCTCGGCTACAGTGGTGGCTTCCTGGTTCGGAATGGCGTAGACTTCTGGTCATTTGGAGAAATAGTTCATGGCTACCAGAATATAACAGTTTCCGGATTGAGTGACCGGAAAAGGTCCAGCAACATCGATGGCAATTCTCTCGAATGGTACGCCTACCAGATAATGTTTCATCGCTTCTCTGCTTCGCAACTACGCCACCATCTATCCACGTCAGCACGGCATCTCACCCAATAGAAATGCTCTTGGATCTTGGCCAGGGTTTTGTTGATACCCAAGTGTCCTCCCGTAACACCGCCATGGTATTCACGAAGCAATTCATGCGCCTTCGCTTTTGGTATTACAGTCTGCTTCACCCGATGTTTGCCATCAGTGCTTTCCCAAATTCGTTTTAGGACACCATTATCCACTATTAACGAGTCCCACTGTGCCCAGTAGCACTTTATATTTGCGTTCTTATTGGAGACTTCGTTCCATTGGGGCGGGGCGTGGATATCTTCCTTCAGTGTCAGAATGGTACCCAATTCCTCATCCGCCAGTTGGTCTTCTCGGACTTGTTCAAGTGTCCATGGTTCAGCAACTCCCAGCTTGGTCCTGCGACAGAGGTACGACTAGTCCTTCCTTGTCTTCCGCTTTCTTGCAATCTTTGCAACCTTCATTGCAAGGTCGTCTGGACAACGCGTCCGCATTACTATGCTGCATCCCTTTCCAATGTTCAACCTGAATTTTTGTAATCTCTGCAACCACCTGGCGACCTGTCCTTCCGGGTTATTGAGTTGCAGGAGCCACTCCAGCGAAGCATGAACAGTTCGAATAAGGAATAGTTGTCCATACAGGTACTTGTAGAAGTGTTCCGACTACTTTATTATAGTCAAAAGTTCTCTTCTGGTCACACAATAATTGCGCTCGGGTTTTGACAAGGTTTTACTAAAGTAACCTATTACCTTTTCTTTTCCATCTACTATCTGGGACAGCACACCACCTATTCCCGTATTGCTCGCATCTGTGTCCAGAATGAATTCTACGTCTGCCTTTGGAAACGTCAATATGGGCGCTGTACATAACTTCCCTTTCAGGGCATCAAACGACTCCTGACCACTTATGGTCCACAGAAACGATTGGTCTTATTCTGCGAGTCGATGCAATGGCCTCGCGATATTGGCAAAACCTTTAACTTTGTCTTTGGGTTTTGGCCATTTCCTCACTGCGTCCGTTTTGGCAGAATCTATCCTGGTGCCTTCTGTGGTGACGACGTATCCAAGATAATTGACTTCCTTTTGAAACAAATGAGATTTCTTAGGGCCTAGTTTTAAGTTCGCTCCTCTGAGTTTGCTCAGGACTTCCTTAAGGCATGAAAAACTAAAAATTGTTTGTCGAAATATTACGATATTAATATATATTTGCAGATAAATAACATCTAGGCATTAAATAGTGAACTTCCTCGCATAGGTCCCCGTGATGTAGTGGTTAACGCGTCCACCCGGAAAGCGAGAGATGTGAGGTACGTCGGAAATTCCAAGGAAAATTATAGATTTTCATAATTCACCGACGAAAGCCAAATATACAGTCCCTGACCATCGAATTAGGTCCATTTAAAAATATCATGTTTTTTTAAATTTCGTCGCTATTATGCCGTACGTCTTCAATATGTTGTAATTCTTCCTTTGTAGTTGAGTTTCGCAGTTGCGATGTTTTTCAAGACATTCCACACAGTTTCAATTATATTTCAAAGAGTTGTAATTTTATTTGTGTGCGTTTATTTTCGCGGTCAATTGTCATAATGGGAAAGTAGAAGGATATAACCACAAAGAAAAAAGCACGAATTTCTGCTCTTCTAGACACGGGAGAGTTTTCTCAACGTGAAGTTGCACGAAAAGAGAGTGTATCACATCAAACTGTTCTGAGAATCGCGAAATTAATTAGTGAGAATATTCCGAGTACAAATAGTGGCAAGACATACTGCGCCGGCAGGTGCAAAACAACTGTAAGAGATGATCGTCGTATAGTAAAGGTGACCACAGAACATCATTTTTTATCCATTAAAGGTGTTCATAAAATTCTTACTGGGGATAGTATACAAATATCAGCCCGAACAGTCCGTAGACGTCTTCATGAAGCAATGTAAAACTAAAAATTGTGTAGCGTAGTGGTTAACGCGCCCATCCGGAAAGTGGGAGATGCGAGGTTGGATTCCGTGTCGGTGACATAATTTGAATTTCTTTAATTAATTACGTCGGAAACTCCGAGGAAAATTATTGATTTTGCTACGATTATATTTATATTATTACGGATTACAGTCCAAGAAGTTTCTAGAGAAGAACGTTGCGTTATGATAATTTATGCCTGCAGCAGACAGATTTTAACTATACGAAACTTCGAAGTATCGCGACTCGAACTAGAGCACTGCACGGGTCTACTTTTCACGGCCCGGTCCGCCCGTGGCCCGTTACAGCATGGAGTACGCCCGCCCGTTGCGTTCATTACCTCGGCACAAGGCCCGCCCAGCCCTGCCCGTTAGGAAATTAAGGCCCGTTTGGCCCGTCTAAATTATTTTAGCCTGTTTAAGAAATTATATCTGCACCGTCTATTTCTAATCATTTTTTAATTACTACATTATAATTAGTAGAATGAAACATTTATTTTGTTTGTTCTAGTATACTATATTGTATGAAACCAAAAGAACCAAAAGAAAACGTAACATAACATTACAACATACATTAAAATTGTTAATACAAAACGATATCGTACAAACTAAACAGCATTTACTGCATACGTTATATCCATTCGATGTAGTTGATAAAACATTCTCGGCCCGTACAATTTTAGGCCCGGCCCGCAATGAAAAGAGATGAGGCCCGATCGAGCCCGCCCCTGGGCCCGGACGGGCCGGGCTCTTCCTAGCCCGTGCAGTGCTCTAATTCGAACTGTCAGGACTCTAGTTTATATGTCTACAAATTGCATTAGTTACTGCATTTTGTTGTTATGTGTATTGTACTATTTTATATACTTACACATATATGTACATGTATATACATATATATTTCTAATGAACCTCATCTATATGTCTTAATGATTCACTTTAAACTCATGCGTTCTAGGGTTAATATTGTTTGTATTTAGATATCATAGATATACAAATATATACCATTTGTATTTTAGCCTGTGCTTCTTTTCGCTGGTGAGCATACGCATTGTAATTTTTATTCCACGGTCCACGGTGCATATCTTACCGGAAGAACAGCAGCTCAGATTCTTCTAAATTCCGACAAACCTCAAGAAATCGTCGTCGACTGCGACGACACAAGTGACTTAAGCTCATGGATACAAGGTATATGCCTTGAATGACCGTAGCGTAGACTTATGTAGCACTTTCGCGGAATAGTCGTATAAAATACATATGTAATTATGAAGATGATCAATTAATATTGATACAGAAGCCATAACAATTGTTAAAAATATGTAGTCATCTTTAATCTTTTTTATGCGAAACGGTAGTATCGATGTTGTGTAACTATCATTTATGGAAATGCTACGCATTTTTTGACTATGTTACTTTACTGTTGTTTGTGAGACAAGCATTGTGTGATACAGTCCTTGTTTTCTTGTTGATTTATTATGTTTCACACAACCTTCTCATTTTTAACATTAATTGTTGGCATTTTAATATTTATGAATTTCCAAAAGTGAAAATTTATGTTCATAGGATCAAAATATTGAAACCTAAATTTTTGAATTCTTACCTCATCAACAGTAATACAAAAAAAGCATTCTACGTTTTTCCTGCTTATCGAAAATTCTCTTTCAGTTAGTATAAGTTTTCTATTATATTATACTATCAATTAAATGCTAGTGTAATAGTTGTTTTTATAAAACAAAACTTCTACAGATTGGTCAAATTGATTCGAAGTTGTTTGTATTTAATTAACATTTCGAATAGAACATTATGAGCTAGTCCTGTCAGGAGATCCTATAAACATATATGCTGTCTATAAATGTGTTTTACCGTATGAGCGATGTGCTGTTACACCTCACAGTGTAGAGGTGTATAGATTTTATTAATAAATTGTGTTGACTTCAGCGTATTCTGTTCACACCAATAATTTTCATTACATATTGGTGTCCTCCAGTGAAGTCTAATTAAGAAATAGATAAAGTGTGCATTTAATTTTGGGAACATCCTATACTTTTCAATCGCATTTCTGATTTTGATTAAGAGTATTAAGCGATAATCATAGCAACAACTCTGTAGACAATCGTTTTTGTTTGATAATCCCCTTTGTATGACTTCTTGGGATGAACTGGGTTGTGTTAAAGTCATTTATTTGTGTGTACACCAAAACTAGAAAGGTGTTGTTGAAAATTAAATTTATTTATAATTCTTATTTATTCATTTAACAAAAATGTTGGGAATAATAAGAGTCTTACAGAAGATAGATTTTGTTTATTTGTAATAAAGCTGATTGCTCATCTTCGCCAATTAAAAAATGTCCTTAAATTATGGAAATACTAAGACATACAGGATGTTTACCGTAATACTGATGAAACTGTACATGTTTTAACTAACAATAACTATAGAAAAAAATTACGCACAAGTGTATTTCAAATTTCTTTCTAAAAAAGGTATAAAACTTACCTAATCAAGTAACATGGGAAATTTTGTCAATAGTCACATAGTAATTGTTAGATATCTGGCAACACCTAGTAATTGTCCGACAGTGTGCTTTTCTATCCTCTAAAATCTCATCGAAATTATGTACGGTTGAATAGACACAAATGCATACTTATGCTGAATTAGTTGATATCCATTTTATGAACAAACGGAAACTCACGTAAAGCCTAGCAATTCTACAGAAACACATTTCCCAATCGCTGTTTTACAAAGCGAATATTTTCAAAAACTCATCGTAAAGCAAAAGAAACTGGTTCCACCACCTCAACAATTACGAGTAAGAATACTCCAATAAGAACAGTTGAATTTCAAAAACGAGTTCCAGATATGGTCGATGCTGATCCTGGTACCAGTGATGGGCAAGGTAGAGGAAATGACTACTTTTGTGCAGCGACAGACTCGTGTTTATTCGTCTCATGAGAAGGAGTTTGTGTTGCCTACCGGTTTCCCTGAGAGCCGACAAAACGCGAGTCTATCTAGTCGCTGTAGAAAAGTAGTCATTTCCCCTAGCTTGCCCATCACTGTATAGTACTAGAAGAAAAATATCAGCAACACTAAATGCTTCCATACAATAGTTTGGAAAATTATTCGGGCCATATTATGTACAATGACAAGCTTTAAATGAAAATAATTACCATCCTGATCATTTTGTTACTGGCAAATTAATAATCAATTCTGCAGAAACCCCATTTTTAATTTTCACAACATTCATCAATGGTCAAGAGACAATCCACCTGCAATTAAATCAACTCAAAATCAACCACAGTTTTCTTTGAGTGTTTGAACAAACATTTTGGAGGAAGAATTACTAATGAAGTAAGACATGAAGTTTGTGGTATGATGTGATTTATGCACGATTCATAATTTTTGAATGATAGGTATTATAGCCACTAGATTGAGAGGAGAGAACCTCTTGCTTGATCAACTAGCTCATCCGATTATAATCCTTTGGATTATATTCTCAGTAGATGTTTACGTTGTGCTGATTGCTAACATATAAGTACTAAAGAAAATATATTTTACAAGCAAAAGAAACAATCAGTTACCATTAAAAAGTATCACATTTCTGCTAGACATACTAAATTAGTTACTATTGTAGCTTTGACAACTAGCAAGTATTTTTCAACTTGTTTTAAAAGTAGCGCAAGAAAAGTAGGATCTAAAGCACAGCCATGCTCTCCCAAAAGTTGTGAATGTGTCATGACGTAACGTTCAATGTAGTGAAAACCTTGTGGAAACTAAGATGTGCGCCTAGAAGAAATTTAGTCGTTCCGCAACAGTAAAGTTGCTGACATTTTCAACAATTTAATACTAAGAAACATTAGTTTGACCAGTGACATTTTACTTTGTGGGGTTGCGCCTCCTCTTTAGAGGATTTCTAGATCCATTTCATAGGGTGGATCAGTCCCCATTGTCATTTATACTTCGCTGCATATTTTTCATGCTATTCTGTTCTTCGCCTTCTCTTCCGCATTTTTTATTCCTGCTCTCTTTCACCTCCTCTATCCATTTTGATCGAGGTCTGCCTCTTCTTCTTCCCGCCATCCCCCATTTCGTTATTACTTTGATCGGGTCTTCCTCTTTTGCTCTCCACCCATGTGCTATCATCTCATTCTTTGTTGCTTTATCCTTCTGACTTTAGCATTTGCATTAAGTTACTTTAACATTTCAAAAACTTATAACATTATTAAAAAATATTTTGAGGCACATCATACCAGTTGTCAACCAAAACTGATTTAATAGCTATATATTTAACCCTTAACTACTCGCGTGGTGTCTGAGACGCAGGCATAAATGTAATTGTGATAGCGCGAATAGTTAAAGGTTAAAGAGAAAAGAATATTGTACTTAGCACGTTAAGTAATACACCTACCAAGTGATGTGTACCTAAAAAGTGTTCTCTTCTATGTTAATATATGTACATAATCACTAAATTAGGTTTGGTTGACAACTGATATAAACCTTTTATACAGTGCGGTCCTAAAGTGTCTTCCCCCTCCATGCTAACTGTTGAGCGACAGAAGCTAGCGTTTTTAGAAAAAAAGATCGATTTCTATTTTTATGAACTAGCTTCTGTCGCTATCGGCATGTCAATTCTATTATTATATGAGTTATGTCAACTTCCTTTTTTTTTTAATAGAACACCGTCTATGTTTTTACGTTTTTGGAAAGGTAATCGAAAGGCGAATCCAACGATACCACATATGTTATACTTTAACTTAAGAAATATAACGATATGCAGTAATAAAGGTTTTGGTAATCTGTTTTTGTTGTTACGCAAAGTTGGCTAGGAAAGAGCGTTGTTTCTTGTGACGCCAGACTGATCTAAAGAACTCGTTGCTAAGCAAAGTAATCGTAACAATTGCCAAACTGTCAAATCTTAATTCCAAAAGCGTAAATTATTCTTGTTATTTATTGTTATTATAACCTGTATTTGTCATACTTTCTTCTTTACATTATCGAACTTTATTATAATTAATTGTGGTAGGTTTGTTTAAATTTGTTAGTTTTTGACAGGCAATGTGCTTAAGTTTGTTTTTTTTTGTTTTGTTGATTTTACAACCGCATAAGATAAACATCACGTACCTAATTTAAATACTAAATAAAGTAAATGAACACCGCCCTTGTACAGCCGGAAGTATTTGAACTTTGCGCTAAGTAAACATACATAGCATATTAGATAAATTTACAGGGCGCACTGCTTTAACAGAAGATAATATGTTTTAAATTATTGTACAATTTGTTGCGCAACCATGACAAATAAGGTGATTGAATTGTTGCCAGATTTAGATATTAAAATTTACTCAGCAATTTTGCATGGTTCGTGCCGAAGCCATCATAAAGGTAACAACCCAAAAGGCTAAAAAACAGACGCCTTTCGATTACCTTTTTAAAAATGTAAAAATATACAGGTGTTCTATTTAAAAAAAAGTAGACGTCACTTCCCGGTGAAATCGGAAATAAGTGAAGTGCCTATAACGGCGAAAGTTAGCTTACAAAAAATAGAAGTTGACCTATTTTTTCTAGAAACGCTAGCTTTCATCGTTCAAAAGTTAGCATACACAGTACACTTTATGACCGAACTATAATTACTAATGTAATATGTCTACAGTTTGATCAGTTTTATAGTAAGCTACATGTGAAGTTGCAAAATGTCTTAAAATTGCTCCTTAGGGGATCGTTATTGATTGTACTACACGAGTTTTAATGTGATTTTACATCATTATTTATTTGTATAATAATTTTACAGTATTTATGAGAACTTGTTTGCTATGCATGTTATCGATTCTTTTTGCTTTAGTACAGTAAAATTCAAAAATTATAGCACAAGATATTAGCCTTTACCTGTAAGTAAAATAGTATTCACTTCAATGTTGCAAGACCTTACTATCGCATGTGCTATCATTTTGTCTGTATATACAGTACTTAAGATTTTATTCCGATTAGCAAGTAAAGCAAGAATGTGTTCCAGATGATGTAATTAAAATATCAATTTATTCGATTTTATTTATCATTAGGCCTAAAATACATTTAATTTTTTTTTTAAATTTCATCTTTATATCAAAATTCTTTTCAAATGACGATGATAGAAATTTTTTGTTACTTATATTTTTTAAGCTTATGCTAGTCATTTTTAAATATACTGTTAAAAATAAATACAATATTGTAAAAAAAATTGTTTTATTTTTCCATTCCCGGAACCCTATACAAAAATAATCCATCACTGTCATAGTAGCAGTCATACAATTTGTATGTATATCCTCGTTTCAATTTATCTTTAGGAATTCTGATTTTCTCAGGATAAATCAAATGTTTGTTGTCTTCAGATTTTGTACTCGTACTCAAACATGCAGTTTTCGGTACCTTCTCCAAGTCTATTATCGAATTTTCTGGTTCGTTTCTAGTGATGACATCAGTGTTTGAAGATTTAAGTAAAATTTTCTCATCTTCCTCTATTTCCTTTCCTAAGGTTATGTTGGTTCTGAGAGATGCTTTCAAAGATCCTAGAGTGGTGTGGTTGGTCTGGCCGATATTATCTGAAGAAAGGTACATTTCTTTCTTTTGTCTTTTAGTTTTGTCATTTCGTAATGATTGAGTCTTATTTTCACTGAATGTCTGTTTATTTTTAAGACGTTCGTAACTCCTGATAATCTCCGAAAATTCATCGTTAGTAATTGGTTCAATTTGTTTTACAACCTCTTTTTCTTCAACAGTAACTTTATTTTCAATTTGATTAAAATTTCTGTTTGTAAATTTATGCAAATGTTTCGTTAAAATGGGGGGTAAATTTAGTTGACCATTTTTTAACATTTCCCAATTTTTTCTAACAGAATTATCATGGTTATCAATTTTTGATTGACTTGTTTTAATCCATGTTGCTTTTACTATTTTCTGAAACAAACAATACAGTATTGAACACGAAATAATTTGATGTTATTTAAAATCCAACTTGTGCTACACTAATAAAATATTAATAATTAAAACTTTTGGTGTTATTCTGATTCATAATCAATATCGAATGGTATTTCAAGCATCAAAAATGCATTACCTAATTACCTTTATTGTTTCTGATAAAGCAGGGAAACCATCGGATAACTTTTCTATGGTCCACTCATCTGGATTTGTTTTGTGTAGATATTGTATTTGCTTCTTATCATCCCATGTTAAAAAATTAGGATATGTTTGCTTGAAGTATTTTTGTTTCACTATGAAACGCTTTTCTTGCTCTTTAAGTACTGCCATTTGTTGAAAATGTTCATTATAAGTACTTCCTACATCCATAAAATCTGATTCTAACGATTCTAAACTATCTACGTCGCTTGGATCATCAAATGTATCATTAAGCAATTCTGACTGCCTTTGAATTCCTGGATTAATAGTTGTTCTCTTTTTAAATAATTGTTTAGCAACACTTCGTTTATATCGCACCTCATTTAAAAATGGAACATTTCTAATAATTAATAAATAACTCCCAATTTGTTTGAACATACTGGAAAATGCTAATGACTAGAATCTACTATATGTAACATAACGAAATTTTTAATGCCTAAATTATAACCTTGGTGAAAGATGTGTGTTGACCAGTGTTGCCAGCTAATACCCAGATTTTTTCTCATGTGCAACCAACGATCTTATGCTGTATTACTGGGTGCATAATAATACTACAATGTACGAAAAATAAATTAATTTAACTTTCTAATAACAAAAATAGGAAATAAACTTAGTTGAACAATAGTCCATTTAAGAATTAGTTACATGGTAGACATAATATTCAACACAGATAAGTAATTAATAAAATAATGCATATTATATAATACAATAACAAGTACATAAATAATAAATAAATAATTATAAATGATGAATATATAAGTTTATAATGAGTAATTAATAAAATACTACATAATATTATATAATATAATAATAAGTATATAAATAAGAAATAAATAATGATAAATATATAAGTTTATGAGTATATCTTAGTGTTCAATTTCTTTAACAAATCAAAATCTACATTAAAATTAAAACAGTTTTCATTTTTTAACAATGTCTTAGTATGTAAAGTGCCACTTAAAATCTCTGTAGATAATCTATTTCGAATCTTTGTTTTATTCAAAGATATTGCTGAGAAAATTCTACAGTGGCACTTGAATGTGGCAAATAGAAGATGTTGAATACAAACTCAGAAAGAGTAGGAAACATCAACGAAACATCAGCAGATTTTGTTTGAAACACTTTTGTTCAGAATTCCAATATGTTAAGATTTTTGAAATCGATCATGTCGATATTTCGAAGTTGCCGCCATTCTCGGTCTAAATCATTCAATTTGTTCAGTGGGACAAGATTTTGAAAATATATAGCCAAGGAAGCGATTGAATTGTGCCTTTTGGTAATTACTTGTTCTGGACTGATAATTACTAACTTCCAATACCTACCCTGCGGTATTGCTTCGTTCCGATAGATGGTTTTCAGCATGAAACATAATTTGTTGTCTAAGATGGGCCACACATTGAATTGTTTTAAAAATTCTATTAAAGAAATGAATAATTTTTTTGAAAATAAGGAAAAATTCCTAGATTTGTGAAGATTCAAAAAAACATCCCTTTTTCCGTCAACGGCTTCCAAAATCCCTAGACCTGGCAACAGTGGTGTTGACCTATTGACAACTGTGACTGGACACAACTCACACAACACACAAACCGATTGTATCCCCATCTATGAATTATTTCGGGAAAAAATAGAAAATCGCAGTCCTAGAGATACAATTTCTTAATGGACTTGAAAAATAAAATAGTATTAATAATTTTAGTACTTTTGCTTATTACCAAGTGTTAATTCCAAATAAATTAAAAGATATTATAGCAATTATAAAATAAAGCCCTTTGTATAGGCAGCCTTATTTACACAATATGATGGTGATGCATATCTATGAGGAATAATGTGTTTTGGAAATTCAAAAATGCCAAGTGTTCATGAAACTGACTTTTTCATAAACACTTGACATTTTGCCTTTGTATAGAATAAATTTGTCTTTAGAATTTGAAAATATAAAACGTAAATTTTCAATTTTTTAAGATAATTCATTTCATGCATTTACTTGAAGTAACATTTCTCAATATTTGGTTGCGTGAAATCCAAAAATACAAGAATAATCGTAAAATAACGACTACCTTGGCTTTCATGATCATTGACTCAATCACTAATGCGGAGATATTACCTCCATCATATTTTGCTATTCGTTCTGACAGAAAATTTTCGTTAACCAATCGCTCTACCGGTGGTGGAGTATTAATTTTCTGAAACAGTTAACTACGAGATTATCGACACAAACATTATATCCTAGTTAATATCATCGCTTGCAAGTACAATATTTTTAATACCCATGTTTACATTGTTGCTATTTACATAACTCCTGGCACTTGTCAGAATGATTTCGAATTGTTTTGTGAATACATTGAAGTTTTTCTCGCCGACAAGCCAACTATTTTACTAGGCAACTTCGACCTACTCCATTACATAAGTAACGTTACGGTCTGACAGAAGTCTAAGATCTTTAGGTGAATAGATGTGTAATTCACTTGCTTCATTACAACAAATTGTAACAATCGCCTCTTGGATATGGTCTTGTCTAATGCAGTCTGCGAGGTTTATGTTGAGCTTGATGAGTTTCCTTTTGTGCCTATTGAGCCTTACCACCCGGCATTGCAACTTTTCTTGGCTTTTCTAAATTGTATTTCTTTGTTTAAGGCATCTTGCGGAAAATTTGAAGAAAGCAATATTTTCTTAAGGATAGTAAATAGTTTTCTTAATTTCAGAAAGCGTTTAGGTATTGTTCACAAATCTATAGTTTCATTTTCTTAAAATAACGCATTTTTTACTTAGAATTCTTGAAATGCCTATTATTTATATGCAGATTACTAATTGCGCTTACCTTATTTAAAACAGTACGACATATCCGTACATAATGCAGTAAATTATTCATATTGCTTGTGATTTTAAAATGGCTTTTATCTACAGAATAATGTTCAAACAAAAGTGAACTTAATGTAGAAGTACACATGAAAAAAAGTATCTAGAAACAATAACTAAGATAATAGCTCCTGGTATTGATGGAATCACTACAAGCAAAACTAATATGAGAAGAGAAAAGCATTAAAGCGTCTTGCTCCTGGTAGCACTAAGGTCTTCCATCTCCTGTCGGGACAGACCGAAGTCTATGTTGCCCTTTGTCTCAAGTTAACAGCCGCGATGGATACGTGTTCTCTATTTGTCCGTCCTTCGGCTTCTTGTTAGAGGTGTCCAGTCCTGACCCACTCTCTCGTATAAAGTCTTATATTCTTCTCATGCGTATCTTCGGGGGCGGAGGTCGGTCCTGCGGCTCCACCCGTACCACCTGATGTTCGAATTCAGAGGTCCTCTCCAGCGTTCTTCTCACCAATTCTTTGATGTGGTCCTCCACCAGAGGCACTCCCAAATCGGTACGGATGTGTCATCGTTCGGTTTATCCTGCTCTGCATGCCTTCCAGCGCCTTGTACTGGTATCTAGGTCTGGTGCACGATGCTGATGCTCCATAGGTAATAGCGAGACGAATCGTCAAAGTGTATATCAGCATCTTCTCCTTCAGGTCCATCGCTCTGTGCTTGCCGATCACCGGGTACAATGTATTTCTTGTCATGGCCACCTTCTTCTGGATGGTCTTCATGGTACTTGATGTTCTTTTCCTAGTTAAAATGCACGCCATCGACGGAGATGTTTGCCGGGGCTCCACTGATCTTCGTATTAAAGCGGATTGCCCGACACTTGATGGGATTGATTGTTAGTCGCCAGTTTCTTGTCCACTCAGTGAACTGGTCCACCGCTGTCTGAAGCCTTCGAACGAGCTACTTCTCATTTCGGCCCGTCGTTTAAATTCCTGGCCGCATCTCTCAGTTTATGCCACTAATCTTCAAAAACAGCAACTGAAATATTTCCTGGCACCACCTAGTTCCAGTAGTTATAGTCATGCCGTACTTACCCATACAACGATACGTACAACGTTTCATAAACATTTTCAAAAGATACCAGTTAATGTTATATATTTTTTTCGTTTTATTACTATTTACCAGTTGTATATAATGTAATATAAGAAAATTATTTTCTTATATTACATTTTTAGTCTTGAAATAAAAATATTTTCTTGAATAGAGACTGAAACCATTTCTCTGCGAGTACAATCAATAATTGAATTTAAACTAATGTTGGATTAATTATAATTCGGTTGGTCTTTCAATATAAGGATTTATCCACCATAAGTTAGATTCAAAATTTCAATGCCCCGACTTGTGGTAATCCGCCGTATGTAGGTTAAATAAAATCGGATTTAGAATGGACGCTTATGCTGGACTGATGTTAACTAATTGCATAATAAATACGGTTCAACAAAAAGTCCAACCTAAAATTAGCTAAGACAATGTAAGTAAACAAACTTAATTTCCATACTTGCAGGGAGTTTCGGAATTCTGCATAAGCTATTAATACAGTTTATAATTTTTCCGCAAGTTAATATGTACTAAAACCCATTTACGCAGGAGATATAGATAATACTAAGTACTAACCATATACTTCAAGTATATTGGTCAAACACAGTACCTATAGACTGTATTGACCTACATAGAAGAGTGGTTGTGAGTGTACACACATAGTACAACATAAATCAATTTTGTTTTACGATCAACTAGCTACCCGTCTATGATATGATAAAGCACGCACAGTGCCGGGAAAAGCGTTGTCAGTGGACCTTTTAGCTAAGTATGATTACGTGTGCCCCGACAAATAGAGGGAAGACTGAAATAGTCTCATGAACATCGACGAACAAATACACTTTAATAAATAATCATGTGTGTGTTTACATCGATTTCTCTTAGCAACAATGAAAACACGCTCTTATTTCCTATATTACTTCGATCGCCTCTTTTCCAGTCAATTCTTTAAAGCTATCATCAAAAGCACAATGTACTATCTATTATATCTAGTGGTAGTTCTTCTAGAATCCTTTTACAAAATTGACTCCCAAACCATTCAAAATATAAACGTTTGTAAGTACTATGTACCATCTTAGATAAATTCGCAATATATTGCAGGAAAAGATCTATTTACTTATTTGCAGTGTACGCTAACGAAGAAGAGAATGATGTAGCTGACAAGGCCGTGGAAGTTGCTCTTGATTATCTTAAGCGTAATTCCAGATTGGGACTTAAAGTAGATATCCGTAAGGTTAGCGGGAATAGAACTGATACTAAAGGAATACTAGATACCTGTAAGATATACCTTGTATTTATATATATTTTTGCTTAATGTGTGTTCAGTCTGTCGTTATCCGGAGAAGGCAAGTGATGAGAATCAACTTTTATGAACCATTTTCTTGAGGAACCTTCAAGCCCTTCCGAATCTACTCACTTTTCTTGTTAAGAGGAATATTGTTTACTAATGTATTCTTTAGAATTTTGTCATACATCAGAACTTTGTTTTGACTATGTTTCATTATACACAGTAGCGAATACCAGCAGTAAATTTGAAAGTATTGGTGCCGCTAGTTTGTTTACTATAATTTAAACCAAAAATTGAATTCATTTTTCGTGGTAATTACAATTCATGTAAGATTCGTTTTAAAGACATCAAATAATGTTCAAAAATGATTTTCAATATATCGCATGATCCACTAAAAGTAAAGTTTAATGGTGTAATTGAATTCCCTGGAGGGATATCGATATGTTGCCAAATTAAATATTTGGGTGGACGTGCTCTTCACTTTTTACAATCTACTCTTTTCTGTTCACAGTAAAATTTTTCTAAAAACAATTCTTTATATTGTGCCTATCACGTGCTTTTGAAAATAGCCAAATATTGGATATGAGTCAACCAAATTGATAAATACTCATTTATAAAAAGAGGTAATGACACCTCTAGCCACTTTTCAACTGTAATGGGAATAATACCATTTTATGATGTTAATACCGTTAAAACTGTGCAAAGCATTTCTGTTGTGGAATCACACTAATCTTTTGTAATAATTGGGATTTATTCTTTACAGTTACACAACCTCTGGTGAAGAATTAAAAATTAATGCAGTAAGATGACTTGTAATAAATAATAGATGTTCATTTCTGACTCTTTAGTAATGAAGAAAGGTGTCAACTTTAATTGGTCTCGTTTCCCAACTGTAATTGAATTTTGTTGGGTTTAATACTATCTTCCTGTATCTAAATTACGTGTTAGTTGTTTATTGATCCACTACAAATGTCACATGGAAAATATTTATGGAAACGAGACTGTTTACCTATCTATTCCTGTCAAGTGCTTTATTTCAAGTTTCAATTAAAGTATCGTTCAGTTTTATTTCAATTCTCTTCAAAATGTATTTCTAATACTTTTTTCTTTCGAAAATAAACAAAATTGCTATTTCCAAGCAATTCCTATTACTTTGCTGAACCGAATCTTAAGGTTTTCTATTACATCTTATATGTAATAGATGGTTGATAATTTACCTCTGAAATTGTATGGCGAATGTGTAATACGTATGGCTATTAGCAGATATTTTATTAGTACTAGCAACTATTTAACATTAAACGAATCCAAATAAATTCCCTTACTAATACAATGTGAACAATATCAAAATGGATTTTTAGTATGCAAAACATATGGATCCATGTTAGAAAACCGTGCACCGCCTCATATAGTTTTGGATGACACCATGACTGGTCTGGTATCAGAAACCGTGAAGTCTTTCGCGAAAGCATTGCAAATACCCACAATTAGCGGTTCGTTTGGCCAAGAAGGAGATCTCAGACAGTGGCGTGATATTGACGATAGCCAACAAGATTATCTTATACAAATTATGCCACCAGCCGATATTATTCCAGAAATTATAAGAACTCTAGTCATAAATCAAAATATATCTAACGCGGCTATATTGTTTGACCATTCCTATGGTAATAATTTCAGTTTGGCCATTTAAAATATGTTTGTAAATAAGGTATATTTCAGTTATGGATCACAAATTTAAATCTTTATTGCAAAATGTAGCTACCAGGCATGTTATAAGACCAATTCAAGAAGAAGCGGCAATTCGAGATCAACTGCAAAATTTGCGAAAATTGGATATTGTTAATTTCTTTATACTCGGAAGTTTAACCAGCATCAAAAGGGTGTTGGACGCCGCGGATGCCATCAATTACTTTAACAGAAAATTCGCTTGGCACGCTATAACTCAGGACAAAGGGGATCTGAAATGTTCATGTGGAAATGCCACTGTATTATTTGCGAAACCGCTAATGGACGCCAAATACCAAGATCGTTTGGGTTTAATAAAAACATCGTACCAATTGATAGCAGAACCTGAAATTAGTGCTGCTTTCTACTTCGACCTTGCACTTCAAGCTTTTCTTGCTGTAAGGTAAGATTGTTCTTTATTTGAGATTTTCGAAAATGTAGTAGTGTTTAATTTGATGTTTTTTTTTAAGAAATATGATAAATGACGGTGCCTGGCACAATAATTTAACTTACATAACGTGCGATGACTACGACGGAAAAAATTCTCCTGATAGGAGTGGATTTAATCTAAAAAAATATTTTACTAAGGCGAGAAGTTGGCCATTGTGTTTTATAAAATAATTGTTCACTATTCCTTCGGTTTTCAGGATACTACAGAAGCACCTGCTTATGGCTCCATGTATATTGCATCAAACGGACAAAGTTTTATGGAATTTAATATGCAATTAACTGCAGTAGGTATACGTTCTGGCTCATCAGATAAGTCAGTCACTTTAGGAACTTGGAAAGCTGGATTCAACAATAACATCAGTCTACTTGATCCAGAGTCGATGCTTAATTATACGGCTGATATAGTTTATAGAGTAGCTACAGTGATCGTTAGTACACCACTCTTTATTAAAACTGCAACCAATAAATCTCAAACAAAATTAATCTTTTTAATAATATTTTTAGCAAGCTCCTTTTATAATTGTTGACGAGCAAGCACCCAAAGGATATTCTGGATACTGCATCGATTTAATTGACAACATTGCTAATATTTTGAACTTCGACTACGATATTTTTGTCGTATCAGATGGTAAATTTGGAAACATGGATCTCAAAGGCAATTGGAATGGCGTAGTTAAAGAATTAATGGAGAAAAAGGCGGATATCGGTTTGGGTTCAATGTCTGTAATGGCTGAAAGGGAGAATGTTATAGATTTTACCGTGCCGTATTATGATCTGGTTGGAATAACCATTCTTATGAAACTACCAACTACCCCAACATCTCTTTTTAAATTTTTAACCGTATTAGAAAATGAGGTTTGGTTATGCATATTAGCTGCTTATTTCTTCACTAGGTATTTCATCTAATAATCTTGAATTTTTTGAGAAATGTTTTTGTACTGTTTTAGCTTCTTGATGTGGATATTTGATCGATGGAGCCCATATAGTTACCAAAACAATCGGGAAAAGTACAAAGATGATGAGGAGAAAAGAGAATTCAATTTAAAGGAATGCTTATGGTTTTGCATGACTTCTCTAACACCGCAAGGTGGGGGTGAAGCACCAAAGAATCTCTCCGGACGTTTGGTCGCTGCTACCTGGTGGCTCTTTGGCTTTATAATAATAGCTTCTTACACAGCTAACTTGGCAGCTTTTTTAACCGTCTCCAGGTTAGATACACCCGTAGAATCTTTGGATGACCTTTCTAAGCAATATAAAATCCAATACGCGCCACTTAATGGTTCTGCATCGATGACGTATTTTGAACGAATGGCTAATATCGAAGCAAAATTCTATGAGTACGTACTTTACTTTCCACGCTACCCGTTAAACTTGCTTTTTCGTTTTAAGCATATGGAAAGATATGAGCTTGAACGATAGTTTATCAGACGTAGAAAGAGCTCAATTGGCAGTATGGGATTACCCAGTTAGCGATAAGTATACCAAAATGTGGCAAGCAATGAAAGAAGCAGGATTACCAAATACTTTGGAGGAAGCAGTCAAACGTGTTCGAGCTTCCAAATCTTCCAGTGAGGGATTTGCGTTTCTAGGCGATGCCACTGATATTCGTTACTTAGAATTAACAAATTGCGATCTGCAGATGGTAGGAGAGGAATTTTCTCGAAAACCGTACGCCATTGCTGTCCAACAAGGTTCTCCCTTAAAAGATCAATTTAATACAGCGTAAGTAATAAGATTTAAACAATTTCTCTTCTAATAATCAATATTTCTAGTATTCTCCAATTGTTGAATAGACGCCAGTTAGAACGATTAAAAGAAAAATGGTGGACTAACAATCTACACGCCAAGAAATGCGAAAAACAAGACGACCAATCCGACGGAATCAGCATTCAAAATATTGGAGGCGTGTTCATAGTAATTTTCGTGGGAATTGGCTTGGCCAGTGTTACCCTGGCTTTTGAGTATTGGTGGTACAAATACAGGAAGACTGCGAAGGTTATTACTATACAAGAATCTACTTCCCAAACTGCTCCTAAACAGAAGTCGAAAGAACCAAAACCGGAAGTCCCGCAAAAGAATGCACCAACTAAATTGTATCTCAGATCACGTTTTTAATCGTTTTAAGAACTTGTTAGATAAAGTTTTGTTTATGTGATTTTAACGTTTGGAGAATAATGACACATTATTGTAAGCTCATTGCGTTATTATTATTAAAAGGATGATGTTTATTTATATATACAGCGTTCCCTGAACAATTTAGAAAAAAAAGTTTTCAGTTTCGAATACTTTTTATTCGAAAATAAGTGCTCTATCTGTTCAGGGTGTTCAGTATGTCCACCATTTCACTGTCCCAACTTGTTCTAAGCCTCCCTCTTCGCCTGTTTCTTATTTTCACCGCTTTCCAGATTATTTTCACTTGTCTGCTTTCGTCTAATCTATTCAAATCTCCCCACCATCTCAAGTGAGCCTTTTCTTACAGTTTCATTTGCACTTTTAATATTTGGCCGTTCTCTAATAGAGTAATTTCGTATTTTGTCCATCAAGGTTACCCCTGCCATTCTCCGTAGATATTTCATTTCTATGACTTGCAACCTCCTTTTCAGCTTTTTTGTTAATACCCATTTTTTTTTTTCGTAGTCATACGGCAACGTTAGTAATATATTGTTTTATAGATCGATAACTTAGTGTGGACACTTACCTCTTTTCCATTGAGGAATCCGTTCTTGATGGTATGTAGTTGCTGCTATTCTGCTGTTTATTTCTTCCTCTAGTTTTCTAGTTCTTTCCATCACTGCTCCGAGGTATACACTCCTAAACGTCTGTTGCAGCACTGGAAGATTTTCTATCAAGTTCTTCAACATTTAAATTTTGTCAAGATAATGTATCTATAAAAAAGCACTATCGATAAAAAGGCATTACTTAAGCTTTTCCATAAGTTCTGTGGAAGAGCTTAAGTAACTCTACGAATGAAAAATGAAAACAAAAATTAAAATAAAGTTTAAATCGAAATATATTTTAAAATGCAATATCAAAATATTCGTAATGTAATCGCCATTCCTTTTAATTCAAAATTGCAACTTTATTATATGGTAAATTGTAAAAAAAACTATAGATAATGAAGAAATAAAAATTGTCACTTTACAGTTCGTTCCTTATTCTTCCTGTTATGCCGGAAGAAATCAAATCTATTACTTTGGGTCTTAATAACACGATGACTACCGGCCATGATGAGATTCCGGCTGAAGTCTTTAAATGAATAATTGATTACATCAGGGCCCCTCTTGCGCATATTTTTAACAGATTGATGAATATCAGTAACCAAAAATTAGTTGCTTGCGTTGTTGGTGTTGCTTCGGGGGTACCACAGAGTTCCATTCTGGGGCCACCTTCATTCGTGATATTTATAAACGACTTACCAATTAATATCCCAAAATGTGTGACGTTGTACGCTGATAACTGGTATACTCCTTTTTTTGGGATCCGGAAGTAATTTAAAATCTATTTTACTATTGCAAAAAAGAGCTCTGTGAATCATCAATACTTTACACTTTACTGACTCCTGTAGGAATTATTTTTTAAATCAGAAGATTCCCGTGACGAATTATTTTCACTGTCACACAAAATTTCTATGCAATGCAGATGTCCATAGTTATAATTCTAAGCACCCCAACTTTGTTCGCTCCGAACGATCGGGGTGCCCTCTGTATCATCGATCTTATTTGGGTTTTGGTGGTAAAATTTATAACCATTTGCCTGGAGAGTTATTCTGTAAGGATCGAGAGTGTTGCTTTTCACAGTGTCGTGTCAAAACATCCAATTTTCAATAGTAGTTTTCTGATTCTTTCGACACGACAAATAGGTTTCGCTTAGTTTAAAATGATTGCAGTAAAAGAATAAATGAGCTACAAATCAAGGAGGCTTCTATTGTTATTGCGCACATCTTTCCCTGGATTTGTCAGTTTTCTATGTTTATTGGTTACTTTAAAGCGTCCCGCAAACCAACGTGGTGACGATGGCAGACGTAGCAGTCCAGAAATCCTATGGAAAAAACATGAATCTTTTATTCAACGTATACAAAAGTCCATCGAAGTAAACAGACAAAATGTTGAACACTATACTGCAGATTATCACAGAATTACTGGAGTAGGAGTTAAAACTATTCAATATGCTGACGATATTTGCATTATTGTTTCTGATAAATCTCTTTCCAAACTACAAGACAGACTTTCCTATGTTATGGCTCAATCAAATAATTGGCTTTTTTCAAACGGTTTCGATCTATCCATTGAAAAAACGAACGTAGTCTTTTTCTCGCGTCATAGAATTCAACCCAGCAACCATATTGACCTAGACAATAGTTCTGTAGCTGTTAAAGAAGTCGTTAGATACCTAGGCTTTATTATTGACAATAAATTAAAGTGGTCCGATCACGTAGATCATGTAGTGGCTAAATGCGAATGGTATATCAATGTACTTAGATTTTTCGTTAAAGTCAGATGGGGAGCCGACATTTTTGTGGCACGATTATTCTACAATGCGTGTGTTAGGTCACATTTAGATTACGGGTGTACTGTTTACGGCGATGCAAGTGGTACAAATTTGGATAGACTGAGGGTAATTCAGAATAAGGCGCTTAAAATCTGCGTGGGTGTAATGCGGTCGACTCCACAGGAGGCTTTATATGTGGAAGCCCAAGAACCTCACCTTCAACTGCGGAGGCAGTTTTTGACAGGCAAATATATAGTAAAATTGAGGATCAAAGGTCAGAGCACTGTTTCTAATAATATTCATCGACTGTCCACTTTAGATTTGACCATTTTCTTTCCCAATTACACAGGCTGCAGTGTGAAAGATAAAGCACTCCACTTTGAGTTAACAAGTAATTTTACCGACTCTGCTATTATCTATACCGATGCCTCTAAATTAAAAAATGGTTGTGGTTGTGCGATTTTTTACTCTAGTAATAATATCAGTGGATCATTTAGATTAAACAACTTGCTGAATATTTTTTCCGCGGAGGCTAGAGCAATTTTAAAGGCACTTAAATATATAGAGGATATGGGTTTTACTGTCTGTGGTTATGTCAGACTCTCAAAGTGTTCTAAATGCACTGAGACGCAGAAAGTGGTTTGCTAAAATTCATCCCCTAGTGCTTGGTATAATTGCCAAATGTGCTGAGCTTAAATTACAAGATACCAACGAAAAAATTTGTGAGTATGCCATCATAGGCACCATGCCATCATAGGCAGGTTTCTCCTAGTGGGAGTGTGAATTGAAGAACTGTTACGGTCAGATCTAATCATTTATTTTGCCTTCAGCATTTTATTTATTTGAAACTTATTTAGTAACTGTTAATATAATAAAAGAATTATCTGAATGCTACCATCGGCATCACACTTTTTGATTACCGAATACATTTATTTGCTTCTGTTTATGACTTGTCATTCAAATTTTAGTACTTTAATTCAAAATTGTAATAATTGTTGTAATTGTCTTGCGGTTTGGCCAAACGGAATTCGAATAATTGCTTTGTCTAGTTTAATAGTTATTAGCGGGCCAGTGTATATTGATGGACATTTTTAAGTACCTTGTTTCAGTTTACTAGTACCTTATTTATTTTTGCTTATTTGAATCTGAACAGTTTGTAACCTCAATCCACAGATCCTTACGATCTAGTGAACCAATCTGGTCGTATACAATTTCAGACAATTAAATAGAGATTAGTTAAACTTGGTAATCAATAATAACCAACTTTTGTCTTGGTAACGAATTGGCATTATCTAGTATACCGGTGTCCAGAATGCGCGATTAGGTTACAGACCTGATTGATATATATATTGCTACCATTGGGTTGACCTGTTGATGCTTGTAGTAATATTGAGATGTGATTAAAGAGTTGTTGTTATTACATTGTTGTCTTGGGTTTTCGCTATACCTTGTGAACCTCTAATTTTACTCTACCTCATAATATCTCACGTTCTTACCGCGCGGTCTCCAGATGGGATTTGGTAAGTGGTGCGACTGAGTACTAATTTCGACCTTCGTTGTTTACGAACCCCACCGTCTTCGCTGACCAGGCTGGCAACCCACATTACGGAAGACAAGTAGGTGAAAGGTCATTAGGAATCGCTTAATTGGTATTGTATTCGTAATTCGTTTTGTATGCGTCACATAATTTTGGCGCCCCAACGTGTGTAGCCTGTTGTCAGGATTTGGTCGCCAACGTGTGTGGTCTGTAGTCAGGATTTTGTCGCCGACCTGTGAGGCCTGTTGTGACCTGTTGTCATAATTTTGGCACATAACGTGTTTAGCTCGTTGTCATTTGTAGATACTTGTATTGCAGATTATATTAGTTATCATAATTTGGTACCCATATAGGTTGTAGGATTTCATCGCTACCTGGAATATTTTGTTACGGTTAATTCGGAACATATTAAATTCTCGGTCTTGTTGTAGAACGTATTACTATTGTATATTTAGTCATATACGGGGTGTAACGAAAGATGATACCGTTGATGCGTAAGAACTTGAGCAGTTTAATGAAATTAGAAAAGCAATCTAAGGATTTCCCGTTACCTGGGTATCCGTTTACATTCGAGGAAGACATAAGCGCTCTTCAGGCATCATTTGCTGAATTGACGCCCTTAATGAATGATTTGGGGGACAGCAGTCAATCATCTACATATAAGCAGCTTCAGACTAAATTATCGCATTCATTAGGCAGAGCAGAACGTTCTCAACCTACCACGAATGACGTTAAGAAGCAACGTATAGACTTCTTACTTAAATTTCAAAATTTGGTATCCGATTTAGACAAGCGAGCTAAAATGGATCGCGAGCCAGTTCTTCTGGAGCTGTATTAGATTTGTCACTTATTAATTTCGACAATAGTTCGTCGAGTGGTTCAGATGAGGACGAGGTTAAGGTTAATAGTTATCAGTCATTGAAGACTCCTAACGATATGAGGTTGGTACCGGTATTTAAATGGAATCTTAAATTTTCGGGCGAGGCCAAATCAGAATGCATTTTTATCGCGCGTGGAAGAGTTAAGAACAGCGTGTAATGTCACTTTGGAACAATTATTTTCGTCGGCTTATGACTTATTTACGGGTAAGGCTTTGGTCTGGTATTTGGCAATTAGGAAGCCGGTTTCGACTTAGCGGGAACTTGTGGTACAGCTGCGTACGGAATTACAACCACCGAATTACGATGAGAAATTGTTTGTTGAGATGAAGCAGCGTAAACACGGTCTTAATGAGTCGATATTTTGATCGGTTGAAACAATGTGGATATGACTTGTCCAATTCGAATAGACCTAAATTTTTGTTTCGAAATATTGCTCCGGCGTCAACTATCATTGACCGAAATCACTTCTATAGAACATCTTAAGAAAATAGGTCGTCATTTCGAACAGACGCGCGAATCAATTCAAGCTTATACGCCTCCGTCAAGTAAAGTTAAACTGCTAGAGACATTTCTGATACTGATGGTTCATCCTCAGGGGAGGTATCGTGTGGTTTAGTTAGGGAAAATGTTATTTGTTATAACTGTCGTAAGAAGGGTCATAGGGTCATCTTAGGAAAGATTGTTCAGAACCTTTTAAGAGAAATTGTTATGGCTGCGGAAGAACTGACTGTACCCTTTACACTTGACCACAATGTTCGGGAAACGCGGATCGTCGAAGAAATTAGGTCGCACTCTTCGAACAGTTTCTAAGTCGACCATTTCTGATGCCACTGATGATAGCAGAACACGGATTATTCTAGATTTAATCCTGGAATCGGTGAGGGTTGATGAACGACCATTTTTGACAAGCGATATTTTGAGTCTATCTTTTCAGGATTTGTTAGATAGTGATGCTTCTCGGACTATTTTTGGAATGTCAGGCTGGAAACGACTGGTTTGCGTGAATTTGACCCTGGCACGATCAGATTCGACTTATACTGTCGCTAACGGTGGCAGTTGTGATGTTTTGGGATCGGTCCAGATTCCTATTACGTTGCGGGATCGAACTAGAATTTTTGAGGTGTTGGTTGTTCCTTCGGTTGCGATGGATTTAATTTTGGGCGCCGCTTTCTGGCAACAGATGGGTATTGTTCCCGATTTGAGAAGTAATGAATGGTCTTTTTCGTCGTCGGTTATTAGTACTTTATGCGGAATTCAGACACAGACGAAATTAACCACGGATGAACATAATATACTCCATTCGGTAGTAGATGCACATTTTTCGTTACAGGGTGATTCGCTGGGGTGCACTTCGTTGGTGAAGCATGTAATTAGGACGGATGCTGAGTCAATAAAGTAGCGGTATTATAACATATCTCCGATTATACAACAGCACATAGAACGAGAGCTGCAGAATATGATGGAATAGGGGGTTGTGGAAAAATCAGGCAATCCATGGGTAAGTCCCATTGTAATGGTAAGGAAAAAGGACTCGTCCTCTTACAGATTTTGCGTCGATTTACGGGCTTTGAATAGAGTTACAGTTCACGATTCGCACCCCATCCCAATGGTTTCTAGTATCTTGGATCGACTCCATAATGCCAAATATCTCTCAACTCTAGATATCAAGTCTGCATACTGGCAAATCGAAGTAGAAGAAAGTTCTAGAAAGTATACTTTTACCGTCCGAAATAAGGGGTTATTTCAATTCCGTAGGATGCCATTCGGGCTGACCAACGCTCCTGCAACTTGGCAACGTCTAATTGATTCTATTTTGGGACCAGAGTTGGAGCCCCATGTTTTTGTCTATCTTGATGATGTAGTGATAATCACTTCCACCTTGGGCGAACACGTACGAATTCTAGAGGAAGTTTTTCGTAGATTGAGGGAAACCACACTTATCGTCAATCAGGAAAAGTGTCAATTTTGTCGACCGGAACTTAGGTATTTGGATTATGTTGTAGATTGTAGCAGTCCTCGCGTAGATCCCGAGAAAGTTAAGGCTATTTTGGATATATCTACCCCTAAAACTGTTTCAGAACTTAGGCATAGTGTCGTGGTATCTAGCTTCAGATGTTGAAAGAACGCCTTATCACTGCTCCGATTTTAACTTGTCCCGATTATATGCGGAAATTTACCCTTCAAACTGACGCTTCAGACTATGGGCTTGGTGCTGCGTTGTCTCAGAATGTTGATGGGAAGGATCATGTTATTTGTTATTTAAGTCGATCTCTTAATAAGAACGAGCGGAATTACTCCACCACCGAATGAGAATGTTTGGCTGTGTTATGGGCCATTGGAAAATTGGGACCTTATTTGGAGGGAGTTACTTTCGAGGTCATTGCTGATCCCGCATGCCTGGTTTGGTTGAATAATCTTAATGATCCCGCTGGTCGTTTAGCCAGGTGGGCGATGCGAGTGCAACAATACGATTATACTATCATTCATCGTAAAGGCAAAGATCATTTGGTACCGGATGCTCTCTCTCTTGCAGTTCCTGTAGCTGATACCATAGGAGGAATTGGCGTATTTCGGAAGAGAAGCTCTATAAGTACGTTAAGTTTCCTTATCCTCTGTTATCAGGTGATAGTGTATGCTGGAAGGAAGTCATTCCTAAACCATCTAGGCAGATCTTACTTTCGAATGCTCATGATCCACCTACTTCTGGTCATGTGGGTGTATATAAAACCTATGCTAGATTGTGTGATACCTATTATTGGCCTAAAATGAGAGCCGATGTTGCCGACTACGTTCGTAAGTGTCCCGTATGTATGACTACCAAACCAGAATAACCCACAGCTACTCATCCTTGGCAAATGATATCCATCGATTTAGTCGGTCCGTTGCCAAGGTCATCAAAAGGGTATAGTAATATCTTAGTTGTATCGGATTACTTTAGTAAATTTACTCTTTGTTTTCCCTTGCGTAAGGCGGGTGCTGTTTCCGTTGTGCGAATTTTGGAAAACGATGTATTTCTTTTGTTTGGTGTTCCTGAATTAGTTTCACACGATAATGGTGTCCAGTTTCGCAGTAAGGAATTTCGACAGTTATTGACCGAATACAGTGTTCGAGTACGTCATAGCGCTAATTATCATTCTCAAGCAAATCCGGTTGAACGAGTGAATCGTGTTGTTAAGACCATGTTGTCGGCCTATGTATCTGAGAATCATCGTGGCTGGGATATACTTTTGCCAAAGGTTAGTTGTGCCATACGTACAGCTAAACATGATGATCCTGATTGGTAAAGATCACGAACGATTTAAGGATCCAGATAATAATACGACCGATTACGCGGCTCGAAATATACCTTTTCGCCAACTATATGAGGACGTACGGACTCGTTTACGGAAAGCGGCTCATCGAAGTGAACAAACGTACAACCTTAGACGCCGACCAACGCAATTTCAAGTTAATCAAACTGTATATAAGCGAAATTATGTACTCTCACACGCTACTAAGCATTTCAACGCTAAATTGGCTAGGAAATTTATAGGACTTTATTATATTAATCGGAAAGTTTCGCCTTACACGTATGAACTTCGTGGAACTGATGGTCAACTTAAAGGAATTTGGCACGCTTCTGATTTGAAACCTGGTGTGTATCGACGGTCTTGGGTCTGTATAGATTACAGTTTTATTCGTTCATTCTACATCGTGGAACTTGTAGCTTATGTTACATAGTAGACCGGTTTTAGGCCCTAACGTTTTATTTGGATTAGACTTCTGTAATATTGGGATTGGGCTTCCTTATATATAACGCTTGGATTTGACTCTTTTTGTTTAATAATATTTGAATTGGACTTTGACTTTGTAGGTTTTGTGTTGTTTTTTTTGGATTGGAAATGTTGAGTTTTGGTCTAGTATGAATGGTTTTCCCGTTAGCTAAAGGTAAAAACATTTGCTGGTTTTTCATTTAGCTATTTTGCGACGTATTTTCCCGTTGTCCAGATGTCGTAGGGTAAGTTCTAGCGTTTTGTATACTCTTATGGCATGATCGAATCCTGGTGATCGTGGTGGTTTATCGTTATTTGTGTTCCAGAGATTGGCTAGATGTTGTTTGTTAACAATAGCTTGTTTCTTGGGCATTGGGTTGGCTTGTGTGATTGTGTGCATGGGAAGGAAGTAGATCCTATCGAGTCTTTGCTGTAAGACCGCAATCGCATTAACGACAATTTATATCTTGTTAATCCTGTTGGTAGTAGTAGTTGCTGTGTCACCTTTCCTGAGTCGCCTTTCCTAGTCTTCGTTGTTCTCTCCTTCGTTCTATAGGGTGTTTGTTGGTTGGATCTTGTGTGTCTGGTCGTGTGATTGTGCCACTCGATGACTCACTTTAGGTCATAGCCCTTGATGCTATAATTCGGGAGGGAAAATTATAACTTTATTGGATTTCACTTATATATTTTTTTTTCTTTTCATTCGATTAAATTTGTTGGTGCAACACACTAGATTTAGGTTAGTCATCGGAAACTTCCTGGAGTAAATTTCTTTTGGAAGGAAGGGAGGAACACTTGGAAATTGCTGGATTTATTAGTTAAAGTTATATTGTGTCTTCTGAAAATTTTTTCAGGGGAATTATTAATGGAGTAGTAGAATGGAATTGAAATTAAACGATTAGGGGTGTGAATATGCGGGTATATTTTATTAAGATTTATTCTTTGAAGGGTTTTTTGGAATATATTTGTAATTTCAGATTCAGTGTAGTGACTGTTTTTGCCTATTGTAAGAATTTTGTCATACTCAGAGAACTCTGCCAGAAACCTAGAATATCGTCAACATATCATCTCCAGAGTAAGATGTGATTGTCAGAAAGTTTATCAAGAAATTTGGTTTCTAGGTAATCAATGTAAATATCTGCAATTAGTCCGGAGATAGGACTACCCATTGGTGGACCATCTTGTTGTTGGTAAATGTTATTATTGAAATTGAAGAAGTTTTGTTTTGTAACAATACGAATTAACTGTATGATGTCCTCTATATCATCATTATCAAGGTTATATTTCATCAGAATAATCAAATCAACTTTTTAGATTTAACGCTTACTAAAGTCAATAACGAACTACATTTCAATATACATAATCGAAAACCCACCAACAATGATATAATTATCTCCAAACACTCACACCATTCCCCAAAAATTAAACGTTCCGCCTTTCAATATTTTTTCGACAGACTGCGTCTGTTAACAAATACCACTCTCTAGAGAAAATTTCAATGATGAGTATGACAAAATTCTTACAATAGGCAAAAACAGTCACTACACTGAATCTGAAATTACAAATATATTCCAAAAAACCCTTCAAAGAATAAATCTTAATAAAATATACCCGCATATTCACACCCCTAATCGTTTCATTTCAATTCCGTTCTACTACTCCATCAATAATTCTCTTGAAAAAATTTTCAGAAGACACAATATAACTTTAACCAAAAAATAAATGCTAATATAGCTCATGGTATTGGTGGAATCATTCCCGGCAAAAACAATGTAGCAGAGAAAATAGCGCTAACACGCTACATTGTTTTTGCCGGGAATGATTCCACCAATACCATGAGCTATATTAGCATTTATTTTTTGGTTATTGTTATTAGGCATTCTTTCCACGTGTATTTCTATACATCATGGTAAGCCTGAGGAATCATTTGCACGTATAGATGTCGCTGTGCCTAGGCACAACGCCCCTTGCGTTTGGCAGCCCAGGAGCTGCCCGATAGGTGGTGGACATCTACACTCCGGTTTGTCTTGCTACCCTCTGGGACGGCGTGACTGTGTTTCTTGACGATAGGTGTCGCCGAAAGACATATTCAGTGCTGTTTTGGAGATTAGCAACATAAACTGAGAGGCAAACGCAATGATTAGCAGCAGAAGATTGTGCTCAGAACCATGCTGATGACGCCGAGTAGGCAGAAACATGTTAATGTGTTAGCGCTATCTTCTCTGCTACATTGTTTTTACCGGGAATGAATACTATTAGCTGTATCAGCATTTATTTTTTGGTTATTGTTATTAGGCATTCTTTCCACGTGTATTACAATATAACTTTAACTAATAAATCCCATAAAACTCTAGATAAAATTTTTATAAATAATAAACCTATATTAGTCAAACAGGCAGAAACATCGGCATACGTTTTAAAGAACATCTCAAAAACAATCCCCCTTCAACAATGGGTAAACATCTTAACACAGACAACCATACTACAACAACGAAAAACTTACAATTGTTACATCACATACTCAAAAGCACAAGAATGGATATTTATGAAAAGTATGACATTCAGAAATATATTAAACAAAACTACATCATAAACGATAACACCTTCCTTCTAGACAACCACCTTTACAACAGGGTCAAACCATTCCATCTAGATAACCCTACACCTCTGTTTAGCGAAACATACGACCAACAAACGTCCATAAGGCAATATCGCTTACCGCTTCCTACCACATTTCCCCCTTCCGATCTTCTTTCCATACTACAATTGTCTCAAGAAATTTCAAATTTAATTTCCCAAATACCCACACAAAAAATGTAAATCTTGTAAAAGATCTTTAATTAATACCTTTAAATTTATTTAAATTTTACTACTTCCACTGCCATGATGTTGTGATATGTGTATTTTCTCTCATTACATCAATGACTGTAAGTATAGCCTAGCTTTCACGTGTATTTTAATATATGTACTTGTATAGTCATGTCTGCATATATGTATGTGTGTGTGTGTGTGTGTGTATATATATACGTATATGCCATAAAACCCAATTCAAAAAGATTTTACCTTTTAAAAACTTACCTTGCATATGGGATATTACATACCCCTTTTTCGACGTATGGGTATAAGACAGTTATTACACCAAAATCTGTTCAATGTCTTGCAGGAAAGCCTGATGATGACATTCGTCGAAATCGATAGCTTGTAAAGAAATAATAAATCTTTTTGGTATCAAATTGGATATATATTCATTTATCCTTCATATCATGAATACCAAATTGAGTAATTTTATCACTTTCATAGAATTATTTTGTTTATGCTCAAATAGATCTGAGTGTATTTTCCATTAATCTAGTGGTAAATTCTTTGGGGAAAACATCGTAAACGGCTGATCTTTTTTTTTTAAAAAAACGGTACACCTTGTGGAACCTTGACGTTAAACGTAAGCCTTTTTAAATTGCATCCGTGACTTTCAACAATGGCAATTTACATATTTTGCCCAAAAATGCCTCGCACAATTGTATTAAAATGTATGTATCAGCTGTCATATCTATAAAAATCTTCCGGCACACAATCAATGTTCTTATTGCAATAGCAACGAGACAAAAAAGCTCAAAGCAAGAGTAATCCATGTCGTTTAACAAATGTAAAACAATGCATTTATCCTTCAAAACAATTCTAATTATTTTGTTTATGCGATTCTATCTAGTATTAAGCGCACTAAGGAGATAATTTTATGGTTTTAAAGAAGTAGATAGAGAGATGTGTTTATTCATTCATACCAGTGGGGTTACATTTTAAATACAATGAAGATATAAAAAACAAAATATAAAATATGACATGCACGTACAATACCGAATGCGCCATTAGTGTGTCGGCGGGGTTTAGCGTAAAAACTATCACAGATGGAGAAATGAGATTTATTGTACGTATATAGTATACCACAGCGCATTTTGCAAAATTATCTACAAATATACAGGCTGCTCCAAATTTCGGCAATCGCCTTCAACTTTTTTATTTTAAACGGATTACTATATTTTTGTTGATTCTTTTGATGGCCACTTAAATTACCTTTGCAGTGATATATGGTTATGTGCACTTTCTATAATTACTTTTAGCTATATTGCAAATTTTATTAACATTTTAAGGCTCCTCTCTACCCCAGGCCTCGGTCTATGATTCTTTCCGATGAAAGTTGACGTGTAGACAACATTATTTATTTTCGAGGAAACATAAATTATGTTATCGATCCCAAGAAAATAATGGTTACGTATAAAGTAATGAAACTTATTCAAAGCATTACATTACTATTTCGATTTTATATTTTTATCATTTCTATACATTTATTTTCCTAAAGCAGGTAAATAATTATCAAATTATTATTATATTATTATATATTAATTATTAGATATCACAACACGCAACTTTTACAAGATTGATTTTGATTTAGCTAATCCTTGTAGAGTTTTTATTGGGGTCTTTAATTAGATGGGATTTAGGACCAAGTAGCTATGGCTGTATTATGTTGGCAATCGAAAATAACGTTCGTCACATTCATTGTTGTAAAGAATCATGCTAAAGGGATCCTCTAAATGAGAATAAACGTAAAATAACTTGAACAGGCCCCACAAAATTGAAAACTTAAATTGATTTTGATATTTTTATATCAAGCTTATGGCTTTTATAGTTTGAACAATTGCTAAACAATAGAAATACACCTGAATTCACGCCAACACTAAGGAAATAAAATAGGAAAACTTACATGGATGTGTGTTTCTTTAAAATATAAATATCTTCGCAACAACGCCACATGTGAATCCAATGGTCCCGCTTAATCGTGAGCTGCTACTTGCTGTGCAACACATTTTTAACATGTTTACTGTGATTCCGTCATATCCAGGGGCATTAGATTTTAGTGAATAAATGATTTTGTATATCCACAGGGTGAAATTCAAAGGAATCATCGAATAGAATATCAGTATAGAGCGAGGCGTTTATAGGACCTACTAACGATTGAGCAGACGTGACAAAGTAATTATTAATACTATCACCATCGTTAAAATCTGCTGGCAGCGGTGAATTTTTACATTTCCCCATACCGAAGGTACTAATATTTTTCCATAACTTTTTAAAATCCTTTTGGAGCTCTAAGTTTTGGAAAAAAGCTCTCTTTTCATTTCGCAGGGAGACCGTTGTTAGATTCCGAAGAGTTTTGTAATATGTCCAATGTTCTCGATTCTTTATTCTCCGGAATCTTCGTTTAGCCCGATCTCGATGATATATCATAATATATGGCATCGTAAATCTATATTTTGAAAGTGTATATTTATTCACAAAATATAAAAATAACTTCTAACTTAGCTTTGGTATTTTAAATATCGTTACAATTTTTGCAATAAGTTACTTTAAATCCACATTTTCCACATATGTTCTTGATACAGTTCTTACATCTGTCGTAAGTCTTATTTTCACATTTCTTTTCTTGACATGTACGTCTTTTGCGAGATTGCTTATCTGTTTTTGATCCAGCCTGTAAGTTCTTCTTGCATTTTTGATTCTATGTTCCCGCCTGAGAGCCTTCTTCGTTGTTATTGGATTGTTGCGAGTGTTCTTTTGCCAATTGCAGAATGAAATCGCGACGTTTTACTTTTTTGCTAGTGATGTCTTTGTATACAGCAAACGCATTGATTGCACCAAGATCCAATATATTATAAAAAACATGCAGTGGTCATCTTCTTGAGGGTGCCTTCACGCTGTATTTTCAGGCCATTTGATCTACTACGTCAACGCCATATTTTGTGCTATTATAGTATAAAACTATTTCTTTGTACCAGCATCAATTGAAACTGTTGGATGTTGCGTACTTAGAAGGAGAACATTTTTGTTTATTTTGGCTTGATACACTGTCAAAGTGCAAACATTTTCTTTACTTGTGAATAAAACAGTTTCATATAAAGAACTTTTGCTTTTTTTGATTACTTCGGGAATTTCTTTTCTCGACCTGTTCACAGTTCCAACAATTGTGGTGTTTAATTTTGCTAATTTCTTTGCAAGTTCCAAACTGGTAAAAAAATTGTCCGTTGTCACATTTCTTCCTTTCTTGGTGTAAGGCTCTAATAATTTTAGAACGGCGTATTCACCAAGTGGTTGTCCTATTGGTTTCGAATCATCTTTTCCTAAATATGGGAAGGCATTCAACACATATTTAGCTTCAATGTCAACAGCAAGCCAAAATTTAATGCCAAACTTATCCGGTTTATTGGACATATATTGCGTAAATCGACATCTTGCTTTTGTAGGAAAAAGTTATTCGTCTATTGTTATGTTTTCTCCGGGCACCTAACAAATTTTGCAATTGTAAGCAAATTTTTGCCATATTTTAGGAAACTAAAGCAAGCTTGTCATGTTCCAATCTTTCTTTTCTTGTGGACTTGAGATCGAATCTGAGATATCGCATGATTTCTCTAAATTTGTTTCTAGAAATCGTTTGACTAAAAAACGATTATTTATTATTATTATTATTATTGGCCTCGACGTGAAATCATTAGCCACATACATAGTTTCCTAGCCACCCGAACGGACACCAGGACAAACAGGACACACACTTCACACCTGGGGCCGATCAGGTGACTAACATGTCAAACACAAAGACAGTAGGCCACGGAAAAAGGGAAAACCCACACAGGAAAGACACAAAAGGATCAATCTCTAAAACGTAATATTGGTAACAAGCATATATTTATAAATTCTATAATATACATCGATATTTTCCTGGGCAATTAGATAATTAACATTCAGTGGAAGTTGCATGTTCAATTTTACTAGATCATCTATTAGTTTATTAATTTCATTTATCTGCACTTCGCATCCTAGAAAAAGATGGTTGATGTTTCCACACTCCTTTCGACAAATCTACAAGTGTCGTTCTCAGACAAATTAATTCTGTGCAGATGGGCCGGAAACCTCCCATGATTAAATGCAATCCTTAGAATTTGAGCAAGCATTCTCTTTTTGACATGGATTTTTGTATACCATCGCTGTCCACCGATTTTAGGAAAGAGAAGATGATAATTTGTAGCTTTGTTTATATAGGAGTTGGTATATAGTGTCTGCCAATCTTTATGCATCTCCTGCTTCAAAATTGCAAAGATATCCGTGTGTGGGATAAGGCACTCTTCGGAAATATCTTTCCCACACGCGTTCTTAGCTAAAATGTCTACTTTTTCATTAAATTGAATTCCTGAATGGCCTTTAAAAAACGATATTCCCCACTTTTTAGACCACAAGAAATGTAATTCTAAGTGACTGGAACCATGAGCACCACGTGCGTATAGAATGGCAATAAAGGATTCTAGATCTCCTAAAGATAATTGCCAGTCTTGACTGTCTAGTTGTCTTCTAGCTTCAACCTCGGTGCATTGTTTTATGTGTCTCAGCATCGAATCGTCGACAAATAATCTCCAGAAACTACTCACATTTTCTGCAGTTACTTTTTGTTTTGCATAGCCTGTTGACCCTGGATTGTCCCCGAATATATTGGGTTGCGTTTTTCTGCCTGCAATAGGCTGATTTGCAGAAATTACTTGCCATTGGGAATTGTCTTTTGATTTGCAAACTGCACCAAGATTGAAGGAAAATCCTTTTTCTGTTTTTTTCTGTTCCTCACTCGCAACAACTCGAGAACGAATTTCGTTTTCATTGTCCGTACTAACTGATTTAGAATCATTCTCGGAATTTCCCGCTGAAAGATTTTCCAGTTCGTCTAAATACTCTAAAGCTTGTGCGGCCGAGAGGTCTTTACTGGACCACATACTGTTCAGTCTAACTAAATAGGACGAATGCACTTTCAGAGCACTACCGATCTTTTTATATGTTCACAATAGTGCAGGTTGAAACTTGCAAAATGTTTTGTACGCATGCGCCAAATTAAAAAGAGCACGAGCAGAAACAAGTTCTTTGTCGAGGGTAAGGTTGAACATGTAGAAACAAGTACGAACAAGTACTAACAAGCTCTGATCGGTTGATGCAGTTATATGCCTTGTTTTATATGTAATAAATGTTTGAAATTATGTATATATTTACATGTGGTACATACCTAAATGTTTACTTCTTTCAAATGTTGCAACCAAGAAAAAGAATTGACAAATAAAGTTTGTCAAAACATTTTTTTAACGTACCGGTCAATTTGACCGGGGCGGCGGTTTAAGGTAAAATTTCCCAGAACACCGCTTAGAGTTCTACAAAATATTCAAAATTTTGTGAGAGCATTGCCAAACTAAATTTAGGAAAAGTCACATGATTTCAAGATCATATCAAAATTAATTCCGTTGAAAAAAAAACTTGAAAAAATTGAAAGACGGTCAAATTGATCGGTGCGGCGGTTCTAGTGTTAAGACGCAAAAGGTAAGGTCATGATCGGACAAAATGTTGTTCACTACTCCAGAGTCAGAAATAATTTCTGTATTTAAGGAGACAATCACATCCAGCAGAGCGTGCGAGTGAAGAGACAGTATAGTTGGGGAGTTTATTAGTTGGTTCCCACCGAAACCCTCAATAATGTCGTAGAAATACTAAGTAGACAAATCCTGTAGCTGCAATAAACTAATATTAAAATCGCCACCGAAAATAATATGATCTCTACCAGTGTAGAGCAGACAGAATTTTCTAATTCATCCAAAAATATTTTGTGATTTAAATGTAGTGGCTTGTAAGCTACTCCAATGACAAAGGAAAAATTTGCGTTACGCACAGACAACCAGAACTGCTCAATATCAAATAAAAGAGTACGTAAGGGTTGATCTAATGAAAATACCTACCCCTCCACCCCGCGCATGTCTATCCTCTCTGATAAAGTTATAATTTTAAATAAATAACACACTGCTATTAATTGTATTGTTCAACCAAGTTTCGGAAAGGCACAGAACGTCGATGTTTTCATTTTTGAGCAGGTGTCCAATATCTAAAATTTTATTTACTAATAAGCAATTTTTAATAAGTAAAAATTCATTAATTACTTAAAATTGCATTCCACATAAGAGAACTAAAGTTTTATTTAAAAATTGTTTGCACATAAAATTCGGTTTTGTAGATATACTGCGCTACAAATATATAACAAAAAAAAAGAGAAAAAAGCACAGGCCGGTGTGACGACGAAAAACAGAAAAGCACAGACTGTAAAGAAATACAACTTATATCAAGCATGAATGGAAAATTTACAATACTATTTCAGGATAAGAAATTTAAAGAAAAAACAAGATATACGCTACTACAATTTACTATATTTACTGAAATTTCTATAATCATCCAAACTATTAAACTTATGCATTTTATTATTTAATTTGAGAAAAATGTTTCCACTATTAGTAAAATCGTCTTTATTAGAAAATTGTTTAATTAGATCTGTCACCACAAATGATCGCAGCTTTGTGTTATCCTCCCGGAGTATTGGTTTCGTACGTTTCAGTTTTGATTTTGATCGATAATCGTCATTTTTAATTAATCTTCTGGCAAACCTGATAATTACTGGACGCATGCTGTCTTCTTTAGCGTTTAACCGAAGGCACACAGAGATGTCCTCTTCCTTTATTTCCATTTGTAATTTTGTATTTAACGCTGAAATAACTTGGTAAGATTTTCACTTGGCTTCTCTGGTAGACAATCGAACATTGTCCAGGGGCGAGTACTGCTCCAATTGTTCTAATTTATCATTAACCATATTTAAATCATCTTCTAAATTCGATATATTTTCTTCGTAGTGTTTAAAACGATTTTCCATGTAAGTATCGATTTTTGTTGCTACCATTGCTATCCATTACCTTATTTATGAATATATCACTTGACAAGACTTTTTTAATTATTTTTCGTACCATAGTTTCTTCTTCTGCACTCAATCTTGTAATTCCTTTGTTTGATGGCATAGTCGATAACTTGTAAGGCACAATATGTTTATAAGGAAATATAATTGATGAATGACTTCTAAATGGCAACTGACTTAAAACTGCAGCAGCGCAATACACCTCTACTCTGCACGCAGAATCAAGTAAGCACTGAAAACGGCCTAAAATTTTCAATTCTAGTGCGAACGCCCCTTCTATAAAGGGGGATATCTAACGCAGATTTTAACTTACAATTAGATGGAAATTCACCAGTTTCAAAAGATTTATTCAAGATGTATATACCTACGTTAACCCCTCAGCTATATATTCATCAATATGTTTCACTAACAAAATCCAAAGAATCTCTCCGAACCGTTGGTCGCAGCTACATGGTGGCTCTCCGGTTTTATTATAATAGTATCTTACACAGCCAACCTGGCAGCCTTTTTAACCGTCTCAAGGTTAGATACACCCGTAGAATCTTTCAATGATCTTTCCAAACAATATAAGATCCAATACCGCATTGAAAAAACGAATAGCTAAAATAGAAGCAAAATTGTATGAGTACGTACTTTACTTTCCATGCTACTCCTTAAATTTGTTTATTAGATGCAGAAAGAGTACAATTGGCAGTATGGGATTACCTAGTTAGCGATAAGTATACCAAAATGTGACAAGCAATGAAAAAAGCAAGATTACTAAATACTTTGGAGGAAGCAGTCAAACGTGTTCGAGCTTCTAAACCTTCCAGTGAAGGATTTGCGTTTCTGGGCGATGTCACCGATATTCGTTACCTGGAATTAATAAATTGCGACCTGCAGGTGGTAGGGGAGGAATTTTCTCGAAAACCGTACGCCATTGCTGTCCAAAAAGTTCTCCATTAAAAGATGAATTACAGCGTAAGTAATAAGATTTAAACAATTTCTTTTCTAATAATCAACATTTCTAGTATTCTCCAATTGCTGAATAGACGCCAATTAGAACGATTAAAAGACAAATGGTGGACTAATAATCCAAAAGCCAAGAAATGCGAAAAACAAGACAACCAATCCGACGGCATCAGCATTAAGAATATTGGAGGCATGGTCATAGTAATTTTCGTGGGAAATGGCTTGGCCAGTGTTACCTTGGCTTTTGAGTATTGGTAGTACAAATACAGGACGACTGCGAAGGTTATTACTATACAAGAATCTACTTCCTAAACTGTTCCTAAACAGAAATCAAAAGAACCAAAACCGGAAGTCCCGCAAAAGAATGCATCAACTAAATTGTATCTAAGATCACGTTTTCAAGAGCTTGCTAAAGATAAAGCCTTGTTTGTGTGTTTTTAACGTTTGGAGATAGAATAATGACACATTATTGTAAGCTCATTGCATTAGTATAGCTCAATATAACAATCCTATTTATCAATATATCAAAACGAATATAAAAGAAATGATGTTTATTTATATATACAGCGTGTTCACCTGGTGCATGGGTAGGACATAAATCCTTCCTTGAGCAATTTAGAGAAAAAGTTTTCAAATAAAAAATATTCTAACATATATGCTGCATGACAAAATTATACAGGGTGTTCAGTTTCCACCGCGCAGGATACAAGTTTGGTTTTTTAAATAAAACAATCAATATACCATTACGTTTGCAGATGCCGGCCTTTTAAATCATGTCAATTTTCATCAATATTGGCTACAACAATCTCTCTTAATTTCTGAGAAAATTGACAGTTTGAGATATTTACGAAATGCCACAGTTTATTAATAATAATAATAATAAACCTGATTTTTATTGTAATAACAATTACAAAAATCGTCAAAGTAAAACAGTGTATAAATAAAATCAAAGTTGTAAGGATAAAATACGGAACAAAGACATTGTATAAATACATGAAGAACAAACAAACATTGAGAAACAAATTAATTAGGGTGGCTAAGAAATTCATCAACAGAATAAAAGGCGTTATTTAATAAGTGTCCTTTTAATGTCCTTGCAAATTTCTTATTTGACAAACATTTGATGCTTTCAAACAATTTATTATACACTTTTACGCCCCAAAAATTTGCATTCCTCTGTGTGGCTTGCACTCTATGGTATGGTAACCGAAGATCATCCTTGTTGCGGGTGTTATAATTGTGTGACTCATCGTTGGTGCAAAAATACTCTCGATTTTTATGTATGTATTTAGCAATGGCGAGAATATACGCACTTGGTATGGTAAGTATCTTTTGTTCTATAAACGCCTGCTTGCACGTTTGTTCTCTTCTCAGGTTGCACAGAGTCCTAACAGCTCGCTTCTGCAGAAGGAAGATACGATTGGCCTCCGAAGACATTCCCCAAAATTGGATTCCATATACTGCCACACTATGGAAGTTTGCAAAATATGTCATTCTTGCGGCGTTACAGGTTGACACACTCTTAATTCTAATTACACTATAAACTGCTGATGTCAGTTTCCTGGCCAGTTCGTCAATATGATTGGACCAGTTCAATTTGCTGTCAATTCGGAGACCAAGAATCTTTACGCTGCTGGTAAGTTCTTTTTTGTTTAGGGAGAATTCAAGGTGTTCGGCTTTATTTGGGTTCAGACTGAGTTTGTTGGCTGAAAACCACCTTTCTGCATCATCCATAGCACTGTCACCCTTCATTAGCACTTCATTTCTTGTTTTGCCGTTGATCACTAACGACGCATCATCAGCATATAGACAGATAGTGTCCGCGGATACATTTCTTTCAAAGTCATTAATGTAGATGATAAACATCAGTGGTCCCAGAATAGATCCTTGGGCAACCCCACGCTGTTGTACGATCATTGTTGATTTGCGTGTCTCTATTTCGACGTATTGTTGCCTGTCCGACAGATAAGATAACAACAACTCGTAACAACTACCTCTCACGCCGTAGTGAAAGAATTTGTCCATTAGTAACTTGTGATCCACGGTATCAAATGCCTGCGTCAGGTCACAGCAAGTCAGTCGGACGCAGTTCTCTTCATCAATCGCTGACAAAATCGCATTTATCACATCAGTTAAAGCTGTTACTGTTGATTTATCTTTCCGAAACCCATGTTGCACTTTACTTATCAAGTTATTCTTATCTAAGAAGCTGATTAATCTGTTCGCAATCACTAGCTCGAATATTTTAGAAAATGCCGGTAATATTGATATTGGCCTGTAATTCTCTGGAACCTTGATGTTTCCCTTTTTATACACTGGTAGTATCTTCGCAATTTTCAGTTCCTTAGGAAAGATACCTTCGGTAAGGCAATCGTTGATGATAGAGATTAGCGGGTCGAAGATACTTGGAGCAATTGCCTTCATCAAATTAGTGGAAAAGCCATAGCAATCTTGAGTATTCTTGCTCTTAATCTTTCCAATGATTTCAGCAAGTTCATCGTGTGTTACCGGTGCAAAGTAGCAAGAGTGGTTATTCATTTCTATAGCTTTTGTTAGCAAATCATGGGTGTCGGCCAGCTGGTTGCCAAGTACTTGTACACCTTGATTGTTGAAGCACCGAATCATTTCATCAGGTGATAATTGCACATTGCATCTGCCTTGGGCACCCTTTACAGTGACTGGGCGAATAATTCTCCACACTGTCTTTTGCTTGTTTTGCGAACTTTCAATTTGTGAATTGAAATCGTCCTTAATTTCATTGGATAAGGTTTCTTTATATATAGCTTTATGCTTACAATACTCTTGGTATATCAATTCGTCTTTGCTTACTTTCGCAATTGTTGCTAAAGCATCTAATCTATTCTTTATGTTCTTTAGATCTTCAGAAAGTTGATATTGCTTACTTTTATTTGCCTTTTCTTTTCTTTTAGGGAAGCACTCCTCATAGTAGAGCTGTAGGGTTTCGAAGAAAATGGCACACTTTCCCGAGGCAGACCTACCAAAGAACACTTCATCCCATCGGTAAGTATCTAGTTTTAATCTAAATTGTTGAATATTGTTCGAACTAAATATTCTTATATATTTATTTCGCTCTTTACAGATATTGCCTCGCTGTGCTGATACTTCACTATCTGAGCCAAATGGTCTGCAATGTGTAGGTTCACTGTACCAACACAATATTCGTCTTGGTCTAAGTTTGTAAAAATGTTGTGTATGCACGTTTCGCTGGTAGGAGAGATTCTACTTGGGTCCAATGTTGTCAAATTTAGATTAAATGATCCAAATAAATCTAATACTTTATCTCTGTTATATGTCTTGCTAAAAAAATCAACATTAAAGTCTCCTGCAATAAATACCTTCGAGTTATGCTGGATAACTGCAATCAGTAGATCTGACAGGATGTCCATAAATACCTCCATACAACCGACAGGTGATCTATACAATGAGATTACTATAACATTGTGGTTAATAAGTTTGACAGCCGCGACCTCAATATCGATTTCCACAGACATATCATTAATATCCTGAAGAACCTCATACTGCGTATTTCGTCTAACAAGTGTCAGCGTTCCACCATGTCTGCGTCGTTTCCTGCAGAATGCACTCGCAATTTCATAGCCACCAATAATGTATTTGTTATGTATTACATCACTTAACCAGTGCTCTGTAATACATGCCACGTCAATATTGTATTTATTCAGCTCGATTTCGAGTTGGTCAATTTTATTTGCAATGGACTGTATATTCAAATTCATTATTCTATTGTAACAGTTATCTTCAATTTTTTCGTCGAAAAAATGTGAATCTTCTAACCGTTATATTATTTGGCCAAATATCACTTTTTTGTAGCTCAGGCAATATATTAAAGTCAAAGCCAACTTTAAAACTTATTTAACGACCGATATCTTAAACGCCTTACATGCTAGAGCGATGACGAAAATTTTATTTGATCGAGTATTTATTGGAGGTTTTGGCAATATATAGAAAACATTTTATATCAACTAGCATCTATAGGATGGGAATAGAAATCATTAACGTGTCTGATTTCTGTCATTTGAATTTTTTAAAACGAGACAGCCTATTTGTTTTTCCAGAATCCAATAAGAAAACTGTTCTAGAATTTTTTTATAAACATTGCCCTGGTAGCAAAAATGTGTTGTTCTTTAGTAAATTAAATATGAAACCACGCAGATAGGTTTTTTTGCTAAAATGCATAGAGTGTCGGGATGAAATACTATACTCTTGGTTGCCGAGTTGAAACCGCGTCGTTGTCGTAGCTTTGGCCGACGTTTCGTCCACACTCTTATGGGACATGTTCAGGGTTGTAACTGCACACTGACTGGGGATTTATACGTTCCGGAGGGGTCTATATAGGGCTTATTTTTGGTCAATGGAGCGGAAATGTTACGCGTCGATGAAGCGGAAACATTATTCACCGATGAAGCGAAAATGTTATGCGTCGATGAAGCGGAAATGTTGTGCGTCGATGAAGCGGATATGTTATGCGTCGATGAAGTGAAAATGTTATGCATCAAAGAAGCGCCTCCGGAACGAATAAATCCCCAGTCAATGTGTAGTTACAGCCCTGAAGATGTCCCATAAAAGTGTGGACGAAACGTCGGCCAAAGTTACGACCGCGGAAGCCTACGGACCGAAATACTATAAAGTTTTGATTTTCTAAAGGTATTCATTAAAAATGATCTGTAAAATTTAATTTGAGCATATAATTTCAACATCTATCCAAAGTGAATACTATTGTCCTTCATACAAACTGTAATGCGATTCCTTGTACTTTGTTGAACATTTACTAACATTTCAGCAGTAATATTTTGTGTAATGTCCACGTTACCCATTGCCTTAAAAAATTCATCCAGAAAGAGCTTTCATAAACATTGTATTCAGCTAAATTGCAAATCTTTTAAACAACTTTTAATATGCTCTTATGTTTTTTTACTGCTGAAAGAACTTAGTGTGTGTTGCCTTAAATAAATCTACTTGTTTTATGTTAAACTCCAATTGACGTTTGTCTGCTTATTTTCCCTATTTATTATTTGTACATACTTGTTAACTTGCTAAGTGTATTTGAGAGAATGATGGTTACTTCGTGTAGATGCTGAAATTGTACCAAAAAAGATCATGTTTATACATAACTTTTAATAAACGTATTTAGCGCAACAAAAGTATTCCGCCGCAGCACTGCATGTTTTTCAATGAAAAATTTATCTGCATAGCTACATAGTTAATTTACTTGTAACAGAATTATATCAAACGATTGAATTGCTGATGAATGACTATCGACAAGACAATGTCCACCGCACAATTCATATGTACATATATGTCAACGGATGGACCTTACATTATGTACGATGCTGACTAGGTAAAATTAAGTAAGACCGCTAAGCAATGACAGCAAGTTTATGAATGAATATTAAAAATTATAATTAGTTCCAAAGTAGACATAAGGATGTAACCATCTAAGTAAAATAATAAAATTTACACCAAATAAATGAGTGTACTTATTTAAATAAGAAAACATTAAATAAGACAATTAAAAATTGAAAAATATTACATACTAAAGAAGGGCGCGTGTTAGATGGAAATGTTTAAAAAAGAAATTCTAGAAGAGCTTGTCTATCAGATTCTGGAAAAATGCACAGGTGTTCCATTAAAAAAAAACATAAACTAAACTTGTTAACATAAAAAAATCTTCGCCAAATACTCAATCGAATAAAATTTAAATAATTTTTAAATATAATTCTCGAGTTCCAATTGCTTTACCTGCTGTTCTGAAATCAGTTTACAATATAAGATTATCTTTCATTTGCATTTTACATACAATGTTTTTGAACAACAGTATTTTGCACAACTGTATTAAAATGTATATAAAAGTTGGATTTGTTATACCTACAAAAGGATCCCGCACATCATACCAATGTAGTTATTGCAATAGTAACAGGACAAACAAGCTCAAAACAGGACTTTGTTTGTTTCATGTAAAAAAATTGAAAGCAATTCTTTGGTTCTGGATCTGTGCCAAGACCAAGCCAGAAGAATGTGAGGAAATCGTAATAACTAGAGTTTGTTAAAAAGGTTTTACCGGCAATGGCGCACCGCATAAAAGTAGGTACGTAATATACAATATTAGTGAAAAATAATATTGTTACCTTTTCCTGTCCTCTTGATGTCCACCGTGGCAATTGGCAACCGTCCTGGTAAGTTGCGTAAAATTGCAAAATCGGCAACGCTTCCATTGTCGATACATTCAGCCGTCGACAGTGTTGTGAATACGTTGTCGTATACTCCGGAAATTATCGTTCGACATCCAGTGAAGTAAGATTTGCAAATGTCAGATATTCCTTTTCTTCATCTGGGAACTCTTGATTTTCAGTTATAGACCGAACCTTTTGTAAATCGGGAATTTTCGTTAAAATTGCACGAAATTTTTGAGCAACATCGACTTCTATACTGTTCGTCAAGTTCTCTAGAGCGGCTTGTAAATTGTTTATGCAATTTAATGCGTCTCGTGCAGATAAGTGACTGTTTTCTAATTTCTCAATAGCTTGTGCAACTTCAGAATAGTTCATGGAAATTTCATCTATTTGTTGTTGAACGTCCGGATTGGAAAAAAGTTACTGACTATCTCGAACTGCTGCAGAATCATTTGAATCAAGTTTCAAGATGACATTTTTCACTTGTGAAAAATATTTCTGATAGTAAGATACTGCCTGGAGCCATGTTCCCCATCGCGTTATTACAGGCTGAGGTGGTGGTGGTAATTTCGGACACAATTGTTTGAATACACGGATGTGTTTGGGAGATTTGATGAACACTTTTTTGGTAGATGCTATTAACTTATCCATCATCGGATAGTTCTTTCGAATGGTTTCTGCTGCGAGGTGACATGCGTGTATGAGGCATGTAATGTGAAGAACAGTCGGAAAGCATATTTTCAACATCCTACCAACTCTCAGCATTGTTGCGGCTCCGTCAGTAACGAACATTGTGACTTGGGTTCCTGTGATACAAAATAACAACATTGAAGCTGGTGGACCATCACGTTTTAAAGGACGCGCTACTACATGAATGACGCTGTGTTTCTGAGCATCAGTTGTTTCATCCACACATAGGCAGATTTTCTTATTTCTCAACTCGTCTTTTATACATTCCTTTACTGTACCTTGTACACGTGGCAAATTGTATCGTAATTTTATAGATGTTGGCAGCTTCCATGAAGGAACGTACTTAACCCAAAAAAGACGAAAGTGTTCATTAGATACTAGATGTTGTGGGATGTTGCACACACTTAACATAAAAATAAAATCATAAAAAAATTGGCAGTATGGAATACTGTTCCTTAAATTCAATACATGACGTTTACTTTTACAATGTTTTCTACATTCAAACCTATCGCGACTTAGCAATCCGCTATTGCATATTGTGCAATAAATATGCGGACTTCTATATTCTAATCCAGGGAAATGCCTGAGACATTTATTCACATTCGAAGGGAACGTTACACCCTTTGGGTCGTCACATCTCCGCGTACTTATTTGGCGTCCAGCGTGCAACGTACTGTCGCTTTGAACTCTCTCACGGTACTGTCGAGATCGACTACAAGTTGAAAATTACCCCTACCCACGCCGCTACTGCTACGCTACTGCCATCCGGTATCATCTTTTTAACAAACTCTAGTAATAACTGGTATACCACTGGTCCTTTTTGTATTGTACGTTTCAAATTAAATTGGTGACGATATGTGGGAACTTATTAATTGTACTAGCATGCTACTAAATTTAACTCGCTGGTTCAATGAAAACAGACTGGTTTTAGATATTGAAAAAAACTCTACCAATCTTTAATACTAATGCGTTACTATGTATACTTATTAGTGACATAGAACTAGTATCTGTTCCGGGTTGTAAGCTGTTATGTATTACTTTAGATAATAAATTACATTTGCGAAGGCATCCGGATTCTATTATTTCAAAAGTAAAGAAAGTTTTATATAAATTAACAAAAATGAAAGAATCTGTAATGTAGATACTTTAGAAAAATATTTACTTCGCTTATGGTTTAATTTTTTGGAAATTCTGAAGTAATTTAAAATTTATTTTATTGTTGCAAAAAAGAGCTGTAAATCATCAATAATTTATACTTTTCTGACTCCTGTAGGAATTATTTTTTAAATCGGAAAATTCCAATCGTTTACAACTTATATATATATAGACTGTGACGAATTGTTTTCACTGTAACACTAAATTTTTAAGCAATGAGATGTCCATAGTTACAATAGTAGACGGTGCCCTCTGTATCGTCAATCTTATTTGGATTTTGGTAGTAACATTTTTAACCACTTGCCTGGGGGGTTTGTTCTGCAAGGATCGTGAGTGTTACTTCCACAGTGTCGTGTCGAATCGTCAAATTTTCAATAGGGCTTTTCTGATTCTTTCGACGTGACAGTGTGGGAAGCAACACTCTCGATCCTTGCAGAATAATCCCCCTGATCATCTTTTATTCGAGCTTGGGCGGGTTCTGTCGAATGAGTGTTTTCATAGTTTTGATCAGTATTATCTTTACAATTTTGAATAGATTTGTAAGTACACTACAAGCCGGACTGACTGATTTTAATGGAACCCTATGTATACGTGCATGTCATATTTTATATTTTGTTTTTTATATGTTTACTATATTTAACACCATTTAATAAGCTCATCTATCTATCAGATCTATCTACTTCTTAAAACTTTAAAAGTATCTCCTTAGTGCACTTAATATTAGATAATTAAGATAAAAGTAGATTCGCATAAATAAAATAATTAGAATTATTTTATTTATGCTCAGATAAATGTGAGTGCATTTTTTCATTAATCTAGTGGTAAATTCTATGAGTAAGGCATCGTAAACGGCTGATTTTTTTTTGAAAAGACGGTACACCTTGTGGAACCTTGACGTCAAATGTCGACCTTCTTAAATCGCAATCGCAATTTTTAACAATGGCATTTTACATATATTGGTCAAAAGTGTCTCACGCAATTGTATTAAAATGTAGGTAACAGTTGCCACACCTATAAAAGTCTTCGACACACAAGCAATGTTGTTATTGCAATAGTAACGAGGCAGTAAGTTCAAAACAAGAGTTATCCTTTTCGTTAAAAAAATGGAAAACAATTCATTTGGTTCCGGATCTGTGACAGGAATGTCTTACACCAAACCAGAAGAAGGAGAAGAAATAGTAATAACTGGTATACTATTGGTCCTTTTTGTATTATTGATGTTTCAAATTAAAATAGATTTTCGTTTTGCTTCAGGAATGTCTGGAAAATTTGCTGCATCTGATGATATTTACCATCTTCGCCAAAATCTATACGATAAGGTTAATATGGTAGCGGGAAATTTTGGTAAATGGCAAGTTAATCCTGAGTTGCCTAAATTTATTGGAAAAATTGACGATCTCGACAAATTCGATTTGGGTTTCTTTGGTAAGCTTTATAGTATGAACTTGTGTAGCATATATACCCAAAAGCAGTAGTAGTAAATGTCAAGAAAAAAAATAATCTTGATTATTCATTCTCGTCTGAGTGGTAGAGCCATACATCCAGATCGATTGTGTAAAACAATATAGTTGCAACAAAAATGTTCGTTGGGCTTTTGTTTAACTATACGAAGTTATGCAGGCAATTTTTGGTAAACGGATTTATATTTACGAATTCTACAACCTACAACAAAAGCCTCCTGTATAATAAATAGATTATTTCTAATACTAATAGGCATATGTTTAGTATGTTGTTATCAAATGTACAAATAATATAAAAGGTGTAATGTGTGACACATGACCTAATATTCTACATTTTCTGACAGCTACCCTTTTAGCCCCTAAAACATGTTTAATCCGAAAAACTAACATTTATGGATATCACTAATCATTATCACTTTTATATGTATATGTACTACAGGGGTATGACTTTAAACTAAATATATAAATTGGAGTTCGGTTTTTTTTCTTAGTAGAATGGTCTCTAACCAACTTTTTGAAATTTAATAATATAATTTTGTTGTTGAAGCATTCTCAATATTCCAATTATTAAATTTATTACTTCTCAACATTTATCTACTCTGATAATATAAAAGGTCAAGTCGGTCTAAATCTCTGACATTTTTTAAGGATGCTAGAAAATTCTAAAATTCTAGAGGATTCACCAATACTTTATACTTTTTTTCAAAAATTGCACTACTTTGCAATTAATTGGTGTTAGTCTTTTACTAGAAACACAAATGTAGCAATAAGGTTACACGAAAACCTTATCGAATAGTTTTGATTGTAACTCACTCTTGGGCAGTCTTAGATTGTAAGATTATTCAAATTTGAAACGATACATACAGGTATCACTAGTTGCCAAGCTGATAATATGGATCCCCAGCTCAGAATTTCCTTAGAAAAGACATGCGAAGCCATACTTGATGCTGGATACAGTATTTCCGATTTAGAAGGGACAAACACTGCGATCTATGTAGCGACCTTTCTCGTGGAGACAGGAAAAACTGTATTTTACGAAAATCTCAGTCCTTCTGGAGATGCTTTCACTGGGTAAGCTTAATGACCGAAGCTACGAACTTTCGCTACCTCTAAATCACATCTTCCCATCAAGGGCTAGCCGTTCGATGATACCTAAAAGAATAAGTTATCTTTTGAAAATGAAGGGCCCGGCGCTTCAGTTAGATTCTGCATGTAGCAGCACTTTGTATGCTATTGAGCATGCTTATACTGCACTTAGAAATGGATTTTGTGAAAGGGCTATTGTTTGCAGTAGCCATCTTTGTCTACATGCAGTCGTTTCGCTACAATTCGCTAAGTATGCTTTTAGTGTTCTTCGATACCTGACTAGTCTCATCGCCTATGACTTCTTGCATTTATGACTCTGACAAGCGTTACTTTCTTAAATTTGCCTATTCAAAATGTGTTTACTCGAATAAAAAAATTACTATCAATGTTGCAACGTTTTCTTAAACCTCAGATGAATCTAAACAGGTGTCGCAGACTTTATAATATGTAGTTAAGCTAATTCTACCCGTTCGAAAATATTCTTAGGTTAGGTGTTTTGAGCAATGACGGACGATGTAAATCATTTGATAATTCGGCTAATGGCTATGCGAGATCTGAAGGTATATGCGCTATTTTATTGGAGAAATCTAAAACCGCTAGAAGATTATATGCGGAAGTAAATATGTGGGAAGCAAGTGTGCATCTATCTCTCAAAATAAAACTTTCAGGTAATATATGTTAAAACCGACTGCGACGGATTTAAAGAGGAAGGCATTACCTTTCCGTCAAGCGAGGCCCAACGAAAGCTTTTAAAAGAATTTTACGAAGACTGCAAGATTGATACTTCCCTACTAACCTATATAGAAGCTCATGGGACTGGTAAGAATCACTAAATTGTAAAAGAACTATACTAACCTGGTACACTCCAGGAACCAAAGTTGGTGATCCTGAAGAACTAGACGCCTTAGACAAAATATTCTGCAAGAATAGAGAAGCTCCGTTGTATATAGGTTCCATTAAATCAAATATCGGCCACCTTGAACCTGCATCTGCTATGACCTCCATTGCCAAAGTAAGATCTTTTCGTTAATTGACGTTTCCCTAAAATGTAACACTTCAGGTGGTAATCGCTATGGAAACGGGGATTGTTCCTCCGAATATAAACTATACGATTCCTAATCAGCAGACTGAAGCACTACTAACTGGACGAATGAAGGTGATTACCGAAAAAATGCCTTTGACAGACAACAACAGCATTGTTGGTAAAATATCCTTCATTCTTGCACTTGTCCAAGAAGGTTGAATTTGTGGTCTTTACACTAATGCCCTCCTTTTTGTCATACAGGAATTAATAACTTTGGTATCGGTGGAGCCAAAGCCCACATTTTACTAGGACGAAATCCAAAACCAAAGCTCAATAATGGACAACCAACTGATAATCTACCACGTTTAATCTGTGTTAGCAGCCGCGCTGGTGACGGCGTAGTACGAATTCTGGATAACGTTTCAAGTACAAATTGCGACGCAGAATTTGCGTATTTGATTCAGCAAGCATTTCGGTAAACTTATGCTATTCCAAAGGAAGAAGTAAAACGATTTATTTCAGAAATCCACCTCTAAGCGATATGTATCGAGGTTATGGGATATTCAGCAAAAAAGAGGAAATTGCAAGATTTATCAAACGATTTGACGAACCTATAGGGCAACAGTTGCACTTAACCTATAGAAGTGTTCACACAGATATATTGAAATTGGGATATGATTTAATTGAGATTCCGATATTTTCTAGGACTATTCAAAGGTTAGTGGATTCCTTTTTATCCTTCAATGTTAACAATTTTCTACAAACTTTCAGTATTCAGACTATTTTGCTAAAAACAGTGGATATAAACCTCCTCAAATTATTTAAAAATTCTGCTGAAAGATCCTTTGAACAGATTTTGAGTGCAATAGCTATTGAAATAGCGCTAGCTGACATTCTTAAGGAAGTTGAGTTAGCTCCAAATCGTATAAGTGGTACTGGAAGCGGCTTGTTAATTGCAGCATATGCGAAAGGTGACATCACTCTGGAGCAAACTGTAATGGGGTCAGTTTCCGTAGCGGTTTATGTTAGCAAAAGTTGCAGAAAATTTTATGAGATAGAAAAAGACCTTGAATTGGTTTGCGTGAAATATCTCAACGAACAGGGAATTGACACTACTAATTTAAGAGAGAATAAATACGATTTCAGACATACAATTTCGATGATTATTCAGAGTGATTTGCAACGTGGCTCCACTAAAGTTTTGCCGTTCGTAAAGTTAAACTCGCAGAACAATATAGAGGATATGCTGACATGTTTAGGAAGGTAATTGATTAAATAATGAGTAATTCACTGCTACCATGAAAAGTACGTTAATTTTTTATAATAACAATGATAATTAAAGCGTGATAAACGATTGCACCCGCAGAGAGGCCTGTACCGGGGGGTGTATGTACGTATGTGGATGCAGAGTTCAGTAATGCAGTACACATTGAGGAGTTTGGTCGTTCGGTTATTTATCGGATTCTCATTGTGTGTTTTCAAAAACATGGGACGTAAGCGTGGTGTACCTTTTGCATCGCATGCGAAGAAGTATGTTTGGCGTTTCCCTGGATTGGAATTTATAGGTTCGCACATTCGTTGCAAATTTTGCGGTATAGGGTTGCTAAGTCGCACGACATTTGAATGTAGAAGTCATATTAAAAGTAAACGTCATGTATTGAATTTAAGAAACAATATTCCGTACTGGCAATTTTTGTATGACTTTATTTTAATGTTGAGCACGTGCAACATCCCACAACACCTAGTAGATAATAAAAACTTTCGTCTTTTTTGGGATAAATATGTTCCATCGTGGAAGCTACCAACAAAAAGACAATTGCGGTACAATTTACCACATGTGCAAAGTACAGTAAAAGACGAGCTGAGAAATCAAAAAAACTGGCTCATTGTGGACGAAACTACTGATGCTCAGAAACTCAGCGTAATTCATATTGTGGCGCGGCCTTTAAAACGTAATGGTCCAGCAGCTTCCTTGTTGTTCGCCAGTAAAAGGATTGAAAAAATGCCAAAACCGTTGTAAACATAATAAAAAATATATTAAGAGAATTTTGTATCGTAGGAGCCCAAATCACCATGTTAGTTTCTGACGGAGCCGCAACAATGCTGAAAGTTGGTAGGATGTTAAAAGTATGCTTTCCGATTCTTCACATAACATGCCTCATAGACGCGTGTCATTTCGTAGCAGAAACAATTTGAAGTAAGTATTCTAGGGTGAATGATTTAATATCATCTACCAACAAAGTGTTTGTGAAATCTCCCAAAGATATCCGCGCATTCAAGCAATTATATCCGCAAATTCCGCTACCACCTCAGCCTGTATTGACGCGATGGGGAAGATGGATCGAGGCAGTATCTTACTATCGCAAATATTATCCCCAAGTGAAAGATGCCATTTTCAAACTTAATTCTTCTAATTCTCAAGCGGTTCGCGAGAGTCAACTTTTTTCCAATTCGGACGGTCAAAAAGAAATAGATGGCATTTCCATAAACTATTCTGTAGTGACACAATCTATTTCGCAGTTAGAAAATACTCACTTATCTATACAAGACTCGTTAAATAACATCAACAATTTACAAGCCGCTCTAGAAAGCTTGAGGGATCCTATAGGATTAGATGTTGCGCAAAAAGTTCGTGCAGTTTTAAATAAAAAACCGGATTTAGAAAAGGTTCGATCTATATCTGGAATTCAAGACTGCACAGAAGAGATACAGGAGTATTTGAATTTCGCAAACCTTATTTCATTAGATGCTGAACGATCATTTGCAAAGTATACGAAAACGTTTTCAGACCGTCGTCGAGGCCTGACCGAATCGACAATGGAAGCATTGCTTATGTTACAGTACTACGCGGCGTACCATGGCGGTCGCACATTACCGCAATGGTCATCGATACGTCAATAAAAGGGAAAACTCTATTATTTTTTTATTAATACTGTGTCTACTTTTGCGCGGTACGCCCCGGACGGTTTCACTAGTTTCTCGAACATTATAAATAATACACGCACACCGATCAACCGATAATAACTGAACGTCCACTCGATTCCTTGTATGTACATAGTAAACACAGCTCCTTTCACGGCGCCTCTGCGGGTGCAACCGTTTGTTACGCTTTAATGATAATAGTAATGAATGTTTATGTATGTTTATGTTTATTTATTGCATAAATTACAAGAAAAATACGGCAATACAAACTAAAAATAGTTTCTACAGATGTTCAGGCTTTTGGTGGCGAAATTGTATTTAAAATATAAGGTTCTCTATAAATACAAGATATACATATGCTGGAATATCCTGATACCGAATGTAAATCTTATACAGCAATTTTGCACACGTGGAATTCTGTTTGAGTTCCCTTTGGAGATGCAAAAGGAGTATGTAATTAACATTAGATAAAACAAAAGTGTTACAAAGTAACTGTCTAGTAGGAACATCAAAGTAATGGCGATTAGTATATAAAGATTTAAGAGCAACCAAAGCGCTTTGAACTAAACGAGAGGCGCTTACTTCTATGACCTGAGACTTCTTTAAAAAGCGATATTTGGAAAAAACGGTTTACACATATCAGTATTTAAAAAAAATGGTTCCGCGTTATATGGAAACGCTACATGAATTAGTACGATTCAGATTAATTAGTATCGCGTTAATCAAACCCTCAAAATATGTTAAACAATAAGTATGACAAGAGAAAACGGTGAAAACTGAGTCAAAACCGAAGGAATACACCTGACATTAACGTCATAAAAGGCTCCATGAAGTGTCAGATATGCCATGACCACTTGATCCATCGCAACAAAATTATAACTAATTATTAACTTTGAGTAGTTTATGTTTCAGCCAAGTTTAGAAAAAAATTCGCACCCCTTGTTGGTGTTTGTCAACTTCCATGGTATGGAGCATAATTAATTAGTGTTTACACATTAATTTTAGTATCTAAAACCTATTTTCCAATCTAAGAATTTCATCGAACCTTAAATTATAGCTTATACATGTCTGGTTTTTCTTTGGATTTGGCGAAACTTTATCCTCGTATTGTACTTCCGGTTAGCAGAGGTACACCGATGATATCTCCGTTGATAAGGTGGTCCCACGAAAGAAGTTGCAAAGTGCACAATGAAGAAAATGAAACGACTACAAAATCTGCACATAAGACTATACATATAATACCTAAAAGCGTGGAGTGGAGTTTTGTCTCAGGTCATGTTGTTGATGGTGAGCATCAATGCCATGTTTAGAATTTTCCTTTCCTGATATACTTCCAGGCAGGAACTTGTTCCCTGCTTCCGGATACTTATCACTGGTGTGGACACATTTTGCTGAAATCTTGGGTAAACCAGCCGAGGAAATGAAAATCGTTTTTGAAGACGTTAAATTTATAAGAGCCACAACAGTACCTGAAGAAGGCGGTTTACAAATAACAATTTACATTGCAGAGGGAAAACGGAGCTTTGAAATTGTTGAAGGAAGAGAACTTATTGTCACTGGAAAAGTTTACGAACAAACTGGTGAGCAGATGCTAGCCAAATTACCATTACAGGTGATTGAGAACGACGGTGTTTGGTTAACAGAAGAAGACATTTACAGAGAATTCAAAATAAGGGGATACCAATATAGGTTGGTACAATAATCAGTCAGTACTGTCTTGAATACTATGAAATAATTAATGATAACATTCCAGCGGAAAATTCAAGAACCTTAAAAGGTGCAAGCTTGACTTATCTCAAGCTGAGATAAAATGGGAAGGCAATTGGGTTGCTTTTTTAGATTGCATTCTGCAATTGGTGATCCTACGTGAAGATAGTAGGGATGTGCATCTTCCAACTGATATTCAACAGCTTATAATAAATGGATCATCTATCCTTAAAGCAGCTTTCACTTTAGATAATAAGATGCCAGTATTTATTGATAATTTTGGAATCATCAGGTATTGAAATTACTTTATATCTCTAGATTCAAAGGTAGCTTATTTTCACATATTTAGAACCATAGGCTTAGAAGTGAAAAACATAGGTAGTACAACTATTGGAAGAAGAAGAACGGCAAATCCAGTTTTGGAAGTATCAAAATTTATTCCTAATATAACACAGCTTGACATCAAAAGCTCCATCAGATGTTTCGTTCAATTTGTTTTAGAAAATGTAGACATGTTAAAGGTTAACGTTTTGGAAATCGCTCTCGATCACCAAGAGCAAAACGATCTAATATTCTCCATTATTCAAGAAGCCTTGGAAGATGTACCAATAATACAGCAAGATATAACCATCTTAACAGATAAAAATATGGAGATATCTGGGGTTAACGTCTTAAATAAGGCACAGGCGACCCCAAGTTGTTCACTATTGATTGTATCAAATCTACTAGAAACCATGAATGTATAATTCCATAAATCTTAGCAATCTAAATGATAATGCTACATTATTTGCAGGAAGCAATTGTTCTAAACGCAGTCAAAGACTGCAAGGGATTTATAATATCCAGGGAAAAACCGAAAGTTGATTTAAATAAATTTGTTAACACATCGTACACTGCTATTTGCTGCCATACAAACGAATTTGAGACACTAGTGCTTTTAAAACCGGCGTTATTAGCAAAACAACAGCTTCCCAGATGTTTCTTGGACATGACTAATGCTCTACCTGATCTTCAATGGTTACCGCAATTACAAGAAATGCTCAAAGAGAACAACAAGGTAGTCCTATACGCGCAGAATGAGCGCAACGGAATTTTAGGTTTAATCACTTGTTTAAAGAAGGAGTACGGTACAGACAAAATATGTTGCGTTTTTACTGTTGACAACGCACCTAAATTTGATCCAGAACTAAATTTTTACAAGGAACAATTGGAGAAAAATCTTAGCGTTAATATTTGGAAAGATAAGGCGTGGGGAACTTATAGGCATCTAATTTTACCCCAACTAGAATTAGTTCCAAATGAACATTGCTACATAAGCTTGACCACAAAAGGTGATCTGTCAACATTAACTTGGACAGAAGGAAAATGTTCTCCGGAGGATATAGCAACGCCGGGCGCTGAAACTATTTATGTATGCACATCTATATTTTCCGAATACCTTTTAACTCTCAGTAACACCCTTTGCTTTCCATTAATTTTAGATATATTATACGGCGCTAAATTTCCGGGATTTCATGACGGCGACCGGAAGAATAACTCCAGATGTAATATTAAAGAATAGAACAGCTCGCGAATACCTGCAAGGTCTTGAATTTGCTGGTAGAAATTCCAGGTTGGGTGTTGATTTTGTGTTGTAATGCTATTATTCATTTGTTTTTCTCTTATGTTAGGGGCGAGCGTGTTGCAGGATTGTGTAATTTTGGTAGTTTAGCTACAATAATACGTTCTGATCATTATTATCCAATACCAGATCACTGGACTATGGAGGATGCTGTTACTGTGAATGTAGTTTATGCGACGCTCATTCATGTGTTCCTTATAGTAAGTATCAAGGCCCCTTCAGTAAGCCAAAATCTTAGGAAAATAATTTCACAGAACTCATATCCCAAACCTGGGAAGTCTATCTTAATCCATTCTGGTGCAGGCGGTATAGGATTAGCTGCCATTAATTTATCCCTTTATTTCGGTTTCATGATTTTTGTAACGGTAGGTACGTCACAAAAACGTGATTTCATAAAAAAAACATACCCCCAAATAAAAGAAGAGCATATTGGCAACTCGAGAGACACTTCTTTTGAGAATATGATTAAAAAGTACACCAAAGGTAGAGGAGTTGACTATGTTCTAAACTCTTTTTCGGAGGAAAAGCTCTTGGCATCAGTTCGATGCTTAGCTAAGGGAGGATGCTTCTATGAAATTGGAAAGCATGATCTGGCAAACAACAACGTGTTTTCTTTACACCTTCTAGAAAAAGATGCCCGATTCGTTGGACTTTCGACTAATAGCTTCTTCGAGTCCCGTCAAAGTAAGTTTAGACTTTAATTAATTGCTGATAGGGTATAGAATGAAATTTTACCAATTATTTTTATTAGGTAGTAAGTTTGTAATGGACCACTTAATCAATCTCGTACACTGTGGTGCTATCAAACCACTTCCAAGAAACGTTTTCGACTACAAGGAAATAGGCAAAGCATTTAAATATATGGGATCTGGTAAGAATATTGGAAAAGTGGTAATCAAAGTAAGGGACGAGGAAACAGCTCGAATATGCCAAGTTGGTAGGCAAACGTGGGGGGCAACGCCTAAGTTTGTGTATGCGACATTGTGATAGTAATGATATTAATAATAGAATTTTAGATTCCACTGTAAATCAAAATGTAGTTATATAATATGTGGCGGACTTGGAGGATTTGGATTAGAATTAGCTGATTTTCTTGTGCTTAGAGGAGCGAAGAAAGTAGTTTTGACGGGTAGATCTGGATTATGCAATAGTTACCAACATTACAGAATAGGGTATTACATAGTTAAAGTAGCTATTCTTCAAAGTAACAGTTATGTTTCCAACCATTCTAGAATATGGAATAATTATGGCGTTAAAGTGTTAACTAGCTCGCTTGACGCAGCAAACGAAGAAGATTGTATTAAATTATTAAAGTTAGCCAACGAATTGGGTCCAATTGATGGAATATTTAACCTTGCAGCTGTTTTAAAAGATGGCCTATTCGAAAACCAAACCGTAGAGAGTTTCGAAATGCCTCTAAGCTCAAAAGCGTATGCGACCAAAAATTTGGATCGCGTTAGTAGACAATTATGTCCATATTTAAGGTTGCTAATTGAAAGTTGTTTTGTTTTGCTGATATTTTTTTAATTTAACATTTAGGTATTTCGTTGTTTTCTCTTCTTTGGCGTGTGGCCGAGGGAACACTGGACAAACCAACTATGGCATGGCAAATTCTGTTATGGAGAGAATTTGTGAAGAAAGGAATCGGATGGGGTATTCAGGAATAGCAATACAATGGGGTACTGTTGGAGATGTAGGTTTGGCAGCTCATATGCAAGACGACGGTAAGGGATTAAGTATAGCCGGTACCATTCAACAAAATGTATCCAGTTGCTTACAAGTATTGGATAAATTGTTAAAACAGAAGGAACCTATAATAGCCAGCATGGTACTAGCGGCTAAGAAACAAGTTGCTAATTCTAAAAATATGTTCAATGTAGTTCTAGATATTTTGGGTACGTAGATATTAGATAGTTAGGAATGCTACGTTTCCCTGCTACTTTTGTTATAGGAATAGTCAATTTGAAGGCAACGAGCTTGCATGCTACTTTTCCATTGCTAGGTATGGATTCTCTGACGGCAGTTGAAATCAAACAAACTATGGAGAACCAATATGGAGTCTTTCTAACAACACAAGATATCAAGTCTATGACCTTGTCAAAGTAAATACATATAGATTTTCTAGAACTAGTAAACTGGTAAGCCAAATTCATGCTTGTTGCAGACTTCGAAATCTTTCTGATACAATAAACTCTGATGTCTCCACGCATATAGAACGACAACAGTTTCCCAAGGATGTTCAATTAATGCTACATTTTATTGGAAACGAAAAGATGTGCAATATACCAGCTATAACGATAGGAAGCGCTATAGATGGAGATACTGATGCTCCGAACATTTTAGTCTTGCCTGGAATAGGAGGAATGAGTGTTAAATTGAAACCTTTATGTGAATGCCTTAAAGGGCATGCTATCGGCTTGCAGTATTGTCCAGAATATGAGTCCAAGAATATCGAGGAGTTAGCAGAGATTATTTTTCGGGTAAGATACGTACTGTTCCAATTTACGATACGTTTATAAATATTTATAATTATTTTCTAATTTATATTTTTCCGCTAACAGCATGTCCAGTCAATTGAAGGTGAAATTGTTATATTAGCATACTCTTTCGGTTGCCTTATTGCAACGGAATTATTACTTCTTCTCGAGGAAAATGGAAAAAGAGTCAGAATTATTTTCGTAGACGGCTCTCCAGAGATGGTGACAGATACAATTAAGACCTACTTTCCCGCAGATAATGAAAATTTATTCCAAACCATGTTACTATGTTTCTTAATGGCTAAATACATGTTACATGCAGATATCTTGAAGCATAAGGTACTCTGAAATGCTATATCGTCATCAATCTTGATTCTTTGTGGTTTTTTTTCTATAGGATGTTATTTTCAAACATCCTACGTTTGAAGAGAAAGTCGAGTACGTTATTAAAGTATCACCTGAAGCTGGCCTTTCCAAGAGTTATCGTATGGACATTTGGAAAAATGCTTACAAGTACTTAATGGCAGCGCGTACTTATAAGGTTAAAGGAAATAAATTTAAATCACCGGCTATTTTATTTAGAGCCGCCATACCGCTTATATCTAATCTAGCCGCTGACTACGGTCTATCTAGTTTATTTGAGAGTCCAGTTGAAGTGCGCGTTGTAGAAGGAAATCACGTAACTATTTTGGAAAATAATTCTTTTTCTCAAGAGATAAATAAAGTTTTGGAGTCTTTGATATAAATTTTCTCCATCTATACAAAAAGACTATAATAAATTAATCATGGAATTGAAGAAATAGCGAAGGAAATTATCAACAATGCAATTTAAATAATAAATGATAATAATGTTAATGTTGTATTTTAATTCTCCCTTTTTAATAAGCACCACACTCTGATAAGGTTGGTATGTGTTTATAAATTAATTTTTTTATCTAAATGGATAAGCCATTTCGAAGGGCTGTGTTGTTCGTTCTAAAGTTGGCATCCCTAGCTAAATTCAATGATTAGAGTGACAAACTTAGTGCGGACAGATACATTATAGAAGTACATTACGGTAAGAGAACTATCACGATGTCAAATTAAGTAAGGATGACCTTCAAGTTCCTCGGAACAAGCAGTCAAAAGAATCGAGTAAATGGGCCAGCCTACTAATTACGTTTTGGAATAACATCATTGTCATTCGGTGTCTGGATGTAATTAATTGTAACTTTTAAATGACAAGGGAGGAATTTCCGTGAAAATTCCTGTTGAAGAGAAATAAAGTGCAAAAAGCAATTCAAACGCAAGGAAATACGAAAGGCTATTTTTGTGTGAGTCGGCTTGGCCAGAATTACTTTAGCTTCTGAGCATTGATGTTAGTACAGAAAGACTTCGAAGGTCATTACTATATAAGAAACCACTTTTTAAATTGCTCCTACACAAAGATTGAAAGATCCAAAGTATAAAGTCTTGCAAAAGATGCGCCGACTAGGTTACAGAGATTACGTTTTTAACAGCAGGCATTGACAAACATTTTCTTACATTTCCCTCAAGCATATTAATTGATGGATAGGTCTTATACGGATCCAATAACATAATTGCGATGTGAAAGAGAGATTTCTCATGCAATGATAAATTGTGTCTCGGATAAATGATGTCGTACACATTTCTTGTGTTGTATTGGTGCAGTGTTTTAAACTCGTTGAATTTGCTTAGCAAAAGTTAAACACTTAGGCCTAGTGCAGACGACAGACAGTCGGTGAACGATAATTTTGTCATTCACATTGTGCACTACGGTTTATAATGCGTGTGAACACACAGCCGACAATAATATTGATCAAACTCGTTAAAGTCATCAGTTCTACGTAGATATGTTCACTTCAACAGTGAAAAATCTCTTGCAGATTTTACAATGAAATTTATATAAATTTTACAAAAATGTTTAGGAAATTTCATAAAATCTTTCACAGTAAATGTTTAAATTTTAACTTGTTTCATGGACTGTTAAATTGTTAAACCTGAAGGAATTTAGTAAACGTTAAAGTAATTAGGAAGTACATTTTTAATCAAGAGTTTTACATCAAACTTGTTCTACTTTTTCGCCAAGCCGACTGTCAGTCAGGAGAATAGTCTGTCGTTTGTACTACACCTTATACAGCGTGTCCAACTAGTGCGAGGATGGAAGATCATCTTTTCCCTCAGTAATTCCCTCAATAGTTAATCTTTATCAATATTCCCTATACCTATCTATCTTAGTTTTTGGGGTAATTGACACAATTTAAGAATTTTGCGAAATGTCGCTAGTTTTAAACGGTCAATATCTTAAACGCCTTGCTAGAGCGGTGATTCAAATTTTATTTGAACGAGTACTTCTTGGAATTTGCAGCAATACATCGAAAATTGTTTTTATATCAACTAGCGTCGAAGATAACCGTCGAAACCATTGCCATGTTTGATTCATGCTATTTCAACTTTTTTAGTGGAATACCTTGTACTTATATTTTTCCTGAATCTAATAGAGAAGCTGTTCTGGTCTATTTTTGTAAACATTTTCTTATACTTAAGTGCGTCGTTCCTTAGTAAATTAAATATGAAGCTATGCAGATAAGTTTGTTGATAAAATGCATAGAGTGATGCTGCGATGAACCCAAAACGGATCCCTCCGAAAAATATACCAGCAAGATAATTATTGACATCCAATTGTCTATAAATGTGCTCCATACAATCAAACAAAGCGGTTTCTGTGGATTTCTGTCCTACAAAACCATATTGGTTCTTATGGAGATTATGTAATTGTAAAAAAGGCGTAAATTGATCAAACTCAGTTCCCTCTGTTAGTTTGGAGAAAGATCAGAAATCGGCTTCAAATTTTAGTGCGATCGCTCCTTCTATGAACGGGAACAACTAACACAGTTTTGAACTTACAATTAGATAGAAATTCACCAATTTCAAAAGATTTATTCAAGATGTACCTACGTTAAACTCTCAGTTATATCTTCATCAATATGTTTCACTGAAATGTTACTAACTCTATCTACGTCACTGGATTTTTAACGAGGATACAAGACGTACAGGGCCGTGCCGTGCAGTGGGACAACACGTGCAATTGCATGGGGCGACAAAGTTAGGGGGGCGGCAGGCGGCACGGACAAGAAAGAAATACATGAACCCAAAAAGAAATAATGCAAAAATTAAAACATGACACAAAAGGAGTAAATAACATTCACGCCTTTTCAACTTTTTTACAGTAAAAAAAAATCAATCCCTAATTTCCTATTTAAACGATATCGGGGAATTACAAAAAATACTATCAAAGGCAGCTGCAAAATAGCATTTTTTTTGGGAAACCCCGAAACAAATAGGTCTCGCCGACAACGGTGTTGGAGCTTCTCTTTCGATCTCCGTCTTTTCTTTTCATTTTGCTATAAACGATTCTCGTTCTCTGTTTTTAAAGGGAAAAACCTTTATTTCGATGAAATACCTATATTGGTGGATAATATAAAAGCCTGCGACAATTTTTAAAATGTTTATGAGTTGTTGACCGTTGAGCGTAATATTTGGTCTGTTCGTGTTCGAAATTAATGCGTTAAAAAAGTCGATTTGGCGGTTGAATTCTGTGCTGTTGTAAATACTGATTGCAAAGCAAGTAGAAACATTATGTTTTGCGTATATTTTGGAAAGTAACTGCTAATAACACAGGCACAAAGAAAAAGTCGAAACTCAGAGGGTAAACCCCCCTTTCCCCAAATATTTTGGGACACTGAAATCGAATATGACAATAACAAAAGGTTTCAATTATCCAATTTTCCCCTAGCACCCCCTTACAACCCCCTTTGGAGTTTGAAAATCCACATTTGAAAAATATGTATTGTTATGTTCAACGTTGTATGTACAACAGCCTCCCTCGATTGTCACTTCGGAACGACTAAATGTCAGGTTGGCCACTCGTTGGTAACTAAATATCCCTCTTGCGCGGAAAAATGGAAATTTCCTCGTTACCATCTCCCCTCAGCCAACTGGCCTTGCGGCGAGGACATTATATTTATATTAGAGTCCAGATAACGACGATTGTGGGGTAGCATGGACAAATCTACTTGTCAGTTAATTTTCCTATTCCCGTAATTCGCCCAAATTAATGTAGAAATCGTCTGAAATAAGCAACAGCGTAAATTGAAAGGTACAATAAATAATATTTCATCAATTAAGTCTATCTGAAAGGTTTAAGTAAATTATTAGAGGATTTTAACGTTTAAAGCTTGTCGGTGACATTTTGGGTCACAGAATCATCGAAATACGACCTCCTAGTTGAGTCACTGCGTTCATTCTCGTATGCTGTTTGCAGAAATAATCTCATTTGATCGAAATTCATCGTAAAAGTTTCTATTTGGTTTAAATTATTAAAATTGGCTGTGGAATAAAACAATCGCCGGTCTTTCGCGATTTAAAATAAAAGAAAGATGAACGACGCCATAATTTTTCATCAATCTTTATTCAGCCTTGGTTGAATCAAAATGTTTCCTAACTTCGATCCCCATATAAAGTGCACGATTGTGAAATCAAAGTCTTGATTTGAAGAGAAAAGGGTTAAATTTCCAGAACAGGCAGTTTCCTGTAGTGGTTATATAAACAGAGAGCTTATATAACATTGGCATCGTTCAAAAGATCAAGGTTAGTTACTTTTAGAATCTTAAAATTCGTTAATTTCGTTTTATTAATTTGGGTATTCGCTATAAAATTGCCGAAAGGGTATTCAGGGATACCCCCGAACCTACTAAGAATCGTTAATTTAATTTAAAATTAGAAAATTTAACAATTTTCTACAAGACATTATAGATTACATAATAAAAAACAATATTGTTTCTTGTTTTTCCAATTTAGCTGTTGCACTCAGAATTTATTTAACTTTACCAGTAACCGTCGCATCAGGTGAACGGAGCTTTAGCAAACTGGGAATTATAAAAAAATATTTGAGATCCACCATGCCCCAAGATATGCTGACAAATCTTGCGATGATTGCAATAGAGTAAGACATTTGCCAAAATCATGATTTCAGTCAAATTATCGATAATTTTGCGTCAAAAAAAGCAAGACGAGTTTTGTTGTAGATTAATGAAATTTATCATCAATCAACCATTTTTGTAATGTTGTTTGTTTCTTTTGTTTTATAAATAAATAAATTGAAATTATTTGCTTGTGTTAATCTAGTACCTACCTATATTTAGTACCTACAATAATTGTAGAATCAAATAGACGTCATGAAATAAAAATAGCAAGGAAATTTTGTAAACATCTTAAAAGAGGGGGCGCAAATTTGTTTTTTGCACGGGGCGGCAAAAGGGTTAGGAACGGCCCTGAACACATATGACCTCTTCAGAACATACTGGTAAAAAATAGAAAGTATTATCGCAGATAATGGGGTAAGCTGTAGTTTGCTTGAGTTCACCGTGTACATCTTTTACAAATTCCAACGCTACAGATGAAAAACACATTGCAAACGCATGAGCTACGACAGAATTATAAGATGTGATAACGTTATTAACATTTAATTCAAGATTGTTAGTTTGTCCACTTCCTTTACTTAGAATCGTATTATTTGCCAAAGCGCCCTGCATTTATTTATACAATTTGGAGTTTGTTGTTAAAGAACTTACCTTTAGTATTTTAAATTAATTTACTGTGATTCCTTTTCCTTTCAATTTTTCAAACCAATTCAGTTTTACTACTGATGATGATAGCTTGGCTATCAAAACGTGCGTCCAGTACGAGTTAAGTATTGCGGTAAGGGCTTTAGTGAACTGTTTTACTATTAAATATAATTACGAATAAAATTAAATTGATGAGGGATCTAGCTTTGTCTACGGCTTCTTAGGAACACACCAAACTAGGTGGTAAGCGTCCTTCACGCCGAAGTTTCGCCTTATTGATATGGGGAATCTTATACGAATTTCCTTCTTCAACCAACATAGTTGATTCCATACAGGTCTGCAATGTTAGAAAAACGTTGTCATGGGTCTCTGTCTAAATCATCAAAGGCATTTTCAACACATTCGATCAATTCGTCAACGGTTTTTGGCGAAGCTTTATGTTGCAAAGATTGTATGGAATTGAAAAAGCCAGGATCCAAACCGTTTAAATCGGGACTGTTTGGTGGTTGTGATTTAAACTGAATAGGCCAGCCATCTGTAGAACCACGAGCCAGAAGTTCTTCATCGTCGTCACAAGCATGAGGTTTTGCATTATCCTGTTGTATATATATGTATATATATATATATATATATACAGGGTGGGGCAGTCAAACCCCCTTTTTTCAGATAGTTCGAAAAAGAAGTAGGGAAAGTGGGGAGATGTGGGGGTTTGACCTTCGCGTTTTAGGCAGTGGGAAGTTTAGTAGTCATGCAACGTTGGACCGGAGAAGAACGCGGTTTCGCCGTTAAAGCATTTTACCTGAATGGTGAAAGTTACGTAGGCGCGCAACGAGCGTTCCGCCGACATTTTAATCTCTTGCCTCGAGCTCCTGCACCGAACAGAAAAACCATTAAGAATTGGATTGAAAACTTGGAAACAACAGGGCAGACAACGAAGAAAAGGGGAGGTTTAACAAGGACTATTCGCACTCCTGAGAATGTGGAAAGTGTGCGAGTTACGATCGCAAGAAGCCCTCGAACATCTGCTCGACGCAACACTTTCCTCCAACAAGATGGTGCGACTAGCCATACGGCAGCAACCTCTATGAATTTTCGTTTCCCGAATCGGCTTATTAGCAGAAATGGGGATGTTCCTCCGCGGTCGCCGGACCTCAGTTCCCGTGACTACTTTCTGTTGGGCTATTTAAAATCGAAGGTTTTCGCTATTCCCCCACCATCCCTAGAACAGTTGAAAGTGCGGATTGAAGAAGAAGTTCGTGCCATCGGCCCACAGATACTGCAACGAGTTAGTGAAAATTTCTGTACAAGACTTAGAACATGCTTGGAAAACAACGGTCGTCATTTACCAGGCACGATTTTCAAAAATTGAACTTTTCATTACTTTTAAATAAATTTCCACTCATGTACTTAAGATTTCTTACAATAAATTGAATTTTCTTTCTGTTTAACTTTTTTCGAGCTATATGGAAAAAAGCGGTTTGAGTGCCTCACCGATATATATATATCGGTTTTTGCTTATGACTTATGGGAAACTTTAACTTGATCGCCGGAATGACATTCTCGAGAATCATTTTTCTACATTCTGCTGAATTGACGGACTCCACTTTTTTTTTTACCAAAGTTCCTTTGGGTCTATTTTTCGAGTTTCGCTTAGCCGGTTCTTGATAAACAAAGGGCCATATACCAATTTTTCCATTAAAAAATTTTTTTTCAATGTGAATCGTAACGTGGTCGGGCGGCAGCAGCCATAAACATTAAATTGGTAATAAAACGTTTGCTCTTGCAACTTCGGCAGGGTTCGTCTATCATAATGCAATAAGAGCGCTTGCTTTGCGTTAAACAAAACAATTTTTCGTCTATGTGGACATAATCGTACAAACCTTTAAAACGTCCACCCGGTCTCATTTTCGACAAGCAACAGTACAAGATATACACTCTATTTTCTTTCCTCGTTTGTAAATGTCGAACAACGACTTTGGAATATCGACAGCAAAAGACAGACTACGAATTGACCCTCGACGATTGAGAGGAACTTCCTTAACTTTGGCTAACTGTTCAGAATAATCTTTACGTTTCCGTCCACATATACCTTTCTTTTTTAAAGTAACATCAGCACAAATTTTACCGTCATTGTACTGTTTTTGAGCCACTTTCCAAATTCTAGACACGGACAAACAGGTTACCCCAACTTCAGCTGCAACTTTATTTATACTCCCATGCTTCAGCTTCTTGCCTTCTTTCAACTGCAATAATTTATGCAATATACCATGGTGTTGCTTACCGGTTAATTGCTTGAACTTGGAATTCCTTTTCAGTAAGCTTACTTCATTATTTATAACAATACCTGCCTGATCAGGGTGTGTGTAAAATTATTTTTCATGAAATTATGTATTAATTCTATTGACGTTTTTGACACAAACAAAATCGGACAGCAGCCAACTATGTAATAGTGGGTTGTCTAGCATCATAATTAGCAACTAAGTATATTTAATTATAATTCTTTACTAATGTCTCATTAATTTTCAAAAAAATGTCAAATGTATACCATATTTTCGGACGGAGGAAGTATTTTATTTCAAGTCCATTTTTACAAAGTTATTATTTATAATATACTACATGCTAAATGTTTTCTAGCACAATTAAAGGATATTTAATTTTTAACCAATTGACATCCTCCTACTGATTAAACTGAATTGTAAGTATAAAAACATTTTCGTTTTAATTAGTATATATTCATATCTCTTGCTCTTTATTCACAGAGTGATATGTTTTTGATTACGCCTTATTTTTTTATATAAACTATTTTTACATAAACTATTTCCACCTTTTACGAGATCACGAAAGGAGACAACTACTATTTCATAATTATTACATATTATGTTTATTATAACTCACATTTTATAATTTGTTTAGGACTAATTTAATGCTCAAATATCTGAACATTAAATTTTTTGGATCACGGTTACATTGTATTTATTTTGTTTTTCATTGAATGTCCTCTAGCTGGCCTGATGATGTGTCAATTTTAGACACGAAACCGGTCGCCCTATATACAAATAGAATTTTTGAGAGAGGTGTGGACTTGCGTTTTATTCTTCCCTCTATTGATATAGGTTGATTGAGTTTTGTAGGTCAATACAGGAATATCATTTATCAATACATCAAAACGAATATTAAAAAATAACGTTTATTTCATAAAAAATATATATACTATGTACAAATAACAAATAATTCTAACGCTACAGGAATTTTTCGGTACACAAAAATTGGTACAGAACATACTTATGTATATCAGTTTTGTATGTATATACAGTTTTGCAATTGTATAAATAAATAAATCACATATCTTTAGCCTAACGCAAAAAAATTCGTAAAAAAGGTTCTTACACCTTATTATATATACAGATAACTTAGCTCTGACGTATTTTGGTTGTGAAATTAGCATTATGCAAGTCATGCAGGTTTGCATTGTTATTATTTAAGATGATTTAAGATAATTTAAGATGGTTAGATACTTAATATATTTACTACCTGTTCTTTCGAACTCAACTTTTGGACACATAAACATCAACAGGATGGCTTAAAAATATATTTGGCAAATTTCCTTAATTAAATGATCTCATTCAAATCAACAGTTAAAGCGTTTGATGATCTGTTCGATCAAAATGAATTAGGTGCACTAGACGCTATCGATTCATAATTAAGGTATTCGAAAGATATTTTCTAGCTGTTTACATAAAATGTGTTTACCTGGTTCTGCCGCTAATTTAAGGAATGATGTGGTATAACTTAAAGGCACGGCTCTGTTTTTCGTAATAGGGTTTATAAATTTAACTATTTATGACTTTAATACAAAAAAAGTGAAAAATCAAAATAATTATATTAATACGATTGCTTAAATAACGTGAATTTTCTAAATGAAATGTTTTAAAACCAACGGCATTAAATATATTAAGTACAACCTCGAAATAATACGAGGCCCAAGCCGATACTGTTGAGAATAAAAAAATTTAGTAGACCATGAAAAACAATAGTTATTATTATTTAGGGCAACTGTCAGTTGTTGTATTGGCATTAGTTAGAACCGAAGTTTTGAATTTTTTGAAGGGCTAACATAAGCGAAAAATTGAATTAATTAGAGAACATTTTAAAATCATGATTTATTATGATTTCAAAAAAGTTTAAGCGCTTGTCAGTGTAAGGAAACTTTAAATTCAACCTTTAATGAAAAAGCACGTTTAAAAATATCAAAGCAATAGAACATCCACGGTACTCACTTGATTTGGCAATGTATCTTTTGGCTGTTTTTATGGGCTTGAAAACATCTGTGAGATACGAGATTTTCGTTAGAGAAAGAAGTGATACGGTCATTTCTCAGTATTTAGCAAGTATTCCAAAAGAAGATTGGTCGGCAACCTTTAAGAAGTGGAAGGAGAGAATGGTCAAATGTATTATTGCTGAAGGGAATTATTTTGAATATATTTAAAACAAAATTTTAAAATATATTAGCCGGTTTTTTAATACTCAATAATATCAGCATGGCCCTCGTATTCATGTAAAAACAGGATTAGTTTAGATTAATGACAAAATAAAAAGCTACATATGTACAAAAATTGCAGAATCACGAAATTTCCATCATCTAAGACAATCGTGATTCAAAAAATATATATACACAAAATAAAGTAAATTTGAATTGTTAAATAATTGTAGGAAGCAAACAAAAATATTCGTAAAGCTATAAAGAAGGCGAGTACTTTTAACTCATAGCATAGCTGCTTCCGCTATACGAGAAAAAGTCATAACTTAACAATTCATGCAACAATTCTGAGATCATAATTCAATCGTCTGCGTTAAGTCTGAACTGGATAATTTCTTTTTATGGCCTGTTTTGTCTAGTTCCAATTCGATCGTTAAACTTTCCACCTCATCCTCTAAGGCCCGCGTCCTCCTATACATCTGGACGTAGTTCATCTGCAACTGCCTCTGATACCTTAGAACTTTCTCCTTTTCCTGAGCCCATATAAGCCTTTCCTTTTCGAATTCTTTTTTCCTATTTTCTAATTCGGCTTTGAGATTTTCCGCTTCTAGTCGAAAATCTATACCTACTTTGTCTTCGCTATCTTTCCTATCGATTACCTTCTTGGTACGTTGGATGCGACCGGATTCTAAGCCTTCGTATTCGCTCATCGATACTTCGGACAGCTCCTGCCTAAGTTCACGGATTTCGTCCTTTAACCTTTCGATTTCTTCGTGATTAACATCTCTCATATTAGTCTTTGTGTTTTCATTAGAATCTATCGTTTGCGTCGAAAGGCTGGTTAGTTGCTTCTTTAGACTCACGATTTCTTCGTCCTTCTCTTTACAATGCCGCTTATAATCTGCAACGTCATTTTCGCATACTACTAGTAGATCTCGTGTCTCACGGTATTCATTCTTAAGTTGTAGAAGTTCGTGACCTTTCACCGTTTGTTCATTCTGGAAAAAATACACAGATAATTAAATTACATAAATATGAACAGTGGTTGATTCCTTACATTCTCAGGGAGAGTAATTTTTTTTTTTAGCTTTATCTGGAGATTCTCAAGTAAAATTCATAATTTCAGGCACCTATACCGGCCATTCGAGAGAAAGTTTCTATTCCTAAAATGGGTTAGGATATGATTTTACCTCACATTCAGGCAAAATATACCAAGTGCGGCAACTGTTTGTCCGCGATGAATTACAGCTTATCTATTCATTTAATGGAAAAATATTTGAAATAAAAGTTTCTTAAAATCAAGCGATTTACAATCGAAAATTATTTTGATGTGTACAGGGTGTTTAGTTTCCCTGGTACGTTGTTTAAGCTTATCCTAATCGTCTACAAATATTTCAAGATTTACTTTTTCTCATATTTTTATTGTTATCCGTTTACCTCGTATTTTTATTAATTGTTTTTGTTTGTTTTTAAGTTAATTGTCTTTTAAAATGATTTTTTAAAGAAGAGTTGGTCCATATAATATTTGTTATTGAGGAAACCCGGCTAAATTGTTTGTTGGCAAGTCGTCGGTATAAAACAAAATATCTTAAACATAGATGTTCTCAAGTATCAGAATTTGGGCGACTAAATGCAAGGTTTATTGTTGATTGAAATGTGAAATATACTATAAATTCCATTTGCGTCCAAAAAACAGCGATTACTGAAGAAAACGAAAGAATTTTAGGGAAGATCTACAATACTTGTGTACGACCTATGCATAAACATCTCGAAATCAGTGAGAAATCAATATCAAGGGTATTAGAAAATAACAAATTTCATCCGCAATCGCATATAGTTTTGTCAGAGGGTATTAGACAAGACAGATTTTTTAAATAGTATACCCCAAGCCACAACTATGTTGCAGTAAAGCTGCTACTGCACGAAATGCACAGAAACAGCTGGATTGGAAGAGGAGGACCAATAGTATGGCCAGCAAAATCTCTTAATTTTCGATTTTTTTCTACGGAGTCACGTGCAAGAGATTGTCAATAGGGAGACTACTCCGACTACTCCAGATAATATGAAGAACATAATTTCTTTTGCATTTCGTGAAATAACACGCGAAACACTTTTGCGAGTAAAGGATTCGGTTCAGCAAAAACTACGTACTTTCATAAAGAAGGCGGTCATTCTGAAGAGCTTTCGTAATGTATTTATATTATCGTTTTAATTCGTATTTAATTGTAAATTGTTTATGGCATGAAACTTTTTGCATATTTTCTAATGCAGATGCTTTTTGTAAGTGAAATAACATCCTTCAACTGAGCTTATTACATTTATATGGAAATTAACTCGGATATGCATAAATAGTAATGTTTCTACCTCAATAAATCTAATATGGCCATTGCGTTACTGCGTGTCTTCCAAAATAACACCAGGCGCTTTGTTCTGCATAAGTTGGTAAGGTTATGTAATTTTACACATATGTTGATGAAAAAATGTAGTGAACTGCGCTAATTGAAACATTATTATTGTGCCCAGAACTGTTTGTCATTTCTTCAACAGCAAATAGAGCGCTGAGATCAAGATTTTGGTGTTTGGTTTCGCATATTACTGTTCTTCACATCTGCAAAAGAGATTCAGTACAATGCAACCTCTTCTCCAATTTATTAAATTTTCGGGGGTAAAACATATCCCTATGAAGATACTGTAATCTTCAACCTCTTTGGGGGTAAAAATTCTTTAAACAGCCAACAATAAATTTGAGATACTTTTTTTGAATAATTTCAGTACAATTGATATGTATAAATAGGAAACCAAATAAGAGAAGCATACTCTAGATGTGATCTAATTAACAAAAAAAAAAAAATCGAATACTCAAGTTACGAACGTCTTGAAATTCTCTAGAATTTCTATAAACAAATCCAAAAAGTTTAAAACATTTGCTGCCGATGTCTGAAATACGATTCCCGAATTACACTGTAGAGTTAAAAAGAACTCCCAAATCCTTGACAATGTTGGACCTATTCAAAGCATACTCACTATGCTTTGAATAGGAGAAGCTTTTGTAGTGTAAGTCATGATGCACAATTACTGAAGACATACAATATCGATAGAGTTTTGAAGACGCCTAGAATCAGCAGGTGAACCCCATGGCCGATGTAGAGTAAGAGATCGATGATAAAAGTCAGAAATAACAAAGGCTCGAGAAACGATTGGAACGAAAGGATTGGAAAATGGTCGAAGAATCATTACAATACTTAATAATATTTGCGATTTAACAAATTAAAGATTATTTGATGAATAGTGTCATTTATTACTAAAATTTTTGGGACAACGTGTATTTTTGGTACGAACAGTGTTAGCTTAGGGGAGGTTTCACGGTATACTGGCTATATCTGAACATTAACATACCTGAAAGTCTTTTAATTGCGATTTGAGTAACGCGATCTCGCCCGTTTTTTGACAAAGACTCCATTCCGTCTCCTCTAATCTTCCCCTGAGAGCGCACACTTCCTGCTTCAATCGCTCCATTTGGCAATTGGCGCGTTGCGTCTCGGCGTACAGTCTTTTTTTGTCTTGCTGCAGTTGGTACGTCTGAGTCATGAGTAGCTGTTCTAATTTCAACGTCTTCTGGGCGTTCGTCCTCAGCCGATTTTCGTGAACGTTCTTTAGGCGCCGTAGTTCCCGTTCCCAGACGCGTTCTTTCTCCTGGTAGACGCGGAAGATGACTTGTTCGTTGTGTTCCATCGTCTGTCGCAAGTAGGCGAGCTCGGAGTCGCGATCACGCAGTGCCGCCTCCAATTCGGACACTCCCGAATCGGATGGTGATGGTGTCAGATCTAGCAGACTTCCGCCGCCCGCGCCCGATAGTCGATACGAGGATTTGTTCCTACGCACACAAACAAAAGAGAAAATTCAATTCGCGTTTGCTTTATACAGAATGTCCTTGAATATACCGTATATTGTAATATAATAGGGTGAAATGCTGGTTTTAGCTTTTTAGGAAGTAGGCAATGAAATCTTTTGTTTTTCTTTGATTTCAATAATAATAATAGTAGTAATTGTTATTAACCTCTTTGTTTCTACTTCTTGTAAAAGAATATGTCACCTTATTTAATAAAATAATTGTAACGTTCATCAATAGTTTTATTATTTAATAAAATAATTACAACGTTGATCAATAGTTTTGGGATGTTGAATCCAATGTTCTGGCTTGCGATGAAACATACAGGATGTTCTAATAATTTAAAAATGCGAAATTCTTATTATTAATTTGTATTTGCAACGTTGTTAAGGAAGCTTAATTCCAATCTGATAACAGGCTTAATTACTGAGCTTAAAGAAAAACTGAAGAAAATAATTCTTCAAAAGAAATACATTAAAACGCACAACCCTTGATAAACTATGTTTTCAATTTAAAAATAAAAATCATGTTAAGCAACATTTTCGATGAAAAATAAAATCAATGATGATACTTTGATAGGACTTGATTTCACATTTTTTTAAATTTCTATAACAGCCTGTATGTTTTTTCGCAAGTTTAACCATGGTATTCAACATCGCAAAATACGCAAAACAAGAGATCAAGAACAATTTTTTTTCAAAAAATAAAAAAGGAAGTTTACAAGAGTAAGATCCCCCATCCGGGTACACATTGGGTATATGTCCATATACGTCAAGTTTTTATTATATTTTCGTTTGGAAAATAAAAAGACTTTGTCAAACCGTTAAGTCATCCTGTACAAGATCACTCATGACGATATGTTGGACGTATCTTCAAAAGTAATCCAGACATCATGTTCAAAACTTTGGCGGGCGACATTATAGATAGAAATCAGATATTAATAGAATATCCTATGTAGACTATTCAAAACTATGGATAATCATTATTATTAATGCTACAACGTTGATTATTGAAATATGCTCTTCTACTCTACTCTACTGATTATACAGGCCGTGTATAAATTTATACGTAGTGTAGTTCTTTGCAAAATTTTGGGAAGAATACATTAACACAAAAACTTTGGAATCGTTTTTCACTAGCCATTTACAAGAATTGTTATCTGTGACAACACCGAAAAGAAATACAACGTTATTTAATAATTCAGTTTGATCACCGTCAATCATAGCTGCCAATAGCATTGTAACTAACATGATTTACTTCGTTGCCAAACATACTATTGCGAAAGAAATGTTATTGAGATAACGTCAAAACGATTACGTTTCGTGTAGTCCCATAAGGGGCTAGCGAAAATTTTCCAGGGAGCTGCTCTTCGTTAATGTTTTAATGGAAAATTAGACACACCTTTTACAATTAAACACCAATCGATAGAAAGCAAAATTTTACACAAGAGCATTGCTGGTAAGCTTGTAAGTTGTAGAGTTAGTGAAAATATCGAATGGTAGTTTCGTTGATTACAATGTTGTAATAAAAAACAATTGCCTTCCTAAATATGTGAATGCGTTAGCAAAAATGATGTTTCTATTACAGGGACATGTGTGTTTGCGTACTAAATGCACAAAAATTGATGGAAACTTGCTATGTAAATGAGTTTTGAAATTGGAATTGAATAAAAGCGACACAATAGCTACTTATTATCATAAATAAAAAATCAACATTATACCGAATACTCTGAAAATGTAGTCCAGACATGACACATCTATTCAAGTAAAACAACGATTTTTTTTAATATCAACTCTTATTCTTGACCATTTCTACAATAATTATAAAATTGAATTAATTTTAGGAAAAAAGTAACTAGATTAGCAAAGGCTAACATATGCTTTGTTATAGATAAGTTACGTATGTTACAGTTGCGATTAGATGCAGCAGCGAAAATATTTTGAATTTCTTTCACGTTTAAAAACAGTGAAAACTAAGATATAACAACCTAATTAGGATTTCATAAACATTCGCTTATTTCAAGTATAACCAACACTGCAATATTGGTCGGAAAAGAAACTTAAATTTAAATCAATAACACCGTAATTTTGAATATTAAAAAACATTGACGTGTGTGATCTGCATTAAAGGTGTTATTACTACAGCTACACTACCAATTCTAGAGTTGAAAATTTTGTAGAATGTATACATATATGCATTTACCAACTTTTGGCCGAAATATTGACGCGTAATAACACCACGAAATATAAGTAATATACTTCTTATGCAATTTTTTTTAACATTGGCATCTTCAAACCTTAATTTCTCAGATTTTCCTCCCCACAGAAATCCTTTAAAATAGGCAACTTGATATTCAGTTCTAGTACAATTAGAAATAAAATATGTCAAAATATTTTAGCTGCTAGAGTCACCAACAAATTTGAAAATATCTTTACAACCAATGCTATTACGTTTGCGTAAATCAAATCACTTACAATTACACTGTCGATTTTTTCTTAATTACCATTTTGCTCTTTGAAATACATGCAACTATGCATATTCGTGATGTAAAACTATACATGGTGTTAACTAATTGGCGGAAAATGGACCGGTAGCGATATTGTCCGCATAATTGTGAGTTGAAAATCTTAATATGTTAATAAGTTTTCGTAAATGTCTTTGTTTGGCCACAGGATAAATTTTTGTAATTCAGAATTTTGGCAACGTTCCATGACGTTTAATTAAATAAGACTATTTATTGATTCAACAAAGTAAATTAAAACAAAGATAGTAAATAGTAACCATGATAACGAACATTTTAAAGAATTATTACGACAAATTTTCAAAATGAAAACCATTAACTTCGATACAGCATTGAAGTCTCCGGGGAATACCATCTGTGACTGATTGTAACATTTCAGGAGTAATTAGCTGGACGGCTGCGTTAATTTTGTTGCTCACGTCTTGTTGATTTATTGCTGGTGTCGCATAAACTCTATCCTTTAAAAATCCCCAAACAAAGAAATCGAGGGTATTAAAATCTGAAGATCTCGCAGGCCATGCAATGGGGCCATTATTGGCAATAATTCTATCCCAAAAATGTTCCTGCAGCCAGATGCATACGGCACGTGCATTATGAGCAGGAGCTCCGTCATCCATGTAATACATGTTTGGTCTTACCACTAAAGGTAAATTGTCTACATTTCTTCTAAGACATTTATGTAGCCTTCAGCATTTAATCTATTTTGAATAGATATTGGACCAATAACCTGCAAATTTATAATTCCGAGCCAAACATTAACAGAGAATTTACGTTGATGTCCAAATTCACGAATTGCGCGAGGATTTTCGTCTGCCCAAAAATGCGTATTGTGAACAACCATCTCTTGCAAATGTGCATTCATCTGTCCATAATATTTTTTGTAAAAAATCTGGTTGTCTATTTATTAATGCCATCATTCTATTGCAGTAATTTACTCTAGCAACGTTATCTTCGAGATATAATGGTTGCACTTTTGTTGAATGGTATGGCCGCAAAAGATTCTCAGTAAGTACAGAATGTACAGTACTATTGAGCATATTAAAAGTTCTACCAATTTCTCGCGTGCTAAGTTGAGGGTCTTCGTACACAGCTTCCAAAATACGTTCTTCAACATCCACTGTGCGTCGAATCCTTGGTGCTCCTGCATTATTACGCATAGGTACAAATGCACCTCTTTCTCTTAACCGAATATCCAGCCTTCTAATTGTATTGTAAGAAGGCACACGACGATTTGGATATCTCACTCGATATTTCTCTACGGCTGCATAAGCGTTTCCATTACAGAAGCCAAATACCATGTATGTACATGTCGGCATATTCATTAAAAGTAAAATCCATTGTAACAGCAACACAAAACCAATAACCTAATTATAGCAAAAGTGAAATACAACGGATGTAATGTTCTACTTTGGCACTTACAAAAATGACAACTAACAATCAAAAATAATTATGTCAATTTTCATAAATACATATTATATTGTTGTCATCTCTATTTTTTTATAATTTTCCCTAAAAAAAAAAATTCTAAATTCTTAATTAAATAATGAAACGGTAACGAAGTTCTAGCATTCTTTACCAATGGCTTCCTCAATGTCAATAATTGACATAAAATCCCAAACAATGAAAGATTTATCTACTTCTAATATTCGAAATTCTTCTTTGATGAGCCGGTGTAACCAAACGAGGACTTTTAGAAGACTTTTATATTAAGATTTTCAACTCAAAATTATGCGGACAATATCGCTACGAGTCCATTTTCTGCCAATTACCGAACACCCGGTGTAGTAAAACCCATATTCTGTTCTTCGATTTTTTACACCTCCAGGTGTAAAATATCTCCAGGATCTCTTACCAAATTGATTTTGGTAACAATATGTAACTTTGACCAAATTTGGTGCTAATTTGAATAAATAATTTTTTCCACTTGCTTTTTTCGCTTTACACGAGAAAATTTTCAACTGTGAGAGAGCGTTCTACTTTAAAAATTCCATACAATGCCTAATGATGATTAAAAGCACTTCTATTAGTTTGTTAAATGCTCTCAGGTTACATCAAAACTTTTGACAAACTAGATCATCACATTCTTATTACGAGGGTGTAACAAATATAAACGGGACTGATTTTCTTAAAAATTCCGGAGGGCTTCAAGACCTGAAAGGGGTTGACGCGCAGTTACCCTGTACCGTTAGGGAGAGGGGAGAACCGACCGCAACTCTCTCGGGTTCCTTTAGTATTAAAAGAAATCATGAGCGAGAAAGAAATGCATGTCTCCGTGGAGCAGCGGATTATCATCAAGTTTTTGGCCAAGGAGGGGTAAACCCAGCCGAAATTTCACGGCAATTACAGACACATTTCAAGGGCAACACCCTGTCAAGAACCCGTATGTTTGCATGACACAAAAATTTTTCTGGAGGGCGTGAAAAGGTCGAGAACGAGAGCCATGATCGCCGCCCAAGGACAAGTGTGACCCCTTTTACAGATTTTTTTTGATCGGCAAGGTGATCACGTTGGTCACGTTGATTTTCTCCACGATCGACGTACAATTAATGCGCAATATTATTGTGAAGTACTGGATGCCGCGAAATTGTGATTTCGAAGGAAAAGGAAGAAGCAATCGGCCAGAAGTGTCGTTCTTCTGCATGACAACGCCAGGCCTCATATGGCTAACGCCACGAAGCAAAAAGTGGATGCATTAGGATGGGAAACGCTGGAACATCCACCTTATAGTCCAGAATTGTCACCTTGTGTCTTCCACCTGAATTTTCGAGACTTTCACATGTTTTGCCTAATACGATCGATGTCATGCGTATCCAAAATATCACAAACAATAGAATTTCCTGACGAATGATTTTTGCAGTCTTTTCGTACAAATTATCCAACGTCCGTCTCTTCAAGTTGTTGCTGATTGTTTCTCTATGAAGATTTTCCTCCTCTGGATGGTTGCGATTCAATTCTGAATCTAATATTGTGGTGAAGTCTTCACTTGGGATGTATAGTTTTATGGGACACTTTGACTTTTTGGATACACATCTCCACCACACACTTCCATTTTTTAAATGATTCGCAACACAAAACTAGAAATTACTTACAATCAGCAAATCCTTGCTCTTTTCACTTAACACTTGAGCCACTTTCATCTTAACAACGTAGCGAACGATACGAATTTCTTTAAAATTGTGTCATTTTACTGAAATTCTAGAATTTATAATTTGTAATAGAAACTCAGTTCCTTCTACATACTATCCTATCATTGGGGCTGCTTCAATACCTCCCCCAAATTCTGCTTATTAGTACCTTAGCATCTTACTCTCTTAGTCTCTAATTTGACTGTTCCTGACCTAACTTCAATATAAGATTAACATGTAGTAATGAATCTGGCCCATAAATTTATAATAATTTTTTCCTTTCAACTTCCCTCAAAGTTACTTTACTACTGGTGTTTTATATAATCGTAGGTGTGTATTCTTAAGTTTCATAGTTACTTATGCTACAACGTTTTTGGGCTTGTTCGGTTGTTTTAGAAATATAAATAAATAAATAAATTCACCTTGCATTGTATAGAGTAGATAGAAATGGAGATAGCAATAGCGCGGATTTAATTTAGAGGAACCCGTATAGAGCTAGCAGCAAGTCTTAAGTGATTAATTTAAGATTCTAAAGAAACAATTACAGTGTATAAACTAACAATTAAGCTATAATTAATGAAACTTACATTAACGATCCATCTACGACCGATACGGGGCTCTTCCGTACGCTCTCCAGACTGTCATAATTCATCAATTTGTGCGGCAGCGACGTTAGCGAACTCATCTGCATCGGAGGCGACGAAGAGACGGACGGACAGAGGGACCGTAATTTCCTATCGAGCGAGTAATGAGCATTTCCAGGCATCTGTCTCAAATCATTACTGCCTGCGAGAAAAAACTTAATAAAGTACATTATACTCGTCGACACACTTACTTCCATATAAAGCAAGATTCGAACCTGGTCTGGTTAAAATTGGCGTCGATCCATAACGTTCGCCCGATAAACCGAATCTCGGTGCTGGTGTCAGCACGGCTGGTTTGAACGCTATCGGCCTTATCACCTCTTTTCCCTGGAAGAAAGACATTGCCTTGTGATTCTCGTCGTTTTCACGCGTTTAAACTAAACATAACTAAATTCTGTTTGCATTGAACTCATGATCTTATCTGTTAACAGATAAAACTAACCGTCTTTGATAAGAGTGTTTGTGTATCTAACAACGTAATTGGTCCATGCACACACGTATCGAGTTTAGTTATCGAATAATCGATAATCTATAAGGATGCGTTCGTAGATACCTGTAGTATTTGTTTACTATAAATATAGATTCAAAAAAATTACCCCAAATTATTTTTATATCTCTTTTTCGGATAATAAATAAGTTGCTTCTGCACTATCATTCTCAAGTATTACTTTTTTGTAATAAGAAGCAAAATACACGAAGCGATTTAATATAACTTTGTTAGATCTTTTATTAACTAACTTCACGAAAAACGCTAAATTCTTTTCTGTCAAGTTACAATTCAATAATCAAGGAAGGCATGTTGTGATGACAGACTTATTTCTTGGTAAATTCATTATTTCACTTAAATACATATTTCTAGCTATTTCATCTGAATATACGATGTTGAGGAAAAGACTGCTAAGAAATTTTTAGACAAGCTCCCTCCACATGACTGAATTCGGTCATGCGGTTGATGATGAGGACCGATGAGTCCTCGAAACTGTCGTTCCGAATTGATTGTGTGGTGCGGAGTCTGCCAATACTTTAGTGTTGTTTACCAAAGTATTCAGTTTATTTTTAGAAATAATAAAATTATAATAGTATTTACATATCATTAATGTCATTATGCAGAAGCTATCCATCAGAGGTAACAATGAATTAATAAAACAATAAGTAGTAATATCTGTCAAATTTATTTTCACGTAACTTTATATATTTGTCTATTTTCGTGTTATCTTGTGTACCATTTAGTTCGTTTATATAAAAATTACTGCACTTGTTGTTTTGGTTCGTTTTATTATTTATGTGTTACTCTGGCTTTATCTGTTTGTTATGTAATTGAGAAATTTAATAATGAAGAGACATATGATATGTCTTAATGTTACACATTGGCTCACAAAAGTTCAAAGATTTTTCCTTTAGGGATACATAAAAAATGAGGTATAGAAACATAATTCAATAATGTGGAGGAAGTACAAGCTTTATGTTTTAAAAGAATTTTGTCAAATAAATAACGTATTTTAAAAATCTCCGTCAATAACAATGAAGAACGTTTTGTTACGTACAGTTATTGTTCTAACTACTATTTACTTATGTTTCTATTTTCTTTCCAGGAACAGGAAAAAGCATGCAAATTACTCCTATAACTTTGTTACTATTGCAAATAAACCCAATACGTTGTACATTATTAAAATGTGCAAATTATACTCCTTCTGATATAGTCAAAACCCCCTACGATCTGTATTTAAAATAAAAATGTTTGTATAAAAATATATCATACAAATATGAATTATATATAGTAATTCATACTCAAAATAATTGTTCGATGTTTTCTACGTCAAATGAGCTAAATGAAAAAATTTGAGTTGCCGGTTTTTATACAGTTTTTCTCCTATAGCACGCATATTGTTCATTTTTGTTGTTTTATTTAAAAAAAATAAGCCCTAACGTCACGTACATGTTGTCCCATTTAACTAACCTCTCTATCACTTATCATTTACGTCATTTACATCTATCATTTACGAGATCATAATTTTGAACGTTTTTAGAAAAAATAGGTCGATTTCTATTTATTGTGACCTAACTTTCAATGTTATCGACAGTTCAATTGTATTTCCGGTATCACCGGAAGTGACGTGAACTTTCGTATTTTAAATAGTATACCCTGTATTATTTTTACGTTTTTGGAAAGGTAATCGAAAGGTGGATCCAACGATACCACATATGTCCTACTTTAACTTAAGAAATATGACGATATGCAGCAATAAATGATTTGGTAATCTGTTTTTGTTGTTACGCAAAGTTTGCTAGGAAAGAGGGCCAAATTGTTTCTTGCGACGCCAGACTGATCTAAAGAACTCGTTGCTAAACGTAAATTATTCTTGTTGTTTATTAGATCATACGTTCTTCCTTTATTCTCGTTAATATTTTAACTTGGTTTGTTAATCGTTGTTATTTCTTTACTTTATCGAACTTAATTGCAATTAATTAATCATGGTAGGTTTGTTTAAATCTGTTAGTTCTTGATAGACAATACGTCTGCTCTTTAGGTTTTTGTGTTGTTGTTATGATGGCTTCGGCACGAGCCATGCAAAATTGTTGGGCAAATTTTAATATTATGTAAATCGGGCAACAATTATCACCTTATTTGTCGTGGTTGCGCAACAAATTGTACGACAATTTAAGTCATATTATTTTCTGCTAAAGCAGTTCGCTCTGTAAATTTTATACTATCTATTCTTGCTTAGCGCAAAGTTCAAATATTTCCGGCTGTACAAGGGCAGTGTTCGATATGTTCCACTCCGTAGTGATTGTTGCCAGATTCACTGAATATAAAATTACTTGAAGTGGTTCATGCGGAGGCCATTGTAAGATCAACAACATAAAAAACTGAAACTGAAGTACATTGCCTATCAAAAACTAACAAATTTAAACAAACCTACCATAATTAATTAATTAGATTTAAATAGAGTTCGATAAAGTAAAGGAAAACAATTAACAAAAGAAGTTAAAATGAGATAAAAACGAGCACAAAAAGCGAAAGTATGACAAATGCAGGCTTTTGGAATTGAGATTTGACAGTTTAGCAATTGTTATGATTACTTTGCTTAGCAACAAGCTCTTTAGATCAGTCTGGCATCACAGAAAACAATTTGGCCCTCTTTCCTAGCCAACTTTGCGTGACAACAAAAACAGATCACCAAAACCTTTATTGTTGGATATCGTCATATTTCTTAAGTTAAAGTATAACGCTAGCTTCTATTATTTGGTCCGTAGGCTTCCGCGGTCATCAATAATACTATACCCTTGGTTTCCGTGTTGGAACCGCGTCGTTGTCGTTGCCTTGGCCGACGTTTCGTCCACACTCTTATGGGACTGTTACTGCACACTGACACTGAAAGTGTGCAGTAACAGCCCTGAAGATGTCCCATAAGAGTGCGGACGAAACGTCGGCCAAAGCTACGACAATGACGCGGTTCCAACCTCGAAACCAAGAGTATAGTGTTAGCTTCAGTTGTTCAAAAGTTAGTATGGAGAAGGAGGGAGGGATACTTATTACGACTTCACTGTATAATAAAAGTCATTCCATTCATATGGCAAGATAAATTTTCCATTTTATTAGAATTGTCTTGACTGCTAAATTCAGTCAATATTACACTGACGATCAATAAAAATTAATAATTGTGAGTCTATGAAGTAAATCTTAAACATAAAAGAAAAAGCCGCCTCACAGGAAAAAAAGACAAAGATAACGTTTATTTTAATTAGCTCCGGTAGCATTATGCTGTTAGACTGGGGAGCATTTTGCTGCCAGAGCGAGCGGCATTTTCCCTTGGCAATGATAGCTGTCAATAAAAATTAAAAATCTTAATTCCATTTTGTTACCAAATGCATAATTAGAGGAAGTAACAAAAGTAATATTACGTACATAAATCATAATAAATTAATAAAAATGGGAATATCCTTTCGCGCTAAATATAGTATAGTTGCATGTAGAGTATGAAAGATTAACATATAATATAACGTATTCGTATGGTATATGTTTAAATTAAAAGGTTTGTATGTGGTAACATTGAATTGAATGCCTCAATGTGCAAAAAAAGATAATGCACTGCACAAAACAAGCAACACCAACAGTTATTAATAGCCTTCTAAGGATAAATATATAATTGTAATTTCCACATTTCCACATTGTATATTACGCTGAAAAAGGCGATCTTTTGATCATTTTATTTTTTATTTATACCTTGCTCAATACAAATAACTGGTAAGAGAAGCTCGCGCATATCAATTAATGGCATAAGTGCAAAAAGTAAAATTGTAGGTATTATACAATTGGTGACACATTTGTCAACTACACGGAAGGGTCGAGAAGTAAGTTGACAGCTGCTGCTTAAATCAGCAGCTCATTGAAATCCGTATGCGCAGTTGCATTGAAAACTATAGTCCGCCGAAATGCGACAGCTTGAAGCAGCAACTGCGGTCCCTTATTTATATATTTATATTCATTAATAAATTTGACGTTTTTCCTGTTACACCGATTTTCCTTCTTTTATAAGTGAGATTCTAAACGTTGATATTTGTTCGTTTCTGGATATACAATGAGGTAGCACAGAAAACATAACAATAGCAAAATGAGGAACCAGTGTACAATTTAATGAATACAAATGTCGTAAATCAGATTTCCAAAATATTAAAGTTAGTGCAGTTGATAGTAGGAGTCGTATGACTAACTAAAATACCCTTCTACCAGAATCTGGTGTCGGGTGTTTAAAATCTACAATTTGCTGTTAAGAATTACTAATTGTACTAATTGTAAATGAAAACCGTCCATTCTTTCTTATTTCTAGTTATCCTCTTCGCTTCCTCCCATGTAACTCCTTTCCTCTCCGGTATTCCTTGTATTACTCCGTTCCAGGTATTTCTGGGCCTTTCTTTTTTCTTCTGTTTTTGCACTCTAGCTTCCCAAATTTGTTTAACTGGCATATGGCTATTCATCCTTTGGAGGTGTCCCCACCAGCTCAGTTGTCTTTTTTGGATAAAGCCTAAGATTGGCTCACTTTCTAGTTCTTCTCTTATTATTGTATTTCTTATCTTGTCTCTCTTCGTAACTCCTTTCACTCTTCTGAGGTATTTTATCTCTACCGCCTGTATTCTGCTTTTTTGTCTCTGGTTCGGTACCCACGTCTCGCATCCAAAAGTCAGCATCAGTGTTACTATTGTTTTGAAAATAGTCATTTTTGTTTTCCACGATATTTCTTTTTTATTGACGAAAGTTTACGCTATTGCATAATATGTTTTCATTGCTTTTTCTACTCTATCATTTATTTCCAGTTCTTGGCTTCCATTACTTTGAATATTTACTCCCAGATATTTAAAGGCCGTTACTTGCTCTGTTTTCATTGTCTATTTTGATGTTAGTTTTATATTGTTCGTTTCCCAAAACCATTACTTTTGTTTTGTTTTTGCTCATCGTCATTTTATATTCTTTTAGCGTCGTGTTCCATATTTCTAAGTTTCTCTGTAATTCCTCTTCACTGTCGGCTATCAGTATGATATCATCTGCGTATGCTCCCTCTGAGATGCTTACTCTTTCCATATTTTTGTATCCCATGTGTATTTTTTTTTTGTTCTTTGTTCACATTTTTTTATGATATCGTCGAGATATATTGTAAACAGCAGTGGGCTTAGTCCTCCTCCTTGATTTGTCGGAAATAAATGAATAAAATTAGAACAATAACACCCACATTTTACTTTCTATCACGCTTACTTGATCTTACTAATTCAACATTAGATGTTCGATTACAAACTTTATATACACAACGAAAGTAGGCATTGCGTGCAACGTATATACACATAAACCAAACGGTTAGACTATACTAATATTGTATATTATGCCAACAAAACATAATTAGCCTCTTTCCCGTAACCTACGGTAAGTGTGTCAGACGAGTAACGAGGCCCGAGGGCTTGACCCTGCGGATGGCTAACTGTCCGATGGAGCGCATACACACACGCTAGTATAAGCGAAATGTAAATGAGGCTCAAATGAACAGGCAAGTGTACCGCTAACTGTAATGGTTAACTGATGTCTCCCTCGGGTCATACCGTTTTAAACGAATCCAAGGAAAAACATGAACTAACTCAAAACGCAGGTGTATATTTATGGCGAAGATGCTAGGATATTTCATAGAAATGTGTATTGCTAAAAACAAGTTATACGATTGCCGCTTTTTCGTCGTTGTTCTATCGTGCTTCTTATTTATTTCGTTTGGTGACCATAAATGCGGTAAATGTGACTGTTTAAGAGACGACCGTAAAATAGCCATCAACACGCGGCGAAGGAATGAAAATACATGCAAAAAATATGTTTTGCTATCCAAACAAAATGATAACATTTTTAATGGGGATTAATAGAGTGGTCACTATTATAACAATTAATCGAATTCTTGGCCTTTGTAATCCAGAATAAATATACAGGGTGAGGTATCGCTGCGGGCTCGGAAGATTGTGCCTTTGTGGAAATTTTTCAAAACGGTTTTTTTCTTTTTATGGAGCTTAATTGTGAGCACGGTTTAAAATTATGTTGAAACATACTTCTACTCATACTTTCGTAGCTTCTGGAATTCTCGTTGAATTTTGCAAAATGCAGTAAGGTGCTATTGTCCTAAAACTAAGGATTTCAAAGATATTAGAGGATTAGAAACGTTATACAGCGTGTCCGACGATTGAATTTTTAATTGAAAAAAATGTCAAAACTTCATTTTTTCGCTCATCGTATCCTGTGCACAGGACACCAACTCAAAGGCTATTCTAATTGACTAACCATAAAAATCGTGACTGAAAAAGCTTTCAAATGGAAAAAGTGTCAAAAGTTAATTTTTCTAAATACAACTACCTATTTTTCTCTTTCTTATCAAATTGCTCTTACAAAAAGAAAATGTTATATTCATTACGCATCTAAATTGGATACTTTTCCTGATATTTAGGAAAATGTGTATTGCAACACAATAGTTTTCTTAAAAAAAAGAGTACTCAGCAATGAGAATGTAGCCTATGTAGTTTTTTAAAATATCTAACTTTGGGGATATCCAAATTAGTCATGACCATAAGAAAACAATCCAGCATTGATGAAACGTTGAATTGCCAACTGCCCTGGAAGTTTTGCGTAGGGATTCGAAGCCCGGTTAAGAAAACAATTTCTTGTAAATTGAGCCCAATTCGTCCAGATAATGTTGTCCAAAAATAATTCGTGCGCTTGAGACCATATTAAAATAAATTCGCAAAAACTATATTTTTAAATTTTTGCCTTGACCGATCCGAAGTTTTTCAACTTCCCTATTATTCGTTTAATTGTGTTTAGTGACGGCTTCTGTTTTTGTTTTCTCGATAATACTTTATTGCATTCTCTATAAATAATAAACAAACTTAAATAATCTTAGTTTGTATAATTTAAGCACGCTGGCATTGTTTACAATTGAAAATTAAGTGACATGTGTATTTTTCATTAATGCTGGATTGTTTCCTCGTAGTCATGACTAACTTACGTTTCCCCAAAGTTGGATGACTTTTTAAAAAATAAGTTACATTCTCATTGCTGAGTACTCTCCTTTTTTTGAAGAAAATTGTGTTACAATACACATTTTCCTAAATGTCTTGAAAAGTGTTTATGCGTAATGAAAGACTTTTTTTTTGTTTTTTTGTAAGAGCAATTTGATAAGAAAGAGAAAAATAGGCAGTTCTATAAAAAAAAAACAAGTTTTGACACTTTCTCCATTTGAAAATTTAATCTTAATTGTCGAACATACTGTGTAATATTTTCGAAAAATTCATGCGGTTTCTAATCCTGCCCTATACGGTCAATAGTTCTGCAAAACTTCAGTTTTTCAAGTTAAACACTTTCATAGTTCGCATGCACTCGTTCAACTGTCCAAAACTTTCAAAAAATGCAAATATTTTAAAGGTGGTTGAAAATAGCAACATGGTTCTTTTATCAAGCAAACCTTAAAATTGAACTAGGAATTCAAAAATGTAATAATATATAACGCGTTCTATTTAAAATAAGAAAGTTGATAACTACTTCCGGTATAATCGGAAGTCTTGGATAATTGAAAATATTTTAGTTCAATAGAGTAACTAAGAAAATTGAGAAACCGTTGTGTTGTAAAATTCTCATGCAAGAAAATGGACCAATATTTCCGTCATTCAAGATTCCGCTCGAAACGTTGACCTGGGAATACTGTCTCTTACAATTTATGAAAAGGTTGGGTTTTTCAGATGCCCGTCATCTACAGTTTTGTGATGAAACGACTCCATTAGTTGTAAAAGTGGCTTCATCCGTAAACATGTTTTTAAAAAAATTCCTGTTATTTAAAAAATGTCGTTATCCCCATAGATAATATTCCATTCTTCTAATTTCATCGTTATCTTCAGGTATATGCGGAAATTTTGGTTCGTATAATTTTAGTTCGTATAGTTTAAGTTTGTGTGGTTTAAGACACCTTTACATGTTAGACTGTGAAACTTGAAGTACAACTTTACGTATGCTGAGCCTATGATTAGCACGTATAATGTCCAAAATCACTTCACATGGAGCAGGATCAATTCTATTTTCACGTTGAGGTCTAGATTTGGAAACACCACCAGAAACATTAAACAGATTATTAGTATTTGCCACTGTTTGAAAAGTAACATTTTTATGCAGATGTCTAGCATTGAATTCTCTAGCTGCTTCCCCGAATAAACGATGTTTATCACCCACTAAACGAAGTAATTCTACCTTTTCAGCAATCGATAAAAACCTTTCAGCCATTCTTCACAACACTGTAAACACAAAACGTAAGTAAAGTACTGAATAAATAGTTTGAGTGGTTACTTGACAATAGGAAACAAAACTTTCCATTGCCATTCTCGTTATCCCATTCAAGTACAATAGTGAAATTTAAAATAAAAAGCTAATCTTTGTAATCGTATTAAATAAACATGTGCTCCAGTAACTTCAGTAATAGCTTTTAGACAAAAGCATTGTACTAATATGTAAAATAAGAAGTAAAAACGAAATCATTTTAATTTGACCTTAGTATTGCGTAAAACAATTGCTACTCAAATTTTTTAACCATAATTTCAATTTAGGGTTTTCAGGTGGTCCTAAAACGATTTTCACAACTGCTTTGGTGATTAAACAAGGCCTATTATTAATATGTAGATGGCTTCCATCGGCAATTATTGAAAATCGATATTTCCTTGATTTTTACCAATGTTATTAAATTAACCAATGAGAATAAAATTTTCTCATTAGACACCGGTAGGATTCGAACCTACGACCTCAGTTTGCTAGACTGGTGCGCTGACCACTACACCACAAAGTCTAATGTTGATTCGAATTTTTGTTTAACCTCGTTGTTCAGATACATCAGGTTACATCTGCAGCCATCTGAACAACTATGTTAAAAAAAAACGATTCGAATCGACATTAGACTCTGTGATGTAGTGGTCACCGCACTAGTCTAGCCAACTGGGGTCGTAGGTTCGAATCCTACCGGTGTCTAATGAGAAAGTTTTATTCTCATTGGTTAATTTAATAACATTGGTAAAAACCAAGGAAATATCGATTTTCAAGACCTATTATATTTTCTCGATTTTGTGCATCTAATTTTTGATCGCAATAAATTAATGGTTAATAGTATTTACTGTAATATTCAATAATTACATCGGAATTCGGCTGTCAATCTAGAACGTATAGGGTGTTCGGGTTAGCCACCTGATTGTGATGAAAGTCCCTCTAGCGGATAAAAAGGTAATTTTTCGTAGCCAAAATTCCCCTCAGGCTTACTGGCCTGGAAGCGGGGGTATTACAAATTTTATTTAAGTCTAGATAACGACGGTCGCAGTGTAACACGGACAAATCCACTCTTCTTTTTATTCTTCTAATCCCATAAATCGTCAAAATTAATGTAAAATTCTTCTAAAATAGACAACAGGGTATATTCAAAGGTATTTCAAACATTATTTCGTGCATTAAATATATTTCGTTAAGGTGTCTTCGTTTTCAGTAGTAAAATTCGTCATATTTATGTTGTCAGCGGTTCTTTTAATCATAGAGTCGTCCAATTTCAATCATCTGGTAGCGTCACTACATTCATTTACCCATGCTATTTCTTCAAGTATCTTCTTTCGTCGAAATTCTTCATGAAATTTATATTTGGACAAAAATCATCAACATTTACTGTGGAATGGAACAATCGCTATCGCGGTTAAATAAACAAGTAGAGGGACGCTAGAAATTTCATCAATTCTGATTCAGCTTTAGTCGAATCAACTTGTGAGAAATTAGAGTATAATTTCAAAGAAGAAAAGGTTTGATGTTAGAGCAGGCAGATTCCTGTAAAGGTCATTATAAACAGAGTGTTTATGTGACAGCTTTATTCGAATTCAAGGTTAGTTTGTATTTTTAATTATAAAATTCGTTAATTTCTTTAATTTAATTCAAAATTCTCAATAAAATTGCCCAAAGAGTATCCAGGAATACTCCCGATCCCACAAAGGATTTAGAAATTTAATTAATTTAGAAAATTCAAATGTAACACAAAAAATATGTTTTTTTGTACGTCGTCAGAGATGGTCTATGTAATGTTCCTTTTTTTCAAGTGAAAGTATTCCATGCTCCGTAAATTAGTCCATACCCGAAGTGAAAAGTAACGTATCAAAATATTATGCAATTCATTTTTCGTAAATATTTCACAAAGTTAACTGTAGGTATAGGTAACCCTATACAAATTGACTCTAGGTTCTCCAACAGAAACCAAATATGTATTAATATACAGGACGTTCCACTTAAAAGAACGTAAGTTTGATACGTAACTTTTTCGGTTCAAAATAATTTCAGATTGTGCTACTAATGTATATCTATGATTTTTGGATAGGAAGTTTTTTCCTATTACCAATAGTAAAAATGCTATCGAAGAATCTCGCACTGTTGCCCCAACATGTATGTACATAGTTTTGGGAACTAATAGGGTTGAGAAGCAATTTTTATGTCAAACAATAAGATTGTACACCATGAATGATGGGCATATATTAATAGCCAACGAGACACGAATGTAATTACACGCTTTTGCAGATAAATTTAATGATATTGGAAACGCGTCGAAAGCCCAGTAAAAGATACCTGGTAGGTAATGGTTGGCGATGTTATCTAGAGAAGACGAAGGTATAGAAGGGTCTGGAAACTAGATAGCCGGAGGCGCACGCTTGAACATAATACCATTTAAACGGTATGGTGAGACGAGCTACAATATTCATTAAACGCTCTCGCTGTTATACACAAACGTTTTTACATTTTTTTTTACTTATATTATTCGCGAAAAGTTGTAGTTGTATTTTGTATGCGGGAAATATATTATAATTTCCTTAACCCATCAGGATAATAAGTTCTACCCTAGAAAGACGATGCATCAACATAACCAGTTTTGAATTGTGAATTCGTGCTACGCTCTTGATGTGGTTTAGTACCGATTGTATGTTTCCCAAGACAATTTGTATGCTCCTCTTTTATTTCTTTACTACAGAAATTACTTTTAAAAAGGTATTTTATTCAACTGAAATTGTGAAAATGAATGAATACGTTTTTAATAAAACGGCTTATTTCTTAATTATTTCATAGGAAGTAAGAACATTTCTATGTTCTATTTTTCCATACATTCATTCAGTATTAGAATTCGCAATTGTTTTAGCTATTCTTTGCAACATTTACAATGGACGTGCTTTTTTTCGTTACAAAGGAATGCATAAAACAAATGTATTACAATGTATGCTAAAATTGATTTTTCGTGAATATAAAGGAGAATTTGCAATTTCTTATAATAGCAACAGTGTAATCCAGTTCTATACAAGACCTCTTTCTCTTGCTGGAGGAAATAGAAAACAACTCATTTGGTTTTGCCTCTGTGCCAGAAAAGCATTACTCTAAACTAGAAGAGGGTGAAGAAATTGCAATATTAAGTAACCTACCTTTAATCGTTCATATGTTTCGAACTAAATTGAATTTTCATTTTGTTATAGGAATGTCTGGAAAACTTGCCGCATCTGATGATACCTTTTCGCCAAAATTTATACGATAAGGTTAACATCATGACGGGAAGCTTTGGTAAGTGACAAGGTAATCCTGAGTTGCCTGAATGTAGAGGAAAAATTTACGGTCACGACAAATTCGACTTGGTTTGCTTTAGTAAGCTTTACTTATGTACTAGCTTTTAATAAAGTTATTACTATGATTATGCAAACTAACACACCCATGTACAAACTGTGCATGAAAATAGCAGTTTTTGTAAAACAATCTATTTATTGATATTTTTTACAGCAGTTGTAAGCACAAATGATAGGTATGTTTTACAAGTGAATTTGCTCCAAAGAAACTTAAAATATGAAAACAAAAAAGTAGCCTTAGCAAAACAAAAAAATAATTTTCAATGATTGCCGTTCATGAAAATAGCAGTGTCAATTAAAAATAAATCAAAATTCCATAAATATAATAAAAACTGAAAAACTTTTTCCAAAACTAAATCAATATTTTGTTGCTTGTCCCTTGTTTTATAAAACATCGCGATATCTTCTTATCATACTGTCAATTAATCGCCGACATCTTTCTTGGGGAATGGACAGCCATGCAGTACGCACAACGTCCCACAATTCAACACTATTCGATGGTTTAGACTTATATACAGCTACCTTCACGTCGTTCCATAGATTTTCAATAGGATTCAGATCCGGTGACTGTGCAAGTCAAGGCATACCCGTAATATTGTTGTCAGTAAACCATTGTGCCAACCTTCTTGCCGTATGCTTCGGGTCGTTGTCTTGTTGTAGGACCCACCTAAGAGGCATTTCCTCCTCAGCATATGGTAACATAACATTAGCTAATATTTGCAGATAACTATCCTGCGTCATAATGCCCCTTATTTTAAAAATAGGACCCGTCCCATTCCAAGAGAAACATGCCCAAATCATGATACTAGACCCACCATGCTTAATAGTTTTTTTTTGTGTACTGTGGACGCAAAGCAGTGCTTGGTGGTCGTCGTACGAACTGCAAAGAACAGTTGTTACTATATAACATTATTTTTGATTCGTCCGTCCAGAGGATATTTCTTCAATTTCAATTCGAGCCTTCGCGTGTCTTTGCTTTAGAAGCGGAACTTTTCTGGGTCTTCGGGCAAACATGTCAGCTTTCGACCCATTATTACAAAAAGTAATCTACTGAATAAATTTATATAATTAAATTCTCTCAAGATATGAATAAAATTTTACGAACCTACTGTTTTTTCAAATTTCACTCTGTAATACACACAAAATCAATGACTGCTATTTTAATGAACATAGAGAAATTGGTTAATCCTTAAAGATGGGTAATTCCCCGGTAAGTGACAGAACGATTTCTACATTATCATTAGCTTTAGATATTACCAGTACTACAAAACAATATAATGACATCTATCCGTCAATAATGTAAACAATTTGAAAAAGAAATGAACAAATTCTGGTTCCCATTGAAGACTGCTATTTTCATGCACAGGTTTGTACTATATGAATGCAAAAATATTAAGTTTGTATCTCAAGAAAAAAGTATTTAAACTCCGAATCGTTTTTTCTTGGGTTAATTATTCCCCTTTGCACTCAATAAACATTCCAATTCCATGGAAGAACAAAACGTACACTACAGAATTCTTTGTAAAAAATACATACTCTGTAATTTCTTTACATTATCACATAGATACTTACAAAAGATGTGATCATTATTTATTAAAGAAATAGGAGAAGGTGCAAAGTGTTAAACTATGATGAATGACATACTGTTTCTGATATGTGTACTTTATTCTTACTAAACATTTAGTTAATACACATTATTTAAAACTCGACTCTTTCTGGCTACAGCTCTTGCTCCTAAATTGATTACACCGGAAAAAGTAAGAGTAACTTCGCTGCGACAGTTAGACGCACATGAAACCATTTATATGAAATTTATCAAACCGAGAAGACTCTCTTTGCGACTCTGCATTTGTAGATTTATTACGGGAAAATGTACACATGGTTTATGTTTCGTATTTACTAGACTAGAATTTTTTCTTTTAGGTTCCAGTATTTGGCATGCTTTGATCTAAGGTAGGCCTTAAAATTAGGTGCGTATCTAAAATCCTTTAGACTTGGGACAGAACAAGGCATGTTAATAAATAAAAATCTTTTCCTCGCATCATTTTGTTGTACGATTGATAATAAAAATCCACGAATTTCCGAAAAATAAATTCCGAATTTGTTGAATATTTTATGATGGAGTAATCTTCTACCATTTTTAATAACTATTTATTTATTTTGACAGTGTCTGTTTAGAAACCTACGATGTATTTTTAAGTAAGGCAGAGGAATCTGAAAATTTTAAATGAAAACACCTCTGAATATTCATTTCCAAAAAGCCTTACATCGCAAATAAATAGTGTTAAACTATTTTACTTATGAGCCCTGAATTATGCAATGATTGTTATATAATGTACTTTTCTGCCAAGCTGAAGCTCAGAATTTCCTTAGAAAAGATCTACGAAGCCATACTTGATGTTGGATACAGTATTTCTGATTTATAAGGAACAAACACGGTAAACGCTGCAACTTTTGTCTCGGGGACAGAAAAAGCTGTCTCATGAGATTCCCAATCCTTCTGGAGATGCACCAATTGGGTAGGCTTGATAACCAAGCTTATGAATTTTTGCTATCGCTACATCACATATTTAATTCAAGAGTTAGTCGTTCGATGATGTCTAATAGAATCAGCTACTTTTTAAAACTGAGAGGGCCAGCGTTTCAAATAGATACTGCAAGCGCAGCATAAGTCTTTAAAAGAATTTTACAATGACTGTAAGATTGATACTTCGCTATTGACATATCGGAAGCCCGTGAAACTGGTAAGAATTGCTACACACATTACAAAACAACTACGATTACCGTATACATTCCAGGAACCAAGGTTAGTGATCTTCAAGAACTAAACGCTTTAGGTGAACTACTCTGTACGAATAGGAAAGGGCCGTTGTATATTGGTTCCGTTAGATCAAATGTCGACCATCTGGAAACAGATATTATGCCTCTAAATACACATTACACGAATCCTAATCAAAACATAGAAGCTCTGACAACTAGCCGAATGAAAGTGATTACTGAGAACATGCCTCTACTAAACAATGTGATGGCCGGTAAGCTATTTTTCATTTGCATATCTTTTAGGGAAAACTGAACCACCAGACTTTTGCGAAAGAGCAATTAACAGCTTTGGTATCGATGGATCCAAATTCCGCATTTTACTTGGACGGAATCCAAAGCCAAACGTCAATAGTGGGCAACCTAATGATAATCTATCACGTTTAATCTGTATTAGTAGGCGCATTGCTGAGGGATTAGCTAGAGTTCTGGACCACCTATTTGATTCAGCCAAGCATTTAGGTAAACTTTACCAATCTCGAAGAAGAAATCAGTCTATTTTAGAGATCCAACTCTAAACGAAGTGTTCTGTTATATTTACAATGCTGTACTAGCTTCTCTTAAAGCTTTGAGTCCGCCATCCTTTGCCCGTCGTCTAAGAAAACATTTTTTATGTCGTCTTGATCCGATATAGTGGACGGGTATTGCTGATTTTGCATTACCTGTTTGGCTGCTTATTCTATTGTTATTAGCAAGTCTGTATTCATACATATGCATGTATACTTTTTGCACTCGAATAAATTAAGTTAGGTGAGTTAGTTTTAAGATAGATTAGTAACGATGCGAGAGTTAGAGCAGCTTCTTGCTTTGCATGTAGCTGATCTTTTACTGTTTTTTAATATCAACATATATATATAGATTGTCGTCAATAAACAAGTATTATTATTATTATTATATATTAACCACAATACAAACACTCATAAATGTTACAAGAAGGAGTTTCAATTGATCTGTTTGCTCAAAAGGTATGTTGACAGTTTGAGATTACATAGTGTTTATTAAAAAATCAATGGCTTTGTTATAAATAATCCGTTGGAAAATCTTTGAAAGTACAACAACGATAGCTACTTGACGATGATTACACATAGATGTTGTCTCTCCTTTTTTATGAATTGATAAAATTAAGCTTGTTTTTAGTATCTCAGGAAAAATTTCCTCGTTTCTAGACCGATGTATAATTTGTAAGAGCAGATGCAAAATTTCAGGTTATATCTTTTGTACTACAGCGGTAAAATAACCATCTAGTCCGGCCGATTTTTTTTAATTTTTACCATTTGGTATGACAGTATTTATATATATAGTCTTCACACATTCTGTGTATAAATATACATAAATGTGGGAACCGGAAGTTGTGTAGAATGAAGAAAATATAAATTTGAGCTAAAATTCACATTTATTTTATTATTGCCTGCTGCTTGTTTTGTTCTTGGAATTTTGCATTTTTTTTTCAAGTTCCTCTTTTTGTACTTTTAATACAGGTGTATATCAATTATTACTTTTTAAATTGTTTTCAGTACGTTTCAGTAAATTGTGAAAGCAGATTCAAAAGATTTCTCCCCAGACTTGGATATCCGCCTAACACATTAGGAGGCATTAGCGAAGCGTCACCTTTGATAATTCGGTTTTTTCCAAGCCGTAGGAAACACAGCAGTAATCAGAAGCAGCTTGAAGATGCATGTGATGCTGAATTTAATTTTGTGAAGACATTTAAAATTATTTTAGAAAAATAGTAAGGAAGTAGTTATAATGAAATAAAATACACATTTACATGTGGCAAATATATTCTAAAATCTTTAGCCAATCAGGATAATAGGCTCTGGGGAGACAATGCGCCAAGTTTGTCAATTCTTGAATTATTCCTTTGGAGGTAAAATTTAGTTAAATCGTGGCCTTACCGGCATTGCAAACCAAATACTGAATAGCAGAAACCCCAATGAGTAAAATGTGCAATGACTTTACATACTTACGATTCAATAAAGGTTAGAATTCGCAATTGTTTTCTGTAGCATAAAATTGTTTTAACAATTGCAATCTAAATACCTCCATCAAAGAAAAGTACATGAGACAATTGTATTAAAATTTATGTTAAAATTGGTTTCCCCATGAGAGTTTACAGAAAACAATTGTATTAAAATGTATGCTAAACTTGTTTTTTTCGTAAATATAAAGGAGGGATCGGTGATAATTTCAATTTCTTTCTAGTAGTAATAGTGTAATCAACTTCATATAAAACCTTCTTCTTTTGCTGAAGAAAATGGAAAACAACTCCGTTGATTCTGCCTCTGCCCCCAAAACGCTTTACTCTAAACCAGAAAAGGGAGAAGAAATCGTAATATCGGGTATCCCATAATCCCCCTTAATCGTACGTATGTTTCGAACTAAATTGGATTTTCGTTTTGTTATAGGAATGTCTGGAAAATTAGCTGCAGCTGATGATATCTACCATTTTCGTGAAAATTTATACAGTAAGGTTAACATGGTGACGGGAAACTTTGGTACATGGCAAGGTAATCCTGAGTTGCCTGAATATATAGGAAAAATTAACGGTCACGACAAATTCGACTTGGGTTGCTTTGGTAAGTTTCATTTAGATACTTATTTTCAATAAAATCATTACTATGCTTATGTGAACTAGCTTACTTACGTACTATACAAATGCAAAAGTAAAGTAGTTAATCCCCGAATATTTTTTTCTTGGGTTTATTATTGTCCTTTGCTCTAGAGACAAACATTCCAATTATATAGAAGAACAAAACGTACACTATTGCATTTTCTGTAGAAAACTACATAGGTTGTCATTTTTTTATATAATCATTTTTATAAAAGATGTAATTAAAAATTGCAAAGTATTAAGCTATAAATGAGTAATAATATAGTTTCTGATAAGTAGAGTTTGGATTTTATGCAAAAAACGTGTTTCTTATTATTAAGAATATTGTTACGTTTTCTTAGTTTGGAGAACAATGTCTCTAGTCGTCTGCTTCGGTGTAACTTCCCTGTCAAGAGGGTGGATCAATTGCTTTCGTTTACATGTATAAAATGCTTGTATATTTGCTCGTTAGCTGAATACACCTTGAAATGAAACAGTACGTTTGTATAAACAACAATTTATTGAAAACAGTTCCCTTTATAACAAAAAAATTTTTAAAAGGTGCGAGGTCTCCTTATATAGATAAGAAAATGCATATACATATTGTATGTATTTTATAATGCGGTTTCCTTACTTGCTTATATACATATCTTGAGTACGTATTTCTATGTATATTTGTATAAATATGTTTCCAGTACATATAAATCGTAATGTTTGTATGTGTGTCTTAAATTCGCTATGTATATCTGCATGTATAATTATAAACGCACCTAGAACGAGGCACTTTGTTATCTTAAATGTATCTTCAGTATCGCAACGTTTATATGCATGTAATATTAGGGCTACCACCAAACCTTGTCGGAGCATGAACGTCTAGTCGGGGAGATAGTAGCACGGCTACCCAAACCTTCTCATGATAGTAAGGCATTTATTGCGGTATATTTCTTGTATGTATGCTCCGTGCTACTGCCATCTATAAAAGCGACAAGGACGAGAATTACAAATCGTGCGGGGTATAAGCGTTAAGTAGCGTTCACATAGGGCATCGTATAACAATAATGCGGCTACAAGTGACATGGGATTGTAAATTAGCAAAACCTGAGGCTCAAATTCACTTAGAAAATATAAGCTCAAAATAGCTCTCAAAGCTGAAAATTCAGAAGACTCCAACAAGTGTTTCTGGTGATTTAAACATTTCATTCAACTATCTGACATTGTTATCTCCTGAATTAGTGAATTAGCATTGATTGTAAAGTTTTACACAGAACATAAAGATGCACAATTAGGTATTTGCTTTAAGTCTGTATTTCTTGGGACCAAAGATATATGAATATGTAAGCAAAGTACTACATTTACCAAGTATGAGGACATTAACGCGAGTGATTGTTTCAGATGGCGTAGACAACTTCAAATATTCATCTATATAAAGAGGAATGTATATTGTGTATAGTTGAAGTGAGGTTAATTTGTTTTGCATCAGTACAGATGGAATCGTAGTGTTTCATAAAATAGAATGAACCTTAGAAATTTGCTGTGGTGCTTTTCGTAAAAGCATCTATATAAATTGGAAACAACCTGAATGGGATATGTTTTCGAAACAACGCTTGCTCTGGAAAAAGATTTAGAGGTGTCGGACAACACAATTAATGCCTTGTATAATATTAATCTATACGTTAGAGTTTTGACTTTCTAATTCGCCATATATTTGTTAAAATTCTTTATACAATATAGAATTTTCTATCAATTAAAATTTATTAAGAGAGTGTTAACATTCAAAAAGAAAAGGATGCGAAGGCTGCTACTGCAAGACATTTGTAATTTTTGATTTGTTTCAAATATATAGTTTCTAGAATTATTTTCTTTTTTTTCCAAACAAGTGCAATACATATTTGGTTATCTGATATAAAATAATTTCAAGCATATTCGTACATGATAACAGCCTTAGTATGTAGGTTGTATTATGCATTTTACTAAGGAACTATCAAAGTATACGGAGATGTAAGGGTAAGAATTAAATTTATAAGGAACGTTATATGGGTGGGTCTATAGAAACATTTGCTAACAATATCATTTAAGAAAGAACAAAATGTTATAATTCTTTGATATCTCCTTGATTTGACTTTCTAATTACGTACATAGTGTTATTCTTTTTTGATAAACATTAATCGTTTCTATTGCAACTTCCATTTATTCTTGTACGATGAATAAAATAAAATTTAAATAAAGTGTATGATTATTTCATTTCATTCTGCTAGATATTGCTATAAATAAAATCATTATGTTTCTTTATATCGTTATCATTTATGTAGCTTAGTTTAATTTTCTTTGATTTTTTTTATTATTCATTCGCCCGTCACTTGAAGATTCATAGGCAGCTGTAACCACACACACAGATTTATAATTTGCATCACATACAGCAAATAAAATTCTAAGTTTTCTTACAATTGTAATATAAAGAGCCAGAATTGTTAGGTTGTTTTATATGAATGCGCATGCCTTTTATTGGACCTGTACAATTAGTACTGCCTCTTGTTGGTAAGTAGTAGACAGGCTATAGTACAGTCCACAGCGCTTCAAATGTTTTTCGAAATATTTGACAGACCTTTGATTTGCTTCTACTATTTTCAATACATTTTCAAATAAGTCAACATTCATTCCTGCATATAAGAAAAAGGAATCGGAATCATGATTTAAGATTTCCAGAATCAAATTTAAATAGTCCACTTGTTTCTTTTGAATGTTGATGGGACGTACTCGCCAACCTGCTCTCTTTTTACATTTGTTTTTAAATTTGTTCGTCATGATTATTATAGAAACTATTAATATAACAGTATATAACGTTTCTGTGTCATTCCATCCATTACAAAAGACATCATTAGCAGATAAATTAAGGTTACAATACGACAAAGTAAACCGCAATGTAAGTTGTCATTATCCCCCGAAATTATTTTGAGAATTACCGCAGAACATTGGAAATAATTTCCCGCTAATCTTAACGATAATTTCACGCTACCCTATGTGAACGCACTTTTACTCTACACATAGACTTAGACTAAGTAGCTACGGATATCAATTGTTGCATTTCGTGAGGCCATTTCTCCGCCGAAGTTTCATGTACTCCTTTAAAGACATGCATGTTTCTATTATACTTTCTTTCTCTGCGGCGATTCTTTGTTTGGCGCTCGCCCGCGCTGATTCATTGTCTAGGCTCCGTCCCATCTCGGAATTCCCAATATAAGCGCTTACGGAGATACCTCCGAGGTTGCTAACATTTAATTTAATAGTATTTTAAATGTTTTTTTAAATACATATGTAATTTTGATACATTAGATGAATTTAAATATATTTTTATATTAAATACATAGGTACACATATAAAATTTTTAATGAATATGAATGCAATATATAAGAGTTTACAAAATAAAATAATACAGTAATGAATTTACAAAACAAAATAATTATCTTATGGGGTACATGGTTAGATGCAGCCATATTCTATGCGAATAACTATTCTCATATAAAAAATATTGTATCAGATTTCATAGATTCAGGTGAATCAATAAAAAAATCCAAAGTTTATTCAAAAAATGGACGATTATGGAGCAATTGACGTATATTAGCTCATTATAGTTTCTTAAGTAGTTCAACCAAAAAACTAGAGACTGCTCAAGTGCTTTTATTAGAGTCAACTAGAGTCAACATCTTAGAGCGATGCGCTATACATATGTATATTAATGTATAAGTAATCAGAACAGCTTTAGTGCACAGTTACAGAGAAACGTTCAACCTTCGCAGGCATTAATTTTTTAATAAGTTATCTGATAACTTAATTAACAAAAATCAATCTAACAATTTTAAAAAACAACTCAAACAATATTTGTTGCAATTAGAGCCGCATAACATAGGTACTAGACTTCTTTCTTGTATACACATTGTAAATATTTTGATGCTGGTTCGTTAAGATTTTGTGATACATTGTATCCATGCTCTTTTTGAAAATAAAGACTATTTATATGAAAAAAAGTAAAAATCAGTTAAACCGAGAGGGCTCTCTTAGCCACTCGGTATTGATAGACTTATTACGGCAAACCATACTCATGGTTTGTGTTTGGTGTTACAGATCAATGTTTTTTCCTTTAGGTCCTAGTATTCCGCATGCTTTGGTTTAATTTAGGCGTTAAAATTAAGTACTTGTAAATATCTTTTAGAGCAGAGACAGAATATGACAAATTAGAATAAAAATCTTTACCTCATACTGCCGCGATACCCCACAGTCTTTGATATTATTAATGGTTACACTTGAAAAATATTCTTTCGAATATTTGAATAAATGCCAAGAAGATTCAATAATCTTCTATCATTGCTACATAACTATGTGATAGTGTCTGTTTAAAAACCTCCGATCATTTTCAGCAAAGGCAGATAAATGTGAAATTTTAAAATGAAAGCTTCTCTGAATATCTTTTTTCCAAAAAAGCTTTGCATCAGAAATTAATGGTATTAAACTATTTTACCTATGACGCCCTGAATTATGCAACGGTTATTATACGTATACTCTATTTTTCTGCATAGGTGTTACTAGCCGCCAAGCTGATAGTATGGATCCTCAGCTCAGAATTTCCTTAGAAAAGACCTACGAAGCCATACTTGATGCTGGATACAGTACTTCCGATTTAGAAGGAACAAACACTGCGGTATATGCTGCCAGTTTTTTCTCGGAGACAGAGAAAGCTGTGTTTTATGAGATTCTTAGTCCTTCTGGAGATAGCGCCATTGGGTAAGCTTGATGACCAAGGTTATGAACTTTTGGCATCGCCAAATCATATGTTTAATTCAAGAGTCGGTCGTTCGATGATACCTAAAAGAATCAGCTACATTTTACAACTGAAAGGACCTGCGTTTCAGCTAGATACTGCATGCTGCAGTGCTTTGTACGCTGTTGAGCATGCTTATACTGCGCTTAGAAATGGCTATTGTGAAAGGGCGATTATTTGCAGCACCAATCTTTGTCTGTATCCGATCCTTTCATTGCAGTTTGCCAGGTATGATTGCAGCATAATATATTTTTGGATGCTTGACTAGTCTCAAGGGCGTTAAATCAAAAATTTTTAGCAATTACGTAAAAGGTCTTGTAACAGTTAGTGGTGGTACTCCGTTAGATTTCCGTTTTTAAAATGTATTTACATCAATAAATTCTATAAAGACTCTCTCTGATTTTGGCAATTTAATCCCCAAACGCTTAACTGAGACTAAAAGGTATCGCAGACTTGCTTTACCCACATTACTCGTTCGAAAATATATACAGGTTAGGTATCTTGAGCAAAGATGGACGATGTAAATCATTTGATCATTCGGCTAATGGATACGTACGATCTGAAGGCATAGCCACTATTTTGCTGGAAAAAGTCAAGACCGCAAGAAGGTTCTATGCGGAAGTAAATACCTCACAAACAAACTTTTCTTTAAAAATAAAACCTTTCGAACTTATAGGTAATATATGTTAAAACTAACTGCGATGGATTTAAAGAAGAGGGTATAACTTTTCCGTTAAAGGAAGCGCAGCAAACGTTTTTAAAAGAATTTTATGATGACTGTAAGATTGATACTTCGCTATTAATGTATCTGGAAGCACATGGAACTGGTAAGAATTGCTGCACACATTACAAAACAACTACGATTACCGTATACATTCCAGGAACCAAGGTTGGTGATCCTCAAGAACTAAACGCTTTGGATGAAATACTCTGTAAGAATAGAAAAGGGCCATTGTATATTGGTTCCGTCAAATCAAATGTGGGCCATCTTGAGGCTGCATCTGCTTTGAGTTCTATCATTAAAGTAGGGTTATTTTTGCTTCTTGATGTTCTTACTAACATATCATACTTTAGGTGGTGATTGGTATGGAAACAGGCATTATGCCTCCGAATATACATTATACGAATCCTAATCAAAACATAGAAGCTCTGATAACTGGCCGAATAAAAGTGATTACGGAGAACATGCCTCTACCAAACAATATGATGGCCGGTAAGCTATTTTGCATTCTCGTATACGTTTGCGTATCTTTTAAGGAAGACTGAACCACCATATTTTTGCCAAATAGCAATTAACAGCTTTGGTATCGGCGGATCCAAAGCCCATATTTTACTTGGAGGTAATCCAAAGTCAAAGGTCAATAATGGTCAACCCAATAATAATCTGCCACGTCTAATCTGTGTCAGTAGCCGTACTGCTGAGGGTTTAGAAAGGATTTTGGATGACTTTTCAAGTAGAAATTGCGACGCAGAATTTACGTATTTGATTCAACAAGCATTTAGGTAAGCTTCAGCAACTCCATAGAAGAAAGTATAACTAAATTGGTTCATTTCAGACATCCAACTCTAAACGAAGTGTTCCGAGGTTATGGAATCTTCACCAAAAACGGGGAAGTAACAAGATCTTTCAAGCAACTAGAAGACATAAATAGGCAACAATTATGTTTAATTTACGGAAATGTTAACAGAGAAATATTAAAATCTGGACATGGTTTGATAGAAATTCCTGTATTTTCTAGAACTATTCAAAGGTTAGTAAATTTGTCCTTGCTGTTCAGTGTTAAACATTTCTTGCATATCTTTCAGTGTTCAGAATATTTTATTGAGCGCAGTAAACGTAAATCTTCTTGAATTATTTAAAAATTCAACAAAACAGCTTTTTGAGCAGATTTTAGGTGCAATGGCTATTCAAATAGGATTAGCTGATATACTTAAAAAAGTCAAGCTATCTGCAGACCACATAACCGGGATAGGAACTGGCTTACTAATAGCAGCATACGCGAAAAATGAGCTCAGTCTGGAACAAACTGTCATGGGAGCACTGTTCGCAGCGTCTCATTGTAGAAAGGGTTGTAGAGAATTGTATGAAGTAGATAAAGATCTCGAATTGATTTGCGTCAAATATCTAAATAACCAAAAGGGAATTGACACTTTTGGCTTGAGGGAGAATAAGTACGATCCCAAGCACATAATCTCTATCATTATTTGTGATATGCGACGAGGCGCTTCTAATGCTTTGCCCATCGTAAAGTTAAATTCACAAAATTACATAATGGATATAATGACAAGTTTAGGAAGGTAAATAATTAAATAATAAATAATTTATCTGTAAAAGATGCATGAGTTTTCTGCGTCATATATTTTAAAGACTACAGATTTCAATGTTAATTGTAGCCTATATACGTCTGGCTTTTCATTGAATTTGGCAAAGTTGTATCCTCCTATTGCACTTCCAGTTAGTAGAGGTACGCCGATGATATCCCCTTTGATACGATGGTCTCACAAAAGAAGCTGTAAAGTTCATCATCAAGAAAATGAAACCACTAGAAAGTCAACATATAAGACGGTGCAGATAATACCTGAAAACATCGAGAGCAATTCTGTTGTTGGTCATGTTGTTGATGGTAAGATTCAATGCTACCTCAATTTTCCTTTCCTATACAATTACATACTTTCAGGCAGAAACCTATTCCCTGCTGCTGGATACTTATCGCTAGTATGGACATATTTTGCTAAAACGTTGGGCAAATTCGCCCATGAAATGAAAATCGTTTTTGAAGATGTTAAATTTATGAGAGTCACAACTGTACCCAAAGAAGACATACTGCAGTTAACGATTTGTATTGCACGGGGCCGACAGAATTTTGAAATTATTGAAGGGGGAGAAGTTATCGTGACTGGAAGAATTTTCGAACAAAACGATGAGCAAATACTCACCAATTTGTCACTACAAGTGACTGATAATGATGGAATTTGGTTAACAGAGAAAGACATTTACAAGGAATTAAGATTAAGAGGATATCAATATAGGTCAGTACAAGAATCAGACGAGGCTGCTTTGAAAAAAATAGTAATAATAATGACAATATTCTAGCGGAAAATTCAGAAACCTTAAAAAGTGCAAACTGGACTTGTCTCAAGCTGAGATCACATGGGAAAGCGATTGGGTTGCTTTCATAGATTGCTTCCTGCAGTTTGCAATACTACGTGAAGATACTAGAGAAACATATCTTCCAGTTGGTATTCAACAGCTAATAATAGACGGGTTGTCTATCCTTAACATTGTCTCAACTTTAGATAATAGGATACCAGTACTTTTTGATAACGATGCTGGTGTTATCAGGTACTAAATGCACCATTTTAATTTCAAACGTAGCTTATTCTTATTTGATTAGAACCATGGGCTTAGAAATGAGAAGCGTAGCTTTTGCAGTTGTTGCAAGAAGCAGAACACCAAACCCTGTTTTAGAAGTAACAAAATTTATTTCTAATATAACTCAGCTTGACGCCAAAAGCTCCGTCAGATCATTTCTTCAATTAATGTTGGAAAATGTAAACGTGGTAAAAGTTAGCGTTGTAGAAATCGTTCTCGATCACCAGGAGCCAAACGACCTACTATTCCCCGTACTTCAAGAAGCATTGAATGATATACCTTTAGTACAGCAAACCATAACTATCTTAACGGATAAAGATATAAAAACCTTCGGAGTTAATGTACGAAATAGGAAACAGACGAAACCAAAATGTTTATTATTGGTTACATCAGATTTGCTAGAAACTATTAATGTATAATAAGACAAAATCACGAAATATAAATTATAATATGTTAAAATTTGCAGGAAGAAGAAGCTTTGAATATAGTCAAAGACGCGAAAGGTTTTATCATATCCAGGGAAAAAACAAAAGTTGACTTAAATAAATTTGTCACCACATCCTACACAGTTCTTTGTAGTCACACAAATGATCTTGAAACACTGGTGCTTTTAAGACCGACGTTACCAATAAAACAAACGCTTCCTAGACGTTTCTTAGACCTGACCAACGCTTTTTCTGATCTTCAGTGGTTACTAAAGTTACAAAACATGCTCAGAGAGAGTAGCAAGGTAATCCTGTATGCACAGAATAAACTCAGTGGAATTTTAGGTTTAATCACCTGTTTGAAAAAGGAATACGGCACAGATAACATATGTTGCGTTTTTACCATTGATAATGCACCCAAATTCGATCCAGAGCTAAATTTCTATAAAAGACAATTGAAGAAAAATCTTAGTATTAATATTTGGAAAGATGGGGCATGGGGAACTTATAGGTACCTCATCCTACCCCAACTAGAATTAGTTCAAAGTGAACACTGTTATGTTACGGCGGCCACCAGAGGTGATCTATCTACTATAAGTTGGACAGAAGGAAAATGTTTTCCAGAGGATATAGATGTTCCAGGAAACGAAGCAATTTATGTAAGTGCTTTCCGAAGATTCTAACCAACGTATCTTTAAACTACCAGCGATATAATTTATTCGCCATTAATTCTAGGTGTACTGTGCAGCGCTGAACTTCAGGGATTTCATAACTGCAACCGGAAGAATAACTCCAGATATAATATTAAAGAATAGGGTAACCCACGAATATTTACAAGGTCTTGAATTTGCAGGCAGGAATTCCAGGTTAGATGATGATTTTGTACAAAAATATGATTTCTAATTTATCTTTTTGTGACATTAGAGGCGAACGCATCGCAGGACTGTCTAGTTACGGCAGTTTAACGACAATAACACATTCTGATTATTATTATCCAATACCAGATCACTGGACTATGGAGGATGCGGCTACTGTGACCTTGGTTTATGGAGCGCTTATCCAGATATTTATCAGAGTAACTATTAACCTGCATAATCAACAAAAATATCTTAAGCATCGAATTTTACAGAATTCAAATCCAAAACCTGGAGAGTCTATTCTTATCCATTCCGGTACGACCAGTATAGGCCTAGCTGCCATCAACTTATCCCTCTACTTCGGTTTCGTGATTTTTGTCACCGTTGATACGTCGCAAAAACGTGATTTCATCAAAAAAACATATCCGCAAATGAAAGAAGAGCATATTGGCAGCTCGAAGGAAACTTCTTTTGAGAATATGATAGAAAAGCACACCAATGGTAGGGGAGTTGATTATGTTCTAAATTCCTTATCAGAGGAAAAATTGTTAGCATCAGCTCGATGCTTAGCTAAAGGAGGAAGTTTCTGCGAAATTGTAAGGTACGACTTGTTAAAAGATAACGCGTTTTCTTTATACCTTTTGGAAAAAGACGCCCGATTAGTTGGAATCTCATTTGACACGTTCTTGAATTCTCCCCACAGTAAGCTTAGACGAATTTGTTGACTGCACGGAATAGAAGTATGCATAAATGTTTTTTGTTTAGATGCCAAGTATATACTAGAACAGTTAACCAAACTCATAAACTGTGGAGCTATTAAGCCACTCCCAAGGAAAGTTTTCCCTTACAAGGAAATAAATAAAGCATTTAGATTTATGGGAACCGGAAAGAATATTGGAAAATTAGTAATGAAAGTAAGGGACGAAGAAGCAGATCGAATATGTCGAGTTAGCAAAGAATCGTGGGAGGCAACGCCTAAGTTGGTGCTTTCGATATCATAACCACTGATGATATTAACAATAACATTTTAGATTCCATTGTATTTCCGAAAAAAGTTATATAATATGTGGTGGATTTGGAGAATTTGGATTAGAATTAGCTGATTTGCTTGTTCTTAGAGGAGCTAAGAGATTAGTTTTAACGGGTAGATCTGGGCTATATAATGGATATCAGCATTATAGAATCGGGTAATATACATATAATTATACTACAAATTAAGAAAAACGTCTTCGCCGATTTTAGAATATGGAAAAGTTATGGCGTGAAAGTATTAACCAACACACTTGACGCAGCAAACGAAGAAGACTGCGTCAAATTATTGAACCTAGCCAACGAATTGGGTGCCATTGATGGAATATTTAACCTTGCAGCTGTTTTGAAAGATGCTTTATTCGAGAACCAAACTATAAAGGACTTCAAAGTACCTCTGGGATCAAAAGTGTACGCGACCACAAATTTGGATCGCATTAGCAGACAATTATGTCCACATTTGAGGTTACTACTTTAATACTGAATATTTTGCTGAATTTACAGAAACCTGATATTTAGGTAAAATGTATTAACTTCCGTCGGTGCAATGTAAAAATCTGTGATTTTCTTGACTTTTCCAACGTAATGAAATTTTTGAAGAATATAATCCCTGGAAACAATTCGATCATGACATCTCCTGTTCGCCGAACAAAGAAATCACGGAGTTTCACATTTCATCAACGGAAGTCAATATAATTAATTAGTGTAGTTGGCACGTGCTAACATTATTTGTCTGTCCAGATATTATAATATATTTGCAAGCGAGAATAACATATATGCATTCAAAAAGTGATTCGTTCCTGGCATAGGACCTTTTGACTCAAATCCTTACTGTGGTTGAAAAAATTAATTACGGATTTTCTTATATTTAGATACTTCGTTGTCTTCTCTTCGTCATCGTCCGGCCAAGGCAATGCAGGTCAAACCAATTATGGCATGGCAAACTCGGTTATGGAAAGAATTTGTGAAAAGAGGAAACGGGAGGGATATCCAGGACTAGCAATACAATGGGGAGCTATCGGGGAAATAGGTTTGGCAGCCAGGACACAGCGCAACGATAGCGAATTAGGATTAGGTGGGACTCTTCAACAAAGTGTATCTAGTTGTCTACAGGTATTAGATAAGTTGCTAAAACAAAAAGAAGCCGTAGTATCTAGCATGATACCAGCGGCTAAGAAACAAACTGATTATGCTGAAAATATGTTCGATGCTATTATAAACATTTTGGGTATGTAAATGATACGATCACAAAAAACAATACCTTTAACTGCTATTTTTATTACAGGAATAACTAATTTAAAGACCACTAACATGCAGTCCACTTTTCCGGAGCTAGGTATGGATTCTGCGATATCGATCAATATAAAACAAGTCCTGGAGTATCAGTATGGAGTACCTATAACAGCACAAGACATCAAATCTATGACCTTGTCTAAGTAGATATGGGGGTTCCAAAAATGATAAAAGTGTAATTCATACTTGTTGCAGACTTAAATGCCTTTCAGACACGGAAAATTCTAATGTATCCGTCCCTAACTAACAAGGAAGTTTTCCCAAGAACGTTCAATTGATTTTTTAAACATAGTCATGGAGTTCTTTGTGTAAATATTTATATCCTCTTGCGTCTGCTAAAATTTGCGTATAGTTTTTTAAGAAGATTCTATATAACATTCTTAACAATGGAATAGGAATAATATATACATTACCTTGTATTTTAATCCTCTTTTTTTTAAGTTTAAATAGCAATAATAACACTATTTATAATAATAGCAATGTACTTAGTTCTTTAGATTCAAATATAGGACACGCCAATACATATCGATCGCTTTGCTAAAGTGGAATATCTAACTGCGAGATTGAATTTTTTTTTATTTAGACGTGAGAAAGTCAAAAAGGGATTATTAGAATAAAGCGACTGATTTGGTGTTCTTATTTCTGAATAGCATTGTTAATTTCTGTATCTACAAAGCGATTTACTCCGAATAAAGGGTTAACCTACTTATTTATTGAAAAAGGGAATCAATGACGTTGTTTTGATTCAGCAGTTACCCATACAAATATTGTGCGTGTCCAATCGAATCACATTGTATATCGAGGTTGCGGGACAGATTTATTTATTGACACTATTTGTGGATGGATAATTTATGTTCTAAACACCAACGATTTTAATTTTAAAAATAACACAATTAGTTAAACACACTGTGGGAATGTGACGATACAGTGTTTTTCAAGAAAAAAAAGGTAATCTTAAATTCACCTAATCGAATTATTAACAGTTTCGCTGAGAATAGCACCCTCTAACATGCGTAATCAATGTGATTAATAGTACTAGAAACTTGAAATAAAATACACCATCTCAATATTATACCCAAAGATAAAATCGTGAAAAAAAAAATATAGAATTATATAGTCGTGGGCTTGAATACACTCTGAAGCCGTTCAAGTAGGCTGGGATACATTGTTATACATTGAGTAAAGATCCATCATCTACTCGATGGGTGATAGATCGTGATTGATAGATAAACAATATTTCGTGAACTTCATTAATGGATAGTGAAGTCTACATTACAAATATGTATGAATTAAAATCTTGAACTCTTGATTAAACATTACAAATTTGTTTTAATGAGATAAAATTGGAATTTCTCTACCACTCTCCAACTTTTTAAAACGCAATATTTTTTGCGTATCTATAGTGCTAGCAGAGTACAAGTACTTCGTCCACTATTTGCAGCGACTTCACTAACGACAACGCTCTATTTCGTAATTGTTCCAGTGCGTCATGTAAGCATTTATAGTAGCTATGAATACTTTGTAAATCTGTTTCAACAGAAGTGTTGCGTACAGTCACAACATATTCGTTGTAGATTTTTTCTTAGTTTAGTACCTTTAAATTTCTAACAAATTAAGATCTCGAACATGTGATTAGGTAACCCCTTATTCATAGAATTATAGCTTGGCATGACAATATTCAATTTCAAAGAATTATTTTAGGACGTTGGTAAAATCCTCAAATATATTTCAATTATAATTTAATAAGCCTTTCAAATATTCGTAATCTTGTCAATATAATATAATTTAGGTTTAAGAAATACTGTTCAATACAATTTAATTTACAAGTGTATTTAGTCAATGTAAATCTCTATTTCTCTATTGTATACCCTAGTTTCCTACCTGGAAATTTGATATTATGAGTAGAGTAACCTAAACTTGCGGACTCGCATAGGCGTCGGTATTACGGGTTAATATAAAAATACGAAAAATTCATAAATAAACTAAACCGGTAGAGAAGCAGGCATGTAGTGTCGACCTTGAATATAAATCATGTTAAACCGCGCTGGGAGAGATTTCGTTTTAGTACCGGTTGAGCTGTTGCAGAGATTAGTCGAACGGTCAAGGTTATCTACTTACCTGTCGCTTTTGAAAATATAGCTGGTGTTTTTTGTATGTTGTAGTATTATACCAAGCACATAATTAGTGTATCGTTTCATATAGAACTAATATTTACATACCTAAGAAAACAATGCCTCGTAATAAATTTGCTACTAATGTACATAAGTATGTGTCACTTTTCCCCCATTTAAAATATGACGATAGTGCAGTTTTTTGCTTAATATGCAATGTTCGTTTGGCTGCATTGGACAGAACTGATTGCCAGAGGCATGTCAATGGTATTAAGCATATGAGAAATGCAAGAACTGAAATACCTTATACACTATTCCTCATACATTTATTAATTATGTTTACCTCTTGTAATCTTCCGTTGTCGTTGGTGAGAAAAGCAGCTTTTAAAACGTTTTGACGACAATACGTTCCAAAGTACCCATTACCCTCACAAACACAATTACAGAATCATTTGCCGCGAATGAAAGAGATGCTAGAAAATGTGTATAAACGTGATTTGTGTTCCAAAAAAATATGGATTACCGTGGATGAGACGACCGATATAAAGAAAAACAGTATTGTGAATGTAATAGCTCGCGTTTTATCTAGCGAGAACACAGCATCTCGATATATGTTAGCTTGCAAACGTGTTCAACAATGTACCGCGGAAAATATTCAAAAAGTGATAATGAACGCTTTGAAAAAATTTAAAATTGCCCAAGATCAAGTTGTGATGATTGTGACAGATAGTGCAGCAACGATGTTAAGTGTTGGGCGATCCTTAAAACATATATTTCCTAACTTAATACATATAACCTATGTGCTGCATGCTTTGCATTTAGTTGGTGAAGTTGTTCGACAACATTACGGAAACGTTGATCGGATGATTGTAAGTACTAAAGCAGTGTTTCGTAAATCTCCTAAACGTTTAAAAGAATTTCGTAAATTTTGTCCAGGTATTCCAGAACCTATTTGATCCATTTTCAACAAATTCAATCAGTAATAATGCGATTTAATCGGAATGAATCCAAAGCAATTAGAGAAAGTCAAAGAGAATTTCAAATTCCTCACCTTTTAGAAGATTTAACAACAATATGTACCAATTATACAGTATTACTAGATGCCATCAGAAAACTACAATGTACTGAATTGTCATTGCAGGAATCATTAGACATAGTGGAGAGTGTAAAAAATAAATTACACACATTAAATGATACGCCAGGATTATGCGCTAGTCGAAAGTTGGCAGATGTTTTAAGGAAAAATCCCGATTTTAATACTTTAGAGGCCGTTTATAATAAGTGTACGAATAGTGAACTTTTAAGTGATTTTGAAAAACAGTTTCTATATGCAAATGTAACTTCCTTAGATGTGGAGAGATCGTTTTCTATGTATAAGAATATTTTTTCTTGTCGACGCACAAGGTTTAAAGAAGTAACTGTGGAAACATATGCAATGATGCAAGTTTACAGTAGTTCACATCCTGATGCCTCTAATTTGTTGAATAATTAGCAAGTAAGTTTATTTATGAATTTTTCGTATTCTTATATTAACCCGTAATACCGACGCCTATGCGAGTCCGCAAGTTTTGGTTACTCTAATTATGAGTTTTACCTCCATGTGTCATTAATAGTTTTATGACGGGTCGCTTAATCTGCGTCTATTCCCTTTTAGTTTATTTTATTACCTCGATTGTTAAAAGTAAACCAAATTTAGGGATTATCGATTTTAGTTTTGTTTGCATTTGGTGGAAATTGCCCAGTAATATTAGAATATTAAATTATAGGATAATTATCGTTAAGTACCTACTATATATAGAGGGAGACTAGAACTCCAAAGACATTGATGTAACGTTGTTCAGCGAGTAACATGCACCAACCTTGCAATGGATAGTACGCAATAAATTCTTGCACAGAACACAATCATTAGTTTTCAATCAAACAACCCTCGCCCTACATCAAACGGCTAAAGAAGCATAACCTTCAGGGCATACAAGAATACACTATCAAATGTGTTAATAAGAATAGCAGTGAAAGCAAGATCCGGGATTATAAGCAAGTGCCATTGCTTACTCCATCTTCGTTCTGCTAATCTAAACCAGCATCAGATTGCCTTCAAACCAGGAGGCGCGAACAAGAAGTATCTTGAAATTTTGACTGGCTCTCCTTAATAGCTGCAGCTTCGGCAGGATTGAATTGTAGAATAACAGCTTTTACTTTTTTGAAATATTCAGCATAATAAAAAGCTGCCTGCAACCAGGTTCCCTAACGTGTAAGAATCGACTGGCACGAATACCGGGACATTTAAAATCTAGGGAATGAATCAATTTTTCTGCTAATTTGGTTCTGACGCTTCGAAAACAAATAGTGTTTTTAAAGCAATTTCAAATACAATCCAAAATAAAATTTTAGATTCTATGGCTATTTGCAGAATAGAAATTTCAAGTCAAAATAATTTATTGTGTGAAGAGACTACAGATGTAACAAATTGGTGCCAGATGGTAATTATATTTAGATATATCGTTAATGGCAGAATTTATGAGTACTTTTTGGGACTTAAACGAATTAAGGATGGGCGGCGTTCAGACACACATTAAAAATAAATATCCTTGTGCACATTAGCTGCTATGCACACCAGTCCAGTGCCCGTTTTTTAATAATCTGCCAGCAATTTCGGCTTTTTTCAAAGATCATTGTAAGCCGAAGGTACGATTTTATCATATTTTTTTTTAAATCACGACCTCCTCGTCAAAAATCACGAACCGTCACTACCTCGAACTATCAAATACTTGAAGTAATCGGAAAGGTACGTACGAGAAATACAAGAAAAATTAAGAATTTGAATCAAATAATATCACGCTGAAGGTTTTTCTTGTAGATTAAGATTGCTGGTACTATCATTTCATGAAATGTGAATTAAATTCCAACTACCAAGATGCAATAAAAGTGTTACTAATTTAAACAAACAAACTTTTAACATGTTATTGGGCTAAAACGGTCCGCGAACGGGTAGTTTAAAACAGTATAATTGTAAGAAGACTCGTGCGATGTAACTACCTGATAGTTATGCCGCAGGCCCACAAGTTGGCGACCGTGAGAGCGCATAGCTATATATTACTCCAGAACAGAAACAAAACAATGCACTTCGAGAGCCAATGTTGCGGTTCACTCTATGCGATTCGTGTCAACGATAGCCAGGTCTTTATATTGTCTTTTCATTATAATACAAAAACATACAGACGCAGATTTATACAACACAAAAAACTGTTTATTTGGGTAGTGACAAATATTTCTTCAGTCAAATATAAACTTTCCAAGATGCGTTAATAGTCACACATTACGTTAGTTATTACTTTTACTTATGTTTTATTTTGGGGAGCATTTACATCAAATCCACAGAACGCTATAAATGTCTTTGCTCATCTTTTTCAAGTTCAAGAACTGTCCGTACATGAAATATTCTGTGGCCTCAGAAACTTAAATCTACCTTTACATCTGGATATAATGGATTTTCTAGTTTCTTCTTAAAGGATTGTGCAGGTATTTTATGTGAACCGCTAACAAATATCTTTAACCTAATTATTAGAACATATACATTTTTAAGCAATATAGAAAATTACTAAGGTTATTCCTGTTTTTAAAGAGAGAATTAAAACTGACACCCAGTACCCAAAATTATTGTCCAATTAACATAATCAATAACAGAGACCTGGATTTTTACACCTTATTGAATGTAAAGTGTTGTTTTTAACTGAACTTGGGTAATTTCGTGTGCCTGATTTCAAATCTACGTTTAGTTTTATAATATTAATAAAAAATACACAAAACATAACAAAAGGAACACGAACTACTCTTTGCTCTTCTTAGAAAATCATTCTCTTTTGCCCAAAGAGCTCCGTTTGAAGGCTTTTTTCTTGTACTCGGCCATCTCTCTTCAACATCTAGTGACAGTTCGCCATCATGTTAGTATCTCATCGTCCCTGATACCCTTTCTCGGTATCTTTAATATTCTGATGGAATGGCTCACCCTGCTGTTCACTGACATCACCAAAGTTAACAGGAAAATAGTCCAAATGTGCGTGTAAAAAGTGAATTGTATTGCTCATATTGCAACCTAACGCTTTAGGTGTGTCCAACATGTTATCCACAATGTCCACATAATTTGGATCTTTATTATTTCCCAAAAATTTCCTTACAACTTCCTTGATAGCTTTCCACGCATTTTTTCGGTGACTCATTACCACTTCAAATAGATCAGTTTTCATTAGAGTTCTAATTTGAAGATCAACGCCCTCTTTAATCTTCGCATCTAATAGATTAGGAAATTTCTGACAGAGGGATTGGAAACGTCGACCTGTTTTGTTCAACGCTTTAACAAATTGCTTCATTAGACCAAGCATGATATGGAGTGGAGGTACTAATACCTTTGCAGAATCAACTAGACTTTCACGTGACACATTCTTATTCCAAGGTGGTAAATGCTCTCTTGTTGGCTAATTTCTCTTTACCCAGTATTAGTCTCTAAATCTACTATCCCTCTCACGAGGAGCTCTTAAAGATGTTCGTAATTCGCTTTCAATTAGTTTTCTTTTCAACGAGTGGAAAGTCTCCAGTTAGCAGGTCTGTGTTCGAAAGCACCGAGCAAAATAACTAGATCAGCGACATTTTTACAATATACAAATGGTTCATACCGTTCAACATATTCGATAAATTCACCCTCGTGATTCGATACCAATAACGTGGTTCCTAGAACAAGCAGGTGTTTTTGTTTTAATCTAAATCCTAGTATTTCGGAGAGATCTTTGAAAATTCCTAAATCTCTTCTTCTTCTTGCGAAATCAGTTTAGGTACACTTTGATTTGAAGATGCAGGTTGAAACACATCAGTCTTCACACTGGCAAAAGTCATCTTCCTCATGATTGGTAACATTTTGTAACACTTTTGATGCCAAAAATACAGGGATATTAACACCATGGCGTACTAGTCTTATTGCCAACCCGATATTTGGATACACAATGTGTTTTAAAGTTCTTGTATTATGACCTTCAATGTAGCAAAGGCAAAAATAGTAATCGTCTGTATCATTGCCCTTCCACATCATCGGTATTCCAAAGGATAGAGCTCTCCTTGTTCCTTTAATTCAGTGCCTTAGATCATCTTCGAAAATCTTACAAATAACATGCGGTGACCAGGATTTGTTTTGATCTCCAATATGTCAGTAATAGTTCTCTTGTACTTGTTCATAATAAAATTACCACAAATGTAACAAAAATCATTAGGCTTATTTTTGCAACATTGAAGACATTCCTGCAACAAATTATTTTCACCAAGCAAGAGCTAAACCTATCATTTAAGTGCTACGCATTAAAATAAACGTAGACTACTCGAAGTTTTGAGTTATACAGGTATTTCTCCCAATTCAGGGATTCCTCGTCGCACGTTGGAATTTCCCGTTTTGTTTCCCCACCGGCATTACACCGAATAATATTGTAGTGGTGCTTTTCAAATAAAGGCAATTTTTAGTAAACACTAGCAAATTATTATTATGAACTTCAATACAACCTCGAATCCTATTTTATTTACCTACACAAATAATAAGGATGGAAGTATTTAAAGTGCTGAGTACTTTATTTGGACCCATACTGGACTGGGTTCCGCTAACCATATTTTGAAGACATGTGCTTCCACAAATAAAGCCTTGGGATTCATTATATAAGATCTTGTAAACAATTTAGCGCTTCTACTGTTCTAACGTATTTGTTCACAGTAAATAAATTGGTGTCCGCGTGCTTTGTGTGGTACCCATTTCTTTTCATTGAAAAAATAATGGAAAAATGTTTGAAATTAAATAAAACTATGATTGTATGCATACATTTATAGTAATCCGTCTGTATATTAAATGAAGACCTCATTAATCAGCTCGTGATTTAATATTAAAGCTACAAACCAAAATCGATTAATGTGAAGTGAAACATGTGAATATTCGAAATTCTAATATGTTATAGTAAGCATGATCCAGCAATAATCGCTTGACTTGAAATCAGAAAGTGTTCAATGGCATTTCTTGGATGAGTGTGGCAATTTATTGTAAAACTTAATACCGTGATAATGCAGTGAGAATTGGATGGCATTGACTTTGTGATACTGATAAGGAATTTCGAAATCACTATGATCTGCATAATGGCCATGTAAGTGCGAGCATTGCCTAAAACTATCTAAGTTTTCCGTAACATAAACTAGACATCTATAAATATATAAAGATGGAATGGTCAGCACATTTAGTTCTTTAAATAACGGCTTACAGTATTTCCTAGGCGAGACGAAGATATAGAAGGATCTGGAAACTAAATAGCCGGAGTAGTACGCTTGAACATAATAGCAGACTACATTTTTAATTTTTAAACGGTGTGGTGAGACGAGCAATAATATTCATTAAAGATTCTCTCTGTTATGCACAAACGCCTTTTAGCGCTTTTTTCAAACATTTATATTATTCGCGGAAAGCTATAGTTGTAATTAATATGCTGGCATAATTTCTTTGCTACATCAGGATAATAAGTTCTAGGAAGACCATGAACCAACATAACTCGTTTTCAATTGTGAATTCATGTTACGACCTTGGTGTGATTTAATACGGATCATAGGTTTTTTAAGACAATCAGCAAGTGCCTCTCTTTTTGTTTACTGCAGAAATAAGCTTTAGTGAAAGTATTTTATTTGAAATTTGTACCTTTTAAAAGATTTCAGGTGATATTCAACTGACAAGTTGCTGCAGATGTTTTCAAACTCTTTCAAGAAAGCATGATCTATACTTCAGTGTTGAATTTGAAATATTCGCCGCCATTTATCCTACTTTTAATAGAGACTCGTCATTTCAAAGATAGCAATAGTTTCTAAACTCGTGAAGGGAGTATTGTTTCCAATACCTATCAAAAAACTGAGATTGTGATGAACGAATATATTAATAAAATGGCTTATTTCTTAGTTGTTTTCTAGGAAGTAAAAAAATTTGTTCTATTTTGATTTGGTACAGCAAACTGAATGAAAAAAACTATGCGATTCTCGGATCCGGGTCCCACTATCCGATTCTCGAATCCGGATCCCCTGTCCGGTTCTCGGAACCGGATTCGTTATTACTTTGCAATATAGAAAGTACTTAATACAGAAAACATTGAATTTATGTTATATGGAGAAAAAGGGCAATAGTTTCCAAAATTCGTGCATTCAAAATAATACTGGGTTTCTATGCGAACAATTCAAAGTTACTCTGCATTACATAGGTGTTCAATAAATTTGGTGATTGTTACAGTTATATTGTTTGATAATTTCCCGACCTAGCAGGTATTTGCTCTGAAAATTTGTCAAAGAACGGGATAATGGATTCGAATGGATAGAGAATTCGATTTCGGATAACGGCTCCAGATCCAACTTATCGGATAACGGGTCCGGATGAGAGGTTTCGGATAGCGGATCCGGATCCGAGGCTTCGGATAGCGAATCTGGATCCGAGGTTTCGGATAGCAGATCCGGATCCGAGGCTTTGGCTAGCGGATCCGGATCCGAGGTTTCGGATAATGGATGCGGATCCGAGGTTTTGGATAATGGATCCGGATCCGAGGTTTCGGATAATGTATCCGGATAACATTAAGTTGCTTTGGTAAGTTTTATTTAGATACTTATTTTCAATAAAGTCATTACTATGAGTATATGAATTAGCTTACTTATGTACTATACAAATGCAAAAGTATTAAATAGGTATCTCAAGAAAACAGTAATTAAATCGGAAGTAAAATTGAAATACCGTAATAGTCCTCATAATCAGTCCTCATAATCAGTTACGAATAAGTACGAAATTTTATAGCAATACCAGCAATATTATTGTAAATTCTTAGGTATTTCCAGACTTTTGCTCATCACTGTATAAAGAAAAAAAATAGCAGCAATTAAACATTGTTAAATATGACAGAAAAGAAATAGAAGTGCTACAAAAATATAAAAATTACAAAATATCAGTACATGTTTTTTGCATTATTTGAAAGGCATCTGAGCAGAAACATGGCTCTTTTGAGGACAGGAATAATAAAATAAGTTTTGACTTTATTGAACAATTCTATTCAATTTTTCTAATTGTACTTCAATATTTAGGGCCACTTATACAGGATAGCTAAGTAAGAGCTGACTTATTAATAAGTGATCACAGCTATAACTATTGCAAGCCATGCAGTACAAAACAAATAAATTAAAATGTTATCCCATAATACTTCTTCGTGTTCTCTCATTTTATAAAGATTAGAGTAATGTACGAGGTAGGCGCCATAAATTCTCAGCCAGATATAGAAAAAATTAACTTGGTAATATATAATAATTTTTGTTTTTCAATACAATCTCCCCTAACTTCAACATATTTATTACAACGATCAACCAATAATTCTATACCCTTGTAAAAATAATCTAAAGTTTCTCCCTCAGAATGCTGTATTACAGCTGCTTGCAACTCGGTAGCGACCTTAAAACGACGTCTCCTAAGGTCTTTCTTTAAATGAGAAAATAAATAATAATCACTTGAAGCCATGTCTCGGCTATAAGGTGGATGTTCCAATTCTTGAAAGCCACGTTCGCGGATGGCAGCTTGTGAAATGGCGGCAATATGGACGGGTGCATCGTCGTGCAACAATCGAACACCTTTTGTCAATTTTGCTTGACGTTTTGCACGATTATTGTCCCTCAATTTATGCAGCAAAGATGCTCAATATGTGCTGTTGACAGCTAATACCATTTCATCAATAATTGAAATGTTTTGAGGCGTTATCAGTTCTATTGGTGCTCATCATCTTCTAGGGATTCTTGCTCCAAACGGAAACATTTTGCCCACTTTTTTACAGTGGAATATAGAGGAGATAAATCACCATAAACGCTATCTAAATGTTGTTTAATGTGATTAGGCGCAGGTGCCCTTCTTTTGTTAAAATTTAATGACCGCGCGGTACTCAATTTTTGTTACCTGAGACATTTTCATGCACTAGTCACGTTGTCTGGCTGGCTACAAAAAACTACTACTCTTCGAGCTGTAGTATATATAATGTAGGCGTCGTACATGTGTAACTATGACGCAACGGGGTTTGAACACGCTCGAACCTATATAAGTATGTCAGGCCGAGAATTTATGGTGCCTACCTCGTAATTATGTTGACAGTTTCCTATGTTGTCGCAAGTCAAGTATGTTAAAATACTGCATGGTATGTGATAGCTTATTTAAAATGTAAAAAAAAAAAAATATAGATGTGAGACCATAAATTAAGGTACGCAAATCGAAAATATTTAAGCGAAAGCCATTACATCGAATGATAAATAAACCAATATGTCAACAGAGTAGGTAATATACCTCTTCTAGATATGCAACAAATTAAAATACATCAATTCATTTAGAATTAATGAACTTATCGCTTAACATCCTGTATCCTTGTTGTAGTAATTCAATGAACGTTGTAATTCCTGCAAATAAAACACGCGTAACTAATTCAACTAATTATGTAATAGAAATAATCAACAATTACCGCTTTTTCCCCGTCGTTCTCTTTTTGCCTTGTAGTGCACGCTGAAAGCAAAAAGAACGACAAACGTTTATGGCCAGCTATAAATTATTACCTTGCTGGTGGCAGTTTTAATATCATTTTTGCTCTAATGATGTATGCAATTGATACAGGGTTCCCGCAATTTAAGTTTCGACTTAGTAAATTTGGGGTGAATTAGAAAATAGTGAGAACTATCCTATTTAATAAAAGAAACCAACATTGAAATACAGTGTACAAAATTAACAGGATATAAAATCACTGTGTATACTAAAAATGTATTGGAAAGGAAATAAGTTAATGATCCTACCAAAAACAGAGCATGCTGCCCAACCTCAACCTAAATAATGTTTTTGCTTTTCCGCTAATAATATGCTTACTGGCTACAAGTAGTAAGTACACGTATAGCGAAATATAAACATTTATTCATAATAAAGTAATACACTTTTTCGATAAGATAATGAACAATCCAATTACTACACCAAAATGCTTTAGAGTTGAATGGTTTAAATCTTTCATGTAAACCCCTTAATTTATACTACTACAAAATCATATGAATTAACAAGGTTGCACAACCAATTCTTTACTGCAAAATGTCTTAAAACTATTTAGGTTCTAAGTTTCACCAAACTTTATTAAATATTTACTAGTAATTAACTTACTGGTTATCTTATCTATGTTTTCAATACATACAATTAACAAATAAAACAAAACATAATGATACAGTAGGTAGAAAATAAAACTAAATCTAAATTATGTAGAAATTACTGTTTATGACGCAGATATTGTTTAACCGCACACCTAAATGATGCTGGTGGCAAACATTTCAAGACGCTGAAGACATAGTTAACAAATTTGTATATATTAGAAGTAAACGGTCTTTCAACAAAAGTAGTACTGCGAGTAGGAGGTGTTATAAGATTTTTGTTTCTGAGATTAATGTTATGGACATCTGGGCTAAATTTGAACTTGTTCCATAAATAAAAATGCTTTCTATAAAACAAGATCTTGTTATAAGGTGTGAGCCGCAAAATCTTTCTCATGAGTTGGCCATGAATGAGAATGATAGACATAGCAGTTATGTCTGAGCTTAATTCATCTTTATAGATTAATAAAAATTGAAGTTGAACTGTCATTCTTATTTCATAACCACAAGTGATAGGTAATTTTGTGATATTGTAAAATAATGGTTTTCGTATTTAACGAACAATAAAAACGATAGATGGTTGAAATTCATTTGGGAAATGGCAGAAAAATGGATGGTGTATGGATTTACAAGAAACGCATACGAAGATTTTCTAGAAGAATTTCCAAATTAAGCTACTCCATATGATCATTTCAGTAGATCTACACACCGTTTTGTAGAGTTGTTTAAGCACATAGGAAATGTCAATCGTAAAGAAGCCAGTGATAGACCAAAAGTCAGAAGTGAAGAAAATATTGAAGCGAGCAGGAACGCCCGCAGACTTCCGTGCGACACTTACAACAAGAACTAAATCTGTCTTACGGTACTTGTAGACATACTCTTAAAAATGATCTACATTTATTATTATTTTCATGAGTTGCTTGTAATCGATAAGGGATCGATTACAAGCAACTCATGCAATACTTCTTGCAGACATGCCCGTAAGACAAGATTTCTGTGGACGTTTAAAAACCATTTCAATAATGACAGGGTCATAGAAAAAATTATGTTTACTGACGAATCATGGTTTCATCTCTCTGGCTATGTCAACTCTCAAAACATAATAATATGGAGTACAGACAATCCAAATTTTTTATCAAAAGACCATTACATTCACAAAAAAATTGGTGTTTGGGCAGCTGTTAGTCAGAGAAGGATTATTGAACCCATATTTTTCGAAGGTACATAGGTTAAAAATATTAAATTTCTAAAATGTATTAACCCTATAGTACCAGCATATTCTGATTTTTTATGTAATAATTGAAATCTCATAAAATTTTCTCAACTTTTAGGAATACTAATGGAAATTTGAACACCATTTGTAAATATGTTACATGATGACGAGCTACAGGAAGGTCATTTTCAAAGATGGAGCTCATATACATACTACCAATGAAAACGTAGCTTTTCTAAGGGAATTCTTTGAAGATCGTACAATTAGTTTAAATACAGAGATGATATGTCCACCACGGTCTTGCGATCTGACACCATGTGATTTCTTTTTATGGCCATACTTAAAAAATTCAATTTTTAAAATCCCCGTTGTTGATCTTCATGATTTACAACAAAGGATTACAAACAAGATCGAAAAGATTAATAATACACCTTGGATTCTTCGAAATGCTATTGATTCAGCCAAAAAAAGGATTGTGCTCTGTAGAGAAATAGGTGGTAGACACATACAACAACTTATTTAATAAATATTTTTCTCCAGCAAAGATCTTTTTTTTATTATTATTGGTATAGATATAGTTTTAAAGCATTTAATACATATCCTAACCTACATTCTATCTGCCAGGGAATGACATTAGTTCAAATCAGGTGTTGATTTAAAATTAATATAGTTAAGACTTGAGTGATTTATCTCATGGCCAACTGAGGAGAACTATTTATTGGTTGACACGTTGCGAATTGAAATTGGAAAACAGTATACGGCTTTGCGTGTTAAGCCGTTCCAAGTCTGTGAGTTTGTAAGAGATTCTATCATATTTCTGAATGTTAAAGATGTAGTGCGTGTACATTTTGTAATCTAGCAATTGAGCTTTTATCTAAGCAGGGACTAAATACAGGGAGAGAGTAACAAAACGAAAATAACACAAAACTCTCACAAAGCATGCTTTTTGTTCAAATGCCAAAAATGTCTTTGTATGGTTACAACAGCTTCAAGGCGCTGTGAACAATACTAGTAGATTTCGCTACATGTTGTCTGTACCTAAATGAGTTGTCCACAGCCAGTTCAACATTTTTTTTTGCCTCAGTAAATAAAGAAAATGTACAACCGTTAGTAGAAATACTCACAATATCTTCAACTCTACCTATATCACTCGATCTGCCGAAAAGCATAGCTGCGGTTTTAGAAGGTTTCATATCCAAAATGAAAACAGACCACTAAGCAAAACAGCATTTGTTAATGTAGTCTACAACTTTCGCATACAGCGCTATTATTCGCTAAAAGAAATCACAACCATTCACTAAAAGTGTACTAGACGAAGGTACTTTCAAGTCACTGTATTCAAAATAGAATAAGCACATCTTCTCAGACTTTTACCTATGATGGCCATTGATATTGAAGTTCAAAGTACTTAAGATTTAACACCTGTCGTAATAAAAAAATAAATAGTCTTCTTAGTTTCAACTAAAATCTCACTTAATGTTAGAAGTTGTAGAAACAACCAATGTTTACAAAATAATTTTCACAGACGACACCATAGCACAAACATGTTTTCGAAATGTTATCAATCAAATTAACCATATTTCAAATACCCGATTGATTTTATAATTTCTGAAACATCCCACGGGGTTGTCTTTATAACGAAACACATCATCCTCTGTCAGCCTTTACAAGTGTATAATCCGTAGTAAATGCAATCGAAAGGAAAAATATTAAGCAACGGAACGTGCAGCTTCCGTAACAGTGAAAGTATTTTTTGCAGGTGTCGGCTAATAAAATAATCAGCCACATGGCACAAGGCACTTGCTAAAGTTATTAGGCCGTGAAAGTTACTACTTCGTACCATCCGACTCGTACGAGATGAAACTGTATTTTTGAAGAAAAACGTAGGAGTAAATATACATGTAACTGCTTTTAAGAAGATGTTTTGACATTGACAAACATCTGTTCTTTTCAATTGGTTTGTACAAATACATGTATAAGTAGAGGGATTTTGTTCGTTCGCTGCCTGGAGAAATTCTCAGAAGGTAAGGGGGCCGACTACAATTCTAGTAACACCAGGTGACATTGGATTATTTGCATGAGAGGTAGCAGATAACCACTGTATTCATAGAGCGTCCTAATATGTACTTTTACTTTAAAATAACTTATTTTTAGTCTGTTTCATGATGTGACAGCTTCGGAAAAGAGAAGCTTACATACCAAAAATCTTAATGTACGAATAATAGGTACCTTGAGAAATTCTTAACAAAACTGAAACCTCAGTTTTTGTATCAACATAAAAGCTGTGAGCGATATGGATTTTTGTTTATTTTCTTGATAATTTGGATTAGGAAGATGTGACAAGAGGTCTACTCGAGATTCCTTAAATCTAATGAGTAGAGCCCGGTAACAGGGAGCCGTGCCATAGCCGTACCTGCCTAGTATACAAAAACAATAGTAAGAAAATAGAAAAAAAATAACAGAACTAATACATAATTATAATATGTGAAAAGTAGTGAAACACTCACCCTTTTAAGCAGCCTTGGCTACGGAACAGTAAAACTAGAAGCACCATTATCAGTATTAACATCATAGGGATAAGAGTGGCAAAAAGTTGACACCATTAGATGTGTTTCCACAGTTGTCTCGGTGAGCGATGTTCGCCGTGGTGAGAAAATGAGTTTATATTTTGAAAAAGAGCGTTCAACATCTACCGACGTTATACATGCATGATTAAAATACTCTTTGTACTTAGTCAGTGGATTATTCGATACACCATCACCAATTTGTTTTAGTGTGCTAAAATCGGGATCTTTCTGTAACACACTCTCGAACTTTTCTAAAACGCGATTATATTTTGCGTCATGTATAGTCAGTAGCTGTGTATGCACTCCGTCTATAATTTGCAGAGACTCCATAATGATAACGATCTATTTTGTAATTGGTGTATTGCGCAGTTAATCCTTTATAATAGCTACGAATATTTTTTAAATCTGTTTCAACGGAAATATCTTGAAATTTCGACTGGCTCTCCTTAATAGCTGCGGCCTCGGCAGGATTGAATTGTGCAACAACAGCTTTTACTATTTTGAAATGTTCAGCACAATTAAAAGCTGCCTACAACCATGTTCCCCAACGTGTAAGAATTGGCTACGGTGGTTGACGAATACCAGGACACTGTGTGAAATGATCGTAGGCGTTATATTAATGCATCTACCTCGGGAGAGCATTGTCGAATGGTTTCTGCCACAAGATGTAAAGCATGCACTTTACACGTAACATGTAAACACTTGCAACCATGTTCAAGAAGAGAACGGCCTACCGAAGGCATTATCGCTGCGCCATCGCTCATAAACATCAACATTTTATCTTTTGAAATTTGAAATTTTTCCAACATACTAAGTACAACCTTCGTAATTGCTGCAGCAGTACGCTCTTGTAGTCTTCGGCTAGCTAGTAACAGTGGTAGTGTAGGTTTACTAGGGTATAGTATGCGTACCATAATATTTACAATTGAATTTTTTTACAGTCTGTTGTCTCGTCAGCACATAACCAAAGAATCTGTTTTTTCAATATGCGTTTCATTTTCTTTTCCACGTCATCGCGTACAAATGCACATGCTTACGTGCCGTTTTCTCCGTTGGCAACCGCAACTCGGGATTGTATTTGTCCCAAAAGTTCTTAAACGGTTGTTTATCGAGTAAGCCTAGTGGCAAATTACAGTTTATCAACATAAGAATTACATAAAAAAAATGCACTTCTCGGTGGCATGCTCAATTTTCGTTTTCTATGCTGCGCGGAATTTACGTGTCTTGTACAGTTCCACTTCTTATTTGACATCAAATGTATTTTGCACACTTTACAAACTATCTTACTCCCGTTGTAAAACAAATCGGGAAAGTCAGAAATAAACTTATTTGCTATATCTTGAAAGGGTCGTTTTTTAGCCTTCGACATGTTCACTAAAAACTACAATTAATAACTGCGACTTTATCAATAAAATTAAAACGCACTACACTAAATAATAACTACGTCTATATCAATAAAATCAACACGCCCTATCCGCTATCCAATGCTAAACTGAACTGACAATGAGTGATGATGATTTATCGTGTCGTAGCATAATCGACCAGCCCTCCCCGCCCACCTAACCACAGTCACACCGCCGCTGCGATTGCTCTCCAGTTACCGGGCTCTACTAATGAGGTACTTCACGGAAACGATTTTAAGATGCGGTATCGGTTTTCCAACGATCACGCACAATATTTACTCATAACTTGAGTAAATTATGGTTAATTAATTAAGTATAGGAAAAAAATAATTTCACTATTCGCTCGCTGATTTTCTATTTTCTTCTCTACGAAGTTTTTCATTATGTGTAATATTCCATATTCTGTTTTCAGGAGAATATTTTCAACAATTCTAATAAGTGTAATACTTCAGTTTTAGTATGGAATATCATTGTACTCAGAAAACAATGGAGAATTCATTTTTGTAAGAAAAATAGGAATACGATTCAAAGAAAAAGAGGTCATAGCTATATAACAGGAATTTTGAATATTATGCGTTACTTTATCGACACACTGTATATAAACTGCACCGCCGGCCAAGTTGTACCGTAGCACTATTTCAAATCTGGTAGTAAGAAATTATTATTTATGGCCAATATCGCAAAATGCTGGGTTTTAACGAGATTTACTTAAAATAATTTAAATATAAAAGATATATGTATACATACGAGGTAGGCGCCATAAATTCTCGGCCTGACAGGCTTATACAGGTTCTAAGGTATTCAAACACCGTTGCGTTATAGTTGCACATGTTGCTAGGCCTACACTATATATATTGCGGCTCGAAGAGTAGTAGTTTTTAGGAGCCAGCCAGACAAACTGACTAATGCATGAAAATGTCTCAGATAACGAAAAATGAGTACCGCGCGATCATTACATTTTTAATAAAAGAAGGACATATGCCTAATCACATTAAACAATATTTAGATGGCGTTTACTATGATTTATCTCCTTCATATTTGACTATAAAAAAGTGGGCAAAATGTTTCTGTTTGGGGCAAGAATCGCTTGATGATGATGAGCCATCATGATCGGCCAATTGAACTGATAACGCCTCAAAACATTTCAATTTTTGAAGAAAGCAGATCGCCGTTTGAAAGTAAACGAACTAGGAGTGACATCTAACATTTCTTAAAGAAGTATTCGCCGAATTCTCTATAACCATTGGGTATGGATAAGATTAGTGCCAGATGTGTATCGTATCTTCTTTCTGCTCTGTGAACGTCAGGTCGAATGTGTGCGCTCGTTTTTAAACATGGGTGGAGACGACCCGAAACCGATTTGGAGTCCATTGTCACACAAATGATTTGAAATTAGGGGAGATTATATTGAAAAATAAGAATTGTTATATTTTATCAGCGCCTACTTCGTATGTATCGCGGAGGATATTTCAGATAATACAAACTGCAAAATATTAAAGCAGTATGGTCGGATAAATCGAAATCATTCACGCAAAACTCAACAAATAATAATACTAAAATAATAATAATTTATGCCTTCACATCCCCCAACAGCTCGAGCCCAGGACCTCAATAAAATTAGATGATGGAGACTTATTAAATTTTACTGAATGCTCCCCCGTATGACTAGCGAATATATGTCTATGTGTTATTATAGCTTGTATAAGTCACTATTTTCGCGGATTTTGGTATTTGTACCCGTTAAAAAAAATATTACCCAAATAACAACAAGAAAAAAAAGAATAAGCTGCAAACACGAAACACCAACAACGACAAATCCCAGAAATAAATTAAAATGAACTAAATGAAGCGATCGCAACGTTAAAGCAAGGAAAAGCGCCAGGAATAGACGGCATCACCCCAGAAATGTTAAAGTACATAGATGATACAGCAAAAGAAGCTTCTAGAAATATAGTAAATGAAATTCTGAAAACAAAGATTATACAAAAAAGGGACGTCAGAAACTGACACAACTATAGAGGATTAACCTCAATGAGCATAGCTGCAAAGATACTTGCCAGAATAGTAGAATAGAATAAATATATTTATTTAATAAACACACAACCAGTGTATATAAATTGTCATGAAAACAAATACAAAATTCTAACATAATTTAAACTTAAAAAAACATCTTATTAACAAAATAATTCCACCAAAACCAAAAATAAAAATAACTAATAAGTGGAAAAAAAATCAACAGGATGCTGAAACTAAAGTAATTTCAAATAAACTGGATAAAAAACTGGAATCGAATTCTTGAATAGAATAAAATGTATGTAGAAAGAAGAGTAAAGGAATAATTGGGTACGAAATTAGAAGACACTCAATATGGTTTCAGGAAAGCAAAGGGTATACAGGACCAGCAAGTTAAAACTTGCTGGAAACATATCAGTCGTGATAGACTATCTTCTAAAAATATTTGTGTATATGCAGGTTTTTTGGTTTCTTCATCTAAAAATCAACCTATGTAATTTGGATTATTATCAGATTTTAAGGTATTTATAGTTTTGTCCTCAATTGCCTAAATGAAAATACATCTATTTTCTTCAATAAATCCGAAATGAAAATACATTTTAGCATAAATTTTTACAAGAATCAACTGCAAGCTTGGCTCCACCTAGACATGGTATCAGAAAGCCTTCGAAATATACAGGATATTCAATATTGAACACCAAAATGTGTACATACAAGTGATTTCAGGTGTTAGTATTATTCGGTTACCATTACCATAGTAAACAAAAGGCACTAACGTCGACCTAAACTATTAATTCAAAACTTTGAACCCAAGCAGTTACTTAAAGTCAAAGACGAGTCTCGCATTTGTCGTGCAATTACATGCAGTAAAAACACCATGATAGAAAACTGGACCAACAACTCTGTTGCCCATCAATCCGCACCGCACATTTAATGAAAATATGCTGATTTTTTTTTGTTGCACATACTTGAACTGTAAAAATTGGATTAACATCACCATAATGCTTTTACACATATAGTCCCTGGCCATCGAATTAGGACCACTTAAAAATATTATGATTTTGGAGTATAATAAAAAAAAACCGTTGATAATGTTGGCAATATTAATATTTAATTACAAGTAAGCATCATTCGAACATATATTTACTAATATTTGCTTGTTCCTCCTCTGTGTTTTATTATTTCCTCAATCCTTTTTAGCATATTGCCAATGCAGTTTTTTATTGTTTTAGTCCCTATTATGCCATACATCTTCAATATGTTGTTCCTTTGTAGTTGAGTCTCGTATACTTACGATGTTTTTCAAGATCCCACACATTTTCAATTGGGTTTATGTCTGGTGAATTGCCTGACCAAGGTAATACACGCAGATTTTTAGATTCAAGGCACCGCATTATACTTTTTGCCTTATGACACGGCGCATTGTCTTACATGAAAGTATATGGTCCTTGACTCGGATTCAATGAACCAATGTTATTAATGGTATTAAATAGTTTTGTAAAACTTTTTTATATTGTTTTTGTTCCATTGTTCCGTTAACGAAATATAGTGGTCCCGAACCTTCTCTCGTAATACACAATAAAACCATTAGAGATGGGGGGTGTTCAATAGATTTGATTGTACATGCTTCTTTATAATGCTCTGAAAGACGTCGACGAACAGATTGGCTTCTCTCCGATAGGACTTTTAGCCGTGATTCGTTGCTATAAGTAATCTAGGAATAAGTAAGTAGAGAACCATTAAGCGAACTATGAGGATGAATTTGACCAAAAATACAGATGATAAATGAAACTTACCTTTCCCCAATCTTCAACGGTATATTTTTTGTATTCTTTAGCCCATTGAAATTGTGTTACTTGTATTTTAGATGTTAGTCTTGGCTTCTTTGCCGGACGTCTATGGACTGTTCGGGCTAATTAATACTTGTACACCTTCTCCACTAAGAAGTTTATGAACACATTTAGTGGATAAAAAACGATGTTCTGTAGCCGCTTTTGCTATGTAATTGAAAATGTGTGGAATGTCTTGAAGAACGTAAGTACACGAAACTCAACTACAAAGGAAGAATTACAATAACATATTGAAGATGTATGGCATAATAGCGACGGAATTAAAAAAAAAACAATAAAAAGCTGCATTGGCAATACGCCAAAAAGGATTGAGAAAATAATAAAACACAGAAGAGGAACAAGCAAATATTAGTAAATATATGTTCAAATTATACTTATTTGCATGTCATATGTAATTAAATAATAATATTGCCAACATTACCAACTGTTTTTTTTAATTTTACCCTAAAATCATTATATTTTTAAGTGGTCCTAATTCGTTGGCCAGGGACTGTACCTGAATGAGACAAGTTAGACTCATCAGACCATATAATTTATTTAAAGTTATATGGACGTTCACTACAAAAATTTATCACCCAATTACAGAAAACTAATCTCCTTTCTACAGCGTCGGGAAGTAAAGTCTGAACTCTGTGGTTTTATACGGATGCAATTTGTGTGTGAACTGTACCCTTTTTCAAATCTAATTCTGTGGTATAACTTCGTATGGATTTTTCTGGATAGGTTTCAAAAGAGCTAACACGTTCGCTTCCGTTTCTTCATCTATTACAAAATCCTTTTTCCTTCTTCGTATCTCAAATGTATCTTCGTTACTTCAAAATTTTCTACATAATCTTAGAAAATAAAACTGATTAGGCGTTTGACGACGAAGCGCATTTCTTGCATTTTTTCTACAAATGAGATGTAGTGCTTTCTGAATGCGTAAATGACATTTCTTTATAAGGAGGAATAAATGATTATTTCAAATTATTAGACTTTGTAACTTTGTAGCAATAAGTTGTTTAAAACAACAGATATCTAAAAAAAAATATGCTACCGAGGAAACAGCAAGTGTTTTATACTATTCCAGTATTAAGTGGTAACTTTGATCATTATTGTTAATAAATATTAGAGAAATTTGATCCCTTGGGTTTAATTTTCTCATTTGTTTATTTTTAAGTTAAGGATAGTTATTTATGTATTTGACATTTTTTGTTGAACATCTTATCTTCTTTCTAAATGCATAAAAATATACAGGGAGTTCAATTTGAAAAAATACTATCTTATTGAATATTTCTAAAACATGACATTCAATTGTTTTTCTTTACTTTACCATCGCAATCAGGAGGAAAAATACTACAACTTTGCCAATTTAATCAAACTCGTATCTCCAGAAATAACGAAGATAACAATAGTGCACCGATAACTTTGGACAAGGGTATATGAATAGGTGAATAACAACTAACAATCTTTAATATCCATTAACTCCCACTAGAAGATGGTGAATTGCAAATACAGGCAATTCTTAGAAAGGTCTCATGAAATAGAAAATTAAATTTAATTATAGACGATTTAATTAGAAACTTACCAGCGTTCATATGCTCGTGGGTGGTTCCTTACAACACTTGGAACGGTAATTTCCACTACGGGCTTCATATAATTAGCCAATCCATTGCAACTATTCTCGGAATAACCCCTTAATTTAAAAAAGCTGCGGATGGTAGGTCTATAATCTGAAGCTCACAAACGTACTATCAAAATAATGAGTCACCCATCCTCGATTGTTAAAATTCATCTTTGAATCGGTGGTCTACCTTAAGAGAATTAAATAAATAAGGTCAGTTTTTCTTGTCGGTTCTCATTACTGAATGTACGAGCAAGGCCAACCGCCGGCTCTCAAAAAGGGTAATTTAATTATTGTATAATTATAACCTGTTACAGGCATAGTACTGCCATATATACCCTCCGTTATATTCACTCACGCAAAGGAACGAGTTATGTAAAATTATATTACGTTAGTCCACTTAACGTTATTACAGTTGTAACCATATTTTTACAACAGTTCTAACTAACAGGACCGCTAACTGATTAATACGACGTTTTTATAGTACCGGATTTGAATAATAAATGTATGTCTAAGTCGGTTTCCTTGCGCGAAAGTATCTTTTTTCCAAAGTCCTAATTACGCTGACCTAGAGACTGAAACAATAGTAATTAGCCATGTTTATATATATAGATGTAAGGAACTAAATCGTTTCTTATATGGTATAGCTATATATTAAGTGCGTTGCTATGGACATACGTGCTGAATATGGCTTTAGTAACATTGTGGATTAAATCTAATTTGTAGCTAAGTATACTTCATGATAAAACATGGGTATATAAAAAATGTAAAGTATACCACTGACAGCGGCTGTCAGTAATGAATATGGAGCTATGTTAAATGTAGCAAGAATTTTCTCTATATCGTCAATAAAACGAGTTTTTTATTCAATTTTTTTCAATTTTGCATTTCTATGCCAAAAAATGTATTATTGTATTTTTTAAGCTTGTGTGATATGAACCAACATTAACATAGAATAAAATTATATTACATTGACGTTGTTTAAATTCAAAAATTTGTCATTGCAATTTATTTTTTTTTGTATTTAAGAACAACGGGTGTTTTTTTTGCTTATATAGAACTTATGGAAAAGTTAACTGTCAAACGAGCTCTCATGCTGCGTTCAATTATTGACATTTATGATCGATATACTCTGGAAAATCATCATGAATAGACTCATGCTTGGACAACACTATCAAATTATTCAAATTTATTTTGAAAATCATCGATTCGCGCAACTTACACAACCTCGTGATTTTTATGACTCACATAATCGTCTTTCTGAGCAACCCATCCGTCGAACTGCGGATAGATTTCGAACCACATACTCTCTGCATGATACAATAACACCAACACGTCGAAGGGATGTGCGTACTGAAGAGAACATCGTTGCTGTAAATGAAAGTGCGGAAGAAGATCCCAATTTATCCATTCGTTGTCGGTCACAGTCATTAGGGCTCCATCCGTCCTCTACGTGGAAAATTTTGCGTAAAGATCTTGGTCTACATCCGTATGAGATGCAGCTGGTACAGCAATTAAAGCCACAAAATTATCATCTGCATTGTTTTTTCGTCGATTGGGCTCAAGAGCAGTTGGAAACTGCCTCTTTGTTTTATCGCAAAATCATGTTCAGCGATGAGACTCCCTTTTGGCTTAACGTGTTTGTGAATAAGCACAACTGCCGCATATGGAGAGGGGGCAATCCACAAGAGACCCTAAAACTCCATTACATCCAGAGAAATGTACTGTTTGATGTGGTTTGCACACCGGTGGCATTATTGGCTCTTATTTCTTACAAGATGAGCCGGAGCTCGCGTTACCGTCAATGGCGATCGTTACCACACCATGATTGATGATTTTTCGTTTGAAAATATGGAGGACGAGATGTGGTCAAAACAAGATGGTGCTACGTACCATACAGCGACGACAACCACCGACTTATTGAAATCAAAATTTGACGATAAGTTAATTTCGAAGAATGGACCTATCAATTTCGATTTCTTCCTGTGAGGCTACGTGAAATCACTGGCTTATGCCAACAGGCCAGCAACAATTAACGCCTTGGAAGCCAACATTGTTCGTGTTATTCGTAACGTACTGCCAGCAGTGCTCGAAAGAGTGACCCAAAAGTGGGCGCCCACAATACGCTTGGTCAAGAACAGCCGCGGTGGCCATATGCCCGAAATCATTTTCAAATGTTAATGCCATGAATAAATCTTTTTCGAATTATACCAAAAATTTGATTAGATTTAAATTTTTCATTTTTTATAACTTTAAGTTCTATCGGGCTTAAAAAAACACCCATTACATACAGAAAATGGGCGATATTGAATGTAATAATATAAATTGTACTCCACCTGAGCTTGATAATTTATTACTAAGTAAATCACGTGAAGTTTATGAAAAAATAAACATTTCTATAAGTGTTGTAGTACACAGAATAATGTTGAAAAACTATCTGGAAATATTTTATTCGCATATTTTCAAATACAAAGCAAAACAAAGAAATCTTCTACTTTATGGTCGCTGTACTTCATATGTTCATCTCTTAATATTTACAGGAATGTAGGCATACTAAAATTATGTGGTTATCATTAGAATTAAAATATTTTATTTTTGTATTTCATAAGAGGAAGAGGAAGACAAAGGAAGACATGGATGGGGAGAATAAACGAGATAAGTGTGATAAGAGGGAAAAATCAGTACAGGACATGAGAGGACTGGCCAGAGATAGGAAAGATTGAAAGAAATGGATGAGAGAAAACATCAGCAAACCCGACACCCTTAGAGCACCAGGGTCTTGAGAAAGAAGAAGAAGAAGTATTTCATAATATTTATTAATCAATTCACTAATTGTAGAATTAGTTGTTCGACTTGGAAGCTTCGCGAAGTGTTAACATTTTAAATGAAAATCACTATTTGGAGTGCAGTAAAAATGTTCCCCACGACAAATTAGAAACGCTACAGAAGTAATATTAGTACTGAGCAATCGCAAAATGAATTTGTTTAGCATTCTTTCCACAGAAAAACACTTATTGCTTACAAAAATTGCTACAACTCCAAGTAGTAAAAGGAGTATAGGCGAACTTAGGCATATTAAAAGCCACATTAGAAATTCTATGAAAAATGACCGATTATTGAATTTAGGTGTATTGTCCATAAAAAAGAATTATTAGGTGAAATGTCTAATGATCACACATTTAAAAAAACGTCTTTGATAAGATGAAAAAGTACCATTATAAGCAGAGAGCACTTTTATATTACATTATAATCTTTAGTTTCCCCAAACATAAATTACACGCTTCGCCATTGAAAACAATTAAATTAACATGGTACAACGGTTGATAAATGTATAAATACTTAATTCAGATTTAATGCTGGCTGCGCCATTTGTGTTTGATTAGCTTAGCTTCTTATCAATACATTTTCCAATTCATTTAATATTGTTATTTATCATCTATCATCTTTTGGGTCATTATTTATTGTTATTTCTTTTTTTGTGATAATTCTGGTTCGTTATGATTTTGGCAGTTTCCGACTTTCTAGTCGTAAGTAGGGAGTACATGTTGGGACGTTGAACGTACTTGGTCGGCTTGCTAGAAGCTTCCTTTAAAATTATTGGAATTTGTGATTTTTTTAGTATATTTGGTTACTGTTAAGTGCAGGATTTGTGGCCTCTGCAATATTGTAATAGAGTACATCAGGATTTACCTGGATCTTACCCAACAAACGTTGGATCTACCTATACACAGTAGCGTCCACGCTTCTTTGCCTACTTCCAACTTAGGTATATGACTTGTAGCTTCCTTTTCTTTCATTAGGTTCTTATTTTTCCTTTATTCTTCTCTTTTAGGCAACTACTACTTGTTAGTTTGTATTGGGTGACTAGTATTTCATAACTAGTAATTGACGATTTGTATTGGATAACTCTTAGGCCTTTGTGTTGAATCAATTTTACACTTGATATAGTACCAGCATACAACAGTTACCAGGAAATCCTGTTCGGAACCTGCACCACACCTCAGGATATCAATCCATATGAAGATTGACGTTAAACCCTTGATTTATTTTTGTTCTATTCCATAAAATGTATATGTATATATAATTTAATTTTTGACTTGATAAATCTAACATTTTAAATTACATTAATATTTTATTTCTTTTAAACACCTTGAAATTGCATTTATATATTTACTACGATAATATTTTTATCTAGTTATGTACATATTACTGTAAAGAACGTTTGGGCCAAAGATTTCTAATAATTCAACGACATTTGTATTTATAAGGTTTTTTATCCTAATTCAGTTAAGCTGGATTATTATTTAAATTACATAAACATATAAATTTATCAGTAGCTTGCATTTTGGACTTTCTCTCTGTCTCTATGTATATATACTAGGGTACGTAAGGATTCATTTATAAGCGCGAGTCCCATGCATATCATGAATAATGTTGCCGCTTGTTCTTGATTCGCTTTGCGTGCTCCTCACCTTATGCTTTCATAGCGCGCAAACGTTGTAAGACTGTCTACACATTTTAGTGGTTCACTTTACTACGGAACGTACGAACGCGGTATATGTACATATCAATAGTAAAATCTTGTTTAATATATGCAAATATTCGGATTTTGGGGATTGTTTGTGTGCAGGTTGGTACCCTGCACCCTTATTTATCACCCATTTTCCCGGTTTTAACTATTTGGGCGTTTTTTTTTTTTTTAATAAAACCGTGGTGGCGCCTCTTTCTTTACAAATTATTTTAAACTTTTGAAGATTTACTACTTCCTTTTTCCCCACCCCAACCTCCGCTGGACTACTGGGACGCCCAAAAAGTCTTTCCTGAGGTAGGCGGCAAGCGTATATGTAGGTTTATCGGATAAGCGCGCCATAAATTTAATCTATTATGCAATTATTTGGGCCTCACTTATTAGAACGTTGCAATGGCTACTGAATTCTTCAAACCCAAGTGTAATTCAAAATATGCGTGGAACCAATTGACAGTTGGAAGTTTTGAGAATGCATTTGTGAAGTGATCCTGTCAGACTGTATATCTGTTTGGTTTTTCTTGTACTGATTATTATAATAAACTTGTTTAAACAATAATTTGGTGTTTTTCTTATTTTAAAAGTTCTATTCATCTTTTCTTAATGTTCAATTTAGTATAAAAAAGTATGCAGTAACAAAAATTCGCATTTCACCCATAGCAATACTGATATTGTCAATCACAAGTTCCTTATTTAGTTATAAGCGCTGTATTTTATTTCTATAAATGCCGTTGGTTATCTCTACTATCACATTCGTAACCTAAAAATCGCATGCAAATATCGCCAAAATGTTCATCATACAACGCAATAACTCCCGGTATCAACTAAAAGAATATCAACCCTATTACCTTACAAATTATATATTTAAAAGTTCAAATTAAAGCTCGAAGACGCCACAGCAAACCGACGTTCCTCCTTATTTCAGACCACGATGAAAACAAAAAGAACGCGGTCATAGGAGATGAATGAGAAGTCGCCCAACCTGTAGAAGGCCAAGAAGGCGACCAGCGTATTGGCCGATGGGATTTTACAGATAAAGAACTGAGATTAAAATCTTGGTCAGGTACTATTAAGGGACTGGCAAGAACTGCACACAATAGTAACACGATACCTCGCCTGTTACGTTGCATTATGTCATTGTGTATTTATTTTAGTGGCCGTTCTAGTTGACTCGGCGAGTTCTCTGTTCCATTTCTAATTGTCTTACGACAGATTTACAGCGGTAATCTAGAATTAATTGAACAATGCCCGAACAAGTTGTGTGTGAATACAGAAAGAATTACGAATAGATACGCAACATTCTCGAAGAGAATCGTTGCGTAAGATACAAGCAACATAATACGAGATACAACCTGCAATTCAACGTAAATTTGTAAAACTGATTTTGATCGGCCTGGAAATGTTTTAATTGCTAATCACCAAGAAAATTAGAAGGAAGAGTATTGATTAGAAAATGATTCTGAAACAGAGTAATATGTGATTACTTCTGCTGTTCCTAAAAATTTGGTGCTGAATTACAAATATCACCCACAGTCAAAAAGATGTTATTACTTATATGGTAACGTAATTTTATTTTGTTGCAGACACAACTTACTCTTGAAGAAAGAAGAAAGGTTGCAGCTTGGTATAAGAGGGATTGGTTTACGAACCGTTTAACAATCGTCGGATTCGTTTAAAATTTATAAGTACAGGATCCGTTTTAAATAATTGTGGGAGAAACAGTGGAAGACTTAGAGGCGTTCGAGCAGAAGCCAACGTCGAACGCGTTTAAGAAGCGCTCTTGAGCAGCCCATTATTTTTTATTTCTTTATTTTTAATTTTAGTCGTCATCCCGACACGTCTCAACCCAAGAAGGTCAACTCCTTGGAAACCCACATTTGTGGGCCAAGCGTTCATAGAATTTGATTTGGCAATGATGCCATACCGCATTCAGATCCTTCAGATCGTTGCTGATAAAATTGCCCGTGTACAAGCTGTACAAATTTTATTACAAATGCTAAAAATAGTCCTTCCCTTATCTTTCTTATGACTGATGAAGCATGTCAATGGAAAAGTTCATAAACAGAACGGCGTTGGGCTGCATAGAATCCCCATGAATTAAAAAGCACGTTCGAGATTCTCTTAAGGTTATAGGTATAGTGTGCTATTTCGAAATATGGTATAGTCGGTCCATATTTTTTTTTATTATGCTGCCTACTTGGACAGATTACACAATTATTTAGAAGCCTCTAAATATCTTAAAGACCAAATTTTAAGTTTTCATGCATATTCAGGATAAAATAATGTAATGTATGTCTTTTTAAATTCAGGATTACTGAATTTAGAAAAGTTATGCAGACGTAAATGGCATCTCAGACTTATCTGGGCAATTTCTTCTAGTACGAATGAGAAGGTCTTGCCAGTCTCCAAAGTTTTTACAAATATTTTTATTAGCTCATCACCAACTAACGAGAGATATTGCTATTGGCAAAGATGTTGCTAAACGTTTGTCTCGATCTCGATGTCACTTGGTACGTTCGTACACTTTGTCTACACTGTAAGATATGGGGATAAATTTAAGTGCTTATATTATGGGAAAAGTATTTTATTATTATTATTATTGGCCTCGGTTTTTCACCATTAGCCATATACTTTTGAAAGGGAAAAGTATAATTTTTTAGTATAAATATAATTTTACTTGAAACTGGTAATTTTCTATATGATTTATTTTCTATATTTCTTCTATATGAAATTATGCGAAGATCGTTATCAAAATTTCACTAAAATTTTAAAATTACACCGAAACATTCTTATTGGTAGTACGTAAGGGTATTATAGCTCCCCCAAAATGCTACTCCAAAATTCCTGTCTTCAACTTTGCGCAAGTTGTTCAAATAATACCGTAGTTTTATCAGTACCTCTATTAATATTTTTAATGTCCTTTTCCTAAGAGGTAAAATTATCTTTACTGTTCTTAGAGAAATTGTTATGTATGCAGATATATCCAAATTTGTGATAACTTCGGCATATTTTCTCAAAGTAAGCCTTTTTTATTTTCCCCTTATTTCTTCTGGCTTAAATCAATGTTTAAAATCAGAATTTTTACCCCATGTCAACCACCACATTATATTTCATCTTGTCCACTTGTCACTTTTTCAGCGAATTGAATTTTGATATAACAGTTGGATTAACATTAAAAGAAAAAGGAGGAATCTTAAGAACTTTTTCTGTTATTCATAATCTACATAATAAAAAATTAATACACGAATGCCTATACTAAGAAATTTCCAATTTATATGTACAAAAATACGCAATCCCATTAACTTTTGGGTAATCTCACATTTAAAATCTAAAAAATGTTCAATTTTGTATCCCCAACTACATTACAAGCAAATGAATTGAAAAAAATACAATAAGCAAGAATTTATTCCCCATTACGTTCTTCTTGAGAAGTTTGATGAATGTCGTGGCGTTTTACAACCTATTACATTTATCGCGTAATAAAATCTTAACAATCCAACAATAGATAAAGATTACTTTTTAGGAAATTATATTGCTCTGACGCAGAATATCACAAAAGCTTTTTAAATTAAAACGTTACTGTCATCAGTTTGTTCTTTTGTTGTCGCTTAACAGTTCTTTTGGAATGATCTTTAATATGTAATAAAGTTGTTAAAGGATAACGTCGACGATGAAGGGAACAATGGAACAATTACAAATCTTTTCGAGTTTCTTGTACGTATACGTATTATAAAACATTTTTAATAAAATAACTTTTACGAAAGAAATTCAGAGAATTTGTTTAAAATGTTTTCTTCCTTGAAGTATGTTAACCATTGTGTCTTAAGCATACAGCGTGTCCATTTAGTGCGTGAACGGAAGACAATTTCTTTCCCGAGCAATTTAGAGAAGAACTTTTCAAATAAAAACTATTCGGAGGCAAGTGCTACACAACATAAATTTATTTTAGAGTACACAAGGTGTTCAGTTTCCTCTAGACAGTTTGGTTCTTTAATAAAACACTTTGTATTTTATTAACATCTTACACGCTAAAGCGGTGATTCAAACTTTATTCCATTGAGTATTTCTTCGAATTATTTCTTGCTCTTCAATTCGTAACCCTATTGATAGCTTAAATACGTCTATAGACTATGCGCTAGAGGCAGTGCATTCAACCATTCACAGGAACTAAATCTTGAAAACCTCTGCTTAAAAGTATTACGTTTTTAATGTATTTAATGTAAAATTATGTCGTGAAAGAGAAAGTTTTCAAATAACAAATGTTCAGAGACAAATGAACTAACAACAAAAAATTATATCCAAGTTTCCGCTGCGCACAATACAAGCTTAGTTTTTAAATGAAACACCCTGTATATTATTACGATTTTAGATGCCCCTCTTCAATTCATCTCAACTATTATCAACATTCCCTATACCCATCTATCTTAGTTTTTGAAATACTTTGAGATTTTTGCGAAATGTCGCTATTTCTTTAACCGCCGATATCTTAAACGCCTTACACACTAAGGTGGTGATTCAATATTATTTGTATTTCTTGGAGTTTCAGGCAATACATCAAAAAGTTTTTTACATCAATTGAAGTCTACAAGATGGCCATCGAAATCATTGCCATGTAGGATTCATGCTATTTCAATTTTTTTAATGGGACACACTATATATTTGTTCGTTATCTGATAGAGAAGCTGTGATAGCATTTTTATAAACATTTCCCTATATCTAAAATGTGTAGCAAAAGTTTATTATATAAAAATTCATAGAGTGCTGTGACAATTTTCGTTTCTCTGAAGATATTCATTAAAAATAAGCTGCAAAATTTAATTTATACACACCATTTCACATCTATTCCAAGTGAACACCATTGATATTAACCAACATCTCAGGAGTATTACTTTGTATAATGTCTTGCCTTAGAAATTCATCCAGAAAGCTTTTTCATAAATATTTCTATTTAGCTAACTGCGACAATTTTCACTATGTTCTTATTATATTTCTTACTGTTGAAAAAACTTAGTATGCGATAAATCTATTCCTTTTATGTTGAACTCTAATTAACATTTGTCTACTTATTTTTTCTATTTATTATTTATACGTGCTGGTTAACTTACTAGACAACGTTTGTAGGAAAATGATGATTACCTCAAGTAGATAATGAAATTCTTCCAACAGAGATAACGTTTCCACATTTGCGTTAATGAATATCTTTAGCAAAACAAAAGTTTATAGTATTTCGTCACAGCACCCTACGTTTTTAAACAAAAAGCTTATCCAGATAGCTTCATATTTAATTTGGTAAAGAAGGACGTATTTTAAGTATAGGCAAATGTTTACAAACAAGATTCTTAACAAGCTATACGTTCCCATAGAAACTGTAGCTGTTCTTTCGAACTCTAATAATCCTGTTGTCGTGGGGGATTAATCCACATCTCTCTGTTTCCTCGTTTCCTATTACAGTCCTAGGTGCGTCTTTGCGTTCAAAACCACTTCTCTCCATGCTATCCTATCTCTCTAATAAGCTTATTCCAGTTTTTTACTTTTATCATTCTTAGGTTCTTTTTCACTTGTTCCCTTCATCTTGTTTTAGGTCTTCCCTTTGGCCTTCTTACCACCGGCTCCCATTCTGTTATCCTTATCTGCTCATCCTTTTCTCTTCTGAAAATATGACCATACCATCCGATTCGCTGCGACTGATATACTTTGACTATGTCTTCGTTTCCCAATACATTCTTAATTTCATTATTCATTAGTGGTCTCCATTCGTCTTCTCCCACTTTTTTGGGTCCCATAATGGTTCGAATTACCTTTCTTTCGAAAATCGTCGACTTCTCCTCCCTCTGGGTTATGCTTTCCGTCTCTGCTGCGTACATTACTATGGTCCTGATCGTTGTATTATATATTTTTATCTTTGTCGTTTAGCACGTGTTTACTTGCATAGAATACCCTATAACCCAGCTGAATCCTATTTTGTACATTTGTCCTTTTGTTTCCCCTATGCATGATTGCCTCTAGGTACATAAATGACTCTACTTCTTCGAAATTATACTGATGTATTTTGAGTTTATCCAGCGTTTCTTTTTCTCTTCTATTACAACGCATATACTTGTTTTCCTTTCGTTTACTTCTAGTCCTCTTTCCCGTCCTACACCTTCCAACAATGTGAATGCTTTTTCTAATTGGTTTTTGCTTCCCACTACTATCACTATGTCATCAGTATATGTGATTATTTCTACTGATTTGGTAATAGTAGGTCCTATACTTCTTTTTTTTATCGCATAATCCAGTAATGTAATAAACAACAAAGCTGACAATACATTCCCCTGTTGCACTCCTCTATTAACTTCGAAACTGTCCGTACACATTTGTCACTGCTTTTGAGTCCTCCATTGCCATCATCACCAATCTTACTAGTATTTTAGGTGCATTTATCTCCTGTAGGTCTTCCATTGGCTTCCCTCTTCTTAACTTGCCAAATGCCTGTTTAAAATCAATAAACAATATGTGCATCTCTACATATGTCGTACTCGTATCCTTTTTCAGCAATATGTCTCATCATATGAATTGCATCGATTGTGGACTTTCCCTTTCTGAAGCCTAGCTGATAATCTCCTATCATTACTCCAATGTGTTGGTCTAGTCTTTCTTTAATTATCATTATTAGAATTTTATATGTTACATTCAGCATTGTTATCCCTCTGTAGCTTGAGCATTTCGTCAGGTCACCCTGTTTGGGTATTGGCACTATTATACCATCCTGTGGCATTCTTTCTACTTTCCATACATTCCTATTATATTCTGTTGAACATATACAGGGTGTTCCAATAAAATTGAAACAACATGAATCAATCTCGGCGACAATATCAATGACATTCTTGTGGAATATGGTTGATATGTCCTGCCAAAAACTTCAAGAAATACTCAATTGAATAAAATTTGAATCACCACCCAAGCGTGTGAGGGTGTGTTTATAGTGAAGCTGTGATAGTCGATAAGAGCGATGCGTTAGCAAAACGAGCCAATCAGTGGGCGCTGTAACTTTGCATAACCATAGTTACAGGAGCGAGCTGCGATACTCCATAAGAGCGGCGATAATAATGAAGCGATGAGATACATTGTTTGTATGCGGGTGTTTACGTTGGAACTACGCGACATCTGTGGACAGCGATGGTGAGCAAAGATAAGAGCATTTATAATCGAACTGTCAAATTTTATCTGCTTTCATCAGTTCTAGTTTTAATGAATATCGAAAATTTAATATGCGAAATTTACCTTAGGCCCCCAATACGAGATCAAAAATATCCAAATGAAACAAGAAAGGCACCAATGAAAATATTTTGGCAACTGTCAAACTGACGCGCTTGCCGAAGCTTCATAAACATCATCGCTGCTAGTATCGTCGTTCTTATCACGGCTCTTATCGATTATCACAGCTTCACTATAAACGCACCCTAAGGCGTTTGAGATATCGGCCAATAAAGAAACAGCGACGTTACGCAAAAATCTCAACTTATGTCAATTATCGCAAAAACTAAGACAAATAGATGTAGGAACTATTGATGAAAGTTGTCACGAATTGAAGAGAGGTATCTAAAGTCGTAATACACAGGCTGTTCTATTTAGAAAACCAAACTTGTATCTTTCGAAATGGAAACTAAAGACCCTGTATACTTCAATATAATTTTATGTTGTGCAGCATTTGCCTCCGAATATTTGTTATTTGAAAATGTTTCTCTAAATTACTCAGGGAAGGAATTATCTTCCGTCCACGCACTAGGTGGGCACGCTGTATATACGCCCATATTGTAATTTTAACAATAAAATCATCTTTGGTATCGAGATTGAGATTCTCAGAATTGCGAGGCTTTCATGGATACAGTAGTCGCCCTTGCGCACACCATTTTTTGCCGCGTTGTTTTCTGTTCAGAAGTGGTTTTTATTGGTCTCATCTGTATCGAAAGCAAGTTCTCTCAAGATATCGATCTTAATCTGACTACAATAGCGTTTTAAATGGCAGAAATCGGAATATTGAAATAAAGATTTTATAGCTTTCGAAACGTGAAACATATAAACTCAAATAAATATCTGAATTTAAATCGTATGCTTATCGATTATACGTATCTAAACGTGTTAAATAAACTGGTAGTTATTTAAAAATTAAATATTAAAATCATATTCAAACAACATTACTTGCTTGAAAACATTTTTTATAGACACAGCCGTATAACAAACGTCGTATAAAACAAACAAATACGGAAACAGTAAATATTCCACTGCTACTATAAAGCGCGTATATTTACATTAGGTAGTTAAATCTACATTTTATTATCAGATACGTCCGCTTAATGGCGGTACACATTTATCTCGATGCAGAGATCGTCCTAAAATTTTAAGTTTGGTGTGTTTGATGCGTTCAATGTGGGTCGATCACAACTAGCTAATGGCTTTGGTTAAAATCAATTAAAACGCACAATATTTTATCAGTTTGTGGTGTGACATTGAATTTACGACTAGTACTAAAGATACGTATGCAGTCTTAATGTTAAATTAACTTTGATAATAATTTTTATATATTTTTTTTTCATACCAGGTGATGTATCAGCAAGACTACGGGAATATTATTTTACTTAGTTGTATTCCACAAATTATTAATTGTTACGGAGTGGCTCCACTACTAAAATTTGAACACGTTATTACTCTTCCAATAAGCTTGGGGTTCCAATGGTTAAAAGGTCTAGTCCCGTCTGTGGTAACGTAAAGAGTTGAGGATTTAAGTTCGGCCAGAAATAGTGGCATACACGTTGGTCCAGATATCAACGGGGAATTGCCTATATGAATAGCGCATTCGAGTCTCACAAAGAGATCCCATCCAGTCGCAGTGTATTATAAAGCGAGCAACGGTACGCACGCATATTATAAACACGCATGTCCGGTCAATTACGTAATATTATAATTCAACGCCTTCTGACAAAATGTGTTAATACAGAATTACTGCGTAATTTTTCTGTATTCTCAGATTATGTTAGAAAGTATAGTTTCTTATATTACTTTTGTTGCTGCTATGCGATGTAGGAGAACGAAAAAGTACTTGTAAGTAGGAAAATAAACAACGATTCTTATAAAATTAAACTAAAGAAAAATAACTTCGATAATTATAAAAAATAAATTGAAATTCTAATAATGTTACTTTATTAAAGGAAAAAATCTCCTGACAATTTTGAACTTTGTAACTTTTGTAATTGTTGCGTTTCAAAATACGCTCCACAGTACTTCTACTAACACCCATTTCGTCCGCAATTTGCCGGCTAGAGCAAGGTTCGCCCATTTCAAACAACGAACAAACCCTCACCTCTCTCTCCTCCAGCTCGGGAGGCATTAGAAGGATTTGAGTCTGTTCGTCTATTTGTTGGCATTTACGGCAATTCCCGACCACGCAGCCAAATTTCCTAAACGCTTTGACGATCCTTTCAATCGTCGAATGCGACGGAATAGGACGATCCACGTACTCTACGGCAAATAGATCGGTTGTATAAATTAACATAGTGTATTCGAAATCCACGATCACTTGTTAGAACCTTGCGAGCGGATAGATAGACAAAGGCCAGATGGGCCTCTCAGAGCCGCGGCAGTTGCGCGGCGAGGATAAATGCCAGATCGTGCCACGTACAATATATCTCGCCCCCCGGTGAGACCTAGGCCAATGTGTATATAAAATAAAATATTAACAAACAAAACAAAGATAAAAGTAACCAAAACAATTAATTTTATGAAATTTACCAAAAAAAAAGAACAAAAATAATAAACTACCAATAGTCAAATAACTATGTTGTTGGCCGTAGACAAATAACATTAGCATCGTGTTGAACCACCTCTGGCTAGCCATAGTGGCCTTACTCTACTTGGCATACTTCTAACGATGAAGGGCTGAGGTATGTTATGCCAAACACGGCGCAAAACGTCAGCTGGTTGTGCTAATGTATGGGCAGATTAATTTGCCTCAACATCTCTGTCCAAACGTGTTCGATGCGGTTCATGTTAGGTGAACAGGGTTTGCCAATCCATTCTCTCAATACCATAGAATTCTATCCGTTCATTTACAAACCTAGCATGATGTGGACGAGCATTGTCATCAATTGGAACGAATCTCTCACCAATTGTACGAGCAATGCAATGGTACAATGATTGGCTTTACAACCATATCGCGATAATTTACGGATATTATTGATGTATTCATTGATACCACTAAGTTAGTGATTCCAGTAAAACATATTCCACTCCAGACACAAACAGATCCTCAATTGTCGTTCTAAAACCATCCTCGTTGTCTCCACACCAACATTCGCCCATCAGAAGTGTATAGTCGAAATCTCGACTAGTTGGTGAAAAGACAACACATACAGCTTTCAAAATTCAATCGCTCAACGATTTCTGCGTGCACAGTGCTCCCTCGTCAAGCGGGGGTGTGTAGCACGCTTTCTTGCTCTTAAATTACGTGCACGCAACCTCCTTTCAATCGTTTGTCCAGAAATCACTCGTCCAGAGATTTGTCGGAAAAAGCTGTTAATCCTTGAAGTCGTGTGTGTCGAGTTTTTTCTTGCAGTGAGTACCATTAAACGATCTTCAGCAGGAGTTGTAGCCCGTTCTCGTCCTCCACCATGCGGACTCAGTAGATATGTACCTATTTCATACTTGGCTTATGACACTTTGTGAAACATTCAATCGGCTGGCGACTTCCTGTTGAGATAAGCCCCCAATTAACCAACGCACTAATTGATCGAGCTGTACGGTTTCTAACCGATGTTGCGGCATCGTAATAATGTGCTTTCGTGATGGCTAATAACTATTGCAAGTAAACTAGTACAAGCACGTTTATTTGTTCCAGGCGATCGCTTACTGATGTTCCTGTATAAGAAACATTCAATACTTGACAATGCGTTACAAATTCTGTGACGTAACAGAAAATAAAATAACGATTCATTTCTAACTGGGGTTTCTTACCAGCCGTCGTTGGTGATATTATTCTATATTTTCAGTTAATTTGTGAAATTTGTTTCGATTTTGAACGCTCTTAAGGTAATGTGCAACAAAGCTCAACACAAAGTTAACACCGAAATGAAAAACAGTTAAAACAATTAGTACAATTGGTGTTGTTTCCGTTACCATAACAGCAATTTAATCAACAAATAGTGTCTAATTAACGGAGAAAGTCTGAATGGGTCAAAGGCGTATCGTTAGGCAGTAATCAACAGCAAATGACAAAATATTATAATCAAGCGTTCTTGATCGAAATTCTGTATTTGGGTATACCTATAAATTACAAACAAATCTTCCTATTCACATTTCTGCGTATCTTTAAAAATAAGGGTGCCTTACTCTTGGAAGGTTTTCAAAGAAACGGTGTTAGTGCTGTTGTTATTAACCTTAGAGTAGATCTATTATATTCGTCGTAAGTTTGGGTACATGCACCAACTTTTATCAAGAATAACGTTTTTTGAGAAACCGATAATAAAAGAGTTTACCATTTGTTGCATACTTTTCTGGACACACTGTGTATCCTTTTGAATTAATGAAGTATCTTGCAAAATTTTAAATTTCTAGTCTACCTTTCTTTGAATTGAAAATTCTTTTCTATCAGTGTAAAAGCAAAGCTAAATTTGAAAAGCTGGTAATATACGACTCCGTACTTCTTTTTTATTTACACTTTCGTGTATTGATCGCCTTCAAGCAGCAATTTTGTGGTCAATTACTTTGCTACAGTAAATAGCTTCCTTGGTAATAAAATAAGATTGTTGGTAACCATGTTGAAATAAAAGTTAAGCTTTAGTTTCTTGAATAGTTTGAAAAGATTATGTTAATGTGAAATTTCTGTTGAAAATTAATCTCAGTATAAACATAGAAATTTTACATGTACTAAGGCTGTACATAATATTTTATTACCCGGCGAAGATATATCATCTAGGAGATGCTTCTCAATGTTTGATTATTTACTCCTACAAAACGGAAGAAATAATAACCTTTAGGCAATCAGTTGTACCAACATTGCGCGAATTTTATTTAATATGCTAATACATTACATTTCGAAAGTTTACCGGCAAGGAATATAAATTAAGCAATGACACCTTGAATCACGTTTATAATTAAGTTTAAGAGATCGGTAATGGTTATTGTTTAACGTGTAGGTAAGCTTACAGTTCGCGTATTTGAATTTAATAGATTTCATATTGTGTTAACGCCAACGCTAACCGCTAGAAATTCGCTAAATATTCATATATGCGTTAACATCGCCATCTTATACTTCACCATGTAAATATCGTGCAAATATCTAAATCTCTTCACCTTCTATACAAGCATGTGAGACGTATACGGATTCATATGGCCAGATGCGACCGACTCAAAGGCCGGCGAAGGAAGACGATGGCGAGTCTTTGTATTTTGACCATTGATTTGAAACTGTTTAAGGTTTTTATTTTTGTCGAGCGTATAGTGAAGTCGGTGGACGCGATACAAAAAACTGGTTTGGATTTAGTTTTATTTTCCATTTTAAAGCACGAATGTCGAGGAGAGTGAAGGATAAACGAAAATAAAGTATAAAACTGTAAAGTAAACGGTTTAAATTAAACGCAAGAAACGTAGAACGTAGTTTTCGCATTTAATTTAGGGTCTAATTGTTGGCAAAAATATTTAATAAGCGTAATTTTTTGCAATATTAACGAAAATTTGTTGCTACAATAATTATTTCTTCATATCGCTGTTTTTAATAATAATGATAATTTATTGATCCTGTTGACCAGAAAGGTATAGGATAAGGGCAAAAACACATGAACTAAATATAGTACAATAGTCTCAAAAAGAAGATCCAATCACAACCAATTACAAGAAATAAAAAAGAAAATATTTCTAAAGTAAAGTAACAAAAAAGTAAAATTAACTATTTAAAACAAAAGAATTCATTTAATGAATAGAATGAGTTTTCAATTAAAAATGATTTCAACTCTCCTTTAAAAACTGAAAAATTGTGTATACTTGTTATACGGGTAGGAATTGCGTTGTATATCTTAACACCCATATGCACGGACGATCTTTCAAATCAAGTAAGACCATGAGTCTCCATGTTTCTGGTACCATAATTGTGATAATCTTTATTTTTTACAAAATCTTTATGACATACAAAGCTACCTCAAGAATGTATAGACTGAACACAGTAAGCACTCGTAAGTCACGGAAAAAAGGTCGACATGACGTATGTTTTGACACACACATAATATTTCTAATGGCTATTTTTTGAATCTTAAGAATTCTGACTGCATATGTTGACGCACCCCAAAATAAAATGCCGTAGGCAATTCTTGATTGAAAACACGCGTAATAGTACGCCAGTAATATATCTGTAGAGACAGTATTACATAGTTGATATAAATCATAACACACGGAGGAAAGCTGTGGTTCTAAGTTAATACCGTAATATGTGATTCCCAATTCAAATTATTTTCAATATGCAATCTCAGAAACTTAGTATAAGTCACTTGCTGTATTGTTTAGGAATGTATTCGTAATATACTCGAGGCATTTACTTTACTAGTAGCCGGAGTAAAGTGGATAAAAACGGTTTTCTTTGTATTAAGATAAAGCCTATTATTCTCAAACCATACCATCAAGGCATTAATCATTGATTGCGTGTCTTTAATCAACTTATCAAAGGAGGGGTCGGAAACTAAAAGACTGGTATCATCTAGATTATTGTCCGTCGTGATACTTGGCAAATCATTAATAAAGAGAATAAACAACAAAGGACCCATTACTGACCTCTGCGGTACTCCTCTCACATCGGTAAGAGTATTCGAAATTCTTCCATCAATCTCCACAATCTGTTTCCTATTAGAAATATACGAAGTAATCTAATTATGCATGGTTAATTTGGAAGTACTAAATAAGAATATTCAAGATAAAAATATATAAATTTTTCATTTGCACTTGAAATATACATTACACCAGGTATGAGGAATATCATACTTTTTAATATAATTTGTTATACCGTTCATTATCTATAGGGATGGCCAGATTTTTAATAAGAGGTACAACAGTATACAGCGTGTTACTTAGTGGGTGGGAAGAAGATAATTCTCTTCCTAAACAATTTAGAGAAAAGGTTTTCAAACAAAAAATATTCGAAAACATGCTGCACAACATAAAATTATATCCAAGTATACAGCGTAATCAGTTTCCGCTGCGCACGATACAAGTTTAGTTTTTTTTTTTAATGGAGTATATTATTGTATGTATATTATTACGATTTTACGATTTTAGATGTCTCTCTTCAATTTATGTCAACTTTCATCAATATTCCCTACACATATCTATCTTAGTTCTTGACATAATTGACATACTTTGAGACTTTTAGAAAATGTTGCTGTTCTTCAACGGCCAATATCTTAAACGCCTTACACGCTAGGGTGGTGATTCAAATTTTATTCGATTGAGTATTTCTTGGAGTTTTAAGCAATACATCGAAAAGTTTTTTATATCAACTGGAGTCTACAAGATGGCCATCGAAATCGTTGCCATGTTTGATTCATGTTATTTCAATTCGTTTAAATGGAACAGCCTATATATTTTTACTCGATCTAATAGAGAAACTGTAATAGAGTTGCCTTTATAAACATTTCCCTATACCTAAAATGCTTCGTTCTTTAATAACTTAATTATGAAGCTATGCGGATAAGTTTTTTGTTAAAATTTATAGAGTGCTTTGACGAAATACTATCAACAACTGTTTTTCTAAAGATATACCTTAAAAGTTTTTTCATAAATGTGTATTTCTATTTAGCTACACTGGGAAATTTTATAAACAACTTCCAGTATATTCTTATTATATTACTTGCTGCTAAAAAAACTTAGTATGGGGTGCTAAATAAATCTATTCCTTTTACGTTGAACTCTAATTAACATTTGTCTACTTGGTTTCGCTACTTACTATTTATACGAGCTGGTTAACTTACTAAACAATGTATGTAGGAAAATGACGGTTACTTTGAGTAGATGATCAAATTGTACCGAAAAGATGAGGCTTACATGTTTGTTTTTATAAATATCTTTAGCGAAACAAAAGTTTGTAGTGTTTCATCACAACGCCTTACGTTTTTAAACGAAAAGGTAATCTGCTTAGCTCCATATTTAATTTACTAAAGAGGGGCGCATTTTAGGTATAGGGAAATGTTTACAAAAAGGATTCTAGAAGGGCCTCCTTATTATATTAGTTAAAAATATACTGGGTGTTTTATTTAAAAAAATTGAAACAATATGAATCAAACTTGGCAACGATATCGATGGCCATCTTGTAGAATCAGGTTGATATAAGAAAATCTCCGATGCCCTACCAAAAACTCCGAGAAATACTCAATCGAATAAAATTTGAATGGCCACCCTGGTGTGTAAGGTGTTTAAGATATTGACCGTTAAAGAAACAGCGACATTTCGCAGAAATCTCAAATTATGTTAATTATCTCAAAAACTAAAATAGATAGCTATAGGGAATATTTATGAAAGTTGCCATGAATTGAAGAGGGGTATCCAAAATCGTAATAATATACAGGATGTTTCGTTTAAAAAACCAAACTTGTATCGTGCATAGCGGAAACTAAACACTTTGTATACTTGAATATAATATGATATCATGCAGCATTTGTCTCCGAATATTTTTTGTATGAAAACTTTTTTCTAAATTGATCAGGAAATGAATTATCTTCCGACAATGCACTAGGTGGACACGCTGTATATTAAAAAGTAATTAGCATTTTTATTATCTAGGTTTCATTATCTATCTTTTCTATCTATCATGTAAAATATTTCAAATGACAGAAGCCTGGTACCATGGTGCAGTTGCTGAAATCGATATATTAAATTGTTTTGAAAGCTTATACCTTCAAGCTACCATCAAAAACTGTCACTGCTATGCGTGACAAGACCGGCAACAAATAGTGCAATATTAACTGTGTCATACTGAAGAATGTACGGCGTAAGTTCAAAAACGCCGTTTGAGTATAAATAAAAAAGCCTCATAGATACAAATATTTTATTACGTACATCTTAAAACTACAGCTTTCAGTTATTTTTCAATATAGTCGCCATGTAAATTTAAGCACTTGTCATATAGCGTTTCACAAATTTGAAATTCCTTCTGCATACAACTCGACTGTCTGCGGAAATGTAGTCAACCTGTCACAGCAATTAGGAGATCTTCATGATTATCCAAATACTGGGCGCCAAGCTACGTCTTATTTGTGAGAGAACAGAAGGAAATAAGTGAGAAACAAGTCGAGGCTGTACAGTAGATGATCAAAAACATCCCATTTAAATTTCCTCAAAAAGTCTTGTGTTCGTTTTTTATCACCCATCCCGGCTTTGCTTCATCTAATTTCCGTCTGTTCTCTCACATGAAGATATTCGAAATGCCGTAACATGTTGGCTACATTCCCAGGCTACATTCCCATTGCTGAAATGCTATGACAGATGCTCCATCTTACAATGGCAACTATGTTAAAAATATTGGAAAGCTGTAGTTTTAAGATGTATGGTATGTAGTAAAATATTTGTACCTGTGTAGCTTTTATTTTTATTGTTAAAGGGCGAGCCTGTCTCGTACTGGACAGAGAGGGCATAAGGGACCTATAACGTATATAAAACGTACAGTTTGTGCGTTATAGGATGGCGAACGCTTCAGATGCGCGGTGGAAATACAAGACTTTATTTTATAGTCGTGTTTTATTATGCTAACATAATTTAAAAAATAAGACGAGCTACGCCACTGCATGTTGCATTCAAACTTGAATTTTCCCGAAGGATGTCTGTTTGATTGTTGAGAAGATTTTTGTTTACTTTTGGAATGTATTTAATGTAACTATTACCCAGAGCTTGTAGTTTTACGTGGTACTATTATCGTTGACGGGATGACTCTCTCGTTTCGTTTTTTGCCGCATGGTGGCGACGATGATTATCGTAAATGTACAATAAGACACAAATGAAACTGACATGTACAATAAGACACAAATAAAACTGAACATGCCCCCCGCGTTGAAAGGAGTCCCTTTCAAAACAATGTACAGGTAAGTGACTAAACATTATATATTGTTTTAACTACTAAACAAAGGTAAGTATATTCAATGTATATATATGATTGACACTAATACAGTTTCTTGACCTCTGCACCTTCTTCTAGTGGAAGTGGACATATTCTTGGGAAAGCTCTCTTGATTACTCCGGAGGAAGTTCGTATGGATGCTACCCTTGGAATGCCGTCAACCCCTGGAAACAGCTCTTCCACTCGTCCCAGATGCCAATACAATGGCGGTAAGTGATCGTCCTTAATCAGCACCAACTCTCCAGATTGTAAGTTTGTTTTGTTTGTTTTCCATTTCTGTCTTTGTTGCAACTCCGAAATGTACTCTTTTGACCATCTAGTCCAGAAGTGTTGTTGTGCATTTTGAATTTGTTGATAACTGGATAGTTTTTCTTCCGGTATGTGAGTGACGTCTGGATCGGGTATAGTAACCAATGGCTTCCCAATTAGGAAATGAGATGGTGTCAACGCAGTAAAATCACTTGGATCAGAGGAAAGTGGTGTCAGAGGACGAGAGTTTAGGACCGCTTCAATTTGGGTGAGTATCGTATAAAACTCTTCATAAGTCATAACCGTTTTTCCTAAAACCCGCCTTAAGTGGTGTTTTGTAGCTTTAACACCTGCCTCCCACAAACCCCCAAAATGAGCCGCATATGCAGGTATGAAGTGCCAGGTAATTCCGTCATTAGCCAAAGTTTCCGCGAATAATTTGTTGCTAGTTTTCAAGAAATTTGCCAATTCTCTTAACTCTGAATTTGCGCCCACGAAATTTGTACCGTTATCTGAAAAGATGTCATGTGGTTTCCCTCTACGTGAGACAAATCGTTTCAGAGCCAATAAAAATGCATTTGTGCTAAGATCTGTAACCAGTTCTAGGTGAATTGCTTTAGTTGAAAAACATACAAATAGACAAATATAACACTTAACATGTTTGCAACCCCTCCCCTTTCTGTCTTTAATCGTAAAAGCACCAGCATAGTCAACGCCGACTGCTGTGAAAGGTAAGGTAGGTAGAACGCGTTGCTTAGGCAATACACCCATAAGTGGTTGTGTGTGAGTTGGATTCGTTTTAAAGCATTTTATACATTGATTGACAGTTTTTCTCGCTAAGTTTCTTCCTGCTACTGGCCAATATTCTGCTCTAATCGATGCTAATAGAAGTTGAGGCCCCGCGTGTAGTAATTTGATGTGTTGATCTTTGAACAAAAGTCTCGTAAAATGATGTGTGCTCGATAAGACAATTGGATGCTGTTTTTCGTAATTGAATTCTGAAGAGTGTAATTTGCCACCAACCCTTACTATATTGTTAGAATCTAAGAATGGATTTAACGACTTTAATCGGCTTTTGGAAGATACAACTTGGTTATTTCTTAGATTCTCAATATCTTCAGGAAAAGAGTCTTGTTGGCTAGATTTTATCAAAACTTCAGTTGCCTTAGCTAATTCAGCTGTCGTTAATGGACCTTTATTTCTATAAACCTAATGCTATAAGTCATTGCTCTAACTAATCTATTGAAATTTGAAAACCTTTCAAACTGGACAATTGGTTCATATATTGCTGATACATGTACCATCATCTTTTTCTTCATTTCTGGTGGATCTCCTTCAAATTGCATTACCGAGATTGGCCACCTTGTAGGCTCTTCCGATAACCATTTTGGTCCCGTCCACCATAATGAACTGTCTATTAATTCTTGTGCAGTTGCTCCGCGCGATAAAAGATCTGCTGGATTGTGGCTGGTACTTACATGACGCCAATCTTCCTGGTCCGTAAGTGTTTGGATTTGAGAAATCCTGTTACCGATGAAAGTCTGTAAGCAGTTTGATGGTGTTTTTATCCAGTGAAGCACTACTGAGGAGTCAGACCACAAATAGTACCTTTGGATGGGGTATTTAAATGCTACCTTTACCTTGTCTACCAATTGTGCCAATACTAAAGCCGCGCACAATTCTAGCCTTGGTATTGATATAATTTTCACCGGAGCTACTTTCGATTTTGAGCATAATAACTTGACGCAAATTCTACCTTGAGAATTAGTTGCTCTGACATAAATGCACGCACCATAGGCTGCTTCCGATGCGTCGGCAAACCCATGGATCTCCATGCCCTTCATGTCCTCTATTGCTATATACCTAGGAATTTGGAGGTTGTTCAACTTAACTAAATGTTTTCTAAACGTTTCCCATTGCGAATAAATGTGTTGTGGTAGCGATTCGTCCCATGATAACTTGTTAATCCACAGCTGTTGCATTATAATTTTTGCTATGATCACTGCTGGACTGAGAAGTCCCAACGGATCAAAAATCTGAGATATGTCTGACAAAATTGTCCTTTTGGTTATATTCCGTTTTTCTGGTTCACTGATTTTGAAAAATAGCTTATCATGTGTACACGACCAATAAAGTCCCAGTGTCTTGGTATTTTCATGGGTTCCGAAATCCAATATATCTTCATGTATAAGCGACGTTTGCACCGTTCTTAAAATTGATCATTGTTTGAAGTCCATTTATGTAATTCAAATCCTGCAGACTTTAAAATGGACGTGACTTGCTCTAATAGTGTTACTATCGCGTCAATTTTGTCTCCTCCTGTAATCAGGTCATCAACATAAAAATCTGATTTTATTGCTCTTGATGCTTCTGGGTACATATGTTCATTTTCTAGTGCTAATTGTTTCAAACACCTAATGGCTAAAAATGGTGCACTGGTTGTTCCATACGTTACCGTATTTAAAGTGTAGATTTTCATCTCTTCATCTGTGTTTTTTCTCCAAAGGATACTTTGCAAATGTCGTTGTGATTTGTCAATCCAAATTTGCCTATACATTTTTCTTATATCTGCACAAACTGCAAATCTGTGTTCTCTAAATCTTAAAATGATTCCAAAAAGATCTTCTTGAATATTTGCACCAGTATATTGAAGATCGTTGAGTGACCAACCAGTATCTGAGGCTGCAGAACCATCAAAAACAACTCTTAATTTTGTGGTAGGACTATTTTCATTTAGTACACCATGATGCGGAAGAAAATATTGTACTTCTTCTCTGAGGTTTTCTGATGTAATACAAGACATGTGACCCAAATCTTCATACTCCTGCATGAAGTTTCTGTACTGAGTTTCAAATGCTGGCCTTGATTCAAACTTTTTCTCCACAGAGAGAAGTCTGGACAATGCGGTGTGCTTAGAATCTCCTAACTTAGAAATAGATTCCTTGAAAGGAATTCTGACTATAAACTTGCCATTCTCATGCCTTTTCATGGTATTTTGAAATATTTCCTTACATTCCATCTCATCTGGAGATAATAGAACTTGTGATGTTTTTTCTTCGACCTTCCAGAACTTTTCCAGCTGATTTTGAATATCGTTTGTCTTCGTAAAGTGACACTTAAGAGGTTGTGATACTTCTGACTGTGTTGATCCTGTTACTATCCACCCTAATCTCGTCTTTTGTAATTTTAATCCTTGCAATATGGAATGCTGTCCAATACAAAGTAAATTCCCGAAAATTCCAGCGCCAATTAAAATGTCAATTTTTCCTGATTGATGAAAAGAAGGGTCTGCTAATTTGATATGTGGTGGTATATTAATCGAATTTACATCTAAAGGATACGTAGGTAAGTTATCGCTGATTTTATCTGTTACTAAAGCTGTGAATGTGACATTGAAATTGTTATGCATTGATTGAATGTTGAGTGTACATTGTTGATCAATTACTTTAGCTGATTGACTTATTCCAAGAACTGTAGTTTGAGTTTTTGATTTCTTCAGATCAAGATCCGCACAAGTCTCTGACGAAATGAAGTTAGCTTGTGATGCAGAATCTAATATTGCCCTCCTTGTATGTGGGATTCCGTTTGAATCTACTACTTGAACTAATACTGTTGCAAGCAACACATTTGAAGATTGATTAGAGGTTCGATTAGATAATGCAACTTGATTTTGTTGAGATTGCTTTTCAAGATGTAATAGCGTATTATGTTGAGAATTACATTTTTTGCATTTACCTGACCTGCACTGTTTTGCAATGTGTCCAAGTTTTAAACAGTTTATACATAGTTTTAGTCTTTTGACATTTTCAATCCTATTTTTTATTGAAAGTTCTATAAAATCCTTGCAATTGTAAATATAATGCGAGCCTTTACAAAATCCACAACTAATTTCCACTGTACGAGTGTTAAATGTGTATTTACCACCTGTTGGTTTTGACATACTTTTGTAAGTACTGGATACCTTACCCATCTCTAATGTTTCGAGTAAGTCTGCCTTAGATTTCAAAAATTCTTGCAATTCCTTTAATGTGGGTAAAACGTCTGCTTTTCTTTTCTGTTCCCATTCGCGTAGCGTAGATTTGTCTAATTTGCCCGTTATAATATATATGATTAATGTGTCCCAATGCTCTGTTGGCTGACCCAAAATATCTAACGAACGAAGGTGTTTAGAAATGCTATCAATTAAACTGCGAAGATCTGAAGCTGATTCTTTTGGTAAGTTTGGCAAATCGAAAAGTGCTTTCACATGATTGTGTACAAGTAGTGTTTTGTTATCGAACCTTTGACATAATAATTCCCAAGCAATATTGTAATTTTCTGCCGAAAATTCTATTGAATGTATTACCTGAGCAGCACTACCCTCTAATGATGCGCGTAAGTAATGAAACTTTTGAACATCACCTATAGCTTGGTTACAATGAATAAGCGATTGAAATGTGTCCCGAAATTCTAACCATTTCTCATAATACCCGTCAAACTTTGGCAATGATATTTGTGGTAACTTAATGTTATTTTTTAACTGTTCAGAGTTACGAGACTTGACTGAACCTAACGAATTGTGAGATGTAGTTGACTTATTTCCAGACATATTATTTGCTAGAATTTGTTTTGCAATTGCTATACATTTATAAAATTGGTTTCGAAATTTTCCCTCTCTTTTAACTGTTCATCGTAGTTGTCATTTTTTGATTCAATTTCATATTGTATTTCATCAAATTCTTGTAATAGTGATTCAATTTTGTCTAATCGTACCTGGATTTCATACATGCAACTTACTTTTTCATCTACATCTGCATCTGACTCTAATATTTGCTTAGCTTTGTCTATATAATTTTGAAATAGAGTTAATTTTGCTTTGAAAGTACCGCGTTTACGAATTTGATCTTGTAAATCTGACATTTTGTACGAAATACTCACACAACTTGAAAATATATAAAGTTAGGAATTGTAAATGAAGGAAAAATGCCACTTGCCTTGTTTCTTGTATCAGATGATTCGTGATTGACAATCGATCGATAATGGATTGAAGCGTGCTATGGTTTCCACGTGTTTGTGATTATAACTTCGATGATTTGATGCAATTTTCTTCCAATGTTAAATGTTTTAGTTACATCCGGCTCGAAGGACCATGTTTGATTGTTGAGAAGATTTTTGTTTACTTTTGGAATGTATTTAATGTAACTATTACCCAGAGCTTGTAGTTTTACGTGGTACTATTATCGTTGACGGGGTGACTCTCTCGTTTCGTTTTTTGCCGCATGGTGGCGACGATGACTATCGTAAATGTACAATAAGACACAAATGAAACTGACATGTACAATAAGACACAAATAAAACTGAACAATGTCCGACAGCACCTTCGGACAGCGCCGGAACTCGCCATCCTACAACGCGAGACCTGTACCTATGCTTATAGTTTCTATTTACGTCAGATAAATGAAATAGGCTTTCCACCAAAATGTTTCCTGATATGTGTGCTACAGTTAGTTAACTGCTTACGAAAACACTACCGTTATAGATTTAGACGATGTTTTCAGAAAGTGCCAACACACTACTGGACTTATATATGTATAAAAGGAAATATTTCGTGAAAAACAAATTCAGAGACATTTTATCGACAAAATAAAAATAAATAATATTTTTTGCATAAATCTGTCAAACTAATTACAATCTATATGCGTTAGACATTTCATAGACAATTTAGTATGCAAAAGAAAAGTGAAAATACGATTCAAATTTTATTGCGAAAAAAATATGCAAATGCAGAATCCAGTTTTTTTTTAATAGTTTCAATGGTATTGCTATAGATGAGAACACATAAGGAAGAAATTTTTCAGCTATTCCCTTGTTTATGTGCCAATTTGTTATGGTTTTATTGCGATTACGTTGAAAATATCCGCATCTAATTATATTATACCTACGATTAGCACTTGTACTTACATATTCGTTTGTAAAATGCGCTAAAACTGAGATGCAGCTTTGGGTCAGTATAAAATACATTTGTAGCAACAACAATCTTGTTCCACAGTGCGATCCTAACGTGTCCCCCCCCCCCATGCTAACTTTTGAACGACAGAAGCTAGCGTTTTTAGAAAAAATTGGTCTATTTCTATTTTTGTGAACTAACTTTTGTCCTTATCGGCAGTTCAATTGTATTTCCGGTTTCACCAGAAGTGACGTCAAGTTTCTCTTTTTAAATAGAACATACTATATATTTTTACGTCACTGGAAAGGTAATCGAAAGACGAATCTAACGATATCACACATATTATACTTTAACTTAAGAAATATGATGATATGCAGCAATAAAGGTTTTGGTAATCTGTTTTTGTTGTTACGCAAAGTTGGCTAGGAAAGAGCGCCAAATTGTTTCTTGCGATGCCAGACTGATCTAAAGAGCTCGTTGCTAAGCAAAGTAATCATAACAATTGCCAAACTGTCAAATCTCAATTCCAAAAACGTAAATTGTTCTTGTTATTTATTGTTATTATAACCTGCATTTGTCATACTCGTTCTTCGTACTCGTTATCGTCATTTTAACTTGTTTTGTTAATTGTTGTTTCTCCCTTACTTTACCGTACCTTACTGTAATTAATTAATTGTCGTAGGTGTGTTTGAATTTGTTAGTTTTGACAGGCAATGTGCTTAAGTTTCAATTTCTTATGTTATTGATTTTACAATGGCCTCCGCATGGACCACGTAAGATAACCATCAAGTACTTAATTTTAATATTCGGTAAATTTTGCAACAATTACCACAAAGTGGAACATAATGAACACTGCCCTTGTACAGCCGGAAATATTTGAACTTTGCATAGAGTAAGCATAGATAGTATACCTAAAATTTGCTGGGCGAACTGCTTTAACAGAAGATAATATGATTTAAATTATTGTACAATTTATTGTGCAACCATGGCAAATAAGGTGATAATTGTTGCCAGATTTACATAATATTAAAATTGACCCAGCAATTTTGCATGGTTCGTACCGAAACCATTATAAAAGTAACATCACAAAAAGCCTAAAAAACAGACTTACTGTCTATGAAAAACTAACATATTTAAACAAACACCATAATTAATTAATTGCAATAAAGTTCGATAAAGTAAAGAAATAACAACAATTAACAGAACAAGTTAAAATGAGAGAAGATAATAACGAGAATAAAGAAGGAACGTATGGCAAGTGCAGGATATAATAACAATAAACAACAAGAATAATTTACGCTTTTAGCGCTCTTCCCTGGCCAACTTGCGCAACAACAAAAACAGATTACCAAAAACTTTATTGCTGTATATCGTCATATTTCTTAAGTTAAAGTATAACATATGCAGTATCGTTGGATTCGTCTTTCGATTGCCTTTCCAAAAACGTAAAAACATACAGGCTGTTCTATTTTAGATAAAAAAGTTGACGTCGCTTCCGGTCAAACCGGATATACAATTGAAATGCCGATAACGGCGAAAGTTAGTTTACAAGAAATAGAACTCAACCTATTTTTTTCTGAAAACGCTAGTTTCTATTATATATTAGCCGAATTTGTCTTGAAGAGCCATAATACCTTGAGGAAATATGGCTTCCATCGGCGAATACGGAAAAATCAGTTTTTCCTTGAATTAACCAACCTAATTAAATTTATTTTATGTCACTAATTAAATTTGATTACGACTGATTTTTCAACTACAAATGGGGTTTGTTGATTATTCTATCGTTGAAATCCCCATGAAAACTGTTATTTATTCACAAATGGAAACTTTTGGACTTTGTGTTTCTATTAAAAAATCCAGAAGATATTTGCATACAACTGACATCATTTAGAGACTTCCTGCTTTGCATTAAGTAGTAAGTATCTACTATAGGTATTAGTTTTCGTATTTCATAGCTAAGTATAGAGATACCTAATTAAATGAGGATAAGCGAAAGCAATTTTGATGATACATAATGAATCTAAAACCCCAAGAGAGTCATTTAAAAGAAAAAAAAGGATGGCTCCCAGTTGTATTTTCTATTGCAAATATAAGTATAGATGCTTTACAGCTACAGCAAAAACTGCATACCTACTATTTCATTTTAAAAGTTACGCTGTTCTTGCTCAAGTTAATTTCATTTATGGATAAATAAGCTTAATACATGATAACAAAATTTGTTATATCTTAAACAATAATACCTCCCAATTACAGCCTCATTGTTTTAGGAGGTTCGTCGTCTATATCATCGTTGAAATCTCTTACAAAACCCAAAATTATCTGTACATACATTGGATTTTTTTGCATTTTTGTATTTGTCATAGAATGTACATAGAATGCAGGTACATCTACTAGCATTTAGAAATTTCCTACTTTAGGAGAAATGGCCCAGCATCACTTGACACGTGCAAATATGTTTACTGAATTATACTATTGAACGAAAATCTCATTGGAGGAATTATTCTAGAGCACGAGATGATAAAATAATTACGTTTTATAGTCAACAACTACATTATTTCCTTGCGTTTTAGCATGTTCATCTTCTACTGTCTCGTTGAAATCACTGGCAAAATGACTCCTATAAACCTAATTACGTTGTTTAGTATTTAGACATAATAAAATACAAACTCCTCCTGTTTTGCAGGAAATTGCGTTTAGTTTGTGAGGTCTTTTTTCTTTTAAAACAACTGATAAGTATAGAGGATAGGTATTTATTACGATACTCGCAATTCTATTAAATAGGTAATTGACTCGAAGGGATTATCAGGGACAAGAAACATGTTAAAAAGGCACAAGTTTCAGATAACGAAGTTTCTAATAGAAAGTAGAGTTTTTCGAAAATAAAACGAGTCGGAGTTTTATGGTATTAGCCTCTTTAACAGAACCTTGTTACCGTATCATGGCTTTTTTAAAATCTTCTTTGTCCTTTCCCTCGGCGAATTGGGCAATAATTACCACGCTTCTCATTGCCTTAGTTCGTGAAGGGCAAATTTATATTTACCCGGTATACACCTTTTTTTTTAATTTTTAAATAGATTTAGATTTACTTGAGAAATCTTATTTTAGTATATTTTAGTAAATATATTCAGGATAAAATTCAATAAAATAATCAATTAAATGGATTATTTTATAAAAAATGTATTCGTTTGATTATATTCGTTATATATATAGATAAAGTTTTAGAAATTATAACATTAAGGTTAGAGGCGGGCTTAAAAAAAAATTACTTGTTTGGCATCAACTATTCACTTATAACTCTTCAGCTGCTGTGGTAATTAAGACCTTTGCAGGAAAAGTTAATAACAATGACATTTGATTAATAGAGACTTCACATCCTTGTTTAACTTCACATGTGCACAGGATAAGTTGGGAGGAACAGGCCAAACTCCAGGAGTGTATTGTACTCGTGAAAATAATGTAAAAAAAATCATATGTTCTTATCCGATTATCATTTGTTTTCAAGTTTCATAGCGCAATTAAAACAAAAAGTCAGGTGCGTTCGACATTAATAGTTTTTTTTTTCACTTCTTATCACATATCACGTACCGGCTATCTGAATCAGTCCTTTCGAAACTCAAAATCACTTCAATAATGTTGTTCTGATATGTGTCAGTGTCAGTTTATTGTCAGTGATTTAACGTTTATTTTCGAGTTTGCACATTATGACAGAAGATACCATACACTTACTCAAACTTAGAATATGCAAATATTGTGTTTGTTTGTGGTTTTTGTAGCAAGAATGCTACAGTTGCTGTTGAAAAACATTGTCAACGGTTTCCACATCAGAGAAATCCGATTTTTCAACAAACTGTACGAGACCGGAATGCTTCCCGCAGTGCCAACATAACATCTGAACGAGCTACTCGACAAAGATTAGAAGAAGTAGAAAATATTCTGGATTTATTAGAAGAAGATGCTACGACCAGCTCATGAAGAATTGGCACACGATTGGGCATTCCACAAAAAAGCGTAATAAACACACTCCTCGAGCAAGGCTTACAATCATACCATATTCAGCGTATACTGCGTATCTACAACCGGAAGATTATGGCAAGGATATGAAATTTTGTCGGTGGATAAATAATAATCGTCGTATTGTATCGCGCATAAGTTTTACGGATGAAGCATTAATAATACTTGAAACTCTCATGTATGGTCAGATGAAAATCCCCACGCAGCAGTCGAAAGTAATTGTGGTGTCGTATGGTCCATAGTTTTTTAATTGGCCCTTTCATTTTGGAAAATCGCCTCACAGGAGATCGTTACTTAATTTTTTTTACAAAATGAATTACAAGGACTAGTAGAGGATGTTCCTCTGAACATCAGAATGCAAATATATTATCAGCATGATAGAGCTCCTACACATTTCGCTCGTAATGTCAAATAACATTTGGACGATAGGTTTCCTGGGCTTTGGATTGGTCGTGATAGTCCTATTAGTTGGCCTCCAAGATCTCCAGACCTCACACCACTAGAGTATTGTTTATGGGGCTGGAAGTTTACAAGATGTCGACACTCGGAATGCACTAATTCGACGTATTAGAAATATTGCAACCGATATTAAAGAAAGATATGAACCAACCACGAGAGCAACAGGTGCGCTTCGTAGACAAAGCATAAAATGTTTAGAGGTCAATAACGGTATTTTTGAATATTTATTAAAAGAACACTATGATTAAAAAAATCTTAATGTGTGAAATTTTGTTTATTTGTACGAGGTGTGTTTTTAAAGTAAGTACCGTTTTGAAATTCTGCCACCGTGAGCGCTGCGGCAGCTTTCTTGCGCCCTGTTGACAAGCCACAGACGCCATTACAGAAAGATTCGACCGTGTTTGTCACTACGTAAAATGTATCCGCCGATCGAGAATCCCGCCGACTGTGAAATACGCGCTGTGATTCGTTTTCTTAGTGTTAAAGGCATTAAATCGGCCAACATTCATCGTCAGATCTGTGAAGTGTATGGAGAAAACATTATGAATGATGGAATGCTACGGAAATGGGTGAGAGCTTTTAAAGATGGCCGCACGAATGTCCATGAGGAGGAACGAAGTGGGATCTTCTGTCATTACTGAAGATTTGGTTCAGAGAGTTGACAAAAAAGTGAAAGAGACAGACGCTTTACGATTTCATCGTTATCTGATGAGTTTCCTCAAGTTTGCAGAAATGTTCTCTATGAAGTTGTGACCAAACGCTTACAGTATCGAAAGTTGTGCTCACGCTGGGTACCGAAAATGTTGACTAAGGTGCACAAAACCAAACGTGTAGCCAGTGCGCTGACTTTTCTTCAGCGGTACAGTGATGTGTACTGTTTTGGGACAGAAAGGGAGTGTTGCTTGTTGATCTTTTGCTTCACGGTGACACAATAAATGCTACGACGTATTATGAGACCTTAAAAAAACTGCGCCATGCAATCCAAAACAAACGGCGAGGCATGTTGAGTAAGGGGTTCGTTTTGCTTCACGACAATACCCGCCCACACGCAGCTTCTCGAACTCAAAATCTCATCGCATCTTTTCACTGGGAACAACTTGATCACCCTCCATACAGTCACGATCTTGCGCCCAGTGACTACCACTTGTTTCTGCATTTGAAGAAGCATCTGGGTGGTCAGCGCCACGACGACGATAGTGAGGTCAAAACGACTGTTGTGCAGTGGTTGTTAAATCAAGCATCAGACTTCTATGACGATGGGATTGTAAAGCTGATTATACGATACGATAAATGGCTCAATATTGGTGGAAATTATGTAGAAAAATAGAATAAGGTATAGGCTTTCTTGTAAAAATAAAATTGTTAAGAAAAGTTTACTTGTTCTTGTTTTTATTTGATTTATTTAAACGGTACTTACTTTAAAATCACGCCTCGTAATTACGCTACAACTTGAAAGCAAATGAAAATCGGATAAGAATATATTAGTCTATTTACATTATTTTCACGTGCACAACACACTCCATGTGTTTGGACTGTTCCTCTCGAGACACCTGTATATCTAACGAATTATTCTAATTTCCATATAGCTGGATATATTAATGTATAAATACAAAATGTATTTATTTATTTTACCTCATAGGATTTTATTTTTCATCGTTTCCTCTATAGATTATACAGAAATAAAATTTAATATAATGAATAACCAAAAATAGTCATGAAAAATTATATTCCTAAGTATAATAATTACTATAAACATACCTTTTCTAAGACACCACTGTAGGGTTGAATGTTCGGTGGTCCGAGAGTTTCTGATTGAAGGTCCGGTACCTGTGGTTCCGTATCCTCGCCCGAACACGCACTGGGCGAACCAACCAATTCACACGGAGACTCATCAGAAAATAATGTCTCAGTACCACTGTCAACCGTTGCCATAATTACATATTTTTATCTGTAACAAAGAAAAGGCTGTCACCGTACGATACCTATGTTTCGACATCTAGGCGCTTCCATCTATCTTCGGCGTTTTATTGACACGAAGAGGACGTAAAAACTAACTGTACACATAAAGCCATAATTTATTATCATCGCTCATTTTGAAACGGAAAATGTGCTGACTAGAAATGACCTAAATATCGTTGGCAGAGGTGAGATCTAGGAAGTATTACAAAATACATTATGAACAATTAACACTGAACTCAGTGGTGGTATATGCTTATCGTTTACTGTAAAACAATCATTGTTAGTAATAAAAAACAAATGCATTACTATATACTGTTCCATTTTGTTCCTATTTCGTTCATACAGTTACGTATAATTTTCTCAATTAACAGTCATCGATTACAATTTGCAGAACATACCTATGTTCAACAAAAGAAAGAATATTTAAAAGAAAAGTCGTGGATTAGTATGCTTCACATAGGAAAAAAAACAACTCAGACGCTTAAAGTAATTTTATTATACTACATGACCTTTTAAGAGAATTATACAGTTGGTGAATCGATCATGCGGTGTGCTTCAATGCATTTGGAAGAAAATTCCAACCATTCTATTGCGAGCATCAATTTTATCTTCGTCATACAGAGACATTATAGTGACTCCGAGGTCAAGTTAGGCGGTGTGGGACTGACTCCTGCGAGGGTAAATTTGGTGGTTCCGGTAGAGAAGGTGATAGTGACAAAGCCGTGAAACACTTTACACACACTATTTACCCACTAAAAAGCTCCTAAGCTTATGACAAGCTTTAAAGCTTATATATATATACCCTGCAGGACTGTCATCCCATGTAATACAAAAATTAAAGAAATGCCAAGCCTACAAATTTCATCCACCGCCTGCTTTGCTTAACTGTTAACTTCTTACTTAACTTTTAGCAGTCTAGGCAACCAAGGAGCTAATTCATAGTTTTTCTTGCATTCTTTGCATTGCTTTAAATAAGAAATGCAATTCGAAGCATTTCACAGGCAGAAGTCGAGACAGCTGTTTTGTCCACTTGACAAAGAATAGAATCATGCATAGAAAATGATGGAGGACAGTTCCAACATCTAGGAAGCTACTAATAATTAATTTATGTTATATTCTAGAAAGGGGCATCACAGTGTTAATTACATAGTGATATAATAATAATAATAGTAACGTCTTTATTCATTCCTCCAAAAAGAAAAATTACAAGTAAAAACAAAAACATTACAAACATATAGGTTGTTAATTAATTTTAAGACTAAATATAAATTAGTAGTGTACATATATGGAGAAGTGAATGTGGCGAAGTTTTATCGTTTCAAGTTGAAATCGTTAGAAGATTGAGATCGAGTTTATTGATGAGGCATTAAAATGAATAATTATCTTTGAAATAACGTATATTTTTTTTATTTTTACTAATATGGTTATATTTAGAAATTTTAAAAAATTATAGACAATCGGCAAAACCGGGTCATCCAAGTGCAGCAAATATTTACATTTTTTCGTTAATATCTCCGGTTAGAGAAAAGATATCGAGATACGGTTTTCACCGATGTCTTGAGTTTTTAATTTCCTACTTTTCCGCCAGAAAATAAATATATCGTTCTATTTAAAATTTTTGCGAAAAGCCGCTTTATTTGTTATAAAGTCAGATAACGTCTTCTAGTGGTGAGGGTACAATTCATAAGAAGTAGACCAAAACTGCATTTGATAGATCAAATAAAGCTCTATTAAACGAGGCGAAGATGGTTAAAATCGGTGAAGCCTAACAGGAGTAATCAACATTTACTTAAAACAGCAACGTCTCCCCACTACTTTACTTTAGAAGATACGACAAAATGTGTTGAACACAAAAGAAAGGGAATTGGATTGGAAATAAAATGCATATATTTTCTTAATTAGCCAAACACGACGGAAACTTTAATTTTATAAAAGTCGTGACTATTACGCCAACTTCTGGTGACTTTACAAACTCCAAAATCAATTCCAGTATTTCCTTTTGGCCACGTTTATTAAAAAAGGTTTTACCCGAAAGCTCTGTGATTACCAGATTTATTTTTTTTTCAAAATACTTAAATGTATAAATTTCACTATAATTCGTGGATTGGGTGCCATTTTATGGAACAGATCAAAATCTTCTTTGACCACGACTGTCTTCACTTTGTGCCGTTTTGCAAGATTTCCTTTCGAACATAAAATCCCGATAGCAGTTCTTAATTAATTGACATAAAGGGGCAGAATGGCCTAACACAGCGGTCATATTATCATAAACTTTTCATGGTGAGAAACTCGATTTGGAGAAACAAATTGTAGTAGCTTTTATTTCAATGTTATTCATTTTTGAATAAACGCAAACATCATTACGGATGAATGCAACGAAACACTTAATAAATTGATGTGATAAAGGCATTTGCAATTGTGCTAGGTGAAAGGCTGCCTACAACTTTCCTAAATTTCTTTAAACAGTTGTGCACCACTTCCTCTAAAAATTCATTATTCCCCTGGAATCAACTACACAGAAAAAAGTCACTTAATAGAATGTACTACAATATTGTAGCAGTCACTAACACAGAACCCGACCGCAGATGTTTGTTAAACGTTACATGTTGTTGTCATATATAACACCTCAAAGTTGTGGTCAAGCTTCTATTGTATTGTTTCACATAAATGTATCACTTTTTCCAACAATCTTTGTGTTAAGATGTGCAGGACAAGATTGTGGCAACCTTTGACATAAAACTTCCTACTTTTTTCGAAATAAATAAATGAGTGTGTTTATGACTTATCTATACAGACGAGTTTATTATCGAAGCCTACCTAAATGCATGAACCAAATGTTTCCTGCCTTATGATTAGACCCAAATAGTATTGGTTCTTCACCAATAGATGTCGCAACGAAGACTTAATTTTTTTCTAATACATTATATGGTTTTATATAGTCAAATCATTTTCATCGGGTTCACAATTCTTTCGGAATAAAGTTTTTCGTAGTCTATCTTTTTACTCCAAACTTGTCGAATGTTTGAAGGGATGGTATCACATGCGAAACAGGTGTTGATAATACTCTCGTAACTAACCAATGCTATCTGTAAATTGGGAAGCTGTTGGAAATAAGAAAACATAAGCATAGTTATTGCATTTTACTTGTTTCCTCAACCATCATAATTATAAGAACACTGCATACGTATTATATTATGCAATACAATCTTTAGAACAATATTGTTGCATTTTTTACAACGTGTGTAACTAAAAGTTGTACACTATTGTGGCAACCTTTTCTCAAACAAATTGTAATAAATTGTTCCACAATCGTTTTTCCCTGTACATTTTTTTTGTTAAAAATTGACACAATCTCTCACTTATATAGGAATTCCATTACTCTACAACTAGAACCAGTACACGGAATTACCTCAATGTTATCTGCTGGATTTTCTGGTAATAATACATAGAAGAAACATTCGACTACAAGAAACATCAACTGCCCATAAAGAAACTAATGACTTTTGTAATTAGTTAACAACACCGGATGGTATTCGAAAAAAGCTACACAAGCATCAGTACAATGATTTGATTTTATAATCTTCGTTTGAGTTTATGATGTATTTACCGGTACGTCATTAGTGAAATTACTTATCACATTAGATACGCTATTATTTGAGAACTGGACAAACACACTGTCTGTGACGACAGCTGACGCTAACAATAACTAATAATTACGTCATTTAGGCACTTTTGAAGTTCATAAATATATTTTTAACCACAATAACACTTCCCAGTATTTCAAAAGGATATTTTATATTTTTATTACTAAGGTAGAGATAAGCCAGGAGGTAACTATTATTATAGAAAGAATGCTTCCAACAGCAAAACTGCATGATGCGTTTGGTAAAAAAATGCAGTAAATTAGCAACAATAGCCATCACGTTCTGGAGTGTACATACATAAATACATGATCTCGGTAGGACTTCCTATCTAGAATCTAATCTCTATTGTATCACGACATATTATCAGATATAAACATCATTTCGTGACATAACGGAACTTCTCTACAGTCGGAAGATTCTACTTCCTCTTTATTACGTTGAAAAGTTATTTATACGTATTTGTACGGGGACTCTTTCATTGAAATTGAGACTAATTTTAACTTATTTTCTCATTTAAACCAACAGTGTATTGGTTTATTGAATCATTTGCTTCCTCGTTCTGTTTAGATTCCTTCTCAACAAAAAAATCTGAATTTAATAAATACACTGAAAAAAGATATTCCGGTACGGATAACCTGCAATTTAATTACCGGTTACCCGTACCTTAATTTCTACACGCAATTTTCTTTCTGTGTGCATACAAAGTATTTCTACTGATTACTAGAGCCCGGTAGCTGGAAGAGCAATCGCAGCGGCGGTGTGACTGTGTTTAGGTGAGCGGGGAGGGCTGGTCGATTATAATACGATACGACAAATCATCATCACTCAGTTCAGTTTAGCATTGGATAGCGGATAGGGCGTGTTGATTTTATTGATACAGACGTAGTTATTAATTGTAGTTATTATTTAGTGCAGTACGCTTTGATTTTATTGATATAGACGTAGTTATTAATTGTAGTTTTTAGTGAACATGTCGAAGGCTAAAAAACGACCCTTTCAAGATATAGCAAATAAGTTTATTTCTGACTTTCCCGATTTGTTTTACAACTTGAGTAAGATACATTTGATGTCAAATAAGAAGTGGAACTGTACAAGACACGTAAATTTCGCACAGCATAGAAAACGAAAATTGGGCATGCCACCGAGAAGTGCATTTTTTTTTATGTAATTCTTATGTTGATAAACTGTAATTTGCCACTAGGCTTACTCGATAAACAACCGTTTAAGGACTTTTGGGACAAATACAGTCCCGAGTTGCGGTTGCCAACGGAGAAAACGACACGTAAGCATGTTGCATTTGTACGCGATGACGTGGAAAAGAAAATGAAACGCATATTGAAAAAACAGTTTCTTTGGTTATGTGTTGACGAGACAACAGACTGTAAAAAAAATTCAATTGTAAATATTATGGTACGCATACTAGACCCTAGTAAATCTACATTACCACTATTACTAGCTAGCCGAAGACTACAAGAGCGTACTGCTGCAGCAATTACGAAGGTTGTACTTAGAACGTCGGAAAAATTTCAAATTTCAAAGATAAAGTGTTGATGTTTATTGAGCGATAATGCGTTCGGTACGCCGTTCTCTTCTTGGACATGGTTGCAAGTGTTTACACGTTACGTGAAAAGTGTATCCACTACATCTGATGGTAGAAACCATTCGACAATGCTCTCCAGAGGTAGATGCATTAATAGCAAGCACAAAAAAGTATTTTTGAAGTCTCCCAAACGCCTACGATCATTTCACACAGAGTGTCCTGGTATTCGTCAACCACCGGAGCTAATTCTTACACGTTGGGGAACATGGTTGCAGGCAGCTTTTTATTATGCTGAACATTCCAAAATAGTAAAAGCTGTTGTTGCACAATTCAATCCTGCCGAAGCTGCAGCTATTAAGGAGACCCAGTGAAAATTTCAAGATATTTCCGTTGAAACAGATTTAAAAAATATTCGTAGCTACTATAAAGGATTAGCTGACGTAATAGACCAATTACAAAATAGATCGTTATCATTATTGGAGTCTCTGCAAATTATGGACGGAGTGCATACACAGCTAGTGACTATACATGGCGAAAAATATAATCGCGTTTTAGAAAAATTCGAGAGTGTGCTACAGAAAGATCCCGATTTTAGCACACTAAAACAAATTTGTGATAGTGTATCGAATAATCCACTGACTAAGTACAAAGAGTATTTTAATCATGCATGTATAACATTGGTAGATGTTGAACGCTCTTTTTCAAAATATAAACTCATTTTCTCACCACGGCGAACATCGCTCACCGAGACAACTGTGGAAACACATCTAATGGTGTCAACTTTTTGCCACTCTTATCCATATGATGTTAATACTGATAATGGTGCTTCCAGTTTTACTGTTCCGTAGCCAAGGCTGCTTAAAAGGGTGAGTGTTTCACTACTTTTCACATATTATAATTATGTATTACTTCTGTTATTTTTTTTCTATTTTCTTACTATCGTTTTTGTATATTGGGCAGGTACGGCTAAGGCACGGTTTCCTGTTACAGGGCTCTACTGATTACACTTCTTAAACAAATTCCAAACTAAACAGTTTTGTCAATAAATGTCAATAACATAATTTAGCTAACAATTTGATTAGCTGTCTGTAATATTTTATTCGGCGACATTAAACTTACGGAAGCTGTACGATAAATATCTAACTTCTCTTCCTCTTCCACGCTAACGAATAACACGAAGTGTCCGGCTTGATTTGTATGTTAGTGCACGTTTGCCTCCGCGCTTGTGTGTGTATTGAATGAAATTGTAACTATTCAAGTAACAAGCCGCCGTTACCTGCCTGATTTACATACATCCGCTTAAATGAATTTTATTTAACAGTGTGGTGTGTCAGTTGTATGAAATGGTCGTCATTAGTTACGGCGTCAGCATAGCGTTCGCTTTAACCATATCAAAGAACCACCCATAATTATTTTCGATATGAATGACAAGTAGATCAAAAAGAAAAAATATGTTTATATGAAAGCTAGGATGTAATATGCCCTGGTTAGTATTATGGATTACAAAACGTCACGGAGGTAATACAATTTTCAATGCAATTTCTTCTAAGGAAGCGACTAAGAGGAATAGCTTTTTAGAATATAATAAACCCAAGTGTAGGATGTATTACAAGGAAGAACAAATTAATTGAAACAATCTTAACAATCGTGTAAATTTGTTCTAATCTATGTCCTTTTAGTTTTTGCACTAGTAACAAAAGATTAGCCACACCAGGAATAAAATTGGGTTTATACAAGCTTTAAACTAATCAAACACATAAGCATTTTATTGCTAATCTATTAGGTACCAGTTAAGTCCATAGCAGTAAGCAGCTTAGTAGATTTTCCTAGTAGTTCATGTTTTAGTGTTTAACCTTTCAATCTTCTTCAGTGATTATTATTGCCCACCTTGTACAACTAGCTTCGCCTGTAGATAAAACTGCACCAATTATGTCATAGAATTAGATTAAGAACTACAATAAATACTAATTCTATTACAAAAGTATTTAATTCTTGCATATGTATTGTAACGTTATAGTTTACAACTTCGATCGTAGCTATGATTACTGGCACGTGTAGTGTGTTCAGTATCTCGTTCAACGTCGAATTCCCTCTGGCAGCTCTTGGCACTTTTTCGGTAGCTCCTACCCCTTTTATGTCCCCCTCGTTGGAGCGGGGGTGCTAAGTAATTAATTTAAGTCCAGTCAACGACGAACATAGGGAATGGATAAGCAACTTCTCTTCTGTTAATTTTCTTCACATCGTAAATCTTCAAATTTAATGGAATATTTTCCAACAACAAGTGAATATAAATTATATTTGGAAAGGAATTATCAAAATTTCCTGCGGATAGAACAATCGCCATCGCGATTAAAATAAAAGAGAAGAAGGACGCCAATTGATTTTCTCACTTTGAGTCAAATTTTCATCAAGGTAACTCGTATTTTGGCTGCGCTCCCATTTTCAAGTGTTAATATTTCAAATCGTATCATAAATTCAAATTAGAAATGAAGGTTGGTGCTTAAGAATAGTCAGTTTTCCTCTAAATGTGATATAAACATAGAGTTTATATTGACATCGTCTTAAAATCCAGGTTAATTTTAATTTTTTCAATTTAGTTTCCATTAAATTCCATTCATTGGCATTAAAGTTCATCTAAATTGCCGAAAAAGTGTTTAAGAACACTTCCGAACCCTCAGTTCATATAAATAATTAATTAATTTTCGAAAAATTCCCACAATTAAAACATTTCAATTTGGCACCCAACGTGGGGCCAAATTTAAATGGTTTTAATGTTTTGAATAGTATTATCTTTGATAAAATCGAAAATCTTGTTATTATAATACTGCCTAGTTAGCATAACATAAATATAAAATATAATTTAGCTATTATAACACAAGCGAATGTAAGAAAGCAATAACAAATTCCAAAAATAATCATTTAGTATTGAATTTTCTTTAAAACAAATTAATTATGAGCAAAGTTAGACCTAACACAAAAGAAATTTGTAATTTGTTAACCGGAAATGATCCAGAAAATGTAGATAAAAATTCAGAAACTTTTTAAAATTCAATTTTGTTGTACCGTTTTATTAATAATTCAACTAACAAAAAAACGCTATAAACTTTTATCTGATGTTAAATAAGCATTTCCATAGTAATAATTGAATTTTATGGGGATACCTTTTAAGTATTTATTTAGAAGGAGGCAACCTATAAACCTTAAATTGCCCTCAAAATACGACCAATTACTTACTCTTAATGTTACTAAACATGAAACTGGGTGTCGTTCAGTAATCAATCTATACAATTAAAAGATCGTAAACGAACTTGTTGATAAAAAACATCAACGGCTAAGTAGAGTCAATATTATTAAAAAGATCTTTAAGAGAGTCCTTAACGATGGATCCCATGATATCATTGTAACATCGTAAAAGTCAAAATCATGTTGCTAGACAATAAAAACGACTGTTAAATTGTCCGTATAAGTAAATTGGTTCAAATTTACCAAACCATATAAATCTGAAGCGTAAAAGAATAGAACCAGACGTTCTAGTCTATAAAAGTCACAATCAAATTAACCGTAGAAGTATTTAAAAAATCAGGCATATATAAACGACAAATTTGGAGACATGTATCGTTTCGTGGTTATCATTGTTATCAATCAAATAAATTTGCATTATAACATTTAACAGAAGATTCTTTCCTAGTAAAAGCACTTCTCTATCTGTGGGTGACGAAGACGAGTACGAGATCATGAAGAGCAAGGTCATAACCTGAAAATAATGAAACCTGGATGGATAATTCTACCAGACAATTTTAATTCAAAAACCGTTGGTTTTAGTGATGAAAGCCATAAGATCAATTTTTGAAATAATCAATATATATAAGCAGGAATCCTAATTTTGAAATTCATAGCTTTAACCAACGAAAAATTTAACAAAGGTATGTACTGATGACTAACAAACACGTCATGGACTACCTTTTACTTAGGTAATAGTAATTTATTGCAGAACAGCATAAAAATCTGAGAGCGCTATGCAACCAATTAATAAATTCGTAACAAAAAATAAAACACGCTGTATAGTCTGTTATTCTTTTTGATACTGTTTTTTATTAAGATTGTATCAAATCAAATTATTTTTCAACATTTAAAAAATATTAAGGAAGTTTCATTAGAATAAGTACTAATATTTGAATTTTCTCTGCAAAGTAATATGTAATTTTCTTTGTTAACCGTACATTTCACACAACAATACTTCCTAAATGATGAATAAAATTGATATATTAATGCAAAATAAGTATCTGTGGTTCATGGAAGGCTAGCTTCTGTAGAAAAAAAGGGTGTGAAAGCTTTTGTTGAAAACAGATTGCAATCAGCTTTAGATGGAAAAAGTTTTAGGGGCGTAGTTGTTCAATCATTTTTTCAACAGCAACAAAATACTTCTAGGAAAGTTTTACTCTATTGTAACATTCGTGTCATTCGATAGCATTTTGGTAATTTTGATTTTTTACTGCTTTTGTAATAAACCTTTTACCTGAAGAGAACATTTTGAATTCTACAGTATATTTTATATATACCGCTTGAAATACATGTCCTTTTTACTTTGAAATTGCTGCTAGTTTTATTTATTCCCCTTATATATATTTTTTATTATTTGCTGTGTATATGTTGAATATATTTCAGAAAAATTAAATTTGCTACCTTTTTCGGGCTGGTTTCTTACGCTTTGAATCGAAACATAGTTGATTTAACCTGGACTTTCGCGTCCTCTTAGTTAAATCATAAATTCCCCAAATAAGTTTACTTATTCTATTATTACCAGAACAACATTTCTTGAAAAATAGATGCATTTCCACCGTTAATATGACGCGGCACATAACTCGCACTATTAGTATGTAGTAACTATGTGTTCATACATCTATTTTAGGAAGATCGTCTGTAGAACCAGAATAATCGACTTGCCCGGAATTTCAAGTCCAGTCATCAGACTTAGAATTGCAGCTTTAAAAGTAGTATTTCGATTCGAAAAGGAAACATAATCAGTAATAGCAGGGCGAATAGTTGATTTTAGTCAATGGTAACAATTTGTCCCTTGAAAGTACTTCACTTTAGAAGCCACAATCTTCTTCCAGCGTTTTTTCTCACAGAAAAATATTAATTTTGTCTCTTTCTGTTTGGGAATATTATTTGAGTTTAAACATTTATCACCAAACCAACATAATTTTGGCTATCGACATCGTTCAAAAAACATGTGAAATTTTGACCAACTGCCAAATTTTCTGGCCTGTGAACGGTACTATAGACTAGTACCGAAGACCTGAACTGGCTTTGAGTGTACTTTATATTTAAATTCTTTTGTTTTAAGAAACATTAGTTAGTAATTTATTAGTAGTGCAATAGTTATATCCCTGTGTAATAGGTTTTCAATATTTTGAAATATCATTTCAATAAATTACAAATGTGAGTGTGAAGAACAACAAAAGATGGATGATAAAAAAATAATATATTTTATCCTTTTTTAATAATATATTTTACCCTATTTTAACCTTTTGTAACCAATCTTTTTTAAGTCATTTTGAAAATGGCACTAAATCTTCGGAACAACATTTCTAGTTTAGACAAAAACATATTTTGCGTTTTACCGCGTCTCTTGCATCATCAGAAACTGAGAAATAAAGGAAGAATCGAATAAAGCTACCGTAAAATTTAACTTACAACGAACTTTTCCAATCATTGTACTTCAAATTCAAATAAAAATAATTTGGACAAATCCAGAATGTATCAAATTACAGGTAATTCTTGTGACTGTTAGATGGGTAACATTAGATCACTTAACACAAGACTTAAAGAACATAAATGACGTTTAAAGAATAGACACAACCTTTTGCAACCACCTGACATACTTCTATTTACGAAGACCTAAGATTATTAAATTTTACTACAAATCAAAATTTATACGGAAACATATACCCAAAAATAATGTTTATCAAATTCGAATTTTGTCCAGCTTTTATAACTATACTTTGTGAGGCATCTTTGTTTTCTCTGCCCTTGTTGGTGCACACCTGTTCCATTTTCACTGTCTTTTTACATCTCGTTTTGTTTTCAGTTTCTTGCAACTGTATTTCTTGTAAACTCTTTTGTTACTAGTGAGGCAGTGAAGTACTACGAAATGGGCATCCAACAATAGAAAAAATTATAGAGAAATTTGGGTTTTTGTTTCTACTATTTCAACATTTGCATTAGAACCAAATAAAATATATTAAAACGATCCCATTTTACTCTTCACATAAATCAATGTAACTTCTAATTCTAAACGATTGAATTCATCGAGGAGACAGACGGTAGGTAGATGCTTATAAAGGCACTTTGGCGGCGCGGCGTTGAACGCGGAACAACGTAAACCGTATCTCAACCTCTACAAGATCCGAGATAACAATGATCGGCGCATACACTAGAACATCGGCTTTTATTAATACTTTCATTCTAGGCCGTCTTTCTCCGCGTCAAGAATATGTTGGCGTGTCGTTTGTACTTGTACTTATGCTACTTCGTTACTTGTTCGAATAGCATTGACACAGAAAGCGCGTGATTAATCGATGCTTCGCAACGAACACAACAACTGAAATCATCACTCTACGATCGATCACAATAGGAACACATTGACGGTATTGATGTTAGGAAGTGTACAAATACATATGTATTAATGTTGCATTCTTGTATTTGAAGCTGTGTATGTGGTATCCCAACATAGATATTACATGCAAAGGCCGGTCTACATAATAACTGTAAAATCTTCTATCTACGTAATATTTGAGAGAATTCAGATGAAGTAAGATTGTATCGTAGTTCAACCAGTTGAAGAATTAACTAGGATAAAGACACATTACCAAAGAGAAAGATTATATATGAACAGAAGGTTTTCAAGTCATATCAATGGCACCCCTTAGTACAAATATTGCAAATACAAAAAAATGGTATTGTCTAAGAAAAGCAGTTGTAACAAAAGTTGTTTAAAAGTTATTTACGCTGTGTTGCCGGATAGGAGCAACAAGACCAGTGTTTTCTACAAAAACATCAATTTTTGAACAACTAACCAAGAATACTATCGACTTTGTAATTCAGTGGCTGCACATCTGTTTTGAACTAAATAATCCTTTCGTTAGTTTACTCACTTGTACAGAATTTCTCTACTGCTTTGCATACTAAAAATGTTAAAACGTTAATTTATTAAAAATTGCATTTGTAGCTAATCATATAAACTATTTACCAATGTTTGCTATGTTTAATGATCCTATACAAGTATACTATACAATTGTCTAACGTTTTTTTTTGGCTTTTCAGAAAATGTCAAACTTCAGCAAACACTGTGCTAGAAAAATCTGTGTTTGGTTTGACTTATCTCGCTTTCTACAACCTTTAGACCAGCAATTAAGTTCACTCAATTGCAGTTGGTCGCTCCTTCTTTTGACTTTGGTTTTCTGGAAAAAACTCGAAAATATTTTAAAATAATAAATTGAAATTTTCAGTATATTAAAGAGTAGAAATAAAAGGTTATCTTGGTAAGCCTTGAAATGACTTCCTGTGATGGATCTGATTAGCAAAGTATGAAAAACCAAATAAGAAGAAATTTTTAAATAAATTTGAAGCATACTTCATATACAAAGTGTTTCACTAATAATTGTTCATATAGTGAAAATCTTTGACCCAAAATATGACGATTTAACCTAAAACAGTTAGATAAGGTATTCCTCCTAACCGAGATACAGGGTGTTTATTTAAAAATTTTAAAATTATTTTAACCCACTATGATACCTTCTAGAGTAATATTTTTGGTCCATACTTGCCAACAAGTTTATGCATGTTAGGTCACTTTAAATGATAGTAGAAGATAGTTTCTCCTTATTACCAGAAACGCACGGTAGTGATAGAGACTTACTTTCCTCCCACTACATTCTACGCCACTGTCGTAATCGTCATAGTAGCATGCTTTTTTTTCCTCATTACTCTCTAGTAATAAAAATTATCCTCTTATCTCATTGCGATAGAGTCTGTAATTTTCCTAAATAAATTTATTTTATCGATTTCACTAAGTTTAATCATAAAAATTAATAAAGTAGCATGAACATCTCATATCTAATCTGATCTTTGAGAAACTACCATTAAAACAATTGCGATTAGTAGGCATTGGTCTATTGATTAAGGTATAGAAGGCTGATATGTTATAACCAACTAAATGGTATAAGATTAGTTACTGCTACCAAAGCTTTTTTTGTGAAAATGTCACATCATAATGACTTTTTAAATGCAGACATACGAGATATGGTATGTGTTTATGCACAAGAAAATTATTGAGGGCGCCCTTCCGCCCAAAGGTATTTGTAATTATATCCGAACAAACGACAACCTCATTACAGGACTTTTAAAAATCCCATCCAAAGCGAGATATAGGACTTCCAAAAAGAATTACAGTAGATCAGGAGGATGATATTTTAGTAAGAATTGCTAATGATCCTCACCATATTTTCCTTTAGTAGTGCGAAATTATTTAAACAATCCATTTCCTCATAGATTGAAAGGGCGAGGAAGTGAATTTCAACGGCTTGCTCGGAGTCCCGAATTTAACCCTCTAGATTTTTATTTGCGAGGCCATATGAAGACACCTGTGTACGCTCAGGTTATTAATACCCCCACAAGAATTATAGCAATAAATACAAAATGCTGCGAATTTTATTAGAAATCAATCACACATATTTTTAAGGGTTAGGACAAACTTTACCAAAAGAATTCAAAAATGTAATGAAGTCAATGAAGGCTACTTTGAAAATTTATTATAATAGTTGCTGATTATTTTTATTTTTTTGAAACCTAAATACGTTTATCTTTAATCGTTTTATTCTGATTACATTTTTAAATCAAACACCCTGTATCTCGGTAAGTGTTTTAGGTTAAATCTTAATGTTTTGGGTCAGAGATTCTCCAGTTACTGTATTGACAATTATTAATGAAACACCCTGTAAATGTTTTGAAAATTCAGACTTCCGCGAAATTTAAAGGTTAGTAGATACATTTTCTACAATGAAATGCAATAAAAGCTTGTATTTTGCTTATGACTTATTAAAATTAATACCAGAAACTTTGTAAAAGCAAGCAAGTTTGTAAAAGCAAGCAATAGTGAAAAATGATTCTTAAAGATGTTTTTAAAAAGAAATCGTAGTTAAATTTCAGTTGAAATATATTTACGTCGTCCTAAATCGATGAGTCTTTGTATACCACACAAATTGAATGTACCATAATTTTGTCCAAGCTGCCAATGATCTAAATTTGAAATAAACAAATCCAGGTAAAAACCGATTTACTTCGCGGAATAGATCTAAAAGTGTCGCAAACCTTTCACAAGATAAATAATACAAATAAACTAAAGTTGCTTCAAAATATTTGACAAAATTAATTCCATTGAAATCCGAGTAAGCCTTACAAAATTCTGTCCTACTTATGTATTGTTACATAAAACAATTGGAACGGAAGTGAAAAGTCTAGGAGAATCTTAATGACCGTATCTCAGCTCAATACAATGTTAAATTTAAATAAATAACGCTCATAAATATATTTCCTCTAACCATTTCCTTTTAACAATGATATGAATAGACTATAATTACAACTTTTTGTAAACAATCATTTCCCAACTACATGAATCATTGCAGCCGATTACGTACACTAAAATATGATACCTCGGGAACAAGTAACCTACATTATATTGCTCAGATTGGAAGAGGAGATAATTTCCTTGAAGCGAACAGCAAAAACCTACGCTAAAACTTACGTTAGCGAACTCTCTCCCATATACAAAGACGTGTTATTAAATCGGTGTTTATTTATCTGGAGTTGTTCTCACCTATTATTAGATGTACAGGCGGTGGGTGTTTTGGGTGTAAACGTGCGCTAAATCTCATAGAAACGTTCATGGTTCCGTACTTATTGATTCTGAGCATTTCAAGGTAGTTATTCGAAAATTGCGAGAATATTACGAGAAGCAATTTTCTAGATTTACGTAGCAATATATGTGTACGCTCATAGATGCATGGGAACCTATTATCCCGTAGTAGAATACTGTTAAAGAACGCGTTAGCGTGTAATTTTCCTATTCGAAATTGAAAAGGAAGTATGCTTTTGGAGATTAATGAGAAGCTTTTCCTCAATTTTGTAAAAAGCTTTCAATACTATTGTCATTATGACAATCTACTGTAATGATGAATTAAATTGTCGCTCTCCCAAAAAAAAAAACAAAAAAATTAGTTCAATCTTAGAATTTTGCAAAGGGAAATCTTGAAAGATACGTGTAAAGTCATTCCTACGGATAGCTATATTTTTATTGATATTATTAATAATTTTATAATATTAAAGAATTGGCGAAACGAACAATGTCCTCTACTTATAGTAGGATCCCCAAAAATAGAAAAAGAAAACCTCTATCCACCTATTCCGAGGATAGTAATAAAATTTCCAATTTTGTGGTTTCAATTTAGATAATTCTACGGTGAAACACATCACAATTGTTTTGTATGAAAATATCACTAATAAATTACAATAATAATTTTGAAGGTTCTATTTCAGTTAAAAAAGGTTTTCTTCAATCTTCTCGCTAATTTTTGTTCCGAGTGCACTCCAAAATACCACAACTATCGCGACTAACAAGGGAACATCCCGAACCCGAAGGTTCAACAAAATTTGAAACTTTGTGAACAAATAGTCACACCCAAGGATGGTCGAAAGTATTTTCCTTATCAGCCCAATCTCGTTTTAAGAGGGTGAAACTGCCCCTGAAAATTTAGTAGATTTTCGGTTTTCTTAAAATAACTCGGCAATGGCTGGAACAAATACATCACAACTATATATCAAAATAATCGTCTCACCGAGCTCTATCACATATATGGAAATAGCACCCTAGTTCCATTAAAAAAGTTTATGGTGCCCTCCCTACCCTTTTGATAGGGAGCGTATTCAGCAAAAAAACGATTCCTTTACCGCTTAGGCTAATGTCATACATGGCGATACATCACCTAAACAGCGTGACATCATCGAAGAGTGCTCCGGCCTTGTAGTCTTGGTTGTAACGGGATTTCTCCGACCCAGTTGCACCAGAGCGACCAGACTTCTTCGTATCTTGCGCAATCTTTTAGAAACTCGCCCATGTTCCATCCCCGTGCCATTCTTTATCCGCTTTAACCCATTATATACAGCCGACTTCCACAATCCTATCAACCTAGCCAATTCAGGCACTTCGCGAACGCCTTTTTCAAATAAGTGTTGAAGTAGATGCCCTTTTGCTGATTGGTTCATTGCCTGGATTGCTTTTAAGGTATCTCAGGATCTTGTCAAAACTATATTAGTCAACTCTCCGTTCTTCTAAAGAAATTTGTAGTAAATAGTACGCCCTAAAATTAAAAAAGAGAAAAATTCCACATACTTACTAGACGTAAGCTTCACAACGCGCTAGTTATACACATATGTGGTTATGATTACCACAGGTACTTAAAATTTAATAGCACTTAATTGTATAGTTGAGCAAAATTACCTCTAAACCTCCGTAATAAGCAAAAAAGTATAATAAATTGCTATAAAAATGTCCAAGAACTTAACATTACTTCCATATTGTTAACACTAAATTAAAACGTATGTGCACACATAACCGTTTGGTAAGTTAAGCTTCTATACCAACTACGTGATGTAGTATTAAGGAAATCACAACACTAGCAGCACTGTTACAGCTGATACAGATTTATACCGGCAATTATCCACCTCGAGGTTAACTCTTCGGCGTGAAAAACACCCATGTTAATAAATTCGCCATTATTTCTATAACGACGTTTACTCCAATACAATGCACGCATATTTTCTACGCGTTAAACTATTTACTCATAAATACTGGCGGCATGCAAAAGCTCTGCTAATGAATGTTGTTGAACCAACCGATTTTAAATTTAAACATTAGATTTTCTTCACGTAATTACATTTGAAGAGTTTACAGGTTTAGTTTTAATTGAATTGCACATTAATTCGTTGCTTTATGGTTATAAAAATTGTATAAGGAATTTTAATCTGATGTCATAGAGTTATATGTGGGAAAACATAAAAATATTGTTTTATTTGTTAAAATACGTTTTGAAAGCAGTAATAATGCTTTTATGCTGTATATGGGCATGATTCACTTTAGCAACAAGTACTCCTACTGTTGAATAACCTATTCTTGGTAAATTCTTATTAATTCAATCACATAACAGCAGCCAAAAATTTTAAACTAATAACAATAATCCAATTTGGAGCCCAAAAAAATATTTTAAGCACAAAGTTATTTTGGTTTACAAGACGGGTACCACTAAAAACCTAAGTAACTATTGGTGAAACAATAAATTACCTTTCAGTTTTTCTTTGTAAATACTAGAAATTGTGAAGCCTATGCTTACAAATATAGATCTTCCAGGTAAAATTTGGTACACCCGTTATATTTCTTTGCAATTATTCATTTGATTTAGTCAAACAATTCAGCGTTCCGACAATGTGTAATAATTAGTAAGTTAAATCATCTTTCAGTAATTATTTCTAAGGATTTACTACAACGTTTCTTTGCTACAACCAATTCTTTTCAAAGACGCCCATTTTCTAAATTTTTTAAAAGGCTATGATAGTTCATAGGTATATAATCACCCTAATGTGCCTAATATTAAGACATGTTGATTGTTAAAACAATTTTCTCAAAATTGAGGTGATGTGCCGTTTTACTACTTTCAATTCAGTAAAGAAAATTCTTCTTTGCCAACTGGTTCTCAATTTCATTGTCTGCGTTCCGACATCCACACCCGTTAGACTTTATGTTTGGCTAGAGTTATTTAACTCTTAGCAAACATTTATCGTTCCTATTATGAATGTTTTCTAAAAGCTGTATTGGCTGCATCCAATTACCCTTGCCCCAGGCTTACAAATATCAAAAATATATTTCAATTTACTGAAGAAAGCTTCCAAGTTAAGCAGGGAATAAAAAATTACAACTGCTTTGTAATTTCTTTCCTTACAATAATGTGGTCTATCACACACATTTGTTAGATCTTATTCCTCTTAACCAAAGTTATTAAGTCCTCCATTAGAATGTATTACAAAGCCTTGTGTGAACAAGATCTCAAGCAAAAAATCCTGTAATAGTAACATATATTACTAATTGCATTTCATATTTAATTCGTCATTGTATTGGCTTTGTTTTGCAAATTCATGTACATTTATTTCAGTATTCGCAAACTGAAGTACAAGTGTATGATACTACGTCACAGCGGATTTAGTTGTTTAAACTGGATTGTGCATCGAAATGAATGCTTATTATACTCTACGAAAAACATAACAATTCTTGTCCACCGCCATTTCAAGTCCATCCAACGCACTAAACTTGATTCGTGCCATTGTCCCTCATGCATAAGAGCAGTGCAGAGCAATAGATGATATAGGTGGTATAACAAATACAATATATAGCGGGAACATCTGGTAAGTTGGTGAGTTTGGTGGTGCCCCTAGTAAAACAATAAACAAGCGATGAACACTGAAGACACATTTAAGGTAGCTAAATGCCTAGCATTAGGTGGGTTTATACAAATGTATAAATACGTATACATGTTAGGTAGATAGAAACTTGAAAAGACAACCGTTTTATCACATTATATACAAACCTTGTGTATATACAGTCTGTTCCTTTGAAAACTTCCCAGGCAGCCTACATCCGACTGATCTGTATACATACAAGTACTTATAAGCGAAATGCAGACCACTAATCGAAAAACCAAAATAAAAGTACTGTTGTTAGCTACATTGGCTCATGAACAAGCGTTATTATTACCGAACGCTATAAAACATATAAACATTTGACATTTGCTTGACATATAAACACAAACACGGAAGGGAAGTTTCACAAATTTCTTATCGGAGGGTCCCGCTGGGATTAAAGTCGTGATTGTGAAACTTCCATAGAGTATCGAAAGTCATTGGTAAAGTTTTTAAGGAACAAGAGATGAACGTGTGTTTCAGTTCACGAAATACACTCAAAAACCTTCTTGGCAATCCAAAAGATAAACCTGAAATGAGAGGAAAGATCGGGAATTTACAAAATTACATGTGGTGATTGTGACAAAGCCTATATTGGTCAAACGGAACGAGCGATAGGTACTAAATTTAATGAACACATCAGGTGTTACAGGTACGGGAAGATAGAGGCGTCAAATGTCACACAACACATAAACGATACAGGCCACAGTATTAAATTAGAAAACTTAAAATTAATCAAAAACGTGATTTCGCCTCTCGAGCTGGACGCCTATGAGACTATTTACATAAATAAGCACAAAAATTTGGTCAATAAAGAAAAAGGACCGCTATATTTCTCATGTTTGTTCGATGTATTGCAGTGGAGATCTTTTTGATTTATGGTTGTACTATGACAGACTTCGATCCTCCCGCATGCATCTTTAGTGTAAGAGAGAAAAGGAAAGAACACAAATTTGACGAACAGAAAGAATACAACAGTTGTTTCTGCCCGTATTTATGAGGGTACGACCATATGTCTGGGTTCGTGATGGTAAACCTTTCCTTTTCTCTCCTTATTTACTTATTTTCTAGCCAAAAAGGCAAAAACAGGAACATATAGATACATATACAAGCCATGATATATAGTGAAATATCTTTCTCGGGGGTTTTTCTCAAATTTTGTTAAATTTTCTAATTTAACTCGAGTAAATGATTCTTGTTGGTTGGGGGGTATCCCTAGATACCCTTACGGCAATTTTTGAATGAATTTCCAACTCAGTAAAATGAAATTAACGAATTTTAAGATTTGAAAATTAACTAACTTTGAAACTTTCAAACGATTAAAATGTATATAAACCCTCTGTTTATATACCCACCACAGGAACTGCCTGCTCTTGATATTCAACCCTTTCCTCTTTTCTAATAATGACTTTGAATACACAACGAACACTTATCTTTGGATTGGATTTAAGACAAACTTTGATTCAACCAAGGCCGAGTAAAGACTGATGAAAATTTATGGCGTCGTTCATCTTTCATTTATTTTATATCGCGAAAGACCGGCGATTGTTTTCTTTCACAGCCAATTTTGATAATTTACCCAAATAGAAACTAACTTTTCGATGACTTTCGATCAAATGATATTAGCATACGAGAACGAATGCAGTGACTTAACCAGGAGGTTGTTTGTTGATGATTCTATAGTCCGAACTGTCACCAACAAGCTTTAAAAGAGAAAATCCACTGCTAATTTACAGAAACCTTTCAGATAAAGATTTAATTGATGAAATATTATCTGTTGTGCTTTGCAATTTATGTTGTTGCTTATTCCAGACGATTTTCACATTAATTTGGACGAAATAAGTGAGTAGAAAATTTAATAAACGAGTAGATTTGTCCATGATACCTCACACTCGTCATTATCTGAACTTGTAATTAAATTATAACGTCCTCGCCCCAAGGACGGTTGGCTGAGGGGGGATGGTGACGAAGAAATTTACAATTTTCCCCGCAAGAGGGATATTTAGTTACCAACGAGTGGCCATCCTGACATTTGGTCAGTACCGAAGTGACAACCGAGAGAAGTTGTTGTTGTCGTAGATACAACGTTGAACATAGCATAATAACTATCCCCCGCCAGAAGGAAACATTAAAAAGATTACATACTAATGATGTTTTCTATAACGTGTGAGTAATATTTAACCTTTATAAACGAGATTGTTTTACGTACACTTATAAGGATAAAAATCTTTTATATCGTAAACCCCTCGTATGGACGTTTTCTCTGTATTTGACGCTTGAAAGGTATTTGCACCCAATTTATCAGATATAATAAACAGACCTTCGTAGAATGGGCAGAATTTTCTCATTCGATTTTGTTTTCTGTCCGCAAGAGGGATATTTAGTTACTAACGAATGGCCATCCTGACATTTGGTCAGTACCGAAGTGACAACCGAGGGAAGTTGTTGTTGTCGTAGATACAACGTTGAACATAACATAACAATAGATACATTTTTCTTGAATAGAAGGGGATGCAAGGGGTTCGTAGATTTAAATATGTTTTTCTCATATCAATCGGTACTTGATAATAATGACCCACGTGTCTTCGAAAAAGCCTTCCCGAGTTAATTAATAATTTGTGTGGTGCGGAGTGTGCCGTGAATATTGTGTTTACCATACTACCCCACAATCCTTGCTATCATTATTGATCTAGATTGAGTGTGCAGAACATTCTTCACGAAAAACTGAGTATGAGAAAGCTATCGGCGAGATGGGTGCCGCGTCTGCCGACGATTGAACAAAAAGGGAATCACGTGATAACTTCAAAGCAATGTTTGGACATGTTTAAGCGCAACACGAGTGAGTTTCGGCAACTTTATGTGACTGTCAATCGGCAAAGTGGGTTTTTCCCGGCGAACATGCACCAAAGAAGGAGAAAATGATTCCATCAGCCGGAATATATAGCGACGACTTTTAGGGACTCGCAAGACACAGTCTTAATTGATTATTTGGAGAAGGGAAGGATAATCACGGGACGGTACTATGCTGATTTATTGGACAGATTCAACGCTGAACTAAAAAGAAAAAGACCCCAACTAGCGAAGAAAAAAATTCTATACCATCATCATAACACCCCGGCCTACTCATCGGCAATTGCGACAGCACAACTAGTCCAGTTACGATACGAATTGATGCCCCAACCACCATATTCGCCAGATCTGACCCCCTGTAACTTTTTTTTTTCTATACTTTAAAAAATGGCTTAGCGGAAAGCGGTTCACATCAAATGAAAAGGCCATTGTCGAAACAGGCAGAATTGCACAAGTGTTGTCTTCGTTAAGGCAGGTATTTATCATACCATCCTCGTATACATCTTTACAAGGAAAATACACCAAATTAAGCGACTTGCTGCATCTGTTGTTCAAATCAAAAGAACGCAACACATATTGTTACTATTTTGTAGTAAAAATAAATTGGTCAATTTTGTTTAAACGCTGTAAATCACTTGCATTTCGAAGATTATTTCAGAGTAAGGAAGTGAAATTTTTAATGGTATATTAGTGAACAACCAGTTTGAACAATTCAAGTTTGGAAAAAGAAAAATCCAATGAAAATGTAATTAAAATCAACTTTATATTTTAAAGAATATATCGGTTATTGTAACAAAGAAACGGTAAGTTACAAACGACACACGTCTTTAAACAACTGTAGTATACAAATTCGTATAACAGCATCTAAGTAAGTTATAGCTTTCCAAGACGGAAAACTTCAATCGTCTATTTATAAACCGCAACCAGTCCTATTCCATGAAGTAACTTCGCGGACGTTTTAAAAAAACAAAATTGCCTCTTTCAAAAGGAAAATGAGGTTCGAGATCTGACCAGTTTCAAGCAGATACAGGATATAATCGAAGTGTATCAGATGAATCGCTATATCGAAGAGATCCATCCGTTATCCGTCTTTGATCGTCGTCTTTCAGCGTTTCACCGGTCCGCTTTTCTTCTCCCCAGTCAGTCAGTCAGTCCGAGCCGTTATATTGTGCCGCATTGACACCTGTCAGCGACCACACTAAAGCCGTTTTACGATACCGGCAATTTATTGTTAACCCGTACCGGTTTTTGTTGCAGACAGTTGCTACATCGTAAAGTGTTTTTATTTGCGATTATTTGAAGCCGCAACGAGATGATGCGAAGGCGGTCTCCCCCCTCGTCGCCTCACCGCCGCGCCGCATCATCGAACCATCTCGTTCGTCTTTATGTACCCGATACAAGGCATGTATATGCATGTAGATGAAGGCAGAAACTCAACAAAGTACATATTGGTGGCTAAATTATGAGAGTTGATGGAATACTTTCGCATAGGTAGCATATGTTATCCTTACTGTAAGGTATTTAGCTAATTTTCCATACACGTAGTTATTTTCAGAAGATTTATCAACTTTTATTAAGGAAAATTACTTAAGGCACTGCTTTAAATGTTACACTCGTTTTTTAGTTTTTTTTTGATTTACTCACATACCCTGTTTTTAAAATCGGGCGCTAAAAATTTGGTCCGTGATGGGCTATTCCATACAAAATCTCAAAGTAAAAAAATTAAATCTGTCATGGATACCGGGTGATTGGCATATTTACGTTTAGTGATTACTGTTTACATTTTTCTTGTTGTGAAACGCTATAAGTGTTGTAAATCGGTACTTCTAAGTATTATTTACTTAGTATTGTACGTATCTGCTTTTGGTATTTTTGTATACGTCCTCATGACTTTGATCTGATAGATACAATTACCGTGAAACTGACGAAATTCTATTGGCCTAATAAGTACCCGCTAAAAACACAACGTACAAACTGGCACAGAAAACCTGTTACAAACAATACAAAATATTACTGCTGCCAATTGGAAAAATGTATTGAAGATGTTATTAAGGAAGAACAAAGAATGTGTGAATTAGATGGTCTAGTTCCATACTTCCCAAAGTGGTCTATACAGGGTGTCAGGTGGAATGGACCAAACTCAAGGAGTATATTCTATACGTGAAAATAATGTAAAAAAACTAATGTTCTTATCTGATTTTCATATGTTTTCAAGTTATAGTGTAATAACAAATAAACAAAATTTAATACATTAACATTTTTTTAATCATATCGTTCTTTTAATAAATATTCAAAAATACCACCATTGAGCTTTTCATGCTTCGTCTACGAAGGGCGCCTGTTGCTCTCCTGATTGCTTCATGTCTGTCTTTAATATCGGCTGCGGTATCTAATACCTTCAATTACTGCATCCCGAGTGTTGACTTAATTTTTGAATCGGACCCATAAACAATAGTCCAGTGGTCTCAGGTCTGGGGATCTTGGAAGCCAACTAATAAGACCACTGCAACCAATCCAAAGCCTTAGAAGGTACCTGACTTTTGGTTTTACATGTGTAATCAATGCAAGGATATTCTTATTTTATTTATGACGTATTAACTCGAACACAAGTGAAAATTTATCATTTACAAGAACGCTAGTTAAAATTTTTTAGTTGCGTTATAACTTGAAAACAAATGAAAATCGGATATGAACATACGAGTTTTTCTCCATTGTTTTCACGTGTACAATATACTCCTGTAGCTTAATCTGTTCCTGTATTGACTCCCAGGGGTCGATTTGTTTCGTTGGGGGTCAATCTCAACGAGAAAAATATTTGGGGTCCACGAGATTTAAATAGGAGTACATCAATTCAACATTCAAGCGTTCCGTAAATGACGTAAACACAGATTCTGTACATAATACTCATAATAAACAGAAATTACTTAATTCATTTCTCACAAAATTATTTATGTATGTATACTCTTGGTTTCCGGGTTGGAAACACGTCGTTGCCGCAGCTTTTTGCCGACGTTTTGTCCACACTGTTGTGGGATATCTTCAAGACTGTTACTGCACACTAACTGTCAGTGTGCAAGAGTATAGTGTTAATGACGACCGCGGAAGCCTACGCACCAGATTGTTTATGTATATGTTTACAATTATTCTAAGAATGTTAAAGACAAACACTCTTCATTCATTTTCTAAATTTTGACTATTGCAACAAACTTTTTAATAACTTTTCCATCCTTATACCTCATGGAAAAGGGTTTTAGTGCGGTAACCAATCTCCTTAGGAAAAGAGAAATTAATTGCAAATCACTGGCCGTGGAGGTCTGAAGGTATACCTCATTAAATTAAAACTAAATATTGAATAATTAATATCAAAGCATCAGATTCATCCTCCCATTAACAGCATTATTTGCGCAGTACCTATTATATACGAGGGATGATCGTAAAATAAGGTTCCTATATTTTTTAAAAATAGACAGCATTCTTTATTTCCTTAACATTACACATCGTTTTAAAAGTAAAAACTTAAGCTATTTTTCGACATAATCGCCATTTCTATCCAAGCATTTTTTTGCAGACGGTGCTCCAACTTCTGTATTCCCATGTCGTCAAATTCTGCCGCCAGTCCTTTCAAGAATCTTTTCAATTGTGTTGTTGGGAATCTCAGGAATCCGAAGAGCGAGTTGACGATTGGTGACCCTCCGATCTTCAAACAGTATGCTCTCAACCTTTTCAACGATTTCCTCTGAAACTGATGGTCTTCCGCTCCGCTCTTCATCGTGAATTTCTGTTCGACCTCCAGTGAATTTCCTACACCATTTGCAGACGAGTTGAACAGCTATACACTTTTCTTCATAAACTTCGGTTAATTGGCGATGAATGTCTATAGGTGAAATCCCTTTCGCGTTTAAAAAACGTATCACAGCGCGAATTTCGCACCTGGAGGTAGCGGCGATCGGGAGTTCCATCTCTGCTTAGCCAACACTGAGCAGCGTTGCCAGACGGGAGTGGTACGTATATAGAGTGGGAGAGCTGCTGCACACGCCAATGTTGTCGGATTTCGCCTAACACGTCTTATTGCTACTGTAGGGCTTTGGGAGCCTTATTTTACGATCATCCCTCGCATATTTTGAACTTCTTTAATTTTATGTAAGAATTTTACCAGGTTCTAATTTACTAAGTCAAAAATCCAAATATTCACTTGCATTTTGTATCTTTTTAATAAAGATGTGAATAAATATTGTACGTGTTTTTTTTACTGTTGTCCACTTTTCAAAACCTCTATTAAAGTGAATAGCTGTGAGAAACACACTTGCCGTTAATAGGTTAAGGAAAATTCAATATTCTGCTGGCAGGGGCTCTGCAGAGAAAAAAATCCCGCAAGTAGTTTACGAGGCGAAAAATATTGGGAACCTCCGGTCTAATTGATGATGTTATTGAGCCTTGTATAATTTCCGTTAACACTAGCGATTCTAGTGAGAGTGGTAGTGAAGAAGTTAAATATTCAAACGGGTTTGCATGGTCCAATACCTATGGTCTTGATTACGTTCGCAGTTGATCACTTCTAATGTGTTGTAATTTACCCCAGTTAGTCCAGTAACCCAATCCCTATATTAATTGGACTTTCTTGTGTCTGTGAGTCATTTATTCCTACTGACAACTCCAGATTAACGTGGAAGTTATTGATATGGCGGTAAGGTCTTTAAAGTCGCTCAACTTTTGAAGAAAATGGGGGCGAGCTTGTTCCTAAGTATTTCGAAGGTTCTTCATATATTCCAGCAATAAAGTTCATACCTGACTTCACATGTTCCTAACACAAGTACATTTTTGCATTACTCACCACTCGATACAGCTCAATACATAATGAAATGACCATTCTATAACCTAAACGGATACTCTAAAACTGTGGCACTGGAACACTGAAACAGTTCACTAAAACCCTTACCACAACACTTAATTCGTAGTACGTCCAGTACGAATTAAGTGTTGTGGTAAGGGTTTTAGTGAACTGTTTCAGCATTCTATAACCTGATACTATATATCACGAATTTGTTTTTTCTTTGTTCAACTACAAATTGTTGGTCCATTTATTGGAATTATTTAAACTGAAATTCGTAATCAGTACAAGAATAAAAAATGTTGGATTACATAAGTATTCCAATTCTTAAATGATATAAATAAACGTTTGTAGTTTTGAAAGCAGTAGCATTTTATCGTAATATTGCAACAATTTATTGCATTCTACATAACGCACTTGTGAATGAGTAATCCAGAAACACTCGCATACTGTTTTTAAGTGAAATAACTGTGTATATACGTTGATTTTACAGTAATGGGATACATTTGAACGCCATAACTCAATTCTAATGTTAATCGTCGAGACATTAATGGAAACTCGCCGAGTGCAACCAGATGTTTCGTTTCACCAATTCATTACGATGCATAAATCGCAATATACAATGCGAATTTATTATTGTTTTGAATGGTATTTAGATTCAATAATAATTCCCGTATAGTGAAGCCGACTACCATAAGAAACCTAATATATTCATAGCTGCGAATACGACGCCAATGCAAATGCACCCATGCACCAGTCACTTTGTTTAGCTAAACGTGCACTTAATTTTTACCACCGCGCACTCTGATCTGATACCGGGTCGCAACGACAGAACAAAGCTGATAAGCTTGATTAAGGAATTTAATCGGATTCGCAGACTTCTATATTTGGTTCTGCGCAGCTTTCTTTTGCTGCGATTAAATCGCGCGTTGTTTAAACTATATGGGACGTCTCAAGGAGAATACTTCAAGTGGCACGCAAAGTTTAGGAACGACTGTACTCGAAAAACCATACAGGGTTATGGAAAGCTTCCCGTCCAACGGCAAACATAAAAATTTTATAATTTGTTTTTATGCATATTTCATTCCAAGTAGAAGAGTAGCAAATACGAATCTAAAACACAGAATATAAAATTAATATTCTGCAATACTGAAATCTTTAAATATCATCAATTATATCAGTTACAAAGTTGTGCCTAACCCATTAACCGCCGGAACTATGCTTGGAGTTAATACAACCCAAAAATACTGTAAATGAGATTTCAGCTATTTACACATTTTTTAAATAGCATTCCAATTTAAATTTTAAAGTAAAAAAATAAACCTTTCATCATTCATAATAAGGTTAGATACCATTGAGTAACACAAAGCAAAGAGAAACACAAATTTTACTTTCTGAATCAAGCGACAGTAATTATTTTGAGCGTTCCAAAAATAGGACAATGGCGGGTAATGGGTTAACCGCCACAACTTCCGGACATACACAGTAGAAAATTTTTCCGTTGAAAGCTTAAAAACTAAGTGGTAAATTTGCATATTAAAACTAACTCCAAATTTGGTCAAAGTTGCATATTATTATGAAAATCAATTTGGCAAAAGGGGTTTAGGACTGTAATCAAGATATTTTACATCTGAGAGATTCCTTCAACGTTTTACTCGAATAAAAACACTACATAGAAATTTCTTTGAAAATACAACTTCACTCAAACAGAATTCGAGCTAAAAAGCTTTGATTGTCTGGGTGTCTCTTCGCCCATCTGGTACTGACAGCTTTTATTAATTTTCAACATACATTTTTAAATACATTTGTATTACAAATTATAATATTCTACAAGAGTCGGCGATCTAGTGTCTAACAAACTGACATTAGTCAGTATCGACAACCGTAGAATATAACGTTTCCTTGCGATCTTGACCACTTATTAAAAGTGATATTTAATTTGGGGAAATTAATTCTAAAATCAAATAAACTTATTCTTTATGTGTTTAGCGAAAGAAGTTACTTTAAATAGGAGAAACAAAGACCTGAAAAGTATAGGGCGAAGATGAGATATGTTATCCTTTCCTCGAAACCATCATTGCAGAATCGAGTCGTCGAAAAACGTCACTCTGACAGATGTTGCCGGAGCGCTCCTGGCGGAATGGCATTCGTCATGGCGCTCATAGCAGCAATTTTAAATACTTTATAACTTTGGAGAGTGAGCCAGCTGCGTACCAGTTGCAAAAACAATTGTGTAAATACACATCCATGAGTTTATTACCAAGATATCAAAGAAATCGCTTAATTCAAGTGATTCGACCTAGTTTAGGTATAACATTTCCCACGCCTATGGGCTATTTTCAATAGCTGTCAACCTTCAGACTCAGTACTACTAAAAAAATGATCTAAAGATCTAAGTGCCCTGTAAACTTTTGCAAATTTCTACAACCGTGTAGAATATGATTTTAAACTTGAAAATCGAAAAAAATAACCTTCATTTTTTATTAATGGATTTGTGTTAGTGTTTCACACACATTTTAACATTTCCGTCACACATAAAAAACACCAAGAAAAAATACGAAAAAGAGTCCCTTATTACTTTAAATTATTTTTTTTATTAACATGTATTCTGTTTTACTCAAAAAATGATTTTAGACTCCATAAAAATAACGCATTTAAAAAATTGGTAATGAAATACACAACAAATTACTAAAGATTAAAAAAACTTCACTTTTCTTTTTCCAAAACACATACAATATTTATGAAGAAAATCAATGAATTAGTAGAAGCATGTTTTCTTATATCTAAAAACAAAAAAATTCTATAACTGCTAATAAACAAAAAAAATTTTCACTAGTAGCATTGCAACTTACCGTTCTTAACTACTAAGTATTTGTAAAGTCAAAACAAAAAACCTTACACTAATAAACATTGTTCAAGCGCTTCCAATAAAAATCTACATCGCTCATATTCTCAAATTTAAATGGTCAAGATATCTTTGTCTCGTTTTTAGGAATTATTTGAATATCGGCCTTTTGAGGCCTCAAAATAAAACTTTTTCGATTTCCGCATGAATGAAATTGTAAGGTTACTGCCTTTAACATTTAGAATCCACCCTAGGAACCATTCAAACTCAAATGTCACGACAACCCTTTCGCGCTCTTTTTTTTTATGTCATCCACCACAGCATCCTCTACAATATTGTCGTCAATTAACAAGTATTGAGTTAAGGGCTTTTTTAGTCTTAGTAACGGAAACACGGCGTATCTGCATAAATGAACATTATAAAAAGGACCATTAGGGGCTAGTACCAATTTGGACTGATTTGGAACCAAATTGTTGTGCAAACACAACTGTTAGCACTGAGAACAAGACAGTTCCCTCAATTTCAATAAATTTCCATTGCCTTCCTTCCACGTCACTAGGTGCATGGACGCATTTAAACACTAATTGTAACTTTTAATTATAGTTAGTAATTTTGAGGTTGTGAATGTAGCTTTAATCTTAAACAGTTTCTATTTGTTTGAAGCCCTCCTGACCTATTTTCTGTTGGTCAACGTTATAATCCTTCTTTCCTCATGGATTCTAACTTGTTTTTTAAGATAGTCATTTTTAAATTGTTTTCGCTTTCACTTGGGCTGACCGTTACTGTAACGCCTTCTGAAAGACCATTAATTGAAACGCATACTGGAGAATTCTGCTCCATATTTAAGACTGAAGATAGTAATGTTTTATAGAAACTTAAACATTTCCGTCACGACAACCTTATTTCCGTCACGTTTCATTACTTCGCGAGCGTGACGGAAATGAGGCGTGATGGAAATGGGAATTTGCTGAATAATAAGGATTTATCTCAAAATGTAAATAACAAGATAAACTAAGGTTAAGAAATCAGAAACTGTACAGCGTTAACTGCTTTTTTAATTGTTCAATTTTGACTCGTTGTGAGTTCATCATAATCGGTCAATAAAATTGCTCATTTACTCACAAAAATTCGTTTAATATTCTAAAACAGTGCTACCAGTTTAGAGCTTAATCTCATCCTCATGCACTCTACAAAGAACACCAGGAATAAATACATATTAGAAGAACTATATCTAAATGAATTGAGAAAAAATTGTTCTTAATGAATAAAGTGTTAATTTATGTATTAACTTTAATTTAAATTTTTTATTATTATTATGTGTAACTAATTTTTAAATTTTACGAAATACATGTGTGACATCCCAGTATCATCAAAGTAAAAAATTAAACAACAATATTCTCGGCACACTACACACCACACAAATTATTATTAATTATCTCAGAACAGCCGTTTCGAAGACATGTGGCTCTGGATTGATGTGAGAGAACATATATTAAATCTAAAGAACCCGCCTATCCCTACTCTTCAATAAAAATATATACAAGTACCTACTTTTGCCGTTTTAGAATAAAAAGCAAGTTAAAATAAGGAGAAAAAGGCGGAAAGGGTCTTGTCACCACGAAGCGCAAGACGTGGCCATCTCACCCTAATAAAAATAAAAATCGAGTGAGACAACGGTGTGCCCTTACTATCCGTCAAATTTATGTTCTTTCCGCCTCTATACTCCTCAACGAAAGACACATGCGGAATATACGAAAGGATCGGCGTCTCTTGTCATAGCACAACCAAAAATCAAATGGCTTTACCGTAATAAATCGAAAAGACAGGAAAAGTGTAAAGGTCCCCTCTCTTTATTGATTAGGTTTACATTCTTATTTACGTAAATAGTTCAAACGGCGAAATCACGGTTTTAATCAATTTTAGGTTTTCTAATTTAATATTATGCCCGGTATCCTTTATGTGTTGTGCTACACTTGACGCTTCTATCTTCCTGTACCTGTAACACCTGATGTGTCCATTGAATCTAGTACCTATCGCTCGTTCTTAAACGGCAAAAGTAGGTACTTGTATATATTTTTGTTTTTCTTGATGAGTATGGATAGAGCGGGTTCTTTAGATTTAATATATGTTCTCTCACATCAATCGGTACGGGGCTGAGGATGAAGACCCACGTGTCTTCAAAAGGCTGTTTCGAGTTAATTAATAATAATTTGTGGGGTGCGGAGTGTGCCGAGAATATTATTGTTTGCCATACTACCCCACAGTCCTTGGTATCATTATTAAAGTAAAAAGTTATTTAAAATGACCCTTATAGGTTGCATCCATCTTGTAACTTTTTTTTTAGTAAATCCAAGTGGTGCAATTTTATTTGTAGATAGTGTATTCTCAAAAGAAAAACAGCAGGTATCTTTCGAATAAATTACCATCAACAACAATGAAGTTATCATCTTCTATAAAAAGTTTAGATGATAAAAATGGATGTTAGATGTTCTTCATTAAAAATAAATTGATGCCCCAGAAATATTTTAAATTACCGGTAATTTTTCTATGTAACATACTTTATTTCATCAATAAATCAAGTAAAACATTAAAAACGGTTAATTTACGGCATATTCCTTAGACAAAAAAAATAACCTCGTTTTATAAGATGTTAAGATAAGTGACCAGAAAGAATCTGCTGGAGTTCCATTGTGCGTACGTAATTTCACCGCAATAATTAATGGCAAATACAAGTACTTAAGGCAGTATATTTATAATTTTATGACGAAAAGGATCGTGACACACAAATCAGTGGGCAATTTTACGACCTTTCGGTCTAAAGCCTCGTGTACTAACTCCTTTTTTTGCTTTTTGATCTACATTGAGAATTTTAAACTAGCACTTAGGTTACACGGCGGCGCACATTTTCCGCGGGTAATAACTGCAGATTATTATCGCCGGCCATAAAATACTGCCTTGCTGATTAATACAAAAGCTCTAGACTTATTCCAATATTGAAACAAGAGTAATAAACATTTTATTGCTGTTGTTTTGATTGAGGAACATAATGCCGCATCGTATTATATGGTACATGCTAATTAAAATTCATTCCCTTTTAAAACCACTACTAATATGTAATTAAAAACGATCGAGTGGGTATTAAATCGAACATTTTTCAAATACTAATCATGTATTATATCTCGATACTGCAGATATAATGTATTTTGAAGTAAACATCATTGTTTATGGAGTAAATGACTTATTTGGAATCAAGAATTCTGTTAAGATTACTACTATACTTTGAAAACTATTTGGTCGTATTTTATAAAATATATTTTCTTTTATAAATTAACTTTTATAAAAAGTCACAGTTAACTATTATCTTTTATCTTCATTTGTAAAGGTTAAAGAGTTTAGTTCATATTCAATTTCGTAATATGTAAGTTTGAATACCTTCACATTCCTCTAATCCATGGCGTTGTCCAAACGTTTTTTTTTTCGTCTTCGGTTATAAACTGTTAAACAAGGACTCCTTCAAAAACTTTTGGTTCTGTAGAAACTACAAAAGTATACTGAATGATTCTATGACTAGTTTGTTTTCACCGCCGCAGCAGATATGAGGAAGGAATTGTAAACTTTCATGATTCAACGAGAATGTAAAATATTGGCATGGTTTTTCAATCAAAAGAGCATTCTTCTATGCAAATTCTTCCATGGCCTCACTTTTCTCCATTGTTTATTATTTTAAGAACGCTAAAAATAATGTTCCTAAATAATATGTTAATTGCTTGTGTTGCTTTTAGTCATCCCCTTAAGTTGTTTTCAATTTTACTGTGACGACCTCAAATTCAGCAGCACAAACCACTCTAGCTTGAAATGAATCTTGCCTTTGTAAACTTACGAAATGTTTTTAAAAGAAAAGGTCCAAATTTATTTAATTCAAATACACCTCATCCTTACTCCCGGTAGCAGACTTTGGCGTGAATTGCTCTAGGTAAACGCTCAGCCATATTTATAATTTTGACATTTACACGTTCAGGCCGTCTCTTGCATTTTGAATTAGTTTATCCGAATTATATTGGTTTATTTAACCGAATTATATTGGTTTATTTAAAGGACTACTGTGTAGTGATATTTCCGCACTTTGTTGGTGATACCTGTAATGTTTTTCTAGTGTAGTATAAGCGATAAAACCTTTTCTGAAACGATAAAAGCGTGACTCTGGCGGTCTATTTATAGTACTGTAGCGTTGACTGTTTTCCAACAATGTATACCTGAGTTTGTGAGTTACACTTTGTAAAAGAAGACGTTATTTATTTTTCAACAGCTACAGATTCAAAGACCGGTGAAACTATAACTGTAAGTTTAAAAAATCCTAGGCTTAAAAAAGTAAGTCAAATAGTTTTATATTCTTACGTTGTATTTAACAAAATTGTTTTTGAACATGAAGAGATGTTTTTAAATGTGTATAATAAACGTTCTGTTTTAATACAATATATTTTAAATTATATCACCGAATATAGCCATTACTGATATATGTAAATGTCATATTCACAGCAGTGAACGTATTGCAACAATTATAATAACTTGTTCTACAAATACCCCAATTAAAAATGATTGTGGGAAAAGTAATGATAGATTAAGTAAAACACCACGTAATGGGAAATTACAGGCCCTTAAACAGCATGTCTGTAAATTTTCTCGTGAAATTGAACAAAATTTCGAATAAAATTGCTATTACTGTATCATTTCAACTTTAGTTACATCCAAATACATGTACAATTACAAATAGTAATAATTAGTCAATCAAGTATCAACCACAAATACATCTTTCACAAAAAAGGTGCTCGGTTACGTGTTTGGTTTTTGCTTTAAAACTTCGTATTTCCAAAATAAAATCGAATGGGATGCGAAGAAGGACTCAGTTGACGACTGGCATCCTCTTTAAACCGGAAGCTCTTCGAAACTTAAAAAAGGAATGCAAAACGACGATTCCTTTACCGCTTAAGCTAATATCGTAACGACCTCACGTACTGTAACTCACCTACATCCAGAGAATCGTATTCAAAATAAAAATATATTCACCTTGGGATTGCGGCTTTCTATGTTCTACAATATTTTAGAAGTATACAGTGTGTCTTACTTCGGACGGTACCATCATCGATTTAAGAAATTTCCTTTTTGTGATTATTAGAGTTTGTTAAAAAGATGGTACCGGCAGTGGCGCACCGCATGAAAGATTTGCAAATGTCAGATATTCCTTTTCCTCATCTGGGCACTCGCGATTTTCAGTTATAGACCGAACCTTTTGTAAATCGGGATTTTTCGTTAAAATTGCACCAAATTTTTGAGCAACATCGACTCCTATAGTGTTCGTCAAGTTTTGTTGAGCGGCTTGTAAATTGTTTATGCAATTTAATGCGTCTCGTGCAGATAAGAGACTGTTTTCTAATTGCTCAATAGCTTGTGCAACTTCAGAATAGTTCATGGAAATTTCATCTATTTGTTGTTGAACGTCCGAATTGGAAAAAGTTGCTGACTATCTCGAACTGCTGCAGAATCATTTGAATCAAGTTTCAAGATGACATTTTTCACTTGTGAAAGTAAGATACCGCCTGGGGCCATGTACCCCATCGCGTTATTACAGGCTGAGGTGGTGGTGGTAATTTCGGACACAATTGTTTGAATACACGCATGTGTTTGGGAAATTTGATGAACACTTTTTTGGTAGATGCTATTAACTTATCCACCATCGGAGGTGGCATGCGTGTATGAGGTATGTTATGTGAAGAAGAGTCGGAAAGCATATTTGCAACATCCTACCAGCTCTCAGCATTGTTGCGGCATCGTCAGTAACGAACATTGTGACTTGGGTTCCTGTGATATAAAATTCTCTCAACGAATCTTTTATTATCTTGACAACGGTTTCTGCATTAGTTTTCTGAATCCTTTTACTGGATAACAACAATGGAGCTGATAGACCATCACGTTTTAAAGGACGCGCTACAACATGAATGATGCTATGTTTCTGAGCATCAGTTGTTTCATCCACACATAGGCAGATTTTCTTATTTCTCAACTCGTCTTTTATACATTCCTTTACTGTACCTTGCATACGTGGCAAATTGTATCGTAATTGCATAGATGTTGGCACCTTCCATGAGGGAACGCACTTAGCCCAAAAAAGACGAAAGTGTTCATTAGATACTAGATGTTGTGGGATGTTGCACACACTTAACGTAAAAATAAAATCATAAATTGCCAGTATGGAATACTGTTTCTTAAATTCAATACATGACGTTTACTTTTACAATGTTTTCTACATTCAAACCTATCGCGACTTAGCAATCCGCTATTGCATATTGTGCAATAAATATGCGGACTTCTATATTCTAATCCAGGGAAATGCCTGAGATATTTATTCACATTCGAAGGGAACGTTACACCCTTTGGGCGTCCCATCTCCGCGTACTTATTTGGCGTGCAGCGTGCAACATAGTCGCTTTGGACTCTCTCGCGGTACTGTCGAGATCGACTACAAGTTGAAAATTACCCCTACGTACGCCCCTACCGCTACGGTACTGCCATCCGGTACCATCTTTTTAACAAACTCTAGTGATTATACCCCTCACTAAAGTGTACTTTTATGGTATGTTACCTTCCCTTCACAGTAAATTGCTAGTCAACTACGATTTAAAATAAACAGCAAAATTGAAGAAGTCGTATTAAGGATTCTTTTATTAAAAAATCTTATTAATAAAAGTTATTCAGAATCATTCAAATAAACTAAATCCGAAATTTCATTAAAAACAAAAAATTTCTAAGTCCAGAAAAGACTAGCATTTTACCGTGAAAGGAAAGGTACATGCCCTAAAAGTGCAAATTAATGAGGGATATAAGAGAAAAAAGAAATTGTTTAAATCGATAATATAGAAACAAAAACTGGGATGGTGCCGTCTAAAATGAGACATATTGTATATAGCTTTCTTTTTATGTTCGCAATAAAGAAATTATTATTATTATTGTGAATATGTATAATTACATTAAAATGATCTTCACAAACAAATCACCTTGTATTTTTCGATAAATCACTTTCATTACGCTTCATAGCTTGTAACCCCTTTCGTTTTTTTTTTTAGTCTTTTTAGTTTTTCCCAGATGGCAATCATACGAATATTTTTCCAAGCGTATTAATTGATTGGTATAATGGCATAACACAACATTTAGAATAAGCTTTATCAGCTTCCTGTTAGAAATGTGTGAATAAATATTATGTCGTCACGGCGTTTTAAGTATCACAATTTTCATATTTTGTTTATTAATACAGGTTAGTGAACAAAAATTTTGATTTATTTATTTTATTCACTGTGTTAAAGGCCAGTAGGTAACTTGAAAAAATTGCTCCTATACCGTATTCCACAATTGCAGCAATTGAACAGAGATTTCATTATACCCACCAACACATTTTTTATAAAAACTTCTTTGTGTTCTGACTCCACTTTATATAAAGTGCTTTTTCCTGGATTATTTCAATCAAAATCTGTAGTGATTAATTTTTTTATGCTTTTTGAAGTTTAGGACATTAAATGTTGTACAACATTCAATTAAATACGGCAACGAGATTCATTACAATTTAAAATATGTCCTACTATGCATAATCTTCTAGTAGAGAAGTCGAAGCTTTTTTCACTAATTATAACGTACACATCTATTAAGTTATAACCAGCTTTATAATACAGTTTTTACTTTGAATGCTGTATTAATCTTGTTCTTGCTAGATGAGATCATAAACGAGGACTTGCCTCAGATATTCAGGAAGTAAGAATGCATAATTGGCTTCTGCAGGTTTTTTGCTTATTGCCTACTTAATTAAATAAAATTTTGCAATATCCTGCTTAGCTTTCTGCTGCTGCTTTTTTTGTCAAGAGAAATTTTTAAATATGCCAAAAATTTAAATTAATAGTGTGCTATTTATGTTTATTAACATATTATAGGAAAAAAATAAAATGAAATAACCACAGGATAAAGATATAGCGGAAGAGAGTCATTAATACTAATTACGGTTAGCAGTTGTTAAATAAGTTGAGGAGAATGGAGACACCTGGGTTAAAATTAAATTAAAACCCGGGTAGATTAGCGAAAAAAAAACCGTAATAAATGACTCTATTTACCATCAACATATGTTTTACGTTTTAATGTTGGAACGTTTAATCATGTTCGTCTGGCCAAGCCATCAACCTTGATTTATTTGCCATCACCACGGAAAGCGATAGTACTTCACCATTGTTATCTAGTGCTTGATTACTTGTTGACGAGCTATATAGCGGAATGAGTATAGGTAGAAAATAGAAATTATAATTAGCTACGCAGAGAAAACTTGCTAGAACGTATATATTCACGTTGTATCACGCTACAATAATCTTACAAATTAAAAATTACACACTGCACATTACTGCTGCCTTTTCAAAGAAACGTGCACATATTATTACTACTTTGTTCCTGTGAAGTATAATTGTATACGAGGATTGCTCAATATGATTTTCGTAGATTGACGGTAGTTGCGATTTGGTCACCATGATAACGGAATTAAGCAGTTTATGTTGATATTCATGCTGTAAAATCAAATCTGTAGGTATATGAACTCCTGGACAAAATTAACGTATCACCAAAACTTCTCATAATAATGAGTTATATAAGTTTTATATCATACTGCATACGTGATATTATAATCAAACAAAAAGCATGAACAAATAACAGAGAGAAGCAACAATGTCAAATGTGTGTAAACGATGTCAGTAAAAAACTTAAAAAAAATGAATGTGAAATTAAATCATAAAAATTTCAATTAATACACCGAGAGAAATGAATAGTAAATTATACCACAATTGTAGTGTCTCCTACCAGAATTGACGGTTACTGCGGTGACAACTATCGAAATAAGTAGAAAATTCCCTATTATTGTAATTTTTTAAGGTGGCTCCATATTTATAGTAAAAATAGTACTCCAAAATTGTAAACAGCTCTATAAAGTTACAGTAACAATGGTACTACCAAATTGTAGGTAAATTACCATACACTTGTCGTTAAAAAGTATTATTACAAAATGTACTCATTGCCATACGCATTATTAATTGCACGTTCCTTGTTCAAAACAGTACGACATATCCGCACATATTGCAGTAAATTATTCTCATGCTTGTGTTCAAACAAAGGAGAACTTAATGTAGAAGTACCCATGCAATAATCTGGATAATGCTAATAGTAAATAGCTCACGATATTAATGGAATCACTAGAGGTAAAAACAATGTCATAAGAGAATAGCACTATCGATTTTTGTTCATATTCGCATTGCTCTTACATCTGTCAGCTTACGCCACTAATCTTCAAGTACAGCAACTGAAATATTTCCTGGTGCCACCTAGTTCCAGTAGTTATAGCCATGCCGTCCTAGATAGTAGAAACCGGAAGACAGATGCCACTCACCCATACAATAACGTACAGCGTTTCATAAACATTTCCAAAAAATACCGGTTAATGTAATATTTTTTCTTTTTATTACTATTTATTAGTATTAATTTAACTATAGTTTTTTTTTAATGTATAATAAATAATAATAAAATTTAATTACATTATTAAAAATATTAGTTGAGTGTGAACAGCCCTGAGGAACACACGTGTACGCACGGGGCCCCGATAATTTAACCCAAAAAACGGGTAATATCGAGCGAACGACGTACAAAGTAAATGTGAGTATAAAGCAAATTGCATAGATTTAAATAGTAATACACGAAAGATCAAACAGTAATTAACTCACGTAAGTAGAGACAAACATAAAATAACTACAGATAATATGACCCGACACCATAAAATGGTAAAAGGGATGAGATAATATAATATATTAAAGATAAAATTTAATTATACTGTAGCATAAAAAAAAACCTTTTCATTAGTACATTCACTTGCCCCTAATTATAATTTTTTCTTGAAAGTTTATTTGTTAAATAAATATTTTCTTAGGGTTAGAAAATCAAAGACAGAAAAATGTTTCTTCCAAGTAAATCATTTAGTTTTAAGTTAAGAAAATAAATGCTAAGAAAATATTTCTATTGATTTAAAACAGTTATTGTATTGTGGATAATTGAAACAATAATTGTCTTGAATTGAGGCGGACAGCTTCGATACAAGTAAACGTTTCTCTGTCTGTAACACTAATGTTTGTTCACCAACAATATTGTAGTGTATGTAACCGCAGTAAGTAACTACAATAATAATAATAATATATGGTTTATTTCCAAGATCCTACAACTCAACACTAAAAATAATAAAAAAAAGATCTAAACAAGTAAATATATATAACTACAGCAGAGCATTGGAAAATGGAAAATCACAAGGTGTAGTTTGGTTCATGAGAGTACTCACTCACCATTCTTCCACTAAACCTTGAAGATAAAATGCTATAACAGAAAAGACATGCATGGAATAATCTAGATTTAAAACTCTTAACTGGAAACTGTTTCATTGATGTGGGAGAGTGTGTGTTGTAGATTTTGGTACTGTTGTAACTAAAAGATTTCTCGAATAAGGCGGACTTATGAAAAGGTGGCGTAATGAGTCCTCTTTGCGGATATTTAAATTATGCACATCGGTCCTGAACTGAATCTTTTCATATACATATATTGCTATCTTATTTATGATAATTGGTACAAGGCAGAATCATGTAAAAGAAAGCGGTTGTTCATTTTTAGCCAACATAGCTGTTGCTGCGTATGTGAAAATCGCTTATATAATATCAATATATCAATATGTGACTCCTTACCATATTGCGTGTTCGTAAAATCTACTAAAATTTGAACTATAAGAAAATAGTTCATGTTACGTTCATTGTAGTAGGATTTACGTATATATTTATTGCGAGAACCATAAATGAGGTGGATACTACCACAACAGGTTAACTACAAATATATTGTATGCCATACCACTACATTTCTCTCAGTGTACCATGCACATCCTTCTCTAACTTTTATCATCGCTTCCATTCGTCTGGGTATGCTATTGATTAAGTTGTGAATAGTTTTCTGAGGAATATTCTCCCATTCGAAAAGAAGGACTTGCTTGAGTTCCCTAAAATTCATAGCAAAAGGTGTGTGGCGTCTAGCTGATCGTTTTAGTGTATCTCATAGATGCGCCGTGAGATTTATATCTTGGTTTTGAAAACCCTGTGAGCTTTTGCTTTATAAAGAAATTATAGACTACAGCTTAATGCGATGTTTACGGTCAACCTCAGCAGCAGCACGGCAATAAAAACTGGCATTTTTGCACACTTCCTGATAACGTCGTCTATCAAACAAGCAGTCATTTAAATAAATTTTTTACATTTTTGGATGATATTAACATGCAAATTATATATTCTCCGTGTTTCCTTGATCACGGGAAAGTGTAAATTCTCTAGGCGAACGACATTTAACTGCTTCTGGCTCCTACGTCAAAGCAATATTTATATATGCATATTTTTTTCGTAAAATAAACATGTATCTGGACATATAATAAACTGTCCACTAGGAATGTTAGATCTTAATACTGTTAATATTATTTAATTAAAAAAATTACAAAATGTCACAATTTTCAAATGTGGAGATTACAGAGAAGGATACATAACAAATTTTGTTGAAATATTAATAATACTTTACATTGGAATATTAGGGTTATTTTACTATAGTTTTGCAAGCCAATCCAATTTCCGAAGAATGTTGTATACACGTGCTTAAATTTCAATTGAAAGTAAAACCTATATCAAACATTCTGTATAATTTTGGCATAAAAGAAGTTAATTCGTGTGTCAAGATAATTAATGTTATAAGGATCATTGTTTTCTACAGCGACGTATTCGAAATAAGTATACTGTGGTTGCTAGTATATTCTTTCTCCGTGGGATGTCGTACCCATAACAGCCTACGTTTTAAGCAACTGTTATAAACACCGTAGGACGCAGCAAAATATACAATTATAATTTATTAACGGTGTCTGGGATTACACGAGGTAAACTCAGCAATTGCATTGTAGAATATCCTCAGAAGTATAGTGCAGTTTTTTAATTGCAAGTGCGTAGGTTGCCGTTTAATTATTATCGTTATTTAAGCTCAAAAATATAAAAGATCTTGCACATAAAAACATATGATTTGTATCGGCAATACCGGAAATTTTCTTTGCTTTACCCTATTGTTAAACAATGAGCTAGACACATGAAGGGATATTTATTTCGCAACTACAGTATACAAGCTATCTAAAATGTTTATTGTGCCAAAATTCATAGAATGAGACAGTTCAAATTCGTGCTTTTCTTTGACCTTTGCAAACCAAGGTAATTTTGAAATTTCCATTTACGTAAAAAATATACAAAAGCACAATCGATTAGAGAAACATTAAATAAAGAGTAGCTTCGTTAATTGTAATTTAGCGTTGGAAACGGTTTAACAAGGAAACCTCTAGGAATTCGGTTCCAAATTAGGGAAAGAAATAAGTAAGTAATTGCAATATATGCACGAGGCTTCATAAGGAAATGAAATTTGCTTGAATACTCTTCCTCCGTTTATGTGGGGAGCAGAGAAATGTTGTTTCAAGCTAAATTGCTCAAGGTGGCTGCAAGTGCCATCAATGTGAAAGTAGTATATAAGGCTTGTTCCAATATCCTCACAAAACCGTAAATTTACCGTCCAGTACATGCGCAATATAAAAAAAGGGTTGCACTTCGCATATTGCGCAGGTTCTAGACGGTAAATTTACGATTTTCTGAGGGTGTTGGAACAAGGTTGTATGGGAAGATCTAGGTATTGAAAAGATTCGTTCCTACAAAGATTCTGTGGAGTAGTTGGTAACGCGCCCCTCCGGCAAACGGGAGTGGTAGGTTCGAATCCTACCGGACTAATAGAAGGATAGGTAGGACTAATTGAATCTAATTACGTCGGTAAAATTAAGGGAAAACCCGATTTTTCAATATATAGGGATAGTCACAACTTTTTATGAAGATTTTCATATTGGGTAACCCATGAACAGGTAAATTTTATATAAGAAAAGTCAAAGAACTGTTGTATACAATTTATGCAGAAAAAATACTTTTTGTAACACAAATCTGGTAAATAACGGGGTGAGATAGCGGGTAATGTTTTAATGGAACTCCTTTTTAATTTTACTGTTTATTTGACAGGTTCTTCAGTGATTATTTCAGAAGTGTAAAACATAAAAGTTAAACAACAGATTGAAGTTGTTGCAGAAAAGACAATGGAGTCAAGGTCTCTGTGCCTTTTCTTCAACAACTTCAATCTGTTGTTTAACGTTTATATTTTGCACTTCTGTAGTAATCACTGAAGAAGCTGTCAAATAAACAGCGAATTAAAAAGGAATTTCATTAAAACATTACCCGCTGTCTCACCCCGTTATTTACCAGATTTGCGTCCTGACGGAATACAGTAATACTCCTATCAAGCTTACTTTTTGTAACGTTGTTAGTTGTAGAATGACTTTTTCAATGACAGCTTTCACAATAAATGTAAAGGTTGTTTTGGAGATAAAATCATTATATGTGCCTACCACTCAGATGTTGTACATTACACGTAATGGTTATTCAAACTTAAAGTTTGGTGGGAAATCAAATACGACTTTTAATTCTCACTCTACTTAAGTCACACGTCGTACCCTCGTTTCCTTGAGGGAGAGTAGTGAATAATATCCTAGCTGGCGTTATGTTTCGGTGGTCGCGAGAGGTTGAGATGTTTCGGATTCGCGATTTCCCTCACGTCAAAGCTCTACGCCTTTCGTCACGCAGAATCTTAAAGAAAAATTCATTGCGAGGCTGCTGAAGCTTCGGGACCGACCGTACCACCTGAACAGGCAAAAGGAAGGATCACGCTTGCCGTCGGCATCTGTCCCACGCGCAGATGACCTTCCCTGTAGACGTTTATTTGCGGCTCGTTTACCCTATTTTTCCTCTATCCTGCTTAAATTTTCGTCCTTCCCATTCAGAAGACGCGTAACGCTCTTCCCGCCAAGCAGCTTTTATTATATTAAGGATGTATCAATAAAGGAACTTGTTCAATGATATCATGGCCAATACATAAAATAAATAAAGATCATCATCGTACCGGAAGACTGTCTAGGGCAGGTTTGTTTATAAAAATTAAACATAAATACACTGCGAATGTTCAGCAAAAGACCCTGCTTTTCATTCCCTATTCTGCATTCATTAACAACCCCGACTTTCATCGATGTCTATCGTCCCGTTTACGTACATTTGCATTACTCGTATTAGTTCATTTGCCAAGTGCATACTTAGATGATATTCTAGAGCTTTTTAAGTGTGTAGTAATTTTATTTATTTCTTGTAGGGTTGTTTTCTCATCACTTTATGGACTATGTTAACTAACCGTCTACCAGTAACCATTGTGAACAACATTATAACGTATGAAATCAAAAGCCTAGTGATTAAGAATGTATCACATTGAACCAGCTAACGATTTTGGAATTCTTTAAAATTAACTACTGGCTAACATCCATAATCCAATCTCTTTTGCAATAACAACCTCCTGGATGCGGTAACAGTTACATATATTGTTAAAGCAAAAAAGCTCGTATTTGATTCGATTGAATGATGTGTAATTATAAGCACAGCTGTAAAAGAGAAGCGGTAACAGGAAATGCATCCCCGTTTTTTTTTTCTTACTACTCCACATCGTGAAATGATGGGCAGACGTTTTAATGTGGTATCCTTTATACCATTGAAAATCGATTCACTTAACATAACAGGCTGGTCATAAATTATTTATATCGCCAATTGGATTGAATGAAAGTCGCGACTGGCGTACAGTAGGCATCCTTTCGACGGTAATAAGTATTACGTAGTTGTAAATTTGCTACAAATTATGAAATACCAGTTACCTTCGATGTCGGTCTGCAACAAATTAACCACCGTAATTACCAGTACTATTCAGTAGAAACAAAATTTACTATACAGATGATATATAAAGTACTTTTTCCTCATAAGGTACACTAACGATACGGGACAAGAAATGACACATACATTTGTCAATGTGCAGCATTGGATGCAACTGGAATGCTTCAAGGTTTCATTTCTGTACATATCAAATAGAAAAAATACTGTTATGTGGAAAATTCAGACACACATGAGACTTTGCAATCTAAGAAAGTGTCTTAGTACAGAGTAGGATGCAGGTTCTTGCTTAATGTCTTTTTTTGAAGAAATCAAATAAATGTCAAGGTCTGCTGCTTACTTATTCTATAAAACTCTTTTAAACTAACTTAAATCTTCGTTGTACACCCCAAGTATTGAGATTTGTTTATTATTTTCCAGATAAGTTTATGAACAGGATTTTCTGCTGTATATTTTACTCTATTTAAAAACTTAAATTATAACGGATAGATTTTTTATTCCGGGAAAAATACGTTTGTAGCACCTATACCTCTTTCAACTATTTGAATTTCTTCCTTCTTGATCTCTTCTTCCAATTTAAATCCAAATTTCCATTGATGTTTCAGGTTTTCATACATCTTTTTAACTAGCGTTGCATATTAATGTTGTCCTACACAGTACCCTAAAAGAGACACATAAGATTCATATTCATATGTACTAAAGAAATGCAAAAGCAGATTGACAAATTTTGCATAAAGACTTATCTTTTCACTTCTACAAAATACAAATTGTTTTGCTGGCTCGCAGGATTTTTAGGGAAGAAATATTGCAGCTTGCAAACAGACAAAATAGTCGATACTGAAATGATGAGAACCCACGTGAGCTGCACCAGAAACCATTACATAATCCGAAAGTTACGGTTTGGTGTGCAATTTCATCATCTGGCATTATTGGACCATATTTTTTCCAAGACGATAGAAGACACGTCGTAACCGTAAACGTAGACCGGCACACACACATGATTAGAACATATCTGACGCAATAGGTGCCTCAGTTTCTGGAAATTTATTGGTGCCAGCAGGATAGGGCCACAAGTCATACTGCTCGTGTCTTCATGGCTGCTTTAAGGGAGCTCTTTCCGGATTGGCGCATATCCAAACACGGCGACACCCCTTGGCCAGCTAGATCCCCAGATTTGTCCGTATGTGAATTTGAAAAGCAGGGTGTATGCACATCTACCGCAAACTATACCGGAATTAAAAATGAAAATCAAACAAGAAATCGCAGAGATTATATCAAACCTGCTACGTTATGTGATCGAAAATTTTCGTTCAAGATTAGAAAAATGCGTGAACAGAAGTGGTTCGCTCTTGAGCGGTATTACTCTCAAGAAATAAAATGGCATATTTTGCGCAAGACGAACACTTAAAACATTTTTCTAAAAATAAACATAAATTGAAAAATGTGCTACTTTTAATTTTCCCGTTTCACTGATGGACCCCAAGTTTTTGTTGTAATTCTAATAATCTTATTTTTAGTTCTGTTTAGTTAGTAGTTTAAATAGTCAATAGTAATAATAATGTTTCTGTTCATATTTCCTTTGTTTTTATTTATTCTAAAGTTAGTTTTTAGTTTCATTTGTAACTATGTATATTGTAATGTTTTAAATGTGGAAAATTATTAAATAAAAGTTACTTTTTCAAAATTACTTAGGTAATTGTGCGGTTTGAAGGTCCGGGATGTCCTAAACACACTCTTTCGGCAATTTAAATTAAAGTATATATCAATTAATAATCCCATATAATCTCTAGGTTTACAATGAATATCCTGACTCAAACTGAGAAAATTAATTAGCGTCCTTCCTTTTCTATCATTTTAATCGCGATAGCGATTGTTTAATCACAGCTAATTTAGATAATTTTACTTTTTGAAATATAACTTGATAACCAATTTCCAACAAATATTCTTATTTTTAAAAGTAGCATAATGCATGCCATGCAGGGACGCAACTGGAAGACTCAATGTATGTTACTCTATGACATATAACACCACCAACAACTGTGCAATAATAAAATTTACTGACGAACAAAACGATTACTTGATGAACGATTTTTAATTTTCGAAATTATGCTAAAGAATTTACTGAATTTATGCTGTCACCTGTAGGAAAATATTCCATTAAAACTAAAAGATTCAGGATGTGAAGGAAATGAACAGAAGACAATTTACTTATCCGTTCCCCCATGTTCGTCGTTGACTAGACTTAAAATAATTCCCTAGCATCCCTGCTCCAGCGATAAGAGACCATAAAAGGAGTGGAAGAAGTGGAACTACTGAAAAAGAGCTAATAGCAGTCAGAGGGATTTTGACGTTGAACGAGTGGACTCAGTATACGTGTCGCTAATGACAGCTACGCCCGAAGTTGTAAATTATAACATTAGAATATATTTTTTTGTGGGAGGGGAGAGGTAACTGATTCCATTACCTTTATAAGAAATTTTGAGTTAATAAACATTCTTATTGTAAAGCTCTAATTTGCAAGAGTATTTAAACCTTGATTCCATACTTTTAGTTAATAATGTAAATGAAAAAAAAATCCGGCTTATCGTATTAGCTAAATCATTGCCTGAAAGAGTGAAATTGTTTCCTGATTTTACAATTCATTATTCTTAGTAAGTATACAACGATTTATAGAGAATTAAATAAATAGGCCATGAATTGTATAATAAACAAGTTGTCAACCTACAAGTTCCTTCTAATATTTCTAATTTTTTCTTCAGGAAAGAATTATCAACGCAGATACAGCGCAGAACAACATTATATTCAATTATTATGTAGCCGTTCTAATGAACGTTCATTCAAACATTGGCAATTGATATTCACGTTACGATGTTGTCATAATAACATTTGTATTAACGTGGTAATAACAGTACAAGCGGGTAATTTACCTGACAGGTGATTGTTAACGGAATTGTTCACAATCACTTGCGATATAATAATTTATATAGGATACTATGTTACAGCGTCGGATAGATATGTAGGTACATTAGCATTGAGGAGTACTACTCGGGCATTGAAAAATACACGTAATTAAACTGTGAAATAGCAGCCTCCGGGAAACCATCAGGTTTTTTTTTCTCTACATACTTCAAATATGAAATAAAACAAACAAGCTGGCACACCAATTAATCATAATTTTAATAATGTTAAGCTTGGTTGTTGAAATTTACTTTCGTAAATGGGATTCTGTTTGCATATTTATCAATATTTAATCCTAGTAAAACTTATTACTACTAATACAAATATCTATTAATTGAGATCACAACTAATTACCTATCCAGCGTGAGTAAAAGTAAGGAAGTTTCACGCGAAAAAGTTCTGATTAAAATACTTTTGCAATGGTAAAATCACGACTAAAGCTACTCAAGTAATATACCCTTTTCATCGAACAGACTGTATAAAATAATAACTACTTAGCTATATAATCTTAGATTATTCAACTTCTCCCTCTGAGGAGCTTGCATTCTATATTACGAATTTTTTTACGCTTTATACATTTTCTTAATTAGTTTGGTAAAACTTGCAATACAATACGTTTCATCTTGTAAATATTGATAACATATTGTCTACTCCTAACTGGTTACTTGACATGAGTTCACGAAAGTACTACGAAGGAACAATAGCAATAAATACCAAGTCCAAATCTTTCCAATGCTTTATTAATGTAACAACTCTATTTTGGAAGTAAAAATAAAACAAGTTTTTCCATGAGGAGGTTTTAATTAGGTATACTAATGATTTATACAATCATTGTTAATGAAGTTTCAGCTAAGATCTTACACAATAAATTTTATAGACCAATAACGAAGGCGTAAAGTATTTACTAGGAAAAAAAAGTGAAATATGTTTCACAAAACTTAAATCACGTCCTCTATGATCATTTGTTTCGTTTGTAGGTACCTTTTCAACCGATTTTATAGCCTAGTGCATACATATATCAAGATAAGGAAAAAAAAAACAAGTTATATATTTCGCAAGTGAGAAACGTTTTCAAATAATCGACATCCGTTATGCGAGTGTGGTTTGTGCCACACAAGTGGATCGTCGAAGTGTGAGGTCCGTTGATTTTACACTATCCTCATATTATTTATGCAACTCCTTTGCCTGCTAAGCGCATCCTGATGCTTACAACCACCGGAGCCTTAATGGAAAACATTATGGATTAAACCGCAACGGAGTAGGTATGCGAAAAAGGAAGATCATGTCGAGGAACAATAAAAGATCGCTTTTGACCATTTCAAATGATATGAATGAAATATGTTTGGGAAAAATGAATTTGATAAAGCGGCTCTTGGTAACTAAAGATTCTGTAGTTCTTCTAGGAAAATAAAGTTTGATTTGAGTTAGTTTTATTATTTGCTTCTTCTTGCTTCCAATTTTCGACCTTCTGGAACGAGTGACCTTTAACTATTTCCTTCCTATGTAGCCTATCACCAACACACTTTCTTTGTTTTTAATATAATATAAATGACGTGTTTTAAAAATATTTTGAAGGATATTTGCTTCCAGAGTTGACAAAGAAGCAGTTTTTAAAATGTTTTGGTTGGAAACCATCAGGTTTTTTTTTTCTCTACATACTTCAAATATGAAATAAAACAAACAAGCTGGCACACCAATTAATCATAATTTTAATAATGTTAAGCTTGGTTGTTGAAATTTACTTTCGTAAATGGGATTCTGTTTGCATATTTATCAATATTTAATCCTAGTAAAACTTATTACTACTAATACAAATATCTATTAATTGAGATCACAACTAATTACCTATCCAGCGTGAGTAAAAGTAAGGAAGTTTCACGAGAACGTGTTTTAAAAATATTTTGAAGGATATTTGCTTCCAGAGTTGACAAAGAAGCAGTTTTTAAAATGTTTTGGTTGGAATTTCCCAGGGGTCTCTTAGTATCATTTTTTGTTTTCAATTTATATTAATGATATTTCTGCTTGTACAATTTATGTTGTACGCTCTAGACACAAACTTAGTAACTAAAACCACTAACCTACCTTAATGAGTGGTGTTTGGCTAACAATCCTTCATTAAACCAATAAGAAGCACAATATAGACATTTAACACTGAAAAACACGGACAATCTAAAAGAAGATGCGATTTGCTTCATCGGTATAACCCCAGATACTAAATTGTAGTGGCCCCATATTGATAGTATTGCTGCTTGTACCTGTTCAGTTATCTTTTCAATATGTAACTTGTCTGGACTGGTATCGGAGAATGTTTTAATATCTGCTTATTATGCTTGTATAAATTCATGATTCACATATTGTACGAGGTAGGAGCCATAAATTCTCGGTCTGATATAGAAAAAATAAACCTGGTAAAATATAAGAATTTTTATTTTTCAATATAATCTCCCCTAACTTCAATACATTTATTACAGCGATCAATTAATAACTCTATACCCTTGTAAAAATAATCTAAAGCTTTTCCCTCAACATATTGCATTACAGCTGCTTGCAACTCACTACCGTCCTTAATACGACAGCACCTAAGGTCTTTCATTAAATGAGAAAATATATAATTCATTGTATATTTGATCTACAATTGCTTCTCATTTTTTTCTCTTTTTTTAAATATTTCTCTCCTTAAAATTAGGTTAGTTTAATGTGGTTGAGTGGAAGAACAGGTGTCATTGCTACGCAGTGGCAACAGAACTTCGCCATGTTCATTTCTCCATGTACACTACTAATTTATATTTTATTTTAAGATTAATTAACAACCTAGATGTTTATGATGCTTTTGTTTTTAGTTGTAATTTTTCTTTTTGGAGGAATCAATAAAGACGTTATTATTATTATTATTATTATTATTATTATTATTATTATTGGAGAGCAGGGCAAATACTTGTTTCAGAAATATTAGACATCACTCCTAATTTAATTGGCGCTCATCATCTTCAAGGGATTTTTGCCCCAAATGGAAACATTTTGCCCACTTTTTACAATGGAATGTAAAGGAGATAAATCCCTATAAACACCGTCTAAACGTTGTTTAATGTGATTGGCATGTCCTTCTTTTGTTGAAAATGACCGCGCGGTACTCAATTTTCGTTACCTGATACATTTTCATGCACTAGTTACGTTGTCTGGCTGGCTACTAAAAACCACTATTCTTCGAGCCGTAATGTATATAATGTAGGCCTCGCACATGTGCAACGCAATGGAGTTTGAACACGCTAGAACCTGTACAAGCCTGTTAGGCCGAGAATTTATGGCGCCTACCTCGTATACTAGTGCGGGGCTACTCAGTTTCAGCTAATAGAATTTTTTCTCTTGAACGACAAGCTATTAGGATTATTGAAGGTTTAAGTTATAGAGAGGAATGCAGAACTGCTTTTATTAAATTAGGGACTCCTACCTTTCCATTTTTACATATTTTTCAAAGCTTACTACACGTTAAACGTACTACAAAACATCTAAGCATAATTATAAAACTCACACATATAATAATTGCATACATTATAAGAGATGGTCCAAAATTCAAACTGGTTTGGAACATGGGGCCCCCAAAAATGTGTCATAAGTTTCCTGAAATTGTTAAAAAATTTTTATTCATAGGAAGTTTAAGATTGATATAAAAAATTGTGACTGGAGAGGGCATACTATGATGTAAACGACTATTTTAAGGAAGTGGTTAGCGTTGTCTAGTCTTGTCTAATCGTGTTCTGACATGTGTAAACATTATTGTATGTCTACGCACCAATGAACTCCCTCCAGTTCAGTATCTCTTAACTCTCTCCAGTTCAACGTTACTGCTGAAGGTAACAGCTTAGCTATCGAAACGTGCTTCCAACACACGTGAAGTGATATGGTAACAATGCAAGACCAGTATCTAATCTCAAGCAAGTCTATCAGGTTTATAACTTCCCTTATGCAATGCAATTATAGCTGGTCTTCAGTTCAACAGACTTCACATAAATTATAAATCTCTGTTTATTTTGTTTTACTGTTGCCATAAAATTTACTTTCTTTTGGCTTTCCTAATACAAAGAAACATCAAATATAATTTTTGTAGATTGTGCTTAAATACTACTACGTCATAGTAAAAAACCACCAGTAGTTGGATAAAGCTTACTTTCAAATTGAATTTTTCACAACACAACTAAGATAATAACAATTATGTTTTCGTAAACATCCAGATTCTAAATTTTGCTCCACATTGCATCATTCGTTTCTTTCTAATTCTAATATTAACTTTACTGCTACTCAAGCAGTTTAATTTGTTATATGTTTATAAATTCATTTATCTGATTGTACATGCGCATAATATTTATAAACTCAAAACCGAAAATATATATGTGTATTTATATTCCCCCAACTTACATCTTCTCTAATGGATCCAGATTAGTTCTACCAAAAATGAATTAACGAAGCCGCCATAACTTTGAAACAACTCTTATATATTATCCGTTATTATTATTATTATTATTATTATTATTATTATTATTATTGGAGAGCAGGGCAAATACTTGTTTCAGAAATATTAGACATCACTCCTAATTTAATTGGCGCTCATCATCTTCAAGGAATTTTTGCCCCAAACGGAAACATTTTGCCCACTTTTTACAATGGAATGTAAAGGAGATAAATCCCTATAAACGCCGTCTAAACGTTGTTTAATGTGATTGGCATGTCCTTCTTTTGTTGAAAATGACCGCGCGGTACTCAATTTTCGTTACCTGAGACATTTTTATGCACTAGTTACGTTGTCTGGCTGGCTACTAAAAACCACTACTCTTTGAGCCGTAATGTATATAATGTAGGCCTCGCACATGTGCAACTATGACGCAATGGAGTTTGAACACTCTGGAACCTGTACAAGCCTGTTAGGCCGAGAATTTATGGCGCCTACCTCGTATACTAATGCGGGGCTACTCAGTTTCAGCTAATAGAATTTTTTCTCTTGAACGACAGGCTATTAGGATTATTGAAGGTTTAAGTTATAGGGGGGAATGCAGAACTGCTTTTATTAAATTAGGGACCATTTTTACATATTTTTCAATGCTTACTACACGTTAAACGTACTACAAAACATCTAAGCATAATTATAAAACTCACACATATAATAATTGCATACATTATAAGAGATGGTCCAAAATTCAAACTGGTTTGGAACATGTGGCCCCAAAAATGTGTCATAAGTTTCCTGAAATTGTTACAAATTTTATTCATAGGAAGTTTAAGATTGATATAAAAAATTGTGACTGGAGAGGGCATACTATGATGTAAACGACTATTTTAAGGAAGTGGTTAGCGTTGTCTAGTCTTGTCTAATCGTGTTCTGACATGTGTAAACATTATTGTATGTCTACGCACCAATGAACTCCCTCCAGTTCAGTATCTCTTAACTCTCTCCAGTTCAACGTTACTGCTGAAGGTAACAGCTTAGCTATCGAAACGTGCTTCCAACACACGTGAAGTGATATGGTAACAATGCAAGACCAGTATCTAATCTCAAAGCAAGTCTATCAGGTTTATAACTTCCACTTATGCAATGCAATTATAACTGGTCTTCAGTTCAACAGACTTCACATAAATTAGTAATCCTCTGTTTATTTTGTTTTACTGTTGCCATAAAATTACTTTCTTTTGGCTTTCCTAATACAAAGCAACATCAAATATAATTTTTGTAGATTGTGCTTAAATACTACTACGTCATAGGTAAAAAACCAGTAGTTGGATAAAGCATTACTTTCAAATTGAATCTTTCACAACACAACTATGAGTAATAACTAATTCATGTTTTTCTAAACATTCCTGTCTTCGTAAAATTTCTCTCACATTCATCATTTCGTTCTTTTCTAATTCTAAGTTATCTTAACTGTATACTCAAGCAGTAATTTGTTATTTTATCGCATTTTTCTGAAATGTATGCGCATATAAAACTCAAAAAATATATATGTGTATATATTGCCACCACTACATCTTCCTAATATGGAATCCCAAGATGTTCTACCAAAAATGAATATTAACGAAGCCGACATAACCTTTGGAAACAACTTCTATATATCTCCGAAGAAATGAAACCGCCGCAAACCCACCAAAAGTCTGCAGTACATAGACGCTGCTTCTTATGTAAGAAGCGGAACCATCCCACTATCCAAAAGACGACCTTCACGAGCAACCTTCACTATTTACGAGGCAAATTTGAATGATAATTGGAGTTTCGTCGACAGGTTTCCTTTTTTTTGGAATCGGTCAGCGTACAACTTGTTATTCGACCACGATTTGTACTGTGGTGACTTAAGCCTCGCCGAATAGCTTCTTATGGCCGTTGCGTGTGGGTTTAGCGGCAATTTTCGTCCAATTACTTAAATTCGTTCTAGCTTAGAGCGTTTAATCACAATATTATAAACATTAGACAGCGAAAAATGATAGTACCTTATAAATAGGTGGATCACAAAAACAAAGCCTATAACTGAGACACTTACGTGGATATAACTTAATTATTATTTAGAAAGAAGCCAACATAGTCGAAAGAATAACGTAGGCTTTTTAAAAGATCCTTTATCTTTTATTAAATTATTTCTAAATACTCTTAAATTATCGTATAAATTCTTAAATGTCTCTATTGTCACCATTAAATGAAACCAGTTTTACTAACCTTATTATTATATTCGTTCTGGTACACTTCACTTGTTCACATTCACTCCCAGGGCGATGAGTTCACGGCTTCTGGTGATTTCTTGTCGAAACTTCCTTTCCATTCCTTTTTTACAAAGGCGTCAGACGAGATAAAAAAAAATTATCACTACCAAAATCAGAGTAGTTGCTCCCATATTGAAAATTGGATTTCTTCCCCTGTAGTGCCGCCACTACTGCCGGCTTGTGAGATGAGTATTTCCTTCTCTTTTCTAGATTGTGTGGTGCCCATTTTTCTTCTTTATATGCAACACAACGCCAATGGCACAATTTGATCCTTGCTATACTGGCATCTTCGAATCGGATCCTGGCATCTTCTAATCGGATCTTGGCATCTTCTAATCGGATCCTGGCATGATCGCCACTCACTTTCTAGCTACTTTGATTTAAGTATTCACTTTATATTGTGTTTGTTTAGGGTAGATTAAAGACATGGTATAATCAAAGTCCAAGGTTCTAATTGATTGCATTTATTATATTACGTTGTTTCTTAGTCTACGTCCAAATACATCCTCTTCCTAGTGTATATATTAAAATGCATAGTTTCTATTGTTGCGAGGTAAAGACGCTCAATTAGCAGCGGATATACACATGAGTATCGATACATTGACCCGCACTGGTTTTGCTGATTGATGGGAATTTACTGAATTCCACTACAAAGCTATACAAGCACATTTTTTAAATTCATGATCTGCAACTACCGAAAATGTTGGAAATACGAGGTGTGGCTATAAAATAACGAGACTGATGCCGTAAAACATTTTATTTTAAATTATACACATGTAATTATTATCCCCTTCAATATACACCCTTCTGTATCCCTACACCGCTCCATGCGAATTTTCTATTGTTCGAAACAGTGCTGGAAGTCTTCTTCTGTGAGCTTCTTCATCACGCATGTCGCTTTTTCTTTCACAGCTTTAACGGTCTGAAATCCTTTTATTGCAGATTTGACCTTGGGGAACAGATAAAAGTCACATGGTGCCATGGTCAGGCGAATAAGGCGGATGTCCTAACACTGGGATATATTTGGCTAGAAACGTCTTGACAGCCAATGCAGTGTGAGCCGGTGCGTTGTCCGGATGTAGAACCCATGACTTTTTCTTCTACAATTCAGGTCTTTCTTTTCTTATTTTTTTTTCACGAAGTTGAGCAAGAACCTCAAGGTGGTAATGTTGATTAATAGTTTGGCCTTCAAGAACCCAGTGAAGGTACACAATCCAATGAATTTCGAAAAAAACAATCATCATTGCTTTGAATTTTAATTTGTTCATTCCTGCTTTTTTAGCTCTCTTCCATTGCATAGATTGACGCTTGGTCTCTAGATCATAAGTGAAAAACCAAGATTCATCACATGTTATCGCTCTTTCCAAGAAGTTTGGTCACTCAATAGTATTTAAAGTGTCAGTAGAAACATTTCCACGAGCTTCTTTTTGTTCCATTGTGAGAATTTTAAGCACCATTTTCGCACACACTTTTTGCATGTTAAAATTGTTATGTAAAATTTGCCTTACGCATTCTTTGTCAATTCCGACAGTTTCAGCAGTCACACGATTAGAAAACCGACAGTCAGAACGGATCAGACTACCGATTTTTTCAATATTTTCATCCGTTTTTGACGTAGAAGGGCGACCCAGGCGTGCACCATCTTCCCAGCCATCTTGGAAATGCTTAAATCACTCAAAAACCCGCGCAGGTGATAAACATTCATTGCCATATACTTCTTTTAATAAAAGTTTCAGTAGCGGTTTTTCCAAGTTTCATATGAAAAATCACGACAATTCTTTGCTCTATTAAAACACTTATGTTTTCGACAAAACAAAATAAATAGATCTTATACAAACGAAGGCCACGGCCAGACTAATATGTCTACAGACACGGGAGGGGCAGCAATCGAAAGAGAAGGCTTCTCGCAACACAGCCGTCGGACGTACGACTTTGGGGCATGCGTAGTTCTTCTGTAGTAGCATCAACTACTACAGAAGAACTACGCTTTTGTAGTAGCATCAGTCTCGTTTTTTTATAGCCACACCTCGTATAGGCGATTTAATAACGTTAAGTATGTAGTTTCAAGGTAGGAAGTAACTTGTTGCATTACACAATGTAGACTATCACGACCGGTGTCAAGTGTAAGCAGATCTTCCCGGCTCTAGAGCTGTGGTCCATGGGAATTTCTCCCGAACGTTTCGTTTACAGCTACGGTAAACATTATCAGCGGCGAGGTCAAAAGAAATTCCCACGGACCACGGCTCCAGAGCCCGAAAGAACAACTTCCATTCAACTTGTAGCATTATTCAGTAGTATATATTCTAGATACATCATTATGTACCTTATGTATTCTAAATACATCAACTAAGTCGGTATCGACCTCATGGGAGTTGAGGAAGTTTTAAAGGGGGTCAATGATGATCAAAGGATCCATAGGGGGTCGATAGCCAAATATGCGTCGGCGATTGATCGGCATTGAACATTACACTATACGATGAACAAGGGCGTGATCAGCAGTGGACGGAAGCAGGCTTTAATCATGTCAATAACGTACAACGGAAAACAAAAAGCAGGTTGAATATTCTTGAACAAGGTAATTTAAGCAATTTTAGGCCAAATATTAAAAAAAATGTATTAATACATCAACCTTCCTTATTTACATTTGTAAAATTTAAAATGATAGTAATACAGAAAATAATAAACATAAATCTAATAAACCATTTTCTTCTAAATTTTTGTTCTTTTTATCTAATTGTTATCTTTAAGTTATTTATGTCGAATTATTTGTATGATTATGTTGTGTGGCGTACATTATAAAGAAAAATGTAGGAGGGTCAATGAAGAAAACTATTCTTGTAAAAGGGGTCGATGCAAGAAAAAAGTTGAGAACCCCTGGACCAACAAAGTTATTTGCTTATGGAATCCAATTTCAGATTATTACTCTCAGGGCTTGCAGATTATTAAAAAAAGTTCTTATGGTTTATTTTAACTGCAGGATTGGGAGCTGTGCGTTCGGGTCCTACCAGGATTAGTGGCGTTTCTCCGTATGGGTCCAATACTCTTCACTCTTTACGGCTAAGGGGTGATACGAAGCCATCGAACACTTTACATTTACACACTAAAGGCTTCTGTTTATATACCCCGTTGGACCGTTTACCACACGTACAAAAACAAGTGCCGCTGCTTATTCCAATTAGAGTATTGTGTGTGATGACTTATTGCACCAATGCAACATACAATCTAATGCAGAACGTATAGTACCCTGATATTCATCACAGCGCCTGATTCCTTTATAAATTCGGCCAGTAACTGCTCACAAATTTTTTAGAGGTTATAAACCACGGTTTGGAATATCTTTAAAAAGACTTAAATTGTCTTAATATTCTCTTACGTTCAACGAGTTAATTAAAATTGCATATAAAAACAGCAAATGCAGTTTGAAATCATCTGATACCAAAACGATACCATGGCTTTCTCTTCACCTTGGAACCAACTCCCGATGCACTTACTGCAATATTTCGCTAAAACAGATCAGCGATCATCATCGCATTATCATTACGAAACCGCTCGGAAACTGCATCCTCACTTCATTGATTTATTAGTGCGTGAAACACTCGACTAACAATAAGTAACTCCTTGTATGAGTCATAAGTATTTACGTATTCTAAACATACAGCTGTGGAGTATCAGCATTCAGTGCACGTTTCCCTTTGCGGTGATCTTTTAGAATACTAGGCCGCTGCCTAATGAGTTATGACAGTTATTGTAATGAAATTCTCAGTAATATATAGGATTAAAAGCAATTATTTTCAATATTTTAATCGCGGTGTGGTCGCGCTCCATTATTTAGGCTTTCAAATTAGTCATTTTGCTCTTGTTGAATATTAAATAAACAAATAAAGCAGTTCCTGTATATAGACACGTCATTGAGGAACAAGGTTTGCGAATGATATAACTATGTTCAGACTAGAATAATAAAAAGAAAATAACATAAAGCTTAACGAGTGATGTTTTAAAGTGAATCATAGTAGACATTTTCTCTCAACTCATTGTGCCACTTTGAGGAACATAATGGAACTATAATTTGGTTCAAGATACGGGTGCTATTGATTCTCCATTCAATTTTTAAAAAGGCAGCAGAAATACTTTGAATGAGTTCAGTGTAAAATATAGAAAACATATACAAGCAGTTTGTTATTGCTACGCTTAACTTGACCGAAGGATTATTTAATTAACAGCTATATCACTAAAGTCTTGATGTTTAGAGTAGAAAGAACAAAGATTTTTTGATCTACAATTTACAATGGGTTTTGAGAAAAAAGTTATTATAAGCTGCAACAAATTTTATATTATTGTACAGTGTGTGCACCTGGCACGTAGGTGAAAGATAATTCCTTTCCCGAGCAATTTAAGGAAAAACTTTTCAGATAAAAATTATTCGGAGACAAGTCAGGCATAACAGAATTGAACAAGATATTCAAAGTCTGCTGCGTACGATACAAGTTTGAGTTTTGAACAGAACATTCCGTATAATATTGCGTTCTTGGATATCTTCCTCAAATTCATACCAACTTTCTTTATTTCCTATATCGGTCTGGCTTAGTGTTTGAGATAATTTGAGATTTTTGCAAAGTGCTGTTGTTAACGCCCGATATCTTAAACGCCTTGAGTATTTCTTGAAACTTCCTGGAGTATGTTGAAGTGTTTTTTTACTTCAACTAAATTCTTCAAGATGGTTACCTAAATCTTTGCCAGGTTGAATTCATTTTACTTCCGTATATTTTCCTCAATTCGACAAAAAATTCCTTCAAGAAACATTTTATAAACATTCCCCTATACCTAATATGCTTCTTCAGTAAATTAAGTATAAAACTATGCAGATTTTCATTAAAATACATACGAGAGTAAGTCAAATATTATCTACTCTTTCGCCATAACAAGCTTTGAAGGTTATCGTAGTGGCCGCCGCTTGCGCATGCGTTGAGTTGGCACCTCTGTGGTCATGTGTGCGGAATTTAATCACGATCTCGTCATTTGTCTGCTAGCTACAATAGCATAAGCATGTCAGCTCCGCTATTAGTTTGTACCAAAGAGGAACAACGAGCAGTGATCCGATTTTTGTGGTCAGAGGGTGTGAAAGATGCTGAAATTCACCGGAGACTTTTGTCACAATACGGGGATAGCGCTTTATCTCGTAAAAGCGTTTTCTTGTGGATCGACATGTTTCAAAGTGGCTGCATGAGCATAACACAAAAAGAGGGAACTGGACCACCGACAACAACATTCAGCAAGCTCAAGAGATGGTTACAGTAAATAGGCGAGTTACCATAGGTGAGGTTGCATCTTCTTTAAACATTAGTCACGGTTTTGCCTCTCAAATTATCCACGATGAACTCAAATTTCGTAAAGTGTGTGCGCGATTGGTACCACGAATACTTACTGCAGAAAACAAAACCAAACGTTTGGACATCTGGATCGCTTCAACGCGGAATGCGAGGCATTTTTAAGCAGAATAGTGACTGATATTTAAAGAAGATGCAACGTCACCTATGGTAACTCGCCTATTTGCTGTAACCATCTCTCGAGCTTGCTGAATGTTGTTGGCGGTGGTCGAGGTTGACGGCCGTCCAGCTCCCTCTTTTTGTGTTACGCTCGTGCGGCCACTTTGAAACATTTCGATCCACAAAAAAAAACGCGTTTACGAGATAAAGCACTGTCTCCGTATTGTAACAAAAGTCTCCGGTGAATTTCAGCACCTTTCACACGCTCTGACCACAAAAATCGGATCACTGCTCGTTATTCCTCTTTGGTGCAAACTAATAGCGGAGCTGACATGCTTATGCTGTTGTAGCTAGCAGACAAATGACGCGATCGTGATAAAATTCCGCACACATGACCACAGAGACGCCAACTCAACGCATGTGCAAGCGGCCGCCACTACGATAACCTTCAAAGCTTGTTATGGCGAAAGTGTAGATAATATTTGACTTACCCTCGTATAATACCGTGTCAAAGTACTTCTGTGTCGAACAGTACATACTTCTGATTCCCCAAAGATAATCATTAAGAATAATACGTAAAAGTTATTATATGCTTGCAATTCGAACACCTACTCAAAATAATCACATGCACTTTTCTCTAATTTTCTAAGGGATGTTATTATCTTCCACCCACGCAGTAGGCGGACACGTTATATACCAGAACCTCATTACTATACTAGAGCTGAAATACAAATCATTGTTACTTCCTTTGAAATTTAATGATAATTTAAATACAGTGGAAGAAAGATAGAGTTACCAATGATAATAATGTCACTGGGGGAAAAATGGCGGGAATATTATGTTTGATGGATAAAAAAATTATTTATTTCGAAGAGCTACATTACTCTTACCAACATGTTACAACAAAGCGGAACATAAAACTACATCCAAAAATCCAAACCAAAATTGTTAGAGAAACAAAGAATATAAGAAATAATTGAGACCTAGATCTCACAGTCTTTATTAAAGACCGGTTTCGTGTTAACCGAATCCTGTCCTGAAGATGTATGGTTTGCACGAAACCGGTCCTGACTCAGTTTTTCTCTACTGTTTTTTAGTTTATCAAGTAACTCACACAGATTCAGTATGAATTATTAAAAAAAAAAAAAATGAATAGTTATCGAAACAACTGAAGTACTTGGAGTGACTTTGTACAAAAATATTACTTTGCCACCACCACTCAGTAGCGTTTCGTTTTTGCTATTACGGGATACTTCACGAGCGACGTAACATGTTAGGAGTAGAGAAAATAGGGACTAGACAATAATTTGGTGAAAATGAAAACAAATAATACGTTCAAATGAAAGATACATTATTTTCACTCTTGCAGGACTCAATGTAAATATTTTGGTTCTGTATTGGCTTCACTTCTGAGTGTAAACAAATGCTTCTGTTACTTCAAGTTTTTTGGTTACAACTGTTATTTCTTTCTTGAAAGGAATGCAAAATTAACATACAATTAACTGAAACATCTGTGTCAAAAATTTAAAACCAGTGGAAAACATTGAATGGCTATGTAGAAATAAAACAAATAGAAGCTTCATTAAATTTTAAGACGAAAAATCTAGAAAAACCAAACTATAGGATCTGGAAGACTTCATCTGCAGTACACGATAGTGTTAAGATCCTACACTGAAACGTATTAGCTTTCAGAAAAGCATTGTATATCACATGATTCGGAAAATAAATTATCGTTAATATTCTCCTTTTATTTCACAGCTTAATGCGCACCATAAAGAAAGACGAACAATTAAACAACGTTACATCGGTGTTCTTAATTTACTCCTTGTCATACTCTACGTAGATAATCTACGCAGTCATTTCTTCCCTTTTATTACACAATAGACCTTCAAACGCCTCTCGCTGAGACGGAATAAATGAAAGGCAAGGGTGAGCTTTAATCTTATACACGCAGCATCGTCCGGTCTCCTCTTTTATTCTTGGACGTTTGCCTTCTTCCATATCTGGTGGTGTGAATGCATCAGAAATAGCATTTCACGAACGGGTCGCTCACTCATTTCTTTGTAATTACTTACGGTTGCCGCAATGTTAATAAACATACTGCGACTTTAATCGGCGCCCATAAAGAAGACAACGCGGCCGCGCGCGTCCTAATGATATATTTCAGCTAAGAGAGCGAACGAAAACGGAATTATTATTGTGCATTATATTTCGCAGAAATCAAATTGACGACCGACATCTGGTCGTATTTTTCGCATTTGCATACTGGTAAGTCTCGCAACGACGCGACCGACGTACGGTTATTAATCAGGCGGCGTTGACTTTTTCGCTGTTGATTTTCATGTGAATGCTGCTTATCTTTTGATTTCAACAACAATGTCGCAAACGGAGCTGAGGTATGTTAGGTGCGTGCATAAACACGGTTTTCTATAGAACTAGTTAAGAACGGTGAATAGGATTAATGTTCTTTTCGATTAGACAAAGGGGAACCATCATAACTTTTGTTGATTGCAACAAAAGTCTACTTTCCAAGACTTCCTGTAAACTAGCTGGTATTTACTTATATCCCATTAAATGTCTCATCAATGGAAAAGTCAATTTGGATACTTCATCCTATTTTATTCTCATTTATGCTATTACTGGCAGGCCTATACAATTCTGTGTTGCAAAATAGCACAATGCATAAATATGCTGACTGTAACGTTGCAATTATTAAATCAGGTAAAGAGAAGAAAACAGCAACCCAAGAAGATTTTGTAGTCTTGGCATAAGTTACAGTAATTAGAGTTTTGTTATAAAAAATTAGTTCAGAATTGATGCTTTTAAACTTTAAATTAACTATGAAGTCTGCCCTAATGGACGCGTCCCTGGGTCTCGCCACAGAATTCAATAGTTTTCAATTCATTTCAAAAGTATTAGTAGGTGCCTCATGATTTTCTACAAAATTTGACAATTCATTAATAAACTGGCTCTTCAAATAAATCAAGCTCTTCTAATGCAGATATTCGATTTATTATGCTTCTTGATCATTTACTCGAAACATAGCAATGTGACTTACAATTAGTATATTGTCATTGGCGCATTTGGCCACAGTTATGTCTACAAATAAAATCTCACAATTTCTTTAGTAGGACACCCAGATAGGTTTGTTTGCATACTTGGTTCGTTATAATTAGGCCGGGCACAGAGAGCTTCGTGCCAGCTCAGAAGTGAGGTTGCGGCGCCCACGACGCAACGTATGTATGCAGATAAATCGGCACAAGCTACCTCAGTGAATGAAATTATTGATTTATTGCAACAGTTTCTCATCAACCCTTCGCGTTAGTCGTAATTGTAGAGATAAATATACGTATGTAAGTATATCTAACGTACGCAAGGAAAATACACGACCGTTGGCTAATAAAGTCACTAAATTTATAATTTCTGGATTTGAACTATAATGGAACTAAAGTTTGCAAAATGCCTTTAATGTGCTGGAACAAAGACGACTGTAAAAGACATAAACAGTGTACAGCACAAAAATGAGAAAAATGGCGTGCCACCTCAAACCCAATTTAAGTTGGATTTACTTTTGATGTTTATTGTTTGTGGTTTACCTCTTCGCTTACTCGATAAAGAACCGTTTCGAGAGTTTAGGCGTACATACAATCTCGAGTGGAACTTACCATTACGGACAGCGTTACGGAAAGAGCTGTAAAGATATCGAAAATGGGATCAATGCAGAATTAAAAGATAAACAGTTGAGGCTATGTCCTAATGTGGCAACAGATTGTAAAACAGATTGTAAAAAAAAAAAAATCTTATTAGCTAGCAAAAAACTGAAAAAGTGGACTGGCGAAGCAATTACGGGCGTAGTGCTCGATACGTTACAACAATTTCAAGTGTCAACTAGTCAACTGTTGATGTTTATGAGCGATGGAGCAGCGATAATGTGTAGTGTAGGCCATTCTCTTAAAGAAAAGTGTGAAGGACTTTTAGATATTACATGTTGCAAGTTCATGCTTCACATCTTGTGGCACAAACTATTCAAGAATGTCACCCGGTGGTGGATGCATTAATAGCAAATACAAAGAAAGTGTTTTTCAAATCTCCCAAACGGATTCGAGCATTTCGTAGGCTTTGTCCTGGTATTCGCGACAGCCACAGCCGCTTCTTACGCGTTGGGGAACATAGTTGCAAGCGGCTTTTTATTATTCTGAACATTTCCAAGAAATAAAATCTGTAATTTTACAATTCGACCCTGACGAAGCTACAGCCAGAAAGGAGCCAGAAAGGATTTCTAGATACTTCTATTGAAACAGATTTAAAAAGTATTAGCAGCAATTATAAACGATTACTAGATGCAATAGAAAAATTACAAAATACTGGGTTGTCGTTAGTAGAATCAGTGAAATCGTGGACGAAGTTAATACCTTGCTGCATGATGTAAACAACGCAAAAAACGGTTGCGTTATAGCAAAGTTTGACAGTGTTTAAAAAAAATTCCGATAATACGAGATTAAGACAAATGTATGGTGGTGCATCTGCAGATTCATTAACTAACTTTAAGGATTATTTTAATTATGCCTGTGTTACTTCCATAGATGTTGAACGGTCGTTCTCGAAATATAAGAACATTTTTTCATCACAGCGAACAACCTTCACCGAGACAAATGTGGAAACATACCTGATGGTGCAAGTTTTTCAACAATCCTATCCACACTGTTAAAAAGTTACGTTTATTTATTATATATTATTATTATTATTTATTGTTACGGTATTAAGTACAACAAATCTGTTTACTATTTACGATTATTACATTACATATACAACAAATACCGTTTTGAAACAAAAAAAAAATAATAATGGCAATAAAATACTTCAACGTGTGCATATATTCGCTTTATTTACCAAACATTTTGATTGCGCTAGCTTCTATTTTGTACACTGGGGTATCGATTTCAAAATCATCACTTCTGTCGCAGCCCATGCGACTGATCCAATTCTGTTGCGAAGACCGATTGTGCCCGGCTTAGTTATAATTAAGGTTCGACAAACGAGTGAGATACAGTATTATTAAAAATAATATATTGTTACCTTTTATTGACGTCCTGATGTCCACTGCGGCAAAATACTACTGCCCCGGTAAGCCGCGTAAAACTACAACATAAGCAACGTTTCCATTGTCGATTTACTACCTAAATCCCCTCTCGGCGGCTCTGCCGTAGGACGCGTTTGTCGAACTTTAGTTATAATACATTTCCTGGTGGAAGAAATATACCAACATACATTTGAGATCTTCACAACACCTTCACCATATGCCATTTTCTGCAGAAAATGGCATACGGTGAGTATGCCATTTTCTGCAATAGCCCATTTTTAGACCAGGAACTAAATAAAGAGATGCCTTATAATTAACAACTCTATTAATTTGAATGTGTGTGCACTTTTTTTCAATGCCAATTGCGTCTAATTCAATGATATGTTAAGTATTTATCGCACATTCGTATTTCAAGTTCCATACGAATAAAGACGGAACATCTTGACATTTGGTACGTCAAGATGTTCCGTCTTTATTCGTATGGAAAGTTATTTGAACTGTTTACGATTACACGCTGCGGTACCTGTCGTTCAAGTAAAAAAACATAAAGACGTTATTTATATGAATGGTCTTATATGCGAACACATATTTTACCAATAAAATATTTTGGTTAGCGTATAGGATACCGCTACGAATTTGAAGGTTCAATTTATTAAACGTTCGATTTTTGCGAGACGTCATAAATATAACCGTTCCTTCTTCTTCTTTTCGCGCTGGGAAAAAAAAATTAATGCGCGTCGAGTATGCACAAACGATGTAGATTCCGCCGCGCTCAGCGAAAACTTCCATCATCCGCAATGCGCGAAATTGTCGACGGCCTGTTATATGACACACATTTTAAACTAATGAGGCAGATTGTCATAAAAGAAATACATTTCTTTAAACCTTCTCATCCTGTGAAATATTTATGGGAAATTTATTTTAGGCGAAGTAAAAATATAAGCTTTTATGTTGTCCGTTATGCGCGGATCGGTGTCAATTGCGCCACAATGCGGAACGACGGCGTTTTTGTTCATTAACCTTAGTGTTAACATGCTAATAAACATCGGCAATTAAATACCAAGAATGGCTAGCGATAACGCAAAGTGGTTATAGTCCCCAAGAAGTTGCCTTTAGACAAAACATAGTATTTATTTATTCAGTATAGACACATACAGGACTTTATCCTAATTACATGGGTCATTAAATAATAAACAAAAATATAATCGGAGAGTATTACACAATGCAAGTAAAGATAGCGAACATTCTAGTAAAAATGTCAGAGAGAAGCCACATTGAGAAAGTCAGAGGAAATGAAATCTACAAAGAATTGAAGCCAACTAAAGATTAGTTGTGTCCAATCACTGCCGATTGAAACATATTACTTACATTTCTGGCGAATATAAAATAACCATATCTCCATATTCCAAAGATTTCTATTTCGTGAAAGTATTCACTATATAGTTTGCAAATTTTGGTTATGGGTGACAAGTAATTTTTACTAATATGTATAGGTGGAACCAGCCTGGTACTGTAATAGGGCATATGTAATCAAAACAGTGACAACAACCTTGCATTGTCAAATACATTATTAAAAACCTTATATAACACATATGTATCTGTATATCATGCCAACCTCATGTCTATCTATAAGCGGCGGCAACTGAAACTCTGCGAATGTTAGAGTATGATTGAAAGGGTAGATTTTGGCTATACTTTCTATAATAAAGATAACGCAGAAACTTATTTTGTACTTTTTCTAGAAGATCACTATCCTTTTTTTGCGCGGGGAGACCAAGCAAATTCTATTTTGGAACTTACTAGTACATTATACACGTTGGTCCAGATACGAACGGAGTACTGCCTTTGTGAATGGCAACGGCGCATTCGAGTCTCACTGATAGATCCCATTCAACCCGCAGTATATCACAAAACGAGCAGCAGTACGCGCGCATACGAGGGACACGCTATATATTTTGAGATGCCACAAAAGTAGAGAAGTTAGAGCTGGCAACACTGCATTTCTAAATACCACCATCCTTATGTAGTAAACTCTGACTGTCAGTTGAGTCGCTGCTGTCATATAGTAAACGTGTTAGGTACGATTTGTCATCGAAACATGGGCTTGTCAAGAGAACATGTACACGCAATGATTTACTACGATTTTAAGGCCGGTTTAAGTGAACAACAAAGTCTTGAACGATTGCAACTCGCATTTGGTGATGAAAGTCCTTCACCTGCAACTGTGTTTCGCTGGTATAGCGAATTTAAAAGAGGATGGATATCGCTTGGTGATGAGGACGTACCGGTAGCCCTGTTCTTCAGTTACCGCTGGAAACATTGAGAGTGTGAGACGTATGATCGACGAAGATCCAAGATGCACCTATCAAGTGATTGAGGCAACTCTTGGGTTGGATCCGCAACAGTAAATTCAATTTTACATGATCATCTTTGGATGAAAAAATTGTTACTCGTTGGGTGCCACACACGCTTACCGATTTCCAAAAGCAGAGCGAGTAAGAATCGCTCGGGAAACATTGGAAATGTTAAATAATGGTGGACATCGCATTCTATCAAAAATAGTAACAGGTAATGAAACTTACATCCCATTTTACGATATTCCTACCCGCCAGGAGAGTCGCGTGTGAATCCACCAAGATGCACCAACACCAACAGTGGCCAAAAGGCAAAGGGTTGTCAAGAATGTTATGTACGCAGTTTTCTTCGATATCGCATGCAATCGAAAACATCCCTCGGGGTGCTCTTACTAATGCCATTCATAATTTTTAGGAGCGACTATTTTTTTAATTGAACATAACGGTAATGGTAATATTCAAGTTTTTCTTGTTCCTTCTTAAAAAAATAAAACTCCATTTCTTTACGAACAATTTTGTGCTCTTATTTTTGCAGAATCTAAAAATTGGGCAAAGTTACGACCATTTCGATATGGGAGCTTATTCTTGAATAACCCTTCATATTTATTTTGTTACATATGTCACTAGTTATAAATTACCTGCTCTTTCCTTTTTAAGCTTAACGCCCAATGCGACGTTTCATCGGCTTACATAGCCGAATCTCCTTCTTTGGGTCCATGAATGGTGACCATCAATGGCCAACCCTAGCCCTAACCCCAAAAATTGTTTGTGAAATTATTATAGGAGTAAAATTAATAGATGCTATCGAAAACAGATAAGCAAAGAAGTGTAGAAGATAGAAGATAGTTAAGAAATAAGCTTTACTTATAAGCAATTTTAACTTAAGTAGAAAAGACGTTGTGAGCGCCAAATTAGAAGCTTAGTTTTCCATTAATTTATTTCCGTTCAATTGAATTAAACTGCCGAAAGATTACTTAGTTGATAATCTCGAATCCACGTGATAATAGAAAAAGAAACTCTGTCATTCTATAAATTTGTATTGATTTCATGTTGGTTTCTTGAAATGTCTTTTTCCTTCTTCTGTTCACATCAATTTCTCTACGAGATGCTTTTTCCTCATAAGAACACATATCCAAAACAATTGCATTCTGCTTGTAGAATTGTAAGCAACCCCACCAACATTCTCATTTCATTTTCGTATTAGTGATGAAAATATACTAAATACAAAAAAAGTCATAGGCAATTTGCTGAAGATATGATTAAGATGCGTATGATTTCACCCAAGATGAGATAAATAGATACTCTGCTTTATTTTAAAACCAAATTCTTACGCTGTTACACATTACATATACCAATAACTTTTTGTGATAACAAACATGAACTCAAACCGATTATTCTTCATGGAAGATATAACTGCTAAGCAAATTGGCTTGTGGCTATAGAGCGCAGCACAAACCTTCTAAATTTAAGTGTAAAGAGTACGATAATACTATTGATCGGGCAACAATTAAACGTTTCTCAGAAATAAGATTTCATCATCTTTTCGTCACGTTTCCACTTATGAACTGGGAGAAGTACCGTTAGCTACAATATCAGCTAGTTACTGCAATTTTAATTACAATGACTTAATTTAGAGAACAGCTTGGGGAATATTATTCACGATCGGTTTTTCTTTTGAGTTTAAGGTCAATTATAAACTTATATTGGTTATATCACGATCATGCTCGTGAATAAATTAGATATAACGCCGCCTGCAGGTATGATTTCCTGAATATTATACAATAATTTATGAAATGTTGTTATGCGCGTATCTACCAACTGATAAGCAAAGGCTTTTAATACTGGATTCGAACCAACTTTAAGATATTATGTAAAGTTACAACATAGGTGATTAAGTTGAACTGCAACAACTGATATAGATAGCAAAATAAATTAAACACACAGAGTCACTAATGTGACTCTGTGTGAGGAATACATATTAATGGTCGTTGAAAACAAAGTCCACTTTCTCACAATAACTCGTTTAATAAATCATGAGCGACCGGTTTCGGGATAATTATCCAATCATCAGGCTCGCTGAAAGTATCCAAAATACGCAGTTGCAGTATAAATAAAGTTGATGGATATTAAGTTGACAAAATAAATACATTATAGTTTTAGTTAAATTATTAAAAAAGAAATGAATTGTACGTTTTTTCAATTTCAGAAATTTTAAACTATGTGGTGAATGTATTCTAATACATAGGTCCCTCTTGCGGTGGGTCCCAAACAACCAAGGGATCGAAGGAAACGAAAAGGCAGATAAGCTGGCCAAAGAAGCAGCGAATATGCCTTTTATTGATCCTAATCCCTTCTGTAGTCTCCAAAAGAGCCACATAAAGCAAGCAATTAAGATATGGGAGGACAATCGAAAGGCCTCGTACTGGGATAATGTTCCAGGACAAAAGCAGGCGAAAGCACTCATATCAGGCTCGTCAAAAACAACAAAAATAGTGCTATCGTTCAGCAAGGGGGATCTCAGATTACTGGCAGGATTTCTGACAGGCCATGTAGCCCTAAAATATCACCTATTTAAACTAGGAAAAGCTGAAGATCAAATCTGCCGTCTATGCCAAGAAGATCTGGAGACGGCAGAACACATCCTGTGTGAATGTGTTGCCATCAGTCGTACACGACACCAACACTCCAGTAGGCGATTTCTTGCACTTACTGAACTGAAGGAAGCAGATCCTAGAGTAGTACTTAGGTTTATTAAAAGCCTCCAACAACTCTAACACGCATAAGGGCATTCTGTTACAATAGATCTATTAAGGTCGCAGTGATTAAAGGCATGTGTGCCATGGCCCGACGAAAATAATAATAATAAGTCTCTCTTCTGGGACAACCTAGTCAGGAAAAATAAAAAATAAAAAATATCATTAAAATTTTAACTAATGACTGTGATCTGCTGTTGTCTAGGGACACCAATTGTATGTAATTCTTCTTTTATTTTTTTGTATTTGTGAATTGATAAAAAAACTATTGTACTTACAGTTAATCTAAAAGCAGGAAGTATTGTCAAACTAATAAATAAATACTACTAACACTGTCTATATAATTTTCAACAACTATCGGATTGCTTGTATTATGATTGAAGTCGGGAAATTTAAAATCTTGTAAACTGGACAGACACAACATGTTAAAAACAAATCAAATGTGGCAATAAAATTCTACAAGAATAAGCGTGAAGTATTTCTTTCTAAACTCCCTCTACCTGTGCTATACAATAGACCGGTGTTTTTTTATTATTATTATTATGATAATTTGAAATAAGTTATCGTAAGGATTATTTTTAAAGGAATTATTTAAATTTAGTCTCCTCTCCGAACTGAAGGGGAAATCGAAAAAATATAGGGTACTGAAAACTGCATGAGACATCATCTGTTGAATAAAATCCCGAAGGTGGGCGTTGAGTCAAAGTTCAGCTGCGCATTCAGTAAAAGCGCTCTATTCGATGACTGTTGACGTAGTATTTCTAAGGATTCCAAGTTGTTTAGATAATATCCCTTGTTAGCAATATGTAATATTTCAAAATTATTATTCACGTTAGATTGGTGATTATTCGCGATAAAGTTAGACGCATCGTAAATGTTCTTTGATCCTTGTTTCAAATTTACGATATGTTCTGCCATTGTAGTTACATTGGCAGGTATCGCATGTTAATTTATATACTCTATTATCTTTTTTAAGTCGACAATCTTGTCTCTTTTGTTCACCAACATACCGTGTAAGGGGTGTAAGGCTAAAGTAAAGAAACAAAATTTTGTATGTTTTTTTATCAATAGGAATAGGTGTCCCGTAATGATCCATACAAGGACCTACCTCTTCTCCAATATTTAATATTGTTCATTTTGTTATAATGTTTTTAATATATGTAGGCGTTATATTTAACGTCAGCAAAGACACCTTTAGCTAGCGATCAAAATGTTTTACTTCAAAAATGTTCTGCATTTGGCTTTAGTCGTTCAGTTATTCGGCTTTTATTTTCTTAAAACAATAACAAATCACCCTGTATTTACTTTATACATACTTGCAAATTTAATTTCAATAATATACGTCGACTTTTATTGGATATATCAAATAAAACGGTCGAGATTTACCCAGTATTTTTCTTTGCTTAAGTCACGCTTTGCTAGCAAATAATGAATCTAATTCCACGCCAAGAAAACGTATATGATATTAAAATCCGTGTCACTACCATATACAGTAAATATAAACAAGCCCATTGTATATATCGTGCATTGGATGGTAAATCGGAGGTATTAGTTCGCAACAGGTTTTATTCGCGCGGCACTATTTACTGGCCATTGACTTTTCGGTTCGGCAATGTCCCTGTACGCGCGAATTTTTTTCCGGCCGTTTCATTAACACATATTCGTTATAATCTCTCTCGAATGTTTGCGAATTTATTTATGCGATAGAGGTACGTAATTTATTATGTTCAATACCGCGTTCGGCTCATCTATTGAGCAAACACAAAAGCCACAGGATTATAGATACATGCACAAAAATGCTATAGGATGATGGGTGCTCGCCATATGCTCGCCCATAAAAAAGTTAGAGAATACAAATCGAGACGTTTTGAAAGCAATTATGAAGCTATTAAAAGATGATCGTAAATAAGTATAAATTAAATTATAAATAATAAAGTTCGTTTGTTGCTTTTTTGTTGTTGCTATTACAGTTATGAGTTAATGAGTTTTAGGATAATAGACTGATCGCATGTCTGTTTGCCAAAAGATTATCGCCAAAGCGTTTTACAAATTGCAAATCGGAGATGAGATTAGGAAGTATGTTCCATACACTACTTTTGAATTAGAACTAATTGCAGGTAATTGTCTGATTTTGACACGAACAGCGAGGAAAATTTTTCATCAACGGTTTTGTTTGTTTAACTATATTCTCTCTTTATAAAGTTTGCAATCTTTTTATGAAACCACAACCTCCTAGCAACACCTAGCATACCTCTTAGATTTACTTTCCAAGAAAAGTATTCATCGGAAAAATTACTTTTGGAATAATTAATTCTTTCGTAACCGATATATTACAATATTTTTTCCACTTTGTTCCTTAGCAGCACTAAACGAAAAACCATTTTAATTTCTCCTTTCTAATTTCAGAAGTATTTACTTCTTTACTTATTTTCACGGAGTAAGATTCGTAGAAATCTCTTTATTTAATTCTTTAATTTTAAAAAATCAACCAATGTTGTACTATTCATGCTGAGTATTGCCATTGGTCCTACTGGTTCTGGAAAACACTTAAATATCTCTCTGCAAGGGACAAAGAATGCTCCCCTTTACACGGAAGACAAATATCTGTGCTAATCTGTACAAGATGAAATATAAGCAGTCTAACAAACAGACACAACTACGTGACAAGTGATAATGAAAGATAGAAAGCTTTCATTCGTTTACACATTAGTGAACTACTTTTTCGAGAAGTAATAGGCGATATACATATATTACTCTTCCGGTACCATATTTACAGAGTGAAATTTAACCCTTCGCTGGTGGCGCCTTCTTATTTTGTATTTTACATACATAGGTGGTGACGCTAGATCTGACAGACGTACTTTATCGAGCTCGTAGTAACATTGGGAACAAGTTTTATGTAATATTATTAAATATATTAATTTATTATTGTGCGATTTCATAAAGATAAATAGATTCTTGATAAGAGAAACAATCTGTATGTAAACAAAATGTTGGGACGTACATACACTACAGGCCATAAGTTTGGAATCACTTCGAATAAAATACTAATTATTGAGATATTTATTTACTTAGCTTGTAGGAATTGTTTATAATAATAAAATATTATTTCTTCACATATTACAGACCTTCTTTTAACTGCATTGAGTTAAAATACCTATTCCTAGCAAAATATCTTAGTGTTTAAGTATCCCTTGTATAAATAACACTTATCAAAGCAGGTAGTAATCCCTCTTTATGAGGGTTTACAAAAGACAAAAACCTTTTGTTGCTGCGCTGTCTGGTTTGACATGTTTGCTTAATTTCCAAAGGAAATCGAAGACTAACAGCCTCAGAAATCCGCAGTGAATTCAACAGACAACGTGAACAACCAATATCCTTAACGACAACAAAAAGGCAACTGGGAGCTGCAGGACTTGTAGGGCGTGTGGCAGTTCGCAAACCATTGTTACGTCTTCAAAGTAGAAAGAAAAGGTTGCAGTGGGCTAAAACACAAGGATTGGTCTGTTAACGATAGGGCGAAGGTACTACAGACAGATGGATCAAAGCACGAAGTTTTCGGTTCCAGGTTTTTGTAAGCAGATCTGCCGCAGAAAATATGATGCCCTAGTGGGTAGTTCTCACTGTCAAACATGGTGGTGGTTCTATTATGATCTGATGATGTTTTTGATCTTCTGGAGTTGGCGATCCTGTAAAAATAGACGGTATTCTAAAAATGGAGGGCTACAACAATGTTTTAGAAAATAATGCAGTACCGTCTAGTTTAAGATTAATTGGTGCAAACTTTACAATGATGCGAGATAACGGCCCGAAACATAGCGCTAAAGTATGTAGAGGATATCTTGAAGAACAGGAACAAAATGGAGTGCTGCAAAATATGATTTGCCTGCCACAATCGCTAGATCTTAATCCAATTGAGTTTCTGTGGGATGAGCTTGATCGTTGTGTTCGTCATTAATGTCAGAATGCCAAGACTGTGTATGGCTGTCATCAAAGCCAAAGGAGGCTATTTTGATGAACGTGCACTTTAATGGAAATGCTTAATATTTAGGAATAATATGTAGGTCTGTCAAAAATCTGTGTTATTTTAGTATACTTCTAAATAAAGTGTAGCAACTATGCAATATTGTATCATTTTAATAACGGTTGACAGGAATTTTGCAATATTTCTGTTAAAATTGTGGGTGATTCCAAACTTATGACCTGTAGTGTATATCCGAAACTGGGTGCTGATTACAATTCGCTGCTGGAAAGAGATGAATTACAGTCACTTAGACACCGCCGTGATGTTGCAGGAGCCAAGTTTATCTAAAAAGCCGTTCATTCATGGCTATGTTGATTCTCCTAATTTACTTTCCTCTATTAATTTCCTCGCGCCTCGCATTTCCTCCCGTTCTCCTTGTACCTTCTCATTGCCTTCTCCTCGTACCAACCTACTCCAGAGTTCCCCATGACTAGTTATGTGCCTTAATGCAGAATTACTATTATTATTATTACTATTATTATTATTATTATTACTATTATTATTATTATTATTAAATAATAAAATGTTGCGTGTCGTACTGAAGTTCATTTCGACACGCGTTTGTGTTCCGAAAAGTACATGTCTCGTTTGCAAAATAGAAAAAGTGCTTTTAACTTGTCTATCAGATATTGAAATTTTTCGATTTCACCTAGGGATCCTAACAGATTCTGTGTGTACCACCTCCCATTTCTCAAAAATTAGCTACTCAAGTACACAGAAGTACCGAGCAAGTGACATTAAATTTGTACTTTTAAGTATTAATAAAGATAACTTCAAAACTTAGATTAATTGAACAATATATGCGTTATATAACTCTATATTAACTCAAACGTGTTTTTCTAATATTAACAGTAATAGTTTCAATTTCCGCCTTACGTGCAGCAATTTCTCAAACCAAATTACGCAACGTTCCTTTGATATGGAAACTGAGATGGGCGTCGCAATATTTTCTTTCAATCTCGTTATATAAATCGTTAAATGGTCTATACCAAGTAATATAGAAATGTGGAGAAATGCGAATATACAGTAACACGTACAATTATGTACAATCTATACGCGTATATAAAGTGTATTCAACATTAACGCTTCTTCTCCGTTCTCCAAACAATTTCAATTAATTCTTTTTATTGTAATGCAAACTCCCAACCATTAATTATCCTAGCGTAAAGTGAGACAATTAAAAAGAAATGATGCTGGACGATTGCCTGATGGAATTAATTAAATAGCTGGAATTGAGACGTTACACGTGCAAGTTATGGTAGCTGACAATTAATTCATATATACGTTTACGATTATTTTTCCAGAATTCAACGTCCGCATAATTGATGTTATTTAAAGTTTAAATTAATTGATTCAATTAATTGCTATATAATGTTCAAATTGATTAACTTAACGGTGTGGTTTATTGAAAGAAAACCTACTAATTAAGATGACCGTACCGGGTTTTGATTAATCTATAAAATAATTTAATCGTCTGCCTTGATTCTAATATGTCCATTAAAAAATTATACTTTACAGTCCGCGTTTATGTATATGGAACGACAGATACAAATTATAGGTACATCCGTATTGAGACTCGGTAATATTTAGTAGTTTAATGTGTAATATATTCAGAATAAAATGATCTAGATTTAATTGGAGCAATAGAATAAAAACACACAAGTTCTTGAATGCTCTTCATTTTTTATTAAACGTTATAGTGAGCACGCAAAGGATGAAATAAATTCCTTAAAAATTCAAGATATTTAATAATGATAGCATGGACTTTGGGGTAGTATGGCAAATAACACTAAAATATCGGCACATACCGCACCACACAAATTTATTTGATTAATTCGGAACAGCTGTTTCGAGAATTCATGGGTTTCCATTGTCAACCACAGGATCGAATGATGCGAGAAAAAAAATTATTCTTACATGCTTGTTCTATCCCTGCTCTCAAGAAATACTCAAGAAGTACCTACTTTCTCCCCCTACGCACCCTAAAACTAAAACATGCTAAATATACGGAAAATAAACGAAAAGATTCCTATCTGTGTAGCACGAAACGTAAAACATGTGTCCGCTTTACCCTAATAAATCAATAAAGGTTGGGTGGGCTAGTGGCTCTTTCTCTTTCTTCAGCAAATTTGTATTCATTTTCATGTAAACAGTTTCATAAACGTCTAATTCCCGCGACGAAGTTACGTTCTTATTTAGTTTGAGCGTTTTTAATTTAATATTATCCCTGGTTTCGTTTATGTGTTGTGCTGCACTTGACGATTCAATTTTTCCATGTCGGTCGCATGCAATATGCTCCATGAATCTGATGCCTACCGCTCGTTTCATTTGTCCAATGTAGGCTTTGTCACAGTTACTACGTATGCAATTTTATAAATTCCCGACTTTTCCTTCATATCCGGTTTATCTTTCGGAATGCCAAGAAGACTTCTGAGTGTATTTTGCTAACACAAACAGACGTTTATATCTTGTCTCCTAAAAACTTTACTAATACCTTTCGATATTTTGTGAAAAGTATCACATATTTCTTTCGCGGGTTTCTGATGGAATTAAAGCCATGGAATTTCTTACATAATACCTATGTTAGACTTTCTTAAGAATGCGATCGACATTAATAGAAGAGCAACCGTTATAAATAGCAACATTTTTTACAAATTTAAGTTCTTTATTGTATCTACTTTTATTCAAGGGAAATTTTACCAATCCTAATTACGTTTTAAAAACTCAACCAAATATTCTATGGTTTCTCGGATCAGTACGCTGAGGAAGAGTGAACAAACATCAAACTATACTAAAATTTCCCCATCTTCTAATTCAATTTTATTTACCTTATTTACAAAATCTAGTGAATTTTCAACTTCTAAACTATCTACTTTGATGGGTAAATTTTTGTGTGGACAATTTATGTGGACAATTTATACGTAGGTGTTTTTCCCTGATACTATTGGTGTCATAGATTTTCCCGGTTTGTAGATTTTTGGTAGGCAGTAGATTTTTGGAACTGTCCGGTTCGGGAGTGACAGTTTTTAACTTAAGGTTTGCGCTAATATGTTTTGGGCAATTTTTCAGAACCTCTTTCGTGTCTCTAATCATGGACGGTAAATGATTTTTTCTAAATTTTTTATAACGTCCTGATAATAGCAAATTATTGACGCGCAATTTGCTAATCTGGGACGCTAAAAAGCTAATTTAATCAACGAAATATTAAATTTAAGAAAACCACGGCGACAATCACTTTATTGCTCGATAAATTCAACGTAGTCTACTCTACTTTGCTCTGAGTCTTAAAACTTTTATTGTGTCATTTGATGCTAAATAAAAACCATTCAGAAACATTTTGAATTGTTGTTCTTTACTTTATAGTCATTGTCGCTTGTTATAGACTAGTCGCCATTGGTTGTTTTAGCAACAATTTTTCAATTTTATTCCTTATTCTCCTTTATGTTGGCTTTAGCTGAACAGTTATAATTTCGGCATATTTTCCTCCTTACTTAAATACAACCACGATCTTCTCCTCTTTCCGGAGCTAGGCTGTTAGCACTTAAGCTCCCTAACCACTTAGAGGCAGGGTAATTCTCTCTGCCCGAAATCCTAAGTATTATCTCCCATGTGGCGTTCTTATGTTGAAAATGCCGTTGCTCTAGTAGATGACGCTTCGAATTCTGACCACTTTACATCGGGGTGGGGGGTGGTCCTGAGGCTCCACCACCGTACAGGCCAGAAGTGGATTGGAAGAGTTCCCTGCTCTCTTTAGCGCGCTTCTAGACAGCTCGCGGATATGTTCTAATAATGATGTTATTTCGAGGTCCTTACGCAGTTGTGTGTTTCTAACAAACCAAGGCGCGTTTGCGATAAGCCTTACGATCTTGTTTTGAAGGACCCCCTGTTTGTGTAATTTACTTGCCGCGGCTGTCACCCATGACAATGTACCATATATGACGATGGGCCTTTGGCTAGAAGAACAATCACAACGTTTCTGGGTCGGAAGAATGTCTCCCTGATATGTTCTATATGCAAACGCCACGCCAGACGTGGGTCAAACACTACACCTAAATAACGGATGGAAAAGCTCCAGGGAATATCCACCCCTTTGATGTCGATTCCTTCCGGAGCAGGTCCGCTTCTCCGTGTAAACCTAACCGATACATTTTTGCTCCTGTTAACTACGAGTTTCCATTTTGTCAACCACTCCACCAAGTGCTTCCTGAAATCGTCTCACCGCTTTTCACTACTACTCGCGAGACGACGTGTAAATTGCTGTGTCGTCAGCATACATAGATAGTTCTACTTGCGACGAGGGGGGAATATCGCTGATGTATAAAATAGAGTTCTGATGTCAGTAGGGAACCCTGTGGTACCCCGGACAAAATTGATCTTCGAGATAATCGTGACCGTTTCTTACTGAAAAAGTTCTTCACATCAAATATGGCTCCACAAGTGATAGAAGATTATTGTCAACACATATTCCCTTCATCTTCCGCAGCAAACTGCGGTGCCAGACCGTGTCAAAAGCCGTCGAAGTATCTAGAAACACCGCCCCAACCGTCTCTCTGCGTTGTAAAGCGTTTCTGATGAATTCAGACAATCGTTGGAGATTTGCCGAAAGCCTTACTTAAATACAAAACCTTCCTAAGATAGCGTAGTATTATAACCCTGCCTGCCAATCGTCTAACAAGGATTAAAAATTACGTAACGTAAAATATACAAGCGCAAGGCATTAAGACACAAGCGAATCTTTGAAGAATAAAGAGGCAATCCCATATGAATTATCTACTTTCACTTTAAGAGAAGTAACGCGTACTTGTATACATTTTTACAGGTGTATTATTATTGTACTTTCATTCACTGTAGTATACAACTTTCCCTTCATAAATGACGAGTTTAAAAATCTGCTTAACTTTTATTTTGGTTCCTTAATGGGAGGCATTAAATATGTAAATATAGAGGAATGGTATAGAGTATCTCGATTAACATCAAGATTTCCAAACGTAAGCTCTAATTACCAAGTTTGATCTAACGGATTTTGTTTTGCCATGTTTATACATATGCATGCGTACTCCTGACATTACCTTTAGCTACGTTTGCATATTTCTTTATTTGTATGTATCCAAATACGTAAGTATGCACATTCACTGAGATCACTTATCTGATAAAGATTTGTTCTATGTGTAACGCAATGATGTAATAGTTAACGTTAAGATATAATCTGCACTGTCTTTGCTACATGCACATAGTACGTACATGATCTTACTAGCGAATTATGCAAAACACTCGCATGTAATTAAGTTATCCATATATTTCTAACGTACTGCTGGTATGGGAATCACGCATGGAAATTTGAAAAATTTAAATTGGTGACAAGGTTAAGTATACATTTGATTGTAATGCTTACACATGTCTGCATACATAATCCAAATATATGTATATGCAATGTCATAAAATTTGAAAAATTGTTTTCTTTATTTAAGAAATAATTTTCAGTCTGTAAATCCGGGAATATCATCTAGGTACCTTTTCGACAGATTAAAAAAGAGTAAAACACAAATAATAACGTTTTTGTACGATAAATAATGGAATAAAAACTAACCTCACATTTTGACGTTCACGCGCCCTCTCTGTGCTAGCGAGTCACGTTACAAAACCTCGTGTTCTTCTGAATGACTAAACTTGAATTAACCTTAGTCTTAAAATAAAACTCACACACTTCAACACTTGAAATTGCTTTGAAAATTAACCATGCCATGTTTTTGCAGAAACGACAGTAAAATTTTCAATTAAATAGATGCTTGAAAATGTGTCTTTTTGCCTTTAAAGCTGCAAGGTTTCAACATAACAAATACGTGGCAAAAAAAGTTTTAGAATTAGGCATAGAATTAAAAAATTAATTCATATATAGGGCGTCCCGTTTAAAAAAATACAATTTTTGGTTGCTTTACGTTTTTATCGCACCCTGTATACTTTTATATATTTTTAAAATGTTGTAAATATGGTTAGTAAATATTTACTGATAAATCATAAACTTACTTTACTCTATCGTTGACTCACCCTGTATAGGCGTATAGCGTTATTGTAATATTGTTTTATCTCTGCAATATCGAAATTTATCCAAATGTATGTTTCAAAGGATATTCCTTGGAAGAAAAACATTAAAATGCAACATTTAATGTATTTTAACATTTAAAAGTTAAAACAACAATAATTTGAACTCAAGAAGTAGAAGATGGTTATAAAAATACATTAAAAGTATATTAGCAAAACAAAATTAGCCCACTATCTCGATTTCTCTGAAAACCAACAATTTTATGAATACACTCTCCTATTAATATTAGAATTGCAATTTGTTATTGGAAATGTTTCTCAACTACTGTGTTTCCTTGTATCATTTCTAATAAATAAACAACAATACGTCGTGCGAAAATTTGTGACTTCAGTTGAATGGTACCTCATTCATGCCCAAGTTGCTTTCCAGCTTGTTCCTTTGCTACACCGCGTTGGTGAAAACCATTTGGACAAAAAACACGTTTCTGTGGCCTACTCTGTGGCAAAATATGCCCTTTTACGATTTATATGATTTTCTTAAGGATTGTTTCCAAGATAGCAGGCAAAACTTGCACCGCATATTTAACACTCGTGTTTCTCTCCTTTTGGAAAAATTTTTGTTACTATGTTGATTTAATAAGAACAGTCCTCGCTGTTTAGACAAATCTTTGCCTACTATCAAATAAATGCATACACATGCAGTTCAAGAAATAAATAATCAAAGAAAAATGGGGAAGTGCGTTGTGAAGCCCACAGGAGTGTGAATTATATTTTGTACATTACACGACCCTGTTCACTAAACCTTTTGATCACCGGAAAGGAACCAAAACTCATATAAACCTATTTGCAAAAGCGCAAATTATATCCATAGAGATTTGAAAAATCAATATCGAAACGAAGCAACTTCTGCACTATAAAAAATTCGTAAAGCTTCTGTTTACATCAAACAATAGAGCTTTTGAGTTTTAACTCAGGCTGGAAGTGCTTCCTACTTGCTCCGAAACCTTCTGTTAATGTAATTGAATTGAGTTAGTTTAATTTATAAAGATTATATAAAGTATATCTTCCATTAGTTTCATTATCTTCAAGCAAAAAGATCAACAACCAGATTATTTGTTAATTGGATATCTATCAGATAACTTAAATTGAACTTTATAATAGATTTTTGCTGTGTTATTGTATCTCAGACAATATCGTCCGCTACATGGTTATCCGATGAAACAAAGACACTGTCAATCTATTAATATTGAATAAAAATTGTGCAACATGCTAGATATAAAGCAAGAGATAAAACGTGTATATCACGAAGCGCCTACTGATTCGAAACAAGATCAATACAATAGAGGCCGTTGAACTTATAGCGATATTTGAAAAACAAAAATCGCCTTCGAATGAGAGAAAAAATAAGATAATATGTATTCAAGTACAGATTATGGATCTATTGTACTATTGTCTACAGCTCTATTATTGGCTAGGGGATCAAAAGTTCACACGGTTTGTACGCGTACACATGTAACAATCTACCTACTTACATACGAATTGATTGAAAAGTCAAACGTAGAGATGAACGGTAAGTAGACGTTAATGTCAGAACAATGATTTAATATGATAATACGACGTATCTGTAATGTATGTTAATATCTATTCCCACTTCCTCAAATTACGAAAAATAACATATGATATAATGATACGCGTCATAGTTATAGCCTAATATCCATTTAGAAGAACATCGCTTACGGTTTTCTAATTACTACCAGCGCTATCTACATTCAAACTAACGATAATGATGTAAATATACGAGGACTTTTACATAGAAACACGTCAAGAGGCTGTGAAACATTTTTTATTGAATTATTTTCAAAGGAATCTCATTAACATTAAGAAAAGCATGAGTCCTATTAGTGCACCATTCTACGGATTTCCTGATGGTAAAATTCTTGCGGCTGTTAAAACCAAACTCTACCTCAACGTCCAAATTGAAATGCAGTCGTCATTTTACTAACTTACACGGGGACCAAAGCTGAATCTTCTAAGGGTTCCACTACAGAGAAACAAATACTGACACCTTTTGCGAGGTACCTTTTTTCTTGCTGAAGGTTAAGACCGATATTTTTTTTCACTTTCGCAACATCTGCATGAGTTCATTAGAACTTTGGAATTTGGATTTCGGTGGATATAACATCAAAGTTAATGAAATCCACTGAACAGCAAGTTTTATGATATACGTTTTATTTATATTGACGCATATGTAACATAATTACAACATTTCTTCAAGGGCAAGTCTTGCTGCTTAATCAAAAACCGTGGGGTCGCGGGAATGGACAGGCGAACCTTTAGAAGGTGGACGACAAGATGCAGTATTAGTATTTTTGTGTAAAATGTATTATGCGTACTGTGAAGACATTCACGGGGATTACGTCTATGACCATTGTAAGAGTAATCAATAAATAGAACAAGGTAATTATTATTATCATGTTACCCCCAACAAAACCCCCTTTGTTACAAGTGGTGGAGGCGCCGGATAGATTTCTCTCTACGGCACGCATCTGAAAACATTCTAACGCAAATGAGTATAAAATTACGAACACACACACACAACTATACAAAACGCATAGATAGCATAATAGTAAAGTACTTTAAAGAGAACCAAGGGGAAAAAGTTTATTATAAATTTGTTGAAGTTGCCAAATAAACTCCGGGTAGTTAGTATTTTGAACGTCCTCAAACTACAATTAAATATGTGAAGTAAATTGCAAAGATTAAGCTGCTCATTAATGAGCGAGTTCTGAAAAGAATTGATGTAACATAAGGGCAGGTGGAACAAAACATCATTACAGGTATGAAAGGACATCAAAGATATATATACAGATATATAACAGAGCCAAGCAATCTGGTCCACTTACTAACAACATACTCAATAAGATCACTGTATATTAATTTAATATCTGGTATGACACCCAGATTCCTAATCTTAGATACTTTGGTTAAGACATTTCCATTTAAACTGCCCAAAAGTAAAGTTTATTACTTTTATTTCTGGAGCACTCTATTTAATTGCATTTATTAAAGTTTAAAGAGAGGTTGTTTTCAAGCCAGTACTTACAGAATATGTCATAGATAAAACTGTGAATGCACAATACAGTTTGAGAAAGCCCTCTCACTTTGAAGTGCCTATTTACACGTAAAGCAACTAGTTTTCTTTTGATCATGCAACACAAGCATGACAAAAATGTTCAACTACTACCGTGTGCAAATAACTGATTACCAAATTTAGTTTTCGTTCTGGTTTAAACTTGCTTATGCTAACGCTCTTCAGTAGCCAGAAATGCTATTTCCTAACTTGATCACAACACTTAGGAAGAAACAAACAACAGATGTTTTGACAGACACGTCGCTAGTACCCAGTCGAATTCCATGGCGATGAGGCCGCAACTGCACAGTCTAGCCGTATTTCTATTGAACAGTCCCCGTACAACTCGAGACGTTTGGCGTCTCTATAATGTTTCGACATTTCGAATTCGAATCCGTATTGATAAATCATATTTGCGTACGAAATTGTTGTAATTATACCAGCCTGCTGCTTAATTATCTCTTTATAACTTCTATATCTACCTCCTAGTTGCAAATTGCGCGCACCTTCGGGCGATTTTATGGTTGCAATTACAAATCCAGGCGCACGCTAAAAATGTTGATAATAACAATTTAAACATTGACCGAAGACTGGTATGGGAGAAACTGCAGCTGGTTATTAGAAAATCAATTACGATTCATGACTGGAGGCGGATCAAAAGCAAAACCATTGAGGAAGTATTCACTTAACCTTATGTGACATAACCTATGAGATATCTTAAATCCAATAAATAAACGTGAGAAGAAAACTAAATAACTACCAAATTTTAAACTAATTCTTGATATTTTACAATACGCAAGGGCCCCATAGTGTTCCGCGAATTAGAAACGGTCGACTGCATCATTGATTTCCGCGAATATGAATCAAATCCACTTTTCATAACAGATTGTATGCAAACATATGCAAAATCCGTATTACCTTGACAACGATTTAATTCTGGACACATTGCCTTAGAAATGATGTCATCCAATATCTATAAAATATATGTTGTAGGTATTACACATATATGAATACCTAAAGCAAAGAATTACATACACAAAACAATCATAAAACTGTTTAGACCAACTTTGCAAAAAATCCATACATTAACATTACATACACAAAAACTTTATCAAACATATGTTAGAAGAAAAATTACCATCACTCTTAAAAAAACCCAAAACTCAAACAGTAATTAAAGATCAAAGTATTAGAAGGCTTATTTCAAATTTAATTTAATTCTGCTTTTCTCCAGACATTGACAGATAACGAACACTTTGTGGCACTTTGTGTAAGGTTGAATACTTTTAACGATACGTATCTGTGGGAGTAGATCTAAAATGAAATACCATAATTTATGCTAACATGAACAATACCCGTATTTATAATAGGTTACAGTCATTCAAGCATAAATACATAAACCTCTACAAGATCAATTATTGCTAATTGCAGGTTGGCCGACTTGTAACCGTATAATGAATAACTACACAAATTCGATACGATCATCTGCTAACGTACTATTAGTAGGTATATCGGCGTTATTGAAAGTGAGAAACCAAGGGCAGCAATAATCGTTAGTTTAAGATTTTAAATGGCTGAACTATCGATAAAATAGTAAAAATAGATCAATGAACTTAGAACAGAAGTAATAAGATCATATCGTTTCTACAAGACGTTGGATCTTTGTACTGAAAGAGGTGCGATAGTGAGCGAGAAGTATTAGCAATAGGTACTAAAGATATGCTCATCTCTACAGGTACAGTAATTTTTAAGTGTAAAGTAGCGTTCACATACAGTAGCGCGGGGGTTGGGTAGGAATTAAGAAAGTTCGCACAATGCAATCAAATACGACCGTTCACACAGCAGTGTAAGAGAATAATAGGGCTAGGCAAACTGTGACACTAAATTATGCCTGACGGTTGTAGAGGTGGCATTAACACGGACTGATGCACATCGCAAACAGGAGCACGCCACGCAGTTTGGCACGTTATATTCGCTTATTCGGTAGCAAATCGTCAAGTTCTTACACTAGCGAAGCGTCGGATACGAGTGCAAATGTCTACGTCACGGTCATAACACATCAACTTATACGTCGAGGTTCTAACTACCCTCGGACGATGAGAAGACGAACCGATTTGTGGAAGAGCAAATCCTGGATGCTCCACCAAGACAATACGCCAGCCCATTCCGTCTTGTCTGTGAAGGCGTTCTTTGCGAAATCCGGCATCACCGTGTTGGACCACCCACCGTACTCGCCCGACCTGGCCCCGTGTGACTTGTTTTTATTTCCTAAGGTAAAATTTGAGCTTAAAGGGATAAGATTTAAGTGTGGAAGCAGTGAAAGCGAAAGCGACGGAGGTTCTCAACAAGCTGACAGAAACGGACTTCCAGCACTGCTTTCGACAGTGGAAAATTCGTATGGAGCGTTGTAGGGATCGGCAAGGCGAGTACATTGAAGGGGATACATTTTGTAATGTAATTGGTGATCAATAAAATGTTTTGTAGCACCAGTCCGGTTATTTAATTGCCATACCTCGTATAAATACAACCGACCAACCACAGTGCAGGTGGCGGTTCGTGTCAATTTCTATACATACTTTTGAGGTTATGATATTCTCTTGATTAATTTTGAACTTTTAATTTTCTTGTAATAAAATAGCACCTATATCAGATTCAAGTGGATTCTGAAACTATAATGGTCACAGAAGCTCATGAAGAAGATTTAAAAATATTTGATGTAATTATATATATTTATATAGTAATAATTCAGCTACAAGTGACATAGGATTAAGCTCAAAATAGCTCTCAAAGCCGAGGCTTCAGAAGGATCCAAAAAGTGTTCCTGGTGATTTAAACATTTCATTCAACTATATGACATTGTTATGTCCTGAATTAGCATTGATTGTAATGTTTCACGCAGAACACAAAGATGCAAAGTTAGGTATTTGCTTTAAATCTGTATTTCTTGGGATGAATACGTAAGCAAAGTACTACATTTACCAAATATAAGGACATTAAGACGAATGATTTTAGACGGCGTTTTAGATGGCGTATACAACTTTAAATATTAATCTATATAAAGAGGAAGCTCGAGCACGTATATTGTGTGTTGTTGAAGTGAAGCTAATTTGTTTCGCATCAATAAAGGTGGAATCGCAGTGTTTCATAAGATAAACGTATACGATATTAACCTTAAAAATTTGCTGTGGTGTTTTTTGTAAAACGCATCCATATAAATTAGAAAGAACCTGAATGGGATATGTTTTCGAAACATAACGCTTGCTCTGGAAAAAGATTTAGAGGTGTTAGACAACACAATTAATGCCTTGTATAGTATTAATCTAAACTTCAGAGCTTTGGTGACTTTCTAATCAACTTGTTAGTGAAATATTTATTAAAATTCTTCATACGATTTAGAATTTTCTATGGTTTATGGTTTATCTTGCAGTATGGCATGTAGCACCATCCCATTCAAACCATATTATTTCGAGGTCCGTGTCGTCCAATCGATCCCACAAAAAGTTCGATATCATGTCACGATATCGTACTGCATTTACAGTTAAAGCTTGAACAAACTCATTCTCAAAAAAGAACGGTTCAATTACACCTCTAGCCCATAATCCGCACCAAACAGCGGCTCTTTGTGACAAATCCGACAATTCTGCTTATTAACAAAACCATCCATGAAAATGAGCCTCATTGCTAAAGATGATGTTTTTAAAAAAAATTGTCATTCACCGTTTGGTTTTCCATCGCCCAATTAGCGAATTGTCTCCGTTGCAAATGGTGTCGTGGCTTGAGCTCCTGAGTTAATTGAACTTTGTAAGAGTGGAAGTGAAGGTCTTTAGTGAGAATTCGTTGCAAACTGGTTCTGCTAATGTTCAACTGTTGAGAACGATGACGTGTTGATGTTCCTAGATTCTCATCGATACTCTCATTGACGACCGCAATGTTTTCGTCCGACCCCACAGAACGAGGACGCGGTAGAGTTTGTTTGTCCATAACCGAACCACTTTCCTGAAATTTTTTAATTAATCTTGGAACGGTGGACTCATTAAGTGAAATATGGATACCAACAATTCCATGAACTTTTCGAAGCCTCCGCAAAACTTTCGCCAAATTTGTAATGTGTTTTAACAATAACAATACGTTGCTCTTTTGCGTAGCGATTCATTTTTAATAACCTCAATGACTACAGATGACATATGTCAAACATTAGGTGGGATATTTAAATCCGGCGTACCTGATGGGCCACCCTTTTCTTTTTTAACGTTGTTTAATGAGAGGCTTTTTGGAATAATTTAATTTATAATTTATAGAGTGATAAATGTTTGATGCTTTAGAATTTGTTTTATTCATTGTACTGTCTGTATATATCTGGCACACAAACGTGTCGAAATAAATAAAACCTATGAACACCATCCTTAATAAATGAGCTTTTAAAAGTCCTATGCCTTGCCTCCTACAATCACTTGTAATTTTTATGGGAGGGGGGTGAAATATGGAATTTTATGCCAAAATTGACCTGTATCAAGTAGTCAAGTGTTAGCTGTTAAATAAGATGCGATGCACATATGTACATACAGTCTAGGACTGCATTATTATATATGATTTTGGAAACATTTTTAGGGTACGCACATTAGAACTGCATATCCAGTTTACTCTTATCTGCAAACAGAAAGAACGAAAATACGAGGGTAGTCTGAAAACTTACAAGCCTCAACATGAATATGTCGTTATTCGTCAAAACACATTGTTTTTGTTTTTGCCGGGAGTGATTCCACCAATACTAGCATTAATTTTGCCTGTTGAAGCAGTTTAAGCAAAATAAGTGGAAGTTTTGGCGTCGATTAACTGTAGTCGACACTTGGATACACCAATATACTCCTGAAGCCAAGGCACAGTCGAAACAGTGAACTGCGAAAGGTGCGAAGGGTGAAGCGGCTGCGAAAAAGGCAAAGACTATTGCATCGACCGAGAAAGTGATCACCACTGTTTTTGGGATAGTCATGTATTGATCGATTATCTTGAAAAAGGAAAAACAATGACGGGGGCATACTGCGCATCATTACTTAACAAGCTGAAGGCAAAAATTGTGGGAAAACACATTTGAAGAAAAAAACAGTTTTACTCTACCAAGGCAACGCCAACCTTCTCACACTTCAATAGTCGCCATGGCGAAAATTCACGAATAGGGGTTGGAATTGATAGACCACCCACCCTATTCATCAGATCTGGCCCCCGGCGACCTTTTATTGTTTGCTAGGCTTAAAGTTTCGCTCGGAGGACAGAGATTTCCATCGAATGAGGAGGCCATCGCATTCGTAAACGCCTGTTTCACAAAACAAGATGCTAACCGCTATTTGGACAAATTGAAGAGATGGAAGCATCGCTGGGAAAAGTGTATAGACTTACTACGGGAGTATGCTGAGAAATAATATTGAACGTTTTAGTGCTGCTCCCGTGTCCATCAATATACAGTCATACAAAATAGATGTGTAGGTACATTATTGATCTGAGCACTTGAGTACTTAAGCACTGAAATACTTAATGATCTGATCTTATTCTTGCTAGTACAATAGAAAAATGTACTACAGAAATAACAAAATATATTAAGATGTCAATCACACTTGTTACAATTTCTTTTTTGTATCGCTTTCACATTTAATGAAAGTAAGAAAAAATCATCATCTCACTTAACTTATACTAATATTTTACATGCTTTTACTTTACATTAAGAACACGTGAAATCTCATTTGCGATCAGGCAAAACTTTCAATAGCATTACATTCTTTCAATGTACACCTGTGACAGCATACATTGATATATTTCTTACATTCGCGACATCAAGCAAAAAAGCATTCTCCAGCCGAAAAGAAAGTAAGCCGCGAATACTTATCTACCAAATCGCCATCAGAAGCTAGGTGCGTACGATTTATAACACATGCACCTATCGCAACTTTCCTAATACGGAATATGTTGCTCCTTTTTGGTGTGCGGCACTTCCGTCTCCTCCACCATTTACTCTGACATGCCAGTCACCACCAAGCCACGTCGTTAAGCTCCGACGATTAAGCTATTGTAATACGGTAATAACATAACGGTAAAAAACGTCGAGCAAGCGGTGGTTGCAGATATCTATCAGACGAGGAGACTCTCCGAGTGCGTGACATGCATTTTCAGATTGATATCCGAGATTCGCATAGTGTGAGCAGTAGATATGTTATGTGGTAGTAGTAGTAGTCAATTTAAGAGTGTCGTGCTAACACTATAAGAATGGCGTACAAGCCTATAGAATTGATGCGTTAGTAAGGAAGTACACAAAGATTTAAAGATTAGAAATTGACCATAGGTAATGGAGTTACTTGCTATTGATTTATTGTTTCTTCTACAACTGTATTGACGTTTAATAGAAATAAGATATTCAAGAAAACATTTTTATTTCAAGACTATAAAACTGTATAATATAAGAAAATATATTTTTTTAAATTTTATTTGTATTAAATAAATATTTCCTTGGCGTTAGGAAATCAAAAAAATCCAAGACAGAAAAATGTTTCTTCCAAGTAAATCATTTAGTTTTAAATTAAGAAAATATTCATCTTACATTAACCGGTATTTTTTGACAATGTTTATGAAACGTTATACGTTAAAGGTTATATCATTGTATGGGTAACTATGGCATCTGTATTCCGGTTTCTGTCGCTACTTTCTAGGACGGCATGGCTGTAGCCCTTAGCACTAGATGGCGCCAGGATATGTTTCAATGTTGTATTTGAAGATTAATGGCATAAACTGAGAGAAAAACAGCAATGTGGGCAAGATCAAGAAGCGTTAGTGCTTTTCTCTGCTCACATTGTTTTTGCCGGGAGTTATTCCATCAATACCATGAGCTGTATATCAGTATTACCTTGGTTATTGTTTCTAGGAACTTTTTTCATGTATACGTCTACATTAAAGTTCACTTGCGTTTGAACATTATTCGGTAGATAACCTACCTTAGCCTTTATAAAATCACAAGCAATGAGAATAATTTATCGCATTATGTACGGATGTGTTGTACTGTATTAAACAAGGTAAGTGCAATTAATAATGTGGATATAAATAATATGCATTTCCAGAATTCTAAGCAAATAAATGCTTTATTTTAAGAAAATGAAACTATTAATTTATGAACAATACCTAAATGCTTTCTTGAATTAAGAAAGCTATTTACTATCCCCAAGAAAATATTGTTTTGTGTTATAACGGTCATCTGCTTATATTAAGAATCCCTTTCTTCAAATTTTCTGCAAGATTTTCCTAATCAAGTTAACAAATTTAAACAGAGAAATACAATTATTTCATTACAAGTATACACTTCTCTTGAGCGGAGAAAAAACGCCAAGAAAACATTTCTTTTGATTTAAAACAGTTATTCCATTGTGGATAATTGAAATACTAATCGCTTGAATTCAGGCGGACAGTCTTGATACAAGTAAACGTTTCTCTGCGTCTATGATCAAATAAATTTTTATGGTTAATTATTTCGAAGGTATAACTATTTTTTCATTGTAACTTCCTGAAACGTATTTGCATTCTTACCTTATTTTTCCGAAAGCAAAATACAGTAGCAGCTTTTTATTAAATAATTGTTTTCTATTTTCAAGAATTTAAAAGTTAACTGAGAGTTCAAACCACTTCTTCAACATTTTTAGCAAGCTTTATCCAGAAAACTAGCTTACTGTAGAATTTAGTGTAAAATGTTGTCATTCCAGAAAGCTTTTTTGAATAAAGAACGTTTCAAAGAAAACACCCAATATGAATTATGTTGTTGTGCTAATGGTTATACTTTAGGTTTTTTCTATACGTGTAGTTCTAAAAGACTTTCAATTCTTGAATTTAATTTTTTTACTGTACAGCTATTTTTGTCAAGTTACTTCATTACAGCTAAAATACCACTTCCAATGTAAATGATTTTTTGCTATTAAAGTTCGCCTTAAACAACACGAATAACGGGGGAACTACTGAAATATGAATTATTTTGATATTATGCATTTTTCACGCAAAATAGGAGTACTTAATTACTACAGATGATCATTTTCTTTAAACTTTTAGCTAAATGTATACAAATGTAATAATTTATTGTGTATACGATTTGATTACATAATTACGTGAGCGCATTGTCAATAAAATACAATGCTAATTATCTATAACATAGACCTCAAATTAGAAATATTTAAGTCCCAAATTTAGTTTTAAAAGCTAAAATGGTGGAGACATTGTTCGAAACACAATAGTTAATTTGTATACGAAGTCCTCTAGGAAATAAGTTTTATCGTAGGTTTCTTCTTGCAATTAGTTTAAATATAGAATTTTCTATTACCCATTACAACGAAGTCGCTATGACGAATACAATGTTTACAATTTCTTTTTAACAGTTTGCGGTCATTCACCGTGGAGGGAAATAAAAAATGTGCTCACCTAATCCTTTTTGTAGATCACTAATAAATAGAGCCCCGTAACTGGAGAGCAATCGCAGCGGCGGTGTGATTGTATTTAGGTGGGCGGGGAGGGCTGGTCGACTATAATACGACACGACAAATTATCATCACTCAGTTCAGTTTAGCATTGGATAGCGGATAGGGCGTGTTGATTTTATTGATATAGACGTAGTTATTAATTGTAGTTTTTAGCGAACATGTCGAAGGCTAAAAAACGACCATTTCAAGACATAGTAAATAAGTTTATTTCTGACTTTCCCGATTTGTTTTACAACGGGAGTAAGGTATGTTTGATGTCAAATAAGAAGTGGAACTGTACAAGACACGTAAATTCCGTACATAGAAAACGAAAATTGGGCATGCCACCGAGAAGTGCATTTTTTTATGTAATTCTTATGTTGATAAACTGTAATTTGCCACTAGGCTTACTCGATAAACAACCGTTTAAGGACTTTTGCGACAAATACAATCCCGAGTTGCGGTTGCCAACGGAGAAAACGGCACGTAAACATGTTGCATTTGTGCGCGATGACGTGGAAAAGAAAATGAAACGCATGTTGAAAAAACAGTTTCCTTGGTTATGTGTTGACGAGACAACAGACTGCAAAAAAAAAATCAATTGTAAATATTACGGTACGCATACTAGATCCTAGTTAACCTACATTACCACTGTTACTAGCTAGCCGAAGACTACAAGAGTGTACTGCTGCAGCAATTACGAAGGTTGTACTTAGTACGTTTGAAAAATTTCAAATTTCAAAAGATAAAATGTAGATGTTTATGAGCGATGGCGCAACGATAATGCGTTCGGTAGGCCGTTCTCCTCTTAAACATGGTTGCAAGTGCTTACATGTTACGTGTAAAGTGCATGCTTTACATCTTGTGGCAGAGACCATTCGACAATGCTCTCCCGAGGTAGATGCATTAATAGCAAGCACAAAGAAAGTATTTTTGAAATCTCCCAAACGCCTACGATCATTTCACACAGAGTGTCCTGGTAGTCGTCAACCACCGGAGTCAATTCTTACACGTTGGGGAACATGGTTGCAGGCAGCTTTTTATTATGCTGAACATTTCAAAATAGTAAAAGCTATTGTTGTATAATTCAATCCTGCCGAAGCTGCAGCTATTAAGGAGAGCCAGTCGAAATTCCAAGATATTTCCGTTGAAACAGATTTAAAAAATATTCGTAGCTACTATAAAGGATTAGCTGACGCAATAGACCAATTACAAAATAGATCGTTATCATTATTGGAGTCTCTGCAAATTATGGACGGAGTGCATACACAGCTACTGACTATACATGACGGAAAATATAATCGCGTTTTAGAAAAGTTCGACAGTGTGCTACAGGAAGATTTTAGCACACTAAAACAAATTTGTGATGGTGTATCGAATAATCCACTGACTAAGTACAAAGAGTATTTTAATCATGCATGTGTAACATCGGTAGATGTTGAACGCTCTTTTTCAAAATATAAACTCATTTTCTCACCACGGCGAACATCGCTCACCGAGACAACTGTGGAAACACATCTAATGGTGTCAACTTTTTGTCACTCTTATCCATATGATGTTAATACTGATAATGGTGCTTCTAGTTTTACTGTTCCGTAACCAAGGCTGCTTAAAAGGGTGAGTGTTTCACTACTTTCCACATATTATAATTATGTATTAGTTCTGTTATTTTTTTTTTATTTTCTTACTATTGTTTGTGTATACTAGGCAGGTACGGCTATGGCACGGCTCCCTGTTACCGGGCTCTACTAATAAACCATCGTAATGTTATGTGTTAAAGTAAGTAACTTGTTAAAGAAAATGTTCCTGAACATATTTTATTACAAAAATAAAAAATTAAAATTCTGTTCACATAATACTACGTAACCCCAATCCTTGCCTGTACTAAACTCTACGCATACTAAACATGCTTTTTCATCAATTCGTTGTCACTTTCTTCAATGCAATCTTCATTGATGTTATTTTTATTGTATAGTAGTTACTATTTTAGCGGCACTTAGCTTCAATCGAGGTAATCCTGACAGGTCACTATTAGTCCTATTACGAATTGCTCCTATCCGCATTCATAATATTTACTACTTGAATCGATTGTACCTAACCATTTATTTTCATGTATGAAGAATTTAGTGATTGGGGAGCAACATGGATTTTTCAAATGTCGGTGCCGTTCAGTCCTGACTAATCTAACCAGATACTTGCAGTATATTCATGACTGTATGGAGAGGAGGGCGCGGGTGGATCCGGTATACAACGATTTCGCGAAGGCATTTGATATGGTCAACGATCGCCTTCTCTTGCGGAAGTTCGAATGCGTCTGTGTGCACGGAAGCCTTTTGCGTTGATTGATTAATTGATTGATTTCTACCCAAGCAGGGTTAGTCTTTGCATCCTTAACACTGAGACTTAGTAATTTATTTAAAAATTTATGTTTTTGTTATGCACTTCTTATTATTAGAACATTTAGTATATTGAATATTTGGAAACGAAGAAGTGTAACCTAGTTATTTTATAATGAGAGATTCTATTTATTTTTGAAATTTATTATTTCTTCTATTGAAAACGATTTCTTTGCTTCATATACGACAATATATGACTACAACACTATACATTGCTCGGCACAAATAACAAGTGAAATGAAGACAAATCGCGAAAATAAACTGTTTGTTAAGGGCACTTAACATTTTATTTATTTTCTTTTGTAAATTCGACATTTTACTTGTCTTACATATTTATATTTATTGAAATTTTAAAATGTACGCATTTAGCGAAAAATAAATTATTTTTTGTTTATAATATGTGCAAATATTGCGAAATCCGCAACGCACAAATCAAGAAATTACTTTAATAGTAATTGAAATATCTGTGCGATGCAGCTACTGCTAACGCGTGTATTGGAAATCCAAGATTTAGTCGCGAGCGAGCATTAGATAAGAAATCAGAGAAAAAAGGCATGTTACGAATATGCATGTCTTCGTAAGAATGCACGAAACTTCGACCGAGCACAAGCATCACGGATACAACGATTGCCATTCGCCGCTCCTCGTATATGCGTAATACAGCATTTAACCATCGCACAATATTTGGTTCCCGTCTTTGTCGTTTCTGTAGGAGACAGTAACACGAAGCTATAAATACTAGAGGTGGTGTATCAAATAAATATACGAAATAACGAAGGCGTCTAGGTAGTCGTAAATTGTACTGCAATACTTCTGTAGTGAACGGCTATTTTGCTACTGTCACCCGACCAGACGTTCAGACTCCGGTAGGGTTTGGTGATGGCCCTAGTATTACACACATACAAGCGTTGCATGTGTGTCAACGTTGCGATACATTTAAATGCGTACACGAAATATGTAAGGAAACCGAATTATGTATACTCATGTATTTGCATTTTTTTGTATATAGGAAAAAGCACATGTTTTTATTTTGTTTTCTATGTAACAAGCCGTTTATTTCATAAATTTATTTGTATACACAAGTAGTGTGTTTAATATAAAAAATAACTGAGTAAGCGAGTAAATATACAAGCATTACTGACATCTAGACGAAAGCAATTGGTCGTCCCTCATCAAAAGCGAATTGTTCTTCAAACCAAGAGAACGTAACACTGTTACTATACCATATTTAACAGCTTTTACAGTAATCTTTTCAATGAATTCCCCCACACTGCTTAGTGTATGCATTAACTGCATTTTCAAGATTGCACCCATCATTGTATAAGTATTGCATAATCACCACTCACGTAGCTGATAAGGTCAAGAAGTTTAAACAAATGAGCTTTTAAAAATTGATCTTGTGATCTTTGTACTTGCACTTAATAACTCACACATCATCCGGTCTCATATACTCAGCACACCTTCCTGGGTAGATTGATAAAAGTAATAGAAAAAAAATCAATAAGATACTCACATTGCTATCTTGCCGAAGTGGTGTCCGAATTATTGTCGCGACTATTAAATCTGAAAACAAAAGCATGTGATTATACAATTGTTCAATTCCACAATACTCGCCGACCGAAAACAAATACGATCAATTCAAAATCAGTCGGGCATTAAAGCACGCGTACCATTAGAGCTGCACGTCAAATGTATTATTCATGAAGTCGGCCACTGCGTTGAGAATTTCAATTATTGCTAATTACCGCACAATTACTTTCGAGTACCGCTGGTCAATGAAAAAAAGGAGTAAACGTTCTTTTCGAACGACGTCGTTTAATTCATGTCAATTGTTCGTTAGGTATTCCGTTCACCGACCGAAAGAATCGACGTTTCTGCGTCAGCTATAGCAGTATAGCGATAGTATAGTGCGGTTATAAATACGCGGGCAATGTGTGCACATTGTATGAATGTAAACAAACTAATCATTGCTTCGCGAATAGACATTACTGCAATTGTATCCTGCAGTATCAATAGGAATCGCGAATAAACAAAGAAACAATAGAATATTTGTATTCTCGGCATCTGTGCGATATGGAAAACTAATGAAGTAGACAACACAGAAATGGCAATAGAAGAATTTCTTGAAAGTCTAGTAATGGCAACAACGAATACTTGAAATATTTGAAATAAATAATACAACAATTGTTTACTACACTACATGCAATAAATATCAGCAAACAAGAAACAATAATAAAATACCAATCTTAAAATGGTAGGCTACATTGTATAGAAAGTAATAACTATAAATGATTTCTGAAAGGGGTTTCAGCTGGAAATTTTTAGAATCTTCTATCTTAACGTTTCCAGGGACATTTCTAACTACATACAGACATTTTGCCATTACTGCCTATAAAAAAAGATTCATTTTTGTTGTTGCTAAAATGTAAACAAAACTGCGTTACTTAATGGAACTGCATTCGAAAAGAATAGTTCAGAAATGAATAATCTTTGATTTTAATAATAAATAATGTAGAATACCACAACAGGGAATTAATATTACAATCTTGTTTTGCTAGTACATTGCAATGTTATGAATATCAGAAATTGGTTTTCTAAACAAATTAATTAATTTTCACGGTCGGTAGGTCAGGGAGTGTACCTAGACACTCTTTCGGCTGTTTAAAATAGAACAAACAGCAAATACTAACGTTTTGCGAAAATTAAATTAACACAAAAAAGCTGACATCTAATTTTGATGTTACGCGAACTCACTATGGTAACGTGTCAGGCACTGAAATCCCACACGCTTTTGAATACTCAAAACTTGAATTAACCCTTCACTTGAAGTACAATTTAAACACTAGTGGGTAATCTAACCGCCATATCTTAAATTATAAGTAATTCTTAAAGCACTAAATATCACAAGTACATTTTACCCATGGCGCATGTTTTTCTGTAATTTAACTATTACTTAGTTAAGTTAAAAATTTAATTATCTCGATGAGATTGGCCATAAAGCACTTGGCCAAACACATTTTCACTCAACGGCGATTTGAACTAAACAGTAAGATTGCCGTAGCGTCCTTTCGCTCCTTTGTTCACGACAGCATTTATCCAAAAACCACAGCTAATTATGATACATGTTTCAGAATAGGCGGCGCTACCTTCGATGTTGAATTTTGTGTTAACACAATAATATGTCCATAATATGTCTTAACTTAGAGATCCATGATCATTTTGTTTGAAATTTAATAGAAATGTAAATAAACCACGTACCAGAACATTACTGCACTAGATCATTGAAACAGACCACTATCATCCCTACCACAACACATCACTAACACATGCACGTTTCGATAGCTAAGCTATCATCTTCAGCAGTAAAACTGAACTCGATAAAACTAAACTCTCTTCAATTTTACCGCTGAAGATTATAGCTTAGCTATCGAGCTTAGTTATTGTGGTAAAGGTGGCAGTGAAGTGTTTTAGTAATGTGGACTTCCTCGGCGAGTCTCATAAATGTATATCGCTAAGACCGTGTGTATAACAACAGCTTTCAATCAACTCAATGTAAATGTGTGCTGAAAATATTATACCTTCTAAAATATTCAATTTGTTCATGGAGAAGGAGCTCAACAAATAATACCAAATAATCTTCTGAGCATCCGTAAATTCATCCCTAAATTGTACATTATGGAAATAAATAAACGTAATAATTAACGCTGGCCACGAGCGGTACCGCGCATCGGCGTAGAATCAGTTCGGACCGAGAGGAACGGTAGTATTACTTCGTCTGCGGAGCAGTACGGACATTTTCGCTGCCGGTCATTTGCGCAATTGTTTATCTGTCCTAGAAAAATTATGATTTCGTCAGCAAAGCGATCGCGGTCGGACAAACTTCGAAAATTTATTGTAGAAATTCCAGACTTAATATATGAAGGTGCTAAAATTAAATGTGTAATCTGTAAAATCCCGTTAATGTGTTGGTCCAGACAACATTGTCTACGACACGTAGATAGTGAAAAGCATGTCTCAAAAAGAAATTGCGCACGAGACAATGAAAAATTTATATTTAATTTATGCGTTACGTTTATCGCACAATATACCGTTTAATTTACTAGACAAGGAACCATTTATCTGCTTTTGGAATAACTATTCGGAGTGCAAATTACCAAGTCGAACATCGTTACGAAGAATTGTGCCATCTGCACGCGAACATATTGAACAAAAAATAAACTCGGAGTTGAAAGATCAAAAATTGTGGTTATGTGTCGACGAAACAACAGATCGGAAGAAACATTCTGTTCTTAATGTAATGGCATGCAAATTGGAACCTCATCAATCGGCACCTTCAATTCTATTAGTCTCCAAACGAATACAACAGTGTACTGCCGAAGTAATTTCAAAGTTAGTGTTAAATACATTGAACAAGTTTGCACTTTCAACAAACCAACTCTTGATGTTAGTGAGTGATGGTGCTGCAAACATGCTTTCTGTAGGCCGGTCTCTTAAAAAGCATTCTGCTAATTTGTTACACATTACGTGTAAAATTCATGCTCTCAATCTTGTGGCGGATAGTATCAGAAAATGTTATCCTGAGGTAGACGCTTTAATAGCGCATACCAAAGCAGTATTTGTCAAATCACCGAAACGTATTCGCGAATTTCACAGACTGTGCCCCCGTATACCAAAACCACCAGAACCTATTCTAACTCGTTGGGGAACATGGTTGCAGGCCGTGTTTTATTATCATAAATATTTTGACAATATTACGAACATGGTTTTACAATTCGATACAAAGGAAGCTGCCGCTATCCAGAAAAGCCAGTCGAAATTTCAAGATAGTCAGGTTAAAATGGATTTAAAAATCATTCACGACAATTACTTCGGGCTAGCAGATGCAATAGAAAAATTACAAAATCCTGCGGTGCCGTTAGAAGAATCTCTACAAATAGTGCAACATGTTCACGAACAGCTATGCGCGATTGAAGACGCAAAAAATGTTTCTGTTCTAGAAAAATTTGAGTGTTTTTTGAGAAAAATTCTGATTTTGGCACATTAAGACACATTTGTGAAGGTGCGTCAACAGAATCGTTAAGTTATTTGAAAGATTATTTTACTTACGCAAATATTACGTCACTAGATGTAGAACGTTCGTTTTCTGCATATAAACGCATTTTTTCCTCATGCCGTACTAGTTTTGCCGAAACAACAGTTGAAACATATCTAATGTTGCAGATATTTAACAGACATTATTCACTTTGTGATTTCACGGAGGACTCTTAAAATGGTAAGTGTTTGAGCACGTGTTATTTAATTTTTATTTAAAAGATGAGCGAAATTATTTGCGGCAGCAAACATCTCTATTAGCAAAATAACTCTAGTGGAACGCGAGGCCTGGTCGACTCTACGCTACTGCGCGGTACCGCTCGTGGCCAGCTTTAGTAATAATAAACGGAACTCTCCCTCTTTTTTCGTTGGATCCTATTCAGGAGTTTATCTAGGATATGAGAATCGAAATGATTAAGTTGAGCAATCTGTCTGATAATATCAAATTCCTTGTTAAACGATTCTTTTGACAACGGGATGTTGACCAGTCTACGAAGATAGTTGTAAAATGAACAAAACTTTGGTTATATGGATGATTGTGTGGATGATTATTCTGCATTTCTCTACAGTTGATACGTATGATATACAATATTTTAGGAAATGGCTAATCCCCCAATAATTACGTAATTAATCAAACCATAAGATTATAACAGGAATCGCAAATTTATGTAAGAAGAAAGTCAAAAAGAAGTGCATCTTGAAAACTAAATATTTTTCTTAGAAAAATTAATTTGAATGAGTTTCTGTTAGCCTATTCCTCCTATTCGCTGAGCTTTATTTATTCACATGAAGACGCTGCTCAATCCAAAGGAGGCCTAGAAGAAGGCACGTGAGTTAAAGGAACTTTTGGGAAAGCCTTTCGCAATAGATCCCGAAGACTTCTTAAAGTTAATAAATAAACATCCATAACAGATGTAAATATACTTCGACTAGCGCAATACTAATATAAAGGAAAAGGAGGCAAAGTGCCAGCAAATACTATTGACATATTTGCCAAAACCAGTGAATTTGTTTTCAAGGTAAGTTTTTAAAATTTTAAATATTAGAAGAACATGTTACAGATGCATCATCACGCACTGGATGGAGGAATTTCACATTATAGGAAATACATATTTCTTGTATCACATTTCCATTGTTGCTGCATTAGATTAAAAGTTGAAAATAAATCATTACCTTGTATAATAGAAAATAGTGGAAAACCCTATTGAACTGCGTGGTCTTCCTTTAATAAAAACGCATTTCAAATTCCTCACGGTACAGTATACCTTTATCCAAACAATAACAACGTTGGCATATACAAAACACTATTTCACGAAGTTTTATGCGGCTAACAAGGATAAATGATAAACATCTTTTGAATATTTGTTGTAACCTCTGCACGTACATTCATCAAACGTTAAACGCAATTTCTCCGATACTATTTTGTATTCATTGCATCGCCGTAGGCCATGTAACAAATGATCCACTTGTCGATTCTCATTACATTCAATCTCCAACTGTTTTCATTCAAGTAAATATTTCAACTTTAACCACTCCTCCGACGAACTTCGCGTATATACATATGCGCTCCGATCTTGCGGAGAGAGAGACTTTAAGATTAATTTCTAGAATCGGTTTGAAATATCTCGACAGCCGCATTACCGTTATGTTCGAGAATATTTATCGGGACCGTTTGTTATTTCCATATAAGACGGGTGATGATCATCGTGATTATTATTATTATAATATTGCAGGCATATTAATGCTAATGCAGTACAATGCATATATTATTCAAATGAATTCGAGTTAGCCAGGTACGTGCGCAAGAATAGCTTACACGAGTTAGATTGTTTTGGAGGTGTTTCTTGAAGAAGGGAACGGTTTTCCCAGAAAGAAATCAATTGTCTCGCTGTTCCGTGTCAAAGAATTTATTGTTAGTGAACGTTAAAAAACAGATTTTGATTTTTTCCGTTTTGAATTATGCATGTTCGACGATAATTTTAGTTATGCCTTCATTTTCCTCTACCAGGGAGTTGTTTTCTATCCCTCAAATAGGACTTCATCCACTTCAATGCCCATAATTTTCCAACTTCTATAGCAAACGGTCATATTTAAGGCAAACGAATGCCTTGCTTAAATCTACGAGAACACTGCATACATAAGTTTCCCGAGTTTAGAATATTTACTATATTCTTGGTGAATTGGAACAACGATGTTTCCGTCCTATGACCCTTCAAGAAACCATGGTGAGATTCATTTCATAGTCTACATTTTATTAGAAAATTGTACATTCACTTATATACTATTTTTTCGAGTATCTTGGAAAACACCGTTAAGATATAAAATGGATGAAATTACTTAAGTTGGTATTCATAATAGCTATGATGGATGAATATAAAAATTCAATGTAGTACCATGTAACATAATGTCATCATCAAGCAATAGTCATTGAAGTCGTTGAGAAACAATAAAAGCACGTTATCCTCAATAATACAATAATACATGTATATGATAAAAATTTAACGTTTAAAGGAATTTGTTAAATATATTATGATTGGGATATAATGTTTAAGAAAATTATTCAACATATATATGTTTTATTTCGAAAAGGCAAAAGGAAAAAGGGGGAAAATGGGATAGGAAGAGGCACTGGTATAATTACGCGGACGTTTGTTGATTGTGTTACGGTTGTGTTGGTCGTAACGCGACCAACCAGGCCTATATTTTGATTAAATAGAAGGATATTCGGTATGTGGCATTATGGATTAACAAGCAATGAAATCATAGACTTTAATAAGAATTTCCTGCGAAGTACATATATGTATTGTAATATTTGTCTCAGGGGATTTTGGGGAAAAATGTTAAATTTTCTAACTTAAACCAAATTTTACAATTCTTAATGGGTCGAGAGTATTCCTGAATACTCTTTTGGAAATTTTCTTGTGAATTTTGAAATTAATAAATCGAAATGAAGGAATTTTAGAATAAAAATTTTAAACTAACCTTAAATTCAAATGAAGCTTATGTTATATAAACGCTATGTTTATGATAACCTCTACAGGAAACTGTCTGTACTAGACTTTAACCTTTTCTTCCTGGAAATTACACTTTGATTTCACTATCGAACACTTTAAACTGGGATCGTAGTTAAGATACACATTAATTCAACGAAGGCTGAATCAAGATTGATGAAATTTTTGGCGTCGTTTATCTTTCTTTTATTTGTAATCGCGAAAGATGATGAATTTTGATAAGTTAAACCCAAATATAAACTTTTATGATGCATTACAATTAAAGTATGTTATTTCTGAAAATAGCATACGAGAATGAATGCAGTAACGCAACGAGGTGGTTGTATTCAGAGGACTCTATGACTTAAATTCTGACTGACAAGGTTTGAACATGAAATTTCTAACGATATAGCTAAAAACGTACGGGCAAAGATTGTCCGAAATTGAGATATTTCCTCAGTCGAAATATCACATAGTAAGGCGAGACGAACCTTTGGTTGGTATATTACAATGGTTTGGATTAACAAGAAGACTAATAAAATCCACCTAACCAAATAGAGGAACAGATTTACCGTTGTTTTTCTATATCAATGCTTTAATCTCTTGTCTTACTTGAAAAGTTAATTATTTCTGTTCAATTTTTAGTTAATTATCACTGCACCAGTCCCAAGTAAGTCAGTTATTCTTAAATTGAACGCCGTACGTAATATTATAGCATTTGCTTCAGCTGATTGTTTCCTATTACAATCAATTAGAATTATCTGTTCATACTTCCGCTTCCACCTTGAATATTATTTGATTCTTCGTTATTTAACTAGACTTGGGTTGTCAAAGTCATTTCACAACGCCACACCCTGTGTATATAAGCTGCTCAAAGTTTTCAGTCAATGGTGCGAGAAATTATAGCGATCAGCGACAAATGAAACTAGAATTGTGTAGGTGGTTCTATATGATGACTACAAAGAGCGAATATTAGGAATGAACTCAATGCTTTCTACCGATTTACATACACGTATCGAAAGAACATAAACGCTAAAGGTGCAATTATTATTAAGCGGTAATCAAAAACTATTACACCCGGATGTGCTTTCTAATTCGCCGAAGAAAAATTTGATTGAGTGCGGAAAAGCAAAGCGTAATAAAAAAACACTCCAGACGCATAATTGCCTCAGCCAGCAATGGCAACAAGTTGTCGTGCGAGTGTCGTTTTTGCCGTTCCTTGTGGCGCGGCCGCACACTTTCTACTCCGCTGCCATGTGATGCGACGACCGGTATCGACGTCGTCGAATGCGAGATGATTGTACAATACGAAACAATTAAAATGACTGGTCCAAGTTGTCGTCAAAATACTATCTGGATGTAGATTGTTAGATTCAATTTTTGATAATAACATTTTGTTACTGATTTTTTTTTTCTGTGGAAACTCTTACAATAATAATAATAATAATAATAATATCGTTTATTCCATAATGCACATGCATAGAATACGTCACAGTATGTATAAAATATAAAAACATAAACATATAAATCAACAAACATTGAATATGTAAATATAAAAGATAAAATATATAAATAAAATGTAATAATATGAACTCAATTAAAGTGATTTCTTTTAGAATGCAATGAAATCCTACCTTACTAAGCGTGAACAGTGTGTGACTCCAAATGATAATTCATCTCAATTCCAAAAACTGTGTCATCAACGTCATCAACGTTGCTCCGAGCACATTCCCTTCCTCTCCGATGCTGTTCGCCTCTCAGTTTATGCTACTAATCTCCACAAACAGCACTAAAATATATTTCTTGGCGCCACCTAGTGCCAAGAGATAACAGCAATGCTGAACAATGGAATGTGCTCGAAGCAACGCTAATGACGCCGGGTAGGCAGAAACATGTCCGTTGGCTAGCGCATTTCTCTTCTCACATTGTTTTTACCGGGAGTGATTCCACCAATACCATCAGCTATATTAGCATTATCGTGGTTATTTTTACTAGGCACTTTTTCCATATGTAGAGTATTTTATTTGGGTTCAAGGAGGTACAACGTATTTCCTACAGTTATTAATACATTAAATAATCTAAAATTTAAGGATTTGCTATCTCTGAATATTTTGCAAATAAATTTTAATATATGTATTTAATTACGTGTGGCAAAATGGTAGTAAATGAGTTACACTTGCCAGACTGCCATTTGTTGTAGATCTATATATACGTTTTTATATCTTATATGTTAACTAATGTACTTTCTGAGAAAATAAAAAATTACTCAAAAACAAAGATTTTATCGTATTTATTTCGCATTTAAGAATAACAGAGAGCACTGCCCTGTTGGTGTAAGAAATCATAACTATTAGGTAAATGGAAATATATTCTGATATCCCTATAGCGCTTAGACTGCACCTTAGGCCGGACATTCCAATTGTCCATTATAGTACTTACACAGAAGCATACTCTTAGCATTGCAAAAGAGCGCTGGCTATGCGCGTCTCGACCCAGAACTTGAGATTCTTTCGCACCACATCTTATCGCTCGTGCCGTCCCATCGTAGTAGGTATGTACGAAAACAATGTCTACGGCGACGTTTCCCATAAGCGTCTTTCGCGTATGCGCGCGAGAAACGATGAAAATTGCGATGAATATTGCATGGGTTCAAGGAAATAAGCGCGGACCACATATCGCCTATTCGCGAGACCATTATGCATTCGCACATAAAATAAGTTTACATCACCGACGCACGTGAGAGTCTATTCTACCTATATACAAAACACATAGAAGCGTGTATACCTACATAGAAGCACATACATAGACTCGGTTTTCCCACACTCTGAGCCGTACAAACTTGGTCTTTGTGTCAAAGAAATATGTGTCACTCGACAGTCGACGATTTGTCGTTTTCCTTTTTTTTATCCTAGGTATGTCGCGTATTACGTTTCTCTAATGGCTGTAATAATGCAGTTGAATGATATCTGTCTGAATTATGTTGTGCTATGAATTACAAATAGGAGATTCTTTTTGTGCACCAGAGTTAAATAATAGGTTCACTAACCAGCAATAGTACGACGGTAGCGTTTCAAGTTTTTATAAACGACCACTAGATGGCGCTACTGAGATTTGACATTACTATTTTCGTAAAATTTGACATTTGTTATTATTAAAGCAGTGGCAGTAAAGTTCACGTAAAAGCTTTCGATAACTTTTTACGATTTTAATAAAGGCCCAACACAACAGCATTCCTGAAAGTCGACTAAAATCGGCTGTTATTCCAAAAAAACATCGACGTGCACAACATCTTCCTACTATTTTAATAGGCATCTGCCTGTTTCATCATCGGTTTAGCCTCAAACTATGTTGTCTGGCCACCTTTTTCTCGGGCGTCCCATTGCCCTTCTTCCATTTGGCGATCGATCTCTTGCTATTCTCACGGATCTATTTTCTGTCACTCTTTCTATATGTTGATTCCATTTTACTTTCCTGTTTTTGATCCACTAGTTTATTTCTTCTATTTTCCTCACTTCTTATTTTATCTCTCAGCGTTTTGTTTGTTATTTTTCGTAGGATTTTCATTTTCGCTATCTCCAATAATCTTTGTGTTTTGTTCGTACAGTCCCTGGTCAAATTACTTGAAACAGTCAATATTTTGTAGTTTCTTCATAATAAAATATAAACTATACATGTATTATATGTTTTATTTATAAAATATATTGTAAAAATATGTAACATATGTAAATATTAAATATGTAATTAATATTTAGTCCATAACCCATGATTTTTAATAACACCCTTAATTCTTCGGGGCATACTTTCAATGCAAGATATGATTGTCTCTTTTATATCTTCATCGTTCTCCCATACATCCTTTATATTCTTCATTAATATTTCCTTTGTAGGGTTTTCTCTTTCATATACCTTACTTTTTAGTCGATTCCATACGTTCTCGATGGGATTGAGATCCGGTGAATTTCCGGGCCAACGTAAAAGAGATATGTGATTGTCTTCAAAGAATTTCTTAACCTTTTTGCCACATGGCAAGGAGCATTATCTTGCATAAATATACGCCCTGTCGGTATGCGACATCCTGGCTTAAAATACGGTAATAACGTGTTTTTTAACACATTTATGTACTGCTCTTGACGCATTGTACCTTCTACAAAATACAAAGGGCCGGGTCCGTCTCCACTAATCGCTCCCCAAATCATTACCTGCGGAGGGTGTTTTACAGTTCGAAGAACCGTGGACACTGTGAGACGTTCGCCAGGTCGTCTACGAACAAATTGTGCTCGCTGCACTAACACACAGAGCGAACACTCGTCACTAAAGAAAACCTATTAAATAATGCAAACATTAATTCAGTAAAAATCATGTTGTTAAGTTATTCACCTTTTTCCAATTCTCGTCTGTGAAATGTCGATATTCTCTTGCAAAGTTGAGACGAGCATATTTCATTTTTTCTGTTAAACGCGGCTTTTTTACAGGTCTTCGGCCCATTAGGCGATTTTCGCGCAATCGGCGCCTGACAGTTTTGCTCGAAATCTCTATTCCTCCCTCTTTAAATTTTGTTGAATCATTTTAATTGTAGCAAATCTATTGCTCAAAGCCTGATGAACAATTTCACGGTCAGATCTCTTCGAAGTTTTTCTTTTGCGACCGCACTTTGCCCGTCTTTGTGTCGATGTGCTAGCTCCTTCGTTTAAGTTTCTAGCTAAACGCGATACAGAAGAAGGAGATACTTTCTGTAATTTTGCAATTTCTCGTTGTGAATGTTTGTTTGATTGTAAAAGAGCTTGTATAGCGGCTTTTTGTTCACTTTCCCGGACATTTTCTACGAAAAACACCAAATATTTCAAATTCCAAATAATTAATTATTAAGAGAGAGATAGAATAACAATTTTATCTTTGCAATAACGATATATCAACACAAAACACTTAACGATACTCCACAACTTAGCTTCTACACGGTTATATTTTAGAAAATATCGATACATTCTCTAAACTGTGAACTCGCTAAATGTAAGTTGATAACTGAAATATTTATATATACGTACTTTACTCTTCTAAATATCATTTCTCTGGTGTTTTTATTTATTGATACAATAATCTAGTCCCCCTATAAACGATCGGATGCAAAGCAAAAGAATATCACTATAATAGGATGGGAATTTCCAGGTAAAAGGGTTGATTTATGACATGTTTCAAGTAATATGTATGCCGCGTATGTTTGTTTCCGCGGTATATGTCATTATCGGCCTTAGTAGTTTTGTTTCTGTTGGTAGGTATTTGCTACTCCATACGGTGTCGTTTAGACAATTCACTTGTCGTATTTCTTCTTCCACTTGTTCATGGCTAGACAATTTGATTCCCAAATAGTCCACTTCCGTCACTTGTTCTATTATTTTGTTGTTAGCAATCAGTTTACATCTTCTTGGTTCCGCTGATATCACTACTGTTTTTGTTTTTTCCATTGAAATCATCATGTTATATTGGATCACCATTTCTTCGAACCGTTTAATTAGTCTCTGTAGGTCATCTTTATTTTCGGCATAGCATATTATCTGGATTCCTTTTTCTCCCATTCCATGTCATTTTCATTTTTTTGACTTTTTTTATGATTTCGTCCATAATCAGATTGAAGATTAGAGGACTCAAAGAGTCTCCTTGTCTAATGCCTGTTTCGTCCGCTATTGGTTGTGTCAGTTCTCTCTCCAATTTCACCATCACTACGTTATCTTTATATATTGTAGTGATATTTTTTAATAAATATCAGTTAAAAGTAGTATTTTATAAATTAAATTAAACAAATTATGCTAAATTATCTCAGGGTTTACTTTTAGTTGTAAAACGTGGAAAATCTCACTTATTACCTTTTTGCAATCAAACTATTTGATTGAAAAATTAAACGATTCAATAATTTTAAAGAGAGACAGTGATTTATTAATAATAATTTTGATATAAATTTAAAATATGACAAATGATAAATTATATTTCTTTCAAACAATAGTAGTACAAAAAACCTATCACAAATCCTAACCGATAGCTATTTATAAGTTAAATTGTTATGTTGAAATTTTATATTTTTGAAATCGGATTTTATAATTAAATTAATGGATTTAGTCTCAAATTTTTATTTATTTGTTTGGCCAAATTTTTAATAATGTTCGGTACTTGTGCACTGATGTGTTACTTCGGCATCTGTTTCTTTGGATCGTAACCAGTCTTCAATAGATAGACTGGAAGCTTAGTCTTGGAATCTAGATAATTACAAATTACAACTGCGAAAGGCTTTTGACATATCCTACTGCAGCTCATTCGGAGTAAAATTTCATTTGTATTTAAATATTTGCAGAAATTATCGAGGAATTTGAAAATTAGTTGTGTGTCGAAACTTGCTTATTATCTCTCTCATCACTTTTTATTTTTTTTGAAGCCCCGGTTGACTATATTTTCATAAATAAGCTTGCCTCTTGTATGTCCATTAGAAAATTCATTCACTTCCGTGGTTACGATGGTTCAATGTTGTAGGTACGGTAGTGCAATATAAATGTGGTTACCATGAAAACGTTTAAATCCATTAACTGAAATGTTTAGCAAATTGCCTATGCAATTTCAGTACATTTTCAATTAATTATTTTTAAAGAAATATAATTTATATTTTGTTAGTAAAAATTAGTGTCTCACTGCACACGTTGTCGTCTGAACTTTTTTTTTACGATAATCTCATATATCTTATTGTGTAAGAGATAAAATTATACCGCACTAAGGGAAAATTGAGGGAAGAGGTCTACAACACTGCTTCGCCTCATGATGAACTAACATAGTTCAAACTGCAACTTCAACACACTTTCAACTAGATAAACGAATATCACAACAATATATTCTCTATTGCTTTTATTTATCGATTCTTATTAGACACATATACGCCGGTTTAGTGTACTCCAGGGACTTTTCTTTAATCTGGCTTATTTATGAAGACTACATGCACGTGCACGATCTCCCCGTCCTAAAACCTTGTTGTTCCTCTTGTAGGATAATTCTCGCATTTATTTTTGCTATTATTCTTGCTAAAGCGTGCGCAACACGATTAAAGAAAATCGACATGTGACTGCAGTAAATTCGATATTTCATGAGCATTTAAGTGTGAAAAGGATCTATTCCCGATGGATTTCGCATAATTTGACCTAAGCACTAAAAAAGCTTGTGGCAGTTGGTGTAAGGAAATGCCCAAACAATTCGACAGAGAAACTTCAAAATCCGTATACAACATCGTAACAGGATTTTGGATATATCCGTATGAGCCGGAAAATAAGCAACAATTAACTGTGCGGGTGTAAATGATTACTTGTTTCTTTCGTTGTGCTGGACATGTTGCAAGCAATGCTTCGAAGGATCGAAGAACAATTAATGCTGGATGGTATACAACAATTTGTTTGCCAGAAGTTATCGATGAATTCGGGAAAAACAATCGATAACGTCGCATCATCCTCCATCATGACGGTGCCTGCTCTCACACAGCACGTTAAACAATTGATTATTTGAAGGAGAAAAATATCGAATGTCCATTGCCCATATTCACCTAATTTAACCTGTAACGACTTCTTTCTGTTCCCGAATGTTAAACAAAAATTGCGTGGATCGCGACTTTTATCATCTCAAAAAACTGCCTTCAGAAACAATGTTTTTGAAATACCCCCTTCAGAGTGAAAAAAATGATTTGAGAATTAGTTCGAATGCATGCAAAAGTATACAAATCTTAGAGGCGAATATTTTGAAAAACGATAAAACGATTTGTACTCAAAATTGTTTCCGTTGTTTTGTAAAACCTTATAAGGTGTCCCTCGTAGTCTACAGCAACTTAAGTGAGAAAATTTTACGAGATTTAGGAGATAAATCTGATCAAGTTGTAAGAGAAAACAGAACAGAAAATCATTTGAACCAGTAGCCTATCTCCACCAAAATTACTTATTGAAAAAAGATTAAATTACGTTTGGTAATTCAATCGCGAACTAGAAGATCATGTATGATGTGTTCTACTTAAAAATACTACAAGACATCGTGTAACTCCGTACAATCAAACAGTTCTTTGACATGAACTAACAAAATATTTAGGCTCCATGGCAATTCCGCAGTTATTTTTGTTGACAAAACTTATATTTTGTTGTAACTAGCAACCTTCATGAAGGTTACGAAAACAAGTCTTTATTGGGTAATCTATTTGTACCATCGACTATGCTAATTCCCAACAAGTAAACTTTCCAAAGCCACAAACATCTCTAAAACTGGATATTTGAGCGCTGTGTAATGTATTTTTCTTCTACTACATCTTTTAAAAACAATATAACCTGCCCTAAGAGTTGTATCGCACAATAATAATGTTAATATTGTATTATGGCAGTTTGTATCCTCCTCAAGTCTTTAGTAATGCTTTATCTTTATTTAATTTACTGAAGCTCGAATATGATTGTGAACTTGATACTCCTTCAGTAGTTTAATAAAATCGAACGGAAACAAAATGTTACAAACGATTAAATTTACAAAAACTAACCTTGTAATTTATTTACCGTGCACTCCTTATTCAAGTGCGTCGCGTATATGAGCACCGTGTTCTTTCAAATTACCCAGATGATAAAAAAGGAATTTTTAAATAAGTTTTACGCACTGTTCACACTTAAAATTATTTTCAACCGCTTTTAAAACCCATCTAACTTCCACTACAACTAACACTAAAGTTATTCGATTATCTTAGCATCCCTTCGTTCATTTGTTTTCGATAATGTTTGTTGATTTCGACCAATGATAACGTACGAAACGATTTCTATTTTAAAATATTTGCCACTTTTTAAATAAAATTACATAACTTGATCTATACAAATCATTCCAAATTACTAATTTCTTTTCAGACTCTAACATGATGGTAAGGTTTGCCGTCTGACGTCACTGTGAAGTGTCATCGCTGCATATCTGCAACATTGACATGTGTAGCTACCCCAGAGAAACTCGACTCTCGTTAAATAACCGTACATAATTTGGGAATTATTATTAAGGCCAAATAAAATTATTCTATACGTGTTTTGCAGATGAAGATAAAATTAAAAATTAAGGAAATAACATAGGGTGAAGATGAATTATGTTCTTATTTCCCCGGAATTATCGTTGGACGCGGGGACTCGGTTATATAGGCAGATGAAACTTCGCATTCGGTGTCATTTACGAGCGGACCTAAATGTACGTAGTTGAACAGCACGACTTACAATACAGATAAAAGGAACATAGGTTAGAAAGGATTAAACAAGTATTTACGTTCACATCTAATAAAATTAGCTCTGTAAGGATTTTTGAAGTTATCGCGGATTTTACCATTATATTTTTAAATAAGAAATCAATAAATATTTTTTTTTCCAAACAGAATATACACTGCGCAGCAAAATTATGGAATAATTTCATTTAAATTTGAAGCAATTTGTTTTTCGAAGAAATGCTCGAACAATTTTGACTTTTCCCCCACTTCTCGTTTTCAAATAATGACTTTAAATGACAACTCCCGATATCTTTTTTTATTTTGATATATCATTTAATTATCTAAATGGTATCATCAACATTTCAATACCTCACATAACAAAATTTTCGAATAAGTTATTAGAGGATGGAAAACATAAATTTTATTACGAATAAAAAGCAAAGATAAATCAAATGTTCGGAATGCTATTAACCGGCCTCTTGGCAATAAGCAAATCTATGAACAGATTCATTTTGTACATTGCGAATGACGTTAGGACTAATTCGACTCATTTCATACCTATTTCTATATTTCAAATCTTCTATATTTTGTGGTCTATCAACAAATGTTTCTCATTTTTAATACCCCCATAAGAAAAAATCAAGGGACGTAAGGTCTGGGGACCCGCTCTATTGGAAAATGCGTAAATGCACCACCTTGCTGAAACCAAATATCGCCATTTGATAAGTCAGGATCATCTCTATTTGGACAAATTTTTGAAAAAGCACTTACATGCATCCCTCAAAAAGTCCAACCCCGTGAGAGGATCGTCAAAGAATAAAGGACCAATGATTCTATTGTCAACTAGCCGTGTCCACGCGAGGGTGTTGAGTATATGCTTCAACAATCTAGTGAGGATTCTCTCCACTCCAGTGCTTGCAATTTTATCGATTTACTATTCCATTTAGGCAAAATGAGGAATCATGGGAAAAGAGAATTTGGCGAATGAAACGTGGATTACGGTTGCATAAATCCTGCATTATAGGTATCACAAAACTGCATTTTGCCATCATCTTCATGTAAGAGTTGTATTTTTCTGTTCTTAGTATACGTAACATTGATCGCTGAGGAACTTCATTGTCTGCTGCAATTGATCGAGATACACCATGAGGGTTCTCTCCCACACTTAACAAAATATCCACTTTCACATCTTCATTCATTTATCTTAGAACGCCGTGTATTTGAAATGTGTTTGACATGCAGTTTCTATAAATTTTCTCTCGATCTTAATCACTGTAGATTGGCTGATATTTCTACATATCTATATATTTCGTATTAAGCAAAATGCACACTTCTTGCTAAGTTCTGGTTTCATCCGCATCCAACAAGAATTACAATTTCTATGCGCTGAGTTTCACTTAAATGACCCATACTTAGTTAACTTTCAAAACATTTGTTTTATTAAGAATAACGAGTATTTGACATATGACAAGTGGAGTATGAGTGGATAAAATTGATTATTCTGTATTTTTGATCGAAGCACTTTGTTAGCAGTAAAATTTATGAAGAGGTCGATAGCATTTCGAACATTTGGTTTAAAGGAAACAATCATCTCATTTCTTGAATAACAGCATTTATCTTTGCTTTTTATTATTAATAAAATTTATTATTTATTTTCCACCCTTTAAATGACTTATTCGAAAATGTATGTGAGACATTGGACAATTAAATGATTTATCTATCAATATAAAACTCTTAGCACGCCCGATAACACCAGAAATTTTGATTTACTCGAGATACCTGCTCATACTCGAGCCTCTTACCGGAAATGACCTCAATAAAATTGTATAAAGTTTATTATCAAAATTAAAAAATCGGGTGTTGTCATTTAAAAAAATCGTCAATGACATCATTACTTGAAACTAAAAGTTGGAGAAACTGAAAGTTAATGCAAAAATGTTTATTTACTTCAAATGTAATGACTATAAATAATGATAGCTGTAGGTAATCCGGTTGATAATGAGGTCCTAAGAGTCCTCGAAACGGCGGCTCCGAATTAATTAATAATTTGTGTGGTGCGGAGTGCGCCGATACTTAATATTGTCAATGACTTTATTCCATAATTTTTCCGCGCACAGTATAATTGATTAAGTGTTATACTATCAAGATGGAAGAAAGAGGACAATTGCCCAATTACTTCAAAAGAAAAGATTAGATTAAAGATATAACATTCCCTTTCCTAATTTTACCACGTTTTTTACTTTATTGTATTTCCATAATCTCAAAGTTCATTCCATCTTCCTCATTCAACAATCTTAGCGCAATAAGGATTACTATTTTGGTTTATACTTCTTCAATATTCTAATGCTTTTAGCTTTATTTTAATTAACAAAACCAGTAGATAGTGTACAAGATATTGTAAAGGATGGTATTAAATACATGGGAAATTGAGAATTGGTTGTAGGTTCAACACATAAAGATTTCTAAATTCTTCCTTTTTTTTAGTTTACGATATCCTATCTTTATCCACGCAACTTTTATTTCCAATCCGAAAGTCATTCTGACACCGTATCGGCATAGCTTACCTTTTCTTTAGATTATCTGAAGAGGTATCCATTTATGTAAGGTTTTAAGTTGGCTATCGCTGATAAAATGAATTACAGCTTCGAGGCAAGTTCTCCGATGCAAGCAAGCACATATAGGTAGGTATATTACGAATAAAATATTTGTTATCTCGTTTATGGTTTACATTTATGGGTGTATTTTTGATATCACTCTGTTAACCGTAAAACTATTTAAATAAATTTATGTGAGAATATGCCGATATTACATATCCACTTTAGTAGTCAAAGTATATTTTTTAATGCACTTTTCGGGTACGCCTTTACATCTTTATATTTACCCAAATAAGACAGGAGATTTGATATATATTAGCTGCTATAAGGTTTATATTTAAATGCCAATATTTGTGAAAGCTTCAAAACACCCTCTTTATAAATTTCTTACTGTATATCTTTTAATTTCAACAGCTTTGACGTATTTTTTTGCTTCCGTGCTAGCTAGAAAATGGAAAATATATAACAAAACACATAAATTTAGCACACGTAGAATTTTTCCTTTCGCGATAATAGTGAAAATATTCGACCTTGTCGATGTATTATTATTGCTTCTGTTTAACGTAACAAAGTATATACAGCAATGCCATGCAGCTAAAGACCTTGATATTATTGTTCGTTTTGCAATTTATCACATCTAATAGAATTTTGTAATCGGTAATAATATACCGGTACGTTGTTGATATATTACATGCATGTATTATACGTATGCATGTATATATCTTATGTTAGCAATGATCGGTATGCATAAAATGAAGTAAATGTTATTAATCGAAGGAATAAGGTATTTATCAGATAGGATTTACTATTGACTAGGTGTAGGTAAATAAATTCCTTTTACGGGTACAGGCAATGTACTTTCAGTCTAGAATTATTCGTTTAAGTACATTATCTACTTTTTATGTTTGTATTGTTGTATCATAAATATTATAAAATCCAATAATATCTTCATCCTAACTTACATGTATTATTTATTAATGGATTGTAGTTATGCAAATGTATTATTTATTTAAAATTCGATATATAAATTTAAATTAATGAAATCTATTATGACAGAAACGATTTGTTTCTATAAATAAAGAACTTTAACTTCATGCATAAAACATGTGTATTAACTCTTTTTTATGTAATTCATTTCGTAAGTTGCTACTTATGCTTAAAATTTTAAACCAACAATTAAGAACAATAAAGTCAATATGTTTCGTTTGCTGTTGTCATAGCAACCAAACAATACTAACACCAGAAACCACTTGGATGCAGGACCCGTGTTTTAACTGTAAATACCTATTTTGCTTTTAACGTTAGCTGTATGCATCATTATTGTTTTTTGGTACAAATCGTTTTATTGTTTTCCAAAATATTCGCCATTAAGATTTACACACTTTTGCATGCTTTCTAACCAATTTTCGAAACATTTTTCTACACTGAAGGTGGTATCTCCAAAGCATGGTTTTTAAAGGCTTCAACAGCTTCTTGCGATGATAAAAATTGCTGTCTACGCACTTTTGTTTAACATTCGTTTACAAAAAGAAGTCATTGGGCGATACACCAGGGGAATACGGGCAATGAGACATTAATTCCTTCAAATAATCAATTGTACTGTGTTGAAGCTAGCGTTAGCATGATGCCATGCGACGTTGTCGATTGTTTTTCCTGATTTCATCGATGATTTCTGGCAAACAAATTGTCTAATACCATTCAAAGCAATACTTGCGACATATCCAGTACAACGAAAAAAACAAGCAATCATTTTCTTGGAAGAGCTTCGTGAACACCCAAACAGTTGATTGTTGCTTAGTTTCCGGATCGTACGAATCTATCCACGTTTCGTCGTCTGTTACGACGTTGTATACGAATTTTGAAATTCTTCTATCGAATTTTTTGAGCATTTCCTTACAACAATTGACCCGAACCTTTTTTGTGCTCGAGTCAAATTATGCGGAATCTATCGGGGACAGATCTTTTTCACACCTAAATGTTGATGCAAAATCGAATGTACTGCAGTCTTCGATATCCCTAAGGACGCCTCTATCTCACGGCAAATCACATGCCAATTCTCTTCAATCATGTTGCACACAGCATCGATGTTTTTTGAAACAACAACAGGTTCTGGCCTAGCTTCACGAATTTTTTTTACTGACGAAAGTACGATTACGACGAAATTCTGCAAACCAGGGTGTTACTTCATTACCAAAAGTTGAACGAAGCTATTTGAGACATTGTTGTTATGTTAGGCCTTTACTAAAAGCATAAAAAATCATCCTACGAAAATCTTCACGTGAAATTTCCATTTTTCCATAAAATTGCTTTCTATGCTATCATTGCTTCAACAATAACAAATGTGAAATTTTACGAAAATAGAAATGTCAAATTTAAATTACACCATATAGTGATCGTTTGTGAAAACTTAAGAAGCTATCCTCGTTTACATATATCTCGCTAGACAACAAAACCTTACTGGAACATAATGACACATAGTATTACTTTTTTTCTAGAAAGTAGGAAGCTAACATATTATGTAATTAATAATTAATGCCTAAAGCTATTATTTCACCGTATATACTTCCTTTTAATTAAATGTGTTAATTTAAAAATAATATTGAAAACAAAATTTATTCTTAAAACCAGTGTAAGAAAAATGTTTGCCTTGTCTAGTCTAGTTCCTTTATACTAATTTTTTTTAAAACTGCAGCAGTAAAATTTAACAAATAACAATAAATAACAAAGACATTCTCAGATCTACTTTACAGAGAAATCGAAGTCAGGAATGAGTTATTTATTAATAAGCAATAATTAAGGTTATACGAGGAAATTTCCCAAAGACAAAAAGCTGTGTAAATATGCAAATACAAACAGCGCCGAAGCCTAAAGTGGGTTAGGTATAGAATAATAGAGAAAGTTCTCGATTATAGCGTTGATAATTTATTTAATACATCTTAAGTAACGTATAACGCGTACCCTACAAGAAATGCATTTCTATGTAGAAAACATTAATGAGCGGAAAGCGAATGCAAAAACGAAGACAAAGCTAATAGAGAGCACGACTGAAACTAAAACGAATCGAAAAATCCGGACGACCGACCGACGCGACGTGCAATAGAACGTAACGCTTTTATAAGGACTTAAGTGAGGCTTCGTTAAACGTATTATATCTTTGGGCTTTTAGATTCTCCTTTAGATGCTAACACGGCGCGGTGCGCATAACTAGTTTATGAATTTAAAGCGAAAGAATTCTCCTCCTCGTGGAGGTAGCCGTTGTCGCTGCAGGGCTATATGCCGCCCATCCAAGTCTCACCTTAGCACCTTTCCCACGCTGCTACACTGTATCGCACACTCCACGTTCCCTTTCCCCACTGATCTTCGAAGTGACCAAACGCCATTTATGATTTATAGTTTGTGTGTATCGTACGGGTACGATTGTATCCGTATGTGTGCGTAGAATTTCTTTCACTTACATTGCACTTTTGTCTAGATAATTTACGACAAAAGGAACGACTCGCTACATACATACTTACGTAGGTCTACGTATAGTACATACATATTTGCGTTCCTTTGTAATGACATCAATGACGCATAAATGTTGAAATTTTAACGGCCCATTACAAAAGCTAAGTATAATAAGCTGACGATATTATCTATACATGTCTCCATATGTACAAATGTATGGCTGGGTGAAACTATAAAACGTAGAATTAACAGTAGTACAGCATTTACTTCATAGAAGATAATCCAAGTTCAGCATATGTCTTAAAAAAAAACATTTCTTTTAACTGACAAGGAACCCGCACATTCAGAATTTAATGAAACTTAGGTGGTTTGTAAGCCTTATAGGACGGGTTTCCGTTTCGGCTGAGAAACGGTTTTGGAGGGTGAAATCGGTTTTTGAAAATCGAAAGTTTCTCGTTAATTGTTTCCTATTAGATACTCATAAAAATTACCGATAGATACATATAGGCATTTAGTATTCTTAAAGGGCTATCGAAATACATTAAACTTGATGCAGTAGGGGCTTAATAGGCGTGACCCTCACCCCTACCCCCACGTTCAAAAGGGTGTGTAAAACAGACCTATGCTTTCTTGTATTAGATGTCATTGATACTATAAAATACCCATACATCTGAAGACGCAATGTAGATCTAACTATATTTCTACTGCAAATAAGGCAATTACCAAGAATAGCTTTGACATTCAATTATCACTGGTCAATTACAATTATACAATCTATACACGGCGTGTCCCACTAAAAGTGGGGACTGGCGATATCTTAGAAACTATAATAGCTATAGTGATGGGAAAAATGTTTTCATAACTAAAGTGACAAGGAGAAATTTAATAAAAATATAAATTCCAAATATGGCCGCTAGAGGACGCAGTTGTTAGGGTCAACAGTAAAATTTAAATTAGCTGGTAAAAGTTCCAGGAATAACTGTAATTTTAAATGCTTCATTAAAAAGCTTAGTTAATTACACACCATTTTGGTTCAAGACGTTTTGTCATATTGTGAATAATAAGTGTAGTAGACGTTGCCGAATCGTGTAAAACTAAACCTCTTATTTTTCCTGCTTCCGCAGTTTTTACCCGAATTAAAGAAACATAGACTTGTTTGAAGGGCACTGTTTTAAACGTCGCAATTTGAGCCACCCGTTAATGTTCAAGGGATGTACCGGATGGCGTTATTTCCAACTGTACAAATTTTTCTCAATTATCTCTAAAAATTTAAATAAAGAATGTGCTTTTCTTATGTTGTGTTTGTCATCTTTCCTTATGAGACTCACATAAAGAGCATACCTCATCGAAAAATATGAGTTATCATTAATAATTGCGCATTGATCTACATTTTACAAGAAGCATGTAACAACTTAGGAGTATCCTTTCGGATGAGTCTTTTCACATTTCCCCGATATATTTTAATTACGTGTGGCTGGTTGTATTTGGATAGATTAATGTTTCCTTCAACATAATTGATGCACTTACCATTGGTTCGAAATTTTGTATAATTTGTAATGACCAAAACTAACAGAACTGTCTTTAATACGAAAAAAACAGTCTTTTCTGAAGATATTTGTTTCCATCTTGTTTTGAGCTTTGGCAATAGGAAGAGATACCTTGACATCGCCAGATGTCTAAATCATCCACTTCTTCCTATACATCTTCAAATCTATACGAACATAGATGCATTTACTTTATAGGTTCATCAACAACAAAAGGAAGCCGCTCTGCAAAACTAGACATTTCAACAGTTTCTGTTAATTATTAGTAACAGGTTTAGAACTATTAAATATACGTTAATATATTTGGCTTCCGTCGGTGAATTATGAAATGATGACATAATTCATCGACGGAAGCCAAATTTATTAATTATATTAGTGTACTTGGCATTTAAAACTAAAAATTGTCTGTCAAAAATTTACTATATATTTGCGAATAAATAACATCTATGCATTAAATAGTGAACTTCCTCACATAGGTCTCCGTGGCGTAGTGGCTAACGCGCCCCGGAAAGCGGGGGATGTAAGGTTGGATTTCTTGCTTTAATTTCTTTAATTAGTTACGTCGGGAATTCTAAGGAAAATTATAGACTCAATGTAAGTTAATTGTAAATGATTTAAGCACACTGTTTAAGACTGTATCCAATGCATTTAGTTCAAGCTACCCAATTTGTAATGAACGCACAATTCAACAATACGTCTCCAAATTAAAACAAAGTGCGATACAAGTTTTCAAAAATGCTGATCCTCTTTCACATAGCTCTCGTCGCCCATTAGAATATATTTAAGTTCATTTTCTGATTTTCAATGTCTAGTTTTTCAATTATTTAACAATCTTTTAGATTCCATAAGTTTTCAAATTGGTTTTGGCTTCTGGTTCGTTGGATCATGATCATCGTGGGATTAAGATTTTTCACCAAATCAGTTTATTAAACTCCAATAATTTTTAGGTTCATTTCAAGTTGATCGTACCTCTTTGCCATCTTGACCACACAAAATTTTCAAACCTGTGAAGTTCTTCATCTCCCTTGAACAGCGTTACCGTTTTATTAATAATTGCGCATTGATCTACATTTTACAAGAAGCATATAACATGCGTGCGAAACCTCCGAAATCAAACCTTTCTAAGTCAGAAACCCTGACCTTAAGAAACCTAAAATCCGACCCTAAAATTGCTACTAAGAGCTGATAAGGGAAATGCGACGGTGATCCTGGACAGTGAAGAGTATAAGCAAAAAGTTCTTTTCCTAGTGCAAGACGGCACCTGTCAACTTCTTAAACGAGATCCTACTTCCCAAATTAAGCGTTCCATCATTGACTCCATTAAAACGTCATCTATCCCTGCCTATGCCCAGAGGTCACTTCTCCCTAATGATTCTTCAACCCCTAAGTTATACGGACTCCCTAAAATTCACAAACCCAATGTCCCCTTACGCCTTACTGTTAGCACTATCAATAACGCCACCTACAAATTATCGAAGAACTTTTCTAACCTTGTAAAATCTTAGGCTGGATACAGTGACTCTTTTATTCAAAATTTCCAACATTTCGTCCAACGACTAAGAGAAGAGGTTTAATGAAAATATCTATTTAATGCGTACTTCTTTTCTATTGAAACGTTTCAAGCATCTGTAATTGCCTATTTAACTTTCACATGATTTAGACAAAAGAAGTATTACAACAATATTTTTCTGTAACGTTCTTTTATTACTTGATGATTCAGTCCCAGTTTATTCGAAACAAAAACATTTATGTTTATCTAATTTGCATCAAATCGTAACGGCCTCCTAATTTAGTACCTTTTTTTTATAGAAACAACACGGTTTTAATTATTGCAGGTGTTATAAATCTTCCAACACATATCTAAGATCTTTGTCTTGAAACTTCAGTGTAGCAATTAAAAGGAAGAAAAAATAAACTCTAGACAACACAGCAAATTGTATGTAATTAGGTAAAATCCGTGAAAACCTGTGTTGGACCAAAAAAGACCATAAGTTTAGCGAGATAACAAGAAACTAGTTTACAATTTTCCAATGTTTTAGCGTAATTTAGAGCCGTACATTGTAATTACGGTACAAGGTGGTAACTAATTGCACCAGATAAACACACATAAGATAGCGTGCTATTATATTTCATAAGCAATAAATCATACGGCTTTCAAGAACGTATCCCTTGCATTATGTTAATAGGAGACGCCGGATCACGACGAAACAATTTCAAAATCGTCTTTGTTAGTTTTTTTTAGAAAGTAATTGGCGACCCACTGTATAGCTCCCTAGGTAATCTAGGTATAGGCTAAACGGACGGCAAACTAAGCTGACTCGTATTGCAAAATTGGAACACATTTATTCGAAGATTTATATTGGTAGACACCAGATGGATTAAATGAAACAAGTAACGTACTGAAGCGTAGTTTCTAATAATGCATAACGTACCAATGAACTACACTGCTCCAAAAAAGTTTATATACACAAATGATTACGAGTTTGATTGATAGATCGCAGGTGTTTTACTTTACTACGCGAAACGTTTTACTATCAAATGGATGTTTAATTGGAAGAGAAAAGTTCAGCAAAATATGTATAAACACAATATACACTCAAGAATTGATAGGAACATGTTTACGCAACTATTTCTAATGCCTTCTAAATAAACAAATTACTTGTTAACCTAACTTTCCAGCTAGAACTTGCTACGTTCTAGTGCCTTGAAATTGCAAAAGGAAACAAATAAAAAAAACATATAATCCAAAATAACAATATGATACGACAGCTTTCCCCCGTAATTTAATAATTTAATAAATAGCGAATCCTTCATTCAGGGTGCCGGCCTGCTCGTCGGCGAAGGAGTGGGTCACTACACTCATCAAGACAATTTAACTTTATGTAGGCGCCACCTGCTTGAAACAACTCTGTCAGGCGATCAGGGTAAACAGGAACCCGCGAGATAGTGATTAAAAATTATAAGGGAAAAAGAGAAAATTTGGATTAAGACAAAAACCCACAAATTAACCGTTGAAAGAGTAAGCTCCTTTAATCTCACACATAAAGTACGATTACAAAAAAATGCAAGTCAATATTTCATATAGAAAAGTGAGTAACAAAATTGGACTAGAATATTATCCTGATTAAAACTCATCAAAAGTTACAATAATAAAGTTAAGAAAATTACCGATCGCTATGGCCAACGCGCTACAGTTTATAAAATGCAAACATTCCTTGTAGGAAATTCTGACCTAAGATAGGTAAAAACTTCCCGATTTTTAACCGACCAAAGAATAAATCAGATAAGTAAAAAAAATAAACTAACTCGCTTAAAATATCCTGACGTTACACAGATTAAATTTTTATATAAATCAAAATTCTGAAAATTATGCAAATCTAGAATTGAAAAAAGATAATAAATGATAATCTAAATGACTATCAATTGTAAAGTCAAACAGAATGCAATACAACCAAGAGAAAACGATTACTGTTAATAGCATTAAATTTAAAAACAAACAAATATTGAATATAGTGTAATTAATGGCCAAATTTAAAGGCTCAAAACGAGGGAAGGTAATTTAAATACTAAGGAGATCTAAACTTAGTCGAGGTGATCCAGGGATAAGTCCGAAACGTAATTTCAAAATCGTGTTTCCAAAAACACAGGTAGAGCCAGCACGATGTGTCCAAAAACGGTAATTCCGAAAAACGGTGAAATCCAAAACGGTTGAGTCGAAAATGGGGTGCTCGTATTCAAATGATATCTTCGACAACGATATATCCAGAAATAGGTATTCCCAAAAAAAAAAACGTTAAGCCAAAATTACTGTAGCCGGGAATAAAACCCTTAGAAATAAATAAACGAAACCCCAAAAATACAACGTGAAATGTAAACAAATTCAAAACTTACCGTTAAAACGGGGAAAACGATTAATAAGATGGGAACGAATAAAGATCTTGACTCCACGTGGCAAATTCAAGATGAATGTTAGAGAGGTTGTATTCAAATCCTGCCTAGCAGCAACCCATAGGCGTCCTCTCAAATATTTCCAATCCAATAATCAGAACCAAATAACGGCAACGGAAATTACAGGTAGGTTTCCAAAATATCCACTCAACGTGATTAATTCCAAATATTACAAAATAGAAAGCACTACCGTGATACTAACATCTCAACAATCGGGCCACAAGTGATTCAACGACCAAAAGGCCGGAAATGCAGTGGGAAATACAATTCTACCCAATTTGGAAATACGCCCAAAGAACTACGTGGATCAAACACTTAAGTTATGATAACGGAAGATGCTAAACTGAAGATTTAAAATGGAGCAATACGTAAATAAGGTTGAATGAATATAAATGATCAGATAAAGGAAAAGCAAGCATAACAAAAGAGCTAGTAGCAGTGAAAACAACCGAAAGCTGCATGCCTGCAATTTGAACGAACACGCTACATGACGGCACCTAGACTTGACAGTCTCGCAATCAGCTGATTGACACATAACCCCTTACTCGATGTAAACAGAAACACTTCCAATTGAAGAGAAAAATAATAAGAGAAAAGACACAAAGGGTTACTAAGACAAGTAAAAAGGGAAGTATAGACCCTCAAAAAGGTAAAATACTAATTTTAACTCTATTTTAGCTATAAGAAAATTAACATTAATGCAAAAAGCAGATTCAATTAAGTATCCGATAACCAAAGTAGCAGAAAGAACAACAAAAGGGTAAATAACTAAAAGGAAATGCCATAAGTAAATAAAATTTGTTGTTGGAGATTTTATTGGAGCATATATGAGTAACGCAATAAACTAAAATGTCAAAAACCTAATGAGGGCTACGAAAGAAAGTTAAACCGATATATATAAGGGAAACAGACAAAAGATTTAACAAATTAAGGTAAGCGAAACTATACAGTGTGACTCAAATTTAAGAGCTTGTCACATAGGTTAAACGAAAAATAGATTGCAAAACTTCCAAAAATAAAACGACAACTCGTGCAATCTCAGAAATAAAAGTCCGCACATACACTGTACTCCAAAAGAAAAGAAAAACGTAGCAAACTGTGTTAAAATAGAATAAATCTTCCAACTGAGTTCAATAAATGTAAATATTGATGCTTGAAAGATTGGCGTTTCTGGTAAAACATATTTGAGATCTTTTCCAAAGCTTCACATCCACTTCTTTTTAATTTGAGTTGGTTTTTTAAATGTTGACAAAAGCATATACCTACATACTATTTTTTTTTTACTTTCAACAGCAAGATTACATTATGTAATTTTCAAATATCAAACAATATATTTAATCTGTAACTCTAAAACAAGACAGAAATTTATCTGTATATTAATAAAATAAAAGTGGGCGTGAGAAATTAAACAGAGAGAAACTATTTCGTATCACTGTAAGTACCCAGGATGTCTTTATAAGGTTTAAGAGGCAAGACATTTTGAAAGACATCTAATTTCCCAAGCAATAAAAGGATATGTAAGAGAAACTTCAAGATCAAGTTATGATGCTTTCTATTCTTACCGCAGCGCTTCAAGATTTGAAGCGGTAACCATTAACCTCTGACATCGTAATATCCGCAACAAATTTAATATTATATTATGAGACAAAACTCTATTTAACCTACTTAGGTTGTCTGAAACTCGTTCGTGGATTGCACAAGTTCTCAAACAATAACGAGATCCGTGGTCGCGGCTATACAAACTTGCATTTTACTTCATTGTCATACGTGTCTCTTACCGGCGATTGCCGCCACTTTTTCTCTTTTAGTTGCGAGCATTGAGTGTTACAGTTAAATTACGTAACGACCTTGACTTTAGCCAAGTCATTGTTGAAATTCTTCACAATGACATTTACTTTCTTGATCGTAATTATTCACCATTTGTACAGAGAAATAATTACATTATTCAACGGCATGTCGCTCCATTAATAAAACCATAAATTATTTGTCGCTTTTCTTAAACACTACCATTTAAATTTACATTGCAGATTATATGCAAATTTATAACTGAGTCTTAAACATCAATATATTATCGCTTGTGTAATAAACGCACATTTCCAATACGCGAATTACTTTATTTTTAACGATTAACACCCACTACGCAGGAATGATATATCTAGAGCAAATAAATTGCGTGCAAAAAGGAATTACGTGTTGCAAAAGTATCACGGAAAATATTACCATTAAATATGTTTACACACGCACAGCTATATCTGCTGACGGTTACTTAGGAATAAACAGCCTTGTTGTCAACCCAAGCAGCTCTATGATTGCTTCTCTCAAAAAGAAAATAATACTCGAAGGTAAAAATTATCTAAATCGTGTCAATTATATTGGAATATGACACGCAACAATTAACCCCTTATTTTACACAACAAAAATCAAATGTCTGAAAAGTACACAGAGAAAAAAAGATATTGAATCAAACAAATACATATCTTTGAAATCATTTATTTAATTCAACAAAGGTTTATTTGAGTGAAAGCACATTTTTTAAGAGCAACAGATTGAATTTATTTTAATGTACAAACGCTTTTATTTGACATAATTTTGTTGAGTCAAACAAATATATATCGTGCGCTTCGCGCATTGTCGGCAATTTCCGTCGCGTGAACGCAGGGCGATCGCAATCGTAGTCCTAATTTGGGTTATGTGAGATGGTGGTTAGTAAACGGTGAGATGTAAATGAAGAAAATAATAGGTAAGTAGGGTAATGGATTTATATATATATTTACCATTGGATAACTAACGTTAAAATTTCTGTATAAAAAAAATAATAAAATAGTTGCCACAAATTGGTGAATATCTATATGAATTCCTGTTTGTATTAGGGATTAGCGAAAATTACAAAAATCTTGCCGATATTGTTTTCAAGGTCAGTAACACCAATGTTAGTAGTTTAAATAAATAGCGACTCAATTCACCACACATTTAACAATGCTTTGATTTTTCCGTTTTCATATTTTGTAACTAATTGTTAATATATTTCCTCCTTTTTTGATATAACAGGTATTTCAGCAAAGACAAGTGATAAGGCATGTTGAGGTATCTGCTGTTCTATTTCCTACCCTTTTTCTCATAATACCCTAGCACCCTTCTAGCACCTAACCACATAGTTATTTCTGTCACTCGGTCGCGATTCTCAGGATTCCTACGAGATTACCGAGGTAGTAAGTTTTGTAATATTCTTTGCAAACAAAATTAGTACAAGTATCACTTTAATCTTTATGTATCTGTACACACAACACACAAGTTACTTTGTGGTTATGTCATCTTCATCGAAAATGGTTTTGTACGTAAACGTAACAAAATTACGTATACATGGATAATTATTGTTTTTATAGATACTTGCATATATAAAAGTGCATACCTTTTAACAATTTTTTTGTCGACGTATTTTTGTAGCTATGTATTATAACAATTTGGACACACTGCGTCTGTTTAAAGTTATCGGCACACTATACCTAACTTTGATGTTATATTGTTAAAGTCAGGTTACAACTTCGACATCGAGACCTAACCTAGCCTAACCGGATTCACTTTACAGGTTCCTGGTAAATGTGAGTAATCTCGAAGAAACTTAAAGGAAATCTGTAAGGTTTGAGGTTCACCATTTTTATTTGCAACCACGTAGATCTTTAGGAAGACTTTGATATCACCTTAACATAATGGAAGAAGTTAATGGTATTTTAGGGAGCTGAGGTTTATTTACAAGAATAAAAGCACCACGTCGCTACCAAAAAGGAGATTAATATTCGGCATTATACTTATTCTACAAGTGCTTTTGTTAGTTTATCCACAATGTTCAAGTTCTTCAAAAGATAGTGTATTTTTAACACATTATTACCCTATGTGCTCATAAATGGATGCTTTCTTCTCTAAAAAGAAGAAAACATCTATCGTACTAACCATTTCAGTGGAGTAATAATACCAACAGAATAATATATTTGTCAAAGTAACAGCATACTTTCAACCAAAGAAATATTTTGTTAAGCAAATACTTATTTATCTAACCTTTTAATGGGGAACGTTCCTAAAATGGGAACATACTAAAAAATCTCATTTTTATTGAATTAATCATACTATTTGCATAACTAACAATCAGAAAAGTTTACATCTATGTATACTTAAAATATTTTATGCAAACAGCATGATTAATTCAATAAAAATTAGTTTTTTGGTATGTTCCCATCTTGGCAACGTTCGCCATTAAGAGGTAAGGTAATAGTAAAGAAAAGTATATTTGTTTCAAACTGACGAAGTTCTTTGAAAGAAAGAACTGTATTGTTGAATCAAACATATTATGTATATTAAATCAAACAGATATATTTTCAAATCAAACTTGAGGTTATTTGTTTCAAGAGATCATATGTTTGAATCAAGTAACGATATCAAAACAATTATTTCTTTGAATTCAAAAAATTTATTTCTTCTGTTTCATAATAACCGAACCATTTGCGTTTTCTTTTAAACTTATTAACACTTACGCATTTTTCTAATTCTATTTTTCATATTCTTAATAACATATATACCAAATTCTTCACATATGCAATAACCTTCAAAATGTTTGACAGTTTAACTTGTAACAAGCAGCAATTAAAAGTCGAATAATTAAGTTAAAGTGTTCTAACACCGAAAGTGTTAAAACGATGAGAAAACCGAATTTAACAAACAAAAAGCGAACGGGTTATAGTTCACTTTTTATTGAAAAATCAAACAAATGGACGACTGAAGAAGGGAGTAGTGATTGTGGCAATTGGAAAATTCAGAACATCAAGAGCCACTATAAAAAGAAAATGGGAACAAGGTAAGGATTCTGTTCGTGGTTTTGATGAGAATAAGCCTATGAATGTTAATTCTAAAAAACAAGGAAAGTGTAGTCGGAAAAAAATTGACAGAACAGAAAAAATTGCCAATATACGGTTAGTTATCATGTGGAGTTGAAATTCCGCCTACCTCGCTATGGAGGTTGCTAAAAAATTGTGAAATTACGAGGCATTCCTTGAAACCGCTTTTAAAGGAGGACAATAATACGTCTGGATTATTATCTGTCGTTTCTGAAAGAGAATGGCGAGATTGAGGATTTAATGAATCACATCCACATTGATAAAAAGTGGTTTTATATCATTAAAGTGAACCAGAATATCTACTTCCTGCCTGGTCAAATTTAAAGTAAGTCAAACATGACCAAAGTGGTGTTTTTAGCAGCTGTTGCCCGTTGGCCATTTATAACTACAAGAACCAGCCTCGCGAAATAGCAAAAATCGACCCAGAGGTGCAATTGTTACCAAACCTATTGATATCTGTAAAGATGTTTACAAACGTATATTAATGGATAAATTGATACCGGCAATCAAGGAAAAGTGGCCAAGGAGCTCCTCCAAAATATGATCATGCAGCATGATAATGCAAGGCCACTTTGCAATATTGAAGATGAGCAACTAAGGACAGAGTGTAGGAGGGATGGTTGGAGCATTTCGTTTACTTTTTCAACCGGCTAATAGTCCCAATTTGAATGTGCTCGATCTTGGCTTCTTGTGTCTATTCAATCCTTACAACACCAGCGTTCACCGCGCAATATGGACGATTTAATAAAGAGACTAGACATACATTAGAAAACGTGTTCATAAGTTTACAAATAATAAACAATAATTATATGCTTTAACATATTAGCAAAGCAAAGCTTCGTAGGGAGAATCGCTCGTCTATTGTCCGTTTATATTAACATTTTGCAACATTAACATTTTGCAACTTAGTACTAATATTTGGTTTTAGGTACAATTTATAAGAAATGACGGCATCAATGTTTTTTTAATGACTTATTTTTGAAAATTTTGAAAATATAAAAATGACCCACTTATTTTGAAAAAATGAAAATTGGAAATGGCGCACTTATTTTGGAAAAAATAAAAATCGGTAATGGCTCACTTATTATGGAACAGAGGAAGGATCTTTTACATAACTTTAAAATCATAAACATTAAATTGGCAACTAAAATATTCTTCTAGAGCATAAAAGTTGTAGTAACATAATACATAACACGACGCGTTAGCATAGAATGCGTGTAAGCCTCATACTTTTAAGGTTAATTTCTTTTCTGTGATGAATTCATCATTCGTAAATGTCATTTTTATCAAGTTATGCTTTTAAACTGCCGAAAAAGTATTTAGTTTACAATGCCGAATCTACGCGAGGAAAATATCGATATAGTAGATATAAAAATTCAAAACATAATATTACACTACATCAATCTAGATTGATGAGAGATAAATCATTCTTAGAGCAGTGACGCTAAAAATATTCTGAAGACAACGGATTTGAAATATTCCTTATCTCAACTTGCGACACAAATTGCCATAATGCGTTCATAGCATGAAAAAATTGCGTTTAGATGACCACCAAGCAATTTTACTTCATTTTGAAGTGCTAAAGTGTGAAAAAGAGCTACCATTGTTTTGGTTTAGTTTTCGCAAAGATGGCTGGTTGAAGCTTACTGGAAACAAAAAGGAGTATTGAAAATGTAAGCGATCGCCTAGCCTGTCCACCATGCACAAACGCGTTTCGCCGTCTATGTCTCATCAGTGTGTCCATGTAGAAGGTGATGGCACTTCTTATATTTGTCGTATATACACAAATTAGACAGTAACATGTGTGGATGAGAGTATCTGATAAAGGTACTCTCATTGCACGTTTCTTCTCAAACGAACTGCTAAACTATGAAGAGCCACCACCTCCCACAAGGACACACTGATGAGCTGTAGACGGCGAAACGCGTCTGTGTATGGTGGATAGATGGTGGCTTACATTTTCATTAATTAAGTATGACGGTTCGAGCCAGTAGTCGTTACTTGCTACCGTTTCAGAATGTGGAGCAATGCGATTTGCTCACTTCTGTAGAAGCGCTATAGCAATTAGTTCGACAAGAAACGTGCAATGAGAGTATCTTTATCAGATATTCTTATCCACACAAACTTTACTCAAAACCACTACTGAACAGCTTCTGGGTGCAGAACTAATTTCTAAGAATATCGTAATTTCTTTATTCCATTCACCTTACTTGCCCTATCTGACGCCCCATGGCTTTCTATTTCCGGAGCTTAAAATTTACAGAAAAAGGTATTTTCAAGATTTTAGACCATCGTGACTGTAGTATATAGCCAGATGCTAAAACAGTTATTGAATAAGTTTTTTGAAGTGCTTATTACATATTTCGAACGTTGTATTTCAGCAGAACGACCCCATTTACAAAATTTCAGCTGAAACAAGTTCCTCAGTAGATAAAAATATAATTTTGTATTAGAATTTCCTTGAAAATTCCAAATTGCAATATTCAAGTAATGGTATTGATGGAATAACTCCCGGCAAAAACAATGTGAGCCGAGAAAATAGCACTAGCACACGGACATGTTTCTGCATACCTGGCGTCATCAGTGTTGTTCCGGGCGCTATTTTCCACTATTTTATATTTCAACGCTGTTTTTGGAGATTACTGGCATAAACTGAGAGGTGAGCACAATGTAGGCAGCTGAAAATAGTGTTCAGAACAACGCTGATAACGCCGGGAAGGCAGAAACATGGCGCAAACAAGCTGGTTCGGCTTTTTCCTCTGCTCACATTGTTTTTGCCGGGAATAATTCCACCAATACCATGAGCTATATTAACATTAATTTTGGTTCAAGTAACAAAATATTTCAAAACTATTATAGACACAACAGAAAATTTGGACGATTCTAAAATTGCCTCATGAATCCTTTCAAAATATATGCAACGAAATGCCAGAAATTCTGAAAAAAGTGGATAAATATATGCCTATGAGCAAACCTTTCATCCAAAACTGTTTTGAAGATGAATTTTAGTAATGTATTACGAAAGAATCAAACTGTTACCAATGCAAGAAGATCTCTGCTACTCAATTATCGCCAACATTTCCTACAATATCGCAGTTGTTTCACAGCTTAAATCCAAAGGAATTGCAACACATTTACTCTGGATGCTATAAACAATTCGGTAGACTTAATTACAAAAGCAATTACGCTACGAAAACAACAGAGATAAGTACAAAGTGTTCTTGAATCCAATTTCTTACTTCCAGAGTTACGTCTGTGTTAGCAAATACGCTGAGATTATATGTCGCATAAATTGCCAAGTAACCTGATGATGCCACTTGAACCTGCGTATTTTTTACATCGTCTGGTGAAATGCAAGCTAGAATCTCTCTCAGGCGTAGCACTATTGAATGAAATGTATCCAATTTCGCGTTTGAAACATGTCTAGAAAATAAAGATAGTTGTTTATTGCGCTTTACGAGAACCCGTATAATCGTAATCGTAAAGCGTTATATTTAGTGTATTCTATTTATTTTATTGTTGCTTTATTTGGATTTCATAAACTAAATACAAACAAGAAAACACCGAAAATGGGGTCACAGTAACCGTCTAAAAGAAATCGTATTTATATTATTTATTAAGTTAGTACTATTTTTTACAGGAATACAAAAGTAATCAAACCACTGTAAGCTTTAAAAGATTGTACTATGCACAGGGCACATATGCACATGGGCACAATAACATCCGATTGTTTAAAATTAATTAGTTCCACCCAGCAACCTTAATTTAGAAATTTTTACCACTAAACAACAAAAGGATTTCTTCAGTCAACATTTACAGGTCCTCTTTGGTAGCTTTCATTTGCAATTTGTCCTGGGTGGTATTATATATACATAAGTTCCGTAGTAAAGTGAACCACTAAAATATATGGACAGTGTTACAACATTTGCCCGCCATAAAAGTATAAGGTGGAACAACTTAACGGTTCTGTTGACGTACCTTCACAAATTTGTCTTAATGTGCCAAAATCAGAATCTTTCTCTAAAACACTTTCAAACCTTTCTAGAACACAAACATTTTTTGCGTCTTCTACTGTGCATAGCTGTGCGTGAACATGTTGCACTATTTGCAGAGATTCCACTAACGACGCAGAAGGATTTTGTAATTTTTCTATTGCCTCCACTAGTCCGAAGTAATTGTTCTGAATAGTTTTTAAATCCATTTTAACCTGACTATCTTGAAATTTCGACTGGCTTCCTTGATAGCCGCAGCTTCCTTTGGATCGAATTGTAAAATCACGTTCTTAATATTCTCAAAATATTTATGATAATAAAACGCGGCCTATAACCATGTTCCCCAACGTGTAAGAATAGGTTCTGGTGGCTCAGGCATACGGGGGCACAGTCTGTGAAATTTACGAATACGTTTTGGGGATTTGACAGACACTGCTTTTATATGCGCTATTAAAGCGTCTACCTCAGGATAACATTTTCTAATACTATCTGCCACATGACTGAAAGCATGAATTTACGCTTTTGTAATTGAGATTTGACAGTTTGGCAACTGTTATGATTACTTTGCCTAGCAACTAGCTCTTTAAATCAGTCCGGCGTCACAAGAAACAATCTGGCGCTCTTTCCTAGCCAACTTTGCGTAACAACAAGAAAAGATTACCAAAACCTTTATTGCTGCATATCGTCATATGTCTTAAATTAAAATATAACATATGTGGGTATCGTTGGATTTCGCCTTTCGATTACCCTTCAATAACATGAAAATATACAGAGTGCTCTATTTAAAATAGGAAAGTTGACGTCACTTCCGGTGACACCAGAAATACAATTGAACTACTGATAACGGCAAAAGTTAGTTCACAAAAAATAGAAAACGCTAGCTTCTGTCGTTCAAAAGTTAGCATAGGAGGGAAGGGACACTTTAGGACCGCACTGTATGGAACAATAACATCACCATTTTTATAGATTGATGTACAATAATAATCAGCTATTTAGTAATTATTAATTTAAAAAAAAATGCAAAAAAATTACATGGTTCAATTCCCAGTATAAATTTTAACGATTCTCTACTTAAATTTCCTTGATGAATTTAATGGTTCATTCTAAACGGCATCTTCGGCATTTAGAATAAGTTTTACCCTTTAATATGAAGACGCGGCTATTAAAGTAAGACATGAGACAACCCTTCAATTTACAAAACACGGACGCGATATTTATATACCCGCATACTTTAAGCTCCACATATGTACATATATACTATATGTATATCGAAGTCCAATATAGTATTGTTCAAACACAGCCACCCGGATCCTACACTGCACCCGGAAAATTAACCTTTGAAACAGAAACCAACAAAAAGAATCGTAATTACTTGCAATCAAATCAAATTGCGTATAGACAATGGTATACATACTGTATCACCGATATTTTTCACGGACAATTAACTGCAGGGCGGAAATAGTACTTTAAAGCTACGTTATTGTTCATCTACTAACCCAGTGACGGCAATGAGAGAAAAAAATAGTTCAGGAGTTGTTCGAGTTACCGATAGACCTCGAAGGTTAATGTTTGTTTGTACTCGTATAATGTAAAATTCTTTCGTTATTGGTTATTGTTTAATACGACGCTAACTAACATTATTTGACATGATGAGACCATGAGTTGCTATAATAATTGCCAAGAAATTTATAAGGATAGCCATAACATTTATCGAGATAGTATTTTCAATTTTTTTTTTGTAGATTTGCACTATGTGGTGACTTCGATTAAACCAGTAATACGCAGTTTTTTCCATCCTAAGATATAATTTAAGATATACCGCTACGATTTTTACTAAACACCAAATGGCATTTACAGTTACATTAGAAAGAGGGTGCATCTTCTATACCTATAGGGAGTATATTTTCGAAGTATCGTTAACATACTGTGGGTCCCTGGGGGTGAAATTTATTAAAATCGCACATGCACAAATTATATCTCCGGTGTTATTCGCCGGATCATAATGCGCTTTGGCAGTTATATTCCTAGCCTTATAGGGAGTATACTCCCCAAATATTCTTAACTTGCCGAGGATCCCTGGGGGTGACACAATTATGCTCCGATGACAACATGCTAAAAATAGGAAATATTCTACCAGCATTTTGTGATCGTATAACACCAACGTACAAGTATATTCTTTTATTTAGCTAATAAGGATGCCTTACTATTGTCCCCGTGGCATCGAAATGTATAAATGTAGTCTCTTGTTTACTGGTGCATTCCGCATATAATATATTTATTTGCTCTTTACTAAATAATTTGGCTTGAAAAGGAAACGCTACTTCCTTAAAAAATCTTTGTGGTCTGCTTGTAATTTAATTAAATCATTATTATTATAATTAAGACATCGTTCTTATCCCGATCAAATTGGGCCAATTTTTCGGATCTTATTTTTCTAACCGTTGGATCTAATTTAATGTCATCTTTAGTGTAATTTCTTTCTTTTGTAAAATACCTCTACTTTTTTAATTCCTTACATAATATTCGTAATTTCTTACAGCCCATTGATTGCGACACATATATCCTTCGGAGATCTAGAAATATCACTGCCAACTTTTGCATACGCGATTTTAATAAATTTCGCCACCAAGCACCCTCGGCAAGTTAACGAAATTTGGGAAATATACTACCTATAGGGCTAGGAATATAACTGCCAAAGCGCATTATGTTCAGACAAATAACACCGGAGATATAATTTTTGCATGTGCGATTTTCTTAAATTTCACCCCCAAGTATCCTCGGCAAGTTAACAATATTTGGGGAGTATACTCCCTATAAAGGTAGAAATATAACTGCCAAAGCGCATTATGTTCCGGCGAATAATATCGGAGATATAATTTTTGCATATGCGATTTTCTTAAATTTCACCCCCAGGTACCCTCGATAAGTTAAGGATACTTGGGGAATGTACTCCCTATAGGTATAGAACATGCACCCTCTTTCTAATGTAACCGTAAATTCCCTTTGGTGTTTAGTAACAATTGTTGCGGTATATCTTAAATTAGACCGTTATTATGGACGTCACTGGATGTTCCGAGTGTTTCGGTAAAAATTGGTTATTTTAGGCTGCTGTTTTCACACCGGTTTTATTCTTATATTCCTGCGTCTCTCTTACATATACTACGCTTGAATATGTGAAATGATCTTTTTAAATTTACATGATAATTTTAGCCGTGTTGGATACTCAATTGTTGTTTAACAGTTGTGTATCAGTCATATGTTAGTGTTTCTGTAAAAATGGAAAAAAACCTAATATCGAGCCGTCATTAAATTCTTGCATTTGAAAGGCAATACTCCTACGCGAATTAAAGCTGAGATGAACGCTGTTTACGGGGACTGTGCACCATCATTTGCCATAGTGACATTTTGGGCAACTGAATTTAAACGTGATCGTACCAGCTTGGTTGACGATGGTCATTCTGGACAGTCAAAAACTGCAACCAGTACTGATAACATCTGAAAATTTCACGAAATAGTGCTAGACGACCGTCGAATTAGTTAGAGAAGTTGCGGAGGCGGTGAGCATTTCGAAAGAATGCGTTTGCCATATATTGATTTGGGCATGAAAAAGGTAACCGGCCTTGGTCACTCATTACCAAAAACACATTTGAATGAACATTTCCGAAGCCCTGTGGAATCAATTTAAGCGAAATAAGTAATACGTTCCCCTAGCCAGGGCGAAGGGGGAAAACAGATGGCGACTGTTTTTTTGGGATAGTCATGGAGTTGTATTAATCGATTATCTTGAAAAAGGAAAGACAATGATGGGGACATATTACGGATCATTGCTTGACGAGCTGAAGTGGTCGCCATGGCAAAAATTCACGAATTGGGGTTCGAATTGATGGACCATCCACCCTATTCACCAGATCTGGTCCTCAACGACTTCTTTCTGTTTCCTAGGCTCAAAGTTTCGCTCGGAGGACAGAAGTTTCCATCGAATGAGAAGGCCATCAGATTCGTCAACGTCTATTTTGCAGAACAAGGTGCCAACTACTATTTGGACTGATTAAAGAGATGAGCACATCGTTGGAAACAGTGTATAGACTTACAAGGAGACTATGTTGAGAAATAGAACTGAATTTGACAGAAAAATACTTGTTTCTGCGTTAGGCTAGAAACTTTTCATACTACCGTCGTACAGAACCAAACGAAAAATAATGCGAATCTTTTTTACAAAAAATTAGCGTTGAGGTCCCTAATTTATATTCTGGCTTTCATCTGGCTAGTGCCTATTATGCTAACGTATGTCCCGAAAAATTCTTAGATATCCGTTAACCTGTAACTTTGTAAGTGGTTTTATGTTTAAATCAATATAGAATTTTGTGAGTGAAGACCACTTTTACTTCTTCTCTTATTTCCTCCCCTATTCGGTGTGGGAGTTATTATATATTATATACACTTGTTGCCTTGGTGACCACTCGAAGTTCTGCAAGTACCACTGTTATGCCAATGATACATTAGTACATCTAGTATGTGATACTGGGAATTTGCGAAAAGCGGTGGAGTCTATGGAGGCTGACCTGGAGAGAATTGTTGCCATAGCTGAATAGCATTGCCTCAAAATAATTACATCTAAATCTGCAGCGATAGTTTTTGCAAAAAGAGCTTATGCAGTTGTGGCCAGCGCAGTTGCCATTAGAGTGGGAGGAGAAGATATTCCTCTGCGGGCGATGGTCGGGGTGTATGGAGAGTGATCTGCGGTTTCGAGAACATGTGTCGGGTATCATTAAAAAATCCTAAATCACCCTCAAAATGCTATATACTAACAGACACAAAACTAAGAGCGGCGTTATGTGATGCCTTAGTACTTTCGCATGCGGATTACTGTAACGTCGTATATAGGCCTTGTCTGGACTTGGCATCCCGCAGTCGTTTGCAGTTAATTCAGAACGCTTATTTGAGAGTTGTTTACAATATAAGAAAGTATCAACATATATCTACCGCACTGCGTTGGTCTGGCTGGCTAAACGTGGATTCGCGAAGAAAGTTGCACGAGGCGGTGTTGTTCCACAAGATCATTTTGGAAAGGACACCACCTTATTTATACAATAAGATTTCGTATAGAACCGATGTTGACAACATTAATGTCTGATATAAACTACATTTGCGTAAAAAAATTCAAATTAGAACTTTATAGATGTTTTTCGTATAACATAGCCAACGTCTATAATGCGATATTATTTCTGAAATCCTATTGCTGTTAGAATGAAAAATAGTTTAAATAACTTCCACTTACTCAAATTCTTTTTTCAATCTCCGAGAAGAAATATGGAAATTACACGCATACTATACATTTTCAACACGTTCAGACCATGTTCCATTCCATTTCTAACCTTATATGGTAACGAAACAAAAGAATATTACATTCGCTGTTATTGTAGATAGACATGAAACACATTCACTTACATTGACTGGACAAAAACGGTTCATTAAGGGTACTTTGTCCGATTTTTGAATAAACGGGAACATAAAAAGTGCGTGTATGCAACAAAGGTCGTACGTGTCGATATAGAAAATCAACGTTATCAATCCTTCAATATTTACGAACATCAAGGTTACGCAGTATACGGGAATAATGAACCAGAGAGCAAGAGAACCAGTCATGTCATCTGAGAAGTTACGAAACCGAGAGCTCTTATATATACCGTGTATATGTGTATAAACTGTCTGTGACACTGATTGTACTATATCGAATAAATTGCAACAAATCAACATTGCAAAATCGCTATTGTTTTGAAATAGGAATTGCACATTGAGAAGGTTATATATTGGCGTAGTATTCTGTTGAGAGTGATAAACGACTCTATGTATATAGCATGGTTAGGGAAAATTGTGTTTCTATGTTTCCTACACTGAAAATTATATTCACGATATATAAATACTTTTACTTACAATGTTTTCCTTCCAATTCTTACTAAACGGAACAAAAAACTGTAATAGTTAAGTTTAAAATGACAAATTAGATTGATATAAGCTCTTGGAAATTAACGCACCACTTTATTAAACTTAAATAAATACATTAATGAAAGTAGAATTAAACTAAATCATAATGAAATCTTACAAATTAGGTTTATACAATCATTTAAGAAAGAAATCAGTAAAACATTACCTTATTTTAAATCATTAAACACTTCCTTTGTTGAAAATAAGTAAGATATGAAAGCGAAAATCAAAATGAAAAACCGTTAAAAAATCGAAAACAATAGAATTAATGGATCCAGTGTTACGTTAGTACTTTGTAGGTCCTTCTTTACTTCTAATTACCGCATTCATACGCCTTGGCATGCTAGCGATTAAATTTTCAATGGTATCCCGGGGAATATCCTCCCATTATTCAATTATTGTGGTTGGCAGGTGGAAGTCTACGATCTCGGACCTTTTTGTTTAAGATAGTCCCATAAATGATCAATAGTTAAGTTAGGGACTGCTAGGTGGCCATTCCATTAACAGAATATCAACAGCACGTTGGTAGTCAATGACCTGCCCAGACACGTGGGAACGCGCATTGTCTTGCATAAATAAACAATTACGACCCACAAAAGGAGCAAATGGCATTACGTGTTCAAGTACGATGTTTTCCAGGTAATAATCCGCATTCATAAACGTCACACCTCCCCAAAACATTACAGAACCGCCACCAAACGGGACCCTTGGAGAAATGTTGCAACTTGCAAATCTCTCTCCTTCCTTTCTCCGAAAGCGCTCACATCCATCGGGAGATTTTAAGCTAACCCTTGTTTCGTCAGAGAATAAAACCTTTTTCCAATCATTAACAGACCAATGTTGATGATTTCTGGCAAAACGTAACCTTTGAACTTTGCGATCTCTGGCAAGTAATGGTTTTCTTTCCGGTTTCCTGTCCCTTAATTCGGCTTCATTTAAACGTCTTCTGATTGTTCGAGACGATATTACAACATCACAAACCGCTGATAACCCAGTTTTTAACACATTACTAGTGATTCTCCAGTTTCTAAGAGCAGATTGTCACAGAAAACAATAATCCCTCTGAATGGTACATCATTTTCCCCATCATTGCCCTGGTCTTCGAATGTGAGATCCTGTTTCGTTAAATTGTCTAACCATGCAACTTATGCTGAAATGATTTCTTCCTAACACACTGACAACATAACGCATCGACTATTCATCATCCAGCAGATTTGATGCCCCTATTGAATTACCATTTTGCTATCAATATTCCGTTTAAAATTAGCAAATTCAAAACTACTTCCAGTATAAACCGGATTATGATTATGATTATGGATAATGAAGGGATAAAATGGATTTCACAGCATTTAGACCGCAATATGCCCATTAAGTATTCGCTCCATACTGAAGAGCTCTTTAGGACGTCAACCAACACACTGCCTCCGCACAGGTTAAGACGTTGCCTAGCGAAATCACCCTAATGGCGGCGAACCATAGCCGCTCTTCACCCAACGTGGTCCATCTAGTGCAGGAGACTTGCAAAGGAAATGTTCCACAGTCTCGTCTTCAGCTTCGCACAGTCTCAAATACCTATTTCAATGTTGGCCGCTTTTTCATACAAGTGATTTTAACGGTACGGGAATTTGTTTCATCCCATCTCTTATAGAAGTTTCCATGGGTGGTAGTCCTGGTCCTTTCATAAAGCGCAGGCACAGGCGGCCAAATACAAGCTCCTTGGCCATGAACCATCATGACCGCATCCCTCCTAATCAGTCTATCCCCTTCTTCATTGCCAGGATTAGCAATACGTTTCAGAGACTATGGATAGAGATTTATGGCAATCTACTAGCAAATTCGACGTTTTTGGTCGAATTCGTGCTGATACGAGTGATACCTTTAAGGTTTTTACAAAAACAATGACAGAAAAAAAATTTGGTACAAATCGTTTTATTGTTTTTCAAAATATTTGCCATTAAAATTTATACACATTTGCATGCGGTCAAACCAATTCTCAAAACATTTCTTCACTCTGAAAGTGGTATCCCTAAAACATGGTTTTTGAAGACAACAGTTTCTTGAGATGATAAAAATCGCTGTCCACACATTTTTTATTTGACATTCAGCAATAAAAAGAAGTCGTTAGGTGATAAATCAAGTGAATACGATCAATGAGACATTAATTCCATGTTTTTCTCCTTCAAAAAATTAATTGTTTGACGTACTATGTCATGGTGGAGGATGCTGCGACGTTGTTCATTTCATCGATGACCTCTGGCAAACAAATTGCTGTATATCATTTAGCATTATCTGTTCTCCGATCCTCCAAAGCAATGCTTGCGACATGTCTAGTACAACGAAAGAAACAAGCAATCATTATCTTGGAAGTACTTCGTGAACGAACGAATTTGTTAGATTCGGTTCATCTAGGAACACCCAAACAGTTGATTGTTGCTTAACTTCCGGCTCGTACGGATATATTCAAAATCCTGTTGGATGTTGAAGTTCCTCTGTCGAATTGTTTGAGCATTTCGTTACACCAACTGGCACAAGCTTTTGTAATGCTTGGGTCAAATTATGCAAAGTCCATCGGGAGCAGATTTTCGTCACACCTAAATGTCCATGCAAAATCGAATTTACTGCAGTCACATGCCGATTCTCATTAATCATGTTCCGCACATCGATGTTTTTTGGAACAACAACCGATTTTGGTCGACCTTCACGAAATTCTTTACTGGCGAAAGCACGACCACTGCAAAATTCTGCAAACCAATTGTCTTTTCTGATGGTGCTTCATTACCAAAACCTGAACCAAACGATTCGAGGTATTGTTGTTGTGTTAGGCCTTTACTAAGTTCGTAAAAAATCATCCACGTGAAATTTCCATTTTTTCACAAAATTGGTCCAATACTCACAAAATTCTTTAATAAAATGTAATTATAATACGACCGGTTTTGGGCAGGCGCCCATCTTCAGGCCAGAATTTGTAGAAACAGTAGAAATTCGTCAAACAATAAAATAATCGAGATGTGTGGCAATGAACGTACATTTGAATCTATTTAAAATTTCTTAAAATGATTAAAATAGGTGTAAAAGGGGACTATCACAACCGAGTTAAAATAGAGAATGTCTTGGACATTCTAGCGCCTGCCCGAAACCGGTCGCATTATATTAAAGAATTTTGTGAGTATTGGACCATTTCTTATTCCTTTTTCGATATGAACACCTCACAACGAGTCACCATCCAACATTTAAAAACATAAGACGCTATTTGCATTATTGCGCTATTTCGTATTATTTGCTTGCTATCAGTGAATAGGCCGATGTCTCTGCTGATAAGCCGAACTATAACCGCCTTGCTGATATTCTCTTTAAAACGATCATTGTCGAGAGTTCTACTAGAATATAAATTTTCAAATTTAAATTGCTAATATTTCCTAAAATTAGGTAAAACGACAAATTTAGTGCCACACCCTGCTTTAACTATTATAAGCAGCAAAACGAAAGTCTTAATTGTTACATTTTTCATGTTCATAAGCATTGCAAGCAATTATTTGATTTCCTCTAACAAAGATTGGCCGTTGTATAGCCAATTCATTTTGGGTCGCTTGCCATGCTAATTTAATGTCTACTGGTTAATTCAAGATCCCTTTTTTGTTTGGCCATTACTGTTACCGGCAGATCGATTTCTAAAAAGTTTCTGTTAAATCCTAGCAGATAAATCACAATAGCCCAGCACCCACATCAAGAATATATAATCTCATTTTCTAAATCACACTGTGTAGATGACCTCGCCTAGGAAATGTTCAAGTACAAACATTGATATTCGCTTGCTTGAATAATCCGCTTTTTTGAATCACAAAGAGGAATTAATTATTAAAATAAACTTGAAATTGATTCCATTCAGATTTTTTGTACTGGAATTTTTCGCATTATCCCGAATAAATACACATTATTTTTTTTTACAAATTGTAGAAGATGTGGCCTTCTATCTAGATAATGACAAAGTATTTTTATATTATAAACAATTTCACACTGTGTTCTCTTAGGCGAAGGTAAAATTATTAGATTATTAACCGCCAACACCTAGTCTTGCTATTTATGTATAAAGTGTCCGTTCCATATACTTCATGGTTTAACGACAAAGGCTAAGAATTTACACCGTAATTCACAATTCTTCGTAATTCCTTTATTCCACAGCAAATGATGTAAAAGAATGTCCTTGAGAAATTCATGCCGTTTGTCTGATTCCTGGAGTAATATCTTAAGTATAGAGGAAAACATGTTGACAATACAAAAACTTAAAAAGAACATGATACTGACCATTCTAATTGTTGTTTGTATCAAATCAAACATTGCCAAATGGGATATTTCATGATTTAATTATAAAATAGAAATATTAATGCTAATATTAATGATCAAATCCCTTAAGAAGACAAAATCCAAGGAAAGAAAACCAAAAAGAAGACTAAATAAAGGAAGAACGAGATTGGTTAAAGAAATATAGAGAAAAGAAATCATCTTGGTTGATCCATGTCCATCGCATGAAAAATTACTTTGTAAAGAGAGTAATCCAAGCAGCAAGGGAAGACTTACAATTAGTGAAGCATGGGGCAATAATCTGAGAGAGGCTCATAAAAGAAATGCAGCATGGAAAAAATTCGATGAATTAGCATAGTGCAGTGTCAAATAGAAAACATACTTAAAAAAAATTACGTAATTGAACTTACACTGTAACATAGGAACACTTTGCTTGTACTAAGGATGAATTCTAAATGCTGAAAATAATCTTTTACTTTCATTTTGATGACCTATTGGCAATATTGAAGACTTCAATAAATAATGAACATCTTTTGTCTTACACAATTGATTATTGTCTGAAAGATAGCAGAATAACATAATGAAATTTTTTTTCTTTGATCTGCTACAGTTTGAACAATGTAAAATCAAATCTAGTTAATGCGACAGAAGATTAATATTTAAAAGAACTAGGTAACAAAAATCAATCCTGTTTAAATATTTGTAATAAAACTTCCTTGTAAAAAAAATCACTACCTGATTCCATCAAAATACTTTAAAAAATATTCATATATCAGAATCTATCTATTCGTATATTCCGATAACAAAAAAAAGCTACACAGTTAAGAGGAATTTAGTCATCATCTGTTAGAAATAACCTGTAAAAAGTTATATCCTCTACAATGGAATTTGACATGTAAAGTTAAGAACACCATCAGCCTAATCAACCACAACACATAACACATCCTATACGAAAATATTTTTGAAGCTAATATGCATATGTTTGAGTAATATTCGCGCAAAACATTTCTGACGTAACAATCATTTTATTATAGCCCACGCATCATTAGGCATATTCATATCTCTTGTGTTTTTATGTCCGGCAATAATAAATTTCATACACGAACCGTTTTCAAGAAATAAAAAAATGTAGGTACCAATGTATGTACACTACCGGCCATTGAAGTTAGGACAACTATTAGCATTTTAAGAAAAGGAATTTTTCAAATTTTCATTACTCTTAGTATTACTGTAAAAACTTCTACAATAAATTTGGGATAACAATAAAGTATTTAAGACGAAAATCCTCATTAGAATAAATGTTATAGAGAGGAATTTCAATTTATCCTAATAGCAGGTAATAAAATCATTAGAAACCATATTCAATGAATGGCCTATAAACATGATTACAAAGGAGGGAATGGGTCTAGGCAGTCGTAAAATTTTACCTGAGTGTCTCCGACTATAATACAGTATAATTCTTATCATACTCGCTGTGAATCAGTCTGTTAGTAAACCAATCGGTTGCGGTGTTTGTAGGAGTATTATTTTTAAAATGCCCAAAGGAAAACCTATAACTGTAGAAAAGCGATCAGCTATTGTCACAGTTACAAGGTGCATTATACTATTCGCCGATATCCGACCACCGGGACATTAGAAGACCGTAATCGCCCAGGTCGGTCAAGAATGACGCGTAGGGAAGATCGACGCCTTACAGTGCTAAGCAAACGAAACCGGACACAAACGATCGATTTCTGTAACCACCACTAAACGCCGCTTAAGAGAAGCTGGTGTTTACGGTTGCGTTGTGGTAAGAAGATCGTTGCTGCGCCGTGGAACTTCCAAAAAACTACTACAGTAAGCCGAAAATTGTAGGAATTGAACAGAAGAAAATTGGAGAAATGTTCTTTCAATTAACGAATTCAAGTTTGAAGTGTTTGGTCAGAAACGCAGAGTTTTCGTGAGACGAACGAAAGACGAAAGGATGTTGCGCGATTTATCATTCCCACAGTAAAATACGGTGGTAATTCAGTGATGGTTTGGAATTGTTTTAGCAGTGCGGGGACCGAAGATCTAGCAAAAATCGAAGGTATTATGCGCAAAGAAAATTATAGACGAATTCTAGAAGAGAATGCTATGACATCCATAGAGCGGTTAATTGGAGGGAACTTCGTATTTACGCATGGTAATGACCCCAAACATACAATACGAGTGTGTAAAGATTATCTAACGTCTCAAGCAGAAAAGAACGTTTTGCAAATCTTGCCCCCGGCCCCGCTGAGTCCAGATTAGAACCCCATCGAATTACTCTGGGATGAACTTAACAGACATATACGATAAGTTTACCCAACCTCAAAAGAGCACCTCTGGCGACTTTTTCAAACTGAGTGGAACAACATTTCCAGTGAAACTCTAACCAAACTAACAGAACGCCTGCCACGAGTGGTTCGGACAATATTAAAATAGGAGGTTATTTCGATGAGCAAAATATATAGCCTAATATTTTAATGAGAATGTTTTGTTTTACTTTTTTATGTTATTTCTTCTTCTTGTTTATTTATATTTTAATTTCTAGTAGTAAATTTTTATTTTCTTTTGGATTATTACCGTTTTTATTCACGTTTGCAATAATTCACTGGTTGTCCTAACTTCAATGACCGGTAGTGTATATGTATGGGTACATACATCTACAGTGTGATCAAAAAAGGCTGATTAAGTTGGCAACCCGGAAGCAGATATTTTTGGCTTCTTAAGTTTATTTTCTACTGTCAAAATTGATAGTCGAAATTCTCATTGACGTGCGGATGTTTTGAGTGAGATTTATCGTGTGTGGTTATCTGTTATTCTCACTTTGTTTTAATATATTTCCCTTTATAATTTTAAATAACAGTACTTATCACTCTTATCAGTGCTAAAGGACGATAACGGTTCGATAATGGTGTTTTCTGTGGAACAATTTATCGTAATGGCGTATTGTCGCAGTGGGATGCAAAATGAAGAGGGTTCTTGGATATACTCGACGGAATTTTGCTATGAGCAGTACATCGCAATGTATCCAGAGGATGTTGTACCGTTTGACACAACATCAACAACGTACTGTTGAACGCTTTATGGAGTCTGGAAGTGTATGCCAACGGAAGTCTCCTGGTAGACGTAAAATTGTAACGGAAGAGGTTCACGAAGATATCAGTCAACGAATGCAACAAGGCCCATATAAATCTCTCCCTAAACTTTCACAGCCAACTGGTAAATTTTTCTTGTCCTTTTAATATAATATATGTAATAAACATTTCTGTTCTAAGGCTATCATACGGAAGTTGTCACAATGTAGTTCGTAAATACACATGCATCCGTATAAAGTGACTGTGGTTCAGCAACTGTTTCCCCAAGATTTTAATGCCCGAGTACAATACTGTCAGTGATTTCTTGACGTAATGAATGACAATGATGTATTGGACAATACAGTTTTTACTGATGAGGCTTGGTTCCATTTATCTGGCTATGTAAATTCCCAGAACAATCGTACTTGGTCCACTGTAAATCCGCACATGTTGGTCGAAACAAGTTTACACCCAATTAAAATTGGTGTGTGGGTAGCGATGTCACATAGGCGAGTTATCGGTCCTATTTTCTTTCACGAAACTATTAATGCTGAGAGATATAGAGAACAGATTTGAAATCCATTTATAGCTGAACAAAATGATGATGAAATGCAACGAGGTTATTTTCAACAAGATGATGGCACTGCACATACAGCTGCAGCTACTTTGCATTTTTTGGAAACACTCTTTCCTCAGAGAGTAATTAGCCGAGGGAGACAGCCTCCAGGATCGCCCGATCTGACTCCTTTAGATTTGTATTTATTTGGAAGCTTGAAGAATAGAATCTATCATACTCGACTTCATAATATTGACGAATTACAGGCAGCTATTGAAAACGAAATTCAAAATATTAGTGTTGAGACATTGTCTGTTTAAATAATGAACGTGAACATTTTGAACAGTTTTTATAAGAAAGTTTATATTATGCGTACTGAAATAATTAATGTAACAAACGAGTTTTATATTCATAAATTAATCTATGGAATTCAAATGTGAATGTAATTACGTGAAACTTACATGTGTATCATTTGTTATAAACACTCTTTTTATTCTAATACATGTGTAAATATTTGTCTTATTTATTGAAATGTGACATGTAGAACTTTTGTTTTTTTTTATTGCATATAGAATTTCATTTTCCACATCTTAATAATACTAAATATGTGTCTGGGGTTTCATGTAATTAATTAATTAGAAAAAGTATTGACAAATTTATCATTGAGATTTAAACGTCAATAATTATCCATCATAAATACAACTTCCCGTCTCCGACGCTACTGAAATTTTCATAATAACTGAATTTGTTTCGTGTTACTACCAATTTTTCAGGTGCGCCAACACAATCAGACATTTTTAATCTCTCTGTACCAGGGTGCATAACTTATTCGGTATTTCCAGATACTATTTAGATCCTTCTACTCGTTTCTCCTAACATTAAACCATAAATATACATACAACTGAGCCATTAGCGTTATATTGTTTATGGAAGCGATTTGTTGAAGGAAAACGGCAATCCGAGGTTTGCCCACGATAAGGCGGGGAAATAGTAAATTGCAAAACCACTTTCTATCACCGAAACGCATTAGGCCAGTGCAGCTGGATAAAGCTTGACATGACTAACTTCTCCATTAGCATACATACGGTCTTCGAGTAATCATCTGTACTGAAAGCAATCGCTCGATAGTGACCAAGTGCTTACGGCCGTCCATTGTCCCTACACGATCATTTGCTTTCAAATGATTTCTAATGATGTATTTAAACTCTTGTCAGACGTCAACGTGCGCAAGTATTCTATGCACTTTGTTAATAATGTCCTTGGTTCTTTGATGTCTACATGAAAGGACAGTTTGGGGTCGAATGAGAATTAAAACCTTTGATGTTAGATAAAGATTACTTACTTAAGTGTGCTCACATATTATGTACCTATCTACTAAGAAATTGATGTTTTTCTCAGAGTAGAATACGCCGTCATCACTGGTTGATTGTTATTTTATTTCTTGTATAGTTCCCAGGATTTCACCCAGTGGTGCCTAATTGAGCTAACTTTATAAGTTCAAGTTATATTAAGCACCATATTGTACACTAATCCGTATTTTGTACATTTTCTCCTTTTAATGATCATGATGGAGCTAAGTAGTTCTAAAAATTGAATTTTACGTCTTTCGCTTCAATATAGTTCACCTATGTTTATAAACTAGACTAAACTAGAATCTACGAGGGTAAGTCAAATATTATCTACACTTTCGCCATAACAAGCTTTGAAGGTTATCGTAGTGGCGGCCGCTTGCGCATGCGTTGAGTTGGCACCTCTGTAGTCATGTGTGCGGAATTTAATCACGATCGCGTCATTTGTCTGCTAGCTACAACAGCATAAGCTTGTCAGCTCCGCTATTAGTTTGCACCAAAGAGGAACAACATGCAGTGATCCGATTTTTGTGGTCAGAGGATGTGAAAGGTGCTGAAATTCACCGGAGACTTTTGTCACAATACGGGGACAGTGCTTTATCTCGTAAAAGCGTTTTTTTGTGGATCGAAATGTTTCAAAGTGGCCGCACCAGCGTAACACAAAAAGAGTGAGCTGGACGACCGTCAACCTCGACCACCGACGACAACATTCAGCAAGCTCGAGAGAGTGTTACAGCAATTGACCAGTTACATAGGTGAGGTTGCCATCTCCTTTATTACATCAGTGCGGTCTGCCTTAAAATTATCCACGATGAACTCAAATTTCGTAAAGTGTGTGCGCGATGGGTACCACGAATGCTTACCCCCAGAAAACAAAACCAAACGGTTGGACATCTGGCAACGCTTACTGGATCGCTTCAACTCGGAAGGCGACGCATTTTTAAGCAGAATAGTGACTTTAAAGAAGATGCAATCTCACCTATGGTAACCCGCCTATTTACTGTAACCATCTCTCGAGCTTACTGAATGTTGTCGTCGGTGGTCGAGGTTGACGGCCGTCCAGCTCCCTCTTTTTGTGTTACGCTCGTGCGGCCACTTTGAAACATTTCGATCCACAAAAAAACACTTTTACGAGATAAAGCACTGTCCCCGTATTGTGACAAAACTCTCCGGTGAATTTCAGCACCTTTCACACCCTCTGACCACAAAAATCGGATCACTGCTCGTTGTTCCTCTTTGGTGCAAACTAATAGCGGAGCTGACATGCTTATGTTGTTGTAGCTAGCAGACAAATGACGCGATCGTGATTAAATTCCGCACACATGACCACAGAGGCGCCAACTCAACGTATGCGCAAGCGGCCGCCACTACGATAACTTTCAAAGCTTGTTATGGCGAAAGTGTAGATAATATTTGACTTACCCTCATGGCGAAAGTGTAAATAATATTTGACTTACCCTCGTAGTTTCCAAACTCTATTTTATACTATGTAGATACAGACAGATGCAGACTGAAGCTGCATCTTGCATTTTCCTTTGTTTACTACTTAAAATTTCCAACATTTCAAATCTTTTATCAAATTACACGCTCTTAGGTATAGATAATTCCTTCCGTTATAAAATTATTCGTTTCTCTCTAAAGATTGTTTTACATGACGGATAATTATGTATGTAATTATCCACGGCGCGTGCGTTCTTTGTATTTTTGAATTCTGTATTGATTAAGAGATCATATTAATGATATGTGTAAATGCCTAGATGGCTCCTATATAACTTTGCTCGGTGTGGGTTTGCAGATTTACACGACGCATAATTTTCATGTGCACAATTCGGCCCAGAATTATGCGTCATGTAAAACATTAACTATATAATTGAAGTATACGATCAAGGAAGCGGCAAATTCAAAATTTTAAATTTACTGCACTGTAGTTATTTTATCCTCCAGTATTAAGAAAAAAAGAGCAATCACTTTTTAGTATCCACACTATACACATTTTCTGAAACCTTGTCATATGGACAATAGTTATGCTAACCAATATAAGTTTTTACAAACAAGGTATCATAACGTGCATAAAATAAACAGGCAAGCCTAAAGTCTACTGAGCTGCCGTGAGATGCAAAATGTACCAATAGATGTCGCAATACGCAGTTAATCGAACAAACGTCAAAAATAAGTTTGATAAAAAAATAAAGAAGGTTTTCTGCGTAGAATTAAAATGGAAAGTGATTTATCCTACGAAGACGACGATTATGGCCTGCAATATTCAGAAGATAGTGCGTCCGAACCAGACGTGGATTTAGAAAATCAATATTACCACAGCAAGATAATAAAAGAGGAAAATCCTAAAGCGGCATTAGCGGCGTTTCAAAAGGTAATCGATCTTCAAGGTGAAAATAAAGGTGAATGGGGTTTTAAAGCTCTCAAGCAGATGGTGAAGATAAATTTCAAACTTAAAAATTATCAGGAAATGTTAAACAAGTACCGAGAGATGTTAGATTACTTAAAATCTACTGTTACCAAAAATCATGGTGAGAAATCGATTAATTCAGTTTTGGATTTCACTTCGACGTCGAAAAATATCGATTTGTTGCAAGATTTTTACGAGACGACATTGGAAATGTTAAAGGATTCGAATAATGAGCGTTTATGGTTTAAAACTAATACGAAATTGGGAAAAATTTATTTGGAAAGAGGAGAGTATCATAAAACCATGAATATTCTAAAACAATTGAAAAAATCTTGTATGACAGATGATGGAGAAGAAAATATGCAAAAAGGAACTCAATTGTTGGAGATCTACGCCTTAGAAATACAGATATTTTCCGCTCAAAAGAACAACAAACAACTAAAAAAATTGTACGAGCGCGCTCTACGGGTACCTTCGGCGATTCCCCATCCGCTCATAATGAGCATAATAAGAGAATGCGGTGGTAAGATGCATTTACGGTCCGGTGATTATGAAAAGGCCTACACAGACTTCTTTCTCGCCTTCAAGAACTACGACGAATCTGGAAACCCGAGGCGAATTACCTGTCTCAAGTATCTCATTCTTACTAGCATGCTGATGAAATCAACAATTAATCCAATTGACTCTCAAGAGGCTAAGCCTTACATCAACGATCCAGAAATAGTCGCCATGAACAACCTGATCACCGCTTACCAGCGTAACGATAAGAAATCGTTCGAAAAGATTTTTTCAGAGAACAAAGAGACTTTGGTGAACGACCCATTTATACGCGATCATATCGAAGGACTTCTTCAAATCGTACGAACTCAAGGACTACTCAGCCTGATTAAACCGTATAAAATAGTCCGAATGTCGTTCATCGCGAAAGAATTGAATATTGAGCAAGACGAAGCGGAAAATTTGGTGGTCATTTGCATCTTGAACGGAATGATAAATGGTAGGATCGACCAAGTTAATCAGATACTGGTGCGGCAAGTGGATAACGTGGCCGGAAAAATTTTCAATTATAAAGCAGCTGATAAAATGGTTGTTTGCATCGATAAGATCATTAATTGTGTTACTTCGGAATTCATCGCTTAATTAAAGATAAAGTCTGAAGTTTTTTAAATGCTATTATATTGGATATTCGTTGTTGGTAAATAAAAAGTTTAAATCTACAGTTACGTATTATTTAACCTACGTTTATCGCTATTATCTTGAAAAATTTCCACATAAACACCACGTAGTTTGTTAAAGAATCTCCTGACTTAAACTACAGTGAAATGGTGTAAAAAATATATATTCTGTAATTAGCCTACCCTTTCATATAAGTTCTTACTAAGTTTATACATTAATACATCGTTTTATTTCAAAACTATAATTAAAAATAACATCGGCATTAAATTTTAACATATAGACAGGATGTTCATCATAAAATTATAAAATAAAGATAAACTTCCAATACAAAAGCCTGTGTGCAAGATAATTAACTATCTGCAATTTTTCTTTTACGCGCATATTTAAATATCCACCTAGTGCGTGAACGGAAGATAATTTCTTTCCGCAGAAATTTAGAAAAAAAGTTTATAATATAATAATAATAAATATAATAATCTACTATATATACCTATTATGCCGCCGCTAACAAATACACCAATCACCGTGTGTCTAACCCACAGGAATAGAAATGTCGCCAAATTCACATACATTGCTTTGAGGAATTGCTACATTATGTTAACTATTGCTAGAACTACCAACTTAAATCGTCCGCAAATGTATTGTTAATGGTTTATAACAGGGCTGCCGAAAACCGTCTTTTTCAGGAACCGGGTACCCGTCCAGCGCACTACCCGGGTATCCGATTCTAGAACCAGATACCTGGGTAGTCGAAATCGAGTATCTGGAACCAGGTATTCAACTATTCGGTTCTAGAACCATTTTCGAGTATCGGGAACCGGGTATTCGAGTACTCGGTTCTAAGGCCGAATACGGATACCCGTTTTCGAACAATAGCATTAATATGCATACATATACCGTGTGGAAATCGACGATTCGATCAGATACTTGCAATATTTATATGGGTAGTTCATCCGTCGCACTCGAAAGAACAAAAAAAAACAACGTTAGCATTAATAAACTACGATTTCCAATTTCAATGAACAAGCAACTGTATTCACTTGAAATAAATAACTTTATAAATACAAAAATTAATGATGATCTTTAAAATTTAAGAGAAACTCTAATTCAATGAATCATTAGTTTCAACAATCCTTCTTTTCAGTGATTCTCTCACATTTAGTTAAGAAAAATGCCGCGTGATGCAGTCTCGCAGTACAGGATTCAACTATAGCGTTCGGGTCGTTTCCGACAGACCGGTATATTATACGTATGTGTATTGTAATGTTACAAACGAGGAGAAAAATGGCTTTATCGAAATTAACTAATTTATTGTACAGTCTGTAGATCCGGGAGTGTCTCCTCTTTTGGCAGTTTAAATACGAATTAATCCCGACTATATAGTTTTGTTCCAACGCCCTAAGAAAACCGTAAATTTACCGTCCTAGTTGTTTGGTTTTATGTTGGTAACAATCCAATAAGAAAAAAAAGAAAAACAATAAATATACGCAAAAAAATAATGTCCATATATGTAACCGTTTAGCATTTCTTTCACTTGGAATAATTTTATTTTAAAGGTAAATTAAACGTACACATATGTGCCAATGTCCCTGAAGAGGTTAAAATTAGTCCAATGAACACCTTTATTGACTTAATAAAAGAATTAATGGACAGTTACTTTGGTGAGTACAATAAATGAATTTATTCGTATAATTTTTGTACTAGACAGTGAATTAACTCGTTTCTGAGGGTTTTAAAAGAATTAATTTGAAAAGAGAAAACTAATCTTAATTTGTGACATTTCTGTATAAACGCTATGTTTATATTTTACATACACGAACATTGCGTATTTTGAAATTGCCAAACTTGACTCTCACTTCGTAAATAACTGAAATTAATCACTAGACACTTGTAAGAGAACACTTAGACAAATACGTGTAGATACAACGACTATTTGACCCAAACTTATAAATTATAACCTTCTCTTGACTCCTTTGTCAATTAGAATATGCCTCTCGAACTTCAATTTGATATTAAATTTCAATCAACGTTCCCTATTCTAAACATAGATTATACCTCTCCGATATGTGACACTACGAGCAACCTTCGAATATTGAGTTTGATCAACGGACATGACCAGAAATATTTAATTGGCGATATTAGAACAGAGGTACGACTGAATTTATTCCTTAAAATATTGTAGAAGCATTATTCAAAAAATTGGAAATTTTAGGAGATGGAGAAAATGAACATAATATTAGCTCCTAACACCCCAATACCTAGATAGTGGGCAATAAAAGAAGTGGAGACGCCGAAAAAGAACACGGAAGTAGTTTAGTGTTGAACGGGTGGACATAGGTAATTGGCTAAACGCACTATACGTGTCGTTAATGACTATTTTCGACGTTGTAAACTGTAACATTACACCATGCACCATGTATATTAATGCTAGAGCTGTCGAAAACAGCGCACTACCCAGCCGCGATTCTGGCACCCGATACCCGGGTACTCTAAATGGGGTACCCGGAGCCGCATACACGAAGTCAGGTAGAACCGATGCTAAAATTTTCGAGTAACTGGGTACCACCCGGTTTCGAGCAAGCGCCCTAATATATAGGAATATGAAATCAACTGAGGGTGCAGGTCTAAAATTTATAACACTGAAAAGCACACCTATCACATTAATATAACTTCATTACTGAATTTTGCTTCTCTACGTCTTAGGAAATTTGCAAATATAAGAAAGCGTTAACGCAGATTGAAGTGCAAAATTTGGAATTTCACAAAACATTAGGTTGTAAGCAGAATGGGTTCATGAACTTAATAATAATAATAATAACCAATGTCAATTCAACATCAGTAACAAGAGTTAAACGCTGCAATTCAAAGTTCAAAAATAATGTTTAGAAGAAACAAGAAAAAAATTATTTATTATTTATATATTTAAACTTTAAAAAATGTTGAATTTCTAACCATTTTGCCAATACTTTGACCTTCTTTAAGCATACGTTTTTTAGTAAAGATCCGCTTCACAAGATTACCACATACAGTGACGTTCTTCATACTTTAGGATTACCATTTATGCGAACTTCTCGAATTTGACAACCTAATCAGAAAGATCGAACAAAAATCGAGAGTCTCAAGTTTTACAGCACTTAATACAATTTACATTAGATGCAACTAATCACTGGACAGTGAAACCATAAATAGGTCGCCTGCGTAAAAATTACACAGGCGATACTAAAATTATAACTAAAAACTACATGTACACTAAAATTTCCTTTTTTTAGTTTTTTTAGTTTATATTCCCAAAATTATGTTTCTTTTAACGATGATACCATTTTGCATAAACATAGGTACGTTCTATTTTTATCCTTATGGCATTTTCTAAAAACATTTCACAGCTTCACAAATTAGATCCGGAATCGTCCATCCAATTTACTATTATTGATTTTATGTGTTACTTTATTGACACTTGTTGTAATTATCCCGTTTTTTGACTATTTACTTTCCCATTCTGTAACTTCTTCAACATTTACATGCGTTTTTATTGAATTTATTCAATTTATCCTACACATTTGAATAATGTATTCCAAAATATTTGTATTCCAAAATATTTTGATATTCGCTTTCCTCATTCCATACCACACAATAATTTATAATTACCTATTTAATTATACTTACTTGCAGTTATTTTATTTTATAATTCCGCAATTATTAGAATGAATGTCTCAGAACCTGTTTTCGTATCATTAGCGAACAACAATATGTGTTCTCGATTCTTAAGTTAACAGGATATTGACACATTATACACCTACATCGGCTTACAATTATATAATGTGTAAATGTTGAGGTATAGTGTCCTACACGGTTAGCAATTTTTTTAAAACGTTAATCTGAGATGAAACTTAAGCTGCTGAACAATTAAATATAATATCTTTCGTCTAAATAATTACAATTGTTTCCATTATTTGTTTCTATGTTGAATAACTGATACTCTCAAATCTCAATCTATAAATATTTGTAGACAAAACACCTATAGAGAAAATTATTAAAACAGTATCATTCAATATCATCATTATTTTTATATTTAAAGTGTACCGACGATCACTTCCTAGTATCTAAAATAAGTAATATATTTTAATGTGGGTAATCTTTAAATCATTGCAATACAACTTTAGTTGATGACCGTGAACCTTCGCGATGGTTCCACAAACCGGTCAAAATTTTAATTCAACGGAAAACTCTTCTACCGAGAAAATAAACTGTTTATACAATGGTATATTTCGTGCTCAATCAATATATACACGGACATTGTTTTCATTAGATAATTCGAAATTTCATAGGGGAACCCCTAAACTTTTCCGAAAAAAAAATATCGGTTACGCCAATAACTTACCTAAATTAATCCGAACTTTGTGAATATTATCTCAATATCAAGCACTATTACACTCACTAAGAAAAAAACACAACTTTATTGACCTAGTGTAGACGCTAGTACAGGTGAACCGCATGCATCGCTCTTGACTGTAGCTGTTACCTGATCGGAATTAACTATACCACTGACTTACTAACTGCACACAGTCAAGTGTTCATGTTACGGCAGGTGAACTAACAGACTCTATGAATATTAACAGACTTTAAATCACGACTTATCAGATACATTTCTCGAACGAATCAACAAATGCGACACAATTTGTTTTCAACAAATTATAAGAGAAAAATAACAATTTCCTTTTACGTCATAGGTAACTAATTACAGAATAAAACAATTATGGAGATTATAAAACTTTAAAAATTAAAATAGAATTCAGATTGAATTTATATTTCCAAATAAACATTTTAATACATAAATTGCCTCTGTAGCATAGCTAATTACGAAAGTAATGAATTACATAAAAAAATACAAATAATATACTAATATTAATTAGTCTTGCTATCATAAATTTCTAGTTTCTTATCAGGAAAATGAATACCACTGCCATCTTCCGCTAAAATTTCACATTACCATGCTTTCTCAATATAGATATCCTCGATTATACTACAGAAATCTATATAGAAATATGTTCTTTTTTTATTAATTTGAATTGAAATATATAAAAAAAAAACTAAGTAACATATCATTGTCCTGTATTACAATACCATCCACAATCAACAATTTTCAGTTAAAGTATAAATAACGCCAAATTTGAGCTGTCACTATGTAGCAGCGTTCTACTTCATCTACAGCGGCTTCAAGGAAATGCTATGCTGGTCTAGAAAACTATTACTATTTTCACTTATATTCACTTTAAGCTCCATCTAGTAGAACAAAAATCAATAAAGAAATAGGAAAAGGATTTGAAATTTCAAATGCTTTTATAGCTTTTACTGCTACTCCACAAACAAATTAAAACCGCATATTATGTAAGTTATACGTTTATACGTTTTTATTTCTTAATTTAACAAGTAAAATGATGACCCACAATTTAGGACAAATAATGTGGAGCGAAATTGCGTATTTATTATAAAATAACATAAGTATATTGTTTCCTCAGCAGAGAATCCCCGAACGGATATTTTGATAATAATCTGTCGTTACATTTTTCTTAAATTGATAATTTTCATGCATTCCATGACTACGTTTACGTTAAAACAAAGCGACGTGCCCTTGGAAATGCCCTGAAATTTTTAATTTGCACAATACAAAAACATTTTGTAAGAAATAAATTCTTTTTGTTTGTTAAATTTAACTTCATAATATATTTTTCGTAATATTTTAATAATTGAAACAGCTTACAACGTTAGGTACACACTATCTTCACAAATTCGGCAATCAATTGCCAGACGTCTGCCGAGTTTTATTATTTGTGTATTTCTAGTCCCGCCATCGACCTGACACATGGTCCTTGACCCTTCTTTTGTTTAAAATTTTACATCCCACGCTGATTTTAGCAAATTTTAAATAAAGAAAGAGTCTGTATTGTGTAATATACATTCCTGTAAATATATTCAGTCTAATTTATTTTTCATTATCATTATATAGCTGCACAGGTTATTCCACAAGTAATTCGCATGAATAAACATGCATAAATGTAATAGATTATATTCATTAAATAACTTGCAAACAGCAAAATATAATTTCCTAGAATATGTTAATATGAAATACATATTCAATATATGTTCCTCTGCAATAATACGTATTATTTTTCCGTATTGAATGAGTGGGTACGATATGCGTATTTTTTATAGTAATATTCGTTTCGCGCAAATCTCTAACGGCGACAGTGACGTGTACAAAAGATTCTGCGCATTTCACGGACGAATTTCTAGTACACTCTCTGATTGGCAGTGGCCATAGTGCCTGGCTGCCATGTTTTATTAATTGCGGGGTGTGTTTGAGAAATTAAGAACTGCAACACCTACCCCACAAAAAGGTAAATAGCGATTTTTATCTGTGCTTGTGTATTTAGTTGTGATATAACTTAAACGATCTAATATAATAGTGAATCTCGCGAAAGAAGTGGTGTCTATTGTGCAATGCAATGGCGTAGTAGAATTTTGGGTATTGTTGATACGAATTTGCAAGAAAACTTGGTACGTTATTAGTTTTAAATAACAACAGCTCTACGTATAAAATCGAACAATTTCACGTAAAATAATCATATATCAGTTCGCGAATTTCTATTTATAAATGTATTAGAAAACAAAACGCTTGTCATTTCCACTAATAGTGTTGACAGCCTAAGATTCCCACCAAAATTGCACCCGCTCTTTTTGGTTAGAAATTTGCTCTAATTTTTAGTAAATCACCGAGTTCTACTGTTGATGTTTAAGTACTTAAATTTGATAAATTACTTATCAAAAAATATTATCAGAACATTACATTTTTATGACGTCAGGTTTATGCTTAGTTGTCACGTGTTATATCTAGTCATGCTCACTTAAAATCCTACGCCCTACGATACCAAACTTTATCGGTTTGTTAAAATGCTTCTGTTTGTTATTTACAATGCTATTTTCCATTCCATACATATTACCTTGTCGCAAGGTCATTGCCATGGACGTATATCCCTTTGATCTAAAAAGTGGCGGGAAATCATAATACATAGTTGGAGTAGGTTTTATATTAAAACGGGGGGGTTCTTCAAGGTCGTAAACTCAAATTCCAAATATCTATTTTAAAATATTCCTATAATTAAAAACTTCCGTTGTAGAATGCCCTTATTCTTATTTTAAATATTTGCACTCATCTAAAACAAAAAAGATGGTATATTTAATTTTTGTGTAAATTATGTTTTGAAAGGAACAAAATAGACCTAAATGGATTTTAGATAATGTATACTCTCCTAATTATCATGTTTATTTGTACTGGAAGTTGGAAATTGAAAATCAAATATATTTAAAGGAATGATAAACCTTTCTTAATGTCTATAATATTTATGTATTTATAGTACAATAGGACTACAATGGAATCTAATTATGCTGAAATTATCTCTATATTTGCAAGCAGCCATTGCATTTGCATTAGTCATCATTGTTTAGAATGATGGAGTACTGATAAGAGGTGTTTATTGAATTCACTTACTTGTAGGTCTACAATGGGGGTCTACAAAATTTCGACGAAGTATAGTGCATTCTAAGATTCTTTTTTAATATTTATTTTTATTTTGAAACATTTTACAAGCATGCAGTCAACTACTTGTTGTATCGTATCATAACAATGAAAAAAGATAATTGGAACGTAGTTGGTTGCAAGTTACACACTATACACTTCGTAAACAAACAAGTCAAGACCTCGCATCAGAAAAGGAAATCCTTTATGGCACTTCGTCATTTTCACAACCTGAACTAAGGTAAGCATCCTCGATTTCAATCTTACGATTTATTTACTTAAGTTTGATATTTGCAGAATATTATGAAGTATCCACAACTTGTTTCCATGCCCTCGGCAGTTTCTGATTGGCTTGAAGAGCAGCTTGAAGCACGTGGTATTGATGCTGTAGTCTATACAAGATATGTTCTCAGTTTACTGTACAGGGATCCTATAGATGTCATTTGTCCTGATCAAGATCTGCATTTCACTCAACCTGACAAGGTATTTCTCTTGTTTCTATTCCTTTTAAGATTTTTATTACCTCTAATAGTATTCTTTGTTTCTGTTAGAAAGTCTAAATTTTGCACTTACAAGTGAGGCAATTACAGAATGTTTGCAAGCAGAACTATGGGGATCCCCTGTATGTAATACAATCATTATTAGGGATGCACATGCATGAAGTCTATGAAACTTGTAAGTGCAAAAGCTTAAAATGTAACCACAATTCTGTTTATTAACTCTTGGTCTTATATTATATTTATAATCTAATATGTAGGACTACGCTTGATGTTGTGATATCATAAATATAATTATGTGGGAATCCCCGAAATTCGTAGGGCAATTTTTTTATGCACCACATGTAAATTTGCTATTTTATATGAAATCGAATAAATGCTACTCAAAACATTTTCCATAAATAATGCCGTGCATAAGATTAGTTGTTACTGATATGATAAGCATGCTAGTTTTTCAACACGAATTAGGTTTCTACTATTAAAGTGGAATTTAAAGATTAAATTCTTGGAATAAATATATTTTTTTTCCTGTAAAGCAATCTATTTATATTTGAATACAAGTGTCTAATAAACAGTTGAACCATTGACTTCAAGTTGGCTAGTTTTTTACAGTATGCGTGGTCAATAGTAAAGGAATTTACCAAGCGCTAATTGTTGGTTAAATATAAAATATACGTAAGTGTAATATATTGCTTTTTTCTACAGGAAGTTTAAAAAAATTTACTACCGAAATAATCCAGGGATTCCCACAATGCTGTGCTATCTCGGGAATTCTCCTATATAGATATAACTTAATTTCCTTATTGAACACATGTTCTAAACCCTTTCTCTCTTATTAATTTATCATTATCAAGTATTATATATGTATGTGACATCATGAGTTTCAATAAATAAAATGTGCAAGTTCACCCTTGCTATTTATTATTATGTGCAGTTGTGTATGTAGTTTTTCAATATAAATTGCATGTAGGAAGTGAGACGTTCTGGTGGAGGCCGTAAGCGTCTTCGTCGCTCATCTGGGTGGTGGGGACATGATTTGGCTGATGCCGATAGGCTGAAACGTTCAGCTGCAGTGGAATGCCTCATGTCTGCATCTGACCAGGTATATTTTAACAACTCTTTTTCTCACTAATACTAAACTTGTTACATATCCAAATACCTTATTTTTATGCACATTGTTTATACATATGTATTGAACATACATTACATTTTATCTAAACTATATATGCTGAGCTGTTTTATTTTGGTGTATTAGGATATGTAAATGCCATGTTGTAGTTTTTGTTGATCAAATTGCTTGATTTTTTTTAACAGAAGTTATTAACATCTTTCACTTTAAGATTTTAACACTTGTATCTCGATTATATTCCTTCATTTCTTTTTACAATTCATTTCACTTTTATGTTATCTGTACCTCTGTTTTGTTTCGTTTCACATCCCTTGTTAAATGTATAACATGCAAACTAGAAACTATTTTACATGTTTTATGACTTCCCAAATTATGAAATATTTTACACCAATAATTACTAGTTAAATTAAATAAAATATATGACATTCATCTAAACATCACCAATAGACTGTTAGGAATGGTGGAATATTGTAGAATCTTTTTTCTCAGTATTTCCTTCTCCAGGGTGGTCTGAGGCAAATCGATCTAAGTAAATACAAGTGAAATATTGATACTTTAGTTCAATTCTAGTAAAGAAAAGAAATTATCAACACTTTCGAATAAATAGTTTACTTGATATTTGTGAATCAGCAATATGATGAATATTAACAAAGGATTATTTTCAAACTTGAATGTTGCAGCCACTAAGAATAGAAACAGGCTAGTCAGTAAGCATTTAGAAACGCTGATATTTGTCAAATATTTAATTTTTACTAAAGTCATTTCAAGTTGCCGTTTAGAGAAAAATAACTTGTCCATTGCTAATTCATTGCGTTAACTATTTATCCAGAGCACAAGTTATTTTTTTGTCTTTGGGTTTTGCAACTTGCTTGTTAACAATTAAGTTATCCAACTTGATTAACATATTGTGAATATTCGTAGTCGGGGCAACATAAATATCGATGCACGTCATTGATAGTAAATGCCTTCGTGCCGTAACAACAGGGCAGTATGATATGTGATTGAATATAAATTTTAGTATATTACCAAACGCAAATGTTTTTTTATAATAGATGTTTATTAAAATGGTAATCCTAGTACGTTAGTCATGAAAGAAATGAGAAAGATATATCAAGCATAGTATAAAGTAAAATTTATTTGTTTTTTACGTGTTGTATCAAGACAACTAAATGTTACAAAAAAAATACAAACTTTTTGTATCTATTAATTATGTAAAGGATGCTGTAGTAAATTCTTGTAACAAATAAATTGACAACGATTTCAAAGGCAATTTTAGAACATGTTTGGTTTTTATTATAAAGACATTGATAAACATTTTTATTTTGTTTATTATACTTTATTCACTGTTATCACAGTCACTCCAGTCAGTTTCTCCAAGGTATATCATTATTGGGCTGACATCTTTATCAAGTTCCACCTCCCTGTCACGCCACTTTTTCAGTGTGACGAGCTGTACTTTCCTATGTTGTCTTTGTGATGGTGCTTAAGGCTTCTTCCCACATTTGTCAGCACTATGCCCATCTCGACCAATGTACTTATTATAGTACGTTTCTTTACCATATCGGCTTCGAAGGAAATCTTTTTACTTCTCAGCCAGTTCTGAATGTCTTCCTTTTTCCAACTTGCATTAGGACATTGAACTTCTAATTTATTATGATAGCTTGCGTTATCCACAACTATCATAGTTGATCACCAATAAAAATTTCCATGATTGATTTCTCGTTGATAAGGGCTGGTTTTAATAAAATGAGTAATATGGCAAACAAAATGGGCGTTGAATAAACAATAACCTAAACGAACGGCGCAAATGTCAGATAATGACAATGGAGTACTTCAATATCGATAGTTGTAAGAAAGTGGAAATGCGTTAATTGATAATAGGCGCTTTAAAATAATTAATTAAATATGATAAGCGATAATAGCAATAAATTGAAATAATCTACCACTATATATTAAACTATTGATTATAATTCAATTGACATGTATTTAAAAAATTACAATTTCGTATTTTACAGTTTGTGTGACTTCATAAATATAGCATATATGACGTGCATCGATATTTAGGCCGCCCCGACTTTAGTAGTTCTGCGTATGTAACGCGCTTAAATGATAAACAACACTATTTAGTTCTAAATTAAGTAAATTATTAAGAAATAGCATTTGTAGTTAAAGCGATCCAGATAATGATTGGATTTGTTTATTTTTCAGAAATGCGGTATTGAATCATTGGTAGATGAACTTTGCGAAAAACTGAAGGAGATCAATAGTAATCAAAGCACTAACGGCAAGGAATTGTTACCGGAGAAGAAACGTGCCGTGTCCCCTCAAGACCCAGCAAAACGCTATTACGCTGCTTTTCCGCCATTGTCTAGAAATTCATCCGTTAATTCCCCTAATTTGATTAATTTGATACCTAAGTGGTTTGGATCCCCAAAGAAAAGAACCCCTAGGAAGCAAAACCGTTCGTCTAGCTACGAAGAGAAGCTGCATTGTAAAGTCGAATTAGACAATATGAAATCAAGGAGCGTCGGTAAGCAACGTTACAATTATTTCTCTCGTAACAAGAAGGAGTTCGGGTATTGTCGAAATGTTAACAAATCTATGGATAAGGCGGAAAGCGCGAATAACTGGGATCAGCTATATCTATTCAACAATAACACGAAGAACAAATGTTCTAATACTAGCTGGTCCCAACCGAAAGACATCATTAACTCCGTTAATGATAAAAACAAGGAGACAACCGAAAATCTTGATTCCTGGAAGACGTTAGACGACAGCCTAAATATGTACGATGATCTGCCTGTGGATATACGAGAACTACTAAACTCTCCTAGTCCGCAGGAAGACGACACTGTGGAAATGATGAATTTGGCTAACATGAGGGATACCGGTAACAAAACATTCATACAATGTGGCACTAATATTATTAGCTCAATTTGGTCGAACGATGCGGCAATGGACGATGCAAATAGGATTTATGAAAACTCTTTTAACACGGCCCTTGATGAAAATTCGTCTGAATCGTTTCTTGATTTGAAGTTCAGTTCTATTTCGATCGACAGCAAAAACAAGTGGCCTACATGTGATATAATAGCCGAGAACGAAACTAATTCATACTTTGAAAACTTTAACAACTCATTGCTTGATAGTAACTTTTCGTCTTGGAATATTGGTTCGAATGAGAAATTTCAAAAATGGTCCGATGCTGAAAACGAAGTGCAAACTAACGATATCATGCGCAGCCTTTCGATTTTAAACCACAGCAAAGAAAGCTCGTTTACTGAAGTGATCCCTCGACCTGGCAAAGCTGGCTTAAATATTTTCGGCACGAACAACGTTGTTAAATTAATGCAAGAAGCGGCTCTTAAGAAACTGGAATCGGAAAAGGATGAAGATCTACTACATTCTATTCATAGCCACTTCAAGCCGATAAACGAAAAAACTGAAACGCGTAGTAACGGTCAATATGCAGACGGAACCACTTTTATAATTCCAAGTAACGTCGATAATATTAACTACAAGCGTAGCGACAGCGGATTTCTGTACCTGGAAACTGAGCAAGGCATGAATAGGAAATATATGGATTTTAGACGATCGGGAGAAAGCGACTTTTCGCTGAAATTCAATATATGTCAGAACGATAAAGCTTCTCAAACTGATGGCGACCTTTTGGAAGTATCAGATTGCGACAAGGAACGAGAATCATTCTATTTTCCCGGCGATCAAGAATTATTAATCGATGATTCGGAGGAATGCGAATGTGCCGATAAAACTGCGGAAACTTTAGAAATTTACGCCGAGGATAACGTTTTGACGGAGATTTTCGGCAAATGCGAAAACAAGTGCGACCTATGCAATAACAACTCGTCTTGGGAATCATATTGGTTCAGATCGAAGGATTTAGATAAAAAACTAGACAGGCAATCCATACGCGATATATGGAACGGTGGAGAAGTCTGCACTGCTTGCATGAATCTGAACAATACGCATAGTTCACTTTCCGTATTGCAGTCGAAGCTAAGAGAAGATATCAGCCAAGACGGTGAACAGCTTCTCTCGGATCTAAGTTCTATCCAAAAGACGTACATGGAGGAATTGCCGGTCGCAGAAGTATCTTGCAATATCTCGGAACTGCTGGGAATAAAAGAGAGAAAAAGGAGGCACTCCTCAATCAATTACGAGGGTGCCATATCGGTACAAGAGGATTGTTTCAGTTTTGCGACGCGTCTTGAAGAGGATTGTCTAATGAACATAGCCACTATTCCCACATTGCGCTCGGTAACCCTTTGAAAGGGTAAGCTTGAATTTAGTTAGGTTTGATATAAACTGTATGTAAACACATTCTAACACACACAGTGTCTGCTCCGATATACGTTTAATTTAAAGACGTATAAGTAATTTGTCTTAAGCAAACTGCCGTATTAATTTCAGTGCAGAAACGAGGTCCCAGACCTCCCCTTAGTTTATTCGCATTCATTGTGTGTGTCAGTAACGATAATTTATTATTTTAAGAGGGCGGCGATATTGCGAAATCATCCCTAAAACCAAAAGAACCTCTGTAGATAAATTTTATGTTTATCGATGAATTTTACAATATTGCCATAGTAACGCATACGAAACTAGTATGTACGAGAGAGGAGAGCGAAACATACCTCCCATCTTAGTAAATATTTTATTGTTTTATTGTTACGTTTTTCAATCAATTTAGTTGATCGTCAAAATTTCCTCGTTTACAAAATTCGACTATTGTATATATTTTATCAGTTCTTATATTTTCTTTGCATTCATTTTATTTTCTGTTAAAATTATTTACATTTGTCCAAAAAGTGATCGGCATCATTTTTTGAAGATTGTAACATCATTGACGAAATATATAAAACATACGGATTATTTCCTTTTGCACGATATATCATTTTAAATAAGCATTTTGCGAGTGAATTTCAAATCATTTGCAATATCGAACTATGAGATAAATGCAAATAATTTTGACCTTTAAATATACTACAAAGGCTGAAACGATCTTACACCGACGTAGAAGTCATAATAAACAACTTATTGAATGGTATAATGATAGTAATAATAATAATAATAATAATACAATCTTCACACTTTATATAATATTTAAGGGTCAACTGTTTCATGTCAGAAAGAAGTAAAGGTTGCAGTCCTATGTTTGAAATATCTATTTTTATATAGCGTATACAGTTACATATTAGTAATTTATCATATTAACTGTATCTGTATCTAAAATTATATGTGCATTAATCTACTACAATACATACATATTATATATTTATACATATATAATATATATTTTTGTTCGTAATTTTTGTATACCTACATATCACCGACCAATAACCTTGTGTCGTATTATTACTGAATATCTGAATAATTGCGGTTCGGTGACATTTTGTAAATATTTCCGTAGTGTAATTCTTTTGTTTTATTTATTTAAATTTTTTCTATTGAAGATCTGTTTTCGATATCTAAAATGTCTTTTTTATATACTTTTACTAGAAAGTACATATATATAATATAAACAAAATTATGTTCATGTTAGTGTAGTGAAAATTGTACAAGAGAATGATTAGCAGGCAAGTTTCTGACAAAAACGACTATAGTTCTACTCTAGTAACAACAATAGTAGCTGTAGAGGCAATATCGTTAACTAAAGTTTTTTATCAACAACCTATCGTAAAAGATAATGTGAGTTGGAGTAGCTTTTGTCAAATATTTTAATCAATATTAAGTGTAAGTAATTTTCATTGTTTTTGCCAGAAGTGCCTCCACGAAGGAATCGATTATTCAACACTTCTACATAAACGTTAATTGATGTGATAAATGACTGTACCCTATACAATACTTTCACCACACTAGCATGAAAATATAAGGCTGGTTTTTTTAATTTTATTTTTATAGCTGCATCAAATACAACGTAGATTGTAAAGTTTTGTAGAAGTCGTTGATAATGAACCATGTACAGATCTTCAAAAAGCTATGTTTTGTTAGTCTACTTTCAGACACTATTAATAATTACTTAGTAAAAGTATATTTATGTACATTCAAAACAAAACAAAAAAAAAATGAAAAGAAATTTTTTAATAGGGCATTTTAGTATAGCTCTTGTGGTAAAGTAAATGCAGCATCAGAACAACCACCTAGTTGCTAGAGATTGTGTATATTACACAAAAAAGGAAAAAATACATAAAAAATTAAAATAAAATACTGTAAAATATATCAATCTCGATTTAGATGTATTCTCAATATATAAATATATTGGACAAGGTAAAAAGTACTAAATACAGTACTTGTTTATTAAGTTTAGTTTAATATGATTATAGAGTGGTTACGAAAATTATATTTTTAAAAATAATATAATAATTATCATAGTCAGTTGGAGCCAAAGTTTTCTTTCTTTCTTATAAATAACATATAAGTAGCTTTTAGTTACTATTATAAATACAAATCTATCTGAATGCCGCTCTGTAATCAGTATTTATTGTGGAGTATCATATATCCACTATATAACAGACGAAGAAAAAAAGTTAAAAAAATATTAGATTTAGTGTTGTGTTTTCCATTAAATAAATATTAGTTTTAAATTTTGGTAGCTGTTCGTAAAGAAGATTCAGAAAGTCCCAGAGTGATCTGTCGCTGGTAGTTCTACAACGATAGATATATTGTTTTTATTTTCTCATTGTTTTTATTGTTATTGAATTAATGTTTTGTTGTCTGTTTTCAATTTCTGAATCTTATTTATAAACCTAATCATCCCCAATAAGAAAAATGTTACTTGTTTGTATGTAAGCAAGAGTGAATGCTGTGAATATGAGTATATGAAACAAAAAAAAGAAAAGAAATTGCACCCTGGAAGTCCTTTGTATGAAGCAGCGTGATTGGGTAAATGTCATTGAATGAGTGCTAATTATGTGAAGATGTAATTTTATGTTTGTGGTGCTTTATACAATAAAACAAAAATAAAAAAAAATTGTGTAGCTTATAACGGCTAGGCTACATAATTAAATCATTTCAATATTGCAATAATAAATTACAATACCTTAAATGTAAGGAACTTGTTCACTGTGTCTTATATATGTAATTTAGTCTCGTTCAACTTCACTTTTTTGGTGTATACATGTTTTTCATTTTCACCGTTGCTTAATCAAAATTTGTAGGAATTTTGCAGTGAACTGGTTGATCGTATTGTAGCTAAGCAAAAAAGTCCCTTCAGGCTACATAATATATTATAGCGGTTGGCCTTATTTGTTTAAATGTCACTTCTATATTTAAAAGAAATGCCGTAAGATTTTTGCCAATCGCATACGTTTTAATTTCTCCTGTTAGAGTACTCTAACATTTTATTTAGTGCCTAATTAAACATTATTACCTTTGCCTTAACAAGAGTAACCTATCATTGTAATATTCATAAAATAAAAGAGTCATGTACTTCATGTGAATTTTACACAAAAAAAAATTACCTTGCAGTTTGTTGCTTATAATGCATAATATTGAATAAAGTAGGTAATAGAAAAGAATGATACCATTAAAACTAAAAAAAGCAACATTAGAACACAGAAAATAATTTCTGAACGTTTTAGACGCTTGTTTTGGTTTATTTCTTTTTGTTATTTCGATACATGTTACGAAATTGTAAGACGAATTATCTTTGAAGGTGTGACGTACTTGTTTTCCCTATAATCAGGATTTCGATAAATTAAACAATCAAATGAATATTAAAAACAATCTGCTGCAATATTTATTACTATCGATGTTTTATGTTTTGTTACCCGTTTGCCATTTAAATCTTTAAAATCAAATAAAACAAGTACTCGATGATATTGTGTTTTATTTTCTACTTCCTCATTCTGAATTTGTAATACTCTGGGTATCTTCCAAGCGTATTTTATAAGAAAAATTAACTCTAGACGTTATCGTATGTTCAGACAACAAATTTTAAAGTAATGCTTGATTGTAATTATAGGTGATTTCCATTTTTTAAGGTTTCGGGCAGTTAAATAGTCATTTAGTAGAAATAAGAATATGATTTTATGTCTACTTAAAATTTTACATATCAACGCAAAATCTCTATACCGTTTTATATAAACGAAGATTCAAGGCGATGCAATTTTTTGGGCTGCTTATAAGAAATCTTCGTCTTAATTGTAACAACGGCAGGTGCGTTGTAGCTGCGGATCTGCAAAACGGACAACGCTTCGATTTCTTGCTATATTTTTTTTGTCAAACAATGTACACGAGAAAATCGGAACCTTGCACTTGACCTTTTTATGCATAATTCTGGGCAGAAATATGCGAGTGTAACACATACATACTTAATTACACGGGCCACAATAGCTTTGTTCGCTCGGCCTACGCTAACTACTCCGAGTAACCAATGTAAAAATATACGTTCGTTGGGCCTGCGTGCAGCTGTACGCAACCATACACCTACTTGTACTAACCACTCCAGTGACATCATTTCACACTACACCGAGTAAAAAGTGCAGCCCGAGCGGACAAACCTAATGTGTCAACACCGAGTGGTGACACTTGGTCGCGGAGTAATTGCATCCTATTTGAATTGAACCCGTGCTTTCGGGTAATATACTCACATGTGGAAGCCAATCGCGCGTGGCTGTGTTAAGTGAACACGGATCATCGCTACCGAATTAAATTAGATAAGTGTGACGCTTGAAAATCGCCGTCTAAAGCCTGTTTTACACGCCGCGATTTATTAGTCAATTAATTGAACAAGTTGATCGATTTTATCGTACCGTGTAAAATAGCAAAAATCGGTCCGATGTCTTGAACAATTTATCGTACGATTAATTGAATTGAGAACATGCTCTATTTTTGCCACGATTTTCCGATGATTTCTCACTAACTTTACTGTTTTAATACCAACCCAAAAATACCTACGAATTTTATTTTATTTTTTTAAAGAAGTTAAATTTCGAAAATTTATGAGGATTGATGTAATGAATAATTTGAATTTTAAGTAACCGAAACTGAAGTAATCAAACCTATAGCTATGCCTATACTAAAACATTGAACAAAAGCAGATTGCCAGTCTATTTTTATATGCAGATGAAAAATTCCTATTTAATAATTCCCCTGTTCAACTATTGACGAAACTAAACGAGTATTCACGATCGTTAAAAACTTGTCCAATTTATTGTTGAATGTAAAACGGCATATTTCTACCGATTTCTTGATCAAGAACTTGTTCAATTAATTGGCCAATAAATCGCGGCGTGTAAAACAAGCTTAAAACATATGGGACACCAAGTGGTGACCTCCGTGTGTTTTACAACTAAACAAAGAAGAAAACACTCCATAAGTTCCATCACATGGAAGGCACATTGAGGCACCGCAATATTCTTTTCTCTGAATGCAAGCGAATATGATTTTTTAATTAATTGACTTCTATCATGGGATGTGTTGGTGATAACTAAAATTATCATTTATTTATTCTTTGAGCAATTAAGCATTAAGAAGGGTCTTTAAATTCTTCTTTAAAACAATAGCAATTCAAAGCAATAACATTTATCTTCGTTTGATGTGGAATTTTCCATGTCCATCTTATACAAATATATTAAACGTTTGGAACAATCCCTGTAGGCAGCTACAACTCTTGTAATGGTACACAAATATTTTTCTCGATTCAGAATCTGGCAATAATAGCAATGCTGTGATTTTGCTTATCTTAATTCAAAAAACATGTATTATTTTAGTATTCTACAAAAAGAAAACAGTCCCTTGTGATTTATTTTCTGAGTGTTATCAATATTTACTGCTTATTTTATGTTGGCCACAGTTGTTGTCATGCGTTGATGTCATGTTACAGTCGTAATTGGAAAATTACGATGTCAAAATTACACATTGAGCTTTGCGTGTAATGCACAGAAATTAGTATTTTATATATGGCTGTAGATATAGATTATCGTGTTTATATAATATTTTTGTAGCACATTTTATTCCAACTTTCTAGTTTCAAAATGCATGTATTCTTGCGGTCTACACATGTTTTAAACGGACCTTATAATATATTAAAATGTAAGTACCTGTTTCTCATTTATATAAATAGAAATATAAGCAAAAGTACGATGAAGAAAATTCGAAAACATATTACTTGTTGTTATGCTTTCCTATATAATGTGTTGCATGATATTTATTATCTTAACATAATCAATGTGGAATTATTATAAAATTAACCTTTGTCATCCTGGGATCAGAAACATGCATTAAATACCAGGTGAGGTACAAGTGCACCCCAAAGAATAAAACTCGGGATAAATAATCTTTATTCAAAAACTTGCAAATGATGATACGAAAAAATAAAAAATTGTCTTTTTAATACTAAAGATCTTTTAAAGATCTATTTTTTTATATAAACAATTGTATTTTGTAATATTATATTAGGAGGATAGCTCAAGTGAAATTGAATAAAAAAAAATATTTTAAAAAATACCCTACAAAAATTTATGTTGGGTATAATTGCACATATCTCGCCTAGGTTCATGAAGGTTAAGAAAATGTTAGGTTTCCATACTATTTCTTCTTTAAAGAAGTAATATAGATGTTTTTATTATTTTTATAGGTTGTCGACCATGTCACCCTTCAGTTCAATGTGTATGTAGAAATGGATTTCGAATCAATCACGACTTTCAGATATCGCAGCGATATTTATCCCACTATGTGTTAGACAATAATAATTTTCTTTCAAAAGAGCCCCGAATATTATGGTTTGAAAATACTGGACGTGGCAATGTTATTTTGTTGTCTAATCGGCATTTTACTTTATCTGGAGTTAGTTTTGATAAAGAACCATTAAAACCATCGTCAAAAATTGAAGAAACGGTACAAGAATTAAAAAAGAAGAAAGAAGAGTTACCTGCTGAAACTCCTAAACCGGTTGTAAAAAAGTCTTTGAAGCAAAGGATTGTTGATGAGTTGGTCCATTATTACCATGGCTTTCGTTTATTATTCATCGACATGAAGATTTCCAGTGTTTTATTGTGGAGGGTACTGAATGGTAAAACCTTATCAAGGAGAGAGTATAGATTATTGACAAGAACAGTGGGCGATATGTTTAGATTGGTACCATTTTCTGTCTTTATTATTGTCCCATTTATGGAATTTTTACTGCCAGTATTTATTAAATTGTTTCCCGGAATGCTACCATCTACCTTTCAAACTGCAACAGAAAAGGAAGACAAATTGAAACAAAGTTTAAAGGTAAAATTAGAAATGGCAAAATTCTTACAACAAACATTAGAAGAAATGTCCGCACAACATAAAGATAGAAATTCACAACTTGCAAAAGAGTTCACACTTTGGTTCCAGAAAGTTCGCACCTCAGGCGAAGAGGTTTCAAATGAAGAAATCTTAAAGTTTTCTAAATTATTTCATGATGAAATAACTTTAGATTCATTGTCTAGAAGTCAATTGGTAGCACTTTGCCGTGTATTAGAAGTTCAAACGTTAGGTACAAATAATATGCTGAAATTTCAATTAAGAATGAAATTAAGAAGTTTAGCTGCTGACGATAAAATGATCCAAAAAGAAGGTGTGAATTCTCTAACACTTTCTGAGGTACAACAGGCATGTAGGGCGCGTGGAATGAGAGCGTTTGGTGTATCAGAAACAAGGCTAAGATCTCAACTTTCACAATGGCTTGACTTAAGTTTAAATGAAAAAGTGCCACCATCGCTTTTATTACTATCTCGTGCTCTTATGTTGCCAGAAACTATTCCAACTAGCGATAAACTGAAAGCGACTATATCTGTTTTACCTGAAAATATAGTTACGCAGACTAAAGCTGCTATTGGAGAGAAAGAAGGTAAAATTGATAACAAAGTTAAACTGGAAGTTATTAAAGAAGAGGAAAGGAAAGTTATGGAAGAACGTAAAGAACAAAGAGAACTTACGAAACAAATTGAATTGGCTAAAAAGGAGGTTCTTGAAGATAAAGCACCAGTTATATCAGCAGAAGCAACTCCAGTGTTGAAAGATGCTGCTAAAGTAATAACTCCAGTAACTACACCAAAATTAGAAGAAGACAACTTACGTTCCAACGACATACAGGTTCTAGAAGATGCTTTGGACACGATTTCAAGAGAAAAGAAAGTTATGGTTGAGAAAGTTGGAATTGAAGAATTAAAGGAACACATGGCGGAATATCAAGAAGACGTTGACGATTTACACAAGGCCACTGCTGATATGCCTAAACCAGAGATAAGAGAAAGTAAAGCATCCAAGAGACTGTTCAAACGCGTTAATAAGATGATCAACAAGATGGATTCAGTTCTGCATGAACTGGAAGCTAAAGAGAAGCAATTGAAGATTGATTTGGAAGCTGAAGATACTGACAGGAAGAAGGAAGAACTACTTAAAATCGATGATATCATGGCTGCCATCAAAAATATTAAGAAAGTTCCGGATGAATCAAGGCTACTCCAAATTCAAAATGTTTTGAGCAAAATGGATGATGACTGTGATGGTTCAATTAAGGTTGAAGATGTTTTGAAGGTGAGTGACCCTGTTTTATATTTTCCTATAGGAAATTTGAAAAGTATAAAAATAAGCAACTAATGTAGGCGATTGGCATCTTTACAAATTAATTTTTTCGCGTATTTGACGCATAAATAATTGCTAAGAATTCGTAGAGCGCTTTTGTTTGTCTATATAGAATATCACGATACATTGGTGTTATATAATAACGTAATCAGACTTCAATTACACTGATAAATCATTGATTGGTCACTTAAAGGTCGCTAAAAATACACTTGTGGGTCTTATTAAACTGTAATGGAGATAAACTAGTATCTATATTGTAATATTTCATTGTGGGAAAATGAACAGATGTGAAAGAAATAGACAGCACTTAGCTGAATCAAATAGAACACCTATTTGATATGATATGCAGCATAAAATGCAGCAATAATAAACCAAAACATAAATAAAATATTTTATAAAGCGATATAATGAAAAGTAACAGTCATATTAACTGTAAACTTAAATATTGCTATTGTATGCATCCTACTGATAAAAAACAATAGAAATCAGCTGTTCTCTTATCTTAGATAGTAATGATGCCTTTATAATCTTGTGGATCTAATCGGTTTTTTCATTTGTGTCAGCTGTAATTTTATAATTATTATTTTCGCTGTATTTTATTCTGTTTACGTCATATACAACCATCTAAATTTAATACATTTTGAATGATATTCTGATTTGTTATTTGTAATTTATTTAGGCTTTGCTCCTCATCTGTGTTAATCTATAAATTACTATTTAACAGGCAAAACTCGATAAAATATAGAATCTAAGTATTTGAGAATTACACCGACAGCAAATTTGATTACACCACCAAGCGTGTGTCTAAAAAATAGTTTTTACGCTGCTAAGCAATGTATCATTTAGTTCTATAGTTTTATTTACTGTAATTTGTATCTTCCTATTACGGGGTTGTTCACCTTTGTTGTTTACCTTTTTTTTACGTCCCTAGGTACATTAATATAGCAAGTATATAAGAAAACGTCAAATATTTTAGTAAAAAGCTGATTTTGTCGAAATTTTGAACCGATAGTAGAAAAAATAATGTATGCTACGCAAGCTCGTCTCACTCTGCAAACATCCTCGACAGCAAAGCTCCACTTACGTCCATTGTGATATAAATAACTATTTCCTACTACCAGCTACGTAAGTTAGCCATTACTGCCCTGATTGGAAGGGCGCAAGTGCGATTTACAGATTATTTACGTTGGTTGCCCTTGATAGCGGGATGTAATAGAATTTTACGTACCTGGAGACGTAACAATAAACTAATATAGCAATAGGTGTTGATATACAGGTCTTGTAAAGCGAATACGTACAGCAAAAAATGTTGGCGTTACGCCGAGCAAGTAAGGATATACATACTTACGCGCGAGGAGGAGAGAGCGCGACGGCGCGATTGACTTGTGATCTCCAATCGCTGAAAGGGAGCGGGTGACTCACTATTTTTTGCTGTACGCATTCGCTTTACAAGACCTGTATATGTAACAGAAATTGGCAATTTTGCTAATTATGGAAGCATATAAACAAATCTCCAATAATTTTGTAAAACGTTGATTCTTCCGAAATTTTCGGCTGGTAATAGAAAAAATATAAGCTGACACTTCATCCGAGTGTAAGTTCTTTTGCTGTTTCTGATGTATTACGTGAACGCCAATTCAGTTGCGAATGAAATCGGTTTTACTTAATTTTGGTAACAAAATTCTTACAAATCGTCCATATTTTGAAATTGCTTCACAAGAGAACCTCACAAAATGTTAATTCTTGATTTTGATGAAACTTGGTAGAATTATAGAGTAGTCCAAAACAATCGCGTATTTCTATAGCTGCGGATTTTTATGTTGTTTTCGACAATTCTAGACCCTGCTGCACGAACAACGCAGTTCCATAATAGCAGTTAATATTGAATAAAATCCAAATAATCATTTTTAAATATAACTTGTATCGATATTAATTTTGCGTTTCCAGGTATGTTTCAAGAATTGTAAACACCAGGTATTCATTATTTTTAATAATGAGGAAGGGTAGCAGGAAGTTGATTTCTATTGGAGCTACACCTCTTCAACAAAAATGGAGCTGCGTCGTTCTTCCAGCAAGGTCCTCAATTGTTTTTCTCCTATCCTTGTTCGTTATGAATAATAAATGACAACACTTCTATCTTTACAGTGTAAAGATACAAGTTTTGGCCATACTTGTATCTTTACAGTTGTGGCCAAAGAACGTATAGATTATTTTCCAAATGGGTGGTATCTACACATTTGAGTGAAATTATTCTGCTAGTGTTTTCAATTATTCTGCAATCAATTATTACTAGACTGTTTACTTCTAATACCTAAACAACTGCGTTTACAGTCTTCATTAAAAATAATTGTTTCTTTCCAAATAGGGTAAAGCAGTGGTTCTCAAAGTGTGGGTTAAAGAACTGAGGGGGTCGCGAGATGATTTCCAAAATAAAAGAAAACGCCTTACTAAGACATTTATTTCCATCTTTCGAAACGTAAATGAAAACATATAAAAAAATAATGCTTTAACACTTAACTAACCTAAGTTTTATCGTATATTCAGGGATACAAACTTGACTACTCGTGCACCTTGCGGAACATAAACGAAAACATTAACACTTTTATACATAAGAAAATTACAAAGTAAAAGAATCTTAATGCGACGTATGTGCCTGTTGTTGCAATCTCAGCGTGCTGAAAAGAACTGTCTAAAAACGGATTGAGTATTCATCTGCAATTATCGTAACTGTTTTGAATTTCTTTGGGGAAATAGTAGCAGAGCTGTTGCTTCAAGTTGTGCAAACTGATTTGCATATCTGCAAAAACATTGTCAGAATTTATCGCACTATACTTAATCTTCCATGAGTTCTTGAATGCGCTGGAATGAATTAAACTTCTTTTTCCCAATTGAAATCGACCATAAATCAAGTTTTTTTTTATAAATCCGTTAATTTTATCCGTGGCTATTATTATATTAACATCGCAGCCTTGCAAGCTGTTATTTAAAATATTTAAGTGTTCGAAAATATCAGCAAAGGAAGCTAGTCTAAGAAGCCAAAGAGGACTGGAAAATAGGTTCTCATATTCCGATATTTCATCATGCAAGTACATCAAAAGTTCTGATTTTAACTGGAAAATTCTTTTCAAGTCGTTATCCATCTAGCACTCTCTCGAATATGGTGGAAAATTCCGTAAAACGCGAAGAACAAAGAAGAAATTGTGCTACTTGGTGATAGATGGCGCAGGTAGTCGCTAGAAATATTGGTAAACATAAAGTTTAAATCTTTCTTTTTTTATATTGGTTGATCTTTTTAACATTGATTTTCAAATATAATTATATATTCAAATATATGTCAAAACATAAAAACAGAAAGATTTTTATATTTTTAAACTTGGTGCTTTACGACTAGGAGAAAACTGCCGGTAACAGTGGCGTAACTCCTAACAGTCGCCGTTTTATCATGGGGGTCTTGAACAAAATTCTTGCCTTAAGGGGGGCCCTTTGAAAAAAAAGTTTGAGAACCACTGGGGTAAAGCATCCATCCTAAGAGTAAATTAGGTTTTCGATATGCCTTATTTGGAAGGTTTTTGTCAGTAAATCATAAAGGAGACTGCGTGTGATATGTGATTAATAAAATAACGAGTTTAATGATTAGGTGAGAATATTTGCGAAAAAGTACGAACTTTAGAACTATGAACGACTTTAATCTGGATGATAAGTTTCTTTTTTATAATAGATTTAGTCGTTTATTTGGGTTTTAGATATTAGTTTTGTCGTAATCTACTGATGATAAGATAAAACCTAAAAAGTTGATTTACCAACGTACGTCATCTACATAGACACATAAATATTTGTTCGTCGTATGCCAATATGTCATATTAAACATTATTAACGGATATACATGTAACAACAACTAAAACAACTACCATAGTGCACACGTAATAAATAATTTGAATTTGAACATATTCTACAGTTAAAATGTCTTAAAGAACATTAACTCTTACATAAAACTCGATCTCTTACTTGGGGAAATTACCTAGATTACGACGACGATAATTAAATATGATTAACTAAATCATCACGCCATGTAGACTCGTGTGACTTGGATAACAAATTAAGTTGAAATAGAAGCAACACAAGGATTTGATTTATTAAAATTTCATCATGTTTACTATAGATGCTTTGAAAATTCTAATTGATGGTAAACAACAAATTATGCACGAGCATCAAAACATGGATTAGATTAAAAAACTATAAAAAGTTAGATTGCATAGATTTTTGGCCGTTATTGTAATATTGCATAACGACGTTATAAAGTAAGATGAATAGGATAATTCAAGGTCGGAGACTTTCTATTTATATGTAGAAAGGTATTAGCAAAGGCAATAGTTACTTATGAAATTTGTCGAAAGAGAACTTTGCACTTCAGCAACGATGTAATCATACGATACAAACAGAGAAACAAAACGTGTGAGTTGATTTAAAGATAATACGTCCTAATTACTTATTATACATATAAATTAATTCCTGGTTAGAGATCTTAGTTCTATATGATTTGCAACATCGTTATTCTAATACATTTAATAGATGCAGAAATTAATATATTGGATCTAAATGACGTAAGCGAGAATTAATTTAAATCTGATATCATCTGTACACTCGTGGACATATCTACCGTTTCATGCATACATACACCACAGAACATCCAGAAGCGACACTCCAGCTTTGCCGCCAACCGAAATTAAGGTGGACATGTTCAAATGATACGCTCTCCTTACTATGGTTACAGTGTCAAGCCATTCATACGTATTTAATAAGCAGGGATGCGATTTCTGTCCATCGCCGAGATATAAAAGGTTCGTTCCAACACGCTCATAGAACCGTAAATTTACCGTCCGATACCTGCACAGTGCAAACGAAGTGTTCCAATTACATTATGTACCGTAACTGGAACGATAATAATAGCGTTCCAACTTAACTTTGTATCATACAGAAATCGGTAGTTGGAACGAACCTAAAATATGAAAATTTGCTATTCCGAGTGTACGCATAGATAGGTGGGAATACGTACGGGGCTGTTGGTAGGGATTGCGTTCTGCTGTGTTTAGTATAATATACGTATGTATGTAAGTGCGTATATGATGTAGCAAAGCAAACAAATGTACCGAAATGACCAAAGTACCAAAGCGGGCGGTGGCTTCCATTGATACTTGATACGGCGCGGCGACACGTGGCGGCATATTGAATTTAAATTATGAGGTGTTATGAGCCTCTGAAAAACAGTCGAATTTTCCATGACTCCTTTACTTTAGTGAAATATAAAAATATGAATGTTGCCCGGCGCTAGTTTCTCTTAAATCTGTATAACGAAAGTTTATGGATTGTATTTAATTATTTGTGAGACTCGCTTATACACGTTGCGACACAGATCGGCTGCACATACAACATGAAGAAAACAACACAGTTCAACAGCAAGGCATATATCGATTATATTCGCCAGTACGAGTTCGTTCGACAGAGCCACGGCGGATGCGAGAGGAGATACGGCTAGTAACGTTGTCGTAGAGCGGTTTAGAATTTTTATTTATTTTGTACAGTTATGTAGAGTATTTATTTTTCTTTTCTTTTATTTCATCAGAATACTTTTAATTTCGTACTTAGAATTACTTTTTGGTTTCGTATACGCCTCCTAGCAGCAACAACATAAATATGAGAATTCATTTTCAACATAATTTGCGAATACATAATACGTAAGTTCCGTAATCGTTCTCTGTCCCGACGAAGGGAAGGGGGTAAGACGAGTGTAACCGTAGTAGGAGGATGCGGGCGCTGAGTCACAATCGCCACGATTCACATACGTATATAGTATTCCACTGTTGTATATCCTAATCTACCATCTGCACTGAGACCTATACTTCATAACGAGGAGTTACCTGTACCAGCACCTGCAGAAAACATGACTTTGAGTGATGATGAGTCTAGTGATGAGAAAGCACATCAAATAGCAGAAGAAATGAATTTGGTCCCACATTTGAATCAGGATGTTCTTCAAATGAACCACATTTGCTGACTCAAGGAGACCTTAGTGACCTCGTTCGCGATTTAAACCTGTCTAAGAAGCAAGCCGAACTTTTGGGATCCAGATTGAAGGGCTGGAATCTACTTCAGAATGACACAAAAATTTCGTTTTATCGTAGTCGTCATGCCAAATTCAATGATTACTTCTCCCTTGAAGATGACCTGGTGTTCTGCAATGATATTGTCTCGGTTATGAGTGCACTTGGCCATGAATATCACACTGATGAATGGCGTTTGTTCATTGATTCATCCAACGCTAGCTTAAAAGCCGTTTTACTTTACAATGGAAATAAATTGCCCTCAATTCCTCTGGCCCACTCAGGCAACATGAAGGAAACATACGACAACATGAAGATTCTTTTAGAAAAACTTGTAAGAAAAACTTTTATATTCATGTATTTGCAATGTTAATAAAAATAAATAAATACACATGTAGTATCCATAGTACATACCGATTCGGAAAATGTGATATTAGCCATATCGCTATATCAGCGTACATATACCGATTGTGAAAATGTGAAATTAGGCATATCGCTATCCCCTCCTCGCTCTCAAGCGGAGGGGTTAGCGGCAGTCGATGGCTCAAGGTTATCGACGTGATTAGTTACGAGGTAGACTGCCTTATGTGCGGATGATCTTAGTAAGAATGTCTAGAGTATTTACTTTTCTATTCTTTCATTTCATCAGAATCTGTTTTTATTGTCGTCGTTAGAATTTCTTATTAATTTCGTCTAAGCTTCGCAGTAACAGCAAAATATGCGAAACTCTCATTTCCAGGTGACCTTGATTTCAAATTATTACGTGCGCTCTTCACACAGTACGTCTACATTCCGACATTGTTCGAAGTGTACCAGTGTATTGCAATAATTGCTAACAGTTTTCATTCGTCAAGTTACTATTAAAACAAGTAAATATTAAAGTAATGTATGATTTATGGTAACTATCAAGTCCTTTTTTATGTTTTCAAAAATAAATCGTCTTCGATTGTCTCGCAACAAAGCTTTTTATTGGGAGAAACTTCTCTACACGTCACAAGACACTGCAGATACATAAGAAAGTTTTTTTTTTATTTCATCTTCGTTATAGTTTAAATTGCAAACAAGAACATCCTCATTTTGATAAAAAACAAATATTATTTTCAATTTGCCTAAATCAAGATTTTTGTCTAGCCTGATTTCCATTGAAATTGTTAACATTTTTAGTTAATTAATAGTACTATGTCACTTACAACTAATTGTTAGTGCAAATATTGCTGCAGTACATTATTATCTCGTTGACCGCTCAATCACAGTATATTCTCACATACGATAAACTGTGGCTCGGAGAGTGCCAATTTCATCCAATACCGATGCCAGTACAGTCAAGTGAAAAATGTTGCGCTAGCAAGTGGTTTGAAATAGCATCCTTGTTCATAAGCATTTTATTAACTTGGCAGTATTTCCAATTATCATTTATTAAATTAAAACGATGCGATTTTGTATCCTGCAGTTTTTATGTTTCAAAAAATAACAGTACAGTACAATTTACACTTGAAAACTATGAATCCTGTCGAAATAAATTCTCTGTCAAGGAAAGGTACCCAACCCTGAAATTCAGAATTTAACGAAGCTTGAGTAATTTGTAGACCTTATGGGACTATGTAAAATACCGGTTTCCGTTTCTGCTAAAAAACGGTTCTGGAGGGTGAAATCGGTTTTTGAAAATCGGAATACACTAAACTTGATGCAATTAAATTAATGGGTTTCTTTTTAGAATTGTCGTCTTTATCGCGAAATAATTGTAGAAATTATTTTATTTCTTTTCGAGTAGACGTTGCTACATTTCTTCCTTCCTCGTGTTTCTATTGTTATTTGCTGAAAATGGTAATATTATTCGTCCTTGTCATTTTCCCGTAATTATTATGGCTCCTAACAAACGTCCTCGTCAAGAAATCACGACTTCATTCATCAAGGATCATGACTGCTTCAGAGTTATGAGTGATACGGAAATTTACTGCGATCTATATTCAATTACTTTGAAATGTGTAAAAAAAATAAAGATTGTTAGATTATCTAAAAATTGAAACTCGCCAGAATCGATGTACATCAGCTGATAATTTTTATAACGATATTTGCGTAGCACGTGACTGCGAATATTCCATTCTGTCAATCAGGGTACTAAAACAAAAATGTATATAATTATTATAATTGCATCAACCGATAGCCCTTTAAAGATGCTAAACGCCCGTATGTATCGATTTTTATTAACATCTAACAGGAAATAATTAACAAAAAACTGAGAAAAACCGGATTTTCAAAATACCAATTTTACCACCGAATCCGTTTTTTAGCAGGAACAGAAACCGGTATTTTACATAATCCTATAGGGTCTACAAACCATCCCAGTTTCATCAAATTCTGAATTTCCGGGTTGGGTACACCTTGTAAGTGAACATTTGTAAATCGTTTCTAACAAAGCGGAATGTGCATTTATTTTCTGCGGAAATTTACGAACGAAAAGATGGCCGAAGGTGACTAATTTTCACCCATAAAAGATCAAAGTGCCGCTGGGTGCTCTGTGCCTATGAGCTATTTAACTTAATAATTTAATTTAAGGCGATCCTACGTCTCAGTAACAATGAATTTTAGCAGAAGGATGTGACGAACAAAGTTAGTTGATACCAAGTTTTTAATTTTTTTAGGTGATAGAGTTCATCGGCAAAGAAAACGTTCAACTCAATTCGAAACAAATAACAGAAATCATCGACCTTATCGATAAGGAAGAGATTCTAGAAGTAGAGGAGAAAATTGAAAAGGCCTTGCAGAAGGAGAAGGAAACTTCAGAAGCAGCTAAACAGTCTAAATCAACGTCGCAAGTTGGGGTAAAAAAAGAGCAGCAGGTATCCATCAAAGGGGATCAAACAGATAAAGTCACACCAGACACAAAACCACCGCCGAAGATAGAAACACAATCTCCAATAGTACCCCCACCTTATAACAGTATTGACCCCAATAAAAAAGATAACACAAAAATGCTTTAATTTATAAATAAATGAAATTTAGTCCGATTTAAATATATTTATATTTGGTTTTGTGAAATGAGGCGAATCTATACAGATTTTAGTTGAATATATATATATTTTTGTTTTATTTCTAATGCGGGTGTCACATAGCTATAGGATTATGTTTATGTTCCCACTATAAATTAACAAAAAAATAATAAAGGAATATTTTTTTGTAAACAACAGTTTATATTTTAATGATTATTATAAGAATTGCTCACAGCCTAGATACAAAAAAATAGTGCTAATTGTATGTACTACAGAATATGCTATTAGCAATTCGCTTTTTTATTTCAATATTGAAAAGGTGCATGTATATATGTGTATATTTGTATATATATACTAGGGTAGGTAAAAATTTATTTATAAGCGCTGCTCCCATACAGATAGCAAATAACGTTGCCGCTTGCGCTAGAAACGCTCTCTGTCCACTCCACTGTCCCTAGACAATCCCACACAGATTTATGGAAATACGTAAAACATCTTATTTGATTTTTATCGTATTGATGGACTTTAATCATTGATTACTTTCAAATAAATACTTAAATGTAATATTGTATATGAGAAAACGTTCTTAGTTTAAAAGGAAAAATGATGAATTTCAAAACTAAATAGAACCTCTTATAAAATAGCTAGATTACATTTTTGCATTTCCAAATATCCAATATATCAAATGTTTAAATGATAGTAAGTGCGTAACAACTTTTAAATGCAAATTCCAAAGCGAAAGCATGTTTTCTAAATCTAATTAATAGAATTTTATGTCAAAATGAATCGAATTTGTATGTGTAAAAATTCAGTTGAACCTATTATTATAATAGATGTTCAAATAAGCAACCATTTACAGTGCCGCCTCTAATGTGGTACCATTTCGTGACTTCTTAGTTCATAAGAACATGATTAAAAAGAAAACTATTGTACAGTATAATTTCGAGACACAAACAAATTAAAAATAACCAGAGAAAAGATCCAGAAAGGCAAGGATGATCAATTAAAGAAATAAACTAGAGTCTAGCGCGATGGTCCTCTGACAGCGGTTGGATTGTTACTGATTCTGAATCATTTCCGTCGCGCGACTACACGCCTCTTTTACTGTCATAGCGAGCAAACGTTGCAACATTGCCCATATATTTTAGCGGTTCACTTTACTACGAAACTTACTAACCCGGTATATGTATATATATATATATATGTTAACAAATTTAATTTGTTAAGCAGTATCAAATTCAATTTGTGAACACCTACATCAAAATCCAGTGTATTGGCTAATTGAAAGATTTTGTAATGTACTTGTATTATTTATTTAGATGCTTGTAAGTAAAAAGTAACTTCGATAATTTTATCAACAATCTACTGTTGTCTTTATGTAAAATTAATTGTTTATAGATTTTAGGTATTTTTTCAACATTTTTGTTATTAAATTATTAATGTTGAAAGGGCTTTTATCTTTCCACCATGATACTTTTTTATACGAGAATTGTTAATAAATGTGAAAATATTAGTGTTAATTAAATTTTATGGTGTAACATGGCTAAATCTATCACGTAACATGCTGAAAAAATAAGCTTGTAGCTCTATAACAGCAACATTTGAATTAATGGAGATGTATTGAACTTTTAAATTATGGTAGCTGTGGTAATCACATATTTTATTTTTTTAATGCTGTTTTCTGCAATGAATTATCGGTTGACCTGTTTATCTGTATCATAAATAAAGGAAAAGATTATAAACTAAACAACATCTCCAGAATGGCATGTTGGTTAGGAAAATCTATAACATGAGGTTTGCTCGTTGAGGCTGTAGTGTAGAGAAAGAAATACCAGAACTTAATAAGCAACAAGTTAGAAGAAAACAATAAAGAACAAGGATTAGAAAATGGCAAAGATTCAAGAAAATGATCCTGAACGCAGCAAAAGAAGCTGTAGCACGGCAAAAGCAACCAATTTTAATGTGGAAACTGATTGGTGGAGATCAAACGTAAAAACAATAATGAGGAAAGAAAAATTATTGAAAAACTACTTGAATACCAACAAACAAAATTACTGTGAAGAATATAAACAGAAGAGAACGGAAGTAGAAAATAGCGGTTATAGAAGCAAAAAAAGAATGATGGAAAAAAATTTGGAGAAAGAATAAGTAAAAGCTCCAGGGAAAACCAAAAACTATTCTACGGAACTTTAAAACTAATAATGAAGAAAGAATTTACAAAACAAGAGAACGATGAAAGAAGAGACACGAACAGACAGAAAACAAAGCAAATTATTGAAGAGTTAGTATTAGAAGCAATAAAGAAATTAGAAGGGAGGGAATCAGAGATTTTAAATTTAAGAAATACCTAATTGAAAAACAGGAATTATACCAATATATAAAAACAACGATAAAAGAGAATGCAAGAATTATAAAGGAATTACCTTACTAAGCATAACAGGAAAAAATATTAACAAGAATTATGGGGAACAATAAGAGCAACCACAGAAAATACAATAGAGGAAACCCAATGCGGCTTTAGAAAAGGCAGAAGCACCCAAGATCTTATATTTATAATCTGACAAGCGAGTGGAACAGTACTGAGCAAAAACAGAGACGTAGACATATGCTTCATTTATTAAGAAAAAGCGTTTGACAGGGCGAAAAGATGGAAGAAACCAAAACTACAGAACTGTCGACGATGTAGCTGTTCTGGCTGAATCAGAAGTACACTTACAACATAACCTAAATATCCATAAAAACGAATTAGAAAAAATCAGTATGAAAATAAACAAAAAAAGACAAAGAGTACGATAATATCAAAAGAAAATAAAACACATGATATTAAATGGACAAAGAACACTAAATATTAGCACACTCCGCATCGCACAAATTATTAATTAATTCAGAACAGACGTTTGAAGGACTCGTGGGTCCCCATCGTCAATCGCATGACCGAATGATGTGAGAAAACAATTTTAATTAAACCATGCTTGTTTATTCCTACTTTTGGGAAAAATATTTACAAGTGCCTACTTTTCCTGCTTAACACTAAAACATGCGAAATATACGGAAAAATAGACAAAAGGGTCCCTTGTTATTGCAGCACCAAACGCCAGATATGTGGCCGTCCCTCTCTCAGAAAAATAGAACAGGACGACAGTACGTTCTTTCTAATCGTCAAATTTGTGTTTCTTCCGCCTACCCGCTAAATCTAAAACTTACGGGAAAAGATGAAAGGGTGTCTTGTCATTGTAGAACGTTACTTAAACCATATGGCCGTTTTACCCTAATGATTCAAAAAGGCAATATAACGGTGCATTCTCTCTATTTAACAGATTTGTGTTCCTTTTTATGTAAACAGTTTCGTACGCGTTTAATTTCCGCGGCGATATTACGTTCTTAATCAATTTCAGGTTTTCTAATTTAATATGCCCGGTTTCGTTTATATGGTGTGCTACACTTGACGCTTCTGTCTTCCCGTACCGGTAGCACCTGATGTGTTCATTGTACTACGTAATACACAGGATTTTTTTTTCTCACATGATTCAATCAGGCTGACGATGGAGACCCACGAGTCCTTGAGACGGCTGTTCCGAATTAATTCATAATTTGTATGGTGCAGTGTCAATACTTAGTGTTGTTTGCCATACTATCCCACAGTCCTTACTATCATTATTGATTTAAATTTTTTATTTATTAAGATTTAGGAAAAATGGAAAGTTTTACAAGGAAATAAACGAGAGAATGAAAAAAGCAGGAAATATATTCAACACAATGAAAACGACATTCTTAAGCAAAAGGAAAAATGATGAAAATGTAAAAACCGAGGTAGTAAAAAAACCAGACCAGCAATATCATACAGCAGCGAATAGTGGACAGATCAAGAATAAATGTAATGGAGCTGAGATTCCTAAGGAAGATTAAAGGCAGAACAAGAGAAGACAAAAACGAAATGAATCCTTCCAACTTCAACTAAAAATCGATCCTATCAACAACAAAGCAACTGAGATGGTGTGGACATGTATGCCGAATGCCTGATGAAAAATTTACCAGAACGGGAAACAAAAATACCAGGGAAACCGCTGAGAGGAAGACCTAGGAAACGTGCGAGAAAAGAATAAAGGAAGAAGCAAAGAAAAGAGGAATAAAATGGGACGGAATAAAGGAACACACAAAGAAATCCTAGAGGAAGAGGAGAAAATTGAAAAGGCCTTGCAGAAAGAGAAGGAAACTTCATAGAAAGTGTCTAACGGAACAACGGTTATTGTAGGCTAGCTAGGGTACATGTGTTCTGGATGGCCTGAATTCTATGTCTATTAAAGACCCTAACGATGTACAAATTGAAAAAATGCTATATATGTCCATGTCAAAAGCCGTTTTATCAAAATTTAAACAAAATTTAATGTGCATTTTTTGAAGAGGTAGTTTATTAATGAATGCCGGTATCTCGCAAAAGACACGATAATGGTCAGTCATGTCACTACAGTCCACAATGCTAATAGGTATTACTATTTTTTGTGTACTAATTACTAAAGCGGGCACTTTTTAAATTTCGCGGATGATTTAAGTTGGTAGTTCCGGCAATAAATGACGTATTTATATTTAGGCCATACAAACGTGTTTACACACTGAGAAAAAATTAGTGTGTAGTGATATTTTCATACTTTGTTGGTGATACCTGTGTTATATAAGCGATAAAACCTTTTCTGAAGCGATAAAAACGAGGTACCTAACCTAAGATGGTGTCGGTTGTTTTCATACGTTAGGATCGATTATTGCATTTTGAATTAGTTTATCCGAATTATATTGGTTTTATTTAAAAAAAATACTGTGCAGTGATATTTCCGTACTTTATTGGTGATACATGCAGTGTTTTTCTAGTATTGTATAAGTGATAACGAGGTAACCTAACTTAACATTGTGTTGGGTGTTTTGTGTGTGAGTTACACTTTGTAAATAAAAGAAGATATTATTTATTTTTCAACAGCTACGGATTCAAGGACCGGGGAAACTATAACTGTAAGTTTAAAAATCCTAGGCTTAAAAAAAATACTATTCCAACTCAATTCTCTAAATGTCCGTTGTATTTGACAAAAAAACGTGAAGATGTTATTGTTCAAATAGTTTTATATTCTTACGTTATATTTAACAAAATTATTTTTGAATACAAAGAGATGTTTTTAAATGTGTGTAATAAACGTTCTCTGTTAATACAATATATTTTAAATTATATCACCGAACGTAGCCATTTTGGATACTGATATACGTAAATGTCATATTCACAGCAGTGAACGTATTACAACAATTATAATAACTTGTTCTACAAATACTCGACATAATTAAAAATGTTGTGAGAAAAGTAATGATAGATTAGGTAAAACACCACATAGTAGGAAAATTAAAACCCTGGTTAAATACCAGTAAATGTTCTCGTGAAATTGAACAAAATTTCGAATAAAATTGCAATTAATGTATCATTTCAACCTTAGTTTCGTCCAAACACCTGTATAATTACAAATAATAATAATTAGTCGATTAAATATCCACCACAAATACATCTTTCACGAAAACGGTGCTCGGTTACGCGTTTGGTTTTTGCTTTGAAAGTTCGTTTTTCCAAAATCGAATGGGATGCGAAGAAGGGGTTAATTGACGACTGGCATCCTTTTTAAACCGGAAGCCCTTCATGATTTAAAAAAAATACAAAAAAACGATTCTTTTATCGCTTAGGCTAATATCGTGCATGGCGATTCATCGCCTAAACAGCGTGACGTCATCGAAGAGCTGCGAGGCCTTATATATCGGTGGTAACGCATATAGCCAATTTCTTAATGTAATACAGACAAATAAATCCTTTATTGCCGGAACGACCAACTTAAATCATCAAACTGCCCGCTCTACTAATTACTGATAAAGGATGTATTTTTTATTTACACATTAATTTGTATACATAACAATGTTTATTATTGCTGCATTGTTTCTAGCACCCTCCTTCAAAATACATGCATTTGTTATCAAGCACAATATACTACCACAAGTTGAAAATGAAACTCCTGCTAATTATTTCAGTATATGCACTTCTTACTTATACTCTAGACTGCGTGTAAAACTACTCTGAGCAGTTACTGCACGCCGAACGAACAAACCTATGGTTTACATTACTCAAATATTACTACAGTTTTAATATTTTCTTTTAACTTCTCAAGTTTGAAGATCACAACACATCACGAAAACTTGAAGTATATCACATAGTGTTCTATTTACAAAAACACAGCTTGCATCAATTTCTCTAATTTATAATGCCCTTTATTCTGGAAGGAAAGCCTGATATCTTGATAATGTAAACTTTCTTCTTGAAGGAAATAAGTCATTGGTTAAAATATAATGAAACACTGTACGTAAAACAAGAATTTTTATAGAATAACACTGCTTCACATGTATTTTTGCAATTCACTGTAGTCTAATTCTGGAAAATTTTAATTATTACCAATGTCACCTTATAACCTAGGGTTTATACTATTGGGTCCAAATCTTTTTAATATCGACAGTTAACGCTGCTGCATATATTTTGCGTTTTCTACGTTTTATATATTTTGCTTTTTCTACGTTTTAAGTTATAAACGGTTGTTTTTCTTCAAAATAATACTGCTACAGTTCTTTTATGGTTCACTAATCGATTTTATCTCGAGAAGTAAGCTGTTTTATAAAGGACTAGCGATCGTATTGTAAAAATAAATTATATTTGTGTTAATATGAATACATTTTCAGTTCCTAAGCCATTTACAATTATCAAATTTATCAATCTATGCTATTATAGTATAGGCAACCCAAACATCATAAACAATGCATTTTTGTTAATATGAAATCCCAATATAAATTAATGAGAATTAATCGCAAAATAATGAATGAAACTAAAATAGTTATTTAATTGCAAGCTACTACTACAAGCTTTTTTCAAAGAAAATCTTTGCTACTTTTCATATTTGCATAGGCTTTCCTTTCTTTAAAGAGAGACGTACAAAGGTGTCGGCATTTAGATGAGCCGTCTATCACCGCACAGAGTACAAATTATGTAGAAATCAAGGGATAAATAGAATTCTGTTGTGCACAAAATCCCCCATCATTGCGTCATTATAAATTTTTAATTAATATTTCATATCCAAGGAAAATCATTATATTGCCAGTGTTTTCGATCTAGTTAATTTCTTTTTAATTTAATATAAAACACAGACGCTTACAGTGGGTTTATGCAGAAATTTAAAATTAAACTACATTTAACATCAACGGTTAAGAACGAATATTGGCATAGGAGCGTTCGTGAAACAAGTTAAATTTGCACTAAGACTACGATTGCAAAAATTCAACTAAGACCTTACTGTCAGCGCAGTTAGTGAGTATGGACTAAATTTATATTAATCTTTAATAAACAGCTATATTCATTAAATGTTAATTTAAAATAAATTTGTACATAAACCCACCATAGGGACAACGGTCGATGTACGAGTAACATTAAAATATTTTCTTGTAAAAAATAATTTGATAATGTTACTATTCAGTAATAGACAATTAAATTGATGATAAAAAAATGTGCGTTTTAAATCTCAAAACAAATACTAGGTTACCCAAAAATACACAATTCTAAAATGTATCGAAAATGTTAAAAGAAAAGAGTATTCATACAATACGAAATAGGGAACATCCTGATTATTGCAGGGAAGTTTCGGCCATATAAACGTATCTGTTAGTGAATATTACGACATTAGATTCGTAAACGTACTACAACTACATATGGGTATCCCTGATTTCAGGATATCAAACTTTATGACTTTCAACGTAATCGCTATATTGCAAGAGGCAGTAAATATAATATATGCACATAAATCACTTTAAGCAATAATCAAAAGTTTATTAAAAGCATGTGTGGATGTTGATTTAGATGAACAGATCTTAGCATGTTCATAACAGTTGAACATGGTTACTCCACACTTTTTCCATAAACTTTGTTACAAGTTTCAATACAATTCAAGTATTCCAATCAAATCCGCTCAACAATTCAAGGACATTAAGCACTGTACTAAAAGAAAGAATCGGGAAATGTGTAACACCGAAAACAATACAAAGTAGATTGCACGAATTAGGTTTACATGTACGACCAACATGTACAAAACTTCTTATTAATGCTGTAAATAGAAAGAAGAGACTAGAATTTGCGCGAACGTTCATAAATAAACCAGCGGATATTTGGAAAAACATATTCTTTTCAGATAAACTTATATTTAATCTGCGAGATTCTGATAAAAATGTATTAGTGTGAAAGGAAGGGATCACGTTGAGACAAGAAAATTTGAAACCCGCGGTGAAGCGTGCTGTAGAAAACCTTATGGTATGCGGATGTGTTAAAAGAAAATTTGATACAAGATTCTTTTAAATTCAACATTTTTGATCATTATTACTTTTAACAGGAAATGCAAAACATTTCTTATTTAGTTTGATAGTAGTTACTCTACAGCATATCACAAAATTCTCCACGGTCACTGAATGTTAATCCTATCGAGCATTTATGGTAGGAATTGAAAGTGCATGTGAAAAAGATACCATTTCCAACAAAAATGATTTTTAAAAGATAATTATTGGAAAAATTAGAAAATATTGGCCCGGATATTTGTAGAAAATTGAAGACGCCTAGTATCGATTATTGCCACAGATAGTTATCCTGCTAAATATTATGAATTAATCCTATATTTATAAAATCATTTTGTATATGTCTGTATAAATTGTTTGTGTTGTGTATCTTTTTATCGATAAGTAAACAAGCAAAATAAGGAAACAGATAGGAAGGGAATAGTCAAAAATGAAATGCAAGACGTAATATAAACATTTTCTTATTCAAACCTATTCTTACATAATATACATAGTACAAAAAAATTAAATCTTTCCCTCAACAGAGGAACAAGGAAACATAGTAAGGTACTTTGTACAAAATCTATGCTACTGTACAATGATCACTGTAAAAAGCAAATAAATAATGTTCTTACATCATTGAAACAATATACATATATGACAGAACTAACATCTTAAGTTTAAAAAATATACAATGATCCAACGCAACACGGAGGATTCGATAATTCTACAGTGAGTTTAAGTGATAAGAATTTCTATCATCGTTGTAAAAAATAAACAAAAAAACAAAGTCGAGATCATCTGATTACTGAGTAGCAAGTGCACGCTTACAGATACAATGTATATGCGACGTCGTGGTCAAAATCCAGTTCGTGAATTCGCAAGGACATGCAGTTGCATACCAGTGACCACTTAAAATAATCTTAATTGGCACTTTGAATGAAATAGCACTTTTAGAAAAAGTTTGTTTTTCCCTCTTAATAAGATGCCGAAACTATTATTTTATAGATCACTAATCGTATATTACTAGTTGAACATTACAAACCCACAAAGAATACTGAATAGCGAGTTTTTAAAGATTTGGTAGTTAAAAATACCATTTTTTTCTTTTCGTGTTTTCTCTGTTTAACAGGCACAGTATACAAGTGACAAAAATAACCACCGGTACTTTGAGAAACAACATTGATATATAAATCTGCGATTATTTCAGAAGTCTCAGACACCGAGTAGTCAACAAGTGAATAGAATAGGCTAATTACAACTTGTGACCCATAATAAGCCACTAGTCACTACTAACAGGAAGATTAAACCGTGCATATTCAGCATTTTCATCCAACTAAAATGTCAATGTACAGGGTTATGTACACATACAGCTCACACGTGCATAAAGGTGGCATATTAAAACCGAGTCTCGTTTATACACACACAACGTGATTTTAAATTTACACAGTTTTATTTTTTTGTATCACACAAGAAGAAATTTACATAAACAAAACAGAAATGCTTGCTGACTTAAATAAGCATCTACTATCACAAATTAAGCAGGCTCCGTTGAGTCCAATGCGGTATTTGAAAGTTCGTCTACACATCCGGAATTACCGTTGCGTTCTCCTCCGTCCTTTTCCAATTTAACGGCGTGTTTATTGAGGATAGACGTCAAGGTGGAAAGAGAATCCTTAACTGCGTGATAGATTATGTTCTTTATTTGAAGTTTGTCCTCGTGATTAGTGTGAGTATCAGACAGATCTCTGAACTCTTGTGTAAGATGAAAACAATGAGATACGTTTTCGGGCGATACGAAATCTTCGGCAACTTTAATACAATTATGTAAGTTTCGGACCTGATGAGGTGCGCCGGCGGGGATAAATACGGCATCCCCTAAGCATTGCACAATAGCGTAACCTTCGACTCCGTATTCTTTGTACAACCTTTCCCTTAAGGAGCCATCTAAGTAACAACTTTGGTCGTGTATCGGATCGTGATTAGGTTCCAAGCAACCGCCTTTCTCTACGACAACTTTGTTTAGAAGATCGCGGATTTTATCCGCATCTTTGGCATTATATATATGCCATAAAGCACCTGGCAGTTCGCCTTTGTCTCTAACACGACGGCGCGTTAAAATATCACATCCAGCTTCGTCTATCGCTCTGAACGCTTCCTTGATGTGCTCCTCACTGTCCCCATCTTTAGGTATTCCGACGTACACCATCACGTTTACAGCGTCAGATATGTCAAGATGAAGATTGGTTGTTCCTTTGGATGGGTACAAAGCCGATCCGTAAGCGTTGTACATTTTAGGTCCCAAGTCGGGTCGAACGAAGCAATCAGGTAATCGACTTGCAAGATTTAATCTACCATTGCGATGCGTGTACTCCGATAATGGAAGAACTTTCATCAAGTCCGCGAAACGTGTTGGTAACATTTCAGCGAAATCTTCGCCAGGCGGCCAGTCTTTCAATTTTAACAGCATAGGATTACCTTTTTCGTCCTTCAATCTTCTAGACAAGTGCTCGAAGCCTTCCCAGAATTTTCGCATCGGCTGGTTGAGAACAAGGTTACCTGTAAGACAGTTCACCAAGTCGTTCTTTTCATCACCGAAGTCTCTGATGAACGCCTCCGGAGTCCAAAGATCCTTGTTAAGATGCTTTGTGACGTCGGATACTAGAACTGGTTGGCCACGTTTCCATTGATCCTGAAAGTAAAAAATATTTAAATAGTGATTTTGTACATTAATAACATATGGAATCTAGACGAATGGGCAAATTTTATACCGCGATGGTGTAAAAGTAAGACAGTAAAGAAAAAATAAGACTCATTTATAAAAAATACATTGGACTTTTATTTATTGTAAACTGAAAATGAAAGGCTTGTTTACTGAGACGGTAACTATATCGCGAAATATGTGAATCACATTCTTCTAAAAAATTGCTCAAAAATCAGAAGACATTTTCAAAAAATAAAATTGAAAGAAATCAAACAGATTGTAGCACATTGTGATACTGACCTGATAAATTTTATGGTTGCCCTGGTGCGTTGTGTCGCTTAATCTTAATAACTTTCCATCGCATAACCAACTATGAGGAATGTCAGGATACAAAAGTTTACTCTCAGTCAAAGTCATTATTCTTATGGGTAACATTCCTCTTATCTTGGCCTGATAGTTATCTCTTCTTATAAAATGTTTTAATTCAATTTTCGCATCGCTACTATCCTCTTTGTGTTTTGGTACGCTGTCTTCTATAACGCTTGAGATAACTTCGTCTAATGTATCCATTCTTACACTCGACTTTTTCACAGTCTTCGACGCAGAGGAAACTGGCGATCCGGCTCTACTACCATTATGCTTATGTGATGGCCTTATTAAGAGTTCGCGTAACGTTGAAAAACTACCATCGTCTGAATCGCTACTATCGTCATTCTTTTTATCTTCATTTGATAACGCTACGTCGGCCAACCAACTTAGTGAATTTTTCTCATCTTTTACGCTGCTACCGTTAACCAGCGGTTTACTATCCGGATCCTCTTTAATTTCCTTTTTAATACCGTTTAATTCTCCGGATAATATGCTCTTAATGATCTCTTTGCGAGCACCGTTAGATTTTTGAGCAACTTCTTTACTTAGAGTGCAATCGCAGTATTGCTCAACATTCCACAGTTCTCTCATTTCGTGCACCAGGCGACCTAGTTTTAAAAGCGAGTCGCCAGCTATAATTTGCGTCAACATCAGCTTTTCTTGCTCATGTGGTTGACGATTTGTACATAACAACCAAGAGTAATCATCTCTATCTTTTCCAGGTTCACCCCAAATTTTAATTGATTTATTTTTACGACCCTAAAAAGAAGTGTTTAATTAGTAAAAATCAGTCTGTAGGTTTAGAATTTGCTAAAAAGTAATATTAAGTTATTTAACTTATGTCGAAATATGTGGGAATAAATTCTTGTTCAAAATTAATACAGAGTGTATAACAATAAGTTACGTGATAGAATGTTTACTACAATGAATACACGCAGTTATCAGAGCTATGCCAGTATAATCGGTTAATTTTTCATAAAATATTTTTTTTGGTACTCGTCAATTTGAATAAGAGTTTTCTTGGTAATTTGTTTGTATATTATTGTTAAACATGGATTTTCTTCTTCAATTTTCTTGAAAACGACATGTGCAGTGATTCAGCATTATTTAATGCAATCGCTTTAGTAATAGGTATTGAACAACCATTATTAAGTAATTCTAGTGCTGCATTAATTTCGAATAGGACTATTTTTTTCAAAACTAAATGTGTCATCAGAATAATTAATTTACCTTGTAGCAATCCAGACAAACGACAAAACCACATTTCCCACATGCCCAATGAAAGTTGAACAATGTTGTTTCACAGACGTCACACATTTCTCGAACACCTTGCACAACACGTTTCCAAGCAATGGTTTTATCTGTAACGTAAATATTTTTATGTATTATACTCGTGAGTGACGAATTACGTAAGCGCATACCTTCAGACATGTGCTCGGCATGTGCGTCGTTTTCTTGAGCTAACAGATTACAAAAATGGTCGCCGACTTGCTTCAGGATGAACCGTGATGTTTCCAAATCTAGGTCCTGTGGTGGTTTTTCTGCAGATGGTAACCAGAGTTTCAAATCTTCCTGAAAAGATTGTATAGACTGTAATTCTGTGAAGAAGAATTAATTGGTACTTACTTCTGAAGCATCTTTATGTGGATCGGAAAAGCCAGCAATCGCCAATTGTCCATTTTTAGTGTATCTTAACCTTCTGAAAGCGTAAAACCTACAGAAGATATTGGGCATATTCCGCGAGCGTTGATTGGGTGTCCATCGACATTCACGGCATTTGGCTAATTTCGGAGCCACTTCAAAGCATGGTCCGTCTTGAAGAAAACTTTCGCCGGTTTTCTTCAACTGCCCCACAGGTGGTTTGCGAAAGGGGTCGCGCTGGGGCAGGATATCGTCCTTAGATTTCTTTGGGCGCGGCTCCTCGCCTTTATCGTTTTTTGAAGTCTTTGGTCTGCGTCCTCGTTTTCTTGGTTCCTTATCTTTCCCGGCATTGGTTGTAGAGCTATTGGACTTTTTTCCGGACGCCGCGGTTATGGTCGTGCTACTACATGAGTCGGAGTCTTTTTCACTACCACTTTCTTTCTCACTATCACTTCCACTTTCACTAACTGTAGCTGTCTGATTAGCTATCTTGCGCTTTTTATGTTCATCACTCTTTTTTTGGGTCCCTCCACCTTTTTTTCGTTTCATTTTCGGCGGTTTTCTTTTAGGGGGATCTTTCCTGTTCCTTTCAGGGTCTGAACTAGAAGAATCATCCCCCTTCGTGGCGTCCGGATGGCCGTTTAAAGAACTGTCTTTGTGTGAACTTTTTCTATTATTACTTTTATTGCCAAAGGGTTTACCTTTATTTATGCTATTGACTGCCATGGAACCTATACTATGCAGCGAGTTAACCGTTGGTTCTTTCGCTGACGTACTTGTTGCGATGTTTATGGGTAACGTGACGCAGCTCCCAGTTCCCATAACTCCAGTGTTATCTTCAATACCTTCACCGGTATGTCTTTCCAACCAGGCTTTTTTTAAGTGCCGTACTGGATAGTTTGAGGAAGACTTGTTAGGTCCCGGACTATTTGATTTTTCCGAATCTGGATTGGTAGGAGTAACTGGCAATTTAATAGGGGTATTTGGGGCTTCGGAAACAGGTGGTTGAATTGGGGGTTGGGTTACTGTTATTGATACTGGTGTTACGGGAGTAGTACTAGGGGTAACCGTAGTTGTAGTAGTTGTTTCCACAGGTACTGGAGATTTCTCGGTAGGTATTGTAACAGCTGTCACGCTAACATCGGGTAGAGATTCAACCAACACCGGTTGATTTTGCGGCATCAAATTGTTCGGAGTGCTTCTGAGCGCCGCAGTATTTACAACGGTTGTTATCGTAGTCGCAGCGTTCACTATTAACGGACTAGGTTCGCTCACTCTCGCTAATTGCGGTTGCGAAACTCCCCCATAATTACTTATTATGCTCTGTGCACTGGTTCCGGGAGGATCTACGCGACGTTTCTTATTTTCTAAACATATAGGACCCGTACTCGCTGACGTTACGGGAGTAGCTTTTCTCTTTGGGGACGTCGCTGAATCGTATTTAGAGGTAACACAAAAATCTAATGGTTGCGTCTGGATATTTTGAGCCGATATTCCAGATAAATGGGATTGATGTGTGACACTAGGAATAGTATACTGAGTGTGAGGTCTGGATATTGGGGACGGCGCGGATGCAGCTGTTGGCGGCGAAGTTCCATGTTGAATGGAAGATTTAACAGAAAGTCCGCCCGGTACAGGACCCCCTGTTGTATAAATCCTATCGTAAATGGCCTGTCTCGAGTCGATGGTAGTCCTACTACTATGAGCCGGCGGCGGAAGGCCCGTTACGGTCGGGGTATTCTGCGGTATCGGCGGGTGATATTGGGATACTTGTTGATAGGGCGAAGATACGGAAGAGGATAACGGTTTCGACGTTAACGTTAAGGGTATAGGACTTATCGATGTGGGTACTTCGTTAGATCGTGTTACCGGTAAACCAGCGGTTATTCCAGAAGTAGGCTTTCCATAAAATTGGTGGGGTGCAGGACTACTCACTTTGGGTTTTGTATTTGATAACGTATTTGAAGCAACCGTATAATGTGACATAGTAGTAGACTGCGACAAGTAAGCATAGTTACTTGTTATTGGAACTTTCGTACTCGATGTGTACATCATAGAAGGAGAAGATTCGGAATTACTTCGATAACGGATTTCCGGCGATGGATGTTGCTGCGAGTGAGGATGATGAGGTGACTGCTGCTGGTGGTGCGGACTGGGCAATTGTCCGGACGACCTATGATGAGTCTTACCAAGGTTTTGCGGTTCGTGGTGGAGATGGGGACTGGGCGTATGGGGAGGAAGATGCGGCGACTGCGTAGGACTTCTGTAATCGTACAGATTACTTTTATGTAATTGCCCTGATGTCATGTAGTGTCCCATCAAATCCGTCCGCAGCTGCGGACTTTTGGAATGAGCAATAGGTACCCTAGAATCTATATGATGTGGATTCTTCTCGTGTTTAACGATCACGGAGTTCTTCAGTTCGCGTTCGCTGAGCAATGGAGGTGGATTCGCTAAAACGTCTCGTTCTCTTTCGATAGAACTACTACTTTTGACCATTACCAACCCGCTCGTTTGCGAAGAAGATTTATGGTGATCGGATTTGCTCTTTGGTTCATGTGGAAACATTGGATGGAGGTTCGGTTGATAAGCTGGATAGCCATAAGCATTCACCTCTGTCTTTGGCATGCTTTGGTGTACTGTTAATTTTTCATTGGATTTTGTGGTGGACACTCGACTGCTGTGAGCTGGTGGAGGGTAATCCGTTTTGCTTGGAGCACTTGGTGGACGTTGAACCTTTAAAGGTAAATGTAAAATTAGTTCTTGTTGACGACAGTTTAGTAAAAGGAACTTACTGTACTATAGTAAGACGTACGATCTCGCGTATCTTGTCGTGACGCCATTAACCTTTGCTGCTCCCGCTGATGATGTTCTTGTTCAACTCTTTTCCTCTCTTCTTCGGAATTGGTAGTTCCTCTGGACGGTGGAGGTAAAGTCAAATTCCACGTGGTCATGGGCTGTAATCATTTAGTTAAAAATTTTACTCATTGAAAAATGTTAACACCGCTACAATTTTAAGTGACATTTCTTTTGGATATACGTAAAAGTATAACATTTTATTTTTGCGTATAACTCGTTTCTATAAAATATAAATTGCTCGGAGATAGCCGGCTCGTTATTTTATTTTTAACTAGGTGTTCTTGGTAAATACCTTCTGTTGGATGCGCTTTAACGATTCCTCGAAATGCTTTTGAACGGCAGCCTGAGCTTGCCTTTGTTCTTTTTCATGTTTTTCTCTATCCAATTTTTCCCGCTCCTGTCTATCCCTCTCTAATCTTTCCCGTTCGCGTTGCTCTCTTTCTTTTTCACGTTGCTTCTCTAGATCTCTTACATCGTGATTGTGTCTGAAAAGGAAAAGATGTTTCATTGCTAGTGGGAATTTAGAACGTAACTATTCAAAGAAAACTTCAATTAAGAAGGTGTTAGAATGTTTACAACTTAAAGCGCGTTACATTAAAGTAATAATTGTATTTATTAAAATATGCATCAATTTAAGCTAATTGTGTAATAGTAAAACGCAGCTCAGTTAACTTGTCTTTTTGTTGATAGCTATTATTATTCACTAGAACAATGTTCAAAGTCATTTTATAGGAGATCTAATTTGAAATTTACATTAGGTACAAGACAGGTTTACATTACCTTGGTCAAGCAAATGGCACATTACCATGTTTACATGCATTGCATGTAAATCATCCTTATGTAAGGGATATATAATAAGATAATTCCTCATTAGGCTAAGTAAATCTTATCATCAATAATTAATTAGGGCGGTCTATGTTTCAAGCAGTTTAAGTGCTTAGTATATAGATCCTGCAAAATCTCTGTAGTTTAAGTATAATTTTCTAAAAACAATGTTGCATAACTATTTCTTGCACTTTCTTTGCCATTTTTCGTTACATTTAACAAATCTGAAAGTCATTCCTTTTTTACCAACTAATTGCCCACTACAACCAATATAATTTAGAATATTCTATCATGGCTCAAGTGTGAGTTGTAAAGTAAGCTTCTCACAAAATTCTATAAATATAATTTACTTTTTATAAGCGAATAACATTTTATTTGTTAGTGGGTATCAATTAGATGCGTATATTTTATTATAAAATTTCCCTCAAATTGTGTGTAAGAGCGTAACTAAACATTTCTTGTCGTGAAGCTTGAAACATATATATAATTTGCAACATTCGTAAGTTTTACAAATTTAAATATACAAAAGGTAATTATTACATTGGTGATTATCAAAATTTGTCATTGATAAATGTCACCTTCACGTAACACTAACCGGAAATAGGTAAGTCACTGAACAGGAACATTTTTCATGCTTTAAAATTGGCGGGACTGGAATTTTCTTTTGTTTCAATTACCAGTTGTTATGCTCAAAAAGAAGTAGAACAGACTTTTGATTTTGAATAATCAGGTTTTTCTTTATTCATGTGGTAACTTCAGTATATCGGTGTTAGAAACTATTTTTACAATACGGTCCCTGCAAAGAGACAACTAAAATATAATCTGGACAAGGGATTGCACTTGGTGGGTATTGTAGAATGCCACAATGCATCCAATTCCGTTAAAGAAAATTAGCTTGGTTGACTACTAGCAAGGTTTTTAAAATTCACGGTGACATATTTCTTTTGGATTTTGACAATTTATAAGTAAACACTAGTTCTTCTTCAAAGTGAAGTGTTCTAGTTTCCCCCGGTACGCCAAATATATACTCATTGTAACATAATCAACATTTGGCAAGTTTCGTTGCAATACTTTATAGTATCCTTTTTTTATATTTCTGGATAAAAACTTATGTAAAACTGAAGTTTTAAGGATTATTGAAACAAAAGTGTAACTAACATATGAAATTGGAGACGCATTGAAAGGAAAGGTATACGTCTAATTCGCTTAGGATTGAAAAGAATCTTTGAGATAGGTCATTACTGATTTGCATGCGTATACATCATCTCTATTTACCAAAAACTACCAGTTTGATAAAGAACTACAAGTAAAGCAATACAGAGGAGTCATAGCAAATGGAAGATACACAGCCAATACTTAGAGAAGACTATTTTGAGCAAAGGAGGTTCCTTTTAACATTGGATCTACAATACTTGCTTTTTCGTCCTGTTTAATGAAAGTGAAGTTATTAATGTAATTTGGTAAAATAATATTTGCATTATAGTATATATTTATAGGTTAGTTCTACAACTATATACCATAGGCCTTCTTATTTATTGAAATTGTCCCTTCTATATACTGGTTCGAATTGTTCCATCCGTTAGCACTCACTCCGTGTAACGACAAATAGGGAAAATTTTGAGTTTATTTCATTTTGATTAGGTAGGTAGTATAATGAATTAAAAAATGCAGAGGGTAGAGATTATATTCAGTCTTTTTTTATCTTTTTTATTTGAAGGTATTTCATGTTTCGAGAATTATTTGATTGTTTGCTTCTGCAACATTCCTGACAGTGTATAATGTTTGGTAACTGTTTGGTGAGAACGGTAGTAAGGGGAATAACGTTGTTACCTCATCCGTTCTTGCCTATCGCGGTCTTGCGCTAGACTTCGTTCTCGTTCTAACAGTTCTTCAGCAGCGCCGGAATGTGGAACTTGTTGCGTAAGAATATGCCCGCCGATATAGCGCTTGTTCCATAGCATTTCGGGCAAGTGATGAGGATAGATGGTCGGTGGTCCCAGATGTGGATGGTGCAGATGCGGACCCATTGGTGGCGGCGCAACGGGCGGGTACAGAGAAGGGTGGGTTGCAGCAGAATTGGGAGGTGGGCCCGAAGCGGCCGGCGTCGACGGGTGCGACATTAGCAGTGACTGATGTTGAACACTGTGTATGTGGCGTACGTGCGGCTCGGACTCCAACAGTAAGTTGGGGTCTCGCCACACGCGCACCGGTTCCGACGGCGTACTGCTCGAGGGCGTAGAGTACGCCGAATTAGCCGGCAGAAATAGCGGTGATCTATTTGTTGGCTGCGTCGGCTGCGTGTTGTTGCCGGACGTGCTACTATTGCTGTGCTGTTGCGATGGCGGCGGTTCGTCAGATGAACTCAGAGCGCTGGATCGCGATCCCGATCGCTCATCGCCACTGCCCGAACGCAGGGAGCTTACACCAGAGTCCGAGCGATCATCGGGGAAACGGAGCAAGGAAGTATTGACGACTGAATCGGTGAGTTCCATCCTGTTGAAAGGCGAGGACGAGGACAGGGGTCCGTCATCGTCACCGCGACTAGAGCACTCGCGCTCGTCGATCTTCGGTGTCGTCCTCTGAGCCACTATCACACAATCGTCCTCTTCACTAACAACTACTTCCGCAACTACCGGTTCAGGCACGGGCTTACTAATACTATTACTACTACACACTTTACCATCATCAACACTGCACACAACCTCCTCCTCTTCCACTTGCACTAATTGCACACTACTCCCATTACTCGTATCGTCATCCAGCGTACTATCTACAACATTCCCGGCCGTGTCTTCGATGTGTGGCGGAGACGTCGATTCCTGGCTGATCGATTCCGACGCGCTCTCTTCGAATGAACGCCTGCAGATAGCCGAGAGCGCTTCTTGGCGAGAAACGTTCTGCAGGCAGTCTTCCACTCGGATTTGAACGTCTCTGAGTTTACTGTTATTCGCTTCCTCTAGTACTTTCTTCTTCCCGGTCGTCGATCCGCGATTGACGGCATTTCTTTTTCTACCCTGCTTATTTTCTAAATCCTCTTTTATATTACAGTAATTCGCGTTACGTTGCCTTGTAGATGTTGTTTCGTTCTCGCTGCTTTTCCGCTTTCGTACTGCTTTCGCTACGCTTCCTGCAACAAAAAGTAAAGAAACATAAGTACAATTTTAGAAATATAAATCGGCGATTCTTACATAAACAAACAATAAAAGTGTACGGTTTAATCGTAAATAAGCACACAATTCAAGTGGAAACAATAACGATGGGGATCGATGAAACTAGGCCGAAGTCAACAGTACTCAAGAAGATACACAATCACTCTGCATACATTTCTCCTATTCCACACGCGAACTCAGTAGCTGCTAAAGGTGAACGACCGGTGTTGTAGAAGCGATACCCCACCACACCAGCACACGGCGACACAACTCATTTATTATTACTGTACGTCTATTATGCAAACAATCATTAATGATATTTTTGTCCCACTTATATTAACAATGTCAATATTCCAACAATTTCCTGTAAAAGAGCGTTTTTAGTTTAAGGAAAGGATACCGCAATAATTACTGTAAACTATTGCAACAAGTTATTGTTTGTGAAAGGTGTTTATAAATTGACAGAGATATTTGGTGCCTATTTTGTCGTAATTTGCAGTAAAGGCCATGTCAATCTTTGATCTTTTTTCTGAACAATTTACCCAATACCAGCAAATAAATGTATGGTGTAATTTTCCACTAACCTTATTAGTGAATAAACCTAGTTATTTCATTGACGTATCTTTAAATAAATATTATTTCGCTTAATTTGTTTGTAATTGAATGGAATGTATATTGACCTTTTGAGTTAGCAACTGTGCTGAAAATATGCTACTTAGAAAAATGTTCAATGAAAGATAAATATTTTACATTTTAGGATAATATAATTAAAGGAAATGAACATTTTCTTATACACTTTAATTTAGCAATAATGCGATTTAGTAATAATACAAAAAAAAAACAACCAACGTGCAGTAGTTGATTCCATTTTGAAAAATATTTAACTGTTAGTTTGATAGAAAATCTCTAAAAAATATTTAAACAATTATCTTTTGGATGCTGAATATAATATTTAAGTAAATGCATATAATCACGGATTATAATCATTTCATATCTCGTGATTACCAGGTTCGCCAATGTTTTAAAAATAAAAATTAACAAAATTAATGTTGGTATTATTGGTGACAAGTGACAAGCGAATTCGTAATGAAGTGTTATGTGTGTCTAAAATGTTTTTCTATCAATTTTAAAAAGTTCTAAACATTTATCAACATTATTTATTGCTTTTATAAATAATGAAGTGATATATCCGCTGTATTATGGATATCCAATATAGTTGGAGGTTAATTTCGTATTTCCCACATCAAGAGCTGGTTAACATTTATCATTGGTGAGAAGTCTAACAAAACTGTGAGTATTACAAAATGGAAAGATGGATTATTGTATCAAGTTGCAATACCGCTCGCTTCATATAATCAATGAAAGCAACCAGTTAATTACAGTAATTACTGAAATAGGAAAATAAATGTCTACTACTTTAACAAAGCTAGAGCGTTTAGTGGTCTCGTTTGTCGTATTATAATATTTTACTTTTACATGCTATGAATATTATATAAATGCATTAACTAGAAGCGTACACCATTAATATTAATTTCTTCCATTCGATTTTCCATTCCATACCAATCCGCATAGTTAACGCAGAGTGTCGTTAGAATGACAACATACGTTCGAAGCTTCATTACGTGACTGTGAATCGTCGTCGCGTCGTGAATATTATATGAAAGGCAGAGGAAGACCAAGAAAGAGACGACACATCAACAAGACTGTTACGTTACGATATTTAACATAAGCAGAGGTTAGTTCGAATTCCTTTAGAATTATTCATCAACACGCTTATATGCCATTCAAACTTTCGCATTAACACATCAAATAAACGCGTTGAATTCCCATCTTCAACACAAGTCTCCACATTGGTAAACATTCACTCTTACTTCTATAAACTTAATATGCACCTAGATGGGTCTATTTGAAACCCAAAGATGCGAAAAAAATTATTCACCATGACGTGCATGAGCAACAGATTAAAATAGCAGGCGTATTCAACAAACGATTCGTTCCACGATGCTTTCCGATGTATTTCAGAAGACCCGGTTTTGTGCAATTAATGCAAACAACGAGTAGAAATTAAATCCAATAGAGAAACGAAGTGGCTGCTTGGATAGTGCATTTAGAAATCCAGTTCTCTATTGGTCGGAGCTGCGTAACGGTCTAAGTGTGAAACTTTCAAAACGGTTCAAAGCTCCTTCAATAGCGATTTGACAATGGCAAAAAAATTGTTGTTGTTTTTTCTTTCTCAGCTTAGGATAATATAGCAGAATGGAATCTTTTCAACGCTATACCGTTATGCTCTCGCCGTATATAATTTTGTGTTTCGAGGTTTGGTGCAATGGAACGGTACTATTATAAGGAAAACACCAGATGGCCGCCTTGAACAAATTTAGATCGAAAACATCGATTAATTTACAATTTACACCGGATGCGTAGCGTAGTATGTACGTAATATATAAGCGCATACTTAGTGGTATTTAAATTGAGAAATTATGCAAATATTTTTTTTAAATACAGTGGGAATTAAAATAAAACTAGCATACAGGAAGTTACGATATTGCCGGAAGTTAGTTTTTAGAAATAATTTGATGACCACCTTCATATAATCTATTACGTTACTGTAAATAAATTTACCTAAATAAGATTGGGTATGAAAACGGTATTGCTGAAGTCTTTAGATACTTGAAAGAGCTTACTGAAAAATCAAACTTGAAAGAGAAGACTTAAATGCTATCTATGTAAAAGACATATGAGCGAGTTAATTTGCTTTAGGTTTTGATTAAAATAGGGTACCTAAACATGTAGTTAAGATTACGAGTTTGTAGACTCAATGTTGAACCGTGCAGTTTTCATAGTTAAATGTGTATTACTTTAAACTTTTTAACCCTTATGTGACTGGGAAGGTACCCGGGTAACTTCTGTGCATTCGAACAAGGTTTAATTCCTGATTTTAAAGTCGCCTCGATTACTGGCTCCGTAACATCTCTGAACTGGTGTTGTAGCACTCTTTATATAATTTTTCATTTTATTTTTGGCATAAAATTAGGCTTTGCGATAAAATGAAATAAACTGTTTATAAATCTTTTTATTCAAAAAAATATACATACAAATCTAATCTATATGAGATGATGTTCTTGTTGCTTGCAAGTTTCGCATATTACTTTATTTACGCAATGCTCATTGCAAACCGGCTTTGTGCAAATGTAGCACCTCTTTCGAGTTTTGCGTTGTTTATCTTTCAATTGTTGGCAAATAGGACAACTGCCAACTACAGGAATACGTCCAGAAGCATCACGAGGGGGGTGGTCTTTAGGTGCTGTTGCAATTTGTTGTATTATTTGTCGACCAACAACCATTTCCATTGAGATACGTGTAGAATAATTTCCAACGACTTTTGGAATTACGCTTCAAGTTTCTACAGCAGGTACACATAACTACTTTGCAAGATCTTTCAGGAATATTCGCCTCCGATCAGTAGATCTAATCCTGGGATTGTGCTCCATGTAAATTATAATGTACTGCGTATATATACGCAGACAAAGCAGCAACATCAACCATATTGTAGGCTTTACCGTATATTCAGCTAACATTTTATTCATCGTGTCGACACCTCCTGTGGTTTGGTTGTAGTACCGTATAATTCTTGGTTTCGCAGTGATAGTTTGCTCTACGTCCCCTGCTATATGCATTGATGATAGAAGAATAACTGATTTGCTCCTTTTGGGCACATACGAATATACAGTTTCTTCTTTTCTAAATGCAAAATTAGTCGAATATATGGCTCTATCTTTAGACGGTTGCATATTAGAAGGTAAACATTTTTTATTCTTTTTAACCGTTCCTACTAAGGTCAAATCCCATGACTTCAAGCTGCGAGCGAGTTGCAAGCTAGTAAAGAAATTATCTGTGGTGACATTTCTTCCAGAACCTTTGTAGGAAGCAACTAAATCCAAAACCGTAGGCTCACCAATATTGACTTGACGTTCGCCATCTGGTGATTTCCCAGTGTAAAATTTACCTTGTAAAGGATAAGCATTAGTTGCATCGCAAGGCCAAAAAATTTTTATCCCGTATTTCGCGGGCTTCGATGGCATGTACTGTGTAAATTTTGTCTGCCCTCTATAGGGAAACAGTTGCTCATCCACTGTTACGCACCTATATGGCTTATAATTGTTTCCGAATTTTTATTCATCATTGTCCAAATATCACGGACTGGAGCAGCTTTGTCTGTTTTGATGCGTTCATCGCGTGCATTCTGATTATCAAAACGAATGAACCTTAGGAATATTTTGAACCGATCACGACTCATATATGTACGAAACAGAGGTAAGGATTCTAGTTTCCACATTTCGGAAATATGTTCCCTATTAGATTTATGTACACCAGCTGCAAGAAGAATTCCTAGAAAGGCATCAAATTCTTCTTCAATAAATGACTTGAAAACCTTTGACGGTGGTCGTTTAGAACCTTTGAACTACATTATTGTTGTAATCTTTCGATCAGTTTCTCTTACAATTATGTCACATATTTCATTAGACATGATGGATTTAAAAGTTTCATTTGCTGTAAATAAAACACTAAAAGTAGCTTTTGGCGCAAGATATACGTCCTAAATAAATACTTTATAGTTAAATCTCTAATTAAAATTTGTAGGTACCCAGGTACCTGCGACGTCATTAGAAGGTGTTTTTTATTCCAGCCACATAAGGGTTAAGGGATTTTTTAAATTTTTTGTCAAGTAAATTTCTAAGTAAAATGATTACATGATTACTTTCAACTAACTAATTAGAAAACAATAAAACAAAACCAAAACAACAAAAATTGCCTGCATCAAACCAGGGCAACCTCAACCCCAGTTTAATAAATACAATCTTTTTGAATGTTTACGAATTTATTTCTAGCGCACACTAAATTTAATTAAGTTTTATTATCTCGATTAATGTCGTATAATTCATTAAAATCTAAAAACATTCCAAGTCGTAAATAAAATTAATATGATGTTGTTTTACGTGAACAAAATGCCTAATTGCGCAACAAGTGACTGATTCACGAGACATTTCAGTTATAGATTTGCGGATGTAACCGACTCGGTTTGAATAAATAACGACCACTAAGTATACAAGTCTTGTGTGTTGCAATTGTGTTGCTTGGTGAAAGTGATTGTATTATATATACGCTACTTTCTAACCTTTCCCGCATCTACATATACAAGCGCATGTATATATAGAATAAAGATAAATAAACTAGTATTAAATTACACAGCGATAATCGTATTAAACAATTTCCGAGACATTTATAGAGAATGTGTTGCAAAATCTGTTGCTAATGAGTATTTCAGTCAAGGGCATCTGCTGCATCAATTATATTTATACCATGATTTCTCCTTTGAAAATACTTAAATGATGTGTATCATCGGCGGTGCACATGAGCAATCTTTCGTGTTCCTCCGTGATACACATGGAGTTAAATGTTGGAAAATGTTCAGGTTCAAAGGGAACCTATTTTTTCCTTCAAGGACGTTGGAAATAGTTAAAGGAAGAAGATTTTAGTGATAGATACCTTATTTATACGATTATTTTAAGTCATCTAGTATATGTATGCAGGTTTAGACAATATGTAATCCGCCAACCCACGCACCATTTCCTAATAATGGGCATACGATTTTTAAACAATGAAACTCGATTATACACACACAGGACTGGGTTGCCCACGTCCACATTATGCCGCCCACATCGCTTATTGTTAACTGGATAAGTCAATGATAGAGAAAGGAGCATATCCTTACGTGCTGGAAAAAATGCGCCGACTTAGAAACGTGTACACGTTAACTACTTTTAGAGGTCATAAATATTAGCATTTGTTAGATGCTCCGCTATAAATAGACACCTTGATTAAAGCAGGCTGTTTTTCCACGTTTGCATAATGACAATACGGCGATTATTAACGATGTTTACTTTGCTTGTTGATTTGTTTGTTATTAGGGAAAAAATTAGATTGAAAGTCTATTATCAATGTTGATAGAAAGAAACAAAAAACTGAGTCAACGGTTTTAATTTTGGGAACCAAAAATATCTAACTAGTAGGGTTTTTTAAATAGAATAGAATATACCTTTATTGTCCAACAGAAGATCCAATTATAGGACAATAATAAACTCATAATATAACAAAGTAGGTTTCCATACCTAAGTTAAATTACATGAAATATTACAGAAAATAATTAAAAAAAAAATAAAAAGAGGAAAAATAAAAAATGTAACAAATTAACACTATTTGAAAGTCAGTCACCATAAGTCTATTATCATTACGACACATCGTATAAACTGGTGAGCGCAACAACACATTAGTCCGGGCTGCAGGCATATAAAATGGCGTACTATGACGAGTAGCAAAAACTGGCACATTGAAGCATATCTTGGACAGTAAATATGGGCAGTCGATATGATTATTGAGTAGTTTACTCAAAAGTCGTACGCTTTGGAGCTCTCTTCTCGTTGCAAGTGACTGCATATGCAATTGGTTCATAGTTTCGTCCAAATTAGAACCGCGTACAGGGTAGCTACCAGTTGTTTTATAAATTATAAATTTCAAAAACCTTCGCTGAATCTGCTCTAACATGTGAGAGTGCGTTGTATAAATCGGATACCATACGATGCTGCCATACTCGAGCTTACTGATCACAAATGTCTTGTACAACAGCCTAATCGCGGCGATGTCGGTAAATTCTCTACAGGTTCTTAGAACGAATCCCAACATTCTTGAGGCTGACACACGCAACTCATTAAGATGTGGAACAAATGTTAGTGTATCGTCAAAAAGAATGCCAAGATCACGAAAGGTTTCACTGGTGGATAATGGTGTGCCACACAGGAGGTAAGTATTAATTAAACGTTCTAGTTTTTTTGTATATGTGACTTTGCAACATTTAGCAATATTGAGTTTCAGGTCGTTGTTCTCGCACCACTCAGCGACCACATCCAAGTTGCGTTGGAGCAAAGCAATATCATCAGAGCCAGAGATCGTTGAATAGATTTTTAAATCATCAGCGTAGGCCAACGCAGGACAGGCAAGTGATTTTAATAGATCATCCATATAAAGTAAGAATAGTAAGAGTCCTAAATTAGATCCTTGGGGTACACCCGACGGCATGCTATACTCCGTTGAAGTGAATCCGTTGTAGTATACATAACCACTTCGATTCTTCAGGTATGATTTCATCAATGCCAAAAACGAAGAAGAAAATCCAAATGAATTGAGCTTGTCACGAAGTATATGATGGTTTATCGTATCAAAGGCACGGGATATATCTGTATAGATGACGTCTACTTGACCGCGGGCGTCTAACGATTCGCCAATATACTGTGTTATACTTGCTAAATTGGTTATAGTAGAGCGACCAGACATAAATCCATGTTGCAGTGGCGAAAGATATATATGCACGCTAGTGTCTATATGGTTATAAAGAATTTGTTCATAAGCTTTAGTGGAGTTTGAAAGTATGGATATAGGACGATAATTCTTTAACTGACATTTATCACCCTTTTTGAAAACTGGAACAAGCCGGGCACTCTTCCATTTCTTAGGGAATGTATTGGTTCTCAAACTAAGGTGCAATATAATAGTTAATGGTTTAACAAGCGCAGAACAATGTCTAACAATGCAAGATGGCACACCATCATCACCCGCGGTAAACTTATTACTGAGACGTGACATAATAGAAAGTAGACAGTCTTCTGTGACAAAGTTAGGACATACTATATAAATTGTAGGCAAGGACGTTGTTGGTGTAACGTCTCCACTTGCAACGTAAACGTCAGAAAATAAGTTGGCAAAGGAATTAACAATTTCTTGAGGATGATCAAATGTTGCTTCGCCATCATGTAGAACACCCAGTATCCTAGTAGTACGACGTTTCTGGTCAACGTATTTCCACAATGCAGATGTGTCCAACCTTGTTTTTTTTGTACATTGGATAAGTAATCAGTATAGGCACCAGATATTTTTTCTTTTATTAAACTACGAAATCTTTTAAATTCGTTCTATGTATGATTTCCCGAAGCCAGCCACCTCCTGAAATAATAGTTTTTCGTCTTAATAAGCTGTCTAATCTCAGATGTAAACCAAATTGGAAACCCATCACACCGAGGACGCATTGGTTTCTTCGGGATGCAAATTTCAAAAACTTCATTAAGATGTAAATAGAAACGTTCAACAGCTTCGTTTAAGTCAGTATAATCCGAGAGAAAGCTTTTAAGTTTTACAATAATTAGTATAGGGTGCTGTTTCAAGATCTTCTTGTCATAGTATGGTACAGCAGATCTTTAACTTTTTCTAAATCATGTAAACAACACAATTGTATAGTAATTCTCTAAGATTCTGTTTTCTAACCCAGATGAATGTTATTAATTATGATATTCGTCCAATACTCAGGTTTACTGACTTCTCCTTTAAGTTGGGGTCTTTTTTGATCACTATCGTCATTGGCAATGAAAAGATATGTTGGTTTACTTGTAGTTTTTTTTCTGAGAATCACTTCAATTCGTAGCTTTATACCCATTTTCTTTATACTTCATCAAGGTCATATTTATGACTGCACGATCTAAAATAAATTACATGGTAAATACTTCAGTATTCAAAAGATGAGTGCGAATATTTCGTATTAAAATTACTAAACGAACCAATAAATAAGTTTGGTTAACTTCCATATAAATTTCCAAATTCCATGTAATACATTGCGTTGATCAAATACACATAAATCTTATCAATGACCATACGTTCCTTTTTCATTCTCAATGAACCCACTCGTGCGGTTTCCGTTGATAAGCCTGTTGGAATCAGCCATGTCGTTCCGTTACATAATATTCATAGACATACAATTTCCTGTGATTATCGTTATAACAGCAAACATCACTGATAATTTTCACCTAATATGTATATCTATTGATAAAATTCAAAAAACGAATTTTTATCATCTCCCGATGCATTTGAGGAATGTACAGATCAACAGCAGCAAGATTATCAATCATAAAACTGCGAAACTCAAGGAATTTGAATAGATAAATTTTAATTCGTTTACAACCTTTCAAAATTGATTCGATCTTATTTTTGAAGCATTGTAAAGCTGATATGTTTTTTTTTTTACTTTTAAAGATAATGAGATTATCTGCTTAGTTGAAAGGTTAAATTATAAAGCAACTTTAAATAAATGCGGAATTTGCAGAACCAACTCTTTGTCAGCTGATGCTTATATTTTGCTGGTTTGGAGAAAATACATATAGGGCAACAGTTCCCGGAATGCTTATTCAGATATTTCAAAGTTGCGCATGCATGTGAATCGCAAATTTCCTTAGTCAGCGAATAATCTAGCTTTATATGTAGGTACTGCTGATTGTAGAATACGTCACGTAAAAGTAAATAAAGAACATGTCTGCTTTATATAAAGTTTGCAGCTTTAACATTCCGCAGATCGGAAGTAGTAATTCCTGTTTATACAGTAGCATATAATTGAACAGAAGTAGTAATGAATAATTTTAGAACATTTTAGCTATGAAAGCACGCAAATGTGGTGAGTCACGTTGGTTTATTGTTCTGACTAATTAAACTGGCTGACGCGATAGTTTATCTGCTTTATATAACAGTTTTCAAGAATTCGGGATGTTATCGTTTGTAAGCAACGTATGGGTTAGGAAGAATAATGGCACATATTTGAAAATATCGATCAAACGTCTACAACAACAAAAAATATATGATGGATGTTGATATCCAGATGTGCTTTTGTCTAGGGGACCACGTTACCTCTTTTTTGTCGATGTAGCAAGAGGGAGGAAGAATAATAGGGTACAGAGTACGAAGGGACGATCATCTACCTGTTTTCAGTAACCCCTACAGAGGTGGGCACCCCAACAATTCACCCACACATTCCCGGCCAGCCTGTTTAATATTTTCTGACGCCTCCTCATTTCGACAGACTTTAATGTCGGAAATGCCGAATCATTTTAATAGATGTAAAGAATAGAATAAAAGGAAACTAATTGCTATCGATTTCTATATAGTTAATGAATAAAAAACTTGAGATGAAAATAGAAAGTTAGCGGTAATAACCAATGTTTTTACATGTACTAATGGTAGAGGTCAAACAGAGGTCATGCGAATTATACACCACGTAGATATGTAACGAAAATACTGATTTTTCAGCGCAAATAAAATGTAATTGATATAGATATCTGCAAAAGATAATAATAATCCACGAATAAATTGTAACATGTGATGCTCGCCAGAGAGAATGTATTTTAGAGACGCATACCTGCTATAAATTACCTATTTTTAGAAACTTTGTGTGTACCGCACTTTCTAGTTCGCACAGTGACGCTAAAATAGATTCGGTAGTTTTGTTTCAAACATGATGTGTTGAAAATAAAAAGAAAATAGCTTAGAGAGCAACTGCTAAAAATAGGACGTGGAAAATAAAGTTGTGAACGTTCTAAAAACGGAAAAAACGAACTCCGGTAATGGATATAAATACCAGATTTATAATTTTTAATCTGCTTTCACATTTGATTATATTATTTAAAAAATGTCCAGGTGTACCGTGATATCAGCTCCGATTTCTATTGTATTCAAACATTGTCATAATATTTTTTTTGTTTGTCTATAGGCGTAAAGGAAATTTAACAATCATTCTTTCTTTTAATTTTTTGTTGTTGTTCCTTTGAACAAAAAAATTTAAAGGAAATGTTTGTAAGTGATCATGATTTTTCTAATATAATTGTACTATTTTAGGCTTATTTTGGTACGGCATAGCAATTTCTGCTCAATACTGAAATAATATGATGAAATTTGTTTCTTTTGGAGCCATAAATTCGTCAAATCAAAGTCAACAACATTTAGAATTTCTCTCTTAAACCTTTAAGAAAATAGCAGGTAGTGTGCCCCCCTAAATAACACTTTGTGCATGTCTACATATTTAAATTTATTATTTATTACAGTATTGGTTAGAAAATGACGTCAGAAATGCAAAAGCAAATCTTCAAAGTCTACTGGTTGTAGAAAGAAGTATTGCAAAGGTAACTACGAATGGAAATAGAACGAGGAGCTTAAAGGTATAAGGAATGGGTTTAATACGTAGAAACTTGAATAGTTTATCCGTAAACATCAACTACGCAGGTAATGCGGAAATGCGAAAAAGATTTCTTTGGGAAACATTTGTGAGAAGGGTCGTTGCAATAAACTTTATAAGGAAATATTTTTACGCCTACAAACTGAAGTGAGATAGAATTGTAGAATGAGTAATAACCTTTTAGCCCATGAGGTTCTAATTTAACAACAGCAAATCTTTAACTATAAACAAGTAGTCTATGTTTTTGAACGTTTCTTTCTTATTTATCCAAAAACACAGTAGAATAGTTTCATCAACGGTCAGGTCATGGGATTAACATTTTTACAAAGTCTAATTTGTATACAATTTCTTAGGCATGGAATGTTAAATTACAAAAAAAAGAGACAATAACATAGTGTATAGAGAAACAAAGAAAAGCGCGTAGATATGTGTATATAAATATACATAACAAACAAAAGAAATGCGAATGCTTGTATTATAGAGAGAAAGAGAAAGATAATGACTAGCCGTACGACTGAATAAAACATGAGGGCGTTCTACAAGAATACACAACACAACCGGTTCTCTTTTCGAAGGAATAATGCAACAACGCGAGCTTTAATTATTCAGGTCGTGTCTCCGTTCGTTGAATATTCCGTTCTCCGCGTACACTGACTCAACTTACACAATTTACTTATTAAAATTAATTTAAAATTACAATGAGAATGGTCGATCCCACTCGCTTTTTTTCTCAGTAATGATATAATCAATTGACGTGAACTCGACGTTCTATTACATCTACATAGGTATTGTACTAAGCGGTTCCTAGAGATGGAAAAGGATAGAGAGAGAAGGAACACGATAAATATAGACAAGCATGTCCATATATACCGACAATATCAACATTTTTTTTCTTTTCCTCCGTTGTGAAAGGATAAAGAGTTAGAAAGATAAATAGGTATGTATAACCAGGTCGTATCATACGCGTAAGTATGCTGCTACGTTAAAACAGGAAAAGAAAAATACATACAACATCCATTGTTTGAAAGAGGTAGACAAATTTGTTCCGCCAAAAGCATTCCATCACGGATCGTGATTAATATAACAAGGAATGCTATATTCCCATCCGCTTAATACTTGTTTATACACATCGTTGCAATTACGTGTTGTAGATCTTTGTTATGCGTATATATAGCACCGACGAAAATTATCGCGCTTTATTTCTCATAAACCAAGGTCGAATAGCGATCACGTTAGCAATGTACGAATACAACAGAGAAGACCCATGCAAGCACGCCAATATATCTCGATGATTATGTTTACAACAGCGTCGTTACTTTTTCTTTGGGATTTGTTTTTCTAATACAACACGCCATTGGAAATAATGTTTATGAATGAGTCATTGGAAATGTTTACATCTGGTGAATTTCCAAATAAATAAAGGCGCTGCTTAATTGGGTTCTTTTCCTAGAAAATCGCGGAGCGAAAAACCTGCATTGACTAACGATTTCTTTTTAATCGCGCTTTCAGATCGTTTATATTAGCAGGCAAATAAAACATTAATTCTCTAAAGTCTAATGTGCTATGGTTGTGTTAAGATACTTCAACAGAAATTCTAGACTGCTTCTATAAGCTGATTATCATATTTTTTTTAAAATTAGAATGTTGCAATTCGCCAGTCTATTCCTAATACAACATTATATGTATTTACATAACTGGCATGCTAAGAGAATACGTCGACCGTTAATGTTTAAAGAAGTTCCCGTTTCATAAGATGATGCAAACCGGACACACTCGGGCGATTAAACTTCCTGTTTCCTTTACAAATAATCTACATATTTATTTATTTTTTATAGCTTAAACAGAAACCTATCAATATTCCAATGCGTAACATGCATACAGAAATCGTAACATAATTTTGAAGGTCATATCGAACAAATGTTAACAATCATAACCACAAATCAATTATATATACAACAATAGCACTGCAAAATAAAAAAAAACCGAGACGTTCAAACATTCCGAAACCCCGAACGATAAATCAGTCACCTTTAAATGTATAGACTCGTCAATATCGAAGGCCAGGAATTATTTGCATAGTTACGAACTTGTCGCTAATTTTCTATTCGTTAACGAAATTCAACTTATGATTGTGAAATTCTGCGAATAAAACCGAACAATAGTATAAGCCAAATCCCGATGAGTTTTAGTGGAAGAGAGAACGTAGAGTGGAAATGGTAGCTTCACGGAAGCAACGCTAGATGGCGCGCCATGTATCGCATGCGATATTTAATCCTAGGATAACGATTCGGCGAGTTTGCAGTTTCGCAGCGGTGGAATTATAAAATGGTGGCCTAACGCATTTTATTTGATAGCACGTAAAACCATTTGAGAGTCAGATATTAATCGTTAAAATGAAGAATGAGAATATCGAGAAAATACATTTCAAGAACTGCATTGTGACGTTTGTAAATGTAATAGGAGTGGATTTATTGTCGCGATAAAGTTATAATGGACAGGGTAATAAATAATAAAACCAGCAGCAGTACACAGTTCATATATACTACTACGACTTAATTAATCGTCACGACTTTTGTGCGACGACGAACGAAGTCAAGGAGAAATGGACGACTGCAATGTCTGATTCAGCGTATAGTCACGCTCAGGGGAGTTAACTGTGTAGGGAGAGAAGTGAAGGGGAGATTGCCTGCTGCAGTCACTGACCTCCATTGGTTGAGCCACATTGCGTGATCGTACAAAATCGGAATAGATGCGACTATGACTATACAGCACACACAAAAAATTGATCGAGGAAAGAATGGGACGGTTCGATAGGCATTCTTCAAGAACCCATTTGGTATCTTTTTTATTTCGATTCTTTTCCATTATTTACGGAAGGGGAAAGAGAACAGATAGAAATAGCAAAAAATAGAGCGTATGTTGTGATTGGAGGAAAATACAATTCCATCAAAATTAAACGCGCAGATGGATGTATTATTAACATGGAATAATGATGGGTAGCTTCTAGATAAATTGGCTCCCGTTATCGTCCGATCACGTCAGCGGATAAGCGAATAACGATGAAAAAAAAACTGATGATGTGGCTGTTTGCCAGATCAAAAGTCAACCAACGCAAATACCGCGTTCCCTCGCTGTTTACACAATTTTCGCATATAAAAAACGATACTACGCTATGCATACATGATCGTAAAATAACACGGAATGTTATTAAAATAATTAGTACTTATGCTTAATGCGACATATTACGTATATGACAATGTTTTCCTTTTTCATGGATTCCAATGCGACAGATGGTCGAGCACGAGGATCTCCACACATTCGCAAAATCTCCCACATTTATCACACCCTTTCTAACCATTCAATACGTATTTTTTCTATCAATCACTTATAAGCCGCACAAGGAGTGATGCGATCGGTCTCTGCGGTAGTACAAACATCACGTATATCGAGTAAAATATCGTAGGTGAAATCCTACACCGTCCTACATCATATTACTTCTACGATGGATGATGGCCTGAATCACAAAAAGCACTTTCACACGACGCACCATTCGAAATTATACATATTTTATCAGATATAATTTCCTCGGCGCCTATACATAATTACGAGATATTTAATGCTTTCTTTCATTTATATACATCACGTTGAAATCCCACAGATGCACTAATACACAAAGAAAATGCCACGCAGGAGGCTTTCCCTTCTATTTACAGAACACTTACCAAAGAAAAAAATATATATGAAAGCAAAACGTTTATAAGTAATTGACCAAAACACCAAACTAAGTCTCCTAGATCGATGGATGCAAACTATTAAACGAATATTTAAAAAGGTCCTTTTTCGTTTAATTGATTGAGAATCCAATAATGAAAATGTCCTTGAAACGACTCGACGAGCGTACGTCCGCACGATTCAAACAAGCACAAAAGACTGAGTTCGTACTTCAGAACGAACCTAGAACCGGTCGGCGAAATAAGCCGAGTGTTTCGGTTTAGCCTGGGCTGAAAAGCAACAAGTGATATCGTTCGTTCGACGCGCAGTAAAACCGAACCGAACCTTTGCTACATATCCGCATAATATACGAGGAACCTGTTCTGCTGCTTTTTAGATTCCATTTCGCAAAAATGCCATTTGTGGTCGTGGTATTCGAGCAAGCGTAATAAGAAACATATACTGGCGCGCTTGGCTCTTCTGCTACCGCAATTTCTGACTCATCGCTAAGCAAAATACAATGAGTGAGTGAGTCGATCAGTGTTGAGGTTCTTATGCTTTTCGGTTTGTTTTCATTCTTCTGTAATCCCCGTTCTTTACCCGCGAAGATTGTAAATTCTGCTTTGGTGTTCTCAGACGGAAAAGGAATTTTTAATCTCTTGTTTTCTTTTTTACTAATCGAAACAATTACCGAATGTTTCTCCAATTACGCTTTGAGTATTCGTGATTTAGGTTGCACTCTTTGTGAATTGTAAATAGATAATTTCACCTAAACAATACTATTTTAGCATTCTAGAGATACATAGGTTCTAATTTGCTAATCCAAGTGTAGTTTAAACTTCCCTAAAATAACATTTATGTTACGGGAAAATGTAAAACCTGTTTTCTATTTCTTGTTAGAATTTCCACCAACTTCAGATTGATGGAAATAAAAAAACTATTCAACTAAATAGAACGAAAACAGAATTTATGGTATATGATCAACTTTTCGAGCTCTACAAATAGGAAATAGATTTTTGCGGGCACAATTTCCGTATTCATAAAAAATAATTTTGTTTATCCAATATCTTTGTGCAAAATGTAAAAGGTCATGTAGCAGAAATAAAAACTTGAATTTGGAGTAGGTTCCTGACATCGCGAAAGTGCACTAATTTCCAGTTCTTTTACTAAATGATGGTATTTCTTAAATCGTGGGATGTTTGCTTCCACCCACTGCGAATAACTGAGGAAACAGAGCCAGGAAAGATCAACGTTAAAACAAGGGCTTGAAGCAATATTAAGGTACTTTAACAGAGGACGATATAATGCTACATTGTAACTGGAATTACTTTCAAGGATAGTTTTATCCAAAGTTCTGAAATAGGTGATTTTTAGATAATTTTACAACGACAATAGAATTACTACTACACTTACAAAATGTATATCCCTACTATTTCAGCCTGTATTTGTAGAAAAGGTTCAATGACAGGATTATGTCTGCGTAAGAATTGTTGGGAACGGGTTTTTACCTGGCCAAAATATGACGTGCTTACACTTCTAAGAAGAAAATGATATGGGAAATAGTTTCAAGTGGATTTCTGCGAATATAATGCTATATTTAGTTTACATCCCAACATGATAAAGAATGTAAACTATTTAATTCTTGATATCTACAAAAGATAAGTAGGACAAACCTTTTGGGATGTGATGTTTTTGTCTAAAAAAGCAAACAAATAATAGGTTAATTGATTTAATGATTTTAATTGCTGTCTAGTGTAATTAGGAAGTCAAAAATGTTTTATTATATTTGCATAAAAAACGTGGGCTACTTCCGGAATATACCGAAAAGTCTATTCGAACAAAAAAAACAATAAAGGAATTGCTAGTATGAGGGTCATTAACATGCGGACAGAAATGTATGGCGTTGTCCATTTGCCACGAGAGAGTTTTTAATTAAGTTCGATAATAAATTTCATCATTACGATTGTTTATGAAGTGAGACGGGTAATATTGGGAATCGTGCCAGGACATTTTACACGCACGTGTTTCAACCATTTTATTCCAATCGTTTATTTCAGCCGCTGGCAGATCCGTCTTTTTACCACCCGCCTTTAGTTATAAATCGAAAACTGCTTTTCCAAGTGGCATTAAATGTCAGATGCTAATAAATCAACGTCACAAAGCTTTATATGATACCTTACTGAACAGGAATCCGTGTCATAAACAACATAATTAATTTATTATCTAGATCGGTAGTATTATTTGAGGAAATGCAGCTTTTTAAAAATGCTACAGGGATACCTACATAGATAACGACCGAACTCCTGAAAGCAGACGTGATCACCCGTTTGTGTACATGTTATTGTGTGTGGACGTATGAGTTGGCAACATAATACTTGAAATCACACGATTTTAAACTGCAATATTTACTTAAGATTACTTAAAACTCGATAATAAGGCGTCTCTTCAAAACGTTGATAGATAAAGTCAGAGCGATTATAGAGATACCTTCAAAAATGATAATATAGATAGTGATTATGATTAATAGCATAACTTTATCAAACAAAAATAAAGCTAATATGTACACTCTTTATTAAAAGCATACATTTTTCCCAGAAAACAATTTTATCCTTTTAAATAATGTAGCTTAATGATTTGCAATCAATTGTATTTATTTAATTGATGTATGGTGACCTGATTACTTATTTAGATGATTTTATTTTAGGAAACATAAAACCGACTGCGACTTCTAACATTTGCCACAGTGAATAAAAAAATATAAATATTAATATTAGCTTGTGTAAATTCCAAGGAAATGACCTTACGTGATGAGAATATTGTAGAACCTACCAGTTAAATAAATCATTAATTAGAAGCAAGGTTTACATTATGCTTGTATTTTCCATAACGTTGCTAATCAAATAAACACATTTTAGAGAATTGTTATGAATTCAAATATAATATACACAACGTCTAGAATATTATCGGACAAGCATGTCAGAGTTGGCACTAATTTTACATTAGATTCTGTACTAATAATAAGCATGAGTTTGCTTATATTAGATATATAATAAGAAAGTAAATATTATTTTGCTATTACCATTAACATATCTCAGTTGTGGGATTTTAGCGGTTAATTTTTGAAAATGCAGGAACTTTGTTGTTTGTTTTCATAAGTGTTAAATTTTAGCTAAGGAAGGAATCATTTTCAATTTTCAGGGAATCACATTACCCAACGCTATAGAGCAAAGGCGTACTCACCTTTTGAAAGATCTAGTGGGCTTTGAGATGAATAGTGATGAGTCAGCCTAACATAATCGGTCTTCCCGACAGAATCGGATCAGTCGTATAAGCCGCATTATAAAGTGTCTGTGTGACTCACGCCCGACAGAAGTGACATTTCGAAATAAATATTCTATGGTAAAAAATAAAAATTGACGCAATAAAAATGTTTGATAGGATATGTGCGCACGTTGAAGTGTTTTTATTTACATTACAAACAAAGAAGTTTCTTCAAAAATCTATTGTACTTAACACCGTAAGTGTACGAGTATAGTTTACTTCAAATTATAAGAATATAACTGTAGACTTACAAGGCCTTTAATACTTTTATTGCACCTTCTGTGACGATAATAACCTGGCAATGCATATTGAATCTAGGGGCCGTATTGACTATAAATTACGGCCCTATAAGATAATTATATGTTTATGTATATATATTTTACAAACAGTATAAATTTACATAATAAGCAATTCGATGTTACAAGTAATTAAAGAATTTACATATTAAATGAGATTTAAATGTACAAACAGGTAGTTACGCATATCGCAAATCATAATTCCATTTCTATTCAATTCACTTAAATTTTGTCATTACGGTCCTCAGCAGTTTGTTTGCGTATCCAGGTAGTTATTACCGCAGGTGGTGCAATAACGGCATTTAAGCCGTTCAAAGTTATATTCTTATAATTTGAAATAAACTATAACTAGTCTTTTGGTTGCTAATAACATTGCAAACTTCGGTTTAACGGAATCTAATACACGCACTATAACATTCAAAATAGATATTTTTACAATCTGTCGTCTCATCAAAACATAGCCACAGCTGCTTATCTTTTAATTCTGCTTTGATCATGTTTTCGATATCTTTACAAACACCTGGTGGATCATTCCACAACGCTATCCGTGAGGTTCCACTCGGGATTGATTGTATGTACGCCAAAACTATCGAAACGGTTCTTTATCGAGTAAACTAAGCCATACAACAGAAACAGTAAAGATGAAAAGTAAATCCAACTTAAATTGCGTTTGAGATAGCACGCCATTTTTCTTATTCTTGTATCGTACACTATTTATACTTGCATTTATCCCCGCCGGCCAGCCTCGCCGCGCACAACTGCTGTAGCCGATCTGACGCGCTCTTTATCTTTCTGTGCGCTCGTAAGGTTCTAACAAGAGATCGTGGATTTTGAATACATTATGTTAGATTATACAACCGCAGAGATGGTACAGATCATTAAACGGTATTTTGCGAATTGCCGCAAATACCAACAAATAGACGAACAGCCTAAAATCCCTCTAACGCATCCCGAGTGGGAGGAGAGAGAAGTGAGGGTTTGAAATGGGCGAACCTTGCTTTAGCCGGCAAATTTCAGACGAAATCGGTATTAGTAGAAGTACTGTGAAACGTATTTTGAAACGCAACAAATACAAAAGTTACAAAGTTCAATATTGCCAGGAGATTTTTTCCCTTAATAAAGTAACATTGTTAGAATTTCAATTTATTTTGTATAATTGTCGAATTTATTTTTCTTTAGTTTACTTTTATAAGAAGCGTTGTTTATTTTCCTACTTAGAATTTTTCGTTCTCCTACATCGTATAGCAGGAACAAAATGAATATAAGAAACTGTACTTTCTAACATAATCTGAGAATACAGAAAAATTACGCAGTAATTCTGTATTAGTACATTTTGTCAAAAGGCGTTGAATTATAATATTACGTGATTGAGCGGGCAAGCGTGCATGCTGTTCGCTTTATGATGTACTGTAACTGGATGCGATCTTTCAGTGAGACTCGAATGCTCTGTTGCCATTCACAAAGGCAATATCCCGTTCGTATCTGGACCGACGTGTATGACTTTTACATTATAATTCAAATCAGGAAATTCGCTCATAAATGCAGTGACTTTATCGACCAACGGTGTAACGCTGCGAAACGTTGGGCAGAAACTGTTGCAATAAATCAATATTTATCTTTATAATTACGTGTAACGCTGCGAAAGGTTGAGGCAGTTGCAACAAATCAATAATTTCATTCGCTGAGGTAGCTCGTGCCGATTCACCGGCATACATACGTCGCGTCGTGAGCCAGGTAACCTTACTTCTAACCTGGCGCGAAACACTCTGTGCCAGGCTTAGTGATGAGTAAATTACTGAACATCTGCAATACTTTTGTCGATGTGTATAAGTGGTCATTATTAAAGTTCGACAAACGAGTACAACGTCAGAGGCGTATCGCCCAAAAGTAGGTACGTGAGATACAGTATTATTAAAAAATAATATATTCTTACCTTTTATTGACGTCTTGATGTCCTCTACGACAAAATACTACTACCCCAAGACGTCAATAAATGGTAAGAATATATTATTTTTTAATAATACTGTATCTCACGTACCTACTTTTGTGCGATATGCCTCTGACGTTGCACTCGTTTGTCGAACCTTAGTCATTATTATAACATCAAGGCCCCATGTTTTAACATTTTGTTTTCCAAGGTTGAATGGTTTTTGTGACAAACACCTGGCCATTTGATTTAACGAGATCGTTTGATTGCTTTCTTATGGTTTAATTGGGATCAACCCTTTTAAACTTTCCAGCAAGTTAGTTATACAATTTTCTGGCTAACGATGCTATGCTAACAATTAAAGAAAGACAAATGGATTTACTTTTTAATTTATGCTCTACAGATGGTGGCATTCTTTGGTTACTACTACCTGGGTTTTCAAGCAAAATCCATAAAAAACGAGTTAGATATCTTCAAAATGAGATTATCCGAATCATATAAAGCGCACAATATCAATCACTGGGATAAATTGCCTAAGTGATTACTCAATCTACTTGATTGAAATTTTTTTGTATTAATACCATAGCAGGTGGATTGAAATTTCATATGTGAATAAAATCTGAAACATTTCATCTTTGCGTAAAATGGAGACCTTTCCCGATATCCATTCAAACGGAAAACGATTTAAAATTAGACACCTCCTGACGTTTTCGTCAAGATCTATTTTTCATATATCACAGTTTATTTCGGGATATATTCGAACTAGAAAAAAAACCAAACAAATAGGCAATAAAAAGCAACACTTTTATATAACTAGCCCGAAACACGAATTGTTTATTTTTAGCCGGAGAGTAGAAATACACATTTTCACTTCTGGATGCCATCCAAATAGTTGTTCTTGGAATCAGTATAAAGAAGTTGTGAGGCGTGGCGGTCGGGAGAGGAAACGATGAGGGGAGAAGTGGCTAGTGAATGTAGCACACACACATACAGACGCAACTCATGCTGCTCGCTTCAAACTAAAACCTGTCTTGTCCTTTATTGTTATATTTCAAGCGCCAGATGCCGTCTGCTATTGTTTTATAAATGCCGTAGCCTAAATGGTCGTTGACCCTTCCAAATAATACGTCTATATACATGCGATTTGTACTGCAATTCTGGCCTATACATGCCACTTATCAATCTTTATTATAGCCTTCTTTTGTAATAACGAGAAGTTAAGGAATTTGCATTTTTTTTGTTTTGTTTCAACTTGAGCGAAACGAATACTGAAACTGGAATATTTTAAGTCCTGATAATTTGGTTTGGTTGTGGGTAATTATCTTGTTTTGTTTGGTCGATTTAAATCACGAAATACATAAATATACTTTTTATCTTTTGTATTGTCTAAGTGCTTATCTCTAACCTTTGTTGAGATAAGCTTTTGTTTAGAAACTTAGCATATATTAATATTGCACTGTTTGGATTGAATGTACCAAGAAACTACAAGTCTGTCTATTCGTTTGGTTTTTCAAAGAAACTACTTAATTTTACTTGTTGTCATTGTTGTCATTTTCCTATAAAGGACAATTCGGAAGGTTACCCCAAAATCATTGGATATTAAAATAAGTACTAAGTACTTTGAACACTTCAAATAAATTTGGAGCACCAATATTTCCTTCCATAAAATTAAAGTCAAATATATAAACCTTAAACGATTAACGAATTTTTTACAAAACAGCCCATATACTACATGGAATGTGTATGTCATCGTTGAGAGCCATTCGTCAGAGCCTCATAACCAAATTTCATTACATTTTATTCATTAGTATTCGATTGTGTCAAACAAGCTTTAGTTGTTTGCAAACGATGGAAATAGACGAGTTTCGCGTTTTGATAAAACATTGTTTTCTCATGGGAAAAAACACCGGCCAGGCCAAGAAGTGGCTGGATAAATATTATCTCGCATCTGCACCATTGATTACAACCGTGAAACGCTGGTTTGCAGACTTCAAACGTGGCCGTACCAGCACCAAGGATGCTGAGCGTGGTGGACATCCCTTCGAGGCCACCACGCCGGAAAACATCAATAGCAGAGGCCGTAGGCTTATTCATTGAACGCGTAAACAACATTTTGCACGAACATTTGGGAATGAAGAAGCTAACCGCGCGTTGGGTGCCGCGCTTCCTTACTCCGGACCAAAAGCAGAAACGTGTTGACGATTCCAAGCGCGGTTTGGCCTTGTTCCGGTGTAATCAACAGGACTTTTTGCGTCGATTCCTAACTATCGACGAAACATGGATCCATTATTACTCGCCGGAGTCCAATCGGTAGTCTGCGCAGTGGTTGGAAGCGGGTAGCAGCCGTCCGAAGCGTCCGTCAGACCCAACAGTCGACCGGGAAGGTTATGGCCAGCATTTTTTGGGATGCCCACGGAATAATCTACATTAATTATTTGGAAAAGGGCAGAACCATCACGAGCGACTACTACGTTGCTTTACTAGACCGTTTGAACTATAAAATCAAGAAAAAACGGCTGCTCATGGCAAGGAAGAAAGTGCTGTTCCACCACAACGCACCGGCGCATTCATCGGTGAAAGCAACAGTCAAATTGGATGAATGGCGCTACAAATTGGTCCACCACCCTTCGTATTCTCCAGATCTGGCCTCCAGCGATTATTTGTTTCCAAACTTGAAAAGAGTCCTTTGAGAAAAGAAATTCACATGGAATGCTGAGGTCATCGCCGAAACGGAGGCCTATTTTGCAGACCTTTTTCAAAGGGCATCAACATGTTGGAGGACCGCTGGGTTAAGTGTATTGCTCTAGATGGAGACTATACCGAAGAATAAAAACGTTTTTATGGAAAAAAAATGATTTTTCCTTATCAGGCCCGGGGCTTTTCATTTCATGTAGTATAGAAGCTACTTGTAATTTGTACCAAAATATCCTAAAACCATTGCTGCCTTTGTCAGTTAGTTCCTCTTGAATACAAAATCTAGAATAACACAAAATTTGATAATTCCATATCAAAGCCGTAACGCTTGGCTTAACAATTAGCTTTGCCCAAATTCCCAGAAATCCTTTGCAATTTTAACGAAGGAGAAACTTTTGCTAAGGAAAACAATTCTGGAATCATACTTGCTATATCGATCTAAAGAAATTAATGAGACAATTAGAGACATTCTTAGAAGTATAATCAAGAACTTTCAGGGAAACATGCCTGAAATCCATTAACGTAATTTCCTGTTTTCAGCTAAGATAATTTCCAGAACGTAATATCGCCAATATTTATGATTCTTAGTACTTACATGATATTACTTACTTCCAGAGTTCTCTAATAAGACTTCAACTCGTAGAGGTTACGAGTGAAAGGTCATCCGAACAGTTAAACAAACACATTTCCATTACACATGTATAATTCTCCTCATTTACATACATACTAACATAATAAATATACAACGAAGTAATACTACATAGTAAACAAGAAATATACGCAGATAAAACGTGATAACCTTAAACTTGTTTTTCTTTTATTTTTAACATAGATTCTCCATAAAAATGTTTTCTTTATACGTCTTGTAGTATGTTCTAAAAATCCTGTTATTAAAGAAATATAAAAAAGAGCATTTTATGAATGGAAAAACAGTTTTTGGAAAGTAATATAGGCGATTCCGCATATGACATTAAATCAAGTGTTGTGGTGTAAATAGTGTTGTCCAATGTGCTGCATTTTTGAAAGAATTTTTGCACTTACGAGTTTGGGGGTAAACCTGTCAAATATTTGGAATATTGCAATAAACATGAATTATTGACTATTACTCAACGTTTTCGACGGTTATATTATCTATAAGCGAGCCTGTTCTTCTCCTTATAGATAAGAAAAGCAATCCTGGGAAATTTTAAGATTCCAATGTATTTATACATTAACGTAATATAATTTTAGAAATTACAAATATTTAACGAAACGATTAAAACTACAAGTCGCAGTCAAATACGTATGCGAAAACATTTTCTGAGCGGTTTGCGCGTGGTATGAATAAGACTAAATTTAATGTTTGTTTAATCAAATATGTCAAGTAAGCTAACGCAAATAATCACCACCTATAGCCACATTGTGTTTATTTACACGTGATGCACGATTAAGATAAATATTTAGGTAGGAGCCGACGGTTTCTGTCAAAATATGTGTAAGCAAATAATAGGTGTAGTATAGAAACCATTGAGTTCTGTTTAAATTTTGATGATGCCCAAGATACGGAACTCTGTAGTTTTCTTTGTTTGTCCAGATTATTATAATTTTTGCTTGCTTATTGGTTGAGGTGATAATAAATTACGCTATAAAATATTGAAAAGGCTATTTAGTTTTTTATCAGATATTTCCATAATAATAATCTATTTGACCTTGACTGTTATGCAAGGAATAATTAATCTAGAAGAGTACTTTATATTGTAGTAGTATTGTTTGTTGTTGAAACACGGAATGCTTTGATGAGGAATAAGAACGAATTAAATTAAAAAATATAACAAGGCTGAAATGGTTAAGAACAAAAGAACAACAAGCGTTAGACAATTACAAAGAACAAAGGAATGGAGCAACAAAAACGTGTAAAACCAAAAAAGAACAGTGGATTAAAAATTACATGGAAGACATAAAAAGAAATAGTAAAGACAACAAAAAACTTTTTAGCTACGTGAAGGCAATAAACAATAAACAGAAAAGAATAAGCCACGCAATAGGAAGCAAGGAATGGGTAGATTATTTTGCAGACTTATACAAGGAGAGAAGGAAGGATGGAGATGAAGATGCAGAGGACAACGGTGCCGATAGTGCAAAAGGGAAACCGACTTTAGAAGAATTTATTGCGGTAATTAAAAATCTCAAAACTGGAAAAGCAACCGGTATTGACTAAATTAAGAATGAGTTAATAAAACACGGAGGAGAAGAACTACAGAAAAGACTCTACAAGATAATACTGAGAATGTGGGAACAAGAGAAAATGCCAACAGAATGGAACACGGGTTTGTTAATACGAGTACTAAAAAAAGGAGACCGCACAGTTTGTGAGAACTATAGAGGCATCATGCTTCTTCATATGGCATATAAAGTCTTTACCTCAATGATTCGAAATAGACTAGAACATTACACGCAAGCAAAGATTGGAGACTATCAGCATGGATTCCGAAAAGAAGGATCTACGGTAGACGCCAATAGAGAAATGCTACGAACATAATATACAACTACATCTTGTATTTGTAGATTTTAAACAAGCTTTCGACAGCCTAAATAGGAATAAAGAAGATAAACTCATCCATGAAATGCGAAGTATGAATATACCATCCAAAATAATAAGACTTGTGCAAATGACAATGAACAACGCGGACGCTGCATGAAGGAAACTCGAATCCCTACGGCACCGAAACGGGGGTAAGACAAGGTAACGCACTGTCCACATCGCTGTTTAACATAGCTCTGGAAGGAGTTATAAGTCGGCTTGACTGTGAAGGTATCATCGCCCATATATCAGTACAACTCATCGTCTACGCTGATGATATTGTTATAGTAGCACGAGATGAAAGAAGTATGACGGAAGCTCTACTTATGTTAGACAAAGAAGCACAATTTAGGGGACTCAAAATAAATGAAAAAAAAAAACAACATATGTGTTAAGCTCTAGACACCAAAAAAACGTACCAGATACTACAATTGGACAGTACAAGTTTGAAAAAGTCAACAGTTTTAAATATCTTGGAGTGATAGTCAACGGAACCAATGAACGAAGTGAAAAGATCGCAGAACGTATTCAAGAAGACTTCAGTAAAAACACGACAATTAAAGTGTATAAGGCATGCATCAGACCAGTAGTAACCTATGCCAGCGAAGCCACGTGTCTAACAAAAAAAGACGAAGAAAAACTACAAATCTTTGAACATAAGATAATGAGGAAAATACCAGGGCCGAAAAGAACAGCAAATGGAGAGTATAGACAGCTAATGAATTTTGAAATCGAAAACCTAGTAAAAGAAAATATAGTAAATGTTATAAAAGCACATAGCATTAGCTGGTACGGATACATGAAAAGACGTGAGTCCAACGCGACAATAAGAAAAATCTACGAGTGGAAATCGGGAGTAAGAAGACCAAAAGGAAGACCAAGGTCAAGGTGGGAGGACCAGGTGGAGCACGACTTACGGATAGTAGGAGGCGAGGACTGGGAAAGCAAATTTGGAGATAGAAATGAATGGACGAAACTAGCAAACGGGGCCAAAACAGAAAAGAGGTTATAACAAACGGAGGAAGAATGTAGAGTGATTCACCACACTAGAGAAATCAGGGAGCTCCACTCAGAGCGGCCGCAATCCCTCCGGGGATGTATAGCCTTATATACCGTGTGGAAATCGTCAATTCGATCGGGTATGTATAATATTTACATAGGCATTTGCTTTGTAGTTAATCCGTGGCACTCGAAAGAATAAAAAAAATCAACCTTGGCGCTAATAAACTAGGATTCCCAGTTTCAATGAACAAGCAACTCTATTCATTCGAAATAAATAACAATAACTTATAAATACAAAAATTAACAATGCCTTTTAGAATTTAAGAAAAACTAATTCAATGAATCATTGGTTTGAATAATCCTTCCTTTTGATGACTCTCTCACATTTAGATAAGAAAAGTGCCAAGTGTCGCAGTCTCGCAGTGCAACATTTAACTATAGCGTTCGGGTCGTTTCCGACCGGCCAGTATATATACAGACAAATAATTATAAAGCTGCCACCAGTGAGTACTACAGCAGTGGTATTACATTCGGGGAAATCGATATCGTATCAGCATTTGGGCAAAGTTCAACATGTACCGAACTCCGCATACCGCCGAAGTATAGGAACTACACCATTTAAACTATTGGCTGGGATTAAAATGAAGTTGAACTCTAACAATTTCAAAACGCTATTGGAAGAGATGATCAAGAAGTTGCGAAATGCTGCGAAGAAATATTTGTGCTTTTAAGGAGGAGAATAAGAATGCTTACAATCTAATTGTAAGACGTCGAACTCCTAAATATAAAGTGCACGATTTAGTTGCGATTAAACGTACCCAGTTTGGGTTGACCCTGAAACTTATGCTGAAATATTTGAGTCCCTATAAGACTACAAAGATCAAATCCAATGACAAGGTTTGCAAGGGAAGGTTTGCATGCATGAAGGTCCCATCCACACATCTACTCTGCGTCAAGTGTATGAAGTCTTGGGCAGACGTTTCGCCCGAGTCGGTGCAAGTTACATTAAACATCGTTCAAGGTTACTTACAACAATTGTGTACTGTTACATTGGTGTACACTACTGCATCAATTTAACAGCGCAACGCGTTTCAAACGAAGATTTACCGGTTTTGGAACACGAAAAGATTTCACAGGATATTGAAATTTATCATGTGCTGGTGAAATACGTTTGCATTTCTGCCTATATTTGGGCTGCTGGAGATTTCAAGTTACATCAACACATGGCTGATGGGTGACTGTAGTTTAGCAGTTCCTGTGCTTCATGTGAGACGCAATAAAATATTCTAAGCAATATTTGGGATATGCCTCACAATTCGTTATCACCCTCCTTGTATTGTGATGAACCAATTAGTATGTTCTGTTTCTTTGTACCGCCATAGATATGAATGTTTTATCAAATTTTTGCTAGACTAAAAATTTAATTTGCTTAAAACTTAAAGTCAGTGGTAAAATTGTAAACACCCGTGCCTCAGGTGATGGTTCCAGTCCAAAGCACAAAGCAATATTTTCTTTGGAATTCTACTCCTTAGTGTAAGACTACTAAACTACATTCTTTTAATTCCTAACTAAATTTTCTTACCGTCAAAATAAATTCAATACGCAGATTCTTGTTTAAATTCCTCCTATTCAATTAAAACATTCCGCCGCACAAAAAAAAAACAAAGCATTAATTAGAAATCTGCGTCCAAAGATAACTACATAAATCTGTCGCTATTACCGTAATTATTTATTCAATGTAACTCAAGGTCACCTCTAAATCGTTAAGCGTAACATTCCAACTTACGCTCACAGCACTCATCTTTTTTCCATTGTTATTCCACATCGTTATTATTATTATTGAAGTTGACGTTAAAAGCATGATAAGGCGAGCCGACGTAAAACATCTGTCCGGTTCGTGAAACGCGGGTATTTTGATATTTATTAAACCACGCAACAGCTGCCTTAGTTACCACCCACCTCTGCGTCATAAAAACTGGTCTAGTTACGCTGGATATGTATTCTTTTTTATTTTCTGTGTACTTTTCTCTCTTTCTTTCATTCGTTTTTTGCTGTCGTTAGAGTTTGATGTACTCGTACAACAGCAGTGAGTACAACGTCTTACTTAATGGCTTCTTTTTTTCCCTTTCGCCAGAATTTCAAATTAATTGCCACGCAATTTTTAATACTGCGGATAACATTTTTGTGTCACCACAATTCTTTTCCTTTCAGTTGCGGGTTTCTTCTCGCGAGACGCCTAGCTTTTAAATCACAATTCTTTTTCCATTATTCTTCTCTCAACTCTGCTCACGTACAATCACCAGATTGTTAAAATGAAAGAGACGATGAGATATAAAATCGATGAAACACATTTTGTAATGTTGTCTGGTGGATGGTGGACCGTTTATGTGTAATGTTCCGACATAACGCGCATGGAAGTTTCGAGGTCACACAGGGCTATTATATTGATTGCTGCGGATGCAATGGGTTGCAGTATTCGCCATTTCGCTCGCAGCTCTGGAAAGTTTGACTTTAATTAAATCGCGTCTTTTAAGGTATGTATTTTTAAACTGGTTTATAACCGCATTTTCACTCATATTTATGAGATAAATAATGATAAAAAAGTGGGCGAAATGCTTGTGCATTGACCAAAATATTGGTTTAAAAACATGAATGCCTCTGTATGAGTTGCTGGAAATAAGCTTCGAGCTTATATAATAATATTCGTATTAAGAATCTTAGAATATATTAATACATGTCACAATAAAAATCCTCGACCTCTGTTACTACCAAAACGTTATCTAAACCTAAATTCATTTCCTCCACCCCCTACTCTACTGTTGAAGTTATTTCCTCTACCACCAAAATTGTTTCTTCCACAACCTCCACCTTCTCCGTCTCCTCTTCCTCCAAAACTGCATCTGGCCCTCTTCCACATCCACCGTTCAAGTTTACACCTCTTTCTTGAACAGCACCAGGTTTTGGTAGAAATCTTTGTAAAGGTAATAGCTTAGCAGTCTATAAATTTCTAATGTTTCTTGAATCTCGATGCTTTTAGATTTTCACCAAATCGAATAGTCAGAGAATAATCTCTGAGATTACCAGTTATTTTGTCTACGAGGTGTGGCAATTAAATAACCGGACTGGTGCTACAAAACATTTTATTGATCACCAATTACATTACAATGTTTATCCCCTTCAACGTACTCTCCTTGCCGATCCCTACAACGCTCCATACAAATTTTCTACTGTCGAAAGCAGTGCTGGAAGTCCGTTTCCGTCAGCTTGTTGAGAACCTCCGTCGCTTTCGCTTTCACCGCTTCCACACTGTCAAATCTTGTTCCCTTAAGTTCCGATTTTACCTGAGGAAATAAAAAAAAGTCACAGGGGGCCAGGGCGGGCGAGTACGGTGGGTGGTCCAACACGGTGATGCCGGATTTCGCAAAGAACGCCTTCACGGACAAGGCGGAATGGCCTGGCGCATTGTCTTGGTGGAGCATCCAGGATTTGCTCTTCCACAAATCGGGTCTTCGTCTTCTCACTCGTTCACGAAGGGCAGTTAGAACCCCAGTTTTTCTCAGTTTCACGAGAAACTTGAGGTTAACTCGTTGCTCGATATGAACACTGCATTTTTCCGACGCGACGCTAGCGTGAGGACTTGAACGAATGATTGCTACAGCGAGACTGAGCGACGTACAACCGTGCTCATCGAGCTCAGGGTGAGGGAAGCATCTACAAGCACAAACATGTTCAAACCTGCCGTGGCGTGCTCGCTGTTTGCCGATAGTAGCACCAGTCCGGTTATTTAATTGCCACACCTCGTATTTTACCAATTTGTTCTGTATTTTCTCAATAAATTGGTGCATTGAAAAAGTGAACATCTTCTATTTCTACTTTACATACTAAATCATCTTGAGCACTATAATCGAAGAATCCTAAGGAACAATTCTATCGGGTGGTCCATAATCGGCATTACGATGACCTTCAAAATTATTCCTATTCAACAAGTACTAGACTGGATTTTGAAATTTAAAAGTAGGTTATTAGATACTTAATGTATAATAATTACTTAAAACCCAATATTGAACTTGTCTTTACTTTAGTACACCACTTTAAATGGACCAATCCTTAGATTGCCACTGCCTGTTCGGAATTTGAGCTATCAAGCAGCGAACTTGATTCAGAATCCTGTTGTAGTCCTTAAACGTGGTATCCCAAGCAGAAGTTGGGAAAAAGTAAAAAAAACTGGTCTCGAGGACCATATCAGATGAAAACACTTATAATAACCTCAACAAATATAAATCTAATTTTTTTGGCAGAGCTACTGACAGGACATTTTCTGAGGTTTTTTTCATCTAGATTATTTTTAAGGTATGTGTCTACAAGTTATAAGCATGTTGATTTACAATTGTTAGTAAGTTATTAATCTGTAGTATTTCGAAATTAATCTTCATGTCTCCACAATGACTACATGTTCTATTAGGTAAAATTATTGTCGTAAAATTTTGAGGTGACTGGTGCAAACTCTAACTTTATAAAATCTCCTCAATGTAAACAATATTTACATACGTACAAAGTAAAATTTCCATTAATTTTTCTAGAGTTATGACGACCTAATTTTGAAACATCCAATTTGAAGTGACAAATTCTTTACAGCGGCCAATAAACATTGAGAATAAAAGTACCGATGACGACGACGCTAGCAATTTCCCAGACGTCTTGGCACTTGCGCCAATGGTCTTTTTCATTCAACACGTAAGTGTTCAAATTTAGCACTATTTCGCTTGGATTATGAAATCCGTGGGCAGCATTCATTTAAATTTACAATTCTATTGAAAGGTGCGCGTCGCTGAGGACATCTAATCAGCAACTTCCTAATAATGCTCCGACGTCATCTGGTTTCAAACCTTTGGATCTGCTCGTTTATTTTTCTGACAGATCTAAGTATAGGTTTCGACAAAAACACTTTTCGCGTAGGAGATTTGCATAGGAATAAATGTTACGTGAGCGTAGCGTATGGAAAAGTGAACAAAGAAAGAAGACGTCCTCTATGGGATGACGTAGTCATTATACGAAGGATAGGAGATAGGAGTTATTTAGCTGTAAATATGCAATAAAATCAACAAAACGCGATGACGCTGCATTAAAAGAGATATGCTGTTCGTGTGTGTGCAACAACAAAGAGGCGATCCAAGTGGCTTTCTGTAGGACATTCTCTAAACAAAATCAAATCGACTTTTGACCTATTTCGGTGATTGCGCGCTTGTAAATGTCAAAAAGCGGACGATCGGTTCTCATTATCGCTGGTTCGATAGCTGCTGGCTAACGATTAACCTAAAAATATCCTAAAGATTTATTGTGTTTAGGTCAATGCATATTTGTAAATATGTAACACAAAATATACTTCAATGTATCAACACTTCGCTGACAATAAATAAAATACTTCGCATAATGAGCTTTTCTGATTAATATATTATTATTGACAGGCCTATACAAACGTATGGGATTTATGGCCTCGAAATAATATGTAATATATGGATGTTTTTAACTAATCGTATCTAATATGTACGGGCCAGAACTAGTCGATATTTTACTTTGTTCCATTGCAGAATTTTCAATTAAACGTTTGATGGTATCGCCAATAGACTGTTAATTAATTAACTTTATTACGGTAGCAACTCTGTGCTGTATATATTTATTATATACCTGCTACTACTAATTTGGAAGAGTAAAGCAAATAATTGATAGCAACACTGCAAGATACACTCATTGGCCAAAAAGTAAATAAAATAAAAATTTTTTATACGATTGATATTTTAATTCGCATAAATATGTTTTATAAGATTTTCTGTTGATTCACAAGAAATATTTACGTACAATTTGACTTTTTTTCCCTAAATTTAAAGAAATTTGTAAGAATTAACATTTCAACCGAAAACAAAATTATATAACCAACGCAATCAGCAAGGAATATTTAAAATTTGGTGCACGGGAAAAATATGTCAATATCTACTTACAGCCTCTTAGGTATTCCTCTAATCAATTTATCAATGTACTCTTAGGGAATTTGATCCCATTCCTCCAATAGCATATTTCTAAGTTCTTGAAGTTTCTGCAGGTCTCCCAAGCCTGTCCCAAACATGCTTTATTGGGTTTAAATCTGGGGACCTCGTTGCCCATTCCAGTGTTTAATTGGACCTTTTGGAAATACCAAGTAACAATGTGACGTCTCGCATTATAATACATCAAAAGAAAGTTGTTACCAATATATGTTGCGAAAGGCACAAGATCTTCTAAAATGTCTGTCACATATCTTGCAGCTGTTAAGGATCCTCCCAAACAAATACCATCCCATACCATCAGCGATCCTCTACCATAAGGCACTCTTTCGACAATGTTACATTCAGCTTATCTTTTACCTGATCGCCGCCACACTCTTGCTCTTCCATCATCTGGTCAGAGAAAAATCTTGACTCATCACTGAAGAGCACTTGACTCCACTTCCCGATAGACCAACATCGGTGATTTCGAGTAAAAGCCTTACGACTTACTCTGTGTTGCCTGGTTAACAATGGACATTTGGCAGGTATGCATGAAACCAAACGCTAAAAATCTCGACTTCAGTAAGATCGCGCATCTTGACTTAAAATTGCTTATCGACAGTAAACGTTGACATTAACAAAGATTATTTGAAAAGAAAAATGGAATTTGTCATAAGAACCTTTAACAAGTCAATCTCACAAGACGATCGAAATACAGATCATATACAAATAAACACACAGCACCTTGATTAAATACGAAATATTACTCAGTATCAGCGAATGCGTGTCAAAAAATTGGTTTAAGCTATTGCTGTTATAAAATTAACAGTGTTGTTTTGGCATTTTTCTAAATTTGTGCACGAGTGTATTAATGAGTGCATGCTGGTTGTAATACGAAGACATTACGAAATTAAATACGTTATAAGAACAGGTGGTGTCTCAAATTAAAGAAGTTCTGATGCTACTCATCTTTTTACCTGATGTTTTGCAAAAAACGACTATGATATTTAACAAAATTCATTGTGGTTAAAAATTAGGCCTTCTGAAGTTTTTCTGATCATCATCCTTCCGGTAAAAGAAGTATTAAATGTTCTAATTCGAACATTTGGAGTATTTATCTTCTCTTTACCATACTGCAATGTAAAATTTTGTTATAACGTATAAGGACGACATGATTCCATTTCAGAAATTGTATTTGTTGCCAATTTTGCCATTACCACATTAATTATTTTTATTCCTACAAACCAGGGACATCCTACCGAAAGAAATTGTCATTTTCAAGTAATGGTGCGGTATGAGTTCTACCTCTCTGCATTAGAAGAGATATGCCAAAAATAAATAGTAAAGTTGATCTTTAGCTTTTTCTATAAGTTGGATAAATAAGCAATAAAATGTATTTAGAAGTCAAGAGTAAAAGAATTAGAACACTACGTATGGAACGGAAATTGGACAAGTACTAAAGAAAAGCTGCAATGTAGTGACACCAAAGGGTTATCTAACAACAAGTACTGTGTTGCTGGTGAAGTTTCTGTGGACAATTTTGCTTATGTTGTTTCTAATATGTTCTTCGTAAAATTAATTTTCCACATTTCTTTAATAGTTAAATGCTAGATAGAATCTTCCCAATAACATTTAATCTAATATCATGTTTTAGAAGTTAAACACTGCATACTTTAGCAATGACTTTCCAAGAAACGTGTAATGTTTTCTTTTCACATAACCTCACGCAATGTTAGACCAATATATACTAACTCGATCAATTTTCACTACTGAAGTATGCATTAACCTTAAGCAATAACATGTTACCTTCTCTTTGGTGTTGCAATAAACAATAGAGTAAACAATGAAATACACATTTGGCTCAAGCATTTAGCATTCGTCGTATCATTCTAAACATGTTAAAAATTCAATGGGTATACAATAGCAGCTTCAAAATCATTGTTTTATTAACTTACGTTTCGTTGCTGATGCACATACGATTGATCTACACATAACAGTTCAAGTATATGCAGCAGACCTATATACGGAATATGAAAAGAAATGTGCTAAGCGGCTACGAAGGTCATTACAAAAGAAAAATATTAATAAATCTTGCCGTTACATTTAGATTTTTTGCACCGAGCATTCTTGTTTCGTAATCTATACGACGAATAATGTAGTCTGCGATGACAGGGCACAAAGGCTTGGCAGCAATCGTCCCTCACAAAGTGCGTGGTCTACGGAGACCACGTGACTAGTATGCAAATGACACTTCTATCCGGCTGGCGTACACAACAATAGATTAAACGTTGAATTGCTAATGTACACGCCTTGGAGAGTTTATGTACGTCCTTACGTTATACATGTAAATATAGACTCTTGGGAAGTCTATCGTGTATGCTTGCCATATTAATTTGTTGCTGTAGGTGTATTGTTCTTCTGTTGACGGCGTGAGTAAAAATCAATTCCAAATAGATGATCTAACGTTTGACATACATATTAACACATCCTTGCTTACTTAATTCGTTAGACGCATTTATGTAAATAGAAAAAGGGGGAAGTACGTGCAAATTAGAATTTCAAATTTAAAAATGAATTTCAGCATCAATCTCATCTACATCTTCACGTCACAAGCTATTAGTGGTGTTAGATATACTCAGTATCAAAAGTAACGTGTTATCTTGCATGAAATAAAATTTAAACCAAAGCTATACTAAACTACCACAGAACTCTATCCTTAATATGGGGGCTAGGGCATGGTGGTGCACAGCCCAGAACCCTCCATCCGAGCGCCTAACGTCAGCGGTTTATGAAATGATTAGCACCATCACCCATGAAGATTCAACAGCAAAATTCAAACAAGCGGACAGCAGTAAGTTACATAAGACTGTCCAGAAGAGACTTTTGCATGGTCGTTGAGATTCTGACTGGTCATTGTCGGCTATAGAAGCACCTCATTATGATGGGGTTAAGTGAAGATCTGTCGTGCAAGATCTGCCAAGCTGAAGGCGAGGCAGTGGATTTCCTCCAAAAGTGTTCTGCGGTTAGAAACACAACGGTAGGTGAGGAGTGGCTTCGCCTCCTCGATATTAGGGCGATTATTTTTGACAACGTCCTAACCTATGTGAAGATTGATTGACAACTTAATCATGCAGAATGGGCCTATTGTGGCCTAAATGCTGTGAGATTTCTCATTTTCTCCATAGCCATAACTATAATCTTACTGGTAAGTATTGTAGTAAGCCAAAAAGCATTATCCTAGTGGAAAAGATGAGTAGAGTATCATTAAATAAAACATTAACTCAACTTTTTTTTGCAGAAAGGTTACGGGAGTTGATTTGCGCAGTCAATAAAACTGCTGATGTTCATACAGATAAATAAGTCATGAAGATAATTTTCATTACTTGTACTACTCCGTCAACGAGCAGTTGGTTTGGGTTGGTTGGTTTCTGGGCTGGAACCGCGTCGCTGTTGTTTCTTTTACCGACGTTTCGTGGTCATTTCTTACGGACATCCTCAGGGTTTTTGTTGCAGTTGCTGATATTACTGCTGTCGCTACTGCACACTAGGTGGCAACTAATCATTCCGAAGGGGTTTATGTAGGGCTCGTTTTGGGTCGATGGGGCATGAATGTTACGGATCAATGAAGCGTGACCGTTGCCAGAAAGTTTAGTTAGTTGGGATTTCCACGTATGATGTAAGAGTCAGTCATTTTCGCGATTTAAATTGCTGGGGTGTTTGAAGATCTGTATGGATTCACGGATTTTTCTACTATAGCAGTGAGAGATGTGAGGCGAGATGCAGCCAGAGTTAAATTGGATTTAGTGGCCAATTTTTAGTCTCTCAGCCAGCGCGAACTCGGCTGCACGCAACAACCAAGTTGGTTCATGTTTGTCGTCTTTCCTTATTTCCATGACTACACCAGGTAGTGTAAGCAATTTCCAATAACCTACTAGTATTCCTAAATGAAATTCCATCTACTGTCATACCTCGCCCAACCCCTTTGAAAGTCAATTAACCCGCATACACAAATTACAAATGAAGCTATTACTGCTCAAGTATAAAACAATATCTCAATTGATATTGGTCGCTATCTAGTAACCATTATTCGTTGTTTGTATACCTATTCTACTTTCCTATATTTATAAAAGATCTGTATATAGAAATAGATCGAAAGGATGTGGGTGGTGTGTTTTGCTTTTGAATTCTTTCATGTCAGTTATGAATTCTCACATAATAATCTGCATTAATACAATGCGCATCACTTTCCTGGAATGGAATTCTTTTCAAAGTAGTTCCATTGTTTTCCACTTGAAGTGAACGGTATTTTTTAATTTCATAGAAGGAAGCGAATATACTATGAATAATATGTAAATAATTATGTATAAGTAAATACGTAGGCTCTTTTCCGAGTTCGAGCAACAATAGAATGGTATGAGTATGATTTTTCAAAATGGCTTTGAACTTTTTCCTATAGTTGAAATATATATTCTTAATCAAATACTGCTGGTCGTTGGAATGTATAATTTGCAGGATCTAGGAGTAAATTATCTTTAATTGAATGTATTATTGTCGTGTGCCAAGCTCATCAAAAGTTCTACAAGTCTACTTGTAACTTCAAAAGATCATCGTTCGACTTATTTTATCAGACGACGTCAAGATTAAATTCAGCATCGATTTCTAGTGTAAGAGTTTCTCTCTGAAGGTAGGCGCATACAACCGAATCCTAAAGTAACTATGGAATCCGATTTAGCGAGAATTTTGAATGGGGAAGCGGAGATAAGAGTCGTTTAGAACTACATTAGCATACAAAGATCGCTCCCTCCACGGTATAATGCAGCATTGCAGAACGCCTTCGCGTTCCCATCATATCGTATATATGGTAGGTTTTCCTCTCTGCGAGTTCTTCCATCCTTTATCCACGCTAAAGCGATTTATTTGATTGCTAGTTCCGATACGTTTCAGCGTCTGTACTCGAGTTACTTGTGACTCATTCAATTATCTTTTAGTACCGAGTGCTCTCTATTCCATACTTACTATCTTTCTTGTTTCCTCAATAAATTTCGGCGAGCAAAAAAAATCAGCAATGCGAAAATGAGGAGGAAAGAAAAAATAATACAAATTCACCAGGCTGAGAGCGCCATTACGATTTCTTTTTTCTGTTGTAATCTAGCGCAAATAGCCTGACTCATATGTTTTGTTCAGCGTTATTTGGCTTCTCTTACTTTAATTACAATTTTTGCTTACATAGCAGATTGTGATCCAAATGAATTTTTTTGAAATATTTCGAGATTAGGGTGATGACTTCTTCTAATTTCTGCATCATCTGTTGAAAATTGTGACACGATTTTTCTTTTTAGAAAGGTACCTTTGCGCGCACTTTGCTCAGGAATGAACCAAAGTCATGGAAAAATATTGCAAACCATTGTAACAAAAAAGAGAGCGGTTCTAAAACAATAAACCCGATGGATTCACAGGTGCAAAAGCTTGTACATAATCAACTGAAAAAAGAAAAATGACAAAATTGAAAGAGTTCTCTGCGATAAAAACCAATAAAAGTCAAATTTAAAAGTTGTTTGTGGACTATGTAGTTTGGTTAGGAGGCTGATAAGCTAGTCTGAACAGTAGTAACAGTAACAGTAGTAAGTTGAATTAAATCCTTGTTGAGGTCTACAAACGAATTGTCTAAAGTATGAGGATTAACACATAAGAGGAAGAATACTGGACAAATTTACAACAATAAAGATGGGGAAAACATTCATAACAGCTTCACCAAAAACACAAATCGATCACGTTTTAAGAATTTAAGGGCTGTACAATTTAGTAGAAGGACCATAGCCGCGAAAGCTTTAATCATAAACAATTGCACAAAAGAAAATACTTCAAGAGAAGTGATGAAGCAAAATGCTGGACCAAGCTGGCCAGAAAATTTTTATTGAATGAGAGTCTTCTTGTGGTCTTCAAGTAAGCCATCTAATAAGAAAAAGTAAATCGTCCCGTATTGCAAGGATATTGCAAGAAAAAGCCAAAGTAATAGGGATCTAATCATGCTGGTTGAGTTACATATAAGACATTGAGCGTTAAAAGTATTACTTGTACGACACAAGGAGAGTTGAAGGACAGCTTTGGCGTTTCATTTTATATCCGCAAAGCAAATTATGTGACCTCGTTACCATTAGTCCAAAAGAACACTAATTTTTCAGTAAAACTTATTTGTTAGTATTGACTCTAAGATTAAGGAGAAGAATCCTCTACCAATTCAAATGTTTATAACAAGTCATTGTAAACACAAAACAAAACCAATAAAAGCGTAGTTATCGATCTGGGCTTGATTTGCACCAATTAAAACTGTTATTTTTTAGTAAGAAGTTAAAATAATAGTATGTATCTTTATTATCTTTAAAGAAAAATGATAGAGTGTGTGAATGTTTATAAGGAAATGCGCTATAAAGTCGATATCAACTTTCTGATTGAAGAATTTACATTACTAAGTAAATAATACTTGCACATAGTTGATTATCTAATGTAAACTGTTTATTTAGCTGCGTTTACATTAATCCGTATATTTTGATTTGATAAAAACAAAAGCATAACATTTGATGAATCACTTCAAGTTCATATACATTTTTTAAATAAAATTTTCGCTTAAACTTCTGATGAATTTACTATAGATTTAATAGATATATTCTACCGTCAACTACACGATGACTAAGACAGAAACCATATATTTATTATAATGCAAAATGTTTATTTTTCCATCAGAAATATAACTTTTCACCCTAGTACGTTTAATGTTTGATATTTGTATACTGTGTTGGTTGTTGTTTGTTTACAGGCTGCTGTTTATGCTCCTAATTTTGTTAGAAGAGATACATAAGTTTATATTTCTCAGCGAATGTTTATTTACACGTAATGTAAATCAACAGGAGAACTGTTACAGAATTCTTCCACTCAATTAGGCCTGTAATTCAATCTTCTATTTCGAAACAACACCTAAATTTAATTGGTTTTCGCAGATCGTGACTTAAAATCGTAGTATATCAAGCGTCCTAATAGCATTTAACGGTTTACAACTGTATCCGGTTACCAAAACATATCCTATGTATTATTTATAAATATATAAATTATGTATTCATAAAGTATTGATCAAAAATTGTACTCTCACATTCGCTGATTGTGAGGTAAATTAAAATATAATAAACAAATAGTGGATTTTCCAATATTTAAAACTTATGAAAAATACAATTTATATCAAGTATGTGTATGATGAAACAAACATATATTTGCGTTATACATGTCATTAAATTTTATGCAATGAACAGGCCACGAATGCAGAATAAATGGTACATAAATAATTGGAAATAATAATTGTTGGATGCGTGTGTCTGCTGTCTTTCTAAAATGTACTCTGCATTGTTTTCATGTGCAGATGATTATATAAATTTCGAAATAACACTACAAAAATTCATTTAAATATTTGTACTCTCCTTTGAGAGAGTACACAATGCGTCAAATTCATTGTAAATGAAAGTTATTTATGAAAATAGATATCGATGTATTTGTTAATGGTGCTGTGATTGTATTGTTTTGAAAAACTAAATAATTGAACTTCTGGTATATTCATTAAAATTGTTGCCTTTGTGTGGACTTTTTACTGAATTTAATTTATTTAGAACAGTATAGGTATGTATAATACGTTATGTTGTTACAAAACATTATTCCACCAGTGTTAAAAGAGCATATTCCTTCAGATATCAATTGTTACCTTAATTATTGTAAGGTTTCTAGTAGTATCTCCAAAAGTATGCATTGCAGTATGGCTCGGTGGTCCAGTAGTAAGAGGTAAGAGGGCCTACACTCGACTGTGACAGAGTTAGGCGCTGTGCGTTCGAGTTCTACTAGGGTCAAGTGGTGGGCGTGGTACAATCCCAAGTTACCATTTGCATGTTGGGGAACAAGTAACTGCGCTTTAACCTTTACTTTGTTACTATTACCCCTTCGCGGCAAGGGGTGAAGGGGTGAACAAAGCCACGCTACATTTTACACGCACCATTTATTCACCAAAGGCTCTTGATTATATATACTTATGTACCTCGTTGGGCCGTAATTGCACATTTTTACATGTGGTGAAAAATGTGCAATTACGAAATAACCTCCAATTTCCTGCTACCAGTCTTGCCCAAGGTCAATCAATAGAATCAATAGGACTTTTTTATTCTTGTAAGTCCTTGAATTGCAAAAAAATGGTTGAAATTCTGATTTTGCGGTATAGATGCTTCGCACAGATGTTTGCACAGCACCACATCAAACCCATGCTACCGATACTTATTGATTCAAAGTAGGATTTCTATTTTCTTGATAGTGACATTAACTGAAACGATTTTTACTTCTATATCAGTATTATAGTTTCCACTAACAATAAGAGCTGTGTGCGATATTTGATAATTATAATTGCGCAAACTGCACAACAGATGTCATCGAATGTATCTCATTAACATGAATACCTTTTAATAACCACATAACATTGTCTTTGCTAGATCTACTTCGTATTTGTTGCGTATACGAGGATGGGATGGAAAGTTTCCAAACTCCTGTAGAGGTGGCGCTCTCAGGGCTACGTTAAAATGTATTCTTTGTTGTCGTTGTTCTGCGGATTCATAAAGTTTTCAAGCTTTGTTGTTTTCCAAGTATGGAAAAAATCGAAGTGCGAGCAGTGATAAAACATTCTTTTATCAAAGGTTTACCTCAAACCGAGATTAAGGCGGAACAAGACGCTGGATTGGGCGACCATGAAATCGTGGTCTACTAATTTCAAGCAAGGTCGTACAAACACTCAAGATGCTGACCGTTCTGGAAGAGCAAAATCCGCCACAATCACAGATTGCTGGCATATCGTAAGAAAGAGCACATTATATCCTAACAGATATCTTGGGAATGAGAAATAAGGTGGGTGCCGCGTTTGCTAACGCCGGATTAAAATTATAATGCATGACCGTAACGGAACAGGGTATGAGTCCAACCCAACAGGCTTCCTGCGGCGATTTGTTACTGTGGACAAGGCCTGGATCCATCATTATACGCCCGAGACCAAACAGCAAACAAAACAGTGGATAGGTAACGGCGAATCAGCATCGAACAAAACAAAGAGCGTCCTATTTGTAGGGAAGGTCATGGGCACCGTTTTTGGGACGCTAAAGGAATCTTGTTGGTGGATTATCTAGAAAAGGGAACCACTAACCTCCTGAATCACTTGAAACAAAAAAAATAAGGAAAAGGGCCAGGTCTGACGAAGAAGAAAGCTCTTTTTCACAACACTCGCAGCCACAAAGTTGTTATGGAGATTACTAAATTCATCAATTAAAGTTTTAAGTCGTGCCTCATTTACCTTATTCGCCAGATATGCCCTCCCCTCAAACCCGAAAAAATTGCTTGGTTGAAAAAGTATGGATCTTTCTCCGAAGTTATCGCAGCGACGAACACCTATTTTGTTTGGGGGATCCAAGCACTGAAGCGCAAGTGTATATCTTTAGAAGGAGAATATGTAGAACAAAGTTCATATAATTTTTTTATTTTGCCTCTTAGGAAACTTTTATCCTACCTTCGTACATATTTGTTTGGGCAAAATTTATAATAAACGAGGCAAGAAGGGCTCTGCTTCATTTGTGGAGAACACAGGAAGTTGAGAATTGTAGGTGAAGCTTATTTAACATTAAAGTATCAAAAAAGAAGATATTACTTGGAGTGACAACCGTACCTCCCAAAACAAGAATGGAATTATAGCTTTTTCTGTAGGCTTGGATTCAATGTGATATAAATTTTTAGTAACAGCGAGCACAGCTTTCTGGGATATGATTCCAATTGACCCTTGGGTGGGGAAAAAGGGGTAAAAAGTCGAAAGAAGCAAAATGGAGTTAAGCCTTCCACGACACTTCTGAAGTCATTCTGCACCTTTGGGAAAATGGATGTAAATCAAAGTGCCTTGTAAACGCCAGATATTTTACTGCGCAAAGGAAATAACTTCAATAACAAGAGGGTGGTATTATTCTTAACTGCTACTTCCCAAAACTTCTACTTTTGGACGTATATCCCTTTTCCCACTCATGTGACAATTGTTCGTTACTTGAAGTTATAAGAAAAAGTTCTAAGAAATACAATTGTGAAATATATTGAAGTATAGGAAGCAAGCATCACAATAATTTCTATAGAGTATTAGGTAAATTAAAACATGCACATTAAGATGGTGTCACTTGCCTATACGAACTTTAACAAACAACGTAGGCTATGTGCTTATTTGGAAGGAGAAGGTAATTATAACAAATCCATTAAATTGAGGACAATCCTTTAAGTATATTCTCCATGTCGCCATAGCTCACAATTAGTTTTATAAAAGCTGCATGCAGAAACTCACACGCAGACATTTTTTGAGCAATTCATAATTATAACGTATAGAATAATTATCTCCATACAAAATACCGGTGAAAGCCAATCTACATAACTATCGAGGTTTATGTGCTAAAAGCGATTATGTACGTGTTTCGTAACATTTAAAAACAACTTTCCGAACGGCGTTGCACTAACCTAGACTATCACATGAGAAAATATTCATTATGCAAATGCGCGGAACAGAATTCAGAATGCCATTGTGAATTCAATAGCCGCGCTCACGTATTGTTCATTAATTGAGCGTAATTTATTTACGATTTTGTCATCGTACTTGATGCGTGTTACATTTCAGCATTGTTTCTCCCATAAAAAGAGAGCAGATCCCATATAAGTACATAGAATATTCGAATCGGTGAACTTGAACGCGGCAAAAGCTTTTCCCTAGACGATCGCAAGCAATTAGCGCACTCATTAATAACGGAATAGAACCGAGTAACTTTCACTGTATTTCATTTCAAAGTTTATTTATCGGAGATAATTTAGCGAAAATCGGCGGCCATTTTCGTTGAATTTATTACTGAATGTGCAGTATTTAATTTCACACACGATAATTAACAATTAAGTTTCATTGGCAATAATTGCGCTAGAGTTACGTGATTCTCAATTAATCTTAATAGCTTGTTAAGCTATAATGTTTGAATAACTGATATAATTGAAGTGCAGACATATATCTCATAGAAAAACGAGTATAAAAATCGAGTAAACCTACTTTTGCAACATTATATGTAAGGAAATTACTCTAAACTTATTTTAAATAGAGAAGCAACCTTGTTCTCAAAATTTTTTGCGGTCGTAGAAGGTGAAGTATATTAGTACAAAACAATTAATTAAGTACACTTTTATAACAAATATGCAACAAGTTTTAATCCCCAAAGATTTGAATTCGTTTCACGAAATGTGGTAATTGCTATTATTGCTGTGATAGCGCTCTTATTTATGTGTTGCATTTTGGAATTCTTTCTCGAGGGTACTCCTCTAGAGTCCTCCTGGAGCACTATCATCAAAAGCTATTGGGTTGAGGTCTGAAGACTGAGCGGGCCACTTCAAAACCTCAACAGACTCTATTATCTGTCGAAATAATATGATATATTTGCAGATAACATAACTAGGTATTAAAAAAAGGTGAACGTTCCTGGCATCAAGGTCCCTGTGGTGTAGTGGTTAACACACCCGTCCGGCAAGCGGGAGGTGTCAGGTTCGATTCCTTACCGGAACGAGATTTTTTCAAGTATTTCATTACGTTGGAAATTCCAAGGAAGTGACGGATTTTCATAATTCACCGACGGAGGCCAAAATATATTACTCAACAGACTCTGTTTGTGGCCATCCCTGAACCGTGCTCTTGCATTTTTGAGCCGTTGTCATGAATGCAGAACCATCGCAACGACATCTCTCACACGACTTACCTAAGTATAACCATTTGTAAAATGTTCAAATATACTGTCTGATTCATTATATTCTTTATCCAGAATATTGGTCCTACTCTATAATAAAAAAAGCAATCCCATATCAATTGTTGACGCACCTGGGTACTCTTCTCGCATATTCTCGATGATTTCTACTTTCAAATAAAACCATTTTCCACCTAAGTACCGTAATTTCACATCAATGAATGTGTACATTTGGGCTGCATTATTATTATTATATATTTCTGCTTGAAAAATATTAAATCGGTGTCCCAGTGTAAAAACGGTAGTTAGGTCTACTATACCTACTTTAAGTTTTTCCTATTTAACCTATTCTTGCTATTGTATTCATATGGACACCTTTAATAAGATAACGGATGTCATCAAGTATAATGGCAGACTAAAATATTGAATAATAACAATTCACAATTTTAGGTAGATTGTAGTACGTTGTTTTTTTGAACTTTTTTTTTTAAAAACGTTGCGGTACCTCTGATGGACGAAGACAGTATATTCAACAAAGTAAAAAGTATTGATGTATCAGTGGTTTTATTGTATTAGTAGGCCTGGTATTATCGGTCTTCCCGACAGAATCGGATCAGGATAGTCCTCGTATTATAAATAAAGAGTGTATGTGTGACTTACGCCCGACAGAATTTAAATTTCGAAATTAATATCCTATGGTAAAAAATAAAAACTGACTCAACAAAAATGTTTGGTAAATTGAAGTGTTTTTATTGCCATTTTTTGGTTTTCTTTTTGATGAAAACGGCATTTGTTATGTATGTAATGTAATAGTCGTAAAAAGTAAACAAAGTACTTTCTTCAAAAATCTGTTGTATTTAATACCGTAAATGTATGAGTAACTGCAGGTATGTAGTAAAACTTATTTTCAAATATATATAACGAATATATATATATATATATATATATTTGCATTGATTGCTTTTTAAAATTAAGGTTATGTTAACTTTAATACGCCACCAGTAGCGGTGGGTGATGACGTAAACGGGAGGGCACGGATAGCGAAACTTCTTATGTGGCGTACAGTAGCGTACGCCACATAAGAAGTTTCGTTTTAGTGACTTGATCAACCAACGGTCGTTTATTTTGCTTCCGTTCCTTAAACATACTTACATACATATATTTATCTTAACGAGTAACGCTACGAAAGGTTAAGGAGAAACTGTTGCAATAAATCAATAATTTCATTCGCTGAGGTAGTTCGTGGCTATTCGTCTGCATAGATACGTCGCATCATGGGCCGGGCAACCTTACTTCTAACCTGGCGCGAAGCGTTCTGTGTCAGGCTTATTTATTAGTCCTAGTAATAGAAAAAAATTGTGCCTCAGCATTGCATATTCTGTGTTTGTGTAGTCAATAGATGCGCAATATTTGTCTAATGATGTTATCGTTTGTCGAATTATATATTTCTATATATTAGTGATTATATGTTGATATAAATGGCTGCTCTCTTCGAGAGTAAAGCTCAAAGTTGACTGAAACATACGTCAGGTTAGTGGTTCCTCCATTAATTTCTTTTCGAATTCGCATTGGGTTCCATTTGAAGAGTATTATCGCATATCAAAATATACGACAAATATCCAGAATAACCTAGTATAACATTTTTATACAACTTTGGCAGTAATTATATTTGGCAAATTTAACTGTTTCAGTGTTCCAGTGCCACAGATTTAGAGTACCCGATTATTGGCAAATTTAGTTCATTTTGATCTTTTCCCCAAATTAATATTCATTGTTGAATTGGAGATATCGCGGGGATGCATAGATCGAAACAACATCTAAAATGGTTGTTGGATATGCGAAACACTTTTTCACGGAGATCAGGGTATGATACTAATTACTGTAGACGAGCGCAGTGTAACCCAAAGATGTCTAATAACTTGAAAAATATCATAATCAGCGTTTTTGAAGATTATCATCAAAGTTTATGTTTACTATTTTATACTATTAAACATTTAGTGAGGTATAACCAATATATTTTACTTAGCTGCAATACATTCTGTATTACCGTTCACTTTTATCTTTTATTTTTCTTTCTAATAACCTCTTGATTTTTAAAACATGCCGCAATTTACCAAATATTCTAATATTCAAGAATACTCCGATAGTGTTTGTGTATATGGTATATGTAAGGTGTTCCATACCTTTGTTGGTGATTCGGATCCATCAGAAAAATGTGCCAGCAACACTCAGGACCAGGCCCGCCTATAACCGAGCTGTTGAGCTGAGTCAATTTTTAAATTGATTGTGATATTCACATCCAATAATTTCTCAATAGGTTCTACCGTGTTTCTCCTATAGACTGGTCTACAGTGACATCCTGCTGGTAATATCAACAGTGAAACATGGAAGCCCGAAGAAAGTTATTCCTGATACCGACCTTAAAAGCTTACGAATGCTTAATATTGTTTTCTTACTTTGAACAGAACGTTTTGCTAAATCGTATACGCTGTGGAAGCTTCAGTAATTCTTTTATTAATCCACGGCATCAAGCGGAACAATTTCATTTAAAATGGATATGTAACAATAAATAAGGAGCAAAGTACACGATATAAATTTTCAAAGCTTGTAGTCGTAGGAAGATCTATTTATATTAATTACAAACGACGTCTGTGTGACAAACGTTTTCTATTCTATCGCCGTTTCTGTTATTTTCGCCGCGGAATTCCACTCCATTCATATATCACGGATACCTTGGCATCTATTCGGGATCGGAATTTGCTGTTGTTCGCCATCGTCTACGAGCGCCTGACTGTAATAAAGCTTTAGCCTTCAGCGGCCAAGATTTGCATTACGTACATAACGGACCCATTAACTCCTCCAACAACAATTGATATTCGTCTCGCTTGTGCCAGAGTATATACGCCGGCATACAGCCCAGAATTTATTGGTAGAAGTAAAAGGAAGGGTGCAGACGATAAGGTCTGTTACAATTTGATCGTGTATGCGGCAAGGAGCCGAGAACTTCCAACAACCCCGGAGGGGAGGACGCTGATCAAAAACGAGGGACTCTACCTCTGATGAGAAACATACGGTACGTTTAAAATTGCAACCGTAGATTGTTTTGTTTGCGACGGTTGCGAAACGTGGGAGAAGAAGGGGAGACGTCTTCCATTTAGGTCAACGTCCAAATTGAATCAAGTAGTAGATTTGTTGCATTCATTACGTATTATAAGGACGTAACGAGCGAATTTGTAACCTCAATAGCACGGAGCGTGTATTCAATGATGGCACGGTTAACTTAGCAATAACCTCACTCTATGACAATAAGGCTAAACGATCAATTCGACGCTAACAAAATAAAATTGTAAAACCGAAATGTGGATGTGTGTTCTGAGGCAATGCGTTTAGACAAGGAGTATTAAAGTAATGATCGTGACTAAACAAATATGAATTCAGTTACAGGTACCGGTTCAGAAACGGTATTTGTAATTTTTGGTTTATTATGAAGGTGGTGATGGAATTGAGTGGATTGGATAGACCTAAACCCGCTAAACTTTAAAGGCGTTGGACGTGCATTTACGTTGTATTAAACAGAAAGAAATTAAATACAAAGAATCGGGCGTCATTGTATATAGTTTTGTTGTAGTTAAACAAGAATTTACAACAAACAATTGATTTTCCGTTAGCACTTTTTGCATCATAGGACTAACCTCTTAAATAGGAAGAGAAGCACTCTAAAACAGTAGAAGGTCATGCAATTTTTTCTACCACAAACTAAACGCATCCAAAAGATTAATTTGGAAGAAAAAGTAACTTCTTTCTCATAAACTTGTTTGTTTGTTTACATTCAACAAGTCCAAGTCAAATCTTATGTTAAAACGACGTTAGATACTTTACCTAAACCAAAATAAGTCCCATATTATAAAGCTTAAGTCGTCATTATAAGAGACAAATTAACTTAAATTTCAAAAGTCAACGAACACTATCTTTGTGTGCGCCAAGACAACAACTAAAAGCGAAATCTTGTTAAATATATATGCTAAACTGAAAGTAAAGTTTACTATCTTTTTTGAAAACATAGAAAGAGACTGAATTTTGAAAATAAGTCTCTCTAGCTTTGGCAGTTGCTCGCTTTGCTGCTTTTTTTCGATACAGAAGTTTTGAAGATTTTGAAAAACCATATCATGTACCAAGCAAGAACCAACATTTTTGTTGCAACTTGACGTATTTCTCCAGCACAGTTTTTTCTGTTTCTAGAATCAAGTTTTATTGCTTATGTTTTCCAGGGACTTAATTTATAGCACCATTGATAGCAGTTAAAACCAATAAAGGCACGAATAAGATACAATGTAAAAGCATTCGATCCTGTTGTTGATAAAATGCTTCTAGTCACCACTTTAACGGTTGTGCTATAAAAACCTTAAATATTCTATACCTTTGAAGCTTTTACACATAACAGTTTCACGATTTACCGTTTCACAATCGTAAAATATCGACAGACTTGAAAGCGGGTCATCAAATATTCGAATTCCTATGGAAAATGAATACCGAATGGATACAAAATAAGCCTCTGATCAGCGTAGTATTACTCTTGCCTTTATATAATTTATTACCATGGCATTTCTAGGCGACAGAAGCGGTAATTCGATACTTTTCTGTCGGAAACACGATACGCGAACACGTGCTTGATTTTCGCGCAGGAAGCAGGCAAGGTTAGAGAACGGGCGAAATAAAATGGAAGACTGACGATAATGCGGGCAGCATGAAAAATTGCGTAAATGAAATAGAACATTTTAAATGAGAAAATTAGTAATATCGCATTCACGAGGCCAATTCTGCTGATTAGAAAAATGAAGATTGCAAAAGTTATGTCGCTTGAGTAGTTTTTCCTACTGGGGACAAGTGAAGAAGAATAAGTTATTAAGTGTCTGATCAGGATATAGACCTTTAGGAAGAAGAAAATATTCCAATATTTTGGCTTTAACCAGGAGTGAATCCTAAGCTGAGACGGCAAAGAGGATGATGTGACCTGAAGAATATACCTTCAACTACATATTCAGCCATTTTTGTTTGACAAGACCACTTAGTTTCCAGTCGCAGTCTTTACCATTTAAAACAATAGGATATTTGGTCACATGAATTAGTTTTTAGAATAAATATGTTTAACCCAATGATTCCAAATTGTGTAACTCACACAGAAAGGGGATTGGAAATTCAGGTTGCCATTAGTATGTGATTGTTAATGAAGATAAGAGAAACGTTAAAAGGAACTAGTTCTGGAAATATCGAGTAGGTCCAGGAACACTTCAATTATTGCTTGAAATATGCTGATGTAAAGCCCAGGGTTTCCTGAAAATCTAAGGCCTTTTGTAGATTTCTTCAATAAAAATTATGGATAACAATCCAATGTGGTATGATAGTGTTATTAGCTAATATGTTTTACCAACGGCTTTGCGATAATGCACTATTTCAATGGTTAAAACCGCTCAAATTTGGAGGAAATTTGGATGGCACAAAAAAAGAAAGGCATTGTTTGAGATGTAGACCTCTAAGAAGAAGAAAACATTTCGAAATTGGAATTGGTCGCCAGAATGTGAGCAGGAGAATATGCCTGAATATGATGAACCTTTGATCACAAATGTTATTCTTTTTTAAAGAGCTCACTTTGAGCTAATTTCTGTTGACATAAATAAGCTTGAATGTGCTATAGTAATTAAACTTAAAGGTATAAGATAGGAATATTTCCAGCAACGATTCTAGATCGTGCAGAAAATTGAAGATTACATGTATTTACGTTTACTGAAGTCAAGTAGGTTAGAGGTTAGTTTGGAAACAGAAAATATGTAGCTGAAGGTGGATAACTTTCTGTCATACTTATATTTTATCTTGAACACAATCAAGAATAGGAAGAGTAAGTGCACCATGTAACCTCCTTTAGTTGAGGAAATTTTGTATTACATTTTATATCTTCTTTTTTGTTTTTTTTTTAAGTTTTCTAAATTATTTATGCGCCCTCTCTATGTTAGCTTACGTAACAAAAGCCCGCGTTTTTCAAGCGGCAGAACTTGAATTAACCTTAGTCTTGAAATAACATTTTCAGCACTACAACACTTGAAATTACTTTTTGAATAAACCACGAAATACGCCTTCTCCCAAAGGCAACTCGATTGTCTTTTGGTCTGTTCGCTCATTTGTTTCCCCTAGCGCCTGTTAAATATTCATCACGGCCAACACATGATCCACATTTCGTATTGACAATACCTTATATTCTTACAATTTAATTTACAATCAACTAAATATCTTTTCTTTAATAATACCGTATTATAGCCTGTAATATGCTACTAGAGTTCGCGATCTAGCGTTTAATGAACTGACATTGGGGAGTATCGGCAACTGTAAAATACGGACGCTTCCTACCGGACTTATTACAAAGTGAGATTTAATTTGCGAAATGATAAAGACAAAATCGAATTTACTTTCTACGTATTCATAGGAAGAAGTTACATGGAAGATAAAAAGTAATGGAAGAAAGAATATGGAGTGGAATTATTGTTGGGTAGAGATATATTTACCTAATAAAACGCCGGGGACAAATAGAGGGAAACCAGGGGTTATATACACCTCTATAGTAACCGAAACAGTCAGAAAGGCTGAACTCTGACAGTTGCTGCTAGAACGGAATCGGCTGAGCCACTCTTCAGGGCGCTATGTGACAGTGCTTTTACATGTTGTATTTTGAATATTACACTAGATACATGTGGATAATCTAAAAATATATTACAGATACTTTAAGGCCTAAGGGGCTAGGGATAGAGATCATTGCTGTCCAGGTGGAATTCTCAGGCGCTGACCTTAGCAGCGTACCGCTTAACTGACCTTAAGATTGTTGGCAGAAACACGAACCCGTTTATCAACAGCAAGCAAGTAGTATCAGAACTGAATCGACCAATAACGTCGAATCTGCTACTAGACTGGCCAGGAGGTGTTCCAGTATAACTGTACACGGTCCAGAACCTCCATTCGACCGCTTGTGTATGCACTTTATTAAAGGATCAGAACTACCACCCATGAAAAGTTCTTGAAAAGATGGGAGCACCACTAAAATCATTTTAATATATCCGAACAAGCGACAGCACTAAGATACCTGAAACTGTCCAGAACAGGCCTTTGCATGGCTGTTGGAATTCTGACTGGATATTGTCGGTTAAAGGGGCACCTTCGCAAGATAAGATTAGCCGAAGACTTGACATGCAGGGGCTGCTAAGTTGAAGACTTGCTCTGCAAGTGTCCGGCATGTAAATTAGAAGGACCATGCTGGGTAATAAGCGGCTACGTCTTGTCGCCATTAGGGCGACTTCTTTGGGCAACGTCCTAACTTATCCCAAGGCAGTGAGTTGGTTGACGATCTACAGGGCTCCCCGACATAGAAGAATGCATAATAGGCCTATTGTGACCTAAATGCTGTGAGATCTATCTGACCCTCTCATCGTCCATAACCATAAGAAATACTTGGAAGTACTCCAGTCCAAAGTGTTGGAAGTTAAGAAAGCTAATAAACAGAGACAAGTCTTACAGCCATAAAATATTAACTGAAATCGTATATCCTAGGAATGATGACGAGTTATGCAAATTCTATTTCTTCGGCACAACTAGTAGATAGCAATCTTACGTAATACATTTTCAGGAAACGTAAAACTTTAGATGAGCAGATAGTGGTAGACTGACGCCATGTGTAGGTTATTAGCGCTAATAATACGTTTTAGCAACGGCAATTATTAACACAAGTAGTAACAATTACTACATGACGTGGAGAAAGGTCAGATGGAAAGAGCTCTCGTCGTTGGCCGTTGTTATCGTTAATCGTTATATTCTGCGGTCGTCGTGCACGAATAACCGTCCCGTTATCTGTATTCCAAATACGGATCTCTGAATGTGTAATTGATGTTTTTAATGCAGCACATATACATCGGCAGTTTCAGAGGTATATTAATGACTATGTAGCACCAATACGGGCGGTGAAAGAGAGAAAGAGTAAAAGAGTGGGGCACGCCCAGCGGTGTGGGCGGTATAGGCTAGGTGATCAGGTCGGTCGTCCGGGTTACTGACACAGCGAAGTGGCGGCAAACAGAATACGACTATAACCAAGCGGTCCTTTCGTTAGCGCAGTTCTCCTTTAATGTGCGCCATTCGTGTCTGCGTCACCTTAGCCAACGACTCTTTTCTCTGTTCTCTCCTCTGGAACATGGCCAAACACTCCCGGCAAGTATAAATAGATTTAATAAAAAGAAAACTCGATGACAGATTGTACGCAATGTAACACGAACTTCGCTTTTGTGTACTCGAATACAGTTTTCCTTTTTTTTCTCATCTTTTCTTCCTCCTGCCTATACTCTATATATCTTTCATTTTTATCGTCGAAGCTTTATTTTTCACGGTGCGCTTTTCAATTTATCCTTTTTATTTTCGTTCGCGTTACATCGTTTCCCGTCCTTGTTTATCATGCCGGTATGGGGTTCGATTTCATCACGCAAACATCTGTTTATAGAATAATCCTACCGATTATATTCCCCTCCTTGGATCCTCCTCGTTCCGGCATAACAGACGATTAGAATGGAATCAGATATTGTCCAGACGACGAACTTTGTTTACAATACATTAACCTAGTTTGTGCGCACTCCGAGTTTGGTGTAATTTAATGAACTGAGTGAGATATGGTTAGCTGTCCGATGTGTGTTGTGTACTGTGTATATTTGCTCTGTTTTTTTCCGAAGCGCTTCTCTTTTAGATGGGAGGTATTTTAAGAACTTTAAAAATAAATATGTACGCACGTATAAATAGAATTACATGTATAGTAAGAGATGCACTCTTTTTGAGTGAAGAAAAGAATGACATCTTTGTGTCATTAATACTTCAAGAGCGATGCTACTTTTGATTATTTTTTCTCGGCCAAATTTTGCTATTCCTTGCATCAAACATGTTTTCTTTACTATTTAGAATACTTACTTAAAAGAGATTAATGTAGAATCTATTAAGAATAAACAAAATTATTACATTAAAAGAGTAATATGTAATCAACAACAAGCCATAATTGGTTGTCTTTGTTTGGACGACTAATTTCTAAATTGACCTTCAGATGCCCTAGAACTGAAATAGTTGAAAAACAATTGAAGGGTACTGGTATAAATCGGGTTTTAGCGATGGTCAAAGTAAATGTTGTATGTTTTTCCCTTGCACGTCAATAATTCAATGTCAAATTTAATAGCCATAGCAGATATTGAATGAAACAGCAACAAAATCGAAAAATTCCTCAACTAAATTTGTATCATGAATGTGAAATTTTGGACATAACTTTAAGCGTAATTCAAGCGCCATCACATTAAACCCCTTCTAACATTTCACCTTCCAACGTATTTGAATCTAAATTACCAATGGATTTACAAACCAATTGTCAGTATTACAAAGTAATGCATCCATATCGGATGTACATTCATTTTTAAGCTTTTGAAATTTAACAGTATTGTAATGTTTAACTCTGTTGAAGATTTTGTTATATTTATGTTGTACATATGATTGAAATTCAAGCAGAGGCAATGTATTATGTAAAGTTTGTTTGACATTGAAATTTAAGATTTGTAGTAAATTTTAATATGATTTATACATGAAGTTGGAGGAAAAGATCAATTGGATCAATGATTTATACATTTTAACGATATCAATCGCTGTTTTTCTTATTGTTTGGATATTTCACATCTCCTGTTTGTTCTTCTCTGATGATTGAAGCATAAATAAAGTATGCGAAAGCTTAGACATTCATAAAAGGGAGTCTTTTATTTTGTGATTGGCTAGAATCCTCCTTTGGGGTTGTTTTTCCTTAATCGGAACAGGGGATTTGCTCAAAATTGAGGGCATAATGAAAAAAGAAGAATATCGGAAAATTCTGGAGAAAAATGCCATACCGTCAGGAGTCCGATTAATTGGTCGTGGATTTGAATTTATGCAGGACAATGACCCCAAACATAAATCTAAATTCTGCACAGATTACCTGCAGCAAGAAGAAAATGAAAGAACCCTAAAAATTATGGAATGGCCGCCACAGTGCCCGATCTGAACCCGATAGAGTTGTTATGGGAAGAATTAGACCGATGTGTTAGGAAAAAGTGTCCAAAATCGAAGGAACATTTGTGGACCATTCTCCAGGTGGTATGGATAAGCTTGCCCAATGGAACATTAGCAAAATTAGTGAATCGGATGCCGAGAATAGTGGCAGCAGTCCTAGAGGCAAAAGGTGGATTTTTCGATCAAAATCGGATTTAAATTATTTGTATTACATTAATTTTTTCTTTTTAATAAATTTGTGTTTGAAAATATGTAAAATCATGTAAGTAAGTATTAAATACATGGCCATTTAATATTTCTCTTATTTTCATTGACTTCCGTACATTTTTTTGCTTGCCCGAACTTCCATGAACGGTAGTGTATGTACGTAGAAGGCGTCATAAATTCTCAGCCTGATATAGAAAAAATAAACTTGGTAAAATATAACAATTTTTATTTTTGAATATAATCTCCCCTAATTTCAATATTTGTATATATATAATATGTACAATTTATTACAACGATCAGCTAATGATTCTATACCCTTGTAAAAATAGTCTAAAGTGTTTCCCTCAAAATGTTGTATTACAGCTTTCTGGGACAAGGCTCATCGGGTCGGCGCCATTCCATCGATTCCTTTCTGAATAGAGGATCATAATACAGAACCATTGTTTCATCTCCTGTGGCAATGGATAAAATCGGTTTCGGGTCGTCTCCATACATGTTTAAAAACGAGTGCGCAGATTCGACCCGACGTTTACGTTGGAGAGCAGGGCGAATACTTGTTTCAGAAATGGTAGATATCATTATTAATTCCTTTACATTCAAACGGCGATCTGCTAATACCATTTCTTCAATAATTGAAATGTTTTGAGGCGTTATAAGTTCAATTGGCTGACCGGGGCGCTTATCATCTTCAAGATAAATTACCATAAACGCCGTGTAAATGTTGTTTAATGTGATTAGGTGTATGCCCTTCTTTTAAAAATTTAACGACCGCGCGGTACTCAATTTTCGTTACCTGAGACATTTCCATGCACTTGTCACGTTGTCTGGCTGGCTACTGAAAATTACTACTCTTCGAGCCGTAATATATATAGCGTAGGCCTCGTACATGTGCAACTATGACGCAACAGAGTTGGAACACGCTCGAACTTGTATAAGCCTGTCAGGCCGAGAATTTATGGCAGCTACCTCGTACAACATAAATATACCAAAATCTTTAACAGAGTTAAACATTGCAGTACTGTTAAATTTCAAAAGCTTAAAAATGAATTTTCATTCGATATTAACGGATTTACAAATAATTCCCTGTTGAAAAAATTGAATTTGATTGCTATGTTTCGTAAAATCTGTAGAATTGCGTACAGTAATGTTATGTAAAATCTGTGGAATTGGGTACAGTAACGTTATGTAAAATCTGGAATTGGGTGCAGTAATGTTCACTTGCGTCCAACCCAGATATATCTTCTCAGTGATAAACGAACTTTTGTTCACAAAAATATTTAAGATATAAATGTCATCATTATATATATAAGCACATTTTGATGGTTAAATTTAACTTAATAAGACGAACATGTATGTTTTGTGGATATATGCAGTAAAATAAAAGAGTTAAGCGAAACACTAATACTTTTCATCATTTCAAACGAATCTTGATTATAAGGAACCATTTTTGTCAGTTCTTTATAACCAAGGACTACTGTATATTTTATATTACACCCAAACAGTAAGTTGTTGGTTTTGCTATCTTCTATAACTTCTATTACCTGATATTATTTCATTTAATGCTTCTAATAAAAGCTAGACGTTAGACAGTTTTGTAACTTTTAGAAGCGAAAGACCTTTTTCTCAACTCATAAGTGTATTTCTGAGAGGTTTGTTCCAAAGAAAAAGGTTTCATCTTTGACTTCGCAGTAAACTGTCGATTTTGATAAAAAAATGTGTGTAATGTGTCTTTTAGTAACTTGGAGCCAAAAGTAATAATTTATTTTATGTTAGCAAGCATCGTTAAGGTTATTTCAAAGTAAAAAAAGATATTCAACCAGCTAATCGGGTTTAAAAATTACGTTAAAAGAAATAAGCTAAAATAATTCTTTTTGTAAACCTCTTTTTTCCTTAATAAATGAAGATTCATAAAGCCACACATCTTCACTTTTTCTTGGAAAATACTTTTTTCTTTTAAAACAATCAAGTTCCTAACATTTTACTTCCTCGTTTATTTACCTCGACCTCGTCGGAAAACTTGGTAAAAACTTTCGCATCGATCCGTATTCCAAAGCGATAGCGAAAAGTTTCGGCGTGATACGACTTTGTAAACTCATAAATTCTCAATAAGAAACTTTCCGCTTCTCCTTCTCCTTCTACTTCTCTACGGCGAGTGTTCTTTACTTTCTTATTCGGAATCGATGGAAGATTGCATCGCGACGTAAGAGCCGTCCAATTTGTATTTTAATAATGTAGCAAATGCGTAGTAAGCTCGTTGCAATTCAACGTGAAATATTCTAAGAAAACATGCTTTAACATGTACCATTAAAGCATACACGAGAGGTTCTTTAAGTAGAGGAATTAAAGCAAGATTCTATTTGTGTTTGTTTGGAGGAAGCACAAAGTTTGTCTAAAACGACCACCTTTTGCCATCATCCCGAATAGACTGTACAAAAGAGAGTTCTTATGAAACTAGAAAGAAAGAGGAACTCATGCAATATTAATTTCGGATCCGGTGTATTGAAAAAGTTTCCCTCGCTATAAATACTAGCTCCAAGAGTCTCCGGAACGAAAAGAAACACATTAATTCACTGACTTCTCTGACAGAATAATTAGTTTCAAAACTTTTCAGCGATTAAAGTCTACTCTAATTTATCGTGAGTTATTTCTCCTTGACGAAGCACCAGTACTCAGCGTATTTGCGCTCCCTTCCAGGGGGATACTCAAATTGTGAAGATATAGAGTGCATTCATTCATTATATTCTATACATTGATCTAAGCGTAATTCACACACAAACAGCAGCTTTTCATGGTGTACTGATTGAAAGTGAAAGTGAAGAATGCCGCTAATGAAAAGATATTTTTGAATTCGTTCCATTACAGCGAAGATACTTCGAATTAGATATGGTAGTAAAATCTCGCGATGAAGTATCTAGAAACAATTAGTCGAACATCCGATAGATAGCAGATGCTCTCCGTAATTCGCATGTCGTATAAAGAATATAAGTTAATTACGCTTTTAAAAGCTCTTCTACGTTTACAGGAAGCGTGACCAAATTCCTAATGTATCCTATTAAGAATCCAGTCAGTACAATTATTACAAATTTAATTGTTTCATAAAAAAACAAGACAGATTCCAAGAATTTCGATTAATTAAAAATAAAACAAAGCCTTGGGTAATCGCATTTAAACATGGTTTCTATTCAAGTAAGTATAACTATGTCGTAATTCTTGCTACCAGCTTTTTCGAAGATGCGGTTGGACTGAGAATTGATATCGATCCGATTCCTAGAAGTCTTTTGTTTATGTCATCTTAAAGGAATTATCAGAAACATGAGTATTACTAAGATTAATAACATGTGGAATTGTTCTTGTGGTTTACGAATTTTGTTTGGTAAAGATGACAGATATCCGAATTCCTGAAAATTTCCACTCAATTCTGGGCCTTGTGATATTGCCTTGAAATTGGCAATGAGAATATTCAAAATTAATACAAATGTTGCTAAAATCTAGAGTTTCTTAGTTCTATTCTTTCATAATTATTGAATTTTAGATTAACATCAGATCAAGTAATGGCTCTCACTGCTGATGGCCTTGAATTATAGCTTTATCGTACATATGTAATTACTTCTTTTCCTCGAGGCAAGCCTGGCGAGGCATGCCTCGCGATAGTTTTTGCCTCACTAGCGAGGCTGCCTCGGGTAAGCCAATCCCAGTCGGTTTTTGGTTGCGCATCAAAGGTGGGGTGTTTGCCTCGTGTAGTTTGGCCTGGCGATTAACTGGTTTACCTTGCCTCGCGCTAAATTGGCTCACACTGTCTGATGCACATGCCTTGCTATTCATTCAAGAATGGCTGAGGCAAATTGTTCGCGAGACAGCCTCGCGAAGGGTGAACGCAGCTTTAGGGTTGCACTTCAGTAATAACTAATGTGTAAAAAATACATTTTCTTGTAAATTACTGAAGATTCTGGTAATTCATTGGTATATGTGGTATGTGACCTTGGATTGCTTCCGCAGAAAATACATAGTACGCAACAATAACATGTTTTTCTTTAATGTGTTTATAAGCACTAAACATTAGCTTTTGAGTTAAGGAAGGTGTACGTATCCAGGAAAAGGATCTCAATTTTTACATGCACAGGTATTGTAGCGTAGGAGGCATTTAGGAGTAAGTTATGTAATAAATATGAAGAAAAATAGGGTACTGTGCTCTTAGAAATATTATTATTATTAAACTGCTCAGTAGCCCACTGGTAAAAGAGTCCGGATTATAGCAGAGTTAAGCGTTGTGTGTTGGAATCCCACCAGGGTCAAGTGACATTTTTTAGTTGGTCTAAATACAATCTCGAGTTACCTTTTACGGCAAGGGGGTTACACATACCACTTACACACTAAAAGGCTCCTGAAGTTATGACATGCTTCAAAGTTCACATACTCTGTTGGGTTGTGACCACAAGTAACAGATAGATGGAAACCGCAAAATTCACAGCAGCATTTTTAATTTCCAGTGATCCGCTGCCTTAAGAAAGAAAACCTTGATTCCGTTTAAGCTGTAGACTATTTAATATTTTCAATGCTGGCAACCGTGCACTTAACTAAAAGTAAAGCCAACCACTATGTGTTACAAATATGTATTTACTATGGTAGAATTTAATGAATACTTCGACAAAGTAAAAAATTCATTTTTTAAATGAAATGGTTGCTAAGCTTTTTGTCTGTGAAAATGATGACTTGAGGGAGATAATTCATTTGTTCTTTCCTTTTAAGTGTTTAAAATTATTTTCAATGTATATTAAAATTCGATGTACTCTTACGGTTTGAAACAGGTAAGGCATTTTAACACAAAGATGGAGTTAAGAATCTCTTCGTTAGCCAGCCATGGTATATTTTCAAGCGAATTTTAGACAATATTACACATTGCGAAGGAGGTACAGTGATTCAACTAAGGCACGGTTAGCACTTTTGCCTAACTTAAAAGTATCATAGAAAGTCCATGAGGTGTTTTCGCCAAAAATTAAGCGTGAATATACCTAGATCTTATGATAATCTAGCTCTAGGACTTGTTGTGATAGGTTTGATTAGTATAGAAAATAAATCAAATTGTAATAGGTTTCAATGATAATAAGAAGAAACTGATAATTACTTGTAGTATCAATCTAATATATCTTGATAGTAATTGTAGTCAATTTATTGCAGGTAACTGGAATAGAATACATTTAAGATGTTTGTTTACCGAAAATTTCAGACATTTAAGAGCTACCAGCATCACACAGGCAGAAAATGTAATTACGGCTTTCCGAACAACATAAACATTTTGATGGTCGCCGAACGAACATGGGAGGAGAGGCACGGAAGAGAAGAGGGAACAGCGGACCGGTTAGGTAGAATGAACTAACGCGAGCGAGATGATGGGGTTGCTAGGCAACTGGGCTCTTGGGTTGGGGCGGCGCCTCCGTCCGTCTGCAGAGGACGCAAGGGTAGGAAAAAGGCGCGTGCGGATGTGTGGGACGCGATGTATGACATTGGCAGTTTCCATGGTGACGCGATCAAAAACACGACGCCGTTTTAGGAGCCCTTTCCGAGTGAGTCTGCATACGTTTCGTACGCGTGTATCGCTGTGTATGCGTACGCAAGCGAGAACAACCTTATTTGCGTCTTTTGATCTCTCGGATCGGATTCGATTTTTCGCTTTTTCTTCCCTCAAATACGAGAGTCTTCTGGCAGGGCTTTCAATGCCAATAAGCACCGTCAATGCGCTTCTCTTGTACGAAATTTAATGGAATCGTTAAAACTGAGTAATCTGTTGAGAGCAGTCAATGGTACGTATAACATCTGCACGCGTGCTTAGGCAATTTTATAAACTTAAGCATTAAATAGAGCATTTATTAAGAGATAAATCAAGTAATCCAAAGGAATTTCATATACTTAAATGCTCACTTGTTACCACAAAAAATCGAGGCTTTTAGTTTTTAACGGGCAAGCAATGTTCTATCCTTTTAATTCTCGTTGGGAAACAATGACCTTGAAATGACTTTTAACTACACACACTTACGCAATTGTAACATTCGGCAATGTTTTCTTCTTGGCTTTCGTTTCACATATTTAAAAACCATCGACCTTGGTATAAATTTCTGTCATTGGCAGTCTAGACTCTCACAAAAGATTTTAACGAGTACTATCGATTAGTGTCCGTTTTGTGCCAATTTTATTTAGTAAAGATCAGTATCAGCGTTTAGTATTGTATTTTTGTCGTATTCAAAAATGATGTGATAAGATAATATTGTTAGTGTTTACGAGTACATATTTCTTATTTTTTTGCTAGACTTTTGAAATGCGAAATCCAAACCTTTAACGAAGTTAAGTTTAAGATTAAAAAATTGAATTTTGCATTAATTTAGCTTGCAGAATTTGCTAAAGTAAACTATTGTGATAAATAAATAGGCCGAGTTGTCCAAATTGGATCAACTTATTTCCCATTCCATTACCAAAACTTTTTTAATTAATTATCTCCCTTATATCTTAGGTATTGTAATAGCTTCTTTTTTGTAATACACAGTTCTCTTCTAATTGCCAGCGTTTGAAACAACTTCCAAATAAGGAAAAGCACTCACATATCCATGCATCAGTCTGTTTCGTCTACAAATATATTCAGCGCTATATCGACGTAAGTAGTTGTTAAAAACTTAAGGAAACATTAATCACGGCAGCCAATCAGCTCACCTTTTTAACGTTGCACACGTAACAAGCTCTAGCCTTATTCGATTAATTACATCTTTCATTTGCAGCTAACGGTATCGGAGAGAAAGTTGTGTTTTTCTTGCCTTCTAGCGTTACGAACCGGATGCTTGATATGCATAACGCATAATACTGAGAAAACCGCAAAGATGAAAGCAATTATGAGCATTTAAAATGCGCCTACTACGATAAATTAAAAAAAGAATACAAAGGAAGTTGTATATCATGTTGATATAGAAGAGTTTTTAATGCAGCTATTTTTGGTTTAATTATTTTCTACTTTGTGTTTATTTAACAAAGTAATTTATTACTTTGTTGGCAGCAATAAAAAAATGTACTCAATTGTATCTTACTATGAATACTTGTTTGGTTTGAGAACTGAAGTAAGTTAAATTAATAAATATGCAGAAATGGAAGAACTTATAACATTTAAAATAGCGATAATATTTTATATAATCTATCGTTTCGTTTACTAGACAAAGAAGCATTGGTCTCCTTCTGGAATAAATATGCGGAGCGTAAATTACCTAGTCGGACATCGATACGAAATGTAGTGCCATTTGCTCGTGAACATATAGAAAAAAGAATGAAAACGGAATTAAAAGATAAAAAACTGTGGTTGTGTGTGGACGAAACAACATATCGTCAAAAACATTCTGTGGTTAATGTAATGGTAAGTACAATGGAACCACATCGACCGTCATCCTCCTTCTTACTTGCTTCCAAAAGAGTTATAAATTGTACTGCCGATGAGACTTTAAAGGTGGTGTTGAACTCATTGAACAAATTTGAAGTTTCAATTAAGCAACTTTTAATGTTTATGAGTGATGGTGTCGCAAACATGCGTTCTTTGGGCCGATCTCTTAAAGAACACAGTGGTAACTTCTTACATGTAACGTGTAAAATCCATACTCTAAAACTTGTGGTACAAACGATTCCTACATGTTTTCCACTAGTAAATGCATTGATTGCCAGTACAAATGCAGTGTTTCTAAAGTCCCCGAACTACGATATTCACAAACTGTGTCCTGATTTACCTGAACCACCACAGCCGATTGTTACATGTTGGGGAACATGGTTGCAGGCTGCGTTTTACTACAACAAATATTTTGATCAAGTAAAGGAAGTGGTTTTAAAATTCAATCCGACAGAAGCTGCAGTAATCAAGAAAAGCCAGGAAATATTTCAAGATAACCAGGTTAAAAGATATTTACAAACTATTCACAGCAATTACTTCGGACTAGCGGAGAGAATAGAAAAAATTACAAAATGTTTCGATGTCGCTAGTGGATTCTGTTCAAATTGTGAATGATGTTCACGCACAGTTATGCGCTGTAGAAGGCGAAACAAATTGGTCTGCAATACGAAAATTTGAAAGTGTTTCAGAGAAAGAGTCCGATTTTCTTATACTAAGACAAATTTATGAAGGTGGGTGTGAAGATGCATTAAGTTGTTTCAAAGATTATTTTAAATATGCAAATATAACATCGCTAGTCGAACGATCGTTTTCGGCATTAAAAAACATTTATTCCGCACGTCGTACTCACTTGACTGAAACAGCTGTGGAAACATATCTAATGATTCAAATATTTAACAGATGTTCCCCAGTTTGTGATTTCACGGAAGACTTTTAAAACGGTAAGTGTTTCAGCACGTTTTATTATTTATTTCTTACCTTCTATTTTATGTGTAAACTTTTATGCGCTCGCCACGCCTCTGGCTGTTAAAATAATCCAATTCTACAATATTTTAGGAACGGTTGCGGTAAACACTTTTTTAAATAGCTCCCTAAGAAAAAAATCACACGGAGTAAGATCTGGTGATCGTGGCAGCCGTTCTACAACTTTTCTTCTTCCTATCCCTCAGTTTGGGAAAATTTCATTAAATAATTTCTGTCATTGAATTGATGATGAGGAGGTGCCCCATCTTGCTGGAGCCAGACATCCAGATTTAGATTATTGTCTGTTAGTCTTCTTCAATCTCCTCATCATTAGGAAATAATACCCTAAGAGACGGAATAATTTGATTCTGCAAAAAATTTACCCAAATTCATGCCCATGCGTTTATTTTTTGTGATCTTTGGGTATTGTGTTGGATCATCCAATGAGGACTTTATGGGACCAGTATCGGTAATTATGCCTATTAACAGTACCCATTAAGAGAAAATGATGCTTCATTGGAAACAACAATCTTGTTAATTAAGTTTACGTCCTTGTTAATTTTGTCCATTATCAATTCAATTCCTTCAGTAACCAATATACCAGACCCACATTTTCATTATGGTTTTAAAGATAATTGACGTGTAGAAGAATGTGACTTCTAACAACAACGCGTTTTTCGTGCTCCAAATTCAGGAAATCTTCACATGATCCATTTCTCTAAAACGCTTCAAAGTTTTGCTCACAAGGGATTGAGTAATTGGTTTCCTATTTGGGTATTCTTCTTTAAAGAAGATTCACATGTTGTGTTCTCTCACGGTCACCATACTCTATATTCTTTCAGTTTTAATTATAATATAACCATCTTATGTTACTGTAGCATTTCGGAATGATTTTTCAATAACCAGATGATAGTAATTGGCTAGGCTAGTCAATATAAGCTCAGGATTTTAAAAAGAATATCTTATTAACATGAAAGTACAGTAAATAGAGCCTACTTAATGATTAGTAATTATATCACGATTATCGACGAACTAATGTAACAACCTATTGCATAAAATTAATCCCAAGAAAACTTCCTAGATCGATAGAAAAAGATATGGGGAAAGCGCTTAACGATTAACCTCAGTTAACAGTTATTCATTATTAAAGCAGCTGACTTCAAATGAGAACAACTTAAGTGTAAGTATCGACATGAATCGTTAACGAGATAAAACCACATTTCTATCCATGTATATTAGATGAACGTAAATCTTAGCAGATTAATATAATCGTGGAGCGCTGAATATTTCTGGGTTAACAGCTGACTTGGCTCTTACAGGTTATTTATTCTATACCCGGCGCAGAGGTAGATGTTTAAAAATACATGTAAATACTCTCATACAACTCATGCTTCCTTTTTATTAAATAAACATAGAGGTCTACGATAAGGTAATAAAGGTAATCCGCCTTATCTGTTTGTTAGCGTTGATTTAGATAATGGCATGAGAGAACGTCGTTTTGAATGGAATGTAGGTCGAAAGTGATTATATCATCTAATTTTTATACAGAACTGCATGTATTGTTTTGCATAACTCGTTTACATTAGAATCGTTAATTATGTTAACCCAGATGTACGTGTATTGAAACAGAACATATAGACTCATTTATCTACTTGCGTTAATACCTTTATTTGACTTTGTTAATCACACCCACATTTCATATTTACCATTGGTGTTTCAGATGACATGTGTATGCAGTTAACTGTTGCTATTGTTTTATTAAGTGAATTTTATGTACCTAGCTTTAAAACTGTCTTACAATTAAGTTCTTGCTTTTGATGCAACTGGTTTATTAAGTAACGTGGAATAAAAACGTCAGCTTCTAACTCTCAAACAGCTGTGCCCTTAGTTAAACTGCAACTACTTATAAATAAGGATAGTTGACTAACAGTAAATCTCCTTTTCTTTAACAGGTAATATAATAAAATGTTTTAATTGTGGTAAATTGTCAAAAAAAATTTGCGAAATTAATTTGAACCGAGGGTTCGGAAGTGTTCTAAAACACTTTTTCGGCAATTTAGATGAACTTTAAGATCAACAAATGAGCTTTTAGAGGTAATGAAAACTAAAAATTAAAACTAACCTGAATTTTACGATGATATCAATATAAACTTTATGTTTATATTACATTTACAGAAAACCTTGCTATCCTTAATCTCCAACCTTCACTTCTATCTTGAATTTATATTATAATTCGAAATATTAATGCTTGAAACTGGGAGCGCAGCCAAAATACGAGTCAACACAATGAAAGCTTGGCCAAAAGTGAGAACATCATTTGGCGTCCCTCTTCTCCTTTATTTTAATCGCGATGGCAATTGTTTTATCCACAGCAAATTTTGATAATTCGTTTCCAAATACAAATTTACGATAAATTTTCGATGAATAAAGTTATTTTTAAAAGTAGTATGATGAAATGAATGTAGTGACGCGACTGGACGACTGAAATTATACTATTCTATGACCTAAAATACAACTGACAACCAAACAGTAATAAAACTTACTGACGTTCTTAACAAAAACATTACCAAAGATATTTAATTTACGAAATTATGCTCGAAATACTTCTGAATTCACACTTGTTGTTCGTTGTATGAACGTTTTTCATTAAATTTGAAGAGTTACGAAAATAGGAAAATGACCTGAAGAGGAATAACTTCACCATTCCACCATGAACGAGTGGCCATGCTGAATACACTATACGTGCTGGAATGACAGCTGCGTTCGACGATGTAAAATTTACAACACTTCAATATTCATCGAGATATGCAGAGACTTTCGTATATTTCTTTAGGATCTGTCCATTAAGATTTTAATTTCGTTAGAATTTAATAGCATTTCATTATCAGCGTTGTTGATCTGATCTAGTCCATTATTAGAAGGGTTAACATTTTGAATCCTGTTCCTTGTAATCAATTGTATTAGATTGTTACAACTATCAAAAGAACATGTTACTACTGGAACAATCTACCCACACAGAAACAAAGACAAGGAATCGTCTTTCGATGGCTTTGAAGATGAATTGACCTGGTGATCTGTATTCTGTGGAAAAAAAGGAAGCGTTGTCTGAACTTTTTATAGTGAATATTTCAATAGGTCTCATTAATACTGGTGCCCATATGATAACTGCAGAGGTAATATGATTTGAACCAGATTCTACAATTAAATGTGTCACTAAAACACGTAAAAAATATATTCAAAAATATTCCAGTACGTAGCATGTCGTTGGCACTTTTCAAAACACCAGACTCTATTTTGACCTATTCCAATTAGCACCAACATAGTTGAATGTACAAAATCTATGTTTACAAATCTCAATTTTAGCTCGCTAAAATATTAGCGAATATGCAGGTTATAACGTACTAAAATTCTTTATCATAACAAACTTAAGTGAACAAATAGCATTTCCTACGGTACAAACGCGATTTATTTTTAAAATTTTCACAAACACGGCGGTGTTTAAACGAAAGTTTTCAAGATTGTTTCGGCTGTATCTATTTCTGAAACACGTTTATAAATACGAAAGTGTATAGCCGCATTAATAAATGTGCAACTAGACCGGCAAGTCAAATGAAACGTGCGTGTTCGCAAAACCATGAAAAAACCCCAACATGGGCGCCATGCAGCTGTAAAGGAGGTTAAAATTATATTATTTCTGACGTGTAATTATCGTTTTACTTCAGTTTATATTGAGGACGTACTAGGAAGTGGTTAGACACAGCAATTAATGCGTGATGATAGTAAGATTTAACTTACGTAATTGTTCTAAGAAATCGCCGAGGTTTTGGACTAAAATAGATTGGTTTTGATAAGTTTCTAAGAATTCGCCTTTTATTTTCCTTCAGTAGTCTCCGATAAAAATAATTTTAGCAGTAAATTTACATCCAATATTAATACATATGTCAATCACAGAACGTACAATATTAAAAAAATATCAAAATTTCCTCATATTTTCCTAATTCAGTAAACATATAATAACATGGAGGAGTTCGCTCTTTAGGTATTCAAGGAATTCCAGCAATAAAATACACCGCCCCGATTGTGTTTTTATTAAAAAATTCTTATATTCCTCTTCTATTTTTAAATATTTAGTCGCTTTTTTTGAAACAAAAAGTACAAAAAAAAAATACCGAAGCTTGGGTACGTACGTCAGGAAAAGTTTATTAAGCTTCCAACCACACCAAGGCGTGACGCCTACGATCATTGATGTTTTTCAATTCCAGTTAACTCGTTACATTTTGAATGTTAATGAGCCAGCTTGTATATTTTATACTTTTGATGTTATACTTCTATTTATAGGATATTGTTCAAATATTGCTCTTGGATGGCGCTGGGTTATAGTCTAGCATAAACGTTTGGGAATTCCTTCATGTGAATGATACGTGTACTAAAAGAATATATCAATAAATCGTTAATATTTCTGTCAATCTCGTTGTATGCTTCCATCAAAATTCATAAATGGACGAATCCAATTAGAATACATACTTACAAAACGAAAATTTAAGATTTCTTCGAGTAGTCTTTGGGTAGTTTGGTAAATATGCCCTTTTCCAAGAGTCATAGGGCAAGGTCAAAAGGGAAGAGGTGAAATCCTACAAAATATATTAACCGGCCTTGTTTATTCATAAAAGTAAACAAAAAAATCTATTCGTCATTGTGCTAATGAGGATTGATTTGACAAGTCGAGATGGCCATAGACGTCATACAAAATTTTCTGTACTTGCATTGCAACTTTGGAAGTGGTTCTTGCACGTTAACACCTTCTAGCGCCTTTGGTGTTAATCATTTTTGTAAATGGAATCTGTAAGTAGGAGATCAGTCCTTAACATGTTCTCTGCTCTATTTTCAATAACGGTCCTCTATTTTTCTTTGTGGGTTTCCAATTCTCCTTTGCTTAGATTAATATTTCTTCTTCCTGATGGTTCCCACTCGAGCACTTCGCTTTCTTCAGTGTGATCATTGTGATTGTCTTCCTTGGGCTTCTACATCAGTTCTTTGTTTGTTCTTATTCTGTATCCATTTTTTGAAATGTTTGCTGGGCTTAGAACTGCTTCTTAGTATCTTTCTTTTTGTATCACTTTTAGTTATCCTTCGACCTCTTTTATAATAGTTATTTTTATGTTGGTCCCTTTTTGTACTTTAATAGTTTTTATGTTGGTCTGGAAGGCCTTGTTTACTAATATTACCTTTTCATTAATTTTGGCTTCTCTATCTTTTTCTTCTTGGTAATAAGAACTAATGACAAAATAGTCCAACGTTCAGTGTTCAGTAAATAAGATACAACACTAATTAGTTATTAGTTTTGCTATGTAACTAATCTTAACACGCAAAAGAGATAGGACGATACAAATCAACCACTGACCTTCACCAAGTTCCAGCCGGAAGTCCTTCAAGAAGGTTATCAAACTTTATTTCTCTAGACTCTATTTTTGCAAGTTCTTTTTGAGGACGTTTGTTTTAAAACAAAACTATTTTCTTCTTTTAACTAGTTCTTTCCGTATTTTTATCATCTTTTCTTTTTTTTATCAAGGAGTTATTTGGCGTCCTCTTGGTCCATTTTTGTTTTATTTAGATCAATATCTTTTCTGTACTGATGGTCTCTACTACATACATTACGAAATTGATTACAACACATTTTTGTTTTCCATATGTAGCTCAACCATCTTGCTCTCTCCAGTTTGGTCGTTATTGTTATATCTTCCTTGAGTTTCCGCATCAGCTCTTTGCTTGTTCTTATTGGGTATCCATTTTCTTTCAACATTTTTATCATGGTTATGTTGTGAATTGCATTTTAAAGTTGGTCCTCTTTTGTTCTTTAAGTTTTTATATTGGTATGGCATGCCTTATTATTATTATTATAGCCGGTAGAGATGCCTTTAATCACTGCGACCTTAATAGATCTATTGTAATAAAATGCCCTTATGTGTGTTAGAATAGAATAGTTGTTGGCTTTTAATAACTTAGTACTACTTCCTTCAGTTCAGTAAGTGCAAGAAATGGCCTACTGAGATGTTGGTGTCGTGTGTGACTAATGGCAACACATTTACAGATGATGTGTTCTGCCATCTCCAGATCTTCTTGGCATAGACGACAGATTTGATCTTCAGCTTTTCCTAGTTTAAATAAGTGATATTTTAGGGCTACATGGCCTGTCAGAAATCCTGCCAGTAATCTAAGATCCCTATTGCTGAACGATAGCGCTATTTTTGCTGTTTCTGGCGAGTCTGTTTTCGTCCTGGAACATTTTCCCAGTACGAGGTCTTTTGATTGTCCTCCCATGCCTTAATTGCTTGTTTTATGTGGCTCTTTTGGAGACCAAAGAACGGGCTAGGACCAATAAAAGGCATGGTCGCTGCTTCTTTAGCCAACTTATCTGCCTTTTCATTCCCTTGGTGGCTTGGAACCCACCGCAAAGTAACGTGGTTATTGGGTCCGAGTTGCCTTAGATTGTGTACACATTCGTGTATCAATGGCATGCCTTGTTGACTGATGTCACCTTTTTTGTTAATTTTAATCTCTCTATCTTCTTTCCTTTTGTTTTTTCCAGTTTCCATTTTCCAATTCTCGTTGCATTTTTGTTTTGTTCACGTTTATGTTAAGACCAAGTTCTTCTCCTTCTCTAGTTATTTCCTCCAGTACTTCAAACATCAATTTGGTCAGTGATTTTCTTAATTACATATACTCTTACATGGAGTTTGCTATTGGCCATAATTAATTTGCATGTCTAAATACATTTTTAGGCACCACAATATTATAGTCACAATACAAATCATACGGTAGGCTAATAAAGAAAAAAACAAATAAACAATTTGGAATTCTCACTAGATGACAACACATTTTTCATGGACTACTTCCATGGCAGTGAGCCAATAAAACCTAGTCAGAGTAAATGTATCATATTGTTTTTTTTTCTAATAACATGATAAGTAGCATGTAACCATAAGCTAAATTAACAAACACGAAGCCATGCCCATGTAATAAAAGTTTTGTCATACATAATAACAGCATTTGCTCTCGTTTCTTTTTATAGCAATCAAGTAGGTGCTGGTTTCTTCAACACGTCGGCAAATAATGACTACGATGACTAACCTATATTATTTAACGACACGCTATAAGAAAATTTATTTATAATTAGTGAAAAGAACAATAACGGTAAAAGTAATAAAAATAACAATAAGCAATTACATACGATGAATGTATGTAGGAACAGTCAATGTTTTCACGGTTATTGCATTGTTTCATGTATGTATGTAATTAGCGTGAGAATGCTGTAATGTAATCTATTCTTTTTTTCTAACGTAGAGGTCACGTGAAGGTGAAAAGTATCGGCATTCCCGGAACGATTGTCGTTCTATTAATCGGACGATAATTATTCCGTATCGTAGCGGAGGGTATTCAAATGACTCTCGTGTAAAACGGAAAAGAAAAAAACAAATTAAGAGAACGAAAACATCTCGAAAGGTATACGATTACGTAAGGTGACATTATAACGTATGCATCATGTAGGTGAGCGTGAAGAGTATGCGAAATTTCACCTGTCCGATCGTATGCTCTCTCTGCTCGTACCATCAGGTCGGCATTCCATCGTCGCCACATGTTGCCCCCATGTTTTTCTCTCTTGCTCTCTCTCCCTGCTTCTCTTCGGTAAAACCAAACCGGATCAGACATCACCTGCCGCCCCACAAGCTGCATGACCTTTTGCGTACTTTAAATGCTTTCTAGGCAGGCGACAGCTGCTTCCGTGCACCCTCGACATTAAAATTGCTTACCAGATGTGTAACGCTTTCAAAACGATCCCTGGTTTATGAATGACAATCGTCTGGTCCACCTTGTTCTACGAAACTCGACGCGGCATGTCATGATTATGTGAACGAACGCAGACTACTGCATCAACTTCGCCTTTTACGACTATTACTCATCATAAGTAATCTTCTTCATCTTTCTTATACTTCTTTCCTCTGGAGAATAAAGTTTTTCATGTAACAATAACGTCTGTGCAACAAAGGGGTAATAGCAGTATAAATTTTAAAAGGATTTTGGGACAGTTTCGTTTGTTTTTCTTTTTCTATGCAACAAATTGCTATCTAGTCATTCACGAACGGGAAAGCAACCAATGCATGAAAGATAAAATACATTTATTTCCATGGTAAATTAAGGATTGTTTCACAGGAACACTGGATCAGCATTTGGCAACTCTTTTGAATGCTTCAGACGAATTTTTGGAATCATCGAAGCAAAAAGCTTTATCTTTTTACCTAAAATGTGTTTCTGCATAGTTGGAGGATAATTGAAGAGTAGAAATACGAAAGGGAGGGAGCAGGCCAAAACAGTAATTTTGAGACCGTCTTGGTGGTCGAACGATTAGCATACTTGCTTTTCGATCCGAACGACGCGGGTTTAAATCCAGCCGGGACGGTTGATTTTTAACTACGGATAAAAATCGGAGTATGTCTTCTTCTCGGTTTCGTGTGAATGTAACGTTTGGCACGTTAAAAATTCCTACTCGAGGTTGGAACGCCTATGGATTTGGCAAAATTCTCGTGGTGGTGCTCCCGCTTCTTTCTTCCAGTTGGTGATGCCCACATTCTTGAGATCTTCTTCTACTTCATTTTTCCACCTCTCTTTAGGTCTTCCTCTTCTCCTCTTTCCACCTATAGTCTTGTTCAGTACTAGTTTTGGAATTCTTCGGTTGTCTATCCTCCAAATGTGCCCCAGCCACCTGATCCTCTGTGCTTTCACTACTCTTGTTATACTTGGCTCACCATAAAGTTCCATTAGTTCGGTATTTGTCCTTCTTTCCCACTCCTCTTCCATTTGTTTCCCCCCATATATTTTTCGCAGAACCTTTCTTTCCCACACTTCTGTAACTTTTGGTCTACCTTTCTTACTGTCGACACTTCACTTCCATGTGTCATTATTGGTCTTATAACGGTTTTGTAAATTCGCACTTTAAGTCCTCTCGAGATCAGTTTGCTTCTGAATACATTTCTCAATGCAAATAAACCTCTATTTCCAGCCACTAGCCTTGCTTGTATTTCTGCCCCTACTTCTGGTTTTCTAGTAACCACCGTACCTAGATAGGTGAAACGCACTACTTCTCGGAAACTGTACTTCCTATTTTCATCTATCTGTATTGTTAATTTCTGTGTCTCGGCGAGATTAAAATGGGACATATGGGAACTAGTATTATACAAGCAAATACCTATGTTACAGAAAACTTTTTTTTTTAACAAGTAGGTCAGTGTTTGGTTTCTAATCTTATTGTGAATAAGTTCTAAAGAGTAGGTACTCTATTGGAGGTGGATCTAAATTGAGTAATTGCCTGTAGAATTGTCGGTGCAAAATTGATCACTGAAATTAGGGAATTGCATTTGTTGATCCATTATAAGCTGCGGTTTATTACAAAAAAGGGGTTTTAAAAATGCGGCTTATAATAGAATGCAGCTTATAAAAGAGTGCGGTTTGTAGACTTTCACAAAAAGTATTAGATAATCCATTCAATTTTTGCAGTAAAGTGTTTTGTTAATATTAAATACACAATTACAAAATGTACATGCACTTTGCCAAAGTAATTAGGATTTTAAAGTTTTAAAACTATAAAACTACCTACTTCATGTTGCTATAATTATCTCACATTAATAAATTATCTAAAATTTAAATGTAGGTGTATGTTTATTATGTGTATTTTTATTTTACTGGTTAGTATATCTAGGTAGGTACTGTAAATGTTTTGTTTGTGTCGACTGTCGGAAAGCAAATGAAACGACGACTATCTAACCATGTATTTGGCATGCCACTATTATTTGATGAAATTGAGATGGTAAAGTTACTTTTGTATATGCGGTTTGTAAAGGTATGCGGCTTAATAAAGAAATAAGTAAAAAAAGTGAAAAATGTACGGTATTTTAGAAACCGCGGCTTATAGAGAGTGCGGCTTCTAATGGCAAAACAGGGTACTTCATTCTTTTTAATGAATGTTGGACATTTTCAAGTTACGCTCTGTTTGACTTTTTTCATAATCTTGATTTTCTACTATCAGAATACAGTACAGCCTTGCTAATTCGATCTAATTAATAGGTTAATTAAATGAGAATTTTAATGTTCGGATTATTGGATGTTCGGATTAAGGAGGTTACACTGTATTGATGTAACAAATATATGAGGAGAAACAAAAGCCATAAAAATGTCTTAGAGAATTAGGCAAACGTTTGGTTTATAATCTTACCGTGAACCAATTCCAGAGAATATGTTCTCTACTGGAAGTAGTTCCACGTTGGTGCTAAATCAATCATTGAAATTACGGACATTTGTTGACCGATACTTGATTCTTCAAAAACAATCTTGAAGGTTAAAACGTTCTTAGACTACACTCCTACTATGGGCTTTGAAATGGTATCTACATATGTGCAGCATGGCATTTATCACCTTTCAAGTTCCAGAACCTAATTTAATAAAAGTGAGCGTATTTCTACTCCTCAATTAAAAATATAATTTTCTTAAGAAAAAATTATGCAATTTCCCAAAAAAAATATACCGATTGTAATTTCCTCATTAAACAGCGTATTGGAATTCCTTTAAGAGGTAACGCCTTATGGGATGTTTTCGAATTCCCACATCTGTTTAACCTATGAATAGCATTAGATCATCTCGACTTTTCCTACAAATAACACGTCACTAATACGATTCCGGCTAGTCTTTGGGAGTGTTCCTGTTTTTATGAATGTAGTTTAAGACTCAGACATGAGAGCCGTGTCAAATGGTTCATAAATATGAGATCAGATGCTAATAGATTCCGGGAAGACATAAATATTAATGAGAGCACTGCGAAGTGCGTTTCTACTGCATTCAAACGGTCCGTTTCGTGCATTCTTTAAATGGCAAATCAAAGGAATCGAAAGAAATGTTGAATGTACTAACAAGCACGTCATTACAGATATTCTAATAGCTTCGTTTATATATTCGAACAATTAGATAGCGGGTAAATTGTAATTTGCAATAAGTGAAAAAAGGCATTACACGCAGAAGTTAGAAAGTTTTCACGTTTGCTTTTGTTAGAACCCAGTGACTTCTAATTTCCGAATCGTAATCTTCTTTTATGGTAAACGTGTTTAGCAATTAGAGGCGAATAGAAAGGTAACCGTGACGAATTTATCATTTCACAGTCGCCGATTATCTGGGACGGCGTTGTTTTACACAGTTCACTCGGCAAGACCCGCTAGAGTAGTAATTGGGTATCTTATGTAATGCAAAAATAATATAGAACCAGATCAGCTAATTGTGTTTTTTATTATTTCAATGTTAGCATCTGGCAGTCTAGAATTAAATATCATCCTTTTGATAATTTACCCAATTTACGGTATGATGTATCTAATTTGTGTTTTAGATATTCTCCTAAGGAAATCAAACTTTCATTCATCAAAAATTAGTTTGCTTACAGATTTCTACCATAATTGATTTTCATTACACCTGAAGATAAGACGCAAATGGATTCTCTACATCTCTGATAACCCTATTTTCATCGTACCTCACACAGAGAAAGGGCTATATTGCTCATCAGGGTTATGAGTCACAATTTTTTTATCCCATTTCTGGCGTCCCTTAAGGAACAAACTTGGGGCCCCTCCTATCATCCATTTATATTTACGATGTGTGCGATATGCTTGGCTCTCATAAATTGCACTTTGCAGATGATTTAACTCTATGCCGTTATTAACACCGTTACTGATTGCGACTACCTGCAAAATCAAATAGGCTTGCTGTGGTGTACGAATAATAGATTAAATATTAATATAACTAAATGTGCCATTGTAAGCTACAGACTCAAGGTTCGTCCAATACACGACACTTATCAAATTAACATCATTACATTTCCGCGGCGGTCATCATTTAAGGACCTGGCAATTATTTTCGATTCAAAATTTTCATTTGACGAAATCTCTACAACAATCAGCTCCACATTAAAAACAATTCATCATTCGTATTACAAGGCCCTTCTGTACCATTGAACCCATACTGGTTCTTTATTTCAGTTTTGTTAAATCGATATTGGAATATGGTTCTGTGATCTGGTCACCCTTTTATAAACACCATGCGTATTCTCTCGAAAAAGTACAAAGGAAATATTAACACTACAAACAACATGGCGAATATCCAGTGTATCCAATGTTGATTCTCTAGATTTACATAGTAACAGAGCTGATATTAAATTTTTGTAAAATCTCGTTAATGGCAAGATTGATGCCCCTAAATTATTGAGTTATTTTTAGGCTGGGCAAATAGCGGTAACAGTCAGTGTAGTAGATATATGGTGCGGAGTCGGCGATTATTTGTTTCACGCGCTCACAGCGTCAGTACTAAATCGATGCTGTATGCGAGTAGTTCTGTGTATATGTAGGCTGTCGTAACTTATATAAAAACTTATATAAAAATGTCGCAGTTAGGTACGTCGCAATGGCAGACACAGTTAAAAACTTTATAGTCGACATGCCGGACTTAATTTTTGATGGCGCTAAAATTCAATGTCTAGTTTGTAAAATCCCTTTAATGTGTTGGTCCAGAAGCCATTGTCAACGTCACATCGAAAGCAAACAGCATTCTTCTGCAAAAAGTGGCATACGAGACCAAGAAAAATTTACATTTGATTTATGTGTTACTCTTATTTTATGTAATCTATCGTTTCGTTTACTAGACAAAGAAGGATTTGTCTCCTTCTGAAATAAATATGCGGACTGTAAATTACCTAATCGGACATCGATACGAAATGTAGTGCCGTTTGCTCGTGAACATATAGAAAAATGAATGAAAACGGAATTGAAGGATAAAAAACTGTGGCTGTGTGTGGACGAAACAACAGATCGTCGAAAACATTCTGTGGTTAATGTAATGGTACGTGCAATAGAACCACATCCACCGTCATCCTCCTTCTTACTTGCTTCCAAAAGAGTTATAAATTGTACTGCCGGTGAGATTTTAAAGGTGGTGTTGAACTCATTGAACAAATATGAAGTTTCAACTAAGCAACTTTTAATGTTTATGAGTGATGGTGTCGCAAACATGCGTTCTTTGGGCTGATCTCTTAAAGAACACAGTGGTAACTTCTCACATGTAACGTGTAAAATCCATACTCTAAATCTTGCGGCACAAACGATTCCTACATGTTTTCCACTAGTACATGCATTGATTGCTAGTACAAAGGCAGTATTTCTAAAGTCCCCGAAACGTACCCAACTATTTCACAAACTGTGTCCTGATTTAATTGAACCACCACAGCCGATTGTTACACGATAGGGAAGATGGCTGCAGGCTGCGTTTTACTACAACCAATATTTTGATCAAGTAAAGAAGGTAGTTTTAAAATTCAATCCGACAGAAGCTGCAGCAATCAAGAAAAGCCAGGAAATATTTCAAGATAGTCAGGTTAAAAGAGATTTACAAACTATTCACAACAATTACTTGGGACTAGCGGAGGGCGATAGAAAAATTTCAAAATGTTTCGATGTCGCTAGTGGATTCTTCAAATTGTGAATGATGTTCACGCACAGTTATGCGCTGTAGAAGGCGAAACAAATTGGTGTGTAATACGAAAATTTGAAAGTGTTTTAAAAAAAGACTCCGATTTTCTTATATTAAGACAAATTTGTGAAGGTGCGTGTGAAGATGCATTAAGTTGTTTCAAAGATTATTTTAAATATGTAAATATAACATCGCTAGATGTAGAACGGTCGTTTTCGGGATTAAAAACATTTATTCCGCACGTCGTGCTCACTTGACTGAAACAGCTGTGGAAACATATCTAATGATTCAAATATTTAACAGATGTTACCCAGTTTGTAATTTCACGGAAGACTTTTAAAACGGTAAGTGTTTCAGCACGTTTTGTAATTTATTTCTTACCTTCTATTTTATGTGTAAACTTTTATGCGCTCGCCACGCCTCTGGCTGTTACCGTATATTTGCCCAGGTTAGTTATCTTAATTATGTCATACCCCGTCCATCTACTCGGTTTTGCTTTACGTTTCATATGCCAAAGTCCAAAACAAATATAATGCTAAAGTCGCCAATACATAGAATATGTAATACATACAATTTGTTATCAGATCCCTCCACTGGCGTCCATTTCTCCTTTCTAACTACACCTCTAAATAAGTGCACCCCCTGATTGAATTTTATTTAATAAGCTTTTAGATTGGAGTTAGTGTAGTTAAGTCTACATTTTTTTCTGTTTTCATGTTTGTTTAATTTAGTTAGATTTAAATTTAGTACATTTCATAAACTAGTATGGTTTGCTTTTGCATGAATCGTATATTATTTTTGTCCTGTAATTGGATGTTAAATCTCTTAAGCAAATAAATTATTATTATTATTAAGATAATTACATGGATTTGCCTGCATTTTTTCAAGCGTATTTTATTGTTTTATTTTATGTAACGATTATGCGGTTTATCCAAAAAAGATTCTATTAAATATTTCCGCTATGTAATTGTTAATTTTTTTCTATTTTTGCTTGCGGTTAGATACGAAGCAAGAGCAAATTTTGTTGCGTCCTTTCTTACATATCTACTTCAACATGGAATAATCATGTTTGGCAAAAACACCTCTTCTAGAAATTATCCTTCATGGTTTTATTGTGAGTCATTTAGTTTAGCTAGAACAGAAACTGTGATAATGTAACGATTTGCTAACCGCAAAATATCTTGCGACCACTTTAAAATCTTGTTTTGATTACCATGAATTAATAAAATTATTGTGTTTTTTTATGCAAAATCAAGGCTGTGAATTTATCCAATAGGCTACGTAGGAATATTTTCTTCAGTTACGTAGTAAGAGAGATCGTTTTATGCAGTGAATAAAAATAATAATACAGGCTTTATTGCCAAGACACAATTAATAACAAATTAGATATAAAGTTCTACAAAATTCAAGAAAATTTATATTTCGAAGCAATCTTAACGCGAGAATCAGATGAATCTGTTTATGCTAACCTTGCCAACTTGTCAAGTTAAATGCCTAATTTAACTTAAGCATCAATATCTTTTTTAACTCAATTGTATTAATAACAAAAATTATGAAAATTAAGTGATCCGTGACGTCCGGATATTTATTTATACACTTCTGAGTGGAAATATAAAATCAAACTATTCTAATGTAAAGAAAACGACGTGACGCTTGATACTTTATGGAATATGCCAGAAAAAAATTCGTTATGGTTACAGGCAATGAAAGTAATGGGCAAGAGAAGCGTGATGTCAATAGTATTATGGCAACAGTGACAGGTTTCCTAACAAAACAAAGAACACGTGACAAAATCAACCTCATAATTAACCTTCTAACTTTGTCAAGAGATTTTTTCAATATATTTTTGAAATTGATTAATTATATGATAGATTACGTGGCGGCGTCTCTGAGTCCGTTCCTCTGGTGCGTAGCGTTCCCCAGGGCTCTATATTAGGCCCTTTGTTTTTCATTATTTATACCATCTTGCCAACGTCGGTGAAAACATGTAAGATCTCTATGTATGCCGTCAGCCTTTCTAATAAGGAGCAGGCACTACTCGATATTTCAGCTGATTTGAACAACATTTTTAAGCTAGCTCAACAACATTCGTTGATCTTGAATGCTTTAAAATTCATCGTTCAGGTTTTCTCCGACAAAAACAGTTACCGCTTACTTTTTAATACCACCAAGCTTTCTATTAATGGTGTCCCGCTGCCCGTGGTTGATGAAGCTAGGAATCTGGGTCTAGTAGCTGATCGTAACTTTAGATTTAATACTCAAATCTTAAAATATGTCAAAAATGCTTATTACGCTTTAAAATTAATATATCCCCACCGTCATTATTTGTCTTATAATATAAAAACCGAGTTATGTGAGTCTCTAGTTTTGTCGCAATTTAATTATTGTTCTTGTTCTCTTTCTGCAGTTTTTGACAGGATATGTTACGCAGATTACAACGGGTTCAAAACTCATGTATTCGCCTTATATTTGGTATTCGCAAATTCGAACACGTAACCCATAAATTGGTAGACTTGAATTGGTTGGACATGGGGAATAGATTACGTTTAGAGGCGGAATTGCTGTATTTTAATAGCGTTACCTCTGGGGCACCTACATACTTATATAACAAATTAAGCTTACGAGCGGATGCCCATCACTTGGGCTTGCGGCATCACCACCCCTATTCACAAAAGCTCGTTATTCCAACGATCCTTTTCTTATAATATTTCTAAATTTTACAATACACTGACTGCTGAGGTTAGGGGTTACACACTCCCTAAATTCAAGTCATGGATGCGATCGTTCTTGCTCATCAGTCAGCAGTGAGCTCTCTCGCGACTATATCTCTGTTTCTTTAATGTAGCTTTGCAGTGTGGGTGCTGTTCTTTTGCTTGTTGCAGAATATATATGTATGTAGTTACTTTACTTGGTGCAAGAGCGACATAACCTAAATTTAAGTTAATATTAGGCATGTACTTTCCTATCATTCGTATTCTTATTCTGTTAAGGGCTGGCTGGAAGAACAAAACCAGTATCACTGTGTTTTGAAGTCAGCCCTTGGATTTTCTCTGCAAGCTGTACTTGAGATATTACTTTTACTACTTATCTATTGTAATTTTTGTTGCAGATGTAAATAAACCATATTATTATTATTATTATTATTGTATACATTTGCTTTCTGCAAGTGAGAGGAAATATATTTTTTGAATTTCCAAAAGATCCCGCAACTAAACAAAAATGGAAAGATCTTATTGGGTAAAAACTTGCTTGCGTTCTTTTTTTTTACTCATGTAATTCCTTTTATTTTAGTCATAGCGATAATCATTAGTTTGCCGTTGCCACATCGTTGACCAGAATAGAACCTACCTAGTATATTTATAAGTAGTAAGGAACCTCAAATAAGAGAATCACCTAAGAGGGAAAAAAGGTCATATACGAACTTTTTTTAAATTATATTGGTACATTGTGTTTCTTTAACTAGAAGGGCAAAAGTTGTTCTTTTGCTTGAAGATCTACGACAACCTTCAACGTCAGGAAGGAAAATAAGGTAGGAATAGAGAAAGAGTATATCACATTATTAAAAATATGATGATAAAAATTTGAAGACGAATCTGAGCAGTTGATTGGTACAAATCAATCAGGGAGCTATTCTGAAAGCTGCTCAAGCAGTAGAATCCTATCAAAGCTTAACGATGAAATAGGAAAGTTATCCCTATGAAGTGAAGCTCAACAAAATGCTGAAATTTATTTTCTTAAGAAAGATAATTGACGGACAAATTAGAAAAGTTAAATGTGACACTTTCAATTCAACACATCCAACACTCAGATCACCTAGTAAACTTGTGTATTTACCCTATATTTACTTATTTAATACACTTTTTGGTCTCTTTAATAATGCAAATTTAAAATATTATCTTGGATGGACAGTAGTACATATTTCTAAACAAGATCGGCTGTTAATCGCATTGATGAAGCCTCGATTGAACTTACTTCATGGAGAACTGGTACATCGATGCAACTGCTGCACTCCAACAATTTCAAACATATTTTTAACATGGACGTACGCTCTACATGAAATTTTATACGTCATTCTATTTTAAACTATTCCACATTTTTAATGCAGCCATAACACAGAAATTTTTCAAATTTGTGCGGTACTAAGAAACATGCAATTGCTGAGGTTAAAGAATTGTATAATTTTGAATAATATTTTGTAAACGTGTTAATAAAATATTTTTTTAGACAATTTATTTTATTAGTATAGTGTTGGGACTGATCCACCCCGTGAAATGGATCTAGAAATCCTCTAAAGAGGAGGCGCAACCCCACAAGAGGTGTTTAGCCACTATACATACAGTATAGCTAGGTAAAACAGAAGAGAGCATTTCTGCTTTAACACATCTAATTTCTACAACGTTAAAATATTCATTACTTTCTAAGAATTCCATCAACTTGAATAGGTCTACATTTGGCGGATTGTCATTTTGCACCACCACAAGTTCCTTCTCGGACATTTTTTACACACACTCATTTTATATTACTGCTACGATACAATAGAATAATTCGAAGTAGAATTATGTTTTTAAAGCAGGTGCAAATGATTCGAATGGCCGTAAACATGAGGTAAATAGGTTGTATTTGTAAATAAAGATTGTGATGTCATGATGGCAATCGTGTAATTCGAACATATCCAAATGTGGCCGTTTTGTAAAGGCAATTTACGAATTTTAATCTTTCTTACATGTTATTTAATAAGTCATACGATATTATATTGTCATAAATAGAAAGATTTGATATACCTGGGAAATTAATTAGGCTAGTGAAAATGACCCAAGAGCACATACAACAAATACAGTCAAAGTGGATTCGTAGTAAGGAAGGGGTTAAGACAAGGAGACCCTTTCTCAACAATATTGTTCAATTTAGTATTAAAAGAAGTGATAAGAAACAGCGACATAAACAGACAAGGAACACAAAAGTCGCCAATGTCTAGCGTATGCGGACGATGTAATCCTAATGGCAAATACTAGTAAATAATTGAGCAGAGTAATAACAAAATTCATAGAGGAAGTAGCAAAGATGGGCTTACAAATTAACGAAGCAAAAACAGAATATATGCAGCCAAAGAACAAGCATTATGACAATAATAATAACATTCTAAGAATTCAAACGTTCAGTAATGGTGAACTAACATTTAAGGAAACCGAGAGTTATCTATATCTAGGTGCATGGATAAACAACAAGTGCGAAGAAGGCCCCGAAACATACTTCTGGTTAACAAAGAGTAATAGACGTGTGGCAGCGCTACAAAAAGTAATGAGAAGTAAAAAACTATCATAGGGGCTAAAGACAAGGATCTATAAAACAATAATACGACCCACTCTGCTCTACGGAAGTGAAACATAGACGCTAACAAAAAGAGAACAAACAAAGATACAGATATGGGAAAGGACAATTTTAAGGAAACTAAGTATGGACATTTTCGCTGCCGGTCATTTGTGCAATTGTTTATCTGTCCTACAAAAATTATGGTTTCGTCAGCAAAACGACCGCGGTCGGACAAACTTCGAAAATTTATTGCAGAAATTCCAGACTTAATATAAGAAGGTGCTAAAATTAAATGTGTAATCTGTAAAATCCCGTTAATGTGTTGGTCCAGACTACATTGTCTACGACACGTAAATAGTGAAAAGCATGTCTCAAAAAGATATTGCGCACGAGACAATGAAAAATTTATATTTAATTTATGCGTTACGTTTATCGCATGTAATATATCGTTTAATTTACTAGACAAGGAACCATTTATCTGCTTTTGGAATAACTATTCGGAGTGCAAATTACCAAGTCGAACATCGTTACGAAGAATTGTGCCATCTGCGCGCGAACATATTGAACAAAAAATAAAATCAGAGTTGAAAGATCAAAAATTGTGGTTATGTGTCGACGAAACAACAGATCGGAAGAAACATTCTGTTCTTAATGTAATGGCACGCAAATTGGAACCTCATCAATCGGCACCTTCAATTCTATTAGTCTCCAAACGAATACAACAGTGTACTGCCGAAGTAATTTCAAAGTTAGTGTTAAATACATTGGACAAGTTTGAAATTTCAACAAACCAACTCTTGATGTTAGTGAGTGATGGTGCTGCAAACATGCTTTCTGTAGGCAGGTCTCTTAAAAAGCATTCTGCTAATTTGTTACACATTACGTGTAAAATTCATGCTCCCAATCTTGTGGCGGATAGTATCAGAAAATGTTATCCTAAGGTAGACGCTTTAATAGCGCATACCAAAGCAGTATTTGTCAAATCACCGAAACGTATTTGCGAATTTCACAGACTGTGCCCCCGTATACCAGAGCCATCAGAACCTATTCTAACTCGTTGGGGAACATGGTTGCAGGCCGCGTTTTATTATTATAAATATTTTGACAATATTAAGAACGTGGTTTTACAATTCGATACAAAGGAAGCTGCCGCTATCCAGAAAAGCCAGTCGAAATTTCAAGATAGTCAGGTTAAAATGGACTTAAAAATCATTCACGACAATTACTTCGGGCTAGCAGATGCAACAGAAAAATTACAAAATCCTGCGGTGCCGTTAGAAGAATCTCTACAAATAGTGCAACATGTTCACGCACAGCTACGCGCGATTGAAGACGCAAAAAATGTTTCTGTTCTAGAAAAATTTGGAAGTGTTTTTGAGAAAAATTCTGATTTTGGCACATTAAGACAAATTTGTGAAGGTGCGTCAACAGAATCGTTAAGTTATTTGAAAGATGATTTTACTTACGCAAATATTACGTCACTAGATGTAGAACGTTCGTTCTCTGCATATAAACGCATTTTTTCCTCGTGCCGTACTAGTTTTGCCGACAACAACAGTTGAAACATATCTAATGTTGCAGATATTTGACAGACATTATTCACTTTGTGATTTCACGGAGGACTCTTAAAATGGTAAGTGTTTGAGCACGTGTTATTTAATTTTTATTTAAAAGATGAGCGAAATTATTTGCGGCAGCAAACATCTCTATTAGCAGAATAACTCTAGTGGAACGCGAGGCCTGGTCGACTCTACGCTACTGCGCGGTACCGCTCCTGGCCAGCTTTAATTATTACATATTTTTCATACGCGTGTATGTACCCTATTCTTGGTGCGATATATATTGGGCCTTAAGTATTTTGTGGTTGTAGATTCTATTTTTTTTTCTTTTTCAGAATGGTGAATTACAATTCTGGATCAATAAACTACTACATAGTATTCTTATTCTATTTGACACATTCGTTACTTAACCTTCAAATGACCTTGCATCTTAAATATGTTTCAAAGAAATATATTGCCTTTATAACACTTTTCCTTCTAGCACGTCTCAGTTGGTTTCTCTAAATTATTTTCTTGACATTATCTTGACATATGCAAAGTTGATTGCACTATTATAAATTTTATCAGGTGTAAAACAATGACCGTTTTTGGGTTGACCTTGAACCATAAATGATGTAAGCAAGTATTTAGACGTACAAACGTTTTATAATATTAAATATGACATACAATGTAAGAAAAAAAACTTGAACAGTTACAAGTTAAGAATACACTTAAAAACGACAATGTGTTACGATGTAATATATAAAGCAGCCATTAATCGTTTCTTGGTAAAAGGAATAAACGTTCAATATGATTTTATTCCAAACGATTTTAAAATAGATGCGTGATCATAATTTTCCCACAATCAGCACCTACTATCTAAAACATCCATATGACACCTGTAAATATTGTTTGTATGATTTCCAAATTGAGTAAAGTGGAAAGTTCAGATAGAGATACTAATAAACACTAAATATAATCACTCGCTATGCCAATTGGTAAAATACACCGTGTAACAGTACCTCAATGAATAAACGTGTTATGGCAAAAATATTACAAATCTTTTTTTATATTTGTGAGTTATTTATGCACGACTAAAGTTGTTAATATTTACTTCAAGCCATGAAGAGCTTTGCATTTCTGCTGTTCCTTAATTGGGGTCATTAATCAGAAACTATGCATTACCTGTCCTATTAATATTCAATTGTTACTGGATAACTTATTAGATTAATACTTCTTAATTGTAGTGAATTACGTAAGAGTTTCTTTTACCTTGTAATACTTTCTATATGCATGCATATACATACAAGCAGGCGTTGAATAATTCAAGTTTTGCCGATAGCAGTATGTCCTTGTTTTCAATTGGAATTTATTACTGCTGGTTCAGTTACAAGTTATCTGTTTTATTATTCGTGATAAACTACACAATTCACTACGCAATCAATTTACATTAATAAGAAATTTGTTCAATATATACATACGTAGCTATATCTATTTACTTCTATACATATATCTAAACTTTTCTCTGTTGATCGCAATGACCTCAACAACCCGAGGAAACTTTCATCTCGATTGTAATGGATGTATTGTGTTTGGGTCTCCGCAGACGTTCTATTTTATAGTGCTCTCGAAGAAATAAAGGGAAAATAACAACAGCCTTCTACCTGCTGCGTGGATAAAACGAGATGACGGTGTTTCGGAAACTTCTACCTGCCCAATGAGGAATGTTACCTCATAAACAGCTGGTGGAATTATTTTTAGGACACGCTGCAGTGTGTGGAGAGATGAAATATAAAGGTCGACGATTTTGTAATAAATTTAATTCAATAATAGGATAGATGAGATTCTTGCGTGGGCGTTGCTGTAAGGATAAACTGAAAATGTTTTTAAACGAATAAGAATAAATTGTGTTACATAATGGTATTAATTTGAATCGTGTAGACTACATAACGTTACCATTTCTGGTTAGGTTAATACGCAAATTTCTACAAAATCGGTCCTAATCACCTATTTTATGTACGACATTTTATCATGGAAGGAAAACACCAAATCAAAAATACTTTTTGTGTACAGTTATTGGCCCAATGGCAGATTGCGTAAAAAATTCTTTCTGTTCTGGCAAATAAATACTTTGTAAATCGTTTTGCCTACAATTACTTTCCCCTACATCCCATTCTTTGAACCTACTATTTAGAATATTGGTAAATTTACAAGCAGAGAAATGATTTCTTGCACCAAGAAAATAAATTTTCTCCCAAAAGTAATTCTCTATTCAAGAAAATCTTTTTATTTCAAGACCATAAAGATGTATAATATAAGAAAATAATTTTCTTGAAATCTTGTTTGGATTAAATAAATATTTTCTTAGGGTTAGAAAATCTAAGACAGAAAAATATTTCTTTCAAGTAAATCACTTAGTTTTAGATTAAGAAAATATTCATATTATTTCACATCATCAGGCCAGATACAAGGATATCCAATAAAAGAAAAATTACAATAATGGAAAAAAGCCTAATAATTAAAATTAGGAGTAAGTGAATGAACTAATGAAATAGTTTTTTTTTTATATATTAGAGCATAAGTAAATTATTTCTTTCATAAGGTAATCAAAAAGGGATTATTTTTATGTAGTTTAATAATTAATGAGTTAATATTTAAGTTTATTCATCCCTTTTTTTATCATTATTTATTATATATATAAAAAACTATAGTTAAATTAGTACATATGGTAAATAGTAATGAAAAGACAAAAAATATAACATTAACCGGTACCTTTTGAAAATGTTTACGAAACGTTGTACGTTAAAGCTTATATCATTGTATGGGTAAGTATGGTATCTGTATTCCGGTTTCTATCCCTATTATCTACATATGACGGCATGACTATATCTCTTGCAAGTAGGTGGCGCTAGGAAATATTTCAGTGCCGTTTTTGAAGATTAGGGGCATAAACTGAGCGAACGAAATGGGCAGGAACAAAAGGCGTTAGCGCTTTTCTCCTCTCACATTGCTTTTGCTGGGAGTGATTCTATCAATACCACGAGCTATTTATAATTACCATTATCTTGGTTGTTGTTTCTGGGCACTTTTTTCATGTGTACTTCTACATTAAGTTCACTTTTGTTCGAACATTATTCTATAGATAACCTCTATCTTAGCCTTTTTAAAATCACAAGCAATGTGAATACTTTACTGCATTACGTACGGATATGTCATACTGTTTTAAACAAGGTAAGTGCAATTGAAAAATAATGTTGATATGAATAATATGCATTTCAAGAGTTCTAAGTAAATAAATGCTTTATTTTAAGAAAATGAAACTACTATCTTCAAGAAAAAATTGTTTTGTGTTATAACGGCCATTTACTTATACTAAGAATCGCTTTCTTCAAATTTGCTTTTCTTGAATCGAGTTAACAAATGTCTTCAATGAAGAAATACAATTATTTCATTGCAAGTATATACTTCTCTTAAGCGGAGAAAAAAACGCTAAGAAAATATTTCTTTTGATTTAAAACAGTTATTGTATTGTGGATAATTGAAACAGTAATTGTCTTGAATTGAGGCGGACAGTCTTGATACAACTAAACGTTTCCCTGCGTGTACTACATAAACTATCAGCTATTGTAATATATAGTTCTGTGACGGACAAAAATAAAAATTGCATATTTAAATGTAGTACACTATTCACAACTCACTTTTAATAATATCTACACAAAAGAACAATGTTTGAGAGCCAAAATTGGGGCAAATTAGTATTTCAACGATATGACAATAGGTCGGCGGCCGCTACTGCACCGTTTTACATTATATTGGAGCAGTGCCAAAATTGCGGTTCAACAAGTTAAATGAAACGAGTCTTCCTAAAATACTTCGACCGTGATTAATGTTAATCAGCTTAAACTCCGTTAGGCCTGTGTGTCATCGACGTGAACAGGGAAAAAGTAGAAAAAGAAAGGAGGTACCGTAAGTTCTCTGACATAGGATGCATCGAAATCTGCACATGTATACACAGGGTTCTTTGTCGGAATTTGTTCGTTAAAGGCTCATTAAAAATTTAAGCAATTACGATTAATAAATGTTAACATTGCTGCACTCCAACTATCAGAGTTGTATAAAGAAATACCAGATTTTTTTTTTAACTCAAAGACTGCTTCTTCTAGTCTGTGAATTTAGTTTCGCCTCGATCACTTTGAATTTAAAACTGTAAATGTTTGTGATATATTTTGCCTCAATGAACCACTTAAATTTGAATTTCTTGAAAGTTTTGAAACTTGAATTTACACATATTTCAAATGCTTTGTACACATCTTACATATAGCTTAGAAGGTGGCAGATACTCCAGGGATCTGTCTGTGTTTGGATGTAAAACTGGAGCACTGGGTTCTTCAATGTTGGATATAAAGAACAACGACTGTCTAGACTTTAATATTTGCATTTAAATATTGTACATAACTGTTTTCACTTAAACACTATGAAAAGCTAATATTTACATAGAAGTGTATTAGCTGGAGTTACGTACACCATTTCGACTCGATGAGAGCTTGTGAGAGTCTGATTATGGAATGCGTTTCTTGTTTATTCATAGCAAAGCACAAAGGTGTACGTAATCCGCTTCACAACTGTGTCAGCAAAAAGAATATCTTAATATCCAATACATAAACAATAGTTCGAGATTCGAACACTGTCTTAAGGTGACTAAAGATATTCAAGTTAACCATAACTTTATTTTTTAACTTATTTAATTCTCGAAGTACAGAATACTTTCAGATTTAAACATTTTATGGCTACAGATTTTGATGTTTTTGAAGTAAAAAGTTTTATTTTTAATCTTGGAATGCTAGCTTGACTGTGTAATTTGGTTATTTAATATTTAACCTTCACATGACCTTGGACCTTAATTCAAATGCATTTTTTCAATGCGTTGTGTCACTCATATTTGCTTCGGATAAAAATGTTTGTTTCAGGCGGCGTAGTATTCATATCTAACCTGGGCAAATATGCGGTAACAGCCAGAGGCGTGGCGAGCGCATAAAAGTTTACACATAAAATAGAAGGTAAGAAATAACTTATAAAACGTGCTGAAACACTTACCGTTCTAGAAGTCTTCCGTGAAATCACAAACTGGGTAACATCTGTTAAATATTTTAATCATTAAATATGTTTCCACAGCTGTTTCAGTCAAGTGAGTACGACGTGCGGAATAAATGTTTTTTAATGCCGAAAACGACCGTTCGACATCTAGCGATGATATATTTGCATATTTAAAATAATCTTTGAAACAACTTAATGCATCTCCACACGCACCTTCACAAATTTGTCTTGATATAAGAAAATCGGAGTCTTTCTCTAAAACACTATCAAATTTTCGTATTACACACCAATTTGTTTCGCCTACTACAGCGCATAACTATGCGTGAACATCATTCTTTACTTGATCAAAATATTTGGTGTAGTAAAACGCAGCCTGCAACCATGTTCCCCAACGTGTAACAATCGGTTGTGGTGGTTCAGGTAAATCAGGACACAGTTTGTGAAATAGTCGGGTACGTTTCGGGGACTTTAGAAACACTGCTTTTGTACTAGCAATCAATGCATTTACTAGTGGAATACATGTAGGAATCGTTTGTGCCGCAAGATTTAGAGTATGAATTTTACACGTTACATGTAAGAAGTTCTTTAAGAGATCGGCCCAAAGAACGCATGTTTGCGACACCATCACTCATAAACATTAAAAGTTGCTTACTTGAAACTTCAAATTTGTTCAATAAGTTCAACACCACCTTTAAAATCTCATCGGCAGTACAATTCATAACTCTTTTGGAAGCAGGTAAGAAGGAGGATGACGGTCAATGTGGTTCCATTGTACGTACTATTACATTAACCACAGAATGTTTTTGACGATCTGTTGTTTCGTCCACACACAACCACAGTTTTTTATCTTTTAATTCCGTTTTCATTCTTTTTTCTATATGTTCACGAGCAAATGGCACTACATTTCGTATCGATGTCCGACTAGGTAATTTACACTCCACATATTTATTCCAGAAGGAGACCAATGTTTCTTTGTTTAGTAAACAAAACGATAGATTACATAAAATAAGAGTAACACATAAATCAAATGTAAATTTTTCTTTGTCTCGTATACCACTTTTTGCAAAAGAATGCTGTTTGCTTTCGATGTGACGTTGACAATGGCTTCTGGACCAACACATTAAAGGGATTTTACGAACTAGATATTGAGTTTTAGCGCCATCAAAAATTAAGTCCGTCATGTCCACTATAAAGTTTTTAACTGTGTCTGCCATTGGCGTCGCGACGTACCTAACTGCGACATTTTTAAAGCAAACATAAGCGTACAATTACGAAATAAATTACGACAGCCTACATATACACAGAACTACTTGCATACAGCATCGATTTAGTACTGATGCTGTGAACGCGTGAAATAAATAATCGCGGACTTCGCACCACATATCTACTACACTGACTGTTTGCCCAGACTACTCATTACTTTTCACGTTCCATAAACAAGAATGTTCGCGATACATTTCTATAATTTCTATCCAAAAATTTCTATCGCCTTCCATTGTTTAATAAACGACCGGAAAACTCACCACCATGCACTTATAAAATCTTTGTTTAGAATAACAACAATTGTATCAACAAGTCTAAAAACAGCTACACACGTTCAAACTTGTCGTATATTCAACCAAGTTGTACTACAGATTTTTAAGCATGATCCAACCGCGTCGGATGATCGATTGAACAACAACCCCGCACACATTGCAATTATTGTTCTAACGGTTGCACCAACCAAAATTGTACAACTTGTTGGACTACAAATTGTACCGTCTGTGGGCCGTTTAAGAAAAAACGCACGTTTTACTTTCAAAACGTCGCCAGTTTATTTCTTAGTGGAAGTAAAGTCTGTGTAAATTCATCTAGTGTTGATTTGGCTTCTTAGTCAAAACTTAAATGTCTCTAAAAAAAAAGTGTATTAAGAGTTATGTCCGAGACTGCAAGGGCTTCTTCATTTAATCAATCAATCAGGAACTTGTGTACCAAAGTTAAGTGCGGCACCATCTTCTTGAAGTATTGGATTAGGCTTAAGAATTTAAATAATTCGAAAGTTATCTCACCTAAATAGAAACGGTTTCGATATCATTTAAGGATTTTACGAAGAAGTTTGTGTAACTATTGACCATAATTTTATTTTGACAGAATCGACGCAGTTACTAATATCTACAAAACTCTCAATGAAATGAATAAAAATGAATAAAAAAAGTTAACATGGAAAACCTTTACTAGGCTAGTTACGTAAGAAACGCCATGTGTATATATCATCTTAAATTCATCGTTTATATACACCCAAATGATTTTCTGCCAGGCGTTTCGACGTAACCCAGTTATTTCGAAACGACAGCTGTTCCGCACACATCGATAGCCGACATCAGGTTTATTTATTTTTAGGGGGAAATATGTGTACGACACAGAGCAACGGATAGTTTCGTTCGGGCTGATAGTTGTTTTTATCGAAATCGTCGACTTCCTATTCACGTATCCCACATACACCGCTTCCTTTCGAATTCTACGATCAACTCGTACAGACGCGCATCCGTTCTTAAAGGAGTACACGACGGCGTACATTATGTAAACAATCTCACGATAAGATGGCGGTGACGAGATTTTTTCACGAGCTTTATCGATACTTTATCATAGACGCGCGAAAACATTGCCTAAGAATGCGGTTTGTTATACGTGTTCGTTTTTTTTTTCCATATCATTAGATTTTGGAATTATTATGGTGGAATTTATTTGCAATTTGCAAACAGATATAAATATTACAATTTTCAAGTAACACACTAGTTACGTTGATCTTGTTTCTAGTATCATTGTACTCAACCGAAAACCCAACAAAAAAAGCAAAATTTTTTAAATTAAAGTAATTTTTGAAAACATTGACAAATTAAACATTATTTATCTGATGATAGAATGGTTTTGTCAAATGGAGATTCATTGAAACCAATTTACGAATATTCTCGAATGATATTTCAGAAGTACTTCATGATAATTCATAGTTGGATGTAATTTTTACAGAATTATCTAAAGCGTTTGATAAAATAGATCACGACATTCTTTTGAGAAAACTTCATAGATTAGAATTTTCTTGAAACCTTTTGGAATTGTTTGGGTCTTATTTATCTAACCTTAGGCAAATAGTATTCTTTGAGTCCATTTACTCGGAGCCCCTTGTATTTGCATCTGGGATTCCCCAAAGCAAAATCTGTGACCACTCTTGTTCTTATTCTTCAGTGACACTGTAGATATTCTTGAAAATTGCTCTATGCTTGCTCTATGCAAATAATTACGAAATTTACAACAGAATTTTAACTTCTTCTGTTTGCTCTCAATTACAAAGGGACCTGTATGGAATATTTCCTGAATGTTGATAAGTGTTATTAGGTATTAGCTTTACGAGAAAAAATTACCTTATTTTCTTAATATTAGTTAAACAGCCCTTCGCTTCCTCCCAAAACATTGTAAAGGACCTTGGGGTTGTCTTTGATTCATGTTTTTAGGGTTTATTAAGCGTAATACATCTAATTCACTAATTTAAAATCAATTATTCTCCTATATTAGTAAGATCCGGAATGAAGTTTGCATCTTCAATTTAGTCTCCGTATGTGAAAAAACGTCTGTGTTACTTTTTATCATAGGATTACGGCCAAAATATTTGTAAAGAATTTAAGTTGCCACTGCTTATAAGTAAACGTGTGGTTGCCATGGCATATGAGCTGCATAAGATTTAGCTGTCTAAGATTTTAATAATGTGTCTCAATTTTAATTTTTTAAAAATATTTAATAATGTAATTGGGTACATTTCCTGTATGGATCTATTATATAAATGTTGACAAATATTTTAAGTTGGTGTTTGATAAATAAATAAAATAATCTTCATTAGTACCAAAATGGAAAAAATATTGGTACAGTTAAATTTAATCTAGTAGACAATCAAACAAAAGAATTTCATTTACCCTCACAGCTTACTGACGATAAATTATGCCCGAGTAAGAGAAATTTCCTGATTATGATTTTTGATTTTACATTTTATGATTTTGGAAGGATTCCATTTAAATGAAATAAATTTTCATTGAAGTATGAAGTACATTGCAGTATATATAGCAAGTTTTTTACCTACAATTCGCTGTAAATTACCAAGTTCATTTTTTAAATAGTTGACTCGTTTAGAAAAAATATATTCTAAAATAAAAGCTCCTTGACGTACTTGAACAATTTCTTGATGTTTATGATGTCGAAGTAGTAAATGCATAATTAGTGACAATTATGTATTTATTTTTTTTGAATATCAAGATTCTTTGGCAATATACATAAACATTACAGAAAACTTGTTTACATTTCAGGCATTTTTATGAGGGATATATCATTCTACACGTTTCAGAAACTTTCAATAAGCATACACATCTTTCCACAATGTGTCTCCTACATAAAACTCGGTATTGAGCTCAGGAATGTCAATTCCATATCTTGAACGAGTAATCTTGAATTGCATCGCGGTGCATTAAGTTATCAAAACAAGCCACAGTCTACAGTTGTGCTTTATAAGCTGAAACTCAATTTGCTTGTAACATGGCCTGTATATTTTTATTAGTGTAGGAAGCCTACATTAGGAGGATATAAATATGTAATAATGAAACCAACTACTAACAACCACCAGACGCGCGTTTCGCCGCCTAACTGCTCATCAGCGGACCTATGTGGAAGTTGGTAGATGTATTTGAAATTGTCGTATATATACGAAGATATTGAATACTAGTATAGAGTATCTAATTAAAGATACTCTAATCAATGAAATTGTCGAAATTAATGGCTATATCGACCTATAAAGAAGTGAGCAACTCGTAATGCTCCACTTTTCTGTGAGGGTAGCAGCTCGACTATGGCTTAACCTGCCAGAGGTATAATTAAATAATAATGAAACCAACTTCTGTCAGGTTAAGCCATCAGTGGAGCTGCTACCCTCACAGGAAAGTGGAGCATTACGAGTTGCTCACTTCTGTAGGGGTCGATATAGCCATTAATTTCGACAATTTCATACTCTCATCTATACTAGTATTTGATATAAATGTGTACTTTACATTTTCACCAGAAAGCTTTTGTTTCCCTAGATTATTCACTTTGAGAAAATCATGGTTAAAATTAAACTTAGGGCTGTACTTTTGGGCTTGGATTATTTGTATAAGTAAGGCCCAAAAATATTTTCCAAATTCAATATTATCACCACGTTGCGTTGTGAGGTTCATATTTTCTATTTAAATTTTAAGAGATTTCTAAGGTCAGCTCTTACTATTATTCTGATTAAATGAGAAAAATATTTCTATATCTGTATTCTTAGAAAACAGGAGATATTTATCGAAGGTAATCGGAATGGCATTGTTTTTTAAATTGGAACATATATTTCTATCCCCCATGTAGGTTACCTAAATTTCTCCTAAAACATTTAACTGTATTTACTAGGGAAAAAATAAAAATTCCTTAAGATATTCTTCCATTGTGGTATTATTGTTCGATATAAATATACTCATAACAGAAAAAAAAAGAGAATCGAAACATTAAAGGAATGTTGTGTTGGCTGGAGAGTATCTGTCAGATGTATTTATGTTGTTGGTGTGTTGCGACCCACACGTTGCATACAAGGGCATACGAGAGAGCGGACTCCTCAAGCACAACGTGTGGGTTGCACAGACCTGGCGAGCTGCCAGGATGCTCTCTCTCGGGTCGCTCGCCGGATTAGGGTTACGCTATAAACTTTCCGACTACTGTTTATGTTATTTTATGTGCGTCGTGCACATGAATCTCCGGGAATTTATTTCTTTTTCGTTGTTTTTCTTCGAAATTTTTTTTTCATCGTGTTTGTTATAAATCGAGTTAACTTTTTCGCTCGCCAGTGGTGTACAACTTCCGAGAATCCAGTTGTGTATAACTTTTCAGCACGTATTTAAAGAGAACGGTTATGAGATACGAAATCGAAAATCTTTTTTTTGTCGTGGAAGTTTATTTTTGGACTTCCTGACGTTATAAAAAAGAAATTAGCGAAGTCATTTAGGAAGTTGCATACAAACAAAGTCATTAACCCGTATGCGGTGTAGTCATATTCTTCAAACACAACCCGTACACTCATGGCCATAAAAGCTCCTGCAATAAATTGCTACAAAGTTAATTTCTCTTTTACGAAGTATTTATGGCAATTAAGAAATATAAAATCCAATTTTGCAATTAAATCACTATTGCATTTTCGTGTAACAGTATAATTAACTTTTGCATTGAAGCATTAGAATTATAAGTTTTTTGGTCCACTTTTATTGGGTATAACGGGAAGGTACACGAAAGGAAATCAAAGAAACAGCGTTTGGACAATCAATACTGTTATTACCCAATTTATGCCGGAATACAAAGTTCGAAAGTAGTCTGTGCTTGCACGAAGGTAGAACACCAAAATGCTTATTTGAAGTGAAATAGTTATCAAAAGATTTGGCATGACTTTAGACAAAGAAATCTGATAAACTTTCGTTGAACGGATTTTAACTAGTGATGGGAAAAATCGTTATTTTAAAATAACAGTTTCAACCGTTATCGTTATTTTGAAATAACGGTTGCAAAGTAACAGGTTTAGGGTTATTTCGTAGTCTACAGTTCTACACGATAACCCATCATGATTCCACATAGCACATATGCAACTGCTAATCTTGCAGCACGCTAAAATTTTAATTCAGAAGTTTTTTGTAATATAAATATTTGATTGCGTTTTTTTGCAGATAAATTATAAACTGGTTAATAGATTAAAATAAATTAAGTGATAAACAGATTCAATGCAATCATTATTACAGCATTTTGACTGATCCTACTGTTAATTTTCTTATATTTAATCTTAGTTAATCTTCGAAACGCGAGAACATCTATGTACTTAAATGCTATATAATAACTGTAACGGTTTTATTTTTAGTTTTTATAAGTAAATTTTTTATATAACATCGGTCTTTTATTTTACATTTGATAATTCCAATACATACAATTATTTAGAAAATATGTCCATAATAAACGTCTGACTCGATGTCGACTATCGCCGTAATAACCGTTCGAGAGGATATTTATGTAGGTAGATACGTGATAAGTTATTTTTCTAGGGGAGTTGTAACTATTATCTGTAATAAACAGCGGCTTCGATCAGACAGTCGTAACGCCACGCAGTTGAGTACACCGCAACGGCGGTCGATGATATGTTCACAACCGAAGCAACCGTGCTATACCTGTTATTTTCCCAGCGAGATAACAGTTGCAACATTGGATCTATAACGGCTATAAAATAAGAGATAGTTAAATAACGACCCATCCCTAATTTTAACCTATTTATATAGATGGTATACTGAGCACACCACACAGCAGAAGCGTAAAACATATACACATTGGGAAAATGTGAAATTAACTATATCTACTGAAATATTTTTCTCAGAGAATTTTTGGTTAAAATGTTAAATTTTCTAACTTAAACTAAATTTTTCAATTCTTAGTGGGTTCGGGAGTATCCCTGGATACCCTTTTGGTAATTTTCTAACGAATTTCCAAATTAATAAATCGAAATTAACGAATTTTAAAATTATAAATGTAACTGACCTTGAAATTCAAACGATGCCAATGTTATATAAACTCTTTATTTATAATAACCTCTGCAGGGAACTGCGTGTTCTAGAATTTAACCCTTTTTCTCTTCGAATAAATACATTGATTTCACAATCGAACACATTAAATTGGGATCGGAGTTCAGATACGCTTTAATTCAACGATGGCTGAATAAGGATTGATGAAATTATTGGCGTCGCACATCTTTCTTTTATTTTAAATCGCGAAAGACTGGCGATTGTTTTATTCCACAGCAAATTTTGATAAAGGAACCCAAATATAAACTTTTATGTTGAATTTCGATGAAATGAAATTATTTGTAAATGAAAGTAGCAGGGAAGAATGCATGCAGGAACGCTACCAGCTGACAGTAGGCAAAATCTGTCCTAAAGCTGTCTGACAAGTATTGAACGTGAAATATTTCTGACGATTTATTTAAACCGTTGAGATAATGATTTAATTGATGAAATAATGTTTAAAATACCTTTCAATTTTCGCTGTTGCTTGTTTTAGGTTAATATTACATTAATTTTGATGAATTACAAATGGAGAAATCGACCAGAAGATGAAGTATAATTTTCATTCGCCTACGATTGTCGTTATCTGGACTTATATTATAAATATAATGTCCTCGCTCCACAGACAGTTCGCTGGAGGGGAGATAGTGACTGGGAAATTTCCATTTTTCCCCGCAAGAGGGATATTTAATTACCAACTAGTGGCTAACCTGAACCTAATACTCGTTCAGAAGTTGACAGCGGATGCTGTAATTGTCGTAAATATTTAACATTACACTATATATGTACGGCGAGAGAATTAGTCATTAAAAAGATTACATATTGACTGTTCATCATCAGCAGTAAGTCAGCCAAACCCCAAACGAGACCTCACAAAAGACCAACACTAATCAGGATGACAAGTTAATTATTTTCAATGGTTCTACTATAGTTACCAAAATCTTGTTTAATTAAATACTAAAGCTTAAATAATCGATCTCATTGGAATAAAATGCTTTGATTGTTTACTTCAAGTGAACACTAGCTCAATCACTACTAAGTAGAACATCCACCTATTATCGAGGCTTCTTTTTCTAGAAACTAAATGAAAAATAACGTAATGTTTATATTATTATGAAGAAAAAGGCATGTAATACCAACCTTAGAGCAGTCAGTTTTATTAAAACTAAGAACTAATTGAGTCATCATCCTGGCGCTAAAATATTTTAATTATATTGTCCTAAAATGTTATAAATTGTACCGTTATCAAATGACAAATTTGCATATACAGAGATGTACAAACATGCACGTTATTAATGACGTCATGTTGAACACGTTTATTAGCTCACCTTAAAAGGTGTTCACTCATCATTAAGTGAAAGATAAAACCAACTCGTGTGTCATAAAATATGAACATCAATGTCATGAGTAGGACAATAAACAATTTTTTGCGTGATATTTGCGGAGAAAATGAAATCTAGTTTCATTTCTTTTATAAACGAAAAAGTGCGTTGTGGTTTGTAATAGTGACCTGGTTGTGAGATCAAAAATTGATGAGTTCTTTACGAAAGTACATATGTTGTTTGCGCGAAAGTACTCAAATTTAATATGTCCAAATGTATTTGGCTTGAAAAAATTTTCCATTCCCTTATCTTACAAGGTCTAAAAATGAAATATCTCAACTGATTGAGTACCTGCGAATCAATTTCAGATTATAGCTTCTCAACAATGATTTAGGTATCAGCCATGTGATCTTACATAAGTATCTTAAAAGTGACACATATTGTAAATATTATCAACCATTTACGCAAAATTATTCCAAACAATAATATCCATATAAAACCATTATAAAAGAACTATAACGTCAATGTTATTTTAAGAATAATAATCAGAAAACATTTACATTTATAAATTAATTATGCATTCAACCTTTCAATGTATTGTAGTAGTTGGACGCGTCAGCGTAGCTTTCTTTTTTTTTTCTGAGATAAAATGCCGAGAATACGATATTTGCGCAATTTACGATAACATAGCTGGCGGTGTGTATTGTGTTTCAAGAGTATAATTATGAACGGGTTTTTGATTGTTTGTGGATAGAGTAAGATTTCAAAGAATTTCCTTGCAATACAATTCGAAAAATAAACTCAATACTTCGGCCGATTAAAATTCCTATTATTGTTTATGAATTCGCACTGGATAGTAAATATTAATGAAATTAACACATACATTTAGAATATATGTATTAAGTTTGTGGACATTCCATACGATTGAAATAAATTACAGGCATCGCTGCTTTCCGCACTATCGAAAGTGTTTGAAAATGTTCCTATAGGGCGATTGTTTAAATAAATAATTGATGGCAAACAACACAGTGTAATTAAGGCTTGATGAGCCTTCATTCTCAACCGAGTTACCGAATAAATCTCAGTGAAAAACCAAAAAATTTCTTAATTCCACCATGCTTGTCTATCCGTACTCTCGAGGAAAAGGTATATATATATATATTTATAAAAGTGTGTATATATAAGTAACGCTGGCCACGAGCGGTACCGCGCATCGGCGTAGAATCAGTTCGGACCGAGAGTAACGGTAGTATTACTTCGTCTGCGGAGCAGTACGGACATTTTCGCTGCCGGTCATTTGCGCAATCGTTTATCTGTCCTAGAAAAATTACGATTTCGTCAGCAAAACGACCGCGGTCGGACAAACTTCGAAAATTTATTGCAGAAATTCCAGACTTAATCAAAAGTTAGTTGCATGTACTAATTGTGATATTTTATTGAACAGATTATCAGGATATGGTGGTTAGGAGGATAGAATTGGATATTTTCCAGTCATACCTGAGACAATACGAAAGTGAGTGAATACAGAGGAGTCATTATATTTACATATCACTACGAGTGTAACGTCAGTTTCAAGTTCCAGATTGTTGGGCGTTACTTTCGATAATAATGGGATATTCATTTAGAAGTCATTGTTTCAAACTTGAAGAGGAACAGTTTTGTTAATGTTAAAATGAACAAGATGCGATGCGCATTATCCAAACTTTAAGATGTGTATACTTTGCTTACGATAACTTCCATATTACTTATGGCCTCCTCTTTTGAACGAAAGTATAAATCAGTTTTGCTTTTACAAAAACGGCTTTACGTATTATCAACAACTTGCTTTTCAGCGATCTTGTAGGCATTACTTTATAAATCAGAGCATTGCTACCATTTCGTTGCGTTAGTGAGAAAATCGGGAAGTTCCATTAAAAGGAAGTTTACAGGAGACCAAAAAACTGTGGTTTTAATATGATCGCAATGTAAACGCTTGTTTCTCTTTTAGAGGCTATTGTAGAATAGTTTCAATTATTTTTAGAAAAAAAAAATAATTCTGAAAACCTTTTTTCAGTTATTATTAGATAGTAGTTAAATCTTATTTTGGATATAAAATTGAGTTACCTGCTTTTCTTACTAAGGCAATGATTTACAATTTATACATACGAGTTGCAGCAAATTATATTCACAACAAAAACTTTTTAACAAACGCTGATGTACATTCTTATAGTTCCGTAGTAAAGTGAACCGTTAAAATATATGGACAGTGTAGCAACGTTTGCCCGCTATGAAAGTATAAGGCGGGAAGTCGCGCGAAACGAATGTATCAGTAAGAATCCAATCGCCATCAGGAGAGAATCGTGCTAGACTCTAGCCATGCATTATACCCGTAGTTTATTTCTTTAATTGATCATCCTTGCCTCTCTCGATCTTTTCTCCTTGGTTATTTTTGATTTGCTTTGTACTGCAAATGACTGGTTATTTGAACATTTATTATAATAATACATTCAACTGAATTTTTACACATACAAATACGATTCATTTTACCATAAAATTCCATTAATTAAATTTAGAAAACATAAGTATTATGCAGTTATTATCATTTGAACATCTAATATATTGGATATTTGGAAATGAAAAAATGCAATCTAGTTATTTTATAATGAGGTTCTATTTAGTTTTGGAATTCGTCACTTTCCTTTTAAATTAAGGACGTTTTCTTTGCTTGATATACGACAATAGTATTTATTTTGAAATAATCAACGATTAAAGTCCATCAACAGGACAAAAATCAAATAAGATGTATTACGTATTTCCTAAAACCCGTACCGAGCTGTTACCTTGACTACGTATGCTAGGCAACTGAGTTGCGAGCGTGTGCGCTTGTCTAGGGGCACTGCGGAGCGGAGGGGATGTTCCTAGCACAAGAGACAACGTTATTCGCTATATGTATGGGACTCGCGCCTACAAATGAATACCCCAGTATATGTCAGCAGTCAAATATATAGCCATTTGCTTAAGAGTTTGGAATTATTGTCTCGACAAGAGTTTGGATCCGAACTTAAACAGATACCGAATTTGCACCGACACTATTTCAAGACCACGGCCTACACGCCCGGCCGTAGAAGCCTACAATTATTTATTAAACAGATACTGTCAGAATTCCATTAATTTACATTGTAATATTTACAGTTGCTGGGCCTAGATGTTACGTTAAGAATAAAATCTTCTATATATCTATTCACATAGTAAATATAGATTATTCACAAATATGTCGAATACTCCCCCAATAAGAATTCTTTCTAGTTTGAATACGGCCTTAATATGACAATAATGAATTTTATGGCTATTTCCGTAGCATGCAGTTAAAATTCATTTACGATATCCAGACTATAATATCACTGGCATCAGATAACAGTAACAGTGCATTAACTGAGATAACATCTACAATGAGATTTTGTTTATTGTTAGGAAAAATTATAAGCACCTCTCTTATCTTGGGATTTTTTTGATTAAAACATAGATTGGCAATCGAGATTATTCAAAATATTTTTAGAACTTCGTCAATTACTGATGTAATAATTTGGTTGCCTTTTAAATGTTGCAGTTTTATTTAGTATTGTAAATCTAAAAGAGAGGGTTATACAAAAACAGTTTACGTATATTTAATTGTACCATATAACAAATTGCAATTTTACAATTCTCTAGAGAATTTACAAAAAACCATTTGTAAAGATATTTTCAGAAAAAAGAATAACATATAGTAGCGTAACTAATGTTATACTGAGAAACCTGAGAATAAAATGATTATCTTCTCATAACTGTATTTGCAAATTGTGTAACCTCTTATCTAAATACTCTTCGTTTTAAACAGAACAATTAATTTAGTCTTGCTGCTTAGCATCGTAATATCTTCGTGTCGATAAGGTTCATTTGACGTGAGAAAGCCTTCGACTCCAATGATAATACAGTAATATGGACAAGAATGAGAGGAATATTTCCACGAACTCTTTATGCTGTCAAAGAAAAATGGTAAATTCCCATGAAGTACTGGGGGTTATCAAGTACTAAGCGAATGCAATAAACATGCAGGAGGTATTGCTATGACAGTCACGTATTTGAGTCTTTGAAACTTAGATATTGAAAGTAGTTAAGAACGTCAGAACAAATTGATAATTTTCAAGATACTTTTAGGAAGACATTGGACATTTTTCAGAAGTATTCATACTGCTTATTTGTATTTATTTTCATATCTATGTGCAAATTTCTAAATTAGGTCTCTATTTATTTTGATTACCTCATAAGTCAAATAATTTCAGAAAGCAAAAATTAGGACATGCCAATCATTTCTGTTAAACAACCACTAGCTAGAATGTTATTTAAATGACGTTTACGTAAGGGAAATGGAAGCCAACACTATTTGAAACAGCTATACCTGGTAATCGATTCGTTGGTGGTAGCAAAACCGTACAAACAGAAATCCCAAGCGAGGGTTTTAATTTGTAGTTGGAAAGTTATTATAGAGAGGAAGCGGATGGATGAGAGTTCCAGCTAGCGAACCCTGCCGGTCGTTCTAATGGTGTTTACCCGACAAGTAGAATATTCTGTTTGTTGAAAGGAACGGTTCAGTTTACGAGTCAGACGCTCATAAAACGAAGTGTGGCGGGTTTGCATGTGGGTAGTTAGATAGTGTGCGATTCGAATCCAATATAATCTGGCGTGTTATTTATTGAACGGGTCGTCGTATGGACGTCTGTCGCGTCTATTGGACAAAATTTATGGTGCTATCGAACCATTACGCAACAAAGAGGTCCCGCGTAGGGCATACTAAACAGGAGAATACAGTAGCTTTGTAAACGAGTAAATTTCAATTTCAAATCAGTGCCATTGGTACAAAACGATATCTGTGTACAAATACCGCAAATGATCGATTGCAAGTTGCTAAAAAGCTTTAAACTGCTTTATGAAGTATCATTCCTATTAGAAGAGAGTTAAAAGCTTAAACGAGCTTTCTCTTTCAAGTTAATGTCATGACTTTACCACTTTTCATTTTGAAACTTTAATATTAGCAATGAAATTCTCACCCACCTAAAGTTAACAGGATCAATTTAAAAGATATGATAATCAAAGATAACACGTTCAGATTCTCACTACACCGTTGCATATATGTATATAGTCTCTGCAACTTACCAACACCCAACTAGAGGAAGCCAGATGTGGTCTTACCTGTAACAAAATAAAATACATTAGAAATTGTTAACTACTGGTGTCATAAAATACAGAGAATTCAGAATATGAGATACATATTTGGGTCTGGCGTTTATATTGCTTGAAGGTTAAAAACCTTCTGCTGTTTCTTTTTTGTTAGGTGAACAAACAGTCACAGTGTACGTTTTCATATAAAGGAATGCTTCAGCTTGACTAGTTCAAGAGGTGGGTGTGCTTATTCATAGAAATACCAGGTGAAAGGTGAGCTGTTAGGCTTTTTAACTACCCATAAGTGGAATCATTGTTGCTGATTCATATATGCAAATCACTATTACAAGCTGGTAACCTAAAATTTATGATGAACATACCTTAATACATATAATTATTTATTAATAACACCGTGGTGGTTCAGTGATAGGATAAAATTATTTTAGTGGGTCCGGCACATTCCCCATTCACCATTCGCAGTTGTGGTACAATTAATTGCGCTTCACCCTTTACGGCGAGGGGGTGATAGTAACAAAGCCATGAAACACTTTACACACACAATTTAAACACTAAAGGCTACTGAGGTTATGACAAACATTAAAAAGCTTGTACACCCCGTTGGGCCGTAAACACAGAAAAAAGGACCATATTAGAGGCAACTTAATTTTTAAGCTATACGCATAGTATTAAGTACAAGTCCAAAGATCCGGTTGTATATTACATCTTCATATCAAAGATAAGTAAAATTATTTATTATCTCTAATAGCTTAGGAAAGGAAAGGTTATTAAAAAGATTGGTTTTTGACGAAGTAAAAACATATACACTACCGCTCATAAGTATTTGGGCATCCTTGGATTTTAGATTTTTGTATACAAAGAATGTATTTAGGAAATACATTCCAGCATTATTAAATTGTATGCTAATAATTGGCAAGATTCACTTACCTTCATTAAATAATATCGGTCTATTTACTTCTTTTATCTGTATGAGAGGTAATACTGTCATAAAAGCGCAGGTAGTAGCAACAAATAGCGTATATCTTGAAATTCTAGGAAAAAGCGAACAGTTAATAATTTTATTATGAATCATGAAGCTATAATAAAGCCATTTGAAGTAATATTTTTAAATTACAGTCAGCTATTGTTCCATGTTAGTGGCGACAACATCTCTTAACGAGTAGTGCTTATAACTTAATTTAAAATTTTAAAACATGCCGAAAAGGAAAGAAATCGGTGTTGAAACACGTGCTCCAATAGTAACGCAACATAGGCATAAGCAATCTTCAAATTGCTAGAAAATTACATTTAAATCCATCTACTGTTGATTATAACATCAAAAACTGAAGTGAAAGTGGCAGCTTTCTAAATAAAGTACGAAGTGGTAGACCAAGGGCGACAACATTAGCTCGAGATATTGGAATCGTAGTATCCAGCAAGGGAAATAGAAGAAAAACAGCTGCAGAAATCGCCGCACAAGTTAATACTGTACTTACGAAGCCGATTAGCGTGTCCACGGTTAAACGCCATCTGCAAAAAGCCGGCCTTCACGGACGAATTGCTATGCGAAAGCCCTTGCTTCGCCAAATTAAAACGAAAAAAGAGATTACGATGGGCACGTGAACATCGAAATGGGACGGTAGGGTGGGAGCAAGGTATTGTGGACTGACGAATCCAAATTCGAGATTTTCGGTTCGCGAAGACGAGTGTTTGTAAGAAGATCTGTAGATGAACGTGCACAGTCTCTACCGCCAAACACGGCGGTGGTTCGGTAGTGATTTGGGGTTGTTTTGCTGGTACATACGCAGGTGGTCTCGTAAAAATTCAAGGCATAATGAGAAAAGAGCAATGCAAACGCATCTTAGAGGAAAATACAATACCATGTGGTATAAGAATTTTGGGTCAGAATTTTGTATTGCAACAAGACAATGACCCAAAACGCACTTCAAAATTATGATACCAATGATGATGAAATACCAAATACATATTTTTATATTTCCATTTAAATATTTAATGATTTACCCTGAAATTTGAGGTGCCCAAATACATAGTGGCAAAGTGACCGAAAAGTGGCTCACTTCGTAGAACCAAAGCGTCGGTTCATATAAATCATCAGTTCCCTTGCCTGTACTTCTGGAATCTTGTACCTTGAAAAAAGTCATAAAAATATTTTCTAAACTCCATTTAAAGTCTTCTTTTGTTTTAAGTGTAACAACTCTTTTTTCAATTCTTTTCTGAATGCCGTTTTCATATTATCGATTTTCTTCTTCAAAAGATCCAATTTTGCTTCAGGGTTAAGTTCTTTTGATTTTTCTAAAAGCATTTCGTAGCTTGCGTTACATTTGTGTTTGTAGGAATACTTTTTACTTTTCACAAGAATGTTCGCGATACAATTCTATAAATTTTATCCAACATTGTCTACTGCCTTCCATTGTTTAATCGAAGAAAATCTTCTTTTGAGTAAGTTCTGAAATTGTATCAACTTGTCTAAAAACAGATGCACAAGTTCAAACTTGTATATCTAACCGAGTTGTACGGCAGCTTCTTAAGCATGTTATACTTCCCTACTTCGAACGATCGATTGAACAACAACCCCACATACGTTGCAGTTTTTGGTCTAACGGTTGCGTCAACCAAGATTGTACAATTTGTTGTACCGTCTGTGGGCCGTTTTAGAGTTTCTAGAAAGCAAATATTATACAGTCGAGGTTTTTTGTTCTCCTGACCTCCTGCTTGCTGCGCACTGTGAGACCAGGTGGTAACATGTTCTTTGTAGTTATAGTTGTTGTATTGTATTATTATTGATGATGTAGAATATCTTTAAATCGTCAGCATATTGAAGAAAAAGGAGAATTTGTGGAGCAAGTGGATATATCATTACTGAAACATAGATTGCAAAGAAAGAAACCGAAAGAAAATTTGGATTTCGATGGATTATCAAATGAAAAGCTAGGAAAGTTTACTAGTATTTAGTATTTGATCTGCATACTAGTATCCAAAATAATGTAAACCTATTTTAAGCAAGCTCTCTAATTTTACACTATCATATTGTAAGTCCAAGAATGTCCTAAATATTCTACTTTAGAAGAGTTTTGAAGCAAGCAATCAGTAAAATAGGAAATAAAAAAATACAAATAAATAAGTATTTCGAATAAAAGCGTTCGTGTCTTCAATACTACTCCAAAAGTAGTGGTAAAGTCGCTGTCAAACTAAAAGCAAAACAACCATGAAAGCAGTGCAAATTTCGGCTCAGAGTCAAGGTTTGTTGGATAGCGTGAATTACAACTCCATATCATGTTTTCCATTCCAGAAAAAAGCAATGATATATTGCGACAGATGTAAAAACATTAAACAAAGGTTGCTTATAAAGATAAATATTAGCAGATGAATCAACACATCCATCCATGTATTCGATTCTATTTTTAGATAAACATAACAAACACGGACTACATAATTTTACGATAAGCGTCCTATATGGGAGAAAAAATGTTATCGGTATACACGCGAGGGACCTTTATCGCCATCATTAATACGTAAATGCATGTGACATTTTTCTTTATTAGTGTAAAACTGGTTCGGGCCGCGTGATCGCCGAGCGAAAAGTCGGGCGGTTTTATTTTTACAGCGATTTGCACGTAAATTACCCGAGCGTATGACTTAGAGGTTATACAAAAGATAAATAAACAGGATGATCTAATATAATAGCGAAGTCACGTAGATGTTTATTGTGAAATAACGCGTTCTATCCGTGTACAATTGAATGCTTTCGATGGAAACTTGTCGATCATCTTATCAGTCAATGTACCACTTTGATAGAATATAATTTACGATTATCTGACATTCAATACATTTTCAGAATTTCCTATTGATATGCAGAGCAATCAAAGGCTTTGGACCAATTGCTAATCGCTAGACTATCGTTTATTTTTTTTTTCGCGAGTATAGATAACACAATTTTAGCGCAATAACTTTCACAGATTATAAACAATGTTGCAAGTCATATCTACATATGTATATCAAAAACATTAATGGCACATATCTTTTTATTTGACGAAATAAATAATTGGAATAATATATTCTATAACCAAAAATAAAAAAAAATTGTTATCATAACAAGCCAATTACTATTACAAGCAACCTTGGCTCTTAATATAAAAATGCCGTGTAAGATATAACACTTGAGATTTCGAATCCAGCTAATAAGTAATGTATACAATATACAAGCATGTATAAAGTAACATAAGCTAACAAGATTAAAACTTGCTCAACCATGAAAGCCATATTTATTCTAAAGTTATTGGTGTAATCATATTATGACAGATACCAATAAGGATATCAAGTTTGTAATTTACGTAAGTACGCAAAAATGTGAGAAATGTTATTAATGTCCTGAAATATTGCCCGTATTTATGGTACATACATGGTGTGTCGTATAATACCTTGAACTTGCAGGATTACGAACGTTATTATGGTTATATTACTATTATTACAGTGAGAGGCTTAATATTAATGTCCAAATATGTAGCTATTATGACCTTGAAGAGGATTTATTGTAGCAAAGCATTTACTATGAGAAAAGAATATTGTGAAGACATCCAGCAGTACCACCTATACGGACAGAAATATTTACTTGTGTCAAAGCTGTCCGCTTTAATTCAAGACAATCACTGTTTCAATTATCGGCAATACAATAACTGTTTTAAATCAAAAGACATATTTTCTTAGTGTTCCTTTCTCCGCTTAAGAGAAGTATATACTTGTAATAAAATAATTGTATTTCTTTGTTTAAGACATTTGTTAACTTGATTCAAGAAAATCTTGCAGGAAATTCGAAGAAAGCGATTTTTAGTATAAGTAAATGGCGGTTATAACGCAAAACAATATTTTATTAAGCATAGTAAATAGTTTTCTTAATTCCAGAAAGCGTTGAGGTATTGTTCATAAAGCAATAATTTCTTAAAATCAAGCATTTTTTACTTAGAATTCTTGAAACGCATATTATTTATACGCACATTATTAATTGCGCTCACTTTGTTTAAAACAGTACGACATATCCGTACATAATGCAGTAAATTATTCACATTGCTTGTGATTTTAAAAAGGCTAAAGTAGAGGTTATCTACAAAATAATGTTCAAACAAAAATGAACTTAATGCAGAAGTACACATGAAAAAAGTGCATAGAAACAATAACCAAGATGATGCTAATAAATATGCTCCTGGTATTGATGAAATCACTACCGAAAAACAATGTGAGAAGAGAAAAGCATTAACGCTTCTTGCTCGTGACCACATTCCTCTCACATCTCTAATGCCACTAATCTTCAAAAACAGCAACTTAAATATTTCCTGGCGGCACCTAGTGTCAGTAGTTATAGTCATGCCGTCCTAGAAAATAGCGAAGAACTAGAATACAGATACCATACTTATCCATACAATGGTATAACCTTTAACGTAGAACGTTTCATAAACATTTTAAAAAGATACCGGCTAATGTAATGCTTTTTTTTTCATTTTATTACTATTTACCACGTATACTAATTTAACTATAGTTTTTTAAAATATATAAGAAATAATAATAATAATAAATGAGGCAAATAAACTTAAATACTAACTCATTAATTATTAAACTACATAAAAATAATCCCTACTTAATTACATTATTAACGAAATAATTTAATTATACTGTAACATATAAAAAAAACTTTTTTATTAGTTCATTTACTTGCTCCTAATTTTAATTATTAACTTTAGGTTTTTTTTTCCATTATTGTAATTTTTCTTTTATTGGACAACCATCTAGCTGGCCTGATCATGTGTTTTTTAAACACGAAACCGGTCGCCTAATTTCTCAATAGAACTTTGTTATATCTGCACCAGTTGTTGATTCCTACCTTAAATATGAATATTTACTTAACTTAAAACCAAATGATTTACTTGGAAGAAACATTCTTCTGTCTTGGATTTTCTAAACCTAAGAAAATATTTATTTACTCCAAATAAAATTAAAAAAAATATATTTTCTTGTATTAGACATTTTTATTGTCTTGAAATAAACATATTTTCTTGAATAGAAGAGAATATTTCATAGATAGCCGAGGTGTGGCAATTAAATAACCGGACTGGTGTTACTATCGGCAAACAGCGAGCACGCCACGGCAGGTTTGAACATGTCTGTGTTTGTAGATGCTTCCCTCACCCTGAGCTCGATGGGCACGGTTGTACGTCGCTCAGTCTCGCTGTAGCAATCGTCCGTTCAAGTCCTTACGCTAGCGCCGCGTCGGAAAAATGCAGAGTGTTCAGATTGAGCAACGAGCTAACCACAAGTTTCTTGTGAAACACGAGATTCTAACTACCCTTTGTGAACGAGTGAGAAGACGAAAACCCGATTTGTGGAAGAACAAATGCGTGATGCTCCACCAAGACAATGCGCCAGCCCATTTCGCCTTGTCTGTGAAGGCGTTCTTTGCGAAATCCGGCTTCACCGTGTTGGATCACCCACCGTACTCGGTCGACCTAGCCTCCTGTGACTTTTTTTTATTTCCTAAGGTAAAATCGGAGTTTAAGGGGGCAAGATTTGGCTGTGTAGAAGCAGTGAAAGCGAAAGCGACGGAGGTTCTCAACAAGCTGACAGAAACGGCCTTCCAGCACTGCTTTCGACAGTGGAAAATTCGTATGGAGCGTTGTAGGAATCGGCAAGGAGAGTACATTGAAGGGGATAAACTTTGTAATGTAATTGATCAATAAAATGTTTTGTAGCACCAGTTCGGTTATTTAATTGCCACACCCCGTATATCTGTTAAATAGTCTCTTCTGTATTAGAACGCTATTAAAACAGATTTGGTTGTCAACTTGTATATTTAAGGATTTTACAAAGTTCAGATATACAATTAGTGTAGAATTTATATACATAGTGCATATGTCTCATAAAGTTTATTGCAATCGCAGCACCATTACTAACAAAGAAACCGATTAAAAATTGTATGTTAACGTTTATTTGGTAATATTATTTCTTATAAATTGTTGTGTCAATAATGTAGTCCACTGTATGTGTAATTATAATTTATGATTTTCTTTCTGATATGAAAATAAGTAGTACACAAACAAAACATAATTCTAATAATCCATCTTCTTTAATATTTTTGTCCGTATTTTTAGTATAATTTTTTATCTTTAAGTTATTTGTGTGAAATCATTTACAGTACCGTTCATGGAAGTTCGGGCAAGCTCATAAATTATATTAACTGTTTAGGAAGAAATTTTAGAATTATATAATATACATTTCTGTGAGGAATTATTAAAACTAACCTTTTCTGGAAGCCTTTTACCAATTTCCAGGTAGTATTTGTCTATTATATGACCGTTATCATAAAATATATAATTATGCTGGAAATCCCCAATAATTACAGTGACAATAAAGCTTTATAATAATCTCTAGGAGAGTTAGCTGATTCACTCGTGTTACCTGGAAATATATGTATACCCTTTATAAAGTATTATAACATTTGTAAACGCAGTAGTTCTGAAGAGATTGTTATTGTGAAAGTATCTGTGGTTGTGCAAGTGAAAAATAAAATAATTTCGGTTTGACTGCTTAAAGTGCCTCGTGGAAAGCCTCTAGCTGTTTCAAAGCGATCTGCTATTATTACCTTGCATCAGGAAGGGTACGCTGAAAGACGGATTGCGGATAAATTAAAAATAAAAAAATCTACTGTACATGACACTATAGTTCGATTTAAGACAACCGGTGACGTGCAAGGTCGTAATCGGCCAGGACCGTCATATAAACCGTCAATAAAAATAATTAGTAAGCGCAATAGAAGACTAACAGCATCAGAAATTGCTGCAAAATTCAATAATGAGCGAGATTCCAAAGTTTCTGAGTGCTGTGAAATGGCTGAAAGAGGCTGGGTTGCATGGGCGAGTGGCTTGTCGAAAACCGTTACTCCGAAGAGGAAATAGGCTGAAACGACTGGAATGGGCACAAGCTCATAGAGATTGGACAGTGGACGATTTTAAAACGTTTTGTGGACCGACGAATCCAAGTTTGAGGTTTTTGGAAATAGGCGGAGAGTTTTCGTACGCAGATCAAGAGGGGAAAGAATGTTACGGGAGTGTATAGTTCCTACGGTGAAGCATGGAGGCGGATCTGTAATGGTTTGGGGTTGTTTTTCCTTAATCGGAACAGGGAACTTGCTCAAAATTGAGGGCATAATGAAAAAAGAAAAATGTCGAAAATCCTGGAGGAAAATGCCATACCGTCAGGAGTCCGATTAATTGGTCGTGGATTTGAATTTATGCAGGACAACGACCCCAAACATAAATCTAAATTGTGCTCAGATTACCTAAAAATTATGGAATGGCCTCCACAGTCCCCCGATCTGAACCCCGAGTTGTTATGGGAAGAATTAGACCGATGTGTTAGGAAAAAGTGTCTAAAATCGAAGTAACATTTGTGGACCATTCTCCAGGAGGTATGGACAAGCTTGTCCAATGAAACATTAGCAAAATTAGTGAATCGGATGCCGAGAATGGTGGCAGCAGTCCTAAAGGCAAAAGGTGGATTTTTCGATGAAAATCGGATTTAAATTATTTGTATTACATTAACTTTTTCTTTTTAATAAATTTGTGTTTGAAATCATGTAAGTAAGTATTAAAGACATGGCCATTTAGTATTTCTTTTATTTTCTTTGACTTCCGTACATTTTTTTGCTTGCCCGAACTTCCACGAACGGAACTTCCATGTATATTATGATTATTTTGTATGCTGTATATTATAGAGAAAAATGTAAAGGGGTCGATGAAGAAAATCATTCTTATAAAGGGGACCGATGCAAGAAAAAGTTTGGGAACTCCTGCGCTGAACTAAATAATAAACTGTTGAGATGTCAAGGCTGGAAGGACTAAAAAATTAAGTCTGAAGATTACACTAATCCACAAAACTATACAAATACTATGATTCTAGGGTTCTTCAATTCCTTTTTTCGGATATATGGTTTGTTTATTTTTTTGTGGTAAGGTATCTATTTCAGTCAATTTTTACAAAATTTGTGGTTCATTAATGGTAGATTGCAATATTTCAAACTCGAAATCCAACCTTAAGCCGTACTTTAGAACAACAAAGAAACGCATTTGAGAATAGTAGTAGACAGTATTAGCAGAGAAATGGTTTCTTGCAAAAATCAGTCTCTATTTAAGAAAATATTTTTATTTCAAGACAATAAAAATGTCTAATACAAGAAAATAATTTTCTTGAAATTTTATTTGGAGTAAATAAATATTTTCTTAGGATTAGAAAATCCAAGACAGAAGAATGTTTCTTCCAAGTAAATCATTTGGTTTTAAGTTAAGTAAATATTCATATTAAAGGTAGGAATCAAAAAGTGATGCAGATATAACAAAGTTCTATTGAGAAATTAGGCGACCAGTTTCGTGTTCAAAAAACACATCAGGCTAGCTACAAGGATATCCAATAAAAGAAAAATTACAATAATGGAAGAAAAAACCTAAAGTTAATAATTAAAATTAGGAGCAAGTGAATGAGCTAATGAAAAAGTTTTTTTTATAGGTTACAGTATAATTAAATTATTGAATAATTAAATTATTAATTAGGGATTACTCAATAAATTAATTATTCAATAATCCCAAATTAATACTTGGGTTACTGGTTTCTGTCGTATGTGGTTTGAGCCTAGGGTATGCTTCGACGATTTTTCTTGGTTGGTTCTTCCCACCAACCACGGATGTCCTCTTATTTGTTATTAACGTTTAAGGATTATTATATATCCTATAAAAAGATTACAATTTGTCACATCTAGTTTTATTATAATAGATAGTTTTTAACGTGTTGTGTACGTGTCTTTTCTACAACTTTATTTATACTTTTGTACTTCGATTTAACAGTAATTGTCTTGAACTAAGGCGGACAGCAAAATATGCACGCAGAGAAACGTTTACTTGTATCAGTAAACGTTTCTCTGCGTGCATATTTTTCTCGAGTGAAGCTTTATCTTTTTCCTTTCTTTGGTACTTTTAAGAAGGTAGCTCCTTCCTAAGCCACGACAAAGCTTCCATTCAATAAAATAAGTGGGCGAAATGTATAAAAAATTAGTAAAGTAATATGAGGATGAGCAATTTTAAATACGGGTAAGAACTATGATCTCTAGAGAGATACTGAAAATATAGTCAAGGATATCAACTCAAAAAAATCTTTTGGTTATTAACAACAGTTAAAATAAAAAAAATGTTTTCGATGGAAAATTTCTTGTCGACAATTTTCTGCGTTGGTCATTGTTCATAAACATCTATTTATTTATTTGTTTACCATTGCGTTTCTTATATTTGTTTAAATAACCTTGAGTTAAGGTATAGCTGTTTTCATTTCAACATTATTTGCATTTCAACAAAACATATACATAATTACAAAGTTCCCATACTATATTTATTCGACCATAATTTATTTCGAAAATTGCTATAGCGTAGAATATAAAAAAAATTAATCACTAACTACTTTTATTGCAGTTATTAAGCGTTTACCTGAAACATATATTATAGAATAAAAAAGAAAATCTCCTAACAACTGTACTTCTAATGACAAAGTGTGTTGGATTAGCCTTGAAACCATTCCATTGATGTAGACGTAGGATATAAATTAAATAATCAGAAATTCTACAACGTTGTTCAAGATAACAGGGCGTATTTATAGAATTTGGCAAGTGTTATTATAGCAATAATTCACAATCGCGGTATTTAGAAGAAAATACAGGAACCGGAATTTAATCCTCTGAGAAATTACAATTTTAAAGGTTAAATGATCTTTGGCAGTTTTTTGTTAACTGCGATACTTTCAAACCATTTTTATTTTATTTATAAGCATGGGACATTAACAATATTTATGAATTATTTACAATGATATACATATTTCAGAACCACTAAAAAAGCTCAGATTAAAGTAAAGTAATGTTTAATTCGTTTCATTTGGATGAATATTCAAATCAATCTGAGAAAAAAATTCCAATAAACTCCAAACATTTAATCAAATTGATTAAAAACGTTTATACATCATATTAACAGTAAAACTACAAAAATCTCATTAATTTTATTAAATACCTCAGTCAGCTGTTATATCGATAGGATTTTGCTTGATTTATCGTCAAAATGTTCGATATATCAAATATGAAATTTAGGAATAGCAAAAATTACATTACAACATCTATATTTTTGACATGTTTAGCGATAACATTAATTAAACGATATTAATCACCACTTGATTTATGCTGTCCTTTTTTTTTACTTTTAATCGGAAATCGGTGTGTTCGTTGTTCATATTTTCAGATTAAAAATATTTGACGTCTTGGTTATTCAATATACATCTGATTAAAAATGGGCCAATGTAAATAACACAGTTATCCATGGATTGAGTTTTCTAAAGGAGAAGTTCTAGAAGCTCGATGATAATTAAAATTACCCAGATATTTAAAAAAATAAATATTCTCTATCTCATTCTTTGTAAATGAATAGGAAATATTTGCATATAACTTTTAATTATACTTAGAGCATAATAACAGTAAATTCTTTAAAAGTTATATACATATTTCCCCAAATACGTTTTTGGATGCCTCTTTTCAATCTATGTCAACTTTCTTTAATATTCCCTATACCCATCTATCTTACTTTTTGAGCTGTTTCTTTAACGGTCAACATTTGAAATGTCTTACAAGCTAAAGCGGTGGTTCAAATTTTATTCGATTGAGTATTTGTTGGAGTTACCGGCAATACGTCAAAGAATTTTTTATATCAACTAGATTCTACAGGTGGCCACCGATATCGTTGCCAAGTTTGATTTCCGTTGCATGAACTTTTTTAATGAAATATACTGTATATTTTTCCAATAGTTAAAGAAAAGTTTTTCTGGAATTTTTTTATAAACATTCCCCTATACTTAAAATGTATCATTTAATAAATTAAATATGAAGTTATACAGATGTTTTTCAATTAAAAACATGAGTGCTGCGATGAAATACTATAAACTTTTGTCTCGTAAAAGATATTCATTAAAGCAAATGTATAAACCTTATCTTTTTTTGGAACAATTCCAGCATCTACTGGAAGTAACTATAATTTTCCTACATACATTATCTAGTTAACAAGCACTTATAAATAATGAATAGCGAAAATAAACAGACAAATGTCGGTTAGAGTTCAGTATAAAACGAATATATTTATTTAAAGCATGGCGCACAGGCAGTAAAAGATATAATAAGAATGTACTGAAAGTTCTTTAAAGAAAATTGTAATCTAGCTAAATAAAATTGTTTATGAAAGAACTTGCTGGATGAATTTCGTAAGGCAAATGCGTAACGTGAATATTATATAAAATATTACTACGGAAATATTGGTAAATGTTCAATAGAATGCAAGGAATCGCATTACAATTTGTACGATGGAAAAATGGTGTTTACTTCGAATAAGCGTTGAAATTGTATACATACAATTAAATTCTATAGATTATTTTAAATAAATATGTATCCTTTGAAAAACAAAAGTTTACAGTATTTCTTCGCATCACTCTATGCATCTTAGCAATACTTAATTTACTAAAGAACCACACATTTTAGGGTATAGGTATAGGGAGATATCTACAAAAAAATCTAAGACAGTTTTTCTATCAGATTCTCTAAAGAGATACAGAGTGTTCCATTTAGAAAAATTGAAATAGCATAAATCAAACATGGCAACGATATCGGGAGCCACCTTGTAGACGCTAGTTGATATAAAAAAAATTTCAATGTGTTACGGAAAACTCCAAGAAATACTCAATCGAATAAAATTATATCATCGCTCTCGCACGTAAAGCATTTAAGATATCCGTCGTTAGAGGAACAGGGACATTTCGAAAAAATCTTAATTTATGTCAATTATTTCATAAACTAAGATACATAGATAGATTTTCATCAACAATCACGAAAATTAACACGAATTGAAGAGAGGCATCTAAAAACGTAATAATATACAAAATGTTCCATAAAAAAACTTGTTTCGCGCACTGTGGAAATTGAATGCTGTGTGTACATAAATTTAATTTTATGTTGTGCAACACCTGAATATTCTTTATTTGAAAACTTTTTCTCTAAATTATCCAGGGAAGGAATTATCTTCCAGATACGCTGTATTGGCTATTTTTGTTAGGTTCTAGTAGATTAGTGTATGAAGCTTTCCTTAAACAGAAATCTGTAATTAGAATGATTTCTGGTATTGATTACCTAACATCCTACCAAGATTACTTCCTGTGTTTGAGGATTAACTCAATCAATTCCGAAATATACTTAGCAATGGATTCAAATTGTTGACTTCTGTTTGTTTCAGCGTTGAAGGCCTCTAAGTTCATTATGTATATAACTATGCAACCTCTTTCAAGTCCATGGTTAATTAAATGAAGTTTTATAACTGTTACCAATAAATACCTCAAGCTGACAACGTGAAGTACCTTGGAATGCATCTTGATCGAAGGCTCACTTGGAGAAAACATATATGGTCCAAGAGAAAGCAACATCGGACTGAATATTCGTAATATGTACTGGTTGATTGGACGTCACTCGCAGCTTAGGTTAGAAAATAAGCTGTTGCTACATAAAGCTATTCTCAAGCCAGTCTGGAGCTACGGTATACAACTGTGGGGTACAGCAAGCAACTCCAGTATCGAAATCCTGGAGAGGTTCCAGTCCACGGTTCTAAGAACTATCGTCAATGCACATGGTATGTTCCAAATGAAGTAATCAGTAGTCCCCACACTCAAACAAGAAATAGTGAAGTGCAGTGTGGCATACCAAAGCAGGTTGGGTAAACACTCTAACAACCTTGTGGTCAATCTACTTGACAATAACCAAGAGACACGACGACTCAAGCGTTCCCACATTCTAGACCTTCCCCATAAATTCACACAATGTATTTCTTCCCACCCTTCTGTCTTTTTAGATCCAGTAAGTTAAGCTTAAGTTAAATTTTAGTAGTCAACACACTTACTTCATGTATAGTAGTATCGAAGAGAATTTTAACCACTGGGCTAAAATTTTACATGTCGTGTTTACATGTTACGTGTAAACTGCATGCTTTATATCTTGTGGTAAAAACCATTCGACAATACTCTCCCGAGGTAGATGCATTAATAGCAAACACAAAAAAAGTATTCTTGAAATCTCCCAAAGGCCTACGATCATTTCACACAGAGTGTCCTGGTATTCGCAAACCACCGGAGCCAATTCTTACACGTTGGGAAACATGGTTGCAGGCAGCTTTTTATTATGCTGAAAATTTCAAAATAGTAAAAGTTGTTGTTGCACAATTTTAGATCCAGTAAGTTAAGCTTAAGTTAAATTTTAGTAGTCAACACACTTACTTCATGTATAGTAGTATCGAAGAGAATTTTAACCACTGGGCTAAAATTTTACATGTCGTTATCAAATAGTCATAAAAATTGCTAATTGTTATTTGTAAATAGCAGATTGTAAACTTCGTAGACGTTATTAAAAAAAAATAAAATAAATAACTGTTAACCATGTTCAAGTAAGAGTTTATGATGAAAACTTGAACTGGTCCAAATTGTCAAATTACGATCAATTATTTAAGAAAGATGTTTTTTATTTTTTCATTCCCCAATTAAACATTCTACTTCAAAGTTGAACGTTCCGTCCATTAGGAATCAAATTTTCCCTACTGTTGTAAACTCGATAGTCACATGATGTTTAGAAAAATCCCCCTATGTTTCTCTCTTTCGAAGCAAAAAGCAATTAATTCGTCAAATAAAACAAAAAGCAATTAACTTGTCAAGGGTCCTTAAAGCTTAACGGTGTTAGTCTAATTATTGAAAGGTTTTTTCAAACATTTCCCAAAATGTAACAAGGTTGTATGTAAATGTTAGTTCAAAGTACCAGTTATTGATTAAAGCTTTTGTTTCAAAGGAAGAGCTTTATGGTCTAAGTTTCCTGCATGTGATATATGCATAAAAAAGTTCATAACTTTTTAATAACCCTTTTAAACTTACATCTTCACATGCCTTTTCCTTTGTTTAGTCAAATTTATGAAACCCATTTATCGGACAGCTCGTATATTTTACATAATCATCTAAATAGGCTATCAAAAGAAGAGTTGACGACTTCGTAACACGCTGACGTCACTGCCCCCACGTTCTTTTGTCAACTTGCGTAGAGAACGACGTTAACCCCTCCACACTCCGTCTACCCAACGTTCTTTTGATAACCGCGCGCCGCGTGAATACTAAAACTTCCACGACATTGTCAAGGCCTGCCAGCGCGACAAGTAATAAGACGAGACGATAAAATTACGCAAACATCCATCCATCTCCTTCTTCCTTTTCTGTTGCGCGTTTCTGACGTGTAGCAACCCTTATCGCTGGGTCTAAGGGCGGTCGTAAAATTTTGAGCAGCGTCTAAACATTATTATGGCCCCCGTTTTAATGTTGATTACCTTTTTATTCGCCCACTTTGTTATTTATCGTTAAATGTGCGTTATTTCGCAGGTAAGTACTGATGTCTTCCACATTTTATGCATGTAGGTGTTTACAAATAGAATGCTTTCACTTAAAAACTTATTATGTTAATAGCATACTTTGTTTTTAAATTATTTGCGACCTACTTTAGAAGTTCCCAGCAATTTTGTCTTCGTTTTCCATTGTAATCTATGTTGATTAATGTCATTAGAGAAAGAATAAGTGTAGTTTTTGGTAAGGAATTTGACGCTCTAGTTGTTAGGAATTCAATTGTCTATTTAGTAATTATTTTACATTACTGTATTACAGCACAAGTGCAAAAACTGCACGTAGCAAGTAAGTGAATATAGCTGAAGGTGAAAGGTAGCAACCACAAACAACAACTCGGTTTTAAAGCGTAGTCATATTCCATTGATAATTCAAGAATGAAAGATATTCTAGGAAACAGAATCGAAGAGAATTTCCAACGGGTTTGATGGATTCCCAAAATACGTAAAATTAAGGTTTGAAACACTGTTTTAAAGAATTAATCTTATACTTCACCCTGCTAATTATTACAGAATGTCCACTTACGGAATGTGAAAATGTCGAAAAAATGCATAAATGCAAATTCATTATATTTATATTCCAATTTCTATTTATATAATTACATTTTTGTATTATAACACTATCGACTACACTGATCTAATTAGCTGTTTATACGAGGGACGTTCAATAATCAACGAGACAAATGGCTGTGGAAAAAACAATTTATTCGATGACAATGAAATTTACACTACTTTTGAATGTAGTCTCTAATTCCAGTACTGAAGAATTCTTGACCTTGGTGTCCGAGCCACTTGTGTACAGCTTGTTTGACCGCTTCGTTATCTTTGAACTTGGTGCCGCGTAAAAACTCTTTGAGCGGGCCAAATAGACGAAAATCGGACGGTACGAGGTCGGGCCTGTAAGGAGGATGTGGCAACACCTCCCAACCCAAATTTTCGATCATCTTTCGCGTTTTCTGGGCAGTATAGGGGCGGGCGTTATCGTGCAGTAGAAACACACCTTTTGAGAGAGCACCCTGGCGTTTTCTTCTTATCGCAGGTTTTACTTTATGTTGGAAGCAAGTTACAATAGTTACAATAACTCACTGTTCACAGTACGTTGTTCTTCTAAATAGTCACAAAAAATTGGGCCTTGGGAGTCCCAGGAGACCGTTAACATCACTTTACCGGCAAATGCGACAGTTTTGAATTTTTTCTTAGCGGGCGAATCCAGATGTTTCCATTCAAAACCTTGCCGTTTGGATTCAGGTTCATAGTGGTGAATCCACGTCTTATCGCAGGTTATAACACAATCTAGAAAGTCATTACCTTCTGCTAAAAACCGTCGTTTGAGTTCAGAACAAATACAAACACGGGTGTCTTTATGGACTTGAGTCAACTGTCTTGGAACCCATCTCGAACACGTTTTGCGATAATTTAGCTTGTCATGAATGATTGAATACTCAGTTCCAACACTAACATTACACAAATCAGTTATTGTCACGATTTTTATACGCCTGTCATTGAGAATAAGGTCATTTATGCGATTCTGTAGCGAGTCGGTCGACACTTCAACCGGTCGTCCGGAGCGATGAATATCGGTGACATTTGTTCTGCCCGATTTAAAATGTTCAATCCATTTATACACGTTTCCGCGGTTTAAACACTTTTCACCATACTGTTTCAACATTCTCGAGTAAATTTCGGCCGGTTTCACACCTTCGGATAACAAAAATCTTATCACTGAACGTTGCTCTTATATCGTACACATTTCGAGAGGAGCCGACATTTTGAAATTAATAAAAGAGGTTATGTTTGATTTTACTTCTTTTAAACAGCTGACTTTTCAGTTTCATCTAATAATATTCAGTAGTTTTTCCGCTAATACAGTTTGTCTCGTTAATTACTGAACGTCCCTCGTATTTCTTCGTTTCAAGTAGCAAAATTTATAATACACTTTTACAGTTTAAATAGGTTAAATCAAAATAATACTGGAATTTGGTATGTAAATCTGATTAAAAATTACAGTTACTTATATTCTTGACATGCTGTAACAGCCACTTTACACTAAACAAATTGATTTCCGAAGCATAGATTATTTGGTGCGGGGTGTGCCGCCACCTTTCGTGTCTGTTATACTATCCCAAATTTCAACAATAACAATCAATATTGTGGCTTATTAAAAAATATGCTTTAATTTTTCAAATATGTGTAATTTATATAACGAAACTGTGATAATTTAGTTAAAAAATATACATGAATCTACAAATTAGCAATCACGAGTTAGTCAACTTTCAACAAGACACTCTGAAGGAAAAATCAAATAAAATATCCTATAATATACACAAAGCTACTAAAACAGTTTTATTTTAAAAGTTTTATGCAATAAATACGTTGGTTCATCTTCTTAAATAGCATATCAACATGGGTGTTCCAATTTAAATATTTATCCAATGAGTCTTAAAAATTTTATTCCTTTGTTGTCGGTTTTGTGAATTTAATCTTTTTAAAAATTCATTTCGTTAACAACTTTTTATTTGGATTATAGAGTGGGAAAAGTAAGACTTTAACAATGCAAAGCACTTAAACAAGGTTATTCCTATTAAATGTCGTAATTCCTAAGATAAAAACTAATGTATTTGTTTCAAGTATTATTTATTTTGCTAAATATCCCACTTACTATTTTGTTGCGGGTAATGCTAAATACTTTTTACGTGGGCGCCAAACCTATTTATTTTCAAACGAAACTATTTTAACGCTAACATCAAATACGCTTTAAATCAAACGATTTTCACGCATTTTCTTTGATTTACTAATGTTTCTATTCTACTTGGCACCTTCTCAATAGATTTTCATGTTTCCACTATTCTTTAATCATGATGTTAAATTATTTTAGGCGATAAACAAATGATAAAACTAAAAATACACTCGTACTATAACTATATACACAGATCATTTTTTGCAGCAGCATTCCTTTGGACTCTCCGGCATTAAGTGCCAAAGAAACGTAGCGTGTTTGTATACTTAATCCTACTGTTGTTTACAGCTTAGCAGGAGTCACTGTTGCCAATTTTTGTTAAGTCATAATGATAGGGCAGTCCAAGTTTTAAACTGAATAGAAAACGTAAGGAATTTTAATTTAAAATTGCTAACAAACGTATTTTACTGGTGCAAATACAAGTTAATTTATTTGCCATGGAAGATATGATTGGGAAGATACATAATCATTAGAGCCCGGTAACTGGAAAGCAATCGCAGCGGCAGTGTGACTGTGTTTAGGTGGGCGGGGAGGGCTGGTCGATTAAGATACGACACGACAAATTATCATCACTCAGTTCAGTTTAGAGCGTGTTGATTTTATTGATATAGACGTAGTTATTAATTGTAGTTATTATTTAGTGTAGTGCGTTTTGATTTTATTGATACAGATGTAGTTATTAATTGTAGTTTTTAGTGAACAAGTCGAAGGCTAAAAAACGACCCTTTCAAGACATAGTAAATAAGTTTATTTCTGACTTTCCCGATTTGTTTTACAACGGGAGTAAGCTAGTTTGTAAAGTGTGCAAAATACATTTGATGTCAAATAAGAAGTGGAACTGTACAAGACACGTAAACTCCGCACAGCATAGAAAACGAAAATTGGGCATGCCATCGAGAAGTACATTTTTTTGATGTAATTCTTTTATTGATAAACTGTAATTTGCCACTAGGCTTACTCGATAAACAACCGTTTAAGGACTTTTGGGACAAATACAATACCGAGTTGCGGTTGCCAACGGAGAAAACGGCACGTAAGCATGTTGCATTTGTACGCGATGACGTGGAAAAGAAAATGAAACGCATATTGAAAAACAGTTTCTTTGGTTATGCGTTGACGAAACAACAGACTGTAAAAAAAATCAATTGTAAATATTATGGTACGCATACTAGACCCTAGTAAACCTACATTACCACTGTTACTAGCTAGCCGAAGACTACAAGAGTGTACTGCTGCAGCAACTACGAAGGTTGTACTTAGTACGTTGGAAAATTTTCAAATTTCAAAAGATAAAGTGCTGATGTTTATGAGCGATGGCGCAGCGATAATGCGTTCGGTAGGCCGTTCTCTTCTTGAACATGGTTGCAAGTGTTTACTTGTTACGTGTAAACTGCATGCTTTATATCTTGTGGTAAAAACCATTCGACAATACTCTCCCGAGGTAGATGCATTAATACCAAGCGCAAAAAAAGTATTCTTGAAATCTCCCAAAGGCCTACGATCATTTCACACAGAGTGTCCTGGTATTCGTCAACCACCAGAGCCAATTCTTACACGTTGGGAAACATGGTTGCAGGCAGCTTTTTATTATGCTGAACATTTCAAAATAGTAAAAGCTGTTGTTGCACAATTCAATCCCACCGAAGCTGCAGCTATTAAGGAGAGCCAGTCGAAATTTCAAGATATTTCCTTTGAAACAGATTTAAAAAATATTCGTAGCTACTATAAAGGATTAGCTAACGCAATAGACCAATTACAAAATAAATCGTTATCATTATTGGAGTCTCCAAATTATGGACGGAGTGCATGCACAGCTACTGACTATACATGACGCAAAATATAATCGCGTTTTAGAAAAGTTCGAGAGTGTGTTACAGAAAGATCCCGATTTTAACACACTAAAACAAATTTGTGATGGTGTATCGAATAATCCACTGACTAAGTACAAAGAGTATTTTAATCATGCATGTAATAACATCGGTAGATGTTGAACGCGCTTTTTCAAAATATAAACTCATTTTCTCACCACAGCGAACATCGCTCACCGAGACAACTGTGGAAACACATCTAATGGTGTCAACTTTTTGCCACTCTTATCCATGATGTTAATACTGATAATGGTGCTTCTAGTTTTACGGTTCCGTAGCCAGGGCTGCTTAAAAGAGTCAGTGTTTCACTACTTTTCACACATCATAATTATGTATTAGTTCTGTTATTTTTTTTCTATTTTCTTACTATTGTTTTTGTATGCTAGGCAGGTACGGCTATAGCACGGCTCCCTGTTACCGGGCCCTAATAATCATTGCAAAATTCTTTTATTCAGGTAATGTGGGATGCATTGTTGCGTGATATTTCCTATAGGAAAGGTAATAGTCATGATTATCCGGCACCTTCACCAATTAAATTATACTTATTCCCAATTTCTGCGGATGGAAGAAGTTCGTTCCAACATCTAAGATAAACATGTATTTATCCTTACTTTTTATCTATTCTATAGCCATCAGCATCACTATTACGATTTATCAAATATTAAATACAATAGGAGCAAATCTTTAATTTTAGGATATTCGTAACCTTAAAAGTATTTTTATACCCCATAAATTGTTTTATCTGCATGTGTAAATTTACATTAAAGAGTTCCTACTGTAATAAAATTTACTATTACTGGATCTTTACGATCTGATTCATTGGTGCCAACGCAAGGTTAAGCAATTTACAGTGCTATAACATGAATACATTACGTAATAATGCCTGGGAGCTACTCGGATATCGTTTGATTCTTATATTTCTCAGATATGCTCGTGTTTTGAAAATTGTCCTCCGCAAATGTTGATTGGCTTTCTGACTTTTCCAGCTGCGGCGTGTATGCAGGTGTTAATTATGAAAGCGAACATCATTTAAAAGGCATTCATTAGAGTTAGTGTTGAAATTGCCACGGGCGGAATTCAAATAATGCTGTGTAATCAATAGCAGTCTTTGTACAGCTTCCTTGCTCTGTTATGCAAACTTTTGATCCCATTTATTTTTGAATTCTGTTTTGCTTGATTGAACTAACCATTTTTCGTTGGGTAAATTCCACCATAAATAGCTTCCTGTGTGTAAATTCAAGTGATCTGTTACGTGAAAGTCATCATATATTTCAAAGATAAAAAGTATTTCTATAGGAATTTAATCTAAAATTTAGAATATGAAAGGAATTGCGGTTTATAACGGGACATTAAATTATGATACCTTTTTTAATACGATTTAATTTATCTGTAAGCTTTAGTCATTCAAAATTAATCTAATCAAAATAACAAATCTATACTTATCGACGTTAGGATTTTATATTTGAATAAAAATGTCTTTGGTAAAAAACAAAATCAATGGAAATTGAGCTATTTCATTTGAATTGACGAATTTATTATCAATTTCTATTATTACAGGCTGAGGTGGTGGTGGTAATTTCGGACACAATTGTTTGAATACACGGATGTGTTTGGGAGATTTGATGAACACTTTTTTGGTAGATGCTATTAACTTATCCACCATCGGATACTTCTTTTGAATGGTTTCTGCTACGAGGTGACATGCGTGTATGAGGCATGTTATGTGAAGAAGAGTCGGAAAGCATATTTTCAACATCCTACCAACTCTCAGCATTGTTGCGGCTCCGTCAGTAACGAACATTGTGACTTGGATTCCTGTGATACAAAATTCTCTCAACGAATCCTTTATTATCTTGACAACGGTTTCTGCATTAGTTTTCTGAATCCTTTTGCTGGATAACAATAATGTGTTTCTGAGCATCAGTTGTTTCATGCACACATGGGTAATTTTTTTATTTCTCAACTCGTCTTTTATACATTCCCTTACTGCACCTTGCACACGTGGCAAATTGTATCATAATTGCATAGATGTTGGCAGCTTCCATGAGGGAACATACTTAGCCCAAAAAAGACGAAAGTGTTCATTAGATATTATGTTGTGGGATGTTGCACACACTTAACATAAAAATAAAATCATATAAAAATTGCCAGTATGGAATACCGTTTCTTAAATTCTATACATGACGTTTACTTTTACAATGTTTTCTACATTCAAACCTATCGCGACTTAGCAATCCGCTATTGCATATTGTGCAATAAATATGCGGACTTCTATATTATTATCGAGGGAAATGCCGAGATATTTATTCACATTCGAAGGAAACGTTACACCCTTTGGGCGTACCATCTCCACTTACTTATTTGGCGTGCAGCGTGCAACGTACTGTCCACCTTTTTAACAAACTCTAGTAATGATACACACATACGATATAATACTTATAAATGATTATCCAATATTGAAATTGGTGTGGAGTACCTAGCTGAAAAATGTTTAAGCAGTTCTCGAAAAAAGTAGAAATTTAAAATGGGAGGTTATAATTTATAACACTTCTACATATTTTTCGAGATTAGTGGGACCGATAAAATATTTTATAACGAATTTTAAGTCCGGTAGAAATAATTCATCCAATGAAATTGATCTAGATTTGCTTAAAAATATTAATATTGTATTTGATTTGTTTTTATTTACTTAAAGCATACGTATAAACACCATTCGCAAACATTTCTTTTCTGACAAATATTCAATAATTAATGCTATTTTAATTGTTAATATTTCCATGCCCAAATTCCAATTGTATAAATTTTTCGTAATAACTTTGCTATTGTAAGCAGATATTACAGTATACAACAAACGAGTTACCTTTCTATTTAAAGGGCAACTGACATGTTATAAAGAAAATCCATTTAAAAGAATACTGCCAGGATATTTAAAGAAAAAATTCTTACACTTACACAATTCATAACATTTAGAAAAGTTAAATCACAAAGAATATTAATTAATGTTCCTGTGTAAAAAAGTAATTAATAGAACTTAATGAATAGAAGTAGATTCACACAGGAATACATTTTGATATTAAATTCTCGAGTCAACAGGTTTTATTCGCTTTTGTCACAAGGCGAGCGAAAGCAAGAAAAAAAAAGAATGAAAGGGCAATCATTTTCAAGCTACACAAAATACGTAACGACAGCGTATGTAAGCACACACATAAAACGACCATAATCAATTTCGTTCCCAATTGCTTCCATACCGGTTCCCATTTTATTACACAATATCGAGTGTAAACGTCGTCCCAATACGGGCTCCGAACGCCTGACCTTCATTTAACCTTCGTCAACTTCGCTCATTCGCTAAAATAATTAAACAACGACAGCGGTACACTCCAATTTCTCTCGATCGCTATCGTCTATACACAATTAACAGATTTCATTGTTTACTGCCGTGAAACCTAATCGCCTCGTACTATCGCACTTTAATTGTTTGCATGCTTACGGGCCCACACTTTTATATATCGGGATAACTTTTTTCCGTTTCGATTGTTCAGTCAGTTCAAGCGACCTCTACTCGTCCTTGAACTTTGTTTGAAGTGGCACTGGACGCATATGCCGTAAATAAATCGTGATAATCGTGTTTACGTGTCTGCAGTTGAGTGAGCGTCCACCCTTGACAGGAGCGCATTCGGAATTACCCGTTGGGGTGGATGTATATGTTTGCGTTCTTAGAATTTCTTTGTCGCTTTTCCCCTCGCCTATTATTTTTCTATAATCGCTGCGAGTTGATTAGTTTCCCTGCTCGCGCTTTTGAAATGCCCACATGGGTATCATGAACAAAACATAATCATAAACAATTGTACAATGTGTTAATTTGCATTAAATAAGTATTCGTTCTTTCAAGTAACAAATAGCTTATCCAGCAAGTGGTTTATTGGATTTGGAAAATTCCTGACTATATCCTTGATCTAAAGTATATCCTCCGACTAAAACCTTTCGTTCAGCTTTGAAAATTTGGGTGCGGCTAACATATAATTATCACCTAGCAGCTATCCTATCGAATTTTACCAAGTTTTTGAACATATACCCTGCTATTGTGCCAGCACGGCTTTACTGAAAAGCGATCAACTGTAACCAATTTATGTCAGTTTACTTGGTTCTTGTATTATGCCCTAGATTCATGTGTGCAAGCTGATGTCACATAACTTGATTTTACCACTCTGTAATCCCGTATAAGCTGTCATTTGGGTTTAGCGATTCACCTGCGCACCTAGTTTAATCTATTTGTCCTCAATATGTATTTTACAATGGTTTCTGCTCTCGCAGATATAGGGCCAAATACCTACGTTTTGTCCAATACATTACTGTTCGTAATTGAAGCTATATCGTAAAGTGTCTAGTCCTGGGGAACAATTTGTAACACAATTTCTGTTGAGTTTGGTTTTTGAGCTGTTTTATAGTTAATTAGGCATGCTGGTTTCAAAACTGTAGTTCGTTTTCTTCTACTACGTTAAGTTTTATCTCTACACCTTATGAGAATGTGACCACTCTCCGCGAAATCGAGCATGAAAAGAATGCTTGGTTGGCATTGAAAAACATTGTTAAAGACTCTCTTGGAAATACACGAGCACAGAATTACGCCAAAATTGTCCAGCAACTCTTGGAGAGCTTCAAACTGCTAGGTTGCAACATGAGCACCAAATTGCATTTTTTACATAGCCATCTTATTAATTTCCCGGAAAATCTTGGTGCAGTCAGTGATGGGTAGGGTGAGCGATTTCACCAGGATTTGAAGGTCATGGAGGCACGATATCAAGGTAGATGGGATGTACATATGATGGCTGACTATTGTTGGAGCATCAAACGAGAATGGCCACAGATTAAAGATTCCAGAAAAAGCTATAAGCGAAAATTTTTGCCTTAATATGTAATTACCGTTCGATAAAAAAAACCACTATTTGTATGACCACCATTTAACTTGCAGTAACTATTATAGCCTTTGTATGAATAAAATTATTCTTTATAAACAGTATATTTGGTAAGTTTTATTTTCCTTTATATGCACAATTTGTACTTTTGAGGGTATCCTGTAGCATAAAAAGTTGACGTGATTGACAAAAACTGCGGTTATTTTTGGATCCAGAGGCCAAAAGTTAGTTGAAAACAAGTCACCAATTTAAGACAACGAAATTGCTGTTCCCCAGTCTAATCTTCTATTGATATTTGAATTCTGGAATCTTAATGATCTATATTGTTATTTCTTTAATAAGCTAACTAAATTTATAAATAATCAAATAATCGTACCTGCAAATATATACCTACATTGTTATTAAGGCTAAATATAAATCTGAGATTATAGATAAGATAGGATTAATTCTGTGGAATCCACCAAATATTAATAAAGGCCTCTACTATTAATTTATATAAAACACCTTAGTAATTTTCCATAATACGACGTTATGATTATCTGTTGGCACTCTTTAGGTAATCTTTTTAATGAGAGTCCCAAAGGGTTTGATTTCACTTATACAAAGAATTTTATTTGATTGCTATCCATACCCTAACCACCAAAGATTAAACAATTATTTGCTTTGTTTTTATAGAACTTAGTCTCTTCTCTTGTAGCGTTGACCTACTTTAATTATCTCCTGGATTTTATAAAATTTTTGTTTGTTGATTTTGACTTTTCGCAATTCATCCTACTGCACTCTTTAACACTAGAATCGCCGAGAATTCCTCAGACCTCGAACCGCCGCCCCGGTCAAATTGACCTGTGATTAAAACTGAATTATGCTTCGACTGTTATTATTAATTAACATAATTTGTTTGCATAAAAGTGTATATTTATTCATAAAATATAAAAACAACTTCTAACTTGACTTTGGTATTTTAAATATCCTTACAATTTTTGCAATAAGTTACTTTAAATCCACATTTTCCACATATGTACTTGTTACAGTTTTTACATCTATCGCAAGTCTTATTTTCACATTTCTTTTCTTGACGTGTACGTCTTTTGCGAGATTGCTTACTGTCTTTGATCCAGCCTGTAAGTTCTTGTTGCATTTTTGATTCGATGTTCCCTCCTGAGGGTCTTCTTAGTTGTTATTGGATTGTTGCGAGAGTTCTTCTGCCAATTGCAGAATGAAGTCGCGACGTTTTATTTTTTTGCCAGTGATGTCTTTGTATACAGCAAACGCATTGATTGCAGCAAGATCCAATATATTATAAAATTCATGGACTGGCGATCTTCTTGCGGGTGCCTTCACGCTGTATTTTCCGGCCATTTGGTCTACTACGTCAACGCCATATTTTGTGCTATTATAGTATAAAACTATTTCTTTGTACCAGCATCAATCGAAACTGTTGGATGTTGCGTACTTAGAAGGAGAACATTTTTGTTTATTTTGGCTTGATACACTGTCAAAGTGCAAACATTTTCTTTACTTGTGAATAAAGCAGTTTCATAAAGAACTTTTGCTTTTTTGATTACTTCGGAATTTCTTTCTCGACTGTTCACAGTTCACATTGTAGTGTTAGTTTTCTAATTTCTTTGCAAGTTCCTAAACTGGTAAAAAAATTGTCGTTGTCACATTTCTTCTTTTCTTGTGTAAGGCTCTAATAATTTAAACGACGTATTCACCAAGTGGTTGTCCTATTGGTCTCGAATCATCGTTTCCTAAATATGGGAAGGCATTCAACACATATTTAGCTTTAGTGTCAACAGCAAGCCAAAATTTAATGCCAAATTTATCCGGTTTATTGGAAATGTACTGTGTAAATCGACATCGTGCTTTTGTAGGAAAAAGTTGTTCGTCTATTGTTATGTTTTCTCCGGGCACAACAAATTTTGCAATTGTAAGCAAATTTTTGCCATATTTCAGAAACTAAAGCAAACTTGTCTTGTTCCAATCTTTCTTTAATTGTAGACTAGAGATCGAATCTGAGATATCGCATGATTTCTCTAAATTTGTTTCTAGACATCGTTTGACTAAAAAACGACATTCCTCACTTTTTAGACCACAAGGAATCTAATTCTAAGTGACTGGAACCCTGAGCACCACGTGCGTATAGAATGGCAATAAAGAATTCTACATCTCCTAAAGATAATTGCCAATCTTGACTGTCTAGTTGTCTTCTAGCTTCAGCCCCGGTGTTTTATGTGTTTCAGCATCGAGTCATCGATAAATAATCTCCAGAAACTACTCACATTTGCTGCAGTTACTTTTTGTTTTGCATAGCTTGCTGACACTGGATTGTCCCTGAATTACTTGCCATTGAGAATTGTCTTTTGATTTGCAAACTGTACCAGGATTCCTTTTTCTATTGATTTCTTTTGCTGGCGATTAGAATTAACAGACGTTTTCACTTCCTGCTTATCACCGGAACTAGCACTAGTCACTGCAACCATTACACCACAAACTGTGTTATTGTTAAATTCATCACTATTTTGTTCCTCACTCGCAACAACTCGAGAACGAATTTCGTTTTCACTGTCCGTACTAACTGATTTAGAATCATTCTCGGAATTTCCTGGCGAAAGATTTTCCAGTTCGTCTAAATACGCTAAAGCTTGTGCAACCGAGAGGCCTTTACTGGACCACATACTGTTCAGTCTAACTAAACAGGACGAATGCACTTTCAGAGTACTACCGATCTTTTTATATGTTCACAATAGTGTAGGTTGAAACTTGCAAAATATTTTGTACGCATGCGCCAAAGTAAGTCTGCGCATGTGCGACACTAAACAGAGCACGAGTAGAAACAGGTTCTTTGTCAAGGCAAGGCTGAACATGTCGAAACAAGTACTAACACATCGTAACAAGCAGATCGGTTGATGCAGTTATATGCCTTGTTTTATATGTAATAAATGTTTGAAATTTTGTATATGTTTGCATGCGGTACATGCCTAAATGTTTAGTTCTTTCAAATGTTGCAACCAAGAAAAAGAATTGACAAAGAAAGTTTGTCAAAACATTTTTTTAACGTACCGGTCAATTTGACCGGGGTGGCCGTTTAAGGTAAAATTTTCCAGAACACCGCTTGGAGTTCTACAAAATATTCAAAATTTTGTGAGAGCATTGCCAAACTAAATTTAGGAAAAGTCACATGACTTCAAGATCATATCAAAATTAATTCCGTTGAAACAGAATCTTTAAAATTCTAGTGATAAATATAAACCTAGAAAAAGTTAGAAATGTTGATACTAAATGATTACTACTATTAAATAAAATGCTCTTAATGATAAATTCAAAAATAATGTTTCTATTGAAAATTGTATTAAAAGTTAATTGTGAGCATATTAGTAAGTAATTTTGCCTAAAATATCCATAGGTAAAACGGCAAAAAAATGTATTATCTGATTACATAAAAGCTATCAATACGCAACTGTTGGGTAAATATTAGATTAGCCTGATAACTTTTATCAGCAACAGGATTTTTAATTATTTAATTTCACTTTCACAGAATAGTCCAAATCGCACACATTTAGGTCTATCCACGTAAAAACTTTTTTAATAGCATTATTATCCAATACAATTAGAGTGTACTAAATGTTAGGCAATGAAAATTGTGTATGAACTAAATGAATGTTTATTAACAAATGCCAAACATGATATTCACGTGTATTTATGTCTGTTTGTATAGAACTAACTCGCAGATTTTAGATAATATGTCTGTAATACAAGTCATTAGAGAAACATTCAATACAATGCAATTTAAATAAACAAAACGAAAGAATAATCGTAGATACTCAGTTGAATTCCATAACCTGGATAAACTTCAATAGCTTTAATAATAATCATAATAACAAATAATTGAAACGCAAATTACGCTGTTGATGTAAAATTACATCATGATTGACATTTAGGTAATATTTATGCAAGTGGTTTATGGAAAATTAATTACAATGTTCTATACAAAGCTTTTATATTATTTATGATGATTTTTATAAAAATTTGAAGTAATTGTAAAATAACTACAGTAAACCTTTCTAATCCGGAGATGCGACAATCCAAACAGTATTGATAAAAATAGATTATTAAAATCATTTTCTGGGAAATAAAGCGAATACTTGTATCGGCCTGTACATATAACTAGATGTACGGTGCATGTACGACCAATAAAGAAACAATCCGTTTCTTATCGTAAAGCGGTTGTGTTGATGTCGCCTATTTGCTAACAGTGTAAAAAGATTTTTATGGCAATTCCCAGACTTAAAATATAATGGTAAAGAAGTGGTGTGTAGAGCAACGCAAACTGCGCTGAAAGCCAGTGGCTGACGCATAAAAGTTTACACAAAATAAACACGGCCGGGTCAATTCGGTATAAGCGTCAGTATAACTGCGACTCGAAAGCCGATCTGTGTACGCATCTACGCTGTCGTATACTATATCGTAGTTCTACGTTTGTTTTGAAAATGTTTCCTACGTCGCGAAAACGACCAAAGTTGGACACAATAAGAGAATTTATAGCAGAAATGCCTGATTTAAAGTGTGATGGCGCTAAAATTCAATGTGCAGTGTGTAAAATAGATTTAATGTGTTGGTCGAAAAGTGATTGTCTACGGCACGTAAATAGTGGAGGCATGTTTCAAAAAAAAATTCCACACGAGATTATGACAAATTTCAATTTAATTATGTGTTTATTGCATGTAATTTACCATTTCATTTACTAAGGAAGAAAGCAAACGTCTCGTTTTGGAATGAATATTCGGACTTTAAGTTACCAAGTGAGAGAACATTACAGAGAGTTGTGCCGTCTGCCGTGAGCATATCGAGAAAAGAATTAAATCGGAGTTGCAAGATAAAAAACTGTGGTTTATGTGGACGAAACAACAGATCGTAAAAAACATTCTGTGGTTAATGTAATGGTACGCACAATGGAACCACAACGACCGTCACCCTCAATTTTACTAGCTTCCAGACGAATACAACAATGCACTGCCGAAGTAATTTCAATGTTGGTGTTAAATACATTGGGAAAGTTTGAACTTTCCACAAATTAACTGTTGATGTTTATGAGTGATGGCGCCGCAAACATGCTTGCTGTAGGTCGATCTCTTAAAAAACATTGTGCTAACTTGTTGCATATTACATGTAAAATTCATACTCTCAGTCTCGTAGCAGATAGTATCAGAAAATGTTATCCCGAGGTAGACGCTCTGATAGCACATACAAAAGCTGTGTTTGTAAAATCTCCAAAACGTATTCCGGAATTTCATAGACTATGCCCCGGTATTCCTGAACCACCACAACCTATTCTTACTCGTTGGGGAACATGGTTAGAGCCTGCATTTTATTATCTTAAATATTTTGAGAATATAAAGAACGTGATTTTAGAATTCGACCCAAAGGAAGCTGCGGCTGTCAAGGTAAGCCGCTTGAAATTTCAGGATAGTCAAATTAAAACAGATTTGGAAATTATTCAGAACAATTACGTGGGACTAGCGGATGCGATAGAAAAACTACAAAATTCTTCGGTGTCGTTAGTGGAATCTTTGCAAATAGTGCAACATGTTCACGCACAGCTATGCGCGATAGAAGGCGCAAGAAATGTTTGTGTTTTAGAAAGGTTTGAAAGTGTTTTAGATAAAGACTCTGATTTTGGACATTAAGACAAATTTGTGAAGGTGCGTCAACAGAACCGTTAAGTTATTTGAAAGATTATTTTACTTACGCAAATATAACGTCACTAGATGTAGAACGTTCGTTTTCGGCATACAAAAACACTTTTTCTTCACGCCGCACTCACTTTGCCAAAACAACTTTGGAAACATATCTAATGTTACAAATATTAAATAGACATTATCCACTTTGTGATTTCACGGAGGACTCTTAAAACGGTAAGTGTTTGAGCGTATCACATTTAATTCACTGGCTTTCAGCGCAGTTGCGTTGCTCTAGTGGTGTGTTTAGTTTAAGTTGGAAAACACAAATGTGTAAATAGTGCAACACATAAATTAAAAAAAAAACGGAGACAGGCCGTATAATGCATTACTATTTGACTTAACTTTGATGTAAAGTGCCTGTAACATATCGAACATATGTATATGTACAGTGCGGTCCAAAAGTACCACCCCCATGCTAACTTTTGAACGACTTGAAAAAATAGGTCGATTTATATTTTTTGCGAGTTAATTTCTACCGTTACCGGTAGTTCAATTGTATTTCTAGTATCACCGGAAGTAACGTCAACTTTCTTATTTTAAATAGAACACCCTATATATTTGTATGTTTTTGGAAAAGTAATCGAAAGACGAATTCAACGATATAACATATGGTATACTTTTACTTAGGAAATATGACGATATGCAGCAATAAATGTTTTGGTAATCTGTTTTGTAGCCACGCAAAGTTGGCTAGGAAATCGCGTCAAATTGTTTTCTTTTGACACCAGACTAATCTAAAGAGTTCGTTGCTAAGCAAAGTAATCATAATAATTGCCAAACTGTCAAAACTCAATTTCAAAAGCATGAATTATTCCTGTTATTTGTTATAATCTGCATTTGTCATACTGCCGTTCTTTGTTCTCGTTATTATTTTATCTCATTTTAACTTGTTTTGTTAAGTGTTGTTTCTTTTTTACTTCATCGAACGTTATTGCAATTAATTAATTATGGTATGTTTGTTTAAGTTCGTTAGTTTTTGATGGGCAATGTACTTAAGTTTCAGTTTTTTATATTGATGACTTTACAATGGCCTCCGCATGGACCGCGTAAGATAAACTTCAAGTACCTAATTTTAATGTTCGGTGAATTTGGCAATTGCCACGAAGTGGAACATAATGAACACTACCCTTGTGCAGCCGGAAATATTTAAACTTTGCACTAACAATAAGGATAGTATAAAATTTACAGAGCGAACTGCTTTAACAGAAGACAATATGATTTAAATTATTGCACAATTTGTTGCGCAACCACGGCAAGTAAGGTGATAATTGTTGCCAGATTACATTATATTAAAATTGACCCAGAAATTTTACATGGTTCGTGCCGAAGTCATCATAAAAGTAACAACACAGAAAATCTAAAAAGCAGACATATTGTTCATCAAAAACTATCAAATTTAAACAAACCTACCATAATTAATTAATTGCAATAACGTTCGATAAAGTAAAGAAACAACAATTAACAAAACAAGTTAAAATGAGAGAAAATAACAACGACAACAAAGAACGAAAGTATGACAAATGCAGGATATAATAACAATAAATAACAAGAATAATTTATGTTTTTGGAATTGAGATTTGACAGTTTGGCAATTGTTATGATTACTTTGCTTAGCAACGAGTTCTTTATATCAGTCTGGCGTTACAAGAAATAATTTGGCGCTCTTTCCTAGTCAATTTTGCGTAACAACAAAAACAGATTACCAAAACCTTTATTGTTGCATATCGTTCACATGTGTGGTATCATTGGATAAAAATGTTAACTTCTGTCGTTCAAAAGTTAAACAAACAAACAATAACAAAGAAGACGAGGACGAAAGGGTCCCACATGAGAAAGGTGTGCTGTTATAAGGAAGTCGTGAGGTGTTTGCACCGTGCATCAAATGGAGTACATAAAATTGCATATCAGATCATCAATTGTTACTTCTACAGCACATTAGAGTGCTTACATAATGTACCTGAACCAACGTTATATTGATTCATATTTTATTGTTTAGTACTGTTTTGTTGAAATAGAATTTTCTTCTGTATTTTTAAAGAATTTGAATCCACATGTGTACTCCTAAAACATTGATTTGAAGCAGTTTAAGTAGAAAAATCGTTATATTCGCTAATCGGAATAAATAATTAACCGAACATTTGCTATCCCCAATTAGTTTGGATTGCAAGGTTATACTGTGTAAACGTATTTTTGTCAAAACTAATTGTTAAATCAAATATTCAAAGCTTTTTAGTAAAATCCATTACATGTTTAAAAAGTCCTGTAGAATAGTTTAAATACCTTACTATTGATAATAATCACAGTAAACAAACAATAAAATCTATAAAAGTACATATAAAATTGCAAAAACAAATTATTAAGCCGAATTGGGTTATTATATTGGGTTCATACAAACGTTTTTTCATTCGAGGAATATTGCACAAACTATAGCGAAAATATTTACAATACGTATAAATAAACAGCGATAATGGCCCGATAACACCGCCCTTGTGAGTGTATAGCGGCTAAACGAAGAGCGTCCATGTTATATAGCTGCATATGAATGATAAATTTAATCTCGGAACATATGCGCGGTATACTGTTTGCATGTATGTGTATGTGTATTGTAAAATTCCTTTCATATTTGGCTCTTTATTGGAAGCGCACACTATAAACAGAATTTAATTTGCTTAGATAAGGTCAGCCGGACCTGTAAACAATAATAATTTCACTGCACAATTTGATTTCGTCGAAAATATCGTCTGGTTATCGGCGAATTGCTACTCTCTCCCATGAGAATGTGCATTACATTTTTATTATGGAAATAGATAATAGTGTTCGCTACATATGCACATGTATGTTTATACATAATAAATAAGTAAATTTGAATTCAGATAAAAGGATGTAGATAATTATGGACTAATTAATTGCATACATATTATTGAAAATTATTCCATTATCTAATATAAAAGATGCATATACACTACCGCTCATAAGTATTTGAGCGCCCTGGGATTGTATACATTTAAATAGTATGCTAATAATCAGTAAAATTCACTTAAATTCATTAAATAATATCGAACTTTCTAGTTCTTTTATCTGTATGAGAGGTAACACCATAGGTAGTAGCGACGACAAAGAGCGTATTTCTTAAAATTCCAGGAAAAATTTAGCAGTTGGTAATTTTACTATGAATCATGAAGCTATAATAAAGCCATTTGAAGTAATATTTTTAAATTATGATCAGTCATCGTTCCATGTTGGTAGCGACAACATTCCTTAACGAATAGTATTTATAATAACATGCCTAAAAGGAAAGAAATTAGTGTTGAAACGCATGTTCTGATAGTAGCAGAACATAACTTAGCCATAAGCAATCTTCAAATACATCCGCAGGTGATCTCGTAAAAATTCAAGGCATAATGAGAAAAGAGCAATGTAAACGCATATTAGAGGAAAATGCAATACCCTCTGATGTAAGAATTTTTGGTCGGAAATTTGTATTCCTACAAGACAAAAACAAACTTGAACATTATGCAAGCAATATTTAAAACCGTTGGAATAGGAAGGGACACTAACTAAAAAAACCCATCGAGTTATTATGGGAAGAACTCGATTGGTAAGTAAGATAAACTGCTCCACCTTCAGCAGATGACATGTGGAACAAACTACAGGTAGCATGGGCTCGCATAACTGCGGAAACATTATTAAAATGAATTGCAAGAACGCCCTGATTATGCGACGCAATCATTAAAAGTAAAGGAGGTCACATAGACGAATCTAAAATTTAGATCAAATAAACAATTTTAATTGTTAAAGTTGTATATTTGTGTATATTTAAAGACCAAATACATATTTTAATATTTCCATTTAAATATTTAATGATTTATCCTGAAATTCGAGGTGCTCAAATACTTATGAGCGGTAGTGTATATACCTCAATGAATAAATGCTTGTGAAAGTGATAAATAAAGCTGGCCACGAGCGGTACCGCGCAGTAGCGTAGAGTCGACCAGGCCTCGCGTTCCACTAGAGTTATTCTGCTAATAGAGATGTTTGCTGCCGCAAATAATTTCGCTTATCTTTTAAATAAAAATTAAATAACACGTGCTCAAACACTTACCATTTTAAGAGTCCTCCGTGAAATCACAAAGTGAATAATGTCTGTTAAATATCTGCAGCATTAGATATGTTTCAACTGTTGTTTCGGCAAAACTAGTACGGCATGAGGAAAAAATGCGTTTATATGCAGAGAACGAACGTTCCACATCTAGTGACGTAATATTTGCGCAAGTAAAATCATCTTTCAAATAACTTAACGATTCTGTTGACGTACCTTCACAAATGTGTCTTAATGTGCCAAAATCAGAATTTTTTTCAAAAACACTTTCAAATTTTTCTAGAACAGAAACATTTTTTGCGTCTTCAATCGCGCATAGCTGTGCGTGAACATGTTGCACTATTTGTAGAGATTCTTCTAACGGCACCGCAGGATTTTGTAATTTTTCTGTTGCATCTGCTAGCCCGAAGTAATTGTCGTGAATGATTTTTAAATCCATTTTAACCTGACTATCTTGAAATTTCGACTGGCTTTTCTGGATAGCGGCAGCTTCCTTTGTATCGAATTGTAAAACCACGTTCTTAATATTGTCAAAATATTTATGATAATAAAACGCGGCCTGTAACCATGTTCCCCAACGAGTTAGAATAGGTTCTGGTGGCTCTGGTATACGGGGGCACAGTCTGTGAAATTCGCGAATACGTTTCGGTGATTTGACAAATACTGCTTTAGTATGCGCTATTAAAGCGTCTACCTCAGGATAACATTTTCTGATACTATCCGCCACAAGATTGAGAGCATGGATTTTACACGTAATGTGTAACAAATTAGCAGAATGCTTTTTAAGAGACCGGCCTACAGAAAGCATGTTTGCAGCACCATCACTCACTAACATCAAGAGTTGGTTTGTTGAAAGTTCAAACTTGTCCAATGTATTTAACACTAACTTTGAAATTACTTCGGCAGTACACGGTTGTATTCGTTTGGAGACTAATCGAAGTGAATTGAAGGTGCCGATTGATGAGGTTCCAATTTGCGTGCCATTACATTAAGAACAGAATGTTTCTTCCGATCTGTTGTTTCGTCGACACATAACCACAATTTTTGATCTTTCAACTCCGATTTTATTTTTTGTTCAATATGTTCGCGCGCAGATGGCACAATTCTTCGTAACGATGTTCGACTTGGTAATTTGCACTCCGAATAGTTATTCCAAAAGCAGATAAATGGTTCCTTGTCTAGTAAATTAAACGGTATATTACATGCGATAAACGTAACGCATAAATTAAATATAAATTTTTCATTGTCTCGTCGCAATTTCTTTTTGAGACATGCTTTTCACTATTTACGTGTCGTAGACAATGTTTCTGGACCAACACATTAACGGGATTTTACAGATTACACATTTAATTTTGCACCTTCATATATTAAGTCTGGAATTTCTGCAATAAATTTTCGAAGTTTGTCCGACCGCGGTCGTTTTGCTGACGAAATCATAATTTTTCTAGGACAGATAAACAATTGCGCAAATGACCGGCAGCGCAAATGTCCGTACTGCTCCGCAGACGAAGTAATACTACCGTTCCTCTCGGTCCGAACTGATTCTACGCCGATGCGCGGTACCGCTCGTGGCCAGCGTTAGTGATAAAGCACACTTGGTCTTTATAACCATAATCCTTACAACATCACGTCGGGTCATATTGACCCAACTCGATTTTCATTATCAATTGTTTTAATTTCTATGTATTGTAGCAATTATATTTTCGCATATCTTCTCTTCTTTATGTTGCGATTTAGTTCGTTATTTCTTTGTATAATCTGACGCGACATCTCTAGAGATGTCACATGGTGCTGTAGGTCATGGTTCGATATCCAAACAACCGTCGTTTTGGATTTTATACCATGCGTTTTATATGGCTTTAAAAGTAGCGAGCCTTCTTCTGTGTTCTCTTCTTAAGTTGTGAAGTTTTTAGAACCATTTATTTATTAGGTGGATTGTTTGAAATATATGTGAATGATTTATCAAAAATGTTATATAATATTTAACATATTTTCAGAATTAGAAGTGGTATACTATTTAACCTCTGCGAGGCACACCGTCAAGAGTTGATGGTTACACAAACATTTGGTATTTTAGGTAAGCACAATATTCTTTTTTTAATAAAATTAAGACGTTCTGTGTGAATCCCAAGTTGTTTTGACTTTGTTGCACTTGGCCGTAAATACAAACCCGTAAGCAGTGATTCAGTCATACGGTTGAAGATGGGGACCCACGAGTCCTCGAAACGGCTGTTCCGAATTAATTAATAACTTGTGTGGTGCGGAGTGTGCGGATACTTTAGTGGTGTTTACCTATTCCTCATTTAGAAAATTTACATCAATTCAATTTTTTTACGATTTCTGGTACGTCTGTCAATTTTATATCAATAACTTTTAACGCGCATACACGTTTCTCTATCATTTGTACATTAATGTTGGTCTAACGTAAGTCTACCTCATAAAAAAACCTACTTATTAATGGATTTGTGTAGATGGGTCAATCAAAGTTTGTAACTTTGGCCCATTTTTGTGAACATTTTTTGGTTATTTTGAAAGAGTAGAATAGGTATAAAACTGATACAAACTAAGGTACACCTTCATTATAAAGCAAAAAACGATTTTTGAAACAAATTTCATCAAACAATTTGCTAATAATTTTGTAAATTGTGTGTTACTTTAAAAAATTTGAGTAAACTTTACCCCAGTTTACTCTATCCATGCGGAAAAAATGGAACATGGAAAAATAATAATAAAACGGCTTTTAAATTTTAGAACAATAAGTGTACAATAACACTTTCACATCCCAACTTAAATATTCAATAATTGCATCTGATGGAAATTCCCAAATACACATAATGATATTTTGTGGGGCAATAAAGTCGTATTCAAAATTTCATAACTGACTTAGTTTCGTATTGTTTTGCGTGTCGTTGTTGCTCCGAAATTTATGAGGTAAAACCGACGTTCCTGGGTAAACATTATTGGCTTTAATATTAATGACCTAGACTATGAAAGTCTAGTCTGCTTTTGAGGGTTGCTCAAACGAACGCCTGTGAGACACGTCGCAGTGTGCCAGGATGTACGGGGTTGCTATGGCGACGATTCTCTCTCATGCCGGTCGTGCTGGGTTGTTGCTGAATCACGCGAAAGTCGGCCGGTAATTGGACGAGATGTGGGATTTTGCAAAAGGGACGACCACAACAGCTAAAATGTGCAGGTTTCCCGTTCCACTCGAAACTATTCAAAAACTATATTCTGCAGTGGTTCGTTCTAAAGCTGTACGTAAATGTTGTTTCGGTGCTATTCACCGTGATTTAAGTGGAACAAACTCGACTTACTATTCAACTGTAGATCAAAATGTGCATATCTAAGTACTAGAACAGTAACCGTATAATGAAGTGATTTAGATTGAAAATTACTTTAATTAAATAATGTTAGTAACTAAAATCACAAAGTACATTTACGTGAGTTTATATTTATAATTGAGGATTATTTTCGTACAACTTTTTGAGGTTTAAAACTCATGAACTGAATATTTAAAGTTGTTCGATTAATGTTACAATAATTTCACAGCTATTTATAAAGAAAACAAAGCTAACCCAATTTTTCCTTTTTCAGGATTTCTCAAATGTATTTTGGAAAGTATTTGCATAATTTCCAAAGATTCTAATCCACACCTAATCCGCTTTAATCGAAAAGCGATTCAACATTTAACTGTGTCGAATGTAAATTATGTACGATAGGTAGAGATAGCTTAGCTTGTCATCTATTCACTAAACTAAGCATAATATAATTTGCATCTACACATGTACAATGAGTGTTTAAAGGGAATTTATAGATAATTAATTATGCATAGAACTACATACATCACCTAAATTAATCTTCAATCTAACTTGCTTTTGATAATGCATGAAACAGGAGCAATACAAAATAATTACATATATGTATATGGATTGGGGGTTTCATTGCTTTTCCAAGAAGATCCTTAAGATCCCCTATTTCATCATAACTATACATGTAGGATGTCTACTTTTGGACGAGGGTAAAGTTTAATATCGAGCTTATTATATAAAATTTCTAAAAACTTCTCGTTGAAGACAAAAGCTATGTGCCTGATATTCTGGTAGTCTCAGTTAAACTGCTTATTTGAAACTTTTAATGGTTTTAAATTATAAAGGACAAGTCATCTGATATTAAAATGGTCTACTGGCTACAACCACACCTAAGAAACATATGTAACTATTTCACTCTAATAGAAGAAAAGAAAGTAAATGTATCAGAAATGACTAAATAAAACGTTTCTGCAATGTTTTGACGAATGCGTGTTGTTGTTGAATATAATATTGGGTGATACAAGGCATACATTTATTGGTATAAAATAAACAAAAAGAATAATTGAAAGTTTACAAATCTTCATTTTAATCCAGTCGTTTAAGTAAATGCTTTTGTAAATATTAGTAGAGATGTGAGTTGCTTAATTTAGTAATTCACCATGGAAGAAAATTGAGAAAAAAATATTTATTTTCTTTTCACAACCCTAAATAGCTTGCAGATCTTTTCTGGGATATGGATAGTTTACAAATGTTTAGTCTGCTTAAGTAAAAGTATCCATCTTTCTTAAAGTATAACGTGTTTGCTTCTTCTTACCCCAATTATTTTCAGAATTTACCTTTTCCGTTAAATTATATTCAATTACCTTTGAGAACATTAAATTCTTTCTACCTTGGCAGCCATTGAAGTTTGTAAGCCCTTTGGTTGGTATAATTTGTCCGAATAGTAATTCTATTTTATAATAAACAAATTTTGTTCATTATTTTTAAACAGGCAAAATAGTCTATCAAGAATGGAACTAATGTTCTTATGTTTGGTGTTGTAGTAGAAAGTGTAAAGGTAGAACAAAGGTATACACAAATGCTATACGTTTTTTACAATTTTGTTTTGATAAATATCCTTGGTATGTTTCGGGAATGAGTAGTGATGAAGTGAGGTGAAAAATACTCAAAATCCGATGTGGGATAATGACCTTTTCCTAAAGCAGGTAACAGTACCTTCCGTATATAACCACTAAGGTCCGATACCTTATATCGCCTGCTTCTGGCTTTGTTGACATTTTACGAAGGTAAAATTATTTTCGTTATTCAGATTAGGAGAATGTTACATGGTGTATGCTGTTACCGTGCATATTTGACAATCTTTTTTTTTTTGTTTATGAAATCTCTTTGCCGTATGTTGATTTAACTCGAAATGTCTAGATGCTAAAATGGAGGCAGAAAGACAAACGTCTTTCGGTAAGAACAGAATAAATTCCAATAGACAAAAATAAAAAAAATGTCTTCGAAAGATGAAGGCGCTGTATGTTTTATTTATTTACAAAACTTTTTTCAGTCAATGAATGCAAATTGGATACTCTACATCAATTGTGGGAGATGAAAGGAATGATTATATCTGTGCTTGTGCAAATTACCAATCAACTGATTCGGTTTTATGTGCTGTGTCAGTAAAACAACTTTCCCTACAAAGTATTGTTATGCTTTGTATGGAGTTATTTAACACTCTACATCCTTCTGAACAAATTAAATTTATTTAATTTTTATATCAATATTACCGTCAATACATATAGTGACTGCCAAAAAGGCGGCATCAAAGGGGACCAATTTTTATTTATAATTAAAAAAATTACGGCAGTAGTTTGCGCTTGTCTGAAAACTTATTTAACTCTTCAGACACCAGAAATACCAAGTGACGTTCAGTTAATTAAACAATGGGTTTTTTTCTGAATTGTCAAAATCCAAAACTTGAATTTTTTATTTGTTGAAATGTTTTCAGTGTTTCACATACCAAGACCTATAATTCATGAATGAAAATTAATTATAATTAAAAAAATAATTGACATTGTGAATTATTTAAAAGTTTTCTTTTTATTTCACGAAAAGTAATATTTTTGCTGTTTTGATGCAAAAATTGATAATTAATTTCAACCTAAATGAGTTGGTTTTCCTCTATACGGTTTACATGTTCAAACCAATTAAATTGATAAAATATGAGATAAATGTCAATAGAGACAAAGAAATATAAATGAGTTACCCTCAAGTTTAACAATTCGTTTTAACTAATTTTGAAATTTATTTAATTAAAATTTGAATAAGATGATTTATTTAACCAAAGAACACAACATAGAAATTGTTTCGATTCTTGATGAGCATAAAACATAAAACACAAAGGGAATCGACAACAATTTTTAACGACATCCCAACAAACATATCTACGGTTAATTGAATTTTAAGGAAATTTAAAAGTTTGGGTCATGTTGAGAGTAAGTTCAAGGTCCCCCATAATTGTTGGATAAACGTTGAAAAGCGTTAGCTTCAAGTAATGTAGTACTTGAATTGAATGCAGTCTCCAATGCAATAAGGCAAATAAATTCGGACCCTATAATTGGTACATAGATTACAAGGTCACGATTTAAATGGCTGTGTATTAGTTTTTGGGTTCAAGAACAAATGAGGGAGTGAGAGGGACTTGTATCTTTTTTAACATAATAACATACCATTGGATCTGCCGAGATGGTGCTCCAGCGCACGGTACAGTTGAAGTTGGTCCGGAAAACCCGTGCCTCCAGGGTCTCCAGACCTAACTCCATACTCCCTTTATGGGGATATCCCGATGAGGTCTACAAGCACATACCTTTTAGGGATATTGACCAACTTGAAAACAAACTTAGAGAATGTGCTAATCAAGTGCTCCCTGTTATATTGAGCCATGTAAAGGGAAATACACGAACGAAACATATGGCATATCCAAAGAAAGGACGACAGGTTGAAATTAATTTTTATTTTATTTCTATGTTATTTCTTAAAATTGTGTGCAAATTTTTATTAGATACATAGAAGAAATTATTATTTCTATACCAATTTTGTTTAGTCTGAAACTTGTATTTAAATAAGAAATCACTAAGAAGGGCACAACCGGTCTTCACAACAGAACCGAATCGGTCGCATGGACGGAGCATTGTAAATAGTATACATGTGAATCACAGCCGACATAAGTTAAATTTTGAAATCAATACCTCAGTGTAAAAAATAAAAGCTGACGCAATAAAAATGTTTAGTAAATAAAGCGAATATATACACACGTTGAAATGCTTTTATTGCCATTATTAATTTTTTTTTTGTTTGAAAACAGCATTTGTCGTATATGTAATATAATAACCGCAAAAAGTAAAGAAAGTAGTTTCTTCAAAAATCTGTTGTACTTAATACCGTAACAATAAATAATAGTATAATAAATAACTTCTCCTCCGTGTTCTTATATTTCGAGAAAGACCGTACAACATCTACGGAAGTAATACAGGCATAATTAAAATAATCCTTAGAATTAGTTAATGAATCTGCAGATGCACCACCACGTTTTAATCTCGTATAATCGGAATTTTTTCATTGACACTATCGAACTTTGCCATAACGCGACCGTTTCTTGTGTCGTTTATACCGTGTAGCAATGCATTAACTTCGTCCACGATTTGCACTGATTCTACTAACGACAACCTAGTATTTTGCAATTTTTCTATTGCGTCTAGTAATCGTTTATAATTGTTGATAATACTTTTTAAATCTGTTTCAACAGAAGTATACACTATTTATATGTCACTTATATTTTTCTCTATAGTTACGACTAACGCTGCGAAGGGTTGCAATAAATCAATAATTTCATTCGTTGAGGTAGCCTGTGCCGATTCATCTGCATACATACCTCGCGTTGTGCGTGCGACAGCCCCACTTCTAATTTGGCGCGAAGCTCTCTGTGCCCGGCCTAGAAATCACATTCTAAACAACTTTTTTTGCTAAAATTTGTCTGTATTTTAAATGTAGTTTTTGCAATTATTGAAGAATTTCAAATTTTATAAGTAACGGAAGTCACGTGATAATTTTCATTGGACTAATTGGCAGGTAATGTTTTTCAAGCACCTCTTATCGTTAGGACTTGATTTTCCAAAGAACTATAGATAATTTGTTTCTATTTGATGCCGACTTTTTAGCGGTGACTGTATATTTAGTTCTCCTATTACATTAATACAATCTTCAAAAATTAAGCAATAACGTACTCGTGATATAAACCATTCCTTCAGCGGTGCAAATGCGTACTTTTTCTACAACAAAATCTTTGGAGACATTTAAAATAAACGATATGATGCATTTGACTCATGAATTCTCTGAGAATAATTTCTCTGTGTGTATACGCACATTTTGTAAAAGCACTTTTAATTTAGTTTTAAGTTCAGCGAGTATAAAATAATATTCCTGGCGTTTATTACAACCACAAAAAAAGGAAAGGGATTATGGTTTGCTAGACAATATTTTGTTTTGCTGTTCAACCGGTATTAAAAAAATCCGTATAATTTATGCGGAAAACACTATATTTTTCCACTGTTACACATACAGAGGCGCTCGCATACTAGCATTATTTATGGCTTGGCTCGACAATCTCGCAGTTATGTAAATTCGCATTCCCCTTTATACATATAATAACGGCGGCAAAGTGCCGTGCAGAGGGTAATAGAGGACCTAGCATTTCCAGTATACATTATGAACACATACACACACAAGCGCGCGGACGTTTAGGTATGTGTACACGCAAGATTCTCTCTCTTTCGCTTCCCTGACCGGACAGCCCTATTATACATTCACGATATTCAGCGCGGAAACTCCTGCATATAAATTAATGTTCGCCTGTTTGCTTTGCGGGCCAACCTTCGCAATGGCCTCTGGCGTTCTTTATTATTCAAACTAAACGTATATATACGGAGATACAAGCAAAGGGAACATTAGCAGCAGGTAGACGCCGGATGGTCCAATGAACTAAGGCTGACGGAGCATCAGAGAATCCGAGCTACCAGAGGGAATGAGAACCTTCTTTTTTTCAAGGTCCTTCGCCGGTATTGACGGATGCGTGGTTCACGTTGTAATCTGCTTTATGGCCCCGGCAGGAAGACGAAATAAATCGTTTACAAAGAGAAGCGATAATAACGGATCCAACTTCAAGCTTCATAAAATAATGACTAAGTGTTATTTGTGTGTTTTGTTCCGAACCGCCACGGCGTTTTATGGTTTATTTATCAGTACTAGAAACCCAAACATAGCGGCTGTATAGCTGTCCAGGAATTCGAGTACTTTTATGAACTTTAAAATAAATTAGATAATAAAATAATGCATTCGTTTAATGAAATTAAAAAAATAATTGGAAAGTTATCTAAATATTACTAGTTTTACGTTGGTGATAATTGTGGATGTCCGTTTCTAGAATTAATTCATTTTAGAGCTAAAAATACCGGCTGTCCCTGAAATCACCTGATAAGGCGGGCAAGGATTATTTTAATGACTTTTTAAATGGACAGCTAGTATTGGTATTTAATTAATTGAATGAATTGTTATCGCTGGAATGAAGCTATTTTTATGTTGAATTTTGTTCAAAGTCTATTCAGAAGCCTTTTCATGGAGATTATTTGGCAGTGATTTTTTTAATCAAGTTCAAGATAAATTGCAATTCGTTCGAAAACAATCCAGTTACATCGCAACTGACAATTCAAGGTAAACAAAACATCCAAATCTAATTCAATAGCTACGTACGTATCAAGAGAGAAGACTATATGACATCACGCAGTAAGCGGTACTATTTATCCCACCACAATATTCTTTTCTCTGTCAGATGCATAAGTAGTTATTAAATTGGTTTTGGTTGCCAACCTGCGCAACGTATTGCGTATTGTACACTACCGGTCATAATTATTTGCCCACCCAAAGAAATACGCATAAATAAAGGAAGTGCTAACTGAAAAAGAAATTGTAGTTTTGCATTTAATAAAATACTCTTAAAACATAGAAATTGATAGTCTTTATTCAATTATAAAATTTATTTGACATAAAAAATTAATCGGGTACTCTAAAACTGTGGCACTGGAACACTGAAACAGTTCACTAAAAACCCTTACCACAACACTGAGCAGCAAGACTGAGTTCAGTCTTGCTGCTGATGATGATAGCTTGGCTATCGAAACGTGCGTCCAGTACGAATTAAGTGTTGTGGTAAGGGTTTTTAGTGAACTGTTTCAGCATAAGAAATTAAATCTTTCACCTATACTATTAATAATTGCAGCACACACTTACGGCAAACTTTGTATCAATTTAATCAGAGTAGCGGGTTCTGTTTTAAGCCAGGCATCTTGTAGTTGTTTCTACAACGATTCCATGGAAGATGGAGGATCTACTTTCACCTGCCTGTCGAGTTCCTCCCACAAAAGTTCTGTGGGGTTAGCATCTGGGCTTTGAGGAGACCATTTAATTATTTTGATATTGCTTTCGCGTTCCACCCATTTTAAATAATCGCGGCACAGTTTAGAGGTGTGTTTCGGATCGTTATCATGTATAAATATACAATAGTCACCGATTATTCTCGTTCCAGATGGTATAGCATTTGTTTCCAAAATTTCCCGATAGCGCTCTTTCCTTAAAATTCCATCTATTTTAACCAAATCTCCTACAAATGCGGCGCCAAAACAACCCCAAACCATTACCGATTCGCCCTCACGCTAGACTGTAGGTACCACACATGATTCTGATGATCGTTCTCCTTTCGAGCTTTGAACGAAGGTTCTTCTCTTGGAACCGAAGAGTTCAAATTTGGACTCATCGACTTACAAAACATTTTTCCACTTATTAACTGTCCAATGTTGATGCTCTCTTTCACACTGCAGCCGTTTTATTTTATTTTGCTTGCATAAGAATGGTTTACGCAACGCTATTTGGCCAAATAAACCACCATCTCTTAACCCCCTTTTCACGGGGGTTAAACTAACTTGTTTTTCACGCTCAATATTTATTTCGGCCGTTATTTTAGGTGCAGTTTTTCGTGTACCCCGTTTACTCGTCATAATTATTCGACGATCTTCCGCTTGTGTTGTCACTTTCCGTCGTCCTGTTCGTTTTCTATTTAATAATGTGGCAACCTCTTGATATTTTTTATAGTCAACAGTTCGGCGACTTAATTTCAATTTTCTTGAGATATTTCTGTTACTTCGACCAAGATTATGTAAAGCAACAATCATTGCGAGGATTTCTAAAGTCAACTCTCTTGTTTTTAGCATTTTAATACTTATTTGAGATAATTTTATAAAATTTATAAGATGTTCACTGTTTAAAAGAACAATAACCATTAAATTCATAATTCTAGCTCGGGTCTTTTTATGGTCTTACCTGGACCCCTAATTATCGGATAAAGGAGATTCAATCGATAACCAAGTATCAGACGAGCCTTTAGGGAATTATTTAATGTGATATTTTTCTTTTACGTGTAGGTAAATAATTATACTCCCTAAATAACAATAAATAAATAATTTTCTAAAATCGAAGCAAAAATGTAGGTGGGCAAATAATTATGGCCGGTAGTGTAGATTGCTAAAATATTACACTGCGAAGCGGTCTGAAATATTTCAAGCTTCACTACCAGCAATTATTTTTACTACCTTACTACATCACCGGTTTGGCTGATATTCTTTTAGACGACTCTAAATAATGTAATAGACAAAATAATCAGTAGCCAATATAAAATCTTTCTTATTGCAAACTCAGGAGAAGAAGGAACAGATCAAATAACATCAGCAAGGGAAAAATCAAACCAAACAGAAGAGCTCATACCACATTCTTCGTTTCTTTGATATCACTGTGAATTCTTAATTTAACGAGTTGGAAATGTTTCGGAACGTCTGGAATTAATCCAACTTCGCCTCATTAAGTCACAAAAAGGACGATATTTGAAAAACCGTACTATTCTTAGCGATTGTAAGGAAATGAGGTCAACGGTCTGAGTCTAGGAGTGCATTGTATCTACTGCACGAGATCAACTTGAACGGAAAGAAAAATGGAATCTATTCCTAACAAACTAAAGCAGACTCTGTATGATATGCGGAAAATAGACATTTCATAGTATTTATTATACCAGAGGTACATTAATCGTAGTCGTTACAAATAAGTCAATTCACAAAATGGTTAGTTATATGTGTAGTATGCTAAGGTACATATATACAAGCATGGATAGTAATTATTTTTCCCATTAGCCTTGATTTCTTCCCGAGCGTAATTTGTGGAGATCATTACCCGCTTACTTCAGAACGCTCTTAATAACATGTAAATTGCTACCTAGACGTTTCCGTTAATACACGATCCATATTCGTCGAACATGTCTTATAATATCTCATCGATCGGGTAAATAAGTAAAGATCTGTTCCAGTAAACGACACATAATTATTGAGAACAGTTTGAACTTTGCCATACAACACAGACGGTAACGTGGCCATGACGCTGGAACGTAATTATCTTCGCCTTGTTCAGCGGTCCGGAAAATGATCATGAGATGCACGCTCGTGTAACCGTATTTACATCGAAGTTCGGACACTGAATCTAGCACATTCGCGTTATTCCTTTTACGGGAAGGGACCGATGTGCAGAAGGGGAGGGGACGGGAGAATATCAAGAGGTAGGCGAGAGGTCCACTCTTTTAATTAAGCTCCTTCCTGCTGGCTACTTTTTTTTGTCGGCTCGGTTTCCCCTTTTAGTGTCATCAATTATATTGGATTTTCCCCGTCGAATATCGTTGCAAAAACGGTCGTTATACGCAGGCAGAAATTGCAATCCTCAAACGCTGAAATGGTTATGGTCGAGCTTTTTGCCGGTCTGAAATATTTTGCACGGTTCGATTTAACGAGGAAAACCTTTAAAGTACATTGACAAAGTTTCTCTAAATATTTCCGTGAAGTAAATTGAAATATTTATGCAGACTTACATTCAAGTTTTGAGAAACTTTGTATACATTTTATTTATATTGTGTCAATAAATATTTGCTATCGGTATGGGTGTCGATATACTCTTCAGTAGAAGTGAGTTCTCGAAGGGAGAAAGACTTCCTCCAAACTCGTAGCTGACTGCAAAAACAATATTAATATTCTGACTAGAAGCAACAAGGTTACCGTCATCTGGTTACCAGGACACACTGGCATTGATGGCAATGGCCTTGCTAGGAAAGGAGCTAAGCACACTCCGCTGGATTCAGAACCTTTAGTTGGTACATCTTTTAACATTGCCAAAATGCATGTTAGCCACTGGACCGAAGAAGAAGTTATCCAAACCTGGGGAACTCCACACGTCTCTCTCATGCAAAGGCATTTATGTTGCTCAGCCGAGACAGAGCCAGAAAGCTTATAGCTATTTGATAGGAAGTCTCTCACCACTCTAACGAAATCCTTACCGGCCATGCTCGAACACCTACACAGAATGGGGCTCGCTCAAGAGGAGGAGTACCGTCTGTACTTGGAAAACGGGAAAACAGTTGTGCACATTTATTGCTATTGTCCTACCGTCCGCAGAATCAGATTTTCCTTTTTGGTGGAGCTTTTGTAACGCCTGAGAGTCTGAGAAAAACTTCGCTGAGCGGACTTCTGGAATTAGCCAGACGCATGCGTCTACTTGGCAAACTTTACAATTACATTGCCGATCTACAATAGATCTTACTGGTCGATGTAGATAAGTGTGCTAATCTACTAATCGAACTCTGTATAAATTCCTTTTTGCATTTTTTGCAAGGAAGTTTGTCACCTTCCGAACAAATTGCTGGTTAATCGTCTAGCGATATTAGAGAGTATTGCACTCCTGCATTTAACTATCTTTTAATATGCATCATCCTTCAATTTTATTTTTGTTAATTAAATGTTACTCTAACGAATTTTCACATTGTGTAAGTCATTTTATTTCGTTTTACTTCGCTTTTGTAATTTAATTGCTTTTCAATAGTTCACCCTGTTGAGGAGCACAACTACACGAAAAAGTTTGGTAGATATAACATAGTACTCTGTTACTTCTGCTAGAACATAAATGGAAGTATAAAAAGGTAAGTCGAAATCCAAGTAGAATGTACGTTTGATTTTACAGCTGATACATCAAAAACTATCGACATTTTTCTACTTAAAAAGCTATCAAGGAATTAAGGCAAAACCAAAATCTGACTACAAGTCTTTTGCTGAATTAGTACCTATGCACAGGTACAATATTAGTAGTGTATTAGAATTGGTAAATAGGCCTTGATATAATATATGGAAGCAGTGTGTTCTTTACAAAAGTTAGCGTGTAAGAATATTTTCGTTAATAAAGATTGATTTAATGGTCATATTCGTCCAACTGTAGAGTCTGCAGTTCAACTGTTCAATTCTGCACTGCATGTTGAGAGCTTGGTTTTAACATCTAGCTTTTTGAGTATTAATATTAACGAAATAGAACTAATTACTAATAAAATATTTGTTAGTTTTCTAGTCCAGGTAAAGTGGAAACGCCACATACCGGTTAGTATATTCTAAATTTTCTTATAGGATACAATGTAAGTTAAAGTGTTTTCTTCTTACGCGTTTAGGCTCTTAATTGGTACTTGAATTGTTTCCAAAAATGTTGGAAAGCAGATAATATTCTGAAAGAATAATTGAATTTTTACTTTGAAAAAAAATCAGAACTCAAAAGGTTGAGACTCTCTATTTTACTATTGTGTTGTTTACGCTTGTGTATGCTACATGTGTTTAGAACCCATACTACAAGATTTAGAAAAAAATAGTTTGAAATTGTACAGCGAAGGTTTTTCAATATTGTATGCAGATTGAAATTACTGCATCATAACTAGGCCAGCCATAATCGGTCTTCGTGACAGAATCGGATCAGTTGCATGGGCCGCCTATTATAAATAAAGAGCGTAAGTGTGACTCACACCCGACGTAAGTGAAATTTAGAAATCAATACCTTATGGTAAAAAATAAAAACTGACGCAATAAAAATGTTTGGTAAATATAGCGAATATATGCACGCGTTGAAGCATTTTATTGTAATTTTTTGTTTAAAAATTGCATTTATTATATTTATTATATATGTAATGTAATAGACTTTGATGCCAGGAACATTCACTTTTTAATACCTAGTTATTATTTTTATCTGCAAATATATCATAATATTTCGACAGACAATTTTTAATTCTTACATGCCAAGTACACTAATTAATTAATATATTTTTGGCTGCCGTCGGTGAATTATGAAAATCTGTAATTTTCTTGGAATTTCCGACGTAACTAAATATTTGAAAAAATCTTGTCTCTGTAAATTCCAAGGGAATTACAGATATTCATAATTCACCCACAGATACAGACTTCCATAATGTACCGACGGAAGCCAAGATATATTAATTAAGTAATGTACTTGAATCGCCAGCCATTATGTAAAACATCAGTCACCTGTCTACAACGTTCCTTTTACTTCTCTAAGAACTTAATTAATAAATAAATAAAGATTGCGTCCTCAGTATAAAAGAAACCACCATTTACAAAATTCACTTGTTTTGGCCAAAATAGTTGTCTTCTCTTAATTAATTTGTTTTCAAAAGCTGTACAATTACACTGTGCTAGTTCCAAAATGCAACAACCTGGGCACCCGGGGATACATCTAATTCGAGTACGTTGAATCCAATGGTGCCAACCGCTTTTAAAAGTTAGCTCGCGTTTTCGAGCAATTTCAATTTAAAAATGTTAGGCCCAAAGACCCCCAAAAAACATAATTTTTATCATTTTTTGACCATTTATTGAATTTAAATCGATCGAATAGACATCATATCGACGAGTACACATTGAATAGAAACTATTTAAAACAAATCGAATCGATTCAGTCGATTTTTCATCATTTTTTTGCAAAATAAAAACATTTTTCTTGATTTTTTTCATTTTTCATTCTCTGATTGCTCTGATCCGTCTGTATCGTCATCTTCTTCTTGTGAATTCCAAGAAATGTCACTCAAAAGAGCACCTAGCAAAATCATCGATTTAGTGCAATATAATGACCAAAACTGGAAAATTAGTGCTGACTTAAAAGTGGTGGCTCTTGTAAGAGGTATGCAAACGGGTTATATCAAAAATGTGTGCTACATGTGCTTGTGGAATACCCATTTTGCCGGCGACCAATATAACGAACGGAATTGGCCTTTACGTGAGGAATTTAGATTGCGACAAAACAACATTATTGAGATTCCACTTGTGCCGATCGAAAAGGTTTCGTTACCACCGCTCCACATCAAACTAGGAATTGTTAAAAATTTCATAAATCATTGAACCCAGAAGGAAATGCATTCAACGATTGCGTCGTATTTCTCCACGATTAAGTGGGGTGAAAATAAGGGAAGGTAGATGTATGAATCTGAATGTTGATCTATTGAAATTTAATTTTGTGTTATATTTATTTTACAGGAATATTTAATGGACCGGACATTTGTCGTTTGATGAGACACAAACGATTTGAAAATGCACTCATTGACATGGAGCTTGTGGCATGGGATTGTGTGAAAGCGGTTATTGACAATGTTCTCGGAATTCATCGATCCGAAAATTGGCGCATACTAATTGAAGACATGCTCACTGCTTTTCACCGTTTAAATGTTCGAATGTCATTAAAAATTCATTTTTTGCATTTCCGTGTAGAAAAATTCGCCGAACAATCACCAAACGAATCCGATCAGCATGGCGAGCGTTTTCATCAAGTAACGGTGAGTCTCGAACATTGGTACAGCGGCAAAAAGCTACATCTTCTTTTGGGTGACATTTGTTGGAATTTACAAGAAGAAGGTGACGATGCAGAAGAATCAGGGCAATCACATAATGAAAAATGAAAAATCAAAGAAAAATGTTTTTTTTTTGCAAAAAAATAATGAAAAATCGACTGAATCAATTATTTTTTTCAAATAGTTTCTATTCGATGTGTATTTGTCAATTCGATGTCTATTCGATCGATTTCCATCGATTTAAATTCAATAAATGGTCTTTGGGCCTAAAATTTTTAAAGTGAAATTGCTCGAAGACGCAAACTACCTTGTAAAAACAGCACCATTGGATTCAGCATATTCGAATTAAGTTCACCCCTCGGGTGACCAACTTGTTGCAAAAAAAGTCTCCAATTCGAGCACAGTGTCATTAATATTTCGCACATGGTGATGAAGTGCATTTTGTATATAGAAAATGTATTTTATCACAACCAATAGCTTTTTGGCTTCCCATGGATGACACTCCAACATTAAGCATATTAACAAGAACCACATTAATCAATATAATTTTAATATTGTTTATTGACCAACACGATTTCCACATTATACATACACTTAAATAAAATACTCCTCTTACTCAAATGGATTTATTTTTGGTTAAATTAAACGCTATAACTAATATAATTAGCGCGTATAACGGAGAATTTTATTTCGTCATTCTAGATCAACAACATTTTTGCAAATCTAGCGCACCCGCCTCTCCGAGTACGCAAGCTCGCGAAAAAATATTCAACCGTATTTACGGTGTTTCCTTCTTCTCTCGCATGGTTGTGAAATTGTTTATGCAACTATCTTTGCGGGTTCCGCTCTGATAACTTTCGAGAATTATCACCGGTCAGTTACTACTGTGTCACTGTATTTATCGTTAAGGTAATTGAGAAAGAAAGTTTTCAAGTTCTTCTCTTTTGCGTGATGCATTATGCTAGCAATTCGTGAATCATCGAAATGGAGAATGAGGAAACCATACCCACCGGTTTATAAGCCTCGCTACAACAACAACGTTCAAATGATATTTCAGTGACGCGTTTCTAAACGCCATATGGCGTGCGGTATTAGTAGTCAATGTACGGTTACAGTCGTTAATTCCTAATAGCGCGAAATCTAGTCGTGATCAAAAGTTATCTTCAGGATATAATCTAATATTATAAAATGAACATTTTGCTAATCACAACTGCATATGGTTCATATAACTGCAGTTGATCAAGTGCTACTTACGTTAGATTTCTACTAATAGATGGCATTTTTCGAGGATATAATGAGATTCCTTCCAGTTTGCAAAGTGGATCTGGAAAAAGTATCCACGTATAAATTACACCATCGAAGGTGATGTTATCATAAAAAGACTTTCCATTCCTTAGAAAGAGAGAGAGTCGATTGAAAACTTAGAATTTAAAACGAGCCCAATGTGAACTACATAAAAAATGGTGGAATGGCCATCTGGTTTATTCTTACGAATATTTCAAAATGAATGGATTCATGTGTACAGAGGTCGTCGGTCTTCCAAGATAAGCTCCCATAAGATGCATGCAAAATACCTGCGCGATCCTGGGAAAAAATTAACCAGTGATCACCTTTAACACTATACTGGAGGTAATCAAGATGTAATAGTGGTTAAGCCTAGTTACAGTTCAAAATTTTCTATATGAAATATACAGGGTTATTTGAAAGTGTCTTTTGTACACATTAACAGTTTGCTTCCATATAGTTGCTTAATTTTTGTTGCTACGGTGACTTAGTTTCTCTAACCTGAAAATAAGGGTCATTCTGCGATTTTCAGTACTGACCGCAATTTTCAATCGATACTTGTTAAAGTGGTTTTGCCGCTACGGCTTTATATTGGCTTGATTCAGTGCTACTACGAATCCAACAGACAATAGGCCAACGCATTAAGAAGGTATTGATCATTTCGTAAGCTTGTGCAAAGATTTGAGGAAGCTGGTACACTTAGCGATAAAAGGTGATCCGGTAGATCAAAGTTAGTACAAAACAAAGTCAGTGCAGCTCTAGTTTTACAAGAAGTTCAAGGCGCTCGTGAAAATTTTGCATGTACTAGTGCTAATAAAGTTGCAAAACGACTGGAGATGAATTACTCAACAGTGCAGCGAATTGTGGGAAGACAGCTTCGCCAGCATCTCTATAAAATTAAAATGCGTTTTGAACTTAAAGAACAAGATAAGCAGATTTGCGTCACTTTCCCTATGCAAAATCTTTTGGACAGACAAGGTACATTTCGAATTAATGAGGGGTGTTAATACACACATCTGGGCAGAAAATAATCCGGACAAACGAAAACAGTAACGAAACATAGACAACGGTATTTACGAATGTTGCAATGCTTTGTATTATCAGCATTACAGAATCATTATATTGACATTGATTTTATGCAAGGGTGCTCCACCTCACGTAGACAATAATGCAGACACTACTACGCAATACATTTAGCGATCGTGTAATTAGTAGACACTTTCTGAGCAGTTGGCCTTCTAGATCGCTAGATATGAATCCGGCTGACTATTGGTCCTGGGGTTACCTCGAGGATATTGAACATCACAGTGCTGGTCATATTCTGCTTCTCTTTTTAAAAATAAAAGCCAATTTCTTTACGAATAATTTAGTATTTTGCAGTATCTAAAAATTTAGCAAAGCTTTTTCATACCGGGAACTTACTTTTGCACAACCCTAGAGAATAAATAGTTCTCACAGCTCATACGCAAGAATGGAGATCAGTAATGTCAAAATGCGTTCATATGATAGTTGTAGTTAATATTCATTTGTATCTAACGAACTTCCTGGTCTTAAAAGGAAGATCTAGCAGTGCTGATAATAACTCTAGTTTTACTGTACTACTTACCTCTAGTATCTTTAGCAAGCTCCTTGCTTCATAGATCTAATGCTTTTATATTTTATTAACTAATTTGTTGGCTGTTGAAGGCAACCTATTCTAGGAGTCTCCTTCGCTTCCCTGTTGGAATTAGGAGATCATTTAACATTGCAATTTAACCGTTGCAATAATGACTTTATACAGTAGCTGCCTTTCGTATTCGCGGAAACACTAGATTATATAACTTCAAGCATGCAAAGTACATCATGAATACTAGCCGAACTAGGGAATATCTAAGAGAGTTTCCGGGAATTCATGCTTGCGCTTGACCACTGAAATATAGTAGTTCCTATAAGTACAACTTTCAAGGAAAGGAATTAAACGAAAAAGAATTTATGGGTAGTTAGCTTCTTCGACCATTTCCACGATAGGTGTTAGATGGAATAATGAGCTTAGAAAATAACTAATACGTTTCCAGATGTACATGTGATTGTATGGCCAAATGAAGAAAATGATTGAAAAGTAGAATTACAATGGGCATTCTTAATGATCTGTTGTGACATTCCTTGTATGACAAGGTATAGAATTCTGTCATTTATTTAATTAACTGTCAATAACATTTCATATGGATTTTCCGCGAAGGACATCGACTGTTACGGGTCTACGTATTCCATTAACCTCTGGACAATATTGTGCTCGAAATCGAACCTCTACAACTGTCAGTCAGTTATATTCGTAAATAGCAGCAATAGTAATCATAATAGCGCGCCGGATCAATAATATAGCGAGCTAACAGCTAGTATTAATTAAAGCTGAACAAATCAGAAACCGTAAAAGGAGGAAGCGGACAACCGTACCAACACACTAACAACGGCCAAGCGCATTCAAATACCTACATACATACACCAGTACATACATACATAATGCTCACATGCTAATGTTAACGTACCGTTACCACTCAACTATTCAGTGCCTGGCGATCCGCCCAAGCTCTCCGAGATTGCAATATTGATTTAGTATCCCTGTTTCGCCGTGAGAGTAGAGCTTAGCGTGGCTTCGATAGTTTTGTTTTGTACGCCGCTCGTGAGCCCGTTTTACGCTTTATGCATAGAAATTGTTAAGATACTAGTTGCACCCCGGCAATCTAATCGTTAGAGGCGGAGAAATTTACTTACTTTCTTTTTCTCCATTTCAACGTTCCTAACTAAACAAACAACTTTAATTAGCGGATAGTTCCGAAGAACTTGGCGTAGATTGTATCACGGGTATTGCTACTATTGAACGGCAAAACATTTAGGCATTGTAACTATGGATTGAATTCATTAAGTAATAATACCTGGATTCGCCCAACCTTTCCATAAATTCATCAATATGCATGTTTTTAACTTATTCTAGATTATTCGTAAAAAAGAATAGATAGCTCTCCCTTTGATTAACAAATGTGAAAATCCTGGGCTTTCTTTCTCGAAACACGCTTTCAATCTCCCAAAAATACTTCTTGATACACCAGATTTTAGAGCAAGACTATTGGTTTTCTCGTCACGCAGCAAAGATGCATCTTTATCACAAATTCCCAAAATTAGGCCACTTCTAATACCTTACTTAAGTTGACAAATATGGTAACCTGAAAGCTTCTATGTAAAACGTTTTCCTTGGTTCCCTAAAATTTCATATTTTGGACAAGACTGCCTTTGATTGTTTCCTCCCCAGTTGTTTTTTCGATTAGTTTTTGTACTTTAATGTCTGTATTTTAAAGAACTCCCCAAGAGACTTTTTTAAAGAAATTGCTTAACTAAGCTTTTCAAAGGACTTCTTTTCCTTTACTTCGATTTACTTTCTGTCTATTCGGGCTTTCATATAGACATAGACTAACAATGAACTTTTAGCCAAAGTTGCTAGACAAATACTTTGTTAAACAAATGTGACAATCTTGGGTTTTCCTTTTCGAAACACGTTGTCTATATCCTATAAAGACTTCTTCATACACCAGATTTTACAGCAACAAGTTTCCTTATCACAGAGCAAAGATACCTATCTACCACAGATTTCCAAAATTAGGGCACCGCTAATACTTTTATTAAGTTAACAAGTACGAGGTAGGCGCCATAAATTCTCGGCCTGACAGGCTTATACAGGTTCCAACTCCGTTGCGTCATAAATGCGCATGTGCGAGGCCTACAGTATATATATTACGGCTCGAAGAGTAGTAGTTTTGAGTAGTTAGCCAGACAACGTGAGTAGTGCATGAAAATGTCTCAGGTAACGAAAATTTATTTCCTTCATATCCCACTGTAAAAAAGTGGGCAAAATGTTTCCGTTTGGGGCAAGAATCCCTCGAAGATGATGAGCAGTCGGCCAAGCGAAATGATGCCTCAAAACATTTTAATTATTGAAGAAATGGTATTAGCAGATCGCCGTTTGAAAGTGAAGGAATTAGCAGTGGTGTCTAACATTTCTGAAATAAGCATTCGCCGAACTCTCCACAACTACTATATTTGGGTGTGAATAAGATTAGTGCAAGATGGGTACCGCATCTTTTTTCTGCTCTCCAAGGTGAACGTCGGGTCGAATGTGCGCGCTCGTTTTTAAACATGTGTGGAGACGACCCGAAACTGATTTTGGAGTCCATTGTCACAGGGGATGAAACGATGGTACTGTATTAAGACCCGATGAACCTCGTCCCAGAAAGGCGAAAGTCGTTCAATCAAGGGGGTATAGAATTAAGGGTATAGAATTATTAATTGATCGTTGTAATAAATGTATTGATATTGAAGGGGGAATTTTATATTGAAAAATAAAAGTTATTATATTTTGGCAGCAACCAAACATTCACTAACAGACATGTCCAAAATACCTAAAATTAAGTTTACATTTTCTACGCGAACAAAGTGATTTCTTTCCACTTTTCCACTCAGAATCGATCAAATTCAAATATATCTTGCACTAATTCGTATAGAGGTAAATTTTGAAGAGAAACCAAACATTTCTCTATGGTTTTGTGCAGAAGATAAAGTAAGTAAAGGAATACATTTCAACAATTAGTTCTCATCGTTAGTAGAAGAAACTAGTTTTTATATGAGCATGTCTGAGATATCTATTACTAAATTTGCTATTTGAATCTGACTTTAAATTGTATTATACGTTGGGAGAATCCCTTTATTCTAACTTTTTTCTTAACAAATTAACATTCACCTTAAGTAGACCCTTCTTTACTAAAACTATGAACAAGAAACATCAAATGCATGGAAAAGTACGTGTCCAGCCAAAAATACTTTCTATTTAGGTTATTGTCAATTGTAACCATTTCCGATTTTTTACTATAAATGACATAAAGCCCATTATTTTCTGGTGAATGTACGTTCTTTGAGAAATCAAAGACTTGTTCTTGATTTTCTAAAATTTCATATTTTGGACAAGACTGCTTCCGCTGTTGTTTGGATTAACCTTTGTAATTTGAGGTTTCTATTTCAAAGAATTGACCAAAAGATTTCCTTAAGAGGAATTTAATCATTTCAAAAGGCTTTTTCAAGCTTCCATATAGATACTAATATTCAATTTTTAACCAAAGTTCAAACTTTCTAAGGTGTTTTCTACGTTCAATTAAAATACTCCAGACATAAAAGACAAACAGAATGTGACCAATTCAGCTTCCAGATTTTCAATAAGACGCAAAAAAACGGTCGCGTTATAGTTCGACATTGTTTTAAAGAAAAATTCCGATTATGCAAGATTAGGACAAATGTGTGGTGGTGCATCTGCAAATTCATTAACTAACTCTAAGGATTATTTTAATTATGCCTGTGTTACTTCCGTAGATATTGAACGGTCTTTCTCGAAATATAAGAACATTTTTTCATCTCCGCGAATAATCTTCACCGAAACAAATGTGGAAACATATCTGATAGTGCAAGTTTTTCGACAATCCTACCAAACTGTTAAGAAGTTACGTTAATTTATTATATTATTATTTATTGTTAGGGTATTAAGTACAACAGAGTTTTGAAGCAACTACTTTGTTTACTTTTTACGGTTATTACATTGCATATACAGCAAATTTAAACAAAAAAAAAACTAATAATGGCAATAAAAACACCAACGTGTGCATAATTCGCTTTATTTAATATTTTTATTGCGTCGGCTTTTATTTTGTACACGGGTATTGTTTTCAAAGTATTACTTTGTCGGTTGTGAGTCACACATACACTATTTATAATCCGCGGCCCATAGGACTGATCCGATTCTGTTGCGAAGACCGACTGTACCCGGCTTAGTCATAATGAATGTAGCGTTGACCTTGACGTGTAATTAGATGTTATATCGTTCTTTTAAACTGTTTGATTTTCTTTTTGGACTTCTGGAGTATTTTTAACTTAAACTTATTTAGTTATCAAATGACAAAAGTGCTCGGAAATATCTGCATTTTGAAAATTTTAATTTTTCTTTTGCAGAAAACTCCTCGTAAACGTCATTATGTTTTTAATTGTCGTTCATATGACGCACGGCAACTTTTACTAGGCATGTTTATTAGTTAAAGCACAATACTTTATTACATCTTTACGTATACAATGCACCAACGTAAACAATACATACATTGTATTATCTCGGTCACATATTGTTCCTTGCTAAACATACGATAACATTGTAGTGAGGTTTATTACCGTGGTAAATTATTTAATCTCATTAAACAGTAGATATACGTTAGAGAAGAGACTTCATATAGGAAATAACGTACATACATATGTAGCCGATATGATTCTGTGGTCTTATACGTCTATGTACTTTACCAACAATAGTGAACTTCGTAAATTTTGCCTCAAGCCAGTCAGGTTGGTATTTTTCGCTGTTTAAATAGTAAATTAAAAACATTTTCTAAAAATTCTGAAGAATTACCATCATTTTATCTTTTTTTTGTTAATATTGTATAACTGAAAATTGTTTCGATATCAAAAACTTGTCTGCAGGTATCGTTTTCCATTCAAGTATGTATTACCTATTCACATAGAGCGGGAACGTATAGTATAGGCCGTAAGTATGACGCACGAAATCATTTCGATTAGTCACGTTCTGAGAATGGTCCAATGAAATATGTATGTGACAGTGAAATGTTACGAAAGCAACAGACAGCGCCGAGCTACGTTGTCAAATAAATTATGAACCTAGCGTTTTGTGATGCACACTTACACGCACACACTAAAAATAATGTGGCTGTTAGATAACGATTCTAGATCGTCCATTTATCATTTTTTTTTCTTTTCCTGCTTCATATTTTTATTCATATTTAATCGCGTTTAGTGGTCGTGGTGTTATGGTGTTGTTTCTTACGTTTTATCAATTCATTTTAGAGCTTTTTAAATCAGTTCGCCATTGAAAATTCGTTAAACAGCAATGCAGCAATACAATCATTATTGTAACTTAATTACATTATTGATGAACTCGAAAGCACTTTTGTAGAATAGATAAGTAACTTCCAGATGAACTTTTCCCTCTAATTGAACAACCTAAATGTTTAGCTAAATTAAACCATACGCTGAATACCATTACTAGCACCTCTCTATGATCCCTATGATATTGTGTTCAGTACTAGAGGTTTGTTCAATCCTCGATTTCTGTACGGTAAGCGATGAGTAAAGTTCACAAATCACGGTTCCTGATCATAGGCGTCCGACTGGGAAATACGTCGCGCTTAGTTTAAGTAAGAATCCATTTTATAATTTATAATTAACATACTACGTACATATCAAGAAACACATGCCACTTATTAAGTAAATTTAAAATTCCGAATGTGTTCGACCAAATATCGGAATTATGAAAATATTGTTATACAACGAAAACAACTGTTCAACATGTTCTAATGAGGTAGTGTTTGCATAATTGTAATAGTCGTTGAAACAAGTAAACGTATCTATAGGAGCACGGTCATTATAAATCTGTCTTAATCCAGCCAATTCGGTTTCTTTTTGTTTGTAGTACACTATTAAATAGACACTCTTTTCGTCATTTTACACATTTCTAGCCTTCTTGGTACGCGATCTACTACTATTGCAAGGATTCGACTAATGTGAATCAAGACTACAAAGGTCTTGATTCATATGCTTTGCAAAATCGATTGTAGATCGATTACATGATAAATAATATAATTATATTTATGTTCCTGTCCACTACTTATTACACTATCTAATTAGAGATTTACGTTAATTATTACAAAATACTAAATTTATACTATACATTTTTTGGAAATATATAGAGTTTTCTAAACGTACTTAACTTCGAAAATTTGTTAACATATGCGATTTCTTAACTTCAAGTATTGTCAAATATCCGAAATCTACATCAACTGGAACAAAACTATTGTCATTTTTACGCTCAAAAAAGTAGATAGTAAAACGTGGATAATAAAAGTGGGTTAATATTAATAACGAAAAAACTTTATTATCATATTAATAAGCTTCATTATGATGTCAATAAACTTTATAACAATTATGTTACCTTTTCATATCTGGTACGTGCTTTTTAATATATTTTGTTATATCTCACATTAAGAAATCTGGCTGTCCTGAGATAATGAAAGGTATATAATGAATTATATTACTAGGTATGATATTTCTCATACCTGATATTATCTATTTTTTGAGAGTAGTTTGGAAAATTTATTTCATTACGATGATACGAAAAGGGTGCTTTCAGTTTGAAGGACAAACAATAACTGAATCCTGATTGTAAACAAAATTCTTTTTATTAGCTATCCACTGCTATGTCAAACCATAATTTGTTAAAATAAGTTTGAACGGAATGTAAACAATTATACCCGAAAAACTGAATTTAGATTTAATTTTTTTTTTAAATTGAATAGAATAATTAAAGCAACAAGAGAAAGGACAAAAGGATTACAAATGACAGTGGGACGACATTGTTTTGATGTACGCAGACGACATTGTTTTGATGTACGCAGACGACATTGTTTTGATGGCGGACACAGAAAAAAATGGGCATCGGAAAAAGTAAATACATGATTATAAATTAAAAACCGAATGGAACCAGAGAAAATAAAATAAATTGCAAGAATCAACCGATTGAAAGTCACAGGACATAAATACATTGGTGTCATGTTCTCAAGTGATGGAAAATCAAATCACGAGATAGCCAACAGAAGAAGAGAAACTAGAAAGTTTTACTATAATCTAAACTACACAATACTTGGAAGGAAGGAGATTGTAAAACAAGTGATAGTGCAAGTTTACAACAAAATAACTATCCCAATACTGCTATACGGATGTGAATCTTAAGTAACCATAAATAAGCAGGGAAGCTCAATAACACCAGCAAAGATGAAACACCTAAGGAAAATATCAGGACAGACATGGCTAGACGTGATAAGGAATAATATTAGACAAAAATTAAACAAGGAACCAATAACACATAAAATAACAAAAAGGAATTGAATTGGTATTGTCATGTAATGAGGATGAGCGCCGATAAAATGATGAAGAAGAAAACGAGAAAGACGAAGATGTGGGGAAAGACAATTGGGGAGATGAAGAATTAGGTGGATGACCGGAGGAGTTGTTGGAGATGGGTCGAAAGCTAAAAGATGCAACTCCGACGCCCTGATAAGGCGTAAGGATGTAGGAGAAGAAGATGAAAATTGTAAAAAGGAATCAGAAATGAAAAATATATAAGACGAGGAAACCCTAGTTAGTGAAAATCATAAAAGAATTCCAACCAATGTCAAAACATGCAAATCATAGAACGTACCTCGAATAAGATTTTCTTTATACTAATTCCTATTTTAATACGTATTATAATGTTGCGTATTCTAACTCTTCCGTCTTTATACATCCTTGAAGCCGTCTGCACGGCTGGGTACACGCTATAAAAGGTATACATCCCTACGAAACCGGGCATAGAAGTGATCTACATATTTCTATATGCGCGTTGCATATTACTGATAGAGGATTAACGAGCACTGGGAAAAAACTATACAATAAAACTACCTCGTGACATATGTAGGTGTTAGTGCCAGATTTAAGCGGTCCACAAAAAGTTATTTACTAGAACAAAGATACTCTAGTATCGAAGAGTTTCTCAATTTCAGTAAACCAACAGGGTTAAGCTACCCTATCGTTACGTTTTGTCTAATTCACATGGTTAGCATTAATTTTTATTTCATTTCATTTTCTTTTGTTTATTAAACTAATATTTTCTTGTCTGTTTATTTGTTTGAATTTTGTTTTTCCTTTATTAAATTTTGTATTTGGCTATTGATTTTATTATCCCCTTGGATACTTTCAATTAATAAAATATTAAACGGATACTCTAAAACTGTGGCACTGGAACACTGAAACAGTTCACTAAAACCCTTACCACAACACTTAATTCGTACTGGACGCACGTTTCGATAGCCAAGCTATCATCATCAGCAGCAAGACTGAACTGTTCAGTCAGAGTTCAGTCTTGCTGCTGATGATGATAGCTTGGCTATCGAAACGTGCGTCCAGTACGAATTAAGTGTTGTGGTAAGAGTTTTAGTGAACTGTTTCAGTAATAAAATATTATTATTTTTTTTTATTATACAGGATGACCACGAGGAGCATTTACATTTTGGATGGGACGGTTACCCAGCCTGGGTTGCCGTGTCACGGTGGGTGAGAGAGCATTGAACCCCCGAGAGGTGGCCACTTAAGTATCTCAGTCACAATGGAGCAGTGGTCGGTCGAGGATATCGATGAACCTGCTGCGCAACTTGTTTCTAGGTCGCGTGATTTCCAGGTTTGGAGATGTGCCCTGGCCTCCTCGATCTCCTGACCTTAACATGTGTGATTTTTTTTGTGGGGATATTTGAAGGAAAAAGTTTATCAACATAAACCCCGTAATTTGATTGACTTGAAGGCGGCAATTCGTAGAGAGGTGGAATTGACCACAGAGGAGACACTGGAACGAGCGTGGAGGAGCTTCAAGGACAGAATTGAAAATTGCATCAGGGAAGCCCGACATCACCTTCCTGACCTCATTTTCGTTACATAAAGTAAATGGCGTATCCCAACAAACATGTTAGATAAATTGAATAATTTTTTTTCCTAAATTGATAGTGTTTTGATTTTTTTAAAATGTAAATGTTCCTCGTGGTCACCTTGTATTAAACATTATCAATATAATCGTATCATTTTCAATACTTTTCCAATACATAGCAACAATTAGTTTACATCAATTAATTAAAACGAACATCCTTTACAAGGTTTCTTTTTTATTTAGGCTATGGATCTCAAAGAAATTCAATAACAAACTAAAGTGAGGAGTCATCATATCATGAAATTTCCAAATCAAAATGGCATCACAAAGTATTTTTGTGAAAGCTCTTGTTCATTAAATGGACAACATAGCAATTATAATTACAGAAGGTTCTTGGTATTTATGAATATTAAAAATATCCAACGTATTAGTACCTACGTAATAATTTGGTAATGACGAAATAATTGAAGATTAAATATCTATTTATATCTTCAACGTTAAGAGAAGTTACCTGCGCGTTTAAGTCGATGTAATATAATTATGTACATATTGGAATTAATTATTGAATTCCGTCATTACATTTTAGATACAGAAATATGCCATCTTCCTGAATCTGATACATTTAGTGCTATTTAGGTAACTCCTCAAATCGGTATTAATCACGCCTCCTTTTGATTTAGCAAGCAATCAAGTAATGCGTCATTATTGGGTCTAAAAATAAACAAGATATTTATTAGCTACAATGTTTCCTTGAATAGTTTATACGTTTTTTTATATAGCTGGGTTTAACCTTACGTCTTAAATATACGTCATGATTCTCATGAATGTCTATAGACGCCTATATTAAAATTTAACGTATAGGGTTACTTATAAGAACGGTATACTTTGAAGTTGGTATAGTTTTTTGAAAATTCAATAGAGGAACGATCACATTACATATTTCCATTTTTAGAGGAATGAGGTTTGTCAATGTGTTATTGTTTTACTTGTTATTACTAGGCCTGGCATAATCGGTCTTCGCGACAGAATCGTGTATGTGACTTACACCCGACAGAAGTGAAATTTAGAAATCAATACCCTATGGTACAAAATAGAAACTGGCGCAATAAAAATGAAGTGTTTTTATTGCAATTCTTTGTTTGAAAACGGCGTTTGTTGTAATGTAATAGCCGTAAAAAGTAAATAAAGTAAATTGTAATTAAACACTTGAAAAAACCTCGTCTCGGTAAGAAATCGAACCTGACACCTCCCGCTTGCCAGACGGGCGTGCTAATCACTACACTACATGCGAAGTATACTAATTAATTAATATATTTTGGTTGTCGTCGGTGAATTATGAAAATCTTGGATCTCTAATTCCTTGGAATTTCTGACGTAATTAAATACATACTTGAAAAAATCTCATTTCGGTAAATTCCAAGGAAATTACAGATTCTCATAATTCACACACAAATTCAGATTTTCATAATGCACCGACGGAAGCCAAAATATATTAATTAATTAGTGCACTTGGTATATAACAATTAAAAATTGTCTGACAAAATATTATGATATATTTACAGAAAAAAATAATAACCAGGTACTAAAAAGTGAACGTTCCTGGCATCAAGGTCCCCGTGGTGTAGTGCTTAGCACGCTCGTCCAGCAAGCGGAAAGTGTCAGGTTCAATTCCTTGCTGGGACGAAATTTTTTCAAGTATTTGGTTACGTCGAAAACTTCAAGGAAAATTATAAATTTTCATAATTCACCGACGGAAGCCAAAATATATTAAGTAACAAAGTAGGTTCTTCAAAAATCTGTTGTACTTAATACCGCAAATGTATGAGTAATTATAGGTATGTAGCAAAAAAAGCCCTTTTGTTTTTCATAACGAATATATTCATGTTGATTGGTTTTTAAAATGAAGGTTATGTTAATTTTAATACACCACATAAAAAGTTTGACTTCAATAAATATAATAAATAAACGTAACTTCTTAACAGCGTGGATAATATTAGTGAAAAATTTACACCATCAGGTTTGTTTTCACATTTGTCTCGGTGAAGGATGTTCGCTGTGTGAACTTTACACAATACTTTAGCTCCATTATAATTCAAATCCGGAAATTCACTGATAAATTTAGTGTCTTTATCAGCCAACGGTCGTTTACTTTCGTTGCGTACGTTAGTTATACTTACATACATATATATTTATAATTATGTGTAACGCTGCGAAAGGTTAAGGAGAAACTGTTGCAATAAATCAATAATTTCAGTACATGCGTCGCGTCGTGGGCCGCGTAATCTTACTTCCAACTTGGCGCGAAGCACTCGGTGCCAGGCCTAGTTATTACTACATAAACAATTTAAAAAAAAGTATCATTTTTCCAAAATATTTTTTTCGATTATGTCGAACGTTTTTTTTAAAAATAGGGAGCTGCACCACAATTTTGAGATTTGAAAGTTAATCCTTAGAAGTATTATAATTCCTCATGGTATTGATGAAATCACTCACGTCAAAAGCAATGTGAGTAACCAATGGACATATTTCTGCCTACCCGGCGTTAGCAGCGTTACTCCAAGTGCTCCTTGTTTCGAAAGATAGACAGCAACATAACTTCCAACGCTTTCTAAACGGCAGGCGAATACCTTTTGGCTGATAATGCTTATAAATGCAGGACTTGCTTATACGGCAAAGATTACATAATTTGAATTTACATACTGTTTTATAGGTCCATAGTTTCTTTAAGACAATTAAACAAGAGTTACACATCAAAACTATTTTGATTTGTTGCAGAATGTTGTTATAAATTTTCTTTGTTTTACGTATGGTGGCCCTAAGGGATACATCAGCTTTAAAGATTGCCATAACCACTGGGGCCTTTTAGTGCGTAAAGTGTTCCATGGTTTTGTTGCTATCATCATCTTGCCGCAAAGGGTTAAGCGCGGTTAATTATTCCCCAACATGCGAATGGTAACTCGGTGTTGTACCTGACTCATTGCGCCATTGAGCCGAATAATATTATAATTCATGCCTTCGCATACCTTACTAGCATTCGTCAATTATATGTAACTCAGCTGGCCAAGAGTTGTTCTTACTCATGCGTCCATGGTTCGTTTTAAGATGTTCACCGTTACCATTCGCTGTTGAGTGAGGAAAGTCATGAAAACCACGTTTCGTATATCATTAGTTACATCAAATATCATGACAATCATGTAATCTTCATTGAGGTTGCTGCATCTTCCCATATTCATAACCCAGCCTAGCAACTATTAACTAAAACATTTGGCAATCCCATAATCAACAGAAATTATTGGTTTTGGGATTATCTTAAGGAATTAATAGTCCTATTCCACCCTCGGCGACTTAAAAACTTCAATTTGGTAGGAGACAAGAAATTCAGCATGAAGAAATATTGCTTGTTGGAGAACAAAATTGTGGACGTATTTAACATTTGAACTGAATTCAATCAAACATTTTCAAAATGTCATTTAGTCTGAATAACTCTATATAAAATCACAAGAACTTATCTCTTAAATCGTTTACTGTTGTTGCTTGTGTTAAATGCTTATGAATGTATGAATAGACACCATGCAATGCATTAGGAAAAAAACGATAGGATGTATGTGTGTTATATAGCGTAAGTGAATATTTAATGAGCAACAAGGAATACAGCATGTCTATTTTATGCGTTCCGACTAGGTTGTGTATGCGGCAGCACAGGCCGGCCGTATAACAGACCGTCGTCAGCGTTTGACGGGTACATGTGGAGAATTGCCTAATGGTATCCAGTTCACAATAGCAAGTGCTATTAACGGCGACGTGACTGTGTGCTATCTTCCAACAAAGGAACACGTCCGCACACAAATGTCGGTTGAACTGTTGTTAGCCGGGGGCGGTCGAGATGGGCACAGACGGACGGCAGTTTCCAGCGCGTCATTACCTCGTATAAACGTATATACATCACGACCAGGCCATTACGTGGCGAATCCTGCGGGCTAGTCAAGGTTGCCCATACACCAGATCTTATCTTCGAAACTTTATTCTGTAACTGAAACGGGCAAGGTCTGTTAAAAGTGTACTTTATTGGTACGAGTTTTCATGTCGGCCGTTAATTAAATCGGTTTTTCCTCGCTTGACATTTCTGTGTTATAATTATGAATATTTCTTCCTCGACCTATCGAGGTGGAAGAAGATCACTAAATCTTAATTTATATAATGAAAACGAACCTAGATAAAATAAACTATGTTTATGTGGGGTCTTTAAGGCATGAAAACTGTGTCACTAAAATGTAAACAATACCTGCTCGTAATAATGCAAAGCGCGTATTTTTAGATCACACCCACAAAAACAAAAAATCTGAATAAATGAATCATTAACTGCATTTCTTATAAAAAGAAATATTGACATGTTATCTTTTGCAAGATTAATGTTTGTCTCATGTACAAATTTTGGAAAACAACACACTTAATAAAACGATAAAAAATAAGTAACGGATGAAAAGTGATTAAAAGCGTTTGAGGAAAAACGATTTTGTTATATAAATGCAACTGATTTTGAATCTTTGGGTGACTCTTTTACATTGACAAATGAAGGGGCAAGTGGATGAAGGATACAAAATACTGTTTCTGAATAAATTAGGTTTTAATAGGGCTAGTTGCTATCTTTTATTGAATGTTTATTTTCAAATGCAGTTTGTGTGGTTAGTAAGAAGGTGTTGTGGATTAATTTATGGGCAAACATTCTAGATTCCATGAAACAAAATGTAGATTTTTAAAAAAATGTGACTTAACCCCTTCATCCACTTCCCCCTTCAAATATCAAATATGCTGAAATGTTTTAAAACAGGGAAATTGTTCCAAAATATGGAATTTTTGTAAATTAATTAAATAATTAGATGAAGTGGGGGTGTGTAAAAGTGTTCTTACACACTCTTTCGGCAATTTTAAACGAATTTTTATATCAGTAAATGGAAATTAACGAAAATTAACACTGAAAAATATAAACTAACCTGGATTCCTAAAGACGATGTTATATAAACTTTATGTTTATATGGGATTCACGGGGAACTGCCAATTCTCAAACTCCAACCTTCACTTCTACCTTGAATTTTTACTATGATTTGGGTATTACACATTTGAAACTTGGAACACAGTCAAAATACGAGTTACTTACCTCGATGAAAACTTGACCAAACGTAATCAAATTAATTAGCGTCCCTTCACTACATTATTTTAATTGCTATAGCGATTATTTTGTCCATTGAAAATTTGAATAATACTTTCCAAATATAATATGACGATGGAATTTCGATGAATAAACCTATATTTGATAAAATGACTGTAGTGCCTCGACTGGATGACTCAAAATATATTATTCTACGACCTAAAATACCACTGACAACCCAATAATGACAAAACTTACTGACGTTCTATTTAATACGTGGTTCTAAACTGTCGGTATGACGACCAATGTTTCAGAAAATGTAACTCTTTTAAATTTTCACCAATATTTCGGTTCATCAGGGTCAATGAGTTGAGTAGATAGACCGAACTTGCGAACTAAAATTCTTTCTTTTACGATGTACATCTGAGAAGCGGTGATTGATGAATGATTCATCGATAACGACCGCCATACTCCTTGGTGATTTGTTCTACTTAATAACTTTATGATAGAGGAAACCCTGCTCGAAATATCTCTGAATTTACACTGTTGTTTATTGTAGAAAGATGTTCCATTGATTTTCAAGATTCACGAAATGGAGAAATTGTACAGAAGAGTAGTTTCGTCCGGGATACCCCACATTTGTCGTTGGCTAGACTTATATAACTATCTAGTACCCACACTCCGTCAATCGTAGGCTCGAAGAGGGGTACAGGCTTTCGAAAAAGAGCTAGTATCCACCAGAGGGAATTTCACATTGACCGAGTGGACGATATGAACATTGCATACACGGCAATAGGAAAGCATTGAAAGTGTGGTACAGTGACATTTTCATAGCTGAATACCCTTGTCCACTTACTCAGTTCTTCTTCTTCTTCTCCTCTCCTTGTGCCTTTTCAGGCGTCGGTGTGGGATTCCAGTTCTTCTTTTACCCATACCTTCCATGCTTTCCTATCTCTTGCCAAAATCTTCATTTTATCAAGGGTTTTTCCTTTTTCTCTTCCTATTTCCTCTATCTGGTTCATCCATGTTTTCCTAGGTCTACCTCTTCGTGTCTTCCTTGATTTTCCCATTCCATCACTTTTTTCGCCAGCCTATCCGGATTCATTCTTACCATGTGTCCATACCAATTCATTTGTTTTTCTCGTATCTCTGTCATTATCGGTTTCTGATCTATCATCTTCCTGATCTCCTCATTTCTTAGTCTGTCCCACTTGGTCTTTCCAGCTATTCGTCTAACATGCTTCATTTCAATAGCGTTGATTTTTGCTTCCTGTTTTTTGATTATTACCCAATTCTCGCAAGCATATGTTATTGTTGGTACTGTTATAGCTACTTACTCAGTTCAAGAAGCTAATTTTCTTTGAAACTTTTTTCAACGATATAATTAAGATGAAAGATGAAAAAATGAAACAATCACCCTCGTATTGCCCTCCCCCCATGATGTGCTCATTCAACACGAAAGCTTGATTAAAAAGGAAGAACGAGGGACTCGCCATGTAAAAGAATAAAGAAATGAAATAGTCACAGGAAGTTGTGATTTAAAAAAGTTTCGTTGACTTACGAGAGAACACAGGTAATCCGAAATGCAGCAATAAACAAAACTGAAGAATACCAGGATTTCATTCAGCTCCGTCACTTTCAAAGTAATCCCCTTAGGAGTGCAACATAGATCTTAGAGTCTCACGAAAGGAATGTAGTCTGGAAGTTTTGTTTTGTCAGCTGAAATCTCCTCTTCTATATCTCCCCTTCAACTTGATTTTCACTGTTCGAAAGAGGAAGAGGTCGCAGAGACCCAAGTTAGGCGAGTACGCTAGATGGGGTACAACGACTAAGTTGTTTTTTGCAAAAAACTACTGTACAATAAAAACGGAGCGAGGCCTCATGTTATCATGGTAAAGAACCTAGCCTGCGCCAATTCTCCGAACGTTTCCTTCTCACATTCTCCCTTAGCGGCCTTATGATATCACGATAGAATTCTGTATTAATCGTCTGACCTAGCGGTGTTCTTTGTGGGTAATTCCATCAATATCGAAAATACAGATCAGTACGGACGTGTTGTTGCTTTAACGGCCTTTTTTTGTCCTAGGTGGAGATGAATTCTTCCATTGTGACGATAGTTTGCATTTGGAATCGTAGCAATAAAAGCAATTTTTGTCACCTTTGACGAGCTTACAAACAAAATCTGGTTAAGTTTGACACCATACCTTCAAAACAAACAACCTATATACCCAGAAAAAAAGGGATTCGTATTATGTTCAGAAAGCAAAGGACTTAACAGCACTACTTAAACCTTTAGTGGAAACCCTTAAGTATCCTGCATACATATATCCAACGAATATTTGTTTATTTATATAAAAAAAACATACAATCAATGCTGTGAAAAGGCACATGTACCCTATTAGAACGAATTAAATTTAATGATCTTCCGCTAAACGTATGCACGAAGCATGCGACGAAAGGTCATTTGAACGGGAACGATCGTTAAAAACTGTTATAGCTTTAATTTAGTAAATATGAACGCACTAACGTGAACCCATTAGAAATAAACTGCTCGAGGCCTGTATCGTTTCAGAGGAAATTCCGGCAGTTAACCAAAATAAAGAATTGCAGCGGTAGTCGACTTGTGTTGGCTGGCTGCCAGCCAAATAGGCACATATTTAATAGGTATAACTATAGGAACTGGTGTGCGACTATCTACACACATACACACGCGATTTAATTACTAATCGATTCGCTCCTATCTCGAGATCTAAGTTCAAAACGATTTTTTTCTTTTCAATGCCTTTCCACCTACATAGGGAAAAAGAATCGTTAAAGCAATAAAGTATATTTTGTCAACGGTATTTATTTCAAGCAAGCAGTTTATTTAGCAACTCAATATTTTGTGGGCAGAAAGTATTTGATTCAAACATTTATTAAACGGTAAGTACAACGAAATATTTTAATATATTCAAATAAGGGCGATGATTTTGAGTCAACTTCCGCCGAATTCTTTTTCTATTTATACACAGGGTGCGGCACCCAACTTACTAGCTAGCTGAATTTGAAGAAACAGTCGTAATCGAAGTGTGAATATTTGTAAATATGGGTTTTCCATAATATCTTCGATAAAAATATTTCCGTTGCCATCTTGCAGCTGTTTATATCGGAAACGAATATCAATTTGCTTACGTTAAACTCCTGTATATTTCCTCTTTTTTCGATGTTTTACCTATATAGTGCAATCTCAATAATTCGAAAATCTGATATAATCCGAACAAGTTTTAGTTAAAATTATCATTTCTTTAATCCGAACAAAATTTCGATAATCCGAATAGTACTGATAAAAATAGTTTATTAAATTTTTCTTCTGGGAAATAAAGCAAACACCTGCGTTACCCCATATATACTACCGGCTATAATTATTTGCCCACCCAAACAAATGTGCATAAATAAAGGAAGTGCTAATTGAAAAAGAAATTGTAGTTTTGCTTTTGATAAAATACTTTTAAAGCAAAGAAAGATAGTCTTTATTCAATTATAGAATTTATACAAAAAAATTAAATATTCGTTTCATCGAAATGTACACTCCGACTATCAATAATTGCGGCACACACTTGCGGCATTCTCTCTAGCAATTTCGCCAGAGTAGCGGGTTTTATTTTAAGCCAGACTTCTTGTAGTTGTTCCCATGACTCCTTGGAAGTTGGAAGATTTATTTTCACCTGCCTATCGAGTTCCTCCCACAAAAGCTCTATAGGATTACCATCTGGGTTTTGAGGAGGCCATCTCATTATCTTGATATTGCTTTCACCACCAAATTTAAATATTCGCGGCACAGTTTAGAGGTGTGTCTCAGATAATTATCATATTAAAATATAAAATAGCCACCGATTATTCTCACTCCAGATGGTATAGGCATTTGCTTCCAAAATTTCCCTGTAGCGCTCTTTTCTTCAAATTCCATCTATTTTAACCAAGTCTGCCATGGATGCGGCGCCAAAACAACCTCAAACTATTACCGATCCGCCCCCATGCTTAACCGTAGGTACTACACATGATTCTGGTGCTCGTTCTCCTTACGACCTTCGAACGAACGTTCGTCTCTTGGAACCGAAGAGTTCCAAGAGTTCGGTCTAGAAAACATTTTTCCACTCATCAACTGTCCAATGTTGATGCTCTCTAGCCCACTGCAGCCGTTTTATTTAATTTGCTTGTATAAGAATGGTTTACGCAACGCTATTCGGCCAAATAAACCACCTTCTCTTAACTTCCTTTTCACGGTGATTAAACTAACTTTCACGTTTTCATCCAATATTTATTTCAGCCGTTATTTCAGGTGCAGCTTTTCATCAATTTCGTTTACTCGTCATAATTATTCGACGATCTTCCGCTGGTGTTGTCACTTTCCGTCGTCCTGTTCGTTTTCTGTTTAATAATGTGCCAGCCTCTTGATATTTTTTTAACGTTATAGTCAACAGTTCGGCAACAGTCATTGTGCGGATTTCTAAAGGCAACTCTCTTGTTTTCGGGATTTTAATACCAATTTTAGATAACTTTATTATCGATATTCACTCTTTAAAAGAACAAAAACTACTAAATCTACATTCATTATTCTAGTTAGGATAAATAGGGAATTGTCATCTTTACCTGAACTACATTAAATATTTATTAGTGAAGGATAATTCTATTACATTTCGAATCTATTTATTGCCCCACTATTTATCGGATTAATGAGATTCAATCGATAACTAAGTATGAGAGAGTTTTTTGCGGAGTTATTTAATGTGATATCTATCTTTTACTTATAGGTAGATAGTTATACCCCTAAATCCATGCAAAAATGTAGGCAGACAAATAATTATGGCCGGTAGTGTATATAAACAGTTGTCTGACCAATAGAAAAACAAAGTAAGCAAGGTTTACTTTCGTATCTTGTGCCAATGCCTTCAATACTCATAAGCTAAAATTGATAGTTGGGAAGGCAAATAAATATAAGGCGTTTAAGAGAAGTCTAAATGTTTCCGTCGCGTGTGGGTCAAAATAAGAGATGGTGTTTTGGTGACAAGGATTGGGTATCGTTGGCCATTTTCTTGATTGTATTTGTAGCGGGAAATTTCAATTTGCTGTGCTTAAATTTAGCGTTCTCAATGTCACCAGCTAATTCAGCTAAATTGAGTTTAGTAACGCCTGATGGCTTGTGAATGAAAAGTTTGCAGTATATTAGCAGAGAATAATAAGAGGTTGATAGAAATCCAACCAAAAAGATGGCGAATGTCAGACATGCGCAGAAAATCTACGTTTTGGCGAGAAGTCGAAGTGACGAGAAACACAAAAATGTATTAGTGAAGGAACTGTTCAACGATACGCTTGGCAACAGATACGTAAAAATAACCCATTCTCACATCATAGGATGCAGGTAAAAATTGAGCAATATGAAACTATTCTAGGAAAGTGTGAATATGTCCTTGTTTTGCATTTGTTAACAATCCCAACTTCGATTAGTATGTATCATCCTGTTTACGTATATCTGTATTAGCCGTATTATTTTTACTGACGAAGTACAGATACATATATTAAGCATTCAAGTGATCTTTTTGGGTACACAGCAATTTTAACTAATTCCTGTGCAGATTTGCACATCACTCACACAGCGAATAATCTTCTCTATTCAGGAAGAAGGTAGTAACTCCGAGCATTTGTTACGTGTGGACAGCTGTTCTCAAAGGGCTCCACTTTCGTAGGTAAGTAAAATTTATGAAAATGTACATATTTAAAATTTTCCTTATGAAGTTGCAACTAATGTACAATTAATCTACCTCGTTGGGTTGATTAATATTTATGGAATCAACAATTTCCGTTTCTCTGTGTACGTTAATCTAATTTCAATTTAGATTCGCAATGGATTTATGCGTCTATCGAAAGAGTTATACACACAATTTTCCTCTTCACTGAAAACTATATCCACCAAAACAATTTCTCCAACTCTGTCTTAGATACAAAAGCTTCAACGAACGATGGAACACTAGACGTTAACGCAGAGTGCTATTATATACAGAGGAAGAAAAAGAAGAAGGATAAAAGATAGAAAAAAGGAAAAGACAGAGAATGTACGAAGCACATGGATAGAGACGGAAGATGTGAAGAGCGAAGATAGAGGGCTAAACTGTAATAAAAGAAGCCATACATTTTGGAATGCCTCGTTCTCCGCCAGTGCCTGCCTATATATTCCTCCATCCGCCTGCCTCCTGCAGCGAGATCGCATCTGGTGAAATCCCAGATTTGATTATATTAGAAAAAGACGCCGACGACAATTTCCTTTGCTTCGGCAAAGAAGCTGTCGCTTTGAGAAGTAAGTTTATGTGGGAATAAAAGGAATTCCCGATGCTGAATCATCTGTTGTTTGTTTTGACGATTAAACTATTCTTCAAACAATAGATTTATTAATACTTTTGATACTTTGATATACGTATGTAAGCGTTTCTTACAGTTTATTGTATTTTGGTTTTCATTGTTATTATTGGTTATCGTATTGAAAGCCTGAGAAAATTTGTAGAGTAACTAGGAAATAGATTATTATATATTATTGATCATAAAAACGACACCCAACCCTAACGTGCTTGTGCTATTATGAGCTCTTCCTTTCCAGCTAAAGAGGAGAAACCTTTTTTTGCTTTAATTTAAATTTTATGAGCCCAATAGAATGGGCTCCTTTGTTATCAATCTAATAACTAGCAAAGTACAGCTTAATACTAAATTTAATTTAACGGTTCAGTGCTCCAGTGGTAAGAGGGCCCGCTCCTGACTGTGGCAGAATTAGGCGCTGTGCGTTCGAGTTCTGCCAGGGTCAAGTAGCAAATTTTTCTGGCGTGTCAGGTACAATCTGAAATCATCGTTCACATATTAGGGAGTAATTGACTGTACTTCAACCTTTGCAGCGAGGAGGTGATAGTAACAAAACTATGAAATACTTTGCACACACCATTTACACACTAAAAGCCTCATCAGATGTAAGAAAAAATACCCCAGAGGAAACTTTATACAATTAGAAAAGAAACGGAAAACCAAACTATTCTCAATAATGATTATGAAAGCTTATCCAATAGCAGTAATATACCTTGGTAATGTAATCTCGAAGTATGGAGGAACGATGGCGGATATTTGTCAGTCTATAAGCAGTGCAGGAAATGCATTTGTAAGTAACGATCAAAGAAATTGGAAAATTATAGCGATAAAGAGAACACCTGAGATGTTTGTTAATAGGTAAGTAGATTGGATAGGATAGATCAAGAAAACAAATGTTGGAGTCAAAGGGGAAGAATATACGTATCTAAGAGATATGCTAATAGGAAACCCTAAAATGTTCCCAGCTACACCGTCATAGACTGGAACCAAAAACGAAGACAATTGAGGAGTAGAATATGTAAGCATATCCTGGTAAAGAATTGTCCTTGACAAAATGGAAAAGTTTACACAGAAAAAATATTGTAGCAATCATTGACACAATTATGGAACTCGACTGCTGAGTTTTGTTAATTATTACATGTCGTCACAGATAATACTTCTTAATTTTTTCAATATTTTTGTTTCTATCTAAGTGGCCTCATCTAAATGCACTAACGGCACATAGGGCGGTAAAAACTAACCGTCTAAGACGTATGTAGGTATTTATAAAGAATACTGTGGTTACATTCATTCTCTCCAGTCTTCACTGGATGTTATTGCGGTATAACAATCAACATTTTAACAGACACGCGGTTCAATCAGTTTAGTTTGCTTGATGATAGAGAATGTATTCGTGTTATCTAACCTTAATTGATTTTTGTTGCAGATAACGAAATAAATGAAGCATCAATAATGACATCAAGGACTGTGGGGTAGTATGGCAAACAACACGAAGTATGGGCACACTCTTCACCACACTAAATATTAATTAATCAAGAACAGCTGTTTCGAGGGCTCCTGGGCAACCTCATTATCAACCGAATGACCGAATAAATCTAGATTTATTCGTGTGGTGAGGAGTGTGCCGATACTTCGTGTTATTTGCTGATTGAAACATGTTTGGATGAGATTAAGGAATTTATCCCCGTACTGAGTAATGCAAAAATATTCGAGGCCAAATTCAAAGAATACCTCTCCATTATTCAAGTACTTTATTAACTCTATATATAAATACATAGTTTAAGTTATTTATTTAAAAAATGTGTTTGTATGTATATGTTATATTACAATTATTAACTATTGTTCATATGTAAACAAAACTTTGCATTAGAAGATAAATATTTTATTTTTGATACAACTAGGACACCTTACTATAAAACTGTAGTATCTTGTCAAACAATATTGTCGCATTTTGTGATAAAAGGGAGTGGTAATTATAGACAATTTCTGATATTTTAGAACAATATTTTTGCATTTTTTCACGCAGAAACGTAGTAAATGGTAAGAAAATTCATATTAAATGTTGATAAGGCGATTTTTCGTGCAACTTATATAACTAAAACTTGTACATTATTGTAGCAACATTTGCAACAGGTCATTGACTAAACTTTTATAATGTATGTAATAGAAATACAACCCGTTAACTACAATCGAGTAGTAGGGATTTGCGTAAGTTCTAGCCAGTTGTATATTTGCAAACAAATTGTAGTAAATTGTTCTACAATTGTTTAATTCTTTGTAATTTTTTTCCCGTATATTCTGTAATTGAAAATCAACTTTACCCTGTTTTTCTGATGAGTGATGGGTGTTATTACCTTAATTTGGTGAGAAATTCACCTGTTTGAATGTCCTTGTTTTGTTCCCATCAAGTAATTTTTCGTACGGCAAATTTTTCATTTTGAGATTAGAACAGAATACGATGTAACAAGAATATCATTAGCTACTGCACATATGTAGTTCGTTTTAGAAGTAGATGAAAATGAAAGTATGAAAATCTTCACAGATTCTACAGTAGATTATAAGCCACCTTCTGATAATTCAATTTCAATTTTTCCTCTTATCTTATAATTTCAAATTCTATAAATTACAAGTTGCAATTATAAATATTGCAACCGCAATAAATTTATTTGAACGTAAAACCCAGACTTTATTTTTGTCGCGACAAATAATCTGATAATCCTTCTCGATATTAAAACGAAGATAAAAATACTTTAGTAATTAAGATAACGAATATTGCATAACGATATAATGAGTAAAATAAATTATTGATAAGATTCAATAGTAGTAAACCAATAGAATAAAGGTTAATGACATAAAATGTGTTTACGACAAGCTAATTATAGCATTTGTGTAATCGTATCGGGTCTCAAGTGATAATGGAACCGATAATACTATTGCTTGCATAGCATGTAAGACGATATGGAAGGCCTATACAATGCGAAACAATTCCATATCAATTATAAATTTGCTTGTTCTTCAAATGACCTAGGAAACAATGTGATGTTAAGGAGAAAACTGTTCTAAATTGTACATCATATCAGCCACGTGTTACATGGCAGGTGTTTTCACACTAAGTTAGATAGAAAATAAGTGACTCCAGGTGCTTTTAATGTCATCGAAAGGTTTGGGTGATTGACCTTGTTATAACCATCTGGTATTCCATTAAAAACATGTTAAAATGTCTATAATATATGCTGCTATGCTCATTTTCCAAAAGGCATATATTCAAAACAAAATTTTGGAATTTAGTGGCTTACTAAGTCTAATAAATTGTTTTTTATAGCCAATATCGTCAGCACTATTATTATTTATAAGCAACTTAAAACAGCAGCATATTAAATTCGAATTACTTGAAATTTAGGAAATCCGGAACAATAACACAACCTCCACAACCTTGAAATTATTTTATCGCAGTAATAATCTATACTTTATGTGTCTATTCACTGAACTGTAACCTGTTATTTCGAGAAATTTACATTGCTGCTGTATAAACAACATATTAATTTAAATTTTGAAATCCGAAACTTTTCCAGTCGCCTCATTTTATTTAAATAATAGCATCAGCAAAATTGAAACATTGCAGTCACTCCGTTATACATATTTTATGACGCCTTTTATTATTATAGGAGATATAATTTAATTAGGTACTACCTCTTCAATACTAGGAAAAAGGAGTTGTGGATAAAGCAAAACTGTATAATACTGTATAATTTCAGGAGATTTAACGCGTCTTATGTGGTAGGGTAGACCAACCTAATTCTGTGCTTACCTTTTTCCGATTCTGGCGAACTATTGCTGGAGATGATTAACTCGGTATTGTGGTGTAACTTTCCTAAGCGTGGTCTCCTAGTGTTTAAAGTCGAACTCGCAGTCACCCCGGATAAACCGCGAACAATACGACCCTGTAAAAGGTTTTTGTTATAAGTAATAGTCGAGTATACCTGTGAACTTTATTTCTCAATAAATTACTTCTTCTAAGAAATACCTATATGAGGTCTCAATCACAAAACAATGCGATGTTAACAGGCTTAATAATACCCAGATTTAAATAATAAAATGTGATACGTGCGACCTTGAAGTCCAAATAATTTCCATCTACAAATAAAAATACCTGGCTCTCTTACATAAAATTACTCTCCCATTTAAATGAGTAATTGTGCTTTCTTCTTTCTTGTGCAAATAATCGTCGTATGCTTTTATAATACTTATTTTTTAAATAAGGAGAGAAATACTGTAAATATCATTTAAATATATTTTTTTCCATATTCTACATATTTTTATCTACTTTTCTATATAATTTCCATTTTTGTTCAAACATTTGTCATACCGCCCAAGTTTTTTAATTCTGACGTCAAAAAAATCTGCCGCCTGTGAAGAAGCCCAATCTATATCTGCAGTTTTCACATCTTCGTCGTCGTTGAACCGTTGACAACCAAGGAACTCCTTTAAGTATCGAAACAAGTGAAAATCATTGGGTACAAGGTCTGAACTGTAAGGTGGATGATTCAGTTCTTCCCATTTAAAAGACCTGATTAGACCTTGTGTTTGCGCAGAAACATGTGACCTTGGATCATCCACCTTATAGCCCAGATCTTGCACCCAGTGATTTCCACTTATTTCGGTACTTAAAGAAGTTCCTTGGTGGTCAACGGTTCAACGACGACGAAGATGTGAAAACTGCGGTCATGGATTGGGCTTCTTCACAGGCGGCAAATTTCTTTGACGTCGAAATTAAGAAACATTTGTCATATGTCAAATTATGTAGAAAAGTAGATAAAAGTATATCGAATATGGAAAAAACGTATATTTTAATGATATTTGCAGCATTTTTCTTCTTATTAAAAAACAGACCTTATTTAAAAAATACCCCTTGTATGTTAGCAATCCACAAGCTAATGATAATTGATGTATCTAAGAAATGTTAAAGGTTAACTTTGTAATATTTTATGCGACAACTTGATAAATATGTGCTAGCAAGATATATGAGAGAATTCGATCGACCGCCTTTTCAAAGAATATAATGTTTTTTGGAAGTACGTATGCAAAATTTTGTTATAATTTGCAGTTAATCTTATTAAGTAGTCTTTATATTGTAATAAGAATTTTGTAAATTTACACCAGAGATCATGTACAACTGTGGGATCTACGATCTCCGATATAACATTACTTGTTTATATAATCATTAGGGAAGGGGCTGACGGCTATGCCTATGACATTGGGAAGACACTAGAACATAGACGTACTCGTATAGCACCCATGCACCGCTGATCTGTTAAGTAGTCTCACAAATTTTTATTGCAGGATCGTCCGCGATCTACCTATGTAACTATTTACCTATTTATTCTTTTTTCTCTTTAATTTACTCCTAAAAATTATTTTGTTAAATTTACTGCTGCTTAGTTTCAATTTCTTACTACAAAATTTATTTCTGTGGGTTTAAGCAATGTCACAATTACTTTTTTTATTCTACCGGGTGTCCGCTTGCAAGGTATACTACTTTGTTTTGCCGCCATTTTGGTAAATATTAGTTTTGACAGTTCATATTTGGCAGTCGTGAAGTAAAGACATGGCAAATTTATTATGGGAAAATATTCGATAAACCAACGTGTTTTTATGCAAATCAATCATCGATTACTATGGCAATGAGAAAGGTACGTGTAATTTTTTGGAGAAATAACGTGCCAACAAAACGCACTATATATTGTGTAGTGAATGATTTCGAAGAAAGAGGGTCTGTAGCTGATAAGCCCAAGCGTAGACTGCAGCGTACTGCAAGATCGGCTGAGAACATTGCTGCTATTCAAGAAAGTGTTCAAAACAATCCATCAACCTCAATTCGACACCGTGCTCAGGAACTTGGTTTACGAAGAACAACTTTAGCCACAATTATGCACAAGAATTTGCATTTGTTTCCATTTAAGATTCAATTAACACAAGAGCTTCATCCACAAGACCATTTACGCCGCCGTACATATGCCAATAGGATGTTACAGCTCGCCCATGACAACCCTGATTTTCATGAAAAACTCATAATGAGTGACGAGACGCATTTTCATTGGAATGGATATGTGAATAAACAGAATAGTCGGTTCTGGGCAATAGAAAACCCACACATTATTCATGAGTCACCTTTGCATCGATTAAAAGTGACAGTCTGGTGTGTAATTTGGTCAGGAGGAATCATTGGACCTTACTTCTTTGAGAATGAAAACGGCTTAACGGTAATTGTCACTGGAGAACGATATCGTGACATGATTTAAAACTTTTTGACGCCAGAGCTGCATGCTTTAGGCTTGATTAATATGTGGTTCCAACAAAACGGTGCAGTTGAGTAATTCAAACAAAATATTCGTGGTGAAATTAATGAAATATCGGTTGAAATGTGTGAAAATGTAATGAAAAATGTGCTCAAAAAGCGCTCGCATTTGTGAGGCTAACAGAGGCGGACATTTATCTGGTATTGTATTCCATACATAATTGCCAACATTAAATAAACCATTTATCGACATTAGATCCATTCTCTTTCATTTAATCAAAATTTATAATCAAACAAAGTAGTATGCCTTCCAGGCGGACACCCGCCAGGTTTAGTGTTAGTTGGATCTGTTCAGACGAAACAATGAATATATTAGGTAGAAGTGAAAGAAATATTTTCTGGGCGTTTTTTTCTCCGCTTAAGGGAAGTACATATGTATATACTTGTAATTAAATAATTGTATTTCTTTAAGACATTTGTTAACTTGATTAAAGAAAATTTTGCAGAAAATTTGAAGAAAGCCATTCTTAGTGTAAGTAAATAGCCGTTAGAACACAAAATAATATTTTCTTAAGGACAGTAAATAGTTTTTTTAATTCCAGAAAGGTGTGGGTATTGTTCATAAATCAGCAGTTTCATTTTTTCCCCTAAAATAACGCATTTATTTACTTAGAATTCTTGAAACACATTATTAATTGCACTAACCTTGCTTAAAACAGTACGACATATCCGTACATAATGCACTAAATTATTTTCACTGCTTGTGATTTTAAAAAGGCTAAGGTAGAGGTTATCTTCAGAATAACGTTCAAACCAAACAGAACTTAATGTAGAAGCACACATGAAAAAAGTGCATAGAAACAATAACCAAGATAATGCTGATAAATATAGCTCATCGTATGAACCAACCTATTCGATGAAAATCTCTGTCCTCCAAGCGACACTTGGAGTCTAGGAAATAGAGAAAAGTCGCCGAGGGCCAGATCTGATGAATAGGGCGGGTGGTCTATCAATTCAAACCCCAATTCGCGAATTTTTGTCATGGCGACCACTGAGGTGTGAGAAGTTGCGTTGTCTTGGTAGAACAAAGCTTTTTCTTTCTTTATGTGTAGCCGTTTTTTCGCAATTTCGGCCTTCAACTTGTAAAGTAATGATGCGTAGTATGCCTCCGTCATTGTTGTTTCCTTTTTCAAGATAGTTGATTAACTTGATTCCATAACTATCCCTAAAAACAGTCGCCACTACTTTCCCGGCTGATGGAACAGTCTTCGGAGCTTTGGAGCTAATTCGTCTTTCGCAGTCTTCTGTTTCAACTGTGCCTTGGCTTCAAGAGAGTACTGGTGTATCCAGGTTTTACGTATAGTTATTAATTGACGCCAAAACTCCGACTTATTTCGTTTAAACTGCTTCAACAGTTTAGTGAATACGTTTTTGGTACTGAGGGAACAAGCGAGACACCTAACACGCGGCTAGCTTTTTCATACCAAAATCTTCAGTCAATATATGACAAACACGTTCTGTCGAGATGACGACTGCGTCTTCTATCCCCCTAACCTTCATCAGACGGTCGTCTAGCACCATTTGGTGAACTTTTCGTATGTTCTCGGTAGTGGTTGCGGTTTTTAGCCGTCCTGAACGCTAATCGTCCATCAATTAAGCTGGTACGACCACGTTTAAATTCATCTGCCTAAAGTTCCACAGTGGAAAACAATGGTGAACAGTCCTCGTAAATAGCATCCATTCCGATTTTAATTTGCGTAGGCGTATTGCCTTTCAAATGGAAGAATTTAACATTCGATTGGTGATAAACGTATTTTTGGTCTTGAGTGAGCAAGCGCAGCACCCAACACGCGATTTGCTTTTTCATTCCTAAATCTTCAGTCAGTATATATCAAACACGTTCTTTTGAGATATGCTCACAGCCTCTGCTACCACTTTTTTTTTATTTTAGAATAGAGTTGTTATTTGAAATATTTAAATTCCAACAAGTGTGTACGCTTAATATATGCCACGTTGCTTCTGGTGTTCCGCAGGGCTCTAATCTCGATCCTTTATTATTCCTAATATTTGTTAATGACTTGAAGCATACTGACTGCAACGATTTAATGTTAGCCGACGATGTTCGATTGTATCGGTCTGTGGTTTCTCTGCAGGATTGCGTGAAACTGCAGGCGAATTTGATATCTATTTCCAATTGGTGCTCATCAAATAGATTGAACTTAAATATATCTAAGTGTAGAGTTGTATCGTTTACAAGGAGAAAACGGCCAATAATTTTCAATTATGCTTTGGATTCGGATGCAATTACTCGAACTAATGGTATACGTGACTTAGGTGTATACTTCGACAGTAGTTTAACTTTTAATAACCATGTTCAAAATATTATTTCATCTGCTAACAGAACGTTAGGGTTTGTACTATGTAACACTCGGTCATTTCATGATATATCACCAATAAAATCACTTTTTTTTGCTTTAGTGCGCTCAAAACTCGACTATACATCCCTTGTTTGGAATCCGTACTACGTTACATATAAAAATATGATTGAAAAAGTTCAAAGACGATTTTTGAAATATCTTTAGTATAAAAAAATACACTTATCCATGTAGAAGATTTCCCTATAAGACCCTGCTTGCCGAGTTTTCTGTGACAACACTTGAAGTACGTCGAAAGAGAAACGGCCTAACGTTTCTTTTTAAATTATTAAATAATCAAACAAACGCCGGTGATCTAATTGCAAAACTTAGTTTTCACGTGCCCCGTCAATCTTCTCGCTCATTTACTATTTTTTATTCGGATCCAGGCAAGTCTAATTTACGCTCACATGTGCTTTTGCCATAAGTGCGATATTTCTAATTGTTCCCTTGCACAACTTCTCGATTCGCATTCCGGATAAGGCAGAGTACCTCAGTTCTATAGACATAGATTTGTTTTTCTCTTAGTTGTTTACCTGTTAACTGGTTTTTCTTTTGTTTATAACTGTGAAGCAATAAAGGCTATTATTATTATGTATTATTAAGACATTGTTAGGCACCGAAAATATTTAGTTTCCATTCGAGTATCAAGTTCGTATTTGCTCTACAGTATTTATTGATTAATTGACACATTTCTGAAAGAAAAACAGAAATAAAAATAAAAATGAAAATGTTAATTATTACAAAAAGTACATATTTTGACTATCAAAAACTATGCTTTGATTGAATATACTTTTCTAGCAAGAATAATCATTATTTCTGAATTTCACTATCTCTTAATTTACGACTCAGGGTATGTTAAACTATAGGCTAACTATTAATTAAGCTGACCGGTGAAGAGTTAAAGAAAAATATTAACCAATGCTAACTAAATATATGTTAGCAATTTTGCAGATAAAAATTGAAGCACGTATAGTTCGTTTCAAGGACATTATAGTCCCCGAGCTACTTACTTAAAGTTGCTCACATGAGAGGAATGCACGTTCAGAAGCATTCTCCTACTTCTAACGTTACTCCGTTCCATATATGGTAAAGACGACAATTATTACCGAATCAGGTAATCAGGCAGCAAAAACGGTAACAAAAAAGAAAGTTTAAATACGAGTCGTGTCTGGCATCAAAGGAGCAAAAAAAAAAGAGAGAACGAAGATGGAAGCGAGCGATCGAACGGAGGCGAACGCGGGCATTCAGCTCTAACCAGTTGTTTATGGTCGAGCAAGAACGCAGCAAAAAATGCGAGTAATCTCCATATTAAGCACTGCCTGATGGATCGTAACGAATGCGACTGTGTCTGTAATATATTCCGTCCTCGTTTATGGAAATAACAACTTATGCTTCATTAATCTTTTGCACTGCGCAAACCAGTTACTGTATGTTTTATACTTGTCCGCGTAAACCTTCAAAAGCGTATTATTCTATAGTATGCGCTTTTTTTCAGCTGCTTTGATTAACCGGAGTACACTCGAGAAATCCTCGTATTTAATTGTACAGAGAATACCGTCGAAATACGTAAATGCCGTTCGAAAGGACAAGCTTGAACAGCTGCGCACTTAGGCTGAAAATAACTAAAAGTGACGCCGAAAGTAATGGACTAGTAGTTTTGAGCGGTTAAATATTAAGCGATTGCAGTCTTGTGGCCGAGTTTCTTCAGCAAACGGCCTTAATTATCTTTTAAATCGCTTAAAAGTATGGCCTTTTTTGGTCTTCATCACCAATATTATATCTCTTTCTTCTTTCCTAGATTTTCTTATATTACCGTACATAGGAATTATAAAATTCTACGCCGATATGCTACTTTGGTTCGCTTAAAACTTTTTGTTTTCAGAAGAGTACAAATAAAACTATTTCTGGTCTCCTGTAATACTATCGATTAGAAAAAAAAAACCCTGAAAAGTTTTTCAATTAAAAATATGGATTTGTTGAACTTTTCTTGGCATTTTTTTATTATGTTGATAAGATGATCAAGCTAATTTGTATCCTCTGGTGCAATGTTGTTCCCACTAGGATGTATTGTGCTATTAGCAAATCGATTTTTTTAATACTTTAGCAGAGATCCCTACCGGAATCCCTTCTATTCCTCTTTTACCATACCCAATTTTGTTCGTAGAAAATAAAGCAGCAATTACGCCGAATAACTAGGATTATTTATGTTTCTAAATTTATGATAAATATTAAGGCATTAGCATAATTTTGTTTTATTGTGGAAATCCTTTCATAGCTCTCCTCGCAGTTCTTTCATGTGACTCCTAGAAGTCGCAACCCACACTTTGGGAAGCGATACTTTAGCACATCTAAAGCTACGCTTATTTTGATCATTACAGTTTATTTTTGCTGTATTTTATTTACAGTACTTTATCTGAACTTTGGAAATTAAGAATCATATAAAAATCTCACGTCTTCGTGAAGCACAACGGCGGACTACCAACCCCGAGAATTATCGCCTTCAGAGCCTCCCTGTTTTGTGACGTGTGTAACCTTATCATAACTTCAGGAGCTTTTAGTGTGTAAAGTGTACGTGTAAATCACTTTGTTACTATCACCTCCTCACTGTAACGTGCGAATGGTGACTTGGGATTGTACCGAACCCACCAAAAATCTGACCCTGATAGAACTCGAACGCACAGTGTCTGATTTTGCCCAGTCGGGCAGCTTTTTTGGTTTCCTGTAAATTTCCTTTTAATGAGATTACTCTATTTTCTCACTAAGACAACGATATACTGTATTTATATTCATTTAAAATGTGACTGTGTACGTATTCAACATAAAAATTTATTGAAATTCATCTAATATATACAAAATCACCCACGCACATATTAAAAACTACGACAAATTCTATTAAATTAAATATTCGAAACTTCGCTGGAGTTTCCGCAAGCGCTTATATTACAGAGAAAGAAAGCATATTTGAAGCATGCTTGTATTTGTAGGAGTACGTGAAACTTCGGGGGAAAACTGGTTTCACGAAATACAATGATTCCCATCCGTCACTATTTCCGCTGTGCGTCATGCAACGCTTATACACCGCACGATTTGTGGTTCACATCTTTGTCGCTTCTATAGGAAGCAGTATCACGGAGCAATGTATACTAGTGGTGATATAGCAGACACACGAAATAATGAGAACGTCTAACCAAATGCGATAGGTTTTAGTGGTGTCCTTAATATTACATGCATATAAATGTTGAGATGCTAAAGACATATTTAGATAGCAAAATGGCTCGCACTCATACTAGGTGCGTTTACAACTATACATACAGATATACGTTGCGAATTTAATACACACATACAAACGTTGCGACTTATATATACTGAATATGTTATATATGCAATATTTGCGTGAATTTTTTATGTATATAAGAGCATAATATAATAATTGGTCCTTCCTCTCCATAAGATAGATACACCGAAGCAGACGACTAGCGTCACTTCTTCTTCATACTAGGAGAACGCAACAGGAAGAGGAAATATTTCCTTATAGCCCATAACATTTTCCTACGGAGAGTGTTCAAAGGAATCTTTCAAGACAACAAAGGAAAATAGTGCAAAAACTTTCGCTTAGTTGACCCGATCACCTGGCTTTTCACCTATTGAAAATGTGTGGAGTTTCATTAGACGGAGGAATAGCTACATCTACGATCCCAATGAATTTGGCCAAATTACAGGAAAGCATCAATAGTGATTGGATTGCAGGCCTAAGAAGACTGGAGTTAGTTATAGAAGCCAGAAGTGAAACAACAAATTATCGAGTAGCTCAAAATCTTTCGTATTACTAAATACCATAAATGTATAAAATTTCATTCATTTATTTACATTTTTTCTTGGGCCTGCAATTTCAGTGAAAACTAATGTAAAAGAAATCAACAGAAGAAGCTTATTGTGAATCAATACATGACATCTTGAAATATTTGCCAGATATTATTATTATATGATTATGATAGTCGGACCATGGCACAGATGCCTTTAGTCACTATGGCCTTAATAGATCTATTGTAATAAAATGCCCTTGTGTGTGTTAGAATAGTTGGATATTAATAAAGCTTAGTACTACTCTATGGTCTTCTGCCTTCGATTCATCAGATATGAGAAATGGCCTACTGAAATGTTGGTGTCGTGTGCGACTGATGGCAACACATTTGTGTTCTGCCGTCCCCAGATCTTCTTGGCACAGACGACAAATTTGATCTTCCGCTTTTCCTAGTTCAAATAAGTGATATTTTAGGGCTACATGACCTGTCAAAAATCATGCCAGTAATCTAAGGTCCCCCTCTGCTGAACGACAGCACTGTTCTTGCTGTCTTTGGCGAGCCTGATATGAGTGCTTTCGTCTGTTTTTGTCCTGGAACACTTCCCCAATGCGAGGCCTTTTGATTATTCCCCCGTCTTAATTGTTTGTTTTATGTGGCTCTTTTGGAGACCACAAACGGGGTTAGGACCATTGAAATGCATATTCGCGATTCCTTTGGCCAGGTTATCTGACTTTTTATTTCCTTCGATCCCTTGGTAGTTTAGGGCCCTTTGTCAAAGATACAATTCGGTCTATAATATACTTAAATCAATATAAACTAACCTTCTACAACTTAAAGAAGATATACATCAGGGGTATCCGTAAGGGTAGTGGAAGACCTGTGGAATTTGGTAATGAGACTTTAAAAGCATTAGTCGAGACTTGTCCAAAATTAAGTATTCAGGAATTAACGGATACACTAGCCTAGTCGATAATGCAAAGACATCTCCATGAAATTGGTAAGGTCTCCAGACAAGGTAAATGGGTTCCACACCAACTGTGCGAACAAGGATCAACGTCATACAATCTGCAGCTCACTGTTAACTAGACTAGGAAATGAATGTAAGTGGAGATGAAAAGTGGATTCTTTATTCCAATCCCCATCGCTCCAGACTGTGGCTCTCTGTAAATCAACCACCAGTTCCAACTCCTAATCCCATGTTAACGCTAAACAAGGTCCTACTGCGCGTTTGGTGGGATTCCAATGGCGTAATTTTTTATGAACTTTTACAACCAGGTGAAACGATTACTGCTGACATTTATTGTCAAGAACTGCAAAAATTAAATGTTGAATTGTTAAAAAAGAGGCTTCTTCTGGTTAACAGAAAGAATGTATTGCTTCAACGTGATAACGCAGGACCGCACCCAGCAAGAAAAAATCACGCAGTTGGATTGGGAAGTCTTACCTCGCCCCCCGTATTCATCAGATATCGCCCCATCCGATTATCATTTATTCAGATCTCTAGATCATACACTAAGAAATACAAATTTTCGATCAATTGATGATGTTCGATGCCACCTTGAACGCTATTTTTCATCCCAGCCAGCGTAGTTCTACAAAAGCGGAATTGAAAATTTGCAGAAAAGATGGCAGTGTCTTAGATAATGATGGCGATTATATCTAAGATTGATAAATAAAAGATTTTTTTGAAAATTTAAAATTAGTATCTTATTGTAAAATAGTTGATTATTTATGGGTACCCCTGATATATTCCGCGCATCGCCATTACATATAGATGTAATGAAAATTAGTAATATAACAGCTTGATACACATAAATATCACATAACTACAGTCTTCAAATTAAACAATAATATTACCTCAACACTTCAATATAACAAGTTACATTGCGAACGTCTGTAACTCTCTTTCAAGAGCACTCTATTTATATAAGGGACTACATTGCACATTATATACAATTGCGTAAGGTAAACCTCATTTCCGGCAATCAACATTCCATCACTCGACGACGACTTGAAGATTATCAACAAAATGCCGGCGATCCTACACAATCCCATGTAATTACGCGCCGTGTTGAGCCTTATATAGGAAAATAAAAAAAATGAAAGAAACGCCTCAATTGACGTTTTCATAACGAGCTCATACTACACACGCCGAAGAACGTCATACGCATTCAATTATTATTAAGGGAACCTGCAATAATCAGTCATCAGATTTTCATTATTAATAATAACGGTTTCATTCCGAGGTAATAAGGCATGATTCACACGATCCTAGCGGTCCGTAACTATTACACGAGCGAGCAGTATTTTCACATCGCATCACGGTTGAACTAAATTACTTTTATTTTAAGACGGCGAGGCAAAATGAAAACGCCGCGTCGTGGCGTGTTCCAAATAAACATTCGAAAGTAAATAATTATGGGAGGAAGAAAGAGAAAAAAGAGCGCCTTACAACACTTTCCAAATAATTAAGATAAACTAAAACAGTTGAGTCATTCGTAGATTTGGCGTAGAGCCAAGAGCACCATGGCTCTGGGATATTTTTTTTACGTTCTAATGACTCTGTCTCGTCTTAAATTGCAATTATTAACGAGATACGTTTTGACATGTAAAACTGCGCAGGAGTCTACGAAATTTCGTATTGAACGATGATAGAAATGCTTATACCTTTTTGATGTTGAAAGTGAGCGAGGAAAGAAATGATGTAAGTGTTACATCTACTAACTTACTTCACTAATCCTTAATTTTATTATGGAAAGAGTAGTTCTACTTTTCTTCTTTTTATGGTATGTATTATAGACGATTCCAGAAGGATTCTTCAAAGGAAATGAACATAGGTGAATACTTACAATTCTATAAATGAGTATTGGACTATTAATCTAAAGATACAGATAAGTTCATGAAATAACCAATAATTTATTCGATTTATATAACTTTTTTTTATTCGCCAGAAATTAACGTGAAATTATCGTCCAGAGGTAAAAACCACTTACGTGTGGTGACGGCCCAACTGAGTGTATAAGCTTTTTAAAGCTTGTCATAACCCCAGAAATGTTTAGTATACAAATTGTGTAAACTGTTCCATGACTTTGTTACTAGCACCCCTTCACCGTAAGGGCAGTTAAATGTTCCCCAACACGTGAATGGTGACTTGGGATTGTACCGGAATTTTGATTCTAGTAGGACTCGAACGCATGGCGCTTAACTCTGTCCAGTCTGGCCCTCTTACCACTGAACCACCGAAGGGTTGAATGATTGATTAGCCTTATTAAATTGTAACAAAACTAAAAACAGACATACAGTAGAAGCAACTTAAACATTCGTCTTAGAACCAACTGATATCAAAGTTACCGAGTAGAAAAATAGCACTAAAGTAAAAATATTAATGTAGTTCTAAAAATACAAGCTATTGATTAATTTACGAGGGTAGCCCCAAAAATAGGGTCTCTAATTTTTTTTTAGAGTACAAAAATCCGTTTATTTTCTATAATATATACATAATTTTAAAGTTTGAACATTTATCTATTTTACTACATAATCGCCATTACGGTCGATGCATTTTTGTAGACGCTGTGATAGTTTTTGTATGTCCATGTCAAACCAGCTCGCCGCCATGTCCTTGAGAAAGTGTCGAACCTCTTCTTTCACCTCGTCGTCGGAGTTAAATCGCGTTCCGGCCAAATGCTCTTTCAATTTAGGGAACAGGCGGTAGTCACTGGGTGCCAAGTCCGGACTATAGGGTGAGTGGGTGATGATGTCCCATTTAAACTATTGCAGGAGAGCGACGGTTTGTCGGGTGACGTGTGGACGAGCGTTGTCATGGAGAATGCTTACCCCCTTGCTTGGCATTCCTCTTCTCCAGTTCTGAATTTCCCGTCTGACTTTTTCCCTCGTTTCACAGTACCTGTTAGCGTTTATTGTGGTCCCTGCAGGCATAAAGTCGACCAACAATACCCCTTTTCGATACCAAAACACAGTTGCCATGACCGTCGCTCTTCTGCAACAGTTTAAATGGAACATCATCACCCACCCACCCCATAGTCCGGACTTGGCACCCACTGACTACCGCCTGTTCCCTAAGTTGAAAGAACATTTGGCACATAGATAAATGTTCAAACCTTAAAATGATGTATATATTATAGAAAATAAATGGATTTTTGTATACTAAAAAAAATTGGAAACCTTATTTTTGGGACTACCCTCGTATATACTAGTTGTCAACCAAAACTGCTTTAATAGCTATGCACTTATCAGAGAAAAGAATATTGTGTTAGGGATGTTAGGTGGCACAGCCTAACTCTCTTGTTTCCTGTGTTATTTAGATTTGGTTGACAGCCGATATAAAAATTCCTCTATAATTGATTATCTTTCCCTTGCTTATTGGAATTTCATCGATAAGGTTTCAACAAGAAACTAAAAAATTTTAGACGAAAGTTTTCATGTCTTTTTCTTATACTGCATTAACTTTCTTGCCAATAACCTTCCTTTACTATAAATAATAAAAATATTGTCAAAAACAGCAACAAAGAGAACAAGAAGTTTTAAAATTTCCTTTATTGTGTGGCACCCAGATCTATTTTTTCTTGGCCCCATAAAGATTTAATGAAAAACAGTCCATGGATTTCTAAAGGTACTGAATCAGGGAAAAGAGCTATGGCAACACCTCAATAATAATATCGCAATTTTCCTTTCTCTTTGTTCTTACCCTTATCACCAGAAGTCGCAAGTGGGAAATAATCTTCTGTACCATTTTTGCAGTTTATAGTTCCATAATGCATAATGCGAACCTGCAAAAGCAATGTTTGTCGAAATTTCAAGCATATAATATTGTACAACAAAATTTTTGTTGTCACATTAATGTATATTGGTGAAATATGAAAATCCATGACTTTCCTGGTTTTGGGCATAGAGGTATAAATAGGGCACAGAGCACAGACCTTGCGGTGTAGTGGTCCTGTCCGGCGAACGGGATGTGTCAAGTTCGACTCTTAACCGGGGTTATCTTTTTTTAAATTTAATTACATCGGAAAAACCAAGGAAATCACAGATTCTTTGTTGTCACATTTTGTTTGTTAAGTGAAAATGAAGAACTTATACTCATAGCATTTTTCCTGCCGATTTCAAAAGTGATTGCCATTATTTTAGATCAGCATTGGTTTTATGATAATTTCCTGTACTGCCTAGCGACATAAAATCTATTTCTTCTGAACAGCAGTATTTGACCTACATAGGTGAGTCCAGAGCCTTTAATAGGCGCATCTTTTAACGCTGCCAAAATGCATGGGGTGACTTCACTGGTCTAGCTCATGCGAGGACATTTATGTTGCCCAGCCGAAACAAAGCCGGGAAGCTTACAGAACTTGGCAAAAGGTCTCAGGGGCTCTTACCGCAATTCTTACCGGTCACACAGAATGGGGCTCGCTCAAGAGGAGGAGTGCCGCCTGTGCTTGGAAGAGGAGGGAACAGTTGAGTATATTTTTTGCCACTGTCCGTCCCGCCGTCTGTAGAATCAGATTTTCTCTGTTTGGTGGGACTTTTGTGACGCCCGAGAGTATCAGAAAGATCTCGTTGAGTGAACTAAAGTTCGTTAGGATAGGTCTACACGGCGAAATTACGTTAGTCTAAGCGAATGGGTGAACTAATCCACTCACCTAGTGTTACTTTCATTTCCGTGTTTTCATCACCCTCTCAATCGACCTTCACGTACCAGCCTTCCAAGATGAAATAATATAAGAAAGTAATTTTCTTGAAATTTTATTTGGATTAAACAAATATTTTCTTAGGTTTGGAAAATCAAGAAAATCCAAGACAAAAATGTTTCTTCCTAGTAAATCATTTAGTTTTAAGTTAAGAAAATATTAAAGGTAGTAATGAAAAAATGGTCCAGATCTCACAAAGTTCTATTGAGAAATTAGGTGATCAGTTTCGTGTTAAAAAAACACGTCATCGGGCCAACTGCAAGGATATCCAATAAAAGGAAAATTACAATAATGAAAAAAAACCTAAAGTTAATAATTAAAATTAGATGCAAGTGACTGAGCTAATGAAAAAGTTTTTTTTATAGGTTAAGGTATAATTAAGTTATTTCTTTAATAATGTAATTAAATAGGGATTCTTTTTATGTAGTTTAATAATTAATGAGTTAATATTTAAGTTTATTTATCCCTTTTTTTATTATTATTTATTATATATGTATTTAAAAAAATTATGGTTAAATAGGTATACATGGTAATGAAAAGAAAAAAAATATTACATTAACTGGTATCTTTTGGTTATACGTTAAAGGTTATATCATTGTATGGGTAAGTATGGTATCTGCATTCCAGTTCCGTCGCTGCTACATAGGACGGCATAGCTATAGCCACAGACACTAGGTGGCGCCAGCAAATAAAAGATGTAAGAGCAATGTCGCCAGGAGCAAGAAGCTTTAATGCTTTTCTTTTCTCATATTGTTTTTGCCGGTAGTGATTCCATCGATACCATGAGCTATTTATTAGTATTATCTTGGTTATTGTTTCCTAAGCACTTTTTTCATGTGTGCTTCTACATTAAGTTCAATTTTGTTTAAACATTATTCTGTAGATAACCTCTACTTTAGCCTTTTTACACAAGCACATCACAAGCAATATGAATAATTTACTGCATTATGTACGGATATGTCGCACTGTCTTAAACAAGGTAAGCGCAATTAGTAATGTGCATATAAATAATATGCATTTCAAGAATTCTAAGTAAATAATACTTTATTTTAAGAAAATGAAACTATTGATTTATGAACAATACATAAACGCTTTCTGAAATTAAGAAAACTATTTACTATCCTTAAGAAAATATTGTTTTGTGTTATGACGGCCGTATACTTATACTGAGAATTGTTTTCTTCAAATTTTCTGCAAGATTTTCTAGAATAAAATTAACAAATGTCTTAAACAAAAAATACAATCGTTTCATTACAAGTATATACTTCTCTTAAGCGGAGGAAGACACGCCAGCAGGCCCTCTTACCCCGCTGGGCCGTAAATTTAAATGAATAAACAGCAGCATTACTGGAGTAACAGATATTTTCCTTTTTATTCTTCATGAAACTCGTCTGAGTTGAGGGGAATATTGAAAAATTGCGTAAGTAACTCATTGTTCTATTACCAAAAGGAAAATATTTCGTTAATTTCCTGCCTATTTGTATGGCAAAAATATTACTCCTTACGTAAGACTAAGTCAACATCGTATAAGTGCTTGACACCTGATATTTATGCAAATGTACATTTGCAGATCCTCTACGCAACTTTGTAGTATTTATCCGAGAGGTCGTTTGTGTAAACTTGTTTCAATTGTCTGGTATTAAACTGAAGTCTAATTTGTCAAGATACTTGACCGGTTTCGACATGGTCTCGCCGTATTACATTACTTCGCCAAGGTTACATTCTAATCTATTCTGTCTAAATAAGCGTGCAATAATAAAAGGCAAAAACAGAAACATAAATAGTTTTCGACAATTTAATAACATGCTGGGAGATCGAGCAATTACTGCCCGCACATAAAAAACTCGATACAAAACTATGACGCAATCTCAAGCAATAAACACGAGCATGACTGAAATTAAAAGCCGACGATCATAAAACGAATGTTTTCGATTTGGAGTTACATTGGTAAACGAATTTATGGCATGGTTTCTTATGATTTACTTCAGAACCGCTTTAGGATTCTTTTAAATCTAACATCACTATTTCATTAATAAACTATCTTTTATGCAAGAATACAATCTAAGTCGTCAATATTGCATTGTTTGTATGTATATTTTTTTATAGCTAGCATGACTGAAACTAAAAACATATATAATTTCATTTTATAATACTTTGGGCGACAGAAACTTGGTCTATACAATAAAACCAAAATTTGTAAACATATTAATAAATACTAATAAATTATTAGGTATAAATACATAAATTGCAATAAATATAAGGAGAAATAAGAAATAAAGTGTTAACAGAAAAAAAGTTATTTTAAGAGATGTTCAAATGCACGACCGTTCACTTCTAAACACTTCTGAATTCAGAGAAAATAGTACGTAGTTTAGCTGTGAATACAATTACTATCAAATGTCATCATATTCAATACTTGTTCCAATGTTTCTGTTCATGGCACACTGCTAAATAAACATTGGCAGTTTGTAGTTCAGTTGCAAAAATCGCTACAACGACAAAACGACCGATTTTAGACTACTGACATGTTAGCATTTTTTTGTTTAAAATTTTGTCAAGAATTCAAAACTAAAATAATATGCATGTGTACCATTAAAAAAAGATCACAAAAGCATGTCGCTTAACGTAATATTATGTGCATCTCGTTACCAACTTAGAATTACATAAGTGCGTGCATATATCAAGTGCTTTTATGCCCAATCTAAATATCAAAAATCACATCTGCTAAATGTGTGGTTTCTGCAAATCTCGACTTTTTCAAATAAATCGTTTCAAGACAATAGTACCTTATTACAATCCAATGACCACAACCAACAAGAAGAAAACCGCTTTGAAATATCTCACAAAGGCACAACCTTCCATGCCAGCGGATAAGCTTTTATGGACTAACTTGTTTCTAATAATAATAAAATGGAGATATCGTTACTAACCAAAATAGAATCCATTGCACGTAAGTCAACGCTTCAACTTCTGACTAAATGCGATCCCAAAAGATAGTAACATTCCCTTTAAAATAAGCTTAAAAATATTCTTAGCCTTTACCAACCTGTTGTGATTACTACTACTTTGTGAATACAGAAACGATATAGGTTTCATTTAAACAAAAATGGTGTACGCAACGCTTACCATGGCTGTTATGACATAAGAAACGATCAGTTATGATAATAGGTCTCCAGATAACGTTGGAGGCAACACTTTCACTCTGACCTACATCGAGATAGTCTTGCGGGTGGTAATACTTCTGTTCCTTCAAAGAACGTGATCTCCTTCCTTAAGGAAAATTCTGTACAAGCTGCTGTGTTGGTTTAATCGCTGGTTTCCTTCCTCATCAACATTTTTAGAACTTTACCAGATGAAAAGGATGCAACGATATCCACAATACCCAAGGAATTTAAACGAGTGTGTGAACAATGAATGCAGTGATACCAAGCGTTAATATTTTGCCGTAATACCAATGATAAAGCAACATATTATTGAGCATAGTCTTTCTTTGGATTTAGAAATTTCGCCGTACATTCTACGAACACTGACAGTTGAGGGGTTCCTTTTTTACCCTTTGTAAAATTTAGTGGCAAAAATTAAATAAACCAGAAATAAGGTTAAATGCAAGGTTGGCAGAATGTCTCCAAACCTTGCTCTAGCGAGAAAACAGTTTAATTGTTTAGTAGACGTTTGAAAAAAAATCCTTGGGGTGTTTTTGATCCTTGGCAGTAAACTAGGATGGGTTAAAGAAGGTACAGTAAAAGGAAAAATAAGTTCTATTAAGGGCCAAATAAATTAGCTGATTTAATATTGGATCATTATTAGGCATCTTCTAAATTTTGGCAAAAGACATTAATATTGGAGAAAACCTACTTAGTATATACCAAATATATTTATCTAGCAATAAGAAATGGTGGAAACCTATTCATCGCGAAAATTTAATTTAAAAAAATTACACCTATACACAGCAACAGCTGCACACAATTTCCAGACGAATGTTAATGTCAAAGAGTACATTCGATTTATGTATCGAATACAAATACACATATTTAACTTTTTTTCTCGGAATTTATACCATTCAAGGTTTTCAGAATTCGGACAAAATGCATCATAAATTAGATGGACGCCGAACGAGATTGTTCCAAGTTTTTATTTATAAATTATGCCAAGTCATTTGCGAAAAAAAACCGACAAGTCTTATCGCCAGCGACGATTAACTTAAATTCCAGCGGCCATTCTAGGAAGTCGACACCATAAAATGGCGACTAAATTATGCATACTAATTGTGACAATGTTTATTGCGATCGATAGCTTTTCGGATATACGAGATGACGTCACCGCCATTTTTATATGAAGATTAAAGGTCGATAATTGATCACAAAGGTAAGCGATTTATGTTTAAATTTGTCACGCGATAAAATTAACAGCTTTATATATGGAATAGCCTGTCTATTAGTCAGGAAAATATGTGAAAAGGATTACATTCCTAATGGGCTTATTAAAGATACTAAATTCATTCCTAAAAAAAAATACATTTTTATCTAAAGTCTTCCTTGAATTTAATAGGGTGTTTGTATAAACAAGGTGTTTTAAAAACAAATTACAGTCACATAGAGACACATTAAAGTTGGCTGTTTTCCCAGAGGATGCGATAGAGAATACATAAATAAAAGTGAATAACCGGAAGTGCCGTTTTACTTTATCATGTTTATAGTTTCCCGTTGTTTTTTCGACAGATACATTAGAATTTGTTGTTTCCACGATAAGTTTTTAATTTGATATGTATTGATTTACAAAAGATACAATACATATGTTAAATATATTATGATGTTTTATCAAAAAAGAAAACCAAATCATTTACAAAATAAAATAATTGATATGAAAATTATATAAGAATAGCTTTCTTTCAAGAAAATATTGTGGACAACAGTTTCTTTTGCTGTAAGTTATTTTATTCCATGATTTTATTTCCCCGTTACGCATCTGTAGCAATATGACACGCATTCAATAAAATGGCAACCAAGCGAAAGCTGTGTTTATAGAAAAGAAAATGGCCGACTTAATACAATAACGTTGGCAAACCCACTAGGAAGCATCTATTTCATTTCAAAATTAGTATTGTTACATAAACTCATTTTACGTCCAGTATGGATGCTATGGTTTTTTCTTTTATTGTAAAAGGAAGAAATAAAACTACTGCCGATAGAGTTCATATTGCAATAATTTTTTAATTGGATATCAATGATGATATAAGCGATTAACACTAAAATCTTTAAGATTAAAATGTGTGAAATATAGTTTATGGAAAGAAATATGTTAGTATTACATCAGTTTCATTTGTCTTTTTTTAGATAAAATACGCATTGGCTTCTTGGAACTTCATAAAATTGTTCAAGGTCAACACAATGGTAACGGCCAGAATAAAATATTTATATGACAGTTATTTTAATTTATATATTTAAATTCAAAACAAAAAAAATTCGAACAATTAATTTTTTTCTCCCTAATTCCATTTAATTAAAAAGTATCCGTATATATTTCAAAGCCATTTACATAAACGCGAAGTTCATTGGATAGAGGGCGCGTTATCGCTTAAACGACTTCGTGTTTAACCTGTCCCTTGGAGAGGAAGAGCGCCAGAGTGGGGGAGACGAGGGAGTCCAACAAAAATAGCGTAGACTCGGAAACTTTTCCCAGTAATTTTTCTACCCCCCCCGCCTATAAATAGAATAATTTGGATCGATTTGTTTTCGTTACTGTTAATTCCCTTGTTGTTTTCTCTTATTCAAATGGTATGATTAATTATCGTGGTGTAAAGGTCAATCTAATCGTTAGAAGATCAAAAGCAGAATACTTACGCGTTAATGAAAGTTGTATTATCCTCTGTTGAATTCGTAGATCCAGCGAAAAAAATCCGTTTTTTATACACTAAATTAGATTAAAAATCAAGCACATGTCTGTTGGTTGCGACCATCACCAATCACAAGAAGAATAAATATTAATCGAATTAAAAAATCACACTATGACGCACCGATTTTTCATGACGTAATAACTGTTGTTTTGACGATGATGAATATACCTATACATAGAGCAATTATCCTATAAATGTTATCCTGTAGAAAGTGCAAAGAAACGGGGCACGGAACAAAGAACACAACCAAACTCGGGCGAGTTGTGCGGCGGGTTCTGGGCGGAGTGCAAGTGGCTAGGGCAGGGCAGCAACGGCCACCGTTGTAGCGCAGTCGCCGAACATTTCCCCGTTAACATCTGCCGGTATACACGCCGAGTTGTCTCTTTTCCATGCGAAAACGCAGATTTAAAAAAAAGAACACCGAGTAGAATGCCCCAACACTCAAACGCTTCATCCGTCTGCGATGTTGCATACAACAACTAACGCTTTCTGGTCCGCGTCAAAGTTATGTCTGACTATCGATTGAAGTCATCGCTACACCGCTTCCATCATGATTGAGCTTTTTGTCTCTTCGTCGGACGTGAATGAGCCTACAGCTGGAAATAATGGGTCGAAGGGAGGTTGGTTGGTTTCTACGTCTTTCTGTCTCCGTCTCCTTCGTTCTCATTACTTGTATGCGCTTCACGTTCTTTGTCTAGTCCCGCCGCATTCGCGATGGAATGTGGCCTCTCCTGCGTGTTCGCCTTTCGATCCGGAATACTAAGTGCCGCATCATTTCGGAATTCAGATACACGGGGAATCAATTACAAAAGGATGAAAAGCGAACGTTCAATCGGATTATATTTATTAGCTTTTCGGGGTCATATAGATTTTTTTTTGTCTACTTCGTCAGCGAACCAATACCAAAGCAAAAACCTCCTCGGAACTTATCCAGTTTCCCTTATTCATGGAGTAATTTGTAATCAAATAGGTCGATTTTTTTATTCTACTTCACTATACTACTGGGGAGAAATTCTGGACGTTTCGAAAACTTTAGTTGTAGATATTCCCAGTTACAATATTGTTTATTCTAAATGAAGTTACAATGAAATTTAAGAATCCGGGAAACATACTAAGACTAATAATTAGGAGCATGTATGTAATTGTATTTTTGGGTCATTCAAAAGTTCGTTTTTATACCATTGCAATATGCTTCGTATTTCTGCGTATTATTTATTGGTGTATTACATCACCACTGAAAGATGATGTAGATGGTTTGGTATCATCTACATTAACCTTTAGTTAGGCGTGCCTAATCTGACTCACATAGTAAGGCGCGTGGACTGATTTTGGTCCCCAACCATATTTCCTGGAAATTTGTTTTGTTTTCAAATACATAAAGTGCTTAGACTGAAACCTTAGCGACATTTTTGGAAAATAGATGAGTTGATAAATGGTAACTTGCTTTTTTATTGAACAACAAACATAACATTCCTAATGGATGTGAGAAGAAAAAAAATTGTAGGATATATGAAAAAATTATTATTCGCTACAATCAACAAACAAGAATCTGCACAATCATTGGAACTTTTCCTCGTTCTGTTATCGCTCCGTCTGGGGCAAAAATTTGCTGTTTCTATTCATGTTGATTCATCCAACTTTTAATTGAGCGATCTTGGCAGTGGTGGTGTATATTTTCTTATGTTCATTTCGATATTTCACTTTATTCGTAGATGGCCTACAATAGTTGCAAATAATATTCAATTCACTTTTTTGAGGTTATGTTATGTTGTTTTATTGTTTTGGTGCATTAAATAACGGTAATTATGAAAATCAAAAAAAGAATCTTAGCAAATCAATCGTATACGGTGTAAATAAATTTTAGTTTTGATAAAACTATCTAAAAACGAGCTTTTCATATAAGTGACATCTTAAATTGTCAAAGTGTATACAAACTATAGTTGAATATCAATTATCAATTCATATCGGTATGGAAATTGTAGTTATGATTTATTTAAGAGAATTTGATTATTCTTAAAGATAACTGAGCTGGTGGGGACGCCTCCAAAGGATGAATAGCCATATGCCAGTTAAATAAATTTGGGAAGCTAGAGTGCAAAAATAGAAGAAAAAAGGAAGGCCCAGAAATACCTGGGACGGAGTAATATAAGGAATACTGGAGAGGAAAGGAGTTACATGGGAGGAAGCGAAGAGGATATCTAGAAATAAGAAAGAATGGGCGGATTTCATTTACTGCAATAATTTGTAATTGTTACTAGCAAATTGTAGATTGTAAGCTGATACCCGACACCAGATTCTGGTAGAAGGGTATTTTGATAATAGATAGATAGATTATTCTTAAATATATAGACAGCTATTTCTGAAAGTCATTATATATTAATGTTTGAAGAAAATTAGTTACATCGGTATATAATTATAAAAAATTTTGTGAATATTGAAATCTTTCTATTTCAAATGGGAACAATCACTTCTTCTGTTTTATTGTGCATATGACATATGTGGTATTGCAAAAGGTATACTAAAAAGTGTGGGCAACTCGAAAAATTTATAAAGAATACTAGCCAAAAACGTTGCTGTTCAGTAGAGTCTCGATATAGTGAACTAATTGATGCACGGCTTCATCACTCCACCGAGGTTGTTCACTATTTAGAGTGCAGGTAAAAGTGCATAAAAGTGACACAATTTGTTTATTACATTAACAGATCATGCTTCAGACTACACTAATAAAATAAAATAAAGAAACCTAAATTCTTAACCGACCTGGGCGATTACGGTCTTCTAATGTCCTGGCGGTTCGGTATCGGCGAATGGTATAATTCACAGTTGATTTCGTAACTTGCAATTTTTCGGCAATCATACGCGCGGAATATCCTTCCTCGTGTAATGTGATAATAGCCGATCGCTTTTCTACAGTTATAGGCTTTTCTTTCGGCATTCTTTAAATATTACTTCCACAGACACTGCAACCGAACATCTGTATCGAAATTGATTTACTAACAGACTGATTCACAGCGAGTATGATGAGAATTACTCCGTATTATAATTGGAGATACGCAGGTAAAATTTTACGACCCCCTAGACCCATTCTCTCTTTTGTAAACATGTTTATTAGGATAAATTTCAATTTCTCTCTAAATAACAATTATTCTAATGAGTATTTTCGTCATAAATAAATACCTTATTGTTATCCCAACTTTGTTGTAGAAGCTTTTACAGTAATACTAAGGGTATTGAATATTGAAAAAAAAAACATCTTTTAAAATTCTAATGGTTGTCTCCTAATTTCAATGGCCAGTAGTGTACTTGTAGTGCTTGGCACATAAAATTACTCTTTCATTCAAATAGCTAGGCTCATATATATTGAAATGTTTTATCTTAGAGAAATTGTTCAAAAATTGGAATTTTCTACTTTCATTAACTATTTAAATGAACGGTGGGATTCGGGAGTATTCTTTCACACTCTTTCGGCAATTTTTAATGAACTTTGATATCAAATAAATGGAAATTAACGAATGTAAAAATTGAAAAATGCAAACTAACCTTGATTTTTCGAAGATGTCATCATAACTCTATGTTCCTTATGACATTCACTGGAAATCTGCCTATTCTAACCTCCAACCTTCTCTTCTACCTTGAATTTATACTCTAATTTCAATATCGGACACTTTAATCTGGGAGCGCAGCCAAAATACGAATTAACTCGATGAAAGCTTAACCAGAAGTGATGAATGTATTGACGTCCCTTTTCTTTTTTATTTTAATCGCAATGGCGATTGTTTCTATCCACAGCAAAATTTAATGAATTCTTTCCAAACGTAACATTGTGATGAATTTCGATGAATAAAGTTATTTTTAGAAGTAGCATGAGAGAATGAATGTATTGACGCTACTAGATGACTCAAACTAGACGACTCTGTGCTCTAAAACACAACTGACAACATAATTATGACAAAATTCACTGACGTTCTACTTAATAACTTTATGATAGATATTTAATTTACGAAACCCTGCTAGAAGTACCTCTTCTTCGATTCACCAAAATCGTCGTTGGCTAGAGTTGAATAAACTATTTAGTACCCCCATTTCGAAGATCGGAGGCCCGTAGAGAAAAGGAGGCTTCAGAAAATTAACTAATATCCGCCAGAGGGAATTTCATATCTATCGAGTGGCTATGCTGAATACCCTAGGTAAATATTTAACACAATAATATGTATGTCTGCAGTAATTTTAGTCATTAATCGAAAATCTTGGTTTACTAGTGTTGTATAATTTATTGTACAGCAAATTAGTAAAGTATTAACCGAGCATATTAACTTACTTTGGCCAATTCATGGCATTTTTTTCAAGAACCATATTGTAATATGAAAACATTCCTTTCGATTTATTGCATAATCAAAGTCACGCCATACGTTCCGATAAACATTTAGGTATAAACCCCAATCTTGCAATGCTACAATTAAAAATACTTACATATTGTCTTAATTAAAACTAAATTAGATAAGCAGTGTCACGGTATTATACGCTTTAAATAATAGCAGATCGAGTATAAAACATGCCCTCATTTCGACAGCGTGAGACAGGCGAAATTCCACAAACACGAATTTCACAAGTTTCTGTGACTTGATAAAGCCTATTACTTAACGAACGCAAATAGATATACACATATCTTGGACGTTATTTGTACACGACAGCTTGGCATTCGTTTGATAAGGAAACTCAAATAAGGTGTCTAACATAAAAAGTATCCTTTCATAAATAGCAAGATAAAAGATTTGGAAAATTGCCCAGAGCCTACAGCCTTTTTCGTAATTAGAGTTATCTAACGGTTAAAATTACATTTCCAATTATAGATGAGCGCTTTGTAAGCATTTCCTTGATAATTTTAGCAGATTATTGTATTAACTTATTAATCAAACAACATTTTTTATCTACGTATTTAATATACTCAAACATTTATAGTTTACATTTAGACGATATCTAAAGCGCTAATCGGGGTCCAATTTGCGTAGAGTAAAAATGCTATGCGGTTGCCAAAAGTTCATGTCATCGACATAATCAGAATACTTTTCCTATGCTGCTGGCACAGACCTAGCATATCTCGAACGCTGAATATTGAAACAAAACAATATCGCCCAAAAATAAACCCACGAATATTTTCTGCGTTATCTCCGCTTGCCTTCTTCATTCTAAGAAAATATGCGCATACATACAATACACACAACATGTGTATGCGAACTACGCGTTTTGGCAATGGGAAAAAACTCAAATTATATCCACTGCAAAGACTTTTGAAGTTTGGCATTCCGCCTCGCGAGAACTTAAAAATGCGAATTGTATTTGAAATTGAGCCATATTTTATATTAAAATTAGAACTAGCGATTACGTTCAAAATGAAAAACTGTCATTAAAATGGATATTTGTAATGATAAATTGCATGTTTCCATTTTGCCAAGATTCAACTACTACAAGTTCATTTCCATATGTGTATTTTTTTTGATAATATGAAGTATGAAGTATTATTGCTAGTGAATTGATCAGGATACAAAGTAATTACATATAACTTTCCGGCTTGCGTGGATGCAAAAAGGACTAATGTAAATTTTTTCACGTATTTTCAGTGATAAAACAGGCAACGCCGCATATGCAATAGAGCTATTAAATATCCATTTCTAAATGTTAGAAGAGTCAACGTGTGGACATTCACCCAAGTGGGGTCCGAGAACCCACGTCAGACTGACCGCTTCTAACCTATATTCGCTTAGAACTAATGGGGTGATAAGGTCAGGCCTGAGAGTAATTGCTTTTGAACCTTCTTATCTGAAAACACCGTAACGCGGTGTTCTTCGTCCCCGTAGGAAAAATGATTGGTTCCGAGACTATTTGATCATTCGGATGCTCCTGGTATATTTAACCTCGGGGACGACTTGATTATGTCCCATGACCTGGACCTATCTATATTCCGCATCTAGATGTTCATGCTAGAAGCTTATCAATGGGCTCCCTGGATCCGCGGCCCTCTGCTAAGTGGCGCGGGCAATCGAAACGATTTGTTCTGCCAAAGTCGGCAGATCAAGATCCCTCCTTAGAGCAACCGCTCCAATATAGGGCGCGCCACTGCTGCCATCTTCAAAATCCTGGATTGAACTGATTCGAAAAACTTAATGTGGTCATTTAATTTTTGGTCGGAATACAGAAAGATATACACTTTTTTTCTGATGAAAATCCAACTTGCTCTATCGATTACCTTCCGGATGATGACCTTCGTCTGTACGATACGAGTATGTTCCTGCTACAGGAGCGTTCTGACCCATATTCAATTCTTCAGGGACTTATATAACCTCAGGTCCCCTCTCCTTATTTTTTGTGCTTCATTAGGTAAATCTATCTGCAGTCAACGATAATTCCGATGGAACTGCTCGTATCGTTTTCTTCATATCGTAAATATTCGTTTTTAATGTAATATTTGCTACGTACAGGTAGAGAATAAATCCTATTTTGTCTTTATCATATGTAGTTTCGCGAATTAAATATTGTTTGGTAGTAAGTCATTAAGTCCAATAGTAAATGTCTATATTTTACAGTTTCTGAAACTTGCTAATTTCAATTCTTCGAATGTTAGATCGAAAACTCGCATGGCATATTACAGGCTTTAAGATGGTATTTTATTGTTCCATTCGAAACGTGTATCGTAATTGGCCGTAAGTTTTAACAAATGATACCGGGAACAAAAGACCGAAAAGACGCTACGAGAATCTGCCTTTTTGGTATAAATAGCTGATGAGTAAAGCGTGACAAACGGTTGCACCCGCTGTGTTTACCCGTGTTTACTATTTACATACAAGGAGTCGAGTGGACGTTCGGTTATTGTCGGTTGATCGGTTACACGCACACCCATCAACCGATAATAACCGAACGTCCACTCGATTCCTTGTAGGTACAGCGGGTGCAATTGTTTGTCACGCTTTACTGATGAGTGAAGACGTATTTGGCCAAGCGTTTAATCAAGACGTTATTATTTGGAATTAATTTTTTTTAACTGCCAAAAGAGTGTCTACGTGACACTCCCGAATATACTAACCGTAAAAATTAATTTTTAATTTAAAAAACAAATTTCTAGTATATTAATAACATTACAATATATACCAAAAGCCAAACTCGATGTGGTAGAAGCGCCAAAAATAAAATTTTACATAGATTTTAACTAGAAGGTTGAAAAAAAGAGCTAAAGGCAATATACTCCGCTTTGAATTTTAAACCTTCATCATTAAGTAATAAAAGATTAAATGGTTTAATAATTTTTTTTAACTGAGAAATTTATTGAAATCTTGACTAGTCATTCAGAAGTTCAAGATTATTTGCCAGACCAAAGCATAAATGACGATAATAAGTAACCTAATACATGTTTAATAAGGCATTTTGTTAATTGTGAGTTCCACATAAAAGCCAATGACGAACGTGGAAACATTTTTTTGGATGTCAGCAAGTTTTAGAAAATTGGAAACATGCGTATGTATTATTTTAAGAACAATAAAGTGCCATACTTAACAAAAAACTATTTGAAAATGGTTCCAAGCTTGAGAACCAGGAAAAAGTATTGAGAAAAAAGAAGATTTAAGACTATATTTTTTAACTAATTCCACCACCAGTGAAATTCCAGTGCCCAGAGCAAATTACGTGGGAGAAGTAGGTTCTTAAAACATTGGCAACATTACAACGGTAGAATTCAGGTTACTGAAATTCTAATATATAACACTGCCAATAGTGCCAGTTAGTAGTGATTACTGACCTACACGCTGTTTCGGTTATAACCAATCAAAAAACAAACTTTGAGCTTTAAATCAAAATTTGAGGCCTCGATTCTGTTATGTTTTTAGTTGAATTATTTTTTAAGGATAACCAATAAAAAGTCAATAAGTAAATTGTAATTAAAAATGTAACCGAGGTATGTCTCAACTTATTCTGTATAAGTAAAATATTTAACTTTCAAATTAGTGCTTACATACTTACAAGTAAACCTGCTCCGATATTATTTGACCTTCATTTAACCTTATGCAATGTTCAGTTACGCATTTCAATCCTGATTGTGGGAGTTATTGATCTATTTTCTTAGGAAATTAGTATAATAAATAAATGGTAATTGGAGTTTACTTTAACGCAAGATTTCGCAATTTAATCTCCTCGGAATAGTAATCCGGCGGGTTGCGGTAAATGTTTCACTCCTTTTTAGTTGAGTCAACGTACCTCTCGTCGTATATCTATAGATTTAATCAACGTAGGCAATGTAGAAACGTCTTAAAATGATTGCATTTTTATTGGTGCCATTAAGAAAACCAGTTACAGTTAAAGTACCGTTAATTATGTCACTACCGACAGCTGGTATTAAGGAGAAAATAATTGATAATAACAAGCAAGACACCAGACGACTAGGAAGTCATTGAATCCATCTCGTAAATATCGCAAGGAAAGCGGCAGCGCATTGCTGCTGCTGCTGCTGTTAGTATGGTGTCTTATTTTCACACGGCTGATTGAGGAAACGCAAAAGACTCCTTTCCAAATAAACCTCGACAGCAGCGCTACATACAAATTCATAGTAATTTATTTAACTTTAGAGCCGATTATTCGTATATGCAACATGATCTATTTCTGGCGATTATGCGCATTGCGGTACTCTGAACTCAAATGTTGAACCATAAATAGGACGACCGTATGCACATAGTCACAAACTCGCACGTCGCGAACCATTTTGAAACACTCCGTTGCGTGTCATTCATAGACGAAAACAAACAGGTCAGTTAATGCTTATTGAATCGACTAGTATTGCACTAGTAATGCTGTAATATTGAGATGCACTGCCGCTACTACATATGAAATATGAAACTACAGGGACGAAATGGCATTATTAACTTTTTAACAGACATTTTGTAATATTTACTCAAGTACTTTAGAAAATATGGCAAAATAATTAACTGCAATTGAAAGAAAAAACTGCAAAATAACTATAATCACTAACGGAAGAATAAGTAAAGCCATTGCTAATAACAATGTGAAGATAACTCACTAATAAGTGATAACCAACCAATTTCAACATTGGTAAGACTAAAGCCATGGCATAATGATTATGAAAAGTATAAAAGCTATTGGACCAATTATATACTCGAATAGATATTCTAATAAATAACAGATTGATCAATAAACACTTCCTTGTTGTTTTTGTTTTTCTCCTTCTGGCATAGGTAGTACGTCATTTATTAAAAAGGGTAGAGGAAGCTCCACCTTAAGGAGAGAAGAACAATTATTAATTTTTATTATTATTATTAATTGGACGGGCCATGGCACAAATGCCTTTTGTCACTACGACCCTAATAGATCTATTGTAACAGAATGCTCTTATACGCGTTAGAATAGTTGGAGGCTTTTAATAAACCTTAGTACTACCCTAGGATCTGTTTCCTTCAGTTCAGTAGGCGCAAGAAATGGCATACTGAAATGTTGGTGTCGTATGCGACTAATGGCAACACATTCACACAGGATGTGTTCTGCCGTCTCTAGATCTTCTTGGCATAGACGGCAGATTTGATCTTCAGCTTTTCCTAGTTTACATAAGTGATATTTTAGGGCTACATGGCCTGTCACAAGACCTGCCAGTAATCTAAGATCCCTTTTGCTGAACGATAGCACTATTTTTGTTGTCTTTGGCGAGCCTGATATAAGTGCTTTCGCCTGTTTTTGTCCTGGAACATAATTCCAGTACGAGGCCTTTTGGTTGTCCTCCCATATCTCAATTGCTAGTTTTATGTGGCTCTTTTGGAGACCACAAAAGGGATTTGAACCAATGAAAGGCATGTTCGCTGCTTCTTTGGCCAGCTTATCAGCCTTTTAATTTCCTTCGATCCCTTGGTGGCTTGGGGCCCACCGCAAAGTAACGTGGTTATTGCATCCCAATTGCCGTAGATTGTGTACGCATTCGTGTATCAGAGCAGATTCGTATGTGTAGACCTTAATAGCCTTTAGAACTGCCTGACTGTCGCTGTGTATATTAATAGTTGTGCCTCGTGTCCCTTTCCCGAGGTTTTTTTATGGCGCACAGGTTTAGAGCAGAAATCTCTGCTTGAAATATGTTAGTGTGGGGTCCTGTAGGCATTTTTAGATGGAAGTTAGGACCTATTCTCGAGCCATCCGTGTACCATTCCAGGGTACCCCTTTTGCATTGAGGCTCACCGGATACCCACTCAGTACAGCTTACATCAGATAATTTATGTGGGGTTCTTCAAGGATTTTGAGATGCCCTTTAAGGTCCTCAGGCTGTAATCCCTTCGTTATAGTAAGAGTGAGGGCACTCGATATAGCCTGCTTCTGAATATAGATGTGAGGCGGCGTTATTCCCAGCGGCACTTCCAGAGCTGCTGTAGGACAGGTACGCATCACTCCTGTGATATTGAGACATACAAGTCTCTGAATATGTTGAAGCTGCTGTTGCACAGTCTTCTGAGTTGTTTTTGGCCACCAAACCAGAGAGAAGAACAATAGAAATGTGTGAAGAAGAATTGGGAAGTGGTTTGGGGAACAACTTGATAAAAAATGAACTGATAAATCAGTAAAGTCCAAGGAGACATTATGGAAACAATTTTGAAAGGAACTGACGGAACAATAAGCAGAGTCAATGCTAATAATAATGTGTAGAATACTGACCAACAGATGATAACTATTAGTAAAACATTGATTAGGCTAAAGCCATGGCATCACTATTGTGAAAACTGTAAAAGATATTGAACCACTTAGATCTTCTAGTAGATATTCGAATAGATAACCAATAAATACTTCCCTGTTGTTTTGTTTTTCTCCTTTGGAGACACCTATCTAGGTTGCAAATGTCATTTATCAGGAGGAAAGGAGGAAGCTCTAACTTAAGAAAAGAAGAAGCACATGCATGAAATAGAAATACACCTTTCATTTCATTAGGGTCTGTTATGACGATGGTAATGTACAAAGAAACATTGCTTTAGAAAAGAGAAAATGGAGGAGAAAGTAGAAAAATTCAACCACTGAGTGCAGAGGTTTAAGGATCATGACAAAATTCTATAGTGAGTGGAAATAATTTAACACCGTTGAATTTTAAAGTATATAAAAATCCTTAGTGCAGCAGATATGGTCGATTTTTAATTTTTATACTCTTAACAGTGGTAAGTACAAGGATAGCGTTTTTTACAAACGGCCACTAGATGGCACCATTGAGATTTGACATTGCCATTTTAGTAAAATTTGACATTTGTTATTGTTGAAGTAGTGACAGTACAGAAATCGGCCGAGTAGTTTGTTTATACTGAACATTTAAAAAGAAGTAAAATTGTGAAAAAATGGAAATTTCACATGAAGGTTTTTGTTGGAAGATTTTTTAAGATCTTAGTAAAGGCCTAACACAACAACAATGCCCCGAATCGTTTCGTTCAATTTTTGGTGATGAAGCACCATCAGAAGGCTGTTTGCAGAATTTCGTCGTGGTCGTGCTTTTGTCAATGATAAATTTCGTGAAGGTCGACAAAATTTGCATATCGAAGACTGTAGATGGATTCCGCATAACGTGACCCAAGCAAAAAAAGTGCTCAAAAAAGCAACTAAACGAAACTAAGCAACAATCAACTGTTTGGATGTTCCCAGATGAACCGAATCCAACCAACCTTAGAAAATGATGGCTTCTTTCTTTCGTTGTACTGAATATGTCGCAAGCGTTGCTTCGGCGGATCGAAGAATAGTTAATGCTTAGTGGTAAACAATAATTTGCTTACCAGATATTATCGATGGAATCAGGAAAAACAATCGACAACGTCGCATCATTCTTCATCATTGCAATGCCAGTTCTCACACAGTACATCAAACAACTGATTATTTGAAGGAGAAAAACATCGAATTAATATCTCATTGTCCGTATTTACTTGATTTTTGTTCCCGAATGTCAAACAAAAAATAGACAGCGATTTTTATCACCTCAAGAAGCTGCCGTTGCCACCAAAAACTGTTTCGGAGATACTACTTTCAGAGAGGCAAAAATGTTTCGAGAATTGGTTCGAGCGCATGCAAAAGTATAAATCTTAATGGTATGGTAATATTTTGAAAAATATTAAAACGATTTGTACCAAATTTTTTTTCTTTCATTGTTTTTGTAATGACTTACAAGGTATTCCTCGTATTTCTAATGTCTAGCCTATTTTTATTAAAAGTAGCGTTTACGGCTGGCGTTAGATTGTTTTGCAAGTTAACATTTCTGTTTCCTTTCAAAGTCTCACTTAAATCCCTCCTAATTATGCTTTATTCTTAATATAAAAATCTTCGGCCGACATTGGCCGACAACTGGTCAGTTCACTTGCATCTGCTTCCAAAGATTTATATAGTCTAACCAAACGGATTTGTAACTTCTTCCAATACAAAGTCAGTTACAGAATTACTTCGGAATCTCTCTCTGTCTTTTTTATAATTTCGAATTTTGACATTCAAAGGATGTAGCCTTTCCTTTGAATGTCAGCTACAAAGGTTCTTCTGTTTTGAGATTGATCGGCTTTCTGTGTTTCCAAAATATTGTCGAATTGTAGTAGTAACATAGGCCAATGATAAAAAAAACTTTTTTATAAATTTTACCTAATTCTTATGCTTTTGAATGTGCTGAGTCCGAAAATAATAATAAAAGAGTTGTATCACCCTCCAATTTTTCACATTTTAATATTCAAAACGCGAAAAGTTAATTTTCTATCATTCAAATGTAACGTATAACGTAATACGTTGGCAGTAAAATCAAATGTTATTAGGTTGGCAGTTCTGGTAAATGGAACAGTTGTTTGGTTTCTTCCAATCAATATAACCTTATTTTTCAGTGTTTGGCCCATGTGCTCAAAATTTTAGTACTTATTTATTAATCTGTGCTCTAAGTATGGCTAGCCGTGGTTGTAAAAACTGTCCTAACACCTTTTGTTATATGTATATGTGGTGAGTTTGTAGTTAAAAAACATCAAAGAAACATTACTGACTTTGTACTTTGCATATTTTGGTGTAAAAATCGGTGATCAAGAAAAATGTTGGGCTCCTCACAAGATATGTTATGTTTGTTTCGAGGATCCTAAGAAATGGTCTAAAAAAGAAAAGAAGGCTTTTAGATTTGCAGTACCCATGGTATGGAGAGAGCAAAAAAATCATTCAAATGCAGCGATGATGTTTCTGGGTACAACTCCAAAAATAAGAAAGTAATTGTTTACCCTAACCTTAATTCAGCTATTCGGACGGTAGGACATGGACCGGGACTTCCTGTCCCTGAGCCACCTCAGTCTATTGATGACGTTTTACAGGCCAGTGAACCCGAATCCGATGAAAGTCGACCGGGTGATGATGAGTTCCAACGTTTTCCAGAAAATTTAAAACCGTAGTTGTTTACACAAGCTGAGTTAAACGATTTAGTGAGAGATTTGGGTTTAACTAAAGAAAAAGCAGAATTGTTTGGTTCTAGGCTGAAAGAAAAACATGTATTGGCACTGGAACATCTATTTACCAATATAGAACAAGAGATCAACAGTTTGCTCAGTTTTTCGAGCAGGAAGAGGATTTGGTTTACTGTCATGATATTGGTAGTGTAATGAACGAATTTGGTATTGAGTACAAGAAGGCAGATTGGTTGCTTTTTATAGACTCATCAAAAACTAGTTTAAAAGCTGTTCTTTTACACAATGGAAATACTTATGCTTCACTGCCTGTTCACTGCTCGTTCAATCCATATGATGGAAACTTACGAAAATCTTGACATGATTCTACAAAAAAAATTAACTATCCGGCTCACGATTGGATGCTATGTGGGGATTTGAAAGTTGTTTGCATGATCCTTGGTCAACAAAAGGGATTAACAAAGTTTCCATGTTTTATATGTGAGTGGGACAGCAGAGCAAGGGATCGACATTGGTTCACAAAACAATGGCCCGTAAGAAAAACTTTAACACCTGGTGAGAAGAACATATCGCATAAACCTTTAGTAGATCGAAAAAAGATTCTTCTACCACCTCTACACATAAAGTTAGGCTTAATTAAACAATTTGTAAAAGTCTTGTCTAAAGATGGTGAATGTTTTAAATATTTGTGTGAAAGATGTTCACATTTATCAGAAGCCAAACTGAAAGAAGGTGTTTTTGTTCTGCCTGATATTCGTAAAATGATCTTCGACTCCAACTTTGAAGCAAGGATGACCACAAAGGAAAAGGAGGCTTGAATATCATTTAAGAAAGTTCTAACTAAGTTTTTGGGCAATGTGAAAGACCCAAACTATGAGCTTATCGTAGCTAATATGATTGACAAGTTACAAAATCTGGGATGTCTGATGAGCCTTAAAGTCCACTTCTTGCACAACCATCTTGACTTTTTTCCTGAAAATTTAGGCGATGTGAGCGAAGAACAGGGGGAATGGTTCCACCAGGACATGATGGAGAAACGGTACCAGGGACGGTGGAATATCAACATGATGGGTGATTACTGTTAGTCACTTCATCGAGAACAAAATGCATCGCATCGTAGAAAAAGCTATATAACAAGCTATACAGAGAAAACGGAAAGGAAATACAAAAAAATAAGCACCTAAAATATTTGTATTGAAGTGGTATGTGTTATGGTAGATAAAAATTGTAGCCTAGTTAAATAAAAGTAGAGTTGTTTTTATTTTTTATATATCCAATTTTCTCCATGTTAAAATACAATCGATGTCATATTGTGAGGGAACTGTGGGTGATACAAAATAACTGATACCAGATACGGTTTCAGCACCCAAAAATACGTAAGATTTTGATGTATTTGTTTAAAAAGTTTTTACAAATATTTTTTTGTTGGCCTGTGTAATCTTTTGAGAAATTCCAAACGAGTAAAGCAGAATTCCTCACAAACAATGCATATTAGGTAATCGATATGCAATATATAAACCATAGAATGCGATCGTATTTTCCGATAAACAACATTACTTGTTCAATTCACAAAATTGCACCATGCAGATATGCTTCATTATTTTAATATCACTCACACGCAACAAAAATTAATACACCATGCACGGTTTTAAAGATGTGAATTAGTCACGATAATAGTCCAATCTATCTTGTTTATGAGGAGTTAATAGTAACGCAAATAAATAAATTGATGGTCCGACACGTTCCGTGCAGTTCGAAAAAAACAGCCAAGGTCGCTGGGATAATAGACATAACGTTTGCGTGATTCATTATATATATAAGCGACAAAATATGGCGAATGTGTGCACAGTTCAGCTGTGTCGATTTGCTCAATGAATTAGATAGTTTAAGTGTAAATACGGGTCGCTAAAAATTTTTTTTGACGTCAATAAGTTTATTAGACTCCAATAAAAAGCCATAGCATAAACCTACCATTGTAGACGAGATACAGCTGGTAAATATTCGATGTGTGGGTTATGTTATGGTATTTACATTTTGACGATTATTTATTTACTGTTAAAGTGATCATTTTTTGAATAGGAATACGTGATGTGTATGGAAATTATCCAGAGATGTAAAGTTGAGTAAAGATGTAAGAATATTGCTGTTATACCAATGTATAACAAAGTAATACTTATTCTACATTTAATTCACCAATTAGTGCTGCGTATCTAATTAGGTTCTTACATAACGCTTCAAAAATATGTTGCAAAATATAATCGTTTACATAAACTGAGATAATTCTAAGTATGGTACAAAGTATTTGCAGGACAATTAGTACATTTATGAAATCAGGGTATTCCTCTTTTCATCTCCGCCAGATTGCCAAAATTGTTTAATAATGTGATTATACAACCAAATTATTCTATGTGAACAGAACACCTTTCGTTATAGACAGGGTGGAAAAAAAATATGTCTAAAAAAAAAAGAACATGTTTTGTTTTATTCCAAACATGTTTTTAATGTTTTAATCATGTTTTAAACGGTTATAAAGAGAAGCTTGTCTTAAACGAAAAAACATGTTTTAAACACAAACTTTAATTCTAAAAAATAAAACAAACTGTGGAAAATAAGCTAAAAAGAAAGGTGGTTTCTATGGTGATGGCTGGAGCAATCTTCAAACCAATGTGTATATAATTTACGGCAATTAGGACGCAAAAACCACGTTACTTTCCGGTGGGTCCCAAGCCACCAAGGGATCGAAAGAAACGAAAAGTCAGATAAGCTGGCCAAAGAAGCAGTGAATATGCCTTACATTAGTCCTAATCCCTTCTGTGGTTTTCAAAAGAGCCACATAAAACAAGCAATTAAGATATGGGAGGACAATCAAAAGGCCTCGTACTGGAATAATGTTCCAGGACAAAAACAGGCGAAAGCACTCATATCAGGCTCGCCAAAAACAGCAAAAATAGTGCTATCGCTCAGCAAGGGGGATCTTAGATTACTGGCAGGTTTTCTGACAGGCCATGTAGCCCTACAATATCACCTATTTAAACTAGGAAAAGCTGAAGATCAAATCTGCTGTCTATGCTAAGAAGATCTAGAGACGGTAGAACACATCCTATGTGAATGTGTTGCCATTAGCCGCATACGACACCAACATTTCAGTAGGCCATTTCTTGCACTTACTGAACTGAAGGAAACAGATCCTAGAGCAGTACTAAGGTTTATTAAAAGCCTCCAACTATTCTAACACATATAAGGGCATTCTGTTACAATAGAATCAATTTGACCTTAATAGAGCTCGCAGTGATTAAAGGCATGTGTGCCATCGCCCGACGAAAATAATAATAATATGGTGATGGCTGGAGCAATCTTCAAATTGAACCAATTGGTTGCATTTCTTTAACAGATCTTACCGAAGGAATTATTTACTTAATTCATACCACTAACACAGAATAAAACAGACACACTGCACAATATGTATTTAATTTGGCTGTGGGAGCAATAGAAAATTGTCAAAAATTCGTTGTTGTTGTTCTGTTGAAAGTTTTGTAACCCTAATCGATTAAAATCTGTTATATTCTTTTCCGTCGGATTAACTTCTGCTTTTTAAAAATATGCATTTCCTTTAATATCCCTCTTCAAATTTTTCTAAAAAAATTTAAAAGTCTCCCTACCTTTTTTTCCTTAAATCTAATAGTGTCGGTAATTTTATTGTTGGTATTAGAGAAATACAGTAATGTAGAAACCAACAAATGAAAGAGTGCTTAAAAAAACTAAATAATCAGCCGAGCAAAATATCTTTCATCGATTAGAAGATAAATGTGAATTAATGGCTTTATAACTGTTTAATATTGTATTGTATTTTTTGAAGTAGCTGATAGTTATATAAAAATATCTGGTGGATTGGTCCAACTTGCGAACGTCGATCCTAGTCCGTTAGATAAATTTTTAACTAAAATAGCCGACACTTTTGAATGCGCAAGGGTAATTGATTTACTTATCTATGATAATTATGAAATTGTTCCTATTTTCATTCTAGAAAATAGAAAGTAGAGTAGCCAGTGATGAAGATCTGAAGTTAGCCGATACATTACATTATTATATGAGGGATAGTCATGCTGCTAAGCAATTACTAGTTAGACGGTTGAGATGTCTAGCCACGTACGAGGCCGCTAATAGAGCTTTGGAAAAGGCACGACACAAGAATAAGGATATTCATGCTGTAAGTAAGTAATGATAAAAGCTTTATAAGATAATTCTTGTGGTTAATGCGTTTCCTTAAGGCTCCAGAAGTACAAGAGGTAATTCTTATAAACGTTATCACGGATTTACGATTTTCGTAATTTAGTAACACAATATAATATTGTCATGTTCCCACAGGAAAACCATTATGACAGTTCGATGGTAGATAGTCCGTCATTATTAAAGCGAGGTAATGTCTTGGCAGAATGTGACAATATTATTGGTATGCCGGATATAATAACTTATGGTTGTTCTGCTCACATATTAAATTTACTAGCAAAGGATATTGATACTCCAGATCTAAAAGATGACATCAAAAAAATAATAAAATACTTTCGTAATACTCATTACCTGGCGGCCAAATATAAACAGGCAGGTGAGATATCCCTTATTGGATATTCGTTGGAGTACCTTATCTGATTGTTTTGAATCATACCTAAAAAACTGGAACACTTTGGCAAAAGTATACTCAGAAAATAGGGTACCAAGTACGAGGGTAAATCAAAAATTACTTACACTTTTAGTCCTACAACTGTATTAAACAAAGATAGGTGTACAACAGATACATTATTTTTCGATATAGTCTCCACCTTTAGCAATGCACTTGTTCCAGCGAGCCACAAGCTTCCGTATGCCTTCCTGGTAGAAGGTTTTCGGTTGGTCGTGAAGCCACTTTTGCACCGCATCCCGAACGTCTGTGTCTGAGGCAAATCGACGACCTCTCAAAGCTTCCTTGAGCGGTCCAAAGAGATGAAAGTCTGAGGGAGCGAGATCAGGGCTGTAGGGAGGGTGTTCCAGGGTCTCATAGACCCAACCTGTTGATAGTTTTTATGGTGTTATGGGCCGTGTGCGGACGGGCGTTGTCTTGCAACAACAACTTTCTTTGAGAGTAGACCACGGCGTTTGTTTCGAATTGCTGGTTTCAGCTTATTCGCCAACAAATCACTGTACCTCACACTATTTATGGTAGTCCCCCTATCCAAGCAGTCGTCCAGTACAGGGCCTTTTTCGTTCCAAAACACGGTTAGCATCATCTTCCCAGCCGATGGCGAGGTCTTTTTTTCGTGCTAGGGGATTCTGGGTGTTTCCATTCCATACTCTGGCGTTTCGATCCGGGCTCGTAATGATGAACCCACGTTTCATCAACGGTCACTATTCTGCTTAAAAATGCTTCGCCTTCCGCGTTGAAGCGATCCAGTAAGCGTTGGCAGATGTCCAAACGTTTGGTTTTGTTTTCTGCGGTAAGCATTCGTGGTACCCATCGCGCACACACTTTACGAAATTTGAGTTCATCGTGGACAATTTGATAGACAGAGCCGTGACTGATGTTTCAAGAAGATGCAACCTCACCTATTTGCTGTAACCAACGCTTTTACGAGATAAAGCACTGTCCTCGTATTGCGACAAAAGTCTCCGGTGAATATCAGCGCCTTTCACACCCTCTGACCACAAAAATCGGATCACTGCTCGTTGTTCCTCTTTGGTGCAAACGAATAGCGGAGCTTACATGCTTACGCTGATGTAGCTAGCAGACAAATGATGCGATCGTGAGTAAATCCCGCACACATGACCACAGAGGCGCCAACTCAACGTATGCGCAAGCGGCTGCCACTACGATAACCTGCAAAGCTTGTTATGGCGAAAGTGTAGATAATATTTGACTTACCCTCGTATATACAATAAAGTGAAGGACCTATGTAGATTTGAAAACTAAAGTTCAAAATTGTTTATACAAATTAAAAAAGATTTCAATTGCTTTAGATGAGGTACAAAATGAAATACGTAGTGTAGCCGAGCTCACTGAAGTATGGTTAAGTCTGTTACGTGATTTAGAAAGAGGACAAGAAGATTATACTGAATTTGAAATAAATTGTTTTAGGAATCGATTTAACATGGTGCTAACACCATTGTCAGGCTAATTTCTTGGACTATCGTTTTAGAGGCCAGACGTTAAGTAAAGAACAGATGGAGGGAGCTTAAATATGCAGCTTCATATTATCCAGAAACCATGCCATTTATAATTAAGTACCAAGTACTAATATCTCCTTTCAGAGAATATTTATTTTCAGTTGAGAATATAATGTTTCGCCGATTTCATTGTGGCGTGCCCTTCAAACTCAAAGAGCTATAAACAATTCTCAATTTGAATTATGTATGCAGCTACACACTGCGGTTGCATCCTCTGCTGGAATCGAAAGATATTTTTGTCTTTCGTGCTGGTTCATAGTAAATTGCGGAATAGATTAGGTATAGAAAAAATTGCCAAATTAGTAAGCATTGTTGGAGGATACAACTCCAATAACATTTTTATTGATGACTAGTTTTTTAAATTTGCATCGTAATCGTAATGGAATTTTTATTTTTTTTAATAAATAACGCAATGGAATAGTTATTATTTTTGTTTTTTAAATAAATAACGTAAGTGTTTTAAACATAGGCTTACCGCCTTGATTATCTACGTGGATTTGGTTTATATATCTGTCTATTGTTTTAGTAAGTTATTTTCTAAGCATGGATTTTGATGGCAGAACCGAATTTTGCGAAATAATGGTGAATAAGATAATGAACATTTTATCAACTATGTGCTACTTCCGGCAGAATTAACGCCTTGTTTGAAAGGACACGTTAATCGTCATAATTGTGGGTATTGGGTTGGTAATAATACGTATTGAGTGGCAACAGCCCACACCCATCGTCTTCAAAAAGTTAGCTTGTTGTGTGATATTTTGGTAGTAATATTACAGACCCCTACTTTATTTAGGGCAATTTGACATCACAAAAATACTTAGAACTTTTGCAACAACAAATTATTCTTCATCTTGCTTATTAACGACAAAAATAGAGACATTCCAGCTGTGACAGTATGGTTCCAACAAGATGGCGCACCACCCCACTTCGGACATTATGTGCTACAATATTTGGACGAAATTTTTCCACAAAGATGAATAGGAACGCGAGGAGCAAATGAGTGGGCACCGAGGTCCTCTGACTTAACCCCACTTGATTTTTTCTTGTAAAGACATTTGAAAAATAAAGTTCACGTTAAGAGAGCAAATAACATTGAAGATCCAAAGCAACAAATGGGATATGAAGGTGTAAGTATTTCTGCGGAGACTTTCTTATTAAATATTACTCAAGGTCTTCACTACTCCCAAGAAGCGAATGGTGAACACTTTTAGCACCTTCTGCAGAACTAATGCTTATCGTTAGTTCCTGGTTCGATACTAAAATGTTTTAGTCATATGATTTTTTTACATTTCCGTAAAAAAATAAAATGTGTCACATTGCTAAATTCACAAAAATGCTCTTCAAAAATCATAAAACTGACCTTTCTTCCTATTTAAAAAAAAATCAAGCTGGCCTTCGATCTCAAAGACAAAGCAAGGTACAAGGTTAAGAAAATTACAATTAATGTAATTTAAATTCTTCTAACTCTGCATCAAATTTCAAGGATTTTCGTTTATTAATTTTTGAGATATTTAGTCGTTTCTTGACTTTCTGGCTGCTAAAAATAATCATAGGAATGCAAAATCACAAAGCAACATTTAGGAAATGAAAATTCTGATTTTTTGGTCCAATTCCGTAAAGGAGAATCAGATAGCCATTCGAAGACAAACCGCCACAAAGTTTCTTTATTTTCTTTCCTGATGTTTAAGAAAGTGCGTGCAGATTGTGCACTCTTCATGCACTGACTTCTTGCACTATAAACACTGAATTTATTCATTCTTCGTTGAAGTTTATTTTTCTGCTGTTTTATTCCGAATAACTTGAATCTCAGATGGACCCAGTTTCGGTGAATTTTCAGTGGTCGGAGATTACATTTTGAGAGTACCGAATCACCTAGCTGTCCCATTCAACTCTATACTGTCTGAAATAATTGCTTCTACCGCTGCGTGCATTTGTTTTTTTGTCCAACGTTCTCTTGGCATTGCTTTTGCTTTTCCAATATAGGTATTTCACGTTTTCTCAAATATCTAAACAAACAAAAGCTTACGTTCATTTCACATTCGTACCATTAATCCATCTACCCTCTAGACGTGGAGAAACGTGGCCCGCGCCTAAAGGTATCTTATAACGTCCCCAACTGAGGTCTGGGAAGACGGTTAACAATCGATCTACTACAGAAAGTACGAATGTCACATGTGAGCTCACTATAATTTTAACCCAAATTCACAAGTATCTAATTGCTATATAAAGTTCATTGCTGTTATAAACATGAATTGGCGCGAATTAAAAGAAAAATATAAAAGATATTGCTGACGGTCTGCTTTCTTACTGGCCCATTTAGGTTATATCAATATTAGAAGTAAGAAATCCATGTAAAACTGAATACATGAAAATTAAAAAACATAATCAGAACAAAGGTGAAATTACTGATTACGTGAAAGTTATTAGATATCCAAAGTATCTTAAAGTAGCAAATTACAATTATCTTAATTACTAGTTTTCAAGATACTTCAGATGCACTTTTGACGCATATGTCAGTCACGACCTTTGCAACATTGTAAATAATTTCGATACATCGTCTTGATCTTTGAACTAAAATAATATGTACTGCATCATCCTATTTAACGTTAGCTATTTGCAAGCAATTTTCAGTTTATAATCATCTTGCATAATATTTGACCAAAGAAGATATAGTTAAAAACTTCACCGCAATCTTATTTCAAGGTCGATCAATTCTTTCCCGATTGCTTGGAATGAAGGTCAAATAAAGGTGAATCGATATTATCTAATTATAAATCAGCTATTAAATCAACGCATACACCTAAACAACAATAAAAGAGCAGAAATAATATCCGAGAAGGAATTAAAAAAGAAACACGATACGAAAAAACAAGTATCGATGGTTAATTTACAATCACTTCGAGCGGGACGAAAGTGATAATTCACAGTGAGTAAATTCGCCGTGCAATAAATTAGCGGCGAATAAGAAAAACAGACGTGTTTTACGGGTAGGTTTAGAAGACATTCTAGCAACGCTACGGCCACAAATCTTTTGAACCGTGACTCGTCCAACAAAACTCGACTATACAAAAGCGTAGGGAGCGTGGAGATACAAGACTAGGCGCAGGGGAATGCGGGGAAAAGGACGGACACGTAGACCCTGACATGGGAGGCAGCAGGAGATCCTGTCCCCTATCAAATAACGAGCTGACAAAGAGGTGCCATTTAAAACCTAAATAATCTAACAGGTGTAACGGTCTGTTCGTTTTGGAGGACAAAGAAAGGTCATCGAACGGATTAGTATTGGTTGATTATGTTGTCGCTTCTATGATCGCTCTCGGCGCTGCACTTAATTGCGTAAAACTGCAATACTGTTACGGAGACTGCTTTTAAAGCCTATGTACTACTACCCACATCGGATATACGTTCAGATTCACATGGATACAGTGGCTTCCAACGAAAATAAACTAATAAATACTACGGATGTAGCAATAAGAGCAATGTTGCAATGTTAATTACCAACAAAAGAAGTAAACGTAATGACATTAGTTTCAGAATAATTGTCTTTTTTTCCGTTCGTCCTCAAATAGCACTACATAAGTGCACATGCTATGATTTCAACCCTGAATTTTAAAAAAGTTATTAGTTATTACCCTTCCTCTTTCATGTATTTAAATTTAGACTCCAAATTTAATTCAACCTTCTCCCAATTTTATTTTTATATTTTTTATCGACAACTTCTTCCAACTTTTCACCAACAATCAATTTTAACATTCAAATATTTCCACTTCAAATTTCACAATTTTATTTTTATAAACGTCATAACATTTTTCATTTCAATTTTTTTACGAGCTGCGGTCCACGTATTCTAAGCCTTAGGTATCCAGTAAGAAGGTAAACAAAAACAAATGCTACCATTTGATAGATCTGTCTTTAGTTAATATTCAAATAATAATTTGGCAATTTATAGCTTTTGCTCAGTTAAGTGAGGCAGTCAGAAGTTCAGCGGTACACGGTAAATTTTCAAAATGTCCAAAATTGAACATCCTGCAGCGATAACATTTCTCACCTAAATCAAAGAGCGAATGGACACGGTTTATAAAGACTCTGCACTCATAAATTCTCGACCTTTCTTTCATGTCCGGTTTATTTTTCGGATTGCCAACAAGGTTTTTGAGTTTATTACGTGAACTGAAACATATGTTCATATCTTGTCCCCTAAAAACACCTTTCGATATTCTGGGGAATATATAAAATTGCATGTAATGACTGTAGTAAAGCCTGTATTGGTTAAACAAAACGAGCGATAGGTGCTAGATTGAATGAGTACATCAGGTGCTATAGGTACGGCAAGACAGAAGCGTCAAGTGCAGCACAACACATAAACGAAACTGGGCATAATATTAAATTAGAAAACCTGAAATTGATTAAGAGCGTAACTTCGCCGAGGGAACTAGACGCGTATGAAATTATCGACATAAAATGGAACACAAATCTGTTAAACAGAGAGAACGCACCCCTTTACCATCCTGCCTTTTGGATTTACTAGTGTAAAACGACTATATGGTTTAAGTAACGAGCTACATTGACAAAAGACTCTTTCGTCTTGTCCCGTACATCTTGCATGTTGTAGATCTAGAATGCATAGATGGAAGAAACACAAATTTGACGGGAATTGTGCCGTTGTCTTGCTCTATTTTTATGACGAAGGAACGGTTACATGTCAGGCAATAACAAGGAACCTTCTCGCTTCGTATGTATTTCGCATGTTTTAGTGTTAAGCGGCAAAAGTAGGTATTTGTAAATATATGTATTTTTTCCTCGAGAGTAGGGATAAATATGGTAGAATTAGAATTTTCTCTCACATTCATTCCATAATCCGGTTGATAATGAAGACTCAAGAGTCCTCGAAACGGCTGTTCCGAATTAATTAATAATTGCGGAGTGTGCCGATACCTAGTGTTATTTGCCTTACCACCCCACAGTCCTTGCTATCATTACTGAATAAGTAGTTGAGTAGTTAAAGCATTACTTTTATTTTATTCAGTTATTTTTTTACGTGTGGTGACGGCCCAGTTGGGTATATTGGCTATTAATGTTGTCCAGAACCTTTATTGTGTGGATGGTGAGTGTAAAGTGTTCATGGGGTTGTTACTGTCAGCCCCTCACCATAAAGGGTGAAGCGTAGTTAATTATTTATTCCTCAACATACGAAAGGTGGTTCGAGATTATTTGGACTTTTTAGAAAAATCTGTCACCGAACCTGATAGGGTTCGAACGCACAGTGTCCAACTCTGCCAGGATTAGGAGCAACTTCCTTACCACCAAAAATCGTTGTTTGTAAACAAATGTATAACATAAAATACATTTTTTGTTTAAAGTAATTTGAAACTATAACTGTATATCTATTCAAACGGTTAAGGGGAGAATACATTAATGGCTATTTTAACCTACTGATTTGTATTTCAATACAGCATATCTTGATCATATGTCTTTAATTCTTTATTGATTCTGCTCATTGAAATTACCCGCACTCTGTCATCCATATACGTATATACGAGTATTTTATAAAATCATTCCGATGATTGTAGTATGCTGTATGATTGTTAAAAATTTCTTGGATTTTACAGAAGATCAAAGCATTTTCGTAATATATTGGCTCATCTTCTTTTTGAATCTTCTTGAAATTTGCAATTAAATTGTTATGTTCGATTGATATCTCTTTTAGACCAGGTTGTACTTGAATCTAAGAATGTATTAAATGTATTTTCTACTTGCTCTGTTTGTTCCATTAATATGCCTTGGTTAATTGGTATTTTCAAAAGCGTTTCGGTCAATTTTTGTCCTTCTTGCAGCTTAGCTTACAGAAGGTCGCAAGGTAATTTAACCACATATAGAACATCATTTAAGACAGAGAACTAACGTTTTTAATGCCAAGCAATCGTCGATGCATGCTACTTTTAAGTTTTTTCACTTTTTAGGACCTTCACTTCTTAACCGGTCACTAACCAGACAAACTTTTGTTTATTTATTCTTTAAAGCCTATTGAAAATCTGAAAGCTTCATCATCTTGTTTGATGTTATTTTAGTAATCTTTATTAATGTCCATTAAATTTTAGTTTTTTCTTTGCTTGATTCTTCGTACAATTATTAAAAGTGTACACGTTTTATATTTTGAAAGTAGATCCAATCAAGTAGATGTATCAACGCTTAATACATCAATAGCAATTATGATGATTAAATTAAACATTTACCTTCTTTAAAGTAAAATATTTATAAAAGAATTTAATCAAGCGTTATTTTCTTTTGGACAACCATGTATACGTGCTTAACAGATACACGAACATTGATTACAGCCACGAAACAACTTTCTCCTGTCGACATGTTAATGTATCCTGAGCAGGAAGCTGGAATTGACATGACACTTTCAATCATTTCTTAACTGTAATTAAACTCATTGGTGCAATCAATAAAAAGGAACAACTTGGCTGCATCTGACGAGTATATAATACTACTAATTACTAAATCCTTCGTTTTCTACATTTCTATAACAGATACAAGAGGTCAACACCTTTGTTGAATGTCGTTGTTGGCCAAAGTAAATAGCAGAAAAGGAATACGCAGATAATTAGAATTCTAGAGGTTAAATGAAGGTCATTCGAAAATAAACTCGTTTGATCACTTTTTAGAACGAGGTACACGTAAATATTGTAATTTATGTGTGTATCTAATCGAAAACATTAAGATACTTTTAATTTATACAACTGATTAAGGCTAGTTTTGTTTATTTACTTTGTTTTATAAAAGTTATTAACATACAATGGAAAGGACACAAGTGAAAATGCGATTAGATATCCTAGTGTAATTAATAGTGTAACCTAAACTTGCGGACTCGCATAGACGTCGGTATTACGGGTTAATATAAGAATACGAAAAATTCATAAATAAACTAAACCGGTAGAAAAGCAGGCATGTAGTGTCGACCTTGAATATAAATCATGTTAAACCGCGCTGAGAGAGATTTCGTTTTAGTACTAGTTGAGCTGTTGCAGAGATTAGTCGAACGGTTAAGGTTATGTACTTACGTGTTGCTTTTGAAAATATAGCTGGTGTTTTTTGTGTGTTGTAGTATTATACCAAGTACATAATTAATGTATCGTTTCATATAGAACTAATATTTACATACCTAAGAAAACAATGCCTCGTAATAGATTTGCTACTAATGTACATAAGTATGTGTCACTTTTTCCCCATTTAAAATATGACGGTAGTGCAGTTTTTCGCTTAATATGCAATGTTCGTTTGGCTGCATTGGACAGAACTGATTGCCAGAGGCATGTCAATGGTATTAAGCATATGAGAAATGCAAGAACTGAAATACCTTATACACTATTCCTCATACATTTATTAATTATGTTTACCTCTTGTAATCTTCCGTTGTCATTGGTGAGAAAAGCAGCTTTTAAAACGTTTTGGCGACAATACGTTCCAAAGTACCCATTACCCTCACAAACATAATTACAGAATCATTTGCCGCGAATGAAAGAGATGCTAGAAAATGTGTGTAAACGTGATTTGTGTTCCAAAAAAATATGGATTACCGTGGATGAGACGACCGATATAAAGAAAAACAGTATTGTGAATGTAATAGCTCCCGTTTTATCTAGCGAGAACACAGCATCTCGATATTTGTTAGCTTGCAAACGTATTCAACAATGTACCGCGGAAAATATTCAAAAAGTGATAATGAACGCTTTGAAAAAATTTAAGATTGCCCAAGATCAAGTTGTGATGATTGTGACAGATAGTGCAGCAACGATGTTAAGTGTTGGGCGATCCTTAAAACATATATTTCCTAACTTAATACATATAACCTGCGTGCTGCATGCTTTGTATTTAGTTGGTGAAGTTGTTCGACACATTACGGAAACGTTGATCGGATGATTGGAAGTACTAAAGCAGTGTTTCGTAAATCTCCTAAACGTTTAAAAGAATTTCGTAAATTTTGTCCAGGTATTCCAGAACCTCCTGAACCAATTTTAACCCGATGGGGTACTTGGCTAACAGCAGCTTCTTACTATTTGATCCATTTTCAACAAATTCAATCAGTTATAATGCGATTTAATCGGAATGAATCCAAAGCAATTAGATAAAGTCAAAGAGAATTTCAAATTCCTCAACTTTTAGAAGATTTAACAACAATATGTAAAAATTATACAGTATTACTAGATGCCATCAGAAAACTACAATGTACTGAATTGTCATTGCAGGAATCATTAGACATAGTGGAGAGTGTAAAAAATAAATTACACACATTAAATGATACGCTAGTCAAAAGTTGGCAGATGCTTTAAGGAAAAATCCCGATTTTAATACTTTAGAGGCCGTTTATAATAAGTGTAAGAATAGTGAACTTTTAAGTGATTTTGAAAAACAGTTTCTACATGCAAATGTAACTTCCTTAGATGTGGAGAGATCGTTTTCTATGTATAAGAATATTTTTTCTTGTCGACGCACAAGGTTTAAAGAAGTAACTGTAGAAACATATGCAACGATGCAAGTTTACAGTAGTTCACATCCTGATGCCTCTAATTTGTTGAATAATTAGCAAGTAAGTTTATTTATGAATTTTTCGTATTCTTATGTTAACCCGTAATACCGACGCCTATGCGAGTCCGCAAGTTATGGTTACTCTTGTAATTAATGTGTATGTATGGTCAAATAAAAATGTTACTAGATAGTCAAATGAACAATAGCAATTTTCCGAATTTAGGGAGCTATAAACAATATACTTTATTGGTTTCGCTTTTCTATTAAGTTTGAGTGATTTGTAAATAATTACACATTCATAGCTAGATTAGATTAGATTCAATATCGAGGTGGTTCTTGACCTATTCCACTGCTACCTTTTTAGATCTATTATGGTTCTTCATTAGATCAATTACGTTAGCTTTGTCTTTTTCATCAGACTTAGCAGTCTTGTGAGTGATCCCTCTGCATAGGTTTCGACTTTTGGATATTTCGATCCCACTTTTAAGAGCCGTATTCCTGCTAGTGCTGTACAGTCGCACAACACGTGGACGGCAGTTTCTTCTTCCTCCTGGCAGAATCTAGACGCTGTTTCCTTTGTCAGGCCTAAGTTGCTCATATGTTTCTTGAGCATACAGTGTCCTGTTAGCATGACTACTATCGTCCTGACAGACTTTCTGTCCCTGCTTAGTAGGTCTGTTGTAAATTTAGGCCTGTGTCCAATCAGAAATTGCTTGGCCTGTCTCTGACCTGGAATACTCTTTCAACAATGATGAGATTTCTCATTTTTCCATTGTTTAGTAGTTGCTTTAAGTACCGTATATGCTATACCCACCTACTCGGGCTAATTTGTCTGCCTTAACATTCCCTCGATGACATTTGTGTCCTGGTACCCAGACCAGGGTCACCTTAGATCGGCAGCCCAGCCTGTTGAGGGCATTCATGCATTTCCACACTAGTTTCGACTTCACCTGTGTGGAGTCCAGTGATTTTATCACTGCTTGACTGTCTGATTAGATAGCAATAGATCGATAGTTACTTTCTTGCTTGTCTAGTCCTTCGATACATCCCAGCATTAAATGTAGTGTACGAAGACTTTCGTGACAACCATTTTATAATATTTATTATTAATTTTAAATAATAATTGCTTTCATTTTGTAATTAACGTTTTCTAACTTTATTAAAAAGATATAAAAATAGATTTGATGCTCTTTAACATTAGATAGGTGTACGAACACTTTTGTGATTGACTGTAGGCGCTTTCAGTTAAATTATACATATGTAGTGACGGATATAAAAATTGTATGGTTTCGAAATGAGTCTCTGCATTAACTATGCACAAGGTTATTTAAAATCAAAATTAGCTTCATATCGTTATCTAAATATACATTTTGAGTGCAAAAATAAAATTAACGCAATTGCAGATGTTTCTAGATTAATCAAAATAAAGCAATGTAACAACCTCAATTACCATTATTCAAGTTAGAAGAGAGCATAAGCTGTAATAATAAAAATGAAATAAAAATGAGCATGTAATTAAAGAGTTGATGAGTAAGCAAGCCAGATGTCTAATCAATCAAGTGTATTCGGTGAAATTTTAATTAAAACGATGATGATAGTCCTCCAGTTGATCAAGTGTTCTTAACCTTTTAACTTACTACGCAATTGGTTTGTTTTTATTTGGAGCATAAAGTATTATCTGCTCCGATAAGTATGGTTCGATGTTGTTTATTGTTTGGCTATGAGAGATTGTAATAATTTCCAGCTACTTTTGAAATTGATAAAAGGCAACAAATGTTTATCTTGAATATTACGAAAAATAAATAAGAGACAATCGTGTATGTGCAAGAGAAAAGAATTACTTAAAGGGGAACACATGTTTATTAGTATTACTGAGAATTTAAATATAAGCATTTCTAAAAGTGTCCCAATATTAGGGATTTAAATTTAGCGCTATTTTTCAACGACTTAACCTAGAAAGTTTATATCACGCATGTGTCATCTAGAGAGCCGATAATTTAATTATAATTATTGATGGCTTTACGACGGAAGAACGTGTTAGAATTGTGCAAGCTTACTACGAAAATTCCCATTCTTGTGTGAAAACAATTTTATTTGTAGACTTCGTTTAATTTTTGCTCAAGGCCACGTGCCAAGTGATAATACAATTCATAATCTTATTCGAAAATTTGAGTTTTTCGGATCGGTTGTTGATTTAAAGGTGAAAATATCGCTAGAGTACGTGAACGTATTGCCGAAAATCCCAAAACCTCAGTTCGTCGTGGATCTCAACGGTTAAACATCGAATTTTGACTAAAGATTTGGCTTTGCATGCGTTTAAAATTCGGTTAACTCAAGAGTTAAAACCCCCATATCACGGGCATCGCCGTGCGTTAGCTGATTTTATTTTAGAAGTAAGAAATAACACAAAATTTTGCAATAATAAACAAAATTGTAGGATTTGAGGAAGTGAAAATCGTCAAGTGATTGGAGAAAAACCTGTGCATCCTCTTTGTGGGACCATTTTTTCAAGAAAATGATGATGGTGAAATGGTAAATATTAATGGCGAACGCTACCCTAATATGTTAAGAAATATGCAACTTAACAATATGTTCCTTCAACAAGATGACGCCACGTGCTATACAGAGGGAGAAATCTTGGATTTGTTACAGACAAGTTTTCCTTGTCGCGCCATTTCTCGCAATGGTGATATTCAATGGCCTTCAAAATTATGCTCTTCAAGGATAAAATCTATTTTAACAATCTGTAAACAATTAATGACTTCGAGCAAAACATTTCTCAAGTTATTGGTGAAAATGAACTAAAAATGACCCAAAATTTGATTGAAAACATTACGCAAAGAATGTAGAAACAATAACGATAGCTAGTAGGATGGGGTAGTATGGCAAATAACACTAAAGTATCGGCACAAACACTAAAGTATCGGCACACTCCGCACCACACAACCTATAATTTGATTAATTCGGAATAGCCGTTTAGAGAATTTATGGATTCTCATTGTCAACCGTAAGACCATTCGGTCCATGAATCCAAGAATTCTTGAAACGGCTCCTCCGAATTAATTAAATTATAACTCGTGTGGTGAAGAATGTTATTTTTAAAACTATCACGTCTCTACTTTTTGGTAAAGTAAGCAAGCATATTACTTTTCTAAATTTGTTGATTTGATTTAAAATAGAAATCCCAAAATACCTTCTGAGGCACGGTTTAGTAGGGTGCGTCGGTTTTCAAAAACGAGTTTCTTTGATAAAATTGTAAAATTCGAAAACCGGTTTTCTACATGACATGAAAATTGCAACACCAAGAAGGGGTGCGAATTTTTTGATTAAACTTGGCAGAAATGTGTAACTATTCAAAGTTAATAATATATTATAATTTTGTAATAAAAATAAAATTAAATTGTATTAATTTTTTGTTCTTTCTTTGAAATTGTAATCAATTATTACCTGCGTTCCTGCCAAGTTTGGTCAAAAAATGCGCACCTCTTCTTGGTGTTGCAATTTCGATGTAGCATACAGCATATTTTATATTTTGTTATGTTTTGGTATAATTTAATAAATAATTTGATAGTTTTAGTGAATAGTAGAATAGTACATATTATACGTAAGAAACAATAATTTTAAAAATATTTTCGAAAACATCACCCCCCAGTATCTTCTAGTTTGTTTACAAACTGTTTAAACACTTTGAATTGAACGTTATTTTTTTGTAGTAGCTGCATTATTAGAAATGCAACCCAGTACTTTTTCTCTCGAAGATATTCTTCTTTGACCTTCTGACAATGTCCTGGAAGTGCTACACTTTGTATATGTAATATTGCTTTAGTTTTGTGTTGGTGTTGTTTCCAAAAATTCGATCGTCCACGAAAATCGGTTTTTTCAATATTCGGCTTTTGTATTGGTCACAATCTCTATGATGGCGATGTTAACTGTTTAACAATTGACAAGTAGCCAAAAATTGACAAGTACCCGAATGGGATCAAAAAAGAAATGTCAAACACGCCAAAGTTAGGCCAAGTAAAAAACCATACATCGTGGTCCTACAGTGTGTCCCCCATGCCAACTATTGAACGGCAGAAGCTAGCGTTTTTAGAAAAAGTAGGTCGATTTTTTTTTTTGTGAACTAACTTTTGCGATTGTCAGCAGTTCAATTGTATTTCCGGTGTCACCGAAAGTGACGTCAAATTTTTTATTTTAAATAAAACGCCCTATATATTTTTACGTTTTTGGAAAGGTCATCGAAAGGCGAATTCAACGATACCACATATGTTATATATATTTTTAACTTAAGAAATATATATACCTTAACTAAATATGGCGGTATGCAGCAATAAAGATTTTGGTAATCTGTTTTTGTTGTTACACAAAGTTGGGTAGGAAAGAGCGCCAAATTGTTTCTTGTGACGCCAGACTGTTCTAAAGAGCTCGTTGCTAAGCAAAGTACTTATAACAATTACCGAACTGTCAAATCTCAATTCCAAAAGCGTAAATTATTTTTGTTATTTATTGTTATTATATCCTGCATTTGTCATACGTTCCTTCTTTGTTCTCGTTATTGTTTTCCCTCATTTTAACTTGTTTTGTTAATTGTTGTTGCCTCTTTACTTTATCGAACTTTATTGCAATGAATTAATTATGCGCTCTAGGGCCGCACTGTACAGTGTGACATTTCAACATTTAACTACGAATTCTTGTCAATGCTAAAATAGATTCTACTAAGGAACCTCTAAGTTCGAAAAAAGTTATCGATTTAGATCGCTTTTCTTTGATTATTTTCAATGTATTAATAGCAACATAAAAAAAAATTTGAATCAAAAAGATTACGATGACTGTGAACATTTGACGACGTAATATGTTATCTAAATAAGCATGCTTACTTGAGATAATAATAAATTTGCACAATTATTGCAATTTTCCAAGTATTTAAGTTCAACTAAGCTATTATCTCATTAAATACTATGCATTGTATTTAGAAGATATCCTTTAGGTTTAGAATGTCATGCTCTCAAGGTCTAGATTGACGACCTTAAGTATAAATGTATACGACAGCTGTTTTCCTAACTTTTAATGGGAGTGTAATTACATTACAGCGTAAAAATAATACTTTGCAATGATATTTATATTTCTCAGCGAAACAAATAACTTTCATGTTACACGCGTATTCATATCTAATATTGCACATTGCTCCTAGATGAATATATTTATGTATATTGCCAAATATAATAAAAACATACAAAATATAAAGAATTCTTACCGGTTGATGCTGATATTGAGCGTGAAGGACTGTGGAACGTGACCTTCGAGAGGTTATGCCCACATTTTCGCCACGCATGATCGATTCCACGACTGAAAACACAACAACGATCTTCTTTAAATAAACAATAACATAGTGCACAAACTTATTTACTAGAAGATACGAGAACGAGAACGCATACGTGCTGTATCTGTTGTTGGTGCGACTAAAGAAAGGGTAGATTTTCACGACTTTTTTTTAGTGGCCAATAACATTGTGGCTTTATGTTTACTTTGGTCTAAATAAAAGTCGATGGGCATTAGCTTCAGGAGCATAAACGATTTTTCTTTATTTATATCCCAAGATATGTGTTTGAGTATCGTAGAATCTCAAAGATAATGTACGAAGGGTAACGACTTCTATAGGTATCTAGACCTTAATTTTCCCAATATTTAATAAAAGACAAGAGTATATTCACTTTTTTTGGTAGTCTTTTTGGTAAATTGTGAAAATCGCAGCAACACTAATTAGAGTTAAGAAATACTAGTCAGGATGCTCTTTCCAATAAAATTTCAATTTATCTTGAGCGATACGCAGCAAAGTACTAACGACACCACTTATCTCCCACATAACTCGGGATTTCCAGTGTGTGTCCAGTTATGTTCGGAACATATCTGTAAGTCTTGTGACAAAAAGAGAATACAGATAGGATATCTTCTGAAGGATGGTCACTATGGATATCCTATGGATCTTCTTTCATGGATATGGAAAGAAGATGCATACGAATTGACGGTAGTATGAACAATAACTTAATTGCGTCGTATATAATAACATTGGCGTTCACACCATTTTGACATTTAACAACAAACGATGCCAAGTCGTCAAATTTCTGTTAATTATTGTTGTGTCGGGTTAGTTATTGTAGTTGTCTATTCCAACGTCCATTGATGTCAGTACTCATTACATATTTAATAACATACAGAAGGTACTCAAGCTTTTAAGTAAATATTACAAGAGAGACAAAATTGACGCAAATAAGATACGTTTGCAAAGGATTCTTTGTTACAAATTAATAAAGAAAGTGTTTTGTATATGGACACATCAACTGCATCACTGACTATTTGATATAGCTTTAGTGTTCGAATAAATCTCAACTTTTCTGTAAAACTTGTAATTTTGATACGAAAACAAATTGCTTATAATGCTTAGTACACGTTGCATACCAAAATTTTTTGTTGTATCTCTCTTGGTGGAGGTTAAAAAACGAACGGAAAAAGTACAAAAAATGGTTAACAACAGTCTTAATTAGCAAAGGAAAAATTTCCTGAAGAACAAATGTTCTAACACTGACCGATAGATTTCTAGATATTAATTTTAGTAGCGCTGGGTTGCTACGAGGCAAGCTGCTATTGTAACTGCTAGCTATCGTTAGCAGTTTGTAGCACCTAAACAATATCAACAGAATCTGCTACATTTTGTAGCAGTTTTCCGATATGCCAGATAATTATTTACTCATTTATGGCGGTACGGTCACAAATTTAGTGGATACTTGATTTTGGAACCGAATCCGGACATTCAGTTTTAGATCCGGATTTGGATACCCGAATCTTAAACCGGATCCGGATAGAACTTTTATTAAAAACTACAGTTCCAAAAGGATCCGGCTGACAGCGTTAGTTAGAAATCTATTTTAACTCAGCATGTACATACAATACACCAGACGCCTTTACTACTTCTTCACTTGGAATTTTAATATTCCATAGAAATAAATAAATTGCACCAGTTTAAAAAATAATTTTCTGAATTAAGATGCATAGTCAATACAGAAGTATAAGTAATATATATTTGGTCATATCTAAATTCAATTGATGATCAATTACTACTATGTGGGGCGGGTGTTATGCGGAAAGGGTGTTCTGGTAACGCGTTTACAACCGCGTGATACTTGTTCCCGCATTAAACGGAGCAACATGCTATCGGTCTCATTCCTGTTCATATGCAGAGTGTTTCATTAATAATTGTCCATATAGTAACTGGAGAAACCTTGACCCAAAATGTGATGATTTAACCTAAAACACTAAGATAAAATATTCCTCCTAGCCGGGATACGGGGAAAGTAAGTCTCTATTACTACTGTACGCCTCTGGCAATAGTGGGAAACTACAGTAGCACCAAGCTCAGAAAAACCTCGGAAAATATGCGAACTAATTTCAATATCAAACAACATCGACCAATAAGAAGCGTAATTTTCGTTTAGTACAGTAACTGACACAAGTTTTTTTAATTTCGTACGCTTGGTTCATATTTTTGCAAATTTACTTTTATTTTCCTGTTCCTACTTGTTTGACTAAAAAAATGTCTTTTTTAAGACACCTGTAGTCGTATATTTACATAATTTAGGTAAGTAAATTATTAAGGATTATTAAGGATATATAAATCATTCAAACTGTAAATTTTTAGGTTAGGAATTTCTAAGTGTATTGTAATATTCCTTTTAATATTAATTTATAAAAATAGTAATATTATTATTTTTTTTCTTTTTTTACAGGTTAGTAACCATGAGTAAACGTAAACTCGTTCGCTCGGAAGCACGAAACATTATTCGCAATGTTATACAGTTCTTTGACAAGTAGAAAGCAGATGGTCATGGGACGTTTCCATTAGAAAAAGCTAGTGAGCTAGCTGCTGCAGCAACAGGGAAATCAGTCAGTTTCATAAAGCAGATTCGCAGAGAATCTGATATGGCCGGCACTTCTTCATTACAATCTCCAAAGAAGAAGCGAGAAACTGCAGTTTCAATGAAAATCGAATTAGATGATTTTGACCAAGGCGTACTAAGAAGAAGTGTCCATGAGATGTATACTGTAGATCGTAAGGTGCCAACATTGAAATTGCTGGTAGACAAAATGAAAGACAAGATTAACTACACAGGAGGACGAGAAACTTTACGTAAATATTTATTACAATTGGGCTTTCGATATAAGAAGTGTCATAATAAAAGAAAATTATTGATGGAAAGATATGATATTATAGCTTGACGTTCTCAGTACTTAAGACAATTACGAGAAAATGAAAATTTAGGAAAGAATGAAGACCAGTGATATATTTAGATGAAACTTATATTCACCCAACATATGGAGTTGGCAAATGTTGGCAATCGGAAGAAGAACCTGGTGTTTATAAATGTGATCGAGCTGGTCAGAGACATATTATAGTGCATGCAGGAAGTTCTAATGGCTTTGTCGAGAATGCTTTGCTAATTTTTAAATCAAAAAGTAAATCAGGTGATTACCACGATGATATGAACCACTTCAATTTTATGCAATGGTTAGAAAAACAACTTATTCCAAACTTGCCTCCACATAGCATTGTTGTTATGGACAATGCACCATATCACAGCATGCAAATAAATAAACCACCTACACAAAATAATCGAAAAGATGATATTCGATCATGGCTAGAAGGAAATAGAATTGCAACAACTCCTGAAATGCGAAAAGCAGAACTTTTAATGTTGGTAAGACAATATTCTATAAGTAAAACTTATTATGTTGATGAACTTTTAAAAAAGCATGGCCATACTGTTTTACGTTTGCCTCCTTACCATTGTGAGTTGAATCCAATAGAATTAATTTGGAGCATGGCGAAAAGAAAAGTTGCTATGAATAATGTGTTGCACTCTAGCCATCACATCGAGCAATTAGTTAGAACTGCAATTTCAGAAATCACGCAAGCTGATTGGGAAAAGGAGTGTAACCATGTAAGACATGTTGCAGAAGAAATGTGGAAGGCCGATGGTTTAACTGATGAAATTGTGGAAAATTTAAGTTTCACTGTAAATACAGGTTCTTCAGATGAAGATTGGATCAGCGAGGACAGAATATCAGATGATGAATTTGATTACTAAGGCTAATGATCGCATTGTAATCTATAATGTAAAACATTTTGCAATTAAATTATATTTGAAGTTGAAATAAACGTTCGCTTTAATTAAAATTAGAAAAACATTCAAAAACTCTTTATTTTTCTTAATTCCTAAGTTTTTCACACGTCATTGGTCATTTGTTTATAGGAGCTACTACTTTAGTTTGATTTAAATATCCCGCGGAAAAGATTATGGATGAGAGTGTACCTTGTTAACTTGTAGCGCCCTCGGACACGCCCACTCAGGGCTTTTCTGAGCTTAAACTTAAACTGCATAAACTTTTTCCCAAGTATGGATCAAAAATATTAGAAAGTATGGTAATAGTGGGCTAAAATCATTTTTAAATTTTTGAATAGAATAGCCTGCATCTCGGTTAGGAGAAATATTTTATCTAAGTGATTTAGGTTTTATTTTGGGTCAAGGATTTTCTAGTTACTATATGGACAATGATTAATGAAACACCATGTATATACCGGCTTCTATTATACATAGGAAACAAACATACATTAAGTTAAAATGGTCATAACGTAAGTAAAATAAATACGCGAAATTCAAACCTACTATCAGTGATGCATCATAACAACTAAATTTGAAAGAAGTCTTGTTTACAAATACATTTTCGGGGGTTTGAAAAAACTAAAAAAATTGTTTAATTGAAAACATTCTAGATGGTAAATGATTTTATTAATGTAAATTGGAATGGATGTCATACAAGCATGGAAGATGGACATTCTGTAGATATCCATTTGATGACCTGTGGATAAAATGAATGTGCACATTCCTCGAACGTATTATGGACATAAGTGATATGTGGGATATGTCCGAAATTTCAAAAATATACATTAATAAGAATAATAAGTTAGTAAATATATTTTGCATCAAGTTTCTTATTATCACCATATTTCTAATGCATATCTATATCTACAGTCACTTATCATTTAGCAGTATCAAAAATCAAATAAACTAGCTAGAACTACGTAAATATTTAGGCAGTAGTGTATTCCGCACTTGTACGCATAATAATTGCAACCATTCAGACAGTTTCGTTTCCACCTACACTACATGTTTTGGCATTAAAAACAAATAGTATTTACTAATATAAAACATTATTACTAAAGATATTATGTAAATAGCTGACAAAAATTAAACTTCGCATTCAATCACATAAAACAAACTAGAATTTCAAAATTCCTTGTAGGTTGTAGTTAATGTCTTTACATTGAAACGATTAGTATTCATGGTAGTAAATATTAGATCCAACCGGATTTTGTACGAATTTCTCTTGGCAAGTATGTATTTATTTCCAAAAATATAACTAGAGCAAGTCAATGGAATAACGCGTCCGTAATAAATTGCGAAATAAATGTGTTGCCAACATGTAATTTATAACCGTGACGATACATTTACATTGTTTCAAAAATAGTTGTGGCTAAAAATAGTTTTACCTTCGTAAGCAAAAGAAAACGATATTTTTCCTCGTACAAAAGCTCTGTTTATTGCTTGCGATAAACGTTTACGTCCACTGAAGTAGAATAGCTGAATGAAAGAATTAAGGATAGACAAAGGTCAAAGTAAACAGTTGACTAGATAAACTAAGTTAATTAGAAAAAACTAGAAAATGATTTTATTTATTATATTTAATTTGCTAGTCTTTTTCCAAAATTGTATTTTACGCAAATCATATAGACAAACTTCCAAAAACCAATACTGGATTTTTAATAAATCCAGAAAAGTAAAGGAATTTATAATATTTTAATAAATTTTACAGAAAATATTAAGAAGAATTTATGTGAAACCTTTATATTGTGTCAATTTTCATATTGCACTGCTATTTGTCACCCTGCAATTGATAATTTTACTAAACATCAAACACAGAGGGTTCAGAATTCTTCTTTGAGGTACATACCGCGTTCGCAAGTTCCGTAGTAAAGTGAACTGCTGAAATATATAGACAGTGTTACAACATTTGCCCGTAGTGAAAGTTTAAGGTGGGGAGCGCGCGAATCAAGGACGCTCATACCACAAGCGGCAACATTATTCGCGATATGCGTTTATAAAAAATTAATCCTTACGTACCTCAGTATACACATAAGGAACGAAAATGTCTAGCTATACGAAAAAGTGTACCTGCGACAACGGTAAACGCGAATGGGTGATTTACCACAAGCGGAGGGGTTAGCGGCAGTTGACGGCTTACGGTTACCGATGTGCAACATTGCCGGAAACAGTGCTAAAGCACTATTTGTAGTACTTTTTAATGCTGCAGTACCAAAGTGGTACTTTTAGTAAACGAGTACCAATGTAATTTGCTTATTAAAATTTGTTGTGTATTTACATTTGCGTCTTTCCTCATAATCACCTTAATGTGCATTTATGTACTGAAAAAAAAAAAACTTTAAATATCGTTTTGAATAGAAAAACAAAAAAAAGTAGTGGAAAAAAATGTATATTAAAGGTATTATTAATTTGGCGTAATGAAATCCTAAAAAATACGCGGTTAATTGGTTACTTGTAGAGGTCAGATGATGTTTGGGTAAATACATGATATAAATGGAATGTAAAAGCAGCAGGTGGAATTGGTAAATTGGTAATTTAGGGATTTCCAGTACTTTGTTTTTTGTCTTGCTAAAGTACTTTTATGTTGGTGCCCGTGGCAACGCTGCCGATGTGGTTAGTTACGATGTAAACTGCATTATGTGCGGACGATTTTAGTAAGAATTTCTAGAGTATTTATTTTTCTTTTCCTTTATTTCATTTGAATCTGTTTTTATTTTTGTCTTTAGAATTTCTTATTAGTTTCGTCTAAGCTTCGTGTCAACAACAAAATAAATATGAAAAAGTCTCATTTCCAGGCGACGATGACTTCAAATTATTACATACGTTCTTGCACACAGGAGGTCTACATACCAACATTGTTGCAAGCGTACTAAGTACTAACACGCGACCCGCATCGAATCGATCGGATTTCACTCAATCCCCTCCTCGCCATACATATATATAGATATAGCTAACTTCACATTTTCCCGATGTGTATTTATATCTACCATTGGAAAGCTTGAGCATATATCGTACAAGGTAGTAGGTGTTGGGTGGTTGAACATAGAAGATAGTATAAAACTTCGGTGTCTTTACCATCAAATCATTCAATCTAAATGCCCACCATACCATCTCTTTATAATAAGATTAAATTCCGAACTGATATTCATAATTTAACTACGCGATTTAGAGGTAAAATATCTCCCCCACAACAAAAATCGAAACTTTATGAGAGATCGTTTTCCTGTCAAATTTACTATAATTTGAACAATGTGTCTTCTATTATTTTGCTTTACACAGCTTCAGGTTTTAAAAAATATATAATAATAATAGTTTATTATCCAACAGCAGCATTTAGCTACTTATTACAGGATAATCTTATCACATAACAGTACGTAAACGAGAGTATAATAAGTAAGGACAAATTAAAAGAAAAAGAAAACATAACACTACATAATTCATTAAATAATATGGCTCAAATTAAATTAAAATGGGGAAACAAAAGACGCTTTAAAGAAATGAGACTAGTATTAAACTAATCAAAATCAGCTGCATGAGTAATGACGCTTGTACACATCGAAAGTACCGGTGACTGAGAGTAGTGACGAGTATTAGCCAACGAAAGATAAAAAGTTAGGTTAGTTCTACTCTTCAACTGGGTATGTTAAAATTTAGGTGTAGAGAGAGCCGGAACAAATACTGTGCCATTAACAAACCTATGCATAAATAAAACCTGCGACATAACTCGCTGGTTTGCCAGGGAAATAAAATCGAATTAATTTAAAAGACTGTTGTAAAAAAGTGCTCTGTGCTTACGAAAGTACCAAGATTTTCAACAATTTACGCTGAACTATTAAATGTTCGTATTCATGGTAGGTTGGATTCCATACAATGGAACAGTACTCTAATTTCAAACGCACATAGGCATTGTAAGTAGCAATAAGCGCTTTGTTATGAAACTGCTTGGTGTTACGAATTAAAGCGAAGAGTGTTCATAAACTGTTGACATGTGCTGATAATATGACTATTGAATGTTAATTCGCAGTGTGTTAGTAACTCGCCCCTAATACTATATACCGCACCACAGCAGTTCGATAGGTAAAAGTAATACTTCTACATTTAGCAACATTTAGAGGGAAGTACTTCTCCAGACACCAGCAATGAACGGACTGTAAATCCTTTTGCAGAACAGTTCTTTAATTTCATCAACGATATCTTCATCAAGATTTTCCTTCTCGTCGCAGCAACTTAAATCTTTGTCTAAATCCATGAATTCCTCTTGTCATCGTTGACATCCACATCCATTTTTCGGGGCTTTCATCCACCTTTGTGAGTTCACTTTAAAATTGCAATAAGCACAATATCCCTCCAGCTGTCTGCAACGAAGTTTATGGCTTGAAGAAAGTTTGACGTTTTGCTAACCATACTGTCAGCTTCTTCAGTACGTTTCTAAAGACTGATGCTGTTGTATCGTGCTATTCGTTATATACCTTAGTTTCGCATCTGTTCCAATCTGATGGGCCGTTTTCATGATGGTATACCTGCTTCCTTAGTGTTCTGTAAACTCAACGACATGGCGACATCCGAAAAATTATTCTGTAGTAAACCACGGCCGTGATAGCCTATACTCAACAATTACAGGACTTTCTACTTAAACGGTGTCTACTTACCGATGATTGAGGTGATGTTTAAAACGCCGACATTACTACAAAATTATATTCAATACGACGCACAAATGCAAAAATAAGGTGTTTTTGTTGCATGGAGTTCAGTTGTCTTCCCAATAATTATACATTTTAGAGCTTTTAATGCAAAGGATGAAATATTGACACTGATATGATCATTGAAAGGTAGATCACCCAAATCTTTTAAAGATGAGCATCTATTATTATGGTGGTAGTTCTAAGTTTAGAGATAGAGAAACATTGATCTGCATAAGTTACAATATTGCTTTTAGCAACTTTTTAACATCAACGTTGGAACTGTTGTTGCCACACTCAAGATTCTAAAGCTTTAATATTCTGGTACGTTAAAATGGTTGTAAAGGAATATATTATAATATTATGGCGCTTGATTCTAATGGAATGTATCAAATGGTATGTCTGGATGATGCAATTCCGTTTCCTTGTAGAAGCTAAAAAACAACTTCCTACAAAGCAATCAACAGCGATTTCTATTTTCAAATCTAGTATCCTTACAAGAACACAGAAGTTTTATAAGTTTCTGTTGAAATGGATCGGAAATTTTTGTAGATCGTAGAAAATTGAGCGTGGAACCATAATTAAATTCGTGATTACATCGGTCGGCGATCGCAAATTTGTGGAGAAAAGAATAAAAATAGAAAACTAAGAAGCGGGATTCCTATAAAACCGATCACTTTACGTAATCGTAATTGTACATGGGGAGTTGGAGTTGTTCGGCTAGAACCTCGTACTGCTTGCGTCTACGATAGGAATTACAGTGCAGAACTTTTCACTGGAAAAGTGCCATTATGGGTAGGTATCGGAATTCCCCATTTCGCATCTGAAACGGATAGCTTTTACCGTACGTCGTGCAGATGAAAAACTAGGTCACACACACGAGGTACAAACTACATTCCCTCTCCGTCCAGTTCAACGGATACATCCTTCTCGGTTCACGTTTAAAAATTTGTCTTGGTTGCGCGGACTCGCCCTATTCATTAATTTTATCGCATCATCCCAACGGGAAAGTTCACTTTCTAAAATGGCAATCTGCCATCTCACTCGTTCCCCTTTATATTTCCTTTCTTTCACTCCAGCGCGAAAGAATATTAGCCTTTCTCGTTCCTGTCTTCGCCGTCTCTCCTTCTCGCCGCTTTACTTTGTTGTGCCAGCACACAAAGGTTCAATAGATTACCGGTTTATCTGGCGTCGGATAAAGACGGAATCGTGACCTTTGATAACCTTGGGCAATTTCCAAGTTTCCAGTTTTAATACCTCTGGGATGACGGACGATCTCGTAAAAGCAAAATTAAAACAATAATTTACCACGATGGTTAGTTAAGCGGTATGTTGGCGGTATTTATGTATTTAAATGAGATTTATAAAATCAAGAACACAAAGTAGATATTATTTTACGAAGTTTATTGGTATAAATTGCCTGTGGACGAGTACACTAGGATGAACACCGTGTAGGCATTTCCATTAATTAGTGGCAGTAAATTACAATTTAGCACTTGAAAAATTAAAATTAAGCTTTTGAACGAAAAAAAAAGTATATAAGTGTAATGAAAAGAATAAATTGGAAAACAAGTTAGATCAAAAGCTCTACATGTTTGATAAGTACGATAAAGAAGAGAATTAAAATGTAGAGTAGCAGCCTTCAAATATTCTTTAAAAGTTAATTTTCGTACAAATTGGCAACTATAAAAAAATGAAAATTAGTAGACTTTAGTGCAATTAGTAGACCTTACAGCAAAGTATGTATATCAGAATATAAAGTTAGGAAGCATTAACAACACTGAAAAGCCATTAAAGCATGCCATGAAGAAATGAAAAGGTGACCAGGAAAATTATACTTTTTATTGGCTATACCGTGATGTACCTACAAAACGGTCACCTAAGCTAGATTAAAACATGACACGAAAACAAGTGTTGGAGGGTGGCATCAGGACAACTTCACCAAGAACAGCAAAATAGCACTATTTTCTGGAAACAAAACTGAAGGTTAACTTTGTTCTTTATTCCAAGGAGATGAACATGTCACCAATAGTTGAACACAACACCGGCTCTTCGGAAAAGCGTACTTCAACACCTTCTGACACCAAGAACGAGAATGCTAGACTAATTCTAGATCTATAAATGCCTATAATTTCGGCAAGTCACAGCAAGGGTATTAACATTTTTCTCTTAATAAACTTTGTCTTTACCCAAATAGAAAATTGACTACAGGAACTTTTAGTGATCCAATAGTACAACGCTCAGAAGCTGCACCTACAGCTACAAAACTTTGACAAATGACCTGCATAGGTATTTCTATACAGAATCGGACACTAAACACATTTCAAAGCTTTGCGTATCCATAGAGAATTTTAAGCATGTAATGTTAGACTTGAAAGAAATGAAAAGAGGATCGGAGAAGCAATGTTGTTCATTGACTGAGGTCTATCAAGAGGCCACTTAAAACAAATAGCTAAAAGATAGCATGAAAAGGAAAATTCCAGAACTGTAAATAGTAAAAGTAATGCTATTTGTTAGAAAATGCTAACTTTGCAGTCTACGCCGAGGAGCCCTATGGCATAAAAAGACACATATTATATGAATGTGATTATTAAAATACCAGTGAGATTCAAAACAAGGATTCCAGATTAATTTAAACGTTTAATAATAATAATTGTTGAAAATTCTAGGTATACTTATTATTAATTGATAATATTAATAATAATAATAATAATAATAATAATAATAAACATTTATTTTCCCAACAGGCATATTGCCCAATAACAGGAAAAATGTGGGTAAGTATATACACAAAACAAAAACACAATGCAACACATGAAAAAAAAATAAAGAGTAAATTTCTACATGTTTTACTTAAATAAGTCACGTTTATTAGCTGCCCTGGACAAAGTATACGTCGGCGCTCGTCTCATTGTATTAGTCCTTGCGAATGGAAGAATGAAGCCACTATCCGATCTTGAATTCAAACGTGGCACAAGAAAATTCATTCGTTCCAGTATGTATGGACAATCTATGTCATTTCTAAGCAATTTCTGCAGAAACTTCTCGCAGATGCCATCCCTCCTCGTACTCAAAGCCAGCATGTCGTGCCTTAACAGAAGTCCATCCTGTGGAGTACCTCTCTCAGGGTAACTTCCATCAATCTTAAATGACAGGAATTTTAAAAATTTCCGATGGATACGATCTAGATTTAGAAGGTCACAAGCATATAAGGGATACCAAATTAGAGCGGCATACTCCAGTTTACTGAGTACAAAGGCAAAGTATAACGACTTTAATAAAGAAGGATCATTGAAGTATTTAGAGACACGCATCACAAACCCCAGAGATTTCATGGCTTCAGAACAGATACTGTTAATGTGAGCTTTAAATGTGAGAGTGGTATCGAAGTGTACACCCAAATCCTTAAACTCAAGGTTACGTGACAAATTGGTACCCCTGATTTGGTAGGACAATAAGTACGGTGAACAAGAACGCGAGTAGGTAAGTACACAGCATTTATCAACATTTAACTTGAGCCCAAAAAGCTCACACCATTCTACTAACATAACAAGACCATTTTGCAATTTCCTCATGTCATCAACGGAAGATATTTCCGAGAAGATTTTAATATCGTCTGCATAAGCAAGGGTGGGAAGGTCAATTTTCAAAAGCAGGTCGTTAATATAAAGCACAAACAGTAACGGTCCCAGATTTGATCCCTGGGGGACGCCAGAGGAAGAACAAAGTTACGAGAGCAATATCCGTTATAAGTTACATAACACTTTCTCTGTTTCAGGTAGGATTCGAGGAGACTTATCGCCGAAGGAACAAAACCGAAGGAGCTCAGCTTCACTAACAAAATTTCATGATTGATCATGTCAAAAGCCTTGGACAGGTCTGTATAAATCACATCAACTTGACCACGTCTATCCAAGACTTCACTAATAAATTGGGACATGCTCGCCAAATTCGTAACTGTAGATCTCCCGGGGATAAAGCCATGTTGATTTAAAGCAATAAAAGAGCGAGTGCTATTATAAATGCTAACATATAATACCTTCTCATAAAGTTTAGCAAAATTGGGTATTATGGAAATGGGCCTGTAATTAGATAGAAGTTCACGATTGCCCTTTTTGTGCACTGGGACAATTCTTGCTATTTTCCAACGTTCAGGGAAAGTACAAGATGAAATTGAAAGATTGATAATGATTTTTAGAGGAAATGCAAAAACAAATCTACAGTCACGTATCAAAAAACTGGGTAACATATCATCACCTGCGGTACATTTGTTGGGAAAAGTAGCCATTAGTGCAACAAGTTCATCTTCGCTAACCAATGGAAAGGAGTAAGGTAGGGGATTGTAATCAGAATGAGACCAAGACATGCTATCCTCTGAGCTATACACTGAAGAAAACATATTAGCGAAAGCATTAACAATATTATCGGGATCAGTAAAATCATTTCCGTGGTCGTCACATAGTCTGCCCGGTATCCTTGTGGAACGCCTTTTAGCATGAAGAAACTGCCATAGATGGGAAGGTGAGGTTTTTATAGAATCTTCAATATTTCCAAGATAGTGAACGTAACTATTCTTAATTTGCGTTTTGATTAACTTTCTAATTCGTTTAAATTCATTGTAATGCATTATATTTCTAGTCTTAATCCATTTGCTGTGATAAAAATTTTTGTATTTTAGATTACGAATAATATCTGATGTAAACCAGGGTGGATAAGAAATATTTGTACGGGATTTAGAAGGAACGTAAAGATCCAAGATAGCATACAAAGAGTTATAAAACGCATCCAGAGCTTTATTAACATCAGTATAGTCAAGAAGAAAGGACCAATCGCAACTCAAAAACCGATTGTATAGTGACAAGTAATTAGCTTTGTAAAAGTTGTATCGGAAATTGTTCGCAGAAGGGAATCGTTGCGATGAAGAGGAACGTAGAAAGAAGAATTCAACTTCCAAACTAGGGTGATAAGGATCTTCAGATACAATCGGACTTTCTGAATGTTGTACATCAATATCATGGTTAAAATTAGATATGACTAAATCCAGTAATTTGCCATCGCAGTTTTTTTATATTATTGTATTGCTTGACATTAAGTAAATCTAAAAAGTTTTGAAAGACTGAAGTTTTATTACATTTTTGATGAGTAGAGTAATACAAATTGGGGACGTTGAAATCTCCAATAAGGATAAAAATTTCATTAATCAAGACAACTTCAAGAGTGGATGTAAATATTTCCAACTCCTCTGACGAGATGTGAGGGGGTACATAAACTAGGACAAGAAGAAAAGAAATACTTTCAGAAAAACATCTGCAAAGTAATAAATCAATGAGGGGCACCGAACTAGCAATGTGTTTGGTATCAATAACAGTGAAGGATATATGTTCCTTAAATGCAATTAGGACTCCACCACCTCTAGAGCGATTAACTTCAGCAAAGTCTCTATCTTTACGTACGACATTATAACTACTACTAAATAGTTCATTATCATATACTGATTCATTTAGCCAGGTTTCAGTAAGTAGCAGTATATCAACTGAGTGGTTCATTAAGTTGTTATAAAAAGTATGTGTTTTCGAATTTAGTCCTCTAACATTTTGGTAGTACATCTTATAAGGGGCAGAAAACCTGTTGGATGTAATTAGTTTTCCGAGTTAAAATTGCTAATAGTTGGAATACCATTGCGATACTTAATTTTTAAATTCTTCTCACCCTTCGAAATGCGATCAGCAAGCTCAGATTTTACCGATTTGAACACAGCAGCCTGCCTTGGAGTGCGGTCGGAGGAAACGGATAAATTAGCGAATTGTGCATTTTCTTTAATTTTCCTGAATTTACGGAGGGTTTTAAAGACATCTTCTGATGAAGATAGACGAACACGGATAGGTCGCGAACGGCGTTGTTTAGTCGCGTCGAATTTTCCCAGTCTTACGGGTTTTATCCGGTCATAGTCCACATCCATTTGCCGAAGTATGTTTTGCACCATAATAGTATCAGCGCGAATTTGTTCTTGCTTTGAATCTCCCTCCTCAAGACTACCGTAGATAATAATATTTTGTGAACGTCTATTCCTATCATATATTTCACTAATAATTTCCTCAGTAGGTAACAGATTAGTAGAATTTCCAGAAGCAATGCTACTAGAGCCAATCGTTAAGTTAGTATATTTTTCTTTCAAATCCCTAATCTCATTCTTTAAATCATTCAACAATGAAATTAATTTAGGAATCTGATTTACGCCTTGTTCACACTCAATACACATGTACTTAACCCTACGCCTAGTATTAGATCTTAAAGTTAAACATTTAGCCTCAGCGTCAGATAATTCAGCACAATCAGTATGAATTGGTCTGCTGCAAACATCGCATTTAATGAACTTATCTGATCTTTCATTAATTAATAAATTGCACTTAATACACGACATTCTTCTGTTCTTTATAGGTTTTATATACAAATATAGTGTATTGATATTAAAGGAGGACAAAAACGGGGACACACTTCACAACGGCCGGGCCGATAGCCGTTGACTAAGAGACAAACACGAGGGCCGCGGAAGAGGAAAAAGGTAAAGAAAAAACAATAGGAAATATCAATACACAAAATTGTATCTATCGTATGAATTTACCAAAAAGTTTACCAAAATATGCATGCTTTTCATGATTTTTTTGATTCGGTGTGTCGAAATTCCTTGTTGTATGCTTACTGCTTTGTACGTGTATTCAAATAGCAAATTCATTAGACCAACTTATCAACTATGTAATCCAATGTCACTACGTTCATAAGTGCAAAAGTGGAAAATATTAGGGCAAAGAATTTGAGAGGATTTAGTGGTAAAATATACAGTAACAAGACCTAAAATGTAGTTCAAACTGTTTTTGTACTTTAAGACTGTTTGACCGTTTAATCTAGTGAAACCAAAATTACTTATTTGCTATAAGTTGTACGATGGACACCTCTTAAATTTTTATAAAAACGGTGAAATAAAGAAAATTTTTTGGTACAAATAGTTTTATTATTTTTCAAAATATTCGCCATTAAGATCTATACATTTTTGTTTGCGTTTAGAAACATTCTTTCCACTATAAAGATAGTATCACCAAAACGCTGTTTCTGAAGGCTTGAACAGCTTTGTGAGGTGATAAAAACACTGTCCATGTATTTTTTCTTTGACATTCGGGAACAAAAAGAAGTCATTAGGCGATAAATTATGCGAATACGGGCATTGAGACATTAATTCGACGTTTTTCTTCTTTAAATAATCAATTGTTTGACGAGTTGTGTGAGAGCTGGCATATCATGATGAAGGATGATGGGACGTTGTCAATTGTTTTTCCTGATTTCATCGATGACTTCTGCCAAACAAGTTGTTGTATACCATTTAGCATTAACCGTTTTTCAATCCTCCAAAGCAAAGCTTGCAACATTTCTAGTACAACGAAGAAACATAATTTTCTTGGAAGTGCTTCGTGAACGAACTTTTGTTGGATTCGGTTAATTTAAGAACACCTACACCGTTGATTGTTGCTTAGTTTTTGACCCGTACGAATATATTCAGGATTCGTCTCCTGTTATGATATCGAATTTTTTGAGCATTTCCTTACATAAATTGACACGAGCCTTTTTTGTGCTTGAGTCTTATGCGGAATCCATCGGGAACAGATGTTCTTCACACTTAAATGTTCATACAAAATCGAATGTGCTGCAGTCTTCGATATGCCTGAGGATGCCTCTATCTCACGGCAAGTTACATGCCGATCTTCTTTAATTATGTTGCGCATAGCATCGATATTTTTTGGAACAGCAACCGATTTTGGTCGACGTTCACGAAATTCTTGACCAGTTGTAAACAGCCATTTCTGATGGTTTTCTGTGAACCAAAGGTTAAACGAAGCGATTCGAGGCATTATTGTTGTGTCAGGCCTTTACTAGAATCGTAAACAATCATGCAGCGAAAATCTTCACGTGAAATTTCCATTTTTTCACGAAATTGCTGTTTTAAACGCTCACTGTAAACAAATTACTTGGCCGATTTCTATGCTGTCGCTGTTTCAAAGATAAGAAATGTCAGATTTTATAAAAATATTGTCAAATCTCAATAACGCCATCTAGTGGTCGTTTGTAATAACTTAAGACGCTGCTCTCGCACCGCAAGTCGATTGTTCTATTCAAACATAACAGCAAATTGCAGCAGTATATGCCATTAACTATTAACTTTCGGAATTTAGGTAATTGTTTAGTACATTCTTGTTACAAGAGTAATTTCATCAACAATGTAACAGGCCTCTTAATGCTACCCATGTTTACATTACGTGGGTGTACCAAGTGGATTCATTTATTTCACTCTACTCCTTCACCATTGTTTTCTTAAATGGTTGTTCGAGTCATTGTACCGATGCGCTAGTTGTTGTAAGGTGCCTTGTTGTTTTTCCGGGACACGCACAGTTCACTATCTAAAAGTTTTACGACCTTTCGCTTGACCGCCGCAGGGAACCGACATTCTACGCGATAACACATTGTTTATTTTTACGAGATAAATTCTTAATTTTAAAGATGATACGACGACCACGGTCAACTGAGCACGGTTGCGTCATAGAAAAGTATTTGTTTTTCGCGTTCGTGACTTCTAAAATTATTTATATACGTTTTTACGACTGTACAAAGTTGAATTCCACAATCTAAATAATATAGGCTCGCTTTATGCAATGTTTGGATTACGTAAGGCGGTGATTTACAACCACGCATTGATATGCCATCTCATGATGCGATGTAGAAAGTATACTAAATAAAAAGTGTTATAAAAAACATCTATCTTCATTTAAACATCCTTGTTCTTGCCCCATTTAATGTTTTGCCTACCTAATTTGTAACTCACATATTTCTTTTTTTGTCAGAAGTTACTCAGTAAAGACTAACTTGTCAACGAATTAGCAAAATACAGCAATAGATCTTCAAGTTTGTCTATAAGGAACTAAAAGGGTATTTTTTCAAATCGGACAATTATTCTTATTTATTTTCCTGGATTTTCTAAATGTTTTTAAAGCTATCCGAAATGTACTGAAGTAACTAGTGCTAACTAGAGCACTGCACGGGCCTATTTTTCACGGTCCGGCCCGCCCGTGGCTCGTTACAGTATGGAGTGGGCCCACCCGGCCCGCCCGTTGCGTTCATTACCTCGGCACAAGGCCCGCCCGTTAGGAAATTTAGGCCTGTCTGGCCCGTCTAAATTATTTTAGCTTGCTTAAGTAATTATACCTGCACTGTCTATTTCTAAACATTTTTACATTTTCTTTAACCAAAAGAAAGCGTAACGTAATATTGCATACATTAAAATTGTTAGTACAAACGATAACGTAAAAACTAAACAGCATTTACTGCATACGTTACATCCATTCGATGTATTTAATAAAACATTCACGGCCCGTCAAGCTCGTACAAATTCAGGCCCGGTCCACAATGAAAAGAGATGAGGCCCGTCCGAGCCCGCGGGCCGGGCTTTTTCAAGTCCGTGCAGTGCTCTAGTGCTAACCACCAGTATTACGGATGAAACTTAAAAATTAGATGTGCTGTGAAGTACAATGATATGTGAACACCTTTCATAAGTCCAAGAAGGTTGCATTTTTCACCAGACCTAACAACCTCGTGAGTGATGCCTTTGCATAGGCCATTTTAACTTATGATTAAAGACATTTGATATTTGATCATAACATTAATAACATTAGCTTGACAATTTCAAATTCTAAGTAGTAAGATTTACTCAGCTAAAATGGTTCGTTTACTTTCATTTGCTCACCATGGATCACACACTGTACTACCATCTAGGTAAGCGAATATCTTAACTTCTTTGACTTTAAGGGCTGCTTTTCCATTTTTGCGGTACATGTGGTCTACAACTAACTGTCTAACTTATGGAGTTGGAATTGTATACTGCAGTTTTTACCTTTTGAACTTCTTCGCTTTAAAATCAAAATTACATAAAATAAATCCTTGTATTGTTGCTATTGTGACCAACGTTACTTAAAGTGAAAAACCAAAGTCATCATCAAAAGTAATCTTTAGGGACAGATAGGTACTGTGAAGGCGACAACTTAACTCATAATTGTTTGAAATTTAATACAAGCAGAGAAACGTTTACTTGTTTCAAGACTGTCCGCCTCAATTCAAGACGATTACTGTTTCAATTATCTACAATACAATAACTGTTTTAAATCAAATGAAATATTTTCCTAGCGCTTTCTTTCCACTTAAGAAAAGAACATACTTGTAATAAAATAATTGTATTTCTTTGTTGAAGACATATATTAACTTGATTCAAGAAAATCTTGAAGAAAGCGATTCTTAGTATAAGTAAATGGCGGTTATAACAGAAAACAATATTTTCTTAAGGATAGTAAATAGTTTTCTTAACTCAAGAAAGCGTTTAGGTACTGTTTATAAATCAATAGTTTTATTTTTTTTTTATAAAGCATTTATTTACTTTAAATTTTTGAAATGCATGTTACCATGTTTAAAACAGTACGACATATCCGTACATAATGCAGTAAATTATTCTCACCGCTTGTGATTTTAAAAAGACCAAGGTAGAGGTTATCTACACAATAATTTTCAAACATGATCACTTCCGGCAAAAGCAATGTGAGAAGAGAAAAGCATTAACGATTTTTGCTCCTGCCCATGTTGTTGTTCATTTCTCAGTTTATGCCACTAATCTTCAAAAACAGCACTGAAATATTTTCTGGCGCCACCTACTGCCAAGAGAGTCATGCCGTCCTAGATAGTAGCGACAGAAACCGGAATACAGATGCCATGCTTACCCATAAAATGATATAACCTTTAACGTACAACGTTTCATAAACATTGTGAAAAGATGCTGATTAATGTAATATTTTTTCCTTTTATTACTATTTACCACGTGTACTAATTGAACTATAGTTTTATATATATATATATATATATATATATATATATATATAATAACAATAATAAAAGATAAATAAACTTAAATATTGACTCACTAATTGTTAAACTACATAAAAATAATCCCTATTCAATTACATTATTAAAGAAATAATTTAATTATACCGTAACCTATAAAAAAAACTTTTTCATTAGTTCATTCATTTGCTCTTAATCTTAATCATTAACTTTAAGTTTTTTTTCCATTATTGTAATTTATATTTTATCGGATATCCTTGTAGCTGGATTGATGGTGTGTTTGAACATGAAACCGGTCGGCTAATTTCTCAATAGACTTTGTGGACTATTTTTTCATTCCTACCTTTAATATGAACATTTTCTTAACTTAAAACTAAATGATTTACTTGGAAGACACATTCTACTATTTTGGATTTTCTTGATTTTCTAACCCCTGGAAAATATTTATTTAATGCAAATAAAATTTCAAGAAAATTATTTTCTTATACGAGGGATATTTCATAAATAATGTATTGGCAACACTGCGAAGTAAATGACGCGACGACAGCAAAAATTACGTTAGTTGTAGTTCAAAGCTTGAGGAAGAAACACGTGTTTTAGTTTCATCGATAGGTTATTTTGTTTGTTAATAACGCGAGCTAGAAATGGAGCCTGCACCGGTCTCAGGTACTGTTACTATTGAGGATCAAAGATCTCACATTAAGATCGAAACTTTACGTGGCAAAAACCCGACGGAAATCCACAGTGCATTAAGTGAAGTTTGCGGTGAGGTAACAGTGGACCATAGTACAGTTTCTCGTTGGGCTAATCGTTTTCGTGAAGGTCGTGTGAGCATAAACGGCGACCCAAGACCTGGAAGGCCGAAAACATGAACAGGTGAACAAAGTGTGAAACTTGTGAGAGATTGTCTTCAAGAAGATTATCGTGCGACATGTGAAGAAATTTCTGAAGCCACCAACGTCAGTATTCCGGATTCTGACAAATGATTTGCACAAGAGAAAAATGGGTCCCTCACTGCTTAAGTGCTGAACAGAAGCGGACACCCCTGGACATTGCGGCCTTACTGAAACGACGATTTGACGTTGGTCAAGCATTTTTGTATCGAATTGTCGCTATTGATGAAACGTGGATTAGAGACTTTGAGCCGGAATTGAAATCACAGTCCAACGAGTGGAGAGGTCGATCTTCCACAAGACCAATCAAATTTCGACGAGCTCAATCGAAAATCAAACAAATGATGATCTTTGCTTACGATCACCACGGCATCATCATGACAGACAGTTTCATGTGGACGAAGTGACATGGCAGTCTATTATCGTAAATTCATGCAAAAACTGAACAGAAAACTGCACAAAATCTGACCTCAGTTGCTTGAGGCTAGGCCACTTATTCTCCATGACAATGCTCGCCCGCACATCGTCAATCTTGTAACTGAAAAGCTGCGCGCATACGGTTGGGATGTGTTACCGCATGCACCCTACAGTCCGGTCCACTAGACTTTGACTTATTCCCAAAGTTGAAATAACCTATACGTGGACGTCGTTTTCCTTCGCTGAAAGAGCTTTCTGCCGCCGTTACGCGAGCCATTCGCCAGATGAACAGAGATGGTGTATTAGATGGAATAGTCAAGCTTCCCAACCGGTGGGACGCAGTCATTGCGAAGCAGGGAGACTATATTGAAGGATTGCAAAGAGATCGTGTAAAAAAATAAACATGGTAGTAAACAATAAATTTGTGTGCATTATTTATGAAATATCCCTCGTATATACATTTTTATAGTCTTGAAATAAAAATGTTTTCTTGAATAGAGACTGATTTTTGCAAGATTTTCTTGATGCAAGAAACCATTTCTCTGCGTGAATCGAATTCAAAACGTTGAACTGCAGTATTCTGTTTATAAGCTCTTGCTAATACGTGTTTTACTTTACAATGTACTAGTAACCGCAGAATCTACATTAGATCGATGGTCACCTTTTATGGTAACGACGACAAATTCTCAAGACATTTTATACGTATTTTATGGGTGAATTTTTATTTTACAATTTATGGAAAATATTGCTTAACAAACCAATAAGTAAATGTAACAGCGTAATTATCCTAGATTTAAATCTAAAAGAAAGCTATGTAATATAAACACAACTTCCCTCAGAAAGAAAAGATAAATAACGAGGACAGAAATAAATAATGAGAAAAAACCATCAAGAGTGTATACGTCTGATTCTACGGCTGAATTTTAATGACTTGCACGGCGTTACATTTATGACTTAAATTAAATAAATTACTCAACTCGATAAAGCACTTTGACCTGAAAATAAAAAGGACATGATCCTAAATGGGGACAAGGCAATTACGTAATCATGTCTCGCATAAACACGAATGACAATGATAATGTCGATGGAAACCGGTTCAAAGGAAGGCACACGCAAAAAAACACGTCACCGAGTCCGCCAGTATATGACCGGATATTTACAACCGTTTAAGCTACATAACAAGAACTGGTATACGCTTGTCGACCAGATAAGTCCTCCGTCCGGAGCGCTTAATTTACTACACATTTTTTCTCGTTTAAGTAGCAATTAGAGAAAAGTAAGGCAAGCTATTTACCTCCGTCTCCTATTAACCGCATCTGCACCAGGGCCGGATCTTCGTTATGTTCCTCCAACACTGTGTCGTCCGTTACTGTCAGGTCCTGAAAAATAAAATAAACGTTTGCTAGATTAAGTTGATAATTAAACGGATATTAACAGAATAATGGGGAGAGATTTTCTTAAAAGCATATAATCAACGATTGTGTCTATTCTTTGGGAATCTCGATAGCTCGTAAGTATATGAAAGTAATTGTTTTGAACAAAATGAGGAAATAAGCAGAAAATGATCTCAATTATGGAAAAAATATCTCACAAGGCCTTTCATTTCTTAAATTGTCTGAAAGAGATCTGTTGATGGTTTCAATTTTGGTCTACTATATTGAAAACTTATTATTCCAGTCTACACTGTAATTCTATTCTTATTGATTGTTAAACAACATTAAAGTATCGACACACTCCGCACCACACAAGTTAATAATTAATTAATAACTTGTGTGAAAACGACCGTTTCGAGGACCCGTAGGTGGTCAAAAAGTCATAAAAATCAACTCTAAAGTCTACAAATAAATTTAATGCAAATTTGAGTAGGCTTCTAAACCAAATTAACTAGAAAAAAGGTTTAGAAGACAAAACTTCGTCGAAAAGCATTACATGTTTTCCAATTTGTCAATTTATAATTTATTTATTTACATAAATCTGACCAACGGGAATTGCCAAAAAGATCGCAAAAGTTATAATATAAGCATGTTTGCATGTGCAATCATACGTATTATACAATGTGTATCCGGAAAGGGCACCTCGCTCTTGTAAATTTTCTTATTTTCCTCTTTTTGAAAAGAAGTCGTTCTTGATAAATTGTTTTGGTTATTTTAGGATGCTGGATATAATGGTCGTTATAAAAATTTACAAATGTGAAATCAAATCTTATCAAAGTATTAAAATTAAAATATATTTGTCGAAACGTAATGTAAATTTCAAATAATAAAAATAATAAAAAGCTGCTGAAGCCAAGAATCCAAAGTTAATTTTTTTAATTTTTTTACGTTGTCTATTTGAGAGAGGCATGTCAATGGTATTAAGCATATGAGAAATGCAAGAACTGAAATACCTTATACACTATTCCTCATACATTTATTAATTATGTTTACCTCTTGTAATCTTCCGTTGTCGTTGGTGAGAAAAGCAGCTTTTAAAACGTTTTGGCGACAATACGTTCCAAAGTGCCCATTACCCTCACAAACACAATTACAGAATCATTTGCCGCGAATGAAGGAGATGCTAAGAAATGTGTGTAAACGTGATTTATGTTTCAAAAAAATATGGATTACCGTGGATGAGACGACCGATATAAAGAAAAACAGTATTGTGAATGTAATAGCTCCCGTTTTATCTAGCGAGAACACAGCATGTCGATATTTGTTAGCTTGCAAACGTGTTCAACAATGTACCGCGGAAAATATTCAAAAAGTGATAATGAACGCTTTGAAGAAATTTAAAATTGCCCAAGATCAAGTTGTGATGATTGTGACAGATAGTGCAGCAACGATGTTAAGTGTTGGGCGATCCTTAAAACATATATTTCCTAACTTAATACATATAACCTGCGTGCTGCATGCTTTGCATTTAGTTGGTGAAGTTGTTCGACAACATTACGGAAATGTTGATCGGATGATTGGAAGTACTAAAGCAGTGTTTCGTAAATCTCCTAAACGTTTAAAAGAATTTCGTAAATTTTGTCCAGGTATTCCAGAACCTCCTGAACCAATTTTAACGCTATGGGGTACTTGGCTAACAGCAGCTTCTTACTATTTGATCCATTTTCAACAAATTCAATCATGCGATTTAATCGGAATGAATCCAAAGCAATTAGAGAAAGTCAAAGAGAATTTCAAATTCCTCAACTTTTAGAAGATTTAACAACAATATGTACCAATTATACAGTATTACTAGATGCCATCAGAAAACTACAATGTACTGAATTGTCATTGTAGGAATCATTAGACATAGTGGAGAGTGTAAAAAATAAATTACACACATTAAATGATACGCCAGGATTATGCGCTAGTCAAAAGTTGGCAGATGTTTTAAGGAAAAATCCCGATTTTAATACTTTAGAGGCCGTTTATAATAAGTGTAAGAATAGTGAACTTTTAAGTAATTTTGAAAAACAGTTTCTACATGCAAATGTAACTTCCTTAGATGTGAAGAGATCGTTTTCTATGTATACAGTAGTTCACATCCTGATGCCTCTAATTTGTTGAATAATTAGCAAGTAAGTTTATTTATGAATTTTTCGTATTCTTATAATAACCCGTAATACCGACGCCTATGCGAGTCCGCAAGTTTTGGTTACTCTAGTAATCAGATGATGCCAGGTCAGGGCTGTATGGGGGATGCGACATCATTTCCCAACCATGCTCCTATAATTTCCCACGAGTTACTATAGATGTGTGAGGCTTTGCGTTATCATGATCCTTTACGATTTGCCAATTCTGGCCGTTTTTCTTTGATTCTGCGATACATTTAACCTCTCTGCAGTCGCTCAAACAATTATATGACGATTCTATTCAATTATGATTTTGATTTGGTCATCGTCATCTTCAGTAGGTCGACTAGAACGGAATTTTTTAAACTAATTTTGACACGTGCGTTATGTTATGCAATCAACGCCATAAACTTCATACATCTCTTTCTTACGGAAATAAATACCGAAAATGTTCGTTTCTGCACTCCATGTTAAAATTGATCCCAAACAAAATTACGTACAACTTGCTTCTAAAGTAGCCTAAATGTGACTGATGTCAAATACCAAAAGGAAAAAATCATAACACAGACAGATGTCCTTCAAAGCAATTACAATGCTTTCTATGTGTGACAATCGAAAATACTTTCTTACCAACCCAATATTTGCTGCAACGTAATGTAAATTTCTTTTTTTTGCCCAACTCAAATAAATTAATAAAAAGCCGCTAAAATCAAAAATCCAAATTTTAATTTCATTAAAAACGGTTAAGAAACCTTTCATCAATTAAATAGTATTAGTTTCCCTTCACAAACAACCAATTTAATAAAAAACAAACAACCATAAAGCACACAAAAATGCACATCATAAAATACGCTTCATATAGCTGGTTGTTTTTGACCAATCAAATGTCAAGGTTATTTACAAATTAAACTTAGGCTTATAAAAACTGGATTTTATTTACAATTCGCCATGTTTTTACACGTCCACATAAATAGATTAAATAATAGTCCGACAATACAGGCACGAATATTAATGAACACCCGAAGACCTTGAGGCGTATAAATATTTATAATGACCTGGTAGGAACAAGAGGAATTCATGCAAAGTTATGAGTTGTAAACTAACGTATTTATGTTATTATGCATTCATCAAATTTTTTCTGCGGTTTTGTATAATAAAAATTCTCGGAAACGACACCTATTATTTATGTCATGCGATATTTATGAGGATTTAACTTAATACAAGCGTACATTTGGCATAATTAGGTTAATTGTGTTCGATGCAACGCAACTATCTTTAACTATTTATTGTTGCATGCATGTACAATTAGCTTGTAAGACAAACGAAAAATACGTTGATATGTTTAAGGTACCTATTATCTTGCTGCTTCAGTAAATATGGAGTTAAACAATTATTCACGTAACCATCTACCTTGATAAACATACATATTTATACATAGATATGTAAAATAGAACTTAATGGCACATGTGTTATTTGTGTTGAGAAATGAAAGAAAATGTAAATATGTTGAAATACTGTGAAATGCAAATTGCTGAGATTCCAGTTTCAATTGAAATAACATGCAGAAGAAATAACATGCGATGTCACAAATTTCATACTAATTTACGCACTGTAAATTGATCCGATGCCAGAATTTTAACGAGAAAAAGGGGAAATGTTCATTTTGAAGATTAGAATCAATTCTTCCAAATATTGTGCAAGCAATTTTGTACTTCCAGACACACAAAAACCTGATTCTGTAGGCTTATTTAAAAACTACAGGTAATTAACATAAACATCGAAATCAATATCGTGACAGTATATTATCATATATCATTTCAAGAATCATATTTTTATGATGATAATAAAATCAATATTCGTGGTTTGATGTCGGGCTAATTACCAGAATTTAACTCTAAAATCTCAACCAATATTTCGTTTTATTTTAAAGCTACAACAAATATTAGATTAATGAAAATGTAATAATTAAGTATAATTTACAATGAGTTACAATTAGATAGCCAATCTTCTAAATTTGAAATAGATGTAAATACAACGTAGTATGTGCGTGAAGCTTTGATTGATGAATGAGGAAGTATATAAAATAAGGCAAAGCAACAACACTTGAAGACGTGTGTCCGTGAAATTTGAAAGAAAATACAGGTCGTTCAAATTCCGTAGGTATTACGGTTTCAACAGAATATTAAATTTTGAACTTCTAAGCAGAATACGTAATAAAAGATAATCTTGTGTACTACAGAATAATCATCCGGATGTTGCCGTGTCGTTAAGTTTATTCTTTTCGTTTCGCTGATCATGCTGTAACCTTCTTTAAAATGTTTTTAATGACAGCATTTAGAGCAGTAGACAACAGCTGCGAGAGCCTACACTCAACTATTAAATAACCTTGTACTTATGCAGGATGTTTCAGAAGTACGTGAATAAAGAAAATCAAGGATCAAAGTTTGTCTCTGAGTCTTACCCTCTCTACTCTCTTAACTATAGTTGTATTAAATCACGTATTCGAACACCGTGGCACTGGAACACTAAAACACTTCACTAAAAGCCTTACCATGACACTTGACCAATACAGGGTGCACGTTTCGATAGCTATTATCTTCAGCAGTTTTATATTCTCATGATAGCCAGAAATATGTAAAGGAAACGATTTACCAACAACCAAGTCTATTACAACCTAATTACTACGAGATTGGAATTTGAAACATTTTTGATAAGCGATTGGAGCAGCTATGAGTTAAAAAAACATAGTAATTGTTTCAAATATCAAGTAAGCTTAAAGCTGTGTTCATATTTTCATTCACAATTTTCGGCAGTTTCTGCTTTCAACTTGTCAAGTAATGATGCCTCTGTTATTGTTTTTCCTTTTTCAAGGTCAATTAGTCGATTAACACAACTTCATGATTATCCCAAAAAACAGTCGCCAGAATATTTTTTACGAGTAGTGTGATCTTCATGTTTGGGCTTGAAACTTTTCAGACTAACCTCGTATAGAGCCAAGGTTTTCACAATGCAAATTAAACATTACCGCTCAGATAGCCGTGTAGTGCAGAATTAAAAATTAGTGTAGTGCGAAACTATACAAACGTCAAGCTTTGACACTACAATGATACTGCATCAATGCAACCAAGCAATCACAGTAGAGGTTTATCGCCAAACCTGCAATTGGTAGCTAAATTCATGTTAATTTATCAATTTCTTATCAATCTATACTGCGATATTTTAAAAGTGGTAAATTGAAAAAAAATAATTTTTTTTGAAAATTAATTGATTAGTTACATGAACTGAGGGTTCAGGAGTGTTTTAAAATACTGACGGCAATTTGGATGCACTTTAATATCAATTACTGAGATTCTAACGAAATTTAAAACTGAAAATTAAAACTAACCTGGATTTTATGACGATGTCAATATAAATTCTATGTTTATATTACATTTACTTACTTACTCTTAACCACCAACCTTCATTTCTAACTTGAATTTATATTACGATTTGCGATACTAACACTTTAAACTGGGAGTTACCTCGATGAAAATTTGACTCAAAGTGAGAAAATCAATTGGCGTCCCTCTCCTTTGTTCTAATCGCGATGGCGATTGAGTTATCCACAGCAAATTTTGATAATTCCTTTCCAAATACAATTTGATGATGAATTTTCGATGAATAACGTTATTTTTTAAAGGTAGCATGATGAAATGAATGTAGTGAGGTGACTAGACGACTCAAATATGCTATTCTACGCTACATAATTCCACTGACAACCCAACAATAATAAAACTTACTGACGACAACAATTTTACGAAAGATATTTAATTAACGAAATTATGTTACCTCTGAATTTACCCCACGTTTGTCGTTGGCTGGAGCTAAATAATTATTTAGTACCCCCGCTCTAAAGATCAGAGGCTCGGAGAGGTGTGGGAGCTATTGAAAAACAACTAATAGCCGCCAGAGGGAATTTCACATTGAACGAGTGGTCATACTGAACTGTACGTACTAGAATAACGGCTGCGTTCGACGATGTAAAATTTACAACACCTCAATACGTACTTTGAAGGTAACCATATATTTAATTGTACAAACTCTACAACCGGATACGATAGTGCTATTAAATTTAGGTCACGTTATGACAAAGCAAACAACATCCTAATCTGCAAGACTGCGGTTACGTCTCTTGTGACACAAATAACTATTTTTATGTACCAACTACTTAATTTACTTTACTTTACTATATCTCAAACAGTAGCAACTGCGAATGAGCAAATTAATTTTTTTTATCTAGTGAGCGAAAACTAGAACTGATAGAAAAATATCGTTCGCAGCTTCCTTGCTCAGAAAGCGCAAGACAATACGGCTGTCTGAAGCTTTAATGGAAATTCGGAATCACCCTACTTAGATAATGTTTTCTTAGTTTCCACGCTAGTACTTCTTAACTTTAAATTACTAGTTTGCGTGAAATATGTTTTCTTTATTTTCTGATTTAATTGGAAAATCTTCCTTATTGATTCAGGTAGATAAATGTGCATTCAGGTGTTGTAATGCAATATTATGCCTTACTTGATAAGTATTTCGAAATATGCGTTTCCAGATGAAACCTATAGTTTAATTAAAATCTAAATCCGGACGAAACTTTACTACGAAACAAGTTAGCGCATGAAAGTCGACGTTAAGGAAAGTTGCTCTCCCGCCAGCCTCATATAGCAATTTGATTTGTTAACGGCTGTGGTAGTCGGGTAAGTTTCAAAACTAGACTCGACTCCACGGTTCAAGTTGAGATGGAGTCGCCCTTCGCGGTACGCACGTGTCCTCTAAACTATCTTCATTAAACTAACTTTTCTTCTTAGCTACTTCTGAACCAAATCTCTCTGAAGGTGGAAAAGGATGGAGACAATGACGATCCGACAAAAACTTCTCCTACATCGACAACGGCTTTAGAACTAGCAACCGTTGTAATAAATTTGACCAAGTTTCGAAGTCGAGAAACGGTAATTTAGTTCCATTGTTTTATAAATATACCTCGCAAATTTCCAGACTCCGTAATATAACAAGAAGCGAAACATCAAAGAGTAGGTAATGCCAACACAACAATAACGCGAGTGCAGAATGAGTCATTTCGTCCTGTTCCCTTTTCATCCGCCAACATTATACAAATATTTATGTAACTACACGTTTATTGAAGTTCGCTCCACATATAAGCCGCATTTGAAACATTTGAAATTTCATCCGGGCCCGCACGGTTAAAATTAAAATTCAAAATATATACAAATACAAGCATACATACATACGTTTGAACAAACTTGCTTTCGAAGCGTAAGTAACGTTACGCAATGCTAATGTGTCTGCTAAATTCAATATTGACGATCATTATGAAACGCAAACAAAACAGCGAACCCAAAGCTCTGTAATAATACTAATAATTGTAGGCAACTTGTAGCTTTCAAATTGCTACGCGGCGTCATGAACAATGTACGCTAGTGTGCGTATGAGTATTCCGAAATTAATCGTAACTGTTTTAATTATCAAGCTGGAAATTATTATTTACCTTCGTTAATAGAATCACTTCAATATTGTTGCTTCCAAATTAAAAACTAATCCTATTCCTTTCTGCTAATTGACCTTCAAACTTTAGTATTCGCTTGCATTCGAGAGATTATACCGAGTTTTCAATTAGAAACGACGCGTTGTAAATATTGACATTTCTTTCAGGTGACAGCCATATTGAGCTTTTTGTTTTGCCAACACCAGTTTGTGGCAAATTTTGCCAAAAGGTCTTGGCCTACGTGATTGATGATTAACTCAAGAACTTAAACCGAATGATCATTTGTTGCGTTGCAGGTTCAGTAATCGGGTTTCAGAGAAACTTGAAAATGATCCAGAATTTTATAAAAAAATCCTATTTAGCGACGCAGCTCACTTCTCGCTTAGCGGTTGTGTGAATAATCAAAACTGCCGCAGCAACGAATGAAAAGGCATTACATTCTTTTAAACTGAGTATCAAGCGCGCATTTCATACTGGAGGAGTCATTGGTCCTTACCTTTTTGTTGACGATGCTGGTAACTCAGTTACTATGAATAGCAATCGTTATCGCTTAATGTTGACTGAACATTTTGGCTAGAATTGGACGCTCTGGGATTGTGGCTTCAGCAAGACGGTGCCAGTTGCCACACTGTTCATGAAAGAATTCACTTATTGCAACACCAGTTCTGTGAACCGATAATTTCCAGTCGCTCGTTTAATTTAACATCCCTGGACTTTGAACATAAAACCAGTTTTTGCTTATTTTAAGGCTCCGTAAAATATTTAGTATTTCAAAAGGGTTCCGTCGCCAAAAAAGTTTGAGAACCGTTGCCCTGGAGGATACGATCATCTTACATTGCCTACTAGATTTAACTTTGTTTCACTAGCCAGTAGGCATCATATAGCAAGAGTAAAATTTGTATACAAGTTAATTCATAATAATATCGACTGTCCATGGCTTTTCAGTAAATTAAAATTCTTAATACCGCGATGGCCTACTCGAAATTATCTTACATTTTATCTTCCTACTAGCAAAACGAACATGCTATGTAAATCGCCTGTGGTGACTATGTGTAACAACTTCAACTGTGATATGTTCTCTGATTCGATCCATGTAATTGTTGATGTTTTAGGGAAAAATTGTGCAAGTAGCTAGGTATAGATATCTATATGTATTTTTTACTTTTTGTATATCTTTTTTTTGGTTGATTTAAGCTAATTGTATTCGCTTTATTACATTTTCTGTACTTTCCATGTACTTGGGTGTATCTTGTTCGGAAATAAACCATATTATTATTATTATTATTATTATTATTATTATTATTATGCAGTGAGTGATTGCAAATCCAACCAGAAATCAATCCTTTCCTACTGGAAAGAACGATTGGTCTAAAATGGCAATCACAATTTTCGTTCCTTTAATGTTACCTCATGAATTTATATTCCCAATATTATAACTACACACATTCTTTACCCTACGTTTTATTGTATTGCAGTTGCTGCTATTCTCCTCAATTGGTGCTAAATTCACGAAGACATGGGTAAGTAATGCAATGCAAACAAATAAACATAATTTCGTAATCGACCGTACAAACGCAAGCATATACATACATTGCGATTGCTCTTATCTGCGATAACAGCATTGTTTTCTTGCTAACATTCGAACGCTACGAGGTCAAATAACTAATATTTATGTTACGGCAAGTGCAACAATAAACAATTTCACAGGATTGTTATGTATGTACGTACACGAATATGATTAGCAGTAACTTATGTATAGATACCAACATGAATAATACATACATACATTATTATTAGCTTCGAGATAAAGTCTTGTTTTGATTTGAGAGAAATGAGAGTTTCTTATGCAGGCCGCAGCGATGACCCCGTCGATGATGAATTCTTTACGAGTCTGTGTATCGGAGCGTATATCTAATTAAAACGAGCACATATCTTTCAGTTAGAAAGGTCAACAACGATATCGCGTGCTTATAATAACAACTCAGTTTCTTGACTCCGAAAATAATTTTGTTACATGTAAGTGACTAGATATTGGATATGGTGCTGCAATTTAATATTCTAACGTTAAATAAACAGTCGGTTAAGTGTTAAAGAAAGTCTGCAGATAAATAAGCAGTACATCTACGAACATTCTTTCATGTCTCAATACTGTAATGATTGCTATACTTTTTTTGGAAACTTAACATTATTATGTACGTACGTACATAATTCTTTGAGTCGAGATAAATAGCGTTCACATAGGGTATTGCGAGGGTAAGGTAGGAATTAAGAATGTTCACACAATGCAATTAAATACGACCGTTCAAATAGCGGTGTAAGGCAGAATTAATAATTGGTGTACGGCCAAACTATACACACGTTAAATTATGGTACTACGACGGCGTTGTGTTAATACAACCGACCAATCACGCAGGGAGCAGTTCGTGTCAATTTCTATGCATACTTTTGAGGTTATGACTAAGGTTAGACAAACGAGTGCAACGTCAGAGGCATATCGCGCAAAAGTAGGTACGTGAGATACAGTATTATTAAAAAATAATATATCCTTACCTTTTATTGGCGTCTTGATATCTACTGCGACAAAATACTACTGCCCCAAGACGTCAATAAAAGGTAAGCATATATTATTTTTTAATGATACTGTATCCCACGTATCTATTTTTGTGCGATACGCATCCTGGGCAACCTCATTATTCGGTCATTCGGTTGATAATGTGGTTCCCCAGGAGCCCTCGAAACAGCTGTTCCGGATTAATTTAATTAATATTTTGTGTGGTGAGGAGTGTACCGATACTTCAAGTTGTTTGCCATACTATCCCACAGTCCTAGATATCATTTTTGAACTTTTAATTTCCCTGTAACAAAACAGCATATATATCAGATACAAGTGGATTCCAAAAACTAGAATGGTCGCAGAAGCTCATCAAGGAGATGTAAAAATATTTTATGTCATTATATATATTTATATAACAATAATGCGGACAATAATCGGTGACATGGGATTGTAAATCAGCAAAACCTGGGGCTCAAATTTACTTAGGAAATATAAGTTCAAAATAGGTCTCAAAACCGAAGGTTTAGAAGACTCCAACAAGTGTTCCTGGTGATTTAAACATTTCATTCAACTATGTGACATTGTTATCTCGTGAATTAATGAATTAGCATTCATTGTAAAGTCTCACGCAGAACACAAAGATGCAAAGTTAGGTATTTGCTTTAAATCTGTATTTCTTGGGACCAAAGATATATGAATATGTAAGCAAAGTACTACATTTACCAAGTATGAGGACATTAAGACAAATGATTGTTTCAGATGGCGTATATAACTTTAAATATTCATCTAGATAAAGAGGAAGCTGGAGCATGTACAGTACCGTTCATGGAAGTTCGGGCAAGCTGACAAATTATATTAACAGTTTAGGAAAAAATTTTAAAATTATATAATATACATTTCTGTGAGGAATTATTCAAACTAACCTTTTCTGGAAGCCTTTTACCAATTTTCAGGTAGTATTTGTCTATTATAAGACCGTTATCATAAAATATATAATTATGTTGGAAATCCCCAATAATTACAGTGACAATAAAGCTTTATAATAATCCCTAGGAGGGTTAGCTGATTCACTCGTGTTACCTGGAAATATTCGTATACCCTTTATAAAATATTATAACATTTGTAAACGCAGTAGTTCTGAAGAGATTGTTATTGTGAAAGTATCTGTGGTTGTGCAAGTGAAAAATAAAATAATTTCGGTTTGACTGCTTAAAGTGCCCCGTGGAAAGCCTCTAGCTGTTTCAAAATGATCTGCTATTATTTTACCTTGCATCAGGAAGGGTACGCAAAAAGACGGATTGCGGATAAATTAAAAATAAAAAAATCTACAGTACATGATACTATAGTTCGATTTAAGACAACCGGTGACGTGCAAGATCGTAATCGGCCAGGACCGTCAAGAAAAACGACTCCTGCGGAAGATTTACGAATAAAAATAATTAGTAAGCGCAATAGAAGACTAACAGCATCAGAAACTGCTGCAGAATTCAATAATAAGCGAGATTCCAAAGTTTCTGTGAGTACTGTGAAACGTCGACTGAAAGAGGCTAAGTTGCATGGGCGAGTGGCTTGTCGAAAACCGTTACTCCGAAGAGGAAATAGGCTGAAACGACTGAAATGGGCACAAGCTCACAGAGATTGGACAGTGCACGATTTTAAAAACGTTTTGTGGACTGACGAATCCAAGTTTGAGGTTTTTGGGAATAGACGGAGTGTATAGTTCCTACGGTGAAACATGGAGGCGGATCTGTAATGGTTTGGGGTTGTTTTTCCTTAATCGGAACAGGGAACTTGCTCAAAATTGAGGGCATAGTGAAAAAAGATGAATATCGGAAAATTTTGGAGGAAAATGGCATACCGTCAGGAGTCCGATTAATTGGTCGTGGATTTGAATTTATGCAGGACAATGACCCCAAACATAAATCTAAATTGTGCACAGATTACCTGCAGCAAGAAGAAAATGAAAGAACCCTAAAAATTATGGAATGGCCGCCACAGTTCCCCGATCTGAACCCGATAGAGTTGTTATGGGAAGAATTAGACCGATGTGTTAGGAAAAAGTGTCCAAAATCGAAGGAACATTTGTGGACCATTCTCCAGGAGGTATGGACAAGCTTGCCCAAACATTAGCAAAATTAGTGAATCGGATGCCGAGAATAGTGGCAGCAGTCCTAAAGGCAAAAGGTGGATTTTTCGATGAAAATCGGATTTAAATTATTTGTATTACATTAATTTTTTCTTTTCAATAAATTTGTGTTTGAAAATATGTAAAATCATGTGAGTAAGTATTAAATACATGGCCATTTAATATTTCTCTTATTTTCTTTGACTTCCGTACATTTTTTGCTTGCCCGAACTTCCATGAACGGTATTGTACATATATTATGTATAGTTGATGTGAAGTTAATTTGTTTTGCATCAGTAAAGATGGAATCGTAGTGTTTCATAAGATAGAAATATATGATATTAACTTTTAAAATTTGCTGTGGTGCTTTTCGCAAAAGCATCCATATGAATTGGAAACAACTTGAATGGGGTATGTTTTCGAAACATAACCCTTGCTCTAGAAAAAGATTTAGAGGTGTCAGACAACACAATTAATGCCTTGTATAGCATTAACCTATACGAGCTTTGGTGACTTTCTAACCCACCAGGCACAACTTGTTAGTGAAATATTTATTAAAATTCTTTATATGATTTAGAATTTTCTATCTATTAAAATTTACTAAGAGAGAGTTAACATTCCAAGAGAGAATTCTAGAGATTATAGAATTTTCTTTTTTCCAAATAAATACAATATGTATTTGGTTATCTGATATAAAATAATTCCAAGCATATTTGTATAAAATAACAGCCTTAATATGTAGTAACGTACATTGTATTACGCATTTTGCAAAGGAACTGTATCAAAGTATACGGAGATGTAAGAGAAACAATTGAATTTATAAGCAATATAATAGGTGTTAATCTACAGAAATATTTGTTAACTATATCCTTTAAGAAAGAATATAATGTTGTAATTCTTTGATATTTTTACATTAGTCATTTGAAACTTCCATTTATACTTTTACAACGAAGATAAATAGAATAAAATTTAAATAAATCATGTTTTGGGTGCACGCGTTCATTTCTATTCCTTTCTATGATAATGTGAATAAAATAAAAATCATATTGAAAATGCTTTCTTTACATCGCTGTCATTTATATAGTTTGGTTTAATTTTCTCTGATTTTTTTGCTATTCATTCCTCCATCACTTAAAGATTCATAGGTTCCTGTATCCACACATACAAATTTACAATTTGCATCGCATACGCTAAATAAAATACTAAAAGCTTCCTTATAATTGTAATATAAAGAGCCTAAATTGTTAGGTTGTTTTACATGCATGTGCGTGCCTTCTATCGCACCTATACATTCAGGAGACTGCCAGTTATTTACGAAACCATTAGCATTCGTACCACAATTTGTACGTATGTATGTATATCTCGTGTTAATGAGTAAACAAACTGTAGTACAGTTCACGGCGCTTTAAATCCTTCCCGAAATATCTGACGGATTTGCTTTTACTATTTTCAGTAAATTTCCAAATAAGTCGGCATTCATTCCTGTATATAAGAAAACAGATTCGGGATCATGATTTAAGATGTCCAGAATTAAATTTAAACTGCCTTTGTTGTTCCTTTTGTGTTGATGGGACGTATCTGCCAACATCTCTCTTTTTACATTTATTTTTAAATTTGTTTGTCATGATTATTGCAAAAACTGCTAACACAGTATATTACATTTATGTATCATTCCATTCACTACAAAGGAAATTATTAACAGATAAATTAAGATTATGATACGACAAAGTAAACCGAGACGTCAGTTATCATTATGTCACGAAATTATTTTAAGAGTTACGGCAGAATGTTGCAAATAATTTCGCGCTAATCCTAACGATAATTTCACGATACTCTGTGAACCCACCTATAGAGTTGTAGGCTAGTTTTAGACTAGTTTCGGATTTGATCCCAAATAGATTTTTAAACCGGAGCTTAATGAACATTTTTGAGTTTAAACATTATTAGTTAAGTCAAAATCTGACTTCTTCTAGATAATGAAAGGTATAGTGAATTATACTAAGAGGTATTATATTTCTCATATCTGGTATTATCTTTATTTCGGGTGTGATATACTATCATACTATATCATTATAAATATTATACTACATTGTTTTGTTTGTCATTTTATTTGAGATATACGTATAATACTCGGAATGGAAATTTCATACAGTTCTTGGATTTTTTTTTTTTTGCTTTCTAAACATTATTCAAAACTGTAGATGCCAATATTCTGCGAAATGGAGGTGGTCATAATTTGGCAATGGTGAATTAATACAGAAAATAATTCTACAACTCTGCAGAATTTGACCCATACTTTTATCTTTTCATATTCCTCCAGGTCTTCCCTTTTTTTATGAAGATTTCTTACATTCTATTGCTTTGGTTATCCTGATATTCAGTTAGATATGCAGTTAAAACGCTCATACATTGAGCACGTACAACCTTGGCCAATGAGATCGGGCACCTAAAACTTAATGCTTTATTGAAATATGTTTACGATTTTGACTGCATTATAAAATTCTACATGTAAATTAATATCGTGTATCATCTCCACGGGCTTTAATGTCTGCCTGTATACGTTCAGGCGTTGTACTCACCAATTTTTCGCAATGCAGGTGGAATATTTTTCCACACTTCTTTGATTTTGGCTTCAAGTAGTGCTTTTGAAGAGCGTACGTGACTCTTTGGTTGAGTTTTCGCAAAGTGGCACCAATGCTCGATTGGATTTGGATCTAGAGATAGGCAGGCCAATCCAAATGATGGAATTCATTTTCGGGTATTCAATCTTTAGTTTTTCGAACTGTGAGACAGGAAGCGTTATCTTGTTGGAAAGAAATGTTTTCTAAAGCTCCTCTGAAATGAGTTTTGCATACGATGGCCTTAATGTCGCGTTTAGAACTTTTATGTACGTTTGGCCATTCATTCTCTGACATGTGAAAATTTCCCTAACTCCCCGTGATAATATGCACACCCACATCAATGGAGCCACCTCCGTCCTTAATAGTAGAAAAGACGTAATCCTTGTGAAATTCCTCGTTAACTCAACGACACACAAGGGTACTTCCAGGGGCAAAAGCAATCTTTATCCTTTAAAATTATCATTAACATGATGATTATTTCAGTTCTCAATTGTCCAATGTTGGTGTTTTTTTACCCATTCTAAGCGGTTTTTTTGTTGATCTCAGACAATCTTTCTCTTGCCTTACAACTTTTTAATCCTGCACCATTTAAGCGTCTTTTAACCGTACTAGCCGAATTTTTTGGACCACCTTCTGGAATAATTTCTTCCTAACCTGAAGAGAAAATCTCTCTAGTAGATGGGCCTCTCCAGCTGTTATTATTTTGGGACGGCCGCTTCCTGGTTTATTTTTATAAGATCTAGTAATCCTATACCGGTTTATGTTTAACTGGAGAGCACGACATGAGCACTTTAACTTTTGAGCAATTTTAGTTTGTGAGATTCCTATAGAACTCAAATTTTTAACAGTCCGTACGCAACTGAAACGGGAGTACAGAACGTGCAATTTTAGAGAGTACTTTCCGTATATTTGTGAAAATCTATAGGTGCCCCGTTCTTTTGGCCAACGCTGCACAGCTTGTGATAAATTCCATAAAAAGTAATTTATTTTGGGAAAAATGTTTAAACAGATAATTTTTTTTTCATTGAAATTCCTCTGGGCCAAAGGCATTTTATAAAGGATGACCTGTATAGCATATACGACGTCGCAGCTATTTTCTTAAACGAAAACTTCCATTCTTTTACTAACTTCTTTAAATCTACACCAGATCCCAAACACTTTTGATGTATATGTACCTAAATTTCATTACTATACTAGGAATCACAGTTTAAAGAAAAAAACTGAAGCCATTTATCAGACTTATTCCTTTTGAAATAGCAGTAAATTACGTCGATGTTGAAAATGTCCTCCGTCTGCTGACTGGCAATGGTTTGGATGATTTTCAAATTCTTATGTCTCCTTGCAAATTAGAAAAATACAACTTGTGTGTAAAAACAAAAGACCTTGAACTCTATAATGTACTCCAACTGCAAAAACAACTTAAGAATTCTACAAAAATCTCATATCCCATATAATGACATTAAATAATTTAATAATAGCAACGACTAGGCTTAACAAGTTCTATGAACATATATTTTCGTAATTACTTAGATATTTTAATTATCTTAAGTGGTTTTCTGACGACATATTCTTTTTTCACGACCGTTTTTAATATAGTAATGCATCTAAATTACGTCAAATGAGTAAAAAGTGGTAGCATAAATAGATGTTGACCTTCATTAAGTGGTCATTAAAGCAAATACAACTGAGGATGGTGGGAATGAAAAAATATATTAATCTCCACGTAAGCGTATGATTATGACGTCGTGTTTAAGTATTTGTTGTGAAATTTCTAGCGTACGTGTGAAAGTGTTAATTTGATAACAGAAAAATGATATTTGTTTAAACATCTAATCAATCGTGACCTTCATTCGGAATATCTCGAACAAACGTAATTTTAGGAATGAGTCAAAACAATTCTCCACATAATAATAATACAAAACCAAGACACTATAACGGATTGCTCTAGGATTAAAAATACATGTTTTATACCGTAAACAAACGCTGTACACATAGTATAGAAATGTGATGAATGGGGTCTATGGAAAATAAAAGATTCCCCGTTATCTTCTTTCACTTGACTGACATTAAGTTGCTACTACAACTCATGTAGTCGTTAAACAACGTATATGATTCAAATTGAAGAGGTCCAACAGCATATACATAGTTCAAAATGGATAGCGTTCGTTCACCTTTTGACCTTAGATTAAGACGTAATTAGGCACTGCGTATTCAATATATACAGTACTTGATAGGAAAACGGTAAAATATAAGATTGAAGTAGTTTAAGTAATACAGAAAATAATTTTATAAAGAGGTAACAAAATGCACATTTTCAATTTATTTTTAGTTTTGAGTTTTGAACAAATTTTGCATGTTATATGCATTTATCTCAACAATTACTTTAACAAAATATAAAACAGCTTTTACTAAAAGAAGTTTTTAAGCACAAGCTTTACAGATTGCTGGTGTTTATCGATTAAAATTTCAAACGAATAAGGGGCGATGTTGGTTGTTATATTGTGAAATTTTAAATTGGAAACCTATATTGAATTTCAAAACCTCAGCTTAGAGCTTCTATATTGTTTCTAAAGTTATAATATCCATCTATGCCAAAGTTAACAGTAAACTCAATTCTTATAAAAGCTAAGCTCAAGTTTCGAAGCAACCAAACAAATTTAGTCTGCGTCTGGTGATTTTTGATTTCACTAGGAGGAGAATTTATGAGTTACCATTACCTATTAATTACTATTGAATACGAGGATGAAGACATACGAGGATGAAGACATACGAGGATGAAGTAGAAACACGTTTAAAAGCTGCAAACGAATTTTTTATTCTATGAATTTAAAAGAAATTTTCAATAATATTAAGGTGCTAGTTCTGCTGCTGCACTAATCTACATATTCCTTGGTGGTGGCATGTAAGCAGTTTAAGGTGGTAATCAAATAATACGGTTACTATCATTATTTCCGCAGAAGGCTGTAATCGACACGTTCTGCTATTAGTTTCTGGTTATACCAAACATTCAGTCATCACTGACAAGTTTATTGTAAAAAACATTAAATTGCTATCTAACTACAATTTAATAGGCAACTTCCCATGTATTTTAAGTTCTAAATGCTTCTCTGAATTTCGTAGTGAAGCTATGACATTAATAGCGGTCTGTTCAAATGAATATTTAAGCGCAAGAAATTTTTATTTCATTTTTCAAAACATTGTTTTCATTTGAATACATTTCATTTGAATACATTTGAATACATTGAATACATGAATTGAATACATTAGAATGGAAAAGTAAAATTAAATACCTATAACATTTATTGTTCCGTATTGACAATATATTATTTTAAAAAAGATCTGTGAGGCGCCTTTGAAGCGCAATCCTGTCAACCATTCTGAGGTTAGGAGTGCGTCAATCAGGCGCTTATCCCAGCCCCTCGCTAAATTGCATCCACTTATGGTTTGACATTGAAGCCTCGTGAACAGAAGGCTCATCATCAACTACATACCATTGAGTATTTATAAAATTCCGAATTTTGGTTTAAACTATTTCAGGATAAAATAAATAAGACGCAGATTTGATAATCGAAATTTGACGGAAATTATACCAAATTATAAACTGTATCGTTCATCTGGAGGTATTTACTAGCGTATACGCATTTACTAACAAATACGCTCTCTGAAAATCGGAGTGGAACGAATAGCTAAGATATGAATTTGCTTAATTCTTTGTATGGGACATTCCATAGCAAACATGGAATCTACTGAGTAATAGCTTTATGATGGCTAGACTATGAATAATGAAATGAATAGTTCCCACACTGATACTCAACATTTAGGAAAGTTCTCCAACTCAACTATACGTCCACTTGCACACAAAACAATTTTTAACTGTCTGACATGTTCATCTGATACATGTCTTGAAATAAATTTCTTGATTGTTGACATTTATTGAACCATCCAACCACTGCCATATGACACGTAATCACCATACAAGGTTTTGATTCTAGTACAAATATATATTAAATGCAATTTTCCCATTTAGTCACGATGCTCAGAAGCGACAGTAAGGGATTTAAGCGTCTTGTTTGACCCTGTTCTCTCCTTTCCTGGACATATTTCAAAACTATATAGTTTGACGTACCGTAATTGACTATTCACATCTTGTAATGTGTAAACACATTATTTGTTTCCCTAATTCGTTCTCGTATGAAATACACATGTCTGGTAGGGTTTACTATTTATCAATTACATACTAATGTAATTGAATCAATCCAAAGAAAATTCCTGAAATGTCTCCATTTTCTTTTCGAGGAATCTTATCCCTTGAAACGGCCATTACAACCACTTTTTGCTAGTTCCACTTCTATTCATTTCGTGCAAGAAGAAATATCACTCTTATCACGCTTCTATATTCATTGGTCAACAGTAAGATCGAGAGCTTTTGGCTTTTAAGGAAACTTAACATTCCTGCTCCTACACTCAACAGCCAAACCATATTTACTTTTTATTGACACATTTTCAGAACTAACAGCTTGGAAAGATCTCCTCAAGAGACATATATTGTATAGAGTCTTCATATATATTTCAATGCCTCCACATAGTTTCTTCTTCCTTCTCTTAAGTGTTCCATCAAACTAACATTGTTTCAATTTGTGTAATTTAATTTCAATATTTAACCTACTTTGTATCTTTATTATATTGATTTATGTTTCACGTTATACGAAGGATACTCTTTAGCTTTTTACAAAAACAATGAATGAAACAAAAATTTTGGTACTCTGCCATATTTTGGAGATACCACCCAAAATATGGTTTTTGAAGGATTCAACAGCTTCTTGACATGATAAGAATTCTGTCTACGCATTTTTTGTTTGATATTCGGGAACAAAAGAAGTTGTTGGACGATAAATAAGGTGAATACGGGCAATTCGATGTTTTCCTCCTTTAAATAATCAATTGTTTGACGTCCTGTGTGAAAGCTGGCATTGTCATGATGAAGGATAATGCAACGTTGTAGATTGTTTTCCCCAATTTCATAGATGACTTCTGGCAAACAAGTTGCTGTATACAATTCAGTATTAACTGCTTTTCGATCCCCAAAGCAATGCTTGCGACATGTTCAGTACAACGAAAGAAACATGCAATGATTTTTTGGAATAACAACCGAAAGTTGAACGAAGCGATTCGAGGCATTGTTGTGTTAGGTTTTTACTAAGATCCTAAAAGATCATCCAACAAAAGCGTGAAATTTCCACTTTTTCACAAAATTGCTTTTTTTAAACGCTAACTGTAAACAAACTACCCGGTTGGTTTCTGTGGTCACTACTTCAATAATAACAAATGTCAAATTTTACAAAAATAATAATGTGAAATCTCAACAGCGCCATCTAGTTGTCGTTTGTATAAACTTAAGACTTACCCTCGTACACTGCGTTCACGAACACAGGAAACTTTTAGTAAGTAAAAATACTCTGACACAATTTTTATAATAATAATAAAAATATTCTTTATTATTATTTGAATTATATTATAATTTTGGTTTGGCATTTTTTGACCTACACTACAACGTGGTAGTATTATAGGTATTATTTTTGATGATATGACAAAGTATTTTAGAGCCACGTTATATATGCATTCAAAGAGCTTGCATCAATTATTGCATCGCATTTTCCATTAAAAGATTAAATAATGTAGATTTTTGGGTTTCAGGCTAAATGGAAATTGGATTGGCTTTCAGATTCTATTTCGTAGGTACGATATGAAAATGTCAAATTGAAACACAAATACCACAAACAAAAAACAATGAAAAGTTAAATGCAATAGAACGGTCGACTGGAATTAGCGTTTCCCTGTGCGATTTCGCGTTTATTTCAATTCTTCTCTGTTATCGGTAAGTTGCAAGCTTGTTCAGATACCGTTCTGTTTTAATAATCAAACGGTAGTGAGTTTATGAACACCACACACGTAACCTGAATGGACTTACCACGCCGCAGACGCTAACCCCGTCACGCGGATAAATTGCAGTAAAGGGTCAAAGTTGTTCCGCCTAGCAATATCTACATATGCATGCCGCTCGATGTTCAGCAGTTATCTCAGTTATTTCGTTATTATGCTGTCCCTACCAAAACCGGAATTTTTCTGTGGTAATAGCGGTAGTTCATGTCGATGTTTCTGCACTTATAGGATTTCGCAAAACGTTGAACTACATACATGGGATATTACAGTAAGTACACCGTGTAATTCTAAAGATTAACTTCTCATCTAGAACGTAAGTTTGAGAATTTAGACAATGAATTGAAGTAACTAAAGGAACATTACCTTTTCAACCTGGAAGCACCAACGATGTTATTTTAAAATTTATTTATTTTCAATGTTGCCAATCATTTTTGTTTCAGCAAGGCACAACCTTCGAGCATCTTTCTTGGTCAAGATCGCTATTTTACTATATAGGATTATTCAGAAGAAGAGAAATAGAGTAATAATACTTTATACATTTTCATCTCAAAATACCGGTGTTTGATGGATATTTCTTTAAATTTCTATTAGTAAAAGGAACTATTAAAATTAGCTTCTTTAGGATATAATGGTCTATGCTCTGCGGATTTGCGATATTTATACAATTATGTGCTTTCGCGTTGAGCAAAAACCATTAGAATACTCATGGTATTTAATCCAGTAATCGTGGTTCAAAATTTTAAGATCCTTGTGATCATGAAAAGGCAATGACGCGAATTTCAGATTAGCTGCATTTTACATAAAAAATATGTTCCCCTAAATGAACATGTTTCTCCTTGTGCGTTCTTGAATATTTCTCGCTGTTTGCAAGTTTGGAAAATGGATAAAAAGGTTTAATAGCCATAACGCCATTGTTTTATAGTTTTGGATAATTATTGTAACGTCCTCAAACGTCCATTAGCAGACGGATAGACAACAGTGAAGAAGGACTCAATAGCACAATAATTAAGGGTGCGCACTGTTGGAAATTAGAGAAATATTTAACAGAGAGCATTGAACCACAAATCAAAATGTTTCTTGGGCCGTTCTGTTTACTACGTCGGCTTAATATAACTACAAACGTTTAAGTTACTACTAATGTTGAATAAATTTTGTCCCCATTGTTCTATACTTTCCTATAATTCAGGATGACTCGGTATATTAATCTTAATCTAAATAGGCGAACAAAACAATCCCAAATGCAAATGTAAAAATATACAACAATCTTTATTAATGCCCCAAGTAATTAATCCCAATTTTCTGAAAAATTGACACTAACATTTAAAAAAATATTGCTAAGGCACGAATCAAATAAATGAACCAACATTTAAAATCAATAATTACGTAGCAAGTGTATTAAGAAAGTACGTGGATAAATGACAAAATTAGCGGAAGCAATATCTAAGTTATATAAACCTTAAACTGACCTACAGAATTCTCCCAAGTTTGAGGGAATCCCCAGCTTAAAGGTAATATACAGCGTGTCCGCCTAGTGTGTGGACGGACGATAATTCCCTTCCTGAGCCATTTAGAGAAAAGATTTTCAAAGAAAAAATAGTCGGGATCAAATGCTGCACAACATGAAATTATATCCAAGTATACAGGTGTTCAGTTTCCGTTGCGGACGATACAAGTTTAGATTTTAAATCGAACATCCTGTATATTATTACGATTTTAGGTACCTCTCTTCAATTCATGTTAACTTTTATCAATATTCCCTATACCTATCTATCTTGGTTTTTGAAATAATTGACATACCGCGAAATGTCGCTGTTTCTTTAAATGCCGATATCTTAAACGCCTTATCGAATTGCCTAGATGGCAATTCAATTTAAAAAATTTAAATAACATGAATCAAACTTGGCAACGATATCGATGGCCATTTTGAAGAATCTGGTTAATATAAAAAAATCTTCGATGTCTTGCCAGAAACTCCAAGAAATACTCAATCGAATAAAATTTGAATCGCCATCCTAGCGTGTAAGGCGTTTAAGATATCGGCCGTTAAAGAAACAGCGACATTTCGCAAAAATCTCAAATGATGTAAATTATCTCAAAAATTAAGGTAGATACGTACAGGGAATATCGATGAAAGTTGCCATGAATTGAAGAGAGGTACCTAAAATCGTAATAATATACAAGATGTTCCATTTAAAAAACGAAACTTCTATCATTCGCAGAGGAAACTGCACACCCTGTATACTTGAGTGTAATTTTATATTGTGCAGCAATTGTTTCTGAATATTTTTTAATTTGAAAACTTTTTCTCTAAACTGCTCAGGAAAGAAATTATCTTCCGTTCAGTATCTGGACGGATATTATGCAAAAAGTCCTTGCATCGAAGAAAAGACTGCTTCTCTCCTTTTATGAGATTCCAATTAATGGGAAGGTATTTAAGTAAGAATGACAAGAGAAAATCCAGAACCAAAAACCAAAATAGATACAGAAACAGAATCCAAAGTTTAAAAGAAAACAAAAATCCAAAAACGGAATCCAAAAACCCCTAAAAAGAGAACGCAATTAGTGAAATGAAGAATAGGTATTCGATACCTTTCATAGATTTAAGAATATTTACATAATGAAGTAAAAAAGATTAGAGGAAAAATATTTACAAACTGATACACATCCTAAAAGTACAAAAGGGATTCCCAACAATACAAACAATCAATTATGACCAAAAGGTCTTCTCTTTGCGATCTTAGAATCGATCCATGCACTTCTGCACCAACGATTAATTATTCCAGGAAGGAAATGGATTTGGTCACCAAAATGCTCGTTCCAATAAATTCGTTAACACATTTAGACCACTTTATGCATTACAGCGGTGATTAATAATCCAATCATCGCTGTAATCCCTTACGGATGATAAATCTATCATAAAACTCACAAATCACCTCAATCGTTGGCTGATTTACTCGAGAGCGTAATAGATAGAATGTCAAAAACAGGAAATAACAAAACTCACCAGAAAATTTAGTGAAATATCTAAAACTCGTAATTCACCTAAGACCTATTTTCAAAAAACGTAGCTCGAATTACAACAAACCACCGCCAGAACGCGCAGAAAGAAAATAAATAAAAAAAACGGATTAGAAAGGTGAAATTTATTACTAAATTTATTACGAATTTCTTAAACATCTTAGTTAAATACAATAATTTTATTCTTTAAAATAATATGAAATGTATTTTAGGGATATTCGCGTAGCAGCGACTGCGTTAGTAACACGACCATTGAATCATCTTGACGAGGACGAGCCGATCTAGAGTGACAGCTACGAACCCGAAAGATAAACAAAACATTCACTAGATGATTAGAATCTAAATCCTAGAACAACTTATGCCAAATCAATTAATTGTAAACCTCCAGCAACTACATAGCGATCTATTTATAACAGTAACTATATACTTCCATTAATCACAATGACATAACCTATAACGATGCATATCTATTTACAGATATAAACATACATATTTATGTGTTTAATTGAATAATCACAGGACTATTATACAGAGTACCAATAAAGTTACTAAAACAAATACAGTGCATCCTTTACGGCGAAATCTATTTGTATTTGTATTTATTTATTTCATCACAGATCGTAACATGTCAAAAAAATACATTGTATTGCATATTGTCTAAAATATAACATTGTACAATAGGAAAGTAACATGTTATAAACTAAAGAAAAAAAATTAAGAAATATATCGTCAGAAGTACATCACAAGTTAAAAAAGATATAAATATACATATATTAGTATTGGTACTGCGGATAAAAATTATTGATTAAGATCATACGTTAAATACTCAGTTACGTTATAGAAAACATGGCTCAATAAATTTTTTTTTACAGTTTTGCTAAACGCTTTCATGTTCAACTGTTTAATGCGGTCAGGTAATTTATTATATAATTTTACACCACGATAGTCTATCGATTGCTGAGTTCTCCTTAGTCGATGGTGCGATGTAACTAAATCATTCCTATTACGAGTGTCGTAACTGTGATAGTCCGAGTTCTGCAAAAACTGCACCCTATTTTGATGGATGTATTTAACACAACACAAAATGTACACACTAATTATTGTCAATATTTTTTCGTTGGCAAAATATTCACGACAGCTGTCCCTAGACCGTAGCCCACATAAAGCTCTCATTGCACGTTTTTGCAATACAAGAGCTCGTTCCAGTTCACTCGATGCCCCCCAAATTAAAATTCCGTAACACGCTATACTATGAAAGTTGGCATAATATGCCAGCTTTGCTGCTTTGTGCGTTACTAGTTGTTTTATTCTTCGAATAGTGAATACTGCAGTGCTGAGTTTCGGTGTTATACTAGACACATGTCCCGACCAGCCTAGTCCTCCATCCACTGTGACTCCCAAGAAGTTCACCGTTTGGTTTCGTGAGGCAGCCATAAAGGTAAGTACCTGAGTTTTGTTTTGATTTATTTTCAGCTTATTTGTATCACACCAGGTCTTCGTAGCTAGAAGAGAATTTTAATTTAATAAGTAAGCATAAGCCTGGAACGTTACATTATGAATTTCTAGAAAAGCTCTTACCTGAATTCAGTGAATGAAAAACATAAGCTTGCAGTGAAATAAAATCTAGAAGCTTTCACATATATCTTTTTGTTGTGTTACATATTACAAAATTGTTAGTAATAACGTAATTTATATTGGTTTCACTCTTTCTGTAAAATTAGGTCATCGATTTTTTGTTCTTTTGCTACTTCTAATAAAAATGAGAGAGTACCAAGGATATATCTTGAAGCAGGCGTTTTAGAGTCAGATTACATCCTCTGACTGATTATTCTTGGCTTTGGTTCTATTGGTTTTTAACCCATTTTTCTGCAAATATATTGAAACCATCTTATGTCATCAAAAACGTATCAGACCGTTACTATCATAAACACAAGGCTAAAAAGCTTTGACGGCGGCAGGCTGTGACGTATTTTGAAGTAGGCCGTCGATCATCCATAAACGCGTTCAGACCGTCTCTGCGTTTTGAATTGGTTTATCCAAATTATATTTTCGTACTTTGTTGGTGATACTTGTAATGTTTTTCTAGTGTTGTATAAGCGATAAAACCTTTTCTGAAACGATAAAAACCGGGTTAACCTAACCTAACATGGCGTCGTCTGTTTTATATGTTTTGTTTGTGAGTTACACTTTGTAAATAAAAGAAGATATTATTTATCTAGTAACTGTAAGTTTAAAATATTCTAGGCTTAAAAAAGATGTTATTTCAACTCAAAATGTCCTTTTGTATTTGACAAAGTACGTGAAGATGTTGTTCAAATAGTTTTATATTCTTACGTTATATTTAACAAAATTATTTTTGAACACGAAGAGATATTTTTAAATGTGTGTAATAAACTTTCTATTTTAATACAATATATTTTAAATAATATCACCGAACGTAGCCAGTATGGATACTGATATATATATAAATATCATACTCACAGCAGTGAACGTATTATTATAACAATTATAATAACTTGTTCTACAAATACCCTACTTAAAAATGATTGTGGGAAAAGTAATGATAGATTAGGTAAAACACTACATAATAGGAAAGATAGAATAAGTAAATCTCCACTTAATAAGAAATTAAAGACCCTGGTTAAATAGCATGTCTGTAAATTTTCTGGCAAAATTAAATAAAATTTCAAATAAAACTGCAATTATTGTATCATTTCAACCTTAGTTTCGTCCAAATACGAGGATAAATCAAAAATTACTTACACATTTAGTTCTACAACTGTATTAAGCAAAGATAGGTGTACAACAGATACATTATTTTTCGATATAGTCTCCACCTTTAGCAATGCACTTAGTCCAGCGAGCCACAAGCTTCCGTATACCTTCCTGGTAGAAGGTTTTCGGTTGGTCATGAAGCTACTTTTGCACCGCATCCCGAACATATGTGTCTGAGGCAAATCAACGACCTCTCAAAGCTTCCTTGAGCGGTCCAAAGAGATGAAAGCCTGAGGGAGCGAGAGCAGGGCTGTAGGGAGGGTGTTCCAGAGTCTCAAAGCCCAACCTGTTGATAGTTTCTATGGTGTTATGGGCAGTGTGCGGACGGGCGTTGTCTTGTAACAAAACTTTCTTTGAGAGTAGACCACGGCGTTTGTTTCGAATTGCTAGTTTCAGCTTATTCGCCAACAAATCACTGTACCTCGCACTATTTATGGTAGTCCTCCTGTCCAAGGAGTCGTCCAGTATAGGGCCTTTTTCATCCCAAAACACGGTTAGCATCACCTACCCAGCCGATGGCGAGGTCTTGAATTTGTTCGCGCTTATGGATCCTGGGTGTTTCCAATCCATATTCTGGCGTTTCGATTAGGGCACGTAGTGATGAACCCACGTTTCATCAACGGTTACTATTCTGCTTAAAAATGCGTTGCCTTCCGCGTTGAAGCGATTTAGTAAGCGTTGTCCAAACGTTTGGTTTTGTTTTCTGCGGTAAGCACGCGAAATTTGAGTTCATCGTGAATAATTTGATAGGCAGAACCGTGACTGATGTTTAAAGAAGATGCAACTTCACTTATGGTAACTCGCCTATTTACTGTAACCATCTATCGAGCTTGCTGAATGTTGTCGTCGGTGGTCGAGATCGACGGCCGTCCAGCTCCCTCTTTTTGTGTTACGCTTGTGCGGCCCTGTCCCCGTATTGCGACAAAAGTCTCCGGTGAATTTCAACACCCTCTGACCACAAAAATCGGATCACTGCTCGTTGTTCCTCTTTGGTACAAACTATTAGCGGAGCTGACATGCTTATGCTGTTGTAGCTAGCAGACAAATGACGCAATCGTGATTAAATTCCGCACACATGACCACAGTGGCGCCAACTCAACGCATGCGCAAGCGGCCGCCACTACGATAACCTTCAACCTTGTTATGGCGAAAGTGTAGATAATATTTGACTTACCCTCGTACATGTACAATTACAAATAATAATACTTAGTCGATTAGATATCAACCACAAATACATCTTTAACGAAAACGGTGCTCGGTTACGTGTTTGGTTTTTGTTTTGAAACATTGTTTTTCCAAAATAAAATCGAATGGGATGCGAAGAAGGGCTCAGTTGACGACTGGCATCCTCTTTAAACCGGAAGCCCTTCAAAATTTAAAAAGGAATGCAAAACAAACGAATCCTTTACCGCTTAGGCTAATATCGTGCATGGCGATACATCACCTAAGCAGCGTGACATCATCGAAGAGCGATGAGGCCTTCTAGTTTCGGTGGTAACGATCAGACACCCATCATTTTTCTCAAAATCCTTTTCGATATCACCTAAACATTGCAACCTCTCTGACTTGACGAATAAAATGCTAAAAGAAGCCATGATAAATAAGACAAATTAAATTAGAATCCTAGAGATGTTTGAAATGAAACTTTGGACAGCTTATGAAGTGATCTGATGAGGATGAATGCATCTCGGTCCTAAATAATTAGTAAGTATAATACATCAAGTGCACCTGAACGTGTCCTGTATAGCAAATAGTGCATAACGCAAATGTGTATTGTCCCAGAACGATTACTTCGAAACGCCAGTAGGTATTTCCTGACAAGCTAATATATCAAGATGTTCCTATAAATACCTCTGGCAAACTATTATAATAAATATGGAAGACAGACGTTTAGACCAACATAAACATATGTAATCCATCAAAATGACTACGTACAACAAAAACAATTACTAAAATAACATCCAGCCAACACATGACAACTGTTGTGCATTGAATTTACCGCATTATCGAAGTACATAATATAAAATCCGACTAGGATATTTCGAATCAATTATATAATATTAAAGTTATCGTTTTAAGACCGACTGTAAATTTATATCCGTACGCTTTACGCCCACGTTTTGTTAGCGCTAACTTCAGCGAGTTGTGTTACTGTACGCGCTAAGTAACACATAGATACATTGTTGAGTATGTTGTGGTACTGTCAGAAACTTGGCAGTTACTATTAGGAATATGTAAGCGAAAAGAATGCGGTCCAAAATCGTTTCGACGTCGAAAATATTACGATTTCGCGTGCCAAATTAAACACACCGACGGCACATTTTATTTACAGAACCCGCTTAGAAGAGGAGGAGCGGTCTTGAATGAGTTGCCGTTAAAAATAGCTGCAAAATCGAAAAGTCACTACAAAATGTAATTTTTATTTTAAAATGCCGCGTAGGAAAAAAGAATTACTACACACAGTTATTGGCAAAAGTATCTTTACATACCACCAATTTATAATAAAACCAAATTAACTTTCTTTTCCACAACTGTCCTTTGAAGGTTGTGCACAAACATAGGTTTCACTTGTCAAATTTTTCAGAAAGAATTTAAAATTTTTTAAATTTCTCTCGTGTAAGACTCGTTACTATTTAATAAAATTAATGCCAATGCCACCATACGCTGATATGTTATTGGCGTAATGAGAATAAGCCGGACTTGTCACACGCGTCGGTTACTTCGGTTTTCGGCAATTAAACTGCTGAAATCTTACTTAAAGTATCGACGATCATATGTGTCTTACAACGGTTACCGATCGAACGAATTCATAACAGCCGCCGTATCACAAGCATCAAATTTGGGTCCAATCATGTTCCTGCTATTCATCAATGAGCTCCTACTGCACATTAAGTTTCCCGCTTTAGCATTTGCGAAATTTAGTCAGAGAGATTTCTTCAGTTGCGGATGCCCGGAAGCTGCGGGCAAGCTTAAATTATATTATGGAGTGGTGTACTACGTTTAATCTACAACTGAATATACAAAAATGTTGCATTGTAACATACATCAATTCATGGTAGTATCTTGGAAAGGAGATTGACGGTTAGGGACTTGGAAGTAGTTTCTCATGCGCAGCTGACGTTTAGATCTCATATTGAGCCAGTACCTGCGGACGCATGTAAGACTCTTAGATTTCAAAATACTTTAGTAATCACTGGCAGCTAAAAACTCTTTATTTCGCATACGTGCTAAGCAAGCTGGAATACGCGGATATTGTTCGGTGTCCTACTATTTGTTGCTAGATCGAATTCACGGACGTTTCTTAAAGTTTCCACCGATTGGAATATGTCAGATTGAGCTGCTTTTCCGTCGTGGAGTGTCATCACTTGTGGAGAGGAGGGATATGCACCGCGTGAAATTCTTATGGAACCTCCTTCACAACAACATAGATTGTAGTATCTACTCTAACTAGTGTCATTCCGAGTTCCGAGAGCTTCTGCTAGACATGAGAGCACGTTCCATCTTCCAACAGCACGAACAGGTTGATCAGATTTATTTTTTAAATTTGAATAAGAGTTTATTTCGTTTTTTATTATGAAGTACGTAGTACGACGCCAGTCTTATGAAATTCCTCAGGGGCACTAAAAAGATGAAAGATGTAGATACGTACTATGGATGTACTCTATTTATCAAAAGCAATGTTTATCCCTTAGAAATTGGCATTATCATGATGATAGTCTGAATGCATTATCTTTTTAAGGTAATTCACAGAATAACATTACATAATTTTGTCGCAAATGTGTACTACATTTACTCAAAAATCTACAAGTGCCCGTCTTATTGGTCAAGGCTGTACATCATATAGCATATTTTTCCATTAAATGTATAGCTAATTAAAGCAGTCTTGGTTATCAATCGGTATCATTTTGTTCCATTTAAGCATCGAACTGGCAATTGTACTAAATTTTAAATTGCTAGAATTAACGTGGGGTACGAATATTTTTGTATATTTGGCTAAATGCTGTCGTGTTAGGCTAGCAGCAAAATAGGACGCAGGTCCCTGAGGTGACGCAGGGTGACTCACGCCAAATTCACGGCGACGACCATCGCAAGTCGGATCGCAGTTCCATTACGCGGTGTTTTCGGAACTTGGATAGTGGTAACTTCAACTCTGGCAAAGATGGCGAATGTTTCTACTATGTTAATAGATTTTAGTTCAGAATCGGATTCCGAAAGTGAGTTTATGTTCGAAACAAAAAGCAGAAAGAAGTGCGTACATGGAGGAAGGACGAAGTCATCGAGAATTCGCTTTTACTATGGAATTTGATGATGAAAGGATCACTAACTATTTTAGATTAAACCGTAATCAGTTCAAAGAAGTGCACGATCTCATAAAAAATGAGATTGATAGAGAGGGATGCAACGCTACAAGTCCCATTGAAACCGAGAGAGAACTAGCTATGTTTTTAAGGTAAGTCATTATGCGTAACTTATATTACCTATGCTAAAACTGCTTACTTTGCTTACATTGCTTTGCCTAACGCCTAACGGTCATTGTTAGATAAGCCATTTTCACTGACTTTGTAAGCGTTTTTTGAAAAAAAAAAAAACATTAAGTTTGTAATAAGGCTCGTGTGGCGAGCCTCTACCATGGCAAAGCCGTAAACAGTAGAAAGTAAAAAATGTCGCTTTTACAGAAAAATCTTTATTGAATGAACAAAATGTTCAAACGGAAATGTTCTCTAATAACACACAAATGTGTTCATCAAATGTAAATAGCGAAATTTTTAATTAATAGAAATTCAGTTTTCAGAATCAGTTTTAATAAAACCGAACATAGGCTGATTTGAAGTGTTTTGTTCGAACTCACAATTCTCCACTAGGTTTGGGAATGACTGTCGAAATGTGAAGAGTAGGCGGGAGTTGATGAGCTGGTGCAGGATTGACTGGCTGTTTGGTAATTGTACGAGGACAATTCGCTATATGATGGCTGCTGAACTGTGTGAGACTGTGGAGTTCTCTCGGGAATGTGCAGCAAGGTGGCCTCAATTTCTGTAACCGCACGAAAAATATCGTTTCTGACGACAAACTGAGATGATGGTGGCATGGCTTTGGTTACCTCGTACATGAAGAAGTGGTAGAGAGAATCACTTGGAATATTCGTTTGTTCCAGCATCATTTTTCTTTCTTTCGATCTCGATTTTCTCCCTTCTTCATGTTGCTCCATGCTTCGTTTGAGTAAGCCAGCAAAAGTGTCTTTCTTTATCTTTTAGTAGATATCGGAGCTTGTATCGCATGTGAAATTTCAGGAAGCGCCTGTGATTGAGCTTCATCCCAAGCACTTCCGATGTCCTGCTGCGTATTTAGTGGCTCCTCGCGCTCTTCGATTGCATCGGTTAGACTATCAATGACATAATTTTGTAATGGAGTTTCACTATCGTCAATGCCTTTGTTTAGGCTCCGTGCTCGTGTTTTATTGGCCATATAAGGTGTAGAGATCCCGTTTGTTGTTGATTTCCATTGTTTAACAGATGCAGCCTCTGCCCCACTTTTTACGAATTTTTGCTGTCTTCTAAGAGCATCTCTTAATGAATGTTTCTTCCATATCGCCTTTGCTTCAGCACCTGCAACAATGGTTTCAAGAGTCTTTTTATTAAAAACATTAACAAATACAACTACAAAGCAATCATTCCCTACTAATTATTTTTCTTTTATGTCATGGGTATTTGGCGGCAGGAAACATATACAGAACAAAATGGGGGAACGAACGATCTCCAACATCGTGCTGGAAATATCTCGAGCTATATAGAAAGTAATGCAACCATCGATTTTGCTGGAACCCACAAAACAACAGTAGGAATCAATCGGGGTTGGTTTCTAACAAAAATGGCGATTTCCGCACTGCATTGGCGCCACTGATCAGAAACGCGTAGTGAAACCTGGGGAAACTGGATCCTATTATTTCAATTATAGGCACACTTTCTCCACCGTGCCAATGGCTATCGTCGACTCGAAGTGTAAATTCATTACCATTGATGTAGGGTCACAAGAGAGGTTCAAGGATGGAAGTATTTTCAACAGAAGCGGTGTTGGCGAAAAAAATGATGAAACGCACTTTACAACTTTTGTCATCTGCAGTACTACCTCCAATTCAGGACCCGATGCCTTTCGTATTTGTAGGAGATGAGAGTTTGATTCGACCTTATCCGAAACGAAGCGTTGCAAAGTGTTCAACTGTAGATTTTCACGAGCACGCCCAACGGTAGAATGCGGTTTTGGTATACTTGCTTTGCGTTTTGGAGTTTCTAGAACGCCATATGAAATTAAAGTAGATAGTGTTGTCAATGTTGTGAAGACAGCTTATGTGTTGCACAACTATCTAGGGAATTCTACAGCTGCTGCTGGGGCCGCGGATCGTCTTCGGTCGTTTCACGTCTATCTTTAAACCTTTTACATCACTCAAAAACTTGTGTGCGCGATAAACACTCAGTTCCGTACACTTCCTTTAACATGGCATGAGCTTCTATAGCAGTTTTTCCCAGTTTCACAAGAAACTTGAGGTTAAATCGTTGCTCGATCTGAACACTACATTTTTCGGACGCGACGCTGGTGTAAGGATTTGAACGGACGATTGCTACAACGAGACTGAGCGACGTACAACCGTGCCCATCGAGTTCAGGGTGGGGGAAGCATCTACAAGCACAGATATGTTCAAACCTGCCGTGGCCTGCTCGCTGTTTGCCGATAGTACCGTCAGTACCACCAGTCCGGTTATATAATTGCCACACCTTGTATTGTTACAGTTGTTTAGACAAAAATACATTTAATATATTTTCAAAAAACCAACCAATAAAGTCAGTAAAAACGGCTTACCAACGGGAGCTTCAACAATGACGAGATAAAGGGTTAACAACAAATTACAAAGCAACTTACCACTTCTTATGTCTGTTTCCTTGGCCACTTCCTCCCACTGCTCTGCTTTCAGCTTTGTTTTCAAATAGTCTTCGTACAGCACTTTGCGAACACGCACGGCGTCAATTAGTTTTTGTTCCATTTCAAAATATGAAACACAACAAACAAACGAAACCACCGTGTACATTGCGGTACTGAAACTGCGGACCGCAGGGTCACCACAAGTAGAAATTGCGTCACGTCACCCTGCGCGGATCCGAATTTTGTGATTTACAGAAACTCACCGTGAGTCAACCTGCGTCACCTCACGGACTTGCGTCTCATTTTGCGGCCGGCCTTAAAAGCGATTTCAGTGAGATAACATTGGAAGCTTTTAAATGGAATGTTGTAATTTAATAGTTTTTGCAACGTGCTATCTACATACATATATGCCAAAACGTCACTATTTATGCATACGTAAAACAACAAATGACAGCGTTTTTAAGGTTGAATTGTTCAAATAAAAATGGTTAGTAGAATAATGTCTAGTTTTTTTCCTACGCTGTATTTACATTCGTGCTAACAGTTATGTGGTTAATTTGCATGAATATATTTTATGTATGTATGCATAAATGCAAACCACACGCATACTCATGCCTATTAACATCACTCGCTATTAACAAGTCAACGTACACCTTATGTACTCGTACAATAAGTGCTTTAAAATTTATAAAATGGAAGATAATTATAAACGCTTGCATGCCTTATTAATTCATGGGAATTAAGCGCGTGGTAATTATAGAGTCGCTATGGATTTTGGTATAACCTGAGTTATTTGTGCTAATACAGAAATTCTTGTACGTTGAGGTAATCTGCATAAATTCAGAGAAATATTGCCTGCTTGTACGGTTGTAATTAACTTCGTATCGCAATGCCATAAATCACTTATTTGTAATAATTGTTTTATTCAAAATGATTATCTTGTAATGAAGGATATATAGTTTCGTTTTAATTACTTGCACAATTTTAATGTTGGTAAATTCTTACGTTTTTTAACGTTCATTTAAAACTTCAACTTTCCCAATCAACTTACCATGCTAAAAATTAGGTCAAATAATTAAGAATTTCTTAAAATAACGTTTATAACTCTGGAATTGCTTGAGCGTGCAATAAATGCAAAAAAAACTAACCTACTTAGAAGCTCTATCAATTAAGATGAATAAAATTGTAATGTTCGTTTCTGTTAGGCTGTGGAGAAGCTGATAAAATTAAAATTTGAATGATCTAAAAGTCTAAGTTTTTGATTTTGAGTGTTTTTCAGATGTCGATTAATTTGGAATGCGTTCAGCAAACTATTTAGCAATAAAAGTGGTTTTCTTTAGTTTTCAATTTGCCGTACACTGTAATGCATCCTAGGTATCCATATAAGTTTTAAGAATTTCGAAATATTTTACACGTCTTTTTTAGAATTGTGAAAGTATTATTTTCTGCTTGGCTAATATAACGTCAAGAAGATCAATGTAATAAATTATCAGAAATTTTGCTAGCAAGGGTTCACTAACGATGTGGATAAATAGCCTGATATGCTGTTAAAGCTTCTTAATATTTTAGTTTTATCTTTACGCCAACAGATCCGTTACTTCATTTATTGTATTTTGTAAATTTACTATTTAATTCGTTTTATTTGTAAATTTATCATTCCATTTTACTTTTTGTAAATTCATGTATTGTATTTATATTCATTTAAAATATTGCATGTGTATGTATTTAACACAAAAACTAACTTAAATTCGTTTAATATACACAAATGTAACAGAACCATTCTCATACAAAGTACATAAAAATCGACCTCAAATGATATTAAATCAAATAATCACAAGTTTGGCAAGCTCTTATATTGCAAATTCCAAGATAATACGGACGCGAGACAGAGAACCATCGCGGCCGAGCATTAAACAAAGAATTACCGCCGAGATAGAAAACATAATGCACATATACATGTCTTTATTGGAGTACCGAAACTTCCTTGGAGAACTAGTATCACGAAATACTATTTGTCGACCCTCGTCTATACGTAATATAGCGTTTATCCATCGCACGATGTTTGGTTTTCAACTTTTCCGCTTCTATAGGAAGCAGTAGCTCAGTAGCTCATAACGTACAGGTTCTAACACGAGAACGTCTGGATAGCCGTCTTATAGCTATATTTGCTACTGTCTCTGCGACCAGACGTTTGAGCTCCGGTAGGGTTTGGTGGTGGCTCTAGTATTACACATATGAACGTTGCGACACATTTAATGTGTACACGAAATATGTTCACAAGTAAAGAAACCGTATTATTAAATATATACAATATTGTATACGCATATTTTTATATATACTGAAATGTATTTATCGGGGGAATTTTGGGGAAAATTTGAAATTTTCTAAATTAATCTAAATTTCTAAATTCTTTGTGGGGTCGGGAGTATTTCTGGATACTCTTTGGACACTTTTCTTATGAATTTTGAATTAAATAAATTGAAATTAACGAACTTTAGAATTACAAATATAAACTAACACTGAATTCGTACTATGTTGTCACATAAACACTCTATTTATGTTAACCTTTACAGGAATCTGTCAGCTCTAACCTTGAACCCTTCCTTCTTTGAAATCATACTCTAATTTCGCTATCGAACACTCAATGGAGACCGTATCAAAAACATTAGTTAACTTAAAGAAAGTCTAACCAGAATTGATGACTTCTCTGGCGTCCTTATCGTTTACTTCCACAGCTAATTTTGATGATTTAAATAAAATAGCATAGAAGACTGCATGCGGTAACGCTACCAGCTGACAGAAATTTTGACGACACTTTGCTTAAAAGAACCGCTGACAACATAAATAGGACGAAATTTACTAACGACTTACTTAATAACGTTATGAAATGATGTTTGAAATACCTCTGAATATACTCTGTTGTCTGTTTTAGATTAGAATTTTACATTAATTTTAATGGTTTACAAGATTAGGAGAATAAAAAGAAGAGTGGATTTGTCAGTGTTATTTACTGGACTTATATTTTTAATATAATGTCCTCACTCGAAGGCCAGTTGGCGTGGGGGCAAATGGTGACTTGGAAAATTACATTTTTACCCGCAAGAGGGACTTTTCATTACCAACGGGTGGCTATTCTGAATGCCCTATTCGTTCTGAGATTGACAGCTGATGTTGTTATTGTGAATATTGAACATTACAATACATATATTAGGGGGAAACCTAAAATGTTGTTAATATATTATTTTTTTTGTTTTTATAAGGGGAATTGTTTTAATAAATTTATTTTTATAGGTACGTACTGTATTTCATGTCGAGAGGCACTAAGCTATCGAGCAAATAATCAAGTATTTTATGCACCTAAGCAAAAGCAATTGGTCCTCCCTTTTCGCAAGAAAGATACGCCGAAGCAGACGACTAGCGGCATTGTTCTTCAAACCAGGAGAATGTAACATATGCCTTGAAGGGTTCAATTTGGAAAATAACCACCTAAGATTGGACGTATCATATATGCTGCACGGGGTTTTTACTTTTTTGCGTGTAAATTAACGTCAAAAGCTGTACTATCTTAACATTTTTCGAAAATAATTTAATAGTTATGGCCAGGGTGCCGCGAAGATATATTTCTTTAAAGAGGGTAAGTGATCTCTATTATTCTTTAATTTGAATATGCAATATCGCTTTATACTTATAGTTGCGATATAGTATTTCTAATTTATGTTGCTTTAACAACTTTCCAATCCCGAATTAGAAAAAAAGATTACATTTTTATACATTTTTGTGTTGTTTGAGCCTTTGTAGGATATACGACACATGATTTAAATTGTTTGATATTGGAAAGAATTTTGTACGAAATGTGTTTTTCATATTTTATGATATAGAAAATAAAATTCACAAAATTTAAGTACTGCAATGTGAAAACTACCTCTGATCTGATAGGAATAAAGGTGCGTTCACATGGGGTAGCGTGAAATTATCGTTAGGATTAGCGCGAAATTATTCTGTCGTAATTTTTAAAATAATTTCGTAACATAATGATAACTGACGTCTCGGTTTACTTTGTCGTATCACAACTTTAATTTATCTGTTAATAAGTTCCTTTGTAATGGATGGAATGATACATAAATGTAATTTATGACGAACAAATTTAAAAAGAAATGTAAAAAGAGAAAAAATGTTGGCAGGTATTTCCCATCAACACTCAAAAGAAACAACAAAGACTGTTTAAATTTAATTCTGGATATCTTAAATCATGATCCCGATTCCTTTTTTTTATATACAGGAATGGTAACTCTGTTAGTAAATTTTAATTGATAGAAAATTCTAAATCGTGTGAAGAATTTTAATAAATATTTCACTAACAAGTTATACATGGTGGATTAGAAAGTTACCACAGCTCTGACGTACAGATTAATACTGTATAAGGCATTAATTTTTTTTCCAAAGCAAGCGTTTTGCTTCGAAAACATCCCGTTCAGGTTGTTTCCAATTTATATGGATGCTTTTACGAAAAGCACGACAGCAAATTTTTTAGGTTAATATCGTATACTTCTATCTTATGAAACACTACGATTTCATCTTTACTGATGCAAAAAAAATTGACCTCACTTCAACTACACACAACATACATGCTCGACCAGACAACAACTCTTCGTAAGGTTATGGCGAGTGTGCGTGCTCGTGCCGAAGATTGTATCGCCAAGAATGGTAGTCACCTGAAGGACATAACTTTCAAAAAGTGACAAATGTAAGGAATGGTAGGAAGTGTTCTTTCAAACAGTGTACTATAATAATTTGTAATCGTAATTCTTCAGTCTTAATTTTAATGTGTAAAATGGGTCACTGTTGCTGCCGCACCCTGTATAATGACATCAAATATTTTTAAATCTTCTTGATGAGCTTGCTGCACTGTGATTGGTCAGCTGTATTTATACAACGCCGTGGTAGTACCATAATTTAACGTGTATATAGTTTGGCCATACACCAATTATTAATTTTGCCTTACACCGCTGTGTGAACGGTCGTATTTAATTGCACTGTGCGAACATTCTTAATTCCTACCTTACCCCCTCGATACCCTATGCGAACGCTACTTAAGAAAAATAAAGTGCTAGATGGGACGAGTAAACAGGATGGTTAACACAAGTGCAATCAGATACTTTCGCTTTTGGGATGACGATGAATTTCTTCGACGAGGTAAGACAGTAGTCTCATGATACCACATGAAAGTAGTAAAAGTAATAAAAAGTGTAAGGTTATCAACTATCAGTAAACAAAAACTCATTTGTGTCTCTTAAAGTGAAAATGTTTGTGAAATGTTGACGCTTTGAGTTAATTGACTTCATAAAGCAAAATTCACTAATGGATTTGTGATCCTGAATGTTCCGGAAAGCACAAAAAGGCATTTGGAAACGTATTCAATACGTATTCAAAGTGGAGGCAATATTGTCAAAATTGACAAAAACATTTCCTTTAAAAGTTGCAGGAATATACTGGGCTAGCAAAATCGAAAAACAACTAAAATCATCAATGTAATGCGGATTTCTCAAATTTAATCATTACACAGTTAATATCATCTTGACTTTCCAGTTTTCTTTACAACACAACAGTATAAATTATATAAAGTCGTTTTGATCTGCATATTCATATAAAAATATTGGAACCACTACAAATCAGGGAATTAAAGAACAAAGTCATGGTACTTCAAATAAAATGCTTAGAAAAATAATTGAAATAATTCAATTTTAAAAAGCGGATCTCAATTTAAATTAATATTCTTTCCCAGAATATATAATCTCCACAAAGAATTATTTATTTAAAGAACATCAATCAAAGGCAGTTAAAATTTCAATGAATTAAATTCGGTGGAATATTGACACATTAACGTTGGTTTTATTTAATACCTAAAATTAACCTAAAAGGTAAAATTTTAATTCGGTGTAACAAATTACTGCTTTCTAAATTGGCTTTTGACCTATAAAACTCACTGTTCCCAGTGACGTGCATAAATATTCATTCGCTTTCCATTTATATTAATATCGCCATTCAGAAACAAAACAGATTTAACAGGAATAAGGTCAATTCTAATGAAAACACACTCATCTAGGATTAATGTAAGTAAATATTTTAGTCATCCTTGATAGTAATTTATGTGTGGTATAAAATAAACCTAGCTATTGGTAAATCGTTCGATTATACAAGACTTAACTTTTTAATAAACATCAAAGCGCCCACTTCCCATGTTAAATGCAAATAAGTTCAATTTTTTTTAGCGGCAACATAAAGTGAAATAGCGATAATTATTGTTTAACCTTTCGTTTATCTGCTTTCCACATCTAATACATTAACATAGTATAGTTACATCATCTCACATTGTATGTACCTAACAGAAAACAGCACTTATTACTTTGCAGTTGTGGAATGCGGTTACTGTTATTTTTTACAAGTATTAATTTGCTAACATGCCCATAAAAACCATTGATAATAACAAAGTTTTTATTGGCGATATTAACTGGATCAAGGCACGAAGTTCTGCATTATTTACAAATTTGTCATGCTTGATATTTTATTGGTAAATTATGTCACTACGACAAACTCCACCGCGATTGTCAGAACGCATCGGCTCTGTAGGAGCTACCTTCACGGCGGTTTTGTGATAGACTGACGAATAAACCTGGCACAGAGCGCTTCGCGCCAGGTTGCACGGTTCACGACGCGACGTGTGTATACGAGGATCACGCTATATATTTTGAGATACAAGAAAACTACAAGTCTTTTTACGAAAATGATTTTATTTATGTTCAAAATAATCTCCTCCTGCATCAATACACATTTGTAACCAAAGTTTCCACAACGTAAAAGCGTGAAGCCAGTCATCTCTTGGAATGCTCTCAAGAAATAGATGAATTGCTTCATCTATCTCATCCTCCGTCGTGAAACGTCGACCACGTAAATGTTTCTTTAGGTTGAAGAACAACCAGAAATCACACATGGCCAAATCAGGTGGATAGGGTGGATGTTCAAGGACTTTTACCTTATTTTCACGTAAAATTTCAGCTGTCTGCTGTGCACTGTGTGACGATGCATTGTTGTGATGCAACATTAACCCGCGAATGTTGGCTAACTCAAGACCTACAGGTAAACATTTTGTGGTGTACTAGTTTGCTGTGACTGTACGTTGATTTTCCAACTTCATTGCTTTTACTAATCCGGTACTACGGAAGAAAACTGCGTACATAACTTTCTTGACAGCCCTTTGCCTTTTGGCCATTGTTGGTGTTGGTGCATCTTTGTGGATCTACTCCCTGCGGGTAGGAATATCGTAAAATGGGATGTAAGTTTCATCACCGATTACTATTTTTGATAGAATGCGATGTCCACCATTATTTAACATTTCCAATGTTTCCCGAGCGATTCTTACTCGCTCTGCCTTTTGGAAATCAGTAAGCGTGCGTGGCACCCAACGAGTAACAATTTTTTTCATCCGAAGATGATCATGTAAAATTGCATTTACTGTTGCGGATCCAACACCAAGAGTTGCCTCAATCACTTGATAGGTACATCTTGGATCTTCGTCGATCATACGTCTCACACTCTCAATGTTTCCAGCGGTAACTGAAGAACAGGGCCTACCGGTACGTTCCTCATCACCAAGCTCTTTTAAATTCGCTATACCAGCGAAACACAGTTGCATGTGAAGGACTTTCATCACCAAATGCGAGTTGCAATCGTTCAAGACTTTGTTGTTTACTTAAACCGACCTTAAAATCGTAGTAAATCATTGCGTGTACATGTTCTCTTGACAAGTCCATGTTTCGATGACAAATCGTACCTACCACGTTTACTCTATGACAGCAGCGAGTCAACTGACAGTCAGAGTTTACTACTTAAAGATGGTGGTATTTAGAAATGCAGTGTTGCCAGCTCTAACTTCTCTACTTTTGTGGCATCTCAAAATATATAGTGTGTCCCTCGTATGTATACAGACGAATCGGCATGAGCCACCTCAGCGAATGAAATAATTGATTTATTGCAACAATTTCTCCTCAACCCTTCGCAATGTTACACATAATTATAAAGATATAAGTGTATGTAAGTATGTCTAATGTACGCAAGGAAAATAAACGACCGTTTACTCATACATTTACGGTAATTATTAGTACAGTTATTATTACAGTTTGTAATTTTCCTTGGAATTTCCGACGTAACAAAATACTTGAGAAAAATTTCGTCCCAGTAAGGATTCGAGACATCCTTGCCGGACGGGAGTGCTAACTACTGCACCACGGGGACCTTGATGCCAGGAACGTTCATTTTTCAATGCCTGGTTATTCTTTTTATCTACAAATATATCATAATATTTTGACAGACAATTTTTAATTCTTACATGCCAAGTACACTAATTAATTGATATATTTTGGCTTTCGTGCATTATGAAAATCTGTCTCTGAGCATGAATCTTTTTGGCCTCAGATTTGCTTCCCTCCATCTATTTTCAATTGTTTGGATGGAAATCTTCAATCCATGAGTCATTCTGAGTTCGATTCGAAGATGTTTTGCTATGGATGTGCGAAAACGCAAGAGGGATAGTACAAAAAATCAGCCCTTTATTCGACTGGTTTTTGGTATCGGTATTGCAAGAAACTAGGCTTTAAACCTATTTCACATCATCATCCTGACAAATTGGCTCAAAATTTATTATATATATAATAGTATAGAACACTTATCATATTAGTTTAATGCGAAAAAAAAAACATTTACACAAAAATAGGACCTGCTTGATTTTCAAGACAAATATTTATTAAGGATTTTAGTAATGAAAATGTAGCTTTTGAAAGAGAATGAATTAGTGAAATATCCAGAAAATTATAGGTAACCGAATTAACTATACTCGGTCACCTATATATTTTTTTCCATATTTAGTTTATTTTTTCCAGTATTTGGTTCTTCAGGTACTCCCAAGGGTTGCCAATTTTATTCTTTGCCTTGATTGATATGTGTGCTCTTTTGTAAAAGCCTCTTATTTGCTGAAGATGTTAAGTTATTCTCATCAGTTTGTTCGCTACATGATGTTGGACTTCTCAAACCTTCATATATCTAAATGCAATGAAGGTTTTTCACATGCAAAAAAGGCAAATCATGTATGCGATCTTGAATCACCTAGCTATAGCAACACATCTAGGGGTAATCTTCAATCCCAAATTACTATTTGGTGCACACAAACATGAATTGCTGTATTTCCTGCATGCTGGACAACATTGTTAAGTCGGGGTGCACGACAAACTAATGTTATTAATTCTATTTTTTGTGTAGACAAGTATATGCACGTCAATAATACTCTAAATCTGTTGGAGTTTATGCCAAAACCGTTTTCAGCAAAGTACTGAAATTTTCATCATTTATATGTCACTCACACTTTTCATGAAATTACCATGAAATTACCAGATACTTTGTAATAATTATTTATCAGCAAATTCTCATAACATTCTACTACGAATTTATGACCACGTGAAATAGTTTTTAAACTTGATAGATGTTTATGATTTCATATTACAGCTGACGAAAATTAAGAAACAACTGTAAGTTAGCAAAACTTTTTTAAACTAAAGGATAACCATCAACAGATACCATCCAATTAATCCAAGTTGAACCACTGGCAATGAACAAATTTGGAGTAGTTTCTTGTGTGAAAGCTGACTCATGGTTTCTAGAAAAAAACATGGTTTATGCCAATTTAGACTTGTTTGTAAACAGAACTTTTATATGCAAAACTCAAAGAGTAATTATCATTAACAAACGAATTACTCAAATAAGGATGTATCTTTAAATCACAACTGTTACATTGCTTTTTTAGATATGAATCAATAAGACCTGACCTTGCCCAGGTGACAAAAGACTAACTTACCCTTGTAGCTTCATTATAACCAACGATAACAGCAGTATACCATTGCGTCGTACCTTCGGCACGGTATACTTCCACCCGGTATCCTACAAGGACGCTCGGAGTGGCCAACAATATCCTTTGCCCGTCCTGTTGTTCTGCCCATCTTCGTACGGCCGTTTTGAGCTCTGGATATTCTCTCACACCGTGAAGAGTGGAATCCCATTCCTGCAATGATACGAGGAATGAACAAGTTTAGGGTATTTTCTCATCAATAACGTTCTTCACATAAATAATGTAATAATAGCGTCGCCCGGTTGGGTTGTTTCAATGGCGCATAAACAAAAAGATATGCGAAAGGTGTTGCAGATTCCAGTTTCGCCGTTTTTATTATAACAGGTTTAACTGGAGTTTCGCAAGTATATGGAGTAACGAATGGGGACCTGTGAAAAATATGATTGCACACGAATAACAAACGGCCATTGAAGAAAACGGCAATGTGAATGGGACTTGTTTTAATGTCAATTGCATAACGGCAAAGGCGCTTAATAGGAAATAGCAATCATAATATACATCTCTTCAAGGTTACAAAAATAATTAATGCAATCATAGGAAAATCAGCAGCATGCTAGGTAAATAATAAATATGCATTGCTTATAGATTTTTCCGTAAACAACGCCTCTATCAATGGAAGGAATGCAGTATATAATGAGTTGTATTTCATACCACATTTTTCTCATTACACAGTTACTACAAAAGTGTTTACTACCAACTATGAGTAAACAAAATTAAATAAAAGTGCTATGTTGTTTATAAAACTAAAAACTCCCTTTTTGAGGTAATCCTTTTAGTATTTCCTTTGATACAAGCTGTGTGGAATTAAGGACGCTTCTACAATGAATTTATTGGCCACAAACAGAAAATACATGCAATCCAGAAGGTAGAAAACTTCGCTGACAAAGAACAATATTTTATACTTTAAAATATGTTCTTAATAATCAAATAGAGTAAGTATATTGCTTAATGACATAAATTGTTTGAAGAGCACTATCAAAGAATTGTTCACAGCAAACATAAACTTTTCCGTCATTTGAGTACATGTTGACATCAAGATTAGAAACCTAGAAATACTTTTGTGATTAATTAACTAACTGTAAATTGTGTTTATTAAATCAATATACCGGTGAATTTTTTTGTTTTGGAGTGAGATAAGTGTTATTGTGTCAATGATAAAAAAATATATGAATTAGGTACAAATCCGTTCAAACGATGTAATATAAATGGGATATCATAAAAATTAAACTTTTGTAGGAAAAATATTTTGTTGGCAAACAGATATCACAATGATACACTGTTTGGAACATATTAAGTTGTTTTATTTGCTGTGTGTAAATTGGTCTGTTTATCGAGTTATACGTATTTGTTTTGTTCTGGCGTGGGTAATCTGAGAAGAATTTTTGAATTCCAATAGATTCAAAAAAAGAATCCTTGACCTTTTTGTTAATAATGCATTATATTTAGTCAATTTTAATTTTAAAAAACACAATGTGTCATTCGCACTGTTATAATGTTTAACTTTTTAGCAGTCCCAGAAGAATTAACTCTCCATATTAGCCTGAAGATAATACCAGGCGGACGAGACAAAGAAATTATTAGATAATCTATGATGTTAAAACGTGGTGTGAGATCATAGATAAGATACATACACTGCCGCAAAGAGGTCAATTGTAACTGTACTATGACAAACACTGAAGTATTGGCATACCCCTCACCACACAAGTTATTTGATTAATTCGGAACAATTTCTTCGGAAATTTGTGGAATCCCATTGTCAAGCATACGACCGAATGATGTGAGAAAAAGATTTTAATTCTAACACACCTCATTCTATCCCTGCTCTAAAAGATATTTACAAATACCTACTTTTACCGCTTATATGCCTTAAAACGTGCGAAATATACGAATCTAAAAGGTTCTTGCCTGTAACACAAAACGTGAACACGTGTCCGTTTTACATCAATAAATCCATCAGATCTGAGTGGTCCCTTTTCCCTGTTTAACAGATTCGCATTCTTTTTCATATAAATGGTTTCGTAGGCGACTAATTATCGCGGCAAAGTTACGTTCTTAATTAATTTGAGGTTTTCTAATTTAATATCATGCCCGATTTTATAAATTCCCCATCTTTCCTTCGTATCCGGTTTATCTTTTGGATGGCCCAGAAGCTTTCTGAGTGTGTTTTGCGAACTGAAACACACGTTCATATCTTGTCCTCTAAAAAACTTTACTAATACCTTTCGATATTCTGTGAAATCGAACTTTTTTTTCTATTTAGGATAATTTACTTGAAATGAAACAGCCACCATTTAGGCACGCATTTGATTGTAATTTCACATTAAATTTTTCGGAGAGAAATATTTTTCATTTCCTTAAAATGTTTTAGAACTCGAAGAATAGTGTTTGTAGTGTATTTGTTCGCGGCTGATAATAATGCAGAACATCTAATAACCAAGGCACTACAGACTATCGAAATGGTTCATTAACAACAAACAAAATCTTTAAATATTGAAAAAACTAAATACATAATTTTTCGTATTCTAGAAGGTTTCTGGGAGTCACTCTTATGCCCAACTTATCGCGGAATGATAACCGCTTGAGCTTCACGAATCAAGTGTCACGCAGGTGTTACGTTTTCAGTTGTCTGCGACCTCAAGTAACTTTAAATTGCCTTTCCACAACGCAGAAATCTGTTCACAACTGCAATACGGCATATTGCTGTGGAACTCCTCAGCAGCAGCTAAAATGGTGTTTTTAGGTCAGAAAACGGTGATTATAATTATTATAGGAGCTCGTTTTACCGAATCCTGTAGGCCTACATACGGTCGATTGCAGGTACCGACACTTCGTTGCATTTACATATTAGAATTAGTAGCTTATGTTCTTAAAAACAAATATGTGTTTTATATTAATGCACAAGATTAATACAAGAACCAAGGATCTTTTGCATCCTACTAGTTGTTCACTTGTTATCACCAACTTAAGCCTAAAAAGTATGTGCAATGGCATTAAAGATAGAAGCATATTTAACAGCATCAAACAATCTGAAAATGACTTCCTCCGAATACATACAATCTTTAGAGTTTAGAGAATAACTTTGATTTACGCTTTTCACAGATGTCTTAACCGAAAATGAACGGTTTTATTTTTTTTTTAATGTAGTGACGGTCCAAAAAGGTTGTCATAACCTCAGGAGCCGTGAGTGTGTAAATTGAGTGTGTAAGGTGTCCCATGGCTTTGTTACTATCACCCCCTCGCCGTAAAGGCTGAAGCACAGTTAATTGTACCCCAACTGCGAATGGTGACTCGGGAGTGTACCGGACCCGCTAAGAAAATTTAACCCTAGCGGGACACGAACACACAGCGCCTAACTCTGCCCAGTCAAGCGCAGGCCCTCTTAGCACTAGACTACCGAGCCGTTACGGAGGATTATTCCTTTTTTTTAACATTTGTGCACTTTTCGCTTGTCTTTTCTTCCGTTCGCAAAAGCTACGAAGTAGGCGCCATAAATTCTCGGCCTGACAGGTTTATACAGGTTTGAGCGTGTTAAAACTCCGTTACGTCATAGTTGCACATGTGCGAGGCCTACAGTATATACATTACGACTGGAAGACTAGTAGTTTTTAGTGGCCAGCCAGACGTGACTAGTGCATGAAAATGTCTCAGGCAACGAAAATTGTATACCGCGCGGTCACTAAATTTTTAACAAAAGAAGGGCATACGCATAATCACATTAAACAACGTTTAGACAGCGATTATGGCGATCTATCTACTTCATATTCCACTATAAAAATGTGGTAATGAGTGCCCCGGTCGGCCAATTGAACTAATAACGCCTCAAAACATTTCAATTATTGAAGAAATGGTATTGGCTGTCAACAGCACATATTATGCGTCTTTGCTGCATAAATTGAGGGGCAATATTCATGCAAACCGTCGAGGAAAATTGACCAAAGGTGTTCAATTATTGCACGACAGTGCACCCGTCCATACTGCCATTTCACAAACTATCATCCGCGAATGTGGCAATGATGGTGAGGTCCCCAATTTTGCTGCCAATATTCTTTATTACTAATGAGGCCGGGTTCACATGAAATGGAGTTAATTTCCACACCATGCGTATGTGGGCCGACGAAAATGCCCATGCTATTATGAAATCCAGACATCAGGTACAGTTTTCATTGAACATTTGAAGGGGTATTTTAGGCGGCAGGCTACTAGGTTGGGTTGTGCTACAAAACCGACTAACAGGCTTACCTCAACTTCCTACAGAATACAATTGATGATTTTTTAGACGACATGGCAACAAATGTGCTTCCAGCTTCCGGCCCATTTTTCGACTGTCGTTAAAGGACATTTACGAGGAACTTTTGGACAAAGATGGGTAGAAAAGGGCGGACCTGCATAATGGCTTGCAAGATCACCTGATTTAAACCCCATTAATTTCATTTTTTGGGGATATTTGAAAACTTTAGTGTAAGATACACGTGTAAATGACCTAGAGGGGCTGCAATAATGAGTGGATCTAGAATGCCACTGAATCCAAACCAACGCTGGTATTTTCGAAAGAGTTCGAAGGTCCTTACAGCGGAGATATCGTGGCTGCCGTGGAATGGTGGGAGAGCACTTGGTTGTTTGTTCATAAATTACAATGTTTTTTGTACATAATAAAACAGTTGTGTAAACGCAAAAGGTTTCGTATCTCTGAAATCCTCCATTTGCGAATCCATGTTCATTGAGACTTTTCTGCATTATTTTTTCAATAGCCTGTAGTAGTCTTATTATAGCTTTATTCCAACAGAAATCACAAAGTAGTCAGAGCCAATCATATACTGTGAAATTAGTTACAAAACAGTTTCTGATATTTTGGCTAATCGAATCGCCCCTGACTAGTGATTTCTGTTGAAACAAGCCTGAGAGTTTCGTTTTTTTCCATATTATTGACGTAATAAAATAAAAAATCTAATGTACTAATGTCTTCAGAACTAGAATGTCTTCTATGGCTTCAGGTAAATAAACGCTCATAAGTATCTGGACACCCTTGGATTTTAGATTTTTGTATACAAAAAATGTATTTAGGAAATACATTCCAGCATTATTGAATAGTATGCTAATAATCAGTAAGATTCACTTAAATTCATTAAATAATATCGGTTTATTTACTTCTTTTATCTGTATGAGAGCTAATACCGTCATAAAAGCGCAGGTAGTAGCGTCAACAAGGAGCGTATTTCTTGAAATTTCAGGAAAAATGTAACAGTTAGTAATTTTACTATGAATCATGAAGCTATAATAAAGCCATTTGAAGTTATATTTCTAAATTAGGGTCAGTTATCGTTCCATGTTAGTGGCAACATCTCTTAACGAATAGTGTTTATAATTTCGTTTAACATTTTAAAACATGCCGAAAAAGAAATTAGGGAATTAGAGTTGAAACGCGTGCTCTGATAGTACCACAACATAACTTAGGCATAAGCAATCGTCAAATTGCTAGAAAATTACATTTAAATCCATTTACTGTTGATTATAACACCAAAAAAACAGTGAAAGTGGCAGTTTTCTAAATAAAGTACGAAGTGGTAAACCAAGGGCGACAACATCAGCTCAAAATATTACAATCGTGGTGTTCAGCAAGCGAAATACAAGAAAAACAGCTCCAGAAATCGCCGCAGGTTCGGTAATGACTTGGGGTTGTTTTGCTGGTACAGCCGCAGGTAAAAATTCAAGGCATAATGAGAAAAGAGCAATACAAACGCATCCCCGAGGAAAGTGGAATACTCACTGGTGTAAAAATTTTGGGTCAGAGTTTTATTTTCCAACAAGACAATGGCTCAAAATGCACTTCCCAATCCCATCAAGTTATAATGGGAAGTAAGAAAAACAAATATGGAACAAACTACAGGCAGCATGGGCTCGAATAACTCCTGAAAATTGCAAGAATTAAAGTTAGTAGTTAAAATTAATTGCAGGAATGCCCCGATTATGCGACACAATCATTAAAAGTCACATAGACGAATCTAAAATTTAGGTCAAATAAATAATTTTAATTGTTAAAGTAAATATCAAATACATATTTTTTAGAAAATCATAAAATATATATAAATATTTTCATTTAAATATTTTGGGATTTACCCTGAAATTTGAGGTGCCCAAATGCTTATGAGCGGTAGTGTGCATTCATATACATGTGTACTAATTGTGTGTTATGTTTACCAGTGAACAATGTACTTTATATAATAAATTGCTTGAATAGATCAGAATAGAGGAAATGTGAAAAAACACGCGATAGGTATAAAATAGTGGAACTAGGAACAATATCGGGCCGATAAACAATCGTTTTTGATATTTTTATGACGCTGCAGATGAAACGATGACTCAGCTTGTGCGTCTTCCATCTCCGCGTGTGAACGTATGAGTTTGTGTGTGTGTGTGTCGTAATTTAATCTTCGTAGACGACCAGAGAGTCGGTCGTACGCACACGGACGATCGCATTCAGAGACGCACATCCTCTCACACCCTTACCCATTCCGTTCCGTTGAACAAGCAGAACAAGAAACCAGTTTTTGCCAATAATGGTGTTTTAAATCCTGATACGGTCGTGTCATGGTTACGGACTACGGTTTCTTGCTGAATCCGAACTTTCCTAGAAACCCGTCCCACCAGTTCGCGTCTCTTGTCGAGCGGTCGCAGCCGCTTCGTCCTTACCTCTTCTTCTACTTCATGTTGTTGTTATTGTAATTATTCTTATTCATCTTCTTTTCTTTTCATGGCTGGTCCCGAGAATCGCCTCACGCGATGGCAGTAAACATCGGATTCTTCAGTTTCCTTTCTTGCTACTCTTTTATGTCGGAAAGTAATTACTCTCATACATCTTCGAGATAACTGGTTTTATTGCGTACGTAATATGCTAAGAAAGAAAACTCGATCATTAGCACATTTTTACGATTTCCTTATCCATACTAAATCGAAGGTTATCATCATATAAAGGTTGGCTTGGAAAGCACATTTACTAATTTTCATTACTTATATGCAACTAATAGCGAACATAAGGAGATAATTTTCTTATTTCAGAGTTCACCATTGCATTTCATCATCAAAATGATTCCTAAATTATAGTTAGGAATATTTAAGACCATCACCAAAAGAACAGAAAATATTCCTCCCTTTTCTCAGTAAACGATACATAGAAACCAGAAAATAATTTACCTTTTCAAGTTTATTTATGAGAAACAAATGACCTGAATGAGAAAACCGATTAAATCTAGAGTAAGTACACGAAAGAAAAATAACAACTTTAAGTACTTTTTAACACTCGAGCATAGTGAGCAGTAAAATTAAACTTTATATTTGTTTTTAGCGTGAAATATCAGCTTCTCATGTTAATAAATTTGGCGCTCAAGTTATTTCGTACCGATACTCTGGATAAAGTCAAGGTTTTTTTATTTATTATTATCGCAAAGCAAATTTTCTCGCACACTAATCATGGTGTATTTTTAGAAGGTTTTTGGAACGAAAAAAATTATCGGGCAACGAATTATTTGAATAAACATTTTTTATTGCAAGGTATTTCCTAAAAATATTTTTCATCAAAACGGGTGGGCTTATGGAAAGAAATAAAGCAAAAGTTTATTTTGATGTGGTACGATTAAACATCCTGATGTTTCGCGTAAATATTTAAAACTATTTATACGTCGGAGTAAATGTTTTACCAAACCGATCGTAATATTCCGGAATACTTTGCAGTGAGTGGATTAAAAGCCTATCGAGATGTTTCCCATTCCCGGATAGAGCCACGCTTTTATAATGAATATCGTAGGTACCTGTTTTGCGATTTTTGTACATTATCATCGTGACGGACGGCCTTGACGTTAAAAATAATCTACATTACGCATTTTGATACATACGTGCGTAAATACAAGTATCAAAAGAATTTAACGGTTATACATATCTAAGTCTATTCTTTCGCGATTGAATTCAAGGTTCGATGCTGTTGACTTCTTAAAGCTGAACGAAAATATGGTGACCTTAAATTTTTTAAAAGATCTGACCTGTGTTTCGGTCAATGTTCTTTGCGAAAAGTTCTTCAGTCAAACTCAGAAATGCACGTGAAACATGATTTGTAACATTTTGCAATTAAAGTTTTTTTTTTATCATATATTATTAGAGGCCCCATAACACTGAAATTTAAATGTAGCAATAATAATTGGGTGATGGTGCAGCATTTTGGAAGTGCATAGAAGATTTATACAGTGCGGTCCTAAAGTATCCCCCCCAAGCTAACTTTTAAACGACAGAAGCTAGCATTTCTGGAAAAAATTTCTATTTTCTGCGAGCTAATTTTTGCTGATATTGGTAGCTCAGTTGCATTTCCGGTATCACCGGAAGTAACGTCAACTTTCTTATTTTAAACAGAACATCCTATGTATATATTTTTATGTTTTTGGAAAGGCAATCGAAAGGTGAATTCAACGATACCACATATGTTACACATTTACTTAGGAGATATGACGATGTGTAGTAATAAAGGTTTTGGTAATCTGTATTTGATGTTGCGCAAAGGTGGCTAGGAAACAGCGTCAAATTGTTTATTGTGACGCCAGACTGATCTGAAGAACTCGATGCTAAGTAAAGTAATCATAACAATTGCCAAACTATCAAATTTCAATTTCAAAAGAATGAATTATTCCTGTTATTTATTATTATTATAACCTGCATTTGTCATACCGTTCTTTGTTCTCATTATTATTTTCTCTCATTTTAACTTGTTTTGTTAATTGTTGTTTCTTCTTTACTTTATGGAACTTTATTGTAATTAATTATGGAAGGTTTGTTTAAATTTGTTAGTTTTTGATAGGCAATGTGCTTAAGTTTCAGTTCTTTATGTTGTTGATTTTACAATGGCCTCCGCATGGACAGCGTAAGATAAACTTCAAATACCTAATTTTAATATTCAGTGAATTTGGCAACAATTATCACGAAGTGGAACATAATGAACACTACTCTTGTACAGCCCAATATTTGAACTTTGCGCTAAGTAAGGATAGTATAAAATTTACAGAGCGAACTGCTTTAACAGAAAATAAAATGATTTAAATTATTGCACAATTTGTTGCGTAACCACGGCAAGTAAGGTGATAATTGTTGCCAGATTACATAATGCTAAAATTCACCCAACAATTTTGCATGGTTCGTGCCGAAGCCATCGTAACCGAGTCGTTGTCGTAGCTTTGGCCGACGTTTCGTCCACACTCTTATGAGACATCTTCAGGGCTACATACAGTCAGTGTGCAGTAACAGCCCAGAAGATGTTCCATAAGAGTGTGGACGAAACGTCGGCCAAAGCTACGACAACGACGGGGCTCCAATCCGGAAACCAAGAGTATAGTTTTAAGAGATAATCTTTTCATCCATCAGAGCATGTAGTGACATTAATTATTGAATAGTTACACAGAATGAAGGTAACCGGTAGAGATACAAGCTTCGAAAGGAAGTCATCTTTCTGTTAGAAACCTCGAAGAAATAATTAATCATGTATAACTTTCAAACGATGTTTGAAAGTACAATGATTTAAATTTTGTATATCTCTTAGAAACACACCTAGTTCATTTGGTTACACGGAGTTGCTCTAAGTCTTTCAACTGCATCAAACAGATATTTCAGGTTGCGTCATCAGATCATCTTCGATCAAAAAAAACAAACAAATTTACGGACATGAATATTGAAAGGTTCAGGTTTAAACATTATCTATGGGATATTGTTTATTAGAGAAATTCAATTTCTTAATATAGAACTTACTTATTCTATAAGATTAAGATATTAGAAGTATGCTTGGGTTACATTATTCTGACACCCAAATAAAATGATTTGCTTACAATACCTGCCAGCTGTCTATTTATCATAGTGGGGAATCTACATACATATGTGCAAGAGAATATATTCACGGGTTCATAAAATTAATGAATATGTATTTGCAAAATATGTGACACAACAATGACTTGCAAACACTGAAAAGTCACTTAAATCATTAAGTGTTGTTTAGTATACAAAGCGATTATATATTTTTATTTATTTCACATGTGATATAAAGAAAAGGTGTTAATATAAGAATATTTAAAGCAAGCAATCTTAAAAGTAACTGTAATACTGTTATTCAATTTATGCAAATAAGTTTTTGTGGTGCGGAGTGTACCTATACCCTTCATATATTGCATTATTATTGAAATAGTTTTAAGGATTGAAAAATTCCTTATATAAAATTAGAAGGGAAAGTAGAAAGCCAATAAAGAAGTGAAAACCTCATCTTGCCACCATAATAACTGCAGAGAACCCAAAAATGGAGAGAAAGTATTAATTAGGGAATTTACACAGCTGAAAAGATATAGAAACAGGAAGTAATACCAACAACCTGGAATAATTCCGCCATACAACGATATATGAGAGAGGAGCTCCAAGGGAATGTGATTCCCACGTACATGTCGTTTATCAACTATAAGAAAGCACATTATATTACGCATTAAGGGAACTAGGAACCCTGAAAGTGGTCGTGAGACTAGTTGAAATCACTTTGGAAAATACGTTATATGTAGTAAAAATGGAAGGAAACCTATCGGAAGAATTCAGAACAAATAGAGGACTAAGAGAAGGCAGTCCATTGCCAATGGTATATTCAATGCCATCTTAGAAAATACTGTAACAGAAAGCTAGATAAATAAATTTGGGGCAATAATCAACAAAAATCATCAAGTACTAGCATATGCAGATGTGCAGTCATAATCACCAGAAATACGGGGGAACTAAGAAGGATAGATTTAGTATTAATTAATCTTGTAATCCAAAAAATATGATCTGCAAGTAAACCAAAAGAAGAACAAGTATGTGATGCAGAAAATACACGAGGAAAAGGGGAAGGAAATATGTAGATATGATTTAAAGAAGATCAAATAGTGAAATTCAAAGAGGTCAAAGGGTACCTGTTCCTAGGAGTATTGATAAACGGTAGCTGCTAATAGCGGGACATTCAATTAACCTCGAATTTCAAAAATCCGACCATAAAACTGTAGACCAACATTAATACAGGGTGATCCAATTTAAAATTTAGATTCTGTTTGCTGAATATAAGGGAAAAAATGTTTTCCACGACTCCACTGACGTGCTACCACATTTTCGCATACATGCAGCAACCGCACGTTCTTCGTTAGCTCTAGAATCGTAGCAGGATTGTTGATATAATTTCTTTCCATCAAATAGCCCTAGAGAAAAAGTCCAATGGGGTCAAATCGCAAGAGCCCAGTTGCCAATCGATGTTACCGCTCTGAGAGATAACACGACCAGAAAATTTGTATATTCAAAATCTCGTGTGCTGTATGGCATTTACCTACATCCTGTAAAACCAGATTAAAGTAGTTTAGCATTTCCGATAGCGTACATTATTGACAGTAACAGTGTTTCTACTTTCTTCCTCAAAAAAGTACTCCTATGATTCCTCCAGCCCATAGTGTAAAACAAACAGTGTATCTGTGTGAATGCATTGTCTTTCCCACAGTAGCATATGAATTCACAAAGACATTTAAATATAAATGAACTTCATCCCTCGCATAGTTTTTTGCAAAAATCATCATCATCAGTTTCTCTGTTCTCTAAAATCCAGTTCACAAACATACATCGTTTCTGGTGGTGCGTTTCTTCAAGTTCTTGAGGTCAGTTGAATTTGATATAATTGTTGTGAAAGACAACGAATCAATGTGCAGGTTCATGTCGTACAGTAACATTTGCTCAAGCAATATTTTCATCTGACCGGTCTCTGTACTGATATCATAACCTTGGTTTATCAATAGGCCAAAAATGCCACTTGCTTCAAACTCTTGCACTAGATTACGAATTGCACGTCATTGTGTCAAAAAAATGTTCCGAGTTTTGTTTTCGTAAACGTAACTGATTATTTTCATAATAAACTAATATGATTTTTATGCGTTGCTGCATGGTATATGGCGCCATGATGAATTTGCCAAATGTTTCGGTACCAACTGTAAAAATGTAAACTTCTAATCTTCATAGAGTGCAAACGGTGTTTGTAAAGTATTTGTAGGAAAGATAGGTGTTAAGAAGCAAATAGACGACGTATAGGTGAGACGAACAAACAAAGAAATATATCAGTTTTTAAGGAAAAGTAAATGTGCGATATAATACAGTACCGCAGATTGCATTGCTAGGTCATCTGGATGAAGACAGAATAATTAAAGCAATAGGAACAAGTGTTCCTGGAGATAAAAGAAAGGAAGAAAGACCAAGAAGGACGCAAGCAATATTGAAAAACTTAAGGCAGAAATGGATAGGAAATTGGAAAAAGGTGGAAAAGGATAGAGAGACATTGAAAAAAATATTACATCTGTGGGTTTAAACGAAATAACCAATTTAGAGGGGTCAACTCTTTGCATACGTAGAAATTCATGCTTTCAAAAAGAGAAGTTTCCAGGTTGAATTGGAACTCAAAATAAAATATTAACGATGATTTACCTTTCACTCGCATTCGCGTGACACGAAAGCTCACATCAAATCGTTATTGTCGTTACGACAGTGTGGAATCAGCCAGGAGGAAAATAATACCTAGTCACGCGGAATATAAAGGCTATACGTTATTGATTATACATTATGCAAAGTAAACAACATTGTCTGCTGACTTCTTTCATTAGTTCCACAGCGAATGTCCAGGTAAGTCGAACGCTTGACGCAATCGCGCTCCACGTCGATAATTAATTTATTCAAAAGCGCTTGTCAGGATTTATTTTAGTTATTCATGACTCATGACACACATACATATTAAATTTCAAACTCGTTATTATTTTTTATTCTTATTCTATTACCAAGTCTGCTAATTAATAATTCATGGCATTGTACGTATATAGCGCTGTTGGCGCTAAAGAATGGGAAAGTCGCATGCACTATTATTAAGATCCAATATACCAACTCCTTATTGGTACAGTTCACTACACTTGTGTGTATGAGATTTTTTTCACATTTCAAGCATCTAATTATAATAACAGCTACATTAGAGGAGTATTTTTCTTCTACTACACCCACACCCGATTCTGAGAAGTCCGTTAGATATCGTTTGACCTTGAGAAATAATTTTCACGGTATCTACAACTAAATTCCTTTTTATCTACAAAGGCCTTTCTTTACAAAGGTAAGTAAACATTCTTATTTTACGCTGTCAAGAGATCTAAATTTAATTTTAATGCGATTTGCTAGCTTTGAAACAAAATACGTTGACAATTCAAAGATTTCAAGAAAAACTTGATGTCAATGATTAATACCATTAGGTTAAGCCACATATCACTTCTTAAATATTTACTTCTGAAGCAGATGAGTATGACAATATTTTGAATACTAAACACCTCTTACTAGGATGGTATGATAAATATCTGTGGTAAAGAAGACAACGCAATTGTTTTGTATTTAGCAAATTTATTTATCGGTATAATCTCCTTGTAGCTCTATACACTTAGTCCAGCGATGTTCCAAGTTTTTTAAGCCATCGAAATAATAGGATTTGTTGAACTTTGCAAAATAGACCTCTGTTTTGACAATGACCTCTTCATTTGACGTGAGTCACTTTCTGCCAAACCGTTTTTTCAAGTTTGGAAAAAGAAAGAAATCACAGGGGGCCAAATCTGACGAATATGGTGGATGGGGCACCTATTCGTACAGTAATTGGACTAGTTTTACAGTCGCAATTGCCAACGATTGGGCAGGGACGTTATCATGACGATAGAGAATTCTTCTCTTCACTAGATGAGGCCTTCTTCTCTTTATTTCAGCGTTGAATCGGTCCAATAAATCAGCATAATACTGTCCCGTGACTTTCCTTCCCTTTAATTAAGATTAAGCCTTGCGAATCCCACATTTAGCACATATTAGCAATCTCTCTAATCTTCGTCCGGCATTCTGCTAACACAATATCATGAATTTTATTGAAATACAAAGCCGGATCTCCCACCACGCTTGAATTCATTTTCAGTATCTGGTTGTAGTAATCGAAGGCGCATGGTCCTTATAAACTGTATTCAATATGAAGATATCTTTGTCGGTTCCTTTTTCACATGAATAGGTTTTTGTTACAATTTTTTTTTTGCACTTATGTATTTTTTTCTTTTTTTAATGTACAATGTTTATTTTTTCTTTTGTAATGTATTCACATTCTATACATATATTTTCTTGTCCTCTAATTGGGGTTAACCTGTTGTGCAAATATACTATTATTATTATTATTATTATCCAACTTCTCTTTGATTTCTGCACACATTTTCCCATACAAAAAAAAGAAATCGAATCACTGACCGGTATCGTTCTTTTTCCATGATTCAACAAATACATAAACTTGCTCACTTTCAAGAGATCCCAAAACAACATTACTCGAAGAATCTCCCCGAAATGTTGACAGACGTCGTCTAAAGAATAGTACCCACAGTGGGTAATGCAGATTTTGACACAAAGCGCTATCTGCCTCCAAACATGGATACTTCTCATACCATCTTCGTACACTAAAATACTAATCTAGCTTGCAAATCATTACAAGATTTCATATTTTAATAATTATAATGTAAGTCCTGTTACATGTTTTATTTCAATACAAATGTGTTTTTAGTCGTTTACACTTTACAATGTTAGCGTTAAGAGTTGGCCATTATAACTATTGCAGTAATCATAACCGATATTGCATTCGGTAAATCATTCAAATTACGTTCAGTAATTGTAATACTGTGACCGTTCAGAATAAATCTACAAAAAAAACGATAATTTAATACTAACATTGTGGCATCTGAAATATGATTTGATACTTTTCTAGTTTGACGATTTATTGCGGTGCTTTTTGATTGCCCATTTGTGTTGTTCGATCACAAGTTCGAATTAAAAAACACACTTAATATTTGCCAGTTTAGACTATTCGAATATTTTGAGTAAGCGCACAATATTGTTTATTGTCTACTGTTATTTACAGGTTAGGTTTTTCCTAATTTGATAGTACAAATCACTACATTTATTGGAATAAAATGCATTCTTTGCGTCGTATAGATAGGAATAAGTTTCAAAAATTCCAAGAGAAAAACGAACTAGTAAATCTATATTCCGACTAAAGTTCGGAAACAACATAGTTATTTTGCCTTATTTGTTTATCGTACAACCTGCTAAAAACATAAGCTTGCCTGTAGTCGATCGTATCGTAAAAGTAATTAATATATACATAAGGAAATAAAATCTCTAGCTATACGAAAAAACGTACATGCGACAACGGTAAACACGAATGGGTGATTTACCACAAGCGGAGGGGTTAGCGGCAGTTGACGGCTCACGAGAGTTACTGATGTAGTTAGGTAAATTGCAATATGTGCGGACGATCTTAGTTAGAATTTCTAGAGTATTTATTTTTCTTTTCTTTTATTTCATCAGAATATGTTTTTATTTTCGTCTTTAGAATTTCTTATTAGTTTCGTCTAAGCTTCGTAGCAACAACAAAATAAATATGCGAAACTCTCATTTCCAGGTGAAAATAACTTCAAATTATTACGTGCGTTCTTGCACACAGTAGATCTACATGTCAACGTTGTTAGAAGCGTACTAACGCGACCCGCATCAAATCGATCGGATTCCACTCAATTCCCTCCTTGCTTTCTCGCTGTACATATTTAATGTAATGTTACAAAATACAGTATATACCAAAGTTTCTTTTTGTTTTATTATAAAAGAGAGCTGACACAACGTAAGATAACGTTCATAATCTTCAAACTTTTGCGCGTCAGAGTCAAATTATTTAAAAATCTATTACTCAGCATTTATTGTGTTACTGACTTTTTATGGTTTTCCGACTTTAGCAACAAGAATATAACTATATTACGTTTCACAAAAATCAAACCAAGATAATAAGGCGAGTTTATTAAGCGAAAGTTCATATACTGGTTCCTATATTTAGCGTTGAATTTACTATAAAAATCAGTTCAGCACTAAGCCATCCAATCCATCGGCTGTGTGGGCCGATGGATCCAATGGATTTGAAAATTAGGACGGAGAGATGACAGGATTAAGTTATGTCTGCTTAATTACATCAGTCCCGCAATAAGTTCACACGTCTAACTAAAGGTATGTGGATGGATACTCGTCCTTTTACTACAAAGCTATTTTCTTTCATGTTGATCATCAAAATTCTTAAAGATTATGAAATACGCCAACATATAAAATTTATTTTATATACAAAATTACCTCTACGGACGTTATTGCTGAGAAAATGGAATTTAAATTGCCGTCTACATAATTGGCAATATGGTGAAGTTTATTCATTTCAGTATTTATTAAAAAGAGTTCCAAATTAACGTCAGTATCGACTCGAATCGACTCCCTAGGGTAAAATGTGGTTAGAAAAATTTCAAAAATTAATTGACATTCCACGGAAAGCGTCATTTTATTACCAAACATTGTTTTAAAGCAGTAATCCATCATCACAATTTTTACGATTAAGCCATGAAGGTTTATAATCACTTCGTTATTTTGTAAAAGGAGGACGCCTCTTGTGACTCTTGTGATAATCATTATTTGAAAGATGGATATAGGGGTTTCCCGGAAAAACAACACATGACAAAATTCCTTAAACACAACACATGCCAACAATTTTTTAATCAATGGGAACCATAGTTTTAACTGGACCAAAAGGAAATCAGTTTTTTTCCGTATTCTGAAAAATCTTATTTTTGGAAAAGCGTTTATTTTTTCCGGAAACCTCTCAGTTGATTATATCCTTATTTTTGATGAAATACAAACAGTGAATGTAGTAGATCCAATAGGACATCCTTATAATGCAGAAAATAGGTTTTAAAACGAAAATAATTTTGATCAATGGAATAATCTAGATTTTTTAACCCTTAATTACAGTCCTGTGGTCTGTAAGATCTTCACGGATATAAAATCGTACAAAAATCAGACAACCCGATTAACGATTAAGATGGTTTAGATTGTTGAGCTACTACAATTGATTGACAAACACCATACAAACGTCTTTATCTTTGTTTAACAGATTATTGTGTAGGTTTGGTATAATTTTTCACAAACTATTATCTGCATGAAAACATCGAAACTTCCAAGTAGTAAATTCTAAGATAAAATATGATGAATAGACTCAGACTGAAATTATTTACTTGTCATGTATGTAAACATACTTGACCAGTGCAACTTGTCATTTTACTTACACGAATAGACCGGCCCTGAGCGTAAGAAATGTTTCACCAAGAGCACTCTATCCCTATATTTCATTATTTTACGTAAACGAACTTTACAGATGATTATTAAACATAAATTTGATAGGTTCGTAATATTTTTACGACTATACAGTTGTTTTGAATGCTCTATGGGGTGATTCATCGTTATGGAACACTTCCCAGAAACGTGAGTAAGCAGAATTGTCACTAGTATTACCTATTAATGTACAAATGTGTTGTTTCGCTAATTTCGCAGCATTGATATTGTATGAGTAAACAATTCAATTTGCATTTAATACAAACATGCGAAACTACGTGTCCCAATCCTTGATAAAATAGGCAGCTACTGAGTTATAATTAAAAACACCTAGGAGTTTAATTTAATGGCTTCTTTTCGTAACCTTTGGCAATGCATTAAATGAAGGGAAATTATCGGGAATCTCATTTATTTTTATCTAAACGCCTTAGTTGAGTTCCGTGAAGACAAAGCAGTCAATTGCACTAATGTAATACAGAATAACATTTTATAATGACCTCAGTTATAGATAGTTACTCATGAAGTAAAGATTTCATAAATCAAGATTTTATGGGTAATAATCTCACAATAAGTTAATTGTGTATAAATAGCTTCTGGTAATTTATTGTGACATTTAGTGCAAGAAAGTAAATCCTTCTAATAAATTAATTAGAATTGCTCCGAAGGTTGTTACCATAATAGGGTACAAGATAAGATACTACTAGCGGGAGAGTAGGTGTTCAAGCTGAAGTAATATGTAGGTTTCTAGGTTCAGGAATGTTAACCTCAACATTAACACAGTGTGTCTCGATTTTTTATTTGCTTTTCTCTGATAGACATATTAAAAGAGAGGTTCAATAATACATAAATCGCCTATGTGTGTCCAGGAGAAAGGTATCCATTTGGATGTTTTGTGTTGGTAGTAGAGCAACGCAAACTGCGCTGAAAGCCAGCGGCTGGCGCATAAAAGTTTACACAAAATAAACACGGCCGGGACAATTCGGTATAAGCGTCAGTATGACTGCGACTCGAAAGCCAATCTGTTGTGTATGCATCTACGCTGTCGTATACTATATCGTAGTTCTACGTTTGTTCTGCTGTTAAACCTGATTGCGGGAACTAACTGTTTAAGTAAAACAAAACCGAAGCAGGAATAATACAATAAGCTACTCAGCTTCAGTGTTAGGGATGTAAAGACCAGCCCTGCTCTGGTAGAAAATCAATCAATCAATCAATCATCTACGTTTGTTTTGAAAGTGTTTCCTACGTCGCGAAAACGACCAAAGCTGGACACAATAAGAGAATTTATTGCAGAAATGCCTGATTTAAAGTGTGATGGCGCTAAAATTCAATGTGTAGTGTGTAAAATAGATTTAATGTGTTGGTCGAAAAGTGATTGTCTACGGCACGTAAATAGTGCAGGGCATGTTTCAAAAAAAAAATTCCACACGAGATCATGACAAATTTAAATTTAATTTATGTGTTTATTGCATGTAATTTACCATTTCATTTACTAAAGAAGAAAGCATACGTCTCGTTTTGGAATGAATATTCGGACTTTAAGTTACCAAGTGAGAGAACATCACAGAGAGTTGTGCCCGTCTGCTCGTGAGCATGTCGAGAAAAGAATTAAATCGGAGTTACAAGATAAAAAAACTGTGGTTATGTGTAGGACGAAACAACAGATCGTAAAAAACATTCTGTGGTTAATGTAATGGTACGCACAATGGAACCACATCGACCGTCACCCTCAATTTTACTAGCTTCCAGACGAATACAACAATGCACTGCCGAAAGTAATTTAAATGTTGGTGTTAAATACATTGGAAAAGTTTGAACTTTAAACAAATCAACTGTTGATGTTTATGAGTGATGGTGCCGCAAATATGCTTGTTGTAGGTCGATCTCTTAAAAAACATTGTGCTAACTTGTTGCATATTACATGTAAAATTCATACTCTCAGTCTCGTAGCAGATAGTATCAGAAAATGTTATCCCGAGGTAGACGCTCTAGTAGCACATACAAAAACTGTGTTTGTAAAATCCTCAAAACTTATTCGGGAATTTCATAGACTATGCCCCGGTATTCCTGAACCACCACAACCTATTCTTACTCGTTGGGGAACATGGTTAGAGGCTGCATTTTATTATCTTAAATATTTTGAGAATATAAAGAACGTGATTTTAGAATTCGACCCAAAGGAAGCTGCGGCTGTCAAGGTAAGCCGCTTGAAATTTCAGGATAGTCAAGTTAAAACAGATTTGGAAATTATTCAGAACAATTACGTGGGACTAGCGGATGCGATAGAAAAACTAAAAAATTCTTCGGTGTCGTTAGTGAAATCTTTGCAAGTAGTGCAACATGTTCACGCACAGCTATACGCTATAGAAGACGCAAGAAATGTTTGTGTTTTAGAAAGGTTTGAAAGTGTTTTAGATAAAGACTCTGATTTTGGCACATTAAGACAAATTTGTGAAGGTGCGTCAACAGAACCGTTAAGTTATTTGATAGATTATTTTACTTACGCAAATATAACGTCACTAGATGTAGAACGTTCGTTTTCGGCATACAAAAACACTTTTTCTTCACGCCGCACCCACTTTGCCGAAACAACTTTGGAAACATATCTAATGTTACAAATACTAAATAGACTTTGTGATTTCACGGAGGACTCTTAAAACGGTAAGTGTTTGAGCACATTTAATTTATTTTGTGTAAACTTTTATGCGTCCGCCACTGGCATTCAGCGCAGTTGCGTTGCTCTAGTTGGTAGTCTCTCTTTTATAATTCATGCTTTTTTTGTGGAAATTCTTTTGTCACATTGCTTCCTGCGATATTACGAGCTTTTACTTCAAGATGATTGATGTCGCATTTTACACTCGCTGGATTAGCAATTTTAGTCGCTATATTGAGAACGTGCAATGTGAAAATCGATCAACATCAAGTTAACGTCATAAAGGTGCTAAGGCTGCATTTTTTTTACTTATGAATACATTTGACAAGAAACGTAGTTACAACAAAAATGTGTCGATTTCGAAGTTCGAAAATGTGCGTATATAGTAGGTATGAGAAATTTTATTTGTGACCTTTTCATTTAATACTAAATCACTATAGTTACACTAAATTATACACCAAGAAATGGCCTACAATCATTTTTACAATTATTGATTTTAAAAGTGCATATTTAGTTACGCGACAGTGCAGATGACCTAATGTCAGCTGTAAATTAGTGAAAGATCTAGGAAATTTTGTAGAAATTAAAAAAAGGTTCAATGGTTTGTGAAGCACAATGGGCCCTGCAAAAAAATGTTGAATAAAGCTAATATGACCAAGAGCAAGCAGAGACTTACGATGCAATTACTCTCTAAATGTTTAAGAGTCAGATATTCACACTGATTTTCCTCGAACAGTATGTAAGATAGTAGAAAATAAGCCCATGTAGCGCATTTTCCAGATTAAAATAAAATACTTTGTGTTTTATTTTTCAAGACCTTGAAGATCTAGATTGAAAAACACTGCAAAACAATTTTGGAAGAAAATGTTGGACGAGTTCTGGAAACGTATAACTAATAAGAAAGTAGAAAGGAAAATGTGTGGGTGTGATGATACACGCCTTTATAAATTATTTGTCTAATTTAGATTAGAGTAGGTTATGTAAGAGATGGTCTCCGGCCTATCTAACTGCGACTCAGTTGTCTTTATCTAATAGGTTGGCTGTAAATTTAGGTCAGCATCCAATCAGAAGCTTGGACTAGCTCTGACCTGGAATATTTTTACATCAGTTTTGAGATTCCTTTTTCCTTCGTCGTTTAGTAGTTGCTTTAACTGTAAAGGGCCTCGGTTTGTGTCGGTAATTGATGAGCCTCACGGCCCTCAGTCCTGGTACTTAGATCAGGGTCATCTTAGCCCGGTTACCTAGTGTATTTAGCACATTCATGCAGTCCCACATCAGTTTTGACCTTGTTTATGTAATACAAGCTAAAGAAAAAGTATGAAAAGAAAAATATGATCCATAAAATGAAAATCCAAAAATATTATAAGCACATAACATGGATTATCATTAATGGTGATCCTTTTCCTTTGTTGTTCGTTTTTCATTTTTATAATAAAGCAAGCAAGTTGATTTAGCTTTTCAATGCTTCCAATTTTAACTCTACATACACTAATTACTATTTACTTTCAACTTTTCCCAATCTAGACCAAACCGTTTTTTCGCAAGCCCTTTGTTTAAGAATGTTCTGGTTTGTAATATGACAAGTTGAATGGTTATATTGAAGGCAATTCACAGTTTTCAAAGAAGCTAATTGTACGTACTTTCTAAGGTACAAAGTGTCCTTTGATGTTGCTTCTAATCTTTTGATAACAAGTAAACACTGAAGACATCGGTACACTCTGCACCATGCAAAATCCGTAGAAGATTAATCATTATAAATTCCTATATTTTTGATTAATTTTAATTCTTTATTGTATCTAAGCCTTTCAATTGTCTTCAATATCTTGCATAATATTTTTTTGCAAGCATTTCATTGAAGAAATAAAACTATTGTTATTATTTCCATTTATTCAAACAACATTTCATTTTGAGTCGTCCACAGTGATTAGAATCTGTTATTATACGTCTATTCGTTCGTTTTCTATAGATGTCTATAAATGTTGTTATTTCTAATTACTGCACTATCAAGGAACGGAAGTTAGTGGTTTTTCTTCTTCTTCTACTGTAAATTTCATAGGATCGGATATTAAGTTTAGCATAGCGAAAGCTCTGGGATTGTACTTTTCTTAGTGTCAAAATCCGCGAACAATCTGCTACGTACCTAAGTCCGACTCTAGGAAAATATTGTTTATTTTTATATATGCTTTAAATTTGGTCATGAACAAGTTGGCTGATAATGAAAATCTATGAATTTCCGAAACATTTGTCTCAAATTTATTCAATATTTTGTGGTGTGAAATATGCCGACACCTAATCTTGCATGCTTTTTATTAAACAATAAATTGTTATATCAACTATAGAAAAATATTTCAAATAAAATATGGATGTCAAATCATGAAGAAAAATCAAATCAGTAATAGGTGTCAAGTTAATAGTGACTTAATTTGAATCATTAATTACACATGTGCAAACAAATAAATTGAATCAACATTTTCATTTATGTACAATCAATGAATAAATGTTAACATTTTATTTTCTTAATCCTAATATTTAAATATCACATGCACGCCGACACATTTCAACTAGAATCTCTTCAATAACTTGCTTGATGTTATTTTTTTAAATCTGCGAAATTTTCTAATCTGTTTTGGTACACTTTTGACTTAATATAGCCCCGCAAAAAATAATCGGGAGTCAACAAATCGTGCCGGCCAAGACTGATCTCCACGCTGAGATACCAAACGACCTGCAAACATCTCCCGCAGGGCTTCCTTTGATAAATTAGACACATGAGACCATACGCCGTCTTGTTGATACCTAGTGATATCTAATGGTTACTGAAGTTGACGCATGGCATCCGCTAAAAATGTAACATTTCCACGAATCTTTTACTAGTAATAGAAACTGTTTCTTTTTTTATCTGGGCCCCGGATTCCAGCTGAGCAAATACTGCACCAACCAGTTACCTTCTGAGAATACTGTGGCTTCTCGAATACGGTGCGTGGATTTTCAGCATCAATATCACACATTCTGCTTATTCCTTTCGCCATAGAGTTGGAAATGGGACTCGTCGCTCATAGCCATGTTGTTAATTAAGTGCTGGCGTCCTTCCAAAATCGAACGGCAAAACTGTAAATGTGTGTTATGGTCATTTAGAAGGAACTTTTGAGCATTTTGTCACTCAGAAGGATCATCATGTAAGTCTTTTTTTAATATTGCGCGTATGGAGTTACGAGAAATTCCTACTTTTTGCGATAAATAGCGTAAGGATTCACTGGAATATTCTTCAACTGCAGTTCTGACTTTTGTAAATAAAGATTAAAACTGGGTCACTCCTAATTTGACATCCTTTATTTAGATGAAAGTACTAACAAATATACAAGGAAGTAGATTGTAAACCGCAAGTACATCTAAACATGACACACAAAACTTGGCAACCATTATCAAGAGATCAACAGACAAGATAGAGATTGACAGAGTTTGAAGCCAAGAACCTAGATGACAATTCCCTGTTAAAAATAGATTGCGTTCGTATTTTTTATATCATTACTACACCACATATCTGGAATTTCTAGACGTTGCTAAGTAAGTAGTTCTCATCAATAAAACTAAAAGAAATACGACTAGGCACCATAATCCGGTTATGACGTGCTGGTCACCGACCTGTAATACAATTCCGCAACGACAACAGACGGTTTACTACTACTGTATAGGCTTTAAAAAGTATTGCAACACGGCAATGCAGCGCTGTTCGCTTCGTAAATTTCAAAATAATAGCACTCCTAGTCACAGTTCCATTTACATAATACCGTTGTTGTATGTGTGTTAGTCGCATGCTGCTTTTCTTTTCGTTAACGGTACACACATATCGCCGTATAATAAGTAATTGTGGGATTACGAAATTTAAGCGGTTTTAATAGACGGCTTCAGGCGTAAAGGAAGAAAAAACGAAAGTATTTATTGTTTAGTTCCTTATTCGTATAACGCGCTAAATAATAATTAAAATCCTTTAATAGCGATCGCAAGATTTGCGTTTACAAATTCTTCAAGGCTATTCATTGTGAAATAATGTTTTAATTATCTAAAATCTGCAATTATAGAATTGCTCGTAGCGTAAATTTTAATGCATAATGTTTGTTTTCCTAAGAATGCCATATATTGAAATGTTTTAATACAGCGAAATTGTTAAAAAAATTGGAATTTTTGTAAATTAGTTAAATAATTTGATGAACTGGGGGTTCGGAAGTGTTCTTACACATTCTTTCGGCAGTTTTAAACGAATTTTTATATCAGTAAATAAAATTAACGAAAATTAAAACAGAAAAATGCCTGACCTGGATTTCTAAGACTCTCAAACTCCAAACTTTACTTCTACCTTGAATTTTTTTCATTTGAATATTACACACTTTGTAATTTGGAACACAGTCAAAATACGAATTGCCTCAATGAAAGCTTGTCGTTTGAAAAACTTAAGATGCTACCCTCTTGTTACATCAGAGTTCTTCCCTGTAAAGCAGTGTCAAAAGAGTTTAATGTTCAAGACCTAAAAATTTGTTTATTTCAAATTAATACTGTTTGCGTTCAAATTTTTATTGAATGTTTAAGGAACCAAGTTTGAGCACTTCTTAAATATCAAGGGATATCAATATATATCTACTATACCATTCCAATATTTTTCTAAATGTTTTCTAGGACAAAAGAATTAAAAACCAACAGCACCTATTTGATTTACGGTAGTTATCATTCTAAACGTACATAGTACACTATTATTGTCATTTTGAGACTTTGATGTGCTAAAAATAGTTTCAAAACACGATGGGAAAAACATACAAAAAGGAAAAAATAGAACTGTGAGTCTTCCATCTGCTATTCGCTTAGCAATAAGTTTTATAAGAGATTTCGAAACAGGATCGCCCTTCCCCAAATGAGCCCTGTTTTGTCTAGTTTACCTCAAATTTATACGCAATACTAAAATGAGGAAATGTTTTCCAGACCAGAATGGGAGATATTTAGTTTTGCTGGTTTTACTCTGTTGTTACTGAAATGTAATATGAAAGCAATATAGTTATTCAACCAGGACCAAGAAAAATAAATTATTTCCCTTTATTGACCTAAATAACAAAATTCAGTGGCAAAACGTTAATACAGACGAAGGAAAAGCCACAAACTGCGATAATTGCCACAACTCGAACAATTCCAAGACACAATTTACAGCATTCTTATGTTAAAACGCCCACGGACTTTAATCTATAATATTCCGTAATTGTTACGATTTATTTCGCCAGCTGTTAGATTTTTTCTGACTACGGTCGACTGTGTATACATAACGGTATATCCCTTAAATTCAAGGGTTAAAATACTGAAGTAGGAAAGTGATTTTAAATGTAGATTAGGGTTTCGGTGGCGCTCCACTCCGAAGCTAGACTCTAAGGCCGTATATTAACCTGCTCGTGTCCTACGCAATGGATTTATTCACAAATGTTCAGCGAAGAAAATTAATCCTAATCACGAAAGGGTTGCTTGCTTATTCATAGCCGAACAACTGAATGGCAACTTGGTCCGGTAACCTGCGATAAATACATTTCGAGATAATTCGTATAACATTGGCTTTGTTGGGCGCCGAAATTTAATAAATGTATGGAAATCACAATAAAATAAAGGGTAATTATACCTGGAATCTGTTCCAAATAGACTTAGGAGGTAGATGTGTATTTCAACAACTACAGAGGTATGGTTACGCCTATGCCTCAACATATTTTACCGTCTATTAAATGAATATGTAAGGGTGATGAAAATGTTATTTTTACTGCTAGTATTATACCGTGTTAGAAAGTTCCATAATAAAGCGAGTCGCTAAAATACATGGGTACTGTTGCAAAATTTGCTCGCTAAAAAGTATAAGGGCGGGTAGTTGCGCGACGGGAATGAATCAGTATCAGTAATAATCTATCCGTTGTCATGAGGGGATCGCACTAGACTCTAGTCAAGTGACTAGACCCTAGTTGTGACCCTAGTTTATTTCTTTAATTGATTGTCGTTGCGTTTCTTGATCTTTTGCTCGTTTGTTATTTTTGATTTGCTATCTTTGTATCTCGTAGTTATACTGTGGAATAGTTTTATTTTTAATATGTTCTTTCTAGGAAGTCGTTAAATGTTGGCAGATGTTTTAAGGAAACAATAGCATGCGTTGTGTTTTGTGTTACGTGTTATTCGTTATAAATACATAATTATTAATTTAAAATGTGTAATGTGAACAAGGCTAAAAACGACCCTTTGCTGACACAGTAAATAAGTTTATATGTGACTTTACGGATTTGTTCTATGACGGTGCTAAAATAACTTGTAAAGTGTAGGAGAAACATTTGATGTGCTGGCACAAGGCGGATTGTAACAAACATATAAATACCGAAGAACACAGAAATAGAAAAAAGGGGAGCCAGCGAGAACTGCCTTTATTTTCGATTTACTTGTCATGATAACCTGTAATTTGTCATTTCGCTTACACAAAAAAGAACCGTTATAGAACTTTTGGAATAAGTACAACCCCGAGTTGAAGTTGCCAACTACGAAAACGGCACGTAAGCATGTTTTATTTGTACGCGAAAATGTGGAAAAGAAAAACAAATCTACATTAGAAAATCTGTTGCTTTGGTTATACGTTGACGAGACAACATATTGTAAAAGAAATGTTATAGACGTGTGCTGGACCCTCATAAACCGACATTTGCACTACTAGCTAACAAAAGACTGGAAAAGTCTAATAGTGCAGCAATTGACGGTGATATTTAGTACGTTAGGAAAGTTTCATCTCTCACCATGTCAAGTGTTGATGTTTATGAGCGATGGTGCCGCGATAATGTGTTCGGTAGGCCGTTCTCTTCTTGAACACGGTTGTTTACATGTTACGTGTGCATGCTTTACATCTTGTAGCAGAGACTATCCAACAATGTTCACCCGAGGTAGATGCATTAATAGCAAGTACACAAAAAAAGGGTTTCCCAAAATCTCCAAAGCGTCTTCGATCATTTCACGCATGAGACCTCTTTATTATGCTGAATATTTCAAAAAAGTAAAAGCTGTTATTCTACAATTCAATCCTACCAAAGCTGCAGCTATTAAGGAGAGCCAGACAAAATTTCAAGATATTTCCGTTGAAACAGAGTAACAAGCTATTCGTAACAACTATAAGGATTACATGACGCAATAGAACAATTAGAAAATAGAGCGTTGTTGTTAGTGGAGTCACTGCAAATGGACGAAGTACATACACTGCTACGACGCAAAATATAATCGCGTTTTAGAAAAGTTCGAGAGTGTGTTAAAGAAGATTCCGATTTTATCACATTAAAACAAATTTATGATGGTGCATCGACTAATCCATCAACTGAATTCAAAGAGTGTTTTAATCATGCATGTATTACATCCTTAGATGTCGAACGATCTTCTACAAAATACGATATTCGTATATACACATTTTTTCACTACGACGAACATCGTTCAACGAGACAACTGTGGAAACATATCTAATGCTGTAAACTTTGTACGGCTCTTATCCAGTGGGTGATAATACTGATAATGGAGGTTGGAGGTAATGTCAAACATTTAACACTACCTCCAACTGCTTATATATAATTCTGGCCTGAGGATGTGTTGGTAAAACACGAAACCGGTCGCCTGATATTTTAAAAATTTCAGCTTTATCCGCCAGTGGTTTTCAACATTTTTTACTTGTTGCCCAAAGAAAGAAAATGTTTACCCCTATGGCGACTGTCTTGTTAAAGAAAATTGCACTGTTTATCTATATACAATTATTTACTTAAAAAATTAGTACAATTAAAACAATATTCTTCGCATATAAAATCTGACATTATTAATAATAATAATTAAATTTGAATATTATAAAAATAATTATAATATCTAACATGATGTTAATTTATTTAGTGAGATTCTTGTGTCTGATGCATACCAACAAGTTTTTGTATATCTGGTTGTAGTGTTGTTAGTGACAATCCAGGATCACTTATGTTTTCAATATTAAGACATACTAGAAGTGTGGGTACTGTAAACATTGATGTAGTGAATTTTCGTGGCCTACTCAGGTGTTTGCGGCCCTCCAATATTGTTTCTTTTGTGGCCCCTAGGGATCATATGGACGACAATGAGAACCGCCGGTAATCGAACTGGTGCGCTTCTAGCCTATGAAGTTGTAGAAAATCACCAATCTATTATTAGCATTATATTTTATATCTAACAACTTTATTACGATTTTCATATAACAATTCCTAGCCTTTTTAACGCGGCTGCAAATAAATATAAGTTTTTTGTCACTTAAACTGCAACATTTTGTCACTTGCGTGGTTATAAGAATTGATTGTTTTGATCAGCTTTTTCAATCAATTTTGTTTTGACTGATTTGTACATTTGATGATATTCCTGAAGAATTCAGACGCACTGGCGCTAAAAAGGTTTATGCTTAAGCATAGCTCTAATTTTCACGAATGTACTTGAATGCTTTGTTCCCAAATATACTTAAATAATTAAGAATCTCCTAAGTTCTCTAAAAGCTCGTTCCAGTTCTCGCAACTCCGTCATGCATATTCTAACCTAACTGTTTTTAGTTTGTCGTAATCACCTTCATGTCGACAAGTTTTTGATTGACCGTTATACTTTAAATTTACTTTACGTCAGCTACTGTATTCTTGTTATCAATTTTGCATCTAGTTCCAGTTCTTTGGCCTTTCGTTCGATTGCTGTTTTTCATGTTTTCTAAAACATCAATCAAACATTCCGCACTTAATTTGTTAAGTTATCCTTAATGCTGTGCGTATTGTTCCATTTCTTGCAGCGACATTCCATCGGGTCAATAAAATCGAACGAGTTCTTTTGTCGTCGTCGGTTTTGCTTTTATTACTTCGCGCTCGTCGAGGAGACCTTGATTTTACAATAGAATAAATGTAACTCAGATGATTAAGCGGCTGCTACTATTAGCGCCCAACATTATTATATGTAGAATGTTATAAAATGAGAAAATAAAGTTAGATGATCTCCGAGCAATATTCGCGCACGTGTGTACTTAATACACGTGTCGTTGGGTGCCGTTTCTGCATGTAAAGTGTGCTACACAGTTCTCGTAGATTCATGTTCGTGAGCATGGCGTCCGAACGAGCAAAATAGACCGTACCTTTAATGCGGTGAAATATACTGCAGTTATGCAGCGTACGCAAGGCGAATAAATTTAAATTGTTGTGCTGTTTGCATTTTAATTGGATCATGAATCATGTCGCTTGTGTACATATAGGGCGATGATAAGGTAACGCCCTACTAATATGGTTGTTTTTCATATTTTCATAGGTTATTATAAAACATTGACATCTATGTATATGGGAGTCGCGATGGGAAGTTTATGACTTAATTACATGTTTGCTTTCTGTTGACAATATGCAACAGTATGCTTGATGAATACTGAAAATCGTAAAATAATATTTTTCTCTTCAGTATAACCATATTCCTGATTGGAGATGTAATAAATCGTTTGAAGAAGATCACTTTTACGTAATAAAGACATGTGCTTATTTTGGTGGACAAATCGATCTTTTATTTTCAACTCTTTCGTTGAGAAAGAGTTGAGAATTTCCTGCGTAAGTGGAATTAGATCACATGAGAAGTTTACTACGGCACAGGAGAGCAAAACTGGAAATAAGGAATGGCGTGAGCAAATTTTTCATTATAAAAAAAATTAAAATAAAATACTTTAGACATGTGAATAAAATGTATAAGAACAGATGCCCCTAAAAGAGTTTGAGAGGAACTGGAACCCATAGAAAAGAAAAAGAAGAGAGTCCTTAAATGAATGCTCATAAATCGGAAACAGTTTCGTATATTTTAAAAAAAGAAGTTAAAGTTAGAATGGCAGGGGATCTGTTCCCATGTTGGCTTCCTTAAGGAAATTATCTGACAAGTTTCTAATTATGCACTTACTAAATCCAACTGTGTACCTTTCTATTCATTTATAATTCCACCTTGTTATTAAATTATATCAGTTTTCCTGAAAAGATGCCATCATGGGCCTATACAGCCATCGAAATAATTGACTTAAGGTATGTGAGCGAACACAATATGCGCAGTTGTCACGATTAAGCCGATAGTCTAATGCTAGCGGTAAAGCAGGAGGGAATAGAGGTGGTTTATTCCCTTGTCCGGCCAGCCATCAGCGAAGTGTGATCGATTAATTATTTGATCCACTACACAAGTGGTATCATAGCAATATGTTTTTCTTTGAAACAGTTCAGTAAAACCCTTACCACAACACTTAATTCGTACTGGACGCATGTTTTGATAGCCAGGCTATCATCATCAGCAGCAAGACTGAACTGTTCAGTCTTGCAGTTATTAAGTGTTGTGGTAAGGGTTTTAGTGAACTGTTTCAGTGTTCCAGTGCCACAGTTTTGGAGTACCCGTTTAATGTTTTTCTTTGTTTAGCGCAGTTCGGTTTGTGGCATCTATCCTTTCTCTGGCATCCTAATTAAAATTTTTCGATTGCTGTATACGAGGTCTGTTCAAAATGTATCTGACCTGCCATGTTTCCCCCGAAAGTAATAAAACCAGTGCGATGATATTTGGTAGGGAGTTGTGGAGTACCCTCGTGCACATGTGTGTAAAATATCCTGTGCGCAGCTCGTGATCCTAGGCAGTGGCAAGTATGTAAGTGCGGTAGTGTGCTGGCGGCTCGTCGTGTTTGCAAATTTCACGAAATGACGGAACGACTGGAGCAGCGCTACTGCATCAAATTTTGTCAACAGCTTGGTGATACTCAAGTGTACACCATTCAGAAGATACAAGAAGCTTTCGGCGAAACATCTCCGAAGCCAAAGAAAGTACGGCGGCAAGTCCGCAGCAATATGAAAGTGATGTTGACAGTTTTCTTTGCGGAGTGGTTCATCATGAGTACCCTCCTCACGGTCAGACCATTAACAAGGAGTACTACTAGCGAATCCCTCGTCGTCTTCGTGATGCCGTGCGGCGCAAAAGACCGGATCTGTGGACAGCGGGAACTTGACGAAAATGCACCGGCGCGTTCCTCTCATCTGATTCAGACATTCTTGACCAAACACACCACCCCAGTTGTTCGTCAGCCTCCTTATTCTCCCGACATGGCTTCCTGTGACTTTTGGATTCCCAAGTTGAAAATGCTGTTGAAAGGCAAAAGATTTGACACTCGGGAGGACATTATGCAAAATGCGACGGGGCAGCCGAACCGCATTCCAAAAACCGCCTTCCAAAGATGCTTCCAACAGTGACAGCAACGCTGAAATAAGTGTGTACGGTTCCAAGGAGAGTATTTTGAAGCGATTAAGCTTTCATATCTGTAAGTGAACAGCTCGAAATTCACCAGCAGGGAATTCAGTCAAATTTTTTAATTTCAAAATTACGTTATTGCATCGTATATGGACAAGCATACTGCTATTCACATGCAGTCATTTAATTAGAACCGTTTTCATGGTAACCATTCTAATTTACTGTACCTGACGTTACCGTACCTCGAAATTTGGACATCATCACTATGGAAGCGAAACGTATTTTTGATGGATTTTAATGTCATCAAGGATGTTATTTGCTCTAATTCAGATAGTATTCTGTGGATCTGAATTGAAAAACAAAGGGCGATGGGATAAACAAGTTTCGACAAGACTGATTTTCAAAATTCCTCGATAAAATAAAAAATTTCGAGTTAATATGAAACTACGAGGGCGTATCAAATATAAACGGGACTCGTTTTTTAAAAAATTCTAATTTTTATTTAACTAAGCTTACAAATATATATTATTTCTCTACATACTTTTTCCGCCCTAGAAACACATTTTTCCCATCGGATTAGGAGCTTTTTTATTCCATCATCGTAAAAACCGCTTCGTTGTCGTCGAAACGCTGGCCTCCAAGCGCTTCTTTGAGGGGTCCAAAAAGATGGAAGTCACAAGGTGACAAGTCTGGACTATAGGGTGGATGTTTCAGCGTTTCCCATTCTAATGCATCCACTTTTTGCATCGTGGTGTTAGCCACATGAAGCCTGGCGTTGTCATGCAGAAGAATTGCACTTCTGGCCGATTGCTTCTTCCTTTTCCTTCGAAATTACAACTTCACAGCATCCAGTACTTCACAATAATATTGCGCACGAATTGTGCGTCGATCGCGGAGAAAATCAACGTGAAAAGCACCTTGCCGATCGAAAAAAAACTGGCCCTCCAGAAAATTTTTTGTGTCATGCAAACACACGGGTTCCGAACTGTGTCTGTAATCGCCGCAAAATTTCGGTTGGGTTCACCCCCTCCTTGGCCAAAAACTTGATGATAATCCGCTAATCCACGGAGATATGCAGTTCTTTCTCGCTCATGGTTTCTCTTGATACTAAAGGGACTCGAGAGAGTTGCGGTCCTCTTTCCCTAACGGTACAGGCGCATCAACCCTTTCCAGGTCTAGAAGCCCTCCAGAATTTTTAAGAAAATCAGTCCCGTTTATATTTGACACACCCTCGTATTTCAATGACAAACTTCAACTTCACTAAGTGAATCTATTTTTACTTTCTAAGATCAATATTATTATCTATGGACCAAGATTTGAAAAAAGAAATGTTTTGAAGCGGATGCAGTTTCAAGCCAAGGCTATCTAGAACGAACCTCGAAAAACTAACTACAAGTCCTAAATCAAAAGTCCAAAGATGTAATGCTCTTTGATTTTAACCAGCCAACCCCTTTTATCGAAGTACAATATAATTCTTTTGGATAAATGCCTGGTACTAAAGAATACTGCAATAACGTAGAAAACAACTAATTCTAACGGGGACTTGCCAATCATCACTTGTTTAATGTGATGTTTAAAGACAATTGTCAACTTTTATATTAAACAAAAACTTTGCCATACTGTAGGTTAAAAATCCCATATGAATTTTCTATTATAACCATATTTTTTGAACAGTATACTACAGTACTGGTTAGATACTAACAACGCTATGGAAACAAAATTACAATTCTTAAATTAATAGCAAATATTTTTCGTTAAGTGCTTCGTCCATTTAGACCTTGAGCAAGTGCCCAAATTTCTTGATAGTGATATACAGGAAGGATTAGAAGTATGTTTAAAATTGCCAAAACAATTCTGTATATGGTATTACAACTAATTTGCCTTTATTTCTGTTCTAACCTTCACTTAATCAATAGTTATCTTAATTGTAATATCTTCATATAATACATATTCATTAATAACAAAATCGATTAATAATTTTAAAAATTCCATTCAATACCTGTAGTGAATTCTGCTAGCGTTGGATTACGCTTCCTAACCCACAATCTACAGTTAAATGAATACGTTTTTCTTTGAAATCGTGTGTAAAACCTTAACTATCTAGTAATTCCTTTGTGCTGACGTTTACATTCTGCGGCGAAAATATTTTAAATTCTGACACGTTCAATTTATCACTTAAATTGCGCAATGAGCTTGAGCAGTTTTGCAACTGCACACTCTATGAGTGGAAAGGAATGCGAAGTTCGAGTTAGGATGCAAGCGAATAGTTGCGGTGTTGCTTTCTAGTTTGCCTGTATTGGGAAAGAAATCTTTTCCGTGTCTAAAATGCAAGTGTTCATAAAGTGTTTGGTTTATCGGAAAGCTTCTTAACGATCTCAATAAGTCTTAGGATGTGTTTCAAGGTCATCGTTATAATATTGTAATTCCCCATTATTATTGTGCTAGATAATAGTTCCTGCATTGCGGTTCTATATCATAGATTTCTAAAATTTTGTTTTTAACGAAACATCAATGTTGGCTAAGATAATTGAATGTTGTGGTTGCCTTTTTCCAGACCCACTGACACATTTCTTAGAATTCTTCCTTTAATAATATAGCTTCCTTCTATTCTATTTTAAGACATTCATAAGGATTATCTTTCACCACATCTTTGCTGTGCAAACGTCAAAACAAAATTGCTACATCTTTAAGCTTGTGGTATTAATAAATATGGAGGTACACTTCTTTTTTGACAGCCACAATAAATTAAATTGTTTAATGGTTCCATATTTGTTTCTTTTTAGTTACAAATCAGAAGAAACTTTCTTAACTGCTGATTTGATTTTGGTCGCAGGTTAAAAAAAATATGACCTTCCTTTGAGATTATTTACACATTAAATCCACAGAGAATTTCACAACGTTATTAATCACAAAACGCATATCATTATTTTCGAAATAAACTACACATTAAATTATGCTGAAATTTCATCGTTTATAATCGGTATTCATCAGAAAAAGAGTCTACAATTTATACTCCATACCTTATCGGCAGTAATTGTAATTAATTTCAACTTCTATAATGGAACGTCGTGTGAATAAGTATAACTGCCGTAGGGAACCGGTTCGAGTTCGCATGTTTAAGCAAGGTGGGCGACGAAGACAGGAAGATTAATCAAACGCCAAACATACGTTGTATATACATGTATGTATACCCATATACGTTTTATTTACCAGTCAGGGTTACCAACCCGTATCTCGGTCCAATGGTGCAAATTTGTTTACAGCAAAACAGGTTCTTGATGTGTATTTTACGTGTCGTGACATCCATTTCCCCAAATTAATAATCTTGGTAAGCGAATTTATTCAAATGTGTGGGTTTAATTGCTGCAAGAATCTGTCTAAATTGTTTAACGGATTAAGCAAAAAAGTATTAACCAATTTGCAATAGTTCCTTTATAACGTTTCCTTTGAGGAATTAATGAAATTGCCAAAAAGTACTAATATGTTTGAATGCCGCGGTGTCAATTTTCACGACCTAACATATCCATTATAGAAACCTTTCGGATATCTACAGATCTGACTTAGGAGGGTAGTTTGAAAAGTTTAAAGCCTAACACAGAAACAATGTTTTTTTGTTAAATTCAGCCTTATTTCTCTATATAATCTCTTTGTAAATTTATACACTTTCCCAGCGCTGATCCCATCTCTTTAATCCATCCAAATAATAGTTGGTATCTTGTTCTGCAAAATAAGCATTTACGAATGTGACGGTTTCCTCATTCGATGAAAATCTCTGCTCTTCCAGCGAAACTTTGAGTCTAAGACACAGAAAAATTTCGCTGATCCAGATCCAGTTAGTAGGGCGGGTGGTCTATCAATTTGAACCCCAATTCATGAATTTTTGTCATGCGACCACCGAAATCTGTTGTCTTAGTGGAACAAAACCTTTTTCTTCAAATGTGACTGCTTTTTTCCGCAATTTCTGCCATCAGCTTGTCAAGTAACGATGCCTAGTATGTCCCAGTTATGGTTTTTGCTTTTTCAAGAGAGTATATTAACATAACTTCATGACTATCCCAAAAAAACAGTCGCCAACACCTTCCCGGCCGAATAGTTTTCGATTTTTGGAAGCCGATTCATCCTTCGCAGTCCATTGTTTGACTATGCCTTGGCCTCAGAAGTGTACTGGTGTATCCAGGCTTCATCTACAGTTATTAATCGACGCCAAAATTCCGACATAAAACTGTTTCAACAGGACTTAGAAAATGTTCATTCGAACGCGTTTTTGGTCCTGAGTGAACAAGCGCGCGGCATCCAGCTAGCTAGCTTTTCATGCTCAAATCTTCAGTCAATATATGACAAACACGTTCTTTCGAGATACCCACAACCTCTCCTATCTCTCTAACCATAATTCGACGGTCGTCTAGCTCCATTTGGCGAACTTTTCCGATGTTATCGATAATAGCTGCAGTTTCTGGCGGTTCCGAACATTCATCGTCAACCAAGCAGGTACATCTCAATTCAGCTGCTTAAAATTTTACTGTGGCAAATGACGGTGCAGAGTCTCCGTAAACAGTATCCGTCTCGGCTTTAATTTACGTAGGTGTATTGCCTTTCAAATGCAATTTTTTCCATTTGTACAGAAACACTAACATCGACTGACACAAACGACTGTTAAGCAACAACTGAGCGTCCAACATAGATGAAATTTTCAAAAGTATCATTCAACGCATACGCAATTACCAGAATATTTTTGACGAGTAACGCCATCGTCATGTTGAAGCTTTAAACATTTTAGACTATCCTCGTACTTCCATAACGCCGTCCTATATGAGTTTAATTCAAATATGTTGAGTATATTTTACTTCAAATCATTACATTGGTGCCACTGCACTAATTAACACCCCGTATAACGCATCCATTAACACATACGCCACCTTGCATCGTATAAATTAAATAAAATAAATTAGCATTTGGGAAACACGGTATAACGTTTATCGTTGTAGGAAAATGAAGTTGAGTAAACCTACAAGACATTAACGGTATTATTTATAACTCCACTATGGCGCACAAGCGCATCCAACTCGGGCCGAAACTTTCCAAGGTGTTTATCGAAGTTTCTACACGAATATCTGACAAACTTGTATAAAGTTCCATTCCGAAAGTTTAGCAGCAGTAAACTTTCGTAATATGTCTACACACAAACTTTCCAGAAGTTGTTACTTCGTGTTAATAGAATTGTTTTGTATTGTTTGATACGAGTTATGTTGCTCGGTCTTGCAAATTATGTAACGTACATAAAGAGAATTGCCGATACTGTATGGATACGAGCTTTTAGAGTACGTTGAATCCACTGTGTATTATATGCTTTAGAATCTAACGTAATCCCATAGGATTTATGAATAAAGAGAACTGTTAAATAACACCTTATTTAAGTAAGTTATCTCGTTGGCTTGGGAGTAAATATACTAGTTTGACAACTACTTGATACCATAACTGCTTTTGTAGAAGTGACATATTTTGAGCAAATGATAATGCTCCATTGTTAATATTGGCGGCTGTTCCAGTATCAACGCCAAATTATCATAGACGACCTGTAAGCTTTAGCTGTCGGTGTAGACATGTTTGACATTAGAAAAAAAGCGCGACTTACGTACATTTTCTACAAAATTTGAAATATGCGTTGTTTTTCTTATCTTGTTAATCTATGGTATCAATGGTTGACCTTCGAAACGAGAGAAGCTTTTACCGTTAGGTTGAAGTTTGTATAGAGATGTAGTGTTTAAAAGTGTACAATTATTTAGGATTACTTAAACACGTATTACCCTTCGCAGGTTTCTACATTAATTATAACATCCCAAGCTTTTTATAATTAAACTACCCCCCCCCCCCCCCCTCCATAACCTTTGAACAACAGAATCTAGTGTTTTTAGAAAAAATGAATCTATTTCTATTTCTTATGAACTAGCTGTTGGTGTTATAGTACGGCAATGTTGGTAAGGTGGGCACCACCCAGATCCTGTAGTCAAACACATTTTGGCGATACAATTAAAAGACACTATTCCATTTAAAATAAGAAAGTTGATGCTGACGTCTGGTATAATCGGAAACGCAACCAATTTAAGAATATTTTCATCGAGTTGGACATGGTTCAATTAGCTTGAGTCCAAATTAAAAAAGGGGCTCTCTACAAACCGTAATACTTTTAACGAATGGTTTCAACCACCCTGTAGAGTAAATACTGTTAATATGAGTTGTATTCTGAACATCTGTCCCAAACAGTTTAATTGCACACGCAATTATATAAACCGATAGGTTGACGTTTTTGACCATGCAACCATGCCACGTGTTTCTTGGCAGTGATTATTTTTGCATTATGGTTTTCTCAATAAAATATTGATGCATTTTGCGGTTGAAAATCATATATAATATAAAACATTATCGATTTTTTAATCAAAAGTACGTCAAGTATACAAAGTTATACCAATTAACGGTACACACACGGTTATCAACTGATTAATTGGATCTTCTTCTAAGAAATTAAATTTATATTATTTACATGTCATTCCATTTACGTTTTTTATAATTCCAAACGTGAAGAGGACACCCATAGAATATTCTAACCATTTACTTTAAACTACTTTTATTTAAACAATGCTGTTCTTTTCATTAAATTATGTATCTATAAAGCGTTATTTATAATACTTTCTAACGACAAGCAAAGGATGAGTGTGCCTAAATAAATTAAAATAAATTAAACATTGACCGAAAAATCACCTGCCACTAAAAATAGCTAACGTTACGTAATTACTTGTTTATTTTTTATTTTCCTTGCTGCTTATTTACTGCTTAAGCACCATGAATATTCAGAATCGTTGACATTTAAGAGGAATATGTTTAATGATGTATAATAAGAGTGCGATGGGAACTCACGTAATACACAGAAGCTTTTCGAAGAAAACACACATGTAGGCAAGTAATTTATCTATGAAAGAATCGTCAGTGGAGAGGACCAATCAAAAAGAAATTTATGTTTGTGTATATAATGACCTTTGACTTTCAATGTCTGTTTTGTACTTATGCGCGTACACAATAACGATGTCGATTGAGTCACTTTGACCTTTTTGAATACTTTATGTGATCGCTGGTATGAAAAGAACATCGCCTGAATTTAAATACCTTTCGGTAGTTATAAATATCTGTGAATATTTCACGGTTACGATCTGTTTTTGGAAATATTAATGGACAGGTACTTCAGTAGTAATTGACGTTTTTTCAATTGATATTGATCGAGTATTTGTATGAGATTTACAAGCCTATGATAACTAGGTCTTGCACAGACCGCCTCGCGCCAGGTTAGAACTAAGGTTGCGCAGCCCACGACGCGACGCATGTATACAGACGAATCAGCATGAGCTACCTCATTGAATGAAATTATTGATTTATTGCAACAATTTCTCCTCAACCCTTCGCAACGTTACAAATAATTATAAAACTACAGGGTAAACACACTAATTGTTGGCAGGTATAGTCCGTTTCATTTTATTTTAATCTGACTAAATAGTAAATAACTACTTTTTTTATATATTTATATATAACGTATTTACCTGCCCATTAGTCAAATTACAATAAAATGAAACGGACTATACTTAGTTATTGGCAATGATGTATTTGACTTTGTAATGAGATATTCTGATAGATGGAAGTATTGTATATCTCTTGATGTTGTTTTGTCGTAACTTTATCAATTATCAGTAACCTGGGCAAATATGCAGTAATAGCCAGAGGCGTGGCGAGCGCATAAATGTTTACACATAAAATAGAAGGTAAGAAATAAATTATAAAACGTGCTGAAACACTTACCGTTTTAAAAGTCTTCCGTGAAATCACAAACTGGGTAACATCTGTTAAATATTTGAATCGTTAGATATGTTTCCACAGCTATTTCAGTCAAGTAAGTACGACGTGCGGAATAAATGTTTTTTAATGCCGAAAACGACCGTTCGACATCTAGCGATGTTATATTTGCATATTTAAAATAATCTTTGAAACAACTTAATGCATCTTCACACGCACCTTCACAAATTTGTCTTAATATAAAGAAATCGGAGTCCTTCTCTAAAACACTTTCAAATTTTCGTTTTACACACCAATTTGTTTCGCCTTCTACAGCGCATAACTGTGCATGAACATCATTCACAATTTGAACAGAATCCGCTAGCGACATCGAAACATTTTGTAATTTTTCTATTTCCTCCGCTAGTCCGAAGTAATTGTTGTGAATAGTTTGTAAATCTCTTTTAACCTGACTATCTTGAAATATTTCCTGGCTTTTCTTGATTACTGCAGCTTCTGTCACATTGAATTTTAAAACTACCTTCTTTACTTGATCAAAATATTTGTTGTAGTAAAACGCAGCCTGCAACCATGTTCCCCAACGTGTAACAATCGGCTGTGGTGGTTCAGGTAAATCAGGACACAGTTTGTGAAATAGTCGGGTACGTTTCGAGGACTTTAGAAACACTGCCCTTGTACTAGCAATCAATGCATTTACTAGTGGAAAACATGTAGGAATCGTTTGTGCCGCAAGATTTAGAGTATGGATTTTACACGTTACATGTAAGAAGTTACCACTGCGTTCTTTGAGATTGGCCCAAAGAACGCATGTTTGCGGCACCATCGCTCATAAACATTAAAAGTTGCTTAGTTGAAACTTCAAATTTGTTCAATGAGTTCAACACCACCTTTAAAATCTCATTGGCAGTACAATTTATAACTCGTTTGAAAGCAAGTAAGGAGGATGACGGTCGATGTGGTTCCATTGTACGTACCATTACATTAACCAGAGAATGTTTATGACTATCTGTTGTTTCGTCCACACACAACCACAGTTTTTTATCTTTCAATTCTGTTTTCACTTTTTTTTCTATATGTTCACGAGCAAATGGCACTACATTTCGCATCGATGTCCGACTAGCTAATTTACAGTCCGCATATTTATTCCAAAAGGAGACAAATGCTTCTTTGTCTAGTAAACGAAACGATAGATTACATAAAATAGGAGTAATACATGAATCAATTGTAAATTTTTCTTGGTCTCGTATGGCACTTTTTGCAAAAGAATGCTGTTTGTTTTCGATGTGACGTTGACAATGGCTTCTGGACCAACACATTAAAGGGATTTTACAAACTAGACATTGAATTTTAGCGCCATCAAAAATTAAGTCCGATGTGTCCACTATAAAGTTTTTAACTGTGTCTGCCATTGGTCGTTTTCGCGACGTACCTGCGACATTTTTAAGGCAAACATAAGCGTACAATTACGAAATAAGTTACGACAGCCTACATATACACAGAACTACTCGCATACAGCATCGATTTAGTACTGACGCTGTGAACGCGTGAAATAAATAATCGCCGACTCCGCACCACATATCTACTACACTGACTGTTACCGCTGTTTGCCCAGACCCTGATAGGACTCGAATGCACAGCGCATAACTCTGCCACAGTCATATTCTTACCATTAGACCAATGAACTGTTTATAATATGATAGTAATAATTTTCCTATATGGTTTCATTCTGGAAAAAGTGCACCATTCAGAAAAAGTTGAATTGTTATTACATTTACATATATATTTCCTCCGGGTGGAAAACACCACTCCACAATGTATGTAGATTACTTACTGTACAATAAGCACCGCTTCTTTGAAGTTGATTATCAGGCAGATTAGAGATAGAAAATACATTGGTCAATTTTGGGAAATCAGTTGAATTACATCTATTGTGCAAAAGTGTTACTCTAGCATTTGATTACTGGATCCTTTCCTTTTATCATACAAGTGCAAAAGAAAATGTTTGTTTTACTAAAGGACTTTCGTTTTTTGCTTTTTTTCTACATAAATGTATGTAGTTAAAACAACACCATAAAACTATTTCTATATACTTATATACCAGACGCGTATCGACAAAAAAATATGAAACCCACGAACAAGAAACGAAATAAGGAATGAATAACAGTTATTTCACTACAATCTCACAGTATCCGTGCAGACTAAAAAGAGACGGAGTCGCAGAGAGCTTCCGCGATCCCGTCGCCACGCTCAGCCGCTTTCCAAACAAATTTACGACGAACTCGAAGTAAACAAGTTTAGCAACTTGTAACGAGAAAACTTCATTTTACCGTTTAGAAGTTTTCCTGAATCGCATTAGCATTCCGCTGATAGAACCAAAGATGGAATAAATTTATCCTCATTTCATCATCGGCTATATGACGAGCGGTCCACGGGGAGAGGTGAGAGCGGTAAGCCGCTGCTTCTTTTATGCGGGAACTCTTTTGTGGAGTGAAAGTTCGATTCGAGTTTAGAGCGCCGATAAAAAATATCCTGAATGGAGTCGTGAAGTTCGACTCTTCGCGCGCTGGAACCGTTGCTCCGTAACTATACGCGAGAGAAGGAACTGTTCTTAATCAATGTCAAAAAGTATTCTCGCATCTGTACCGTTAATGTAATCCATAAAACCAGTTCCATCCGCATTTAAATTTATTTATGCATCAGTTTTTATTTGAACCGGGAGGAATTACATATATATTACATTAATGCAAATGCGTTGGTTGTTGAGAATATGCAATTTAGTTAAAACGTATTAATTTTAATTCGGATTTTAGTATAAAGTACTACACAACGTACCAAGTGGGTATTTTGAGATCAAAAAATTTTCCGAGAATGCAACCGTTAAGCGATAAAATTCCATACGTGGGAAAAAATATTTGACATTTTAAAGATTGAGAATCATTGCAACAAATACTATACCCATTGGGAAAATGTGAAATTAGCTATATCGCTATCCCCTCCTCGCTCTCTCGCTGTACATGAGCGAGGAGGGGATTGAGTGGAATCCGATTAATTCGATGAGATGCGCTGGGCGCGCTAGTACGCTTCCAGCAATGTTGGGGTGTAGACCTACTGTTTGCAAGAGCGTGCATAATAATTTGAAGTCATGGTCGCCTGGAAATGAGAATATCGGATATTTATTTTGTTGTTGCTACGAAGCTTATACGAAACTAATAAGAAATTCTAACGACGAAAATAAAAACAGATTCTGATGAAATGAAAGAAAAGAAAAATAAATACTCTAGAAAAATATGTACAAAATAAATAAAAATTCTAAGGTGCAATATCAAGATGTCGCTCGAGAATTTCAAGGGTTACTGTCTCGAAAATACCGACCATTTTCAAACCCTTCACATGAACTATGAAATACAACCTTAAACGTATTAAGTTCCATCCAGCCATAAAGAACATAAAAAATGACTGGTATTGGCTACTGCATAGGAAGTATTATGAATAAGGGAAGAAGCGAATTCTTGTCAGTTCAAATCACAATTTTCTGCGCAGTTCTTCTATGTTTGAAATTTACTTTGAGATATTTAATTATGTTTTAGTAATCAATTATCCTGAAAGATGCAAACAATGCTTATGTGTTCTGATAGATAAAGTTATCTACCCACTTTTCCGTCATATATCTTTGGTTTACCAGTAATTGAGAATTTTGGAATGTAAGATTTTATGACTATTTACTTTACCTAGATGGATGAGTTTAAGGTCAATGCAGTTTTATGTATTGTAATAATAATGGAAAGTCGCTGTCATTAGCGCCATATGAGTAGAGTTCAGCCAAATGCGATCAGGCAACCTACGAGGTAGGTGCCATAAATTCTCGGCTTGAGAGGCTTATACAGGTTCGAGCGTGTTCAAACTCCGTTGCATCATAGTTGCACATGTGCGAGGCCTGCACTATATTTATTACGGCTCGAAGAATAGTAGTTTTTATTATCCAGCCAGACAACATGACTAGTGCATGAAAATACCTAAGGTAATGAAAATTGAGTATCGCGCGGTCATTAAATTTTTAACAAAAGAAAGCCATACCCCTAATCACATAAACAACATTTAAACGGCGTTTATGGTGATTTATCTCCTTCACTGTAAAAAAGTGGGCAAAATGTTTTCGTTTGGGATAAGAATCCCTTGAAGACGATGAGCCCCGGTTGGCCAATTGAACTGATAGCGCATCAAAACATTTCAATTATTGAAGAAATGGTGTTAGCAGATCGCCGTTTGAAAGTAAAGAAATTAGCAGTGACGTGTAACATTTCTGAAACAAATATTCGCCGAATTCTCCATAACCATTTGGACACGAATAAGATTAGTGAAAGATGGGTACCGCATCTTCGTTCTGCTCTCCAACGTGAACCTCGGGTCGAATGTGCGCGCTCGTTTTTGTGTGAAGACGACCGGATACCGATTTTGTAATTCGTTATCAGAGGAAATGAAACAATGGTTCTTATTTATTTTCTCGTTTAAAGAAGGACCTTAGGGGACGTCGTTTTAAGGATGATAGTGAGTTGCAAGCAGCTGTAATACAACATTTTGAGGGAGAACTTTAGATTATTTTTACAAGGGTATAGAACTATTAATTGGTCGTTGTAATAAATGTATTGACGTTAGGGGAGATTATATTGAAAAATAAAAATCGTTATAGTTTATTTTTTCTATATCAGGTCGAAAATTTATAGCGCCTACCTCGTATATCGGAGTGATACTTTCTCTAACACATTTTCAATTCTTCAGCGGCTTTTATAGCCGTGAAGTTTCGCTCTATTTTCTTCACGTCGTAAATGTACGTTTTTAATGTAACCTTTTCCTACAAACATATACAGAATATATTTTATTTTATCTTCTTTCCTTGGCCGGATTTACAAACTCGACGCTTTCATCCAGTATCGCAGCTCCACTATAATCGCACCCTTATTCGTTAGACATTAGACAGCGAACACGGCATATTAGTTGTTTTGAAAGAAAAGGAATTTTAGGTGATTGAAAATCTAAAATATTATCAATTTGAAATGTGTATAGTAACTGGCCGTGATTTTTACTTTGAGTCGCCTTTGAGAGAAGACGAAATTGGCTAAGTGGTTAATTTTCAAAGTAATTTCAAGTGTTGATGAGCAAAAATTTTATTTCAAGATCAAGGTGAATTCAAGTTAGATCATTCAAAAGAACGCGGGGGGTTTGTTGCAAAACGGGCTAACATGGAGAGGACGCGTAAACATCAAATTTTGAGGTTAGTGTTTTTATTGTATCAATTTAACTTTCGAAAACATTATTACTCCCGAATCTACGACCGTAAAAATGTTCTTTTATCAAACAAATTTCTTAAATTTATAACATTACAGTACTCTTCAGTAACAATTTTTAACATAAGCATTGATAATTTAACTATAGCTACTCTGTTAGTCTAATTTGAATAGCAATTTGATAGGTTTACGTCAGTCCGTAATTTAATTGTCGATTGGTGTTTCAAAGTCACCCAGAAGAAATCTGATAACAAAATTAAGTAATTAATTCAAGGTATCCGCATCGTGTTTCCCGGTCGGATGGATATAAATCAGTCCAGCCTATTATTACTAACGAGGTTATTGCCTACGCTCGGAGATCAGATCGCAGGAGGCTGGGGTAAGCGGCGATGGCAGCAGCGGCAGCAACGGGCAAGAGCGTGCTTCGCCAGCTTTCGGAACGAGGTCAGGTCTGCGCCATATCGAGCCGCGGCCATTCCCACGAAGGCGGTGCTCTTCGGGCATTCATCGCCGTCCGCTTTAGCTTCGGCTCTTTATTACACGATTGAGATTGCAGCATGCGAGTTTGTGAGCGTACATTGACGACGATTACCTCTCTGCGTATGCCTGTACGTATGCAAGAACGATGCTTGGCATGGATAATGTTCGTGTACTCGTTGTGCATGGATAAGTGAGTGTATATGTGTATGAATATCGTTGACTCCTTTCTTTTCTTTTTTTTTCTTTATTTCTTCAACAAGATGTATGGCAGGAAGCTATTACAACTTCTATCTATAGGCGACAGGCGCGATCAGAAACGCTCGTTCGACGGATTAACAGAAAAGGTCAACCACATTCATCGTTCTGACTGATTATATGGTGCTTACATACGTGATATACGAGGGAGGTTGTAGTAGTTGTTCGTCCATCTATGAGCACATTTGCTTATTGTAAAAAGTACATACTGAATAATTGATGGTCACGCGAAGAATAATGGATTACATACAATCCTTTGAATATTTCAATATAAAAGGGTTATCTATTCTTTGGTAAATCTGTAAGGTATACGGCCCTATGGATAAATGTACTGATAATAGGTGAATGATGAATTCGTAAGAGACTTTCATATATTCACAGTTTCGTGCAATTTTATCCGAGGACCAACATGACTTTGTGAGCAAGCGATCTACTGTTACCAACCTTACACAATTCACAGCTGAATCTCTGGATGGCAATATGAAAGTTGATGTAACCTATATAGACTTCGCAAAACCTTTCGACCGAGTTGATCATGAGCTACTTCTATACAACTAACATTTTTTGGGGAATTTTATGCTAAAAAATAGGAGGCAAATTTGTTACCTTCTATTTTTGGTGTAAATTTATACAAATGGAAAATTTCAAAGTGTAATGTGAAAAGTGCCACGTAGTTTAAAATTACCTACCACTTCTGAAATGTTCATTTTGTATTTAAAATTCCAATTTATCAAGTGATTTTCTCTGTGGTTTTTGCACTTCATGGGAATTTCAACAGTGATGTTTCTTGTATAATGGAAGTAATATTTAATGTCACATTCTAATAATTATTTTGTTTGTAAATTTTACACTGCAAGGTAATCCTTCCCAGGATTTATAACCTTCAATGTATCTTTGGAAGGGATTTTTACACCTTTGGCGTTATATTGTAGGGTAATTTTACCGAGAATGTGTAGCCTCACATGTAGTTTTGAGAAAAATGAATTTTAATGAATTTTGCCGTTTTATTGACAGCGGAATAAAAAGTCAAGAACTGAAAAAGTGTTTAAGTTACGAGGCTGAAATTTTCTGGTTATGTATCCAATTGTATTACTGTACAAAGAAAGAAATTGTAAAAATAATAATGCCGTGCGATACAAAGGTTATGGATCAATAAGTAATATCTCGTGGAAAGAATGCCTAATAACAATAATGGTATTGGTGGAATCATTCCCGGCAAAAACAATCCAGCAGAGAAAATAGCGCTAACACATGAACATGTTTCTGCATACACGACGTCATCAGCATGGTTCTGAGCACAATCTTCTGCTGCTATAATTGCGTTTGCCTCTCGGTTTATGCTGCTAATCGCCAAAACAGCACTGAATATGTCTTTCGGCGACACCTATCGCTAAGAGACACAGTCACGCCGTCGCAGAGGGAGGCAAGACCAACCGGAGTGTAGATGTCCACCACCTATCGGGCAGCCCCTGGGCTGCCAAGCGCAAGGGGGCGTTGTACCTAGGCATAGCGACGGGTAGGCAGAAACATGTTCATGTGTTAGCGCTATTTTCTCTGCTAAATTGTTTTTGCCGGGAATGATTCCACCAATACCAGGAGGTATATTAGCATTAATTTTTGGTTATTGTTATTATGCATTCTTTCCACGTGTATTTCTATACATCATGGTAAGCCTGAGGAATCATTTGCACGTATAGATGTCGCTGTGCCTAGGTACAAGGGCCCCTTGCGTTTGGCGGCCCAGGAGCTGCCCGATAGGTGGTGGACATCTACACTCCGGTTGGTCTTGCTACCCTCTGGGTCATCCTATCAAAGATAGGGTATAACGAAATCTCAAGAAAACATGTAAAATAATGTGTGATATTATAAAATGAAAAAATATACAGGCTGTTCTATTTAAAAGCAGGTTGGCGGTATAACCGGAAGTAATTCAGTGTTGTCAATATGTTTATTTGAAACATCAGAATAAAAAATCCTCGAGGACAAATTTTCAATTTTCAGCTAGTAATAATTCCAAGTATTCGGTTAACCGACGCTACATCCTGTATATTAACAATATAATGACATTCATATAATGTTCATAATTTATTTTGTTTGGCGTGGTCTTATTTTGGGTTAATCACTTTATAAATAATCAGGACGGTTGAATTATGGTTAAGTTTCTTGTGAGAACTCACGGAGTTTGCCTTTCACTCTATATTTATAAGCCTTCAAACTATTCAAACGTTTCTTAATGTATTTTGAATCAATCAATTAATTACAATCTTGCAAAACTACCTGTCCAATAATGTTCTTTTAATTGAATTCATTAATTAATATTTAATTACACGTAAGTTAAAACCGCATAAATTCACATATTTAATTGCCCACCTTAATCCGAGCATACACGATAATATTTTATTCCATTTACCAATATATCCCATCCAGTATTAGTCTAATTGTTTAATTTATAACATCTAGCAAGTGTAATGCGATTTATTCCGCTGGAATTAACGATTATTACCAAGTAGTCTACTTCATTTGATCTCATTAAAATTGTTTCATCCGCAAAATCGATTTAATTTTTGTTAGAGGCTGCCAACACTTTTTCCTTTGATGTTATAATATTATTGCTCATTAGACCAAAACAAATCCTGAGAAATTATAGACGTTTAAAGTTAATTAGAACGGGGCAGTAAAATAACAGTAGATTACTGCCTTCGCTGTTTATAATCTGGATAGTTAGCTGTTCGCACGGTTCTTTTCTAAATATTTATAACGGAATTATTGGAAATTAACTTATTGGACGCTTAATACGGGAATTTCGTACAAATTCATTCATACCTACAGTAGAATTATATACAATCAAGATTAATTTCCTTTAGTTGAGTGAGTTACGTCAATATTCGTTTGTTTTTTACAATTATGAATCTAACTGTAAACATATCTTCATTCACAACCAAAGGATCTAAAAAAGGGAACCGTTAAGTTCTTAGGGACAAAAATATGTGGGTAATTGCTTTAATTAATATGTAACATTTATATTTCATAACTTAGCTAATTGACTAGTCGCTTAACAAAACACTGAATAAACTTATAAGCGTCGCATATGGTGCTAGTTTATTTAATTTCGAGTTAATAGGAGTGTTTAACTTCCTCTACGTCATAGAAAGCAATGCAAGGGAGCCTCTTCAGATCAGATTACATCTGCATAACAATTTATGCATTTAACTTAAATCCTTACCGTCTAGGGTATATGGATTTTTGTGCTACGTCAACCTAACTGAATTTTTCAATTAATTTAAATATAATCTTCAGGTTTGTTCTTCTTTCTCTTTCTGGTCTTATTCTATTCCAATTCCAACCAAAAGATCTAGTTGCTAAAAAGACACTTGCCAATAAAAATGTTTTTGGGTAGATACATTTAGGAGAGATTATCAAAGTGTAACGCCGTCAATAGACACCACCAATTAGAAAGGCAAAAAAGTTGGAAAGGCCGAAATAATGCAATTTTCTTTATTTCCAACACAAAACTTTTTCAAGTGCTTTTTGACTCTTCATCAAGGTGACCTATTGAAAAACAATTAAGGCATGAATTAAAGAGACAAAAGTTAATTTACAGATAATAATGAAAATTTTTCTAAGTATTCATTGCAGTGAAAATGTGATGAATTACAAAAACATAACAACAAGAGAGTGAAGGTTGTTCTTTCAACCCAAAAGTGCAGCAACCTATGGTTGATCCAAACCCATCAAGACATCGAAAAAAATATAAAAAGTAGTAAATTGGTCTGTTGGCTGTAAAAAAAGAATCAGGAAAAATAAAAAAAGGGTTTGTATGTACATGGGATACTCTTCAAGACAAACGCAACAACTTAATCAAGAACAGTAAAGAGATTATAGACAACAAGAAACATATTCCTTATGGGAACGTATTTGTTTTTTTACAGAGCATACTGAACAATTCTACAATCAAAGGACAAAAAAGCCTTTAAGTTCTTAGGGACAAATACTCATCGGGTAATTCTTTATGATATTAACTTATATCAAACACTATACTAGGTAATGTAAATTCATTATAAGCGCGCATATATGCGTAATTAACGTTGCCGTTAAGATGTGAACGCCTCTCTCATCTTGCGGACTCTCTAGATAATCCCGCATCAATTGCACTTAAGCAACCTTATCGGTCTGCGGAATAGATTTTATGTACGTCCCTACTGATAATTATGTTTATATTCAGGTTGTCTCTTTTCATCATGGTCGTTCTATCAATCCGACCTTAGGCAAAGCACTTGAATAAAAATGGTTTTGGGTTAGATAATTTAGAGAGATACCATATGTGCAAACTGCAATAGACAACCGTTGAAAGTCGTGATACATTTCACTGTAGAAGACATATTAAAAGTAAACGTCATGTACTAAGCAACAATATTCCGTACTGGGAATTTCTGTATGATTTTATTTTCGTGCTAAATGTGTGCAACGTCCCACAATACCTAGTAGACAATGAACAATTTCGTCTTTTTTGGAATAAATATGTGCCCTCGTGGAAACTACGAACCAATAGACAATTGCGATACAATTTACATTTGTAGGGTACAAAAAATACTAGACGAGTTGAAAAATAAGAAAATTTGCGTAAGTGTGGATGAAACAACTGATGCACAGAAACACAGCGTGATTCATGCTGTAGCGCGTCCTTTAAAACGTAATAATCCAGCAGCTTCCTTGTTATTAACCAGTAAGAGGATTGAAAAAAGTGATACTGAAACCGTTGTGAAGATAATAAAATATTCGTTAAGAGAATATTGTATCATAGGAGCCCAAGTCACAATATTAGTTACTGATGGAGCTACAACAATGCTAAAAGTTGGTAGGATGTTGAAAATATGCTTTCGGACTCTTCTTCACATAACATGTCTCATACACGCGTATCATCTCGTTGCAGAAACCATTCGAAAGAAGTATCCGATGGTAAATAATTTAATAACATCTACCAAAAAAGTGCTTGTGAAATCTCTCAAACGTATCCGTGTTTTCAAACAATTGTGACCGAAACTTCCACTACCATCTCAGCCTGTAATAACTCGATGGGGAGAACATGGCTCCATGCAGTATTTTATTATCATAAATATATCGCAAATGTGAAGGATGTGATTTTAACATTTAAATCAAATGAATCTGCAGTGATTTGAGAGTCAGCAACTTTTTTCCAATTCGGACGTTCAATTACAAATAGATGAAATTTCCATCAGTTGTACAAGCTATATCGCTGTTATAAAACAGTCACCTATCTTTATGAGACTCATTAAATACCACAAGCCGCTCTAGAAAGCTTGACGGATCCTATAGAACTAGATGTCGCTCAAAAATTTCATGCAGCTTTAAATAAAAATCCGATTTACAAAAGGTTCGGTCTATTACTGAAAATAAGGAGTGCACAGAAGAGATAAAGGAATATCTCAATTACGCAAATCCTACTTCGCTAGATGTAGAACGATCACTTTCGAAATACACGAAAACGTTTTCAGACTAACGTCGAAGGCTAAGTGAATCGACAATGGAAGCGTTGCTTATGTTGCAGTTTTACGCGGGTTACCGGGGCAGTAGTATTTTGTCGCAGTGGGTAGACATCAAGACGTAAATAAAAGGTAAGAATATATTTTTTAATAACACTGTATCTCACGTACCTACTTTTGCGCGATACGCCTCTGACGTTGCACTCATTTGTCGAACCTTACTTATTAGAATATGTTAGAAAGTATCCGATCAACAACAGAAACAAGACCATACCATTACCAATTTAATAAATTGACACCTTGGTCACAAGTTCAAGAGCAAATATTTTCTAAACCAAAAGTTGTCCAATACGTCACCTTTGAAACTAATTAACATTTCAACAAGTTTTTCTCGTCATAAGATATTATTTGCTTCCTACGTTCTTCAATTTAACAAGAAGTCCGTTACGTAACCCGCAATGATTTGCATTTTTATCGTTGTTTTCATAGTATGCCGACACATTCCAAACACCTGCCTATTATAGCCTCGGTTTATCGTTTAGACGATTTCAAATAACAGGAATATTGACTAATTTCCTAGACGGTTTAAACGGTGTGCGTGTATGCGTGTATTATTAACGATGCGGCGATAAAATAGAACGATCGGCGTATGCGTCTGCCTTCTTTATCGTGAACAATAACAATTACAAACAATACTTCCACGGGGAAATATTAGCACAACGTAATCTCGAATAGTTTTGTAACAATGTAAACACAAAAGATAAGAACTTATCGCCGGCTTGCATGTATATGTGTGTGTGCGTGTGTTTGTCTGGAAACTTATTTACTGCGGTGTGAAGTCGAGTTAAAAATGTGAGTGCATTGGTGGGCAAGGTCGTATTCTATATATTCTTACGATGAGTCAAAGCCAGATATACCGGATATACCGAATGTGATACCTATTGCGGTCGTTATCTTGAAATTCTTGAATAGTTAATTCTAAAACGATAAAACGATAAAAGAAATATGTATGTATAACAATATGAACAAATATTTTTTTAATAAATTAAATTAAGGTTCGAAAGCCACATTAATTTTTTATTTGAACTTTGGTAGACGTGTCAATCCACAATATTATGAGATTTCTTCAGCGTTTCTGAATATTTGTAGGTTTTGCTATAATTATTGCAAATTTATGCCCAACTACATATTCTTCAAATTTCTATTGCCAATTTTAAAGGTATTTCAACCTGGCCTGTTGACAAAATTCAAATTATCAAATTATGAATTTTTCAGAATACGAAATATCAAATTCATAATGTAAAAAAACTCGAAGTCGAATTGATTGATGATTTAATTTCGAATATTAGATAAATATTGGATAAATGAAAAAACATTTTTTCGTTTTGAATACACTACGTCTACTTAAGTTGGAATCAAATGGAAGACTTTTTTATTATTAGTTTTAGGAAAAGTAGTTATTCTTCCTAAAAAGTTCTACACGGTCTAAAACCTAAAATGCAACGACCAGATACCAATTTTTTTGTCATATACGAGGCTTGTCGGAAAATACGAATTTTGCCTAATAGTACCTTTATGAGTTGATTAGAAATGAAAACTGTGTTTTAATATTTAATCACATCCACCTACCTTGAAAAATCAAGTTTTGATATTTTTTACAAACGTTCCTTTACAGTAGCAGACATTTATGACAGTGAACGTCAAAAGACCAAACAACACCAAGTATAGGCACACTCCGCACCACACAAATTATTAATTAACAGCCGTTTCAAGGATTCGTGGGTCCTCATCGTAAGCCGCATGACCCTACTCTCGAGAAAAATATTTACAAATACCTACTTTTGCCGCTTAACACTAAAATATGCGAAATATACGGAAAAAATAAACGAAAGGGTCCCTTGTTATTGCAGCACCAAATGCCAGACATCTGGTCGTCCCACCCTCATAAAAATAGAGCAAGACAACTGTACGTTCTTTCTATTCGTCAGATTTGTGTTTCTACCTAAATCTAAAACATGCGAAATATACGAAAAAAGACGAAATGGTGTCTTGTCATTGTAGCACGTTACTTAAACCATATGGCCGTTTTACCCCAATAAATCAAAAAAGCAAGAGTAATATAACGGCGCATTCTCTCTATTCAATAGATTTGTGTTTTTATAATTTGTGTGGTGCGGAGTGTGCCGATACTCAGTGTTGTCTGCCATATTATCCTACAGTCCTTACTATCATTATTGTCAAAAGACCAGTTTGAATTTATTAAATACACATACATAAATTAGAAATTGCAGCGTTATCAAATGTTAAAGAAAACAATTATTAGGATTGTGGGAGAAAATTGTAAAATATCTCGAGAGGCTGCAGTCATTTTTAACAATAGACATTCGAACAGATATATTTAGCATTCAACAGTAACGAAAATAATAAATAAATTCGAAAAGACGTATAGAAGCGTCAAGAATAATCTTAGAAAAAAAAACGTCGAAAGCAGGTTGCCAATAAGGACAAGGAGTTACAAGTAATGTTTTCTGCCGTTGAAAATCCAAAGTTCTTATTCCGCAAAAGGGCTAGTTTAATACTAAATAAGATATAGTTGCAAAAAATTTAAAATGTAGTAAATATCATGTTATGTATATATAAACAAAAGCGACAAATATTCAGTAGGGGAGAGTAGCTTTTTTTCTCCAAGGTGATCGCAGACAATATACGGGGCAAATAAAGACACAAAATATGAAAAAGTAAACTTTATTATATTAAAATAAACGTTTGTTAATAGCAACTGCAAAACAAGATGCATAACTCCTTATCTTGATTTTTTTGCTTATCGTCTTGCACCAACTTCCTTTTACCTTTACTACTCTTGTTTTCTTAGATTTTCTGCCTCTTCCAGCTCGTTTTTAAATGGCGACTCTGTGAGGATTGTTGATGGTAGGGATCTGTTAGATTTTCTTTTTTTTGCCTCTACCTCTAGCAACTGGAATAAGATATATCTGCAACAATGGAACAGGTCCTTTCTTACGTTCTTCATGCATGGTGTTGACGTTGGATGTAGAAGGCTGTGGATTTTTAAATAAATCATTTGGATTTAAATGATCATCTATGTTTTCTTCAAGTTGTAGTATTTTTGACGGGACTTGGATAGGCCAGTTTCTCACATCAGGCGTTTCACTTGTATCTTTCTCATTAGAAGAAACATTTCCATTCTCAATGGTTTCTTCTAAAGGGATTTCTGTCGTTTTACTTGCAGCAAATTCGTTGTCTTGGAAGATGTTAGGATTAAACGGCCAAATGCCAGGTGTTCTAAATCCGTTGACTGCAGTTTTAACTGACGCGGATTGCCCAAACGCATCAGTAACAGCTGCTGCCACCTGATATATGCCGAAAATGCGACCAGTATGGTTCTTCATTCACCTATTTGCACTGTCGTAATATGTCATGAACGGTTTAAAAACGGACAAATCTAAAGGTTGCATTTTATGTGTGCAATGAGGCGGCAGGCTAAGTAGAATAAGACTACTCTTTCGTGCGAAGTTAATTACACCTAAACTTAAGTCTTCCGTGAAATCACAAATTGGGTAACATCTGTTTAATATTTGAATCGTTAGATATGTTTCCACACCTGTTTCAGTCAAGTGAGTACGACGTTCGGAATAAATGTTTTTTAATTCCGAAAACGACCGTTCGACATCTAGCGATGTTATATTTGCATATTTAAAATAATCTTTGAAACAACTTAATGCATCTTCACACGCAGCTTCACAAATTTGTCTTAATACAAGAAAATCGGAGTCTTTCTCTAAAACACTTTCAAATTTTCGTATTACACACCAATAACTGTGCGTGAACATCATTCACAATTTGAATAGAATCCACTAGCGACATCGAAACATTTTGTAATTTTTCTATTCCCTCCGGTAGTCCGAAGTAATTGTTGTGAACAGTTTGTAAATCTCTTTTAACCTGACTATCTCGAAATATTTCCTGAATTTTCTTGATTAATGCAGCTTTTGTCGGATCGAATTTTAAAACTACCTTCTTTACTTGATCAAAATATTTGTTGTAGTAAAACGCAGCCTGCAACCATGTTCCCCAACGTGTAACAATCGGCTGTGGTGGTTCAGGTAAATCAGGAAACAGTTTGTGAAATAGTCGGGTACGTTTCGGGGACTTTAGAAACACTGCCTTTGTACTAGCAATCAATGCATTTACTAGTGGAAAACATGTAGGAATCGTTTGTGCCGCAAGATTTAGAGTATGGATTTTACACGTTACACGTAAGAAGTTACCGCTGTGTTTTTTAAGAGATCGGCCCAAAGAACGCATGTTTGCGGCACCATCGCTCATAAACATTAAAAGTTGCTTAGTTAAAACTTCAAATTTGTTCAATGAGTTCAATACCACCTTTAAAATCTCATCGGCAGTACAATTTATAACTCTTTTGGAAGCAAGTAAGAAGGAGGATGACGGTCGATGTGGTTCCATTGTACGTACATTAACCACAGAATGTTTTTGACGATCTGTTGTTTCGTCCATGCACAACCACAGTTTTTTATCTTTCTAATTTATTTAGATCATTACTTCATGTGGTTTGCGGGAAATTTAAATAGTCCCAGTATGCAACCTGGCCCAGTATACAACACTCTCTCCTATATTTACTTAGCACCACACTTTAAGTTTTTTTATCAGTAAGAAATATAATAAGAACATACTGAAAGTTGCTTAAAAAATTTCACAATTGGGCTAAATAGAAATGTTTATAAAAAAAAATTCTATTACAGTTTCTCTATCGGATCGCGGAAAAACATACAGGATGTTCCATTAAAAAAGTTGAAATTACATGCATCAAACATGGCAACGATTTCGATGGCCATCTCCAGTTAATATAAAAAACTTTTCGATGTATTACCTGAAACTCCAAGAAATACTCAATTGAACAAAATTTGAATCACCACCCTAGCGTGTAAGATATTCGATATCGGGCGTTAAAGAAACAGCATTTCGCAAAAATCTCAAAGTATGTGAATTACCTCGAAAACCAAGATAAATTGGTATAAGGAATATTGATGAAAATTGACATGAATTGAAGAGAGGTATCTAAAATCGTAATAATATACAGTGTTCCATTTAAAAATCTAAACTTGTATCGTGCGCAGCGGAAACTGAACACACTGTATACTTGGATATAATTTTATGTTGTGCAGCATTTATCTCCGAATATTTTTTATTAGAAAACTTTTTTTCTAAATTGCTTAGGAAGGGAATTATCGTCCGTCCACGCTGTAAAGTGCGTAAGATTTTATCTCCTTCAATTTTTAAAATATAAATTGATTTACCCAGTGCGGAAATACAAAAGCACCCGAACTAGACCATCTAAATTAATTACACCAAACGACTTTTAACAGAACGTGCTATTTCCTTTGCGAGCGCAGAGTACTTGTTATAGAATAGTAGGAAACAATTAGAAGCAGGAAATAATATGCTAACACAACTATAGAGAATGTGATTAACTAACGTGATCATTAACATATACGACAGACAGTCGTATGGTCCAATGAACTTAAACCCCTGTCTGATCTTGATGTTACATCATATTACATTACTAAGAGGTATAATTGTGTAAAGTGGAAACTTTCATCTTAGTCTGGTTTAGCAAAAGGTTAGTTCAGTTTTATTGTAAAACAAATCCAACGCTTAAACTTAATAATTAACATATCAAGTCAGGAACATGTTTATCCTTCGCGAAGATTTCCAATCACAACCACCAACCGAATTGTCGAGCAAAAAGTATAATAAAGGCGGAAGAAGCAGAACTAAAAAAAACAACGAAAGCAAAAACAGGTTGTTGTTTTACGTCTGTCTGGTTTGCTTTGATGTTTTTGTTCCGCCGTCAATCTTACCTGGAAAGGTTTAAGTTGCTTATAGTCGGTAAAGGCGAGCTCTCTGTCCAGTAAAAACTCGACGGGTTGAGCTTGCGATGGCATATCTATGGTGGATACCAGGACCGAAAACGTCTGAAACAAGAAAAATAAATCTCCTTTAACCTCAAGTCATCACGGTCTCTTTTTTTTCTCCGACGTTCCGCTTAACGAATACTGTCGAATTTTACCGACGAGACATTCCCAAATATGGAAGTATATGTAATCGTTAGACAGCGATTTTAATGATTTTTACGGAACACGAAGAAATCGAATCCATGCAATGGCATTTACTTTCACTGTGAATAAATAAGTTTAATTAAATATATTTCGTTATTGTTTATGCCAAAGAAAGAAAATACAGAATTCGAAACGAATAGAAAAATATACTTGCTACATGTAGCAATGAACTTGTGTAATTCTAAAACTATTTAATAAGTCAAGAAACATAAAGTTTAAAGTTAACCGAAAGCGCAAGTTTCTGATGTTGATTGTAGATAAAATCTCAAGCAATATTATAACGGTACACTCATTACGACAGTTTGACTTTGCATATCGCACCGTTACTAGAATAGTGACCCAAGTCAATAACTTGATGTTTTGATGTATTTATACTCACCAGACTAAAATGTTACATTAACCGGTATCTTTTGAAAATGTTTATGAATCGTTGTACGTTAAAGGTTTTATGGGTAAGTATGGCATCTGTATTCTGTCGCTACTATCTAGGGCGGTATGACTATATCTCTTGGCAGTAGGTGGCGCCAGGAAGTATTTCAAAGCTGTTTTTGAAGATTAGTGGCATAAACTGAGAGATGTGGCAATGCGGTCAGGGGCAAGAAGCTTTAATGCCTTTCTCTTCTCATATTATTTTTCCCGGTAGTGACTCCGTCAATGCCAGGAACGATTTATTTAGCATTATTTTGGTTATTGTTTCTAGGCACGTTTTTCAAGTGTACTTCTACATTAAGTTCACTTTTGTGTGAACATTATTCTGTATATAACCGCTACCTTAGCCTTTTTAAAATTGCAAACAATGAGAATAATTTAGTGCATTATGTACGGATATGTCATACTGTTTTAAACAAGGTAAGTGTAATTAATCATGTGGATATAAATAATATGCATTTCAAGAATTCTAAGTAAATAAATGCTTTATTTTAAGAAAATGAAACTATTGATTTATGAACAATACCTAAACGCTTTCTGGAATTAAGAAAACTATTTACTATCCTTAAGAAAATATTGTTTTCTGTTATAACGGCTATTTACCTATACTATTTCTTCAAATTTGTTCAATGTTACTAATTACCCATTTCCAAATTAAATGCTTAAATGTTTACTACTGGCTTCATCGATGTTATTTTTAAAGATTACAATGTATAACATATTTTGATTAAGCTTCAATATTAAAATAGGAACTAGTGGAAGTTTAATTGAATTACACGCAAATAGCAGTTAGGAAATTCTGAAGCGTGGGGCAACTTTAGTGTGGATGGCAGGCTTTAAATTGATAAAGGAAAAACTAGGTCAGCTGAGAATTTATTAATAAGTGTATAGATGCAATTAATCAAAATATGGAACAAACGGGTATTTATGCTTATTATTTATGCATTTGAGTAGATATAACATTTAGAAAATATTGTACACAGGACAAAAAACAGATGAACATTTTAATTATTTCATTTCATTTAAAATTTCAATTACCTACGTACATTAATTACGAGGTTAAATCTATTTTCTCCTCTGCCTTTCAATTATATTAATTAAAAATAAAAATATGCAATAAATTGATTAAAAAGAATAGAGATCGTTAATTAATATCACGTGTTTAAAGATATTAATTGATCAAGACGTGTTACTAAAATGGGAATACTTCCTTAGTGAATGCTTGTAACTGTCAAATTAATTATGAAAGACACTGCTTCTGCATTATGTTTTTTAGATGCATTAATTATACTGGTTGTAACATTTAACGGTACTTTTAATTTTTGATTTGGGAATAATCAAAAAAAAAGTACAAACTTGCGGAACTTTAATTCGCAGACGAAGAAATAAATGATCGCCTCGAGGTATGGCAAAAACCAGCTGTATAATTACGTATTACTAAATTAACGTTAAAGTTTTTTTTTATTTCTGGGGATTATATATAGATATTAATTATATATTCTTGTATTCTAAAGGACTTAAAACAATTATACATCTACCTATTCAACGTATGTACATTTCTTTTAGGCAAATTTAAAACTTTTTTTACAGTTTCCTTACGATATCCTTTATATTTATGCAGTAGTGTCACGTATAGCTTTCAAATATGCTATGTCTTTACTAGTTACAATTTACCAAAATTGTGCATGTCCTACGATAATTCAAAACAACCTACAATAGCAAACTATTCCAGAAAAGGCTAAAATCAAAAATGTAGCTTTAATTGAGACTTGTTCTTGTAAAATTGACAATACAGACAGTCTGGAATAATCAGAACCAGAAAATAATCTAAGACGGTCTATAATGTCCCAGAACACCTTTTAAACTTCAAAGACCTCAAGATTAGCCTTTGAAGATCCAGGAGAAAAGGCCCCGAATTAAATTCGAAGATTCAAATTATCTTGGAAGCAAAAACACAGAAGAAATGGAATGTAAACTGTGTCCTACATTATTAATTCAAAAGATTTCTACGAGAATTGGCAAAAAAACTATCATGAAAGTTGTATTCCAGTAGTTTGTATGAAAATGCATTAAGTTAACATTAGCTAAGTTTTTGCAAAGACCAAAACATTTTTGAGAACAGAACAGAATATTAACACATATTTATCAGAAACAACGTCATATCTTAACAATATTTGTGGAAATTGTGCTTGTACAATATTTCTACAATTTTAACATGTTGCCACTGAAATTGGAGACAGTGTAATCTGTCCAATTTTTGGAATTAGGAAGCATGATAAAATTATCAATTGTAAGTTGAAGAGTGTTGGTTTAATATGGAGCGATGCAAATTTTTGAATGGTGCTCGTTTATTCCATAAGATAACTTCATACAAACAACTTATCTTTATAATAGAATTGTTTGTCGTGCTGATGTTCACCATCTTAATTTGAAGTTTAGAGTTTCTTTATGTTTTATTATTCTTGCTCTCTTCGTCGTCTACTTTTTGGGTTAAGCTTTCCTATTTTTCTTCTTCCTGGTGGTTAAGCTAGAACAGTGTGTTAGCTGAACTTCGCCTATTGATGTATCACTGAATTCTCTTATATTTCACAATACATGTATACGCCATTTGTTTTTTGTTGCATCAATAATGCTTATATATTACTATTACATTTCTAGAGAATATTGAGAACAGAAATATAATATCCCATGGCTTTCGTACGTGAACTTTTCAGAAATCGAGAGGCGCATCATGGATCCAAACAAAGGAGTTTTCTTCTTTGTTTGTATAACGAAATTCGATGTAATAACAACAAAACCACAGTAGACTAAGTATAAATATCTTATATAAATTTATCTTGTCTGTCTAATAGACATTTTCATTAGTTCGTAGGTTCAACGTAATTCTATAACATTTAAGTACGGTATGTTTTGGAGCACCAATGTTGGTATAAAACAAGTGGCAACTTGGAAGATAAACACCCACATCAGCTTTTAGAGAGAGATTTTGTTCGAGGTGAGAAATATTTACTGAACCCAACAAAGTTATATTTACTTAAGTACGCATATATAGGTACCGTATACATTAGAATATAATTTTCGCAAAGTAAATAATTCATGGATTATTTTCTGCAGCACGTTTAATAGTTATAATAACTTTGATGTAGCTCCTACCGTTCCTGTAATGTAGTTTGATCGTAAATGTGATGTAACCTGAAATGATGTTTACGGCTACAATAGCACACTATATAAAATGTTTTCGTAAATAAGCAAACTAGGCTTTTTGTGGAATGTTGTAGTTCTATTGACGTATGAACGGCAAACTACCAGCCTGCTGCGATAATGGAAAGCAACACGATCTCGTCATAATTTCATAGGGAGTGGTTATAAGAAAGGATATCATAACATGTCATAAACGATAACATAAAATCAAATTAGTGTATTATCAACCGAAATCATTTTAAACTCTTCAAACGTCAAAAGTCGCATTGAGCTTATGGTCGAGACGGTTTGGAGTATGGAGACGTGGTATCCTTCTTGTCTCATGATGGGGATGGGGATCTCGAGGGAGAGGTTAATATTATTCTTAAAGAACTTGATGAGTCTCAAACAATTGTTCCTCTAGATGAGGCACCGGAAGAGGAACTGGAACTCATTATCGGGCGACTGATATATTGGACAAGGCTCCGGGCCCGGACGGGATACCTAGTCGTGCCTTAACGTTGCTGCCATCGTCGAGGCGCTCCGTTCTCCTGGGTATCGTCAATTGTCGAAAGTCACCTATCAGCAGCAGTGAGTGTCAAATATAAAAAGAAAAAAATATCAAAATGGGTAAAGGCTTGGCTGCTCAAGAAAAGAACAATATCATATGTTAATTTACTAAATGAGTTAAGAGTAAAAACCTTAGATTGGTTCAACTACTTACGTATGGATGAGGAGAATTTAATTAAGAAACATAATACTCATTTAAGAGGTTCTATTTCACCTCATGAAAAACTCATAGCAACATTAAGATTTCTCGCTACAGAAAGAAACTATGAAAATTTAAAATTCCCAACTACCATTTCACCTCAGGCTTTAGGTCTTAACCAGATAACACCAGAAACTTGTCATACATGCACGCATAACGAAAATATACTATGTTAAGACTGTAAGAATATGAGATAAAACTGCACAGTTTACCTCGTAGAGTCCACACGCTAACAGACTAACGGAGCAAGTCCAGTCCGCAATGCAAAAATTGAACATCGACAGAATTATTTTGTTTGGTCGGGGAAGTCCACGGTTTTACAACACACACTATCAATTTTACCCATTCAATCTAGCTCGCCAGGAGAAGAGAAAAGGTAAAAATCAAGTCTCTAAGCCAATAGCCTCTACTTATTTCTACAGTCAATAGCCACCGGGTTAAAACGCTGTATCAATTCAGGCCCATACGTGTAACTCCATCAGACAGGGCTAATTTGAAACACAGTTTTAATTTTTTTTTTAATTGCTGCTACAAGATATTCTTTTTTGGCATCCGTAAATGGATTCTGCATCAAGAAGTGTATACAGCAGTATTCTTCGTATCGCAGTATTCTTCGTAGTAGATTTGATACAGTAATTTATGAGTTAAGGTGAAAAGTTTACATTTTTGTATCATATTAGCCCCGATTGACTCTACCTAGTATTTATTTAATATTAATACGTTATTGATATTTACGAAATAAATTTATTTTCTTGTTTAGTTAGTATGTGGTCGTATACCACGTACATATCTGTACGAAGTACTGAAGCGCCGACTCTTTGCAAAGAAGCAATACAGATCAGCCAGGAGGCTTCCTAGGTGTAACCTTGGACTCTAAACTGAACTGGAACTCACATTTACAAAAAATTACCGACAAATGTAAGAGGGTGTTGATGACAACCCGAACAGTTGGAAAAACATGGGGACACAAACCATATATGACGTACTGGCTGTACATTACGGTGGTAAGACCCATGATGACTTATGGCTGCCTGGTTTGGTGGTTTAAGATCACACAGAAGCGTACGATAACCAGTCTCTCAAAAATTCAGAGATTGGCATGCCTATGCATAACTGCAGCCATTAAAAACAGCTGCTCTGGAAACCATGCTAAACCTACCTCCTCTTGAGGTCTATATCAAAGAAGAGCATACAGACTGAAAAACACTAGTAACTGAAGAACCCACAATGGATCTGGGCACACCAGAATAGAAACAGCAGTAACAAACCCTGTCTTTAATGTGGGTAGCGACACAACAACCTCCAGGATCTCTTATGACAAACCTTCCAAAAGTTTCTTGAATTGGGAAGAATGGGGAAATGGAGAGGGGAGAAAACCGAAAATCCAAATGTGGTACACATATGGGTCAAAAACGGGCACTATTTCTGGCGTTGGTGTTTATGAGGAAAACCAGGGATACAAAGTATGCATCACTTGGATACTACGGTCCTTCAAACAGAAATATATGCTATACAAGCCTGCGTGTGGGAGAGTCTGCATCGGCAACCGCAGGGTGGGACGATTTGCATTCTCTCTGACAGTTAGGCAGCCTTAAAGGCACTAGCATCTTATCATATAGCCTCCGAACTAGTATGGGAGTGCCTGCAAAACCTAATGGTTCTGTCTAAACACAACAAGGTCACATTAGCGTGGGTGCCAGGACACAGAGGTATAGCGGGCAATGAAATTGCAGACCAGCTTGCGAGGGAAAGCTCAAAAATGAACTATTAGGCCCTGAGCCGGGTCTTATTAATTAAATCGGAACCATGTAGCTGGACAAAAACACAGCAAACGGATGATGGGAAGACTGTCGCAGCATCTGACTGCTGACCTGCTTGAATTAAGTAAGATACAGCTTAGGGCAGCAACATGTCTACTGATAGGACATGGCTGATTGATAGGCCACTTGCATAAGATGGGGATCTATAAAGATGTAGACTTTGCAATGGGGAAGAGGAAACAGCCTCTCATATTATTTTGGAATAGATTCGCTATGCAAAGCACAGTTGATCTACCAATGGAGAAAGATTTATTGTATAGGCTTTTAAACCTGATCGAGGGAACTAATTTGTTCCAGTACAACGAAACCGAAGCAGGAATAATACAATAGGCTAACCGAGCCGCAGTGTTAAGGATGCAAAGACTAATCTTGCTTTGGTAGTAATCAAATCAAATCAATCAAATCACTGAAATGGACGGCTGCACTACATCTGTTATCGAACCGATGACGCATATTCGATATCTTGTTCCAACAGAAATTACAAATTAGTCAGACGCGTTTCGATTGGCTAAAAAAAATTCGAAACTGTTTTCACAGTATATCATTGGTTCTTGACTAGTTTGCGATTTCTATTAAAACAAAGCTTAAATCATCCGCACATTAATTACAAAGCAAATTTCGCAATTAGTGCCCGATTTTTTTTTTGCAATGGCACTAGACAAGGCCAAACCGTGACATTGAGACCATAACACAATAAATGATTCTTTACGCATTCTCCACATGCGAATGCCAAGGTTTGACATATTAACGTAGCGTGTAATGGCGGCGACGACAGAGACTTCAATTTCAGATATTGCTTTATAACACCAGGCCATTGCACTCTTCTATATACCATCTCGAATTATATCTACCGAAGGTGTTCAGTGAATTAGAAACCGTAGACGGGTTTTTCTAAATGTTAGTTTCATGGTCATGTTAAGCTCTCATGTTTCTGAGAAATTATAAATTTATTAGTATTACATAATACGATAGACACCGTGACATATTTTTAATCGAAGATAGTAAAAAAATATATGACGAAGCTATTTCATCATTCATGCTTGACAATATTCCCGCCTTTTTTCAACATTCAGTTTTAATAAAGAATTTCATAAGCCTCCAGTAGCGGCGGTTGTTTTGTGGTATAAGATACGGACTTGATATCTAAAAAGTATTATCTTTGAGATAAATGTCGCATAATAGCCTGTTATTTATATTAATTATATTTTTTTAGCAACATTTTGTTTTAAATAGAATTCTCCAACTGTAGGCTTTGAAAGGGTTTTTTTATTTTATCAATAACCTGTATAAAAACCAAAGAAAAGCATAATTTGCCCAAATTCAGAGCGTTTTACAGGGTATTCGTAAGAAATACTGGGATCTATTATACTCTTGGTTTCCGGATTGGAACCGCGTCGTTGTCGTAGCTTTGGCCGACGTTTCGCCCACACTCTTATAGGGCATTTTCAGGGCTGTAACTGCACAGTGACTGGGGATCTATTCATTCCGGAAGGGTTTATATAGAGCTTGTTTTGGGTCAATGGAGTGGAAATGTTATGCGACGATGAAGCGGAAATGTTATGCGTCGATGAAGCGGAAATGTTATGCGTCGATGAGGCATGGCGGTTGCTAGGAGGTTTAATCAGTTGAGATTTCCAGGTGTGATATATGGGTAGCCATCTTCGCGATGTAAATTGTTGGGATGTTTGGAAATCTTTATTGATTCACGGATTTTTCTACTATAATAGTGAGGATTGCGAGATAAGATGCGGGTAGAGTTAAATTGGATTTGGTGGCCAGTTTCCAGTTTATGCTCAGCCAGTGCTGACCCGGCTACATGTAACAATCGCGTACAATGCTCGTGTTCAGTAACAGGAGTGCTGACTGATCGCTTTGTTTCACCGATGTACACACTACCGCACGAACATGGAATCTGGTAGACACCAGGAGCTTCCAGATGATTGCGGTCTTTGATGGGAAAGTAATCTGAGAGCTTGAAATTGGATTTGAATCTTGCTGATGCGATCAGTGACACGATGAATGTAGGGTAGATACGCTTGCTTACGGAAATTAGGGTTAGATGAGGGGGGTTGCTGTGGAGGAGGGTTGGTGTAGCGGTTAATGGTAGTTTGAATAACCTTTCCGGGATAGTTATTGCGGATCAAAGTTTCAGTGATGTGGTTTAGCTCCTGAGGAAGCGAATTGGGTCAGATATGGAAATGGCTCTTTGGATAAGAGAAATGATAACACCGCGTTTTTGAGCTGGATGATGGTGTGAGAGGCCATTGAGATATCTATCCGTGTGCGTGGGTTTTTGGTAAACGGAATGTAACAGTGCACCGTCAGGACGCCGGTGTACGAGAACATCTAGAAAAGGAAGGTAACCGTCCGATTCGATCTCCATGGTGAAGCATGTGGAATCATGTTGAGAATTCTGGGATGAATGTTTTTGGATCTTAGATAAAGCAACGATATTTTCCTAATCAGAGTATATAACGCCAAGATTTATTCAGAACTACTTTAGTGGCTCGTTGATTTTTGAAATTGTACAAAGTTTCCCCGTTCAGAATAATATTTAAAAAGTTCCATGGTACATATAGGCAAATAAGCTTATTATTAATACTAAATAGTTTAGATTCATTACTCCTAACCGTAAGATTTAAAAAGCATATACATATTTGAACAATGAATCTTAGAAGCATGGACCAATGAATAGCAAGAAAAACATTAAATAGAAAAAAAAGGCGATAAAAATTTGGTCAATATAGTATCGAATGTGAGAAAAAAAAACAAAAACATGAGAAAAGAAAAATGTAAGGTAAAAGACAGTTTGCTCATGCTAAACGTCTTCATAAGATATTACAACAGCAATATTGTAATCAACACAAGGATTTTTTTTCTTGAATGAAGGTATTGCTAATTGCGCCAACAGTTAATGTCGAACACGACACATAAACCAGAATTTTTAATAAAGCAAAATAATGGTTTTGGTCTGTTTTTGCATTTACGATGTATTTAACACCGATAGCAACATCAACAACATTTTGCAAGACTATTGGTCGAGCTAATGGAAATGAGTATATTGTTATTACTATTATTATCGCGGGCTACGGCATAGATGCCTTTAGTTACTGCGACCCAAATAGCCCTTGCGTGCATTAGAATAGTTAATTTGGCGAACCTAATACTTCTTCCTCATTCAGCAGGTTGAGAATGGTCTCGAGGTGATGTCGTGTATGACTAATGGCAACTGAATCACATAGAATGTGCTCTGCCGTCGCCAGATCTTGGCATAGACGATAGAATTGATCTTCAGTTCTTCCTAGTTTATATAAGTAGTATTTCTGCGCTGTAAACTCCTGTTTTAGGTAGATCAATAGTATTAGAAAAGAAGGGAAATGTCGCTGTTCCTTGGCCACTTATACACTACCACTCATAATTTGGGCACCTCATTTCAGAAAATCATTAATATTTAAATGAATATTAAATATGTTTTGGTTATATAACAATACACAATGATTTAAACTTAAATTATTTATTGACCTAAATTTCAGATTCGCTATGTGACCTCCCTTACTTGATGATGCGTCGCATAATCGAGGGATTCTGCATATTTTAAAAATGTTCGAGTTATTCGAGCCCATGTTGCCTGTAGTTTGTTCCACATGTCGTCGAAATTATAAACGCTATTCGTTAAGAGATGTTGTCGATACTAACATGGAACGATAACTGACCGTAATTTCATAATATTACTTCGAATGGCTATATTATAGCTTCATGATTCATAGTGAAATTGCCAACTGTAACATTTTTCCTGGAATTTCAAGAAATACGCTCTTTGTTGTCGCTACTACATGCGCTTTTATGACGGTATTACTTCTCATACAGATAAAAGAAGTAAATAGATCGATATTATTTAACGAATTTAAGTGAATCCTAGTGATTATTAGCATGCTATTCAATAATGATGGAATGTATTTTCTAAATACATTCTTTGTATACAAAAATCTAAAATCCAAGGGTGCTCAAATACTGAGCGGTAGTGTATGTCTTTTCATTTCTTTAGATTCCTTGATGCCTTGGGGCCCACCGTAAAATGACGTGATTTTTACATCCCAGTTGCTTTAGATTCAGGCCAGAAAGGTTTTTTTATGGCGCATAAGTTTAAAGCAGAAATCTCTGCTTGAGTCTGATCAAAATTGTATTGTGCAGGTATTACGTCCTTTGCAATGTGTATCAAACAGTTTATGTTGGGATCTTCGAGGATTTTAAGATACCCTCTAAGATCTCCTCGCTTTAACCCCATCACCCCGCTAAGATTTAGGGCGCTTGATATAGCCTGCTCTGCATGTGGATGTGAAGCGACAGTATCCATAGCAAGAGTTCCAGCGTTTCTGTGGGACAGGTATGCATGACATCTATGATGTTGACACATGCAAGCCAGTCTTCCGTATTCTTCTTGACCACCAAACTAGAGGCATAGGTGATCATCTGAGCACTTGAGAATTGGGAGCCTAGTTCTTATCGAGAAGCCGTCGGGAAACTACTGATGCCCATATGGCTTTTTGCTCCAAGTTGGAGATGTGGGAGTTCCATGTTAGCTTTTTATCAAATTAACTCCTAAGTATTTAGCTTCGTCGCTAAAACTAGTTTTTTTCTTCTATAGAGAGTGATTTGAGAAGAACTTTTCTTCCCCTAAAAGCGACGATTGTAATCATTTGTGGGCTTATGCGGAGACTATAATCTTGACACCATTTATAGTTGTTGCCAAGAGCCTCTTTCCATAAAAAAATAATTTTTATAAGATGCATAGTAGTATAAAAAAAACTAAACAATGGTTAGAAATGTGTGCACATTATTGGTTGATACCTGAGGGTCTGGTTTGCAATAGTATTTGACCACCTCCAAAAGTTAAATAAATGTAATATCAAGTTACCATAGAAAATACACTGCAAGGAACCAATCAAACCTTTTGCATAACTCTTGAATACTTAGAAGTGCCGCTAGTTTTTGAAGAAACAGAAGTGCACATGCTTTAGTAATTTTGACATTTCCTACTTTTCATTTCCTACTGATTGTGATAGTGTGGAACGACGTAAACAGGATAGACCTCCTACAGCTTCAAATTAATACAATAAAGCTAAGAATAACGTAACTCAGCATGTTATCTCTCGCCCTTTAGTTTCAAAAGGTTGTAACAAGCACCTGTTTCTTCCTGCTCGTTGCTTCTGAATCTGCAGTTAAGGAGAAACACGCCATTAAAAAATTTTCCATCGGAAACAAAGTAACCGAGCAATATTACGTAAACTTAAACGACACACATAAACACTAGAACAATTACGTTCGCCATTTTGTCAACGAGACGATGCATTTCGCAGATGTAACGATTTATTTATTGTTCTTGACCATCATTCATATGGAAACGTAACCTGGTGGACGTAATATAAATCAATACATTTTTATTAATCATCTATTGTGCGATGGTTCGCGTGTGTGCGTATAAATATGCGCCTTCGCGTAACATTTACGTTGCTATAAACGCGTGAAATACGGTGTATACGATTCGAAATGCGGCCTTCATTTTTTTCTCCAGCGCCGTTTCTCCTTGTCTGACACACTGAACTAAAAAAAGAACGTAATCATACACATCGACGCGATTAACATAACAACGTGTTAACTCGTTCCAGGAATCTCGCCCGTAGAATAACAGAGAATAATTGCCTGGAAGCGCTTTATTGTTGATCTTAATAGATTCGGATCTTCAAGGACGCGGGTTCAGCAGCGCACAATTGTCGGCCCGTCAATAAGTCGATCTTGCACAATACGGCAACTCTACGAAGTTGAATTATGAAACAACTACTACCGACGCAATTAGAGAATTAAGCGCAGCTTATCGAATAATTTATTTGATTGCATTACACAGTGTTTTGTATTGTGTATTGATAGTCACTATAGGGATAGATAAATAATGTATTAGATGTTTGTTTAACTGGGTCAATTGTTTCACCCATGCATTACAATTTCAGCAAATATGTCATATGACTCAATTTATGTAAATCATACCAGTCAAAATGTCACGACAAATTCATATATCTAGATCAATGAACTTGAACATATTCCTATTGACAAATGAAAAATCCCCAAATGAAAACAAAGTTGATAGCTGTTAAAACTACAGTGTACTTTTAAAGATATTACTACTTCACTATATAAATTTCTTCTGTTTCTACCGGGAATAAGAACAACGTTTCAAGTTGGTTATCTTTATTTGAAATGCAAATTCTTTATAGACACAAACAATTAATTTGCATTCACGGAATTTCCAACAACAACATTTACAATTAGATCTACATCGGTGTTTGTTTGGCTTGTTTCTGTTTTTATGCCTCACAACCTATACACCAAGAATCAAATGGATTGATAACACTTTAAGATCCTCTACAAATCAAACCTCGTTTAGTACATATTAGACAGAGAAGGGCACCCGCAGAGAAACGCTTACTTGTATCAAAGCTGCTCGCCTTAATTCAAGACAACTACTGTTTCAATTATCCGCAGAACAATAACTGTTTTAAAACAAAAGAAATATTTTCTTAGTGTTTCTTTCTTCTCTTAAGAGAAGTATGTACATACTTGTAATTAAATAATTGCATTTCTTTGTTTAAGACATTTGTTAACTTGATTCAAGCAAATCTTGCAGAAAATTTGAAGAAACCGATTCTTAGTGTAAGTAAATGGACATTATAACACAAAACAATATGAAACAGTTCACTAAATACTACACACTACTATTGTGATAAGGGTTTTAGTGAACTGTTTCAGTCTTCCAGCGCCACAGATTTAATGTACCCGATTAACAAAACAATATTTTCTTAAGGATAGTAAATAGTTTCCTTAATTCTAGAAAGCGTTTAGGTATTGTTCATACATCAATAGTTTCATTTTCTTAAAATAAAGCATTTTTTACTTAGCATTCTTGAAATGCACATTATTAATTGCGCTTACCTTGTCTAAAACAGTACGACATATGCGTACATAATGCAGTAAATTATTCACATTGCTTGTGATTTTAAAAAGGCTAAAGTAGAGGTTATCTACAGAATAATGTTGAAACAAAAGTGAACTTAATGTAGAAGTATAAATGAAAAAAGTGCTTAGGAAACACTAACCAAGATAATGCTAAATAAATAGCTCATGATATTGATGGAATCGCTACCTGCAAAAGCAATATGAGAAGAGGAAAGCATTAAAGCTTTTTGCTCCTGGCCACATTACTCTTACGTCTCTCAGTTTATGCCACTAATCTTCAAAAACAGCAACTGAAATATTTTTTGACGCCACCTGGTGCCAGTAGTTATAGTCATGCCGTCCTAGATAGTAGAATACATATACCATACTTACCCATAAAATGATATAACCTTTAACGTACAACGTTTCATAAATATTTTCAAAAGATACCGGTTAATGTAATATTTTTTTTCTTTTTATTACTATTTACCATTTCTGCTAATTTAACTATAGTTTTATTTAAATATATAAGAAATAATAATAATAATAAAGCGATAAATAAACTGAAATATTAACTCATTAATTATTAAACTACATAAAAATAATCCATATTTAATTACATTATTAAAGAAATAATTTAGTTATATTGTAACCTATAAAAAAAAGCTTTTTCATTAGCTCATTCATTTGCCGCTAATTTTAATTATTATTATTATATTTAGTTTTTTTTTCATTATTGTAATTTTTCTTTTATTCGATATCCTTGTAGCTGGCCTGATGTGTTTATTAAAGACGAAACTGGTCGCCGAATTTCCCGATAGAACTTTGTAAGATCTGGACCATTTTTTCATTCCTGCCTTTAATACGAATATTTTCTTAATTTAAAACTAAATGATTTACTTGGAAGAAACATTTTTCTGTCTTGGATTTTCTTGACTTCCTAGCCTTAAAAAAATAAATTTAATCCAAACAAAATTTCAAGAAAATTATTTTCTTATATTACACATTTTTATAGTCTTGAAATAAAAATATTTTCTTGAATAGACTGATTTTTGCAAGAAAATCTATTTTCCTGATGCAGGAAACCATTCCTCTGCCTGCAAGCACTTGCTTATTCCAAGACTAAGTCTGCAAACTTCAGGAAAGCTAAAGTAAAAAATGTAAAGTTGAAGTAACATGCATATTTTCAAAATACGCCGAGCGATCACTTTTATATACTGAAGGTTCTTGAAGTTGACAAGCTTCATAGCTTATAAATCGCGTTGGGTGGTTGCCACACGTTTCGCAATTTTTTATTTGAACTATAAGATATTAGCCAAATGCAGTTATTCATTTCTTCTTCGCCTAAAGTAACAAACATCTCGAAGAGGTGCAAAATGGAATATCGGGCATTTTTATCAATATTACAGATAATCACAAGGTTGTATTATCAAAACCACAAATTCTAGCAAGTATTCGAAATGAATCGTTAAAGACATTGGATAAGGGTTTGAAAAAAAAAACGAATTTTAAAGAAACTAAAGAATATGAAGCCTCGTCTAATTGAGTTAACAAAAGCAAGTATACAAAATCTTAAATCGGCAATCAAATCCAACAAATAAGCAAAATTCAAATGGGATGGGATTTTCCAATTCGAAATCTTCATCGTTAAGTCGTTTTGTAGGATTGTGCAGCGCAAAGCATCACACGACCATAGTTGGCACTTTTTCCGTAGGAAGTCAGATTTCATGCTGTAAAAAAATATGCGAAATCCCTGCTTTACTTGACCAAAAAATCTCGCAATAATAATTCCTTCTTTTGCGTGTGGTGTATTACATATATACGCGTTCCTAATTGTTAAAGGAGTTCTGAACGGTGTCATTGGCTAAAAGGCTAAAACGAAATCCTGGTTGCCCAAAAGATACAGTTGTTCTCTTTCATAACCAACATTCGTTCATCACGGCCATGTCGCATCAAGCATTGATAGCTGTCATATGTTGCCATCACATTTTTTCTATTAACAAATTAATCTCTATGATTATATGGTTTAATAATCGGCACATAGGTGCAGCCTACAGCACCAATTGCGAAAGGAAGAGCATATTTTTCCTGCCACTCCACCATCGCAGCAAGAAGAACTCCATTGTTATTAGTATCGTAGTATACACTTCCCAAAACGGAAAGGTCTCGCTCATGTACCTGCTCTGTATGAAATTGAGTCTAATACTGACCAAACTCACAAATTCAGGAGTACGTACCATCTGTTAAAGTATAAAGTTTTCCTTTATTCATGTCAAATGTAAATATAAACTTAAGTAATGAAAACAAGCTCTTTAGTAGAGCCTCTACTACAAAGCAAGCAACAACTTAAGTATTTTTATTCTTACCACGTAAAGTATACATAGTAAGCGCCATAAATTCTCAGCCTGATATAGAAAAAATAAACTTGGTAAAACATAACAATTTTTATTTTTCAATGTAATCTCCCCTACCTTCAATACATTTGTTACAATGATCAATTAATAATTCTATGCCCCTGTAGAAATCTAAAGTTTTTCCCTCAAAATATTGTATTACAGCTTTCTGGGACGAGGTTTATCGGGTCGCCGCCATTCCATCGATTCCTTTCTTGGATAGAGGATCATAATACTGAACCAATGTTTCATCTTCTGTGACAATGGACTCTAAAATCGGTTTCGGGTTGTCTTCACACATGTTTAAAAACGACCGCGCACATTCAACTCGAAGAAGATGTGGATAATCTTATTCATACCCAAATGCTTATGGAGAATTCGGCGAATACTTGTTTCAGAAATGTTAGACATCACTGCTAAATCCATCACATTCAAACGGCGATATGCTGATACTATTTATTCAATAATACGTTGTTTAATGTGATTAGGCGTATGCCTTTCTTTTATTAAAAAATTATTGACCACACGATACTCAATTTTCGTTACCTGAGGCATTTTCATGCACTAGTCACGTTGTCTGGCTGACTGCTAAAAACTGCTACCCTTGGAGTCGTAACATGTACAGTGTAGGCCTCACACATGTGTAACTATGCCGCAACGGAGTTTGAACATGCTCGGACCTGTATAACCCTGTCAGGCAGAGAATTTGTGACGCTTACGTCGTATATTACACATTTTATTCATATGGTCAAATATATAGAGTAAAAGATGCAAATAAGGAATATGTTGGTAATATGGAATACCAAGGTTTCTCAATAACATATGGCGTTACATCTATCACACGAGTCGTGAACTTTTAGCCTAGACCTACTATTAAGGTTACAGTGACCCATGAACAAATTTTGCATTTCCACTGTTTAACAAAAGCGATATTTTAAATTGCGTGTTTTCAAAACTTTAACAGGTAAGTACATGTGAGTGATTATTTGTTTTCATAACTTGTTACTATTTAACTGTCTGCTATTATTGACTAGTACGCGAAATGGGTTTTACAAAACACTACTTCCGTTTATTATTACGTAACGAAATCTAATCTAAAATGTTTACAATAGGTTGTTGGGAATATTGAATACCACTAATCTTTATTTGTCAACCTGTTTCTTCACATATGTTTTCTATGAAAGCTTTCCTTTTTCTGTTGTAGAATGCCAGGAAGAAGTCAACGTGGAGTTTGTAAAGAAAAAACAAAAGTACAGTGAAGAAGAAATGAGTCTGGCAATTACAGCAGGCAGAGAAAAAAGGATGTGACTAGTGCAAATAATGATGTCATTATTAACGCTGGCCACGAGCGGTACCGCGCATCGGCGTAGAATCAGTTCGGACCGAGAGGAACGGTAGCATTACTTCGTCTGCGGAGCAGTACGGACATTTTCGCTGCCGGTCATTTGCGCAATTGTTTATCTGTCCTAGAAAAATTATGATTTCGTCAGCAAAACGACCGCGGTCGGACAAACTTCGAAAATTTATTGCAGAAATTCCAGACTTAATACATGAAGGTGCTAAAATTAAATGTGTAATCTGTAAAATCCCGTTAATGTGTTGGTCCAGACAAAATTGTCTACGACACGTAAATAGTGAAAAGCATGTCTCAAAAAGAAATTGCGCACGAGACAATGAAAAATTTATATTTAATTTATGCGTTACGTTTATCGCATGTAATATATCGTTTAATTTACTAGACAAGGAACCATTTATCTGCTTTTGGAATAACTATTCGGAGTGCAAATTACCAAGTCGAACATCGTTACGAAGAATTGTGCCATCTGCGCGCGAACATATTGAACAAAAAATAAAATCGGAGTTGAAATATCAAAAATTGTAGTTATGTGTCGACGAAACAACAGATCGGAAGAAATATTCTGTTCTTAATGTAATGGCACGCAAATTGGAACCTCATCAATCGGCACCTTCAATTTTATTAGTCTCCAAACGAATACAACTGTGTTCTGCCGAAGTAATTTCAAAGTTAGTGTTAAATACATTGGACATGTTTGAACTTTCAACAAACCAACTCTTGATGTTAGTGAGTGATGGTGCTGCAAACACGCTTTCTGTAGCCCGGTCTCTTAAAAATCATTCTGCTAATTTGTTACACATTACGTGTAAAATTCATGCTCTCAATCTTGTGGCGGATAGTATCAGAAAATGTTATCCTGAGGTAGACGCTTTAATAGCGCATACCAAAGCAGTTTTTGTCAAATCACCGAAACGTATTCGCGAATTTCACAGACTGTGCCCCCGTATACCAGAGCCACCAGAACCTATTCTAACTCGTTGGGGAACATGGTTACAGGCCGCGTTTTATTATCATAAATATTTTGACAATATTAAGAACGTGGTTTTACAATTCGATACAAAGGAAGCTGCCGCTATCCAGAAAAGCCAGTCGAAATTTCAAGATGTCAGGTTAAAATGGATTTAAAAATCATTCACGATAATTACTTCGGGCTAGCAGATGCAATAGAAAAATTACAAAATCCTGCGGTGCCGTTAGAAGAATTTCTACAAATAGTGCAACATATTCACGCACAGCTATGCGCGATTGAAGACCCAAAAAATGTTTCTGTTCTAGAAAAATTTGAAAGTGTTTTTGAGAAAAATTCTGATTTCGGCACATTAAGACACATTTGTGAAGGTGCGTCAACAGAATCGTTAAGTTATTTGAAAGATTATTTTACTTACGCAAATATTACGTCACTAGATGTAGAACGTTCGTTCTCTGCATATAAACGCATTTTTTCCTCATGCCGTACTAGTTTTGCCGAAACAACAGTTGAAACATATCTAATGTTGCAGATATTTAACAGACATTATTCACTTTGTGATTTCACGGAGGACTCTTAAAATGGTAAGTGTTTGAGCACGTGTTATTTAATTTTTATTTAAAAGATGAGCGAAATTATTTGCGGTAGCAAACATCTCTATTAGCAGAATAACTCTAGTGGAACGCGAGGCCTGGTCGACTCTGCGCTACTGCGCGGTACCGCTCGCGGCCAGCTTCAGTCATTATTGCGATCATAATATCTGAGAGTTTTATCAATAAATAAATGTTATATAGCAAATTTCCAGTGTATTCCATATTTGCACGCAAGCTCCTCAAGTAATAATTTTGGCATTTTCTTTAAGAAATTTTGTTATCCAGAATGTGTAGGATCACAAGAAATATAAGTAATGATCTTGGTCCGTAACTGTTTTGAGTATATTCTAGAGTAATTAAACTTCCAATAACTCGATTTACAGCGAAGATGTACTCATAAAACAATTCCAGCTCATCCAGATATGTAGCTCAATCAGAACTTAAGAAATACAAGCGCAGAACATGTTAACGTTCTCAAGATGATTTTTTTAAGGACAAACGGTGTGCGGGTAGATGGAATAGTGACATATTAACAGAACATTATTGGTCTGTAATGGAAGAATGTCCAGAAAAGGGATACAAAACGAGGTCAAAAAAAATACTCAAGTTCCGTACACATCAAATAACATTATTATTGAAATAGGCAGGAAAATAAAAAAGATAAGTATTTTAATTTCTGATTTTTGAAAACAATGCTTGCACCTTTATTTGATTTCGTTTGATAAGAAAATAGAATTAATACGATGGATTTGTGTATGATAATAGGATACCAGAAAATGGCATAAGTATATGAAAGCAGTACTCTAATCAATATGCGAATCCAGAATTCTAGTACATTATATATTTCCAATATTCTTTAATTAAAATTATAACTGAGTAACTTAGCAGCGTACTGTTGACGAAATAATCTTAAATACACCATGGATTTGCGAAAATTGTTTCTTTCTTGTTCCATTTCTAAGTAGCTAAGTATCGAAATAACAATTTAAGAATCTAATAAATTGCAAAATAAATGTAATTCCAGTTGATTGATTACATATTGTTAATATGTCACTCGCGTTCATTTTCATTATCGTCATTCGAAGCGGAATTCATTACGACAAACTTGACGTTTATCAATAATTTAAATCAACGTCAATCTTCTGTTCATTCCATCGCAATGCAATCCATCAAATGCGGATGGAGTAAGAGAAACATTGAATCTATTCACTATTCTCGGGATTGATTTGCAATCGAATTTATTGCCAGGATTTAATAGATTCAAATGTTCGACGTCAACCGTTAACCAATGTTTGTAGACTGGCATACATATGTTAGTATGAATATGTTTAGATAAACAATATGGTACAATATGTGTACATATAATAAAAAATATAATTACAAATGAAATCTCTTAATCTTGAGTAAATTAAATTCTAGAAATACCCGCTGTCAATGTTTGCAAAATTGTAAGAATCTTTTTTAAATTGTTTAAAAACAATTCTGCTGGATATCCTTGTCAGAAGTATTTTTTAAGAACATCTCAAAGATCACTAAAAATGTTAGTCTTTAGATAATTTCTGAAGAAGCTGATAAGATAACACTTCTATAATGGACAACTTGACGTAAAAATCTACGTCCAACATGCATTTAATAAAGTTATTATTATTATTATTATTACTATTATTATTTCTAAAATACTTTACTTCTAAGAAGTAGAAATACACGTGGAAAGAATGCCTAGTAATAATAACCAAAAATTAATGCTAATGTAGCTCATGGTATTGGTGGAATCATTCCCGGCAAAAACAATGTAGCAGAGAAAATAGCGCTAACACATGAACATGTTTCTGCCTACCCGGCGTCATCAGCATGGTTCTGAGCACTATCTTCTGCTGCTACAATTGCGTTTGCCTCTCGGTTTATGCTGCTAATCTCCAAAACAGCACTAAATATGTCTTTCAGTGATACCTATCGCCAAGAGACACAGTCACGCCGTCCCAGAGGGTAGCAAGACAAACCGGAGTGTAGATGTCCACCACCTATCGGGCAGCTCCTGGGCTACCAAACGCAAGGGGGCGTTGTGCCTAGGTACAGCGACATCCATACGTGCAAATGATTCCTCAGGCTTACCATGATGTATAGAAATACACCTGGAAAGAATGCCTAGTGACAATAACCCAAAATTAATGCTAATATAGCTCATGGTATTGGTGGAATCATTCCCGGTCCATGCTGATGACGCCGGGTAGGCAGAAACATGTTCATGTGTTAGCGCTATTTTCTCTGCTACATTGTTTTTGCCGGGAATGATTCCACCAATACCATGAGCTATATTAGCAATAATTTTTGGTTATTCTAAGAAGTATGCTGGGGATGAGAACAAAGGACCTATAGCAGTCAGCTTTATAAGTTTTTATTCACAAGTCATGTGGTAGAGTTGTTAATTCCTAAGGAAGAAAGAAAGTCATCTCAAAAGCGAAATCTTTTTCAAAATTTGCTTCCTTTACTTGTTATTTCGTAAAGCTATAGGAAATACCTTCATATAAGTTCTTATTCTTAATCCTGAGAAGCTTCGTGCTTTTCAGCGTAAGGTTCTATGGAATTGAATTCATGTCTTCTTCCATAGTTTTCTCTATTCTTCCCTATTATCTGTCTTCTTTCGAATATCTTGCCATTTGACACCTCTTTGTTCTACTGCTTTTCTTACTTCTTCGTTCCATGTATTTCTTGGTCTTCCGCATTTTGTTTTTCTGGGGCTCTCGCCTCATAAACTCCTTTAACGAATCTGTTTTCATTCATTCTTAGAATGTGTTCCGACCATCTAAGTTGTCGTTGTATTGTGTTTGATGCCTCGACTATTTTCAGTTGTTCTTCAGTCGTTTCTTAATTTATCTTTCCTTGCTTTATTTTCTATTTTTCGTATGAACCTCATTTCCGGAGCATTTATTTTTTTCTTTTTGTCTGCTGGTGGTGGTCCATGTCTCGCTCCCGAAGGTTAGAATTGGTTTAACTATTTTCTTTAGAATTTCCATTTTACCTATTTTTGGAACTTCTTTCCTTCGGAGAAAGTTTATTTTTAGGGCATTATAGAGTCTTCTACTTTTTAAATATCCGTTGGTTTATTTCGTCTTCCATATTTTCTTTGTTATTTATTGTTGTTTCCAAATATGTAAATTTTTCTATTTGTTGAATTTTTTGTCCTCCGATCCTTATATCAGTTTTGTAGTCTTATCCCATAACCATAAACTTTGTTTTTTCCTATATTTATTTTAATGTGTAGCTTCTCTAGCTGTTCGTCAATTATGTTGTAAGTTCTTAATTCCTCTAAAGTTTACCGTTTAAGTGAAAGTGATATCGAGAACTAGATGATGAGTATACATTTACAGAGCTTATTTCAACCCTAATTCGAGTTAATTTTTTACAAAACGAAATCCCTAGAATCCTAAAAAAAATTAAACCATACATGCACATGCCATTTGACAAAAACCAAAATCCGCACACAATAGACGCTTCAAAGCTGACTATCTTAATCTCCATTGTACGCGATTCAGCGGCATGCTTCCGCAACCAAAATAGCTCCACATCTATTTCCTATTCCATTCATTTGTAGTGATTCACGGAAACCGTAAATGTTTGGATGGAATCGAACCAATTCCATCATTCAACGTGTATGTTAATCCTTGACGGATCGCTATTTACACGTTTGTTTCGGTCTGGATAATTTATCGGACTCGAAATCAGAATGAACTGATGGATGTCATGGATTCGTGGAGAATTAAATTAAAATAAAAAATGCATGGCCATTTTTTCTACATTTCTCCGGTGTGTTTTAACCTACGGAGATTTATTTTCCTCCCAATTTTATTTTTATTTCCGTTATCCTAGCAGAATATTTTACATTTCATCATGAAGGTATTATCTGCTTTATTCTACTATCGAAAATTTTTAAAACAAAAACCAAAACTTGTATTTAACAACATGTACAGGTTTTATACCGCGTTAGTAAGTTCCGTAGTAAAGTGAACTGCTAAAATATATGGACAGTGTTACACCGTTTGCCCGCTATGAAAGGAGCCGCGCGAAACGAATCGGGGACGCTACTAGCACAAGCGACAACATTATTCGCTATATGTATGGGACTCGCGCCTATAAATGAATCCTTACCTACCCTAGTATACTAAAATTATTCTATAAAATAATGTAATTCCTTCCTTAGCGATTCTTGTAATTAATTACATAGTTTGAAAATTGAATCTTGAATGTAGTTGTAGCTTTGTTAATATAAAATTTTCAAGGGTACATAAAAATAAACATTTTTAAGGTTTCGACAATTTTTTGTCCTCTTCATAAATGTAAGTTTTATTTTCTTTAAAACATGTCAACCAACACAAAATTTTACGTTAGATTGTTTTATATTAAAATAATTATTACTAACATTTTGTCAGCTATCGAAAAGGCGAATGAATATTTGCAAAAAATTGTCGAAAAGTTAGAAATGTTTATTTTTATGAATCCTTGAATAATTTATATCAACAAAGCCGCTAAAATCAAGATACAATTTTCAAAAAAAATATTCTATGTATATTTTTTGTACAGCCCTATTAATTTGAGGCCATCTTTTAAATGGTCATATATTTTAGAAACCAAAAAATAATTAATTGGTGCTACTGTTTTCGAGAAGAGTTACTGTCGAGAAGAATGCATAACTTTTGCAATATTTAATTCTCTAATTTTGGGCTTAAAAACTGAAATAATAAAACAAATCAAATAAATGTAACAAAATAATTTTGTTTTATTATCCTAAGATCGAAATTTTAAAATAATTATTTTGTTAGTTTCCTTATTTTGCGATCACTTCCAAAAATTGCTAGAGTTGCATCGGCAATTATGTTGTTGAAAATATATGAATAAATAATTATGTGTACATCTATTTGATACATTCTATTTCATTTTTTTCTTGTTTTTTATCGAAAAATAAATTAAGAGATATGTTTATTACCAAAAAGAATATTTTTCTTGGTAAGAAGCATAACTATTTCTGCAACAGTAGTACTGTTTCTTTACATCGAGAGAATGACATGGATCCTACCTCCTTAGACGTAGGCTCACTATGCATGCTCTCTATAGTGGAGGGGTCTTTAGGTCATCAGCCAACGCACTGTTTTGGCATAGGTTAGGACATCGCCCAGAGGAATTGTCTTAATGGCGGCAAACGTGGCCGCTTTTCGTCTAACACGGTCTTTCTAATTGACGTCAGCGCAGAGGACGTGTTCCACTCTCTCGTCTTCAGCTTGGTAGCTATTGGATGACAGGTCTTCGATTAATCCTATGCTGGAAAGGTGCTTCTTTAGTCAATCAGAATCCCAACAACCATGCGAAGGTTCATTCTGGACAGCCTCAGGTATCTTAATGCTGTTCATATTAAAGTTGATGTTTCTGCCTACAATCTCCAAGTCACTTAAATAGCGCGCTGCTAGAATCAGCGCTGTGATTTCCGCCTGGGAAACGGTGATTTTTGTCTCTAATTCCTCTGAGTATAGTCTTGCTCGAATCTCTTTATTGGTTGTTGATTTGTCTACGAGGAGACAAATTGTTCTCATCGCTGCCGGTCTGTCCAGGATTTGTAAGGTTTACGGAAGACGAAAGGAGGTAAAGCGTTTTCCCAGAGTTTTCTGTGGATTCTACCAGGTCTTACTGCTTTGTCCTCCTTCAGACCATTGCACAGCAATCAGATCATGATAGCTAACGCTTCTTCAACAAATAAGTTGAAAGGGTGTAGATCTTAATGCATACGCAATACTTAGGCAACAGCAGTATTTTTTTCACTATCAACATTATTGCCAGCAGAATATTAAAAAAAAAATAATCTAGCGAAATGTTTAACTATAATGATGTGCTAGCCAAACATTACTCCAAATTACGCAGTATACCGTTGAAGATAGACTTTTACGGTTGTAGTCTAATAGGGAACGCCTTCCATAGTAGTAACTTGACTGTCAATTTCCTTGAAAGCTTTGCCAGTCTTGAGAAAATGCAAAACTGTTTTTCATTAGATACCTATGAACCATATATAAAAATTTTAGCACTACTCTCTGGATCAGACAAAACTGGAACCTTCTGAAGTCAGGAATCTCAAGTATGTAACATACTTTCATGGCCTAATATTTGTTTTCCTTTCATTGTGTTGCTACTTTGCTATTATTAGTATTACTTTCCCCATGACTTTTGTTTCTACAGCTAATCCTGTAGTTACCGCAAACTTTTGTCAACCCGTGACTGAAGCCAGAAAAACGTTGCTAATGTCGTAACGGCAGGCAGCTAATTGTTAGCTTATGAACTAACAGATTTGATGCTTTAAAACACGAGCCATTAAGAATAGTGATGAATTTAGCTAAAACTATGGTAGTCCAACTATTATTAAATAAATTTTTCCGTGGAGTTGTTGACATTGAAGCCCCTTTTAATTAAACAGCAAGAGTATTTAGTTGTCTCCTTAATAACTGTATTTCAAAATTACATAAACATCCAAAACCTGTAATACGTTACATCTTTACTTAATGTAAAATGTAACACATTCACATCAAAGGATTAAGATATGAAAATTGCTAACAATTTATTAATTAACCAAAGAAGAAAGATTCAACGTTTCTGGACGTAAACAATGCATGGAAATGTATAAATTGTACATTCGTAATAAACAACACGTTTACATATACACAAACTGCTTGCATATATGAATACCCATGAATTGTTTACTCAGTTATTGCAATTGTAATCAGCGTAATTAATGCTTAATTGCGCAATTGGTATTTATATAGAAGCTAGTCAGCGGAATATAAAAAACCGACTAGACTGACTAACGTAAATCATGATTAAGAAATAATGCTTATTACTTATGTCGGCATGGCGTACTATATACATATGTAGAACCACATATGATGACCTTCGTTATGAACATGAGTTATTTATTCGAATTAATTTCATTGCTCTCATGTTTCCGATATGACACACACAGTGTTTTTGTTGTTACTTTTAATGAATGTCGCCGACCTTTCACTTCGCTGTATCTGTTATTTACATTTAGATATTCATCCAGCTTAAATATAGATGCAAGTAGACATTTACACATGGATGTATACAGAGTTAATAAAAAGTATGGAATAACATACAGTTACTCCCACAAGTATTTGGACAGCCTCTATATACACTCAATTGTTTATGTAAAAAACATATGGTTTCACATAATTATCTTGAATAATTTTGTAGATTATATTTTACTCTTTAGGAAACGCGTATCAAATATTTTAGAAATAATTGCATGTGCCCTGGAAAAATAATAGAAAAAGATAATAGCAGCGGCGAACGCTCATAAGTATTTGGACAAAATATTAATTCATAATAGAATGTGCGGTAAATCTCCTACACTCACACTAGGTGGGTACTCCCACGTTTACTGTAAATATCTCTGCACATATCAATACTTCTGCAGTCTCTGGAACAACAACAGTGTTTCAAAATGAAAGGTAAAGAAACTACTGTTTCAGAGCGCGAAATAATAATAAACCTGCACAGGAAGGGGAAAACCTGCCGCGAAATAGCCGAATTAGTGAACAGGAGCCATCCAACTGTGAGTTATATAATAAAAAAGTCAAAACCGAGAATATAATTGAAAATAAACCGAGATCTGCACGTCCACGTAAGTTATGCGAAAGGGACGAAGCGCAAATTGTGCGGATAAGAAAGAAAGATCCATTTATGAGTGATCCTAAAAACCTTAGATTTAAACGAAGCAACAATCCGGACAAAACAAAAAAATGCAGCTAAAATTAGAGCTTCCGTTGCTGCTGGTGCCTCTATTCCCGCAAATATGACTTCTCGTCCCAGAGCATCTATAATTGAGAAGATGGAAAAGGCTCTTAACATCTGGATTGAAGAATGTTCAACAAAATCGGATTCCACTGGACACCAATATTATTAAACATAAAGTTTTAAAAATCTACAATTACTTAAGGGAAAATGGAGAATCTGTAACTAACCCTGACTTTGTTGCTAGCAAAGAGTGGTTTGACCATTTTAGAAAACGTTTTTTACTACAAAACCTAAAAATACATGAAGAATTTATCCAAAGGAATTAAAATAAATTATTGAACAGGGTGGATATTCACCGCATCAAGTTCTTATGCCGACGAGACCGGTCATTGGTGGAAAAAATGCCCAAGGGAACATTTATCTAAAAAAATGAAAAAGTTGCACCAGGTTTTAGGATATTAAAAGACCGTGTAACATTACTTATGTGCAGTAATGCTTCAGGGGATCACATGGTAAAACCTATGCTGGTTTATAAATCTCTCAATCCTCGTGCAATGAAAAACTTAAATAAGCTTAGGTAACTACTGATTTATTTAAAATGTGGTTTTTAAACTGTTTTATACCAAGTGTGGAAAACTACTTAAAGCAGAAAAATCTCGATTTGAAAGGTATCCGAAAGATTTAAATCACCCAAATGCCAAAATAACTTTTTTGCCACCAAATACAACTTCTTTATTTCATCCGTTAGATCAGGGAATTATATCTACATTTAAAACTAATTACATCAGGAAGTCATTGCAATGGGTTTTGAATAAGGTTGACAACGAATCTATGGAAATCATGCGGGCATGGAAAGTTTTTACAATTTTGGACTGTATTAATCTTATAAATTCGTCCATTAAAGAAATAAAACCTACGACATTACATACTTGTTGGAAAAATGTATGGCCGGGGTTAATTCAAAATAAAAATCTAATCGAGCAGGCGGAAAACAGAATGGATGCTATAGTAGAACTTGCGAAGTCTCTAGGAGGGGAAGGTTTTGACGATATGACTGTCGAAGATATCCAAGAATTACTGATGGAAGAAGAAACTGATGAAGCAGATTTGGCAGAAAAGACTGGAAGATCTCAAACATGCCAAGATAACTCAGGAGACGACAGCACAAATGAAAACGAAGAAATTTAACATTTTACTCTAAAAAGCGCAAAAGGGCCTAGACTTAGCCGAACCGTTGGAGTCATATTTCCTAAATGAAGATCCTTCAACTGAAAGAATCATAAAGTTTAAGAGAGAACTCCACAAGTGCTTAGCACCGTCTAAAGAAATTTATAAAGATCTCTCAGCTATAAGCAAGCAATCTAAAATAACGAATTTTTTGCAAAAAGTAGAGGATAGAAGTCAAGATAGTGCTAAAGAAAGTTCAGAGGATAAGGATATCTTGTCAAAAAGAAAACGCCCTCGATTAATGGTGTTTAGTAGTGATGACGAAGAAAACATTACTTAATACATATTAATGTAATACTTTTCTTTAAAATTGCTTTAATAAATATATTTTTCTTAATTATACGAACATAAAACATACCATGTTTGTTTTTTTTGTTTCGTATAACAGAGATTCGCATAACACGCCATTTTTTAGGAACGTTACTACCGTATTATACGGAGGTTACCTGTATTTGCAAAATCTAATCTTTTCTGCATATTTGAATTAGTCCCCTTCTATAGGCTTTTTTAATAATTATTTATTTAGAACTTTGCAGATTCTCGAATGTTTACAATATGTACATTACTTTTAACAGCTCATAATATGTGACCAGCGTGTTTACTACGTCATTTTACGCTAAATAGCGTAAAAAATGAGTCGGTTCCCAGGTCTTGTCGACGTGTACAAGCTTGACGAAGTGCGCAAACACGTTAATATTTTTCAAGGTTTATGCATGCTATACATACTTTACAGTTTGTTTGTTATTATTAACATTGTGTTTGCGGAATACCAACCGCATTAAAACATTTACAAAGAGAGTACGGCAAACAGGCCTATCCCTACGTGTACCATGTAACGTGTCTCATGTTAACACGAAACACAAACACGCCTGACGTAACCCGTGTTAGCTTTTGCGTGCTCTGCAACTAATTATTTCCATTAGCCGAGAAACGATAAGTTGCAGGCAAATAAGTTTAGGTAGATTTTTTGTTTTCCTTCTTTCTTCCTATGCGTTTTTCGTTTCGTTGTCGCATGCGTATCCTAATGGAATTTGCGGCTTTTGACAATATAGCTGACTTGTGACCCAATTAATTCCGTTCTTTGCTCGCTGAGAGGAAAACCTGAGAAAACCAAGCCGACTACAACGAAGACGAAGTGAATGAACGACTTTTGTGGAGAAATGGCTTTTGTCGATAGCGCTTTGTCCTCGTCGCTTGCCGAACGGAAAGGAACACAAACGGAGGCTGTTGTAAGTTTTTGAGCGAGAAAGAAGAGCGATTTAAACCTCGGGGGCACTATTTAATTTACAGGCGCGTCAGTAAATGTAAATCAAGGGCATGTTTGACAAGCTACGGAGAAGAGAAAGTTGCCGAAAGTGATTCATTCGAGTAAAATTAAAGATAAAACTTTTCCGCAGATCAAAAATCTTTCTCTTCTTTCCTATATTGCGTTTCCTTTCTGCGTTCTTGCTATAAATAGCAAGATTAAGTAATTTGCTCGAAAGAATTTTAAATTAAATTGGTGCGAGACGCATTGTTTTTGTTGGTTGATGCTATTTATACATTCAAGTACATGAAACAGGATAAAATTAACATCTTTCATGACAAACACGTTTCTGTTGATTACAATGGTTTCTCCTCTACTAAGAAAAAATCATACCTGAAATTCCGGATTATTCAAAATTTTTAGTGAACCTCTTTGTTGTTAGCTCAAAGCATTACTTATGAAAATATTCCTCTTAATTACATTCAGCAATGGTTCAAAACTCTCGGAGTAGAATCCGTGCCTGACCCAAGAAAATCAACCTCAATTTTTTTTCTATTTTAAAGTAGGATATTAACGTCTAAGAACTTACCAAAATTCTGGTGAGTACCTACGTGCGTACCGTGTTAGAAAGTTCCGTAATTAAGTGAGCCGCTGAAACACATGGGCATTGTTGCAAAATTTGCTCGCTATAAAAATATAAGGGCGGGGAGTTGCGCGACGGGAATGAACCAGTATCAGTAATAATCAGAGAACGGCAAAATTGTATGGGATGACGTCAGCCGCCGCAGAGCCGTATGCAGAGCATGTGAAGTACGCAATGATTATTTCAGGATCGAGGAATCAGTGAATGGTATGCAATCATAGTATTCGCATCGAGCTCTCTCCTCAAATGATTCTACGTATATTTACCGTATCTATTCTCTATTTCGTTATTAGGTTTTTAAGGTATTTAATTTCCATATTAAACGCTTAACAGCGACCATACAATATTTGAATGAACGTCGAAATACAAAATTACATTAAACGACACAAACAATAAATTAAAATAAAATAAACTGATTAAGTTGATGAAGTGTTCGGCAGAAACCCCGATTTAAATACACTAAACCAATTGTCAGGAGAAATACAAAAATTAAATACAGTAATATCTCGGTTTATGGAATTAATTGATTCCAAAAACATTTCCTAATCTGAAATTTCGCAGTTGGAATCAAATGTTCATATAAGAAATAAAGAAAATAGTGATGATCCGTTCCCATAATCAAAAAAATAATCACAAATTCATTTAATGTATTTTAAATATAATTGAACATACAGAAAATAAAGTTACGTACAAAAATCAATAAAAACTCTTAAGATTGAAATTAAAAAGAAATAACTTCACTTACATACACTTACACATATTAATTTTAATAAGGGCTATTTCTGGCGTATGGAAGATATTGAGGATGAGGTTGTTTTTTCATACATATTAGAAAATTAGCGACCCGACAGATAAGAAGCTATTTGACCAAAGAACTTTCGGCTTTGTTCTTTGAAAAAGATTTTATACAAATATAAAAGGATAAAGTAAGAATGATATTAACTATGAATTGACGTCAGCTGCGAGGTAGTGGAATAGTGGGAAGTTAACCGCACAAACCATCGCACTATATTGTATATAACTATCTCTTTCTGGCTTGTACACAAGTCGCGCAGAAATTCTGCCGAATCTGTAAAAGTTCTAAGCCGTGTTCAACAATGTACCGCGGAAAATATTTAAAAAGTGATAATGAACGCTTTGAAAAAATTTAAAATTGCCCAAGATCAAGTTGTGATGATTGTGACAGATAGTGCAGCAACGATGTTAAGTGTTGGGCGATCCTTAAAACATATATTTCCTAACTTAATACATATAACCTGCGTGCTGCATGCTTTGCATTTAGTTGGTGAAGTTGTTCGACAACATTACGGAAACGTTGATCGGATGATTGGAAGTACTAAAGCAGTGTTTCGTAAATCCACTAAACGTTTAAAAGAATTTCGTAAATTTTGTCCAGGTATTCCAGAACCTCCTGAACCAATTTTAACGCGATGGGGTACTTGGCTAACAGCAGCGTCTTACTGTTTGATACATTGTCAACAAATTCAATCAGTTATAATGCGATTATAATCGGAATGAAATCCAAAGCAATTAGAGAAAGTCAAAAGAGAATTTCAAATGTCTCAAACTTTTAGAAGATTCAACAAAAAACAATATGTACACAATTATACAGTATTACTAGATGCCATCAGAAAACTACAATGTACATGGATTGCCATTGCAGGAATTTAGACATAGTGGAGAGTGTCAAAAATAAATTACACACATTAAATGATACGCCAGATTATGCGCTAGTCAAAAGTTGGCAGATGTTTTAAGGAAAAATCCGATTAATACTTTAAGGAACGTTTATAATACGTGTAAGAAAGTGAACTTTTAAGTGATTTGAAAACAGTTCTTACATGCAAATGTAACTTCCTTAGATGTGGAGAGACGTTTTCATGTATAAGAAGTTCTTTCTTTCGACAAATAAAGAAGTAACTGTGGAAACATATGCAATGATCAAGTTTACAGTAGTTACATGCTGATGCCTATAATTTGTTGAATAATTAGCAAGTAAGTTTATTTATGAATTTTTCGTATTCTTATATTAACCCGTAATACCGACGCCTATGCGAGTCCGCAAGTTTTGGTTACTCTAGTAATAATCTACCGGCTGTCACGAGAGGGTCGCTTGTTCCTAACCCTCTAACGCACGCGCAATAATCGATGTGTAAACTGGTACAGGTACCGTATAGAAATCGGTAGTTGGAACGAACCTTATATGTATGGAACTGGCGCTTATAAATGAATCCTTTCCAACGCTAGTATATTTACACTAATTGTGCGAACATGCGAACGTGTTATTTGGAATGAAGCAATATAAGATATTATTTTCTTAATTAAAAAAAGAATTAGAGTGAATGTTGAAACAAGAAGTGGTGCTACTTTGAAGTGTGGCGGTGGTATTCGAGATCGTGGGATTTTACTAAATGTTCACCTCCCATTTTTAATGATTAATTCCGTTGTATCTGCAGGTGCAAAAAGGTAGTACTAAACTATTTCACACAGACGTAGCTTTCAAGGTTAAGCATACGTCAATAGTATGGAATTCTCTATTACACATGGAGAAAAATATATAATAAGTAGTATATTGTTAAGAAAATCTAGTAACTAATAATAAAAATTTTAGTACTTATAAAATAACGCGTTTCTAAGGTAAGCTAAATGTTTATAGTATAGGAATATACAAGAAATACTGTTGTATTTATTACATTGTACATACACAACAACAACATGAAGTTGTCAATAGAGTTTGAAGATAACGTCTTGTTCACTCAATGGGATCGAATTATAAAAAATAGTAAATAAAAACACAATTTAGTAAAGTTTACAACACCCAAAATATTAACTTATCATATCATTATTTTACTATGTAGTTCATATTAAGAGACACATACTGCTCTAGCACAGGATGTCGAGATATCCTAACCTCAAAATGCCAAAAAGACGATTTTCGGTACCAATTTTAATCTATGTTCAAGCATTAGGCACCATTGCCTAATGTGCCATTTTAACTTTTTTAGAGAATCATTTCCTGGTAATCTCGCAAAACTTGTTGAAAGTGGGTTTCTCGAGAGTTTTCGGGGTTCCTGATCACAAATCTCCAATCAGGATACCTCCTTAGGCAAGCATTGTGGAAAAAATTTCTTCAAATAAAAATTGTGGGGATCAGAGAGGGCCGACAAATAGTGATCTCCGTAGCGATCAAATTATAGAATCAAACACGGACTAGCTTACGATTTCAAAATGAAAACCCTTACTTGTGCGTTCGGAAACGTAGAAAGCGGAAAATTTTCTCGGTATCCATTTGATCAAAATTACTCTACATCAAATTTGCAAGGATCAGTGGCGGACACTTAATAGTGACCTTGATGCCACTACAGGGATCAAATTGCGGGATCCACCCCTTGCCTACTTAAAATCGTGAAATTAGAAGCCTTATTTTTGACGCTTATAAACTTTGTTTGAAGAACTTTTCTTCTATAGCCGGGTTTGGAATCAGTGCCAAAAAATCTACGAGAAATGATATGTTTCATTCAGGTGGCAATAAGAAAGTCCAATTTTGTTGAATTGTGTTATCACTGTTATCAGTTTAAACGAAGTTCTACGTATCACCAAATTACCTTCTTGGTAAAAAAAGTTGTATGCTGTGGAGGGCTACAGTGTGTATCATATGACACAAGAAGGAAACTTGCTTAAGACGTGTCTCAACGATTCGGGATTAGTGCAAGCATGGCTTTTAGTTATAGAATGTGTCATGGACTATTTCTTTTTGCCCAACAAATTACAAAGTGGCCACCAATTATTGCAGACAAGACAAATTCCGTATTCGCTAGTTTTCTTAGCAGAATGTATGCGAATGCGACCTTTTTGTGGGAACTAACAATTTAAATGGGCAAAAACTATAAAATGACGCAAAATACTCCACATTGACGTATTCGCATGACAAATGACAAACCAGCATGTTCTAATACAGTCTATAGACGCATGTGCCAATGGGCATGCACCAGTGCAGTTTAATGTTGCGCTGCAGTGCAACACTAGTTTTACAATTTGAAAACACTATAAATTAACTTTGGGGTACTTTCCATAAACCATGGTACAAAACGAATCACTAAGCAAACTCCAAGAATTAACTAGGTTGTTAAGCGGTAGCAGTAGGAGTACTTTTCTCAAATCTATAGAAATCTTTATGGTCCGTTTTCTGTCCGATTTAAAAATTAGAGCATAAGGAAAACTATAGACACGCCATACTTCAATAGCAAGATTAATTTCATTTTGTATCCCTTTTGAGATAATGTTTGTGTAGGTTCCTGCTGGGTTCTTCACTTTACATAACCTATTTAATCTTTATTTTATTCGCCAGCATGAAAATTCAAAATGTTATATTTCTATATGCCTATTTACAAATCAACTCGCAACAAACTTATTGATTGCGCTTATTATTATTATTTCCATAGCTGTTACGTCACCATCATTTCTCGCAAATTACTCTAATTGGACAACGGTAAACCTGTTCGGCACTTAGAGCCAAGCGAGATTCTTGGACCGATGAAATAGCTGAACAACGGTAATTACATTCTCAGGCTGTAATCTTGGATTTTTTTACTAGTATTGTACCTATTTCGATTGTGGTAGTCAGGCCAGCAGGTTGCTTCATTATGCATATGTATACGTATTGCTTGATTTTTTTGCGTGAAGATCCACAGTTCAGTACGAAAGTTAATTATTGAATTAGAACTTATTGCCTTCAAACACAAAGCAGCTGTTGAGATTTTTACGTGTTAGCATCTAGTTTCTCTACTTTTTTTGCAGGTACCATGCGGAGACGACACCTTTCACTTATTTTCAAAAAAAAAATGATTTCTATTATTGAATAGTATCCAGATTCCCTATCTTCGTCTAAGCATACAATTTTGTTTCTCTTATACATTCCGTAGGGATAACAAATGTGCATGCATAATCTCGGCGAATGTAACGCAATATTAATTATTTCATTGTTTGTTTGTAAAGTGACTATTTGTCTTACGTTGGACGCTGTTATTGCGCGAATATTGATGATTTATGTACGCACTTTGCTTACATTGTAAGCAAGTATTTGTTTATTTTATTCCTTTTACAACGTACGTGTAATTTATATCTTCCGCTATTAAGCAAGTTAGCAAAGGTATGGTCATTGAGATTCTATTGCTGGAAAATACATATTGTATACACTGAATTAAAGTTGAAACATGAATGACCCAAAATTCTATTCTTTACCATGAATTATGAGTACGTAAGTGCTTAGTGATATTGACAATAGGAAATAGCTAAAAATGGATGAAAAGCTTATTGGCCTTATTGCTCCTTCCAAAATTTTCGTCCTAGAATCTCTCAGGTATATTGGTCTTAATTTATAGCAAAGCAAATTGGCTTTCATTTAAACCAGTCTTTCTCAAAGTGGACGCTGGAGGCTTTCAGCGGGCGGTAGAAGGCTCAGAGAAAATTAGGGGGCGTTAAGGCGGTTTAGAGGGGCGAGGGCAGATTAAAAAATTGGCGAAAACTATGTTTTCCTGATACGTATTTCGTAGAATTCTCCGTACACCGAGAGAAGAAATAATTTTTATAAAACCAATATTTTCTTGATAAAAGAATCAATATTTTTTTACCTTAATCAACTATATATTTTGCTAAGAGAATTATCTTCATTAAAATTTGAAAATTCTTTAGACAAAACTATATAAGATTCAAAATTTTCAATAAAATAATTTCTTGAGTCAAGAAAATATGATATGTATAAAAGTATTTCTTCTCTCAGCGTATTTTAAACTAAAATTAAATACTTACTACATACATCATTAATTTAATTCCTTATTTCTACCCTTTTTTTATTTTATTTATCACGAATTCGGTCGTTCACATGAGGTAAACGAGATTACGTGATTGCAAGCTTATCTTATTCCTGTCGGTGCGTGTTGCATTTCCAACCTATATAAAGGCAGTGGTTGTTTATTTTACTTTCATTACATTTTCGCGCGCAATCGGTAGCAGGTTCTTTAAAGTGTAAATCCCACAACTCCATCATGTGCCTTATTAGTTAAAAAACATTTTCAAATGAAGCGATGAAGCCTCCTAGGCTACAAGATCATTTGAATAAAATGCATTCGGGTAAGAAAGGTAAAGATGTGACCTATTTTCAAGACCTGGAAAAGAAGTACGTACTTCAGCCAACTATATTAAAACTTTTTTCAGCACCTTCTAAGCAAGACTATGACGGACTTCGAGCTTCGTACAATATCTTATTGTTAATTGCTAAATCAGGCAAACCACACACTATCGGGGAAGATTTAATTTTACCAGCAGTGAAAGAAGTAATAATCACTATACTCCATAAACCAGCGACAGATATTATTCGAAAAATTCCTTTGAGGAATAGTTCTGTGCAAAGACGAATTGATGAGATGGCTAAAAATATTGAAGAATCATTGTGTAATCATCTGCAGACTTGTCAATTTTCAATTCAGTTGGATGAGTCCACTTTATCAACTAATGAAGCATTATTGTTGTCATACGTGAGATTTATCAAAGATGAGAAAATATGTCAAGAACTATTATTTGCTAGAAATTTAGAAACAGATACAAAAGGCGAAACCATATTTAATACACTGGAAAAGTTTAGTGACGAAAAGGAAATTCCTTTGAATAATATTATGTCAGTTGATATGGATGGCGCTCCAGCTATGATAGGGTGTCACAAAGGCTTCATAGCGTACTTAAAAAATAAAATTCCAGACGTGCTTCCGTGCTTGCTGTACATTGCGTGATTTATCGCCAGTATTTGGTTGCGAGAAATCTGAGTGAACGCCTGCATATATCACTGCAATATGTTATCAGAGCAGTTAATAAAATCAGAAACAACTCACTAAATGACAGATTATTTAGCCAGCTTTGCGATGCCAATGATCAAGATTTCAACCACTTGCTGCTTCAAACAGAAGTGCGCTGGCTATCGAAAGGTACTTGTCTGACTCGATTTTATCTTTAGGATCTACGTCAGGTGATCACGTAGATCACCTTAACGTAATGGATGAAGTTAATGATATTTTAGGGAGCTAGGGTTTATTTACAAGAATAAAAGCACCACGTCGCTACAAAATTGAGATTAATTTTCGGCATTATACTTATTCTTTATGTGCTTTTGTTTGTTTATCCACAATGTTAATAAAGTTTTTCAAAAGATTGTGTATTTCTAACACATTTAACACAAATTTCTTTCTTTCTGCTCTAAAAAGAAGAAAGTATCCATCGTACTAACCATTTCAGTGGACTGATAATACCAATAGAATAATATGTTTGTCAAGGTAACAGCATACTTGAAACCACAAAGATATTTTGTTAAGCAAATACATATTTATCTCACCTTTTTTTCTCTGTGAACTGATCAAATAAACGAAAAGTGAAAAGAACTTCTTTCAGTATGTTCTTGTTAGAAATGTCCCTAATGTAGTGATGGTAATGCATTGAATAATTTAATTTCGGTGTATTGTGATGACCGCTCGCACGTACTGAGTCCATGTAATGGGATAGAAAAGAAATTCCCATATCTAGTTTCATAATTATGAAACGAGCTATTAATTTTAAATCTATACTCGTTGCATTATACGTACTGTGATATAACAAATTACAACAACGAAAGTAGTCATTAGCGCCACGTATAATAAGTTCAGTATGTCCACTCGTTCTACGTCAAAGTTCCTCTGACCCTTTTCTCTGTTTTCAGGCCCAATAGCCTCGGGTTTTCCTCTCCTTGTCGCGGATGTGTTAAGAGATTAAGTTACCTTAAGTCAACGATCATCTCAGGGAAACTGGTAAGTAACTCTTCTTCTTCCAATTTTCTTCATATCCTAAATATTCAATTTTAATGGAGTATTTTCCTACAACAATTTACAATACAAATTCAGTTGCACAATATCTTAAATTAAATATCTTCCGTAAAGAAGTTGTTATGTCCGTTGGTAAAATTTTATATTGGATAGTTGTTGGTAATGTCAAAGGTCTAAGATCATAGAGTCCGTCTTTCTCTCTTCATTTTAAATCGAAAAGTATATCATAATTGGCCGTTAACAAACAATCGCTATCGCGAAAAAAGGAATCAAGGTACGCTTATAATTTCTCAGTGGAGTTCGAACTAACGTTATATTATCACGTGTTTGGCTAAGTGTCTTGTGAATCTAAGTTTCTAGTGTTTCAATTCTACGTTAAATACGAAAAAAATAATAAGTTTTGATTATTTAAAAGTATCCGGGATTTTGTGTATGTAACATGTAACCACAGAGTTTATGTTAAACGTCACAATTTGAGGTTAGTTTTCCTATTTTCAAATTAATTTTTGTAAAACGTAAATATTTGGTACTTGTTTTTTTTTATCTGCCGAAAGGCTGTTAGGGACACTTCCGGACCTACAGACCGTAAAATTAATTATTTTTAATTTAGAATAATCAATGCTCCTTCCGTTTATAACATTACAGTACATTATGACTTCCAAGGGTCTTGCTAGAATGAGTATACTCAGTTTGTTGAAAGTGTTCAACAAGATGAAACACCACACGTATCTGATTGCCATTTTTGCTGTATGAAAACTGTTCATGCAACGATATTCTAGATTGAAAAGTGATATGATAGTAACACAGTAATACATCATCTGAAACGAACTGACGCAATCTATATAAAGAGAAGCAGATGAAAGATAATGTAGTACACAGGTATCGTGTATGGGTTTCCCAGCTCAGACTTTTCTCCATACGAGGGACTGACTGTCAGTTGAGTCGCTGCTGTCATAGAGTAAACGTGGTAGGTACGATTTGTCATCGAAACATGGACTTGTCAAGAGAACATGTACGCGCAATGATTTACTACGATTTTAAGGTCGGTTTAAGTGAACAACAAAGTCTTGAACGATTGCAACTCGCATTTGGTGATGAAAGTCCTTCACGTGCAACTGTGTTTCGCTGGTATAGCGAATTTAAAAGAGGACGGATATCGCTTGGTGGTGAGGAACGTACCGGTAGGCCCTGTTCTTCAGTTACCGCTGGAAACATTGAGAGTGTGAGACGTATGATCGACGAAGATCCAAGATGTACCTATCAAGTGATTGAGGCAACTCTTGGTGTTGGATCCGCAACAGTAAATGCAATTTTACATGACCATCTTCGAATGAAAAAAATTGTTACTCGTTGGGTGCCACACACGGTTACCGATTTGAAAAAAGCAGAGCGAGTAAGAATCCTTCGGGAAACATTGGAAATATTCAATAATGGTAGACATCGCATTCTATCAAAGATAGTAACAGGTGATGAAACTTACATCCCATTTTACGATATTCCTACCCGCCAGGAGAGCCGCGTGTGGATCCACGAAGATGCACCAACACCAACAATGGCCAAAAGGCAAAGGGCTGTCAAGAAAGTTATGTACGCAGTTTTCTTCCGTAGTATCGGATTAATAAAAGCAATGAAGCTGGAAATCAACGTACAGTCACAGCAAACTGGTACACCACAAAATGTTTACCTGCAGTTCTTGGGTCAGCCAAGATTCGCGGGTTAATGTTACATCACGACAATGCATCGTCACACAGTGCACAGCAGACAGTTGAATTTTTACGTGAAAATAAGGTAAAAGTCATTGAACATTCACCCTATTCGCCTGATTTGGCCATGTGTGATTTCTGGTTGTTCTTCATCCTAAAGAAACATTTACGTGGTCGACATTTCACGACGGAGGATGAGGTAGATGGAGCAATTCGTCTATTTTTTGAGAGCATTCCAAGAGATGACTGGCTTCACGCTTTTACGTTGTGGAGACTTCGGTTACAATAAATAAAATCATTTTCGTAAAAAGACTTGTAGTTTTCTTGTATCTCAAAATATATAACGTGACCCTCGTATGAACGCCCAAAAATGTAACAAACTGAATTTGTTTAACAAACTGGCTTGAATAGATCTACCACGCGTGGCAATTAGATCACTTACAATCGTTTTGTTAATACCTGGTGTAAAGAATGTAAAGGACGTTTTATTCAGATTCAAATAAAGTTTATTACTATTAAACCAATTTGAATGTTTGTTCAACAATGTACGACTCTGCTCAACCACGCTGTCTGTCGTGTAGAGACCACCACTTGGTTTCAGCTTATTCATTGGAAGATGATCTTACTATTCACAAAGGCACACTAAAACATTAACTAATTACATTCTATTTAGAAGTACTTAATTATAAAGTAAAACGGCTTGTTACCTGCGGAAGCGTAATTAACGTTAATTACACAATTACGGAGGGTATTCTTCTTCCCACGGTTCATTTGAATAACATCTAGAACAATGAAGTGCCTAACATTTTTTGAAATGGAAGAGTAAAGGGCAAATCCTGCGCATTCGACTATAACTATTACAGAAAGAAACGACATAAGGCACACACGCTGATATACGGTGAGTGGAAGTAATTTTTATAATTGGAGTACCTTGTTGATGTTAAAAGTACCTTGTTGATGTTAAATTTTATTGGGTATTATTTTTAATTGCTCATTGAGCTACATGAACCTTTTATGCGGAAATATTTAGCTATGGTAGGTAGCGATGCTGAAGAAGTAATTGCTTATTTTTGAAGGTTTTAATTAATAACAGAAACAAAAAAAATGGCCGCACTTGTAATTAATTCCCACAGAAAAGCCTTTTCATTTTCTGATGACGAATATGGAAAATTATAATAAGATAATGGGCGAAAACGAGTTTACTTTAACTACGTTAAAAATTGACAATTAAAAAAAGGAAAAGATCAAAAGCAATTATGATAGAAACAATACCTTCACTTCTTAGATAAACCTACACGAACGTATAAAATTTGCATTCAAAAAATATATAGCTCCTACATGGAAACCAGTTACCATAGCCTAGTAAGAAGTTCTTACTACAAGCTGGAACTTTCATTTGCAAAAGAGAGCTTTTTTACTTTAATTACCAATTAGACAGAAGGCTATTGAGAAAGAGGCATTAGTTAATCTTGAAGCCTTAGCAAGGTGTCAAGAGGAAGAGTTCAAACAGCTTCAAGCATTTAATGAACTAAATTGTGATTTCAAAATGTTCCTTGGTTTCCAAACTAACATTTTTCAAGTAAAGATTTGTACTCTAAATTTACACAGCAAAGTGGTTTTGGAGTAAGAATTGTGGATGAAAATGTAAATATCTTTAGAGATAATTAGATATGAATAAAGGTACTTAAAGCATATGTAATAATTGTGGAGTTATAGATTGTCAAGATGAACATTTGTAAAAAAAGGTGCTAAGATGAAAGCTATTCTCCAAGAGAAAAGCAGATGAGTTTCAGTGCTTGCACGCATTTTGTCGAGGAGAGAAGCAAAGCACTAGGTCATGGCAACGAAATTGCGCATTGATTGCAGAAGGAAACCATAAGAAAAATTATTCATTCGTTTGCAATTATACGATGAGCAAATACTTATCACATGTAAAGTCCATAGTCTCTTTATACGAGGGTAAGTCAAAAATTATTTACACTTTTAGTTCTACAACTGTATTAAACAAATATAGGTGTACAACAGATACATTATTTTTCGATATAGTCGCCACCTCTAGCAATGCACTTGGTCCAGCGAGCTACAAGCTTCCGCATGCCTTCCTGGTAGAAGGTTTTCGGTTGGTCGTGAAGCCACTTTTGCACCGCATCCCGAACGTCTGTGTCTGAGGCAAATCGACGACCTCTCAAAGCTTCCTTGAACGGTCCAAAGAGATGAAAGTCTATGGTAACTAGCCTATTTGCTGTAACCATCTCTCGAGCTTACTGAATGTTGTCGTCGGTGGTCGAAGTTGACGGCCGTCCAACTCACTCTTTTTGTGTTACGCTCGTGCGGCCACTTTGAAACATTTCGATCCACAAAAAAAACGCTTTTACCAGATAAAGCACTGTCCCCGTGTTGTGACAAAAGTCTCCGGTGAATTTTAGCACCTTTCACACCTTCTGACCACAAAAATGTTTGTTCCTCTTTGGTGCAAACTAATAGCGGAGCTGACATGCTTATGCCGACAAATGACGCGATCGTGATTAAATTCCGCACACATGACCACAGAGGCGCCAACTCAACGCATGCGCAAGCGGCCGCTACTACGATAACCTTCAAAGCTTGTTATGGGGAAAGGGTAGATAATATTTGACTTACCCTCGTATATTCAACCTACACTACATATGATATTGGGTATTTTAAATAACGAAAATGATTTTACAAGAAGCACACTGTACAACTTTTGTCAATGAGAGATATGGAAACGTTTCTACTGAGGTCTGACAAAATTATATCAATCGTGCAATGAAAGCTACGATTTATATTTGCTATTGTTGTTATATTACTGGGCGAAGCGTCGGGTTACGGAATACACTTTGCACTTCTAGGCATCGACCACTATGATCATTAGCCGATCCCACTAGAATTTTGCCGAATCTAGAGGGGTTCCAACCTTTGGTAGGAATTTTTAACGTGCCAAACATCGTACTATCTTATTCGAGAAGAAGGCATACTCCGATTTTTATCCGAAATTAAAAACCAACTGTCTCAGCCGGGATATGAACCCGCACTGTATATTTACTATTAATAATTTTTCCAGCAATTTCTTTACTTTAAATGAAGAAAATATCTAATGTAGGATGAACCACAATATGACCTGAAAGAATTTTCTATTCATCGGACATCTGAATTATCTTTATCGACTTGTCGTCGGACACAAAATCATTAACACCTACTTAAAATTAACGTGCAGTAACTTTTAATTGATCTAATCTATATTTCTCTCGGCACCTGCGAACTACATTTAATCTATAAGTAAATATGTTTTCCTATAATACTACAAAGGATGTAATCCGAATAATATTGGATTGCTTATACTTCAATATAGTCATTACTAGAGTTGTTCACTAGCGCCAACGGGCAGTGGCGGAGGTTCGATACAACCCTCAGTATAACTGCGAGTCTCAACCAGATCTGTTGTGTATGCATGTACGCTGCCGTAAATACTATTTCGTAGTTCCACGTTTGTTTTAAAAATGTTGCCTACGTCGCGAAAACGGCCAATGTTGGACAAAGTACAGAATTTATAACAGAAATGCCTGACCTAAATTATGGTGGCGTTAAAATTCAATGTGTAGTTTCCAATATCCCTTTAATGTGTTGGTCCAAAAGGACTTGTCTATGTCACGTAAATAGTAAACAGCATCCTTAAAAAAAAATTGCACACGACAGTATGACAAATTTAAATTTAATTTATGTAATACCTCTATTGCATGTAATCTACCGTTTAATTTACTAGACAAGGAAGCATATGTCTTCTTTTGGAATAAATATTCGGATTGCAAATTACCAAGTCGGGCATCGTTACAAAAAATTGTGCCATCTGCTCGTGAACATGTTGAAAAAAAGAATTAAATCGGAGTTGAAAGATAAAAAACTGTGGTTAATTGTGGACGAAACAACAGATCGTAAAAAACATTCTGTGGTTAATGTAATGGTACGTACAATGGAACCACATCAATCGTCACCTTCAATTCTATTTCCGGACGAGTACAACAATGTACTGCCGAAGGAATTTCAAAGTTAATGTTAAATACATTAGGAAAGTTTGAACTTTCAACAAACCAACTGTTGATGTTTATGAGTGATGGTGCCGCAAATATGCTTTCTGTAGGCCGGCCTCTTAAAAAACATTGTACTAACTTGTTACATATTACGTGTAAAATTCATGCTTTCAGTCTTGTGGCAGATAGTATTAGAAAATGTTATCCTGAGGTAGATGCTTTAAATAGCGCATATAAAAGCAGTGTTTGTCAAATCCCCAAAACGTATTCGTAAATTTCACAGACTGTGCCCCCGTACGCCTGAGCCACCAGAACCTATTCTTACACGTTGGGGAACATGGTTACAGGCCGCGTTTTATTATCATAAATATTTTGAGAATATTAAGATCGTGGTTTTACAATTCGATCCAAAGGAAGCTGCGGCTATCAAGGAAAGCCAGCCGAAATTTCAAGATAGTCAGGTTAAAACGGATTTAAAAACTATTCAGAACAATTACTTCGGACTAGTGGAGACAACAGAAAAATTACAAAATCCTTCGATGTCGTTAGTGGAATCTCTGCAAATAGAGCAACATGTTCACGCACAGCTATGCGCGGTAGAAGACGCAAAGAATGTTTGTGTACAATTAAGAGGTATCCGGATGACTAATCCTATAAACTATTTATAAATTACAGTAATTAAACTAACATTAGGATTAAGAAGAATAAAGGAAACAATGCATTGACCATCATGAAATAGTTTTCAATGATAAATGATCATTGGTAAACATGCTTTAAAATTTCTAAGATGTATGTAATTTAAATTATCAAACTTTTTAATAAATGTCAAACGTAATTTGAAGCTTCAATCTTGGATTTAAGTGTCAGATGTGGTTGTAACCAAGACCAAAGATAATTAAAATAAGGATGGCCCCCTCAATACGTTTATTGTGATCATATTGTACTCCATAACTCCATAACACCAATACTTCTATATAAACGTGAGATAGGCTATAAACAATTTTTATTTCTAGAAGCTTACTAGAAGAAAGTTGTATAGATTCACCAATACCTTTAACATTTACTACAACAAATTTTAGAATACATATTTACTGACACGTGCACATAAACGATAACCATAAGAATAATGCAAAAATTCAAAGACATGGCAATGTCAACTTACTTAGGCGGCCTATAAAGCACGCATTCTACGATACGTGAATTACGTGACATTCACCAAGATAGAGGAGTATTCCTTGTTTGTTTCGCAAATTGCTAAATTGTTAGAATTCTCTTATCACCTGCCATTGTGATAGCTGTAACAAATATATTGCGTTTTTGGCGTTCGTAACGAGCAACCTACCGTATATTATGTGAGATATCTGTTTGTTATTTTGTTATAAGCGTTATATAAATAGAAATTATTTTACGTATTCTAAGGTTAATATTGCGTTAGGCACGTACAGATAAGAAGGCACGATGTATTTCTCTGGTATTTGTAAAAACTCTCTTCCTTAAATATAAATGAATATTACACACATTACTACTGACTGAACCTACGTGATACTATTTTACTTTTTCTTATTTATGCAAGTAATTGAAAAAACGCAGGTTGAAGGATTGTTGTGCTATTATTGCTGTTTAGATTTGCCGTAACCGTGACCTCGAAAGCCTAAGCCTACAAGGGAATACAGGTAAGTGCATCTCACCGATTTAAATGAAACTTTGTGTGTTTATAGACCGATGTGGTGTAAGAACAATGGTAACTTTCTTAGCTGCCCAATCGTACACTGGCGAGGTGTAATGCACCCTAAGCTCAACACTACCCTTCGCTGTTTGACCCAATAATCCAGAAACTACAAAAGATATAAAAAAAAAGTTAAGACAAGATTTCTGTTTTACATTCCCTTAACGATGGCGTGAATATTTTCCCTAGAACAAATATTTGTTTAGGAAAACAACCTCCCACCCCTTATTTTTTTGCAAATTTCATGATTTTTATATACTACAAAAATATAGAGGCTACGTAGAATTTACATATATATGTATGTGTATGTATGTATATATATATATGCTAGGAAATATTCCTATTTGTGTAAAAAAAATCATAATTGATGTGCTATATCTACAATAATTAAAAGAACACGCAGGTTGTTATAAAATGATTTTATTACTGACGACAATTTTAAAAGTAAGTTAAGAAATACATTACGATGCATATTGCATACACGTTGGCTCAGTCCTCACCTGGGTGCGAGATATATTTTACGTAGCGGCCAGCCGCGCGCAACTACCGTAGCTCTGAGAGGCCTATCTGACGCACTCTTCGTTTGTCTGTCCGCTCGTAAGGTTCTAACAAGTGATCGTGGATTTCGAATAGACTATGTTAGTTTTACAATCGCAGAAGATACAGATCATTAAATGGTATTTTGTCGGAAATTCCTACCAAAGCACGGTCGATCTATTTGTCGTAGAGTACGTGGATCGTCCTATTCCTTCGCATTCGACGATTGAAAGGATCATCAAAACGTTTGAGAAACTTGACTGCGTGGTCGGGAATTGCCGTAAATGCCAACAAATAGACGAATAGCCTCAAATCCCTCTAATGCATCCCTCCCGAGCGGGAGGAGAGAGAAGTGAGGGATTGTTCGTTAGTTGAAATACGCGAACCTTGCTCTAGACGGCAAATTGCAGACGAAATTGGTGTTAGTAGAAGTACTGTGAAACGTATTTTGAAACACAACAAATACAAAAGTTGTAAAGTTCAAAACTGCCAGGAGATTTTTCCCCTTAATAAAGTAACATTGTTAGAATTTCAATTTATTTTGTATAATTATCGAATTTATTTCTCTTTAGTTTAATTTTATAAGAATCGTTGTTTATTTTCCGTTCTCCTACATCGCATAGCAGCAACAAAATGAATATAAGAAACTGTACTTTCTAACATAATTTGAGAATACAGAAAAATTACGCAGTAATTCTGTCTTAACACATTTTGTTAGAAGGCGTTGAATTATGATATTACGCGATTGAGCGGACATGCGTGTTTTTAATATGCGTGCGTACCGGTGCTCGCTTTATGATGTACTGCGACTGGAGTGAGACTCGAATGCGCAGTTGCCATTCACAAAGGCAATCCTCTGTTCGTATCTGGACCAACGTGTCCTTTTCTGCTATAATAATAAAGAATGATAGGTGGTACAATGTGGAATATAAAGCTTGTCCCAGAAAAAATTGTCGCCAATTGATTTGCAAAAGGAAAACACCTAACGAATTAACTATAAAGAACTTTGATAATCAATACATTTATTATTTAATTACCTAACGGATAATCACAACTATGTTAATTTAATTTTGATTCATCCAAACATTTCGCAATTTCTTTTTCACCCCTCCTACTAAATGTTGTACATCCAAATCCGATATCATTTTGGATATATTGTTCCACTTATATATAAAATCTTTTGATATTTTAGAAGTTTTTGCTTCACGTGGGCCCAATATTTTTCAATAAGGCGCAATTCAGGACAATTTGGTGGATTTTCATTTTTTTCTACAATTTCGATCTCGTTGATTCTGTACCACTCCATTGCATTTTTCGAAAAATGGCAGGTTGTCAAAATACTGTTTCTTGATTATGCAGTCTTACAAAAGGTAACAGGGGTTTCTGGAGACATTCGTTTAGATATATTTCGCCATTCATAGAGGAGGTTATAAAATACGGCTTACTCCGTATACCACATGAACAAATTGCCTGCCACGCAAGTACTTTTTTGAAAATTTTTCGGTTTTTATGAACTTAAATTCATTTACAGATTTTCGATTGATTCCAGAATAATAATGGTGATCCGGCAGAGATTTAAAGTCTAACTTACAGTATGTCTCATCGTCCTTGATAACACACAAATTTCTCGATGCAATCTTTGAATAAAGACTCTAGATCTTGCGGAAGTCTGCTGCTTGACTTTCTTGTTCGGCACTTTGGTTTTCTTTAATGACTTTATTTTTTTTGTTTAATTCTCTGAACTGCGGACTTCGTTGAACCAATTTTTTTGACAAATCTCTAACTGATAAATTTGGATTTTTCTTCAACGCCTTTTTAATACCCGTTAAACCGTTCTTATAGCGGTATTTAATTCAGAGGCCACTTTCTTTGTCGAATACTCTGATTTTGAACATATTAGAAAGTGAACTAGCTAAATAGTAATTGAAGGAATTATATGTCAGGACCTAAAACAAAATAAGATAAATATTCAGTTAATAGGGTAAAAGGAGAATGCCTCTGAATTTAGTAATTTGTATAAATGACTTTAAAACTCGCCTTGGAATCTCGCCCGCCGCTATGCAAATTCTTCTTAAAACGATTAGTACTTTGACAGCAAACGCAATAACTATATCAGGGAAACCTCAAGAAAGCCTACAAATTAATATTAATTATTAGAAGTAAGAGAAAAACATAGCAAAAGATGTAAATAGAACCTGTTTGCAGCTTGGATCCCAATTACGGTCGCTTTCGATGTGACTACAAAAGTGATTTGGGATAATTTTGTTTGATAGCTTTGGCACATTGAGCAACACACACGCTAAATTAATAAGAAAAAATAAAAAAGGAACCTGAATTTATGCGTATGCCTTTTTCCGTGCTGTCGAATTTGAATTGTTCAAGGTCTTGTTGAAAATGCTCGAACAACTTCGTCAATCGGTTCGAACAATGGTTCGAGAAAATAAAAAACACATTCAAAGTAACTTTATGGGCGCAACAGGAATTGGTTTCATCCTATCTCTTCAAAAAGTTTTTATGGGTAACAGTTCTAATTCTTTCATAAAGTTTAGACATAGGCGATCGGATGAAGCGTTCTGGACCATGAACCGTTATGCTCGAGCTATTCATCAGTCCGTCGGCTTCATCATTGCCGGGATTTCTATTGTGGACCGAAACCATAATAGGGCTCTAGTCGAATGAAAGGAGTGCATAGTTATAATATCAAGTTCTTCATTAACAGTTTCATAAACTTATTAACCAACCAATCTCACAGCTATTTTCAAATTGCTGATGTTATGGTTTCATTTATTTGAATGCAGCAGAAATATTTGTTACTGGTAGAAAATCAGCATTTAGCTGGATTAAAATTTTTCAAACATTTAGATAACTTATAATATGAGATGCTTGATCTAATCATCTTGAAACCCTGCATTTCTTAAAATTATTTTAGCAGTTATTGCAAATTTCCTCCACGTGGTAATGAGTACGAAGTTCAAACCTTCAGCAATACATATTTGGCTATTGAATCATTGAAAGATTTTCGCCTATGTGCCCATAAATCTCTATCTACCATCACTCAGCATTGATTTTAGAGCGTGCTTTACTTAAAATAACATGCCTCGTTTACATATTTTCCAATACTTACAGAAAGTACCTGCCGTAATAAATATCAAACGAAATCAAAAACCATTCACATAAAGCCCAAGATTAAAATTAAAGGTTCAAGGTCTTCGCCTTTCTTTCCGCTGTAATTGGCCGAAATGTTTTTTCCGCTGACGATTTATCAACCTACGTCAATTCGCAATGCTTCTAGGAATTTCGCAAATTGGTACGACCTGGCGGATCGCCAGCGAAATGTTTGGCATGCAATGCGATCATTTTTATCTTTAAATATATCGACGCCTACAATGTAAATATTGGCTGGGATGGTTAGGCGAATTCCTGGAGTAGGTTGACCAAATAGCTTTAAAGCAGATGTTCTCTTTAATATGTACATACACACGTTCGTATATTTCGTCATGTTCCGTCGATTTTTGCTAAAAGAAAACAAGGAACAGGAAAATATCCAGATCGTATCCGCACGATCTGGATATTTTCAAATATATACAAAATAGTTATTAGTCTGATGGAAAGAAGCAGCCAGTTGCTAGATAGATACATATACACAGATAATTTGTAACTTCTAGATGGAATGAAAAAAAGTTGTTTCAAACTATGTATATTTTGCTAATAACACAGGTAAATTAATTTTTCCGTAGGATTTTAATAGCGTAAATATTCTTTTTTTTTAGCTCTTGTTCATAAGCAAACCCAACAAGATAGCTAGTTAAATTATAGCAGATATATAAAACGTAGTAAAGCTTTAAAACCCAGAAAAGAGTTGTTTTGTTTTTGATAAAGGCAATAAGCAATTTTGCAAATTTTATAAATGAAATAATTAGGCTTTCCTTTTTTGCACTCAATGACTAAAAATTGCCATATTTTCTATGGGTGGTAACGACCCAACGAGGTATTATACGCCACGAAGCTTTTCATAACCTCAGGAGGCTTTAGTGTGTGTGCAAAGTACCTATTCCACGGTTTTTTTACTTTCACTCTCTGGCCGTAAAGGATGAAATGCAGTTAGTTATTCCCCAATATACGAATGGTGACTCGAGACTCTACTGAACTCACTAGAAAAATTTGCCACATTGCTACAGTCAGGAGTAGGCGCTCTCCCCACTAGGATACGAGCTGTTTAAAATGAATCTATTGTAGTACTGGTAGCATGGTGCCTTTTTTATCCTGCGTACCAGACACTTTAAGTAAATTCTTGAGGAGACAAGAAAGAATGTTTTATTATCCATGATTACAGAAACAGAAGAGATTCTGAACTGCGTAAAACTTATTAACTCGAATCTTAAGTTAAAACTAACAATCCCAAGCCCGACAGTTCCAAGAATGTACTACCAACCATACCTCCACAAACCGGGGTAGTCTACGAGACCAATAATATCAGGTATAGAGTCGCCTATGTATGTATATATTGTCCAAATGGATAGTAAACGAATACAAAAATTTACCTATCAAAGTAGATCAAAGTAGTCTAGAATCAGAAAATTCACTAGATTTTGTAACTAAGGAAAATGATATTGAATTAGAAGATGGGATAATTTTAGTGTTGTTTGATGTTTGTTCATTCTTCCTCAGCGTACCGATCCCAGAAACCATAGAATACTTGGTTGAGCTTTTAAAACTTAAAAAAATTGATTATGTCAAAATTGCGGAATACAAAAGACCAACTTCAATTTCGATTTCAAATAGAGTGCAAGTATTATGAATAACTACAGGCTAGGGTGATGGACAATCCGCTCTCTTCTTTCATGAGCAATTTTGAAACGTGCATGAAAAAGGGCACCGTGTATTTTCCTAGAATCCGGCTTAGGTATGTAGACGATATTTTCGCGGTTTTTGATATTAAGAAAAGTACTACTCCGAAATTCCACAGTTACTTCTTTAAACCTTGTGCGCCGACATGAAAAAATATTCTTATACATAGAAAACGATCTCTCCACATCTAAGGAAGTTACATTTGCATGTAGAAACTGTTTTTCAAAATCACTTAAAAGTTCACTATTCTTGCACTTATTATAAACGGCCTCTAAAGTATTAAAATCGGGATTTTCCCTTAAAACATCTGCCAACTTTTGACTAGCGCATAATACTGGCGTATCATTTAATGTGTGTAATTTATTTTTTACACTCTTCACTATGTTTAATGATTCCTGCAATGACAATTCAGTACATTGTAGTTTTCTGATGGCATCTAGTAATACTGTATAATTGGTACATATTGTTGTTAAATCTTCTAAAGGTTGAGGAATTTGAAATTCTCTTTGACTTTCTCTAATTGCTTTGGATTCATTCCGATTAAATCGCATTATAACTGATTGAATTCGTTGAAAATGGATCAAATAGTAAGAAGCTGCTGTTAGCTAAGTACCCCATCGCGTTAAAATTGGTTCAGGAGGTTCTGGAATACCTGGACAAAATTTACGAAATTCTTTTAAACGTTTAGGAGATTTACGAAACACTGCTTTAGTACTTTCAATCATCCGATCAACGTTTCCGTAATGTTGTCGAACAACTTCACCAACTAAATGCAAAGCATGCAGCACGCAGGTTATATGTATTAAGTTAGGAAATATATGTTTTAAGGATAGCCCAACACTTAACATCGTTGCTGCACTATCTGTCACAATCATCACAACTTGACCTTGGGCAATTTTAAATTTTTTCAAAGCCTTCATTATCACTTTTTGAATATTTTCCGCGGTACATTGTTGAACACGTTTGCAAGCTAACAAATATCGACATGCTGTGTTCTCGCTAGATAAAACGCGAGCTATTACATTCACAATACTGTTTTTCTTTATATCGGTCGTCTCATCCACGGTAATCCATATTTTTTTGAACACAAATCACGTTTACACACATTTTCTAGCATCTCTTTCATTCGTGGCAAATGATTCTGTAATTGTGTTTGTGAGGGTAATGGGTACTTTGGAACGTATTGTCGCCAAAACGTTTTAAAAGCTGCTTTTCTCACAAACGACAACGGAAGATTACAACAGGTAAACATAATTAATAAATGTATGAGGAATAGTGTATAAGGTATTTCAGTTCTTGCATTTCTCATGTGCTTAATACCATTGACATGCCTCTGGCAATCAGTTCTGTCCAATGCAGCCAAACGAACATTGCATATTAAGCAAAAGACTGTACTACCGTCATATTTTAAATGGGGAAAAAGTGACACATACTTATGTACATTAGTAGCAAATCTATTACGAGGCATTGTTTTCTTAGGTATGTAAATATTAGTTCTATATGAAACGATACACTAATTATGTACTTGGTATAATACTACAACACACAAAAAACGCCAGCTATATTTTCAAAAGCGACACGTAAGTACATAACCTTGACCGTTCGACTAATCTCTGCAACAGCTCAACTAGTACTAAAACGAAATCTCTCTCAGCGCGGTTTAACATGATTTATATTCAAGGTCGACACTACATGCCTGCTTCTCTACCGGTTTAGTTTATTTATGAATTTTTCGTATTCTTATATTAACCCGTAATACCGACGCCTATGCGAGTCCGCAAGTTTAGGTTACTCTATCTATTAGGGTAAAGTGGACACATGTCTTACGTTTCGTGCTACACAGGCAAGAAACTTTTTCGTTTATTTACCGTATATTTCGCATGTTTTAGTTTTAGGGTAAGTGTTTGTAAATATCTTAGAGTAGCGATTGAACATGACGTTAGAATTAAAAATTTTTCGCAAATCATTCGGTCGTACGGTTGACAATGGAAATCCATGAATTTTCAAAAGAGCTGTTCTGAACTAATCAAATAACTTGTGTGGTGCAGAGTATGCCGATACTTTAGTGTTATTAGTAACTAAGATTATGAAAATATTTTGAAAAAATGATTTTAGAGCATTGAAAGGTTTGAAAGCGAACTAACTAATTAGTGAAGTAACTGAAACATAGCAGAAGTAACTTCAAATCGTTCAAGAAATATTAATAACGAAAGGAAGAAACGTGCCATATCCAAGAAAATTTAACAAAAGCATAAAATATACTTGCAGTTCCTTCCAACATTCTATATGCCATGACTGAGAATCAAATGTTTCTAAAAGCTGTGTGTAGTACTAGCTACTATTAGCTGCTGTTTGTTTTATTTCCAGGAATGTTTATAGCTTCCATTATTTGTTGATTTTTATATGAAGTCTTATTAATTCTTTCACTCTTGTTCATACTGATACTACCACAGTGTTAAAGGATTGTCTTGTTTAACAAAAAATAAGTGGCACTATGTTGCAGATTACGTAACAGTATTCGCATGTTACCTCTAAAGAATTATCCAAGATACTGTCATTTTGCATGAAGTTTTTGGTACATGAATACTATGTCAGAAATGTTATTGCCATATAGATGGAAAAAAAATAATTCAGAAAGTAACAAAAGCATATTTATTGCATCAATCCATGGACTGAGAATTTGAATTTGGAATAGACTTATTGAAATATTAGTAAAACTGTTTCGATTTTTCGAGGCATTGAGTATTGCTAAAGTAACTGGATATGTTTCCAGAGAAGTACTGAAAAATAAGATGCTATTCACAATCAATGATTGAATCGGTTTTTGCCTTACAATATGCTTTTAAAGCTTAACTTATTTCTCAAATTTTGGTGTAGAAAGCAGTGACAAGGATTAAACCCAAAAAGGATAAAAAATAAGTACCGTTTTCAAAAAAGTGATATTCGCTTGAAAAGCATTCTGGAATACTAGAGTATACTGCAATAAACCCGTTAAAATCTTGTAATGCATTAATCTACAAAACAACTAGAAAGCATCATTTAAGACCTCCAAATACGTATTACATATGGTATAATAAAGTTCCCGTTAAAATAGTGTTGGAAAAAAAGTACAGCATACAATATGACGCCAACATAAGCAAACAAGAAGCAACTAAGTAAGCATCATCGAAATTGTAACGAAGGTAATCAGGCGTAACAGACAAACGCGCTATTTAGCAATTTATTCTATTACAGTTAATTTGGCCGAAAGAGAATGAGTCATACGGATGGAACCAGTTCAGCCATGAAGTTCACATCAATAATTTATTTTTAGAATGTACGCTCGTTCGTCTTGCGTATTCCTCAAATCGATACCGATTTACCACATCGAACGATTATGACCTTGACTGAACGCGAAATAAATCATACGGAAATATGGCCAAGCGTTGATGAGAAGATTATGTCTTGGATGGATGATCTCGAGCAGTTTTTCTCGTATAAATTGGAAGATAGAAAGTTTCAAGTCGATTAATTCTTGCAACGAACAGAAACAGTAACATTGTCTAATATCTCTCTATAAAAAAATTAAATCTGTTGGCTTAGTTTTTATTATAAACAAACATAGAAATGTTTCAAAATTTTGAACGCTTGGCAAAAAATACAAATTATTTGATGGATGGAAGGCTGCAATGTAAATATTTACTCTTTTTCTTATAATGGAGAACGTCTAGACATGCATACTATTTGTTATGTTTGATATGGGCAATTAAACTTTGTATTTCCATTTATTTATTTTTACTAATTACAGTCCAACTTGAATCAAAAACTTTGGAAGCTCTAAAACAGTGGTCGCCAACCTTTTCAATGTGTTGAGCTACTTTGATAATTTTGGAACAAACAGTGGGCCACCTAGTCGTAAGCGACGTAAGCCAACCTAAATGAAATAATGCAGTTATATTCGACATATATGTATTATATACCAATCGTAGGTACTTGAAAAATAAACAAAATTTTTATGGGGCCACAATGGCATGTCACATACGATTTAATAAAAGTGAATAAAAATAACAAAAAAGTAATGCACTATTTTAAACAAAAACATGTGCAGATAAAAAATGCATGTTCGATGAGAAGGCTGACACTCAGACTCATCGATAATTTTTTTAATGTTTGCAGTATAGTTTAATGCAGCCATTCGAATACAATTATCCAAATGTTCATCTGTAAGTTGATTGCGGTATTTGTTCTTAATTAACTTCATATTGGAGAAAAAAGATTCACACAAATAGGTTGAACTAAATAACGCTTTCACTTTCAAGGCAACACGACATAGAACTGAATATTTGTCTTTGTTTACTAAAGGCCAGATACATTTTGTATTTGAGACTAACGATTTTAAAGCTAAATCATTTTGAAACGCAATCACTTCCATTTCTGTTGCAACGATGTCTTCGCCAAAGTTCTGCATAACACAAGTTGCAAACTTTTGGATATCAATTTCTATGAAGGGTGAAACAACAAACTGCGCCACTAAATCAATTTCGTTGAAACCCTTAAAACGATTTTTGAAGTTATCCTTCAAGTTAGAAACTATTTCTACATGATATTTACTGTCATAGGGTTCCAATGGATTTTCAGATATCTTTTCTAAAAGAATAGGAAAATGTTTGGTATCGCGGTTGATTAGGTTTCGTTCCCAAAACTCAAGTTTTTGGATAAATGCTCGTACATCAGAAATCATTTCCACTAGTTTTTTGTCTCTTCCCTGAAGCTGCAAATTAGGTTCATTTAATTTTTCTGTAATGTCCACAAGAAAACCAAAATCTCTAAGCCAGATTGAATTTCCCAGTTCCGGAATCGGTTCATCGCGTTGTTTGAAAAATTGAACCATGGCAGATAGGACATCATTAAAACGTTTCAGCACTCGTCCTCTGCTTAACCATCGGGCTTCAGAGTAAAGAAGTAGCTCCCCGTATTGACAGTCAATTTCATCGGCCAAGATTTTGAATAATCTTCTTTGTAACGCTGAAGCTCTAATTTTGTTCACAATTTTTACTACCAATTTCATAACGTTGTTTAGTTTTAGAAAATTTCAACATAATTCTTGCTGATGGATAATGCCAGAGAAATTGCGGAAAAATTTCACCTTTACGACATAACGCCACCATAGCTGGAGCGCCATCGGTTGTCAAGCCTACCATTTTCGATATGGGAATTTTCTCAGAAGAAATAATATTTTTGAAATGACAAAACAACTCCAGCCCAGTAGTATGGCCTCTCAGTGGAATGAACTTCAAAAGATCTTCTTTAATCGTAAAATCACTAAAAACCATCCTGACGAATACGGCCATCTGTTGATTCATCTAGTTGCAGTGAAAAATAAACACAGTTATCTAAGTCACTTCTTAACTGTAAAAAAATATCATTGCTCATTACTTCTACTCGTCCCATCACTGTATTAGCAGAAAGTTGCATAGATTTTATAGCAGACACTATCTCGTCTTTATTTCTAAAGTTGCCAAATAACGAATCTGTAGCTTCTAAAAATCCCTGTTTTATCATTTCCCCGTCTTCATAAGGTTTCTTCTTTTGTGCAATTAGCTGAGACACACGGTATGATGCTTCAGTTGCAGCCTTATTTTTGTCGACTGTTTTTAAAAATATTGACTGTTGTCCAATTAACTGATTTTTTTTAATTGTTTCAGTTTTTCCTTTCTGGTGGCAGAATGTAATGGGAATGATTTTTCAAAATTCGAATGTACAGTTTTATGATGGCTCTTAATCTTTCCTTTTTTAGCAACGGAGACAGAAGTATTACATAACAAACATACATTTTTACCTTTAACTTCTGTAAAGAAGAGCCCAATGTCGCCGCGCGTTGCGTATATATCCCCTTCAAAGCAACCCAGGTCGTTCTCGAACACTAGCACGCTGATGGGATCTAGACGATTCTAGCGTGGTGACGTCGCGGCAGATCGCTCACCGCAGTGTTGCCGCGGCTTGTGTTTATTAAGAGAATTTAAGAAATTTACGGAAGCTTCTATGATTTTTACACCTTTGTATTTTTAAACTATGTTGTGAGCTACCAGAATTGCCTTCATCGACGGGTTGGCGACCACTGCTCTAAAACTACCACACTTACCAACATTTTCTAAATAAATTTGAACTACATAATTAACTGATACAATAAGGATAACTTGGTAATTAAAATCAGGATATGTACCATGGAAGACATTTTAAATAAGAATTTTTGCTCGCCACTACAACTATAAGCCCGATGCAACTACAAACGGAACTAGACCTTAGGCGACCCTGTATTTAGACATTTTGGGAATGTTTGTTTTACAACTCTTAAATACTTTAGAGCCGGAACTACGTAACAACCTGTTCTGACAACAAGACGGCAACCCTACTCGTTCTAGTTTTGGTCAGATAATGGTTAGATCATCACTTTCCTGAAAGGTGGATAGGTAGGCTTGGCCCAATCCATTATCTTGCTAGGTCACCTGACATTACGCCAATCGATTCCCGAATTGAACATGAACAGCAAAATACCGGTGGTTGAGAAGTCGCATCCATAAAGAGACCAAGACTGTGTTGTATGGCCAATATCGCAAATTGTTGTAACAATTTTGGTTGGTAATATTTGCAATCCTGTAGACAGGAAGAAGAGCAATTAGATTTTGGGGCAGGTTGAGTAGTATCTATTTTCTGGTACGAGTATATACTGTAAACAAAAAACTGCGTTTCTAAAACATAACTATGTAACTACAAAAATGTTCAATAGAGTACAGTAGTTTCAATACAGCTGTATGCATATGTCAGCAATCTAAATAGACAATATACATGGATATTTCAATTTCCTAGGAATATTTATAGCAGATTCGACGAAAAAGTTTTCATATCCAGGACATTTCTCGTGAAATGTTTATCCGTATCAAGGCAAACTACTCTCCATTCCGAGAAGCACCCCAGTTATGCTTGTAAGAATGAAAATCACTTTTGATTATGTCACGCGAATGTTTGCATAAAACGTATCGTAAATTGATATACAGAGGAGCTGGATACGTTATATGCATTCGTCCACTTATATATCACGTCCCACACTTAATAACCATCATTTATATTACGTACATACCGTGTATCGCATATACATAGATGGTGTATATATGTCATGTCATTGAAACTTGTACACTCGCTGATCGTCATTTAGGTTTTATTTTCAAGCCGCGGCATGGTAAGCGGTCGTTTCAAGGTGAAGACTTCTGTTATCGACATACATATGTACCTACATAATCATATGTACATGGTATAAATGTAAAATTTTTTTTGTGTACAAAGTTACCCGTATCTTCGGCTATATGCATATAGCATGTAAATCAAACAACGCTAACGATGCGTTTGTTCGATTTACAGTAGTTTTTTTTTTAGGAATCGCAAGCTGGTTAATTGCAAGGTCATTTATAAATACACCAGACAATATATCATTAAGATAATTGATAACGACATGTTATTATTTTATGTTATTTTCGATTCATTATTGCAGATCATTTGCGATTAATAAATAATAATTGCATGGCATCAACATTATTAGCTATTATCAGAAATTTAGTAAATTTACCACGATCCTCCAAAGTAGAATACCTCGAATTCATGAGGCTAATAGTATATTCTTTTACAACCTAATAATTGTGTTACAGCTACAATGTTTGCTATTCTTATTAAATTTAATTGTTATTTAAGTTTGAGAGTTTTGTGACTATTAATGGTAGTCCTTCCATTAGGATGCGCCGACCAGCTAGAAATACTTAATTTACATACTGTTTGCCATCTTCTGGGTTGGACAAAATCTCTGACATTAAATACACTGTATTTGTTTTGCAACTTTCAAGATGTTAGGAGGAATGGTACTTACCTCCAGACGGAATTCAAGTTCTGCTTGCAGAACAGCTGTTATTTATGTCCTCCTGGAAAAATCCTCTTTTTTCTTCTTCTTTGATTAGACTTCAGTCTGTTTTCATTCATTACGTTTCTTATCACGTCGTGTCTTCTTATGTTGTCGACCAGTTTTTCTTCTGCTTGTTAGCTATTGTTTTCCACATATTTTTATCAGCTGTTCTCCTCCGAGTCAGTCAATATAATCATTCCTGCCTTTAAAGAATACCGTTGTGATATCATACTGCCGTATTCTCCTTGATTTGATACTCTGACCATTCTGGTTTTCCCGATTATTGGTCTTAACATGTTTATTTAGGTTGCGCTTACCAATTGTTTTATTTTTGCTGCGCCGGCGCAAGACTCTTCCTGATATTCTTGTTCCTTTAGTTACCTGTTCTTTCACTTCCATTTTGTAAGGTCTCTCTTACTAATTATTTCGAACCAGGTACTGAAACTCCATTACTTGTTCAATTATTTTCTTTATTAAACCTAAGATATTTTTAGAACAATATTTCCCACTACCAGTCGGTTTTAACTTTGTACACTTCCTTTTGAAGTTTTTCACCATCATTGAAGGAAAAATCTAATGCATATTTTATCGAAATTGAATTTCGTTTACCCATAGCCTAATTGGCATCAATACCACAACGCCATACACGAATTTCTTTTGTCGAATTAAAAAAAAAGAGGGATATGTAGTAACTTACGAGTGCTGGCCATAGAACCTTTGGATGACCTGATGTGTATGGATCTCTTCTGTCAGCCCATGATAGTCCCTGCTCCACCATGAACACACTGAAGAGACCTTCTTTGTATATACCAATCCATTCTCTTCGCTGCCATTCAACGTCATCATACTCTACTAGCACCTGTAACAGAAACGTGCTGTCTCAATGTTTTTGAAGTAATTTTTTCAAAATTGTAGCATCTTGCAATATTTTTATATCAAATTTTACATGAAAAAAAAAAGGAAACAAAATACTCTAGTGACCACAGTTCGGTTTTCTCTCATATTTTCGCCCAAATCACATTAGAGATGCACATTTAAATCTGGAAAACGATAGTAACTATGCAAATTTTACAAAACAACCTGCGCTTTACAAGGTTTTGAAATCGCTTAAAGTTGAAACCATTAGTACATTCAGAAGATTGTAATACTGATGCTGCTGGAAAATTATACTATACAAGCTAATATCTAGCTTAGTCCCTTTGTTGATTTGAAACAAATTTTTACTGCGAAATCTCTGATATCTTACTATTATGACGAGGTGGTTCCAAAGCGGTTTTCTGCAGTGGGGCCACGCGATCGACTGTGCCCTCTGAATAATTTCTTGACCTGTCATATTAGTACGTACCTAATTTCAGGAATGAAACATGGAGTCCGCTAAAATCCCTTGGCATCATATCATCAAGTAATATCAAACGAAAAGTAAATTTACAATAGAATATTTATATGAACATTTGTTCGTTACCAAAATTCTAAGCAACATTGGTAGAACGTCATTCAAAACGCAAATAGCAACATAAAACATCAAATGCATTTCAAACATACTGCGGAAATAATTATACTTTATACGAAATGCAATGCGAAAATTGAACGGGATCAGATCCAACTAAAAAAAGCTAATTAACCAGTTCGTGGTATCCACATGCGTCCAATACACACGCATACAAAAAAAATGATCTCACAGGTAGAAAAACAAATCGTTAAAACACCGCCATCGTTTCTGCAAATAAAACGCTAAAAAGACCGAAAACGAAAAACGCAAAAAAAAGCAAAACGAACGATAGATTTAGCTGACCGGAGTGGATTGCGAGCGTAATGAAATTCAAAATGCTCAAACAAACAATAAAAGCCGAATTCAATTGTCCAAATCCGGCGAAACAAAACCTAGACCTACGTACAAGCGTATAACCAACGAGGTGAAGGAAATACATTGCAAATAAAACGCGGAAAAGGCAGACATACCACCGGTTTAATTGTAAAATACAACCGTGTCGTTCCAATGAACGTTATTTATCGGGGTCACGTTGGATGTATAAAGGTATAAAATTGCGATCACCGGTTTGGTCATCATGGAATTAAAGTGAAAGGTATTATTAACCAACAAGTTCACAGACGTGAAAAAATATTTGGTAAAAACGAAACACAAATTGCATAAAATTTACGGTAATAATGAATACAGTAAATTGCCAATTAAAAAGGATATAATTTTGCCAAATGATTACTTTGTTTTAATGGAAACTAATTTGGGTTAAATACAATGTACTAACAAGGGGAGAATAAAAATGCTAATTGTTGAGTGTCAATACTTCCAATGCTACACAGAAGGAAGAGTTCTTTGTAAACTGTTTTTTATGCCCTGTTTGGAAAAGATCAGTTAGGCAAACAAAGCCAACAAGATATCAAAACATCATAATTTTGGTAAAGGGCAATCTTATTAGCTAGCAAAAGACTAAAAAAGTGTACTGGCGAAGCAACTACGGGCGTAGTTATAAAATTTTCAAGAGTCAACTAGTCAACTGTTGATGTTTATTAGCGATGGAGCAGCGACAATGTGTAGTGTAGGCCGTTCTTTTAAAGAAAAGTGTGAGGGACTTTTACATGTTACGTGTAAAGTTCATGCTTTACATCTTGTGGCATAAACTATGAGAGAATGTTACCAGGAGGTGGATGCATTATTAGCAAATACAAAAAAGTGTTTCTCAAATCTCCCAAACGGATTCGAGCATTTCACAGGCTTTGTTCCGGTATTCGCGAACCACCACAGCCGATTCTTTCGCGTTGGGGAACATTGTTGCAAGCGGATTTTTATTATTCTGAACGTTTCGAAGAAGTAAAATCTGTGATTTTACAATTCAACGCTACATCTATTAAGGAGAGCTAGAAAGTAAGTACTTCTGTTGAAACAGATTTAAAAAGTATTAGCAACAATTATAAACGAGTACTAGAAAAAAATGCAAAATACTGGGTTGTCGATAGTAGAATCAGTGCAAATTGCGGACGAAGTTAATACATTGCTACATGGTATAAACGACGCAAAAAACGGTCGCGTTATAGCAAAGTTCGATAGCGTTTAAAAAAAGATTCCAATTATACGTGGTGGTGCATCTCCAGATTCATTAACTAACTCCAAGGATTATTTTAATTATGCCTGTGTTTCTTCCGTAGATGTTGAACGATCTTTCTTGAAATATAAGAACATTTTTTCATCAGAGCGAACAACCTTCACCGAGACAAATGTGGAAACATACGTGATGGTGCAAGTTTTTCAACAATCCTATCCACACTGTTAAGAAGTTACGTTTATTTGTTATATTATTATTTATTGTTACAGTATTAAGTACAATAGATTTTTGAAGAAAACTACTTTGTTTACTTTTTTCGGTTATTACATTAGATATACAACAAATGCCGTTTTCAAACAAAAAAGAAAGCTAATAATGGCAATAAAAACACTTCAACGTATGCATATATTCGCTATATTTACCAAACATTTTTATTACGTCAGCTTTAATTTCATTGGGGTATTAATTTCAAAATATCGTCGGCTGTGAGTCACATATACACTATTTATAATTCGCGGCCCATGCGACTGATCCGATTCTGTTGCGAAGACCGATTGTGCTCGGCTTAGTAATAAGCTCCACAAGTAATAAGTTTAACAGCCTCAATCAATTACTAAAATCCGAAATCATTTCTAGCTTTACAGGCAAACATGTTACCATGGAATAATCATTTACAGGTCCTCTAAAGCGAATGCGTACAGCAAAAAATAGTGAGTCACCCGTTTCCGCTGAGCGATTGGAGATCACAAGTTAATCGCGCCGTCGCGCCCTCTCCTCCGCGTGTAAGCATTCATGCCCTCACTTGCTCGGCGTAACGCCCACATTTTTTGCTGTACGTATTCGCTTTACAAGACCTGTACGTACATTGCAACACCCAAGAATAATCGCTGGTGGATTAGCCAGTGTTATTAAATCATCCTTCTGAGTTTTGAATTCAGTTCCGAATGCTTTCTTTTGCGTGTGGTGACAGCCCGTCGAAATGTGTAAGCTTCGAAGCTTGTCATAAGCTCAAGAAAGTTTTAATATGTACTTGGTATGAGTAAAGTCTTCGATCACTCGATAATGTACTGGATTCACCTGCCACTTGTGTGTAATTCTACCAGTCAGAAGCAGGCCTTCTTACCATTGGACCACCGAATCGATAAATGGAGAAAATTGAAGAGACATGTCATTTATGGAGATGACTTTAAAATACACCAAGATATACAAGACCAGCCACATTTGAATCTGGTAGTACAGTATGTAACATCAACGAATTGTGATATACTAGAAAACTAACAATAAGTAATGCCATTGAAAAATCGGTTATCATGGACATAGAAGGTTAATTTTCCGCTAAAGCCATTTAATAATAATAATAATAATAATAATAAGAATAATAAGAATAATAAGAATAATAAGAATAATAAGAATAATAATAATAATAATAATAATAATAATAATAATAATAATAATAATAATAATAATAATAATAATAATAAATCTTTTATTTTGTGATAATTTTCAGTGGTTTTAATCAAAGCTGCTGAAGAGGTTGGCAGCATGAATAGTAACATATCACGTTTTAAAACATAACCACGGCAACAACCAGAAGACATCTACCTAAGACCTATTTTCATTGTACGAGCCTTTCAAATAGTTTTTGTCGGAATAACGCCACTCCACAACCACCCAGAGAAGCAGGTTATAGCAGGTGTCCACGTAGTTAACAGAACAAAAGGGCTAACGTCGAGTCTTGCTCGCCAAAGACAGCACTATCTTTCAGAAAAGGGGATTTCAGAATACTGGTAGGTTTACTGATTTAATGCTAATTTCAGTAGCAGGACCACAATCATGAAGCTTACAACAGTACAACGGCTAACTGAACTTTTAAAATTAAAGTCTCATTTCCACATTCCAAAGACAGAATTCATTAAATATTTGTACAATTTATTCGTACTAAAACCGTGTAACATCGTCATATAAAGCTAGGACTGCTCTACTTTTTTATATTGCTGCTGCGACCTTCAACCTTAAAATATTAAACAACTTTCATCCTCCGACATGGTAGCTACATAACACTCTCCTGCAGGTTGTCTTCCAGGTAGCGATTTTATTTTCCCTGATAATGTAAATACATGTAATGGCGAGTACCAGACAAGAATCTGTACGTGTATATTTAGAATACGTAGAACGTTACGCAGGGAATACCAAGTTCGGACTTGGGAATTACTTTTACGTGAATGTATTCGTGAATAAAAAAGCGCATGCAAATACGATTTTTATAGCGAAAAGACGTGAGATGGACGCTAAACGACGATGAATTATGCAAAAATATGCTCTCTACCGTTCGTTTAATCAATTCCAGAAAATCAACACAGCCGATGTTTTACTTTAACTAAGTATGTATACTATGTATGTATTTGAGAATGTACCTAAGATAAACAATAAGATTTATAACCTGAAGGGGTTCTGTTATTCTTCATTTGAAGACGATTAATGTTATTTAAATAGCTATCGATCAATTCATGACAGGATGTATAGCAAAAATCTTATTTTTTTCAATTCAAAATTCGTTGCGATGTTTTTAGGACTAAAAGCTTATTGAAATGTATAACCGGTGATCCTGTTTCAAAGTCAAATAAGTTAACTCCTTTTATTTTACGTATAATGTACAATAATATGTTTCACAAAGATTCCTGTCAATAATAATTAAGATTCAGTGATACTATCAAGTTTTCTGCTACCAAAAGTGTAATACTTTGAAGCAAAGCCGATGAATTGGTGTACACATCATAACAAATTAATCGAAGTTTAGTTCCAATCCAAATACCATACATGCCAATCCTATACTACATATTTTGGTAGATCAATTGCTTGGAAATCGTGTATATTGAAATATTTTAAAATAAAATTAATTTTCGAAAGTTAATTGATTATATGCACTGAGGGTTCGGCTGTGTTCTAAAACACTTTTTCGGCAATTTAGATGATCTTTAGGATCATCAAACGAGATTTTTAAAGGAAATGAAAACTAAAAATTGAAACACCTGAATTTTACGACGATGTCAATATAAACTTTGTTTATATTACATTTACAGGAAATCTGCCAATTCTTAACCACCGACCTTCACTTTTAATTTGAATTTATAATACGATGCGAAATATTAACAGTTGAAACTGGGAGCGCAGCCAAAATACGAGTTATCTCGATGAAAATTTGACTCAAAGTGAGAAAATCAAATGGCGTCCCTCTTCTCCTTTATTTTAATCGCGATAGCGATTGTTTTATCCACGGCAAATTTTGATGATTCCTTTCTAAATATAAATTAACGATGAATTTTCTGTTAATAAACCTATTTTTAAAGGTAGTATGATGAAATGAATGTAGTGACGCAACTAGACGACTGATATTATACTATTGTATGACCTAAAATACCACTGAGAACCTAACAATAATAAAACTTACTGACGACAACGAAAACAACTTTACGAAAGATATTTAATTTACGAAATTATGGTCGAAATACCTACCTCTGAATATACGCTGTTATTTGTTGTAGGAACATTTTTCATTAATTTTAAGGATTTTCGAAATGAAAAAAATGATCAGAAGAGCAGTTTCTTCCCGGTTACCCCACGTTTCTAGTTGGCTAGACTTATAATAAGTCCATAGTACCCCCGCTCCAGAACTCGTAGGCCTGGGGAAGAGTAGAGGCTACCGAAAAATAGCTAATAGCCGCCAGAGGGAATTTTACATAGGAATGAACTGAATACACTATACCTGCTGGGATGACAGCTGCGTTCGACGACACTTCAATATCGACGCAATATTAGTCAATATCTAAGGTACCCTTTATTATTATACATATGAAAATTTTTCAGAAGATTAAATTTGATTTTCTCCTTAATTTACTGCTACCAATGTTGGCATTCACCTTGTCGATGCTAACTAAGATTGCGGTTATGTAACTAGCCTGTGAAGCCTATTTACCTGACCACACTCAAAATATTTAAGTAGCGAACTTTTTCATGCAACTTCCCATGTGTCTTCTGTGTTACTAGATTTTCATACCTTTTGTGTGTGTAATCATATAATTGTTTGTGATCGAACATTGGCACATATTCTGCAACTTCTCAACGTCCTAGTAAATCGATTCCAGTCCAAAAGTTAAGTTAACCTGAAATGTTTTCTTCAATTGTTTCATATTACACTTCAGTGATTGCACTTTCTTTGCTCTACTGAAAATATATCCTTGATGGTAGTTTGTTCAATTTCCTATCAAATACATGCCATCCCGAAAGACCCATTGAGGGTCAAATGAAGATACATTTTTGTTTTAGTTGGAATAAAATATTTAACCAGAATTTGAAAGAATATTCCAATTATTACAATAATCTAGAACACATCGAAGTAAAATATTAAAGAAAATCGTAAATTATAAAGAAAATAATAAAAGCGTAATTCGAAGAATACAATAGAGGGCAATATTCTAGAAGGAAACGACTCATTGCATGCCTAGGCGAAGTTTAGTCTAGTAAAGAAAGTGCTCATAAATTATTACTAGCCATTTCCATATAGCTTATACTTCATCGGTTATTTCGCAGACAAATCAAAGTTTTACTCGGTACGATTAAATTTATGATCACTGGTATATACGTAAAAGTAAATAAGTCAAGATTTATACGAGTGTACCCAACATAAAAATAAAATTAGCAAATACTGATTATCTCTGTAAACATAAATTAACAAAATATTTGCTCGGCATACATACTCGGCCACAGACAGTGTGTACATACACTTCTTTGTAAACAATCGCCTAAATAAGGCACCAATTATAAACAATCATAAATCACCAATCTACTAAATATAGAAATAAATTATCTTGAAAATGATATTATGTCACATTGCGAAATCGCCCACAAGTTCAAACCAATACGTGTAATTTAGTTCAAGGTCATCGCTGATATAATTACTGGTCGCATAAATGAGGACGTGAACGCATATATCTGTTTATGTGAACCGAATGAAAGAATTGTTATTGCTTGTATTAACAGTTAACACCCAATGTGGCGTGAAATGCGTCAGTGGACTTGCTTATCATGGAAACGAGGGATTATCGTTGATGTCCAAACAAACTCACAACCTAATCTGAATGTAAAATTAATAAATGCAAAAAAGTACGTATAACGCAAGCCTCTACTAGGTCAAGGATCGCAGAGCAGAATTGGAGATAATTTTGAAAAACGAAACGTCGGATATTTGGACAGATATGTTGAAAATGAAACGTCCGTCAATACTAAAGTAGTAAAAATGAGATCAGGAAATCCGTTCCAAAGTTCACCATAGAGCTTATTTCGACTTTCAACAAAGACGTCGTGCAAAATTCAATTTCGTCCATAAAATAGTAAACTTTCCCCGAGTTTGCAAAACAATATTTATATTCATATTTTTTACCAAACATATCAGGAGCAAGTAACATTTCACGTTATACGTCTAAATTTACACAGTTGAAAATTTTCCCGTCCAGAGCGAAAAAAGCAAATTTAAAATTAACACCAAATTTAGTCAAAGCTACACATTGTTACGAAAATAAATTTGGCAAAAGATGCTAGAGATATTTTGCACCTGAGGTATTATGTACACATTATTAATTGCGCTTACCTTGTTTAAAACAGTATGACATATCCGCACATAATGCAGTAAATTATTCACATTGCTTGTGATTTTAAAAAGGCTAAAGTAGAGGTTATCTACAGAATAATGTTCAAACAAAAGTGAAAAACAATATGAGAAGAGAAAAGCATTAAAGCTTCTTACTACTGGCCACATTGCACTTGCATCTCTCAGTTTATGCCACTAATCTTCAAAAGCAGCAACTGAAATATTTCCTGGCGCCACCTGGTGCCAGTAATTATAGTCATGCCGTCCTAGATAGTAGCGACGGGACCAGAATACAGATACCATACTTACCCATGCAATGATATGGTCTTTAATGTACGACGTTTCATAAATATTTTCAAAAGACACCGGTTGATGTAATACTTTTGTATTTTTATTATTATTTACCACGTGTACAAATTTAACTATAGTTTTTTGAAATATATAATAAATAATTTAATAAAAGGGAGGGATAAATAAACTTAAATATTAACTCACTAAGTATTAAACTACATAAAAATAATCCCTATTTAATTACATTATTAAAGAAATAATTTAATTGCACTAATACATATAAAAAAAACTTTTTCAACAATTCATTCACTTGCTCCTAATTTTAATTATTAACTTTAGGTCTTTTTTTGTAATTTTTCTATTATTGGATATCCTTGTAGCTGGCCTGATGTGTCTTTTGAACACGAAACCGGTCGCCTAATTTCTCAATAGAACTTTGTGAGATCTGGACCATTTTATGATTCCTAAATTTAATATGAATATTTTCTTAATTTAAAACTTTACTTGGAAGAAACATTTTTCTGTCTTGGATTTTCTTGATTTTCTAACCCTAAGAAAATATTTATTTAATACAAATAAAATTTCAAGAAAATTATTTTCTTACATTATACATTTTTATAGTTTCGAAATAAAAATATTTTCTTGAATAGAGACTGATTTTTTCAAGAAAATCTATTTTCTTGCTGCGTGTAGGTTTCGCTATATGATTTTAGTAAACTTTACTCAAATCCACATATAAAATAGTGTGGGCTTATATAAACCACTTTTAGCGTCGAAATAGACGACCGTTAAAAACTCAGCGTTTCTTTTTCTAATCCCCCCAATTTCGTGCATTCTGAAGATTCGCAACCAAATTTGCTTCTAAACTTCTACGCAATATATCATTCCTAAATCAATTTATAATACTTCACATACAAAGGAAACACATCAATTTTATATTTTTATATTTTATATATTTTTTCTTTTTTTTAAGTTGCTGTACGACAATTGGTTTTGATACGTCTAAAGTTACTTGCTTATATTATATACTAGCGAAAATATATTCAAGCCAATTTACAAAATATGTCATTGGAAAGTCAAATTGACAGCGCAAAAGTTGTCAATTTTGAACAGCTATATGTCGGCTAATTTTTTTATTCAAAATAAAACGTGTTCTCAAATTTTCTGACAATTTTACACATTAAAATTTTGGGGAAACCGGCGACTATGGTTCCTACCCCTCTGTCTGCCTGGAGTTGGTCCTTAGTTAATTTGGTATTTTAAAATATGTAGTAACGTGTGAACTTTACTGAAGCAAGCAAAAATGTACTTACGAGTTCAAGTTGGGAACGCTTTTTACAAAAAAGCATAATAGTTAAGCTAATTAAAAAGAACCTCAGTAACTATGGCAATTAAAAATGTGTTTATTGGCATCACACGCTTCACGTTACATTCCAAACTACCATACCAGAAATTGAGCCTTAATTTTTGAAGCACCTTCCCAATTAACCCATCGATTATTACTTCTTTGAACTGTAAATTGTTCATTTACGAGCTATACTCAGGATTTAAAAATCCTCCGTCAAGAATATTCCATGTTTGTTCACACACTCAAAAAAAAAAACAGATAATACCAGGTATGGCTTAGAAAGCACACCAATAGAGCAACCAAACAGCTTAGTATTCATTTGAACGAGCCATATCGTAACGATAGATTTTGGAGAACAATTCTCAATAAAATTGAAATAAAATTTAGCATATTTTAATTCTGATTGAACAGCGTATATGAATCTGTCTACTACGATTGTTTCTATACATTGGAAATATCCCTAACGATTTAGTAAATCCCTACGCGCAGAGAAACGGTTCCTTGCATCAAGAAAATTGATTTTCTTGCAAAAATCAGTCTCTATTCAAGAAAATATTTTTATTTCAAGACTATAAAAATGTATAATATAAGAAAATAATTTTCTTGAAATTTTATTTGTATTAAACAAATATTTTCTTAGGGTTAGAAAATCAAGAAAATCCAAGACAGAAAAATGTTTCTTCCAAGTAAATCATTTAGTTTTAAATTAAGAAAATATTTATATTAAAGGTAGTAATCAAAAAATGGTCCAGATCTCACAAAGTTCTATTGAGAAATTAGGCGACCGGTTTCGTGTTCAAAAAACACATCAGGCCAGCTACAAGGATATCCAATAAAAGAAAAATTACAATAACGGAAAAAAAGACCTAACGTTAATAACTAAAATTCGGAGCAAGTGAATGAACTAATGAAAGTTTTTTTTTATATGTAATAGTACAATTAAATTATGTCTTTAATAATATACTTAAATAGGGATTATTTTTATGTAGTTTAATAATTAGTGAGTTAACATTTAAGTTTTATCCCTCCCTTTTATTATATTATTTAGCATGTATTAAAAAAAACTATAGTTAAATTAGTACACGTGGTAAATAGTAATAAAAAAAATATATTACATTAACCGGTATCTTTTGAAAATGTTTATGAAACGTTGCACGTTAAAGGTTGTATCATTGTATGGGTAAGTATGGCTTCTGTATTCTGGTTTCTACTATCTAGAACGGCATGACTATATCTCTTGGCAGTAGGTAGCGTCAGGAAATATTTCAGTGCTGTTTTTGAAGATTAGTGGCATTCACTGAGAGATGAACAACAATATGGGCAGGAGCAAAAAGCGCTAGTGCTTTTCTCTTCTCACATAGTTTTTGCCGGGAGTGATTCCATCAATACCATGAGCTATATATTATTAGCATTATCTTGGTTATTATTTCTATGAACTTTTTTCATGTGTACTTCTGCATTAAGTTCACTTTTGTTTGAACATTATTCTGTAGATAACCTCTACCTTAGCCTTTTTAAAATGACAAGCAATGAGAATAATTTACTGCATTATGTACGGATATGCCGTACTGTTTTAAACAAGGTAAGTGTAATTAATAATGTGGATATAAATAACATGCATTTCAAAAATTCTAAGTAAATAAATGCTTTATTTTAAGAAAATGAAACTATTGATTTATGAGCAATACTTAAACGCTTTCTGAAATCAAGAAAGCTATTTACTATCCTCAAGAAAACATTGTTTTGTGTTATAACGCCCATTTACTTGTACTAAGAATCGCTTTCTTCAAATTTTCTGCAAGATTTGCTTGAATCAATTTAACAAATATCAATAACAAAGAAATACAATTATTTCATTACAGGTATGTATATACTTACTACCTTAAGAGGAGAAAGAAACGCTTAGAAAATATTTATTTCGATTTAAAACAGTTATTGTATTGTGGATAATTGAAACAGTAATTGTCTTGAATTGAGGCAGACAAGAGGCAGACTCTTGATACAAATAAACGTTTTCTCTGCGTATATAACATACATCACAAAGAATTCTTTTATGACCAAGTATAGAGATCTCCACGTGTACATTGAGCTGAAAAAATTGATGATGAATGAGAACGTCAACCTGTCTTCATTTTGTTTTTTGCTATTCTCCTATTCCCATCTTCCGTCAAGGTTGCGATTCGTCAAAGTGTCGAGATTCCGGCTAAATAATTCACGCTACATGCCCGGAATAATTTCAAGGATACAGCGAAATTGCGCGGACCCACCGCGCGCTCGCGAACACCAGAAAGAAACAATATTTCATCTCCTGCCGCTCTGCAAAAGGATGCATGCATATAACCTTCGGAAATATCCAGACGCGCTGCTGTCGTAGGAAGTATTCGAGGCACTCGCACAATATTTTAATATTGCATGAAGGTTTCAGGTCGTATTTATACTTTCTATATGGAAAATTGTGTCATATTAAAACTGGGAGGTACATAAGGATGCACGTTTACAGGATGGAAACAGGTTTGGCACTTTTTTTTTTAATTTTCATGTACTGAACAAAATAAAAGTGATTAACTCATTACTCCATACCATAAAACAATAATTGTGCTTATTTGAAAGTTAAGTAATGGTACGGAAGAATTTGGCCGGGGCGGAATGCCTGCATGTAGCTTGTCCCTTATCCCTTGTTATGACTATTTGACGCTGCTATTTTAACAATCTTTAGTTTGAAAACACATTTATGTCATACCAACTAGTAAAAGTGGCCATAAGTCTTTAGTTTAAAGTTTATTAGGTAGGTACTTTATCAAATGTCTTTGAATCCATTACTTACATAGATGATATTTTTGAATTAAAATGATTTATCGTTCCATGTTAACATGGCTTTATACTGGTAGATACATTAAGGTGAATTCTCACAACTGACGGTCGATTAGATTAGATTGACTTAGAAACAAGTATTTGAACATCGGCAGCAAGACGAGAATATACAAGACTATAGTGCGACCGGTCAGGACATTCGCAGCCGAAACTCGACCCGACACCGCTGTCACCAAGCAAATGGCGTCGACAGCAGAAATGAAAATAACTAGAAGTATACACGGCAAAACACTATATGACAGTATGAGAAACGAGGATCTCAGAGCCATGAGCAAAATCCAAGACATAACAAAATTAGTTAGACAGAGAAGAAAATGCTGGAACAAAGATATCAATAGAATGGAAGACACCTGGTTGGTAAAAGTAGCAAGAAACAATAGGCCAATCGGAAGAAGATCACAAGGCAGACCATCTAAACGCTGGAAAGAATGCTGGGCGTCGACGTCAGAAGAGGCATATGGAAAAAGAAAACAGGCAAAACGCCTACCGTGATGGGCAACCATACTGAAAGAAATAATAAGAGGAAGAAGACTTAGAGGTGTCCTTAGCTTGTCACACTGTGACCTATTCAGGTCTATTAATTACTAAGTCGTAATTTATGTTAGCATTGACTTTTTCATCAGCCCTAACAGCATTATAAACGATCCCTCCGCGTAGCTTCCGGTTCTTGGATATTTCAGTTCATTTCTGAGAGTCTAGTCCGTTTCACAGAATCTACATGTTGTTTTCTCTGTTAGGTCCAGGTTACTCATATGGTTTTTAAAAATGCAGTGTGATCTTGGCAAGCCTACCATTGCTTTGGCGGACTTTCTATCTCTATTAAATAGGTTGGCGGGAAGCTTACACCTGTATCCATTTAGCAACTGTTTGAACCGTCTCTGACTTGGAATATTTTTCATAGTGAGACTTCTTCTGTTTCATTATTTGACAGCTGCTTTAACTACGTTTAGAGGGCATCGAATTTTGGCAACAATTAAGCCTATTCAGGATAACTCGCCTTGGTACGTACATCATGGTCACCTTAGTGTAACTACACACAGTAATATCTTGGATAATTTTGACAACAAAATACAGATCGACGCTATGTGCATAGTTTTAATGGAATTGGAAGTCAGATTCTTATCAGTAAACTGTTGCATGTAGGGACAGTCACATATGGATGGCTAAATTTCGAAGAAAGTCTCAATCACATCGAGTATTCCGCAAGGACCTTACTTGCGGCCATTACCTTTTACTTTTTAGTCTATGTGTACAAAATTATTTAATAAATTTTATAGTTTTCTTGAGTATACTGGCTGTCGTATGTCACAAGATACATGTGTGTTGTCGATATGTTTGTGATAATTTGTGCAACAAAGTTGTTTGGATTCGTCTCACTATGTAAAAATATTAAGTAAAAAAATAGTAATGCTGTTATTCAAGAAATGAAACGACTGTTTTCTTGAAATCAAATGTTCGAAATGCAATACAGAACAATCACACTGTCATATGTGTGTTGTGCAAGTTAACTGAGTATGGATTATTTAAGCGACACTTAGCGCATAGAAATGTTAATTCTTGTTGGATGCGATGATAAAACTAGAAGTCAGCAAGAAGTGTGCAATTTGTTTAATGCCAAATATCCAGATAGAAACATGAGCCAATCCACAGTGAGTAAAATTGAAAGAAAACTTAGAGGGACTAGGCATGTTCAACACATTTCACATGCAGGACGTCCTAAGAAAATGAATGAGGATGTGAAATTTGATATTTTTTTAAGTGTGAGTGAGAATACTTATGGCGTATCTCGATCAATTGCAGCCGACAATGAAGTTTCTCAGCGATCAGTATTACGCGTATTAAATACAGAAAAATACCTTCTTTACAAAATACAACTACCACAAGAACTCAATGAAGATGACCCTGATCGCCGAATGCAGTTTTGTGTTATAATGCAGGATTTATGCAACCGTAATCCACACTTGATTCGCCAAATTCTCTTTTCGGATGAAGCCTCATTTTGCCTAAATGGAACAGCAAATCGACAAAATTACAAGTACTGGAGTAGAGAGAATCCTCACTGAATTACTGAAGCACAAACTCAACACGCTCGTAGGAATAGTTAACAATAGGTTGGTCCCTTCTTCTTTAATGAAAACGGGACAGCAATATCTGGATTTTTTTAACCTGTTCTTGTAGGCATCTTTCCAAATAAGGATGATCCTGACTTACCAAATGGCGATATTTGGTTTTAGCAAGATGGTGCACGTTCGCACTTGGTACGTCCTGTTCGCGAGTTTTTAAACAACTTCTTTCCTGAGAGGTGAATTGGCAAGCGAGGACCGATAGAATGGCCCCCCAGGTTGCCAGGTCTTACGCTCCCGATTTTTGTTATGGGGTTATTTAAAATCAAAAATCTATGTTGATGCATCACAAAATCTAGAAGATTTGAAAAAAAAAAAATTTTAAATGAATTGAATCGAATTAGGTCTGACGGCATTCGCAATGTACAAAATGAATGTGTCCATGGGTCAATTTGATTTAAAGAAATATAAAACTTGTTTTCCACTTTTTAAATGTGGCGGGAACGCAAAAATGTTTATTAAAAAAAAATCAATTGACCTCACCGAGCATTTCTTCGAAAAACAAGTTGCTTTAAATTTAATGAATTTATTCCATAATTTTGCCGCGCAGTGTACATGCAACAACTGTACTAAACGTAAACTTAAAATTATTTAATAGGACCTGGTATATCTTATAGAGGTTAAAGGACTCTTAACTTAAAGTTAGCCAGATATAGTAAATCTGTTTTATTCGCCGTTATATCCATATCAATTGTTTATCTTCACTATTTATGATAAAGTATATTTTTATTTTTAAAGGTATAATACAATATATGACTAAAAACTTGTAATTATTCTAACAAACTTAAGCATAATTTCAGACATAGTAAATGCACATTTTCATAAGATAATGGCGAGTATCACAAATATTGTATGTACGTACTCGCACTTGACAATTTAATTCAGCAATACGATCCACTTAACCAAAATTAATAAGTCCAGGCTCCATATATTAAACCTTATCAGGCGATATGGGTCACAAGTTAGGCGTGTATGTATGTAATAGCGTTGCATGTCTCATGCTATCATAATTACAGTAATAATAAACGTCGTAGCAAGTGAAACAAACATTTTCTAATCTAGAAAAAATATATTAAATATTATATAACGTAATGAGTAAAGCTGGCCACGAGCGGTACCGCACAGTAGCGTAGAGTCGACCAGGCCTCGCGTTCCACTAGAGTTATTCTGCTAATAGAGATGTTTGCTGCCGCAAATAATTTCGCTCATCTTTTAAATAAAAATTAAATAACACGTGCTCAAACACTTACCATTTTAAGAGTCCTCCGTGAAATCACAAAGTGAATAATGTCTGTTAAATACCTGCAACATTAGATATGTTTCAACTGTTGTTTCAGCAAAACTAGTACGGCATGAGGAAAAAATGCATTTATATGCAGAGAACGAACGTTGTACATCTAGTGACGTAATATTTGCGTAAGTAAAATAATCTTTCAAATAACTTAACGATTCTGTTGACGCACCTTCACAAATGTGTCTTAATGTGCCAAAATCAAAATTTTTCTCAAAAACACTTTCAAATTTTTCTAGAACAGAAACATTTTTTGCGTCTTCAATCGCGCATAGCTGTGCGTGAACATGTTGCACTATTTGTAGAGACTTTTCTAACGGCACCGCAGGATTTTGTAATTTTTCTATTGAATGATTTTTAAATCCATTTTAACCTGACTATCTTGAAATTACGACTGGCTTTTCTGGATAGGGGCAGCTTCCTTTGTATCGAATTGTAAAACCACGTTCTTAATATTGTCAAAATATTTATAACAATAAAACGCGGCCTGCAACCATGTTTCCCAACGAGTTAGAATAGGTTCTGGTGGCTCTGGTATACGGGGGCACAGTCTGTGAAATTCGCGAATACGTTTCGGTGATTTGACAAATACTGCTTTGGTATGCGCTATTAAAGCGTCTACCTCAGAATAACATTTTCTGATACTATCCGCCACAAGATTGAGAGCATGAATTTTACACGTAATGTGTAACAAATTAGCAGAATGCTTTTTAAGAGACCGGCCTACAGAAAGCATGTTTGCAGCACCATCACTCACTAACATCAAGAGTTGGTTTGTTGAAAGTTCAAGCTTGTCCAATGTATTTAACACTAACTTTGAAATTACTTCGGCAGTACACTCTTGTATTCGTTTGGAGACTAATAGAATTGAAGGTGTCGATTCATGAGGTTCCAATTTGCGTGCCATTACATTAAGAACAGAATGTTTCTTCCGATCTGTTGTTTCGTCGACACATAACCACAATTTTTGATCTTTCAACTCCGATTTTATTTTTTGTTCAATATGTTCGCGCGCAGATGGCACAATTCTCCGTAACGATGTTCGACTTGGTAATTTGCACTCCGAATAGTTATTCCAAAAGCAGATAAATTGTTCCTTGTCTAGTAAATTAAACGGTATATTACATGCGATAAACGTAACGCATAAATCAAATATAAATTTTTAATTGTCTCGTACGCAATTTCTTTTTGAGACATGCTTTTCACTATTTACGTGTCGTAGACAATGTTGTCTGGACCAACACATTAACGGGATTTTACAGATTACACATTTAATTTTAGCACCTTCATATATTAAGTCTGGAATTTCTGCAATAAATTTTCGAAGTTTGTCCGACCGCGGTCCTTTTGCTGACGAAATCATAATTTTTCTAGGACATATGAACAATTGCGCAAATGACCGGCAGCGAAAATGTCCGTACTGCTCCGCAGACGAAGTAATACTACCGTTCCTCTCGGTCGGGATAAACAACATTTAATTTCAAAATGTTCTAATCAAAATCGCTTACTTCTTAAGATACATAAGTTGATGACAATTGAAGATTTTTCTCCAATTGCTGAAGCAAATAGAATATAGAATAACGCTCAAAAACAGTCGAATAAAGTTAATTTAATAACAAACCATGCTCTGATTTACCACAAAAACCATGCCTTGATTTATGTCTGTAGCACCTTGAAAGATAAATGTTGTCATGATTTATTTATAAGCAGTATTCTTATACCTGTTGGTAACAAATATAAAATACATAGATAGGGATATTAAGAAGTTAGATTGGTAATGATAGTGGAAATAAGCGGGAAAAAGGCGGGAAATGGGAGAGTGACGCAATTAAAGTTGTAAACGAGACGTCATGTTATTGAATAGTATTTATTTATTTATTAAAACGAGTGTTTTAACGTGATCTCAGAGCCCAAATATATATCATATCAATCAAATTCTTCACATTAGAGTGCACAATCCATTTGAAAAACTCAACATTATAATAATCCCAATGTAAATCTGTAGAAAATATTTTTTATAGCTTCTAGAAGCATTTGTTCCGGTGCTACTGTACTAGAAAAACATTGCGCATGCGTTAAAATATAAATATTTCACCAGTCATTTTACTATTACGTGTTGACATATTACCAAATATTATTTAGTTGGGTTATGTTTGTTTAAAAATTATATATGAAGTTGGCGATGAAACTGTTCTGATGATATGTAATTCTAGAGTTTGTTAAAAAGGTGGTACCGGCAGTGGCGCACCGCATAAAAGTAGGTACATAATATACAATATTAGTGAAAAATAATATTGTTACCTTTTCCTGTCGTCTTGATGTCCACTGTGGCAATTGGCAACCGCCCTGGTAAGCTGCGTAGAATTGCAACATCAGCAACGCTTCCACTGTCGATTCATTCAGCCGTCGACGGTGTTGTGAATACGTTGTCGCATACTTCGAAAATGATCGTTCGACATCCAGTGAAGTAAGATTTGCAAATGTCAGTTATTCCTTTTCCTCATCTGGGCACTCTTGATTTTCAGTTATAGACCGAACCTTTTGTAAATCGGGATTTTTCGTTAAAATTGCACCAAATTTTTGAGCAACATCGACTTCTATAGTGTTCGTCAAGTTTTCTAGAGCGGCTTGTAAATTGTTTATGCAACTGCTCAATAACTTGTGCAACTTCAGAATAGTTCATGGAAATTTCATCTATTTGTTGTTGAACGTCCGAATTGGAAAAAAGTTGCTGACTATCTCGAACTGCTGCAGAATCATTTGAATCAAGTTTCAAGATGACATTTTCCACTTGTGAAAAATATTTCTGATAGTAAGATACTGTCTGGAGCCATGTTCCCCATCGCGCTATTACAGGCTGAGGTGGTGGTGGTAATTTCGGACACAATTGTTTGAATACACGGATGTGTTTAGGAGATTTCATGAATACTTTTTTGGTAGATGCTATTAACTTATCCACAATCGGATACTTCTTTTGAATGGTTTCTGCTACGAGGTGACATGCGTGTATAAGGCATGTTATGTGAAGAAGAGTCGGAAAGCATATTTTCAACATCCTACCAACTCTCAGCATTGTTGCGGCTCCGTCAGTAACGAACATTGTGACTTGGATTCCTGTGAAACAAAATTCTCTCAACAAATCCTTTATTATCTTGACAACGGTTTCTGCATTAGTTTTCTGAATCCTTTTGCTGGATAACAATAATGCGTTTCTGAGCATCAGTTGTTTCATCCACACATAGGCAGATTTTCTTATTTCCCAACTCTTCTTTTATACATTCCTTTACTGTACCTTGCACACGTGGCAAATTGTATCATAATTGCATAGATGTTGGCAGCTTCCATGAGGGAACGTACTTAGCCCAAAAAAGATGAAAGTGTTCATTAGATACTAGATGTTGTGGGATGTTGCACACACTTAACATAGAAATAAAATCATATAAAAATTGCCAGTGTGGAATACTTGTGGTTCTAAACTATCGGGATGACGACCAGGTTTCAAAAAATTTAACTCTTTTAAATTTTCACCAATATTTCGCTTTTATGTAAAGCTTCATCAGGGTCAATAAATGAGTTGAGTAGATAGACCGAACTTGCGAACTAAAATTCTTTCCTTTACGATGTACATTTGAGAAGCGGTGATTGATTAATGGAATACTGTTTCTTAAATTCAATACATGACGTTTACTTTTACAATGTTTTCTACATTCAAACTTATCGCGACTTAGCAATCCGCTATTGCATATTGTGCAATAAATATGCGGACTTCTATATTTTAATCCAGGGAAATACCTGAGATATTTACTCACATTCGAAGGGAACGTTACATCCTTTGGGCGTCCCATCTCCGCGTACTTATTTGGCGTGCATCGTGCAACGTACTGTCGCTTTGAAATCTCTCGCGGTACTGTCGAGATCGACTACGAGTTGAAAATTACCCCTACCCATGCCACTACTGCTACGCTACTGCCATCCGGTACCACGTTTTTAACAAACTCTAATTATAACACGTATTACAGTGTATGCGAAATAGGGTTAAAATTAACAAAGGAGTGAATGGAATGAATATTGACACGATAATGGAAATAAATAACAACCCATATATACAATACAGAAATATACAAAAACATTTTCCAATAATCGATAAATATACGTACATGTACTATTTACAGTAATGTCCGGATATAACGAACCGCAAGGGATCGAGAAATTCAGTTCGTTATATGCGAAGGTCGTAATAAACGAAACGAAAACATTTGACAAATTAAAAAAATTACTGATAACTACATAATTCAAGTGATATTTATTTATAAGAGTACAAAGTTTGAGAAATACTGCAATATATTTTAATACTGCATGTATTTGTTACCGATTAAAAAAGTCTGTAACTTTTGACAGTTTCAATTTTGCGCCAGCCCAAAATTGTTCAATATTATCCTCAATGTTGACGAATATATCCAAAGTATCTTTAGTGGTATTATGAGACTGTACCAAGTAGCAAAACTTCCTAACACATTGTAGCGCTTCTTGATTAGTAGGGATTGGCATATTTTCGCATGTATTACTTTCATCACTACTGGAATCGCCTATAGATTCATTGAGTACGCCGCTGATTATGTCATCGTCAGTTAAGAATTCGGCGATTGCAACTTCATCATCTACATGAACGAATTGTTTAAATTGATTCTGCATAACACTTTTTACGACTCTATTATCAACGACAGATAAATCAATAGCTGTTAAAGATGATCTTGCTTCTTCAACCATTGTGAAACTGATAATTCGTCATCAGTAGTTCGGGCAAACAGCGGTAATAGTCAGTGTAGTAGATATGTGGTGCGGAGTCGGCGATTATTTATTTCACGCGTTCACAGCGTCAGTACTAAATCGATGCTGTATGCGAGTAGTTCTGTGTATATGTAGGCTGTCGTAATTTATTTCGTAATTGTACGTTTATCTTTGGTTTAAAAATGGCAGATACAGTTGAAAACTTTATAGTGGACATGCCGGAGTTAATTTTTGATGGCGCTAAAATTCAATGTCTAGTTTGTAAAATCCCTTTAATGTGTTAGTCCAGAAGCCATTGTTAACGTCACATCGAAAGCAAACAGCATTCTTCTGCAAAACGTGGCATACGAGACCAAGAAAAATTTACATTTGATTTATGTGTTACTCTTATTTTATGTGATCTATCGTTTCGTTTACTAGACAAAGAAGCATTTGTCATCTTCTGGAATAAATATGCGAACTGTAAATTACCTAGTCGGACATCGATAAGAAATGTAGTGCCATTTGTCCGTGAGCATGTAGAAAAAAGAATGAAAACGGAATTGAAAGATAAAAAACTGAGGTCGTGTGTAGACGAAACAAGAGATCGTCAAAAACATTCTGTGGTTAATGTAATGGTACGTACAATGGAACCACATCGACCGTTATCCTCCTTCTTACTTGCTTCCAAAAGAGTTATAAATTGTACTGCCGATGAGATTTTAAAGGTGGTGTTGAACTCATTGAACAAATTTGAAGTTTCAACTGAGCAACTTTTAATGTTTATGAGTGATGGTGCCGCAAACATGCGTTCTTTGGGCCGATCTCTTAAAGAACACAGTGGTAACTTCTTAGGTGTAACGTGTAAAATCCATACTCTAAATCTTGCAGCACAAACGATTCCTACATGTTTTCCACTAGTAAATGCATTGATTACTAGTATAAAGGCAGCGTTTCTAAAGTCCCCGAAACGTACCCGACTATTTCACAAACTGTGTCCTGATTTACCTGAACCACCACAGCCGATTGTTACACGTTGGGAAACATGGTTGCAGACTGCGTTTTACTACAACAAATATTTTGATCAAGTAAAGAAGGTAGTTTTAAAATTCAATCCGACAAAAGCTGCAGCAATCAAGAAAAGCCAGGAAATATTCAAGATAGTTAGGTTAAAAGAGATTCACAAACTATTCACAACAATTACTTCGGGCTAGCGGAGGGAATAGAAAAATTACAAAATGTTTCGATGTCGCTAGTAGATTCTGTTCAAATTATGAAAGACGGCGAAACAAATTGGTACGTAATACGAAAATTTGAAAGTTTTAGAGAAAGACTCCGATTTTCTTATATTAAAACAAATTTGTGAAGGTGCGTGTGAAGATGCATTAAGTTGTTTCAAAGATTACTTTAAATATGCAAATATAACATCGTTAGATGTCGAACGGTCGTTTTCGGCATTAAAAAACATTTATTCCGCACGTCGTACTCACTTGACTGAAACAACTGTGGAAACATATCTAATGATTGAAATATTTAACAGATGTTACCCAGTTTGTAATATCACGGAAGGCTTTTAAAACGGTAAGTGTTTCAGCACGTTTTATTATTTATTTCTTACCTTCTATTTTATGTGTAAACTTTTATGGGCTCGCCACGCCTCTGGCTGTTACCGCATATTTGTCCAGGTTAGTCATAGAAGTATAAGAACCAGCATGTTTGAAACAATTACTGATAGTTTTCTCCGTAACTTTTTGCAAAGCTTTATGACTAAAATTTATTGCATCTAGTATTTACGAAGGATCTACAAATTGACGAAGGTAATGTATACATTTACCTTCGTGAACTGAATTCTATTCTTCGGTAATAACACCTCATCCCACAGTCTCAGTTCTTTTATAAACAAATTGCCAATCATCCAAGCTTTTTTATTTGATTTATAATTCACAGGAATTTGTTTGATGTGTTTGAAACAGCGAGGATTTTGTGACTTGCCTATCACTAACAATTTTTCACTTCCCGTTAAATTAGCGCACAGAAATAAGGTTAATCTATCTTTTGAAAGCTTATGTATTCCTTGTTCTTAAAAAAATGTTTATCTTGATGTAAAGATACATCAAAAATATAGAATACAAACATTCGATTCAATACACATATGAATATGTGGTCGATGTTCTTGTCGATGTTCTTGTCGGTGTTGCCCGGGCATTCCGAAAATTGTGTATTGATGTAGTATTTAAACAAGTTCGCTTTAAACAGAAACTATTTCTGTTGAGACTTTAAAATAATAATAATAATAATAATAATAATAATAATAATAATTAGTAAGTAACATTTATTTTCGTAGACAAAAATAGTATACAGTAATGTAGAATATAAACAACTACGAAAAATCACTAGGTCATAGTCAATCTCAACTGAAGTGGTTGAGATTTTCTTCTGAATGACCTAGAAGTAAAAAGTAAAGGAGAAATGTAACATTAAATGCCTATCCTGGTTCGTATTATACGGAAGTTCATCGTAAGCGGGTTCGCAATAGATATGTTTTAATATTATTTTTATGGCAAATATAACGGGACCCTCGGTTTTGGTACGCAACAACCGGTAGTTCACTTTAAGCGGGTTCGTTTTAGCCGATCACTACTGCATTTAGAGATGATCAAGTAATTTAGCTTAACGTCAATTGTTTTGACGAAGTATGCCATATATAGTTAACACAGAATATAAGCAAGCACTCATTCAATAATTACATTCTTTACTTACGACGTAAATCAACGTAAATATTTGTCCCTTAATCAGTAGGTGAAAAAAATAAATTCATATGCATCTATTCAATAATGAACTAACATCATCTAAGTAAGCATTTACATTCTGGAGATAGATACACAGCAACTGAACTCTTTATTTACGTAACGTGTTCATTAAAACGATGGGTATTGCTGCAAATAAAATTAAGATTCATTTTCAGTAAAAACAAATCAAAAAGCAATCGGTGCCATCCCAATTTTACAGAAGCTTAGGCTCAAATATCTAATATCTCCATTAAAATATTGTAAATTATGTAAAAAATATATTATTCAGTCCTCTCCTTAATTGTTAAAGTACAAATGTTATCTCGATTTCAACATCATCAAACTATAGATTAGTTTATGGCATTAAATTGCATTTATACACCTTGTTAAAATTCCAAGGTCAAATGGAGGTCATATATAAAAATGTATCTGTTACTTAAGTAAGTTACATTTATAGGGACTAAACGATGCTTAATTTGTTATTTTATTAAAATTCTCAAATTCTTGACATTTTGTCTCATTTTGCGAGAAATTGGCATTTTTCTAAAAACAGTTTTCTCTTATGGAAGATTCTGAAGCAAATATCCATAGTATTTTTAAATACTGCTGTAGAAAAGCTTTTAGACATATATATATATATATATATATGCACAAATATATGGACATTATCAATATTAGAACACGCCTAGAAATTGCAATGAACGAAATACGAAAAGAGGTATGAAGATAGGTAATAGGTATACATAATCCTGATGGCCTAAAATATTTCTCGTTGATTGAAATATTAATTTAATCGATAATAGGAAAACCTATAATGTCTAACACTTTGCAGTTAAAAATGATTAAATCAAAGTGCTTATAGGGCAACGACGATATGAATAAAGTCGGACTAAAGTTAGAATTTAATCAATTTGGAGAGGATTTGTTAGTTGAGGGGATTCCGTGTAGGGAGCGCCAGTGTGCAGTCAAAACACGATGACGTCACGAATCCATGATGGCCGCTGTTACATAGCTCCTCCCCGACAAGCAAATACCGCCCATTTTACTCTCGTGCACGTGGAGACCGTACCGCCTACTGTGTTTGTTTCTATAGTAATTATACCGACGTGGCCATCTTTGCGTCGGGCACCAATTCGTGCCGCCGTTTTATGGGGCTGCTCATAAGCTAACGGGGGTTGTTCGCGACCGGAGCTTGCACACATTAGAACAAAAAAAAATGTTGCGTGGGTTACGGTCTTCTCTACAAGGTAGGGAAATCCTATGCTGAACGGTGTAGTGGATAGATGCATACTTTGCAAACATTAACAGGTGCAGGAGCGAGCGGAAAAGTTAATGGAGGTTGGTAGCCTTTGACAGATCTAAAAGGAGGAAGTTGGAGAGAAGGTGGTAAGGCTGCAATTTTAAAAAGGTCACTGTATTTTTTACCCTATATTTTTGTTCTATTTCGTGTGATATGATGCCATGTACTTCACAATATCGACCTTGAAGTTTGGTTGGTTGCATAACTCTTGACCTACATAACACGAAAAAGATATAAAAATTGAACAAACTGGATCAGAGCAATGATTATTCTTACGCAAGTAGTATTATTTATTTTCCACTTAAGTTGTTGTTGGATTTTAGAATGGGAGTTGAAACTTTTTGATTCGAATAAAACTGATAAATACCTGAATTAACTTTTGATCCAACCTGTTTTAAATTGCCAAAATTAAAATATATAGCAGATTTTAGTTCGTAATGGGAAAAAGACAAATTGCCTCGAAAATCTTGCAAAAGTTTTATATAGCTTTGGTTATTGTACAACATATAGAAGGATTCTTCTATTAGGGGTCTGTCCTCTATACTTCTTTCAAAGAAATTGGCCTGCAACAATGATGATCTACGAGAAAATTTGGATATCACCAAAAAGATGCTATGTGCGGCTATATATGTAGTTAAAACTAATATTATTTACTTTTGGAAATTCCTTTTTGAAGTATAGATGGCAGCAGTTAACAATAAATACACATACATACACGGTCTGCACAAAAAGCTCTTGTATTTTTTTACAGAACATAGCCGTGCCATCATATGAACAACAGTGAAACTAGGTAATCTTGGAACGTCATATAAATTATAGCTTTTTATACAATTAGCAAGAAGAATAGTATTATAAACAATACTCGCGGTCTTTAGAAAACAACAAGAAAATATATTTGCAAATCCATACAAGAATTGTGAAGTACAAACTGTTACACAAACCCTAGTAGAAATTTTTAGATTTCGCGGTCAATTTTAGTTGATAGTTCCGGTCTGTATAGTTGTGGTTTTAGTACCGGGTGGCCAAATAAGAATGGCAGCCGGCTGTATCTCAGAAACTAGTAATCACAGAGCTTTCGGGTAAAATCTTTTTTAATAAATGTGGCCAAAACAAACCACTGGGAATGATTTTGAAGTTTGTAAGATGACCAGAAGATGGCGTAACGGTCACGGCTAAGTATAGAATTAAAGTTTTCATCGTGTTTTGTCTAATTAGGAGTTATCGAAAAAATACGCATTTTATTCCCAATCTTTTTCTTGCGTTGAACACATTTTGTGGTATCTTCTAAAGTAAAGTGGTGGGGAGACGTCAATTGCTTTTTAAAATAAATGTTGGTTACTCCTGTTAGGCTTAACCGATTTTAACCATCTTGGCCTCCTTTAAAAGATCTTTATTTGATCTATCAAATGCAGTTTTGGTCTACTTCTTATGAATTGTACCCTCACCACTAAAGTGTGTTTATCTGAACTTTATAACAAATTAAAGCGCGCTTTTTCGCAACAATTTTAAATAGAAACGATATGTTTTTTTCGTGGGAAAAAGGAATTAAAACTTCAAAGAACGTTATGTAAATAAGCGATTCTTCTTGGGTCTCTTATTTCTTCTAAGGGGATATTTGCTGCAAAATGGTTACAATATTTGGTTCACCAGAAGATGTTTTGCGGCTAATGTGTTAACTATTATTTTTTAAATTTCTTGAATATAATGCACAGTAAAATAAAAACAACAACCGGTTGTCAAAAAAGCTTATTTTTAAAACTGCCTCATCATATAACCAGTAAAAAACTCTTGACTCATATAACATTAAGCTTGTAAAATTAAGCAATAAAATAGTATTAGTACTATGCCTTTCGAAAAAACAAGAAAATATATTTAATCATAAAAATGTGATGATTTGTAAATATGTTAAACAATACAGTAGATTTTAGATTTCGCGTCATTTCAATACGTTTCTTCTGTATTTTGTTCTTAGTCACGTGGCCAAAAGAACACCGGCTGATACTTTCAGAAAGCTAGAATGCACAGACTTTGGAAGAATCTGTTTTTAATAATGGGCCCAACACTGGGTGTTGCAAGAAGTGACGAAGGCTATACGTCCACTAAGAAGAAAAATTTTTCATCTGTGGTTAATTAGACAGTGTACGAAACATCCAATTTTACCGATCTTTTTTGCGTGCAAACACATTTTGTGGCACTCATTTCTCAGCTAAAGTGGGGAGACGTCATTGTAAACTAGTTCCGGCTACGAACACGGCAAATGATCTTATTTGACACAAATGCAGTTTTGGACCTTTGAATTGTAATACTAACGTCGAAAACTATGCTCTCTAATATAGCTTAGAATTTGGCAATTTAAGAAAAGTTACAATCACTTTTAGGCAATTTTCCAATGGTGTTTAATCTCTATGGAAGCAGATATAATAACATATTTAGTTGTAAATCAGCATTCTTTTTTATTAAACCAATCTATGTATACTAGATGTGATTGCAAAAACGTTTGAAATATTATTCTTTGTTTTAGGTACGACAATCGTATATTCTATGACGTTAATACTATATTGATTAGTTCTTCACACCTGCATACGCCATAGCTCAACCCATTACTAAGACAACCCAAATTGAATTCCATTATAACATCTAAAACTATATGAAGCTTAGAGCCTGAATACTTTTGTTGCAAGGTACGTTGTGTTATCAGCTTTCTCAATAAATTCGTTAATTTCTTCCTTCTATAATGTTTTAGATGTTTTTGGTTCGTAACTTATTGCATGATGAACGTTTCAAAAATGCCTGTGATGTGGAGTATTTTGATATGCATACTTTCTTGACAATATTAAGACATGAATGAAGCATGAAGGACATCGATCATAAAGTAGAAGACTTCTTTGTTTTGCTTTGTATATGAAAATATGCCCATACCATTTTCCAGACACCGTTTTAACATTACTCTGAGTACAGCAAGTATAAAAATGTTCATTTTGTTTCATACACTTCACGTGATTTACTAAGTAATAAATTACCAAGCTCAGATGCAGCACAATTTATATTTTTACATTCAATATCGCCCATTTCTTATATGTAGGTATGTATACAGAGCATGTCGCGACGAGCTTTGATTAAAAGTAAATGGGGAAGTGAGTAAAATAGAAATTTGAAAATTTACAAACACAAATTATCCTTTAAAGCTCAACCAAAATACTTACAACTGTCGGTGTCTCTCTCTTACACCGGAAGTAGCCATCAACTTCCCTATTTTAAATAGAACAGTGCCATTTTATGTCAGATTTGGATTCTGTGCTGAATTTTAAAATTATTTTATGCAACATACCCTATCCCTAGAATTCACTCTTAAAGAGATATTGCATCTTTTCGAAAAAGTTTGACAGATGTGATGCATTAGACTTTCAAATAACTTACAAATGTAATTCGCCAAAAAAGTTATTCTACTTGCTGGTAACGTTCATAAAACGATGTTTCCACAGTATCAGATAAATTTGCTAAATTATACAGGGTGTGCCGGTGGGGAGGGGACAATATCAGAGAAATTTAAACTGAGAAATCTCGATTTTTTAAATAGCAACTCCTAATTTTCTAAGCGGTATTAGATTCTGCATCAAAACATAAAGCAAAAATTTATTGTAAGTGCTATTGCTAACGTTAATAGTTTAAGAGATATTTGGTGAAAACCTCCTAAATCTTAAATATCGCATAGTTTAGTATCAGCTTTGGTTTGCCATGGTTAAACAATTGAAGGTAGATGTCAAATGTACTGTCAACAGTAATAAACACAGTAGTAGTTCTCAGTAGTAATTAATCAACATAATTAACTCTCAATTATCCATACTACAGTACAATTATTCGAAAAATAGAACTTTCAGAAATTGAATATTTTATTAATAAACAAAAAAAAAAAAAATAAAAAAGGCATGAAACAAACAAATGTACAAATAAAATAAAATGAAATACGTAGTAGCACACTGAATGGACCCTGCAGCCAGTTGATTGAAGGTTTTTCTTACTCCGTCAATCATGTCATTTTTTGTATAGTCCGTTTCATTTTATTTTAATTTGACTAATGGGCAGGTAAATACGTTATATATAAATATATAAAAAAAAAATTATTTACTATTTAGTCAGATTAAAATAAAATGAAGCGGACTATACCAACTGGATCTCTGTATACAACGTTTTTAATGTAACCCCACAAGAAAAAATCTAGTGGGGTTAAATCCGGAGATCGTGGTGGATATTTAAAAAGGCCGTTTTTAGCGATTCATCGATCGTCAAACATTTCAGTAAGAATAACCGATACGTCACGTGAGTTATGTGGTGGAGGCCCGTCCACTTGATACCACGCATTCCCCGCTTCTTCTTCTGGTCGAAGACGTAATAATTCACGGATAACACTATGTAAAATCTCCTCGTAACGCATTCCATTTAAATTGTGTTCATTAAAGTAAACAGACAGTATTTTATTGTTCTTCAAAGCGCGGAATGCAAAACTCCAAGAATCTTGAAAATTTTGTTCTCTTATGACGTGCGGGTTTTCTGAAGCCCAAAAATGAACATTCTTACGGTTACACATTCCAGTTCTGTAAAATTTGGCTTCATCGGTCCATCCAAAAATGCATCATCTTCCTGTGTTCGAACTAAAAACCATTCACAGAATTCCCTTCGACGTTCAATGTCCGTAAATCTTATATTTTGCACCGTGCTAGGTTTAAATGGCTGCCACCTATGTTTTACCAAAATTCTGTGAATTGTTTTGGACGATGTTCTAAGTGTCAGTGCATAAAATAATTTTAAAATTCAACACCGGATCCAAATCTGACATAAAAATATGTAAAATGTACTTGTAAAATAGGGAAATTGATGGCTACTTCCGGTGTAAGAGAGAGACACCGACAGTTGTAAATATTTTGGTTGAGCTAGCTAGCTTTAAAGGATGTTTGTAAATTTTCTAATTTCTATTTTACTCACTTCCCTATATACTTTTAAAGCTCGTATTCAAATAAAATATTATTGCAATGACAATGTTTTTTTTTTATTTAAACAACATCAATGTCTTTTATTCAATGTCAATATTGGTCAATGTGACCAACCTTCATATCACACACGTTTAATTGTCTCCAAAACAGAAAAAATATAGAAAACTCGTTTCACAAGACATTTTATCGCACTTGTCTGGTCGTTTTCCAAATATCGCACGCGTGCGACAAATGCCCCTTTATGAAACTTGTTTTCCAATATACTATTTAAAAACATTAAAAACAGATATTATCTCCTACAATTTATATCTTGACTTTGATGTTTTTCGTCCAACGTACACTTCGCTTCGATTATGGAAACCGGTGCCTAAACGTTTCACACGGTAACAGTATTACGTAAGGACCAAAAATAAATTTTACACTTTATATCGTCATACAGGCTACCAAACCTGCACAAGTTTTTACAAAGTCACCTGCAAATATTTACTTACAGCTATAGATGCAAATACAATGTTTGCCGAGCAAATTTCTGAAATGTACACAATGCGAAGATAATAAGATATGCAATAGAAAGAAAGTATATATTAAAGAAAAGGTATACATGGGGGAACTTCTGTAAATTTAGCGCCAAAGAATTAATTGTAAGGATGTTATTGTAATTTGAATAAATTGTTTTTGTCAAATGTAGGTACGCATTCAGCTTTTGAATTGTTAATTGAGATTCGTGTAGATCTATCAGTGTGAAGTTGGCCTCCACTTTTCAATCTCGAAAATGATATGAGTACAAAACAAAATCTTTACGGCATCATTTTGTGCTCATGCCGCAAAAAGAAAATTTTGTGCATTAATATTAACGGAGTTATAACTGGCTGGGGGCATGCCAGCCCCGCCACCTTGGCATTTTGAAATTTTGTATACGCTGCAATTTTGTGTTTGTTTTGTGCCGTTTTGTGTTGCAAAAAGAGTGTTTCAATATTAAGGGAATTATAACGTCTAGAAATTTTGCCATGGCGTGTCCTCAGCCACGCCACCATTGGATTTTGAAATTTCGTATACATTATCATTTTGTGTTAGTTTTGTGCCGTTTTGTGCCGCAAGAAGAAATTTTTGTGCTTCAATATTAACCGAGTTATAACGTTTTGAATTTCGGGCTTGGCGTGTCCGCTGCCACTGAATTTTGTTTCGTCTACGCTATGATCTTGTGTTGCAAATGCTTGTGGATATGCCATTCTTGTAGCATGTAGTTTCCGACTGTGACAATTTCTTACGTTTCGAAAGCAAATTCACTACTCGCGGATTAAAGTTTCTTCTAACTTAACTAAAAGGAAGGTGTTATTTAAAAGTAGTCAAACGTTCACGGGATATTTCTTAAAAATGAATTTACTCCATTTGCTTCCAATGACCAAATTTTCTGGCAGATTGGCTACCGTTTGCTATTGTTTTTGTTTCGTCAAATAACGGTGTTTGCTCTATAGGTTCTAGACCCCCAAAAATATTTGTATTGCCGAAAACGTGTTTTATTAGAAATATATCAGCCAGACATTATTAAATTGACATTTTTTGTTTGGAAATTCAGCTAGTAACCAAGGTATGTAATTAGTACAACAGATTTGAGTTTGTAACGCAGTTACTCCTAAAATAATAGAGAAAATAAAAATGTTCCGTCTCGGTTTCAAATATATTTTTCTTAACATGATTTCCAACTCATCATGCTTTATGCGAATCTCCTAAAAAGCCGAATATATTTCATACTTCTAGATATGTATTTGTATCTTAAAAACTGATTATTGTTAATTCTGTTCGAATAAACTGCAAATATAATTCTTCCTGTGGCACAAAATGGCATAGAACTATTATAAATTGATAGCGTACACGAAATTTTAAAATCCAGTGGTGGCGGGGCTGAGGACATGCCATGCCCAAAATTCTAAACGTTATAACATCCTTAAAATTTTATTTTTTCGGCACAAAACGGCACAAAAACGAGCACAAAATTATAGCGTATACGAAATTTCAAATTGCCGAAGTGGCGGACCTGGTATGTCTCCAGCCCCGCCAAAAAGTAACCGTTATAACTCCATTAATATTAAAGCACAAAATTTTCTTTTGGCGGCACGAAATGGTACAAAATGAGCACAAAATGATAGCGTATAGGAAATTTCAAAATCCGGGGGTGGCAGGGCTGGAGACGTGCACCCCAAGAATACAGATATCCCACTAATATTAGTGCAACACGAAGACGTAGTCGCAGTTTTAGGGTATTGAGATAGTCTTGCAGGGAACAGGAGTAATACGTGAACAAAGGTAAAATCATTCTAGAAACCTTAACATCCAATAGCGAAGAGAGAGTAAGACGCAGTGTTGTCTTGTACGTTTGGTCATCTCATACTCCACGTACAAAACTTCCTTTATATTTACACTCAATTACCCATTGCCATTTGCGTATTTTGACAAGGAAAAAATAAATGTCAATAGTAGGGGGTTGATTATCATTAACAATGGGATACACACAGAAAAGTATTTTCGAATCGCAACAAAATACATTTTCTGGATCCTATTTCCTTAGTTTTTCTTTTCTCCTAAATAGAAATATCTACTACACAGAATAGTTAGTCTTTATTGTAAACGCTTTTCTTAAAACGTGTCTTGGTTTAAGTAAAGAATTTCTTATTTTAAAGCATAAATCAAAATAATATAATTGGTCGCTGTAAATTATAGGTTAGGGTAGATTTCTGTATATTTTTGGATTTCGTTATTTCACGTAGAAACATGATACGAAGGTTGTCTGAAAAGTTTCTAGCCAAACACAGAAACAAGTATTTTTTGTATCAAATTCAGTTTTATTTCTCAACATATAGTCTCTTTGAAAACCTATTCACTTTTTCCAGCGATGTTCCCATTTCTTTAATCCGTCTAAGTAGTAGTTTACGAATATGATGGCCTCCTCATTTGATGAAAATCTCTGTCCTTCGAGCGAAACTTTGAGCCTAGCAATTCGTGAATTTTCGCTTTGGCAATCACAGAAGTGTGAGATGGTATGCTGTCTTGGTGGAACAAAATTTTCTTTTCCTTCAATGCGGTTGTTTTGGTTATTGGTTTCTCTTTTTCAAGATAGTCGGTTAACACAACTCCACGACTATCCCAAAGAAATAATCGCCATCACTTTCCTGGCTGGTGGAACAGTCTTCGCCTTTTTCGGAGCCGATTCACCCTTCGCAGTCCACTGTTTCCATTTGCCGCATTGGCTTTAGGAGTGTACTGGTGTATCCAAGTTTCATTTACAGTTATAAATCGACGACAAAACTCCGACTAATTTCATTTAAACTGCTTCGACAGGACTTTGGAAATGTTCATTCGAATGTGTTTTTGGTCCTGAGTGAGCACCCAACCCGCAGATAGCTTTTTTATGTCCAAATCTTCAGTCATTATATGACAAACACGTTCTTTAGAGATGCTTACAGCCTCTGCTATTGTTCTATCCTTAATGTGATGGCCGTCCAACACTTTTTTGGTGAACTTTTCCGAAGCTATTGGTAGTGGTTGCATTTTTTTTTGGCCGTGCCGCACGTGCATCGTCAACCAAGCTGATATACCATGTTTAAGTTCAGCGGGCCCAAAACTTCACTGTGGGCAAACGATGGTACCAGAATTCCTGTAAACAGCGTTCATTACCAGCTTTAATTTGTTTTTTCAAATCAAGAATTTAAGGGCTCGATCCAACATGGCTAAAATTTTCAAAAGTATCTTTCAACCAACAATATTTACCAGTGTTTTGACGAGTAACGCCACCTTCATGCTGAGGTTTTGAAACTTTTCAGACCACCATTGTATAGTTTAGAGGGTGACCGTTGTGTTCTTGGAATCGGAAAATTAATTTCGTCTGGGTATAAGAATGAACAGTTTTGAATTATCAAGAAATTAAAATATTAATTTGGAAACGATATTTTCTGGCTTATAACCAGTGAACAGCAAATTCGTAAGGGGTATGACTCAGAGTCCCGCATCCTTAAACATGATAGAGAGCATTAAGTATATGTTACATATTTCAGAGGCTAAGTTTGTGTGAATGTATATAAGCGAAAATTGACATATTAATTATAAATTGAAATAGAAGAGATGTATATACACATATGTAATAAATTTGTTTCAAGTAGGAAATAGGAGAAAAGAATTAGCCATTACCACGAGCCTTTTCTATATTTTCTGCAATAAAAAGAGTTCTTTTTGTTAGTACGTTATTCAGTATTGAAAAACGTTCTTTCAACTTCACAACTTGTAAGTAGAGCAAAAAGTAAAATGTGATATAAGGAAGTTATATTTTATACATATTACATAGTGGTACCTAGGTTCACGATAGTATCTAGCTACGGAATTTCCAAAACGAAAGGTCCTGTCGGATACGAAACGCGGCTTACAACTTTTGCAGATTTCGGCAGAATTTCTGCGCGATTCGTGTACATCCTAGAAAGAGATAGTTGTATACAATGTAATGCGATGGGTTGTGTGGTTAAACTTCCCACAATTCCACCGCTTCGCATCTGACTTGAATTCATAGTTAATATTATTTTTACTTTTATTCGAAAATCTTTTTATCTTTTTTCAAAGAACAAAGCCGAATTTTAATTGTATATGAAAAAGCCACCTCACCCTCACTGTCTTCATGCGCCAAAAAGAATCTCTTATTAAAAGTAGTGTATGTAAGTGACGTTATTTCTTTTAATTTAAATCATGATTTCTCTACGTAACATTATTTCCTATATGTTCAATTGTATTTAAAATGCAATAAAATGAATTTATGATTATATTTTGGGTTATCTCTATTTCCTTTATTTCTTATAAAAAACATTTGATTCCAGTTATGAAATTTCGGATTACGAAATATTTTTAGAACCAATAACATTAAACCGAGGTACCACTGAATTTCTCCGGTAGACAATTGGTATATTGTATTTTAAATCGGGGTTTTTCCAAAAACCACCGGGAAATCCCTTTTTAATTTATTGATAGTATCGCTTTAATGTATTGAATGCGTCTCTCAATTTTATATTTTCCGACTTTAGAAGTATTGTATTGTCACTGTTTAAGTGTTTAATATAGAAAAAAATACTTAAAAACCCAATAACGAAATAAGGAATAGATATCATAAATACGTGTATGTAGAATAATTTGGGGGAGATAGCTCGATCCGATCCTCGTCTTGAATTAATTAGCCGCCGTACATCACATGCTCGCATAACGGACTCCTCGCTGCGTCGTCCATTAAATTTTAGCCGTTTCTCGCTTTTATAAAAGAGTGAGCATCTTGCGGCGGTTAGGAAGATTGGTGTTTGTGAGTCTTTTTAGTTTTTCCTATCAGGTCTAATTGTGCGGGCATGGTTTTAAAATACTAGTTAGTGAAAATCAACCGTGCTCATAGGTTCGTAGCTACCCAAAGCTGTATGTTCGCGACTAGTTTAATGGGGAATCCGCTATATATATAGCATTTTTAGGATCGTATCTTATAATTCTAGGCAAATCTATGCACATATAATTATTATGTAACTGAGGATTTAGAGACACTATTAGAGCTGACGTTTCTTAGAATTGACCATTACGAAACCGTTATTAGTTTCGCAAGTGCGCACCACCCTAAGGGACATATGTGATTTTTGTTAGATTCAGTATAAAAAGGATCGACATAATTAAGACAGGGGTTTTTATGGTTCTGCTATTTTAATATTGTGTTTCTAAGTGGTATGAGATATTTTTGTTAGTCATTTTTTTTTACGAGAACGCCTGCGGTATATTATTTTAGGTTTGAATTTTTAGTAAAATTCTAGATAAAACGTTGCTAACATGCTAGAAGTCTAAAATCAGCATTTTCCTCGTTATAGTAATTTTTGAAACTGAAATTATGTATTTTTTTCTCAAAAGAAGGGCAGGTATGTGACACCAAATGGAATAAATCAATCACAATTCTATGTTTAATAACCACAGATAGGAGAAAAATGAAAAGAAAATAAGGCGACAAGTTTTAAGAAAAGTTCAGTTATACGTCTCAAAACTGCTAAGAAAACTCGTTAATACATACATATAAAAAAGAAGTCTGCGGAACTTTTTTCAATGAAAATTGCATTACAAAAGTCGTCGAACATCCTTCAACCATAATGATTTCCTCCTCATTACTTATGAAGGAGTCGCTCCGCAGTATCTCATCAACTGTATAATGAGCCCTTGCAGATACAAAAGAGGTAATCGATATCGTTATGCTGTTGTATATATAATCCTTCGTCCCAATTAAAGCGCCGTCTTTATACAGAACGAAGTACAGCCTACATGTGTATGTTATCTACTCTGCATTCGTCAAAATTGGGAAAAATATGTTCGAATGTCAAACTTACCGGCCTTTTATCAAGTAGAAAAAAAAAACAAGAAGTAAATGCCCGTTGTATAAGTGAAAGAATACGACAACTACAGAAACAGATATAATTAATGAATATTGTTTAATACATATTAGTATACTGCAAGTACTAATGTGTCGTAGAGTGAAACGTTTACTTGTATCAAGACCGCCAAACAATTACTGTTTCAATTATCCACAATACAATAACTGTTTTAAATCAAAAGAAATATCTTCTTAGCGTTTCTTTCTCTGCTTAAGAGAAGTATATACTTGTAATGAAATAATTGTATTTCGTTAACTTGATTCAAGAAAATCTTGCAGAAAATTTGAAGAAAGCGATTCTTAGTAAGTAAATGGCCGTTATATCACGAAACAATATATTTTTTTAAGGATAGTAAATAGTTTTCTTAATTCCAGAAAGCGTTTACGTATTGTTCATAAATAAATAGTTTCATTTTCTTAAAACAAAGCATCTATTTACTTAGAATTCTTGAAATTCTTGAAAGGCCAAGGTAGAGGTTATCTACAGAATAATGTTCAAACAAAAGTTATCTTAATGTAGAAGTACACATGAAAAAAATGCATAGAAACAATAACAAAGATAATGCTAATAAGTAGCTCATGGTGTTGATGGAATCGCTCCCGACAAAAAAAAATGTGAGAAGAGAAAGCACATAACGCTTTTTGCTCCTGCCTACATTGTTGTTCATCTTTCAGTTTATGCCACTAATCTTTAAAACCAGCACTGAAATATTTCCTGGCGTCACCTACTGCCAAGAGATACAGTCATGCCGTCCTAGATAGAAGTGACAGAAACTGGAATACTGATGCCATACTTACCCATACAATGATATAACCTTTAACGTTTCATAAACATTTTCGAAAGATATCGGTTAACGTAATTTTTTTTCTTTTATTACTATTTACCACGTGTATTAATATAATTAGTTTTTAAAAATATATAATAAATAATAATAATAAAAAAGACCCATAAGAGTGTGGACGAAACGTCCACCAAAGCTACGACAACGACGCGGTTCCATCCCGGAAATCAAGAGTGTAGTATTATTGACGACCGCGGAAGCCTACGGACCAAATTAAAACTAAATGATTTATTAGGAAGAAGCTCTTTTCCGTCTTGGATTTTCTTGATTTTCTAACATTAAGGAAATATTTATTTAATACAAAAAAATTTAAGAAAATTATTTTCTTAGCATTTTTATAGTCTTGAAATAAAAATATTTTCTTGCATAGAGACTGATCTATTTTCTTGATGCAGGAAACCATTCTCTGTGCGTTTTTCAAAATGCAAATCATTTTGCAGTTTCAAAAACAAGTTTTATCCGAAATTTTGGCGTATCAGAAGTTGCACTAAAACATAATATGTACAACATAAAAAACAATAGACATACACTATCTTTTTATTAAACAAAAAAGTATTCACTTTATTCATCTGAAACAACTCTATATAAGTATAGTGTCAGTGTAAAAGTTCGTGCCCGATTTGTAAATAAAAATCAAGCAGTTGCTACTATAAAAAAACACATTTATTAATCTATTATGTATTCGCCATCGTTCTCGACAACCATTTTCCAAAGCACAGCCAATTTATGGATACCACATTTGAAAAAATCGCGTGGTTTTGCGTCAAAGAACGCGGTGATGTGATTTTTGACAGCCTGCACAAAATTTCAAAATTCTTGCCATTTAAATTGTTTTGCAATGACCGAAACAAATGTTTAATCGGAGGATGCAATGTCCGAAAAATATGGGGGATGCAATAGATTTCCCATTTCAACTGTCCCAATTTGTCCAGAGTCATTTTCGAAGTGTGTGGTTGGCGTTGTCATGGTAGAAGATTACGCCATTACGATTAACCAAGTTCGGGCGTTTTTCTTTGATTGCTGCGTCCATTTGGGTTTTATTTTGTTAGCAGTACTTCTTTGAATCAATCGTTTGGCCACAGGAAGCAGCTCAAAAGACACCTTGGCAATCCCACCAAACGGACAGCAAGACCTTCTTCGGATGGAACCCGGCTTTGGCAACTGCATCTGTCATTTCATTTGCTTCTTTCCAAGTACGCATGCGTCCGACGTTGGTATACAGGACCCATTTTTCGTCGCCAGTCACTAAACGGTCTAAGAAATCATCTTTTTCTAGACGTCCGAGCAAAGAAACGGTGCGGAGATGCGGTCCAACTTGTTTTTTTTCGGACAACGTATGCGGTACCCAAGTGTCGAGCTTGTCCCATCTTCTTTAAGCGCCGAAACGCGGTTGGTCGATCAATGTACAGGGCCTCAGCAACTTCTTCCGTTGAAATGGTGCAGAACACGTTACGATATCGAAGGGACGCCCAGAACGAGGTTCGTCTTTGAGGGTAAAATCACCACGGCGAAATTTAGCAAACCACTTCCCTTTTCCGTTCGAAGGGCTGGTGCACGGTCCAATAAAACCCCCTTTAATGTTTTTTGTCGCGCGCCAACGGTTATTCCTTTCCGAAACTCGTAAAGCATCACATGTCGAAAACGCAACTTCTCCTTGTCCATGTTTTAATGATTTTTTCGCGATTTAATTCAACCAAAACCAAACACTTCTAATGCTCATATGACAGCTATGACTGTTATCTTTCTAACGTATATAATATGTAGACATAAACAACAACAGAGTCGCAAAGATACTTCACCAACTCCAACTATACGAATCGGGTACGAACTTTTGCACTGACCCTATAATAGTCCCTTTTTTCCCACCTGCCCTAATTAAAAATTATAATTATTGGGCTGTTTTAAACATTTTTCTTTCACACGTTGCATAAAAAGATTAGTCGAAATATCAGCACATTAATAAGCATCCAAGAGCTGAAAATAAATAGTAAGGATAATATAAAAAAAAATAATAATTACATTCAAGTAGGAATATTGGAAACCCGAAAAGACATAAACTTAACACCTATGTAAAATTTTCGGATAACACTAAACAACAGTTACTCCAAGAAAAATACACGTAATTTAATGTCACCAGATACCACATAAAACGAGGTTACCCTACCAAATGTTATAGATCATATAGTCTACGTATGTATATTAAAATACTAAAAACGTACAAATTCACCTTTTGGGGTCATAATAGGCAAAAGACCTTGAATTAGGTTCATCTCCACTAGCCATCTCAAGGTCGTCCGTAGTTTTTCAATAGTAAATAAAGTGGGTATAGGCATTTGTTTACATTCCACATCCACGTGCAACCACATACCACTCATTGATATAGCTAATTGTAGTACCCGTCTAGTGGCGACACACGACGGTGATTTTATGTACTAACGCGATACCAATCCTATTACAACAAGAACGAGAGAAACGATCTCTACAATAAAAAAGCTGATAGAATGTACAAGGAAGGCGGTCGTGCGAAAGAAAATGGTGTTAGATAATTTTTATTAAATATTTATTTTCTCTAAACAAAAAAGATATATAGTGTTTGCAGATAATATTTATTCGTACTCGGGTTGATTTTTCAGTACCTTAGATACATAGTTTTAAATTTTTAAGTTCTTGCAGTAACTGTATGAACACATAGAATCTTGAAATAACTAAAAGAGAATTTTCCGGTGAATGTAAATAAAAATAAAGATGACGAATAGAGAGAATACAATTACTTCATAGCATATTTTACTGAGTTACCAAGAGTTTGAATGAGATAAAAATTGTCGACTTAGAGGGAAATTATTAGCAGCTGCCACAATAAAAATTATATTTGCATATATTATACCAAGAAATTAACGAATATTGTCCTTTATTCCCGCAAGTACCAAATTAAACTATTCAAGAAATTAAAAAGTTTTTATCTGTGTAGTGGCACTGAAAATGTTTTTGGTGTGAAGAAGCCAAAATGGAAACGTATAAATGTGAAATTGGTAAAATAGTGTCATAATTGAATGTTTAATGTATTTGTTTGCACTTGAAATCTGCAAGATGTTACCCAAGAATAAAATACAAAAAAAAACACCAACCAAGAAGATTGTGGAAAGTAGAAAATTAACACCATGAAACGTGAGTAAATTAGGAAAAGCCATAAAGCTGGATTAAGGCAATGCAATTGCCAATAGCAGATAAAATTTTAGATTGTTATACATACTTAATTAGATTAGAGTTTTTTATAAGATTAAAAGCATTCATAGTTGTAAACATTTCAGAATGATTCCTCTTCTATGGTGTAGCTTTAAATGCAAAAAAAAAATTCCTCCACTAATTGAAGACGCGAGTTTTCATGCAATATTTAAAAATTTTCTTTTACAAAATGAACTTTTTCCAGAATTGCAAATGAATTTTAATGCAATATGCAATAATATAATATAAAATAATCTTATTTGTATCAACATTTATCAAGAACTATCTGTATGTTTAATCTTTGAAAACGTTTAGATTCTTTGCTAAAAATCGAAAAACTCCCCGGAAGAGAATGTTTTACAATGCTTTTACTGGGATATAGTTCACTAGTTTGAAACTCATGATCAAGTTATGTTGGATTCAATAAAATGATGAGTTTGTCAAATAAAATTATATTCAAGTTCAAGGATGTTCCGTTTTCGCAGCGCAGGATACAAATTTGGTTTTAAATGGAAAATCCCATACATTTTCCAAGAATTTGATAGAGAAACTATTCTAGAATAAACATTTCCCTGTACTCAAAATGTATCATTTTTTAGTAAATTAAACATGAAGTTATTCAAAAAAGCTTTTTGCTAAAATGCGTAGAATGGTGTGGCCGAATACTAAAACCTTTGGTCTTTTTAAAGATATGTAATAAAAATAATTTGAAATTTCATATATGCATACAATTTCAACATCATACGAACTGTAGTATGATTCCGAATATTTGGTTGAACATTTACTAACATTTCAGGAGTAATATTTTGCGCATTGCCTTAAGAAATTCACACAGAATTTTTTTTCATAAACAGTAGGTTTTTATTATATTTTTTACTACTGACAAAATTAGTGTGTGATATTTTAAATAAACCTTTTCGTTTTATGCTGAACTCTAATCAAGATTCTTCTGCTTATTTTCGTTATTTATTGCTTGTTATACCTGCTTGCCAATTTGCTAGACAATGTAGTTAGGAAAATGATGATTACTTCGAGTAATGTTGGAATTGTACGAAAAAAGATGGCATTTATATATTAGTTTTAATGAATATTTTTAGGGAAACAAAAGTCTATAATAGTTTATCGCATAACTCTTATGTTTCTAAACGTAAACATCCAATTTATCTGCAAACACAAAAAGGAAATTGCGGGTAGAAATTAACACTAAAAGTGGTTTATGTCCACACTATTTTAGGTCAATTTCACATTGCGAATTTTGACGAGGTTTACCAAAACCATGTAGTAAAGCCTACATTCCGTTTATCGATTTTTACACGCCCAGGTGTAAAATATCGTTAGGATCTCTTACCAAATTGATTTTCGTAACAATGAGTAACTTTAACCAAATTTGATGTTAATTTTGACACGTACATTTTCTACCATCTGCTAGTTTCTCTCTACACGGGAAAATTTTCAACTGTGTCACATATTTAATTTACTAAAGAACGGCACATCATACGGAAATGTCTACATTTTCGATAGCCTTATTGCTGAAAACTCCAAGAAATACTCAATCGGATAAAATTTGAATCACCGTTCTACCTCTAAGGTGTTTAAAATATCAACCGTTAAAGAATTTTGCAGAAAGTTAAGATAAATAGGTATAGGGATTATTAAAGAAAATTGACATGAATTGAAGAGGGGCATACAAAAACGCAATAATATACAGGAAGTTCTGATGTGTAGGCTTCCGCGGTCGGCAATAATACCATACTATTGGTTTCCGGTTTGGAACCGCGTCGTTATCGCAGCTTTTGCCGACGTTTCGTCCACACTCTTATGGGACATCTTCAGGGCTGTTATTGCACACTGACTTTGAATTATTAATTCTGGAGAGATAGATTTATATAGGGCTTGTTTTGGGTCAATGGAGTAGAAAAGTTATGCATCGATGAAGCGGAAATGTTATGCATCAATGAAGCGTGGCGGTTGCTAGGATGTTTAATCAGTTGAGATTTCCACCCTTTCATCCAACATTTCGTCCAATGACTGAAAGTGTTGACGGTAAATCCTGGTGATTTTTTGTCAGGAGCTATGCGATCTCCTCTGTCGCCTGTCGTCGCCAAGATACCCCTTACATCACACGTGAAAATCTCAACTGATTAAACCTAGCAACCGCCACGCTCCATTGATGCATAACATTTCCGCTTCGTTGACGCATAACATTTCCGCTTCATCGGTGCATAACTTTCCCGTTCCATTGACACAAAACAAGCACTATATAAACTCCTCCAGAATGAGTAATCCCCAGTCAGTGAACAGTAGCAGCCCTGAAGAGGTGCCATAAGAGTGTCGACGAAACGTCGGCAAAAGCTGCGACAATCACGCGGTTCCAACCCGGAAACCAAGAGTATATATAGCACAGGAAGTTTAGTTTCAAAAACCAAACTTGTATCGCTTGCAGCAGAAACTAAACACCCTGTATATGCGAGGGCAATTTTATGTTACGCAGAACTTGTCTGCGCACATTTTTTATTTGAAACCTTTTTCTCTAAATTGCTCAGGAAATGTATTATTTTTCATCCACGCACGAGGCGGACAGCGTGTATATAGGGTTACCAATGTATTGCCTGAATTCGATTATATTTCTTTGCCCCACCAGAGAACGTATAGCTATCGTTTTTATCTCTAAATTAATGAAAATATTTCACTTTCAATGTTTTTTGCACACAAAATGATCTATTGATGTTGATATTGACTGAGCGTTTCGTTAAGGTTTCTTTGAAAATCGTTGCCTATAACAGGCTTGTTAATAATGAATGAAATTTATTGCTAAAACTGACAACATAATGTTTTGTTTGTGCTTGTTATCCTATAATTATTGTTGCTGAATGAAAATATATTGTATCTATACACACTAAATATGTATACCGTTTATATACAAGTACTGGCTTTATAAATGCTTTAAATAATGTGTGAACCATAAAATGTCATATCATCCAAGTAATTCCAGGAACATAAATTATGTATACTATCCGATTGTCCCTGGGCGTACCTAGTAACTATACGTATGCTAATTTCCAAGAAAATGTAAAGAACCTTGCTATATCATTAATTCTCCCTGCAAAGCAAAAACTTCAAAAACGACGATTATCAAATGCAGTTAGCAACCCTCATGGGACAATGATAAATTATTGATTAGAAAATAACTCATTCGAGAGGAAAATCACAGAACTATGCGGGTAGGTACAGGAGAACCACGATAAATAATTAAATTTCCAAGAGAAGTCCGCTTTACGTTTATGATTTTTCTCGGAAAAGTATGTACCTATCCAATACGTCCGGAAACCGCATACACCTGTGGCATAATTACAGTTACCCGTATCTGTGTGTTACCAATGGAATCGATTTTCTAACAAAGACAATTCTACACGGTGCCACTCCGTTGCCTATCTAACAATTGTATAGGATCGAAGAAGCAGTTCCCCTTTAATGCGACGCCCGGAATAAACGATGACAGCTCGCTGGCGAATATATATCGCCGGAATTTCTCGGAAATGCAACCTATTTACTTGAATTATGTGTTTTCTTTCGGGAACTCGGGCCATTGAATCAATCGAAAATACTTTTCCATATAGATTTTCTCCAAATAGCTTAAGACGCTTGAGATTAAGAAAAAAAGTATATAACATGCTGAGGGATAACTACATAAGGTTGTACAGGTGGCCTCAAAACATTATGATTCTTTAAAATTTAAATGCATGACGGAGAAGGGTTGTTTTTAGGCCCAAAAAGGAAGGAATAATAAAAAACATTTGTATACTTGTCAAAATTCTACATGCATTAATTGATTCGCTCGATTGCAAGGAACAAATAATAAAAATAAGGCCTATACGAAAATAATAAAAAATACAAAAATATACAATACAAAATATACAATACAAAAATAAAAAATACAAAAATATACACGAAAGGAATTAAAGACTGCATACTTTTGTTCTTAAAGCTTTTAAAAATATACTTATGTACATCTAGGATTAATACTTAATGTGAGCTTACGATATACGTGGTGTTTCCTACAATTTATTTAAATCTTATCTTAACCGCGAAGCTTTTGTTACTATTCACGGTCGTGTAGGAAACTTAAACAAACAATTCTACTCTTCTGTTGTGTGTGTTGCTTCTGGAGTCCCCCAATGATGCATTCTCGGACCTACCTTGTTTACAATATACCTAAACGGCTTTAACTATATCCTTATTTCAAGCTTATTTACTTACTTATTTAATCCTGGGTCTCTTTTACCTCACGGTGTCGAGGCTTATTTCAAGCTATATGAACTGCATCCTCTTTTCAAGCATGGTGTGATAATAACCCTCAATGTCGGTAAAACCAACTTAATACATTTTCGAGCAAGTTTAAACATGAAAAGCAGTTGCTATGTTAGACACCGCGGTCAATTCATTCCTGACCAAGAGAGCACTAGGTTCGTAGGCTTAGAGGTTGACTCTCAGCTGAAATTCGAGTTCAATAATCGAAAAAAGCTATGCTCTGCTTATTATGGTGTAAGGAATTAGCGCTGCACCGTCGGCATCAATGCCTTATGTCAGTTTTATTTCTCTTTTGTAGAGTCTAGGTTGCGATACACAATCATGCCTCTGAGGTCGCTGTAGCTGTTCGGGGTCTTACTATTCTATAAGCGCAACGAGAATCATTATACAAAAAACAAAGACGTCTATAATAATATGACAATACGTTCGCGTGATTTAGTTAGCACGCCTTTTCACAGGACAGCGTTGTGCGAGCGCAATCCTTATTATAAATGTGCGACTTATTTTAAGTAGGAATGTAGGTTAAAAAACATTCTGTCAAAATGACAATTTCTATGTTATTCCACCACAGGCAATAAAGTAATTATTATTAAAAAAATTTACGATGTAATTTACACCTCATACGGGACCATGTTCAGTAAACGTCAATAATTTTTCCATATTATTAATTCAACCTATCGATTTTATATTCTTTCACCGTCGGTTATCCAAGAAATGTTTAATACAGGATGAGTCAACAGTTTGGGAAAATCCACTTGTTCTCCAAGTAAAGATAAAATTAAAATTTGACATAGGCATATATATATAGACGTACACAGAAAAAAAATACAAGTGTACCAAATGCCACTACAGATAGTGATAATTGAAAACGACTGGAGTATTGTAACAAGTTAGTAGAAATATTAGAAGACGCCGAACTTTTTTAAACAAAATTATCTGGTCAGATGAACCAAAATTTACCAATTCTGAAATCTCTAATAGAAAAACGGAGCACTGTTGGGCAGTGCAGAATCTCAGACAAAATATGGTAAGGAAACCACAACATCGTTTTGGATTAAACGTTTGTATAGGCATTATTGGGATTTCGTCTCATGTAGGATATCTTAGATAGTAATATTTCATTAAATCTACTGTAGCAATTATGGTGCCAACAAGACGGCGTATGGGCGCACAATGCGGCAATTGTGCGGAATTGCTTAAGGCAAGAATTTATAAACCGTTGGATTGGAAATAGTGAAGTTGTTGAATAGCTGGATAATTTTTTATGGGGAATTGTTAAATAAATTTATAATGTTGATGTCCTACACAACATTGAAGAACTTCGAGGTAGAATCCAGAATGGTTTCGATGTAATTCCATACAGACGGTTGTTCCAAATGCGCGCAATTGAAAGAATGTGTAATTGTGCATTAATGAAGATGAATGAAAATGGCGTTATTTGAATATTTACTGCAATTGTTGGTTTATTGTTTTGATTTTTATTATTATTACTGTTATTGTTGTTTTCATTAATTGTTACAAATAAGGAGCAACATATACACAAACTTTGAAAAAACACACCTTTTGTAAAATATTCCGTTGGTTTTTATTCAAATTCCTGTTAACATAAACATTTGGCTTGGTAAACGTTCCATTCAGGACCAAGTTTCTATCAAAATCTAGAAAAGTCATACGATGCGGCTGTTGTCGTTCTGAATACAATTGTAAATATCTTGTACTCGTTGTTGTTGTATTTCGTTCGATGAATGAAAAATACTTAACATATCTCGTTTCTCTTCGTTGATTTTTCTATTACTAACGAACGACAATTGAAATGTTTGATAGTTTAAAATTTCATGGCTACCTTATTTTATCATAAAATGTCTTCTTCGTCAACTAAAGCATAATATCGAAAACTTTTGTCAACATGTTTGAAATCAGAAAAAAACTCTTTCTTCTTCTTTGCTAGAGGTAAAAGAAGAAAATGAGCACTTTTCTTTTTTTTTTTAAATCTCGAACATTTTTTGTTACAGGTGCATTTCCTCTTCGGGTTCATAAGACAAAATTTAGCAACTTTGCCAAATTTAAACCTACCCTACCTAGTAAGATTAAAAAACAGGCTATCGAAAACATTTATCACAAAACAAGAAGTCAGACAGGGTGGTGCGTTCCTCTTCATATGTGCATTATAAGACATAATAAAAGAAAGCTCTAAGGAAATGAAAAAATATAAAGTAGGATGGTTTAACATGAAAATGGTTTGCAGATTATATTGTATTAATTGCTGACAATAGGAAAGATTTGGAAAATAATCTTAGAGCATGGAATAAAGTTGCTACAAGATATGGATTAGAAATAAACACAGAGAAAAGTAAGATAATGGTGATCTCAAACACGGAAGAAGACATAATTTGCAAACTAGATAATCAAGAGCTGGAATAAGTTGACAAGTACAAATACCCGAGAAACATAATAAGCCAGGATGGAACATTGAATGAGGAATTGAGCAACAGATTGAAAACAGCAGGGAGATTATACTATACACTCTCTAATAAATTCTTAAACCACAGGGAAATATCCAAAGAGACAAAAATGACGGTTTGCAGAACAATTTATACTCCAACATTAATATACGGATGTGAAAATTGCGTACTAAACAAAAAGCAAAATAGTCGTATTCAAGCAGCAGAAATAAAATATCTAAGAACATTGGGAGTGAGAAAAATAGAGAAAAAAAGAAACATAGATATCTGAAGACAACTAGAAACGGTACCACTGAGTGAGAAAATAAAACAGCAAAAGTTAAGATGGTTTGGACATCTGTGTAGAATGGAAAACGAGACAAGTTAAAAAGGTTTGGGAGGCTAGAACAGAAGGAAAAGATAGAAGAGGTAGACCAAGAGTATCTTGGAATAAAAGCATAAGTCAACGACTACAAGAGAAAGGAAAGACTTGGGGGGAATGTAGAGAAATGGCGAAGAATCAAAAGGAGTGGCGTAACTTCATAATAAAAGAGGAGAGTTAGTATTCACACCACCGACACCTTCGGGTATGACGAGGGAAGGATTTTGTTATGTATGTAAACTTACCCTCTATCCTCCGATGATAAGAGATTTTTATGGTGACGGGCGAAAATAAATCAGCCTGTATATCTAATTCTAGCCTGCTTCTTGCGTTATTAAAGCCAAGAAAGTAATGTAAAATTACACCATTCGAAATGACACAACATACGTGCAGTCACGAAACTTACCTACAATTATTTTCAAGGAAATACCGTACGCTATTTCCAAATTCATGTAATACACCCAGACATTGTCGCGCCTTTCTCTTTGCAGTTCCCAATTTGCGAGCAGCTTCCAATCGCCAATTTTCGAATCGAAATTTGCTGGCATTTTCGCTCCGAGAAAATCGCCATTACGTAATTAACTGATAATGTGCCTTACATGACCTTATCCAAGCGTATATATAGTAATACTCATGAGCTAAACAGATATATTATTAAAATAATGATGGGTGGATGCAAGTGCAATCCGCCAGCTTAGAAAGTTGTGATTCGTATAACATTGATTCTAAAAACGCGGCTAGGGAAAATTACTAGTTTTGCGTTAAGGGTTGCATTTATAACCATGTTTTAGGTATATTAAGCGTAAAAAAAGTGTATAGAAATTTCAAGTTGTTAGTTTATTTTGTTTGTAACGTAAAATTAAGGAATGCTTCCTTGTTCGCTTAATAATATACTCAAAAATGTAAAGGAAGGTCACATTTAAGATTTTGCAACACAGGGAATGCTTTGACTTTCAACTTTCTACAATGGATCGACGTTACAAAGTAGAAGACACAAAAGTATGAAAGTATTATAGCACTTTAAGCTATGACATTTTGAAACTTGTAACGAATGGTACCTTGCAAATACAAGAACTATTTAAGAAGATAATAAATTCAGACCTCATACAAACCAAAAAAACATGGACATGGAATGAGATTCGCTGAAGATTAAACAGTAAGATTACTATAATTTAATAAATCTTAACAGGAAATTCAAAGAGACAAAAATGCGGTTGCAGAAGGGAATTTATACTCCAATTAATAACGGATGTGAATTGGGACCTCTATGAACACGAAAATCGTATCAGAGCAGAATAAAATCTAAGAAATTGGAGTGAGCAAAAATAGGAAAAAATGAAACATAGATTGCTGAGGAGATACTGAGAAGACGGATACTGAGTGACGAAAATAAACAGCCAAAAGTTAAGAGGTTTGGACATCTGTGTGAATGGAAAAGGATGAAGTAAAAGGTTTGGGGAGGCTAGAACCAGGGAAAAAAAATGTGAACAAAAAAGGGAGATCTTGAATAAACAAATAACGTACGACAAAGAAAGGGAAGACTTGGGGAAATGCTAGGAAATGGCGAAGAGCAAAGGTAGGCGAACTCATATAAAGCTGGGAGGATACATAGAATAGTATGTTTCGACCGCCGACACCATTCGGGTAGACGTGGAAGATTAATTTAGATTAAACTTACCCTCTAATCCTACATGTAGAGATTTTCTGGTGAAAACAGGCGAAAATAATCAGCTGTATATCTAATTCTAGCCTTGCTTCTTGTCGTTTGAGTAAAGCAAGAAAGTAATGTAGAATTACAACATCGAAATGAAACAAGATGCAAGTCACGAAACTTACCTACAATTATTTTCAAGGAAATAACGATAACGCTATTTCAAATCATTATACACTCCAGATGTCGCGCCTTTACTCTTGCTGTTGCCAAATGCAGAATCTTCCAATCGTACAATTTTCGATGAAATTAAACGCTGGCATTCGCTCCGTAGAAATCGCCATCACCTAATAATGTTATGTGCCTTACATGACTTATCCGAGGGATAATGTAAATCGAATCAAACAGATTATATTTAAAAAATGATGGTGGATGCAAGGATCCGCCACTTAGAAACGTTCGTCGTGCATTTGTATAACATTGATTCTAAAAAGGGCTAGGGAAATATATTTTGCGTTAAGGTAGCATTTATAACCATGTTTTTAGGTATATTAAGCGTCAAAAAAAGTGTATTGAAATTTCAATATTATATATATTGTTTGTTACGAAAAATTAAGGAATGTTCATTGTCGCTTAAATATACTTAAAATGTACGGAGAGTGATCGTGACATTAAGATTTTGCAAGTCAGGAATGCTTGACTTTCAACTTTCTACAATGGATCGACGTTACAGAAGTGTAATGCACAGAAATGTTATATAGTAACTACACATTTTAGCATGACATTTTGAAACTGTAAGAATGTACTTTGTTAAATACAGAATATCTTCAGAAGGTAAAACATCTCAGACCTACAAACCACATAGGACTTGCGACCGGAATGTAGTTATCGCTGATGTATTAAATTAACATTCATATATGTAGAAATTTTCAGACATGAACGAAAGCGTGAAGATGGTACAATTCAAATTCAACATCTGTTTACCTGTTTTGGAGTACTTGAAGCATTCCTGAGTACGCATATGACAATTTTGCAACAAGATATATAAAGAATATGAAAATGGGGCTGCAGTGTTGATACTGAAAAACGGATTACTTTGTTTTTCAACTCAGCCGTGATTCGAACAATAAATTCGAGTAGACATAAAGCAGGTTATGCAAATTCAAGTATCTGGGCGTTTTGAGAAAAGATGGGGGAAATGGGTGCGCTAAATCATTTGGTGTAACAAGCATACTCGCAGAAACTAAAAAAACTACTAGGGAGAGCTAGGTTCACCAGTACTACGTCGGAAATGCAAGTGTGGCTAATGTTAGAGATGACAAGAAAGGTTATTGGCGGTTGAGATGGATTACCTTAGGAGTGCCACAGTGTCAAGAAAGGAAAGAATTACTAAGGAAGAAATCAGAACCAGAATGCATGCGACGGAAACAGTTGTAGACAAGATCGAGGTTAAGGGGTTAAAATGGTTTGGTCACTTATTGAAAATGCCAAAATCGAGATGGCCGCAGTAGCTGTTTGTATGGAAACCACCAAGAGTACGAAAAAGAGAAAGACCGCGAAGGTTGTGGTATGATGGGATACGAAAAAGTATGGCAGAAAAGAACCTAGAGCACAAGATAGAGAAGCATGGAAGCGGAGGTTGGGTAGACAACAACTTGTATGATTGTGTATTGTGACATTTAATGTTTTATTGTACATAATTAACCCAAAATATAGAAATAAGGTTAGGACAAAAGCAGAGAGGAAGGACCTATCAATGGCGGTTTGACTTTCCTTATCTGCCGAGGAAAAATAATCCTTACGCTCTTATCTATTTTTAAACACTCTGCGTTGAAAATAGAGTATTTAATTTCTAGCGAGCGGGGTTTTCTAAAAACTGGTCTTCAGTACTTTCTTCACCCTACATTTGATTGATGCTAACTTATTATACCATATAAACGCAATTATAAGACGTCTAATATAATTCTGGACATTTTTATGGTCGACGAAGTAAGAATTCAGTAAGAATTTCCAGACCCAAAATCAAAGAAAGTGGAAGAAATTTAGGTTCACGCAGTTATAGCTTCGATTTGTTTCAAAGCGAGATAGCCTGTTGTATGATTAGGAGAAAATTTGTAGCTACGATACTAATAAGCTTTTTGTTTATTAAAAACAATCATTAGAAAATCGAATCGATTGGAAATAACCACAAAACGAGAAGGCAACATTCTCGATATTCTTTTTCGCTTATATGTTGACAACTCCAACCAATAACAAAAACAGAACAAACACCTGACATTGTGAAATGTAATTCAGTTACATACAATCCGTATTCCTTACATTTTATAATTATATTGCGACATGTAATAAGACGTTAAAAGTTTATTACCGATTACCGTCGTGTGTCCCGTGAATATTAATCATACGTGCAAAATGCAACCTTGAAAGTTTTCCGCATTTATCATGTAACGTACGCAATCCTACATTGGAATAGACGTAGCAAACGAATATGCAGATATGCACGTTGGATTAAACCAAATATAGAATTACTTCTGTGTTATTAGTTGAAATAAAACAATTTACATTAAGTGCATGTTGTACTTACTAGCTGCATGGTACAACACAAGAAACAAAGTAAGGAACTACACCATTCCAAAGCATTGGGAGAACGATTACCCCAATACATTACTTTAAAGAGTTTTAAATGAAATGCCTGTTATACAAAATATAAATATAATGAAATGTCCATGACCTCGACTTCATTTTATCAACGCTTACTTTTATTTATGTTTTTAATAAGTTCTTTATTTATAATTACGAGGCTTGTGCAGAACGAATGATCATTAACCTTTCTTTTTCAATATTGCCCATTGTTATTTATAAAATTTAACATTATCTCCTCTAAAAATCATTATGGATGATCTTTGCATTTTTGGTAACATTTCCAGAAGTCTTGTTCCAGGAAGCTGTCTGGAACTTGTGCCATATCTTGATAAGATGTCAGATTGTAAAAAAAATTCTATTTTGAATATTATAGTACGAGTACTAAATCATGTTAAACCAAAATTTGCAATCTTATTAGCTGGCAAAAGACTAAAACGGTGTACTGGCGAAGCAATTACGGGCGTGAGGTTCGATACGTTACAACAATTTCCAGTGTCAACTATGTGTAGTGTAGGCCGTTCTCTTAAAGAAAAGTGTGAGAGACTTTTACATGTTACGTGTAAAGTTGTGGCACAAACTATTCCAGAATGTTAGCCGGAGGTGGATGCATTAGTAGCAAATACAAAAAAAAGTGTTTCTGAAATCTCCCAAACGGATTCGTGCATTTCACAGGCTTTGTCCCGGTATTCGTGAAGCACCACAACCGATTCTTACGCGTTGGGGAACATGGTTGCAAGCGGCTTTTTATTACTTTGAATATTTCCAAGAAATAAAGTCTGTGATTTTACAATTCGACCCTGACGAAGCTACAGCTATTAAGGAGAGCCAGAAAGGATTTCTAATTACTTTTATTGAAACAGATTTAAAAAGTATTAGCAACAATTATAAACGATTACTACACGCAGTAGAAAAATTATAAAATACTAGATTGCCGTCAGTAGAATCAGTGCAAATCGTGGACGATCGCGATATAGCAAAGTTCGACAGTGTTTAAAAAAAAAATCCGATTAAACGAGATTAAGACAAATGTGTGGTGGTGTATCTACAGATTAATTAACTAACTCTAAGGGTTATTTTAATTATGCCTGTAGATGTTGAACGGTCTTTCTCGAAATATAAGGACATTTTTTCATCATAGCGAATAACCTTCATCGAGACAAATGTGGAAACATACCTGATGGTGCAAGTTTTTCAACAATCCTATCCACCCTGTTAAGAAGTTATGCTTATATTATTTATTGTTACGGTATTAGGTACAACAGATTTTTGAAGAAACTACATTGTCTACTTTTTACGGTTATTACTAGAGCAACGCAACTGCGCTGAAAGCCAGTGGCGGACGCATAAAAGTTTACACAAAATAAATTAAATGTGATACGTGCTCAAACACTTTCCATTTTAAGAGTCCTCCGTGAAATCACAAAGTGGATGTCTATTTAATATTTGTAACATTAGATATGTTTCCAAAGTTGTTTCGGCAAAGTGAGTGCGGCGTGAAGAAAAGTGTTTTTGTATGCCGAAAACGAACGTTCTACATCTAGTGACGTTATATTTGCGTAAGTAAAATAATCTTTCAAATAACTTAACGGTTCTGTTGACGCACCTTCACAAATTTGTCTTAATGTGCCAAATCAGAGTCTTTATCTAAAACACTTTCAAACCTTTCTAAAACACAAACATTTCTTGCGTCTTCTATCGCGCATAGCTGTGCGTGAACATGTTGCACTGTTTGCAAAGATTCCACTAACGACACCGAAGACTTTTGTAGTTTTTCTATCGCATCCGATAATCCCACGTAATTGTTCTGAATAATTTCCAAATCTGTTTTAACTTGACTATACTGAAATTTCAAGCGGCTTACCTTGACAGCCGCAGCTTCCTTTGGGTCGAATTCTAAAATCACGTTCTTTATATTCTCAAAATATTTAAGATAATAAGATGCAGCCTCTAACCATATTCCCCAACGAGTAAGAATTAGTTGTGGTGGTTCAGGAATACCGGGGCATAGTCTATGAAATTCCCGAATAAGTTTTGGGGATTTTACAAACACAGCTTTTGTATGTGCTATTAGAGCGTCTACCTCGGCATAACATTTTCTGATATTATCTGCTACGAGACTGAGAGTATGAATTTTACATGTAATATGCAACAAGTTAGCATAATGTTTTTTAAGAGATCGACCTACAGTAAGCATGTTTGCGGCACCATCACTCATAAACATCAACAGTTGATTTATTGAAAGTTTAAACTTTTCCAATGTATTTAACACCAACATTGAAATTACTTCGGCAGTGCATTGTTGTATTCGTCTGGAAGCTAGTAAAATTGAGGGTGACGGTCGATGTGGTTCCATTGTGCGTACCATTACATTAACCACAGAAAGTTTTTTTCCGATCTGTTGTTTCGTCCACACATAACCACAGTTTTTTATCTTGCAACTCCGATTTAATTCTTTTCTCGACATGCTCACGAGCAGACGGCACAACTCTCTGTAATGTTCTCTCACTTGGTAACTTAAAGTCCGAATATTCATTCCAAAACGAGACGTATGCTTTCTTCCTTAGTAAATGAAATGGTAAATTACATACAATAAACACATAAATTAAATTTAAATTTGTCATAATCTCGTGTGGAATTTCTTTTTGAAACATGCCCTGCACTATTTACGTGCCGTAGACAATCACTTTTCGACGAACACATTAAATCTATTTTACACACTACACATTGAATTTTAGCGCCATCACACTTTAAATCAGCCATTTCTGCAATTGTGTCCAACTTTGGTCGTTTTCGCGACGTAGGAAACATTTTCAAAACAAACGTAGAACTACGATATAGTATACGACAGCGTAGATGCATACACAACAGATCGGCTTTCGAGTCGCAGTTATACTGACGCTTATACCGAATTGTCCCGGCCGTGTTTATTTTGTGTAAACTGGCCACTGGCTTTCAGCGCAGTTTGCGTTGCTCTAGACTTATTACATTACATATACATACAACAAATGCCGACAAAAAAAACTATTAATGGCAATAAAAACACTTTAACGTGTGCATATATTCGCTTTATTTACCAAACATTTTTATTGCGTCAGCTTTTATTTTTTACTCTGGGGTATTGATTTCAAAATATCACTTCTGTCGGCTGTGAGTCACACATACACTATTTATAATCCGCGGCTCATGCGACTGATCCGATTCTATTGTCAAGACCGATTGTACCCCGGCTTGGTTATGGGTCTTCATCGTGTTGCCTTATAAAAGCACAAAAATAAAAAAAAAAATAGAATAAAAAAGGTTCTCGTTATTTCTGGAAAAATCTTGGTATATATTTTAGAATTATCTATCTTTCATGTCTTACAACAACTAACATATTTCAGAGACATTTGTTGGTTTTCCATGTTAGGCATTTCTTGCAAGTAGTGAAGCTCTTCTTCGTAGATTTGTCATCGTGAAAATCGCAATCGCACAATATCAAAACTAAAATTTCGAAAGAAAAACAGTACACATGGAATTAAATTTCATCAAAAGAATGAAAATATTATAAAAATATTAAAAAAATTTCTATTGGTAAAATTTTTAGAAATTAGTTTTCTGGTAATTTTTTTTTAATTTTTCCATTATCCAACTAAATTACAAAATTAATTTTATTCCAATTTGGAATAGACCTAGTGTAACCCCACAAAATGATATTATTACTAATCTATCTCCCGCATAACTTATTTTATTGTACTGTATTTATTTAAAATTAACGGATCTCATACATTTCTAGAAACCAATCTAAGGATAAGCGCAAAATAAAACACTCCCAACTATAGCAAAAATATAAAAGTTTTGATTTTTTTTCAGAGAAACAAGGGCATTGATATTCTTATTTGCATCAGCATCGCAAAGAAGAAAAGCAAAGGGTCAACAACTGACATCTCCCAGTCACAACGACGGTTTGAAGCTGTCATTCAACCTGCGGGCTCGAATAAAAACAGAAACCCGTTCTGCACTCTAGAATAAGGCCGTCAAGAATTTAATGACACCGACAAGTGCCTTGCATGCACTTCAGGTTATCCTCCGTCTGAGTGAGGGGAGTTCTCGCCGTTGGTGTCAACGGCACAAAAGCGACGTCGTCATTTACATGTAAATAAATCTCCAGGTAAATACTGCGATATGGAATAATTAAATATTTGTATATAAAAATCAAACAGTCATGGTGTTTATTCGGTATATTGCTGTAGGTTATGGCGACTAATTTTCTGCTCGTACCCGAAGATTGGAGCTAAATGGTAATTTTACAAAAAAAAATTAGGTTTTATTCGTATTTACCACCAGTTAGGTGATACACGTTTACAAGATAATAATGTAATAGCGTGGAATTTTATAGTCAATGTCTCGATTTTCAAATTTGCAACTGCTACAATTCTCTGTATTTACCAATACTACATTGTTGATTAATTTTGGTTTAGTTGTACACATCAGCAATTATTCCGTATTTATTAATTCCTGCAATTTAGGTATCATTTTGACATGAATCCTTACTCAAACTTAAAACCACTATTTCATTTTATACAATATGATCATCTCGATGAAAATATTTTATTAATCAAGAGAACTTTACAATATAATAATAATAATATATTTATTATCCAACAGCAGCCAAACTGCTAATTACAGGATAACATACGTTCGAGGTAGACGCCATAAATTCTCGGCCTGACAGGCTTATACAAGTATGAGCCTGTTGGAGCTCCGTTGCGTCATAGTTGCGCATGTGCGAGGCCTACACTATATATATTGCGGCTCGAAGAGAAGTAGTTTTTAGTAACCAGCCAGACAACGTAACCAGTGCATCAAAATGTCTCAGGTAACGAAAATTGAGTATGTACCGCGCGGTCATTAAATTTTTAACAAAAGAAGGGCATACGCCTATTCACATTAAACAACGTTTAGACGGTGATTATGGTAATTTATCTACTTCATATTCCATTGTAAAAAAGTCGGCAAAATGTTTCCGTTTAAGGCAAGAATTCTGTGATCCACACCTCATACTAGAGCCAAGCCAACGACCTTTAGGCTCCCTTGATACTTCTAAGCCGATTAGGTTCGCTCTGCTGGAGGGTTAGGTGTGAGTAGAGTGTTTCAGCCGATTCTGGGACCTCCTCATTGACCTTGACCATGCATATGCATTGGTCAAGGTCAATGAGGGGTTTCCAGAATCGGCCGAAACCGGCCAAGGCCAACCCCAGGCCAAGGTCAAGGTCAATGTCGAGATTGGGGCCAAGTTTGGGGTCGGGGTCATTGTCGGGGACTCTGACAACTGGGTCTCCACGGGCGGCCTGGTCACTCGGTGAACAATTTGTCGGTCACTCTGGTCACCTTACTTCGTGGCGTTTATATGCAGAGAACGAACGTTCTACATCTAGTGACGTAATATTTGCGTAAGTAAAATAATCTTTTAAATAACTTAACGATTCTGTTGACGCACCTTCACAAATGCGTCTTAATGTGCCAAAATCAGAAATTTTCTCAAAAACACTTTCAAATTTTTCTAGAACAGAAACATTTTTTGCGTCTTCAATCGCGCATAGCTGTGCGTGAACATGTTGCACTATTTGTAGAGATTCTTCTAACGGCACCGCAGGATTTTGTAATTTTTCTATTGCATCTGCTAGCCCGAAGTAATTGTCGTGAATGATTTTTAAATCCATTTTAACCTGACTATCTTAAAATTTCGACTGGCTTTTCTGGATAGCGGCAGCTTCCTTTGTATCGAATTGTAAAACCACGTTCTTAATATTGTCAAAATATTTATGATAATAAAACGCGGCCTGCAAGCATGTTCCCCAACGAGTTAGAATAGGTTCTGGTGGCTCTGGTATACGGGGCCACAGTCTGTGAAATTCGCGAATACGTTTCGGTGATTTGACAAATACTGCTTTGGTATGCGCTATTAAAGCGTCTACCTCAGGATAACATTTTCTGATACTATCCGCCACAAGATTGACAGCATGAATTTTACACGTAATGTGTAACAAATTAGCAGAATGCTTTTTAAGAGACCGGCCTACAGAAAGCATGTTTACAGCACCATCACTCACTAACATAAAGAGTTGGTTTGTTGAAAGTTCAAACTTGTCCAATGTATTTAACACTAACTTTGAAATTACTTCGGCAGTACACTATTGTATTCGTTTGGAGACTAATAGAATTGCGGAATTTGCGTGCCATTACATTAAGAACAGAATGTTTCTTCCGATCTGTTGTTTCGTCGACACATAACCACAATTTTTGATCTTTCAACTCCGATTTTATATTTTGTTCAATATGTTCGCGCGCAGATGGCACAATTCTTCGTAACGATGTTCGACTTGGTAATTTGCACTCCGAATAGTTATTCCAAAAGCAGATAAATGGTTCCTTGTCTAGTAAATTAAACGGTATATTACATGCGATAAACGTAACGCATAAATTAAAAATAAATTTTTCATTGTCTCGTGCGCAATTTCTTTTTGAGACATGCTTTTCACTATTTACGTGTCGTAGACAATGTTGTCTGGACCAACACATTAACGGGATTTTACAGATTACACATTTAATTTTAGCACCTTCATATATTAAGTCTGGAATTTCTGCAATAAATTTTCGAAGTTTGTCCGACCGCGGTCGTTTTGCTGACGAAATCATAATTTTTCTAGGACAGATAAACAATTGCGCAAATGACCGGCAGCGAAAATCTCCGTACTGCTCCGCAGACGAAGTAATACTACCGTTCCTCTCGGTCCGAACTGATTCTACGCCGATGCGTGGTACCGCTCGTGGCCAGCGTTATTTATCTGTATGAGAGCTAATACAACAAAGAGCGTATTTTTTTAAATTCCAGTAAAACTGTAACAGTTGGTAATTTTACTATGAATCACGAAGCTATAGTAAAGCCATTTGAAGTAATATTTTTAAATTACGGTCAGTTTCATGTTAGTCCTTATAACATCAAAAAATACAATGAAAGCGGCAGTTTACTAAATAAAGTACGAGGTGGTAAACCAAGGGCGACAACATCAGCTCAAGATATGCAATCGTGGTGTCCAGCAAGCGAAATAGAAGAAAAGCAGCTCCAGAAATTCCGCCGAAATCAATACTGTACTTCCGAAGCCGATTAGCGTGTCTACGGTTAAACGCCGTCTGCAGACAGCCGGCCTTCATGGACGAATTGCGATGCGAAAGCCTTTGCCTTGCCAAATTAATAAGAAAAAAAAGGTTACAATGGGCACGTGAACATCGAAATTGGACGGTAGAAGATTGGAGCAAGGTACTGTGGACCAACGAATCATAATTCGAGATTTTCGGTTCGCGAAGACGAGTTTGTAAGAAGATCTGTAGACAGTCTCTACCGTCAAACACGGCGGTGGTTTGGTAATGATTTGTCGTTGTCTTGCTGGTACATCCGCAGGTGATCTCGTAAAAATTCAAGGTATAATGATAAAAGAGCAATACAAACGCATATTAGAGGAAAGTATCCTCTGGTGTAAGAATTTTGGGTCAGAATTTTGTATTCCAACAAGGCAATAACCCACATACTTCAAAATTATGCAAGCAATATTTAGAACAGTTGGAAGAAGAAGGGACACTAATGATCAGGAAATGGCCACCCAAAAGCTCGGACTTGAATCTCATCGAGTCATTGTGGGAAGAACTCGATCGGGAAGTAAGAAAAACTGCTCCAATTTCAGCAAATGACATGTGGAACAAACTACAGGCAGCATGGGCTCGAATAACTCCGGAAACATTGTTCAAATTAATTGCAAGAATGCCCCGGTTATGCAATCTAACATTTAGGTCAAATAAATAATTTTAATTGTTAAAGTTGTATATTTGTGTATACTTAAATACCAAAAACTATAAGAGTATTACATGCCATCAAAAACGGATTCCTGAAATATAATAGTATATGTACTTACCAACATTGCCGTATGGATGCGAAACTATTAAGAAAAAAGCTAACAAAAAGATTGCAAGTAATAGAAATGAAATATCTACGGAGAGTGGTAGGGGTAACTTTGATGAATAAAATACGGAATTACATCATTAGAGAACGCTTAGATGTTAAAAGTGCAAATGAAATTATAAAACGGGCTCAATTTGAGATAGTGGGGACATATGAACGGACTGGACGAAAACAAACAGGTGAAATTCATCTGGAAAGCGGTGAAGATAGGAAACAGGCGAAGAGGGAGGCCTAGAACAACTTGGGACAGTGAAATGGCGGACATACTGAAGGAAAAGGAATTGATATGGAAACAAGCAGTTGCACTATCGAACAATAGGGAGAATTGAGGAGGATAGTGAATGAGACGTAGGACAGGATAACCTCTACACCTACGGGTAGAAGAGGAACCAATAATACATATAAATACCAAATACATGTTTTAATATTTCCATTTAAATATTTAATGATTTACCCTGAAATTTAAGATGCCCAAATACTTATGAGCGGTAGTTTATCTGCGAAACATCACAGGTGTTGGTAACATTTCCATGGCTAACCAATGTTACCCGTAAATTGGGAAGCTGTTGGATATGCGAAAACATAAAAATAATTATTGTTATTGCGTTTTACTTGTTCTTTCGGCCATTATAACTGTAAGAACATTGCATTCATATTGTATTATGCAATGCAATCTTTAGAACAATATTGTTGCATTTCTCTACAACGTGTGTAACTGAAACTTGTACACTACTGTAGCAAGCTTTGTAACAGACAATTGACTACATTTTTACAACAGTAATGTATTTAATAGAAATACAATCCGTTAACCATAATCGAGTAGTAGGAACAAACCACAGCATGGGCTCGAATAACTCCGGAAACATTGTTAAAATTAATTGCAAGAATGCCCCGAAAGGAGGTCACATAGACGAATCTAAAATTTAGGTCAAATAAATAATTTTAATTGTTAGAGTTGTATATTTGTGTATACTTTTGTGTATACCAAATATATATTTTAATATTTTCATTGAAATATTTAATGATTTACCATGAAATTTGAGGTGCCTAAATACTTAATGAGCGGTAGTGTATATTGTAATGAAACTCTATTGAAAAGAAATGAACTTCTCAGGGAAAAACGTTGATTAAAATATTAAATACGTAGGATTACATGTTGTCTTCTGGAGTCTTTTTTTACAAAAAATGGGTCATACCCTCATATGTAAGACAAACGCAAACCTGCAACCATATTGAACTAAAATTGTAAACAACCTCATTTTCAAATGTAAGTAAAAAGAAAAGTAAATATACATTTAATATAATTGTCGCAACATTACTTCCTCCGTAACTGTTATTAAAGTATGCTAGATAGTCTAATGACAGTTAATGAATTATTAACTTCACAACTGTCAGTGAATAGTAGAGTACAGTTTCTATATTGCAAAATAATGACAGATTCGGATCCGAGAACCGGATAACCGATCCGGATCCGAGAATCAGATAATGGATTCCGATCTCAGTTTATCGAATACCTACAGCAATAGTGAATAGAAATCAAAATAAAATACTAAAGAGAGATTAAATCATTAATTTGAATAAATTCTAAAATGTTTTCTTAATTTTCAGAATATTTAAGACCAGTCAAACATCTTACTCGTTGCAACATGGATAAATTCCACTGAAAAGAAACCTCGAAATCTATCACAGGTAACAAGTAACCCAGTTTTTTCTCCAAAAACCTTCTTTATATTATTAGTACGTTAACAATTCGGAACCACATAAATGCCTATGTATTGGGTCCTTTTATGCTTAATTTAGGTACCACTTCCGCAGAAATAACGACTTCTGTAAATGACAACTTTTTCAAAAAAAATCCTAATAACTCTGAAACCCTTAATTTGACAATAGTACCGTATTAAATTTATGGTGTAAGGAATACAACTTTGGGTAGTTAGGAACTTGTAAGACATCCTGTACTGCTGTTTCAAGCCCAAATGTCGTATTTGCAATTTTGGTCAATTTGAAGCTGGTGTTAAAGAGTGAAGGTTATTTCAAAAGCTGTCTGTTTGTTAAGCCCAAATGTACTAAATGCGCATGCACAGGTCAGAATATACAGTACAGTAAGTTACAGTAGCGATCCACTCAAAAACTTTCCTGACATAAAGCAAGATATAAAATTGTTAATAACTCAAAACTAGCTTGATGTCAGATGCGACACCTGGGGTTAACATGGCAGTGTAGGTCTCAATATAATTTTACAACATGCCCACAATCAGACTTCATTACAAAAAGAAAATGGTTTTGAAAAATCTCCATCCACAAAAGCACAAACTTCAGCCCACGAAGATGACTCAGCCTATATATACCTTCAATGAAAGTTATGTACAGTTAGGGAAAAAAATATTCATGCATCGAACGTTAATAATAAAAAAATGTGTTTTAAATCTCAAAACAAATACTTAAGTTACACAAAAATACGCAATACTAAAACGTATATAAAATTTTGAAGGGAAAAGTATTTATACAATACGAAATAAGCCGTATAAACGTATTAGACAATATTACGACATACTATAACTACATCTGGGCATTCTTGATTTTATGATATCAAACTTTATAACTTTCAACGCAATCGCTATATTTTAAGAGGTAGTAAATTTAATATATGCACATGCTTAAACAATAATCAAAAATTTATTGAAAGAATGTTTTGACAGATTTTACCATGTTCACAGCAGTAGCGTATGGTTATTCCATATTTTACCCATACATTTTGAATGAAATTTGTTGCAACAGTTTCAATACAATTCAAGTATTCCAATCAGATTCGTTTGAAAATTCAATGTCATTAAGGATTGTATTAAAACATAGAATCGGAAAATATGTAACACCGAGAACAATTACGTTTACTTGCACGAATAGCACGTACACGCAGAGAAATGGTTTATTGCATTAAGAAAATAGATTTTCTTGCAAAAATCAGTCTCTATAAAAAAAATATATATATATTTCAAGACTAGAAGAACTATAGTCAAATTAGTACACGTGGTAAATAGTACTGAAAAGAAAAAAATATTACATTAACCGGCATCTTCTGAAAATGTTTATGAAACGTTGTACGCTAAGGGTTATATCATTGTATGGGTGGCTTCTGTATTCCGGTTTGTAATATCTAGGACAGCATGACTACAACTACTGGAACTAGGTGGCGCCAGGAAATATTTCAGTTGCTGTTTTTGAAGATTAGTAGCATAAATTGAGGGATGCAATGTCACCAGGAACAAGAAGCTTTAATGCTTTTATCTTCCCATATTGTTTTTGCCAATATTGATTCCATGAACACCAGGAGCTATTTTATTAGCATTATCTTGGCTATTGTTTCTATGCACTTTTTTCATGTGTACTTCTACATTAAGTTCACTTTTGTTTGAACATTATTTTGTAGATAATCTCTACTTCAGTCTTTTTAAAATCACAAGCAATGTGAATAATTTACTGCCTTATGTACACATATGTCGTACTGGTTTAAACAAGGTAAGTACAATTAATAATGTGCATGCATTTCAAGAATTCTAAGTAAAAAATGTCTTATTTTAAGAAAATGAAACTGTTGACTTATGAACAATACTTAAACGCCTTCTGGAATTAAGAAAACTATTTACTATTGTGTGTTATAATGTCCATTTACTTATACTAAGAATCGCTTTCTACAAATTTTCTGCAAGATTTTCTGGAATCAAATTAACAAATGTCTTAAACAAAGAAATACAATTATTTCATTACAGGTATATACTTCTCTTAAGCGGAGGAAGAAGCGCTAAGAAAATATTTCTTTTGATTTAAAACAGTTATTGTATTGCAGATAATTGAAACAGTAATTGTCTTGAATCAAGACAGACAGCTTTGATAGAAGTTAACGTTTCTCTGCGTGTAGAAAACCTCTTACTGATGTTGTAAATAGAAAGAAAAGACTGGAATTTGCACGAAAGTTCAAAAGTAAACCAGCAGATTTTTGGAAAAACGTTATTTTTTCACATAAAAGCAAATTTAATCCGTGGGATTCTGATATATAAGTTTATTAGTATGGCGAAAGGAAGAGAAGCCGAGTTGAGACAAGAAAATTTGAAACCCACGATGAAGCATAATGGAAGAAACCTTGTGGTATGCGGATGTATAGTTGCATTTGGAGTTGCAAATTTACTACTAAATACTACTAAATGTTAAAAAATTAATCGTATAAATCATTTTATGTCATATGTCTGTAGGAATACTTATTTCTACCAAGAATTTGCGAATTTTTAGAATAAAATTTCGTTTTGTGAAGCGCTGCTTATTGTTGAAATTAAAATAAATGGTATATGATCTGGTTAATACCTATTATCTTTAAGAACATCTTGGTAAATGAACACTTTTCGGGAATTATTCTAATATTGATGAATATATGAATATTATTTCCCTGACTGTATGTATTCAGCATCTATATTTGAAATGCAATTAGAACTAATGCACTACATAGGTATGCGCCAAAGTACGATTCCATGTTCCACCCAAAATAGGTTAGTGCATACCGTGTAGTATTCTGGCACCTGGGACTCAAGATGATGGCTTTTTTTGGCGACACGTTATGTTTGTAAAGGGTATTTCAATGTTTTACTTGTGGACAGAAACTCAAAAGTATGTTGAAGTTTTCGAGTGACTATTTGATGCAAATGTTGCCGAGAATTCATTAAACAATAGAATTGTAAATTATTCCTCAAAATAGAATGCCACGCAAACACAGAATATTGAAGAAATAATGTATGTTATGCAGCTTAAATGGTTTGTAAGTAAACCTTGCTCTGTAAGAATCACCATAGAATAGTAAGTGCTTAATTTTTCGTCGTCTTTTCCCATGACACTAGCTGTTTAAGAAACATTAAGGTTGCTGCCTTGTAATTTTTTAAATAAATCTTGTGCAAGTACGGCGTCACTGAAAAAGCACTTGAAAATGTAAATAAATAGTAGTCAGTAAGTGTATAGGCTGCCTTGTTTATAATAAAAAAAAATTATACGTATATATTTTATGGAAGCAACTAAATTATGACATCACTACAGATTTAATACACAGTGCGATCCTAAAGTGCCCGCTTCATGCAGGGGGTGTTTTTAGCAAAAATTGATCGATTTATATTTTTTGTGAACTAACTTTTGCTGTTATCGGCAATTCAATTGTATTTCCGGTGTCACCGAAAGTGACGTCAATTTTCTTATTTTAGTGGAACACCTTGTATATTTTTACGTTTTTGGAAATGTGATCGAAAGACAAATCCAACGATACCACATATGTTATACTTTAACTTAAGAAATAGGGCGATATGCAGCAATAAAAGTTTCGGTAATCTGTTTTTGTTACGCAAAGTTGGCTAGAAAAGAGCGACAAATTGTTTCTTGTGACGCCAGTCTCATCTAAAGAGCTCGTTGCTAAGCAAGGTAATCATAACAACTGTCAAACTGTCAAATCTCAATCCCATGTTATTTATTGTCATTATAACCTGCTTTTGTCGCACTTTCGTTCTTTGTGCTTGTTATTATTTTATGTCATTTTAACTTGTTTTGTTAATTGTTGTTTCTACTTTACTTTATCGAACTTTAATGTCATTAATTAATGTTGGTTGGTTTGTTTAAATTTGTTAGTTTTTGATAAGAAAGGCGCTTAAATTTCAGTTTTTTATGTTGTTGATTTTACAGTGGCCTCCGCATAGACCACGTAAGACGGTTAAAATTAAGTACTTAATTTTAATATTCGGTGAATTTCGCAACAATTACCACGAAGTGGAAATTAATGAACGCTCCCCTTGCACAGTCGGAAATATTTGAACTTTGCGCTAAGCAGGGATAGGTAGTATAAAATTTACTGGGCGAACTGCTTTAACAGAAGATAATATGATTTAAATTATTGTACAATTTGTTGGGCAACCATAGCAACTAAGGTGACAATTTTTGTCAAATTTATATAGTATTAAAATTTATCCAGCAATTTTACATGGTTTGTGTCGAAACCATCATAAAAGTAACAACACAAAAAATCTAAAAAACAGACATATTCTGGTCGGTAGGCTTCCGCGGTCGTCAATAATACTATACTCTTGGTTTCCGGGTTGGAACCGCGTTGTTATCGTAGCTTTTGCCGACGTTTCGTCCACACTCTTATGGGACACCTTTAACGAGCTCTTTAAATTAGTCTGGCGTCAGAAGAAATAATTTGGCGCTCTCTCCTAGCCAACTTTGCGCAACAACAACAATAGATTACCAAAACCTTTATTGCTCCATACCGTCATATTCCTTAAATTAAAGTATAACATATGTGGTGTCGTTGGATTCGCCTTTTGGTTACCTTTTTAAAAAAAATAAAAATGTACAGGGTGTTCTATTTAACATAAGAAGGTAGGCGTCACTTCCGGTGACTCCGGAAATGCAATTACACTGCCGATAACAGCAAAAGTTCACAAAAAATAGAAATCGACTTATTTTTTCTGAAAACTAGTTCTGTCGTTCAAAAGTTAGCATGGGGAGGGACACTTTGGGACCTCACTCAATTACGTACATTTAATATGCACTTTGACTCCATAGTTTCTGTAGTAGTAGAGTGCGCGCGACCACTGTACCAAATTCATTATAACTTTTAGTTTTTTAGATGCACATTACAATAAGGGCTTTTTTGTAGAATTTTGATTTCTATTGATTTATGATTAAACGTACAGTTATTCGAATTAAGCTATCAAAATTTATATCGTTATTGGAATCATTGTAGAGATCAACAGATTAACATATGGAAGGCGTTGGATTGGTATCCCCGTGGATACATGTAAGCAAATGGAGTGTTTGAAAACAATTTTTGACATATTCACAACATTTAAAATAAAATCGTTTTAAAATTAAACTAAAAGCAAGCTTAAATATTTCTGAAGCCATGGAATAAACACTATATCAATTAGATTTACCAATACATACATTCAACCAAACAAATGAAAATACACGTTACTTCGTGAATACTTGAGTTCGCGAAAATTATGGTGCACATAATCGCCTCTTTTCTCTCTCTGCTTGTTATTCGTTGAACTGTCGAAAAAATTGAAAGGAATTTTACTCTTCACGATGTGAAAACACCAACAATGTGTCGAAATGTAAGAAGTGTAGAGAACATTGCTGCTAAAAGATATAGTATTGCAGAGGCTCCAAATTTATCGATTCCTCGTCGTGCTTAAGAATAAGGGCTTAAAAGAACGACAACTTGGCGTATTTTGCAAAAAGACTTAGGTTTATACCTTTGTTGCTTGAGCTTTAGAGCAACTTGAAACGGATCATAATTTTGGACAAAAATTATTTTCCCAGATGAAGCTCATTTCTGGTTAAATGGATATGTTAACAAACAATATTGTCGCTTGGTGCATGGGGTTGTTTATGGCATCATCGAACCATATTTTTCCAAAACAAAGTAGAAGATGCAGTTACAGTGGTACCGACTGATGTTGGCACATTTTTTGTGGCTAAATTTAGATGAAATTGATTTGGAGGACATGCTGGAAGAACAATTTGGTGAAAGGATAATTTCAAGAAATGCAACTTATAATAATATTAATATATCAGTTTATTATCCAACAGTTTTACAACAATAAAAGGAAAAAAATAAAAATAAATGCATACATATGGTTGTAGTTGTTGATTTGCATTATTATTATTATATTAAAATACAAGAATCCCTTGAAGGTGATAAGCGGCTCGTTCGGCCAATAGAACTGATAACGCCTCAAAACATTTCAATTATTGAAGAAATTATATTAGAAGATCGTCATTTGAAAGTGAAGGAATTAGCAGTGATGTTCTTCTTCAATATTTTTAATTATTTTTACAGGGGTAGAGAATTATTAATTGATCGTTGTAATAAATGTATTGAAGTTAGGGGAGATTATATTGAAAAACAAAAATTGGTACATTTTACCAAGTTTATTTTTTCTATATCAGGCCGAGAATTTATGGCGCCTACCTCGTAAGTTTTGTTCTTTCCTAATGAATTCAAGTAACGTGTAATAATTTTCCAGGAAGCTGTTTCTTTCTTTCGTTCGTCATTAGTTTCCTTACATCTAGGGCAGCATCATCAATCATGTTCCTTCTATTCCTCTGCTGACATGCTATAATGCCAAACGTACGCTTTATATTCAAAAAATGGCACCTTCTATATGAGATTGTATCATAATAGTGGGCAAAAATATTCCTTCACTTGTAGCTATACGAAATTGAAAAGAGGAACAGCATACTATACACCGCATCAACAGGAATATTGATGTGGGAGAATAAATCATACGGGAAGAGATAGCTGTCACTGTGCGTAGAATTATGTTGCCTCCACCGTTGCACATACATTCAGCACATTCAAGGCTCCCGCTCCAGAACACGAACCGGCGCGCAATCTATCGTTTCGTCCGGCCTGCGAGAGCGTTTCCTGCTTACTCTGCGGTATTTATCATTTCCCCAGTAATGTTGGAAGCAGTGATCTCAAATCCGAAATGAGTCATAAATCCAGTTGATGGTCTTCAGGTCACGCCTTTCGCCGAGCGAACGTATCCATGGTACTTTGCCTTTACCGCAACCGTCGCTTAGAACCGCTCTTGCTCTTTCAGAACTCTTTCCGGTAAGCAATCCGCATTTTAGCTTGCGGCGTACGTGGTCGTACATACACACGAGCAGGTGCGGGAAGTTTTTGTTCTTGGGAAAATCGTAAAATAATTTTATTGCCGCAATAAAAACCTACATAAATAAATTATTATTACCGCTAAAACCTCAACGATTACTTCAGTAATAAATTATTCTTGGATAATAAACATTAAACGGTATCATCTAATTCTATACATGTATGTGTATAAACAGAATTTACATAAATACGAGGCATATTCCAAAACTAAGGTCCGGTGAGCGATATTTCACGGTTGGTAGGCCTGAATGAAGTTTTACTGATGCAGCGCCATCTACTGCCTCTTTACGAACCTACTTGACGTGTTGTTTTTATTCAGTAGTCGTTTGACAGTCGGTGACAGCAGATCGGAATGACCGAGACAATCATAAATCCCGCCTGTTGTGAAGTTCGCGGTGTAATTAGATTTTTGCTAGCAAAAGGATCTTCAGCTGCTGAAATCCATCGTGAGTTATGCGTAGTGTATGGACCTGAAATAATGAGTGACAAGCAAGTTCGAAAATGGTGTCGAGAATTTCGAAACGGCCGGACAAATGTTCATGATGAACAGCGGAGTGGCAGGCCCAGTATTCGAACCGACAACATCGTTGATCAAGTGAACCAAAAACTTCGAAGTGATCGGCGATTGACGATTAGTGCTCTGAATAATGAATTCCCTAATGTTTCTCGAACCTCAATTTACAGGATCGTCACCGAACAGCTTGGATATCGCAAACTGTGTGCGAGGTGGGTTCCAAAAATGCTCACTGATCAGCACAAAGAGCAAAGAATGCGTAGTGCACGACAGTTTTTGGAACGCTATAGACAAGATGAAGATGATTTGTTTTCCCACATTGTTACGGGCGACGAGACGTGGATATCATACACCTACGCAGAATCGAAACAACAGTCAATGCAGTGGCGCCATTCAAGTTCACCCAAACCAAAAAAGTTTAAGCAATCTCCATTCTCGAATCGAAAAATGATGGCTACGGTTTTTTGGGACGACAAGGGCGTCCTTTTGATTGATTTCATGGACCGTGGGTCAACAATTACAGCTGACGTATACTGTGAAACGCTAACTAAACTGAGACGTGCGATCCAAAACCGACGCCGCGGGAAACTGTCGTCTGGAATAATCCTTCTTCACGATAACGCACGCCCTCACACCGCAGCCAAAACCAAGGAAAAGATTCAAGATTTCCGTTGGGAACTTTTTGATCACCCACCGTATAGTCCCGATCTTGCACCGAGTGACTATTTCCTCTTCTTGCATTTGAAACAGTGGCTGGGTGGGCAACGATTTCAAACCGACGATGAACTCAAAACTGCCGTTACCAAATGGTTCAATTCCCAAGCGGCAGATTTCTATGCAAAGGGGTTAAAGAAGCTAGTGCAGCGTTACAGAAAGTGTATAGATGTGAACGGCGATTATGTGGAAAAGTAGAGTAGATATATAGTAAAATATTACTGTCAATAAAAACCTTTTCTCATGAGCTTATTTTTTTTAATGACCAAACGGACCTTAGTTTTGGAATATGCCTCGTATATGGCGCTTTTATAGTTACAAAAGGTAAACATTAATCAACTATAGATTAGTTTGTTATTCATGGTAATGAATCTCTTAGTAGAAAATTATTGCTATATGCAACACTCTGCCGTGTTAAGGCAAGAAGTTCACGGTGCGTTTTATGTTCCAGAACGATTTTGTTTTTCCTCCATTTTGGTTTGGCTATCAGACACCTTATATTTGATACCTGTAGAGAATGGTCGATAAGAATTTATTATTGGGCATCCAACGCCGCAACAACGTGTTGAAACTATCAAATCGTTTTATTTAAATAAGTGTTCAGTTGTGAAAACGCAAAAAAAAGTGTGTGAGTTTTTTTGTGTTAATCATGTGCCAAGCAAGTCAACCGTTCAGGGCGAAATGAATAATTTTGAAAATTTGCATACACTGGTAGATAAAGCAGTCTGGGCGAAAACGTGGCCAACGTATACCAAAAAATATTGATGCAGTGAGGAAGAGTGTTCATAAAAGCCCGGGCACCTTTCATCGATGCCGTGCACAGGAATTCGAAATGTCTCTATCACGTTTGCTAAAAATTCTCAAAACAGATTTGCATTTATTCTCATACAAAATTCAATTTACGTAAGGGTTACAGGAAAATGGCCACAAACGACGGCAAAATTGGAGTACTCAGCTTTTACAGCTCGGTACAGACGACCCCAATTTTTGGCAAAAAAATCATCATGAGCGACGAGGCACGTTTCGATTTGGCTGACTTTATTAATAAACAAAATAGCCGCTATTGAGGAACTGAAGATCCTCATTTGATACACCAACGACCATTACACCCTCGTAGTGTGACTGTATGGTGCGCCATTTAGGCCGGCCCCAGTGGCATCATTGGACCATATTTCTTTGAGGATGCTAGAGGTGATACTGAAACAGTTACTGGTAATAATAATAATAATAATAATAATAATAATAATAATAATAATAAATCCGTTTATTCCATAATGCAATAGCATAGAATACGTCAAAAAATTGTAAATATAAAAAATAAACAATAAACATGAAACAAATAGTACAAACAAACATATATATATATATAAATAAAAGAAAATTATACTATACACGGTGCGTTAAAAAAATCTTTGATAGTGTAAAATGTGCGACTAGAAAGGTATTTTTTTAAAGTTGTTTTAAACTGTACTGATGGCATTTGCTTTAGTTCCTGCGGTAAGTGATTGTATATCTTAATGCATTGCCATACAGCTTGTTTCTGAACCTTAGTCAAATGTGTTTGAGGCGGCAGTAATTGATTATTAACTTTGCACCTAGTGCTGCGTTCGTGGTCTATTTCATATTTCTTAAAAATGTCATTATAGTGCTGCTTTACAAATATTGATGATGTTAATACATACATTGACGGTAAGGTAAGTATGTTGTTTTCTCTGAATACCGATTTGCATGAGTCCCTAGGTTTTAGTTGCAATGTCGTGTCATGCTAGAAAACTTTGTTGTGCCCAAATTGAATCAATTGAAGCTACAGCACATGTGATTCCAATAGGATGGTGCTACATCACACATAGCTCATGCTACGATGCAAATTTTGCGAGAAACTTTTCTCGGTCGAATAATGCAAAAAAAAATGGTGATATCGACTGGCTCTCACGATCCCCCGATTTGACCGTCCCGGATTATTTTCTATGAGGATACTTGAAGGGAAAGGTATATGCAAACAACCCAACCACAATCCTCATGCGAACAACATTCAATAAAATTGCGGAAGTAACACCAGAAGTTTGCAAAAATGTTATGAAAAACAGCCACTTGACCGACATCATTTTTCATAAATAACGTTAAAGATGATCAATAAATGAATAAATGATCAATAAATAAAACATAAATTATAATTTTTTCTTCATTTAAGTTATTAAAAAAAAACATCGGCCTGGAACACAAAACGCACCCTGTGGTAATTACAGATGTGAGGTGTTACAGTAATGTACTCGCCCTCGGTCTTTTTTCTTGTCGTTTCAACAAGAATAGTACGAAATATTGTAATTTTCTTAAAACTATTATATCGACAAATACTATTATGTCTGCAAATAGTGCGACAGCATTAATGTCTAAATTGGGAAATAAATTAATTCCAAATACAATAACAATTATTTTTGTCCAATTTTGTTAACCCAAATCTGTTTTATGATCAACAATTATGAGTTACTTACCTTACATTTTTGGTTAAGATTCATTTCGTGAATTAACATCGCGTTATAACTAGAGTAATTAAATTTCTACACCAATCGAGTCGTCTATTTCCACACGGTATAGCAGATGTGTGTTGTGCTTAAAATCAATAAAATGAAAGAAAGTATTTTTTAAAAATTTTACATTTCATCTAACTGAACTTTAAATATTGCGTATTTATAACACGTAGGTATTCTGTGTGGTATTCTGCCAAAGTTCTGCTTCTAGTTCTCTATAGTTTTCGTTGTAATTTTAGCATGGCCAACTTTGAAATACAGATATTATGGGAATGGGGATTTGCTAAATTGCTATATGATTTTAAATGTAAACAAGTAGAATTGCTTTAGAACCTACGTAGTAGGCGCCACCAATTCTCTGCCTGATATAGAAAAAATAAACTTGGTAAAATGTAACAATTTCTATTTTTCAATATAATCTTCCCTAACTTCAATACATTTATTACAACTATCAATTAATAATTCTATACCCTTGTGAAAATAATCTAAAGTTGTTCCCTCAAAATATTGTATTACAGCTGCTTGCAACATTATTGTCCTTAAAACGTCAACTAAGGTATTTCTTTAAATGAGAAAATAAATAATAATCACTTGGAGCCATGTCCGGACTATACGATGGATGTTCCAATTCTTGAAAGCCGCATTCGCGGATAGCAGCTTGTGAAATCGCGGCAGTATAGACGGATGCATTGTCATGCAATAATCGACACCTTTTGGGAATTTTCCTCGACGTTTTGCACAAATATTTACCCTCAATTTATACAGCAAAGACGCATAATATGTGCTGTTGACAGCTAATATCATTTTTCCAATAATTGAAATGTTTTGAGGCACCATCAGTTCAATTGGCCGACCGGGGCGCTCATAATCTTCTAGGGATTCTTGCCCCAAACGGAAACATTTTGCCCACTTTTTTACAGTGGAATATGAGATAAATCACCATAAACACCGCCTAAACGTTGTTTAATGTGATTAGACGTACCCCTTTCTTTTGTTAAGTTTTGTTGTTGTTTGTTTGGCTGGCTACTAAAAACTACTACTTCTCGAGGCGTAATATATACCGTGTAGGCCTCGCACATGTATCATTGTATGGTTACAATACGATAAGAGGTTAAAATTACCTAAATAATACACCTTCTTTATTACTATTTATATTGTATACGTCATATTGATAGCAAACAACACAGAGTATCGGCACACTCCTCACCACACAAAATATTGGTGGTGGGGAGTGTGCCGATACTCTGTGTTGTTTGCCATACTACCCCACAGTCCTTGCTATAATTATTGGTCATATTGATAGAAATAATGGTTTCTATTGTAAAATACATTTATTTTGAGTATGTATTTTGAGGAGCACGTTCAAGCGAAATATCAGAAGGAAACGCTATTGGAATGGCTACCTATAGTGAAATTAATGTAGAGGATGCCCTTCAACATCATATTATCGCTAACAGTAAGATGTTTATTGTATCTTGGACAGAAATAAGTTTCTTTGAATTTGAACTTTTATTGTTCTTTAGTAAGTCTAATATGTTAATAGTTACTGTATTATGGTAGTAGCTTAGTAGATGCGTCAACAGGAATTCCTCAATCAAACGTAACAAACCACTGCTTCTAATAATGTTGTCTTAATGAGAAAAGTGCGTAACTCCATTAAGAAGAAATTTGCAAGAGACCAAAAAAACTGTTTGGTTTTAAAATGATCAAAAATGTGAACTCTTATTTCTCTTTTAGAGGCTACTGTAGATAATTTTAATGATTTATGGGAAAAAATAATTCTGAAAACCTTTTTTCGGTTATTATTAGATGGCAGTTAAACTTAATTTTGGACAAAAAATGGAGTTACGTGCTTTTCTTACTAAAGCAATGAATTATGAATTAGGAGGATAGAGACTTTGCGAAGTAAAATTGAATGGACGTTTTGTTTTCCAGCCGGTTGTTGGAAACTAAAATGAGGCAAGGTTTGCCAACAATGTAATTGGACGTTTCTTGAAAAATTTAATTTTATATCAATCCCTATTTCATTCTATTTCATTTTAGTTCCCTGTGTTATAAGTAGAGCTGCTCAATTTGCGCCAACAACCAGTGGCGGGCGCATAAAAGTTTACACAAAATAAATGGTCAGAAATAAAATATAATACGTGCTCAAACACTTACCGTCTTAAGTCTTCCGCAAAATCACAAAGTGAATAATGTCTGTTAAATATCTGCAACATTAGATATGTTTCCACAGTTGTTTCGACAAACCGAGTGCGGCGTGAGGAAAAAGTGTGTTTATATGTAGAAAACGAACGTTCTACATCTAGTGACGTTATATTTGCGTAATTAAAATAATCTTTGGAAAAACTTAACGGTTCTGTTGACGCACCTTCACAAATTTGTCTTAATGTGCCAAAATCAGAATCTTTCCCTAAAACACCTTCAAACCTTTCTAGAACACAAACATTTTTTGCGTCTTCTACCGCGCATAGCTGTGCGTGAACATGTTGCACTATTTGTAGAGATTCCACTAACGACACCGAAGGGTTTTGGAATTTTTCTATTGCCTCCTCTAGTCCGAAGTAATTGTTCTGAATAACTTTCAAATCCGTTTTAACCTGACTATCTTGAAATTTCGACTGGCTTTCCTTGATAGCCGCAGCTTCCTTTGGATCGAATTGTAAAACCACATTAAAGGGATATTACAAACTACACATTGAATGAACGCCATCATAATTTAGGTCAGGCATTTCTGCTATAAATTCTGTAACTTTGTCAAACATTGGTCGTTTTCGCGACGTAGGTAACATTTTAAAAACAAACGTAGAACTACGAAATAGTATTTACGGCAGCGTAGATGTATACACAACCAATCTGGTTGAGACACGCAGTTATGCTGGGGGTTGTTTCGAACCTCCGCCACTGCTCGTTGGCGCTAGTGCGCAACTCTAGTTATAAGTAAGGTTCGACAAATGAGTGCAACGTCAGAGGCGTAGGTACGTGAGATACAGTATTACTAAAAAAATAATATATTCTTACCTTTTATTGACGTCTTGATGTCCACTGCGACAAAATACTACTACCCCAAGACGTCAATAAAAGGTAATATATTATTTTTTTATAACACTGTATCTCACGTACCTACTTTTACGCGATACGCCTCTGACGTTGCACTTGTTTGTCGCACCTTAGCTATAAGTTATATAAGAAGCTATTGGGAATGCGTTCCTCTTCCTACTATATAGTGATTCCATTTCCACCGATGTATGAAATATTGATTCGCTATGTTTTATTTAAACAGACGAACGCATCCTTTGCAACTTATCAATCAATACAGATGAAATTTATAGCACTTTCTTTACTTCTACAAGACGAAGCAAAACAATGTATAGGTTGTAATAAATTTTTATTTCAGAAACACAAACAAGATTTCTGACAAATACTAACTTTCAGTGTCAGTTCAATATACTAATGTACTCTTTTTAGAACTCATACAAGGTTCGAAACAACATGTGTGTTAAAGCAATTCTTGCTTGTGTTAAGTTAACAGTACTTCTACTTATATCAACCCTTTTGAAGCTACTTCTGAATGCATACCTGATTTTAATTGAACACCCTCCAGCACTGAGCTGAAGAGCACAGTCTTAAGCACATATACGTATTTTGTTTTAAATCACCAAATATCTAACATAACGTGAGCTGTAGCTTACTTCAAGTAACTATTTAATCTTTCTAATGTTCACCAAACGATTAATACTTAATTGAAACAAAATATTTTTGATTAGAAACTAAATATTGTTCAATGAAATTACATAGTTTAACATTTTTAAGATGTTCATTACGATTCACAACCATTACTTTGATTTTTCCGATTTTACTTAAAAAATGTGGAAAAGTCTAATTTTTGTTATTTTTTAAGGAGTTTGAATTTATAGGTTACTTTTGGAGTCCTGCAATATTCTGTAACACTTTGTATCGAAGAATTTCTTCACTAGCCAACTTCTCAATAAAAATGTTGTCAATAGGAACCTAATACGTCATGATTAAGCAAATGTTAAGGTTAAAGTTAATGGGCTTCGCACTTTCCTTGAACAAAGTTCTGCAAAGTCATTGTGGCACTTTCATTCGCCGCACCTCGTAAGTCAAAACCTACATATGCATTTGATAAACTTTACTAAGGTGCAAAAATGCTCCTAATTCCAAAATTTTGAATATCAATTACAATTTATACGCTGAATGTATAGACAGCAATCAGTTTGCAATAAGTAAATCTCAAAATTGACTTTTTATAACAACTCTTTTCTTTTAAAAGGATAGAGAAACAGAGCAAATAAACACACCATATTATAATAGCATTCATTAGATCATATTAGAATATCATTCTTTTAAAAATAAGGTTATTGCTGATAATGGGAAAGCTATTTACTTCAGACAAAGATACGATTACCGTTGCAACCAACAATAAGTTGCAGTTGCTAGCTGAAACTACCAAGAAAGAAGAATCAGTTTACCTTATTTCTGACTAAAACTAAAGCTTTGAGAGACATTTTGGTTACTTGTTCATCGACCAATGAAATAACACCCCATTGTTGTTAACTCAGTTTCTGAAATGTGCTTTGTATCCAGATGATTCATATTATTGTGGACAGGTATTTGTTTCATTTTACTTAGATCATTTCAATCACAGCCAAAGATGAATTATTAAAAGTTTTACTTAATTTAGTAACAAATAAAGTACAGAGCAAAATTGTACGATTCCATACTTTAGTACAAATGATAAAGCCAATCTATACACAAACAAATGCTACTGACTTTTGTGAATTACAAATTTTAATTATCAGAAAAAAGTAGGAAGAGAACAAGGCATTGGGATGGCGAAAGTATTGCAGTACCTACAGAAGCAATTTTGTCCATTCGATCAGCTCATTTGCCAACATTTATCTCCAATCTGTAGATTCATTTTCAATCATAATCGTAGCTATTTCTGCATTCTAGACATGTTAAGCATTATCTTAATTATGGCTACAATTCAAGTCACTTCTAAATACCTACATTATTTTCAATCCTCCAGAATAATTTGCTTTCATCGTCGCTATTTCTGAAACTTTTATAGCCAAAGAAAATTTAATCTGCTGAAACTGAGCCTGATTCTAGTATATTTATGGTTAATTTTAAATGTAAGACAGGAGTGAAGTTGAAAATTTAAACACGTAAGGTTTATTCATAATTTAACAATGGGGAAATACCTATGTCCTTCGAGCGCGATATATTATTCTAGGCAAGCTACTACATGCATATCTTCGGTCGGCTATCTAATCCCGCATTCTGCTATACCGGATATAAAGCTTACGTTTAGAGAATCGATCGGATTGAACGGTCACGTTGCTATTCGCAAAAATGGATCGGGATCGTTACTACATCGAGAATTGTTTCCTGTTAGATAAGAACAGATTCGTTTCTTTAAATGGAGTTCGCCGGATTGATGCAGTTATATAAAAGTTCAACTGGAGTACTCTAACCTTTAATGTAGACTCATATACTGCGCTTTCAGATCTGCTACGATTTCCAATATTTTATGTTTATATCCACAAACAATGTCATTTATGTATGTCTTATCTGTAGTGAGATTATCAACTTGTAATTTATCTTTGTGGTATTCCAAAAACATCAGCTTTGATCACCTAGAATTGAAATTCAATTAAATAAATGTCGATGAAGTCTACAGTGGCACAACACCAGTCGTAATTTTTTTGAATATTTTTCCTGTGTAAAGAATAAGTCCACATTTCGTATGCTGCTTTGTCTTCTTGTATTCTTTTAAGCACAATCAAATATCAACAAAAGCAAGAATCAAACAAATGAAAGAAAAAATCAATCATAAATTAGAGGATATGACATTCGTGAATAAATCTTCTCTTTTAACATATACTAAAGCTTAAAAGATCAATTGGGAATCAGTAGAAGTTAGGGATATTCTTAAGTTTTAAAAAAATTGTACCGATGTGTGATTTTACTTCAGACAGCAGATGAAGTACAAGGTATGACTACGAAAGCTTTGCGAATTAAAGTTCGCAAAGCCGGTACCAGAACACGGGCGTGTAGAGAGATGGGTGATATTTCGGTGATATCATGTGCCGTAAGCATAAAAACATTTATTTTGCACACACCTAAGAGGGAAGAAACTTCAACAACCGCGTAAAGAATATCAATCTGCCGATATCATTTCGGTTCATTCGACGTTACTGTACTGTGGTAGCAAATGTGAGTGAAGAAATAAATTATTCCTTCGTGACCAATGTTTTTTATAAATGAAATGTTGGTTTTTACAAGGATTTCTATCCGTGGCACAGGCGAGAGAATCAGCGTGGGACAATTTTGTTGCTCACAATGTACGCTATTGTTTAGAATGCGTGTGAACACCCGACCGACAATAATGTTAAGACCGACAAGATAGATCAAATCTGTACCAATTTTTGCGCCGACCGGACTGTCGGCCAGAAGAATAGTCTGTCGTCTGCACTACGCCTTATACTTACAGGTAAGGTAAAAGAATATTGGTTATTATAGTGGAAAGAACATACTTTTAATAGTTATATGTAAAGAGTTTGTTAGAGACCTAAGAATATGCAAAATGAGAAATTATTAAGAGTGGGTATATACGAGGGCGCATTGATAACTAATGCCTCCAAGGCCATAACTTTTATAATGATGGGCCAGACAGTGTCGAAAGTGGTTTGCCATTTACCTTAACTCTTGGTACATAAGTCTCCCTAGTGGAGATTCTCAGCAACATCGCATTTGCGCACGACAGTTCTAAAAATGGCGACCGGCATGGGCGTACGGTTAAAGCAACGAGCTGTCATCGAATTTCTTACTGCGGAGGGTGTAGCACCCATTGACATCCATCGAAGGTTGAGTGCCGTATACCGTAATGCGTGTGTTGATGTGAGTACTGAGGAGGTGGGTAAGAACTGTGAAAGACGAAAATCCTGCTAAAACGGATCTCCAAGATCGGGCACGCAGTGGTCGACCAGTGTTCGCGTGCGGTAAAAGGCAGGTGGCTCTCGTGGATGAACTGGTTTGTGACAATCGACGGTGTAAACAAACTGACATTGTCAATAGGGTGGGTATTTCACAAGAAAGAGTACATCACATTATCTGCAATGTGCTGAAGTACAGGAGAATATGCGCACGTTGAGTGTCCCGAATGCTTACTGATGAAATGAAAGCCAATCGAAAACAAATTTGCGAACAACTCTTGACTCGATATGAGACAAAAGGTGATGCTTTTCTCCACAGAATTGTGACCGGCGACGAGTCGTGGGCACATCATTACGACCATGAAATGAAACGTCAGTCCACGGAGTACAGACACAAGGGTTCGCCACAACCGAAAAAATTCAAAGCAATTCCATGTGCCTGGAAAGTCATGATTACCGTTTTGTGCGATTGCGATGGCATCGTTCATATTGAATTTTTGGAACGTGACTGTTCTGTCAACTCCTAAGGATATGTAAACACCCAAAAAAATCTGAAGCGACGGCTGCGTAGGGTTCGTCCAGAGAAAGTCCCAATTCTGCATCATGACAACGCTCACACGCCTCACACAAGTCAGAGAACACGTATAGCACTGGAGAAGCTTCGGTTTCATGACGTTTTACCTCATCCACCTTATAGCCCAGATCTTGCGCCTTGTAACATTTTCCTCTTTCCGAAGCTTATGGAACATCTTAAGGGCAAGCATTTCTCTTCAAATGCAGAGGTGACAACGGAGGTGCGGAAATGGTGCCGTGCGAAGGCTTCAGACTTTTTCCATAACGGATTTGCGCAACTCGTAGTACGTTGGCGTAAATGTGTTGCTGTCAATGGCGATTATGTGGACAAGTGATCAGTATATCAGTAGGTATATCAGTAGGTAGAGGACAGTTTATACTATCATTTCACACTTAAATGTAAACAATATATCTATTACTAATAAAGTTATAGCCATGGAGGCATTAGTTTTCAATACGCCCTCGTATTTTAGGAGGTTGTGTATTACATATGTAGTTAGCTTAATTGTGATGGATTTTCTTGTCACCAACACCCAAAAGTTATCAATGGTCTGTCCGTCATCCGAAAAACAAGATTTACGAACGATTATCAATAGATAAAGTTTTTAATGAATGTTAATAGAATAAATGCAATACTAGTAATGTTTTAGCCGTTTAAAACATTAAAAATTTGGTAACTTTAACACACTTTCCTACGCGTTATATCGACATCTTAAAATATACATGTCGGGGTTATCAAAAACAAAAAGCAATACCATTTGGCTGGTTACAATCTATCAGATTCAAGTAAAAAATCTAGGTGCTTTTTGAAATGCGATCATTCAGAAAAAAGAGCTATTCTATACTACTACAAATTATGGTAAATAAACAAGATCTCTTAATGAGTTGCTACTGATATAAGCAATTTTTCTGTTTCATAAAAGATGATCAAATAGCTGTTTATGATGTTTCTCTTACAATTAGTCGCTGTTTGCTTTGTTGCGTACATTTCCTTTACTCCTTTGTTAGCATACATAGCGCATGTTAATTTGCAATTAATCAACGATTCAGATAAGAATTTTATTGGTTGATGTCTATAATTCATAATATCATATACAATAACAATAATAGCCGTTACAAATTGCTTAAGTAATAATGGATAAATAATCCATAATACTCCTCTATAAATTATGAGTCATGTAGGAAATAAAATACTATACAATAAAATTGATAAATTACCGTTCAATTTTTGTTAGATAACTCGTTCCAAGGATACGACTGCTCAAGTTGATCACGATTCGTCACTTCTTACCTGAAACAAAAAAAATTGTTACACTCTTTGATTCTTTAAGGTTAACCAAAGAAAAAAGGTACTTAAATAAATTCATTTACACAGTTAACTATATAGTTTTTTCTGCTTATGGACACAATACAGTCGTACAAAGAACATTCTTTTCAATAACGGCCAAACCAAAGGATCGAAGATTAGGCGGGGTATTTTATAGAATAGGATCTTGGCTGACACTACAAAAAAGAACGAGAAGCCTGAGCAACTCTCAGATAAAATTGGATCCAGCAAAAATTACAATTTAGATCGAAAGCCGACAAAGAATGGGAAATCGTGGACGAAACTAATCAAATAAACTAGGAATCATTCTGCGGCCCTTTTCGCAAACAATGGGGTAGATCCTCGGTTGAATATGAAAACGTAACGCATACACGGTTAGATTGTGTGTAAAATACGATGGTTGATCGACTAGATTCAAAAACGAGAAAAGAGGTTTAGTTTGTTTAACTCATTACCGTACAACAATAAAGCGTTTCTTTTTAAAACAATATACCTTCCACCCCAAATATCCTACCATGTTCTATTCACTTTTCATCGGAATATAGAAATTGAATTTAAAAGAGATTGCCCAAAAGTGCAAATGCAGCAAGTTCAAATAAAGCTCAAAGTAACCAAAACCTGTTTAAAGATTCTCGATTAAGATTGAAGAAAAGTAAATAATAAGGTCTACAGGAAATCAACGTTCCTGCAATGTATTTTACATTTCATTTTTTGTGAGCTTTCATGAGAAAAAAATCGAATGCCTTTACGTCTAATGGTTATTTCGTAAATCGTAAAGGAAATGGATCAAAAATATAATAATAAAATACAAATACTCACACAAAACCGTAGTGGTTTCAGTGAGAATGTTGCAGAAGAGGATTTAAACTTATGTATATTACGAGATTAGGTATCAATTTAAAAAGAAAAACAAAAAAAATGTGTATTCTCTCTTTGTGTTTTTGTTACTGCCTTTATTCCTGAAGAGTTTCCAGCAAAATTAAATATCATTAAGATGTGTTGATATTATTTTCAATGTGAAGGATTGCCTATAATACGAGCACCCTGAGCTCGATGGGCACGGTTGTACGTCGCTCAGTCTCGCTGAAAAATGCAGAGTGTTCAGATCGAGCAACGAGTTAACCTCAAGTTTCTTGTGAAACACGAGGTTCTAACTACCCTTCGTGAACGAGTGAGAAGACGAAGACCCGATTTGTGGAAGAGCAAATCCTGGGTGCTCCACCAAGACAATGCGCCAGCCCATTCCGCCTTATCTGTGAAAGCATTCTTTGCGAAATCCGGCATCGCCGTATTGGACCACCCACCATACTCGCCCGACCTGGCCCCCTGTGACTTTTTTTTATTTCCTAAGGTAAAATCTGAGCCTAAGGAAACAAGATTTGACAGTGTGGAAGCGGTGAAAGCGAAAGCGACGGAGGATCTTAACACGCTGACAGAAACGGACTTCCAGCACTGCTTTCGACAGTGGGAAATTCGTATGGAGCGTTGTAGTGATCGGCAAGGAGAGTACATTGAAGGGGATAAACTTTGTAATGTAATTGGTGATCAATAAAATGTTTTGTAGCACCAGTCCGATTATTTAATTGCCACACCTCGTATAAGCTTAGAGATCTCTCACAACAGCAACAGTTTTGTTAACCTTTGGGATCTAGGATTTTTGTTCTTGATTACAACGAATGTTAAATGGAACGGTGTGGAACGGTGGCATTATTTTTGACACACACAGTGCGGTTTGTTGTCCATATAGGATGGCGGTAAATGAACATATATTTTAGAGGGCGCTACGGGAGATTGGAACACCTCTGGATTCGGCAAAATTCTAGAGGGGTTGGCTAATGATTGGGACCAATACGGGACCAAAAACATCCAAATCAAACAAGAAAGGTGCCAATTAAAATATTTTGACAACTGTTAAACGGACGCGCTTGCCGAAGCTTCATAAACGTCATCCATGATTTTTCGACGCTTTTATCGTTGCCAGTATCGTCGCTCTTAACACAGCTCTTATCGACTATCACAGCTTGACTATAAACACACCCTTAAAGAGCGGCGATAATAGCGAAGTGATGAGATACATTGTTTGTATCCGGGCGTTTATGTTGGAGCTATGCGCCATCTGTGAACAGCGATGGTGAGAGATAAGAGCATTTATAATCAAACTTTCAAATTTTATTTGCTCTGATCAGCTCTAGTTTTAATGGATATCGAGAACTTAATAAGCGAAATTTACATTAGGCCCCCAGTATGGGATCAAAAAGACCAAAATCAAAAAAGAAAGACTCCAATGAAAATATATTGACAACTGTCAAAGTGACGCGCTAGTCGTAGCTTCATAAACGTCATCCGCGATGCATATTTCTAGACGCTTTTATCGCTGCTAGTATCGTTGTTCTTATCACAGCTAGTATCGTCGCTCTTATCGATTATCGCAATTTCACACACCCTAAGGGATTAGAATATCAATTTCTCTGAGTTTAGTTCGGACATAGTTTCGTCATTTTGGTGATGCAGATTGATAAAGTCAACCAATTTCGGCAAGCAACGTTCATAGAAAGGTTGGCAGTTGCTGCTTCTCCTGTCAGATGTCATATGTAGAGTAACACTAAAGTCTAGAAACACTTTCCTCCAAAATAGCGCACCATACTAATACTTCTTCTGGGAATTTGGTTGTTGTCTTGTATTCTCCTTCGCCAGGTATCTCATCAACATTTCTTGTGGAAAAACCAGCATTATCAGGAATATCCGCGTGGAAAAGTGGAAAATATTTTTCATCGTCCATAATGATGATTTTGTTTCCAGCAGAATTAATAGCAACATCGAGGAGTTGTCTGAAATTGAGCTTGAGTGTTTTCGGCACGTTTGCTTTTTGCTGTGTTTTTGTTACAGTGGCGGGGGAATCGTGAAAACGGCGAATTAACGGAGATGAAAGGTTGAATGAAGAAATAACAGAAAGAGTGACAGCATGAGGAGAAATTTGCAATAGGATAAAAGATACGTTTCTGTGAAAGAAGAAAATTCCAAAAGACATCAAGGTTCAAATATTCAAAAGAGTAATAACACCTGTACTAACATTTGGACCAGAATCGTGGACAATAACAGAAAGAAACCGAGCAAGAATAACAGCAACAAAGATGAGATTCTTAAGAAGAATTAGGAATACAACTATCAGGAGTAATCTAGAAGTAAAACTCATGATGGAAGTCATCAAAGAAGCGCAAATGAGATGGTATGGTCACGTGAAGAGATTGCAAGATGAAATAGTAAGACAAGTTCTAGAAGCCAGGATAAATAATAAGAAACAAGAGGAAGACCTAGAAGAGCATGGTTAGAGGATGTTAGATTAGCAGTAGCGAAAAGGGAAGAAAACTGGGAGAATACACAGGACAGGGAGGGATGGCGGGAAATATGTAAAAAGAGCATAAACTGACAGCCCAACTCCACAATGCCTTACACCCGATAAAGGTAGATAGGCAAAAAGTATTAAATAAGTAAGTAAATATTTTCGTTCGCAAACCAGCGTACAATTTGCTTTTTAGCCATTTTGCCAACTAAATTATAAATATTCTTTCATAATTCTAATTTGTAAGACATTTTGCAACAACTTCAAGAAATGATGACACGTGACGTAAATAAACAAAGTAACCACAGTAACGCTTGGCCATAGTTCACTCTTCTCAAATACATGCCCGATAAAAAGAATTGTCCCAAAACTTTCATTCCATGTTGCCTAAGAAGTTTCATTCCTTATATACATTCTGTTATATGTATCTTTAATTTAATTTATTCATGAAGCTGTATTACTGCATGATCTTGTCTTCTTCTTCATAATGCAGTGCCAATTTTAATGGTTTTGGTAGTAGAGGGGAAGCAACATGTTCGACAACATTTCGGCGCCTTGACATCAAATATATGTGTGCACAGTACTTAACAGAATTGGGGAGTAGAACTTCATCATTTGCAAAGACGAAAAATTCCCAAATCTGCTTAATTGCTATTAATTTACTAGAGTTTGGGACCTTAGAAGGCATCTTTTTGATATAACAATGTACTTAAAAATTATGAGGCAACAATTAGTTATACTTATTAAAATATTATAGAACAAAGCTTCTCAATGCAGGTGGACATTATTTAGGACCCACGTTTGAAATTTAGCATTCCACTTGAAGAAAACGGAAAATACAGTTAGAATGTCGTCATCATACGACCACAGAAGGAGAATCAATTATTAACACCCAATAAAATGTACAAGTGAGCAAAGTAATAAATGTCGCGTATTTGTTGTTAGTTTAAAGAACATCCACAACACGCTTCGCAAGTTTTTTTTATGACATCCACGTAACCGGCTGGAAATACGAAACTGGATTCCTCTACGACCAACTTTTTCTTTTCATGAAATATACATTTCGGGGCGAATGGCATCGCGAATCCTCCTTCACCTCCCTAAAGCGTTTTCCTTCTGTTAAAGGGGACTGAACGATCCGATGTACTTAGAGAGGAGGCGGACTAGGCCATTCGGAATGTTCCACTTGAAAATATGGATTGTTCTAAATACAGCGCGTAATGTTTACATCATAGATATCGGCCGCGAAGTAAATTTCTCGGCTAATATAGACGAGATTCAAGATAGAACTACACACGATAACTAATGGTATTATGTATGTATACACATATGTATGTATACGATGCTCGTTTATAGGTGTATAATGGTATAACTCTCATGTATGCGAAATTATTCTTTTATGTACCCTGTTGACGTTTGCAATTTGAAAAAAATATAAAGATAGAATCCAAATTTAACTGGTAAAAGGTAGGACAAAAATACTTCAGTAGCTGTCCACTTTAATTTCCAATGTTCATCCTGTGTTTACGAAGCAGGTCAATAGACTTTGACGTCATTTAGTGCGTCGTTCTTTTCGAAATTCTTTAAACATTCTCTATTGGGACCATGTAATATGCCAGGAAATGTCCAGCAATTAAATTTCACGTTTCTGAATGATGTGACGAACATTGTAACAAACATTAGCTAACATATTTATGTAGATACCTTGATGTTATTGCCAATTCGAATATTTACCAATTTATGTACCGTTTTTCTGTGCACCAAACTTATTCAATCCTCAATTTAACAAACAGATAAACATCTAATGCTGTTCAGTTATTTCTGCTAGTTTGGCCAGATTACAAAAAGAGCATTTGTTTTTTGTAAAGAAAAGTATTATATAAATACATATTATACAAAAGGTGTTCTGAAAAATTGCTCCAAACGTGAACCTTAAGTTAAAACTGTCCCAATTCCGATAGTTCCAAAAATGTATTGCCTACCAAAAATCCACAAACCAGCAAAATCCATGAGACCAATAGTTTCAGGTGTAGACTCACCTACATAGGTATAAATTGTCCATATGGCTAGTAAACGAATACAAAAATTTAAAAGTAGACAACCTAGAAGTAGAAAATTCACTAGATTTTGTAAATAAGATCAACAATATTGAATTAGAAGATGGGGAAATTTTAGCATCATTTGATGTTTGTTCACTCTTCCCAAGCCTGCCGATTTCAGAAACCATAGAATATTTAGTTGAGTTCTTAAAGCTTAATAAAATTGATGATGCCAAACCTGCGGAATACAAAAAACTAACGATACTTTGCATGAACAAAAATCGTTTTCATTAACTAGAAGGCACAGCGATGGGCAACCCGTTGTCCATAGCCAATGTGTTCATGAGTAAATTTGAAACATGTTTGAAAAAGGACCCCGCATATTCTCCTAGAATTTGGCTCAGGTATGTAGACGATATCTTCGCGGTTTTTAATACTAAGAAAAGCACTATACCGGATTTCCTCGCGACTCTCAATTCAAAATCCGAAACTATTAGATTTACAGTAAAACAAGTGAGCAATCAACTCCCGTTCCTGGATAGTTTAGTAATTAGAAACAACAAAAAACTTGAAATAGACGTCTATAGAAAGGAAACAAACACTAATAGATACATCATGACCGATTCTAACCACTATGGACAACACAAAATGGCCGCGATTAGTTTCTTAATTAATAGACTAGTGAAATTCCCTTTGAACAAAAGTAGGTACAACAAAGAGCTTAGATTCATAAAAAATTTAGCTATTTATAATAGTTACTCTTTTATAGATGTCGACCGACCGTATTCTTAAGAAAGTCCAACATAAGCATTAGGTAAGAAATTTCACGACTTTGATCCTGGTAGAAACCTGCGATAAGAAACTTGTGAAACTTCCCTTCCACAGAATATCGAAAGGTATCAGTAAAGTTTTTAGAGGACAAGATATGAACGTATGTCTCAGTTCACGTAGTACACTCAAAAACCTTCTTGGTAATTCGAAAGATAAACCAGACATGAAAGAAGGGCCGGGAATTTATAAAATTGCATGTAATGACTGTGATAAAGCCTATATTGATCAAACAAAACGAGCAATAGGTACTAGATTCAAGGAACACATCAGGTGCTACAGGTACGGCAAAATACAAGCGTCAAGTGTAGCACAACACATAAACGGTAATATTAAATCAGAAAACCTGAAATTGATTAAGAAAGTAACCTCGCCTCGTGAACTAGACGCATTTGAAACTATATATACAGGGTATCACAAGATGAGCTTGCGTTAGCCGTGTATCAGAAACTAAGCAGGTTCCAAATTTGTAAATTTGCAGACTTACTTTGTTCGAGGGGGCTAACTTTTAGAAAATACCGGTTCACCGGAAATAACGCACACTTAATTTTTTTAAATGGATTGCCCTAATTTTTATAAAATACTTGAATTCAGCAATTAATTTGACGTAAAATTGATCTATTTCCATAGGTCTAAATATTACCGTTTTAAAACTAACTGACACAGTTATAGTTTCACCGGTCCTTGAATCTGTAGCTGTTGAAAAATAAATAATATCTTCTTTTACAAAGTGTAACTCATAAACCCTAGTTTACATTGCTGGAGTAAATTTTCTCTATGCAGTGCACAGACCCATTTTTTACACATCTGAGGATCAGAGGGGAAACCGAATGTGTGAACTTTCGGTCCATTCTTATAATTACCGCGGCACTTAGGTACGCAACAGGCGTACGGCATTGTTATAAAAACGTAATACACAAAATACCTTTAGACGGTATAGAACACTTGTAAAGGGTCGGCGAGCACCTGCAAACAAAACAGCCGACGCCAAAGTACTATAAATAGACCGTCCGAGTTATGGTTTTAAGTTACAGAAAAGGTTTTATCGCTTATATAATACTAGAAAAACATTATTGGTATCACCAACAAAGTATGAAAATATTACTACACAGTATTTTTTAAAATAAAACCAATATAATTTGGATAAACCAATTCAAAACGCAAGAAACGGTCTGAACGTGTAAACGTCAGGACGATAAATATGGCTGATCGTTTACCTAAACCATTATAGGTCACAGCCTACTGATGTCAGAGCTTTTAGGCCTTGCTTTATATCGGAGATAACGGTTCTAGCCCTACGAGCATTATTCTTTCTGAAGCAGCAGAAATACCAATTGAACACCAGAAGACGATGGTTATCCAACAAATTCCCGTATAAAAGAATGTCTTTATTAGATAGTGTGACCATAATCAAATGCTCTTCGCCATTCAAAAACATTAACAGAATATCGAGTTCATCATAAGAGAGTTTCTAAACAATCAGCAATTACTGGAAAAACTCTGTAGTTGCCATACTTTTCCCTGTTTTCAAATCAAATATTTGCACCAGCTAATAAACCACAACTTGGAAGAGCTGAAAATCCTAAAATTCCAATGTCAGTAATCTTACAAATACGGAACTTCTATCTAAATTGAATCAAAATTTTGAAGGAAATGTACACTGATGCCCTCTATTAACCTGAATAGACAAGTTGGATGTGGAATTTTTATTCTTCCCTCTAATTTTAAACTCCTTGTAAGATTATCTACTGAATTTATAATTTTCACAGATAAAATGGTTACAATATTGAGAAATTGTCATTCAAAATGTCAGATTCGAAAAGAGCGCTATACATGATCGTAAGGAAGGAAATTGGTCCTCATTCAGATCGTTACACACCTCAAATTCGGGAATATTTAACTCGCATCCAAGAAGATCATAAGGATGTTCATTTGATATGAATTCCTTGTCATCAGGGTATCCTTGGAAATGAGCCGATAAATTAGCAAAAAAGAGGACTTCACTAAACATTGTAATAAAGTTACCTCCTACTGTACAGGATTGCGTTAACGTAGTGAAATGGCGCGTCTAGGCTGATTGGGTGGAAAACTGAACAAATACCAATTGAAAAGAAACTAGTGTAGTATTATTGAACCTAAACTACGTAAAGTTCCCCAGGATTTGCCTTATTAATCCTGTAAAAGCATCACATGAATAACTTAATTCATTTCAAATCAATGTTGTTTTTTACCTTCAACAAGGCTAAAGATTCATCTTTTTCTTGATTGCCTTATCTTCGGAATCTTTTTGTACCACCAATTTGAAACAAGCCGGATTGCAATCTCCCTTTTCTATTCTAATGCATTTTAAGTAATTTAAATAAAAAAGTTATTGCTAGTCTTATTTCTTTATCGGAAAGCTGCAATTACAATTTATCTTATCCTTCTGTCTCCTTTCCCTGAGTTTTTTAACGAGGCCTATTTCAGTATTGTGTAATGCTCTGCTATGCCCCAGAGAGAGAAGTGCTTCATGTTATTATAAATTAGCATATTTACTCAAATTGCCTTAAATGTCAATAGTAGTTTTATTGGATTCTGAACGTTTGACTAGTTTGTCATTAGTCTATCAATCGTACGGAAGAAGAAGACAGTACGTTTGTTTTCATAATCAACAGAATACAAGTGGATTTGATTACAAATGCTCATAATAAAAAATCGCTAGTACTAAATAAACTATGATTCTCAGATTCAATAAACAAGTAACTCTATTCGTTCGAAATAAGTAACTTTATAAATACAGAAATCAACAGTGCTTGCTTCAATCAAACATTAGTTAATTTTTTTATATACTCTCACGTTTAGTTAAAAAAATGCTGCCCGTGGCAGTCTCGCAGTGCAGCATTCAACCATAGCGTTCGGGTGGCTTCAGACCGGCTGGTTTAAGCAGATTATTTTTCAATATGTATGATGTATTAATATTGGAACATACAAAAAAAAACAAAAATAAACAAAGCGAAAATATATCAGGGATAACAAAAGGCAAACTTCCTTAATGAACTAATAATGTATTGACCCCAATAGGGGAGACAAAGCAGTAGGATTACAATGAGAGTATTATACAATCCAAACTAAAAATGCTGTCCTGGGATTTTGAGTTTTTAGTTGTGATGGAATATAACCGCACAACCAAACGCAATAAAAAATATCGTACACAGCAGCAAAATCAAACTACATTGAAATATTCTTGGAAAGCAATGATACGAAATGCCAAAATGCTTTCCCCAAAAGCACCAAGCGAACTCATCAAAAAAAAAAGATCGATAACAACTAGTGTATTCAACCCAACAAAAAAAGAAGGAAACATAAAACCGGAATTAAAATCTAGTAATACTCGAAACAATGGGTCGCAGCTAGATTTTGCATGTAGAAAAAAACAGCGAACGCCGTAATACAATACGCCAGGGATTTGAATGAATTTCGTTCGGATCTGAGAAACAGGTGATCGGTGCAGCAGCCATATAACTTTAGGCAGAGGGTTTTCGTTGTTCTTTTGTTTTGTGGTTGGCGCTCGAAGCGGTTGGGATCCGTGGGAGCTTTTTGCACTAAGAGCATTACCGACTTTAATTTCGCATATTCGAAAGAATTATATTTTACTTCCACTCAAAGAATCCAGTCTGTCATGCATGTTTTTCCGCACAAAAAGGTTTAAAGTCTAAATAATCTAACTAATACTGTACGTATGTATATAAAATTATTTAGTAAAAGGGAAGAGATTAAACTATTATAGAGCGTGTTCAGCGAAGAACATGAACATATTACTGTAACATATTTGTGATAACTTTCCTTATAAATGTTACCAATCTATCTGGCAATATTATAGGACCATTACTCCCAATCCATCGTCCCGAAAATACCCTGTTCAGATAGTAGCCTACTATGTTATTGTTATGAGCAGGGGCGCCGCCTTGTTGAAAATATTACCTGCCGCTAATTTAAATTAATATTCTCAAGCAAAAGAGGTAGCTGGTGTATTCGGCAATCCAGGTATTGCGCCCTGCTAAGGTGCTGTTAAAAAAATATGGACTGATCAACTGGTCTCCCAATATTCCACACTAGACATTTATCATCCAATGTGGATTTTCAGACGACCACTAATGTGAATTATGACGATTGACTATTTCGTTGTTTGAAAAGATACTCTCATTAAACCATAGAATACGAGCTAGGAAATTTGGAATTTGTGAATGAAGTTCTATAAAATTTTCTGTGTCTACGAATTTCATCGCCATCGTAAGGCCTATGCTCCAAGTAAATGTTAAATGGTTTGTATTTATTGGATTCTAATATCTTATATAATATTGAACCAACTGATATAGCACAATTTTCAGCAAGCTGTTGGTTTCATTTGTTGCTGTTCTTCGATTTTTATATTTACCTTCAGGAAATTATTGATTTATTGCAACGGTTTCTTATCAACCCTTCGCAGCGTTAATCGTAGTCATAGAGATAAATATATGTATGTAAGTAAGTCTAACGTACGCAAGGAAAATAAACGACCGACTAAATTTATCAGTGAATTTCTAGATTTAAACTATAATCGAGCTAAAGTATTGTGCAGAGTCTGCAAAATACCTTTTATGTGCTGGAACAAAGGCGGCTGTGAAAGGCATATAAATAGTGTACAGCACAAAAATGAGAAAAATGGCGTGCCGCCTCAAATGCAATTTAAGTTGGATTTACTTTTGATGTTTATTGTTTGTGGTCTACCGCTTCGCTTACTCGAAAAGAACCGTTTCGACAGTTTTGGCGTACATGCAATCCCGAATGGAACTTACCATCGCGGACAGCGTTACGGGAAGAGCGATTGAGTGTATGTAAAGATACCGAAAATAGGATCAAAGCAGAATTAAAAGATGTGGCTATGTCTTGATGACACGACAGATTGCAAAAAAAAATCTGTTTTGAATGTTATAGTACGAGTATTAGATCCTATTAAACCGAAATTTGCCATCTTATTAGCTAGCAAAAGACTAAAAAAATGTACTGGCGAAGCAATTAGAGGCCTAGTGCCCGATACGTTGCAACAATTTCAAGTGTTTTCTGGTGCTAGTATTGCTTCGTTATGATGACAACAGTAAACAAAACATACTGAAATTGCTGTTCTTAATTGTCGATTTATGACTTCAGCCCTGAGTAGCTACACTTGAAATGCATCAATATAATATGTCTAAATATTCATTTTGGGGTTAACGAAGGATTCTCGAAGGAGACAGACAATTTAGACGTCAATAAAAACAAAAGATCTATAAGATAATTTAAAAACAAATCAACTGCAGAAATTGCAAGCTAAGATAAGGATAACGATTAGATCTAAAAATTTTATTATTTTAATGATTAAACAATTAAACACAAATAATGCTCTGCAACATTGCATTTAAATCTGTGTCTATTTAATGCACATTTACCAAACGATATTACCAGTTTTCAAAAAATATAGGCCTCCCTAATAGCTTTTCCAGAGGTTAAAAAGCTATCAAGCAGTTGTATCGTGAAATTAGTAACATGTTTAGCATACAAACGTATGGTATAAATCTAGGATTAAAGGATAAAATTCTGAAAGATTGTCCATTAACCTCAATACGGTTGGCTCCAAGAGATGCTGATACTATCACGTTTCTGGCCATAACGAAATCACATTATATGCAATGTCGCAACCATTGGAAGCCCAGTCTAGCATATACACAAACAGCGTTTACTTTCACTTTCAGTTTACGAGGCAATCAAGAAAATATTGTTGCAGACAATTGTTCAGAGCAAGTGCAATAATAGTAAGATTGTTGACAATAGAAACGCTTTGACGCGGCTTAAACTCGACTCGTGGTAGGTATATACATATAATAAGAATAGTGCGGTAACAAGATTACTAGAGCATAAAACAATGCACGTATAACTTTCGCCTTCACTTCTTAGGAACTTATTCTTCTTGAATTCGTTCGAGACACACGCTTGCTATTAATTATAGCCGTATTCTGAAGAAATATAAGATGCCTATCGAAGTGCATTTGCATTAATGAATTCCAACTGAATGCTTTAATATCTATAATTTTACTGCGAGGGACGTAAGTAGAACATGATATGCAACGGTTTTTAAAAAGAATGGTTATGCGTTCCTATACAAATCGTCATCAAGAATTGTCAACCTGGTTTCGTAAATTCAAAACATGTATTGTACACTGATACCCCAAAAGTCTGGAACACCTAAGAATCTCCAATAATATTGCAGGTATTGCTACGAAATTCAGTATGTATAGGTGAGTGATTATTAGGACTAAAGTGGAAATATCGAGATTTTAATCCGATTTAATCGGAAGTCGCTCACAACTTTAGATGAAACACTCTATATATTTTTATATTCTGATAGAGCATAATGTTCCAGTTTCAAAAATGTATATTTCTTCACACCTTCCATATTAATATAAAGTTGTTAAATTTGGACAATAATCGAGATCTCGCTAGCCGGGTGAAACATAAGACAGATAACGATTAAATTAAAGTTGTAGCTGTAAAATAATTACACTTTCATATTTGCGAAAGAGAATGAATTGAAATTTTAGTGATGATTGGTCATGCAAATAAACGACGAACTTACCACGAAGTGAGTGATTTATTTAATTACCTGTATCCAAATCGACAACCAACAAGTGCGCCCTTTAGTTTGCAAAACGTTAAGAAAGATATCAATTAAGCGGAACAGTGAGTAATTTATCCAAAAATAGCAACAGGTGACAATTTCGACAACACATGAATTTTGTGGAGTTATGATGGAGATTTGCCAGCATAATCCGAATTATGTAATAAACCTTATTTTTTCTGCTGAAGCAACATTTTGCTTAAAAGGCACGGTTCATGAGTGAATGCAGGAAACCCGCACAGAATACACCCAACACGAAAAAGAAACACTCGTCTTCGAGAACCGAAAATCTCGAATTTGGATTCGTCGGTCCACAATACCTTGCTCCAATCTTCTATCGTCCAATTTCAATGTTCACGTGCCCATTGTAACCTCTTTTCCTTATTAATTTGGCGAAGCAAGGGCTTTCGTATCGCAATTCGTCAGTGAAGACCGGTTTTTTGCAGACAGCGTTTAATCGTGGACACGCTAATCGGCTTCGGAAGTACAGTATTGATTTCTGCGGCGATTTCTGGAGCTGCTTTTCTTCTATTTCGCTTGCTGGACACCACGATTGCAATATCTTGAGCTGATGTTGTCGCCCTTGGTCTACCACTTCGTACTTTATTTAGAAAACTGCCACTTTCACTGTATTTTTGATTTTATAATCAACAGTAGATGGATTTAAATGTAATTTTCTAGCAATTTAACGATTGCTTATGCCTATGTTATGTTGTGCTACTATCAGAGCACGCGTTTCAACTGTCATTCCCTAATTTCCTTTTCGGCATGTTTTAAAATGTTAAACGAAATTATAAACACTATTCGTTAAGAGATGGTGTCGCTACTAGCATGGAACGATAACTGACCCTAATTTAAAAATACTACTTCATATGGGTTCATTATAGCTTCATGATTCATAAAAAAATTACCAACTGTTATATTTTTTCTGGAATTTCAAGAAATACGCTCTTTGTTGTCGCTACTACCTGCGGTATTACCTCTCATACAGATAAAGAAGTAAATAGGTCGATATTATTTAATAAATTTAAGTGAATCTTATTGATTATTAGCATACTATTCGATAATGCTGGAACGTAGTTCCTAAATACATTCTTTGTATACAAAAAACTAAAATCCAAGGGTATCCAAATACTTACGAGCGGCAGTGTATGTGATACCATCCTTCCAAACATTCCACAAATTTGGAGTAAAAAAATAAACTACAAAAGACTTTATTCCCAAAGAATTGTGAACCCGATGAAAAGGATTTCACTATATAAAACCAGTCATACTATCTATGTCTAATCCTAAGACAGAAAACATTTGGTTCATGCATTTAGGTAGACTTCGACAATAAAATCGTCCGTACAGATAAGTGAAGATTTATTTATAAACTCACTCATTTTCTATTATTTATTAAAGAAAAATTAAGTAGTTTTATGTAAAAAAAATGGCCACAATCTTGTCCTGCACGTCCTGACACAAAGATTGTTGGAAAAAATGATACATTTATGTGAAACAATACAATAAAAACTTGACCATAACTTTGAAGTGGATTAGACGAAGAAGTAACAAATGAATGGCCTATCAGATCACCGGATCTTGGTCCGTCGGATTATTTCTTGTGGGGATATTTAAAATTAAACGTTTATTCCAAGCCACCTAATACTTCAGACGATTTGTATGCGAGAATCATCGAAGAAATGAAAAGTATCACCCCAGATATAATTTCGAACGATATTGAGAAATTCCACCACAGATTAGCGTACTGTCACGAAATAGACGGTCGCCAGTTTGAACATATGATACATTAATGTTAGCTATTTGTTCACACATTGTATTGTAACGTTCTTCTATATAAAATTGCTCATTAATTTATTTTTATCGCTGTTGATGTATTGTTATCAGCATCAACAGTCCAATTTTGGAATTTTCTAACCTATAAAAAGCGTTTCTTTTTGTGTTTATCAATCAAATAACGCTTGCGTGGCGTTTTACGTTCACGTAAACCGACATTTACAAGGCGTCTTCTAACTGTTTGTGCAGAAATCGCAATTCTGAATTCTGAAGATTTTCTTCTGTCGCGAAGAGAAGTGCACTCTAGAAGTCGTTGCAATACGTTTGCAGTCACGTTTTACTCTGTTAGCAAACGATTAGTTTCTTGGTATAGTTTAATAGTATTGCCAACTATACACCGCGAACATTTTCCTTGCTATTACAGTTAATAACTCTTGCGAACACTACTTGTGCAAGTTAATTCGTGAGTTTTGGCCAATATTATATAGAATGGAGCATCAACAAGACATATGTAAGTGCGACACATACAAACTTATTCTAAAAATTCACAATAACACTTTCTTTGTAGAGCGGTCGGAGGAGACTGATATGTAGGGTGGTAATTTTCAGGCGGCGCAACAGGATCGTAGTGTGTCCATCTCAGATGTCAGGATTCATTGTATCCTTTCCTTATCCATGCTTTCCATCCTTTCTTGTCTTCTGTCATTCTTGTCATTTCTGCAACATTCTTTCCTCTTTCTCTTCCTATTTTGGCTATTCCCTCCTCTCATGTGTGCCTGGTCTACCACTTTTTTATTTTTTCTGCTGCCTATGCCTTCATTATTTTTTTGGTAGTCTACTTTCTTGTAACCTTTGTGTATGACCGTATCATTCCAGTTGTCTCTTTTCAATTTTTTGTGTTATCAGTTTTTCTGATTACTTCGTCCCTTATGTAGTCTAGTTTTGCCTTTCCTCTGGTTTTTCTTACGCATCTCATCTCTGCAGCCACTTTCGGCATATATTTTTGTTGGATTGTTCACGTTCCACTCCCATATAGTGTTGTTGGTGTTACTATTGTTTTATAGATGTTTAGTTTTGTCTCTATCAATTTCTCTTTTACCGAATATAGTCTTGTTGGATATAGGCTGTAGTTTCATTATATAACAAGAAAACAACAAATATACGTATTTATTTTCTTTGATGTTCGATTTAAATGTAAATATTGGGTTTTTCCAGGGGTGTCTAATGCGTATGAGCGAGGTTGTATAATTAAGAACGAATTTGACAGTTTGTATGTGAAGACAATTCGAAATCAGTCTTAGAACTGCTCATAATTTTATAATTTTCTGCTGGAATAAAGTTAATGGATACAATTACAAGAATAAGTACTTCAAAATTATAAAACATATTGATCAGGTATCTGTACTTCAATTGGGAGTAAAGGTTCAGATTTCAAACTGAACTGAAAACAAAAAACCGAATCTTTGGCTTGAAGAAAACAAAAAAAAATCAGGCTTCCTTATGCTTGAATTCTATTTAAGCATACCCAATAAATGCGTTAACAAATTCCGCTATTCCATTCCACTAAAAGTAGCACAAAATGCAAGTCAACATGTCGATAATGGCTGGTTTACAAAAGGCAACTAAAATTAGGTAACTTTCCTTTCTATACTACGGCATTTTTTACACGTCGTGGCCATAATAGAACTGGAAATACAAGTGGTTTCCATTTTTGCGAGTAGTAAAATATGTATTCCTACGGTGTCTTGTATGTCTAATAGCGTGGTATAGTATAAAGCAAAGAACGGCAGCATTTTATAAATAACGGGCGATAGTATAGAGGCGTCTGTTGTCTACGCCTTCGACATTCCAACCTACCAGTTTAAAAATAACTAGGTTACAAACAAGTCCGCGCACGCTCGGGTGATTGCCTGAAGAGGTTATACGTTATTCGAGACAGCCGGCCTCCTGGACAGACGAGCTATGTATATAATCGTGAAGCCCCGATCTTTTCCAGCGCGACCCACTTGAGATAAAAGAAGAACCGTGCGACACGAAATGAGTTCCACATTTTATTAATGCCTTGCACGACCCAGAGGGACCAGAATTAAGAAAACGCTTGGATACGTATGTGCAACTAAGAACGAACGCCGCCAGCTAGAAAAGCACTAACGGTTAAAGTAAGAGACAGCCAAAGTCGCAACCTGTACTGAAGGCTGAAGTGAAATGCATCGGAGAAGATAGAAATGCAATTTTGATATCTGCCCTCATTACAGATGATCAAGGAACTTCATTTCCATCAATCGACATGTTTCGACTAAGGAAAGAAAAAAGATGGAAAAAATACCGATACTTAATGACCACGTCTTCTGTAATTAAACGCTGGGATGAATAATTAATTGATGATCTACGACAGTGCACAAAGATAAGATGCCATATAACTGATGTATTGATGGTCTTGACTGCGTTTTCCTAATAGAACGTACAGTAATTGCTATTTTATTTTTTTATTAAAAAGTAATTCTAGGAAACGATTTACTATAATAAACTAGTATCGTGATGTACTGCACGTACACTACCAGCCATAATTATTTGCCCACCCAAAGAAATACGCATAAATAAAGGAAGTGTTAACAGAAAAATAAATTATTTTGCATTTAATAAAATACTTATAAAACAAAGAAATTGATAGTCTTTATTTAATTATAAAATTTATTTGGCACACAAAGAATTCAATCTTCACTTGCGGTATTCTTTTTATCAATTTCGTCAGAGTAGCCGGTTTTATTTTAAGCCAGACTTCTTGTAGTTCTTTTCACAACGATTCCTTGTAAGTTGGAGGATTTATTTTCACCTGTCTATCGAGTTCCTCCCACAAAAGCTCTATGGGATTAGCATCTGAGTTTTGAGGAGGCTATTTCATTTTGATATAGCTTTCGCGTTCCACCGGTTCTAAATATTTTCGGCACAGTTTTCGAATCATTATCATGTTGAAATATAAAATAGTCACCGATTATTCTCATTCCAGATGGTATAGCATTTGTTTCAAAAATTTCCCGGTAGCGCTCTTTTCTTCAAATTCCATCTTTTTTAACCAAGTCTACGGATGTGGCTCCAGAACAACCCCGAACCATCACCGATCCGCCTTCATGCATGACTGTAGGTACTACATATGACTATGCTTGCTCGTTCTCCTTTCGATCTTCGAACGAACATTCTTCTCTTGGAACCGAAGAGTTCAAATTTGGACTTTTAGTTCAGAAAACATGTTTCTATTCATCAACTGTGCAATGTTGATGCTCTCTAGCCCACTGCAGCAGTTTTATTTTATTTTGCTTGCGTGAGAGAGGTTTACGCAACGCTATTCGGCCAAATAAACCACCCTCTTTTAACCTCCTTTCCACGGTGGTTAAACTAACTCGTTTTTCACGTTCAATACTTTTTTCAGCCGTTATTTCAGCTGCAGTTTTTCATCTATTCCGTTTACTCGTCATAATTATTCGACGATCTTCCGCTGGTGTTGTCACTTTCCGTCGTCCTGTTCGTTTTCTATTTAATTATGTGCCAGCCTATTGATATTTTTTAACGTTATAGTCAACAGTTCGGCGATTTAATTTCAATTTTCTTACAATATCTCTGTTACTTCGGCCACGATTATGTAAAGCAACAATCATTGTGCGGGTTCTTAAAGGCAAGAGAGTTGCCTTTTCGTCACTTTAATACTAATTTCAGATAATTTTATTAAGGATATTCACTGTGCAAAAGAACAATAACCACTAAATCTAAATTCATAATTCTAGTTCGGGTAAATAGGGAATTGTCATCTTTACCTGTACTACATTAAATATTTATTAGTAACGCTGGCCACGAGCGGTACCGCGCATCGGCGTAGAATCAGTTCGGACCGAGAGAAACGGTAGTATTACTTCGTCTGCGGAGCAGTACGGACATTTTCGCTGCCGGTCATTTGCGCAATTGTTTATCTGTCCTAGAAAAATTATGATTTCGTCAGCAAAACGACCGCAGTCGGACAAACTTCGAAAATTTATTGCAGAAATTCCAGACTTAATATATGAAGGTGCTAAAATTAAATGTGTAATCTGTAAAATCCGTTAATGTGTTGGTCCAGACAACATTGTCTACGACACGTAAATAGTGAAAAACATGTCTCAAAAAGAAATTGCGCACGAGACAATGAAAAATTTATATTTAATTTATGCGTTACGTTTATCGCATGTAATATACCGTTTAATTTACTAGACAAGGAACCATTTATCTGCTTTTGGAATAACTATTCGGAGTGCAAATTACCAAGTCGAACATCGTTACGAAGAATTGTGCCATCTGCGCGCGAACATATTGAACAAAAAATAAAATCGGAGTTGAAAGATCAAAAATTGTGGTTATATGTCGACGAAACAACAGATCGGAAGAAACATTCTGTTCTTAATGTAATGGCACGCAAATTGGAACCTCATCAATCGGCACCTTCAATTCTATTAGTCTCCAAACGAATACAACAGTGTACTGCCGAAGTAATTTCAAAGTTAGTGTTAAATACATTGGACAAGTTTGCAACTTTCAACAAACCAACTCTTGATGTTAGTGAGTGATGGTGCTGCAAACATGCTTTCTGTAGGCCGGTCTCTTAAAAAGCATTTGCTAATTTGTTACACATTACGTGTAAAATTCATGCTTTCAACCCTTTGTGGCGGATAGTATCAGAAAATGTTATCCGAGGTAGCGCTTTAATAGCGCATACCAAAGCAGTATTTGTCAAATCACCGAAACGTATTCGCGAATTTCACAGACTGTGCCCCCGTATACCAGAGCCACCAGAACCTATTCTAACTCGTTGGGAACATGGTTGCAGCGCTTTTATTATCATAAATATTTTGACAATATTAAAACGTGGTTTTACAATTCGATACAAAGGAAGCTGCCGCTATCCAGAAAAGCCAGTCGAAATTTCAAGATAGTCAGGTTAAAATGGATTTAAAAATCATTCACGACAATTACTTCGGGCTAGCAGATGCAATAGAAAAATTACAAAATCCTGCGGTGCCGTTAGAGAATCTCTACAAATAGTGCAACATGTTCACGCACAGCTATGCGCGATTGAAGACGCAAAAAATGTTTCTGTTCTAGAAAAATTTGAAAGTGATTTTGAGAAAAATTCTGATTTTGGCACATTAAGACACATTTGTGAAGGTGCGTCAACAGAATCGTTAAGTTATTTGAAAGATTATTTTACTTACGCAAATATTACGTCATTAGATGTAGAACGTTCGTTCTCTGCATATAAACGCATTTTTTCCTCATGCCGTACTAGTTTTGCCGAAACAACAGTTGAAACATATCTAATGTTGCAGATATTTAACAGACATTATTCACTTTGTGATTTCACGGAGGACTCTTTAAATGGTAAGTGTTTGAGCACGTGTTATTTAATTTTTATTTAAAAGATGAGCGAAATTATTGGCGGCAGTAAACATCTCTATTAGCAGAATAACTCTAGTGGAACGCGAGGCCTGGTCGACTCTACGCTACTGCGCGGTACCGCTCGTGGCCAGCTTTATTTATTAGTAAAGGATAATTGTATTACATCTCGGTCCTTTTTATGGCCCTACCTTGACCCCTAGTTATCGAGTTAAGGAGATTCAAGCGATAACTAAGTATTAGAGGAGTCTTTTGGGGAGTTATTTATTTTGATATCTTTCTTTTACTTGCAGGTAAATAATTATACCCTCTAAATTACAATAAATAAATAATTGTCTAAAATCCAAGCAAAAATGTAGGTGGACAAATAATTATGGCCGGTAGTGTATTTAGTAAGTTGATGAAAGGTAAATAAGCTTCATCTAGAAATGGAACTTTTAGAAACAGAGAAAAAGGTTGGTCCATCAATAAAAATCTTTCGACTTTGTAATTGAACAGATAGCAAGAACTCAATCTATTCGTCTCAGGAAAATATTTGACAGTTCTTGCAACGCTTTTCAACTACAAATGCAAAAAATATACTAGTGAGGAAATACGTAGAAAATATAGTACTCAGTATAAATGATTCAACTTGGTTTAATTTTTATGTATACGTAAAACTAATCAAATGTTATTAATAAAAGTTGAAAGAGATATGTGGTTAACTAGCTTTAATCAATAATGTGTTGAATCATCCACATGTTCTATATCTTCATTGAGTCTTCTGGTCATGTATTTCATGAAGTATGTTATGATGATGTGGTACTGTGGTTTCAAGTTGTAAGTATTGCTGAAGAGCTTACAACGTTTGGAGTGGAAGAGGTGAATCAGTGAGTTTTCTGGACATGAGATCTTGACTACCACTACCGCAGCCTAATTCCGGCATTTTCAGTTTCTCCAGCCATATGTGTATGGATGCGACTTGTTGGAAGATAGGATTGGAAAATGATCAAAGATGTGAAATAAGATTATTACAGACAAGAGCCACTAAGCTGTAACACCTACAACTCAGTGGAGAGTACTGCACGAAAAATAATACGGAAAAAATATTCGCACACATAATAAAACTATATACTGAAAATTATTAAAATTCGTTCCTTTACACTAGGTATCCTACTTTCTATGTCATTTACAAGGGAACATTGGCAGCTCGAAAATTCAGATTTCAATGAAACTCTAGACTGAATAAGAATATTGATATAAGAATAATTTATTTAGCGGTTGAATCGTCCGATTTCGGGGTACAGTTCCCTCCAAATGTTTGCAGGATTTTTAAATTTTTGTAAATATCTAGAAAACTGTAACAGATATAAATTCTTTTTAGAACATAATTATTTAAAGTATATTAATTATCTGAAGGACGTTGCAAATTATTTTTGGAAAAATATATAACGTGCGAGCGGGTGTCCCATACACATCAATTTTATTATAATTTTTTTTTATTTGTCAAAACTAAAGTCGCTTTTACGCTGTATAACAAATTTTGACAATCAAACACTAAAGATATTAAAAAATAATAAGAAAACATTACTAGTCACTCCGGCTGTATTTTAGCATTTGAGTTGAAGGTGTTGCGCATTTTTGCGCTTTACAAAACCTAATAACTAGACTTGGTATAATCGGTATTCCCAACAAAATCGGATCAGTCGCCTGGGCCGCGTATTATAAATAAAGAGTGTATGTGTGACTCACACCCGACAGAAGTGAAATTTAGGAATCAATACCCTATGGTAAAAAATAAAAACCGACGCAATAAAAATCTTTGGTAAATAAATTTAAACAAATTTATTGCCATTCTTTGTTTGAAAACAGTATTTGTTATGTATGTAATGTAATAACCGTAAAAAGTAAACAAAGTAAGTTGTTATCAAAATACCTGAAAAAACCTCATCTCGGTAAGGAATCAAACCTGACATCTTCTGCTTGCCGAATGGGCGTGCTAACCACTACATCACGAGGACCTTGATGCCAGGAACGTTCACTTTTTAGTATCTAGTTATTATCTGTATCTGCAAATATATCATAATATTTCGACAGAGAATTTTTAAATTCTTACATGCCAAGTACACTAATTAATTAATATATTTTGGCTGCCGGCGGTGAATTATGAAAATCTGTAATTTCCTTGGAATTTCAGACGTAATTAAATACTTGAAAAAATCTCGTCCCGGTAAATTCAAAGGAAATTACAGATTCTGCCATGATCATATGGACTTTGTTGATGGTTTTTGGGGCACCTGGACGTTCATCGTCAAACACACTCTTACGACCACGAACAAATTCAGCTTTCCAAAAATTTCACTGTTGCTAACGACGGTGCAGACTCGCCATAAACAGCATCCAGTTCGGCTTTGGTTTCTGCATTGTTTTTCCCTTTCAAATTAAGGTACTTAATCACTGAACGATATTCGACTTTTTCCATTTTCGAAAATCACAAGATGCTTGTTTTTCGACGACTGTTAAAACCAAACTACTTGTGTTTTTTGCTTGAAATTTTGACAGACGTCATGTGATGGATGGCAGATGTCAAAACCGAGAGCAATTCGTTCTCACGTAACACCATCTATCGAAGGCTAGATTAATGTCAAATTAACCTCGTATACGGTTGTTTTGCCTAACCTATGAGCCTAACGTTAAGATAATATCAACAGACAATATAACCCGACAGAATCGATAAGAACGTGATCTCGATCATCCATTTCCTAAAATATTTATGGTAAGTTCCTAATATTTGTAAATAAATAAAACGAATAATAATTCTTGAATATAGCTGCTTATCAAAAATTAGCATGAAGTTAGCTCATACGCACTAAAATTAAATAGTCTTATGCTAGTAGAGTATTTCCAACATTCTTATATTAAACATTAATTTAATTTGTTGCATGAACGCACTTACGTATGCTGATATTCCTTTTTAATCGCTAATATTAAATTTAAATTCATTTTAAATGAGTGCATGACACATACTTTTTTTAAATTGTAGTTGTAATGCTATTCACTTTTTTAATTGCAGTTAGATTTTTCCTATGGTTATTTGCAATTAGGTGGCATTTAATAAGTTTGGTTAGTTTTTAGTTGTTTTCTTTTTATAAATATTGATCTACGTTGGTCAATAGATATTGTAAGAAGCGGATTTATGAAATGGTAAAAGTTTGAAAAATGATTCTCTCATAACTTTTTTATTAACAAACATATTTGAATGAAATTTTGATTAAAAACCATTTCAGGAACTTCTGAATTCAGTAGTGTAGTCAGATTTTTAATAAAAAATCGCCGATAAAGTTTTGCTATTTTCGACCTCGAAACATAATCACAGTGTGCCTTGAAAATTTAGATGAACTTCTGAAATTTTCTGTGGAAGTAGACTTTTTGATCCACTAAAAATTGGTTTCATTTTAATGTAAAATACGGGTTTTACAGGGGTGCTTCCATTTCAAATGGGTCACACTGTATATGGCTGAAAGTAATGTTTTCCCTATTACATAGCCATATTGTCGGTTTCATACCGCCATCTACATTTCATGAGGATTGCGAATAGTGTATAACTTGTCCCTCACAAAGGCTGGCCTAATTGAGTCAAAGGTTCGCGAAAGGTCAAGGGATACAGCCATAATCGATCACACCCTCGTCAAGGTCTTTGTGTACGTATTCCGTAAATTCAAAACTTGTAGTTTCTGTTGATATTTTTCTTGGAAACCATGCTGAGCGTTGTGTAGAATATTAAACTTTGTTACGAAGTTATATGAGTTTCATATTTTTTTTGAGATTACACTCACAATGGACATTGACTGATACTGTTCGATAGAAATACTTTAATCTTTTGGGACCGAAAATAATACGAGCTGCTTTTAATAACGTTGAAAGAACCGTTTCACTAGGGCATGAGTTTACGTTATATGTATGCACATATCTTTGACCGATTCCCATGGAATGCTATATAAACCACTCATAGTTTTTGTGACGGCGCAATACGAATTTACCAACACAATTCTATGTTCATCGGTTTCCATCAACCTATCACCTATCTGTCCTCCTTCATATGGATTGCCACCTTGCTCAATGAAGACGGGGGGATTCGTAAACAAAACAAAGGTCGAAACTATACTTATATGCGCCAATTACCATCCTATCAATAGGCCACGCGCTAAGAACGTGAGAAGTTCAAAAGTTTAGTGGAATCAGTTAATGAAAACCCAAACAACAACGTGGTAACAATAATATCATTTAATAATATTAAAACAAGTAAATGCAATCTGCGTAACACATAAATAGCACAAAACAAGTGACATACATCGGTGATCAACACAATTCAATAACGTTTTGTGGCCCCTATCTATAAAAATATTCAATTTCCACTAACAAGCTGTTACCAAGAAATTAAATGTAATTTTAATCAAATTAAATGAAATAGTTACTAAATATTGAAATTCATTAATAAAAAAAAAAACAGAGAAAAGCTATCAAAATCAGGTTTACAAATTTTAAAGTTGTTTATTGAAACGGTAGCGAAGTTAAAATTTATGTATTTGTTTAATTATAATCAGACTCAATTTATTAATTAGCAAACCAAGAGTACTGAAGAGTGTCCATCAGTACACATATCGAACGCTTAAGTGCTATAAACAATTAACGAGGCTAAAAATAATTATCGGCACTTCGTCTTGACTAAATCGCAGTGTGTTTACAAGTTTTTATAAATTAAATTCATTAAATTATTAAAGTGAATGAAAAGATGCAAACAAAATGAATTAACTGTGTGCGATAATCACAAAATGTGGTACCGATGGTAACAATGGTACAAGATAAGCACTGTTAAATGAGTTGCAAAGAATTAAAATGTTACAAATAAATAAATGGTTAAATCTGACCGTAATACTCCAATAGACAAGGTGATTCTTCTATATCGCATCGGTGACAGGTACAATTCTACTTGAAGCTTCTACGATATCCAATGTCCTTCCAAGGTAGATAACGGAGTGCCTCTAGGAAGCAGCTTAAGGGGAAATTCCACAAGACGTATCGAGCAAATGTTTCTAATGGATCAAAGATCCAAAACAAACGTAGTGTACAGCAATAACCAGCGAATTATCAACAAGTAGATACCAATTAAGATTCTAATGCAAAACAGAAAAAAAAGGAAGAAAAAAAAGAAAAGAAAACCCTAAAAGACACAATTGCAATACTATACTTGATCGAATGAGATGTTCTGAGCAAGAAAATTAAAGATTTTCAGAGCAGCGTTTCCACGTGCATGTAAGCCATCTCCAAAATCCTATAAAGGTAAAGCAAGATTCAAAATCCAAACAATATCGAATAATCTTCCTTCTAATGCAAGTTGTGAACTTAAATCCGCTCAATACAAAGCGATTTCAATATACCATAATCCAATTCGAAATTTGGTTCTAGTCATACAACTTTATAGCACATCACACAAAGAGAACGTCTTAACTTGACGAAATTTGACAATCAAGTACTGTCAAGAGAAAGCAAAACCGAAAAAGTGGAGATAAAATAAATATATTTACACAAAGCAACCAATTTGATGGCACCTAATAACGGAGTTATCTTAAAATAAAAGAGAAACCAAATGAAAATTAGCCATCCAAACGACAAAAATTATAAATTCACAACTGCAGCTGGTATCCCTTCGAGCCATATCTAGACAGTTTGCTTGAGTTGGTGGAATGCGAGACCGTTAAATTAAAAAATGTCGTAAGAAATATAAAGATAGAGGTGACATAGAACATTGAAAAAATTAACGATTGGTCTTCTACAATCAATTAGAAGATCAATAACGTGAAGAATATTATAGTAGAGTAGACTCTATTGATTTACAAATTTCTATATATTTATAAAACATGAATAGTTAATGATGGCTTTCTGAACAGATGGTACTTTATTTTAGGAATACACACGGTACATTATTTTAAGGTTTAGTTGCTAATGATTACTTTTTACTCAACTTAACAGATTAAATTGATATCGAGCTAGGGTAAAGTTTACAACATAAACTGCATTTCTTTTATTGAATAAAAATCAAATTTTGTTATTTACGTTAGGTGATTATAATAAAAAAAAAAAGATGGAGATATTTCTATTATTTGTAAATCCATTTGGATAGACAAGATATGAAAATAAGCAATCGCTAAATGCATCTAAACAAATTAGTCTCATTTTTATGCAATAAAAAGATGTCTTCTAATTTATCGATTAGGAAAATATAACGACAAAACCATAACTAATAGGATTTTCTCGATAAAGCCTATCGGTATACCACAAAAATATTCACGGTAGATTCAATAATACAGACCATCTAATTTTTGTACTTAACTACTTTTGTTTGACCCCGGTATATATGCGCAATTGCGTAAAATGTCAAACGCTGAAATGTCACTTTAGACGATTGTATGCTATACTTTATTGAAAGGTATATGGAAGACGAACTTTTACACGCTACAAGAATAATGTTACTAAACTTTATTTGCTCATCTAAATGAAATTGTCGAGCTTCACTGCATCAATACGTATTTAATCGAAAAACGTCCTTTAATTACGCTCAATTCGAACAGCTGTTTAAACGTCATCCTGAAACGTCATCTTGACATGTGTCATGTTGAAAACGAACATGTGATATACGAGGGTCGCTCAATAAGTAACGTAATCGATAGGAAGAAAGTGTTTTGATGAAATTTTTGTTTTTTCTCGCTTTGGGTAGCCTGTGGCGGAGTTGGAATAATAATTAAAGTCGACGTTATTTAAGTTTCTCCGCATTTTTGAATTAATATTGCTGGGATGGGAGTACTATTGCTGGAGTGGGGATACCATTGCCGGAGTGGGGATACCATTGCCGGAGTGGGGGTACCATTGCTGGAGTTGGTTCAATCTGCGTTAAACTAACTCCCGAATTTTCAAAATTCGGAGGTCCAGCTAGTATTCTATAAATCCCATACGATGAGAGAAAGCAAAACCGAAAAAGTGGAGATAAAATAAATATATTTACACAAAGCAACCAATTTGATGGCACCTAATAACGGAGTTATCTTAAAATAAAAGAGAAACCAAATGAAAATTAGCCATCCAAATGACAAAAATTATAAATTCACAATAATAATTCTTAATATGTAAATAGTTAATAACAAAAATATGCCATCTATGAACCAACCAAATCTATGCCTCCAAGTTCAAAACTAAAGAAAAATCTATACCAAGAAGTTGTTATTTACCTTCTTCAGAAAATATTAATTGCAAAATTAAAATGTAACATTTTCCATTTTAGTGGAATCGTTATTTGGAATAATTCATGTTTTGTAATATGTCTCAGACTCATACTACATACTAGCTTTTATACTAGATGTTATGCGTGCTTTGGACAGTCAAAATATTCGTTCATTTCATCCTGAACAACACTTAAAAAGTACTCAGCCTTTTTCTACACTTCTTTCATATCAGTTATTTTTTCCCCATTTTCATCTTTTAGTTTGATCAATTTAGTATGACTTGCTTTTCTTGTTTCGTTCTTTATTATGTTCCATATAGTTTTGTTTTCTTTCTTTGATTCACCTATTCTCTTCGATTTTTCTGTATGTAAAAAAGAACTTCTTTTCTTAATGTTTCGGGAAATGAAATACTATTTTGAAAATATTTCTTCATTTTCATCCTTAAGGTGTAATTTCCTTGCTATACACCTGCATTTGATACACATGTCATACATTATCGTATCGACCACACAGTTCTATCTAATATTTTAGTATTTCTGTCGTAATAAATTCTGAAGTTCGCCTAACGAGCTGTCTGTTTTCCAGAGCGGTTTCAATACTAAACTGGTCCTCGTGTCTGTTAGTTTTTTTCTTTCTCCAATACATTGGATATAATATTGACGACCAGTTAAAGTTAATAGTATTTTTGTCCAAGTTAATTATGTGAATCCGATCACTTTTTGGGGACTTATTTTATAACGGCCGTCTGCTGCAGTAAATGTAGACAAGTTTTTAATGAGGTCCCCAATACAACCGCTCGATGTTTTTTTTTGTATTTGTTTGTGTTTACCTGATTAGTTTATTACGCAGAAACAAAAAGAATCAACAATAAATCAATCATTTCAGGCAGATCTACTTCAGTTAGGTAAATATTTTGTAGTGATATTTCTAATGTGTGATATGACGTCAGTAACATTATATCTTCTTGCAACATAAGATATGCAGCATAGATAAAATAAAATACTGAAATGCAATAAAATAAAGGAAGTTATCGATCCTGGTAATTGGTTGTAATTTCAATTTTCACCCAACATTCAATCACTTCTACGTAATGTATCTTCGACTGGAATTTTCATTACTTTTCACGTCGTTGGGCATAGTAATCTTTTTCAGCGAGTAACATTATAATGGAGAGTCGTATTGGCTTCACCATTCTCGATGCTGACACAAGTATACAATATAAACGTCTCCTACTTGTATTCACGGCAAAATAAAGGAATATCTTTTCAGTTACTTGGGAAAAACTATCACAAATTACAAATAACAACAAAAGCGTGCTAAGCAAATTAATACCAGCCAATATGCTTATAATTACTCATAATACAGGGTAAGTTGGAAGGAACGGATCAAACTCCAATGGTGTATTGTACACGTGAAAATAATGCAAAAGAACTCATATCTTCTTATACCATTTTCATTTGTTTTCAAGTTATAGCGTAATTAAAAAAAAAAATTAACAAGCGAAAATTTGGACTATTTACAAGAGGTCCAAATTTTCGTTTGTTTTTGAGTTAATACGTCTTAAATAAAATAAAAATGCTGGTTGATGGCAATTAGTTGTAATTTCATTGTTTGTTAATTAATTACACCTACCTTCGCAGAAAACCGATGCAATGTTGGTTGCTCACTTCTACAGAAGTCGATATAGCGTTTACTTTCGACATTTGTAATGATTAGAGTGTATTTAATTATATACCCTCATCCACACAAGTTATCATGAACTTCGTATATATACGACTTATCAATTTAAAATTGCCATCTTCCACAAAGATATGCTGAAGAGCTGTATAACAGCGAAACGCGTCCATGTATGGTGGTTGATGGTATTTAGTTGTAATTTCATTGTTTGTTAAAATAAAAATAACCTTGCATTGACATTAAAACTGTTTTTCGCTTCTTATTACATATGACGTACCGGCTATCAATCCTTTCGAGGCTCAAAATCATTTCAATAATTTTGTTGTTCTGATACGTCAGTGTCAGTTTATTGTGACCGTGATTTAACGTTTATTTTCGAGATTGTTTATTTTGTTAGAAAATGCCACACACTTATTCAAATTTAGAATATACAAATATCGTGTTTGTTTATGGTTTTTGTAATGGGAATGCTACAGACGCTGTTGAAGAATATCGTCAATGGCTTCCACATCAGATAAATTCTGGTAAAAGTTTTTAACAAACTATGCGTGACCGGAATGCTTCCCAGTGCTAACATAAAATCTGAACGAGCTACTCGACAAAGTTTCGAAGAAGTAGAAAATATTCTGGCTTTAGTAGAAGATGCAACGACCAGCTCACGAAGAATTGGTATTCAATTGGGCATTCCACAAAAAATAGTAATGAACACACTCCATGAACAAGGCTTATATCCATACCGTATTCAGCATATGCAGCACCGATAACCGGAAGATTATGCTTAGCGTATGGAATTTTCTCGGTAGGTAAATAATAATCGTCCTGTCGTATCGCGCATAATTTTTACGAATGAAGCAACATTTACCTATGATGGTATTAATAAAATTCGGAACTCTCATATATGGTCAGACGAAAATCCCCACGTAACAGTCAAAAGTAATTTTAGCACAAGTTTTCGGTAAATGTATGGTATGGTATGGTCCATAGTTATTTAACTGGCCCTTTCACTTCGGAGAATCGCCTCACAGGAGAGCACTACTTAAATTTTTTACAAAATGAATTACAAGGACTACTAGAGGATGTTTCTCTAAACATCAGAATGCAAATGTCTTATCAGTATAATAGAGCTCCTACACATTTCGCTCGTCAGGTCAAGCAACATTTGCACGATAGGTTTCTAGAGTTTTGGAGTGGTCGCAGTGGTCCTAATAGTTCGCCTCCAAGAGCTCCCCCCAGATCTCACGCCACTATTGTTTATGGGGCTGGTTCAAAAGTGAAGTTTACAAGGTAAAAGTCGACACCCGGGATGCACTAATTCAACGCATTAAAAATGCTGTAGCCGATATCAAAGAAAGACATGAAGCAATCAGAAGAGCAACCGTCGCCCTTCGTAAACGAAGCATAAAATGTTGAGAGGTCAATAGGGGTATTTTTGAATATTTATTAAGAGAAGGCTATGATTAAAGAAATTTTTAATGTATGAAATTTTGTTTATTGTAATTAGGCTGTAACTTGAAAACAAATCGGGTAAGAACATATGAGCTCTACATTATTTCCATGTGAACAGTATACTCCTGGAGTTTGGTCCGTTCCTCCCGACTCACCCCGTATACAAAGATTGAAAAATAACTTCTATTTCGTGTAATGTATTTAAAATTACTATTTACGAGAAGTTAAATGATTTTTAATTGCACTGGATAGTAATTTATATCATATATGTATTAATTTCTGTGTACTTTCTTCGGACGAACTGTATAATTACGATTGACGGAAATCCTATCATTGATGCATGAAATTAGCACCCAGAATCTATATTTCGCAAGTGTTTAATAAGTATGTACGCTAATGTCCATATCTGACGTCGTAAATCCCATAGATCTCGCACTCACTCTTTATGGGTTGCAAACTGATCCACTATAACAGAGTGTTAGCAAGAATTTGTATAATGCTTTGAGAGAAACACTGTGATGTTCATCATTCATCGTAAACCTGGATTTTCTGTTTTGTATTAAAAGGTTGGAAGATAGAAATAGTTAGTAACACATCAAAGTATTTAAGACAATTTCGTACCGCAAGCATTAAAATTCTTTAATGACTTTAAAGCTTTTGTATACAATACAACACTAAGTATAAACATATTCTGAATATATGGCTTCTATCGGCGAATACTGAAAAATCGATATTTCTTTGATTCTACCGATGTAATTAAATTTAATTAATGAAATAAAAAGCACAAGACGCCAGTAGGATTCGTTTACCGGACGAGCGCCTTAAAATTAATATATTGTAATGAGGCTCTGTATAAATTATTTTAAAGTGTGGGATCTACTTATTTTCTTTTGCCAATAGAAATCAAGTAAAAAATTAAACGATTTTTAGTGTTCAAGAGTTGCAGTACTTTCATTTAGTTTAAACATTTATATTTCTTTTGACAAAATTTTGAATTTTAAAACATTGATCTAAAGCAATCCCTATCCAATAACTGCATTAAAATATTTATGAATTTAATCGAGTTTATGAAATTTTTAAATTTGATTTTGAATTGAACTTTTTTGTTTATTCTAGAATATAATAATTAATCTGTTATTGTAGAGGTCATATTGGATAGGTAACTACGCTTTGTGTTCTATTGGTTGGTATTCTGTGTTTCTCTTGGTTGAACTTAACAGTATTTTTTTTAAGTGAATAAGAAAATTATTGTAATTTTCTTGAAAATAACGGGATATTTTAAAAGTTTTTATAGTCTTACAGGATTGTTTTTCTTTCTGTTTTTATAATCATGTTTTTTGTTTTATTCATATTTTTCTAATTCTGTTTTCTAAACTTATTCTTATGTATACTCTTTGTTCTTTACTTTAATTATTGCTTATATGCTTATACATACTAAGAATATTAGGCCTCTTCCAATAAATTATACTTTTTTCCTCATTTCTGAGTGACATTAATTGTAGAAATTCTTTTGGATACATCGTTACAACTGTATGTGATTTTTCCTTTTTTTATAGACATTTTGGTTATACTTATTTAAATATTCCCCAAAACAATTATAATTATACAAAACTAATAAAAACGTGAATACATTTTATATTTTTTCAGTAAAATCGCTATAAACCAACCCATTTGTACGAATTAGACTTTTCCTTAAAACGTTGTACAATTTATATACCCGTGATTAACTGTAGTCGATCAATTTTGCACTGCAGTACTGTGTTTCTAGGTGAAAAATTTACAAATATATATGTCGTGGTTACATGGCGAAACTCGTCATGTCATGAAAATCATAGGCAGATCCTGAAACGTCGGCGTATTGTGTAAATGCTCACGATTTCATCTTCTGACAAAACTCTTCATGAAATGCCCAACTAACTTAGTCAAATCGAATATTAAATCTTTGAACACTATTTGTCGCATCGTAAGTGTGGAAGTTGCGAAACGCCTTGCAGGGATAGGCAGGTTACGGTATTTCTTAAGAGCGGTTTCTTTCAAGTTCTTTATTGCAAAATAAAACATAAACTCTTTAACAAAATTAAATCTACTCTCATCATAAATCAAATTGAAAACATAGGTAATTTAAACGCACAAAACATAAACCATTTAATAAAAGTAAACTGTATCCCGTCTTAATAAGAAAGTTGAAAACAGGTATGTATATAATTTAAACGCAGAAGTTATTTATTTGTATTTGGGCCACTTTTATGGCACCGTGCGTTGCATTGTTTTTTACCCTTAAGGCACAAACATCTTGCACTGCTTCTTAGACGGTTGACACGAACATTTTGTGTACCCTTGTCCATGAAATAACGATTCGAGGGATATGGCTTCTCTAATGGATAAAAGCTTGGTTTTATACACTTGGATACTTGTAATAAATTAGAAAGTACTCCACGTCTTGATTACAACGTTCAGCGCTCTCTTGACTCTGAGGACGGCGTGGTCTTCCATGAACGATGAGCGATTCCGGCCACAAGGTTTTTAATTTTTCTACTACCTTGTTTGCAAATTCACATCCATTGTCACTTTATAAAATGAAAGGGACTGAAATTGCAAAAATAACTTTACCAATTCTTCAGCAACGACTACAGCAAGTTTTGAACGCAAAGGTCTGAGGCATATGTAATTAGTGGCATGATATTGCTAGTTCAAGAGCTATTTAAATTCTCCGTCACTCATAGACTGAAAGTCGATTAAATCGACTTGGCTGTTTGACATACAATGTTGGGATGTAATTGGGTTCACTACGATGTTTGATATAGTTTTAACTTGGCAAGTTTTACATGCCTTCAAAAACAATTCTATGCATGACCGTGGAACGACAAATTTCTGTTGAACTACACTGATCATCTTACCCCTGGATCCATGGCCACAACTAACGTGAATGTCTAGTAGTCTGAAATATTTCTTCTTCTGGAACTAGGTAAATCAAAAGTTCATCTTTGTTTTTAACTTTTTTGATAACGCGCTTTTGTTCGTTTATTTCCACAACACCATACGTTTGCAATATGTAATATTCCCTTCCATTTTTTTTGTGTTAGTTTCTATAGCGGATGTAATTTTCCTGGCAATCTATAAATCCCAGACCATAACCTCAAAAGCAAATCAAATCAGCACCACACCTATCTCTTCCAACTGACTCATAGTATGTGGACGCTTATTAGGCTCTTCTTTAGTAACAGTTATAACTTCAACTCTTGTGACGTGGCAAATAGTGTTCAAAGATTTTTTAGGCATTTCATGATAAGCCTCGTCAAAAGTTGAAATCGTAAGCGTTTACAGGATACGCTGACGTTTCAGGAACTGCCTAGGATTTTCATGACATGACAAGTTTCGCCATGTGACCACGATATATACACAGTAGTGCTCACGTCTTTGCGAAAAGAAAGAATATAAGCGCGGTGTGCGTCATTCATTTTTTCATTTTTTTCTAATCCAGCTTGTACAGCGGATATAACTGAAGTTGATGAAGAGCTTATTTCCAGATTTCACATAGTACTACAAACAGTGTCATGCGGTAGGCAGATTATTTCCCAAAAGTTTGGTCAGTATGCATTTGAAACTGCACAATTGTATGTGAGCAAATATAATTGGTACTATATACCCTCACCAGTACATAAAGTCCTGATTCATGGGGAAAACATAATTCGCTATAATGTACTTTTGCCACTCGGACAGTTATCTGAAGAAGCTCAATAAAGATTAGAAATTATACAGATTACATCATGCACGAAAATGTTCGCGTGCTGCTACGAACGAAGACGTTTTCCATACCTTACTGTTTATATCAGATCTCTATATATCCAGTCTCAGAAAAGTATCCACGCATGTAAATGTTGAACTGGACGAGGAAGCAGTACAATTGTTAGAGTAAAAGCATTTTCTGTTTTAGTACTCTTCCATTATGTAAAACAACGTAATTTTCAATGAATATTGCTAAAATAAGATACCAAATGTTGCTGTATTTTATGCAGATTTCGTACAAACACCTAATTGTTGTTATGTAAATATGTACTGTTATTTACCAATACATAAATTTGCTTTTATTTAATAAAGAACTTTTTTTCACATGATTACGCTGTATTATTAAGATAATAATAAATTAACGTTTTTTTAAATGTAGATATCACGCAAACACTTAACTCTTGTTATTAACTGTTATTTACCAATAGAAAAGTTTACTTTGATTTAATAAAAAAATGATTTCGCATTATTATTAAAATGACTATAAATTAACATTTTTTTAAGCAAACAATCGTAAATTTCTTGTGGAGAATTTTGTATTCATTTGAGATCTTAGGGATTTCTGTACATGTCTGTCAAATTTCACTGCTATATTTCTATTAATAAGAAAGTTACAAATTTTTGACCATCGCAAAACAATTTGGTCCAATAGTACAACGGCCCCGTCCGTATTTTTCACCTATCTATGCGTACACTCGGGGCAGCAAATTTTCATATATCGGCGGTATGCAGAAATCGCATCCCTGGTTATAACAAACATGAAAAAAAATATGAATGAATTATAAAACAGTAGGGTTCATGACGTAGACGTTTTTAGAAATATTTTGCAAAGTATGTCCTATAACAAAAGGTGCAACGCTTGTAAATTCCACAACACAGAAGGCTCACAATCGGTCTATTGTTGGCTCAAAATAGTAATTTTCAAAACACAGCTACATTTCGATCAATACAGAGTTTTAAAACAAAATTGTCAATATGCTGGGAAAATACAGGTTAATTGCTTCCAGTTAATATATGTCGGTACCACATAGAGAACACAATATTCATTAACAATGTAAATATAGTATAGAGAACGTATGAGTGATTGGAAAACAATAATAATAGCACTATTATGCCCACAAAATTGGTATGTCATTATGACACACTGTATGCAATTCTGTAAACTCTGCGGGACACGACGTACAAAAATAACCATTATGCGAGGTAATATCCATATACATTGTTCAGTAAATTACAGAAGTATAAGTGTAGTTAGGATGTAAAAGTATTATTGCATATAATCGATGCTTCCATCCTCGTTGTGAAAATTTTTTTTAGAGTCAACAACTAAAGGCAAATTTACATAAAATAATATTGCGTAATTAACCTGTTATCGAATATAATTGATAATCTCAATGGGTAATTGCAGGATATTGATTTCCTTTCGGCAAATTTACAAGTAAATTACCTATAATTTCGCCAACTACATGCTACAATTCAAGATGGAATTAGTTACGGACAGTGGTGTTCCTATAAGGGGATTATCGGGTGTTAATTTACAGCCACGTACATGAGTTCCGAATACTGTTCAAGTAACTTTGAGAATATGGTTGGATAAATAACTCTCTAGTCGCCTTTTGTAATGCTATTCGAAAATAGTTTATGACTGTAAAAAGATAATTCAGAAATATCTTCATCTTACTATGTAGTGGTCCTTGATCTATAAAGGACGGCATTTAAAAATGTTACCGATAGTCCAAAATGGAAGAAAACGCTTACGTTATCTCAAAATTTCATTAGGTACTACTGTAACCAATATCAAAACTGTGAACATTTCTTAAAATCAAATTCTTGATGGACAATGAAACACATCAGTAGAAAAAGTCATATGTCAAATCAAGCACAATCAATCTCCACTGTCTAGTTTGTGTAAGTCTGCTAGAAATAGCATACACATGAAAAAAGTGCCCAGGAAATAATAACCAAGTTAGATAATGCTAATAAATAGCTTGGCGCCACGTAGTGCCAGTAGTTATAGAGATGCCGTCCTAGAATATAGAAACCGTCCATCCAGTGATATAACCTTTAATGTACGACGTTTCATAAATATTTTCAAAAGATACCGGTTAAGGTAACATTTTTTTTCATTTTATTACTATTTACCACGTGCACTAATTTAACTACAGTTCTTTTTAAATATATAATAAATAATAATTAAATATAATTAATTATGAAACTACATAAAAATAATCCCTATTTAATTACATTATTAAAGACATAACTTAATTATATTGTAACCTATAAAAAAAACTTTCTCATTAGCTCATTCACTTACTCCTAATTTTAATTATTAACTTCAGGTTTTTTTTCTATTATTGTAATTTTTCTTCTATTGGATATCCTTATGGCTGGCCTGATGTGTTTCTTGAACACGAAACTGGTCGCCTAATTTCTCAATAGAACTTTGTGAGATCTGGACTATTTCTTCATTCCTACCTTTAATATGAATATTTTCTTAACTTAAAACTAAATGATTTACTTGGAAGAAAAATTTGTCTGTCTTGGATTTTCTAACCCTAAAAAAATATATATTAAATCCAAATAAAATTTTAAGAAAATTAGTTTCTTATACAAGGTGACCACGAGAAACATTAAGATTAAAAAAAATTAAAACACTATCAATTTAACAAAAAAAGATTTATTTAATTTATCTAACATGTTTGTTGGGATACGCCATTTACTTTATGTAGCGAAAATGAGGTGAGGAAGGTGACGTCCGGCTTCCCTGATGCAATTTTCAATTCTGTCCTTGAAGCTCCTCCACACTTGTTCCAGTGTCTCCTCTGTGATCAATTCCACCTTTCTACGAATTGCCGCCTTCAAGTCAGTCAAATTACGGGGTTTATGTTGATAAACTTTTTCCTTCAAATATCCCCATAAAAAAAAATCACACATGTTAAGGTCAGGAGATCGAGGAGGCCAGGGCACATCTCCAAACCTGGAAATCATGCGACCTGGAAACAAGTTCCGCAGCATCGTATGTAAACATGCGCTGCTCGACCGACCACTGTTCCATTGTGACCGAGATACCTAAATGGCCACCTCTCGGGAGTTCAATGCTCTCTCTCTGTCCACCGAGACACGGCAACCCAGGCTGGGTAACCGTCCCATCCAAAATGTAAATGCTCCTCGTGGTCACACTGTGTTACGTATTTTTATAGTCTTGAAATAAACATTTTTTCTTTGATAGAGACTGATTTTTTCAAGAAAATCTATTTTCTTGATGCAAGAAACCATTTCTCTGCGTGCAGGTTAAATATGAAAAAAATGCAAACCATTTTCTTTGATCGACCTCCAAGTGGCTGTATGTCTAGTTCGAAATTGTGTTGCAAGGCACCTCATACTTGTATCGAGATTCTCTTCTACCATATCTACACGCAGAGAAACGGTTTCTTGCATCAAGAAAATAGATTTTCTTGCAAAAATCAGTCTCTATTCAAGAAAATAATTTTCTTGAAATATTTTCTTGGGGTTAGAAAATCCAAGACAGAAAATGTTTCTTCCAAGTAAATCATCTAGTTTTAAGTTAAATAAATATTAATATTAAAGATAGGAATGGAAAAATGGTGCCGATCTCACAAAGTTCTATTGAGAAATTAGGCGACCAGTTTCGTGTTCAAAAGACACATCACCAGCTACAAGGGTATCCAATAAAACAGAAGTTACAATAATTGAAAAAAAAACTAAAGTTAATAATTAAAATTAGGAGCAAGTGAATGAGCTAATGAAAAAGTTTTTTTTTATAGGTTACAGTATAATTAAATTATTTAATAATCTCTAATTAATGCTTGGGCTACTGGTTTCTGTTGTATGTGGTTTGAGGCTAGGGTATACTTGGACGATTTTTCTGGGTTGGTTTTTCTCACTAACTACAGATGTCACCTTATTTATTAATAATGTTTAAGAAGGAATATTATATGTATATCACATAAAAAAAATACAATTTGTCACGTCTAGTTTTATTATAACAAATCAGTTTTTAACTTGTCGTGTACGTGTCCTTTTTACAATTTTATTTACACTTTTGTACTTCGATTTAAATAAGTTTTACACAGTCAATAGTTTATTGTCTCAGAAATGTAGTTCACACAGTTTTAAATTTTAATTTCAATATTTGACATCACTTCCTACTGCTTACATATAATTGTACGAGGAATTTGAAGATAATTTTTCTTCTCCCTTCCATTACCAATGACCACGTGCACTAATTGCACCAACAAAATTTGCAAAATTTATCATATTTTTAAAAGAGGAGACCATCAATTCTTTGATTTTCTTTTCACTGTTTCATATTGTTTGATAGCTTGTATTATGTTTACTCTATTACTTTTTCTTTTGTTTGGATACCCTTTTAGCTGGCCTGAGGATGTGCTGGTAAAAACACGAAACCGGTCGCCTGATATCTTTAATAGAATGTTGTGAGAAATTGGACCATTGTTTTTTATTCCTACCTTAATTAAATTATTTCTTTAATAAATTAACTAAATAGGGATCATTTTTATATAGTTTAATAATTAATGAGCTAATATCTAAGTTTATTTGTCCCTTTTTTATTATTATTATTTATTATACATAAAAAAACTATAGTTAAATTAGTACACATGTAAATAGTAATAAAAGAAAAAAAATATTACAATAACCGGTATCTTGCGGAAATGTTTACGAAACGTCGTACGTTAAAAATTATGTCATTTCATGGCTAAGTATGCCATCTATATTTCAGTTTCTATATTCGCTACGCTCTGGCAAAGAGTATACATATGTATATGTATACTGTCTTTAGAACGGCATGCTTATAGCTACTAGCACTAGGTGGCGATACAAAATATCTCAGTTATTGTTTTTGAAGATTAGTGGCATAAACTGAGAGATGTAAGAACAATACGGCAAAGAATAAGAAGTTTTAATACTTTTATTCTTCTAATATTGTTTTTGTCGATAGTGATACCATATTCAATATCAGGAGCCATTTATTTATGGCATTGCCTCACTTTTTGTGATTGTTTCCTGGGCAATTTTTGCATGTGTGCTACTTCTACATTAAGTTCGCTTTTGTTTGAACACGATTCTGTAGATAGTCGCTATTTTTTTAGTCTTTTTAAAATCACAAGCAATGTGAATAATTTACTGATTATGAGTACTATATTTGTACGTTTTAACAAGGTAGTGCAATTAATATGTGCATGTAAATAATATCATTCAAAATTCTAAAGTAAAAAATGTTTTATTTTAGAAAATGAACTATTGATTATGAACATTACCAAACGCTTCTTGAATAAGAACTATTACTTCCTTAAAAATAATTGTTTTTGTGTTATAATGGCTATTTACTTATACTAAGAATCGCTTTCGTGAAATTTTCTCGACTGAAGTTAACAAATGTCTTAAGCAAAGAAATAAACGAGTAAATAAACAATAATCACATGCAGCCATGTCCATTTTCGTGCAATAATCGAACACCTTTTGTCAATTACACTCGACGTTTTACACGAATATTGTCCCTGAATAACAAAGATGCATGGTATGTGCCGTTGACAATTGTATTGCGCTCTTTAAAGTCAATGCGTAAAATCCCCTCACAATCCCAGAATATTGTGGCCATCATCTTTTTTGTTGATTGAACGACATTCGTCTTTCTGGGACGAGGTTAATCGAGTCGCCGCGATTCCATTGATTTCTTTTTGCTTCATCTCCTGTGACAATGAACTCCAAAATCGGTTTCGGGCCGTCTCCATACATGTCTAAAAATGAGCGCGCACATTCGACCGACGTTCACAGAGCAGAAAGAAGATACGGTATCCATTTTGCACAAATCTTATTCATACCCAAATGGTTATGGAGAATTCGGCGAATACTTGTTTCAGAAATGTTAGACATCACTGCTAATTCCTTCATTTTCAAACGGCGATCTGCTAATACCATTTGAGACAGTTCTAATGGCCGTCCGAGGCGCTCATTATCTTCAAGGAATTCTTGCCCCAAACGGAAACAATTTGTCCACTTTTTTACAGTAGAATATGAAGTAGATAAATCCCCATAAACGCCGTCTAAACGTTGTTTAATGTGATTGGACGTATGCCCTCCTTCTGTTAAAAGTTATCTGAGACATTTTCATGCACTAATCACGTTGTCTAGCCGGCTACTAAAAACTACTACTCTCCGAGCCGTAATATACATAGTGTAGGTCTCGCACATGTGCAACTATGACGCAACAGAGATTGAGCACGCTCGAATCTGTATCAGCCTGTTAGGCCGAGAATTTATGGCGCCTACCGCGTAACTAATACTATTGCTTCAAGACGATAATGACAAAAATAAAGATTAAAGTATTTCTATAATGGTTGAAAATCAGACTTAAACATATTGCCTCATTTTACTTATTCTGACGTTTTGGATATACCCTCGAAGTACTTCCCTTTTGTAAAGCCACGCTGATATTATCGACCTCTTAGTAATAATATCAAGATTAACTGTCATTAGGCTCATTAGCTTTTATCCAACTGTAACTAACTTGATTCACTATTGCGCTTAACAATTCGTTTTTAATTTTGATCATACACTTATCGATTATCGATCATTTACTGCTTTCTCAGGCATATGCCAAGTATCTAATTTGAGCCCCTCTCTTATCCAGCACAATGTGTTTGATCAATCTCCTTTAGAAACCAGAATGTAATCGTACAGGCATACGCCGATAATTTGAAAATCTATAATATTAACATTCCTCCAACAAATTGTCTATTTCTTCAAAGCAATTTTGATGACAGAGTTGGTGTTTACAGGGCAAACCCAAATATTCGTTTTGTTAAATGCAGTATTCCGCGTTCGTAGGTTCCGTAGGAAAGTGAACCGCTAAAACATATGGACAGTGTTGCAACGTTTGCCCGCTATAAGAGTATAAGGTGGGGAGCGCGAGAAGCGAATCAAGGAAGCTCCTAGCATAAGCGCCAACATTATTCGTTATATGTATGGGACTCGCAACTATAAATGAATCCTTACGTACCGTAGTATATGTTTGTCACTTTTTATATTCTCTATTTACTTTTGTTCATTTTTGGTTAATTTGTTAAACTAAAATATTATTTTTGTTTAGCATTTTGTACAATATGTTTCAATTCACATTGCCCTGTAGTTGGGAATACTAAAGCGTTAAGAACTTTACCCTACCATCGAGCACTTATTACCACTATTCATTAGGCTGAACATTGCTCTTTGCAGTAAGTGTATGTACAATAAGAGTAAGTTAATCATTAATGAAGTTTAAAGTCCAAGTGAGACATGATTTACTTCTAGCTTTATATTGTGTAGTACACAATGTTTCAATCATCTATAATTTCTTGATATCAAGACCATCTAGATTTACTTAATACCAAAAGTATGTGTAGTGTGTTATTTTTAAAGCTTTCATTCCAAAAAGCATTAATCACAATTCAAAGGAAATCTGGTTTTGCAATTGTTGAAAAAATAGAGAAGATTATTTCGGAAAAAGGTATTCCCTGTCAAACACAATTTATACTCCAATCCAATAACATTGTCAATTTGAAATCGTTGAACAATCCATTGCTATAAATATGTCCTATTTCCAAAAATAACCGAGAGCACGTGAAAAGTTAACATACATGTAAATTTCAATCAATCCACACTAAAATGTAGCTGACAATCTCGATCCCGGACACATGCCCATTCGGTAAAGTGCATTTTGCAGCTAACCCATGCATAATTTCGTGCATAGCCGGTGCATACGAGGACGCGATTGGAACGGTTGGAAATGTTAACACTGCACGACAGTAATGCAGTTTTCGTGTAGATTTCGCGCTGCATATTAAAATTTATGCTCTCATTTCGACATCGTTACGTCGGCCATTGCTTTTTACGATACATCGTTTCCTCTTTCGACGAAACGAGCTGTTGGATGTATTCAACGCTACGCAATTTTGACGAAAATGAGCAACAAACAAGATATATACTCGCTTCCCTACCATCGCTGGTGTTGTGGAAGGTATAGGTATAGAGTCTATATGCAATATGAGAACTAGCCATATTTACCAAATAGTTTTGAGAGAAGAATCTATAACTAAAAATCAGAAACCTTGATATTTGTTAAAGTGTTGTCACATGTTTTAAAAAATCTAATTTTTGTTGTAATGAAAAAGTTTCATGTTGAACTCAAATGTTTGACCATATATGATTAATCCATTTACTAATCAAACAAACTACATTTGAAAATAATCGTTCCATAAAAGATAGCAACTAGCCCTATCAAAAACTAATTTATTCAGAAACAGTTTTTTGTAACATAACTCCTTCATCCACTTGCCCCTTCAATTACGGAAACCGAAAACAAGCTTTTCTTCCGTTTCTACAAAAAATTGGCCATTAAAGAAGAGCGTACGATATTTACGCGATACGCTCCCTATCTCTTTAAAGAGAAAACTTTTTCGTATAATTACGTCGAAAATACGCAGCCCGACTTGCCTTCGACTCCAAGACACATTCGAATTTCACATTGGCGCTGGCGTTGTTCGCGTGGGCGTGGATATTGGAATGATTTACGGTATTTTAGAGCGTAACACCGCTTTCGCTTATTGCCGAACGTGATCGTCAAGCGGAAGTTCCGGGTCCCGCAGTTGCTGTAACGTGCGGAAGGCGGCGGTGATATAGAGGGTTGTGTGGCGGCGTAGTACAACGCGCGCTTATTTATAGGTCACTGGTAAGGGTTGCGGGCATATATATACCCTCGCATAGCGGTAAAAATAACAATAGCAATTTATTAGCTTTGAAAATAAATTAATAGAGTGTTGCTAATTGTTTTATTTACACCAAATTGTTCTCACCGGTAGCTTCAAGTTAGGGCTGTTGTTTTTAAAATATTGACGTAAAGATACAAGTAGTTTATAGTGTGTTAACCCTTTCACACCTACTTACCTCTCAACATAATCTAAATAAAACACAAAGAACTAGCCAATGACGTACTATTACAATGGATTACGGCTCACGGCCAATGAATGGTCTGGCATAATCGGTTTTCGCAATAGAATCGGATCAGTCGCATGGGCCGCTTATTATGTATGTCACTCACGCCCCATAGAATTAAATTTCGAAATCAATACCCTATGGTCAAAAATAAAAACTGACCCAATAAAGATGTTTGGTAAATAAAGCGAATATATACACACGTTGAAGTGCTTTTATTGCCATTATTTGTTTTTTTTTTTGTTAAAAACGGCATTTATTATGTATGCAATGTAACAACCGTCAAAAGGAAACAAAGTAAATTGTAATTAAATACTTGAAAAGACCTCGTCTCGGTAAGGAATCGAACCTGACACCTCCTGCTTGCCGGACGGGAGTGCTAACCACTACACCACGAGCACCTTGATGCCAGGAACGTTCACTTTTTAATACCTAGTTACTATTTTTATATGCAAATATATCATAATATTTCGACAGACAATTTTTAATTCTTACATGCCAGTTATTAATTAACTAGTATATCTTGGCTCCCGTCGGTGAATTATGAAAATCTGTAATTTCCTTGGAATTTCAGACATAATTAAAAACTTTAAAATAATAACCAGGTATTAAAAAGTGAACGTTCTCGGCATCAAGGTCCCCGTGGTGTAGTGGTTGGCACGCCCGTTCGGCAAGCGGGAGGTGTCAGGCTCGATTTCTTACCGGGACAAAATTTTCTCAAGTATTTAGTTACGTCGAAAACTTCAAGGAAAATTACAAATTTTCATAATTCACCGACGGAAGCCAAAATATATTAAGTAACAAAGTAGGTTCTTCAAAAATCTGTTGTACTTAATACCGTAAATGTATGAGTAACTCTGGGTATGTAGTAAAAAACACTTTTGTCTTTCAGAAATAACGAATATATGTATTTATATTGATTGCCTTTTAAAATTAAGCTTATGTTAATTTTAACACGCTACATAAAAAGTTTGATTTTAATAAATAATACAATATAATAAATAAACATAACTCCTTAACAACATGGATAAGATTGGTGAAAAATTTGCACCATCAGGTTTGTTTCCACATTTGTCTCGGTGAAGGATGTTCGCTGTGTGAACTTTACACAATACTTTAGCTCCATTATAATACAAATCCGGAAATTCACTGATAAATTTAGTGACTATATTAGCCAACGGTCGTTTATTTTTCTTGCGTACGTTAGACATACTTACGCACATTGTTCTGAAATATTTCCAAATCTGTTTTAACTTCACTATCCTGAAATTTCAAGCGGCTTACCTTGTAAGTAAAATAATCTTTCAAATAACTTAACGGTTCTGTTGACGCACCTTCACAAATTTGTCTTAATGTGCCAAAATCAGAGTCTTTATCTAAAACACTTTCAAACCTTTCTAAAACACAAACATTTCTTGCGTCGTCTATCGCGCATAGCTGTGCGTGAACATGTTGCACTATTTGCAAGATTCCATAACGACACCGAAGAATTTTGTAGTTTTTCTATCGCACGTAGTACTACGAATTGTTCTGAAATATTTCCAAATCTATTTTAACTTCACTATCCTGAAATTTCAAGCGGCTTACCTTGACAGCCGCAGCTTCCTTTGGGTCGAATTCTAAAATCACGTTCTTTATATTCTCAAAATATTTAAGATAATAAAATGCAGCCTCCAACCATGTTCCCCAACGAGTAAGAATAGGTTGTGGTGGTTCAGGAATACCGAGGCATCGTCAAATTCCCGAATACGTTTTGGGGATTTTACAAACACAGCTTTTGTATGTGCTATTAGAGCGTCTACCTTGGGATAACATTTTCTGATACTATCTGCTACGAGACTGAGAGTATGAATTTTACATGTAATATGCAACAAGTTAGCACAATGTTTTTTAAGAGATCGACCTACAGCAAGCATGTTTGCGGCATCATCACTCATAAACATCAACAGTTGATTTGTTGAAAGTTCAATCTTTTCCAATGTATTTAACACCAACATTGAAATTACTTCGGCAGTGCATTGTTGTATTCGTCTGGAAGCTAGTAAAACTGAGGGTGACGGTCGATGTGGTTCCACCGTGCGTACCATTACATTAACCACAGAATGTTTTTTACGATCTGTTGTTTCGTCCACACATAACCGCAGTTTTTTATCTTGCAACTCCGATTTAATTCTTTTCTCGACATGCTCACGAGCAGCCGGCACAACTCTCTGTAATGTTCTCTCACTTGGTAACTTAAAGTCCGAATATTCATTCCAAAACGAGACGTATGCTTTCTTCCTTAGTAAATGAAATGGTAAATTACATGCAATAAACACATAAATTAAATTTAAATTTGTCATAATCTCGTGTGGAATTTTTTTTTGAAACATGCCCTGTACTATTTACGTGCCGTAGACAATCACTTTTCGACCAACATATTAAATCTATTTTACACACTACACATTGAATTTTTGCGCCATCACACTTTAAATTAGGCATTTCTGCAATAAATTCTCTTATTGTGTCCAACTTTGGCCGTTTTCGCGACGTAGGAAACATTTTCAAAACAAACGTAGAACTACGATATAGCATACGACAGCGTAGATGCATACACAACAGATCGGCTTTCCAGTCGCAGTTATACTGACGCCTTATACCGAATTGTCCCGGCCGTGTTTATTTTGTATAAACTTTTATGCGTCAGCCACTGGCTTTCAGCGCAGTTTGCGTTGCTCTAATATGAACCAATATAATCTTATACCTACATAATTTGCCTGAACATTCGTTTCCAAAGCGAGAAAATCGTATGCGCCTGGATATTCCGACAATCGTGCATGTAGTGCATTGTGATGGTCGAAGGTTTACCGTCTAGTTTCTGGGAGGTTATTTTAGAGTTAAGGTTTAACATAAACTGTGCGAGTACACATAATGTAATAGAAATGAGTGACAAAAAACCTGGGATTTCTTTAAAAAGAAAATTGGAAATTTTAGAAGAGATAGAAAAGAATACAAATGTCCAAAAATAAAATTATAGAAAAATTTAACATTCCGAAATCAACATTATCTACCATAATAAAAAATAAAAATAAAATTGACAACGCTATTGCTTCCGGTAAACATGTTTCCAATAAAAGATATTCAATTATTATTCTTTATAACGAACTAATTCGCACTAACGAAAATTCGTTTATACGAACACTTCGATATAACGAACATTATTCTTTCCCCCGTGCCTGATCGTACAATAAGTGCAAAATCGAGTCAGCTTTTAATTACAGTAAACCTTCGTTATAGCGGGTTTACTGTAATTAAAAGCTAACTCGATTTTGTCACGAAAAAGTGTGGGTTCGTATTCCAGAATAAAAAACGAGAAAATATTCCGTGCTGGTAAGTTAAATTTCTCGAACATCTCAAATGCTTTGAAAAATAGGGAATATTTTTCAAGGAATTCCTAGCAAAAAAGCCTGCGGTTTACTTAAACTCTTTTAGATGTTTGAAGAAGTATTTTGTTATATTTTTTCCACGAAGTCCCGTAATAATATCGTAGGCGTACGCTTAGAGCTAGATTCCTTGAATAAATAAATTCCGGGTAGTGCGTAAGTGTTTAAGAAACGGCTTTAAATATAATGACATTCGGAATTAATAATGCAATTACATATATGTATTGCATACGCGTTATAAATATTTAATAGATCTGTAAACAAACATCAAGGTTAATTTTACTACGGTTTACTACGGAGGATTTCGGTGTTGAAATACCGCGTCTACAATAGATGGCATTCATTATGCTCTTTCTAACATTGAAAAAAAGTTGCTCGCTTCTTAACGGGCGCAAAATAGATTTCATAATGAGTAACCTAACGATGATTCCGCTATATTTAATTCGGTCAAAAAGAACGTGCATATGTACAGATGTCGTTGTAAGAATGTGTATGCTGTACACTTATCTGCATGTATAGAAAGCATATTGTTGCAGTGCGAGGACTAAATTTAAAAGAAGAAATGCACATGGTGTACGCGCTGCTAAAAAGTTTCAAATGTTAGCAAGTGTTAACAGTTACGCCATTAAAATCTTAATATCTGTCAACAGTATATAGAGTAAAGGATTAGTTAAATTCGTAGTGATCTTATTAATGTTTCATTATTGCTTATTAATCAATTCCTATTAGAATGTCGCACCATAAAATTTGCTATTTTCTAAATTTATAAGCCAGAATCGGTCTTACACATATGACATTTGAAAGAAATTGAACTGAAGGTACACGAAAATTTAAAATTTTCGTCTCAAACAATCCAGTTTACAATCTTTTAGGAAATTAAACAAATTTAAAACAGCCAGTTGTGTTGTTGATAAAACAGGCTTTGTACGAAATCAACATCTCTAGAATATGTAATGTAAATCGAACTGCAAAACATCTGCAGCTAAGGTTTGGCGAATTCTTAGAAGAATCTTGAAAAATGAATACACGTAGTTTTGTAGGAGAATAAATACGCAGCTAAATTAGATAGGGTGGATGTGCTTTAGTTCGGCCGCATCCAATAATCGCCCACTTTCCTAAAAAAGCGGCCATAATAATGAAATACTTGATTTAACATGTCTAATTTCTACATCCCAGTAGTCAGCCGTATCGTTCGCGCGTTCAGAAGGAAATTTTCATATCTAGCCTCAATTTTAGTATTCATTTAGCTGTGCTTTAGAAACCCATTTTCGTCAGATGACAACTGGTAAGTTAATCTTATTTTTACTGTAAGGAAAGTAGGATAAGAAAATAAGATTCATAAGGATAAAGATAAGCATTAAAAGTATTTGCAGACATTTGCTTTAATTACCGAACATTTTTTTACAAATTCTAATCTCAAAATGTTTTCGAAATCATTTAATTTTTGCTGTAAATGGGTAGCCGACTACTGGGCTTACCTAAAGGATTACATTCCGATTATCGGCCAGGGCGGCCGGTTACAGAAAAATAAACTGGCTTCATATTTTAGATCAAATGTAGCATTAACGTATTGTTAAAGTTTATGTACTTGAATAAAGTAGATAACATCTAACTATTTCTAATATCTTCCAGTAGTCGGCCGGGGGTAACCTTTAACGGCCGACTATTGGTTATGCCGGCCACTATGTTCTATAATGAGCAAATTGAGATTATCAAGTCGCAGAAGATGGTGAACAATGAACCAGTAGTAAATGATGGAAGTAACGTAATCGGCAGTCAAATAAATAATAACGGAGATATGGATGGGAATCTTAACTTAAATGTCATCTCAGATGAACAAAACACGTTATAGCACGTTATGCTATCGATGAAACTTTCAAATAAAAAAAAAAATTTGGCCTAGCTTTTTTTTCTGTGTTTTATTTACATTTAAAAACATATTATTCTTATTAGGAAACCCTTTAGTTTAAGAAAACTACATCATCTAGAATTATTTCATCGAGATTATCATGAGAAAGTGAAAAAAGCTAAATGGAGAAACCAATCGGGCAATTTTGTAATGTGTTAGCTTACCTCACGGTTATATCTAACTTCCATGCATTCACGAATACTCCCCTGTAATAACGTCGTGCTAAAATTATCACAATCTATGTGTGTGTGCATGTTGTGTGAGCTTTAATGTCAACCTGGTCTATCGGCCGTTCTTGTGAAAGTAACCGCAGCATTCTCGCGGGAATATTGCTTGCATGTTTAACATTTTGCTCAAACCGAGGTCGTAGTTTATCTTTACATGATAGAGTACAGTGCACTTTAGTCCAACGTCTATGTGTGTATATGAAACTAAATTTAATTTGTGAATGCAACAAGCTTGACTTCGTGGGTCGTAAGTGCCGGTTGTGAGTTGTCCCACATTGATGCCTGACAAAAAATAACTTTACAGGTTTCAACATGTTTTTTGAAAGAAACATGAACTGTATAACGCCAGATTTTTTTAAATAAATTTCCAAGAAGTGGTTGGAAAACAAACGAATATTTACCGGAATATGTATCTGTTAAGAAGAACAATTATATACTATAAGGAATTTCTTTGCCTGACAGGCGAACTGGAGGATTAATTTTTGGGTCTCTTTTCAAACAAACCTGTTAAAGCAAATGTCTTGCAAATCTTCAATTAGTTCCAAACTAACACTGGACTAGAATAGGGCAACCCAAATAACGTTATTTGTAGCAGCGAATTAAACAAATGGGTTAAAAAATCCGTGATTTCCTTGGTTTTTCCGACGTAATTAAATTATATATTAAATGGGTCAGAATTTGCGGTAAAGTATATGAAAATGAAATTAAATAATTAAACTATTTGTTTGAAATAAACCATTGAATTAAGTGATTGAGGATACAATTAATTTCAATTTACACGTTATCTGCGTACATTATCAATTTAAAATATTGAAAGAAATAACTGTACACGCAGGGAAACATTTACTTGGATCAAAGCTGTCCGCCTTAATTCAAGACAATTACTGTTTCAATTATCCGCAATACACTAACTATTTTAAATCAAAAGAAATATTTTCTTAGCGTTCTTTTCTCCGCTTAAGAGAAGTATATACTTGTAATGAAATAATTGTATTTCTTTGCTTAAGACATTTGTTAACTTCATTCGAGAAAATTTCACGAAAGCGATTCTTAGTATAAGTAAATAGCCATTATAACACAAAACAATATTTTCTTAAGGATAGTAAATAGTTTTCTTAATTCAAGAAAGCGTTTAGGTATTGTTCATAAATCAATAAATAGTTTCATTTTCTTAAAATAAAACATTTTTTACCTAGAATTATTTATATGCACATTATTAATCGGGCTTACCTTGTTTAAAACAGTACGACATATACGTACATAATGCAGCAAATTATTCACATTGCTTGTGATTTTAAAAAGACTAAAAGTAGAGGTTATCTACAGAATAACGTTCAAACAAAAGTGAACTTAATGTAGAAGTACATATGAAAAAAATGCCGAGAAACAATAACCAAGACAAATAATGCTAATAAATAGCTCCTGGTATTGATGGAATCACTACCGGCAAAAACAATATTAGAAGAATAAAAGCATTAAAGCTTCTTACTATTGGCCACATTGCTCTTACATCTCTCAATTTATGTCACTAATCTTCAGAAACAACAACTGAAATATTTTTTGGCGCTACGTGATGCCAGTAGTTATAGTCATGCCATCCTAGAGACAGTATACATATATGTTTATTCTTTGCTAGAGAGTAGTGAATATAGAAACCGAAATATAGATGGCATATCTACCCATGCAATGATACAATTTTTAACGTACAACGTTTCATAAACATTATCAAAAGATACCGGTTAATGTAATACTTTTTTTTCTTTTGATTACTATTTACCATATCTACTAGTTTAACTAGTCTTTTGTTTAAATATACAATAAATAATAATAATAAAAAAGGGATAAATAAACTTAAATATTAACTCATTAATTATCGATCTACATAGAAATAATCCCTATTTAATTAGATTATTAAAGAAATAATTTAATTATACTGTAACCCATAAAAAATAAACTTTTTCATTAACTCATTCACTTGCTCCTAATTTTAATTATTAACTTTAGGTTCTTTTTCCATTATTGTAATTTTTCTTTTATTGGATATCCTTGTAGCTGGCCTGATGATGTGTTTGTTAAACACGTAACCGGTCGCCTAATTTCTCAATCGAACTTTGTGACATTTGCATCATTTTTTCATTCCTACCTTTAATATATTCACTAAATGTAAAACTAAATGATTTACTTGGAAGAAACATTTTTCAGTCCTGGATTTTCTAACCCTAAGAAAATTTATTTAATCCAAATGAAATTTCAAGAAAATTATTTTCTCATATTATACATTTTTATTGTCTTGAAATAAAAATATTTTCTTGAATAGGGATTGATTTTTACAAGAAAATATATCTTCTTGATGCAAGAAACCATTTCTCTGCGTGTACCATTAATAAAAATTAATAATAGGATAGGCGATAGAACCGTTCCTTAGGGAACACCAATCGTTACAAGCAATAATATTAATTCAAACGTCTGTTTTTTATTGTTTTCAATTACAGGTATTTGTATGCTTTGGTACCTTTCAATAAGAATATAATATTTGCATGCCCTGTTTGTGTTTGATTACAACAAAAATTTTGTATTTTGAAAAACCTTTTTTGTTTTATAAATAAAGTAAAACCAAGACACATGCATATTGAACTGTACATAAATAATTTAAAATAACGTTAAACTCAGTATGAAGCGGTTATTTACAAACAAATATGTTTAATTTCATATTTATTCTTATTAAATTTTATGTTCAAGTACTATTAAATAATTTTTTGCTAAAATCAGCAATTTTTCCAATTAAATGTCACCTGACTCAAATATTGTTTCATCGTATTGAAATTACCACTTTTGAGAATTTTTTTTGGAAAATACAGTCCTTGGCCATGGAAATAGGACCACTTTAGAAATATTAAATTTATAAGAATATTTATTAAATATAATCTTAATTTAGAAAATCAATAAAAGCATAATTGTTCTTTGAGTAATACCCTAATACATGATGGTTACAGATAATTGCTGGTTATAAAAATAATGCTTAAGGGAGCAATAAACAGATTATCCACCGGCTATGAATCACGCTTCTTGCGATTCGTTTAGTTTGATTTGTGTCATTCATTAGTTCGTTAGTATCATTGCAAATATAAATAAAAACAGTATTTTTACCAATTTTCCAAATATCTTATACTTCAAAGAGTTTTAATTTTATTTGTGTGCGTCTATTTTCACGGTCAATTATTATCATAATGGGAAAGAAGAAAGATATAATCACAGAGAAAAAAGCACGAATTTCTGCTCTCCTAGAGACGGAAGAGTTCTCTCATCGTGAAGTTGCACAAAAAGAGGGTGTACCACATCAAACTTGTGAGAATCGCGAAATTAATGAAGGAGAATATTCCTAGTATACGTAGTGGCAGAACATACTGTGCCGGCAAACGCAAAACAACTGTAAGAGTTGATCGTCGTATATATACCATCTCTAATGGTTGGGTCGTGTATTACGACAGAAGGACCGGGACCACTACATTTCGTTAACGGAACAATGGAACAAAAACACTATAAAACAGTTTTACAAAACTATTTAATACCTTATATTGGTTGATTGGATCCGACTTAAGGATCATATACTTTCCACGCAAGACAATGCACCGTATCATAAAGCAAAAAGTGTACGATACCTTGAATCTAAAAGATCTGCGTGTGCTACCTTGGTCAGGCAATTCACCAAATATAAACCCAATTGAACATGTGTGGAATCTTTTGAAAAATATCGTAAGTACACGAAACTCAACTACAAAGGAAGAATTACAACATATTGAAGATGTATGGCATAATAGCGACGAAATTTAAAAAAACAATAAAAAGGCGCATTGGCAGTGCGCCAAAAAGGATTGAGGAAATAATAAAACACAGAGAAGGAACAAGCAAATATTAGTAAAGATATGTTCAAATTAGACTTACTTGCATATTATGTGTAATTAATTGATAATATTACCAACATTACCAACTGTTTTTTTTTTAATTTTACCCCAAAATCATAATATTTTTAAGTGGTCCTAATTCGATGGCCAGGGACTGTATATCCATAAAAACGAAGAAATACGAAAAAGCAATAAATCATAGCCTAAATCAACATTATAGAATTTAAAACTACATACAAATTAACACCTTCAACTCAATCTGTAATTAGGTTATGCATCAAGCACAATATTAGTTTGGTGCTGAGATTTCTAATTGCAAACATGGAGGATATTACATATTAGTGAATGGGCTTTTGTTTTCCGTTGTCTAGCGACTAGCGATATAAAAGAAATGCCAGATATAATGGCAGATGCTTTCAATTTAGTAAACACTCAGAAATGCTTTTAAACTAATGAAATTTGGAATAGAATTACTTTGAAATTTTTTGAAGCACCTAAATAATTGTATTTTATGTTTATTCTACCTATTTCATTAATTTTACTCCTATTAGAATTAAATTAGATAAATTGATATAAGTTGGTTTCAAAATGTCTTTAACATTTCTGGAATTTTGCTTGAAATTAACATTTCAAAGATAATTTGATATTCAAACCACCTTGAATATAGAAATACAACCCTTTAATACAAAGTTTATTATACTTTGCTTCTAATTTGCCCAACATGAAATGACTTGTGAGATATGAAAACTAATAACATGGTAGAATAATCCGTTCATACGTAAAATGCCATTGACTTTCTCCTCCATGTAAAGATCTAGGAATATGAGTTTTATTTTGATCGCATTTTCGATATAGAAAAGTGAATCAATCAGACCCGATGCAATAATGATAAAAAAGCAACAAGCGCCATCAACTTCTGCTCTCTCTTTAACCTAAATTATTTTGAAACAAAAAAAGGATGCCGGTAACTTCTTTTCCATGTACAAATTTGTTTATTAATGTACGAAATAGAAAGTAATCCCTGCATTTTGGAAACAAATGCGCTGACCATTAGGCGATTTCACTTTGTTGCAGTTTGAAGCGTTTCTGTAGCCTGCAGCTTTTAATGACATGAAAGGTGTCTACTATATAGCATTGGTCCACTTAAAAGAAAATTTATTCGAAGGTTTCGAGTTAGATGCTAATGGAAGTAAAAGTGCGTGCATTAAGGACATTGAAATAGTTCACATACAGTGGGATTTAGGAACAAAAGTAATAAGGAAAATTGTCTTTAAGATAATGTGTACTGTCTAATAATTACAATTCTAATTAAAAAAAACAGTTTATACCTACTGATTATAGGAAACCACCTCTATATCAGCAAACATCCATTTCATATATAGATTGTATTTACAACTTATCAGTATGTTAAAGCTGCGCATAATCTTTGGATCAAACGCATGACGCAATTTTTGCAAGATTTAATGCTTGATTTTAATTGCCCAACTGGAGCTTTCCGCATCGATGTTTGGCAATTCGTTGCTGTTCTATTTTTAGACCATGTCGGACTCTGCACAAGTGATAAATTTATCTGGCCTTTGTAAATATCTAACATGACCCGTATCTGCTTGGCTAATCTAGGAGATATAAATGTGCATATTCGAAAATATTTCGCCAGCCAATTAAAACATACGAAAAGAAAATTGTTATAAGGGTGCATTGTAAGTAAGCCTAAAATAAACTTTCAAGAATAGAAATACTAAAAAATGTAGTATCGTTGTGCACTTAAAAATGTGAAATATTCCCTTTTTCATTAAAAGTTAGTTCAGGTATGAAATCTGTAATAAATACAACAGGTCTTATGCTATTGCATAAAACAAGATGGAAAATCATATTTTATGCATTGGTATAAGAAAGAGAGTTGCAATAATTTAATAGAAAACCTAAATGCGCCATAACCAATGATTACTATTCAGTCTAAGCAAATATGTTTTGTCAAGAAAGATGCGGAATGTCAAAAACCGCCTCCAAAGGTATAAATTAGAGCGCATTTTGAGATTTATGTAAGCTCTGCCGGTTGTCGACCTATCAAGTCCATTCGGGCCAATAATCCCGAATTGTCCAACAAGGAGATGGTAAAATCTGTTCGATCCTACACACAGAAAAGTGTTCCCTTGATCCAAGAAAATATATTTTCTTAGATTGGTTTATTTCCAGGAAGAAAATATTTATTTAAATCAAAAAAATATACTGCATGCAAGTGGATGTACTTTCTTATGCGCAGTAAATTATTTTCTTGAAATCTTACTGGTTTCAAGTAAAAATTATCTTAAAGCAAATATGAAGTTTAATTGTTTTCCATCTTAGCAACAGTGTCTATCGATTGACACATTCTAACATCTATCGTTACATAAGGTTTTCAGTAGGTAGATAAATTGAAAACTGTGTTTGTGAAAATCATAAGAAAAATCTAAATATGACTGGAGAAGCTGTGGCCAAGCATACAAAATCTCAGTTGCGAGGATTGTTTCACGCACAACTTAAGCGTAATCTTATTACGGCATTTATGTTAGTTGTTGGATCTGGAGTAGGCTACTACTTTCTACATAACCGAAGAGTTATAAACCGCTATGCAGAATATTACAGAGACTATGACATAGAAAAAGATTTCAACGATATGAGAGCGAAAGGATTATTTGAATCCTGTAATGTATTGGATGGAAAATCTTCTTAAATAGAAGAAGTTTCAACTGCTGTTATTGTTTAATTTTTTTGGTAGGAGTTAAAATGTTTGTTATTAGTTATTGCTGATACGATTACATATGCAAGACGACTTTTTTTAGACGCCTAGTGTCAGGGTGTGAGGTGGCTCGTGTAGTGGCGTGGAATTTTGGCAACTGTAACAGATTAGCATGTGCTCCTCTTTATACATGTATGAACAGTGAAAGAATTTTACGTGAGATTGCGCTATAAGGTCATTTCGCATGGTATAGTTTCAGGGCTTCTGTAGACGAAGCTATAAAGGAAGATAGATAATTTAAATTGGTGAGAATGCACATACACGTAAGCGATGTTTCTATTTTTGAGTTACGTTGAGTATTTATATCCTCAAGTATCACCCTTTTCTGATTTCTTAATATGTACACAAATGTACATCTGCAGATATTATTTCAATTGCATTTCTTTTAGGACTCTGATGAGAACGAAAGTCAGAAGTTTGTATGGTTGTCCAATACGGATGATTTGGATAACTTCCCTAAATTGGATTTAGAAACTTTATTGAAAACATCTCCATTGGGAAATAGCGACACCGAAGGATTTTGTAATTTTTCTATCGCCTCCACTAGTCCGAAGTAATTGTTTTGAATAGTTTTTATATCTGTTTTAACCTGACTATCTTGAAATTTCGACTGGCTTTCCTTGATAGCCGCAGCTTCCTTTGGATCGAATTGTAAAACCACGTTCTTAATATTCTCAAAATATTTATGATAATAAAACGCGGCCTGTAACCATGTTCCCCAATGTGTAAGAATAGGTTCTGGTGGTTCAGGCATACGGGGGCATAGTTCGTGAAATTTGCGAATACGTTTTGGGAATTTGACAAACACTGCTTTTGTATGCGCTATTAAAGCGTCTACCTCAGGATAACATTTTCTAATACTATCTGCCACATGACTGAAAGCAAGGATTTTAGACGTAATATGTAACAAGTTAGCACAATGTTTTTTAAGACACCGGCCTACAGAAAGCATGTTTGCAGCACCATCACTCATAAACATCAACAGTTGGTTTATTGAAAGTTCAAACTTTCCAATGTATTTAACACTAACTTTGAAATTACTTCGGCAGTACATTGTTGTACTCGTCTGGAAGCTAATGGAATGACGATTGATGTGGTTCCATTGTAAGTACCATTACATTAACCACAGAATGTTTTTTACGATCTGCTGTTTTTTTATCCACATATAACCACAGTTTTTTACCTTTCAACTCCGATTTAATTCTTTTTTCAACATGTTCACGAGCAGATGGCACAATTCTTTGTAACGATGCCCGACTTGGTAATTTGCAGTCCGAATATTTATTCCGAAAGGAGACATATGCATCCTTGTCTAGTAAAATAAACGGTAGATTACATGCAATAAAGGTAACACATAAATTAAGTTTAAATTTGTCATAGTGTCGTGTGCAATTTTTTTTTGAAGAATGCTGTTTACTATTTACGTGACGTAGACAATCCCTTTTGGACCAACACATTAAAGGGATATTACAAACTACATATTGAATTTTAACGCAATCATAATTTAGGTCAGGCATTTCTGCTATAAATTCTGTAACTTTGTCCAACATTGGTCGTTTTCGCGACGTAGGCAATATTTTTAAAACAAACGTAGAACTACGAAATAGTATTTACGGCAGCGTACATGTATACACAACAGATACAACCATCAGTATAACTGCGAGTCTCAGCAGTTATACTGATGGTTGTATCGAACCTCCGCCTCTGCCCGTTGGCGCTAGTGACCAACTCTACTTATAATCCGATAAATGTGGTAATAATATATCGATAAATAGCGTCGTTTGTAATGTCAAATATGTAAGTGTTTGTTGTCTTAAATGAGTACCCTTTAATAATTGGGGTTTAATAGGCACTTCAATGGGTTTGTCAAAACAATTGCTTTCTTAGTTTCATAAACTAAAAATTATGCTGATGAGATTTAATTATCATTGAGGTGCTTATATGATATACACATAGACTACTACATAGTTTAGTTGAGACATTAGTTTCCTACCCGAAGTATTTCAAATGATTTTATCAAGCATATATTTTTTTGAAATAAGAGATATAATACTTTCTAATTACTCTTATCAAGGAAACAATTTTTTGTTCTAAGAAATTGCCTTTCTTCGCTCCAATATTTTTTGCTTTCTTTTAGAAAATAACTTTAAATTAAATATTTGGATCAAGAAATTATTTTCTAGAACTAAAAAACTATTTGACTTAAGAAGTTAAATACTTAAGCAAAGAAAATGTTTTGTTTGATATTCAAGAAGTTATGATACTTAATTAAACGGGTACTCTAAAACTGTGGCACTGGAACACTGAAACAGTTCACTAAAACCCTTACCACAACACTTAATTCGTACTGGACGCACGTTTCGATAGCCAAGCTATCATCATCAGCAGCAAGACTGAACTAACAAGTGAAAAACTAACCTTATATAGCAAATTAAAATTATGCAATATGTAAATTTAAAATCTTAAAGTAAATCGTAAAATTTAATGAGCCGCTTCATTGCACAGGACTATAATTAGCCTAAAGGTAAATGGTCAGAATGACGTGAGTTATTAAATCCTAGTATTACAATGAAGCGGTTCATTGCACATGGTTAAAATTACAACTATAAATAATTAAACATGATATAACAAAGGATAAAGGCTGGAATTTAGTGGTCCTAAATCTGAATTCATTAGGTGAGTTTTGTTTTTGTAAATTTCCATGCCGTCATAACAATTTAATTGAGCAGTACTCTTTACGTTTTTAATTAACTTTATATTATCAACATTGTGGTTATTTTCAAGCATATGTCGGGCAACGCTAGATTTATCAAACCTTCTGAATTTGAGATGAGCCAAATGTTCTTTGCACCTAATTTTGATTGATCTTTTTGTCTGCCCAATATACACTTGATCACAATCTTTAGATGAAATTTTGTAAATTCCTGATTTATCCATATTATCCACTGGGTCTTTGGAACTTCCTAAAAGGTTTTTAAGGTTATTGCTCGAAGAAAAAACAATCTTGCGGTCAACCCTAAAACCCTAAAAGATTCTTTATACTTGATTAAAGTAAATGTTTTTTTTGCTCATTAACAAATACCCCGTTTACTTGACCCAAGAAAGATATTCTTGTTTTAAGAAAGTGCTTTTCTGTGTGTATACTTCAAACAATTTATTCAAGAAAGACAACACCATTTTAGTTTAAAGAATTTTTTCGTATAAAATTATGGATAATGAATTTACGGTTGTTTTCAAAGTAGTGTTTCTATTGCAAAATATGATAACATTACAATATTATTCTATGGATCTTTACGGCTGCTATATCAGTACTGACACAATCATCTTCTGTAGCAACTAATACTGGCGAATATATTGGCTTAGTAATAAAGGATAATAAAACAGAAAAAATTGGAATTTTGCTGCCGCCATAAATGTGAAATATTTGTCTTTCTATTAAGTGAGCATATATGAATTATATTTCTTTTAATATTTTTCGATGTGAAGCTGGGAAAGAATAAGTATGAATTTGAGAAAAAGAATGTTCAAATATTAACATCGAACGAGTTGTTGGGCCGAGCGAGCTCGCCAGGCCGGACGGGCTTGACGAGTCTTCCGTCTGATTGTAAAAAGACCACGATGCGGTCCGCATCCGAAATATTTTAGACCGATCCCAAAACGGACCAAACTTCGTCAGAAGACCAATGATAAACAAAGCACTTGCTATTCGCTGACTTGCTTTGTAAATAAAACTCCATACTCGTTTTCTTTTCAAAGTGACGTAACATAAATATGGTTGAATTTGCTACATCACCTCTTGTTTGTATTGCTCCTTGCTACTGCTCCCTATTTATACGAGACTGGCGTGAACTAACTATTATATGCCTCCACATTGGAAGCCTAAGTATCGGCGTACATCGACTACAAATTCTTGCAGAGATTCAAATACAGCGCCACCTCTGTTATAGTAATTTTATCCAATTTACAGTAAGTTGCGCAGGTCATAAAGAGACGAGGAGGTTGCTCTGATGTACTCCTACAGGCAGAGAAATTGTTTCTTGCATCAAGCAAATATGTTTTCTTAGAAAAATCAGTCTCTATTCAAGAAAATATCTCTTGAAAGTAGGTGGTGCCAGGAAATATTTCAGTAGCTGTCATTAGCGTCACGCATAGTAAGTTCAGTATGTCCATTCGTTCAACGTCAAAATCCTTCTGGCGGTTATGAGCTCTTTCTCAGTAACCCTAACTCCTTTTATGGCCTCCTATCGCCGGAGTGGGAGCGCTAGATTATCTTAAGTCCAGTCAACGACGAACATGGTGAAACAGATAAGTAACTTGTTTTCTGTTCATTTTCTTAACATTCTAAATCTTCCATTTTAATGGAATATGTTTTTACTGGTAAATGACAGCATAACTTCCGTTGTATCTTTAGCATAATTTTGAAAATTAAATATCATTCGTCAAGTAATCGTCTTGTTTGTCAGTAAATTTTAATATTGTACAGTTGTTGATGGTGTTAAATGTCATAGAGATAGAGTAGCATAGATTCAATCTTCCAGTTGCGTTCCTGCATAGCATGCATTATGCTGTTTTAAAAATAAGGATATTCGTTTGAAATTTATTATTAAATTATATTTCGACAAGCATAGTTATCCAAATTAGCCGTGATTAAACAATCGCTATCGCGATTAAAATAAAGAAGTGAAGGGACGCTAATCAATTACTCGCTTTTTGTCGAAATATTCATCTAGGTAACACGCGTAACACAACATTACATGAAATAATACTTCCGGCATGTTAGTAAATGTTCAATATAATACAAAGAATCGCATTACAGTTTGTATGAAGCAAGATAGTGTTCACTTCGAATATATCTTTCTTCTTTCCCATTATGATAAAAATTGTGAAAATAGACGCACACAAATGAAATTTAATCTCTTTGAAATATAAGTTCTTTGGAAAATCGGTAAAAATTACTGTTTTTATTTATATTTGCAATGATAGTAACGAACTAATGAACGACACAATTCAAACTAAACATAGTTATTGTACATACGAATGGCAAGAGGCGTGATTCATAGTAGGTGGTTAATCGGTTTATTGCACCTCTAAGCATTATTTTTTTAACCAGCAGTTATCGGTGGCCATAATGTATTAAGGTATTACTCAAACAGCAATTATGCTTTTATAGATTTTCGAAATTAAAATTATATTTAATAAATATTCTTATAAATTTAATATAATTCCTCAAGTGGTCCTATATCCATGGCCAAGGACTACAAATTGCTCAGGAAGGAAATTATTGTCCGTCCACGCACTAGGTAGACCCGCTATATACACGACACAGATATAACATTACAGAAATCTCTTAACCAATAAAATTCGTAATGATAACGTCTGTACAAAACATGAATTTAAGGTAGACTAAAAGGAACTAGTAATGGAAGTTTTTGTGACTAGAACCAATGAAAAACGTGTAAAAATAATTAGAGGTACCTCCCGCAATCGCATAAAAGCAATAATATCCTGGCGTTTAAGAAAGAACTAAGCAAATTTGCTTTTCAAATTAAGACCACTTATGTTCATTACGGAAAACTCATTGGAGTTTGGCATATGCAAAAGAAAGCGAAACAAAAGGAAATAGTAGATAAATAGAGAGACTTGACTTCGAAAATGAACACAACCGGTCACAGCATTCTCATTCGTCATTACTATTTCCAACGTAGCGGTGTTGAAATAAGAGCGAAAAGATATTCCTCCATTGATTTCGGTCGCCTTTTCAATGGTTAGAAAGGAACAAACGCCCGGATTTTCAACCATGCAATTTAGATACAATGCGAAACGGTTACCATGGAAACGGTAAAATAGCTTTGGGTTTCATTGCCGCAAACCGTCGTCGTCGTAGAAGGCGGAGAGGAACTCTGTCTAAATCCAAAAACCCTTTCCTTGGTGTATATAAGGTAAGCATGGCTTCCTCTTTCTCTGCGCTTGCCGCATTCTCCCAGTTCAGCGTAACTAAGTAGTTTTTAATGCGTTGCGTTGGGATGGAGAATTTTAAATTGCCATTGCCGATTAGTAGCTCCCTCTAGCGGAAAATAATCTTCGAAACGCTGTTGCAAGAAACGTACTCAAAGAATACGAGCACATTGTAATTTTTAGTTTCCTAATTATTATTTTCCAAGCGTAATCAAGTTCCATAAAATATGCGGAAAGTTACATTCAGCCGTATATACCTTAATGAAGTCTATTTAACAAAAAGGATTTATCCTTCGAAAGCCCAAACGTTCACCTTTTTGTATACACCCATAATCAAAATAATAAACGCGTACAACAGTGTTTGGTTATAACGAACGTCGAGTGACCAGCAGAAGCAGTTCGTATTAGGTGACGAGTAACGAAAAACATTGCCGCCTCTTTTTATAAAAATTGTATATACAAATCTGCTAGAACGTTACTGTTGTGGTATATCACATAATACGGGTTTCGATCACACTATGTCCAAATTAACTATTAAAATCTCTTATTTGCATCCTAAATGCATTTTATAACCATATTTAGCTTGTGCGCATCTATACGCAGAGAAACGTTTACTTGTATCAAAGCTGTCTCCCTAAATTTAGGGCAATTACTGCTTCAAGTACCCGCAATACAATAACTGTTTCAAATCAAATATATACTTGTAATGAAATCATGTTATTTCTTGGTTTGAGACATTTGTTAACTTGATTCAAGAAAATCTTGCAGATAATTTGAAGAAAGCGATTCTTAATATAAGTAAATTATAAGCCATTATAACACAAAACAATATTTTCTTATGGAGAGTAAATAGTTTTCTTAATTCCAGAAAGCGTTTAGGTATTGTTCATAAATCAATAGTTTCATTTTCTTAAAATAATCCATTTTTTACTTGGAATTCTTGAAATGCATATTATTTATATGCACATTATTAATTGCGCTTTGTTTAAAACAGTACGACATATCCGTATATAATGCAGTGAACATATTGCTTGTGATTTTAAAAAGGTAGAGGTGATCTACAGAATAATGTTCAAACAAAAGTGAACTTTATATAGGACACATGAAAGAAAGCGCCTAGAAACAATAACCAAGATGCAAATTTCAGATACCTAAAACAGTACGCATTTCAGTGTAACACTTATTACACAGTTTATCCGTTAGCACATCACAATATTCTAGGAAAACTTAGATCTGTGCTTTTCAAACTGGTTCGCTTTAAGAACGTTCGTTGTAAGTGAACTTTATGCTCTATTTACGAAATGCTTGTTAATATTTGGAATTACGTCTTGTCTTTAAAACTGACTATATCAAGTTATGGTTTAGATTACTTTCCTTTATATTTCTTACTTACTATTCGACTCTGTACAATTTTTATAGTTTTTCAAAACAAAATGAAGCTTTTGATGTTTAATTTCGTAATTTTGATGTTTAAGGATGTTTAAGAATAGTTTCTGATTGCAGCACATCAAATAGTTACATATACGAGGTAGGCGCCATAAATTCTCGATCTGACAGGCTTGTACAGGTTCTAACGTGTTCAACCTCCATTGCGTCATAGTTGCATATGTGTGAGGCCTACACTATATATATATTACAGCTCGAAGAGTACTAGTTTTTAGTAGCTAGCCAGATAACGTGACTAGTGCATGAAAATGTCTCAGGTAACGAAAATTGAGTACCGCGTGGTCATTAAATTGTTAACAAAAGAAGGGCATGCGCCTACTCACATTAAACAATGTTTAGACGGCGATCATAAGGTGATTTATTTCCTTCATATTCCATTGTAAAAAAATGGGCAAAATGTGAGGCAAGAATCCCTTGAAGATGATGAGCCAATTGAACTGATAACGCCTCAAAACTTTTCAATTATTGAAGAAATGGTATTAGCAGGTCGCCGTTTGAAAGTGAAGGAATTAGCAGTGATGCCTAACATTTCTGAAACAAGTATTCGCCGAATTCTTCGTAACCATTTGTATATGAATAAGATTAGTGCAAGGTGGGTACCGCATCTTCTTTCTGTTCTCCGACGTGAACGTCAGGTCGAATCTGCGCGCTCGTTTTTAAACATGTATGGAGACGAGCCGAAACCGATTTTGGAGTCCATTGTCACATGAGATGAGATAGTGGTTCTGTATTATGATCCTCTATCCAAGGGGGCGTCGTTTTAAGGACGATAGTGAGTTGCAAGCAGCTGTAATATAACATTTTGAGGGAAAAACTTTAGATTATTTTTACAAGAGTATAGAATTATTAACTGATCGTTGTAATAAATGTATTGAAGTTAAGAGAGATTATATTGAAAAATAAAAATTGTTATATTTTACCGAGTTAATTTGTCTATATCAGGCCGAGAATTTATGACGTCTATCTACTTCTCCACATGAAACCGCTAAAACCTCTAAAAAAAAGTCAAATTCAAAACTCATTTGTTATGGACGCAGGTACTTTATTTACGGAAGAAAAGAATAAGAATGGTTACTGAAAGTAAAAAAAAAATCCTATTGTACGTATTTAAGTTAATAAATGACATCACAAAATGCGTTGAAAGATATTTCTCAAACAAAATCCAATTTTTGTTGTAATAGAAAACAAATTCCACTGACCATTAACCTTCTGAATCAAGTGATGAAGAAAAACATCATAAACTTCGCTAATCTTTTTCAATTAGATGAAAAAATAAAAATAAAACAATTCTTTATTCATATTTTAAATATTTGTTACAAGTCCCAAGGCCATTATCGTCATATAAAAATAATCTCTTACCTTATCCTCTATACTTAAACGGATTATCAAAGCATATTTACTTTTCAAAATATTGTAGGTATCCTTGAAAATATTAATTAAAAATGTAGATACAAGTCTAACATCTAATCTTATCACTGTATTATACGGATTTCACCTCGACATTAGACTTTGTCGTAATACTAACATAGATTTTTTATTGCCCCGCGAAGTGTGCTATTACATGTACGCTTATTACATGCCTGATTAGATTATTTATCGTCAAGTGTTTTCGTAAATATAGCATATACTAGCACATACGTTATTTGATATATTTATGTCTGTGTATGTGGGGTTCATTCGCACTCTGTCAAATAAAAACACAAGATCAAACGTATGAATGGGATTTTTCCAAAAGAACTTGCAAACGCGTAAATAAGAATAAAATTGCAAGCCATAGGAATTAAGTGCATAAAATAAAATAAAATGGGTGAGGATGTCAGTATGAACCTTCCTCCAGCTAAATCAAAGACAATCAAAATCAGAATTCGACCGTTTTCACCATGCAAAACGAGCTGCTACGTACAAAAATGTTTAACATAAGAAAAACATTTTCTTGAAATTTTATTTGTATTAAATAAATATTTTCTTGGGATTAAATATTTATATTACATTAACCGGTATCTTTTGAAAATGTTTATGAATCGTTGTACGTTAAAGGCTATATCCATTGCATGGGTAAGTATGGCATCTATATTCCGGTTTCTGTCGCTACTTTCTAGGACGGCATGACTATACCTCTTGGCACTAGGTGGCACCAGGTAATATTTCAGTGCTGTTTTTTGAAGATTAGTGGCATAAACTGAGAGATGAAGAGCAATGTGAGCAGGAGCAAGAAGCGTTAGTGCTTTTCTCTTCTCACATTGTTTTTGCCGTGAGCGATTCCATCAATACCATGAGCTGTATATCAGCATTATCTTGGTTATTGTTTCTATGCACTTTTTTCATGTGTACTTCTACATTAAAGTTCACTCTTGTTTGAACATTATTCTGTAGATAATCTACCTTAGCCTTTTTAAAATCACAAGTAATGAGAATAATTGACTGCAGGTAAATGTAAATTAATAATGTGGATATAAATAATACGCATTTCAAGAATTAAAAGCAGATAAATGCTTTATTTTAAGAAAATGAAACAATTGATTTATGAACAATACCTAAACGCTTTCTTGAATTAAGAACATATTGTTTTGTGTTATAACGACCATTTACTTATACTAAGAATCCTAGGTAGAAGACGCGAAAAATGTTTGTGTTCCAGAAAGGTTTGAAAGTGTTTTAGAGAAAGATTCAAATTTTGGCACATTAAGACAAATTTGTGAAGGTGCGTCAACAAAACCGTTAAGTCGTTCCAAAGATTATTTTAATTACGCAGATATAACGTCACTAGATGTGGAACGTTCGCTTTTGCTCACGCCGCACTCGGTTTGCCGAAACAACTGTGGAAACTGTGTGTTAGGTTTTATTTCTGACCATTTATTTTGTTTAAACTTTTATGCGCCTGCCACTGGCTGTTGGTGCAAATTGAGCAACTCTACTTATGACTATGCATTTTGTTTTTTCTATATTTATTTGTAAGTTTTGCTTTTTCTAGACTTCTTTCCATATTTTAATACTTCTTTCTAGGGTTTTTTTGGTACTAGCAAATACTGCAATATCATCTGCAAATGCACAGTAGTCCAGGAATACCGGTTGTAGTTTTTTAAAATCTATCAACCTTTTCGGTTTTCTGTTGACATTCTTTTATTACCTCATCCTATGCACATATGAAAAGTAACGGGCTTAAGGCACGATCATTCGGTCTAACGGTTGATAATGAGGATACATGAATCCTCGAGAAAGCTGTTCCCGATGAATAAAATAAAAACTTGTGTGGTGTGGAGTATGCCGATACTTTAGTGTTATTTGTTATATTAAAAGGTATTACATTTCTCATAGCTACACGCACAGAAATGATGAGATTTTCTTGCAAAAATCAATCTTTATTCAAGAAAATATTTTTAATTCAAGACTATGAAAATGTGTAATATAAGAAAATAATTTTCTTGAAATTTTATTTGGATTAAGCAAATATTTTCTTAAGGCTAGAAAATTAAGAAAATCCAAGACAGAAACATGTTTGTGCCAAGTGGATCATTCAGTTTTAAGTTAAGAAAATATTCATATTAAAGGAAGGAATGAGAAAATAGTCCAGATCTCACAAAGTTCTACTGAGTAATTAGGCGACCGGTTTCGTATTCAAAAAAACACGTCATCAGGCCAGCTACAAGGATATCCAATAAAAGAAAAATTACAATAATGGGAAAAAAGCTAAAGTTGATAATTAAAATTAGAAGCAAGTGAGTGAACTAATGAAACAGTTTTTTTTTATGTCACAGTATAATTAAATTATTTCTTTAATAATGTAATTAAATAGGGATTATGTTTATGTAATTTTACAAGGTTCATAATTAATGAGTTGATATTTAAGTTTATTTGGGCCTTTTTTTATTAATATTAAAAGATATTACATTAACGGGTATCTTTTGAAAATGTTGTTAAAGGTTATATCCTCGCATGGGTAAGTATGTCATCTATATTCCGGTTTCTATATTCGCTACTCTCTAGGACGGTATGACTGTATCTCTTGCCACTAGGTGACGCTGAGAAATATTTCAGTGCTGTTTTTGGAGATTAGGGGCATAAATTGCATAAACGCTTTCTGGAATTAAGAAAACTATTTACTGTCCTTAAGCAAATATTGTTTTCTGTTATAACGGCTATTTACTTATACTAAGGCTTGCTTCCTTCAAATTTTCTGCAAAATTTTCTTGAATAAAGTTAACAAATGTCTTAAACAAAGAAATGCAATTGTTTGAGAAAATATTTCTTTTGATTTAAAGCAGTTGTTGTATTGCGGATAATTGAAACAGTAATTGTCTTGAATTAAGGCGGACAGTCTTGATACAAGAGAATGTCTGCGCGCGAACAGCAATGATAACAATCAAACGAATGTGAACGAATGGCAGTATTTGTCAGATGTATCCTCGGCTTAACTTGGTGAACTTTCAGAAGATTTGCAAAAGGGTGTCAAAGCATTTTATTGAAAACAAGCAGTTAAACTCTTTCCACAACCACTTAGTTTAGTTATATGGTGTGAATGGAAAACATTTTACCCAGAATTTAGATTTTGTAATTTTCCGTTTTGAAGAGCAAAGATGTTAATGAAAGCATTAATTTTTTTGTAAATTAAGAAGCGTTGCATTATACTAAACTTCCTATAATCCTGAAAGCAGGAATTATTTACAACTTCAAACGAGCTTCCAAGTTGAGCAATGCCGCTGTTAAAGCTAAGAAATTTTTCGCGAGCAACGTCTGTAATCAATAACGACAAAGCAATAGGATCATAAAGTTTTCAACGTAGAATGGAACGGAGCATAAACGTTGCGTACTTTTGAACGGTTAAAATCTAACGCCTTCATAGAGACTAACCTTGAGGTGATGTAATAGTATTTAATTTTAGCCTTACTATATGTCATAGGAATGGGCACGTTGTACACACGTTTACGTCGCCAGAAAGCGTTTGTAAGTATTTTTAAAACGGTAACGCGATAGTAGTATCTGAAGAAATACGCGCAATACATGAATAAATAAAAAGCACTTTAGAAGCCAGCAGATATTGCTGTATGAATACATGGAACCATATGGGGCAATGGTAGTTGTATGTTAAGGCTATCATAATTTATTGAACATGAGGAAAAAATTGATTCGAGTTTGGTATTTGACATTTGCCTTAATTGTACGAGGACTCATCTCTACTTAAGCTCGTTCCATCATGCTTTTCGTCTTGAGATTCTATTCCTTTCACTCGGTATTTCAATTCATATGCAAAGAAGTGTTTTCTTGGCCCAGTTACTTTAATAAACTAAAGTTCTTTTTACAAGCGAAGAACAATTTTTCAAATATTTGTCCGGAATTTTTTTCCTTAAGTGAAGAACACGTCATCTTTTTTAAATTGTGCATTACTTGCTCGTTCGCATAAAGAATAGCTCGAATTTGTCTAGGATATCATTTGAAACAATTTTAATATAATCCAACTCTTACTCTCACAAACTAATCACAGCCAACTGGAAGCTGTGATTTTGTTCCCGAATGGTTTGTGACTTTGTTTTACCAATCGTATTACTTCTGACTGATTTATATTCTATGAACAATCAATTTTCTACAAATACGGAAGATGAACGACTTACAATTAGATTAGCCAAAATAGTGAACGCACAGTGTATTTAAACTTGAACTTAGCGTGTTCCATTTTATTAACTAATTAAGAAACAACCAATACAATTGCTAGTAAAGGTAGCTTAAGGCTAAATGCAAACATCGAATTGTTCAATAAGTTTCTATAGATTTTATGTTCGTTTAAACTGAACTTCAACTTCCCAACAAGTTACACATTACATTAGGGGTACTGCTCTTAAAATCGGGGGCTAAAAATTTGGCTCGTGAGTTACTACTTACACAATCACAAATTAAAAATTAGGTCTGCCATAGACAGCAAGTTTTTGTGTCAGCTGAATGACATATTTGCGTTTAGTGTTTACCATTTAGACTCTTTCTGTTTTGAAACGCTATAAACATTGTAAAACAGACCATGAAAATACTATTTACTTAGTTATGTACAAAATTATGGGTCCGTTACACACAGTGAAACGTTTACTTGTATCAAAGCTGTCCGCCTTAATTCAAGACAATTACTATTTCAATTATCCACAATACAATAATTGTTTTAAATCAAAACAAATATTTTATTAGCGTTTCTTCCTTCGCTTAATAGAAGTATACACTTGCAATGAAATAATTGTATTTCTTTGTTTAAGACATTTGTTAACTTGATTCAAGAAAATCTTACAGCTGTGATCTGCACCTCTTTACTAGGGCTGGGCCAGGGCCCTTTAGCCCTCTTAACACTTTTTGACAGATCTCATTCTGTCCTAGGCTCTAATAGATGGTCCTGGGGTTCCACCGTCGCCCGCGCCAGGAGCGAGTTTGATGATTTTCTTGCTCTTTCCGGGGTGTCGCGCACCAGCTTGTAGATATGTTCCTCGATGGATGGAATTTGGAGGTCCTGGCGTAACTGCGTTTCTTACAAACCACGGCGCCTTCTCGATCATCCTCAAGGTCTTGCTCTGCAGGGCCTCGATTCTCTTCAAATTGATGACGGCGGCCGTCAATCAGGCCAACGCTCCATGGGTGATAATTGGTCTGAGACATGTTGTGCATATCAATAGTTTAGTCTTCAGATCCATCGCAGAGCTCCCGTGAAAAAGCGCCATTAGCGCGTTCCTGGCATTAAAGAACTTCTCCCGCACGCAGTCAATGCGAAACCTCCCCCGACCGAACACGATGCCCAAATACCTCACCGTAGTGCTCCAGGGGGCCTCAACTCCCCCAACATCAACTCTTAATGGAGCAGGTCTTCGCCTTCTTGTGAAATGAACAGCGACACTCTTCTCTCCGTTAACCGTCAGCCCCCATCTTTCCATCCAATAGATAATATCATCTGTAGCTCTCTGAAGCCGTATAACTATTAGATCCTCGCTCCCTGACGACGTGTATATTGCCGTATCATGGATAAATGAACTTGTGGGGTCCTGGGGACATACTTGTATAAAGGATAAATAATTCAGGGGCAAGCAGGGAGCCCTGCGGTACCCTTGCCAGAATTGGCCTCCTACACGAGATCGTATTGCCTGTTTTAACCAAAAAAGTTCCTCCCTGCAAGTATGACCCCACAAGCGAGATAAGATTTTCGCAGACGCCAATCATTTCCAATTTTCTCAGCAAACCGCGGTGCCAAACAGTATCGAACGCTCTCAAATCTTACAGAAAATTTGAAGAAAGCGATTCCTAGTATAAGTAAATGGCCGTTATAACACAAAACAATATTTTTTTAAGGATAGTAAACAGTTTTCTTAATTCCAGAAGGCGTTTACGTATTGTTCATAAATCAATAATTTCATTTTCTTAAAATAAAACATTTTTTACTTAGAATTCTTGAAATGCATGTTATTTATGTGCACATTACAAATTGCGCTTACTCTGTTTAAAACAGTACGACATAATGCAGTAAATTATTCACATTGCTTGTGATTTTAAAAAGGCTAAAGTAGAGGTCATCTACAAAATAATGTTTAAACAAAAGTGAACTTAATGTAGAAGTACACAATGAAAAAAGTGTCCTGGTGCTCCTGGTATTGATGGAATCACTACCGGGAAAAACAACATCTGAAGAGAAAAGGCATTAAAGCTTCTTGCTCTTGGACATATCGCTCTTGCATCTCTCAGTTTATGCCACTAATCTTCAAAAACAGTAACTGAAATATTTCCTGGCGCTACGTAGTGCCAGTGGTTATAGTCATGCCGTCCTAGAGAGTAGCGAATATAGATACCGGAGTATAGATGGCATACTTACCCATGCAATAGTACAATATACTCGTCAAACAGCCACCTTCATCTTTCAACAAAACACCAAGCATGATGGAAGAAGAATATTGTATTGGATTTTTTTAAGGCAATATCAAAATTGTACGCTTTACATGGGAATAGAGAAATTAAACTACTTTTCACAAATGTTCAAGTTCTCTCTATTCCTCGTAAAACAATTAAACAAAACACTTCAATAAATAAAAATTCAACAGATGGTTATTATATTTTTATACAATATACACATAATAAATATTCAAACTTGTATTCATGCATGGTGTTATGCCAGTATACAAATCTGTGTACAAATACGTACATTGCTATTAGCAATGCTCTAAAATCTAAAACACGGCCACCATAGCAGTATGTTCCTAACAATATGGTTATCATGAGATTACTTTCAACAATGTATGGCAATACAAAGGTTTCTTCTACCTAAAACGTTTAAACGCTGCAATATTACTATATACATATGTTGCAAGAATGAATAATATAATGAACTTTCGAATGCACATTGCAGTATGTGTTTACAGTATGATATTTCTATACGTTGATTCTGAAACAAGTTTTTGAAAAAAACAGGTATAGGTATATAGCAGACAATCAAATAACATAGTTTGCAGACAATAATAAGTTAACGTTTTGTTTTGTTTCGGTTGGATACATATGCCGCTATCTAACGCTTGTGAATAGGCATTATTTAGACCGAAATGGATGAAAGATAGAATAGGCTAACATGTGGCGTTTAGCATTATGTATGTAACGTTTGCTTAATGTTTTAGTATTATTCAAGATTCCAATTTATACTTATTTTAATTTCGCTTTAGCAGCCTCTAATTAATGAGCTTGGAAGATTTTAGCTGTGGTTTTACACTAGGAACATTCTAACATTATCTTATTGATCGTTAAAGGTCTAATAAGCTGCATAGAAAGCAAATAATGGAAGAAATCACAGGATAACATTTTTGCAATAGCGAAAATTGAAGAAAATTCAATGCAGTTTCTCACTTTTGTGTACTTTAGTACATAGTGATCAAGTGTTCCAACGGCAGACATTATTTATTCTCTACATTATATTACATTGTATTACATACTCTTATCGTGGTGACCAATCAATTTAAATTCCTTAGAAAAGCAGGTGAATAAAACAAAGAATGAAACGACTTTTGGTAAAAACCTACTAAATGAAATATAATGGAATTCGAATAAGAAGCACATAAGGTCAATGAAAGACAAAAGAAACAAAGAGTTTTTCCAACAAAAATACATAAACCATCAGTTGTGGAAGTACCTGGCTATCCTTTAATATAAGAAACATAGTTGCGAAAGAACAAATTGAAATGGATTAATTATATAATTTTTCAAGATATTCGCCCTTAAGATTTATACACACTGTGTTCGAATCAATTCTCTAAACATTTTTTGCACTCTGAAGGTGGTATCTCCAAAACATGGTTTTTGAAGGCTTCAACAGTTTCTTGAGATGAAAAATCGTTGTCCATGCATTCTATGTTTGACATTATAGAACAATAAGAAGTCGTTAGGCGATAAGTCAGGCGAATACGGGCAATGATACATTAATTCGGTGTTTTCTCTTTGAAATAATCAATTGTTTGACATTCTGTGTGAGAGCTGGCATTGTCATGACGAACGATGATGTGATGTTGTCGATTGCTTTTCCTGACTTCATCGAAAATTTCTGGCAACTAAACTGTTGTATACCACTCAGCATTAAGTGTTTTTCGATCGTCCAAAGCAATGCTTGCGACCAGTACAACAAAAGAAGCGAGCAATCATTTTCTTGGAAGCGCTTCGTGAACGAACAATTTTTGTTGGATTCGGTTCATCCTCCGTCGAACTTTTTAAACATTTCCTTACACCGATTGACACGAGCTTTTTTGTGCTTGGGTCAAATTATGCGAAATCCTTCATTTCCCTTCCGTTTCTTTCGGGAACAGATCTTTTTCACGCCTAAATGTTCATGCAAAATCGAATTTACTGATATGCTTAACGATGCCTCCATCTCACGGTAAGTTACAAGCCGATCCTCCTCAATCATATCGAGCACAGCGTCAATGTTTTTTGGCCAGCGACCGATTTTGGTCGATCTTCATGAAATTCGTTACTGACCGAAGCACGATCACGACGAAATTCTACAAACCAGTCCTTTCTAGTGGTGCTTCATTGCCAAAAGTTGAACGAAGTTATTCGAAGGATGGTTATTGTGTTAGGCCTTTACTAAAATCGTAAAAAATCATCATCCAACGAAAACGTTTAGGTGAAGATCCCACTTTTTCACAAAATTGCTTTTCTTAAACGCTAAGTGTAAACAAACTATTCGGCCAATTTCTGTGATGCCACTGCTTCAGCAATAACAAATATCAAATTTCAGTAGAGCCATCTAGTGGTCGTTTGTAAAAACTTAAGACGCTACCCTCGTATAGAAATACCTCCAGAATTCATAGAAAAGTCCCACTGGAGCATATTAATGACCAAAATTTACCGGTGACAGGTAATGGAATTCCCAGAAATCATAATCAATAATAAGGAAATCTAAATTATAATCACTATTTATTTGGTTGTTTAAAGAATGTCGTTATTAGTATCTTCAATTTTGGCAAAAATGTGATTCCAATCAAAGTTGAAAACAGCAAATTTGCTAAATTTGAAGAATTGTATGTATTTTTATAGAATTGATCAGTGATATTTACTGCAAAACTGTAGGATGTAACAGATTCCGAAGGCAATTTAGTTTCTCTCCAATATTGCTGCAATCATAAACTTTGGAAATTTTACGCTACCAGAACAAATGTTTAAGGATAAATGAGTAAGTAAGGGCTAATTAATTTGGAACATTTGATTCATAGGGAAAATTTTAAACAAGTTAAAATTAAGGTTCTCGTATTGGTTGTTATATATTTCGTGTTCCATACTACAGGCTGACATCAGAACCAGTTAAACGTCAGATATCGAACAGCTCCATAAAAGTTCGTGATGATTTACACACATAAAGAAGTCAAAACGATCTAAGATTGGTGCAAAGGTGTAATAATATTCAGTATTACGCTATAATACGCAAGACTGTTTCTATTATACACATCTACATAATCCTTTGTGTAGACATCTTCCGTTTTAGATATTTTCGTAAACTACCAAAGGATGCCACTTCAGTAGAAAATTATATATTACGCAGTATATTACTTAAGTATGGTGCTTTCTAGCTTTTCCAAAAGGAAAAGATACCGACACAAATTACACATATGCATGTATATCTAAGATCTAGAATAGAAATAGAAGGCGGATACCAACGAAATAACAGAAAAATATACCGGAGAATACTAGGTTTCAAATAAAGATTAATGTTTTTCGACTACACGCGTGACGGTACGGTCCCGATGGGCCGCATATAGATGCATTTGTATACGTGTGTGGCTCCGAGAAGAAGGTACCTACTATAAACTACCCAGCCGGAGCTTCCCCGATAGTCGCTGGCGTGTTTATCGATACAAGTGACCGCTGAGTCAACGAACTCGCCGGACCGCAGACCTGACCGCTTGGACGACCGACCTCACAGAACAGAACAACACTGGAACTGAGTTGCACCGACTCGCAAGGACTAGCCGGGCAGCATGTTTCCAGCTAAGACGTATAATTACTGAATTATACGTGAACCCTTTGGCGATAGCCGTGCCGAAAACTTGCCGAAGGAAATTAAATACAAGCGGAAAAAAAGGAGAAGAGAATGATAACGAACGCCGTGGAATTAAGCTTTTGTGAAGCATTTTACAGTACTGGTAACTTCGATACAATGAGCAAGGTGCAATTTTCTTGAAATAAGCTGAAAAAAGAAATAAATAAAGCAAGGAAATTAATAAAGGAGTATGCTTTGGGTGTTGGTGGAACTTAACTAAAGTAAAAATCAGTAAAAAGATCTACTATGACACTCAAGTCATGTGTTAAAGTCGTGTGTTAAAACGTTAATACAATTAAAATAGCTTTTCTTAAAGGTATTTATACATTTCCGAGATACCAAATAATTCTCTCGCTCATCAATATTGCACGTACACAAAAAATAACATTACCGAAAGTGACATCTCGGAGAACATATTATGCTTGAGGTGTTAAAGCGATTATAGTGTTAAAAGAATTCCGTTGGATTGGTTTAAATCATAACTCAAGGAGAAAAAACAATGTGTTCGTATTGATGACTCACAATCTAGTTGTCTAGACGTTAATGTTGGGGTACCTCAAGGTTGTGTGTTGGGTCCCACTTTATTTTTGCTGTATATTAATGATTTACCGATCAATTTAATTCAAGTTCAACAAGTTATATTGTATGCTGATGATATTTATAAACCCAGAAAGTTTATCTGAAGTGTTAAGTAAAACTGGGCACATTTGTAAGGAAAATGATGGATTATTTAATTATAAATAAGGAGACAAAAATGTTTAGAATTTTTCAAATAAAATAAAATCAGCTGTAGAAATTCAACTTCATCAAAATATTTCTAATATTAATTCATCGACTAAAATTTTCGGCTTAGCAAATGATACTTTAAGTTGGTCTTTGCATATAGAACACCTGTGTAATACACTTTCAAAAACTTTTTTACATTTTAAAACAACTCAGAGGTAATTGTAACAAATACTTACACATTTTACGATTCAAATGTTGTTGCATGTTTATTATACATTGGGGTATGTCCTGCCTCAAATAGAATGTTATTAATTCAAAAAGGAACAATTACAACTATTTGTAATATGAATTATTTGAATTCGTCTAGAAATATTTTTAAGGAAAATTTATTGTTTACTTCTTATTTATATATTCACGAAACATTATGCTGTCTTTCTCGAAGAAGATAAAGCAACACCTACTAGTAACTATGTATGTACCTTCTACCACCTCCGCACAGAAAAGGAATTTTCCAAAAAAGTCCTTAGAATATGTTGTAAATTTTATAATCACTTTCCGAGCAACATAAAAAGCGCTACTACTTTTAACTTATCCAAAAAGGTGCTCAAGCAATACTTGTTAAGTGTACCTTGTCATTGTGTAAATGACTTTTCCTACTACCGGCAACGTAAGTCAATCATTATTACCCTGATGGGAGGAATGTAAGTGCGATTTACGGGTTATTTCCCTTTGTTGCCTTTGACAGCGGGATGTAATGAAACTTTACGTCCCTACGGACATAAAGTAATAATACGTTAATATAGCAATAGGTCTTAATAGATAAAAGAAATCGACAACTTTGACAACATTTGACAATTATGGAAGTATATAAGCAAATATTTTCGTAAAATACTAGTTTTCTTCGAAATTTTGGGATAGTAGTAGGAAAAATATAATGACACTCGGACTGCAAGTACTTTTGCGAACTCGAATGTAACACTTCCGACCGCAAAACTACTCACGTCCCTTGCGACATCAATAACTATTTATTCTGCATGATATTATCGTATACAGGGTGTTTGGCACAACGATGTTTTGCGTTTTGAACAGCCGATAGGCGAGGTCTTTAGGAACCATATTAACTACATTTACCTTAGTCCAAAGTCTAATGAATTTTAAGATATTTGAACTTTTAGCAAATTTTGATTTTCCGGCAAAAATTTACCATTAAACATTAATAACTTTTATGGAAGTTTAAGGCATCTTCCTTTGAAAAGAGGCAATTAATTGAAGTCCGAAGTTATTTAGACAAAAATATAGGCCTAGATATATCACTTAACGAGATAGAAAATTTATAATTCTTAAGTTTGTAGTGATTTTTTTTTCTTTTTAAATAAAACCTACTTTAAAAACTTCCTTACTTTATGCCCTTTCGAATAATAGGGTGTTAGATGGTCATTCATATTACAAGGGTAATCAGATATTGTGTTAATAAAGAACGCTAAAAAACGTAAAGCGTATTTATTAGTGTTAGGTGTAAATCTAATAAAACAACAATAATTAATAGTCAATTTATTTAAATATCTTGCTCGAAGTGTCCTCCTTCATGCCTTATACAAGATCTTAATCTTCTCCTCGTTTCTATCGTGGTAATTTTCAGTCTCGTTTCTTCCCTCATTCTATCGAATGCACTATTGATTTTTGTAATTAGATGGTCCCGATGTTGAATTTCCTCGTTGTAGACAAGGCTCCCAAAACAAAGAAATCGGGAGGAGTCAAGTCTGGTGAGCGTGGCAGCCACGGAATGGGACCATCTCTGCATTCGGAAAAGCGTTGTTTAAAAATTCTCTCACGGTTAAACGATAGTGAGCCGGACAACCATCATTTTGGAAAAATATAGGACGTCTTTCATTTACAAATGCTGGCAAGTCCTGTACAAAGAACAGGTGTGTAATAAATATTAACTTCAATTAAGTTTTTTAACATTAAAGTCCTTCGCTTTAAAGTTTTGTCAAGTTTTTCTCCTTTTTTTCTTATGAAAAAGTTTATTCGGAAGCTTTCTGTTTAGAAAGCATAGGAAAGCATTGTTATTTGGAGCTTTAGTAGAAATTCTGAAACATCCAGAATAGAGAAAGGTATACAAAAATTAAGGAAGTGAATAACATTTACCTGGCAATATACATTTTCCAAATTTGGATTATCAAAGATTTTTAAGTTCTGACTGAATATCCAGTATTTTTTTATTTTTGTTCAATTTTGAAGTTAATATCAATACGTTCTCTACGTCTCTGTCTACATCCATGTGCACTCACTACTATCACTTACGCTGTATTATTGTGTGATCTATGTATCGTAGCTTGTGCTCCTGATGTAATAAATTATTATGAAAGCTCTAGTTAAAACAGAAAGAGTAAATTATTCAGCATCCTTTGGTTGCTATCCCCGAAAATTATTTTGGAACCGACGCACATAGGCGAAATTTCTCGAAATTGTGGGCAAAATCCCAAAGAAAGTCAAATTGCTTGTGTTAATGAAACCTAATTGATTCTATGATTGCCTAGGTGATAAACCTACCCCACCCTTTTAACTATAAATCAATCGCCCAAAATATCAGTCTAAAGTCAGAATTTCTAACAGATAGATCGTTGTTGTATGAAAGCGGGTGCTTTGTGATTTATTTAAACAATTTTGGCGTAAACTATTTAAATGAGTTTACACGGAACCTGTTGCTGGAAATAGATTGTTCTAAACTAAATACATGCCTACATTGTTTACGAATTATTTTTAAAAGTAGATGTACTTAAGGTGATTGAACGAATATCTTTCTTATGACTTGTTTTAAGCAAGAAGTTGCCTATTAAGACATCAAGTGGTGAATTTTTGCTTATATTGTACTGTTTAAACTGTATAGAACGAGTTTATGAAAAAAATAGAGATAACATCTATGTGTTCCTTTTCTTTACAAGCTCTCGTTCCAAATATATTTCATTACCCGGCAATGAACTTAGTTGCACATCTAAGAAGCTGTCAATTGGATGATTTCAAATAAAAGTGTAATTACTTGGGCAAAGAAGTAAGGAAGGCCTTCGGAAGTGAATCTAAGCGAAGAAAGACTAAAAGATCGCCAACTGAATTTAGCTTCGAAGAATTAACTGACGCTGCTCAAATGTCACTTTGAGTAGATTAAATGCTGCTATTGAAAGATATTGCATTTTCCACTCATAATAGTGCACAAAATGCAGGAAGCCTAGCGTAAAATAGATGTACCATATTCTTCTGATCGATATTTGTAGAAGTGAAACTTACAAAATTTCAATTATTAGAGACGCACTCTCGGGAACACAATCTCTACCTTAATTATGAAGCTATCGCTGCGGCTAAGAAAACGTGCTATCCTGAAAATGGCAACGTTACTGAGTCCATAGCAGAAATGCCCTAAGTATTGAAGAAATAATCTTCATCTGGTAACAAAGATGGGGTTACGATGGAAGCTCGAGTATGAGCGAAGACAAACAGATCCTCAGATTTCAGTATTTCTGACACCAACATTTTTCTGACTTCTCTCGTATCTGTGCAGTTAATATCAGGTGATCCCAATTCCACAAAAAAAAATGGTATTGTGGCGGAACCCTCGTCCATAGTAAAGTTTCAGTGCGAACAAATCTGCAATCGTCGGTTCGCGCCCTGTTTTCTACACACTTGTTACATATTTTTTTTTAATACTGTACACAATTATGTATAAAAATGTCAGGAATACGAAACATCAAATGACTTCTATCTTCTCAATGCCTTCACATCACAAAAACATAAAAATGTACTTTTCCTACTACCGGCTACGTAAGTCATTATGGCTCTGATTGGAGTGCGATTTACCGCTTATTTACCTTGGCTGTCCTTGTCAGCGGGATGTAATGGAATGTTACGTCCTTCGGGAAGTAAAGTTAAGCTTGTGACAAATATTTTCGTAAAATCCTGATTTTTCGAAATTTTGGGCCGGTAGTAGGAAAAATATTGTATGTCACTCGGGTCCGTAAGTGCTTTTGCGGTCTCGGATGTATCAACATCCTCGACTGCAAAACTGCACTTACGTCCGTTGTGACGAATAACTATTTATAAACAGAAATATTTATTTTAGCAACGATTTCCTGAAATTTCGCTCTCGTGTGACGTAAAAACTGTATGATGTAGATAAGTGCTATGATATTCAATGTTAAGGACTTATTTAGTTAAGGAATAACAGTTTCATACAAAATTGGTTTAATTTCCGTGCATTCTGGTGCATTCTCTCACAATAATAGAATGTCTTTTAGCATGTCGGTGTTAAATGTCATTTCCTTATCAAAGTTACATGCATGTTAGGGCCCGAATACATGAGCAGCTTCAAACTACCGCTTCCGGAATTAATTTGCTGTCGACGAGCTGCTTGTTGGGATAGTTTCAAGCTACCAAGACAGCACTTTGCTGCCAGACTGAGCAGCTTTTCTGCTTGCCACTGACAGCTGTTAATAAAATATTTTGTTGTGTTACCCAATATACCGTAAGAGCGAGCGTACTATGATCAGCCAGCATAATCGGCATTTTTCGGAAATGTGATAGCAAAGCCGTATCTTACACGTGTACGTGAACGAATATGCTGTTTATAACGTGAGCAAGGTGTTTTTGGAAGAGCGAAGTTGTTGCTTGCACATGTACGTGAACGTATACGCCGTTTATAACATGAGTAAGGTGCACAAATGAATTTGCGTTTACGCAATTTTGTCAAGCAAATGAGATTCTACAATGACATTCAACACATCACACGTTTAGATGCGTTGAGTTCGTGCAAAATCGGGTGATCATAGTACGCTCGCTCGTACGGTATAATTAAATGTTACGTACATAAATACCTAGGTAGAAATATTGAGAATATCCTTTCGCACTAAATAAAGTTGTTGGGTGTAGAATAAGAAGGATTAACACAATATAATTCATATGGTACATGTTTATGTTGGAAGGTTTGGAAGGTGTGTCATAACATTGAATTGGATGCCTCAATATGCAAAAAAAAAAGGATAAAATAAGCAACACCAACAGTTATTAATATAGCTTTCTATGGATAAATATATGAATGTAATTTATCGAAACATTTCTTATAACGTTAAGCAGAATAAGAAAAAAAGCCCACTTTCACTTTATCAACATAAACAACTAGTAAGATAAGTTCATACATACAATTAATGACATACGTGCACTATTGTAAAAAATGAGGGTATTGATGTTATGGAATTGGTGGTGGCGGGAGATGCGTCGAGCAGCAAGTTGACAGCTGCTGCTTAAATCAGCAGCTCGTTGCAGTCCGTGTGCGCGGTTGCATTGAAAACAATGGTTCGCAGAACTGCAACAGCTTGAAGCTGCCAACTGCGGTAGCTCGTTGCTGCCCGTGCATTCCAGCCTTTACGTGAACGCATCTTATTCACGTTAGAAACAGCGTAACCGGCCTTTAGTTAGAATCTCAACTGTCCAAAATGGGTATGGTATCAGATGTGATAAAGATAAACAGACTGGAAGACAGTACTAGAAATCAACATTAAACTTGCTGTGAGGTAAAGACAGCTTAGAAAACCAGAAAACCACCAACATATACGTACAGTATTATTAATTCAGTCACTTTATGGTTATCTAATAGGCAATATATACAAATACAGATCTATATTAATGATAGCAAGGACTGTGGGGTAGTATGACAAACAACAGAGAGTATCGGCACACTCCGCACCACACAAAATATTTTGTGTGGTGAGCAGTGTGCCGATACTCTCTGTTGTTTGAAATACAGATCTAATTATTTCTTCTGTTGTAATTGATGCACCAGATCCAATTTTCATTTCTCGACTGAGCAAAGCAATGTAAACAGATGAACTATATATAATGTACTGCGTCTTCATTTTCAGAACCGTCTGAAGATCGTTTTTTTTTGTTTTTCAGAATTTAAAAATTAGTTACAGTAACTTACAAAGAACATATACTTTCCAAACTACTCTGTAGTGTTTCAAACGAATATACCGTTTTTTAAATACGAAAGAATTTTCAGATACAAAAAGTTACTTGGCGTTCTTCGAAACATTACAAATCTCCCTTAGAAGTTAATCCATTTATGATTATAGGAAATCAACGATTTTAATAGAAAATCTCGAGCATAATGTTAAAATAACTTATAAACAATTACATCCCGTAAAAACACAGAAGTACTGAGAATTATACGGCTAGTAGCTTTAATTTTCTGCCGATTTCATTTAGGAACTTTCCATTCCTAGATCGGAAAATTTTGACTTAGAACAATTACTTTAAGTAAGTCATTCTCGAAACAAATTCTGAATTGAAACCAATTTCTCAAATTTTCTACTTCGTATATCATCGAACACTATCTTTAGGTCGTGAGAAAACATTTGCGTCATGTAAACAATTACAAAACTTGCGTATTACCTCTCCTATCTCCAAGTGGGCGAATTTTTAAACCCCCTTTTAACAAAATAGTACGAAAAAGCAATAGCATACAAATAAATATAAATCATCGAATTGTAACGTTTAGTTCTCGCAGTCGTCATTAATTAACTTTGTGCGTATCGTGTAAATAGAGCAGACAAGTGGAAATTACTTAATACTCCACGCGCTCTGGCCGCGGACTTAGATGTTACGAAATATCGAAAAATATTCGAATTGTAAATTATCTCGTGTGCTATTTAGAATAATTATGAGGTCTTAATATATACAATTGCATAACATCGTTGCCCTTAATATGCACAACGATAAATGTTAAATTGTATATAGTAGAACACTGTGTTGTTTCTATAACAGTTGGTAGTTCACTTCGTGCTCAAATTTCTATAGCTACTACCAATTTTTGAATATTTTCGAAATGCCGGGTTATATTTTTTTCGAATTATCAATAAGTAGATAGAGAGTTATCAGAAAGAAAGGAAATAAGAGATTGAACAACTGGGATTCCCATTGGAACAAAGGAAGCTGCAAAGTGAGGAACAACTGTAGTCGTAAATGAAAATTAGACAATTATCCATTAAAAACGTAGAAAACCTTGGTAAAATAAGATTTTGTACCATACTTTCTCTTGCAATTTTTAAGACTTATCGTTAATTTTATCCTTCAATTTGGCAAGTACTATTTTTAACAGCTAATGTTGGTAGAAAGATGTCAAATGCAGAAAATACAATACGAACTTTTAGACGGACTTTTTAGGAGTTATATTTCTTGCCGCTGAATTTCTAAAGAATTTCGACGTGTAAATAAAGCTTAAACTTAAACCATCCAAGTAAACTTATAATCATCAATAAAGTAAGTCATGCGCAAAATGACAATATTGGGTAAAAAATACACTACTTGCACTTTACAAAATCGTAGAAATGGCAACGCTGCAGTACAAATAAAATAAATTTGCATGCTTTTGTCAACTTAACAAGAGAATACTTAAATTGTGTTGACTATCATAAGAATATTAAAGTATCATTGTGATATGTATACTTAAAGATCCCAACTTCTAAACCATAGAATACACTTTTTATTCAGGAACTTTTTGCACATGCATTCGCGACTTAAAAATGTTTAGGATAACCATTCTGAGAAGAGTTCAACAAGAAAATTCTTATTAAAAAAGTTAAGACTTAACAAAAACAAAGCTATATTAGAATGATGAAGTTCAACGACATCAAAACAAAAAAAAAATCATAATAAAAACATTGCGGAAAGAGATCTTATTAAAAGGTTTCTTTAAAAGTTTAGTATGATCTATATTTTCTATCCTGAAGAAAAAGTTAGACACAATACTTGTTCAAACTGGATAATAGCATCCAATATTAGATATTGTATTTAAAATGAAAAAAAAAATGTAGACATACGTGACGTAACAAAATACATACACTTGTCGTCGAACACACCCCCTTTTACATCGAGGGCGACAAACATACCTGCAGTTCCTTGTTGGTGTTGTCCTTGTGTGTAGCAGCACGTATAACACCAGCTCTCCAACCCCACTCACTAATTTTGCTTAATTTTAATTTCGCAAATCCACTCACAGACAAAAAACGTTTCCCGACAATTTCTTCTCGACATTTGTATGCCATCTTAAGGCGACACAATTAACACTTTCTCATCGCAAAACTCAAACGAAAACACACAAAACAAACAATTTTTAACTCAACTTTATGACTTAAAAAAATAATAAATTCACAATAATATAGCGCGCGTACACTACGGCTGTAAAGATTTTCAAGCTCGTTGTGCGAGACCAAAGAGGCTAGGCCAGAAGGTGCCTTTCGCTCGCGCTCGAATATTATCGTGCTATCTCGTTTGTTGTAAACACTACACCACGAGGTTAAACCTCCTTCTGGACGACGAGCAAAAACATTTCTGAAGCTTTTAGTTTCTGAAATAACCACCTGGAGCGACACAATCCAATAGAACATGCTGCGCCATCTCTTCTAGTTTATTTGAACTTCTAAATGATAAGCTGTCGCTTGACATTAGATAGCACTGGTCTCTAAAATAAACAGAACCCTTTATTGGAATGTCTAAATATGGTATTAATTTTTAACAAAATTTAAACAATATGCAGAAGGTAATATTTTCTCTTAATTAAAATGAAAGTTAAACTTCAGAATAAAAATTAGATAAAAAACGAAAATGCATTTGAGAAACAAGCCAAAATACAATTTTAAAACAATTTTTTAAATAATTAATTGGTATGTTTTTATTTATCTATATAGATTTTAGCTGAAATTGTACCGATATACTTAACAATCGTCAATAATTAATAATGATTTTCGAAAGTATCTTATCAATTTGGGATGTAGAGTAAGTGTTGCCATCTATGACACGTAAACTAAAACATTGTAGATATTTTTCACAATGGTACGTGGATTTAAGTTTAATATGTAAATAATACTTCAAATTATTTAAAAGCCAAGAAATAAGTAATAAACTTAACTATTTTCAAAATTAAATTGTAATTTGAAGTAAAAGAAATGCTATGTGGGCTGAACGCACTCCTGGTTATTTATTGGGTGCATTGGTATTTTGATTGTAGCCTAGTGGGGGTAAACAAAAGATGGCCATCATGTCAAGATGTACTAACAGTCGGTTGTTTGAAAATAAACGTTTTTGACACAACAAAATATAAATCATAAGAAAATTAGTGATTAGTAGTTTTAAGTGAGCTCAACATGATTTCTTCTATTATTTCTAGATTAGTCATGTAAGTTTTTAAATTCTTTTTGTATTCCTCTTTTATCACGTATATTGCATTTCCATTTTCTTGCTATAATTATAGAACTAACAATAATAAAGCTTTGAAATCATAGGAATTCGACGGCTTTACATACACTACATACAAATTTACATTACATTGCAAATGTCACCAAGAACATTTCTTTGTTCATTGATTTTTTCATCTAATTTTAATTTACTAACCTTACCTCCTACTGTTGATAGTAACGTATAATTTTAAAAGGCATTGTATTTAAATTTATCAATACTCTCTGTAGTAATATTGCGTAAGATGCGTTGCCGTTTTCAATTTAAATGTCATCCTTTTAATACATGTGGTTCTTTTGCCTGATTTAGAAATTGAGACCGTCAATTGATTATCCATAAATGGGTATCGTTCGAGAGCACTTCACCTTGAATGAAATGACCTGAAATAATTCTTAAAATTGCTAAATAGAGGTATTTTTATTCAGCTTGAAATACATCTTGCGCTGCCAAGTTTTCTCGGTGGATGTAGCAAAAATTGTAAATATTATTATGTGCTTCCCAAAAATTTGTACAAATACAGGGGAGAAATTTACGTTTGAACTTTACATTGAACTTCGTCCTAACATTTTCGAAACTATTATTTGCGTAAAGGTTCAATGTCTCTTGCCGTAAACTGCTAATTGTCTGTATTTAGAAAATATACATTTAAATAGATTTAATTAGAAGAAAAATGTAGAATAATGTAGCAATTGAGGTTCACTTATTTGCAATATCAAATAAATCTATTTTGAATTTGTTAGTTAATAAAAACTACCTAGTTTTTTCTCAACAATTATAGTAGTAAATACGTAAGATTTCACAAGGTCATTTACGTTGAAGGCCAAAATAAAATGGAAAATCTCTAGTTGTGCAACATCAAAGTTACAAGCATAAAAAAATACGGCCCCGTATACTGAAACTCAGTTTCTGTTACATCAAAAATCAAAATATACTTGTCAACTAACAAAATTATTCCTGAAATTTTTGAAAATAAAGGTTCGTTAAAAATACTCGTTCCAATGTCACCAGAATCATTTTAAAAAATAACGAGAACAGACGCATAAAAAAGTGAATCAGGGACATATAATATGTAATAAAAAGAAACCACATAAATTTTTAGTATATCGAAACAGAAACAGTTATACGGTTCTTGGCTTGTATTGTATGTATACCATACTAGTGGGACGTATACTATTGTCTGCTTTAAAATGTACTTGCACTACCCACCTACGAAGTGCCACATTATAATCTGAAGAACAAGAATTTAAGTGTGTAAACTGAGTTATACATGGATGTGAGTCATAGTTTTAAATAAATATCCATATGTTAAAAAGATTAACAGTCTCTGATAAATTTGCCCACGTCTAAAGCACACAAATGAAAAGAAAGATAATGTACCTCATAGATTACAGGTTTTTAACATTTGAATTTTAACTAGGTAATGGGTTCAGTTAATTAAACATCGGGATTGATGTAGTTATCTCTTTCGTAATATTCTGTCTTTTAGTATAAGGACCTAGAGGCAAGTGCAGAGTTATTATTTTTTGAGTTATTAGACCAACGTAGGAGAACAATATTTAATGTGTGGTTTAACACTGCTAAAGTTTAACTTAGAGTGCAGATATTTGCCATATGTAATAATAATAGTTTATTTGTCTATGAGACCCACAAGGTATAAGACGAGTCAATACAAAAATACATTAAAAAGAAAAGTTTAAGAACCGAAACAAAACTGCAAATAAATCTCAGAGTACATATGGATCACTAGAGAAAAAAATTATTACATGAAAAAAGAAAAACATCAAGCATTCGTACTTAGAAGTTCGTGTACAGAATAAAACGCGTTATCTAACAAGTAACTCCAGCTTTCTTTCAAAGGGCCGTATATCGACGACGGTTCTTATATACACTACGGTCATAAAGTGTCCTCCCCCATGCTAACTTTTGAACGACAGAAGTTAGCGTTTTTAGAAAAAATAGGTCGATTTCTATTTTTTTTACTAACTTTTGCCGTTATCAGTATTTCAATTGTATTTCCCCGGAGGTGACGTCAACTTTGTTTTTTTAAATAGAACACCTGTATATTTTTACGTTTTTGGAAAGGTAATCCAAAGACGAATCCAACGATACCACATATGTTACTTACTTAAAATATGCAATATCCACATAGGTTGTACTGTGTTACAAGCTGGCTAGGAAAGAGGCAATGTTTCTGCGACGCAATGATCTAATGAGCTTGTTGCTAAGCAAAGTAATCTAGCAATTGCCAAACTGTCAAATCTTAATTCCAAAAATGTAAATTATTCTTGTTGTTTATTTTTATTATATCATGCATTTGTCATATGTTTCTTCTTTGTTCTCTTTATTTTCTCCCATTTTACCTTGTTCTATTAATTGTTATTTCTTTATTTTTAATAATTTAATAAGTTAATATTTTCGACTGCACAAGAGCAGTATTCATTATGTTCTACTTTGTGTAGTTGTTGCCAAATTTACCGAATATTAAAATTAAGTACTTGATGGTTATCTTATGTGATCCATGCGGAGGCTATTGTAATATCAACATAAAAAAATTGAAATTTAAGCACATTGCCTGTCAAAAACTAACAAATTTAAACAAACCTACCATAATTAATTAATTACAATAAAGTTCGACAAAGTAATGGAGAAACAACAATTAACTAACCAAGTTAAAATGAGATAAAATAATAACGAGCACAAAGAACGAAAGTATGACAAATGCAGGTTGTAATAACAATAATTTACGTTTTTGGAATTGAGATTTGACAGTTTGACAATTGTTATGACTACTTTGCTTAGCAACGAGCTCCTTAGATGAGTCTGGTGTCACAAGAAACAATTTGGCGCTCTTTCCTAGCCAACTTTGCGTAACAACAAAAATAGATTACCAAAACCTATATTGCTGCATATCGTCATATTTCTTAACTTAGTGTATAACATATGTGATATCGTTGGATTCGTCTTTCGGTTACCTTTCCAAAAATGTAAAAATATATAGGGTGTTCTATTAAAAAAAGAAAGTTGACGTCACTTCTATACATAGACTATCATTATCTCTGGTATCGTAATCATGATAATTTTTTATCGACACAAAGTTATTCATATTGCGTTTTACATATAACAGAATCTCCAGAATGAAAACGCTAACTAAAGCTAGTATCTTGAACTTTTTAAAATATGATTTACAAGACCCAAGCATATTGATTCCCAAAAATGATCCCATAGACTATTCTGGAGTAGAAACTGGCATAATAGTAAGCAAGCAAAATATTTACACTAGCAATTTGACACAAACGGTATAAGGCAAAACATACAGAAGAAAGTTTGGTCGAAAGATGGTTAATATGTTCAATTCAGGCTACTACCCAGATGAATTCCTAAGAACTTGGTTCACTGAGGTTGTTTCATCGTTTTTCCTCTGATTCCCAGTGGCAGACCTTCGTTTAATTTATTAATACCTGATGTGAAATGCATAAAACAAGTTTTTTCTAAATTTAGGTGGAGTTTGTTGGCATTTGATTCCTGTTATAAATCCTTGTTATTTATGAAAACGATTTTTTTTACTCTATGTCGTCTAAAACATAAAACACTCCTATGAAATCCATCTGTAATGCTTCTAGAAGATGCAATTCACACTTGGATGCTAGTTATGCAGGTATCTTTCAACATGAAATTAATAAGGTCACTGAATTAAATATACTTCAGACATACCAAAACGCATTTTATCCTCCTGAAGTGTTCACAAGTCTTCTGCACAAAAGAGTATCGTTGTGAGTATTTCTATTTCTATTGGTTGCTGAATAATGCGTTCTATTTTAAATTCCTTATTTATGCTTCCAATAAGTGTTATAAAGTAACAACAAGGGTCGTGTATTTTAAATTTTAAGAAAAAAATAAAAGAGTACTATGTTTTACTAAAGAAATAAGGCATTTTCATCCGAAGATATCAAACTTGCTTTTATCGGTCTATAACATATTATACTACTATTAGTTTATAACTACAACCTTCATAATGTTTTGCCCATTCTATTCATTTTTCTTCTATCCTGTCAAAAATGGTTTCATAAAAGCATTCCTTTAATATCTTTTCAATATACTTGTGTTTGACTTGTCAGAAACGAGAGAGGTTGCAAATTTCTGAAATCAAGTGAATGTTGGAAAGATATAGCGTAAGTTTAGTTAAACATAAATATAACGAATTTATGTTTTTGAAATGCGACGATATAGTCAATACTTTTAACTGCCAACCCTCACTGTTTTCCTTAAAATGCGATATACCTTTTTTGCGTATGTTGGTACCTTATAAGAATCTGTTACCATTTAGATTTTCGCCAGATTCAAGTCAGCGAAAACGGTACTATATACAAAATAAAAAATTGTGCAGATTTGAACGTCTAATAATGCTTCAGAGCAGACTGGTGAAAAAGATACGGTAAGCCAAACCAGTGCGAAGAAATAGGGGAGGAAGGCTGAGAAGAACGTGGAATAGCGAAATAGAGGGAATACTAAGAAAAAGTAGGCAAGATTGGCAAGTATTGCCAAATAACAGAAGCGAATGGACGAAATGGCTTAAATTTAGCAGGACCTATTATCTTCGTAACAATTTCCTGAAATATTAACAACTGGCAAATAACAAGTATCGAGAAAAAAATTTCGATGTATTGCCGAAAACCCCAAGGAATATTCAATCGAATAAAATTTGAATCATCGTTCTAGCGTGTATCACGTTTAAGTATCGGCCGTTAAAGAAACAGCGGCGTTTCGCAAATATCTCAAGTTATGTCGATTACCTCAAAAACTAAGATAGATAGGTATAGGGGTGAAACTTGACATGAATTGAAAAGGGGCATTCAAAAACGTAATAATATACAGGCTATTTCGTTTAAAAAACTAAACTTGTACTGTGCTCTGCGGAAACTGAACACCCTATATACTTAGGCATAATTTTGTGATATACAGAACTTCGAATATCTTTCATTTGAAGACTTTCTCTAAAATCAGGAAAGAAATTATTTTCCACCCATGAAAAGATAAAGCAAAAGAAAAAAGAAATAGGGGAAATATATAGTTTATGCTACCATAAATTGGTAGAAAAGATTTAATAAACAAAAATAGCACAAAGTACGTAGCTAAATGGGGCTATCTTTGACTACACCATTGTATTCGAAAGGAAATTCCACATCAATTCATATTAAGTTTTCAAGATACTAACGATTCTTTCTTTAAACTGCATGTAATGGGTTAATGTTTTACAATAGTGTGCCATGCAATATGGTATATGGTACATCATTCATTCTGTAATCTTTACTTGAAGGGTCGCGCTGTTTGACAACTACTTGATAGTTATTGATGAATATTCAAATATTGTGTCACTTAATTTCATGGCACACTGTTGTAAAACATTATATGCAGTTTAGAGAAAGAATCGTCTCAAACCCTAATATGAGTCGATGTGGAATTTCCTTTCCAATCCAACACTGTAGTTAAAGATACCGCGGTCCATTTGAAAAAAGGAGTACAAAATTTAGTAACGACAAGAAGGGTACAAATGTTAAAATTTCAACATGATCTTAAATATCTCGAAAACAGTTGACTTTAGGGTAAGATGCCTTAGTCCAAATTATTTACATGCGATGTGTACAATCGATTAAGCTAATAAAAATATACCATTATGTTTCAAATAAAAAGGTTGGGAACTACTTCCGGTTTAACCGGAGGTGTTTCCAAGGCGAAAATATTTTAAAATAATCCGATGCTCTAACTACCTATTCCAAAATTTCAGAGCTCCATTCATAATAATATCTTCAAAACATCTAACTAATGAGTTTTGCGAAGTACTCTGTATATATATATATATATATATATATATATGTATATATATACTTGTAAACAGTACGTTAATGAGCCCGATATATTGTCGGGTCGCTGATGATCCCGGCCTTAAACGATGAGATAGAAGAGTATACCTCAGCTCCCTCTTTAATTCTATTTGATATAAGCCAGCGCACCAAGAGAGGGGTAAAAAATGCCTATAAATTAAAAAGTTAGGTATTAACATGTCCTTATGGAACCCAGATATAACAACGGTATTATTTGGAACCCGACTGTATATTTGTTTATATCTTAGGTACGTTATGGAGCCCCGCAACGTTGCCAAACCTCCAATCTGTGTTTCTTTTTTTCTTTTAAGCTACGATCTATCTTATGCAGCGTCCGCAAGTGGAATGCGCAACTGACTTGCGCTGTAAATGTGATTTACTTGCAATGCGTTTATTATTGAATATTTATATGTATCATTGTTGTTATGTGATATAGAAAGGTGAAATAAGGAAAACCAGAAAGAAATACATATTGGCCTTGCTTCTATATGGAATGAACTAAGATAGTGAATTACTGTTACAGTTTGTTACCTAAAAAAGAGGAAAAAGCGGGAGTACTTTAAAAATTTCAATTCGAAATCATTTGAAGAAAGGACATGGGAAATGTCAGATTTGATAGTTGTAATTTATGAAGTCGATTTTTCCCAAATTTCCCGCAGTACATTTTCACATAATGCCTTTGAATAATTTTGCGCCAGCTAATGTGATACAGTAGCTATTAACAGACTACCTTGTTTTTGGGAAAATGTTCAATAGCTGTTATTTTTCTTGGCTGCTGTTTTTCCTTGAATTTATCATTTGTTAAACAATTTTGCACAGTGCAAAACGAATGATTAGACCCCTCAGCACACATTGTTTCCTATCGCTATTTCGTGTCGCACATTTAGTCTCCGTCACTGTTTACTCCTCGATTCAGAATAGTCTTGTAATAGTTAACATTCTCCCATGTTTTTCTGGATTTTCCTGTTTTTGTTTTCATTGGCCTCCCATATTTTTTTTTTCTGTTTGTCTATTTGTAAGAGATGATCCTACCAATCTATAATTAGTGATTACAGAATAAATTGCATTCATCGCTAACCACTTTGATATTCCATTCTTACACAAACAAGTCAATACGAGCAATTGACTAATATTACGTTTGTAGTCCATATTTTTAGGGAAAAGACAGAAAATAAATAATAAAAATTAAAAAACTGCATTCATTAAAAAGCTGACATTTTTTTCACGCCTTTCTCCAGAGGAAGACGTTAACATAACCTATACAAAAAGAGCAAGCGACACATTTCATTTTATCACCTCAATATATGGTACATGTTTGATGTATGGTATGGTATTAAGTTATACGTCATAACAATTTAGCTTAATGTTAAATTTATATCTAGTCCTTCTACATGCGTATTTCGTTTTGTCTTTTCTTGTAATTCCTAAGAGTTGTTTCCAAAGATTCTAGTTTACTCTTCATGGTTTTTATTGGTATCCCTGTGGCTACTATAAGTTAGTATTGCCCTACAAATAGTATCAAACAGTATCATTTTAGTTGTCGCGGAAATTTTTACTTGCTTATCAACGTTTCTATTCCCAACTATTTTTGGAATTTTCCTTTTTCAGTGGTTAACGTTACCTTTATCTTTCGGGTATTAACTCTCATTTCATGTGGTACCTTATCATATGTATTAAAATTTTGACTTCCTGTCATAATCATGATATCATCTGAACAGGCACATTCAGACACCTTGACACAAATTGATAAAGGCAAAATATGCTCAGTAAGGTCTTTTGCATTTCCCTAAGTTCAAATGTGTCGTCAAATATTCTAACCCTTTTTAGGACCGCTCGACTCTAGTCTAACCCTTGGCAATTGGCTCCCTTTCCATGTTAATTTAGATGCTGTCACTCTATTATAGCTTGATATTTTCCCATTTTTGCTAAGTTCACCGCCTTCTTTACTTCCCCCTCTTTCATATTGTTATCCTTACTTCCTGACAACCTCCCATACTCTGGTCTGGTTTTTTGCAGTGTAGTTATTTTTGTTGGTATTGTTTTCCGCTCTGCATTGTTTCATCATGCGTTTGCGCATCATTCGTAATAATTTATCTTATCCTACTCTTCGTATACATATTCCAGCTTGTTTCCGCGTTCCAGCGTTTTTAGGCCATTTTCTATTATCCTTTCTTTACTTTCGTTTCAACTTGCTTCCTTGATTTTTCTAACCATATTTTTCAATTTCGTTTTTATTCCTTCTATATTTCCTTTCATATTTTGATATTATTCTTTCACCCAAGTATTGCTTCCATCTTATTTTGTTTATTTTGCTTTAACTATAATGTTTTTTGCTTTATGGAATTTGTTTTTAGGATCTCACATGTTTTTCTGGCAGCTTTCAAAAGATTCTCTATACTTATATTTTCCTTTTCTGGCATTTCTGCGTTGGATTCCGGTACTTCTATGAATCTATATACTCTTTTCTCCTTCCTCAATCTATATGTTCTTATCGTTTCAGAACTAATGTCACTTTCACTCGCTCTTTTGGATTCCTCTTTATCTTTACGCTTTTTAATTTTTGCCATGAGCATGTAGTGATCGGGAAATGTCTTTGGTCCTCTCTTAATCTTCACGTCACACACTTGCCTTTTTTTTTTATTAAACTGTGACTTACTATGCTTCTTCTGTAATTGATGTTTGTCGAGTAATCGTATAGATTTCTTTATGATGGAAATAGGTGTTTATCACTAGGTTGTTCAGAAGGTAATATTCCATTAATTTTATACAGTTACTATTTATCTTTTCCTCCTCCTGTTGACCAATCATTCATCTGCCTTTTCATTTCTCACCTTACAATTCAAATCACCCGAAACATGAATATTAATTCTCTCAGATATCAAACTCCATCCACTTTCACATTACATACCCATTTGGTACCGTCAATAATAATTTTGTTCTAACACATCGTCACTCGTTTAAATAAATTATTCATTCCTTCCACATATAATTCTTTAGTTATCATGTTGTTTTATTTATTTTCTACCGTTCCCACTTATATTCGATATAGAGTGATGACATGTATAAAACTAAGAACTTATGGAAAAAAATATGTTGATGTGTAGGTTATCTAAATTCAAATAACACAAGAATCTTATAGACCTTGAAGAAGAAGAAGGTATAACTTTGATATAACACACAACTATTCAAACATAAATCACTGAGGAAGTAAATTGTTGAAATCTGTACGGTCAAAGAAACTGACAAAATAAACAGTTTACATTATCTGATTCCACTTACCCGGGTAATAGAAATCAACTATTTCGGCCTAACAAGTATTTTAATTTATGATTACAGCGTCTATATGAAACAATCATTTTCTGAATTTACCAGAAACTGTATTATAATTTTATTAGGAGGTAGATAACGAATAGTTAGATTAATACAGATAGTAAAATATCGAGAACAATAACATTCAGGTTAATGATAACTTATAGAGTAAAAAGTCCACCGCGATATATAAATCCGCTACCAACATACAGTTATATATCAATGGTATGTTATGGAACCCAACGCAGTTGTTGCCAAATTTCGGGCTCAACAACGTCATGTTGATCTATTTGTATATACCGTATATAAAATTTGATCAGGGCCCCCTACATGGTCCTTCCCGGAACTATTTTGTTCTATTTAATTATAGGGATAGTACGCTATGGAGCCCCCCGCGAAATTTGAAGTTTTAGGGTCTACTGACTATTTCCAGCCATTTAAAAGCTGAGATACGCCTCGATACGTTGTTGAGCCCGACCCCGGGCTCAACAACGTAATTTTGGGCTCCACAGCGACCGAATTATACATTCAACGGGCTCATCAATGACTGTTTATATGTCTATATATATATATATATATATATATATATATATATATACATAATATATATAATATATTAAAAAAATTAAAAAAGATCTATCTGGTGCGCATTTTCTTGTTAAATGTATATACTTGCATACTGCTTATTTAGTAGTAGCAACCATTTTAGTAGTAGTAACAACCATTAGAGACTTGGACCTTGTCTAATCTGTAAATCGATTGAGGCTATTTAAAAGACAGGGTTTATAAGCGTTTGATTTTCTAAACTATTGAATGTTATCATGTTCTTAGAAAAGAAAAGACTTCTGCCTCAAATCACTAAATACACGCACGTGCAAAAAATTCGATCCGTTACTTGCTTCATCTTTGTTTGTACTTCTAAAACTCTGGACTTGCGACATGGTGTAGATTGACACTCGTATTATTAAAAGGTATCAGTTTGCTGAATTTTTGTTTTGTATTTTGCCAACCAACGAGGAATGATGTTTTTGTTAATAAATTTGTGGTCGATAATCGAAAAGTTATTCAGTTATTCAGTGTGCCTTGTGTTTATTTTTGGAGCTAGATATTTTGACAGTTAAAACGTGTCGCTTTGACAGTTAAAAACTGTTTGAAGTGGGAAGTTTCTCCAGTTTTCTCTCTAAAAAATGTCTTTAAGTCCAACGGATGTAGCGAGGGCAGTAGTTTTAGTTCAAGATGGCCGTAACCAATATTATGCTGCTCAGGTACTAGACGTTACTCGTTTAGCAGTCCAAAGAGCCCTTCTGCGTTTTAATGAAACTAGCAGCTATGCTAGGAGACTAGAATCGGACCGTAGAAGAGCAACATCCGAACGAGACGATCGATTTGTGGTTCCTTGAGTTTTGAGAGTTAGGCATCGGACTTCGGTTAAGGTGGCAAATCGTAGAGCTCGACTAGATTTTGCACAAGATCACGAAAACTGGAATCACGGCGATTTGCTCAATGCAATATTGTGAAAGAATTAGCTACCGAGGAGGCTCCGTGATGGTTTGGGCTGGCATAAGCAGCAAAGTCTCTACTGGCTCGTACCGAATTGGTGGTGGTTGATGAAGGTGCTATGATGGCTGCAAGGGATATAAACACAGTTTTAGAAGAGCACGTGGTTCCTTTTACTCCATTTGTAGGGCCTAATTTCATTTTTATGGACGACAACACGCTTCCGCATCGTACTCAGATCATCAACGAATATTTAGGTGAGGTCGGGATTGTCCGTATGAATTGACCAGCTTGCAGTTCCGACCTTAATCCAATAGAACATCTTTGGGACAGACTAGGAAGATTCGAGCACATGTACCCTGCCCAAACAACTTGGCTGAACTGCTACGGCGCTTAAGGCAGAATGGGAGTAAATGGTTCAAAATAATGTTCAAAATTTAATTACCTCCATGCCGATAAGCAAGCTTTCAAAAGAGTCCGAAGTGGAAATTCTCGGTATTAGCTGCAATAAGTACTCTAAAATTTTGTTATTGTTTTCTTTTTATTAATGAAACACTTTTAATTTTATGAATTCCAAAATAATCTAATATAATTCAATAAATCAATTTGTTTTTCCTTGGAAATGTGTTTTTTATCGAATTTTATATTTTTCTCTTAAATTTGTCACCAACCTTAAGATTACATCTCAAAAAAAAAAATTTTTACGAAGAAAATTTCAAATGGATCGAAGTTTTTACACCTGAGTGTAGTTTCTAAATGGTAAGTAACGGGCCACAATTGTACGGTCTCAATACTATTTTCAATTGGAGATACATTAACTTTTCGACTGATTTTTCAGATTAACTAAAACTTTTTCCACGTAATTTTTGGCACGCAATAAATAGCTCAACATAAAATTAAACTTGTTGGTATTCTACTAAACTATTTACCAAACAAACCTATGAACTTAAAGAATATTTTGAAAGCATCTATTTAGTACGTTTTAAAATGTATTTATTAATTTGAAAAATACACAAACGTAAACTCCAAGTTTAAAATTAAAACTATAGCCTTGATGCTATCCTCACTGACGTTAAATTATTTCCACGTTAAATATTCGCTAATTTGCTAGCTGCATTATTACGTTGAATGGGGAAATTTTATGACAATATCGCAAATTATATCCTGTCGTATGCGCGAGACTAACTAATTTATAGATATTGACAAAAATACAGCGACAACGCTTTTGCTTTTCAAACCGGTATCTCCTCTAAAAATAATTTTGAAACCAACTGGCTAGATTTTAAACTGTACATCCCTCTCCGCGCTTTAGTTTCTTTGGCTGAATATAGAGACGCATTTCGACAGTGTCTGAGAAGTGTCGCGTTCTCAATTATTCCTATTTACCGCGGTAATTGTACCCGCTAAATTGCCTGCGTTGGCAAACTAGATATGTCACGTAGGGAGAAACCGCAAATTCGCATTACAATATACTGGAATGGGCAGACTATTGTTATCTATATACCGTAATGGAGAGGAGGTAACTTCATTAATATACACATATATCTCAGTATTTGTTTGGCAAATGATAGATTAGATTATAGGGTTTTACAATAGGAACTTCCAACTTTATTACGTGCTTACTTCTCATTTACATCACTATTGTGTGCCAAAATGTGTGGGATACTCATAATACCTTTTGCGTTTCTAAATAAAATGCTTTAATACGTTCATTTTGTTTTTTTTTTCGTGATTTGCCTGCCTTCTCTTCTTTACTCACGTTTTGGGTGGTGCATGTGACAATAATTTTCTTTTCTTTCTGTTGGTAATACAATTAAACAATAAATAAAACAAATCTTCATAAACTCAGCACCAATGTTAGTGCTTTGTATGTATCCTTTTAATCCAGACCCTTATTTATAGTTTACTAGATTTAAGATGTATTTTTCTACTCTTGCAATTGGCAATGCTATAAATGCTCTTAAATACGTATTCGTAAAATAATATTTAGATTAGGAAAATTTGGCAAGACCTAATTAAATCTATATATATCATAAGAAAATTGTTTAGTTCAGGTTCAGATACATCTTAGCAAAGTCAACAGAAAAAATGAAGATTTCTATTTCTATTAGATTAATTTAAGGTCTATAGACTTTATCTTTATAGTGCTTTAACACTAGAACCGCCGAGTACTCATACCTCGAACCGCCGCCCCGGTCAAATTGACCGGTGATTAAAATTCAATTTTGTTTCGATTGTTTTTATTAATTGACATAGTTTGTTTGCATAAAAGTGTATATTTATTCACAAAATATAAAAATAACTTCTAACTTAACTTTGATATTTTAAATATCGTTACAATTTTTGCAATAAGTTACTTTAAATCCACATTTTCCACGTATGTTCTTGTTACAGTTCTTACATCTGTCGTGTCTTATTTTCACATTTCTTTTCTTGACATGTACGTCTTTTGTGAGATTGCTTGTGTGTCTTTGATCCAGCCTGTAAGTTCTTGTTGCATTTTTGATTCGATGTTCCCTCCTGAGAGTATTCTTCGTTGTTATTGGGTTGTTGCGAGAGTTCTTCTGCCAATTGCAGAATTAAGTTGCGACGTTTTATTTTTTTGCTAGTGACGTCTTTGTATACAGCAAACGCATTGATTGCAGCAAGATTCAATATATTATAAAAAACATGGACTGGCGATCTTCTTGAGGGTGCCTTCACGCTGTATTTTCGGGCCATTTGATCTACTACGTCAACGCCATATTTTGTGCTATAGTATAAAACTGTTTCTGGCTTTTTCTTTGTACCAGAATCAATCGAAACTGTTGGATATTGCGTACTTAGAAGGAGAACATTTTTGTTTATTTTGGCTTGATACACTGTCAAATTGCTAACATTTTCTTTAGTTGTGAATAAAACAGTTTCATATAAAGAACCTTTGCTTTTTTTGATTACTTCGGGAATTTCTTTTCTCGACCAGTTCACAGTTCCAACAATTGTGGTGTTTAGTTTTGCTAATTTCTTTGCAAGTTCCATATTGGTAAAAAAATCGTCCGCTGTCACATTTCTTCCTTTCTTGGTATAAGGCTCTAATAATTTTAGAACGACGTACTCACCAAGTGGTTGTTTTATTGGTCCCGAAAGATCTTTCCCTAAATATGGGAAGGCATTCAACGCATATTTAGCTTCAGTGTCAACAGCAAGCCAAAATTTAATGCCAAAGTTATCCGGTTTGTTGGACATATATTGCGTAAATCGTCATCTTGCTATTGTAGGATAAAGTTGTTCGTCTATTGTTATGTTTTCTCCGGGCACATAACAAATTTTGCAATTGTAAGCAAATTTTTGCCATATTTCAGAAACTAAAGCAAACTTGTCATGTTCCAATCTTTCTTTCCTTGTAGACTTGAGATTGAATCGCATGATTTCTCTAAATTTGTTTCTAGATATCGTTTGACTAAAAAACGATATTCCTTACTTTTTATACCATAAAGAATCTAATCCTAAGTGACTGGAACCCTGAGCACCACGTGCGTATAGAATGTCAATAAAGGATTCTAGATCTTCTAAAGATAATTGCCAGTCTTGACTGTCTAGTTGTCTTCTAGCTTCAACCTCGGTGCATTGTTTTATGTGTCTCAGCATCGAGTCGTCGATAAATAATCTCCAGAAACTACTCACATTTTCTGCAGTTACTTTTTGTTTTGCATAGCCTGTTGACCCTGGATTGTCCCTGAATATATTGGGTTGGGTTTTTCTGCCTGCAGTAGGCTGACTCGCTGAAATTACTTGCCATTGGGAATTGTCTTTTGATTTGTAAACTGCACCAAGATTGAAGGAAAGCCTGTTGGCTTCTTTTGCTGGTGATTAGAACGAACAGACGTTTTCATTTCCTGCTTATCACTGGAACTAGCACTAGTCACCGCAACCGTTACATCACAAACTGTATCATTGTCAGATTCATCATTATTTTGTTCCTCACTCGCAACAACTCGAGAACGAATTTTGTTTTCACTGTCCGTACTAACTGATTTAGAATCATTCTCGGGATTTCCTGGTGAAAGATTTTCCAGTTCGTCTAAATACGCTAAAACTTGTGCAGCCGAGAGGCCTTTACTGGACCACATACTGTTCAGTCTAACTAAGCAGGACAAATAAAGTTTGTCAAAACAGTTTTTTAACGTACCGGTCAATTTGACCGGGGCGGCCGTTTGAAGTAAAATTTCCCAGAACACCGCGTAGAGTTCTTACAAGATATTCAAAATTTTGTGAGAGCATTGCCAAACTAAATTTAGGAAAAGTCACATGATTTTAAGATCATATCAAAATTAATTCAGTTGAAAAAAAAACTTTAAAATTGAAAGACGGTCAAATTGACCGGTGCGGCGGTTCTAGTGTTAAATTTTTATAATTTGAACCATTACTAAGATGCTACAATAGGACTAGTACAGTATGTTGTTTCAAAGTTTTATATAAATTTTCAAGTGCCGTAGCTTGTAAAAGAGCACCTTATTTCGTGTTACATTAAAGTACGAAAGGAATAATAGATAAGATCTTTCTACCGTACATAATACCGTCAATAATCTTTTATATGAGATGTTCTTGAAATACATGTGACTGAAATGAGCTCAATACCCTAAGCATTGTAGGTAATGAGGTGTGGTGTTGAAGATCGTATTTCAGCGGGTGATGCTTGCCAATTTGATCTAAAAATTTTCGAAAGTGTAAACAGATCCTCAGAATTTTTGATTCAATTTTATGAAGGTTAGATTATATGATATCCAAATTATCAGAATTAAGCTTAAAAATCGTACTATAACCTGCAGTTGTATGTTAACAACTTTTAAATCATAAGTGGCATTTTAGTTATTTCTTGCGCCATATAAAGCCCATCTGACACTGTAGTATACAGTATTAATTTTGTTCAAGATATTATCCAAAAAATTAAAAAGGATAACATTATACATAAGCTAGCGAAGAGTCCCTTGATTAACTAAGCACCTACATATTTATCTAGAATTTGAGATTTTATTTTCGTTACGTACGTATATAGTGAAATGTGTTTCTGAGGGGATTTTTGGAAAAAATTTGAAATTTTCCAAATTAATCCAAATTTTTATACTCTTGGTGGGATCGGGAGTATTCCTAAATACTCATTGCGCAATTTTCTTGAGAATTTTGAATTAAATGAATTGAAATTAACGAATTTTAGAATTGGAATACAAACTAACCTTGAATTGGTATAATGCTGATGTCATATAAACACTATGTTTATAATAACCTCTACAGGAATCTGCCTGCTCTAACCTCTAACCTTTTCTTCGTTGAAATTTTACTTTAATTTCACTATCGAACACATTTTCTGGTGTCCCTATCTTCCTTTATTTAATCGTGATTCGATTGCTTCGTTCCACAGCAAATTTTGATGAATTAAATCCAAATATAAAGTTTCTGATGCACTTCGATGAAAGGAAATTATTTCCAGAAATGTAATCACTCCCAAAATTTTGTAGAGAAAATCAAAACATATATATTTTACAACCTTTAACGTGTATATGTTGATATTCCCTATGTTGCCGAATTGTCAGAAAAAAAAATAAATAAAAATGTCATCTTACAATATCCACACGCAGAGAGAGAAACAAACGTTTACTTGTATCACAGCTGTCCGCTCTAATTCAAGACAATTATTGTTTCAATTATCCATAATACAATAACTGTTTTAAATCAAATGAAATATGTTCTTAGCGTTTTTTTCTCCGCTTAAAATACAATTATTTCATTACCAGTTTATACTTCTTGTATATACTTGTAATGAAATAATTGTATTTCTTTGTTTAAGACATCTGTTAACGCGATTCAAGAGAATCTTGCAGAAAATTTGAAGAAATCGATTCTTAGTATAAGCAAATGGCCGTTATAACACAAAACAATATTTTCTTAAAGATAATAAATAGTTTTCTTATTGAAGAAAGCGTTTAGGTATTGTTCATAAATCAATAGTTCCATTTTCTTAAAATAAAGAATTTATTTACTTAAAATTCTTGAAATGCAGATTATTTAATTTATTTACTTAGAATTCTTGAAATGCAGATTATTTATATCCACATTATTAATTGCACTTACCTTGTTTAAAACAGTACGACATATCCGTACATAATGCAGTAAATTATTCTCGTTGCTTGTGATTTTAAAAAGGCTAAGGTAGAGGTTATCTACAGAATAATGTTCAAACAGAAGTAAACTTAATGGTAGAAGTACACAAAAAAGTGCCTAGAGAAACAATAACCAAAATAATGCTTAATACAAATAGCTCACGGTATTAATGGAATCACTCCTGGCAAAAACAATGTGAGAAGAGAAAAGCAGTAACGCTTTTTGTCCCTGCCCACATTATTATCCATCTGTCAGTTTATGTTACTAATCCTCAAAGACACTGCGATATTTCTTGGCGCCACCTACTTTCAAGAGATATAAGCGTGCCATCCTACATAGTAGCGACAGAAACCCAAGTACAGTGGTATAGCCTTTAAGGTAGAACATTTCATAAACATTTTCGAAAGATGCCGGTTAATTCAACATGTTTTTCTTTTTATTGCTATTTACTACGTGCACTAATTTAACTGTTTTTTAAATATATAATAAATAATAGTAATAAATAAACTTAAATGTTAACTCATTAATTATTAAACATTTTTTGAATTAGAAAGCAAGTCTTATACAGATTGGTAAAATGAGAAATTAACTATATCAGTATCCCCTCCTCGCTCTCTCGCCGTACATGCGAGAGAGCGTTGGGAGGACTGAGTGATATCCCAGCAATTCGATGCGGGAAATGCTAGTCCACTTGGAACAAAGTTGGGATGTAGACCTACTGTGTGAAAAGCGCACGTAATAATTTGAAGTCAAGGTCGCCTGGAAATGAGATATTTATTTTGTTGTTGCTACGAAATTTAGACGAAATTAATAATAAATTGTAAAGACGAAAATAAAAACAGATTCAGATGAAATGAAAGAAAAGAAAAATAAATACTCTGGAAATTCTTACTAAGATCTACCTCGTAACTAACCACATTGGTAACCTTGAGCCATTTATTGCCCGCTTGAGAGCGAGGAGGTGGTAGCGATATGGCTAATTTCGCGTTTTCCTAATCGGTATACCTAATATTATATATTTGGAATCAGGCAATGAAAAGTTATTCAAAAATATAAAAATATACACGGTGTTCCATTAAAAAAAGCAAAATTATGTTTTGTTGGCCGGGATTTCTATATGCAATTTTGATAGTTATAAAATTTTTATTCGATAGAGGTAAAACACTACAACTTTTGTTTGAAACATTTTTTTGTATCTGCAATAGTAACGGAAATAAGTAGTGGTAAAAAAAATGAAAAATCCTAACTTTCATCGGTTTAACTGCCAGTTCGTCATTTATATGCATTTAATAAAGATTGCGGTCGAAAGAAATATGATTTTTTAACTTCACCCTCGTACGTAACCCTGGTGCAGCCTTTCTGCAACAAATAAATCTGGAACCAGTTTAGGCTCTAGTTGTGCGATTTGGTCGACATTTTAACAAAATCAAATCAAATATTGGCTCCAAAATGTTGTAGAACTCGAATACTATTTTTAGCACCATACGTGTGTTCCAAAATTCAACAAATTGGTTTGCTATATTTACATGTTAATTACTTACATCTATACTATAACTCGTTAAATAAAAGTAACATATTGTGAAACTTTATTTTTTATTGTTTGCAAGTATACTATGCAAGAATGTTTGAAGGAGAAAACAAAAGGGAAAGTTCCGTGTTTCTTCTATTCTTCATATACGTACTTTTCTGAAAATAATAAAGAGGGATAAGTAACTCACATACCACTACAAATTTTATTTCTTTGCCATTTCAAAATCATGTCACAACTCTAACACTAGTATATTTTTAAAAACGATAATTGATGGTTTATTTTCCCAGACATTGATGACAGTTTGAGAGCAAAATTATGAATTTTATTGTCACATTGCACATATGTATGTATATAAACATTCATAGTCCTTAGTGAACGTATTCTGTTTATTTTAGTTGGTAGTTACTTTGAATATATCTACATATTTACTTATTTTTTAAAGATTTTTATAGAAACTTTCAACCGTTTGATATTTGTTGTTTCTAGCAGAAAGAAAATTAGATTTTTCATTAATAAGATTAGCTCGCTGCATAGCTATATTAAAATTCTTTTATTGCACGCTATGATACAATTAATTAAAAATTTCCCTTAATCAATTGTTTGTTCTTTTGAACAATTTAATGAAAAAATATGATCTTAGCAAATCTTCTTCCGTCACTGAACTACGAAGCCTATGTTTACCATATATGTACATATGTAGAGAATAACATTGTTTTTATTTATATGTACACACACAACTGACACACAAAAATAGCTTGATTTAATCAAAATACGCAAAAGTGGAAGGTTATATTATGATTTCTTACTGCTGATTTAGTATATACACTTACAACAAAGCAATATGTAATGCATTACACGTTCTAACTTCCAAATAACACGGCCTGTATAACTTTATTTTCCATTTTCGTGCAATAAACCCTTGCATTGCATACATACACTAAGTATTGATATGGATTGTTTAAAATAAATAATAATTTACTTTTTTTTCTTGGATCCAAAATTATAATATAATTATTCGAGTTGGCCACGCGGGCCAACGGGCAGCGGCGTTGTTTCGATTAGGCCTCGAGTTCCACTAGAGCTATTGTGTGTAGATGTTTGCTGTCGCGCAAAGTGAATAATGTCTGTTAAATATCTGCAACATTAGATATGTTTCAACAGTTGTTTCGATAGACCGAGTGCGGCGCGAGGAAAAAATGTGTTTATATGCAGAGAACGAACGTTCTACATCTACATCATCTTCTCTCATATTTGCGTAATAAAAATATTCTTTGAAACAACTTAACGGTTCTCTTGACGCACCTTCACAAATGTGTCTTAATGTGCCAAAATCAGAATTTTTCTCAAAAATACTTTCAAATTTTTCTAGAACACACATTTTTTGCGTCTTCTATCGCGCATAGCTGTGCGTGAACATGTTGCACTATTTGCACAGATTCCACTAACGACACCGAAGGGTCTTGTAACTTTTCTACTGCCTCCGCTAGTCCGAAGTAATTGTTGTGAATAATTTTTAAATCCGTTTTAACCCGACTATCTTGAAATTTCGAGTGGCTTTTCTTGATAGCGGCAGCTTCCTTTGGATCAAATTGTAAAACCACGTCCTCAATATTCTCATAATATTTATGATAATAAAACGCAGCATTTAACCAAGTTCCCCAACGTGTAAGAATAGGTTCTGGTGGCTCAGGTATACGGGGACACAGTCTGTGAAATTCGCGAATACGTTTCGGGGATTTGACAAACATTGCTTTTGTATGCGCTATTAAAGCGTCTACCTCAGGATAACATTTTCTGATACCATCTGCCACAAGATTGAGAGCATGAATTTTACACGTAATATGTAACAAGTTAACAGAATGCTTTTTAAGAGACCGGCCTACAGAAACCATGTTTGCGGCACCATAAACATCAACAGTTGGTTTGTTGAAAGTTCCAGCTTTTCCAATGTATTTAACACTAACTTTACAATTACTTCAGCAGTACATTGTTGTATTCGTCTGGAAGCTAATAGAATTGAAGGTGACGATTGATGCGGTTCCATTTTACGTGCCATTTTATTAACGACCGAATGTTTTTTACGATCTGTCGTTTCGTCCACATATAACCACATTTTTTTTCTTTCAACTCCGATTTAATTCTTTTTTCAACGTATTCACGAGCAGATGGCACTATCCTTCGTAACGATGTCCGACTTGGTAATTTGTACTCCTAATAGTTATTCCAAAACAAGACAAACGCCTCCTTGTCTAGTAAATTAAACGGTATATTACATACAATAAAAGTAATACATAAATTAAATATAAATTTGTCATAGTCTCGTGTGCAATTTATTTTTGAAGCATGCTGTTCACATGCCGTACACATTCCATTTTAGCGCCATCACACGTTAAGTCAGGAATTTCGGCTAAAAATTCTCTAACTTTGTCCGCCTTGAGTCGTTTGCGCGACGTACGCAACATTTCTAAACAACACGTACCGCGCTAATGGAAGGTCGAAGCTACACTGAGGCTTGTATGTAACCGTATAGACACGACGCAGCTGCCTTTTGGCGCCCGTGGCCAACTCTAATAATCACTAATGCCACACAAATATGCCCGTGTAACATGCATACGACAATAAAGAGCTGATGTTTTGTTCTGGCGTCAACGCCTAAAGTATTTTAAGGAATAGGAGATATACTCTTATACGTACCGGAATTTTTATACCAACGAGAAAGTTTTTAAAACACGCTTTTAAAATTCCAGTAAAATTTGGATAAGGATCATAATTTCTAATAAGAACTAAAGGTTTTTAGGAAAATCACCAATTTGAAGGAAAATTTCTTATATTTATACCGGAAATATGTATATACTTTTCTCGTAATATGAGGATTTAAATTTACCCGCATTTCTTTCAGTGTGTACAAGATTCTAGTTTAGTCACTTGAATACTCCTTACTAGACAAAAAAAGGTAGAGTCACACGGGCTTTACTTATGTAGGCCCGCTGCAAATTGAATCCAGCGCACGCCATGCCCAATCCACGCGTAGAGGAATCGGTAAAACGTAATTACATTAGTGTACTCCATATTAGAGTTATCCTATGGCCAGCTCATGCGGTTTCCACCCAGGCGTGGATGGGTTTGTACCAGTCGCACGGTTTTCGTTGGTCGTGAGTCAGATTTTTGCCAACCAAATGGATATCGAGAAGCTTATTTGTACTGTACACGAACATGCTATGTTGTATTGTACAAACCATTCTGACAACATACGAATAAAGCTGAATGTTGAACTATGGTACATAATTTAAACTCTCCATGGGTACTTCTTTCATGCAAATGCTTAGTTCTTTTTTCGGCTAATAAATGCAAAATAGCCAGACCCTCCTCCTCAGATTCGGAATACAGATCAAGAACTACAGCATTCGTCTTCATGGTGGGATTTGACTGCCTGGACCTGTGTTCAATATGCGGTTGCTTTGCCACAATCATGTAGGGTGGGTGTGGGTACGTCCTGGTGTGTGCGTGTGCTGGGTTCAATTTGCGCCGGGCGTTATACAAGTACACAAATGGCACCTAGATCACGATGAGAAATTATTTTAAATTCATGCATTTTTTGACCATCTACACGCTAATTTCTACATCGATGACGAATATTTTGGTAAAAATTGCATTTGTCACTAGTTTTCTGGCTGAATTCGACTATTCTTAAAAAATGTAATATGTTATTTTCTTATTATAACAATTATTATAACTAACAAACATAAGAAAGAAAATTGTTAAACTCAAGTACCTACCAATATCTTATAAAAAACTAGCTATTTTCAATTTCCCATTTTACCTATCTGATGCTTCCAACGTAGATCTATACGACTAGTTGAAAGGTAAACAAAAAATTTATACTGCAAAGTTTATACTGCAGTTAAATAATTAAATTACAAAGTAGAGTGTAGGGTCTTATAAATGCAGTACTCTTTAATTTTGCACGATGTGGAAGCTTTTAATCAACGCTTTCCTCGAAGGATCTCGGTGCTTGTTATTTTAAGACACCGAAGAAAACCATTGGAGCACTCTACGCGACAAATAAACTAACAGGTGCTGAGTGAGAAGGTAAAGAATGAAATTTGCAACTCTAAAATATGTCTCATGTCTAACAGACATGAATATAGGTAACTGCATACATGTGCAAGGGTATTAACAAGGAAATAACGTTTATGTCAAGTATCAATCTGATTAGGCAGACTTATAGCTTATCTAATCACGGTGCATTACTTTATACGGCTTGATTAAGTAATTGCATGAGTTGTTATGTATTAGTTGCGATTAATTTTATGGATAAAATGTATACAACAAAGATCGCGTAAGAATTGCGTATTATTAAAGAGCTTCTCGTGTTAATAAGTTATACTTTGTATTTTAGTTAGAAGGAGTAAATTAGAAAGCCACATGTGCACAGGGTTAACTAATTTTAATGGGGAGAAAGCAATGATTTTAATGCACCAATGGAAATATAAAATTACATTAAATTTCTAAAAAATTATTTAGTTGTAATTTTATGAAGTAAATGTATTTGTTTTATCCTTTCGACTAATGCAATAAAATATTGTAAAATGTAAGTTGTTACAAGAAACTACATACACGTGCTTATTAAATTTTATGGAGGTCCAAACATGATTAATATTAATTGAATTAAAATTTTTCATTTACATTTTTTTTTATTCCTTTTATGTCACTATACAAGGTGAGTCATAATCAACTGTAAAAAAAAATTGTGTTCTTCAGTTCGAAACAAAACAATTAACTCTATATGTTTTTAAGATAATAAAAATGTATTTTTCAATAATAAATTCAAGTTATACCAAAAAAGGTTGATAACAAGTTTCTGTAGCCCTCTGTATCTTTTGAAGGAAGTTATATTGAGTTAATTGTTTTGTTTCTGGAAGAGTGAGGAACATACAGTTAATTTATTTACAGTTAATTATGACTCACCTTATGTACACTGCCATTCACACTAAAATCACTAGTGCTAACAGAAACGATAGGGGACTCGAAACATCATCAATTAGACCGTCAAATTCGCACATTCTTTGTTTTTCCTTAATAACATGTTCAACATATTTTTCCAATTGGCACCAGCAACATTTGAATATTTGAATTGTTTGTAACAAGTGTTCTTTATCTTCTGCTAGTTTGAACGTTGTGTTTAGAGCTACTACTTCATTCTTTATTTGAGCCTATATTATACACAGAGAAACGTTTACTTGTATCAAGACTGTCCGCCTTAATTCAAGAAAATTACTTACTGTTTCAATTATCCACAATACAATAACTGTATTAAATCAAAAGAAATATTTTCTTAGCGTTTTTTTCTCCGCTTAAGAGAATAATTAAATAATTGTATTTCTTTGTTTAAGATATTTGTTAACTTGATTCAAGAAAATCTTACACAAAATTTGAAGAAAGCGATTCTTAGTATAAATAAATGGCCGTTATAACACAAAACAATATTTTCTTAAGGATAGTAAATAGTTTTCTTAATTTAAGAAAGCGTTTAGGTATTGTTCATAAAGCAATAGTTTCATTTTCTTAAAATAAAGCATTTATTTACTTAGAATTCTTGAAATGCATATTATTTATATCCACATTGTTAATTGCACTTATCTTGTTAAAAACAGTACGACATATCCGTACATAATGCAGTAAATTATTCTCATTGCTTGTGATTTTAAAAAGGTTAAGGTAGAGGTGATCTACAGAATAATGTTCAAACAAAAGTGAACTTAATGTAGAAGTACACGTGAAAAAAGTGTTTAGAAACAATAACCAAGTTAATGCCTATATATGTAAATAGCTCGTGGTATTGATGGAATTACTTCCGGCAAAAACAATGTGAGACGAGAAAGTACTAAGGCTTTTTGTTCCTGCCCACATTATTGTTCACCTCTCAGTTTATGCCACTAATCTTCAAAAACAGCACCGAAATATTTCCTGGCGCCACCTACTTGCAAGAGATATAGTCATTCCGTCCTAGATAATAGCGACAGGAACCGGAATACAGATGCCATAGTTACCCATACAATTATATAACCTTTAACGTACGACGTTTCATAAACATTTTCAAAAGATACCGGTTAATGTAATGTTTTTTTTTTCTTTTTATTACTATTTACGACATGTACTACTTTAATTATAGTTTTGTTAAATATATAATAAATAATGATAATAAAAAAGGGATAAATAAATTTAAAATTAACTGATCCTATTTAATTACTTTATTAAAAAAACTTTTTTATTAGTTCAATCACTCGCTCCTAATTTTAGTTATTAACTTTAGGCTTTTTTCCATTATTGTAATTTTTCTTTTATTGGATATCCTTCTAGCTGGCCTGATGATGTGTTTATGAACACGAAACCGGTCGCCTAATTTATCAATAGAACTTTGTGAAATCTGGACCATTTGTTCGTTCCTACCTTTAATATGAATATTTTCTTAAATTAAAACTAAATGATTTACTTGGAAGAAACATTTTTCTGTCTTCGATTTTCCGTCTTTCAATCAAATAAAGAAGTTCAGATAGAACCATATTGGTGCTATAAGTAAATACTCTTTGATTTCAACCAAGTCTGCAGGTCTTGGTTTCGTGATGTTGGTATTTTTTTCTGTTTTATGGCTATGGGTTGAAGCGTTATCCTATCAAATCATTCTACGGTAATCTATTTTCCTTTTTTACTTTTAAAAAACAATACACCACCTACTACATAACCACTATCTGGTCCTATACGTAAAATAATAAGCCTTTCACAGAAGGACTCCGCAATTCGTTTTTCACGAGCCAAATTTTTAAAGACGCTCCTCTAAATTAAAAAAGAAGGGTAGATAATATTTTCAGAAAAACATTTTTGATAACATTAGAAAAACTAAATTCGCTGTAGTACTCTGGCTAACTGAAATTGCTTATAGAAACAAAAGACATCTTTTTCTAAGAAGAAAATTAAGTGGTTAAATTATTATTTTATAGGATTAAGGTCAAAATAAATAAAATAAAATCATACTCTTGACGTTTCGACAAAATTCTTTTAATATTCTGCCTCAGAAATAATTTTTCAACTCGCAGTCATAAAGCGCGTACACCTGGGCATTTTTTGTTCAAGTGTAAAAACTTTACCAAGCGTCGATGTGAAACCTTACGAAATGGGGTAATAAATTTTGTACAATCCTACCTTTTCATTTTGTCATTTACATTTTTGTGCTTGTTAATTTGAATAGTTTCTAATATACTTCTGACTTTGCAATTAACTTCTTTGAGCAGAATGAATGTTTAGGTAGCGACCTGAATATGTTGGTTTATGATATAATTTTGTTAATATTTTGTTTTTTTTCACGAATAACTATTGAGGTCAACGCAGTGTCTATGTACCATTATTTTGTCCAATTTCTAAGGTAAATTGTTATTGCGAATAAAAATGGTAGAAATTTTGAAAATAATTTATTTTGCAACCTGGAATACACGCCAAGCAATCGTCTACGTGTCTTTTAAAAAAATAGGTTTAAAATACAAATTCTCAAACATTTGCTTTTCCAAATCCAAGAACCAATTGAGCTACTGAGCTAGATAATGGGAAACTCATTTAAAGATAGTCCTGTGTAATATTGTAAATTGTCCCAATTTTTTCCACAATGTTTAAGGCGTAATCTATTGGGATGTCGGTATACATAGAGACAACATTTAAGGAAATTAGTTTTTTTGAATCTCGAATCTTAACGCTGTCAGTGAATTATTTGAATGCAGATGAGTAATAATAATAATAATAATTTTATTTTTTATTAAGTCATACATTGTGAATATAACAGCAAAAACTAAACTATAAAATATAGAATAAAATAATACGAAAGCGGCAGTGACCAACAAACAGAAACAAAATAAATCTACATACAACTATAGAAAATTGAGATACTCCTGGATGGAGTAGAATATATGCGACAATACAAAGTCTTTAAGCAGATACCGAAATTGCTTCAACGTTCTGGCTTCTTTAATAGCAATAGGAATCCTATTGTAAATATTAACGCCAAGGCTGGTGATCCGCAGACGAGTTACAGACAGCGTACTACTAGAAGCATGCATGTATGTATGTGCTCCTTAGCCCGCGTAGGATAGTCATGATACTGCGAATTATGATCAAAATTATGCACGTCATGATGGACGTAACTAGCTTCGAGTATATAGAGCGAAGCAAGTGGCAAAATGTTTAGATTTGTAAATATAAATCTGTATGAAACACCTTTTTGGCAGATGGGGAAGAACCCCACAATAAAATCCCATGTTGCAACCTGGATTGTATCTCAGAGTAATATAAAGTAAGCAGACAGGAGGGGGTAACTTGAATCCTAAGGTATCTAAACAAATAACATTTAGAGGATAATTTATTAGCTAATAGCAGACAGTGTTCATTCCAAAGTAGATTAGACTCATGGGCTATACTCAAAAATTTAGTAGAATTACATTCCGGTAAGTGTATGCCATTGATAGTTAAAGAAGTGGGATTAGTTCGTCGTTGTCGAGTGTGGAACAACATACATTTAGTTTGTTGAAGGCTTAAAGACAATCGGATAGTACAAAGCCATTGAAATAAAACGCTCATCAGATTATTAGCAATATCAGCAGTGCCGTTCGAAGCGATAACAGAGATGTCGCCAGCGTACATAGTTAGGTAAACTTCTGAAAGAAACAAAACAATGTCATTGATATAAAGGCTAAATAAAGCAGGACCGAGAACCGAACCCTGAGGAACTCCCATACCAACCGGTAGCATTTGTGAACGCACAAATCTAATTTCTCCGTCTGAGTGAAGGTACTTAATACTAACAAACTGAAATCGACCCTGCAGATAAGACGAAAACCAAGCAGCAACCGTTCTCCGAATGCCATACTGCCAGCTTTTCGAGTAACCTATCATATTGGACACAGTCGAACGCCTTTTACAAATCACAAAAAATGGCAACATTGGTGGTTCTCTTTTCAATAAATTTCGGTATCTGATTGCAGAAAGCAATGAGAGCTGTAGATGTAGATTTGTCCTTACGAAAACATGCAATATTCTATAATTTTGGAAATAATTGAAGTTAAAGTTATGGGTCTATAGTAATCATTGTTATTTATAATTTTTGAAATTGAATCAGCTAAATATTTTGAAAGTTTGTAAAGTGGACCCTGGACACAAGATACAATTGCTCCAATTTTTGGTCTATATTTTTGGAGAGTGTATAATATGGATTTTTAGCTTTTTTTTGTTAATTTGAGGGTTATGTAACTATTTTGTTCCCACTTTTACTATTTTATATACAACATACACCTACAAAATCCTAATAGAGTATCTACTTTGAAGTTTATGTTGCCATTTTGTTTTGAATCATGGATTTTTAATGCATTTATAAGACAAAAAGCTTTAACAACTTTCTTATTTTCAAATTCAGTAACCAAAATAAATCAGCAAGTTACCCCAAAAATCAAACAGATTCGAAAACTGTCTAACAACTTCATCAAAAAGTTGACACATTTCAATCTATATGGTATATTACTTTTTGGACAATCATTTTCAATCATCCTAATAGACATAAAATTAAAATTGCGCCCACCCAGTTTCTACCGAATTTGATGCTCTGACATTGACTTTGAAGTTCCGCATAGTTAACAATTACGATTGTGGAAAGTGAAAAAGTGTGGCATTATTAAAGATTGCGACATAATTTGCGCCGTCTGTCATTTAGCATTCAGTTGGCATCATGGTATTACAACAGAAACAATTACTTCGTGTTGTTAATCGCTTGTTCTGTTCAAGATACTACGAAGTTATTGTTTTCAATTCGCACGATTGGTTGAATGTCATTGCCAACGTACAGTTAATCAATTAAGCTAATAGCACTGACATTGTGTATATGATTGAATCATAGTAGGAACGTGAGTGAAATGATGTGGTCTTGAATAATATTTGTTTCTGTCGCGTTAAAATTTACTTACTTACTTTTAGATTCATTACATATCCATAAAATATTATGAATTTTGGAAAAATCGTTTTCCAAAACGTGCTGTATACTTTTATTAAAGTTGCACAAAGCTGTTACGTTTAATTCAAATCGACTTCTGTAGAAATGTTCCTTTGTAAAATATATCTTTGAAATCCTAATTTATTTGTGGTATTAAATTCTAATACTTTTCCTGGATTAGTCATATTATGTATTGACATGTAAAAGATGCAACTTTCACATTTATGCAACTCCAGTATTTGGGTTAAAGTTAATTCTCGTCCTCACTCTGGCGTGACTTGTACGTTACGGTCTTTGTTTGCCTATATGAGTGACTAATTTCTTGTTGTAATTTAGCTTAAATTACGCGAAAAAGAGGATATTCTGTAACTTTACTTCGGGTATTGGTAGTGCATTCGTCTTCCAATTAAAACTTAAGCGATTAAAACGTTTATTTTCAGAGTATTTTGTTGTTATTTGCACAAGTGGAAGGTCATGTAGTTTAAAAATCTTCTTAGAGAGGCTTCATCTTTTCTAGTTGACTTCAGAAATACTTTTAGGCTGCTTATTCTGCCAATAATCCTGCGAGTATTGTAGTACTCCCTTTATTGAGAAACAGCAATATCTTTACTATCCTTGGAGAGGTTGATATAAATGTGTTCGCTTGATATTACCCTGGTGTATTTTTAATACAAAGCCTTTGTTTTTCTTGATTATCCTTCCATCTTTCAATCTAATTTTTGGTAGTTTTTTCTGTAGACCACAAGGTACGCATCTAGTCCAGATTCTTATATGCTTGGTTATGAAATGTCTTTAAAGTTCACATTCTGGTCGCGTATTTAGATTTGTACATGTATAACATGGAGAACAATTTATCCACTTAATTCATTTCATCGTTTTTTTTTTCTATTCAAATCCATATTAAACTTGATCTAAGCAGAGCAGAAGACCAATACAAATTTTTCTTTAAAGGTGCTTTTAACACCTTTGAAGCATACATGTTACTTTTAAATGAGTGTTGAGCCTAACTGCGGTTTGTCGAGTTAAAAAGATATAAATTCTCTTAAGCACATGATTGGATTCTATCGATTTGACTTATGGCAAGATATCAATAACTTTCATCTAGTATAGTATTTACAATATTTTAAAAATGTACTAGTGGATTTTAGTGCATCAGTCGTTATATGATTATTAAAACGTGACAAACGGTTGCACCCGCAGAGGCGCCGTGAAAGGAGCTGTGTTTACTATGTACATACAAGGAATCGAGTGGACATTCGGTTATTATCGGTTGATCGGTGTGCGTGTACTATTTATAATGTTCGAGAAACTAGTGGAACCGTCCGGGGCGTACTGCGCAAAAGTAGACACAGTATTACTAAAAAAATAATAGATTGTTACCTTTTATTGACGTACCGATGACCACTGCGGTAATGTGCGACTGCCATGGTACGCCGCGTAATACTGCAACATAAGCAATGCTTCCATTGTCGATTCGGTCAGGCCTCGACGACGGTCTGAAAACGTTCTCGTATACTTTCCAAATGATCGTTCAGCATCTAATGAAGTAAGATTTGCGAAATTCAAATACTCCTGTATCTCTTCTGTGCAGTCTTGAATTCCAGATGTAGATCGAACCTTTCCTAAATCCGGATTTTTATTTAAAATTGCACGAAATTTTTGCGCGACATCTAGTCCTATAGGATCCGTCAAGCTTTCTATAGCAGCTGCTAAATTGTCGATGTTATTTAACGAGTCTTGTATAGATAAGTGAGTATTTTCTAACTGCTTGTGTCACTACAGAATAGTTTATGGAAATGTCATCTATTTCTTTTTGAACGTCCGAATCGGAAAAAAGTTGCTGACTCGTGAACCGCTTGAGAATTAGAAGAATTATGTTTGAAAATGACATCTTTCACTTGGGAATAATATTTGTGATAGTAAGATACTGCCTTGTTCCATGTTCCCCATTGCGTCAATACAGGCTGAGGTGGTAGCGGAATTTGCGGATACAATTGCTTGAATACGCGGACATGTTTGGGAGATTTCACAAACACTTTTTGGTAGATGATATTAAATCATTCACTCTAGGATACTTCTTCGAATTGTTTCTGCTACGAGATGACATGCGTGTATGAGGCATGTTATGTGAAGAAGTGTCGGAAAGCATACTTTTAACATCTTACCAGCTTTCAGCATTGTTGCGTCTCCGTCAGAAACTAACATGGTGATTTCGACTCTTACGATACAAAATTCTTATTATGTTTACAACGGTTTCGGCATCAGTTCTTTCAATCCTTTTACTGGCTAACAACAAGGAAGCTACTGGACCATTACGTTTTAAAGGACGCGCCACAATATGAATCACGCTGTGTTTCTGAGCATCAGTAGTTTTGTCCACAGTGAACCAGATTTTTTGTTTTCTCAACTCGTCTTTTATACAGTCTTTTACTGTACTTTGCACATGTGGTAAATTGTACCGCAATTGTCTTTTTGTTGGTAGCCTCCATGATGGAACATATTTATCTCAAAAAAGACGAAAACAGATCTAATAGTGATACATATATTGCAATCTTACAAAACGTTTTCTTGCCGTCTGCTAAAATTATATTTCCTGAGAAATTTTATATATTGTATAAAGATAACAATTGCTCCATCACACATCTATAGCAGTGCGAAGCTGGTTTCGGGAAAATAACGTATCGCATTTGAAGGAGAATGTCTGAAGTTATATCACGAAGAAGATGTGCAGCAATAACTTTAGACTTGCAAATGCCCAGGAGACTTTCTCCAGACTATATTCATTAGCACATAAATTCAATGCCTAGGCGTTTGCAGAAGGTATTAATTAGCAAAGGAGCTACTATAAAATATTTTTTGTAATACTTGTTTTACGTTTCGATCGGTCCAACTATTGGCCTAACGTAGTCGCAAACTCATCAATGTATAAGATAACATTTCATCATCATTAAGCCGTTAAATCCATTGGATTGTGGCCAACGCTCGTGCGTTTAAAATCCATTTATTGGAGTGGATTGCTACCCTCGTTCTTGTTCATTCGCTATAACTTTTTATTAGTCCTAGCCGCATTCGTTATCTTTCTCCATTCTTTTCTATTTCGGCATTTTGATTTCCAATTGACTATTCCTAAAGTCCGTGTGCCTTCTTCTATTTGGTTTCTCCAAGTGTTTCTTGGTCTGCTTCTACCTTTTCTCCATAACGGTATCCACTAAGTTATTCTTCCCACCATTTCTGTAGCCTTTCTTCCCATTATGTGTCCCGCCCAGTTTAGTCTTTGTGTCTTTATGTACCCTATTATAGTTTCTCCTCCCAGTTCTTCTTCTATATATATTTTTTTGACGCTCATCTTTCTCCTTCCCATGTGATATTCGGTCCTAGTATTGTCTTCGTTATGTTTTTCTACTATCCTTAGATCTTCTTCTTCGTTTCTATTTATAGCTGTAGTCTCTAAGGTATATGCGAGGATTGGTCTTATAAGGGTTTTGTACATTTTAATTTTGTTTCTTTTGTTTATATTTTTGCTTGTTAACAGCTTTTTATTTCTTCCAAATGTTCGGTAATCGTTTTGTATTCTTTCTTGTACTCTTTCTGTTGTTGTTTGTCCTATTATTAGCCCCAGATACTTAAATGAGGAGACCGTTTCAAATGTATATCTCTGTGTTTTTAAATAGCTTATTCTTTCGTTTTCTCTTCCTATCTTCATATATTTTGTTTTGCCTTCATTAATTTCTAATCCAAATTCCTTTGCCACGATTTCCAGTCTATTGATTGCCTTTATTGAGTCGTCTTTATTATTTGCTGTTATCTATACGTCGTCTGCATAGACTATCGCCTGCATCTGATTGGTTATAATGTTCTTATTATCTAGTTTTACATTTTTCATGACTCTTTGTAAGACAATATTCAACAAAGTTGGAGAGATTGTATCGCCTTGTTTGACTCCTTTATTTATGTTTAATTTTCCCGTTAATGTTCCTTGAAATCGTATTTTGTAGTATTGTTTCTATTAATTTCCTTACCTCTTTTAGTACTCCTGTGTTCCTAGCTCATCTACCGTATTTCGCGATTTATTGAATCAAATGCGCTTCTGAAATCTATAAAGAGTATGTGTATCTGTCTGTTGTGTTCCCATGTTCTTTGTTATTTGGTCTATTGTATGAATTGCATTAATTATGGATCGTCGTGGTTTGAAGCCAGCGAAGCGGTTTGATAATTCCCCAGAATATTTTTTCTGCGTAAATTTTCTGTTTATTAGATTGGCTACATTTTATATGTGATGTGTTGAGAAGTGTTATGGTCCTATAGTTTTTTGCAATTTTGCAAAAATGACGTTTACAAAATTTAAATATTGTAAAATGTAGCCTAAAGAGTTGTGCCTCTCGTACCTTAAATGTTATTAACTGTATGTGTGTATATACATATTTACAATTCAACAAATGCTTGTCACACATAAACAAGTACGACATTTGTGGGGATACGTGTGCACAGTATTGCTAATTTTTGTTAAATGGAGCTTTATGTATCTAAATATTAGTTTATTTGGTTGGTAATATGCTTGTTATTTAAACACACTTTTAACGATTTTTTCTACTACTCTCCTTTTAAAAGGAACTGATAACACGTGGCGTTAGTTTTATTAAAGGCAATATCGAATACAAGATATTATCACCAATGGCTTTCCGGTTTGATATATAACATTTGCTCTTTACATCATTCGCTATTATGAATTTCTCGTAATCTTAGTAATGAAATAAAAATTATAGCAAATTTCAAAGCCATACATTATGTATGTTTTCTTTTTGGAAAGGTGTGTTTATTGTGTAAGAATTTTATTAATAACTAACGGTGTTTGCTAATGTATTATGTATGTATGTATTCTATTTTGCAAGCGGATTTTACATTCGCAATTATAACAAACTTTAACGGTACATATTTTATTAGATATCAGTTAGAGTTGGGACCACTGTAATTATTCCTCATACATATACGGTTGCTCATTGTTTAATTTAATAAATGAACACCGGTTTCCGCTCTGATTACAAAAAAGGCAAGTTGAAAAAGAGATTAACATTGCTGCTTTGAGGATTTTATGAAACTATGTTTATATCTAAAGTTGTAAACCTTCTGTGTTACATAAATAATTTTATTATGCTTTTAATTGCATTCTATTTTCCAATAATTTTGTTTCCTAAACAACTAGAAGTCAATAGCGACTATTAATCCAGTTTATGAATAAATTTATTAATATTTAAGTACGAAATTGTAGCAAATAGTATTTTTTCTACACTTCGTGTGTGATTGCGTGATGCTTCCCTGAAAAAAATTATCCTCTTTGTATTGTTAAATTCTAATTAGATTGAATTGTGGACTTACCTTCAATTTCACCTTGACCCCATTACGTAAATTGTTTAATCCTATATTTAAAATTCGTTGGCTTCATTATCGGATAATCTTCGACTTCGTATTTAGTCGGTTAAACTTCTTTTTAATGAATCTATTTATAACTAACTAACATTATCTATTAAATACATACTTCTTTTGGGGGAGATTTAGATTATTCCTAGTTACCATCATCCTTAGGATTTGCTGTGTTTGTATAAGATATACTAGACTGTTTAGATATTGGAAATCGCCTTATATACGAGGCACGTCCAGAAACTAAGTTCTGTTTGGTAATAAAAACAAAACGAGTACAGATACAGAATAGTATATTACATGACGAGAATGGAAAGTGAGTGTTATCGTGCGAGTGAGAATCTTGATTTTTTAGAATCAATAAAATTAATGGTCAGATTATTAATTTGACAGTTATTGAAAATGGGGTTTCTTAAAGAATTGGAGTTGAGAGTATGTGTCAGTGTCTGATGTTGATATTGCTGATGTTGATATTGAATGTCAGAATGTGAAGGCGAGGAATCGATTATTTTCGGGTCTGTTCTAATGTTTGATCATGATGAATCAGTAACCGCATTTAAAATTTTATCTGCAATTTGCATTTTATTGGTAACTGATTCATCAATATATTCTTCGGCGACAGCAGTAGATTTCCATTCACCGTGGTGCTTAAGAGTTGTGATGTCTCCACCTGCGTCAACAAGAATGGTAGCCGAGGACCGGCGAAAACAATGTCCTGTGTATAGTTCTAGATTTTTAAGGTTTAAATAAATTGCTATTTATTTAGAGATGCTGCCAAGTTTGACTAGACACCTACCGGTTGTCTAGTACACTTTTGGTTTTGATAATTTAAAAAGAAACGATGCTCGTTTGTATTTGGTGGCCTAAGCGCCGCATATTTCTTAAAAATTTTATAAAATTCACCGGTAATTGTGAAGGAATGTGGTTTCTTTGTTTTAGTGTCAGGTATTTTAATCAAAGCAGCAGATCTCAGATCTTCAATATCATTAATCTTTAGCTGGCTTAATTCTTGTTTGCGGTATGCGCCAGTTATACTAATAATCAATGCCACTTTGATAAAAAGGTACTTGTCGTCTGGAGCTTCGTGGATAAATCGATTGATTTCCTCTGATATTAAAGTTTTTGACTTTTTCGGTTTGAAACCGTCTGACTTACGCTTAAATAGAGCTCTTAATTTCAAATATTTCGTTGTATCTATGTTATGATAAACGCAAAGGGTAATTCGAAGCATAGAATACTAAGTCCACAAAGAACTGGCTTTAAGTTTTTCAGATAACTCTCCAATGTAAGCTACCAGTACATTTCCAGAAAAAGACGATTTTATTTCTTTTTTTTTCGCCAATCCATAAATTGTTTGTAGGAAAACTCGTACCTGTCCCTGGATTTAGGTGGTAATAGGTTGAGAGAATTGTTTTTTGCGGCTTCAAGTATTTCTGGTGGTGTACATTCCATATCTATAGACGAGTCGCTGTCTATATCCATCGTTTTCTACAAAACCAATAATAATATAACATAAAACCTATGAAAAGTTTTATAAACTTACCAAAATCCGTTTGTAGCTCACATTTTGCCTGAAAATTTTTGACGTTTCTCTTGCTTCTGAGCGCTCGTTTCAGATAAACAAAATAGCAAGATACTTGATAAAAGTATATTATTACGTTATAACCGTACGTTATAATAACTCACCGGTTTTTGACAGATGAATGAAATTGTCAATTTTCATGCCTACCCAATTGTCTGAAATTGACATCTTTCTTACAGTGTCGTAGGAAAAACGATTTATTGCAAAAAAGCTACAAACCTTTAACTATCTTTCTACATAGCTCCCACCCCATTCTGTAGGCACTTGTCGTAGCGTGGCACAAGTTTTTGTATGCCTTCTTCATAAAACGTTGCCGCCTGTGTTGTTAACCATGTGGTAACATGTTCTTTGAGTTCTCCATCGTTGTTGAGAGATGGAAGTCGCTAGGGGCGAGGTCAAGGCTGTACGGAGGGTGGTCAAACTAGGTCCAGCCAAAGTCCCGTAAGAGTTGTGTCTTTATCGCAGTGTTAGGTCGGGCATTGTCATGAATCAAAACAATACCGTTTGTAAGCATTCCTCGGTGCTTATTCTGTATTGTGCGACACAGTTTCCTAAGCGTCTCACTGTAAACATTTGCATTCATTGTTTCATCTTGCGGTAAAAAATGCACCAATAGAATGCCGCGTCCATCCCAAAAGACTGTGCACATGATTTTTCGAGGTGTCAAGATTTGCTTGGCTTTAGTCTTTCCTGGTGACGAAGTGTGCCTCCATTCCATTGATTGTCGTTTCGATTCAGGAGTTTCATAAGCGACCCAAGTCTCATCCCCGGTTACTATTTTGCTTAGAAAATCATCACCATCTTTGTTGTAACGTGTCAAAAAATCTAGTGCACTACCCTGACGCTGTTTTTTGTGTTGCTCTATAAAAATTTTCGGCACCCAACGAGCACACGGTTTTCGAAAGTTTAGTTTTTCGGAAACAATTTCATGCTCTTGAAATTTGCGGAAATTTCGTAGAAAGATCAGATATTGTAATCTTATGGTTTTCCTTCATGGGTTCTTCAACTACACGAACCAATTCTTCATTAACCAAACTTGGACGCCCACTTCGTTCGGTATCGTGCACTTGATCACGACCTTCATTGAACTGTCGCACCCATCTCCTTACCATTGAATCACTCATCGCATTTTCTCCGTAAATCTAGCAAATTTGTCGATGTATGTCGACTGCTTTAGTATTCTTCGCATTCAGAAAACGAATTACAGATCTAATCTCACAAGCGGCGGGATTTTCAATCAATTTCGACATTCTAACCAAACATTATAAACTGTAAACAACAAATAGCGATCTCGAAATGGTGTCATCTTCTCCTCCTTAACTCATAGCGACTACCGCGCATGCGCTGAACTGCGATTGCAGCATTGCCGCGGCAATAAATACAAACGGAGCTTATTTCCTGGACGTGCCTCATATAATAGGATATTAAATGGAAATTGGTGTCATCGTTTAATTAAATGAAGGAACAACGGATATATTCCACATTTTATCTTAATACTTTTGTCTTCTTTTAATTTATTGTTTATCTCATCTCTATTACCTTTGTTTTTAATCTTCTCATTCTATATGTAGATATCTCAGTCTAGACAGGATCAGCAATATCAGCTTGGAGAGCCTGTATTTCAAGCTTCAAGTTTTAATAGTGAACAGATTAGGAAAAGTTATTTTCTGAAAGAATTTAAAAGAGTTTTGGAAAATATCAAACTGAAAATTTCTCCTATTCTTAAAATTTAAATGAATTTATCAGTATCTGATGTGCATGTACAATTATTTTTATGAGGATAAGGTCTGCTGCTGGTGACAACTATTCTTTTAACTTCGACCTGCCACGTTTTCCTGTCTTCCTCTTCTTGTTTTTCCTATTTCTCTGATTTCATATGTCCTCTTGACTTGTCGTCTGTGATCCATTCTTTGTACCTACATACGTGCCCTTGTGATCTTAGTTGGTTTTATTGTAATTTGTAATTTGTTTCTACGGGTTCCTTATCTTATCTTTCCGGGTTCTTCCTTTAATTTTTCTTAACAATTTCATTTCTGTGCTTGTTGGTAATTTTTGTCAGTCCAGGATAGGTACCTTTCTTACTGCTTCCTCTTTTGTTTTTTCTAATATTTCTTTCTTTCCCAATATAGTGTTCGTTATGCTGTTCTTCTTCAATCTTCTTGCACGTTGAATTGTAAGTCTTCTCTATTTCACCTAAAACTACATTAAGCAGTAAGAGGCTCAAGATGCATCCCTACTAATCCCAAATAAGAATAGCAGCCGGCTATATATATGTCAGAAACTAATAATCGCAGAGCTTTCGGGTAAAATCTTTTTTAATAAATGTGGCCAAAAGAAAATACTGGAAATGATTTTGCCGTTTGTAAGATGACCAGTAGATGGCGCAACAGTCACGACTAAGTGTAAAATTAGTTTTCATCGTGTTTTGTCTAATTAAGAGTTATCGAAAATATATGCATTTGGTTCCCAACCAAATTCCCTTTCTTCTGCGTTAATTACATTTTGTCGTATCTTCTAAAGTAAAGTGGTTGGTTGCCATCTCTTTAATCTGTTCAAATGCAGTAGTTGGCATCATCTTGTTCTGACAAATAGGCGTTTACGAATGTGATGGCCTCTTCATTCGATGAAAACCTTGTCCTCTGAGCGAAATTTTGAACCTAGGAAACAAAAAAAAAGTCGCTGGAGCCAGATCTGGTGAGTAGGGTGGGTGGTTTTTACAGAACACTAACATTGACTGACACAAACGACTGTTAAACAACAACTGAACGTCCAACATGGCTGACATTTCCAAAAATATCTTTCAATGCAATCCCAATTATATTACCAGAATGCTTTTGACAAGTAGCGCCATCTTCATGTTGAAGTTTGAGACTTTTCAAAGTACCCTCATACTTTACTTTGTAAACCTAATAGATAAATACATAATCAGCTTGCCAGTAGGTAACCGTTTTTCCTTGTTGGTCATTCATATGTGGAAATCAAAGATAAATAGAAATTGAATATCTGGTAAGCTAGATAAGATATATAGTATAACACAACCTGTAAAATGGCTTTAATAAAAATAATTTTGTGGAACTACTGTAGTGGTACAATAAATTTCAGTTTTTTCGTATACTGCAACTACTAAATTTTTATCCCTTTATCGCGTTCTATTTTCACCATAAAAATGCTATTATTAATGTACCTTTTACAAAATTTTGATCAATACAAGTAACTGTAAGTTACATGTTAGTTATGTACACAGTATTTACATATGTACATATACCTACGCATACGATACAAGCACACTTATATTTGCTTATCGCTGTATATATCTCACTTCATTGATTTTCTTTTTTTTTGTTCTCAGTTAAACGTTATACACGCTATTACTTTGCGCAATAATAAGCTGGACGTTGTCTTTTGTCGACGCTAGGTTTCACTTGTTATACGAGGTTAGTTTGACATTAATCTAGCCTTTGATAGATGGCGTTACGTGAAAACGAATTACTTGTCAATGACATTCGTGTCATAATGGTTCATAGCAGCCACCCGTTTTTCTAAAATTTTACATATATAATCCTTTCTGTTTTTGTAATCTAAATTATTTGTATTGCAGTTTACACTATAGATTACTAACTTTTATTTCTACTGATATTTATTTACATTAACTATATCTGCAATTTTCAATTTTCTTTTATACATTAATACAAAAAATTACAAATTTAGACTATATTTTTTACTAGTTACAATGTTCAGGAAAAATAATTTTAATATATGTTATTACCTAATTTTGGATATATTGCAACTTGTATCATTGGATAACTTTCAGCCTGCCTGATGATGAGCTGATTTGCTCGAAACCGGTAGCATCGATTTATTAAAGGAGTTTTGTGAGAATTTAGACCATTATTATACCTACTCCCAGTGTTCTTGATTGTTTGAATCGCACGTTTCCCAAGAAGTGGATTGGACGAAGAGGTCGGATTGAATGGCCTTCTCGGTTCTCGGACATGACTCCAATAGACTTTTCTTCTGGAGACATTTAAAAATATTAGTGTATATAGGGCAACAACATTAGATAATTTAGAAACTCGGATTAGAAATGTGATAGCAAATATTCCTGCAGACACGTTCATCATTCGTTAGAAGCATTTGTAAGACGACTTTATTTCTGCCGTGAAGTGACCAGGTATCATATTCAACAGTTACTATGAGGTCGTTTATTTATCCCTATTACTATTTCTTTTCAATAGACAACCTTATGATGTACGTTTTTGTATTTTTGGGAGTAAAGTTAAACCCTTGTTCCTATTAAAAAAAACAAGATGGCGGCATTCTGCCAACACCAGTTGCACAAGACAAGTGACAGTTATGTTAAAAAGTTAGTTATAATTAGAGTTGTTTAATTTGCGCCAATTTGATTTTTGAAAAAAATTTATTCTTCATGATATGTTTTGCTTGCTTTGAAAGTACCAGTAATGTTTCGAAAATCTAAAATTTATTTCTAGTAATCTGTAAAAATAAAAAACTAAATTTTTTTATTATAAGTTATCATTAGTTATCATCAATTGGCGCCAACAGCCAGTGGCGGGCGCATAAAAGTTTACAGAAAATAAATGGTCAGAAATAAAATATAATACGTGCTCAAACACTTACCGTCTTAAGAGTCTTCCGCGAAATCACAAAGTGAATAATGTCTGTTAAATATCTGCAAAAAATGTGTTTATATGAAGAAAACGAACGTTCTACATCTAGTGACGTTATATTTGCGTAATTAAAATAATCTTTGGAACAACTTAACGGTTCTGTTGACGCACCTTCACAAATTTGTCTTAATGTGCCAAAATCAGAATCTTTCTCTAAAACACTTTCAAACCTTTCTAAAACACAAAAATTTTTTGCGTGTTCTACCGCGTGCCATGTTCACGCACGCTATTTGCACACTATTTGCAGAGATTCCACTAACGACACCGAAGGATTTTGTAATTTTTCTATTGCCTCCACTAGTCCAAAATAATTGTTCTGAATAGTTTTTAAATCCGTTTTAACCTGACAATCTTGAAATTTCGACTGGCTTTCCTTGATAGCCGCAGCTTCCTTTGTATCGAATTGTAAAATCACGTTCTTAATATTCTCAAAATTTTTATGATAATAAAACGCGGCCTGTAACCATGTTCCCCAATGTGTAAGAATAGGTTCTGGTGGCTCAGGCATACGGGGGCACAGTCTGTGAAATTTGCGAATACGTTTTGGAGATTTGACAAACACTGCTTTTGTATGCGCTATTAAAGCGTCTACCTCAGGATAACATTCTCTAATACTATCTGCCACATGACTGAAAGCATGAATTTTACACGCAATGTAATAAGTTAGCACAATGTTTTTTTAAGAGACCGGCCTACAGAAAGCATGTTTGCGGCACCATCCCTCATAAACATCAACAGCTGGTTTGTTGAAAGTTCAAACTTTTCCAATGTATTTAACACTAACTTTGAAATTACTTCGGCAGTACATTGTTGTACTCGTCTGGAAGCTAATAGAATTGAAGGTGACGATTGATGTGGTTCCATTGTACGTACCATTACATTAACCACAGAATGATTTTTACGATCTGTTGTTTCGTCCACACATAACCACAGTTTTTTATCTTTCAACTCCGATTTAATTCTTTTTTCAACATGTTCACGAGCAGAGGCACAATTCTTTGTAACGATGCCCGACTTGGTAATTTGCGGTTCGAATATTTATTCCAAAAGAAGACCTATGCTTCCTTGTCTAGTAAATTAAACGGTAGACTACATGCAATAAAGGTAACACGTAAGTTAAATTTAAATTTGTCATAGTGTCGTGTGCAACTTTTTTTTTAAGAATGCTGTTTACTATTTACGTGACGTAGACAATCCCTTTTGGACCAATACAAAGGGATATTACAAACTACACATTGAATTTTAACGCCATCATAATTTAGGTCAGGCATTTCTGCTATAAATTCTGTAACTTTGTCCAACATTGGTCGTTTTCGTGACGTAGGCAACATTTCTAAAACAAACGTAGAACTACGAAATATTATTTACGGCAGCGTACATGTATACACAACAGATCTAGATTTAGAGGTAAAATATCTCCCCCACAACATAAAACAAAACTTTATAAGAGATCGTTTTCCTATCAAATTTACTATAATTTGAACAATGTGTCCCCAGCCGTTTTACTTTATACATCTTCAGATTTCAAAAAGTGTATGACTTGTTTGGTCTGCAGGCGGGTTAATGTGCGCAACCACAGTACAGTGAGGAAAGCACTGTTTTGTAAGCTTATACTCTTCAATTGCTGCAGCTTTTGTTATTTGAAATTCTTTTCTGTTTTTGCACATGAATAGCATTTGACTGTAGTTTATCATTTTGCTTTTGGGGTACATTTTTGGGCGTATGTTTTAAATATTATAAAAGAATGTCAAGGTTTTCAGGGTTAAGTGGTAGAGCAGATTCACTGAACTTCGCCCTGTGATTGCGGTATTACTTCTTTGAAGCACCCATATATCAAGCCTAAATGTGTTACCGCTTACACATTATTCCACTTGGTGCAATACTTTATTCGCACCCTGAACGTAGTTCCCATCTATTGCAAGACGTTTTAAAAAAACTTCTTTATTTTAAATATAAAACCTATTAAGTGGGCGTAGGCGTAGGAATAACTCATGGCCGGCCGATGCCCTCCTATAATTGCTGAAAGGTGTTGGAGGACGTGAAAGCACGAATTATTATTACTATAAGTGTATGAAAAAGAGGACAATAACTGACATTTTTAAGCATTTGATGTCATTAGTCTTGCCAAATTCTTGAATAACAATAGGTAGCTGTGCAATTATTTTCGTTATTTTTTCGGTCATTTTTCTTTCCGAAAAAAAACATATGAATTATTCTAATAACTTTGTTATGTCTGCAGATAGATCCAACATTATTGAAATCGGAAAATTGTGTTTTTGATACAGTCAAAACTAAGTAGGTATAATTCGTATTTAAAATAAAGAGATTGGCATAAAAATTTGAAGGCAACAAAATTTAGAATAATAGGCTATGACGTCCAACACATTTAATCAACCCTGTATTTCTTACCGTTTTATTAGATCTCACTCGGGACCCTGTATAGTGCCCATTAAAATTCAGCTATTTTAACATTACAATTGTATTAACTTGTCTCGGAAAAACTGCGTAAAAGTAAATTCAATCGGAAATTAAAACGTGTCCCAATGGGAGGACAAAGATAACGTTTAATACACAAAATTACACAATTGCAAATTTCTTATCGTTTACATACAATTTAATACGCCGTGAAAATGAATTAATATTAGCTGTCTCATTGTATATTCATCATTAACGATTCTTTGTTTAAACTCGATTTAGTATCTTTTTCGTCGATTAAACAGCTCGACATCTGCAATTCGCTCATACTGCAATCAACCAAATTAACGATGCAAGTACTGGAACCGTCTTCGTCGTCGTCGTCGTTTGAAATAACTGCGACTCGACGACGTTACAGAAGACGTCCCATCGCGATCGCGGTGATTCGTAGCATCGTTCGAGAGATATTCTCTTGTTTGAGTGGTATTTTCGTGTTGAAGTTGAACTTCGTCCATACCACAAAGACGTCGTTGAACCCGACGAATATCGTACTAGTCGGCAATCGTTCGCAACCGGAGCCTAGGCAATCATTACAAATAACCGAATTACCTTCTGAAACAGATGAATTACCATCAGCGAGTGAAATACCACCACCATCGTCACGACCAATAAGTGATCAATTGCAAACGGGTGAAGGAATTCTTCAGAGAATGATCGCGGATAAGAATTTCGTTCTGGGATATGTTCAGGACGGATTTAAATCTCTCACCGAACGTATAACGCCCGCTCTGAGTCGACTCGGTTTATTGACGATGGCTTTTTGTGTAGTTTGGCACCAAACTCTAACACAACTGATAATTTATCCTATTTTCAGATTACTTTTTGGGACTCTATACCCCGCCTATGCATCATATAAGGCTGTGAAAACGAAAAATGTCAGAGAATATGTAAGTGTACGCTTTTGTTGTTTTTCTTGTTTGTCGAGCTTTTGTTTTTTTCTTCCTCCCTACGCTTTTCCATTTTCATTTATAGTTCTAAGAGCTTTTGTTTTGTTCTTACTTTTTTACATACATATGTATGTGTGTTCACCATGCGTCATTAGATCTTCTCTTTGTTGGATGCTTGAAAGCGCGTCTCCGAGTTTCTATTTATGTTGCACGTGCACACATGCTGCCAGTATCTTTTCTAGACCGATGGAAATAACTACGGATAATTAAAACGCACATAGAATACACTAATCCGTTTGTGCAAGTTTAATGTGACGAAGACCATTAGAAGAAACAGAATTGAATTTATCTCACATACCATAAAGTCTTAATCGTTCATAAGCAGTTACAAAAATCTTAAATATCTGCACCTTACACAAAAATTGAGTACTAAAATGACTTATTAATAAGAAAGTATTTACTTATGTTGCATTCAAATATAATTGTGTAAAGGATCCAGAGCTGAGTAAAGCACTGTAGTAAGGTGGTTCAAGCGCTGAGTTAGAGTGCTTTAAGATAAGAAGTATCAAATACTTTAATTTACAAAACTGCTTGAATTACGAAATAGAGTGTTTGCAAAAGTAAAGCACCAAGTATATCAAGTACAAAGTACTCATTGTAAAGTATTTGAAGCCCTTAAAGTACTTCAAACACTCCTAAAAGTGCTTCAAGTACTGCGAGCATACATAATTGCGTTATGCAGTCATGCGCATAAAAATATGCTAAGAAGTTTCTTCCCCCTCAATATTTCTATTCCAATAGACATTTCGTTATGGAAAGCTTAACTAATGACTATGATTTCCGTAGCTTACTCGATAAATTCGCATTTTTTAAATATTTTCTAGTTAATATTTATATTATTATTATTTTAGGCATGACGTGATATATCAAAATAATCAGAAAAAATACAAATAATTTGAAAATATTAAATTCAATATGGCGTCCATTAAAAAAAAATGAAGCAGGCGCCATTAGCTCAAATAGTGTAACAGCTACGAAAACTATTCTGACATTAGTAAAAGGAGATTTAAAAACCATTCAATCTTTGTGTAAATTATTTTTGAATAAAAAAGTTACATCAAGTTTACGAAGACGAAATTTTAAATAATTAAGATTAACGGGTATTGATGAGTTCATAAAACTTTACTATTTTGCCCACTTAACCGTTTTCGTAACATTGATAGTAATATGGAGTTAGCAATGCAATACCATTGATCCTGGGACTTGAGTTGTTTGTAAGTACTTCAAGTAATCGGGTACTCTAAATCTGTGGCACTGGAACACTGAAACAGTTCACTAAAGCCCTTACCACAATACTTAACTCGTAGTAGACTCACGTTTCGATAGCTAAGCTATCATCATCAGCAGTAAAACTGAATTCAGTTTTACTGCTGATGATGATAGGTTGGCTATCGAAACGTGTACTTGAATTTTTGTTTAAATCCTTCCATTATCTTGGCACTTTATCATCGTTTGTACAATTAATAAATGGCGCTATAGAAATGAACAGTACTTCGCAAAAATGCAGAGCAGACATTGCGCAGCTCCTTAAGAAAATTATATACATAAAATGCCAAGATAATGGAAGCATTTAAACAAAAATTCAAATAAAGTACCTAGGTGAACCACATGTGGTTGTGTCACATGGTCACATGATTCGCATTGAGCACTCCTTCTGAGGTTTATAATCCTTAGAAATAAATTTTATTTTCACGTTAGAAGATGCAATTTTAAAATTAAAAATTAACATGAGAAATTTTCTTAAGAGATTATAGATTATCGAATGCATTATGATTTTGTTCGGTAATGTATCACCACAGTGCACATTTTTACTTTAATGTAAATTGTCATATATGAAACCATTACTCCCACTACCTGAGTTTATTGTGTCTTCGTCAGAATAAATTGACTTATTTAATGTATTGCTTTTGTTTTATCTATAATGGTGTGAAATAACGTCTGGTGATTTTAGAGGGAAGTCGCAGAAATCGTTTCAGTAGTATATAAAGTTATATCATAATACATTTAGTTTTTTAACCAAATTAGTGCTAATATAGCTAATAGCATTGATAAAATCACTCACTGCAAAAGCAATGTGAGGAGAGAAAGTGCTGGCTACCAAACATGTTTCTGCCTACCCGGCGTCATCAGCAATGCTCCGAATGCTTTTCTACCTCACACCGCTGTTTGCCTCTGGGCTTATATCACTACCCTCCGACATGGCAAACACTATATCTCCGACGCCATCTGCCGTCTAGAAAGTAGCGACAAAAACTGGGTACATATCCCAAATCAATTCTCGACCAGTTCTTGGATTGCTGGTCTCGAAATGACCAGAAACCGAGATACCATTATTTTGATTATTATTTCTAGGCATTTTTTTATGTGTTTTTGATAAATCATGGTAAACCTGTCGGAATCACTTACGTGCGCAGGTACCAAAGCGTTCATGCGCTGCGCCATCTCGTGAATTGGTTTGCATCTGCACTCGGTTTTTGTCACCATATTTTAAAGGGCGGGCATGTATTTCCTGGTTTGAGGTAGAGAAACGCTCGGAGCAACGCTGATGGTGCCAGGTAGGCAGAAACATGTTCGTTGGCTAGTCCTTTCTCTCCTCACATTGCTTTTGCCGGAGCAATATTTACATTATTTTGATTATTGTTTGCAGGCACTTTTTTGATGGGTATTTAGTTTTTTGATAAAATCGAAATCGTTATACAAGCTTTTAGGTCAAAATTAGAGAAACTATTTTCAATTTCAATATTTAAAAAATACTTTTAATCCAATATAGTCTCACAAACCATATACATATGTAAGTTAGTCATTTGCTTACATCCAATAACTTTGGCTTTGTTAGGTATTCTTACGGTTCTAAACTAAATCATATTATGAGCATAATAAACCATTAAATTAATTTATAGTTTCACTGCGCTTCATTCTAAAAGAAAAATATTTTTATATGTATAAGGTGCATGTCTAACTTTATACGTAAAAATGTTGAAATCAGAAGGAATATATTTTGACTTACTATCTAACATATCAGTGTATATTTAGACACATTGTATGTATAAACCAAACTGAATCGAATCGATTGATACGTCTATTAAACAATAATTTGACCTTGTATGCTTTTTGAAGCAACTAGAACATGTCTTATTTTTATTGCGATGCTTTTTTTATTCTTATTTGAAGTAGATATTTAATTTTGATGAAAATATAATAAAATCAATTAATTTAAATGTATATTCTTTTATCCAGATGTATAGCATCTGTTTTTTATTGCTCAATAAATTATTGTGACTAAAATACTAAAATAATTTAATGTCTGGCAAACTGGTGTTATCAAATTCCTGTTTTGGATAATCTAGAAAACGAGAGCTATTAAGGAAACACCAAAAATGTTGCAAATTGAATTTTGTTATGTATTACTAATACTTTAACTTTAATCTTTATCTACCAAAAAATTCTTATACTTTTATAAAGTAGTAAAAACTGGAATTAAGTTGTTGGCTATTTTTATATCACAAAAAGAAAGTATTCTTGCTTTGAAAACTACATACATACATATGTTTGTTCAACTTTAACTTATTGCATTCCGTGGGCAGTTTTAGATACTGTCGTGCAACGTGTAACATACGACCTATAATTAGAAGTTTCAACTCGGCACTTCTTCCTGCGTTTGCTCTGCATATATTTTTCACATCTCTGTTTCAGGTCAAATGGATGATGTACTGGATTGTGTTCGCACTATTCACATGTGCGGAAACATTTACGGACGTCTTTCTTAGCTGGTTGGTATTGATCAGAATATCAGTGTCAATTTTGAATTTCAAATTTAACTTTGAATATAGCAGATGGAGATGTATTTATAGAAAAAGTCTTTGAATTTTTCTTGATTTCTAGGTTTCCTTTTTATTATGAAATAAAAATTATATTAGTTATATGGCTTTTGTCACCGGCGACAAAAGGTTCTAGTATACTGTACAGGAAATTTGTACATCCTATGTTAAGTAGTCGAGAACAGGTGGGTTTCGCCGGGATAATAGCCTACATTCAATTATAATCTTATGTTTATTGATAGGAAATAGACGAATATATCTCTAAAGCCAAAGAACAAAGTTACAAACAAGTTCTAGATCTAGGGTCCAAAGGAGTCAATGCTCTGATGCAAACTGCTATCAAGGTTAGTTAGTACCTACCTTGGTACCTACATGCATTTTAATTTTCAATATAACGCACCACACGCACCTTTATAACTCTTTTAACTCCTCATCTAACAAACTTTGTTTTTTTTTTTGTTCTCCCGTTATTTTGCACAGAATCTAAACCCCGCTTTCTTAATGCCATCTATGTCCGAATCGTCAATTGCTAGTAGACAAGATTACTGCGATGGACTGCAAAGATCTCAATCAGCTCAATTTCTACCAGACGAATCGCTGTCTGAGGAAGACGACGTCATGGACCACTATGAAAATGTAGCGCCGAAACCTAAAACTTCCTCCAAACCCTCTAAGTCTAAGTCAAAGATTGCTACGAGGAAAAGTAGCAGAAAAGCCACAAAGACTGATTATTACGAATATAGCGACTGAATAGATCTGTCCTATCGACGGCAACTGTAGTTAACTTTCTTTTGTATATTTTTAATATGTTACCAATATTATTTATTAAATTCTTTGTCCTATAATTTATAATTGATTTTATTAATTGTGTTTATGTTTGCATGAATTGTTTTGAAAATATACAGAGTAAGTTAATTTTGTTATCAGCGATCTCTTATTAACAGTTACCGACTTTTAAAACACTGTTGTTTTCTGTATTTTTCTCATGTAAAAATACCTTAAGCTCATTTTATTTTAATTATTTTCAAAACAATAAATACATATCATGGGTAGACATTTTTACTTTATTGCCAGTTTGATAAAGATTGCTAATATTTTAATGCAATTTAATTTGATTATTATTGATTTTAGTGATGATTACTGATTACTTTAGACGGAAGTTGATTTCATAAAATTTAATTAAGAGTTTTTAAGTAGATAGTTGACTTTGATAATTTTTTTTTAATTAATTGTAATTTTATTACTTGAATATATGTAATATTTAAATTGCAATTTTTGTTTATTTTTTTCCTTAATTTCTTTTTTTTTCAAATATTTATTTTTTCTTGTTCAATATCATATTACAACGATAAAACAAAATAACTTGGCTCTAACAGCGAACTACGTTCAAATAACAATAACTTAACAGTTCCGTACCAGTTAGCCTCTCAATTTGCATTCGTATACCTTACCAAATAAATCACCTATTTCTGTAGCTATTCATTCTCTAGTACAGTGGTTTCCAAACTACGGCTCACGGGCCAAATCCGGCCCGCCAGTGTGATAAATCCCGCCCGCGACAGCTAATGGCTGATTGTTGTTATTGTTGCTGTGATAAGTTGGATAAAAAACACAGAATGATAATACTTCGGTCTTATTTACTTGCTAGGTATAGCCTAATGACAAGTATAATACGCAGAAAGCTTAACTTAAGCATAATAACTAACAAATAATTGAAATAAATCCCACTAACAGTTTATAATGTCCACTTGTAAAATACTAATGAGATTTATGTAATTGTGATTTTCCATTGACAATAGTTTGTAGTTGTGGACCAATATTTACTTATACCAATTATTAAAAGAGATTAAGATGCTCATCGGTTAACTGAGATCTGTAAACATTCTTTGTGTACTTCATCTTGGAGAATGTTTTCTCACACAAGTAGTAGTACCAAAAACAGAAAACAACCCACGAGCAATTTATGCAATTTGCAAATTGTTGCAGTGGAAGATTCTTATAAATTCCAACAAAGATGAGTTTTTACATTGTTCTTAATTATATCACTGCACTGTAAATCAAATTTCCATTTGAAGTTCCGGGCTAGGGTTTCAATGTCAGTATCAAAAGGAATTTTGCTAAAAAAATCTTAATTTCATTCGTAATGACATAAAAGTCTGAGAAACGAGTATCCAAATTTATCTTCAAAGCACTCAAAGCTTCGATTGCAAAATCGACGGGAAACTCAGACTCAGTAGTGTGGCTGAATATTTCACATATTTTAAAATGTATGAAACATTTTTTACGTAATTGTGATTGAAACAGTATTATTTTCTGCCGGAACGATTTGATATTAGTGTATAAATCAGGGAGAAGCTGGTTTTCTCCTTGCAATCTCAAATTCAGTTCGTTCATATGTTTTATCAAATCGACATAGAATGCTAACTTCCACAGCCTTTCGCTATTTTGTAATTCGGTAAGAGGGCGATGCTTTTCATTCAAAAAGATTTCGATCTCTGCTCGAAGTTCAAAAAAGCGCCGAAGGACTTTTCCGCAACTAAGCCAGCGTACAAGCAGTATGATATGGTAAGTCATTTTGTCCAATCTCTTCAATAAACTTGCGGAATTGTCGGTGATTCAGCCCAGTGGATCTGATGAAATTAACAACTGATATGACTGGTTTTACAACTTCAGACATATCCAAACATTTTCCGCACAAGGACTGTTGATGAATGATACAATGTAAGACTAATGGTTTTGCACCACCATCATTGTCTACAGCCTTTGACACAAGTGCAACCACTCCTTTATTTTTACCACACATGTTTTTGCCTCCATCAGTTGTAATAGATTTCAAGTTTTTCCATCGAAGGTTCTTTTTATTAATGGCATTTTCAACTCCCTTAAAAATATTTTCCCCAGTAGTCGTGCCGTGAATACTATCAATATCCAGAAATTCTTCATACGCTTCATAGCTTTTATCTACTCCTCGAATAAAAATCAACACCTGAGCAGTATCTGACACATCCGTTGACTCATCCAAGGCCAGAGAAAACCTCTCAAGATGTCCATTTTTGTCAGACAGTTGAGATGATATATTTTCTGCCATGTCTTGTACCCTCCGAGCCAGGGTGTTTGCTGACAAACTGACAGTTTTAAGTAAATTTACCTTTTCGGGGCACATTTCTTCGGCTACTGCAATTACGCATTCTTTGATCATTTCTCCATGTGTGAATGGTTTTCCACGTTTTGCGATTTCAAGAGCCACACGAAAGCTGGCACGAGTTGCAGCCTTTTGTTCGGTGTTGACTTTCATTAACAAAGATTGCTGCGATTTTAATCCACGCTTCAAAGCTTCAAATTTTTCTGTTCGCAAACTTTCTGTATATTTTGAGTAATTTTGAAAATGTTTCGTTTCGTAATGACGTTTAATGTTATATTCTTTGAGAACGGCTATGGTTTCATTGCAAATCAAACATAGCGCCTTATTGCTGGACTCAATCACGAAATATTGATACTTCCAGTGATCTTTGAATGTTCTGCATTCACTGTCTATTTTTCGCTTCTTCTCTATACTAGTAAATCACACACAAAAACAGCAAGGCAAATTACGCACTACTTTACTTACAACACTACTTTACGCACTACTTTATTTCACAACAGACAGTTTCGCTTCCTTTGCCTTCCCTAGGCAGACTGACGCGGTCGCGCCGCTAGCCTTTTTATTCTCCAATTACTGCCATCTCGAAGTGAATGGAATACACCAGAACTTTCTCGAACTAACTGCGCTATCGAAAGTACTACTAGCGCCATCTGTTAGCGATAGAGGGTTCTACCTACCTATTTCCACTTTTGACCACCAGATGTCGTCAAGTGTCACGGTCGCAACAATACACAATAGTAACTGAACTAGCAAATTTAGCAAGCGTATGCTTGCTCAGGATGCATACTCGGCGAATACTCTAGAAATTATAGATAATGGCAGGAAAATTAAAATGGTTTTGGCCCTTGGAACTTACTGGAGTAATTAGTGTGGCCCTAAGGCTGGAAAGTTTGGAGACCCCTGCTCTAGTACAATGAGCACCTTGCACTTGTCTCCATTCAATAGAATTTGTGTATAACGAGAGTCTGATCTGTGTATGTTTGAATTGTCGATGTTAATAATACTGCATTGTTTGTTGTTGCTAACACATGATTTTCAGGGATGGGAGTCTCTATATTCCGAAGAAGGTATTTGTATAGAAAACGCGCATTAATTCTGTCTTGGTATTTAAATTCGCTTACTAGTTTTGTGTTTTTATAGCAAAATATGTCTCACAGTTAGTTTTAAAGTCACAACTTGCTAAAGCGCAAAGTTATTTCATGACAATGATTATTAAGTGAAAGCATTTATTTTAACCCTAGAAGTTCTAGGATTTAAAGACCGTAATTGTGGGCCAACAAAATGAAATAATATGTTAAGATCTTCAACAGGTAATTTTAAAAAGATTTGTGCTGTAAGCTGGAAAAAATGTCACGTAATTATCCTTAATTCAAAACTATGCAAATCTTTTTCCTTGATGTTACAAAATTGAAATAAATATACAGGTGTCTGAAGTTCGCCATCAATTGTCTTGGTCTCGCTTATTTTGAGATACTGGGTATAAGTCAAGATTGCCAAATTTAATTCTGACCAATTATCAAACAATTTTTTCAGCTTAGAAAAAATTCGAAATTAAATTGCAAAATTGTATGGCAACTTTTTGCGCACAATACGCTAAATGTGCTTACTTTAGGTGCGTATAAACTACTCGTGCGGGTGTTCTTAATTGTTAAAAGTGTGGACAGCTGTCCAAGACATGCTTGCAAGCCGCATCTCAAGCTGCGTTCACACTTCGTGAGGCGTGCCTCGCGAACAATTTGCCTCGGGCTTTATCGAATGAATAGCAAGGCAGGGTAAGCCAGTTTATCGCGAGGTAACAACCATAGAGTCCGTACATAGTACTGTTGTGTTTTCTTTAATCGTGATTCAACAAATTAAACAAAAAGAAAAAACAAAATAGTAAGAAGCGTTGGTGGATGAAAACAATATTTGGAAATTGGTCCTAGCATGGAAATAAGCTACTGCAGGATATCATGTTCAAACCTTTTATATCTATCATTTTATCAGAACTAATTCAATATCTTTCTTTATCATTTCTCCTTCTTCTTCTTTTATATAGACTGTTGCCTGTTTTTCTTCACATGTTAAGGGGACTCTTTAAATGTTGTTATCTAACTTTCGGCCCATCTTTTCAGTGGTCTGACACAGAACCTTTTTCCAGTTGGTTTTGAATCTCTTGCTATTTTGATTAGCCTATTGTTTTCGGTACGTGTTATGTGGTTGTTCCATTCTTTTTTCTTTCAGTAAATTTTATTATATCTTCTACTTTACACTGTCGTTATATGTCTTTTCTGTTATTACCAATTGATGGAGTGGTCTTTGTAGATTATCTTCTGTGTTAGCTATTATTATTGCATCGTCCGCATAACATATGTTTATTTTGCTGTTCATCCTGCATCCTTCTAATATTTTTGTGCTTTTTATTAGTTTGTCCACTATTAAGTTGAACATAATTGCGCTTAGCGAAATCCTTGATATATACCTGCTGTGTACTTAATTTCAAACGAATGAGAAGAAAATGATAACAAAAATGAATAAAAGAAATTAGAAATGTGTGCGCTGTTGCCAATAATTCCTAAAACGTGGTACAAAGCACGCGAGGCAAACATCTCGAGGCATCATTGATGCGCGACCAAAAACCAATTGGCGTTGGCTCGCTCGAGGCGGAAGCCATCGCTAGGCAAGTCCACACTTTGCAAGGCACGCTGTGTGAACGCGGCTTCATAAGTCGGGGCAAGGCAGTCTTTACATCAAAGAAAAGATCGTTGTTCTCCCAAACTTGTGGACGGGAAAAAAGCTTCATGCTTGTAGTAATACATGTTATAAAACTATGAAAAAAAACCTGTGTTGTGGGACACTACTAATAAATATTGCAAAATAATAATTAGGACACATCGTAGAAACACTAAAGTTATTTTTAAACTTGCTGCTAGAATTTTCTTTATCTTTCGTTTTACGTTTGTTGTAAATACTGAATTGTTATTTTGTTGGAATTTCCCTTATTTCTAGTATTTTTGTAAGAAGCAGTAGTTGGTTTTGCAATAAAATAATAGGCAGTTTGGGGTAGCGCATTTTTCGTTATGATCTATAACCTAAAATTTTGGTAAAATTTATACCGTATACGGAATTAAATTACGTTATTTCTTATAACTAGGTATGCGCACAACTAATTCTACACAGCTGACTACCATTTATTCGTTACATCTTACATGCACAGTGTGAGGTCAGAACACAAAAGATGCAGAATTCGTGACAAAGTTTCACGAAAGTGACATAATTTGGCTCCAAGTGAAAAGTAGCGCAGATGTTGGATGTGCGTTCTTTATTCCAGAGATACAATACAGGATTAGGATATTCGCTACCGAAAGAAGCCAGCGTTTTTATGACGGAGGCAACAGCAATTAATAAAGCGATGGAAACCGTACAACAGATGGAAAGTGACAACTTTATCATCTCTGATTCCAAAAGTGTTTTCAAGAGTTTCCAACATTTTAATTTCGCATCATCCCCGCTTATCGGAAAAATGCTGTTGTTAGACTTCAGTCTGAGACAACGTGGCAAGTCTGTAACATATATTTAGATAAAAGGACATTCGAGAATTTAGTTTAATAAAGAGGTAGATAGACTAGCAAAAGCAGCATGCAGTGACGAGGACATTTTAGAAGGCGTTTTACTTCCACATTCTGACTTTTTAGCTAAATTTAGAAGTAATTTGCATAAAGATTGGCAAAATCATTATACGAATATATATATAAGGGAAACTCTACCAACTACTACTATATATACTCTACCTCAACATTACAAATAACCGGTGGTACAATAAAGCGACTGTTAAAAGAAATATGATGTCACAAATTCTAAGATTATCTTTTAATCATGGAAGATTTCCTGTTCACCTTCATAAAACCCACATTTGTGATAGTGACAAATGTACTTTCTACGAGGTCGAATACGGAGATACCAATCATATCATTTTGGGATGCAAAAAGCATACAGAAAAAACAACATCAATATACAGCTTCCAATTAATATGAATTCTTTAATAGCCTTAGAAAGAGAGGATGTGACCTGTTTAATCTACAAACATATGTGTAATTTATGTGTTATTATTTAGCTAAGTTCCTCATGTGATCTGTCCTTTGTGAGTTTATCCTTTCCTGCCGGTGGCCTACCTGTTTGTGTTTATGTTAGGTATTGTGTTTTTCATATATCAGTGCCTCAGAGGTAAAGTATGTTAAGTCATTTTAACATAGTTTTTCAGGAGAGACGTTTAAGTAGCTTTACAAGAGTTTTCATACTTTAAAGCATATGAATGTATTTTTTTGCTGTTTGATTTCATGAGAAATTCAAAGAATAGATGATAAATTATAATCCATTACAAAAAAGAAACATGAATTTCAAGAAATTATGATTTTGATGTGACTTAACTCCTTTTACTCGGTGGATATTTCTTTAGATTGTGGCTTAACACTTTAGGTATATTTTTAGCAAGGGACAAATACTAAAGAATCAGGTATATTGTGAATAGTTTTATTAAAGTTGAAACATAAGATAGTAATAGTCCTGTAAGATATTAATTGTTGTCTCCATTTCCTCTCTGACTGTGCTCCAGATTCTTGAAAAATGGATGAAAAACTTTGGGAACTCATTTGAGTAAACCCCGTAAGTTGGTGTATTTTAAGGTACTTATTCCCTTAAATGGTGCCGGTGGTAAATTCTGAGGAATATTCATTATACAATGGCGGTTTTTATTAAGATATGTTTCCCTGAATTCGCTAAATGATGTCTTGAAGTACAAAATACCTTGATTCTGTGCTTTAACTTGAAAATGCACAACGTTTGAGATTAATAATTGTTGATTGGTCCTTTTTTCTTGTCACAAATGGAGCAATGGGACCTTCATAAAGACTTTTAATATTTTTAAAATCTTCTTTCTCTATAGAAATTACAGTAAACGGACTTTTTCTGCTGCAAATTCTGACCAACTGTTGCCAGTCCCAGGATACCATAATTTTAAATTGTGTTTGCTTTTTCCATTCCCTTTCAATTAATGAATGGTCTGAATCGGCCTCTAGATGCGTATATCCTCTGACCAAAAATTTGTGTTCTATTTCTTCTAGTTGTGGATATTTATTTAGAATCGTGAAGTAACACATAATCATACCATAGTTTCGATTCTGAGACGGGCAATTGTCAGACCAAATAATTAGGTGTTTTAAGGCAGGTGCCAATGTAATCGAATCAATCCATTTAAGCAGGTAGGATGCCATTTCATTAACACCTCTACCTGCTATAGATTCATCAAACATACAACAATAACTTTTCTTATCTGTTGCGTCATGTATTGTATAATTAAATGTCCAAAGTTTTAATGAGTAAAAACTTTGAGCATTTGTCAGCACGGGTGTAGGCAGGCACTTTTCCAAATCGATCATCAACACTTTTTGAGTTGGATCTTTTACAGATTTTTCCTTATTTTTTCTTTTAAGTTGATATCGATGTGCAACATCATCTAAATGCAAGTTATATTCTTCCTGAATTTTTCGAATTTTTTCATTTGTAATTTGCATTTCTTAGCTTGCATGTATGGCTTTTTGAAGGCATAGTTGAATTCGCTATTAAAAATTTCGCTATAGAGCCACAGGTTTGCAATTTCATCGGTGGGTAAATTCTGCTCTTGACAGTCTTCAACATATAACTGATGCATTTTAGTTATGCTGAGGCTGCTTAGTATTTCTTTGATGAGTCACCTCGTCTATAATGGGACTCCACCGTTGGAAATCTTAAAATGTGATTTCGAACTTTCTGACGGAGTTCATTACTTATCTTATTTGGTGGAGTCTTTTTTCCCCTCAAATCTTCAGAGATCATCCCTCCTTCGGAATGCCTTTTTGATAATGCAGTCTCTACAAATGTTTGAGAAATGCTTAATGTATTAAGAAAGAATAGTTTACATACTCTTATTGTTCCATTATTTTTTGGAAAATGATAACTTAGAGAAGTGTTTTTACACTTTTCTCCTGTCCGTTGACGCCGTCTTTGAACCAGTTCTGTTTGTACACAGGAGGCCACAAACTGCCTCTTCACATTATTGTCGGCCTTTTCTGACCAAAACTGCTTGAAAATTCTCTCGCGATCTTCGTTTGAGAAACTGTGAGAACATGCAAACATTTATTATAATTTTTCGAAGGATAGTTCTTTTTATTTTTTGAAATATATTGTTCTCCTGCAGCTCTTTTACATTTTCTCACATTGCAGATCCATGTAGCTGGCTTCCGCTGCCGTTTTCTAGATTTTCTTCCCGCTTCATTATTTTATGCACTATGCACTTAAAATTGTTTTTCTTACCGTAATTCTATTGCAAAATAATGTGCCTTTAGCTTCATATACCCCTGTAGGTATGCTGGACTTAACGTTGTTTACCGCTGTCTATTAGAAAATCTATGAATCTAAGGACTTAACTTGAGATACCATAGTGAAGATTGAATCGCTAGATGTTGGACGTTGCTGTTACCTCAATTTAAAGAAAAATGTGACTTAACATACTTTACCTCTGAGGCATTGATATATGTATATGTATGTATCCATATATAAATTATGTAAGTGGCTAATGGCACAGTACCAAGGCCAATATCAATAATAATAATAATAATTTGGCCCCGAATTTCAAAAGTCGTATAATATTTTCGTTAATGACGACGATGCTGTGCGACAAGAAGTAGGTAGTAACCATTTGGTGATGCATGTTGTTTTCGTTTCACAACATGACATGTGTCAAATATAACGTTTACTTCCGACGCTCCGCAAACGTGTTTTTAACAATCAGGTTATGTTAAGTTATAATGTAAAAAAATGGCTGTAAAATGTAACGGAAAATGCGCTACCGCAAACTGCCTAATAAATAGAAATATCTAACAGAACCGAGACCTTTCTTTACTTCTTCCTTCAAAGATTCAACAATTACACCAGGAATAAGTTGTTTCAAAAAATTAAAGAGAAAACTTGAACTACAATATGAGTCTCCAGGCGCTAAATTTATCTGTTACTGATAATTTTTACTTAACAGGAATTGAGGACCCTGTTAAAAGGGTTAATATTAGATACAATCCAAATAACCAATTTCAAACATAATTTGTATAGATGTTAATTTTGCGTTTCAAGGTAACAAAAGAGTATGTTTTAAGAATTGCAAACACCAGACATTCATTATTTTTAACAATGAGGAAGGGTAGCAGGAAGTTGACTTCTATTGGAACTACACCTATTCAACAAAAATGGGGCTGCGTTATTCTTACAGCAAAGTCCTCAATTGCTTTGCGGTATATTGCATCTTCTTCGTTATAAATGTTTGTCCCATTATTCCATTCGACACATCTTACTCAATACTCAAAAATGTATATTTTCTGTTGTTAAATACATTATGAAAGCGCTCTCGTTGTATCTACTTCGACTTCCACATATAAAAAGAAGTCACCCACCAACGATGTTTTCTTCAAAATAATCAAACTGACGCTGTTATAATGCGCGCGTCGTCGCTCATGGGGGTAAATACTAAACTAGCGGATCCTGACGAGTACAAGTCGAGCAACGAGTTAGAGAAGCAGTGTGAACAGTTCACAGTAAACTTGCTGAGTCTCACGAGCAAGAGTCCGCACACGAGTTGCTGTACGTACCTTTATTCAAATTTTTCGATTCTGTCGGAGCATCGCATCAAGTTCGTTTTTTTTTCAAACATGTCAACATTTCTTTCGCTTTCTCATATTCCAATCGTTTTTTCTCTAATTTCAATTCTATACAAGGCGGAGGATTGATTGAAGAAATACGAGAGCGTATCGATAACTAATGCCTCCATGGCCATACTTTTATAATGATGGGCTAGACAGTGTCAAAAGTGGTTTGCCGTTTACCTTAACTCTTGGTAAGTCTCCCTAGTGGAGATTCTCAGCAACGGTATGGACGTGCGGTTAAAGCAACAAGCTGTCATCGAATTTCTTACTGCGAAGATGTAGCACCCATTGACATCCATCGAAGGCTGAGTACCGTGTACCGAGATGCATGTGTTGATGTGAGTACTGTTAGGAGGTGGGTAAGGAGTGTGAAAGACGAACATCCTGCTAAAACGGATCTCCAAGATCAGGCACGCAGTGGCTGACCAGTGTCTGCGTGTGGTGAAAGGCAGGTAGCTCTCGTGGATGAACTGGTTCGTGAGAATCGACGGTGAGAATCGACATGAAGTACAAATTCAAAGCAGTTCCATCTGCCGAGAAAGTCATAATTACCGTTTTCTGGGATTGCGATTGCATCGTTCACATTGAATTTTTGGAATGTGGCTATACTGTCAACTCCGAAGGATATGTTAATACCCTAACAAATCTGAAGCGACGACTGCGTAGGGTTCGTACAGACAAAGTGCCAATTCTGCATCATGACAACGCTCGGCCTCACACAAGTCAGAGAACGCGTATAGCACTGGAAAAGCTTGGGTTTCATGACGTTTTACCTTATGCACCTTATAGCCCAGATCTTGCGCCTTGTGACTTTTTCCTCTTTCCGAAGCTTAAGGAATATCTCAAGGGCAAGCGTTTCGCTTCGGATGCAGAGGTGATAACGGAGGTGCGGAAATGGTGCCATGCGAAGACTTCAGACTTTTTCCGTGACGGATTTGCGCAACTCGTAGTACGTTGGCGTAAATGTATTGCTGTCAATGGCGATTATGTGGAAAAGTGATTATATAAGTGGGCAGTGGACAGTTTATATTATCATTTCACACTTATATGTAAACAATATATCTATTACTAATAAAGTTATAGCCATGGAGGCATTAGTTTTCAATACGCCCTTGTATTTTCAAAAAATATTTATTTTTTTTACGTTTTGCGTGTTTAGTAGACTTCGAAATCTCATTACAACCGCCTTCACAATACTTACAGGAGTCCGTAACTTTAATTATTTGTATAGTGTCACATGTTAAAATAAGTCGTACACAGCGATGTGCTAAAGAACTGCGGTAGAATACTGAAATTACTATACCGAATACCTAAGCGAAATATACTCTTGGTTTCCGGGTTGGAACCGCGTCGTTGTCACACAGGCAGTGTGCAGTAACAGCCCTGAAGATGTTCCATAAGAGTGTGGACAAAACGTCGGTAAAGAGCTACGATAACGACGCTGTTCCAACCCGGACACCAAGAGTATAGTGTTAATAACGACCGCGGAAGCCTACGTACCTGTTAAGTAGGTACTTTTGTAAATATGCTTACCGTTACTTTCTGTGGGATAGTCATTTTCAAATAGAGGGTACAAACGTTTTTAGGTGATTCCCTTTCCTTGCTTTACTTCCTAATTTTAATTTTCAAGTCCAAATGACCCAAATGCTTCACCCTGTTTTCATTTGTTGGTATTCACGCAGTCATAACTAAAATCAAAATCTTCCACTGACTCCGATATTTCGTTTCTTTCTTTTTGTAACTCACGTATTTACAATTTATAGAGCGGTGGTGGTCTGGTGAATCAGATTAGAAAAAGTTATAGCCTCAGTGATTTGAGCGAACAAAGACACGAGAGGGAATACGAGGCTAACGAAGAAACCGATTCCTTGGCTGAGCCAAGGGTTATTAGACGGAGACATAGCCCGAGAAGGCACAGCCCTCGACGTCATACCACCACTTCGGCGATTTATTTTTCAGAAATTGATGTACGACATGACATGTTAGGAAATATACAAACCGTAGATGATATTAGCTCTGGATATTCTAGCGGCGAACTTGCACATGCCGGACACCCGGCGAAAATCCAAGCACGTGAAGGACTAGTCAGGACAGGATCCATTGGATCGTCCAAATTGAAACCGACCAGAATTACCAGATCGACGGTTCCTAAGAAAAGCACTGAGGTAAGATAATAAATCTTTAATATTATTTTTCATTTGAATTTTGTTTTAAAGTCAGTTATTCTCCCTTCTAAAAAGGAAAAAATCTTAGGATGTTAATCTTTAATTTTGGTAAAACTCGGTAAAAGTAAAAACGTTGAAAGAACACTATCAATAATAATTTTACAAATGGCTGCATAGAATTCATAAAATTCTACGGAAACTTCGCCTAGCCAAAGAAGTTTTACGAAAATTGAAACTTAACACCTTGATGTATTCCTTAATTGTATTGTCAGAATAACTGACTACTCGTTCCTTCTTTATTATTAAATATTCGATTATTTTGAAGGATCTTGAATACAAACTCGAATATCCCTCCGTTACAAACGAGAATATTATCTATTTAAATGATCAGGCACGACTTTTAAGTAACCTGGACAATACTGGTCAAAGTACAAAGATGTCCGACAGCACGTCGAGCGAGGAAGATTTTCGAGATTGCATTGATCATGACGGTAATATCGATTTTTCTCCATCTAATACGCTTAACTTTTCTCGAATACCTGACATACATTCCAAAGATCTGATGCATGAAAAACTAGAAAATTCTATACAACCTTACAAGTCTATTTCTCTTCAAGATAACAATATTAAAATGGAAATTGCAAATACCGGAAACGAGGAGGACGTTTTGAAAGTAAATCCTTTGAGAAACTTAAAGTGTTTTGAAGAAATTAAAGGAGAAAGTTCAATTACCAGCCAAAGTCTTTCAAACGAGAACATTGCTGCTTCTCAAAAAGATAATAAAAAAGATGTAAGGGGTGGGAAATACCACAAACACCTCGCACCATTACCACCAAATGAACGCAAATCTTCAGATCTTGATTTATCAGCCATTAAAGCTACATTGATTTTAAAGCCTGGCGTTATAAAATCAATTGGCTCAGATTTAGCTAAAAGTGAAATATTTTGCCATTCACCTAAATCAAAACGACGTTCGTTGAACGTTTCGCCAGTTCAGTCTCCTTCATCATCGACAATCAAATTGTCTAGATCTCCCAACAGATCAAAATCTAAACTGGATGCTTCATTATCACGACTAAAAACGCTCCCAAAACGCAAGATTCTGAATCGCAAAAGCAGATCATCTGTATGATTTTCAAAGGATCGACTTCAATATTCCAAAGAAGTTCAAAGTGACGTTAGAAGATCGCTAGTAAAAACAATAAGAGATAAAAGTTAATAAAATAAAGTAGGAAAATGGGGAGGAAAAGGAAAACCAGAGCATGATCACTAGAAAATTCGAAATCGAGCTACCGATTAAAATATGTTCAGGCATGGTCATGTTGTGTTCTTAGTGTTAGCCATACCCTACTTTTATTAACAAATCGTGTGTCACTTTCATTGTGCATAATTTGCAAATTATAAATCGCTTTGATGTTTGAAGTTTTCCGTTTTATATTTGTTTATATACTTCTTTCATGTAATCCGTGTTAATGTTTCAGGATTCAGCGAGCGCGACTCTTCCTAGGATTAAGAAATCCAAGAAGAAGACTTTATAGACACGCAGCTAATTGATTGTGATTCGTTTAATTTTTAGCCTATGTAAGATTATATATTCGTTAAATTTTATGCTGAATCTGTATGAATGTTATAAATCACAATTTAATTTATTTGGAAAGATTTTACTATCGTTACCAACGCATTAATTCCGCAAAATTAGTTTCATGTATTATTAGAAGTTTGTTACTGATGTATGGAATAACTGTGACACAAATAAAATCATATTATGACAGTTGTTTTTATTTTAATTTTTAAAGAATCCTGGTTCCCATGCTGTAGCTTAACAGCCAAAATTTGCCTTTTTTAAGTTTATTGAAAAGTTAAAAGCAGTAGTTTACACAATCGCACTTTATTAGTCAGCAAAACTAGTTTATATGTTTGCAACATTTATTAAATATATGATAAAGATTAACAATAACTTTTTCAAATATTTAAATTGTTTATTGTACATTTACTCTAAATATATTAGATAAATTGATTCTTAGAACATTGTCGCCTATTAGACACATAACCTTCAAAATTTAGAAACGTCAAGTGTAGGAATGGATATCGTAAATATTGATTCAGAAAATAGTGATGAAGAAAGAACATTAGAAAATAGAATCAGGAACAGTTTGGCTTTAGGAGGGCCAAGATTAGCGAAAAAATCTACCGCACCCGAAGCTAAATATACGTCGCTAACAAAGAGACAAGCAGCTATAGCAAGCAAAGACAAAACAAAAGAGATTGTGAAACAAATTTCCGATAAGGATTATTTTGAGGCAGAAAGTAGGAGAAAAACTGAGAAACGGAATATTAGGAGAATACCTGGGGCTCTCTATGATAATAATGGTATTCATATAAATTCAAGTATTGATCTTTGCGATTGCTTACAGGAAGCATGTAAGGGTTGTCATTTTCATTGTAAGAAGTGCTTATCTCAAAAATGTGGAGTGGAGTGTAGAGTTAACAGAAAATTTATGTATGAAAATATCGAATACCATGGCTATGAATTTGATATAAAAAACCCATTACTATAATGTATTTTTAATTTTTATTTGCAATTTACATTATGAAATAAAAAAAATTAGAGAATTTGCTTTGTTTAATATTATAACAGAAAATATATGACAGAAATATAAGATAATAGTAAATCTGCAGTTTCTTTTTTGATGCAGATATTAACAAATTGTAGTCTGGAACTATATAATGGCAACTGACTAAATTTTGATACAAGATTTACGTTAAAAATGTTAATAAATCTACTTGGAATCAATAAATTTTTCAATCTAATGTAGTCAAATTTTTTACTACAATAAGTAAATACTGTATTTAGGTAATAAGAAAAAGGCATTTTCAAAATAAAACGGATCTTTTATATTTAGGTGAGTTGCACATTAGAGCAACTTGTAAACTTATTCTGCGATCTCTCCTGGCGGTCACTAGTCACTATCGTTTGGAAATCCATTGGAATAGAAGTCAATATACTTTCTTGCAGTTATATTTTGTTCATTATTGATCTAAGAAATTACAAAAATAATAGTGTATTCATAGACTTACAATGTTCTTGCACTGAAATCTACAAGAAAGTCGACGACAAAATGAAAATTTAATAAGTAATCCTCAAAAAGCTGTTCATATATCAGGTAAGATCGACCATTTTAGATTTGTGGAGTACTTTGTAAACTTGGTTTTATTGCATTATATTTCCGAGTTTTTTTTTAATTTTTATTTATTTAGTTAATGTAGGCAATCACGATTATTTGTGCATGTTATATAACTTGTGAATCAATAAGAATTTTTTGATTTTTTAAAAAATCCAATTCTAAATACGCATTTTTTGCAGAAAATACTTTGAAAATGGTTTCTACAAGATTGATGTGTATGGTGAATGAAACCTTAACTGAAGTTTATGGTCAGGGTTCAATTGCAGAACATACTATGACAAGAGTAACTCGAAATAGTGTTTCGTCACAATCCATACCATCTACATCAGCAGATAGCAACCGTCCATCAACTTCAACTAGTTCTTTAAACCTATTAGATTTACCGGCAGAAATTGTTGAAAAAGTTTTAAGCTATTTAACATATAAAAATGTTTGTCAATTACGTTTAGTAAGTATTGTTCTTTATTAACCATGTTGATCGTTTTATTGTAATAATTTGTAATTGCATTTCAGGTATGCAGGACAATGGATCGGATATGTGGCCAATTGCTGAATTCGACTTTTCAAAAGCTACAAACACAAATGCTGAACAGGTTTCAAAACATAAAGAGCAAGATGCCACGTCGGGAGTCCGCTCGAAGAAATCACCATTTAGCTTGTGAAAGTGATATAATCGAAACGTTGTACATGAGACTGACTTTGCTTCAAATGTCATTCGGGAAACATATTGAGCGGAAACATTGCTGTTTTTTCCCTGGCGAAATTTTGGACGAAGTGTATAATATTTTAAGGTATATTAAAACTAATACAAAACTAGCAAGACCCTATAAGGTTACAGATGAACTGTTTGATTTATCAACGATGGCTATGGAATATTTTAAAGAAAAAATTGAGCCAGAATTACCTGAAATTGCTTATTTTGGAACAGATTTTCTCGATCTCACGGGAACGTTCTCATGTAAGTTATACTCCTTTAAACTATTCATTCTTAGACTTTATTGGTAAAATGCGGATCTCTGGATTATGTGTTTTGCAATCAAATAGTTACTTAAAAATAGTATTAATATTTGTTTCCCGCCTTTTTCGCCATATTGTCCAAAAGATGTAGCTGACCTCAATTTCTTATTGAGACCATTTTTATTTCGGTATTTTGGCATTACATCATGTAAATGTTAAGAAGTAAATATTATAACTAGGACAATTTGGATTATTTTTGAAAAGCAAACATTAACTAATTGTTGAAATGTGTTAATTTTCTTTGTAATGCTTTACAACTATTGCTGATAAGATAATAACATGGGCCTTTAAGTTCTTCTTAGATAAAATTAACACTTCTAATTCTTTTTTATTCATAAGATTTAAGAAGAATTTTAAGTATATCCTAAATGCTGCTCATATTTTACATTACATTCATCACTTGTTCTAAAATCAGTGTTATCTTACTACCTTTAAAATCTCTTTTTATTGAGTACATTCAATGAGAATTCAATAAGATTTTAATATGCTTTTATTGATAATGAAGACTTTATCTAAGTAAAATAAAATTAATAGCCACACATTATTTTGAGTGACCTGATCACGAAGATTTCTTAAATAAATATATTCTTCTGTGACGTGAAATCTTCATTGTATAGTTTATTAAAAGAAGGTATTTTCCAGCTTACATTTTTTTTACAAAGAATTTTTTCAGTTTATTTTAATGTTAGTAGTGAAAATATTTGTTGCAGTACATTCTTGGAAATCTGTCTATTTATTATCGCTTATTATGTAATCCCTGTACACATTTTTCACTTTCTTCTCTGATTTTCTATATATTGGGATCTAAAACATTTTGCTTTTTTTCTAATTTGAGGTTTTTAGCATACTAAAAGAATACAATATGATCATTAAAAAACGTAATCGAGACGGCCATACTTTTTTTTGAACTATTTCTTCTATTGGTTGCAACTACATCTGACAATTAAATCCAAAGATTGAAGCTTCAAATTGCGTTTGACATTTACTGACAAGTTCGTCAATTCCAATTACATTTGGTGTTTATTGACGTATCTCATAAATTTTAAAGCATATACAGGATGTTTGGAAGAGCGATGTAAAGTTTTGAACCGCCGATAGATGAAGTCGTTAGAAACCATATTAACCATATTTACTTTAGTCCAAAGTCTAGAGGATTTTAAGATATTTAAACTTTTATTAAATTTTGATTTTCCGACAAAAATTCACCACTAAACATTAATAACTTTTTTTGTGAAATTACGCTAAAAATTGTTTGTATGGAAGTTTAATACATTTTCCTTTGAAAAGAGGCCATTAATTGAAGTTCGAAGTTATTTAGAAAAAATATAAGCCTACTTATTTCACTTCACTACTAACAAGATGGAAAATTTATAATTCTCAAGTTTGTTGTGATGTTTCTCTTTTTAAATGAAACAATTTCAATGTTAAAATTACTTCAAAAACTTCCTTACTTTATGCCCTTTCGAATAGTACCTCACTTGTAATACAAATTTTTAATAATACCAAGAAGTTCAACATAAACTATGGCAAAGCAATAAATCAGTATAGGGCGATAAGGGAACAGGGATCACTACCTTTTTTTTACATTTATCGAGTCTTGTGTGTCCGCTGTGATCGCGGCGCTAAGAAGTTTTTTCTGTTATGATTGTTGTTTTTATTACTACGTTACGTTGTTATTATTTGCTTCTTTTTCGTTCTTTTTTATTATACTCGTTATGGCTACTTATAGTATGGTCGTGCAAATTGCGCTATAGCCGCTAACCTTAATGTGTCTATGTGGAAAGTCTGGTCTGAAAAAAAGCATCCCTTCCAGTATACACCATTGCAAGGTCTAGAAGTAGGGGATCACGTCCGACGGATACAATTTTCGCGATTCCTATTACACCAGGACACTGAGAATAGATTTTTGTGCGTAGCATCCTGCGGACTGATGAAAGCAGATTTACCAGAGATGGATCGATTAATTTACGCAATTTACATTATTGGGCGAACAAAGGGCAACAACGTCAAGCGTCAGATATCGTTTCAATACAAATTTAGTGTAAATGTGTATAGGACTTGCCAACATTTGTAAATGAAAGGCGTCCCATATTTCCTCAAAATTATGATTGTCCGGTTCACCATCGTTTAACCGTGGGAGAATGTTTAAACAATACTTTTCCGAATTCCAAAAAAAATAGATGAGATGGTTCCATTCCGTGACCACCACGCCTACCAGACTTGACTCCTCTCGATTTCTTTGTTTGGGGGCGTACTAAGAGCCTTATCTACAACGAGGAAACTCAAAACCGGGACCATCTGATTAGAAAAATCAATAGTGCACTCGATAGAATGAGGAAAAAAATGGGAATGAAGATTACCACGGTAGAGACCAGGAAAAGATTAAGGTTTTACATAAGGCATGAAGGAGGACACTTCGAGCAAGATATTTAAATAAATTAATTATTAATTATTGTTTTCTTAGGTTTACACCTAATACTAATAAATACGCTTTAGGTTTTTTTAGCGTTCTTTATTAACACAATATCTGATTACCCTTGTAATAATTACCACCTAACGCAAGCCTTATTAATTGAAAGGGCATAGAGTAAGGAAGTTTTTAAAGTAATATTAACATTCGAATTGTTTTATTTAAAAAGAAAAAAAAAAAACACTACAAAATCCTTAAGTGAGATATGTAGGCCTATATTTTTTTTCTAAATAACTTCGGACCTTAATTTATTGCCTCTTTTCAAAGGAAGATGCATTAAACTTCCATGAAAAACAATTTTTAGCGTGATCTCAAATAAGAGGAATTATTAATGTTTAATGTTGAATTTTGGCCGGAAAATTAAAATTTACTAAAACAACTACAAACAATGTATATTTTAATAACCATGTAGTAGATTTTCCTCCATATTCTCCTGGTCTAACTATTTCAGATTATTTTTCTACACCACACAAAAATACAGTTTTTAAAAATACACCATACACAATACAAGAACTTTACCGAAGCAATTCAAAATGTTTGTTACACCTCAACACCTCGTCAACGCATTTAACAACATGAAACGACGAGTAAGGATTTGTATTGAAACTTTGATCATTTATTATAATTGTTTATTAAATTCTTTTACTTGTAGTAGGAAATATTTTTTTATTCTGCTCGCTTTATTATTATTGACTTAGATCACTATATTAGCTATTTACGCTTTAAACAGGAACGTATTTGCGTTGGCACTGTCAAATATGTCGAACGTAATTTGGAGTTTGAATCTTGATATGATTTAAGCAAGATTTACCTGTCATATAGTTATGTAAAGTCTCATAGTTGTAATCACATAAAAAATAATAAAAAAAAATGGTTTTCTCATTTACGTTTTTTATGATTATATTGTATTACGCTTTGCTAATGGTGCACGTGTATTTGGACGATTATACCAAACTATTTTACATATGTAACACAGTTATTTCCTTTATATTAATTGAATGCTTTATTACGTTTGTTGCAACACCATGTATTTAAAGTAGAAGATACTATTTGGTGCCATATATTACGTAAAAAGTAATAACAGGTGTTTCATCTAACAAAAAATAGGGGAACGCTATCACACCAGGTGCTCACGTATTTGAATAAAATAGATCTGAGGGTAATAACATTTTTATTATATTCATTTAGTTATGTTGAAGTTGTCTTTATGGAATGCCCCTCACATGTAACTGTAATAGATAAGGGACGTTTCTTTACGTTAACTGAAACAGTTTTAACGTATAACACGCGACAAAACTTACCCAAAATCGTTATGATGAAGTGGGAGGTTCATTATTTTATTTCTTTCTCTTATCTTCTGAAAAGTTTGTACATTTGATGTACTTCCAGCATTAAATGAAAGAATAGTTTATCATTAAAATACAACTCCGGTGTAATGAGACTTCGTATTTTTCACTCTGGGTCAAAATGATGGATTAAGGTTTCATCCAGATTCGGAACTATTTTCAAAAATGTTCTCGTTTTGTATTAAATTTCGTTAAACCTTCCTCGGCAATTTCCCTGCTCCATTTTTGATAAGATGTCAACATTCTAAGTGTCCAAATAGCAGACTTTAATACCTAATTCGTGGTATCTGCAATAAACTCTTCCATCAGCAAAAACCTACCATATGGACCAATCAACATTTTCTTGTCACAACCTTTTTAAGTGCTCTAACATTCTTCCATCAGTTTTTAATTAAGTACTTAATATCAAGGGAAAGAAATTGTTTTGTCCTAGGATTATATACACTACAGGCCATAATTATTTGCCCACCCAAAGAACTGCGCATAAATAAGGGAAGTACTAACTAAAAAAGAAATTGTAGTTTTGCATCTAATAAAATATTCTTAAAGCAAAGACATTTTTCTTCAATTATGTTTATTTGAAACCAAAAAAAATCTTCGTTTTGTCGAAATGTATACCTTGACTATTAATAATTGCAGCATTCTCTCTATCAATTTCGTCAAAGTAGCGGGTTCTATTTTAAGCTGGGCGTCTTGTAGTTGTTTCCACAACGATTCCTTGGATGCTGGAGGATTCATTTTCACCTGTCGAGTTCCTCCCACAAAAGCTCTATGGGACTAGCATCTGGGTTTTCAGGAGGGGTCATTTCATTTTTTTGAAGATTGCTTTCACGTTCCACCATATTCGCAGCACAGTTTAGAGGTGTGTTTCGGATCATTATGTTGAAATATAAAATAGTCACCGATTATTCTGATTCCATATGGTATAGCATTTGCTTCCAAAATTTCTCGGTAGCGCTCTTTTCTTCAAACTTCATCTATTTTATCCAAGTGCCTTATGGATGCGGCGCGAAAACAATCCCAAACCACTACAGATCCGCCCCTATTCTAGACTGTAGGTACTACACATGAGTTCAAATTTGGACTCATCGGTATAGAAAACATTTTTCCACTACTCGACTGTCCAATGTTGATGTCCCGTATCCCCCGGAGCCGTTTTATTTTATTTTGCTCGCGTAAGAGTGGTTTACGCAACGCTATTCGGCCAAATAGAGCACCCTCTCTTAACCTCCTTTTCACGGGTTAAACCAACTCGCGTTTCACGCTCAATATTTGTGTCAGTCGTTATTTCAGGTGCAGTTTTTCGTTTATTTCGTTTACTCGTCTTAATTATTCGACGATCTTCCGCTGGTTTGTCACTTTCCATCGTCCTGTTCGTTTTCTATTTAATAATGTGCCAGCCTCTTGATATTTTTTAACGTTATAGTCGGTGACTTAATTTCAATTTTCTTGCGATAGCTCTGTTAGTTCGGCCAAGATCATGTAAAGCAACAATCATCATCATGCGGATTTCTAAGGGCAACTCTCTTGTTTCCGGCATTTTGATACTAATTTTAGATAATTTTATTAAAGATATTAAATATATATATAGAACTCGGCGCGCACCTGTCTGATGCGATGCGTAAACATCTGCCGGGTGGCAAAGCAGTTCAAATTCGTACACATTCATCATCACTAGTGCGGCTTGTGCGTGTGAATTAAATCAGGCGAGCGGATTACTAGTTATTCAAGAAAATTTTTAATCAGAAATGTCCAGTGTGCGCAAGGCTAAACAACAACCCTTTGCTGATAAAGTAAAAAACTTTATCTGAGTTTCCAGATTTGTTGTACGACAGTGCTAAAATAGTTTGTAAAGTGTGCGAAAAAACTTTGATGTGCTGGCAAAAGAACGACTGTAGGAAGCATGTAAATAGTGCAAAACACAGAAATAGAAAAAACGGCGGGACAGAAATTACTTTATTTTATTAATATTTTGTCTACGCTTGGAGGCATACGCTACCAATCCTACAGCTGGACATATAATGACGCAATGTCCTTAGCATGCTTATCAACTTCGTGGTTAATTTGTGACCGCTTGATAAAACAAATAGTATGATATGGAACCGCTTCAATAACTCAATGTTTACACCAGTAATTTCTGATACTTTTTTTGCTTCTTTAATGAATCTCGTTGCAGCATTGCCAGTATTCGATGTTCCTTTTTCTTGAATTACCTTATCGACTTTTATACCAATTTCTTGCTATAATCTATCACGAATATTTTTCATTCGCTAGCTGGACAATTGAAACTCCACTCGGTCTACCCCTTTTGCTTGTAGAAGGACTAATATTTTCATCAATATCTCCAGTATTTTCTGCAAAAACGTTAGCATTGGCATTTAGCCATGCGCTGTCTTTTGAAATAAATACTAACGTTGTCCGATTAGATTTCCACTTTCGATTTAAGGATAAAATAAAATTAACTGTTTTTCTACTCGAAAGTTCAATTTTTTCCAAATCTCTTTGATCACTTAATGCAGATTGTATGTACTTTAAAAAAGTATCTTGGTATTCTTTACAAAATATTCAACGAACATTTTGACTTTTTAGTGCTTCAAATAACTTCTTATTTTGAATTAATCTTCTGAACAAAAATAAAAATTTTTGGATTCTAGGCACGAATTGGCAATTAAAATACAGTAGTAATCGGCTAAAACGAACCCGCTTAAAGCGAACTACCGGTTGTTGCGTACCAAAACCGAGGGTCCCGTTATATCTGCCATAAAAATAGTATTAAAAAACACCTATTATTGCGAACTCGCTTATGACGAACTTCCGTATAATACGAACCAATTTAAGAGTCTTAACAGAAATAGTTTTTGTTTAAAGCGAACTTGTTTAGATACTCCATCAGTACACAATATTCGGAAAGCCTTGGCAACACCGACAAGAACATCGAGCACATTCATATGTATATTGTATATTGTTTATTACGAACTCTGTATATAACGAACTGAATTTCTCGATCCCTTGCGGTTCGTTATATTCGGACAGTACTGTATATAGCATTGTGTAATAAATATATCTAGTAAAATAGTAAAACTATTACGAAAGTGCTAACCTTTTCTTTCTCCTTTAATAAATGTTAAAAACGGATACTTTTTTTAAACATTTCACATTGTCTACCATACATCAAAATATTAAATTACTACTAAAATAAAAGTACTAACCTTTAGTATTTTGCTCCATATCACTCTTTTAGTTTACTTTCAAACTCATTCAATTTACTCCACTTTTAGGCTCTGCTATAAACAACTGAATGTTCAATACGAAACGCACAACTTTAAATCGATATCTAATCGTGAACATAAATATTTCAAGTGTGAAAAATGTCGCCGGTATACATATATACTAAACAGTGCTATGTAACAATTAATTTAAAGAGACTGAAGAAAACAATTTTTGGTCGCTCAATTTTTAGATCTGAACCTCTGCGCCGCGACCAAACCATGTTTGTTAACACTCTACTATGTTCCTCTTCTTGAAAATATGCCTGACATAATTTAGAGGTGCGCTTTAGGTCGTTATCTTGCATCGATATAAAGTTTTTGCCGATCAATCGCAGATCGAATGGTACAGCATTGTAACTTTTATAATGTAGTCTAGCTCTGATAGACAGAAACATTCCCTGACCATAATGGAACCACTAGCGTGTTTTACAATGGGCACTACAGTTACCTACGATATAACAAGGCTTGCGCGCTCTTCGATGACGTCACGCTGGGTTGGTGATGTATCGCCATGCACGATATTAGCCTAAGCGGTAAAGGACTCGTTTTTTGCATTTCTTTTTCTAAGTTTTGAAGGGCTTCCGGTTTAAAGAGGATGCCAGTCATCAACTGAGCCCTTCTTCGCATTCCATTCGATTTTATTTTGGAAAAACGAAGTTTCAAAGCAAAAACCAAACACGTAACCGAGCACCGTTTTCGTGAAAGATGTATTTGTGGTTGATATTTAATTGACTAATTATTATTATTCGTAATTGTACATATATTTGGACGAAACTAAGGTTGAAATGATACAGTAATTGCAATTTTATTCGAAATTTTGTTCAATTTAACGAGAAAATTTAGAGACATACTATTTAACCAGGGTCTTTAATTTCCTATTACGAGGTGTTTTATCTAATCTATCATTACTTTTCCCACAATCATTTTTAAGTAGGGTATTTGTAGAACAAGTTATTATAATTGTTGCAATACGTTCACTGCGGTGAATATGAAATTTACATATATCAGTGTCCAAATGGTTACGTTCGGCGATATAATTTAAAATACAATGTATTAACAGAACGTTTCTTACACACATTTAAAAACATCTTTTCGTGTTGAGAAATAATTTTGTTAAATATAACGTAAGAATATAAAACTATTTGAACAATATAATCTTCACGTTTTTTGTCAAATACAATGGACAGTTAGGGAATTGAGTTGGAATAGTATTTTTTTAAACCTAGGATTTTTTAAACTTACAGTTATAGTTTCGCCGGTTCTTGAATCTGTAGCTGTTGAACAATAAATAATAGCTTCTTTTACAAAGTGCAACTCACAAACAAAACATGCAAAACAGCCGACGTCACCGTTTTTAGGTTATCCCGTTTTTATCGTTTCAGAAAAAGTGTTATCACTTATACAACACTGGAAAAACATTACAGGTATCACCGACAAAGTACGGAAATATCACTACGCAATATTTTTTTTTAATGAAACCAATTCAAAACGCAGAGGCGGTCTGAACGTGTAAATGCGTTTATCGCCGATCGACGACCTACTGCAAAATACGTCACAGCCTGCAGACGTCAAAGCCATTTGGCCTTCTAGTATCGTAAATAACGGCACTACACGCTGCGGTGTTATGTTTTCTGCAGCAGATCTTCTAACAAAAATCCGGTCCGACAAAACTCTTGTCCAATCGGTATGTTTTAGTCCACTCTAATGTTTTTTTTTTGGAGCGGCTTGCAAACTACTACTGCTTAATTGCCTCTTTGTTTTTGTCAAAGAAATCGGATTTTGGCGCTGTCCATTGAACATAGCACGGATTTAAGGTGCCGTTGATCGTCTATTTCTCTTCGAGATGACGGTAATCGATAAAAAGCAGTACTTGGAACTATAGGCTTCCCTGACCGCGGTTAGTTTTGAAATCCCCTGGTACGCTGATACCTTTTAATTGTATCTTGCACACCTTTAGAAGAAATATGCATTATTTTTGCAATTTCTCTGATGGATTTCCTGCGTTTGCGGTATGCAATCTCTACCCATTTTTCGAGAATCATTTGTTTTCTTTCCGCCTTAATCACTTTGATATTTTATAATCCGATCTTGTTTGCACGTTTGAAATAATGTTGATAACTAAAATATTTTTCACCTTGCATAAATATGTATAAATATAAAAAACAGTTGTAAACATAGGCAGATGAAGTGAAAGAGATGGTAATAAAATTTATTAGTTCTCGAATGCATACCTGCCATTATTCACATTAGAGGGGTTGAGGGGTTTCCCAGCAAAACAGCAGATGCGAAATTAAGTAGACAACACTGCAAGGTTATTTTGTGGTGACTCCTTAAGCTACTCATCATCTCCCAGAATACCAACATTCCTAGTGTAATAGGCGAATAAAAATGTCACGAGCTCGTAAGAGCCACAGTTGTCAGGTAACTTTTCCCACAAAAAAAAGACTTGTCAGTAATATCTTTTATTTGTGTTTTGCAAGAACATTTTTAGTTTTATTTATTATATTATCCTGATCTTTAGATAGGAGTATTAGTTCTTTATATTACTGAATTAGATAATAATTTCCTTAAAAACAACAGATATCAGAAGAAATTACCTTGATCTGAATTTATTATATTTGCCACCTCTGAGCTCAGTCTAATCCAAGAAAAACAGTTCTTCTTTGTTTCTGAAAAAATATGATTATTTGACAAATGTATTTTTCCCGGGAAGCGTCAAGGCACATACAATTTTCCGAATGATACTAAATTTGGGCTATAACATTTTTTACTAAACATTCAAGTTTAATATAAAAATTTAGTATATATTATTATGGAAGTCCACCACCGATCACCAAAACCATACTAAAATGTTCAAATCTAATAAAATTTCACTAGAAATAGGTACAGACTAGGAAATAGTTTTCCATTAAATTCGGAATCCATACCCTCTTGTTTTGGGTGCAGCAATATCAGTAAATGATAAGCTCAGAAAAATATTTGTCGAGGATACTATACTGGAAACAATAAATTGTTAATTATTCTCCTCGTACTTTAATTTGATAAAGATCTTGTAATTTGTTATTGAAAGATTAATACAGTGAAGTTCGGCTATAAGGAAGGACCAAGGGACCATAAAAATTGCTCGTTATATACGAGCGCTCGGTACAAAAGATTTTTTCATTTTCGTGTACATACGAGGGCGAATCAAATATTAACCGGATTTTTCTTTTTAACGCTCCCTAGGTGAAGTGAGTAACGTGACGTGTTGATATATGTTGGATGGTGATGTAAAGTGGAGGGGAGTAAATCGGTTCGGCTCGCCAGAGCAGATTGGTTGCTGGTAGCATCATGTCTGAGCAATAGGTGCACACGTCTGTTGAGCAACGCATTATTATTAAATTTTTGTCGCGGGAGGGCGTAAAACCTGCCGAAATTTTGCGTCGACTAACTGCACAGTTCGCCGAAAAAACGCTTTCAAGGACCTAAGTCTACGACTGGCACAAAAAATTTTCCGTTGGCCGAGAGTCAGTACAAAATGAAACCCATGCACGCCGACCGCGGACAAGCACCAGTGAGACGATTTTTTAGGATTGCAGAGGTATATTGCTCGTTGATTTTCTCTATCAACGGCGTACAGTTAATGCTGCGTACTACTATCAACTTGATGAAGTGAAACTGGCCTATCGACGAAAAAGGCGAGACATGCTTATTCGAAGTGCGATTCTGCTCCATGATAACGCTCGGCCACACACAGCTGCATTAACCCAAGAAAAATTGGACAAAATTCATTGGGAAACACTGGAACATCCGCCCTGTAGTCCCGATCTGTCGCTGCGTGACTACCGCATGTTTGGGCCACTCAAAGCAGAACTGGGAGGTCATCACTTTGACAACGACAAAGGTGTAGAAACGTTCGTGCGCAATTGGTTACAGACGCGACCACATTCATTCTTTGATGACGGAATTAAAAAACTTCTGATTCGGTGGGAAACATGTGTGAATAAAAAAGGAGATTATATAGAAAAATAAGGTGTATTCAAAATTTTATTTACTGTACCAATAAATGTTCTAAAACAAAAGTCCGGTTAATATTTGATTCGCCCTCGTATTATACGTTAAATTGCGCGCTTTTAAGAATATATAATTAAAAACTAAGCACACATGCCAACTGAAGCGGTCAGTCCATGATTTCGTGCATTCGTTCATTTGGCGATAATTGTGCAAAATGGCTTGCTTTTTGCTGCCAAACTGGCCCGGAAATTGGTACATTTTCACTCCTTTTTAATGTAAATCACTTTAGCAAAGCCTGATCTACATCCCTTCTTTCGGGCTGACGAAGTTTTTTTGTTGTCGGATTTGTACACGTCTGCGCTTCCAACAGTTTTTCTCGTTTTGTCCAAATGCTAGATACTGTTGAAGTACTTAAACCATGCTCACGGCATATTTGGCTATTTGAACATCCACTTTGTAACTTTCGTATTATTCCCACTTTAACCGATAACGTAATTGATCTTCGTGTAGTTTTCGTTAAATTCGAAATTTTTTCCGCCACACACACTGCACAAATAATGCCGTCTTAACTCCGAGGTAATCCCTGGCTCAGGCGCGTGTCGCGACTTGTGCGGAGGTTATGTGCGATGTGCAAGTGTACGGCGCACGCATCCTCGTCACTTCGTCGCCGCCTCGTTATAGCCGACCGAAAAGTTGCCCGGGTCCAAAAATTACCCTTGTTATATCAGACCTCATTATTACAGAACAGCAAAACATGTGTTTATCTGGGATTCCGACGGGGACTTTTTAATTTGCTCGTTACAACCAAGCGCTCGTTATATCTCCAGCTCGTTATATACGAACTTCACTGTATTAGCAATATTATTTTAAGCTTTGGACGAAATTTTTCTAAAAATTATATCGGATAATTTTATTTAATGGAGAATTTCGTTAATACACAAAGCTTAATTGTTCAACAAGATCTCTTCAAATATCCATGCTTTCTGTAATAACTGAAAACAGCGAATGTATTCAAAAAGTATAATGGTAGTTGGTGATAGTATCATCTCCTTGCTTATTTATATTGATATTTTTTTGCTAAGGTATCTTAATTTTGTTCTTTCATCAAACGTATTCAATTATACAATAATTATTAGATAGGTTAGAATATAAATGTCTATCTGATATTGAAAACTATTGTTCCAGCTTCTAGCACAAGTAAATACTTAGCATTAGACTCTTCTCCTCTGGGACCTGAAGAAACAAAGGAAATAGATAATTCTGCCAATGAGGGTCTAGACGGTAAAGATCTCGTTGAACCTTTACCACAATCGAACATGGTGTTACGGAAACGTATCAAAAAGATTAAACAGGGTATGAAAAGATATAATAGTCAATTGTCGTTGTTAAGGGAAGACCTCAGAGCGTGTAAACGTAAGACGGCAGAGCAACAAAAGCAGATATCAGAACAACAGAAACAGTTAGCCGAACAACAAAAACAGACGTTAGAGTACGCAACACGATTAGACGAATACGATAAGAAGAATGAAGAGATCTCCCGCAAATTTAGCACGTTACTTCAAGAGCTCAATAAGTGTAAGACAGAGTTGCAATATTGGAGATCAAAGTCGCCCGCTACTCCACCATTTTGTACTGGTTGCGGTAACACAATACCACCGCCTATGGAGGAACTGGAAGCTCTTATGAATCAAGGTGTAAATCCGGAAGGTTTGGGTCTTGATCCTATCTCAGAATTTATTCCAATAGCCGGAACGAGCACAGAAAGCGAAATAAACGAGACCAATATCTGTTCACCTCCAAAAATAGAAGAAATAAAAGTAGAAACTCCAGCGGTAATACCGTGCACGACTAGAAATAACAAAAGAAAGGTAGAAGAACCTAAGGAAACTCCTACAAGTGCTTCTACTGCAAAGAAGCCGCGTAGGGTAGTCAAAGAGCGCAGTAAAAGAGTTAAAATATAAATTTGTGCAGTGTTTTTGTGCTTTTAGACTATTACATTGGGTTTACTATAGTTTCTCTCTGGCTTGAAATGGTAATTTGAGTATACTCTGTTTGTAATTTATTTAGGCGTAGTTATATTTCTTTTGACGTTAGAATATTTAAAAAAAGCTATGAATTCACCTTGGAATGAACTAACGATCTCTTGTGTTGTACTACAACATTATCTGCACAGATTGGGGAAGAAAGTGCCACTTTTACCAACTTTTGATGAATCTAAATTATTTTTTGCAGCCAGAGAATATTATTTTTTATAATAGTTATTGTAAAATGTGGGTTGATTGTCTTTCAAGACTGACGGCAGAAACTCCTGCGCCCACAAACTTTTATATATAGCTTTTTTTGATGCACTGCAATCTTATTTTGTAATTGCCTCCACCAAATTTTTGGTAGAAAGTACAATAAATTAATTAGCTTTAAATTTTTAACACAGTAGTTGTATATTTTAACTCAGGAAATGTTGCTATTTTTGGTAGCCAGTTTAAAAAATAAAGATATCCGAGAGAGATTTTTTATTGTCTTATAGGATCGTTGCCTGGTGCCAGAAATGTCAAACAATAACTTTTGCGTTCAATAAGTAACATTACATATTGTTAATATATGATATTGGTGCAATTCTTTAGATAATACCTTGGGAACAAATTAATTTTAAACGAAAGGAAGTTTGAAATTATTTAACGTACTTCACGTCGTCTACTTTTCACGTTATATTCTGTCGCTGTCGCTCGCTTTTAATAGGATAAATTATATTCTCATTGATCCTTTTTTAACTTTTTGAGTTGTAAACAAAGTCAATGCAATTTGAGTTTTGCCTTGTTTGTTGTAATTGTCATAACATTAATTACACTAATAGTTATGTTGTTAATATTTTGACAACTATACCATGCTCTGTGCGTCTCATTGTTTATTGATTATTCTCAACTTCTAAGATTCTAATTGTACATAATACGCTATATGTTAACACGATCTTTGGTAGAAACGAATTTAAAGCAGTTGGAACTTTTCTTGCAACTCTAACTGCTGCAGTGTTTGGGTAAAATGTAGAGGGTAAATGAAATACGAATTTTCGGACATACATAATTTCTGTGATTATAAACGCAGCAATACGTACATTGTATAGAGAATTTTATTTTTCTCGAGTATATCATTGCGGTGCAATTTCTAAGATGGTAGGACACTATAATTTTACTACTTGACTGATGATAAATGTGTTTTAACAAAACAAAAAGAAATTCGTAGAATAAAAGACAATCGATTGTAAGTTACTTATTGAATACATGCTACTCCTTCGAAAATTTTTTATCGAGGTCCAAACGTTTTCGTTTCAAATTGAATACAAATGTACACGGGTCTTTCGAAGAATATCCAGTTCGTACATTTTCTGCGGTCAAAATCATTATATTTTCGGTTCACGTTTGCTTTCACGTTAGATAATCGTTTGAATTTTTGAAAACTTGTGATAATTGTACTTTGGCTTTTGAATTTCCGTTGATTTATTTAAATTAAGCGATTATATTACCTTATTACGACAAATCAAAAAGACTGATCAAAATTACAGACCTCAAGAAAATGTACACTCAACTTGATGTATTTTTATGGAACAATAATCTCTACAAAAAAGAAAATGAAATACTTGATTATAGATAGGTTTTCAGTTGTAAATAGGTATTTATCAATATGAATAGTGTATTATATTAACTACTATAATGTGCTTTATATTATAATTTGCACATATAGATAATTTTTATTAATACAGTAGATTGTAGATAGAAGAAAAAAGTACTTTACTAAAAAAAACACAAAAACATGACATGTTTCATAACATAATTTTTAAATTCAGTTAATTGCATTGTAAAGTGTCCTTTTATTTAGTTCAATTTTTAGATATGTAGTTTTGATAATAAGTACATTAGAGAAAAATGAGAAAATTATTAAAAAATTTGGGTCTATTTTCAAATTTAATATTGTGTAATGTGTACCCTCTTGTATGTTATTTAGTTTTCAATAAATTATATGCATTAGCTCTGTACCTTTTTCATTTCCAAAGAATTCATTCAATAGTGAACAGCAATCTAAATACTAAGAGTCTACACATGCTGATTATACCTTCTTATTCGAAATAGCCATTACTGTTACCTCTTGGAATGTTTATTCGTTGATATCGTAGTGACAACACTTAGAAAAAATACGAATCGTTTCGCAATAATCCTAATATATTTTTTGTTAAAAAAAAAAAAACGCATATTCACTAGAACTAGTGTCAATATATTTTGTCTGGCAAAGTTACTGAGTAGAGCGGCACCAAGTTATACGGCTATCATCGCATTTTACATAGAATACGCCATGCGGCTGCATAAGCAGCAGAGATGCGAATGGGCCGGGCCGGTCCGACCTGGCCGCACCTTTACTCTGTAGTCTTACGTACTACATCGCGTGTAAAATACGACGATCTTAGTGTAACTCGATACTGCTCTACACGGCAAGTGTGTAGGACAAAATATGTTTTCACTATATCCAAATCATATATAAAAGAGCTAACAGATTGTCAGTCTAGTGCTACTAATTGGATGCACATTTTTTAAGATGAACGCATTTTAGTTTGAGGACGATACACTAATAAGCAGGCGTCTAATCTGTAGACATTTTTTCTTGCTAGCATTAGTGCGCCTCAATTCTCCGTTATTTGAAGAGAAAAGGTAAACATAAATCGAAGTACCTTTCAGGTGTATGACTTCCAGCATATCCGAAGGTGTGGTGTCACAAAAATCGTCTGTGGTCGGATGGTTAGCATACTTGCCCTTCAATCCGAACGGCGCGGTTTTTAACTCTAGCAGGGTTGGCTAATGATCATAGTAATTGATGCCTGGAAGTGCGAGGAGTATTCCGTTACCCGACGCTTCGTCCATTAATATTAGAGCGATTCGTGCGTAAGTTCCGTCTGGTTATTAAAAAAAACACCAATACATGAAGAGGTTTTGATTATATACAACAAAGCTACTACTTTCAGCTATTTTTCTACATAGTTGCCATTAAGATTGAAACATTTGTCATAGCGATGAACCAGTTTCTTAATGCCTTCTTCATAGAACTCCGTCGCATGTGAATTAAGTCATGCCGTAACACTGCCCTGCAGCTCTTCATCGCTCTTAAACTGTTGTGATCCAAGTAATTTGTTCATGTTAGAGAAGAGATAGTAGTCGCTAGGAGTCAAATCAGGCCTGTAGGGAGGATGCTCAAACACTTCCCACTTAAAACTGTTCAGTAGGCCTACCGTGCGGGCAGGCGTTGTCATGAAGAAAAACGATGCCCGAACTCAATAATCCACGTCGCTTGTTCTGAATAGCTCTTCTGAGCTTCTTCAAAGTTTCACAGTAGACTTCAGCGTTTATTGTGGTCCCTCGTTCCATAAAGTCTACAAAAAGTGCGCCTTTGTTATCTCAAAAGACAGTAACCATGACTTTCCTCGTAGAAAATGTTTGACAGCATTTGGGCGAATTACAGCAACCCCACTACATCGACTGTCATCACCTGTTACGATATGTATGAGGAAACCTCCACCTTCAACATTGTAGCGTGTCAGAAAAATTAGTGCCGATCCCATTCTCTTTGTTTTATGGTCTTCGGTAAGAAATTTTGGCACCCACCATGCACAAAATTTGTGGTAACCTAAATGTTCAGTAACAACCTCTTACGTGAAATTTGAGGGAAAAAGGCACTCGGTTCTGTGATTGTGAATCGCCGATTTTCACGAATTTTCTCTTCGACGTTACCAAAAAGTTCGTCCGTCACAATAGTTGGTTTTCTACTCCATTCTTCATCATGGACATTAGTTCGTCCTTCTCGACACATATGGCACCATCTTCTAACCATACAGTCGCTCATGACATTTTCACCATAAACGGAACAAAGTTCACCATGAATCTCAGCAGCCTTCATGTTCTTTGCACACAAAAATCAGTTCACAGTCAGCGAGATTTTCAATTGCAGCAGCCATTTTAAACGACCAAAATAGTACGAAAGAATGTCCGAACGATTCTCACACTAGCACTGCCAGACTCATATTCAGCGCCAAAATACGGGTCCAGGTCCATGGCCAGAGGTGCCTCTTTAGTAAGTTATTCTATGCTCACATTGAACCAGATTACACCGCAGCACTGCGATCGCGTTGATATCCCCATTCCTCTGCTCACTAGGCGGAAACAGAACTTACTTTACGAATCGCCCTCGTAGAACAAGAACCAGAAAACCAGAAAAGCGTAAAAGGGGTTAAATTTCTCATACTTTTGGTGTGGCGCGGTTTAGTTGCCCGGCCTTAAGCTGCTGGCGCAATTGTATTTTTAATTACGACAGAAAGTTGCCCGTAGATTACAGACGCTTCGTTCACGCATTATTATTTATCTTTTAAACTGATATTGAAATGTATTACGGCTTCTACCATAATAGCGCCATCTATTAGGTGATTTCGCATCTTAAAATTTACATAATCACTGTTAGATGTCTCCTGGCACTGAACATGTGTTGCTCTATGAAATATTTGTTTTCTCTTTCATCTCCATTTGCTCTCTCTTACGGATCCACCAATCACATAAAGGAAAAAATCTGCAAATAAAGATGGCAGCTGCCAAAGTGAACGATATTGCGTTGTACGATCAAAATAACATTTTTTGCATAAACTCTTCTCTGTGTATCAGTATGTTACTTTGAAGTTGTCGTATGGCTGCATTTTGCATAGAAAAGATATTGGCACAGTCCAGAATAGAAGGATTGGTATAGCGCTCGGTGGTCAAGGACATTGCCGCTACATGACGGTCTGTATAAAACTGTAATTTTTTCGTTTATTCCAATTCATCATGGTTTGCAATAGTCATGTTTCTTTAACACTGCACGGTTAGAGTTTGGAAGTGGCAATAAACAAGTATTTTGGATTGACAGCATGTACAATCCTAATAATTGATAGTTGTGGTAGTGTTACAATAAATTTCCTGAGAATGTTTGTTTACTAATTTTATGCGTATTTTTTGTAGGTGATGTACCGCAGGGTCAAATTGTGCGCCCTGATAAACATACACAGTAAGAAGCAGATCTAATGTCTCGAGAACACCTAGGATATTCTCGTTGCAATAGTGTTGGATCTATAAATACACCCAGTACATCAAACCATAACACAGGTAAGTACCATATGCAAAAATAGTGTGGCATGTACAGATAAATAATGTAGCCCAATATAAAACTACAGGCAGTATCGTCTAAAGCAATAGCACCATCTATTTTTAAATTTAAAAATTTCTAATTTACCTTTGATATTAGAACTAATTAACCAATATATAAATGGTATATTAGTAGTAACAGATGGTGAGGATTTAATATATATTTAGGCTATTGTCAAGAAATTTCTTTGTGTGGTTTTCACAGTTTTGTTACGTTCTTTTTAGACATAAGAAAACAATCACTATTAATTTTCAGGTTACCCTGTACTGAAGAATGTTTTGTCAAATGATTAGATTAAACTTGATTAGTTTTTCTCTTTGTTTTGATCTAAATAGGACAATCAAACCTGAATAAAAACTTAGCTTATGTTCTTTTGTAACAGACGAAGAAGATGACTCGGATATCAGCAAGTTATCTCCATTGAGTTATAAGGATAGAAGAAGAGAAGCGCATACACAAGCTGAGCAAAAACGTAGAGATGCTATTAGGAAGGGCTATGACACTTTGCAAGATTTGGTTCCTACATGTCAGCAAACAGATCTATCAGGTAAATAAATAGGATATAAAATTATATTAGCTGAACTCAATCTTCAATTAATAGACTTTATGCAGCACAACCCACAGGAAAAATAAATAACAAGCTTTCAATCAAATTTCAAAGGAAGTAGAAAGAAGTATAAACATTTTGCCATGATTATACAATGATGTTAAAATAAAACCACAGAAAATATTCAACTTATTTTGCGTTTTGCGTAGGATAAAATTATAATTCTGTAAATTATAACATTATGGTTGAGTGAACTTTTGCAGTAGGAAGTTTTCACAAATTTTTAATTTAATTAGCAGATTACATGGTTCACTATGTGTTATTATTAGCACACCTTGGTTAGTACTATCATAGTATTCATTTTTCGCAGATATTTCTTAAATCATGAACTGGATTTGAGCAAAAATGCTATAATTAAATTGTTAGAGGACAGCCAGAGTTCAGTTTTAGAATGATCTTAAACCTTGTCTTATCACAAGTAAAAGTTTGTCAATGCCAAGAAGTCTTTGATAATCTTTCCTAGCTTTTGCTGATTTATATTATCGCTCTTATTCGTTTGTTCGTTTGAAAAAATTGTGAAACTTGTTGATGTTTAAGTAATAACTAATAAGATTTTTTCTTACCGGCTGTAAGTGTGGTGATTATTGGTGTAATTGTCGAGAACCCTTAAGGGAAAGGCTTTTTGATCATCTTAATACTTAAAAATGAACAAATTTAGTGTAATATGACCAGTGATGTGAGCAAATCACGTGATCGTACCGACACAATGAATGAAATTCATTGGTTATTATATCATTTTCTCGATATGTGAAATGATGCTAACTTAATAGAACAACCAAAAGAGATTAAGTAAAGTATAATAAAGTCAGAAAATTAAGTTTTATTTTAATTAAGTTTTATTAAAAAATCAAATTATTTCGAAATTAAACTGTAAGGCGGTGTACTTATAATTATTTTAAAGTTACCAAATGAACACCTTTAAAATCGCCACATTTAACATAAAAATCTCCAGTTTTCTAATTTTTGCGTTCTATTATAGCTTAGCTTAAACGTTGCCCCTATCTGCCGTTATAAGTTAACAAATTCTATAATGATTAACAAACTTATAAAATGCAAGAAAAACAAATTACATTCATACTATCGAATTTTCGTTAAGTTGGTAATGAAAATAAATTGTGTTATTCCTTGAAATTATTTTTTTTCTGTACAAAATAGCACCAAATGTAGGGGATGGTAGCGTACTCCGCGTTTTGGTCTTGTTCAGATTGATCATGTTGGTATGGTAGCGCCGTGTGGTTGAATAAAAGTCATGTCAACCAATCGTATTAAGTGGAGAAAGAATTAGTTAATTTGTTGCAACATATTTAATCTGTTGCATTCGCAGAAATGTAATGCGCAGAAATGAGATTTCGTTATACAAAGTTTTCTGAATGTTAATCTTATAACAAAAAACTTGTATGTAATTTAGAAATGTTAGTGTCAAAATTGAAAAGTGGTAAATGTACCATCTTTCGAAAATCTAACAAAGTCGTTAGAAATCACCAGATTCTTATTTAAACGAGAAAATAATTACCAAATCATCAATTGAACACAAAAGCTACCAAATCCAGGTAAAAATCACCAACATTGGCAACACTGAAGGATAGCGTAAAGTACAGAATAATCTACAGAATGGCAACTTGACAGTTCCAATAAAATTGAAGCAAACACGTATTCCAACGCTTCTAATGGGCATACCAGCATACTACCAACATGGCATGTGATTTGTTTAATTCAAAAATAAAATACTGTTATGTTTAGTACAGATGTTTTTCAGGAATACCTGTACTACAAGCACGCTGTAAATCTGTCTTTTGGTGAACATTTGCGTGTACAGTAGTGTAAAATGTTCTGAGATTTTACTGTCTCTTGTTCTTTACCTTTATATTCGAAACAATACAGGAATTTCGATATATTTACTAACTACTCTGCTTTAGGCAAAAAAAATTGCTTGACAATTTTCAACCGGTGTTAAATGGCACCCATAGAACTAGAGATAATAGTTATTTACGTCACAAGGGACGTAAGTGCAGTTTTGCGGTTGAAGATGTCATCTTCCGTGTGTCATTACATTTTTCCTACTATCGGCCCAAAATTCCGCAATCATCAGCAATTTACGAAAATATTTGACATTTGCTTATATATTTACTGAATTGTCATATTTGTTAATTTCTGTTATGTATTGACACTTATTGTTATATTAATGTGTTGTTACTTTACCTAGAGGCGTAAAATTCCAATACATCTCGCTGTCAAGAGCAACCAAAGTAAATAAGCCGTAAATCGCACTTACGTCCCACTAATCAGGGCGCTAATAATTGACTTACGTAGCCGGTAGCAGGAAAACATTTTTTATGAGATAATTTACATTCAGTGTTTTAGTAATTTTAAATGTGTCATGTTGTACACTAACGAAGGTTGCCTATTGTGTTTATGACTGAAATTCATAAAAATGTACCAAATGTGATAAATTTTTTTTGTTCAATGAACAATATTTGAAATATTAACACACTACCGAGCAATTAAATTTTGCATTACCTTACGGTATTATAGTATTTTTTCGGCACTTTTTGTTCTAGAGCTGTTGTTAAAATTGTTCCTGGCCGTGTTTAGCTCTGTAACTGATTCTCGTAAGCAGCTTTGAAAAGACTACTTCTTAAATACAAAAATAAATATCTTGAAACTAGAAAACTGACGGAAGACAAGATAATAAGATTCTGAACACCAATACCCTTGACAAATACAAATTGAAATAGAGAAGAATACAGTACGTTTACTAGAGGATTAAAAATTTGTTTTCATTAGATTTTGAAAAGTCTATGTGCCTTTATAAAATGTAAATAGCTAATTATCAGCACTGTATGCATTACCTAAAATGCGCTGGAAATTAAAAATGTTCATTGAGATTATTTGAAAATTGCCATCATTTCGCATTACTGTTTCTAATAGAAAATTGCAGTGAAGACGATATGAATGAAATACAAAAGCTTTTTCCGTGACAATTGATTTGAAAACTTTACTGAACATGATATGCGCTAAAATTATAAAAGCGAAACTCGTATGTGTTGGTGATTGACATAGTGAAGAAGACTGAAAAATTGACATTCATTTCTGCTTTTATTATGATTTATTTTTTGTTGGTTTCAGGTTATAAATTGAGTAAAGCAACAGTCCTCCAAAAATCAATAGATTACATACAATACCTTCAGCAGCAGAAGAAGAAGCAAGAAGAGGAACGAAACTCGTTACGGAAAGAAGTACTGGCATTGAAGATAATGCAACAGAATTACGAACAAATCGTCAACGCTCAACAATCTCAGCCAAATCATAGGGACAGAAGGGTGTCCGACGAAGTGAAATTCTCTGTGGTAACAATACTTACTGCTCTCGTTGTTTTTGATTCGTTAATTTTTTTATTTCATTTTAAGTTCCAGGCAATTATGGATCAATTATTCTTAACATTCAGCAACATATCTGCGAATAATTTCACCGAATTATCAGCGGGTGTCTTTAGTTGGGTGGAGCAGTACTGTAAGCCACAAACGCTCATCGAAACCGTCGTCAAAGTTATACACAATCATCACAGGCGTGTAACAGCACCAGATCAGCCTCCCCAATTGTAATATTGTTTCATGTTTGATAAAAATGTTTACAAAAATCGTAAGCAAATTTTTATATACATGGAAGGTGTAAATTTTACTTACGTCGCTTTTTTTTGTTAGAGGTTAAAATAAGTACTATTTTAATTTTATGGTGCTTTATTGTTCTGTATATTTGTGGTATTTTACGCAAGTACTTCAGTTGAACTCCAGGTTTATGATAGTTCGATAGTGTCTATATTTTTTGTGAATATGCGCATTTGTTGTTTATATCACTTTTTTAGTTCAGAAAAATTATTTATATACGAATACTTTAATTGTTTCAGAGGGAATTTTTTATGCATGGAGGAAATATAATTTTGTTATTTGTTTTTCAGTTTCACTTTATCTGATCGGTTATACCAATTTTTAGATATGTAGTTGTAATTATTTACGTGATATATTTTTATTGTACTAAAAATATTTGTTGTATTTCATATACACTTCTTGTAGATAATGTAAGATTTCAAATACAAATTATTTCTGTATTACCATGTTTTCTATTTTTTTTTTACTTTTATTGTATATGTTCCTAATTCTCCTTCTTAATAGGTTTGTTCGAACCCGCAGCTGAGCAATTCTAGAACTAGTGTGCATGCGTATTACGAGTGTACTGTTCGAGTAGCGCAGTTCTAGAATTACAAATTCTGAGATCTGTTCGCTCTTCGGACCCCTTACAATACGTAATTTAAATTCCGTCTCGAACGGTTCTAACAGTTCTTGCAGTAGAGCAGGTGTCTGTAATTCTCGCCGAATTTGAGCATGCGCAATCGTTGTTACGATAAAGATAGGTAAGGCTAGCGCTTTCGGTTATGCATTGAATAGACCTTCATAGAATAAAATCGGACAAACCCGAAATCGAACGAAACCGCATCGGACGGAATGATCCAAGCTCCAAATTGACTTAATTTGAAAACAACGTGAAAGACAACTTGCCGAATTTGATTAAAATTGACCTTCACACGACAAATGCTTGTCGAATTTCTATCGTGCATTAACTTAACCTGTGCTACCACTATTCTATTTTTTTGATGTTCTACTAGGACGATTTGCTACTTTTTCCTCTATTTTTTTTGTATATTGTTTAGTTTCTCCGTTAGGGTGGTGGATTCTACCTTTAGGTAACGTTAGGGGTGGGAGTACTGCTATAATTTTTTTTTTGTGTGTGCTGTTCAGACGGTTTGGAGCAACTTTTTCCTCTTAACATTTTTTTGTGCGTTGCTTGCTAACAACATTTTCAGCTTCCCTTGTGGATACACTAATTAGGATTTCGACAATCATTTCGCGTGTCAAGGTGTATTTAATTCTGAAAGTTATTTTTCACGTTGATTTCAAATTAAACCAATTTCGCGCTTGGATCATGCCATCCGATGCAGTTTCGTTCGACTTCGGGTTTGTCCGATTCTATTCTATTAAGGTCTATTCAATGTATAACCCAAAGCCCTAGCCTTACTTCTCCATCCTAGTTCCATCTTTAGATGATTTCCTATATTTAAAGTGACAAGGTTTGTTCGCTCGGGGTAGTGTGAAATGACGTCGCTGAAGTGGTCAGTCAAGTAGGTGTATGGTTGCGTACAGATGCACGCAGGCCCAACGAACGTATATTTTTACACTGATTACTCGGGGTAGTTAGTGTCGGCCGAGCGAACAAAGCTATAATTGCTGCAAGATGTCTCGTGACACTCCTGGCATTGGCTCTTAAATTATTTGTTTTCTCTTTTATCTCAATATGATCTCAATTTTGTCTCTTTTAGCATCAATTACGGATTCACCCAATCACATTAGCTTTGTTCGTTTGTTATTTAGTGTAATATGAAGTAACTCGAGTTCCTAAACTGGGCGTTTGTTTGTAAAAAAAACTGGCAATCCGATGTTCGTTTGTATATGTTGGGCAGCTTCCGACAGTTTTGAACTGTACAAACTTACTCCCCCTCAGAAGAGGTTTGTTCGCTCGGGCTGCACTTTTTACTCGGTGTAGTGTGAAATGACGTCGCTGAAGTGGTCAGTGCAAGTAGGTGTATGGTTGCGTACAGCTGCATGCAGGCCCAACGAACGTATATTTTTACTCTGGTTACTCGGTGTAGTTAGTGTCGGCCGAGTGAACAGAGCTAAGATATTAGAGTAAGTTTGTGCAGTTCAGTGTAGCTGTCATTATATTATTTACCTAACTCAACTTTACTTCATATTCATACAAAATGACATCCATACCTTGTGATCATTGAAAGTGAAATACAACAATTAACAGACAGAATCAAAACGTACAAAACTAAAAGAGAGAAATGAAGAAAAGTAGTTAAAACTACAGGAAGATATGTTTCATGAAGTGAGAAGAAGACACCAATTTCTCAAAAATTTACTGGAATCATTTACACAGAAGTCCGGTATTGTGTATAAACTAGACTGCTGTTTCATTTGGATTTACATTTTGGTACAAATATAGAAATATGAATATTTTATTTATTTGTTATACTTAATTTTACTATGTAAATTTATAAAGAGAATTATTGTTATTTTTCTTATACTGCGTTAGTAAGTTCCGTAGTAAAGTGAACCGCTAAAATATATGGACAGTGTTACAACGTTTGCTCAGTATGAAAGAATAAGGTGGGGAGCCGCTCGAAGCGAATCGCGGACGCTCCTAGCACAAGCGACATTATTCGCTATATGTATGGGACTCGCGCCTATAAATGAATTCTACGTACCCTAGTACATATACTACTACTCCAACAAGTCCAACAATTAATTTGTTCTTTTTTTAATAGATAAATTATCTCCTCATAATAATTTTTGAGTTACTTTTTTTCTCATATTGGCAATATGAACAACTTTCAATGCAAGTTCTATATCTTCATTGCTAGATAAGCTTGATATGAACGGTTTCATCATCCTCCTTAATAAACAATAAGGGAATTTTTAATGTCACCTTGGTTACCAATTGCCACCATACTCAATCTTTTAGGTTATGTATACTCAATGTTGGTAGAATACATTTACTCTAAAGGTTGTCTCAGTTCCTATCTTGCAATACTTGATCGAAAGTTTGAGGGCGGAGGGGTGAAGGAAGCATATTTTGACGTCAGTGGTGGTAATATACATATGATTTGTTCGTAACAACATTCAAATTGATGGATATAATATGTCCTACATTCCACCACCACTGACGTCATTGCGCAGTACGCACGCTATTTTTAAGCTGCGACCACCTATTAGAGTAAATGTACCAACCTTGCTCATAGAGTAGTTCCGAACAATCAAAATGATCACGTGATCATAATCCTATCACAATGTTTGTTCGTTTGTGTTGCTCGGGTTAGTTCTAGAGTATAATAGGATTATGATCACGTGATCGTTTTGATTGCTCAGAACTACTCTAAATGGGTACAAAGGAAGTGTACAAATTTGCATTTGTCTAGTACACAACCTAAATGGTCGAGAATGGTGGCAATTGGCAATCACGATGGCATTAAAAAATGCTTATTATTTATTAATTGTTGTATTTCACTTTCAATGATTACAAGGGATGTCATTTTGTATGAATATGAAGTAAAGTTGGGTTAGGCAAATAATATAATGACAGCTGCACTGAACTGCACAAACTTACTCCACTTCCTGAGGAGGTATAAGTTTGTGCAGTCAAAACTGTCGGAAGCTGCCCAATAAATACAAATGAACATCGGATTGCCAGTTTTTTTTACAAACGAACGCGCAATTTAGATATTCGAGCTAGTCCGTATTGTACTAATTGACAAGCGAACAACCTACATTCTAGAACCAACGCGAACAAGACAAACAAACAAACCTATTGAATCAAGGCACAAATCTGTAAAGAAAGATGGCAACTGCCAAAGTGAACGATATTGCGGTATACGTTCAAAATAACATGTTTTTCATAAATTGTTCTTCGTGCGTTAGCATCAGTTAGCAAATTGCTTTGAAGTTGTATGGCTACATTTTGCTTTAAAAAAATATTGGCAGAGTCCAGAATAAAAGGAGCGTTCGGTGGCCAAGGACGTTGCCCATACTTGATGGTCTGTATAAAGCTGTTATGTTTCGTTTATTCCAATTCATCATGATTTGCAATAGTCACTTTCTTTAACACTGCATGGTTAGAGTTTGGAAGTGCCAATAAACCAGTATTTTTGATTGACAGCATGTACAATCCTAATAATTATGATAGTTATGGTAGTGTTACAATAAATTTCCTTTGTAAGTTTTGTTTAGTGATTCTGTGCGGATTTTTTGTAGGTGATGTACCACAGGGTCAAATTGTGCACCCTGATAAACATACACAACAAGAAACAGATCCATTGTCTCGAGAACAGCTAGGATATTCTCGTTGCAACAGTGTTGGATCTATAACTACACCTAGTACATCAGGCCATAACACAGGTAGGTGCATATACAAAAACAGTGGCATATACAGATTAAAACAACATAACCTGAGATAAAATGATGAACAATTCTTTGTATCATCTACAGTAAGATCATCGTCATCTTAAAATTTATAATTTGCTTGTAATATTGGAAGTAATTAACCAATGTATGTGACAGATGGTCAGAATTTAATACATATTTAAGCAATTATGAAGTTTCTTTGTGTGCCTCACACAGTTTTGTTAAGTATTCCTGTTAGACATAAACCAATCACTATTAATTTGCAGATTATCCTGTACTGAAAATTTGAATCAAGTGATTAGGTTGAACTTGATTAATTTTCCTCTTTGTTTTGGTTTAAATAGGACATCAAGTCCTCCATATATGAATAAACATTTAGCTTCTGTTCTTCTGTAACAGATGAAGAAAATGACTCAGATATCACCAAATCATCTCCATTAAGCTACAAGGATAGAAGAAGAGAAGCGCATATACAAAATGAGCAAAAACGTAGAGATGCTATTAGGAAGGGCTATGACACTTTGCAAGAATTGGTTCCTAGGTGTCAACATACTGATCTCTCAGGTAAATAAATAGAATATGAAATGGTGTTAGCCAGGCTCAATTCTCAATTAGTAGAAAAAAAGAGTAAAAAGGGCTTTCAATCAAAATTCAAAGGGGTTTCTATTATGTGGCAAACCACATAATAGAAACTCCTAGATTGAGGGTATTATGCTAAAAGAAAAAATATTTGATATGTTAAAACAAAAAATATTCGATTTATTTTACGTTTGGTATAGGATACAATTATAATACACTTTGGTTAGTGCTATCGTAGTATTAGTTTTCAAAGTATATTCTTTTATCACTGAACTAGTTTTGAATAAAAATGCTGCTCTCTTGCCTCTTCTGCTGGCATCATCTTCTTAAACCTTCTTTGCCCTAATTTCTCAGTGGGTATGCTCATTTCTTCACAAGTTGTGGAAAATATTAACGCATTTTCAACCAGTTCGTCTCGGCTCTAAGGCAACTACGTAGTAGGCACCATAAATTCTCGTCCTGATATAGAGAAAATAAACTTGGTAAAATATAACAATTTTTATTTTTCAATATAATCTTTAACTTCAATACGTTTATTACAACGATCAATTAATAATTCTATACCCTTGTAAAAATAATCTAGTTTTTCCCTCAAAATGTTGTATTACAGCTGCTTGCAATTCACTGCCGTCCTTAAAAGGATTCCTTTTTGAATAGTGGACCATAACATAGAACCATTGTTTCATTTCCTGTGATAAAGTTCTCCAAAATCGGTTTCGAGTGACGACCCGAAACGGTGGAAACGTCCACACATGTTTAAAAACGAGCGCGTACTTTCGACCCAACGTTCACGCTGGAGAGCAGAAAGAAGATGCGGTACCCATTTTGCTCTAATCTTATTCATACCCAAATAGTTATGGAGAATTCGGTGAATACTTGTTTCAGGAATGTTAGACATCACTACTAATTCCCTCACTTTCAAAACGGAAACATTTTTGCCCACTTGTTTATAGTAGAACATGAAGGAGATAAATCACCATAAACACCGTCTAAACGTTGTTTAATGTGATTAGTAAGGTTCGACAAACCAGTGCAACGTCAGAGGCGTATCGCGCAAAAGTAGGTACGTGAGATACAGTATTATTAAAAAATACTATACCTTTTATTGACGTCTTGATGCCCATTGCGACAAAATACTTCCGCCCCGGTAAGCCGCGTAAAACTGCAACACAAGCAACGCTTGTCGATTCACTTAGCCTTCGACGTTGGTCTGAAAACGTTTTCTGCTAATATATTTATTCACATGCGATGCTAAAGGTAAACCTTGCTTACGACGATCCATGTTTTAAAAGACGCACACCGAAAAAACCGATAATTATCGAACGACCGTTCACTTCCGCGCCTATCGAATGGCTAAACTCTCCACTGGCTTCGCATCAACTTAAATCCCCTCTTGGCGCTTCTGCCGTAACACGCGTTTGTCGAACCTTAGTGATTAGACGTATACCCTCCTTTTGTTAAAAATTTAGTGACCGCGCGGTACTCGACTTTTGTTACTTGAGACATGTTCATGCACTTATCACTAAAGCTGGCCACGAGCGGTACCGCGCAGTAGCGTAGAGTCGACCAGGCCTCGCGTTCCACTAGAGTTATTCTGCTAATAGAGATGTTTGCTGCCGCAAATAATTTCGCTCATCTTTTAAATAAAAATTAAATAACACGTGCTCAAACACTTACCATTTTAAGAGTCCTCCGTGAAATCACAAAGTGAATAATGTCTGTTAAATATCCGCAACATTAGATATGTTTCAACTGTTGTTTCGGCAAAACTAGTACGGCATGAGGAAAAAATGCGTTTATATGCAGAGAACGAACGTTCTACATCTAGCGACGTAATATTTGCGTAAGTAAAATAATCTTTCAAATAACTTAGCGATTCTGTTGACACACCTTCACAAATGTGTCTTAATGTGCCAAAATCAGAATTTTTCTCAAAAACACTTTCAAATTTTTCTAGAACAGAAACATTTTTTGCGTCTTCAATCGCGCATAGCTGTGCGTGAACATGTTGCACTATTTGTGGAGATTCTTCTAACGGCACCGCAGGATTTTGTAATTTTTCTGCTGCTCTGGTATACGGGGGCACAGTCTGTGAAATTCGCGAATACGTTTCGGTGATTTGACAAATACTGCTTTGGTATGTGCTATTAAAGCGTCTACCTCAGGATAACATTTTCTGATACTATCCACCACAAGATTGAGAGCATAAATTTTACACGTAACGTGTAACAAATTAGCAGAATGCTTTTTAAGAGACCGGCCTATAGAAAGCATGTTTGCAGCACCATCACTCACTAACATCAAGAGTTGGTTTGTTGAAAGTTCAAACTTGTCCAACGTATTTAACACTAGCTTTGAAATTACTTCGGCAGTACAATGTTGTCTGGACCAACACATTAACGGGATTTTACAGATTACACATTTAATTTTAGCACCTTCATATATTAAGTCTGGAATTTCTGCGATAAATTTTCGAAGTTTGTCCGACCGCGGTCGTTTTGCTGACGAAATCATAATTTTTCTAGGACAGATAAACAATTGCGCAAAGTACCGGCAGCGAAAATGTCCGTACTACTCCGCAGACGAAGTAATACTACCGTTCCTCTCGGTCCGGACTGATTCTACGCCGATGCGCGGTACCGCTCGTGGCCAGCGTTACTTATCACGTTGTCTGGCTGCTTACTAAAAACTACTACTCTTCGAGCCGTAATATAATGTAGGCCTTGTACATGTGCAACTATTACGCAACGGATTTTGAATACGCTCAAACCTGTATAAGCCTGTTAGACCGAGAATTTATGGCGCCTACCTCGTAATTTTTGTACGGTTTTATCCAAAGTAATTCCTTCAGTCTGCAGATACTTTTGGGTATGGTTCACTTCCTCAAGAATATTACCCCACAAATGAAGGTAACCAAGAAAGTTGAAATCATAAATGTTTTTTATCAAAATCTTGTACAAGGTCCTTTTTTATATTCCTACATGTAGGTATATATACTTAAAAATTTAAGCTTTTTCGGAGGCCCCTGATCAGAGGTCCGGCGCAGTCTCCCTGTTTTGTTTTCAATAGGCCAATATGTATATATACATATGCATATAAATTAGTATTAGAATTATATAAATATTTATCAAAATTTTGGTAGTTATAAACGGAATATGGAAATCTTTCTACCGTTTATAGTCCATTTTTAACATTTTTTACTTAAATATTAGTTTACTGTATTCCGTTTTTTATGTCTATTAATAAAAGATCTCTTTTGAGGTTGTAAGTTACCACTTATTCCGAGGAAAGAGGTAACTTATGCACAAAGTGTAACATTCCTCTGTTATCGGTTTATATATGATTTTTAAATTGTACAATATCTGAATTCGATGTCGAACTATTAAACCAGTCTGTATATGCTTTTAATATTGTTTTATAAATCTAAAAAGTATACTTAATTGTGGCTTGCATCGAGTAAAGGCGCAAAATCCCTTTCTCTAGCTGGATTGTTGAAATACCACACTGTGTCATGTCTAGAAATGGCACAGCGCCGTCTCTTGAATTTCCATGGTGAAGGTGTTGTGATGTCTGTTGACATGTTGAAGAAATTTATTGAGTGTTTCTCGTCCGTGTAGTCATACAGTGAAGGCGTCGTCCACGCACCATACATACACTCAATTATAGAATAAATTACAGAACGGCAACCTGACAGTTCTAATAATATGGCGGCAAACGCATATTTCACCGCTTTTAACGATATACTACCAACATGGCATGTAATTTGTTTAGTTAGATAAAATACTGTAATGTATAGTGCAGATGTTTTTCAGGAATACCTATAGTTCAAGCACGCTGCAAATGTATCTTTTGAGAAATATTTGTATCTACAGTAGAATAAAATTTTGTAATATATTACTGTTTCTTGTTCTTTACCTCTATATTAGAAACAGTTTCGATTTGCACGTACACTTACTAACGATACTGGTTTGGACAAGAGATATTCCTAGACAAAAATAATTCATAGTGTCCCTGTGTGAGATGAAATTATAAAAGCTCGAAATGAAAAACCGGTCCAGATCTTACAAAATTCTGTCCGTACACTACCGGCCATTGAAGTTAGGACAACTAGTGAATTATTGCAAACGTGAATAAAGACGGTAATAATGCAAAAGAAAATAAAAATTTATTGCTAGAAATAAAAACGTAAACAAATAAGAAGAAGAAATAAAACAAAATATTATCATTAAAATATTAGGCTATATCCTTTGTTCATCGAAATAGCCCCCATTGCCTTGTAATACTCCCCGGACCACTCGTTGCATGCGTTTTGTTAGTTTGGTTAGAGATTCACCGGAAATGTTCTACTCAGTTTGGAAAAATAGCCACAGGTGCTCTTTCGCAATTGGATAGACTTTTCGTATTCGTCTGTCGACCTCATCCCACGGTAATATGATGGGGTTCAAATCCGGATTCCGCGGGATCTAGGTCATAATTTTCAAAATGTTCTCTTCTGCTTGAGACGTTAGATAATCTTTACAGATTCGTGTTTTTGGGGTCGTTATCAAGCGCAAACACGAAGTTCTCTCTAATTAACCGCAATCCGGATGTCACAGCATTCTCTTCTAGTATTCGTTGGTTTACAGAAATCGATCGTCTGCGTCCCCTGTTTATTTCTGTTGCGATTTCGGACGCCGTCAATCGCCGGTTTCGTTTGCTTAGCACTGTAAGGTGTCGATCTTCTGCATGCGTTGTCATTCTTGACCGACCTGGGCGATTACGGTCTTCTAATGTCCCGGCGGTTCGGCACCGGCGAATAGTACAGCTGTTTTTGTAACTTGCAATTTTTCCGCAATCACTCGTGTAATCTGAGAATAGCCGATCGCTTTTCTACAGTTCTAGGCCGTAGGATGCAAGTTTCAAAAGCCTTTTCTGCGACAATTGATTTAGAAAATTTGTTGAACATAATATGCAGTAAAATTATCGAGAAGAAAATCCTACGTGTTGTGATTGACATAGTGAAGAAGACTTAAAAATATCTATTCACATGATTATTTCTACTTTTCGTTTGTTATATTTTTTTATTAATTTCAGGGTATAAATTGAGTAAAGCAACAGTCCTCCAAAAATCAATAGATTACATACAATACCTTCAGCAACAGCAGAAGAAGCAGGAAGAGGAACGAAACTCGTTACGGAAAGAAGTACTGGCATTGAAGATTATGCAACAGAATTACGAACAAATCGTCAACGCTCAACAATCTCTGTCAAATCATAGGGACAGAAGGGTGTCCGATGAAGTGAAATTCTCTGTGGTAATAATACTTCCTACCCCTGCTGTTTTTGGTTTGTCAATTTTTTTAATTCATTTAAAGTTCCAGACAATCATGGACGAATTGTTTTTAACATTTAGTAACATATCTGTGGATAACTTCACCGAATTATCAGCGGGTGTTTTTAGTTGGGTGGAGCAGTACTGCAAGCCACAAACACTCATCGAAACCGTCGTCAAAGTTATACACAGTCATCACAGGCGGGTAATAGCACTAGACCAACTTCCCCAATTGTAATACTTTTTCATATTTGATGAAAAAGGCTACAAAAATTGTAATTTAATCATTATATATGCATGGAAGGAATAAATTTAACTTACGTCTGTTGTGTTTTTGTTGCTAGAGATTAGAATAAATACTACTTTAATTTTATGGTGCTTTATTGTTGTGTATATTTGTGGTATTTTGCGTAAGTACTTCATTTGAACTCCACGTTTACGATAGTGTCCATTTTTTTGTTGTTTATCACATTTTTAGTTCAGAAATTTTATTTGTGCATGGAGCACATACTTAAATTGTTCTAGAGTGTATTTTTTATGCATACAGGAATCTAATTTTATTTGTTTTTCAGTTTCACTTTATTCGATCGGTTATATAAATTTGTAGATAGATACGTGATGTGTTTATTGTACTAAAAGTGTTTGTTGTATTTCTTAAAGACTTCCTGTAGATAATGTAAGATTTCAAATACAAATTATTTCTGTACTGCCGTATTTTCTTCGTTTTTCATTTCCTAATTTCCCGAATACTTCATTTGTGAGTAATAATCGTAGGAGAATTGGTCCCAATCCATTTAAAATTTGTAACATGAAGTTATAACAGATAATACAGATGTTTCACTGGAAAGACCAAGGTGGATGAGATTTCACGTCTTGTTGACTGCATGTCTATTCGCAGAAGGTAGTTACGGTTACCGAAGAAGAAAGAAACTGGCGTTTTACCTAAAAAACTTTTGGAGCCATCCAGTGCGTATTCACAGAAGAGCAGGAAACTGAGCCTTTACGATACATTTTTGATATGGAAACACGTATGTATGGCCCAACACCACGTGATGTTCAATGTCTGGCATTTCAGTTAGCCGAAAGGAATAACATTAAATATCCCTTTTCAAAGGCCAAGCAAGCTGCTGGGAAAGATAGGTTTACCCAATTTAGAAAAAGACATCCAAACGTGTCCATTAGAAGTCCAGAATCAACTTCCATAGCAAGAGCGCGTGGTTTCAACAAAGTGGTGGTTAACACATTTTTTTGACTTCTTAAAATCTGAATCAGTCGATAAAAAGCTCCCGGCACATCGTATATTCAACGTAGATGAGATCTCAATAAGTATGGTTCCTGGACATAATTCTAAAATAGTGGCACTGAGAGGTCGAAAGCAGGTTTCCAGGATAACATCTGCCGATCGTGGAATGTCCACGACTGCTGTCATATGCATGTCGGCCGGTGGAAACTTTATTCCGTTTTTATTAATTTTTTCACGCCAGAAGATGAAAGAGGATTTAAAAGATGGTGCTCCTCCTGGGTCAATATTAACCTGCAATCCTAGTGGCTGGATGACTGTAGATGTGTTTTCTCTTTGGTTTGATCATTTTCTAAATCATGTAAAACCTACTGCCGAAGATCCCACTCTACTTATTTTGGATGGACATGGAAGCCATACCAAAAACTTGGAGGTTATTGATAAAGCACGAAAAAATAATGTTGTCCTCTTGTGTTTGCCATCACATACATTCCACAAACTTCAGCCCTTGGATGTGGGGGTTATGTATCCTCTTAGTCGATATCTCGACCGTGCTTTAGAAAATTGACTGAACAATAATCCTGGGCGTACTGTATCTGTTTTTCAAATAAGTAAATTGTTTTGTGAAGCATATTTAAAAGGTACACCTGAAAATGGCATAAACGGATTTAAGAAAGTAGGCATTGTGCCATTTGACAAAGATATTTTTTCCGATATCGATTTTTCCGCTGCTGCTGTTTCTGATGAAATCCTACCTATACAATCTCTTACCAGACAAAGTACAGAAGAGAATTTTAATTACGTTAGTGTTCAAGATCAAAGTAACAAAGACAATGAATCTATAAATATACATGCTACTCCTGGATGTAGCAAATATTTGGAAGGATCAGATAATAGTCTACTTTCTCCTGGAACAAGCAGGGACTAAGTTCAAATTCAGAATCAGGAAAGTGATCCAGAGTGCTTGATTTGTACCGAAACATTTTCAGATTCTGTAAGCGGAGAGGGGTGGATCAAATGCAGTAGTTGCCTTCGCCGGGCACACGATTTGTGCACGTCCCATCCACTAGCAAAAAAAAAACATATCGTAGAGTACTGCAATAAGTTAGGCATTTAGTTTTAATGAATACGCAATTTCTTCATTTTGTAATATTTTGTTTTTAATTTTTTTACTGCATACTAAGGAAATATGGCAGTTTATGTTAATTTTATGTTTTAGTTTTTAAATAAACGTGTTTCGCATGCAGTTTATGACTTTGTCCATGTATGGATCATTTTATCCCTCTTTGTGCGGCATAATGAGCATTTTGCATCAATATAAAGAGGAATAAATCAATAAAAAATAGTTTAAATAACATTACAAACTTCAAAAAACTGCTTATAATATACCGACCGTAGATTTTCATTTGCAATTGATCCTTGCTTAGGGGAATCATTTTGCCTCGATCTTCCCTAATTATTAGCATAGCCAAAATGTTTTTGACCAAGAAATCGGTAGAAATGTGTTGTTTTACATTCTACAATAAATTGGACAATTTTTAACGATTATGAATTCTCGTTTAGTTTCGTTGATAGTTGAAGGGGCAACTCATTAAATAGGAAATTTTCATCTGTTTATAAAAATAGATTGGCAATCTACTTTTGTTCAATGTTTTGGCAGTTTTGGTATAGGCACAATTATAGCTTCTTTTTACTTCGGTTTCGGATAGTTAACTCAAATTGTCAATTACATCTTAAGCGTTGTAAATTTTTGAAATTGATCTGTAACTTTACTTTAAAAAACTAAATACATTTTATAGGCACTTTTCTGTTACTGGGTTGGTATTAAAAGAGCAAAGTTAGTGAAAAATCGTCAGAAAATCTTGGCTAAAATAGGTCATGTTTTACTCAATTCAATTGATCGTAAGAGAAATTGTTTAAAAAATCGTACGATTTTGGCCGTTACAATAAAATCCAAGATCAACTTGTTCAACTAATTGGCCAATAAATAAATAATAAATCGCGACGTGCAAAACAGCCTAAAAACAAATAACGGTACGTTACTTTTAGGAACATTTTAAATTTCGCTTACTTCTGCTATACCGGAATTTCATACATAACTGGCTGAAATTTACTTTCAAATAATCCAGAAACTTTTATATCAGCAACAATTTTCTGATATATGAACAATACTTTTTGCTCCATACGACATAAATTGAATATATTTAATCTGGCATCTCTTAGTCCGACTTACAAGGGAACGCCGGTAATTGATACGCATCGACTTAAATGAAACTTTGTAGATTCATAGACCAATTTAGTGTGTTGCGTTTGGGGTGCCCCAAAAACGGGCGATTAGACGCCTAAAAAAATTAGCACTATTCTTGCATTAAATTTGTTAGCATTGTTTTTAATAATTTTGTATGCTATCCATGAAGGTAACAGTATTGATTACGTTTTAACTAACAATAAAATACCCTTCACAAGCATATTTGTGTGATTTTCTAATAATTTAGGTTTGAATCTTAATTCATTACCTAAAAATGTTTCTTCTGCAATTGCCATGTTAGGTATTATTATTATTGTTCATCTATTCAAGATTCAAGTTGAGACGGATTAACTAATTTAATCATATAATAAAAAGTTCTATACATGTGTATAGAACTTTGCTATTTTATCTGAAAGATCTGTTACTTATTCTCATTTTCTATTAATTTCCATTAAAATTACAAGAACCAAGGATAGAAGTAACATCATGTCTAGTAATTGACGATGTTATTCTGACGTTTTCTTGTTTGATGGATATTATTACCTCGGATGTAAGTAACATATCGATTTGACTGTGTACGTTATCTAAGTGGATTGCTACTTCAGCTGATATTCTCTGGAGAAGCGTAAATAAAGTATGCAAAGCTTAGAATCTCATAAAAGGGAGTTTTTACTGCTACCCCGAGGATTTTTCTTTATGTTCACAATTAAATCAATTCGGAATCAATTGAAAAGTAATGCCATCACCTATCCACCATCTGTGGACGCGCGTTTCGATGTTATACATCTCGTCGGCATAGCTTTGTGGAAGGTAATGGCATTTCAATATTTTAAATCATATATATACGAAGTAGATGTTTACATGTACGCATGAGGAAATCTAATCAGATATCCTCATTTGTACGTTTTTGTCGAGTAAATCACTGCAAACGCTTCTACAGAACTGAACAAATCGTATTGCTACTAATTCTGATGCGACAGTAGTCTCAACTACTGGCTTAAACCGCCATAGGTTAATTAATTGAAAAGTAATGCCATCACCTATCCACCATCTATGGACGCGCGTTTCGATGTTATACATCTCGTCGGCATAGCTTTGTGGAAGGTAATGGCATTTCAATATTTTAAATCGTATATATACGAAGTAGATGTTTACATGTACGCATGAGGAAATGCCATTACCTTCCACAAAGCTATGCCGACGAGATGTATAACATCGAAACGCGCGTCCATAGGTGATGGCATTACTTTTCAATTAATTAACCTATGGCGGTTTAAGCCAGTAGTTGAGACTACTGTCGCATCAGAATTAGTAGCAATACGATTTGTTCAGTTCTGTAGAAGCGTTTGCAGTGATTTACTCGACAAAAACGTACAAATGAGGATATCTAATTAGATTTCCTCATGCGTACATGTAAACATCTACTTCGTATATATACGATTTAAAATATTGAAATGCCATTACCTTCCACAAAGCTATGCCGACGAGATGTATAACATCGAAACGCGCGTCCATAGATGGTGGATAGGTGATGGCATTACTTTTCAATTAATTAACCTATGGCGGTTTAAGCCAGTAGTTGAGACTACTGTCGCATCAGAATTAGTAGCAATACGATTTGTTCAGTTCTGTAGAAGCGTTTGCAGTGATTTACTCGACAAAAACGTACAAATGAGGATATCTAATTAGATTTCCTCATGCGTACATGTAAACATCGGAATCAATTGTCAAAAACTTATTTATAGCGAATTATGAGATTCTGCATGGATTTCAGAAATAAAATACTAACATTCAGGTTGGATTTTTTCACAATGATTGTAGAATTTCATAAGTGAAAATTAAAAAGAAAGAAAACTACACACACTTCTTTTACTTTAGTTTAATGATAAAATTTTTAATTCACATAATAGAAAATGATATGTACAAAAAGAAATTACAAAAAGATTTTCGTAATATCATATGAGGAGTGTACCATTCTATATTCTAAATATAAATAAATCTAATTCAAGAGACGTCCTACATCTTCTTAGCTAATATAGTCTTTCGATTTCGGTAGGTTGCTGGCTGGAAATGTGGGTAACGTTGGTTAGGGGGATGGAATCTCGGGAACATGTGAAACGTTTGCTTTTATATTTTCTAGCTAAACAACAGATTTGCCTAAATACAAGTAAGTAGAACGCTATAATAACGACAATAATCAAAATGAGGATCGTTCCTAACGTGATTATTCCAAGGAGACTGAGATGATCCATCACATTCATATGTTACCATATTTTTGTTCCCACACAGCGTTGAATACCTGAAATTAATAAGAGATGTCAGTTGAATTTTTATAGTTTTGAAAAGACTTGTTCATGTTGAAATACCTAATTTATAATTTTACAACCATATATTATTTAATGCCTAGTGTATGGGCGGGAAGATAATTCCTTCCCTGAATATTTTATAAAAAAGTTTTCAAGCAAAAAATATTTGGAAAGTAGCCCTGTGTAATATAAAATTATAATCGAGTATACAGGTGTTTAGTTTCCGCAGCGCACGACACAAGTTTGGCTTTTTAAATGGAACTTCCTGTATATTATTACAATTTTAGATGGCTCTGATCAATTTATGTCAAGCTTCATCAATATTCCCCATACCTATCTCTCTTAGTTTTTGAAATAATTGACATCTTTGGTGAAATAAAAGCTTATAGTATTTCGTCACAGTACTCTGTTCTTAAACGAAAAACTTTTCTGCATTGCTTCATATTTTATGTACAGAAAAAAACATAGTAACGATTTCGATGACCAACTATTTTTAAGCGTCATTAACTGTGTTGATGAGTTTTTATGTAGACCTACTTCCTCAATTAAACTTCTTCCTTCTTTTAAGTTCTCGTTTCTACCTCTTGTCCTGTTATTTGTCATCAATGGTCCTTTGCATTTGTTAAAATCAGCAGATTGTTCTCAAAATATTTATTTTGTGTTCGAAAAATGCAAGCTGCTTTCGATTTAGATTGTAGATGTCCTTGCTTCGTTAGATTTCTTTACAATGTGTTTACAATATCACTTTTTCCATATTCACACGTATTTTTTAAATTTGCAGTACTGCTTTTGTAATTTCCAAAATTAGGCTAGACCTGGTAATCAGTCAAGGTCTTTGGTCTCTCATGGATCCTTAAAAAGCTCGCTTCAATTTTAAGTGGGAATGTCACAGTTGTGATGTACGTACTGAAATGTTGATATTTAGTTGATCCAACAAAGTTGGTTATTTTTACATCCCTTCATACGCTGATATTACCACTTTCTAGATTTTGAAATCTGGCTTTCACTATCTACTTCGTAATTAATGAAATATTCATCATATTCTTTGTTTGAGGAATGGCAGTCGATTGTGTATTTCATTAATTAACTTGGGTTCGATTTAAATGTCAATGCATTCAGTTTGATCTCCAACAGGACAATCTCTCCATATTTATAAACAACCAAAGCTTTTATAGCCCTTTTTGTATATTAATTTTGTTTATTCTACCTATTCTACCTATTCTCTTTGAGGTCACTTCTTAACAGTCACTATAAGTAGCGTCAATTGTACTATGTTTATATAAATAATTGTAACTTTACTACGTCCTTATACTCAATGTAACAGATTGTACAGACACGTTGTTTTATTTTGTTAGATGTCTTGGATACCATGCAAGTATCAATCGTGCATAATATTTCGCAAATAGTTCTTCGCCAAAAGGACGAAAATACTGTGTAATGTTTTGAAGTGCACTTCAAAGAAACAGTGAGGATCTTCACATTTTCAATTCATTATAAAACAGGTTATTACATCTAATAGACAAGGCCTGTTGGCGTACACACATCCTATAAAATTGTTTATAATGTCATGCTATATTTAGAGGTAAAATTCGCAATGGGTATCTTACGCAAGATGTACTTCATTGTATTACATTTTGTTTCGTAAACTTTGTTTAGTTTATTGAAGATATATTGTAAAAGCCGCTATTAATCGCTTTAGTGTTATGTTAATTGTCCTAAAGAAACATTATATAAACATTATTTTAACATTGTGAGAATTTATAGGGTTATAAATATTTACATGAAATTAGGGAATAAAAATATGTTCTAAAGTGTGAAATAACGTTATTTTTTCTTTTTATATGGATGATGCAAATTTGCAAAATTTACAGACACACCTAAATAGACATTGGTATTATATAAGTGGCGTCTAGCAGCTTTTCTAATGAAGAATGTAAAAAAAACTAATGAGAACATCAACAAGCCAAAAACTATGCGGCAATGTACAGGGCAAAGGAGAAAAATTAGATGTTCTAACAGATGTTGTTATGGATTACAGTAACAAGTTATAATTTAATTTAAAAGGTAAAAACTCCGTACAGCTATTTTTCATACTAGTATGGATGAGAGTATCTAATTAAAGGTACTCTAATAACTGAAAATGTCGAAATTAATAGCTATATCGATCTCTACAGAAGTGAGCAACTCGTAATGCTCTACTTTTCTGTCAGGGTAGCAGCTCAACTGATGGCTTAACCTGCCGGAGGTAATTAAATGATAATGAAACCAACTACCAGTAACCACCTTGTACGGGCGCGCGTTTCGCCGCCTAACGGCTCATCAGCGTACCTTCCACGCCTTCCACAGTGGTACGCTGATGAGCCGTTAGGCGGCGAAATGCACGTTCGTACATGGTGGTTGTTGGTAGTTGGTTTCATTATTAGCTATTTTTCATTTTATTCTACAATACACCTACAATGAAGGCAGACTACGTGAACAGACATCAAGATACTTTTCTGTATACATACAGACACTCACACATTAAATATGCTTGAACAGTATTTATTTTTCTTTGCAAAAGTTGATGAGTTTATATATTTTTTAAAAATACAAAAAGCTGAAGTTTACTATAGTATGCAAATTGTAATTTTAACAAAATGATAAATTCATGTTCTTATGGATATCATTTCTCAACTGTATATTAAGCTATGTTGATTAATGTATTTAAATTAAATAATTGTCTTGCAAATATCTTATTTAACAAATTTGGTTAATTTCCTTAAATTTTCCATAAATTTCATGCACTGTTACTTCCGCAACATTGATTATGGCGAATGTTGCTACAACCTACATATAATAAATAAGCTTGGGTAGCATATAAATATAAAAACACATTTCATTTGGGATTTAAAACTTGCGCAGACGTTAAAAGAAACCCCAAAAATTTCAAAATGTAATATACGAAACAGAATAAAAATAATTTAGTTTAATTTTCTAATAATTTTTCTAATAACTCGAAGGTAAAATTCCTAAAACAAACGCCTATTTTGTAAGAAATCATCTTTAATGGCTGGTATTTGGTCACTTAGTAAACTTATTATCAATTATTATGGACAAATGAGTATATTCTGGAGATCAAAATCTATTAAATAAGTCAGTCAGCGTAGTAACATTTCTTAATTTCTAAATCATCGTTTTTTAGCATTTAGAAAGTTTCTTAGTTATACTGTACTCTTGGTTTCCGGGTTGGATCCGAAACGAGCCCTATATAAACACCTGCAGAATGAATAGTCCCCAGTCAGTGTGTAGTAACAGCCCTGAAGATGTTCCATAAGAATGCGGACGAAACGTCGGCAAAAACTATGATAACAACGCGGTTCCAACCCGGAAACTAAGTGTTATTGACGACCGCGGAAGCCTACGTACCAGATTTCTTAATTATATTTTATATTTTCGAAATCTGAAAATGTAAACGCTTTATATTAGGCATCGTATTAAATTATTTGATACTCTTTAACAAAACACAGTACTCGTTTTTATATGGTTCCCGATTAATAACATCCAAACGATTAAACCCAATATATTTTATATAATTTCTTTTGTATTGTTGGACCATAGATCAAGTGCCTTTGTAAATTCTTAATATTTTTTGGTATTTAGTATTTCGTTGTGTATTTTTGACATTTTCAGTGCAATTGGAGTATAACATAAAGATCATACAACCTAGTAAAGATATTTAACAACGTGTTTTTGTTGCTTAGATAGAACTTATGGATAAGTTAACTGTCAAACGAGCTGTCATATTGCGTTCAATTTGTAGCATTTTGTAGTATTGCAATGGCTCAACGTAATATTATCAATACGATATTGATGGTTTATGGATGTAGATTTACGTGAAAACGAAATAATTCTACATTTAGATATATTATAATTGAAACCATTGCCAATATCCCACATGCTAAGTAAATCAAGTTGGCCTTCATTCTAATTCATGGAAATAATTTTAAATTATCTGCGAATAACAGTTTACCGAGAAGATAGATCATTTATATAAATTATAAAAAGTAATGGAGCCAAATTGCTACCCTCCAGTACTCCAGATGAAGATGACAAACGACTTGGGCGAGATTCTTTAAAGTTAACATCCTAGATATTTTGTTAGAAACGTAAAATTTCAAAAGTCTCGCATGATTTAAACTATTGAACAAATTTATAAAAAATTCAATAATTTTTTCAGAAATACCTATTTTGTACAAGTTATTTCGAAAATATTTTATTTGTTTATTTATTTCTGTGAGGTAGCAACTGCATAGAAAACGTCAATGTAAATACAAAACAAAAATGTAAGAACTAAAAAATGTTAAATGTATCGAACGTCAAGGTAGATTAACATTTTGAAGACAAATAATACATAATGTAAAATATGTAAAACAAATAAAGAAAGACAAAAAAAAAGTGACATTTAAATACATAAAAAGGAAAAATACAGGCGACTAAAGATGAAAGGTTTCAGTTCAATCAATAAGGAATTGCGTATTTTTATTTATTGCTTTTGTAGTTTGTGATAAAAGTAAGTTAGAATTTTTTAGTTCTCTTGTACCGCGACAGTGTAGTAAATCTCGATCTTGAAAGAAAGTAAGTTTTCTTTTAGAAACACTGCACATTCACAGACGTATATATCAGGTAAGGTAAGTATATTACTCACAACACCGCTCTACTAGATTTGTTGCATTTCACTGCGAATATACAATTTCTGCAGCACAAATACACGCGGTGCCTCCACAAATGGTCCTATATTGAAGTCTGGAATGAACATATGCAAAAAATGTTGAGCTGCTTGCACTACTATCTACTGATATTGATACTACACGTACAGCCATGGCCAATAAAACAGAGCACCTTAAACTTTGCACTTCATACCTTATTGAAGTATATTTTCAATGGTGACATTATAAATTTTTACATTTGAATTAATATTGCGTTAATTCGCAATGCATCGGTGGACTACTTTTCCATACTTCTTTTATTTCGGCTTCAGATACTGTTTTTCAAGGGTGTTTATGACCCTGAGTTCTGGTAAACAGAGTAGTTGAGTTTTCGCAAACAGATTCTCGATTGGATTTAGGTCTGAGATTGGGAAGGCCAAACAAGAAGATAAAATCCGTTTTCGTGTATCTAATCTTTAGTTTTTCGAGCTGAGTGGCGGGAGGCTTTATCTTGTTGGAAGAAAATGTCCCTGAAAAAAAGTTTTGCATACGATAGCCTTAATGTTGCATTAAACACTTCTATGTACGTTTGGCTGATATGTGAACATTTTCTCAACCCCTGGGATAACATGCACCTTCATATCAGAATGCTGCCGTACCTATGAACGGGAACGACGCAATCCTTATGAAATTTCTCGTTAATTCTAGGACGCACAACGCACTTCCAGTAGTACAAAAAATTTGAAAAAGGAACTATGGATGTACTCCAATTATCAAAATCAATGTCTATCCTTTAAAATTAGCATTATCAAGATGATAACATTCAGTTGGAAAGCAAATATAATGCTGGCAAACAACACTAAGTATCGGCACACTCCGCACCACACAAATGATTAATTAATTCGGAACAACCGTTGCAAGGACTCGTGACCGAAATTTCGGCCACTCGGTTAATAATGGGGACTCACGAGCCCTTGAAACGGCGGAAGGAACACAAGTTCGTCGTTTTAGAGTAATTCGCATAATAACATTTCATTAGTTTTCCGTTTGTTTTAAAACAACCAGTTCAACTGCGAATCAATCTGCTGACTAAGGAATTTGTCTGTATCAATGGTGGTAAATTCGCTATTATTGAAATCAGGAGACTTTTTCTACATGTTTGTTGAAGCTGTCGAAAGGTTTTGTACGGGTTTAGTTCTAAATTGTTTTCTGAAATTTATTTACTGAAATCCTTTAATATGGGTCATATCTCGGCTTGCAGTCTAAATTCTAAAATTAATAAAAACTGAAAATAAAAAACTTTGTATTTTAAAGGAAGCATTGTTGTATAATAATACCAACAAATTATTTTTTTAGATAAAGAATCACGGCGCCGAAACTTTAATCAGTTTTTTTTTTAAACAAAAGTTCAATTAAATGCGATTATCGGTAAATTTATCTCATCTTTCCAATATAAATCTAAGTGAACGGTAAGGGCGAAAAAACTAATTACTTTGTTTCAATGAAAATGTACTTTCTGTATTTTATCAGAACTTTGTTATAGTTTATCTGTAGCATTCGATTTGTGAGCATACAATCTAGCTTTATTCATTAATATACTAATTACATTTTTACTTGCTAACGTTTTTTATTAATAAATATTGTAAAATTTAAATTTGAACTTTTATTTGTACAAAAAGTGCAAATGGCAACATGAATTAAAAAAAATAAACTGAATCCCCTTCACTAAATCAGTTCTTGCAATATGAGATTCCTTCAACAAATTAGAGCTCACATACACGACGAAGTTTCTGCGAGGAAAGTTTAGAGGATATATTTACCTTTGTCCGCCTTGGCTGTAATTTGGCCTATATGAAAAGGATTTGATTTCCCGTACATGCCGCTAGACTGATGAAATTTCCTCGGTTAGACAGCTAGAGTAATGTCATCAAAATGGGATTGTATGTAGGAAAGTTTTATGTTGATTCAGGGGATAGATTCCTATCTTATTTTGATTATGCCCTCATTCTATACACGTAAAAGCGTGTTAGTCGGATCGAGTTAACCACCAAACGGAGCAATACGGGTTAATTTTATTCATTAAAGATGGAAAATTCTTAAGCAAGCAGTTTATTTTACCCTCACGTGTACAACCAACGTTACGTTTAAACGTTCATCTTTTTCAAGGCTAAAATTTTTTTATAAACGAAATTACTTACTTTAATACATTTTAAAGGTAAACATTGCCGCAGTGCTTGTCTTTATTTATATTAAAGTAAGTTTTAGACGTAATTTTATTTAGTTTATTTGTAATTGTGTTTATAAAAAAGAATTAGCTTTGAAAAAGATGAAAGTTTCATCGAAACGTCGAACTTTTGCTCAAAGATTTGTCATTTTTATTTCAGCTTTAACCTTCAGCGGATCTATATCGTTATTTGTTTATTCATTAAGTTATTTGCATTAAATGCGTGAGACATGTTAATACAAGATTACATTTCAATAATTTAGACTATCTTGTAGTTAACACATTTAAAAACATTTCTTCGTATTCAAAAATAATTTTGTTAAATATAACGTAAGAATATAAAAGTATGTATTTGAACAATAACATCTTAACGTTTTTTGTCAAATACAACGGACAGTTAGGGAATTGAGTTGGAGTAGCATCCTTTTTAAGCCTCGGATATTTTCAACTTACAGTTATAGTTTCACCGGTCCTTGAATCTGTAGCTGTTGAAAAATAAATAATATCTTCTTTTATTTACAAAGTGTAACTCACAAAAAAACATACAAAACAACTGACGCCATCTTAGGTTAAGTTACCTCGTTTTTATCGTTTTAGAAAAGGTTTTATCGCTTATGACACTAAAAAAACATTACAGGTATCACCAACAAAGTACGGAAATATCACTACACAGTATTGTTTTAAATAAAACCAATATAATTTGGATAAACCAATTCAAAACGCAAGAAACGATCCGAACGTGTGAATGTCCAATCTACAAATATGGCTGATTGATGACCTACTGCAAAATACGTTACAGCCTGCTGACGTCAAAGCCGGTTAGCCTTGTGTTTTCGGTAGTAATGAAAGAGCACCAAATTGTTTCTTGTGACACCAGACTGATCTAAAGAGCTCACTGCTAAGCAAAGCAATCATAACAATTGCCAAACTGCCAAATCTCAATTCCAAAAAGAGCTTTCGTTCTTTGTGCTCGTTATTGTTTTGTCATTTTAACTTGTTTTGTTAATTGTTGTTCCTGCTTTAGTTTATCGAACTTTACATAATTAATTAATTGTCGTAGGTTTGTTTAAATTTGTCAGTTTTTGGCAGGCAATGTGCTTAAGTTTCAGTTTTTTCTGTTGTTGATTTTATAACGGCCTTCGCATGGACCACGTAAGATAACCATTAAGTGCCTAATTTTAATATTCGGTAAATTTGGCAACAATTACCGCGAAGTGGAACATAATGAACACTGTCCTTGAACAGCTGAAAATATTTGAACTTTGCGCTAAGTAAGCATAGATAGTATAAAATTTACAGGGCAAACTGTTTTAACAGAAGATAATATGATTTAAATTATTGTACTATTTCAATGGCAAATAAAGTGAAAATTGCTGCCAGATTTACATAATATTAGAATTAACCCAGCAATTTTGCATGGTCCGTGCCGGAGCCATCATAAAAGTAACAACACAAGAAGCCTTAAAAACCGACATTGTATATCAAAAACTAACATATTTAAACAAACTTACCATAATTAATCAATTGCAATAAAGTTCGATAAAGTAGAGAAATAACAACAATTAACAAAACAAGTTAAAACTAGAGAAAATAATAACGAAAATGCAAGATATAATAACAATAAATAACAAGAATAATTTACGCTTTTGGAATAGAGATTTGACAGTTTCGCAATTGTTACCTATTGCTATATTAACGTATTATTACTTTAGCGACGTAAAATTCTATTATGCCCCCCTGTTACAGACAACCAACGTAAATACGTGCCCCCAATCAGGGCAGTAATGATTGACTTACGTAGCGGTAGTAGAAAAGCACATTTTGTTTCACACTACCAACAAAAAGTCATCTAAATTTACAGATTTTCAACAACATTATTAATCATTCAAATTCTGTTTGTCAAGTTTTTAGGTGTAACTATAACTTCTTTACTAAAATGGAATGTTCATTATCTGTCAAAATTGAAATCAAAATATAATCATTTTAAAATTAAGGCCCTTAAAACAGTCCTTGGGCATTATCTCTTTAAGAATCTTTTATTTCTCAGAATTTCAATGTTTGGGGGTGTAGCTTCATTTACAAATGAAGTTTGGTGTCAATCAATTCCTTGTAGAAACTATTTCATATCTCTGAAAATTGTAACTATATTTGAATTGTATTTTCTTGAAGCTGCTTGCTACATTCATAAACATCTTCTTCTTCTCCGTATTCCTTATGCCCTTTAGAGCGTCGGATACATTCATAAACATAAAAATAAAACATTAGAAGCTAACAATGCTCAGCATTACTATAACATAAGGGATTCTAAGGTACATTTTATGAAGCATAGTCTAAAACTAATAACAGATTGTGTCGATAATCTTGGAGTAAAAATCTATAATAATCGGAAAGTTTACGATTTAGACTTTAAAAAACAATAAGATATTGGTTGCTATCCAAATACTTTTATTCATTTAATGAATTTTTAAATTGCTCCGTCATTTTAGCTTACTGTCTCTTTTGTTTGTATTTTCTTTTGATATTTACATTACAGGCTAAAGTAAATCATTACATATGTCATAACTTTTTTTTATACTTGAGATTGTATTGCTTTTCTTTGTTACTTTTCTCTGACTGCATTGGTCCGAAAAAACATTACTACCTTACCTGATGAAAATAAGCGGAATAGAATGTTATGCTACCTTTGTACTCTAATGCATACTTGCTGGAATTTTTACATGAAAAAAGCAAAAAAGAACACAAAGAATTCTTTGTGAAAATTGTAGAAGCAAATGTATTATTTCGCGAGGAGCGCCTCCATGAACCGCATCACTAATGTGGAATGTAAATGTGGTAGACTTTCGTTCCGTTGAAATTTTCAGTAATTTAATATTTAAAATTTGTCCAGTATTCTTCGAGTCACATCTTATTGGGCTGGCTTATTAATATTCATGACATCGAATGGAATAGAATAGTTTTTATTGACCCTTAGGCTGTTCCAAAAACAGATGGGGTGCGTCAAGTATGCATACGCAGTAGGCGCTATAATTTCTCGGCCTGATATAGAAAAAATATAACATTTTTCATTTTTCAATATAATCTCCCCTAATTTCAATACATTTATTACAACGATCAATTAATAATTGTATACCCCTGTCAAAATAACCTAAAGCTCTTCCCTCAAAATGTTGTTTTACAGCTTTCTTTTGGATAGAGAATCATAATACAGAATCATTGTTTCATCCTTTGTGACAATGGACTCCAAACTCGGTTACACATATGTTTAAAAACGAGTCGCACATTCAACCCGACGTTCACGTTGGAGAGCTGGGCAGATACTTGTTTCAGAAATTTCTAATTTCTTCACTTTCAAATGTCGATCTGCTAATACCATTTCTTCAATAATTGAAATGTTTTGAGGCGCTATCAATTCAATTGACCGACCGGGGGGCGCTCATCGCCTTCAAGGGATTTTTGTCCCAAACGGAAATATTTTGCTCACTTTTTTACAGTGGAATATGAAGGAGATAAATTGCCATAAACACCCTCTAAACGTTGTTTAATGTGATTAGCCGTATGCCCTTCTTTTTTTAAAAGTTTAATGACCGCGCGGTACTCAATTTTCGTTACCTGGGACATTTTCATGCACTAGTCACATTGTCTGGCTGGCTACTAAAAGCTACTACTCTTGGAGCCGTAATATATTGTTGTGATATTTATTTACCTTGGTTAATGAGTGTTGTCTTCTGACAGTTTGAACTATTTTAGCTCCTTATTTTTACGAGGCGGAGGAGTGCTGATGACCTCTTCCCTCTATATTCCCCTAGTTTGATTTCTTTTCTTTGGCTTACACATGGAGACAAAAAGTATTTTCGTAAAAGAAAGAGTCCAGTAAGCAACAGACAAAGTTAGAATCTAATTTTACTATGGGAAATATCAAATTATATTTCTAAAGAAACGAAAATTTCTAAATGTATCGTATTTGGATAGGCAAATTGCTATTCATATGCATTTTATGAATTTAAGACATCTTTCTCATGGTAACCACATTTAATATATGGTACATCGTCTCCAAGGGAGCGGATGGAACTTTGAATGGATTTGAAAGTCAAGATTTATTTATTCAAAATAGTTAACTGGGGCTCTGTATAACAAAAACAATGAGAGACGGAAAAAACAAGTTTTCGACAAATTTCAAAATCCATCGATACTTTTATTCATATTTTGAATAAATATGGTACTGCAGCATACTATCAAATAAATCCATTTCGATCTTATACATCAAAATTACAAATCAAAGAGCAAGACCTAAGGAGCAGGATACTTGGTCTTAAATCGGGGGCTATTACGAGTTCAAGGAAGGACACCGAAGTGCTGTTTCAAATAAATAATTTAATACTCGATGGAACCCATTAAAAATTCGGGAACCTGCAATAATTGGTGACTTTTTATAATAAATGTGATTGGGTTTATTTTATAGGATGTTGTTTTTGTTTTTAGTTTCATAATTATGAATGTCTATGTGAATGTCATAGTTTGAGTTTTTGAAATTGTGGCTCAAATTCTTTTCTGAAATGTTAAAGAATTGGTTACGTGCTTGGTATTATTTGGGCTGCGGATTAAGAAAAAGTGCAAGTGAACTGATGTAGAATAACCATCTGGGTGCTGTTGATTGCAAACCATAGAAAGTCCTAAATGCATTAAGACAAGTCCACAAGTAAATCTCATACGATTGGTTTCGAAAACACGAAAAAGGTGAAGGAAAAACAACTTTCGCAGAACGATATCTTTTTTGTAAAATTAGCATTTGCTTTAAAAATTTTCTGTTGGAGTTACTTAAGCATTTATTTAGTACCTACTATAACAATGTTAAAATAGATCAAATGACTGAAATTGATTTCGATTTTTGTGTTATTTTTTGTAGTTTACACCTTTTCATTTTGAAGTGAAAAGAAATCTTAGATTAGCTTTATGCTAATGTTATTAAACAACCTCACCTACAGCTTCCATATTTTCAAAATGTCTAAAAATTATATTGCAAGTTAATGTGTACTCTTAATGCTGAAGTTCGGGCAATGATTTACAGTTGTACTGATAATCCATTTCAAGACTATGTTCGTTACCCGAACACTTGTTAATTAATCGGTTTTCCATAGACTGTTAGGGGAAATCGATTAATTCGTTCTGAAGGTCCAACAATTGAAATAGAAGATGATATAATTTCTTAGTTTCTATTAACCAATACTGGATTTTTATGTTTATGGGTCATTTCATTAGAGAACAAGTCCAGTGTCAGATTGCCCTTTTCCTTTCTGCACGATTTTTCAGAAGTAGTGGATGACATTGTGGTACTAGGCGTCCTCAACTCTATTGACCCCTACCTGGTTTAGGTCCCATTTAAGACAGTTACCTCTGACTTTCTCCCGTCCCCACTAAGGAAGCAACGGTATTTTGCAAAAATCTCAAATTATCTCAGTTATCTTAAAAACTAAGATAGATGCGTATAGGGAATTTTGAAAAAAGTTGGCATGAATTGCACGTAAACATCCAAAACCATAATAATATACAGGATGTTAAAAAACCAAATCTGAATCATGTGTGGCGGAAACTGAACATCCTGTATACCTGGACATCGTTTCATGTTGTGTAAAACTGGTTCCCGAATATGTTTTATTTGAAAACTTTTTTCTAAATTACTCAGGAAAGGAATTATTTTGCGGCTACAGGCTAGGTGGACACACTATTTATGCTCCACATGCCTGCCTGAAAATTGAAGTTATGGTACATATATAACGTGTTATATGTATCCCCGTAAAGCAAAATACAGCCTTGGACAAAATTATTAGGCACCCTCGCATTTGATCTATATCTCAACTTTCACCAGTAAATAAATGAAACGGATGGTATAAATGTGATACTTTATTTAAGAAAAAGTAAAATTCAATATCATGTTGATCCTCCTTGGGAGTTTATTACAGCAGTTATCCTTTTCGGTAAACAAGCAACAAGTTTCTCGCAAGTAGAAGCTGATATTTTATTCCATTCCTCTATTACCGCTCTTTCTAACTTTTGTTTGAATGTATATTTTCGAATACGTACCTTCTGCTTTAAAATGGCCCATAAATATTCTTACACCCTCATATTACTGTCGTAACTAATAGCGCGAAACACAATAAGCTCTATTAACTTCCAAACATGTGATATAACTTGGTAATTCCCTGAGGAATATTTAGATATACTATTTATAATTCCCCGAATGATTAAATAACTGCATAGATGACACCAGTTTCCTAATATAACGAAATATGAGGAGTGCCTAATAATTTTGTCCAAGGCTGTATATGAAAATGTATTTTAAGAATTCTTTGGCGGAGTATTTTTTATGATGGAACGTTTTGCGAATTATTTATAGGTGAATGGAGTCGTAACCATACCGTCAAAGCGTCCTACATATTTTATTTCTAATTTTGGAAGTGGGTAAGTATTTTCTCTTTTATGTGGATTTCCATGAAATCTTCAGCTTGACTTGAATAAGGATAATAATAGTTGATGTTATAGCAGGTCCTTATATAGAAAATTTTATATTTTTTATACATTTGGAAATATCGTCTCATAACAAAATGTGATGATACTGTGAGTTAGCTAGTTGTAAACAAAATGTAATAAAGCAAGCGAGCTCAAAGGGTGACATGGGCCAAAGAAACAAGGTTTAAATTTATGTGGGCCACAAAAAAAGAAAAACTTCAAAATCAATTTTCTTGGGTTTATTTCGACAAGTATAGTGCAAAAAAAAAAAACAAGAATGACGATAATATTAAAGTTTCTTTCTTGACACTTAACATCTCTTCTCTGCTACTATCTTTCCTACTTGGAAACTTGTTCGTAGTGATTACTTTCAAAACTGACCCAAAGTGAATGTTAGTATTTCTGGATAGGAGATTTATTTCCTTTAATAATTGAAAATAACTACTTCCATCGATAAGTACTTCCAAACACAAATAAATTCAGATTCAGATTTTCTCGCACTCAAATCTAGCAGGTAAATGTTCATAAAATTCACGTACGCCAACTTAACTAAATTTTGCATTCAAATCTGAATCACATTGTATCTCAATGACCTCCATTTGCATATGATTAGGTAGTGATTCTATATTTATTGAATAAATCGAAGAGAACAAAAAAAACTTGTTTTCCAATAATTTAAAATCTGCAGATATTGTTTAAAATTCATTTCTTACTTTTCTTACTTTTCAATTCATTTCTAAGGCTTAACATTTTTCGTGTATTTTTTATGCGATGCAGTTTCACTTAAATTTCATTTGTACATGTTGCATGTCGGAAAGTGCGTTAAATCTTCATTTCTCAATTGCTTTTCCCATAGAACTAGCTTACATTTGAATATTATAACTTGATCGTACTTGTTCATAATGATTTGGCCTTTTGCTTGCAGCTTTAAATTTAAATCATATAAGTGTTTTATATCAAGCATGAAGGATAGATCTTGTAACCATGTTGTGTTAAAAAAACAGGCTTGTGCTTGATTTGTTTTAATAACTGGCATATTTCTTCTTTCAAGCGCCAGAATTGATTAAGAACCTTCGAGCAGGATAGCCAACGTACTTCGGTGTAGTATGACAAACCGGAATTATCGGTGTCTAATTCACTTCAGAAAGCAGAGAACTATCGTTGATTTATACCTCGAGATTTTACGAAATTATGATTTTTTTTTGGTAAGTGCATAATACTTCTTGATGTATAATGAATCTTGGATCTATCATGTATTTCACTTTGTTCTTTTTTTAGTAGTACAACGAAACCATTACACTGGCCATCGACAGAGTTCCATCAGTACCTACATAAGTTAATTTTGACAGAGACAGATTGTATTTTTACAGATGTTCAAAAACACAATTAAATGTATCTTGTCCTGTACAAATGTTATGCATTGGTACTAGCTTTTACAATTCCTCAAAAATGTAGAAATCCGTGTCGCAAGCACGAAAAAACACAACTAATTGAGCTACACTCCCAATGTCCCTACTCGCCATAGGCAATGGAAAAAGCTTCTTAAATTGTCGGCCAAGTCAGTAACGTTTTTCCGCAACTGTATTTCGAGACAAAGGGATTGCTTGAAATGCCTTCTCATTTTCTGGACAAATAATTAAATATTTCTTTATAAACTCGCGTTCCACTTCCTTGTGTTATTTTAGTAAACATTAACTGTTGTTTTTTCAGTCCCGACTTGAGGTCTTTCAGCTTCTCTTATCAGTGGTGCGCGCAAGGTGACATGATACTTACATACCGTTGCATTGGCTGGGCTTGGGTCGCACAAGTTTAATTAATTAATCGTTATGGGCGGCGAGTTTGATATGATTGCCAAACTATCTCATTGACATGATTGTCAAAGTATTTATTTTCCAATATATGTAAGTTTTTTGTCTTATAAATAATTTGACTGCGTTTATGTAAAATGAAAATTGTAGAGAGACTTACTCAAGAATCTTTTACGATCAAATTTATTGTAAAATCACAAAAATTATTAAAATTAGAGGTTATCCGAGGAATTGCTATGTACTGAGATGCTTCAAATTGTAATAAAAGTATAAATAAAAGAAAAAATATATGTACGTTTTATTTTCACGTATTTCTACACTGAATTTAGATTAAATTACCTACAATCAATCAATCCCCTTGAGTATAATGTACGGCGCAGTGCCTAGTGCGCTGTCTCGGGACACTGGATTCGAACACTGGGCTCGCAACTCTCAAAGTAAGTTTTTTCATAGTTTTTCTTACTCGAAATTTGGCGAACGCTGAAGATGCATCTTAAGACGTTCTACGAGTGCAGGCGTAATAATAATTCATGGTCGGCCGATGTTCCAAGTAATTGGCGCTAGCTGTTGGGGGATATCAAAGCATGAATTATTATTTTTATATTCTTATTTGTAATTTTGTGTTTTTCCTAATTTCAAAATGTTTTCAAACTATTTTAACACCGTTTCATAAATACTTCTTAAATTTGCTTCTATGTTAAGGATCTTCTCTAGCCCAGGTCTCGTGCTTAGTGCACGGTTTGTGATTCTTTTCGATTAAAGCTGACGTGTAGACAACATTATTAAAACGCATGCACTGGCGAGAGTTTATATATGCTTTCGAGGCTAACATAAATTATGTTATCTGTCGCAAGAAAATAATACTGCAAGTGACCTACAAAACGATAAAAATAATAAAACTTATTCAAAACATCACATCAGTACATCTATTTTATGTTTTTATCATTTCTATACATTTAATTTCCTAAAATAGGTAAATAATTAGCAAATTATTATTGTACATTATTGATTATTAATCACAACACATAACTTGTTCAATATTGAATTTGATTTAGCTAATTCTGGTCATTGATCCGTTTTTAATTTGCGTTTTTAATTAGCTGGGATTTAGATTCAAGTAGCTATGTCTGTGAGTATTATGTTAGCAATCAAAAATAACATTCACCACATTCATTATTGTAAAGAATCATGCTAAAGAGGTCCCGTATCTGAGAAGAAATGTCAAATAAATAAAAAGTTTAGTTGATTAAACTTGAACAAGCTCCACAAAACTGAAAACTTAAATTGATTTTTGATATTTCTATATAAAATTTATGAACACTTTGATCAATAATAACAAATAGGTAAGTTCCTAAATAAATAAATTAACTTAGCCATTAAAACAGACAATGGTTTAAACAATAAACGTTTATTTCTTGTAAATGCAAATTAGTACAGTATAATGTAGTTAAAAAAAGTATCCTTTATACCAGCCAAGCAAAATATAAATCTATAAAAAAGATCTTGTACAATGTAATTATTGTTTGTCTAAATTTCAAACTTAAATTGGTCTATAGTGTTTTGCGCTTACTGAATTGAGGCAAATCTTTTCTTTTAAAATATCACAATAAGCTCCTAGATAAAATTGTAACTCTATCCAAGCAATAAATTTTATACACACGTCTTATAACGTGTGTATAAAATTGAAAAAGTAATTAAAACATTTTCAGAAATTGAAACTTTATAGTTTCAATTTCTGAAAATGTTTTAATTACTTGCGCCAAGAGATCTTAATTGTTTTTCATGAAATAAAGTATATTGAATTCTGAATCTTGAAACTTACGATAGCACCGGTTTAATTTTTCACATCTTTCCAATTGCATCATAAGTTTTTGAAAATAACTGGGGTTTTTATTACTTTCTTCAAGTTAATGTTGCGGGACCCTTTTCTTTAAAAATACAAAAATGGATAATCATTAAATCGCCAGAATACAAATAATGCTCGGTTATTTAAATTTTGTAAATACAATGTCGAAATATTATTAGAATTTCAATAAAATTAATGAAGAAAATAGTCTATAGTTTTGGCATTGAAAATTGGCGGAGGTGCCGGTGCAAAGAAGTAAAATTTAAATATAAGATTTTCTGAGTTTCTAAGAATTCTATATCTTAAGGAAAGATATACAAAGCAGTGAGTCACCATCGTCAAAAACATAAATTTATCAATTTGAATAACGGCACGGCCCCAGACATATCGATTTTAAATCAGTCAATTATACTTTGCATGTCACAGTTACGTTTACATGCAATGCATTGAAATATAGATCTTCATGCTGGAAAACACGCGTCTAAACCTTATGTTTCAGTGCAATAAGCACATGCTCTGAACTTATGTTATTGTATTTTCTACAAATGGAGGTGAAATTAAGCGCTGTAATATAGAAAGCGTGGCTAGGAAGGTTATCGACGATATTAATGAAATCAATAATAATACAAGAAATGTGTTGATTTATTTTTTATTGTAAACATGAGTAACTTGCGAAGCTTGATATTTGCTATTATTTGAATAAATTTGAGAGTGAATGGCTTTTGTGGTAAGGAAGTTGGCAACTTCGACGGAAACAAGGATCCCGAGGGAATTCCGTAAAGACCTAGGTTTTGCAGTAAACGAAAATTGAATTTCAATTATAGCTAAGTACTTGCGAGTTCACGCCTGTGATGTGTACATTAAGTGATTGGAGAGTTAAAGCAGAGAATCACTGTAGGATAATTAATTGAATAATATAATTTGTTGATTTTCTGAGAAAAAATGGTACAATATTAAATTAAATTACATTTATTGATAATGATAATTTAATGATGATAATCGTAATGATAATTTAATGCCCAACAGATATAATAACCAATTGCAGGATAATATAAACCAAATTTACATGACAAAAGTAACTATTGTAAAACAAAACTAAATAATTCTAACTGAAACTATTCAAAACAAAACAAACTCAAATCTAATACGAAACCTAACATAGATAACAATTATAAAAAGTGTATTGTGGACGAGGGTTTATTCGACAATGTAGGCAACGGGGAGAAATGAATGTTAGTGGAATAACCTTCTAAGAGGAGATTTTAGCATTATATTAGTTCTAGGTTGGAGATAGTAGAATGCACGATGATATCTGCCGGAGAGTCGAGGAACAAGAATCAAATTTAATAACTCAGGAGCGTTAATATCATTAAGAAGATTAAAAAAAAACTTGATATCAGTTCTGTTACGACGGAGATCTAAGGGACCAACACTGTTCGAGGAAAGTAGGACTATGTGACTACACCCTTGCACCTTGTAGTGTAAATATTTTAGAAGTCTCCATTGAACTTGTTCTAAAGAATATATTGTATATGTTGCTTGTAAAAAGGTGACCAAACCACAGAAGCGTATTCCAATTTGGGGCGAATAAAAGCAAAGTAGAGAAGCGATATAGGTCTAACGGTTCCCATTGTTCTCAGTGCCGAGCTGGTTCTAGAGGAAATATGGCCACCGAAGGCTTGCTTCGAGTAAAAAATAACGCCGAAATCGTTGAAGGATGATTGCCTAGGTAACCTATCGTTATCTGTATAGTGGACATGATGTACTGGTTAAATCTTACGAGTGAAACTCACGATCACACATTTATCGATATTCATGTTCAACTATTGACGCACCAAGTCATTAGTCTATTTAATTGATTTTGCAAGTGAATCCAATCATCAATGGTATTGATAACTAGAGCAACGCAACTGCGCTGAAAGCCAGTGGCGGACGCATAAAGGTTTACACAAAATAAATTAAATGTGATACGTGCTCAAACACTTACCGTCTTAAGAGTCCTCCGTGAAATCACAAAGTGGATAATGTCATTTAATATTTGTAACATTAGATATGTTTCCAAAGTTGTTTCGGCAAAGTGAGTGCGGCGTAAGGAAAAAGTGTTTTTGTATGCCGAAAACGAACGTTCTACATCTAGTGACGTTATATTTGCGTAAGTAAAATAATCATTCAAATAACTTAACGGTTCTGTTGGCGCACCTTCACAAATTTGTCTTAATGTGCCAAAATCAAAGTCTTTATCTAAAACACTTTCAAACCTTTCTAAAACAAACATTTCTTGCGTCTTCTATCGCGCATAGCTGTGCGTGAACATGTTGCACTTTTTGCAAAGATTCCACTAACGACACCGAAGAATTTTGTAGTTTTTCTATCGCATCCGCTAGTCCCACGTAATTGTTTTGAATAATTTCCAAATCTGTTTTAACTTGACTATCCTGAAATTTCAAGCGGCTTACTTTGACAGCCGCAGCTTCCTTTGGGTCGAATTCTAAAATCACGTTCTTTATATTCTCAAAATATTTAAGATAATAAAATGCAGCCTCTAACCATGTTCCCCAACGAGTAAGAATAGCTTGTGGTAGTTCAGGGATACCGGGGCATAGTCTATGGAATTCCCGAATACGTTTTGGGGATTTTACAAACACAGCTTTTGTATGTGCTATTAGATCGTCTACCACGGGATAACATTTTCTGATACTATCTGCTACGAAACTGAGAGTATGAATTTTACATGTAATATGCAACAAGTTAGCACAATGTTTTTTAAGAGATCGACCTACAGCAAGCATGTTTGCGGCACCATCACTCATAAACATCAACAGTTGATTTGTTGAAAGTTCAAACTTTTTCAATGTATTTAACACCAACATTGAAATTACTTCGGCAGTGCATTGTTGTATTCGTCTGGAAGCTAGTAAAATTGAGGGTGACGGTCGATGTGGTTCCATTGTGCGTACCATTACATTAACTACAGAATGTTTTTTACGATCTGTTGTTTCGTCCACACATAACCACAATTTTTTATCTTGCAACTCCGATTTAATTCTTTTCTCGACATGCTCACGAGCAGACGGCACAACTCTCTATAATGTTCTCTCACTTGGTAACTTAAAGTCCGAATATTCATTCCAAAACGAGACGTATGCTTTCTTCCTTAGTAAATGAAATGGTAAATTACATGCAATAAACACATAAATTAAATTTAAATTTGTCATAATCTCGCGTGGAATTTTTTTTGAAACGTGCCCTGCACTATTTACGTGCCGTAGGCAATCACTTTCCGACCAACACATTAAATCTATTTTACACACTACACATTGAATTTTAGCGCCATCACACTTTAAATCAGGCATTTCTGCAATAAATTCTCTTATTGTGTCCAACTTTGGTCGTTTTCGCGACGTAGGAAACATTTTCAAAACAAACGTAGAACTACGATATAGTATACGTCAGCGTAGATGCATACACAATAGATCGGCTTTCGAGTCGCACTTATACTCACGCTTATACCGAATTGTCTCGGCCGTGTTTATTTTGTGTAAACTTTTATGCGTCAGCCACGGGCTTTCAGCGCAGTTTGCGTTGCTCTATTGATAACGCTATAAAGTTTTAAATCATCTACGAAAAGTAACATGTGATACTCAAGAAAGTTACATACGTCGTATATGTATATTGTAAACAAAAGAGGACCTAGATTGGTTCCTGGAGGCATTCCAAAAGTGGGGAAGAAATGTTGAGGTTCATGTCCGAAAAAAGCTACATAATCTTGCGTAAGGTATGACAAGAAGAAATTAATTAAAGACGTGGAAAATTCAATTGCATCTAGCATCTCCTTCATAGGTGGTATAGAATGGTCAATGCGGCCAAATGCTTTATTTGTTGCAGTGGAAGGGTTAGTAACAAATCTGTGCTGTTATATGGAGATAAACGCTTAATCTGGGAATAGATGCGGGAACAAATGCACTTCTCAAAAACCTTCGCAAAGTTATTTACAATAGCAACCGGCCTATAGTTTTCTATTGTCGTCCTTATGCACTGGTCCCAACCTTCCAATTTTGAATGATTGATTATTCGGATATAATCGATATATCTCGATTATATCATTCATAATCTGCCAACACTAACAATGAGGTTTTGAGTTGGAATTGAGTAATTTTTTTATGTCTAGTATCGTACGCGGTATTTATATCCTCATTTAAAGTGAAATAAGAATGGCGCTTTTTTGCAAATAGCACATTCACACCCTACCTGATTTTCTTAAAAAAATATGGTCTAATAACGAAGCTGAATGTTTGAGGGGATGACAATAGACGACGGGACCCTTAAAGAATACACCATCCGAATTTAGGACAGAATTGTGAATACCGGCATTATTTGTCCTAGCATTAATGTAGTGCCAAAATTGTTTAGCATTATTTGAAATAACAGACCCTGATTGTAGTATAAAATTTTTAAATAAAACCTTAGAATTAACTTTTATTTGTTTGCATAACGATCTATAGTTATTCAAATTATCTTATATTTTAGGCGATAATATTCTTTCATCTTAAATTTTTAATGTGCCTACTTGCGTACCAAACAGGATATTTAAGCTGCGTAGTTGATTTTAATGGAACATACTGTATTATATTGCTATACAGAATATTATTATTGTAATATTAATTACACCGTGCTAGTTGCAAAATGCACCCGGGGGGTAAACCTAATTCGAGTATGCTGAACCCAATGATGCCAACCGTTTTTAAAAGTTAGCTTTCGTTTTTTGGCAATTTCAATTTAAAAACGTTAGGCCCAAAGAACCTTCTGGAACATTCTGGAATTTTATGGAAAATCTGATCAATTGCCAAAGAGCTTTCTGGAACCTTCCATGGATCTTTTATGGATCATTCGTGAACCTTCTAGAAACTTCCATCCCCGCTACTGCCACTTGGTCAAATGGGTATATAAGCGGCGCTGTTAACAGCTGTTAACATCTAAATATTAAAGCAAATAACACAAATCGAAGTGAATAGTGAAAAGTTCGAGATTGTTCATTGTGTTTAAATTGAAATTGCGAAAACGCGAGCTAACTTTTGAAAAAAGGTTAGCACCATTGGATTCAGCATATTCGAGTTAGGTTCACCCCTCGAGTGCCCAACTTGTTGCAAAAAAAGTCTCCAATTCAAGCTCAGTGTTATTAAAAAATAGAGAATACTGTCTTAATTTTCCCTAAAGGTGCAAGTTACTGATTTTATTATCCTATTGCATCATTTATCATTTAATTATTTTATCTAACTCAATATTACGTTAGCAATTGAACCACGTGTGGAATTGATAATAAATGTCGTATGACATTTACCTCGAAGCAATTAAGAGATACTTTATAAAGTGACGTAAAAGCAGGCAGTTTCCAGCGTTGACCCTATCTTTCGTGGCTTTCATTAATTGATTTTTTCCAGCTTTATGGTTATCGTACGCAGACTAGGCGTAAATTTCGCCTAGGAAGAATTATGTCATTATTCTAACGTTGGACGTCACTAATATATCCTGAAACACTTTTATACGAGCGGAAACGTCGACATCGGCTAATGAAAAAGAGGGTTAATTAAAAATGATAAAATAATCTTATATGAGATTATACAAGAGACACTCTATGTTTGAAAATTTTTGACTTTCTACGGAATCGAAAAGTAAACACCATAATATTCTTAAAACAATGGATTGAAATGAATTTATTGAACCCAATTTATATCTACTATTTTATTCTTTAGTAAGCGATAATCTTTCTTCCATGGTGTGAATACCATTTTCCAGTGAATCTTGTTGAATATTTTCAATTTACATGAAAATTATATTATGAACATCAGAGTTTTATAAACTCGGCTTACATTGATCTATAATTGTAAGTGCTGTTTGATTTTCTTAAAAAAAATATGGTCTTATAACGAAACTAAATGTTTGAGGGGATGATTTACAGACCAAACCTTTACAACTATGGGTATTATCACTGCGTTTTATCAATATATAGAAACGTTACTTAACCCCTGTTAATTCGTTTGAATATCTGCTAGTGCTCGAAGAGTAAAATCTACAAAATCTACGAAGGTAAGTCAAATATTATATACCCTTTCGACATAACAAGCTTTGAAGGTTATCGTAGTGGCGGCCGCTTGCGCATGCGTTGAGTTGGCACCTCTGTGGTTATGTGTGCGGAATCTAATTACGATCGCGTCATTTGTCTGCTAGCTACAACAGCATAAGCATGTCAGCTCCACTATTAGTTTGCACCAAAAAGGAACAACAAGCAGCTGTTCAGAGGGTGTGAAAGGTGCTGAAATTCACCGGAGAGTTTTGTCACAATACGGGGACAGTGCTTTATCTCGTAAAAGCATTTTTTTTGTGGATCGAAATGTTTCAAAGTGGCCGCACGAGCGTAACACAAAAAGAGGGAGCTGGACGGTCGTCAACCTCGACCACCGACAACAACATTCAGCAAGCTCGAGAGACGGTTCTGCCTATTAAATTATCCACGATGAACTCAAATTTCGTAAAGTGTGTGCGCGATGGGTACCGCGAATGCTTACCGCAGAAAACAAAACCAAACGTTTGGACATCTGCCAACGCTTATTGGATCGCTTCAACGCGGAAGGCAACGCATTTTTAAGCAGAATAGTGACCATTGATGAAACGTGGGTTCTTCACTATGAGCCCGAATCGAAACGCCAGAGTATGGAATGGAAACACCCAGGATCCCCTAGCACGAAAAAATTCAAGACCTCGCCATCGGCTGGGAAGGTGATGCTAACCGTGTTTTGGGACGAAAAAGGCCCTATACCGGACGACTACTTGGACAGGGGGACTACCATAAATAGTGCGAGGTACAGTGATTTGTTGGCGAATAAGCTGAAACCGGCAATTCGAAAGAAACGCCGTGGTCTACTCTCAAAGAAGGTTTTGTTGTTACAAGACAACGCCCGTCCGCACACGGCCCATAACACCATAGAAGCTATCAACAGGTTGGGCCTTGAGACCCTGGAACACCCTCCCTACAGCCCTGATCTCGCTCCCTCAGACTTTCATCTCTTTGGACCGCTTAAGGAAGCATTAAGAGGTCGTCGATTTGCCTCAGACACAGACGTTTGGGATGCGGTGCAAAAGTGGCTTCACGACCAACTGAAAACCTTCTATCAGGAAGGCATACGGAAGCTTGTGATTCGCTGGACCAAGTGCATTGCTAAAGGTGGGGACTATATCAAAAATTATGTATCTGTTGTACACCTATCTTTGTTTAATACAGTTGTAGAACCAAAAGTGTAAGTAATTTTTGACTTACCCTCGTATATATTTAAGTTAGTTGTTTTAATTTCTGTATTTTTAGATTCCTCTAAGAATGTCTTCTAACCAAACCGTAAGCCATTACTGTAATAAATGAAGATGTTTGTTTGAACCATGGTAGTTCTTTTAAATCTGTTTTTTATTTTTATTTTCTAAAATACTACAAACTGCACCCACTGTAAATTAGTTTTTGATCAAGTGTTTTGTTTATTTGCGGTTAAGTCTCTGTCATGATTATTTTCGTAGACTTACATCTACTAAAAGAATTCAAAGATTAGTTTCTGCTTGAAAAAATAAACTTTAATTTTCCACAGTTATACAAGGCGTCTCACGAGGAGCCACATCGATCGATATATGAATGAGTATACATTGGAAAATTCCGAAACTTTGACGGTACGCAAAAGCCAACATGTATGTACTATTGAACTAAAATATCTTTAATACCAGATGTAGCTCTCAACTTCGTAATTTTAAATGCAAAGCCCTATATATTATTACATTTTTGAATTCCTGATTCAATTTTCAGGTTTGTTTGATGAACCAACTATGTTGCTATTTCTAACCATATTTGAAATATTCGCATTTTTTGAAAATGTAAACATTTTTTGAAAATGCAAACTTAACTTGGAAGATTGAAATTTTGCAGAACAATTACGATTAAGCTTTCAAATGGAAAAAGTGTCAAAACTGTTTTTTTTATACTATTATTTTTCTCTTTCTTATCAAATTGCTCTTACAAAAAACAAAAAAAAATGTCATATTCAATACGCATCTAAAATGGATACTTTTCAAGAAATTTAGGAAAATGTGTATTGTAACACAATTTTCTTCAAAAAGAAGGAGTATCCTCCAATGAGAATGTAGCTTATGCAGTTTTTTAAAATTTCATCCGATTTTGAAGATATCCAAGTTATTTTAATTAAAATTAAAAAAAGTTTTGACACTTTTTCGAAAAATTCATTCGGTTTCTAATCCTACTCTATACGGTCAATAGTTTTGCAAAATTTTAATTTTTCAAGTTAAGCATTTTTACAGATATAACAGTTCACATGTACTCGTTCATCTGTCAAAAATTTTCAAATATGATTAGAAATAGCAATATAGTTGTGTTATTAAACAAATCTTAAAAATGAATTAAGGATTCAAAAATGTAACAATATATAGGGGTGTTCTATTTAGAATAACAAAGTTGACAGCTACTTATGTAAGCGGAAGTATCAGATTACATATTAAAAATATTTTAGTTCAATAGTGTATACCGGCTTTAGTGTATATAATCTTCCAACGTATCCTCTTTCATATACCGATCGTTGCAGTTTCTCGTGAGATACCTGTATATAATTAAGAATATATTTTTTCCTTGCGTGTATCAGATTCTAGGCGAGAAGTTTAATTTACATTCAAAATAAACCCAGCCAATTCCCTTTTAGTAGAACAAACTACTTCTAAACTCCGTTTGTAAAGTTCAAATAAATACATTAATTGAATTTAATGCCAACTACAGATGCTTTACAAGAGACCTTACGGAACTTAATTAAACTTAACTTGCATAAGACCATTTGCGGTCCGGTTTCAAGTTTAAGATATGTAGGTGTTGTATAAGTTTTGATTACATGAGTATATGACTAGTTTAGCTACATAAACAAAGGTAGAATACAAATAATTTATGTCTAATTACAGCTAAATGTCAGAATTAATATAAAACTTCAAAATGATTGTGAAGTCAAAGATTACATGCAGATTTAATTTAAAATTTTTTCAGTTGCTTGTAGATCTTTTTATTAATGAAATATTGTGCATGTCGTTATTTCCTACGATGCGATGGGACGTAGCGGTAAATTTTCCTTTAACTTGTGGTTATACTATGTGAAGAATAAGAGAAGCACGAGCTTCTTTGATTTATTGTTGTCGTGTAATATTACATGCAAGCATAGACCGGAACGCTATTTTGTTTCTTTCTCCTCCAGTACCAAAAGATTGGAGGCATTAAAAATAAGAAGAGCTTCATCTGAAAGCGCTTTGCGTTACAAAAACTTTTAAATAATTATTAATTTTGATATTTTAATTCTAGAACAAACAATTTTGCTAAAATAACATTCTTTATGAATGAGGAATGAATTATTGCCTCATGACCATACAAGAAAAGAAAAGGTAACCAACAGGATATGTCTATTTGTCCTTCCTTTAATATTCCTTTTTACTAATGATTGCCTTGGATGTCAAAATTCTAGGACCAATACTAAATAAGGAGCAAATTTAGATAAATCACATTTTATTATTTAAAGTTCTTTCTCTACGTTTTTAGACTTTTGTACAAATGCTGAAAAGCTCCAGTACATACATTTTTGAAATATACGTACGTACATGTTTTTAAAACTCATTAATGAAAAAGCTTTAAATTCCGATGGCTTGAGCGTTCTAGTAAAACAGACGGCAAATACGAACGTATCTGCTTGGTATAACTCTGACTTGATATTGCAAGTTTTTTTGTACGAGGCGTGTTTCTAAAGTAAGTACCGTTTTGAAATTCTGCTACCGTGAACGCTGCGGCGGCTTTCTACGCTTGCGCGCTGTGTACCTACATCTGTTGACAAGCCACAGACGCCATTACAGAAAGATTCGACTATGTTTACGTTTGTTTGTCACTATTTAAAATGTCTCCGCCGATCGAGAATCCCGCCGACTGTGAAATACGCGCTGTGATTCGTTTTCTTAGTATTAAAGGCATTAAATCGGCCGACATCATCAGACCTGTGAAGTGTATGAAGAAAACATTATGAGTGATGGAATGGTACGGAAATGGATGAGAGCTTTTAAAGATTGGCCGCACGAATGTCCATGAGGAAGAATGAAGTGAGTGACCTTCTGTCATTATTGAAGATTTGGTTCAGAAAGTTGACGAAAAAGTGAAAGAGAACAGACGCTTTACGATTTCATCGTTATCTGATGAGTTCCCGTAAGTTTCTAGAAGTGTTCTCTATCAAGTTGTGACCAGTGGTTGTTAAATCAGGCGGCAGACTTCTATGACGATGGGATTGTAAAGCTGATTGTACGATACGATAAATGTCTCAAGATTGGTGGAAATTATGTAGAAAAGCCTGTACCTTGGTTTTCGTGTAAAAATAAAATTGTTAAGAAAAGCTTACTTGTTTTTGTTTTATTTGAAAACGGTACTTGCTTTAAAAACACTCCTCGTACAATTCGGTATTCAAGTTCCAGTGAAACCTTGGTTCGACTACGGAAATTTATGGCAGATAAACATGTTCAAGAACGCAATTAGCATTGTGTTGGTTCTGAACCTTGTGCTCCTAAAATATCCAAAGTATTCAATCACTTGCATAAATCGGTTGAAACATTGAAAACCTAATAATATTTCAATACTTCCATAAATTTAAAGCCAGCTCTTTATTTTATTGCAACGAGAAGGACATAAGCTTCTGAACTGCTACTGTTTAACCATAATTAGAGCAAGTAAATATTTTCTAAGAAGGAAGAACAATTTTTATAAGCAATAATTGCAGTTTTAGCGTCGGAGTTTTCCTAATTGGACAGAGACAGACTACGTCTAAACTCCGTTTGTAAAGTTCAAATAAATATATTAATTGAATTTAATGCCAACTACAGATATCTGCGTCGCAAAAGACTTTATTATGGAACTTAATTAAACTTGCGTTGCGTAAGACCATTTGTAGTCCGGTTTCAAGTTAAAAATATGTAGGTGTTGTATAAGTTTTAACTCCATGAGCATGTGATTAGTTTAACTACATAAAGAAAAGTAGAACACAAATAATTTGTGTCTAATTACAGCCAAATGTCAGAATGAATATAAAACTCCAAAATCATTGTGAAGTCAAAGATTACGTGCAGGTTTTATTTAAAAATTTTTCAGTGGCTTGTAGATCATTTTATTAATGAAATATTCTGCACATCGTCATTTCCTACGATGCGACGCGATCTAGCGGTAAATTTTCAAGATAAGAGAAGCACGAGCTTCTTTGATTTATTGTTATCGCGTAGTATTACATGCAAGCATAGACTTGAACGCTATTTTTTTTCTTTCTCCTCGTTATATTTCAGCGTAATATTATTAGAAGGTTGCATATAAGACAGTACCAAAGAATTTGGGACATTAAAAATGAGTTAAAAGTTAAAGCCAAGATTAACGTCAAACTGAGGATGGACAAGTCGTCGCTGATTGAAATGCACAAACACCGTTTTGTCGCGATTCATAATCAATCTGCTTTTACAGCACCAGGCAGAGAGTTCGTCCACAGCACGGGTTATCTTAAATTTTAGCTTGGTCAAGGATGGACTTAGCGGAGACAGCAACGGAGGTATCATTCGCATATGCCACAACATGCGCAGGGGTAAAAAGTTCAGGCAAATCGTTCGCGAATATAAGAAAAATTGGGAGACCCAGAAACGAACCTTGGGCTACGCCCAATCGAATTGCTTCTAATGGCGAAACTGTACCAGATACGACTACACCCATCGTCCGGCCCGTCAAAAAAGAAGTAAACCAATCTAATATCTTTCCCCTGATACCCACCGCGCATAGTTTCTCCCGCACAAAGTTGAAGTCCAAACTATCGAATGCCTGTGACAAATCGAAGAAAATTCCAGCTACATAATTGCTCTCGCCGATTTCTCTACAGATAAATTGCAAAAACTCAATTAAAGCCGTTTCGGTAGACCTCAAGAAAACCGAGTTGGGTACCCGTGAAATCTTTGAATTTATCAAGAAAGTCGACCACTCTATTATATACAATAGATTCCAGCACCTTCCCTTAGTTTTTAATGACCTTATCGCAATTGCAACTTCATCGGGGGTAACTGGACAAAAAGAAATACAATTTTGTAGGAACGGTGATAGCGTACAATTATCGGGTCTAACCACACCCAAGTTTCGGATGGATGTACTTGGCATAATTCTGACTCGATGGTTCGAGTTTTTTTGTACGATTCGGTATTCAACCCGGCCTAATCACGGAAGTTTATGGTAGATAAACAAGTTTAGGAAGGAAAGGAACATTGTGTTGCTTCTGGATCATGTATTCCTAAAATGTTCAAAGTAATTTAACCACGTCATTGCAGCTGCAAGCATTTGCATAAGTCTATTGTACAGTAGCAACACTGAAAACCTAATAATATTTCTATGCATCTAACCAAGTTATCTCTTTATTTCATCGTAGATATTGTGCAACGAGAAGGACATAAACTTCTGAACTACTGTTTAACCATAACTAGACTAAATAAATATTTTTAGAAGAGGAAGAACAATTTTCATAAGCAATAATTCTAGTTTTGGTGTCGGAGTTTTTCTAATTAAACAGAGAAGACCAAGCAACGACGGCTATCAAAGGTATGCAAAAGAAAAAGCAGAGTGTTCCTTGATGATTAACGTGAAGAACATGTCAAGCTTAATGCTGGTCTTGGTATTTTTGATTTATTCATTCAAGCTTGTGTGCAATCGTCTCTAGTAAGAATCACTGAAATATGAAAATGGTTGTTAAGTTTCATGGACCTATTAATTTTAATGCTACCCTTGAATTGTTTTGATTTCTAGGTAGCCATCTCGGAAAATGTTTTCTCTCCAGCTGCAGATCATATCGAAAATAATCCCTTATTAGGTTATTCAAGCTATTACGATATGTAATCATTACAATTAAGTTAGAACGTTGCTGAATGTAAAATATTTGTTTGAAAGCTTGAATTTTCCCCAATAACCATGTTATTAGAACGCGTTGTTGTTACCCTCGCCCTAATTGCAGTTCGATACGCTCACTAGATCTAATCTAAACTAGAACAAGATATACATACATACACTAATTTCACTCCGAGATACGCCTATATGCGGATCTTAATTAAACCTTAATTGCAATATGGGGTAGAAACTGGGCGTGCTAATTATTTTCATAATCCTTATAACGCCCTTGCGTACAGGATACAATACCTGAATTACGCTCAATATTACCTAGAATATTGAATCCAGCTTAAATACAGATCCGGGGAATGCTGCGTAGTAAATACCAAACCTGAACGGAAATATTTCTACGTGCTTAACACTGTTGTATCGCTAAAATACGTTTGGATTTCTCGTCGTATAAACAAACTGTTGTCTATTCGACTCTTTCTTTGAAGAAATGTTTTATTTTTACTTTTATTACCAACACTTCGAACATTTGAGCAGTACATAAAGGCGAAATTTATCTGAATAAGTATTTTAAAACTACATAATTCAACGTTTGTAGTTACTATAAACACAGATTTTTTGAATAATGTAGGTATTGGTGTTATGTACACACATACATAAATAAAGGTATATATTTTCATGTGAACCATATTTTGCCAAAATAAAGAGAAAATGTATTTATTCTGGATGAGATTTATTATTATTACTTCCATCTCAATTCGATAACAAATGTATAGCATGAGTAAACTAGTTTATTATTGATTGTTTTATTTATTATTGTTGTTAAAATAGTCTTTCAAATATTGATATATTTCAAAGCACAGTGATGCGCACAATGCTGCCATCTTCTGGAGAATTTCCCATTTTGCGGGGAAAATTTTATCAAAATCTAAAAAAGGGAAAAATCACGGAAACCTCGACAATTTGAGGTGAAAAGGAATAAATAAAAAACATTTCCTTGTCTGTTACTTTAACGTGTTGCTAATTTCGTTTTCTACAATATGTAACAATTCACGGAGAGAAATGGTTTCTTGCATCAAGAAAATAGATTTTTTTGCAAAAATCAGTCTCTATTCAAGGAAATATGTTTATTTCAAGACTATAAAGATGTGTAACATAAGAAATTTTTTTTTTCCTGAAATTTTATTTGTATTAAATAAATATTTTCCTATGGTTAGAAAATTTAAGACAGAAAAATGTTTCATCCAGTTTTAAGTTAAGAAAATATTCATATTAAAGGTAGGTATGAAAAAATGGTCCAGATCTCACAAAGTTCTACTGAGAAATTAGGCGACCGGTTTCGTGTTCAAAAAACAAATCATCAGGCCAGCTACAAGGTTATCCAATAAAAGAAAAATTAAAATAATGGAAAAAAAAACCTAAAGTAATAATGAAAATTGGGAGGAAGTGAATGAACTAATGAAAAAGTTTTTTATATGTTACAGTATAATTAAATTATTTCTTTAATAATGCAATTAAATAGGAATTATTTTTCTGTAGTTTAATAATACTGTGCTAGTTGCAAAATGCAACAAGCTGGGCACCCGGGGGGTAAACCTAATTCGAGTACGCTGAATCTAATGGTGCCAACCGTTTTTAAAAGTTAGCTCGCGTTTTCGAGTAATTTCAATTTGAAAATTTTAGGCCCAGAGAACCTCCTGGTACATTCTGGAATTTTTTGGAAAATCTGATCAATGGCCGAAGAACTTTCTGGAGCCTTCGAGAACCTTCCATGGACTATTCGTGAACCTTCTTGAAACTTCCATCCCCGCTACTGCCGCTTGGTCAAATGTGTATATAAGCGGCGCTGTTAACCGCTGAGAGCGCAGTCTGTTACCAGAAGTCAAAGTTTGAACGTCTAAATATTAAAGCAAATAACCCAAACCGAAGTGAATAATGAAAAGTTCGAGATTGTTCATTGTATTGGCTTGTAACATCAATTAATTTGAAATATAAAACATGGATAAATGTTCTAAATTGAATTACCTTTTGTTATGTGTGTGGAAAATTTGTTATTAAGACCAATCGGCGTAAAATAAGTGCTGAAACCGCTGATTTGTATCAACAATATTTCTCACAAAATGTTTTTACTGTTGTGTATTGGACGCCGTCTATTGTTTGTACAACATGCGTTTTGAATTTGAATAAATGGTCAAAAACCGGGGTCGCTATGCCATTCGGCATAGATAAAGTGGTTCTTTGAAATACATTCCAACAACATATACTCAATTGCCGCTGCCGCATTCAAATACAATTCCTGTTCCAATAAGACCAATTTCACCAGAACAACCTGAGTCGAAGAATTTTTTTGTGATGAAAAATCGACTGAATCGATTCAATTTTTTTCAAATAGTTTGTATTCGTTGATAGGATGTCTATTCGATCGATTTCCATCGATTTAAATTCAATAAATGGTAAAAAAAAAATGATAAAAATTACGTTTTTTTGGAGTTTTTGCGCCTAAAATTTTTAAATTGAAATTGCTCGAAAGCGCGAGCTAACTTTTAAAAACGGTTAGCACCATTGGATTCAGCATACTCGAATGAACTTTTCCATGAACTTTGTTGGTTACATCGTTCGTAGTAACCTCAGTGGGGCGACCTGGCCGCTCCTCATCAAAGACGAATGTTCGGCCACGCTTAAATTCATTAAGCCAGTATCTGATGATAGTCATCGAGGGTGCATGGTTCTTTTAAACTGCATCCAACTTCTATACACGATTTCCCACAAAAATCGAATCACTGACCAGTATAGTTCTTTTTCCATGATTCCACAAATACATAAGCTTGTTCACTTCAGTAGTTCTCAAAACAACACTACTCAATGAATCTCTCCGAAATTTTGACAGACGTCGACTAATTCACAGCCGGTATCGCAGATTTCGACCCAAAGCGCCATCTGTCTCCAAACACGGGTACTTCTCATACCATCCTCGTAGTTTGTTTATTTTTTATATCAAAGTCAGTTTCCAAACATTAAAGAAAAACTGTAACAGAATCTGAAACTTATGTGTATGGAAATGATTCAGAATGTTTATTTAGAACAACCTATTTTGTACCAGAGTTCTCCATTTCAAATTAAATTTTCTAGGGTCTTTCGTTGAATATATTTCATTTATTGTTGGGGTGTTGAATGTACAATTGTGTTTCAACCAATGATTTAGTATTTTCGAACTTATCTAAGTTTAAAATCAGAATTAACTCGACACGATAGCTTTATGTTCGGATTCTACGAAAGCGCGATTATGAAGAGCTTTCGGACAATAACATGGGAATCCCCAGGGTTACTGGAACGAGTTTGATACGGATTTCTGAAACAAAGCGTGGTATATTTCATTACGTGTTGCTTACGTACATACACGGAACATTCCTTTAGCAATTTCCTGTGATTAAATATTAACTATCTATGTATGTATTTTGTTTTGTAGAGGAAAATTGGATTTTCAAAATGTATGCAATTACGAAAACCTACGGATTAGTTTGTATTTCATTATTTTTTTCCAGATACAATAGAAAATTTTTTAAAGCGGTCTCTGGAAATTGGTTATTTACCCATTTCTTTCTGCTAAATCCGATGGATAACATGATTTAATGAAAATGATAGTTTTAAAGCAAATATTTATAATATTAAATCTGAGTTAGAGCATCGCGGTGTTCATTACAGTTAATGTGCTATTGAAAGCTTTCACGAAGAGAGTAAAACGTAACGACATTTATTGAAACCATCTATGGTTAGCTAAAGCTGTAAAAACAGTTTCTGGTTAGCTGCTAGTAACGCAATCAATACTAATCCAATAAATTTACCTCATTGTTTGACTAGTATGCATGTGCGCCCGAATTTTAAAACATTCAACATTACAATGAAAATCAGCCTGAACTCGATATTAGTTTTATAATACTATAAATTGGTAAAACTAAAATTTATATAAAATGTACAGTTTGATAAGACATAACCTTTAATCACTCATGTAATATTAATTCCGTAAATTTGTTCCCTATTCAGCATATTAATGACTAAAAGATTTAGAATCCTATTTATTTATTGGTGTAAGCCAATAAATATTTTAAATAATTAAAATAATAATGTAAGTAAGACTGCAGGAGAAAAGTAATTAACAGGAACAGACAACGACATCGTTGTACCGATAAAGACATACACATTTACGTAATAATTCACTAAAACTACTTCTTTAACTAGTTTCGATCAAGGACAGGAAGAAACTAGAGATTATTAACAATATGCCAACATTTTGCAATCTATTTGAATTAAAAACATATTGACTTTGGAAATGTTAAATAATAATAATAATAATGATAACAATAATAATAATAATAATAATATAATAAATATAATAATATAATATAAAAATAAAATAGAATAATAATTTAATAATAATAATAAAATAAATAAAATTAAAATAATAATAATACTCATAATATAATAATATAATATAATATATATATAATATAATATAATAATAATAATATAAAATTAATAAAATAAAATAATAATTAATAATATATAATAATATAACATAATGAATAATAATAATAATAATAATAATATATAATAATAATAATAATAATAATCAATAATAATAATAATAATAATAATAATAAATATATATAATTAAATAATATAATATAATTAATAATAATAATAATATATAATAATTTTTCTATAATAATAAATAATAATTAAAGATAATATAAATATAATAATATATAATATAATAAAATAATTTTAATAAAATAATAATAATAATAAATAATAATAAAATAATATATAAAATAATATATAATAATAATATAATACATAAATAATAATAATAATATGCAAATAATATACATAATAATAAAAATATAATAATAAATAATAATTTAACTAATAATATAATATAATAATAAAATAATAATAATAATAAATAATAATAATATAATAAAATATAACAAAAAAATAAATAATAATAAATAAAAATAAATAAAATAATAAAATAATAATAATAATAAAATAAAATATATAATTTAATAATAATAATAATAATAATAATATATAATAATAATATAATAATACAATAATATAATATAATAAATAATAATTATTAAAAATAATAATATAATTAATAATAATATGTATAATATATAATATAATAATAATAATATATAATTATAAATAATAATAAATATATAATATATAATAATATAATTAATAATAATAAATAAATTAATAATTTAAAATAATAATGATAATAATATAATAATCTAATAATAAAATAATATAATAATAATAATAATAATTAAATATAATAATAATAATAATAAATATAATAATAATAATATAATAATAATATATAATAATACTAATAATAATTAATAATATATAATAAAATAATAATCTAGATAATAATAATAAATAATAATTAATAATAAAATAATTATATAATTAATAATATAATATATAATATAATAATATAATAATTAATATAATAATATAATAATAAAATTAGTAATATGAATAGAATAATACAATAATATATAATAATTAATAATTAAAATATAATATAATAATACTTTATAATATAGTTTAATAATTTGTTAAATAATTTTAATAATAATAATAATAATAATAATTAATTATAATAATATTAATAATAAAATAATAATAATATAATAATATAATAAATATATAATAATAAATAATAATAATAAATAATAATAGAAATAATAATAATAATCAATAATAAAATAATGTAGAATAATATAATATATTAACAATATAAGATAATAATAATACTAATAATATAATATATATATATACTAATAATAATTAATTAGTTGAATTAATAATATAATAGATAAAATAAAATATAATGAAATATAATAATATAATATGACATAAGTAATTAATAATATAACTAATAATAATATTAATATTAAAATATATAATAATATAAGTAATTAATAATAATACATAAAATATATATAATAATAATAATAATAATAAATAAAATAATAATAATAGATAATATATAATAATTAATTATATCTATTATTATATAATAATAATATATTAAAATATAATGAAACAATAAAATATAATATTAATATTATTTATTTCAGAATATACAAATATATATACGTACAAAATGTACAAATAGGAAATATCTGTGTATACAATGCAAAAAAAGTAACATAAAATTTAAAATTATAATATTCTTCCTCCACTCGATACCAGATTCTGGTAGAAGGGTATTTTTATGATGATGGATGTGTCATTTTTACAAATAATGTTTTTAAAGTGTAAATAAACTTAAAATAACTCGGAATTTTAATTATCCCCGTAACATAACATTAATGGAGTCCATTTTTTAAGAATAAAAAATTAATAATATAAATAATTAAAATGTTAATCAATGTCATATCAAAATTCCTTCAATATTAGATTTTAACAGAGTATTTGCGGAATTTGAAATATTTTGGACCAGTATTCGAATTCTGACATTTTGATTATTTATATTATTAACCTTTTATTCTTAAAAAAAGACGCCATTAATGTTATGTTACAGGGGATAATTAAAATTCCGAGTTATTTGAAGTTATTTACATTTTAGAAACAATATTTGTAAAAATGACACATACACACACAAGTAACACACTGTATTTGGAAAACAATCATCAAAATCCCTTACGTCATGTGCAATACCGAAATCAATCAACAGAACATCAAAATTTAAGGTATGAAGTTGTTAGATTGGCAGCGCCAGGACAACCGATCAACAAGAAGTTAGATACGAAAATTCTAATAGTAAACAAACATGTTTTTCGACTGATGAATCTAGAAATTGTATTTTAAATCTAAACAAAAACAATTTGAAGAAACAATCAAGAAAATTTAATCAATAAGACGATCAGAAGGGTTATCCCCGCAACATTAACTGCAAGTAATTAAAAAAAAAATTAATCTTTGTAAGTGAAAAACTTATAATAAACGGAAGACAGATTATCACCCTATTCAATATTTTTAATCTTTATTTGAAACATCACAATATATTCTTTCTAATTATTTGGTTCAATTTTTACCTTAATCTTGAAAAGTACTATTTTCAATTCCTTAAAACTAAGTTTCGTTAAATGTTTTGGAAGATGATTATGTAGTTTAATACATGGGTAACGTAAACCGTTTTCAGTTATTGTTAACCTATGGTTCGAATGAATATAATTTAAGTGCCTTATAAATTCCCCAAACGATGAGTAAATTATGACATCTTAAAGTATTTCTACAACAATTTGATAAAGGTTTCATATTCAACATAGTACATATTATTTTTTCTGTAGTACGAATTTCCTCCGTGTCTTAGGAGATTATCCCCAGGAAACAATCCCGAATCTGGAGCTAGAATAATACACTCCATAACGAACTGTCTTTAATTCAGGAAAATCCTTTATTTGTCCACGATCTTGGATACCGTAGCTTATGCTTCTTAATTGTTGATACATAACATTGACATGTGTAGCCCATTTTAGGTGCTCATCTACACAAACTCCTAAAAATTTGGTACTATTTGTGGTAGAGAGTTTGTGCTTACTTAAAGCTATAAATGTTGGTGTTGGAATACTGCTGAACATTTTGAAGATTACATAGATAGCTTTTTGATCATTAGGTTTTAATTTATTTTGCTTAAATCAATTTTCTAAAGAGTAGTAGTATGTATTACTTTCTCTAATTATGTCAAAGTAGTTGCTTCCACATATCAGTAAATTTGTATCATTAGCATAGTTTAAAGTATGGTTTGAGCAACTTAACTGGTGTCATTTATAAATAGTCTGGGCAAACAGTGGTAACAGTCAGTGTAGTAGATATGTGGTGCGAAGTCGGCGATTATTTATTTCACGCGTTGACAGCGTCAGTACTAAATCGATGCTGTATGCGAGTAGTTCTGTGTATATGTAGGCTGTCGTAACTTATGTCGTAATTGTACGCTTACGTTTGCTTTAAAAATGTCGCAGTTAGGTACGTCGCAAAAACGACCAATGGCAGACAGTTAAAAACTTTATAGTGGACATGCCGGACTTCATTTTTAATAGCGCTAAAATTCAATGTCTAGTTTGTAAAATCCCTTTAATGTGTTGGTCCAGAAGCCATTGTCAACGTCACATCGAAAGCAAACAGGATTCTCCTGCAAAAAGTGGCATACGAGACCAAGAAAAATTTACATTTGATTTCTGTGTTCTCTTATTCCTTCTTCTTTCTTCTTCTGGAATAAATATGCGGACTGTAAATTACCTAGTCGGACATCGATACGAAATGTAGTGCCATTTGCTCGTGAACATATAGAAAAAAGAATGAAAACGGAATTGAAAGATAAAAAACTGTGGTTGTGTGTGGACGAAACAACAGATCGTCAAAAACATTCTGTGGTTAATGTAATGGTACGTACAATGGCACCACATCGACCGTCATCCTCCTTCTTACTTGCTTCCAAAAGAGTTATAAATTGTACTGCCGATGAGATTTTAAAGGTGGTGTTGAACTCATTGAACAAATGTGAAGTTTCAACTAAGCAACTTTTAATGTTTATGAGTGATGGTGCCGCAAACATGCGTTCTTTGGGTCGATCTCTTAAAGAGCACAGTGGTAACTTCTTACATGTAACGTGTAAAATCCATACTCTAAATCTTGCGGCACAAACGATTTCTACATGTTTTCCACTAGTAAATGCATTGATTGCTAGTACAAAGGCAGTGTTTCTAAAGTCCCCGACTATTTCACAAACTGTGTCCTGATTTACCTGAACCACCACAGCCGATTGTTACACGTTGGGGAACATGGTTGCAGGCTGCGTTTTACTACAACAAATATTTTGATCAAGTAAAGAAGGTAGTTTTAAAATTCAATCCGACAGAAGCTGCAGCAATCAAGAAAAGCCATAGGAAATATTTCAAGATAGTTAGGTTAAAAGAGATTTACGAACTATTCGCAACAATTACTTCGGACTAGCGGAGGGAATAGAAAAATTACAAAATGTTTCGATGTCGCTTGCGGATTCTGTTCAAATTATGAACGATGTTCACGCACAGTTTTGCGCTGTAAAAGGCGAAACAAGTAGGTGTGTAATACGAAAATTTTAAAGTGTTTTAGAGAAAGACTTCGATTTTCCTATATTAAAACAAATTTGTGAAGGTGCGTGTGAAGATGCATTAAGTTGTTTCAAAGATTATTTTAAATATGCAAATATAACATCGCTAGATGTCGAACGGTCGTTTTCGGCATTAAAAAACATTTATTCCGCACGTCGTACTCACTTGACTGAAACAGCTGTGGAAACATCTAATGATTCAAATATTTGACAGATGTTACCCAGTTTGTGACTTCACGGAAGATTTTTAAAACGGTAAGTGTTTCAGCACGTTTTATAATTTATTTCTTACCTTCTATTTTATGTGTAAACTTTTATGCGCTCGCCACGCCTCTGGCTGTTACCGCATATTTGCCCAGGTTATTTATAAAGATACTGAATAAGAGAAGACCTAATATACTTCCTTGTGTTATTCCATTTCTTACTTCTTTGATGTTAAAGAGACTTTTTGTTTAAGGTTATTTATTATTGCTAATTACCTTCTATTGTAGAAATAGGATTTCACCAGATTGTTTGCGATTCCTCTTTCCCCATAATGGTCCAATTTTGCAAGAAGTAAATTATGGTTAATACTATCAAAGGCTATAGTTAAATCTAAAAATAACCTATAAGCTAATTCCTTATTTCCAAGTATTGAAAGAATTCCTTCAGTACATTGAAATATAGCTGCTTTGGTGGGCTTCTATAAGTCTTGACACTGGTCAAAGAGGGGTTAGCATTAGGTTATATAATTTCTAAAAGTCAGACAGGGTTAGGCGATTTGGAGTACGTCAATGCATTTTTTTGTATCTTATAAAGCTGAAAACTATAGGGTGTTTTCAAATAAAAAAGTATTTTTTTACTTTTATCTAAAGAGAGTCATAAACGGAAATACAAGCAATAAACGTTTTCACCAAGATATGGAGACACGGTTTGTATAAGAATGAAACAGCTGTATATTATGACTTTAAGCTTAGATATAAAAAAAAGATTAAAGAGACTCATTTATCGAATAAACTAGAACTTTTCTTTCCATACGCAAGTTCTCATTCGCTCAGGTAGTGAACCAATGTAATGGGTTGATTTCGATATTGCGATCTCTCTATTACAAAATTACATCTTTGAGATAATTCTATCTCCTGTCCCAATTTCACAACGAACACATCGAAAAGGAGGAGAACTGCCTCTATATTTGGAAGATTTATCCTCCGAAATTGGAAGCAATTTGTCAAACGGAAAAGTCTAATTAACTTAGTTATAAGGTTTGAATTTCGTTGTAGCGAATCGAAATCCTACACTCGAGAGCGTCTCGCTTCTTAAATTATATCTCCTTAACGTTGCAGTTGCCTTTTCAACCATTATTCTCTACATGAGATATTTCATTGCAAAATGAAAACGAATTAGTTTTACGATTGTATCTCTGAATATAATAAGTAGTTAACCACACAGGTAGTATTCATAAAGTATAAAATCTATTATACGAGGATTTTATGAGTGCCAAAAGCTGCATTACCGACTGTGAGTACTATTTTTTAGTTGGCGTCTGTTAACATTTCTGAGAGATTTTTCGAGTGGAGCTGTTGAAAGTGAGCAAGTTTATGTATATGTGGAATCATGGAGACATAACAATACCGGTTAGTGATTCGATTTCTCTTTTTGGATGGCGAAACGTGTGTAGAAATCAGTGAGAATTTGGGTGCAGTTTATAAGAACCATGCACCTTCGATGACTAAAACCAGACACTGGTTTGATGAGGAGCGCCAAGGTCGTCCCATTGAGGTGACTACGGACGATATGATCGATAAAGTTCATGACGTGTTAGCAGACCGCCGGGTGAAGATTAGAGATTGCTAATATGGTAAACATATCAATTGAGCGTATGCAAAACATCCTTCACGAGAAATTGAATGTGAAGAAGCTATCAGCGAAATGGGTGCGGCGTCTGCTGACGATTGATTAAAAATGGAATCGCATGATAACTTCAAAGCAATGTTTGGACATGTCTAAACGCAATTGAGGTGAGTTCCTCCGGCGTTATGTGACTGTAGATGAGACATGGATACATCACTACACGTCAGAAACCAAAGGCCAGTCGGCAAAATGGGTTTTCCCAGCGAATCTGCACCAAAGATGGCGAAGACGATTCCATCAGCCGGAAAAGTTATGGAGACGAGTTTTTTGGATTCGCAAGGCATAATCTCTATTGATTCCTTGGAGAAGGGAAGAACAATCACGGGACAGTACTATGTATGTTGATTTATTGGACCGATTCGACGCTGAACTAAAGAGAAAATGGCTTCGACTAACGAAAAAAATTCTCTACCACCATGATAACACCCCGGCCAACTCATTGGCAATTGCGACAGTTACAGTACTAATTGGTGCCCCATCCGCCATATTCACCAGATTTGGCATCCTTTCTATTTCCAAACTTGAAAAATGGCTTGATGGAAAGCGGTTCACGTCAATTGAAGAGATCATTGCCGAAACAGAGGTCTATTTCGCAGAGTTCGACATAATCCTATTATTTGGATAGCTTCAAAAAGTTGAAACATCACTGGGCTAAGTGTATAGAGCTACAAGGAGATTATGTCGAGAAGTAAATTTACAAATGCAAAACAATTGCGTTGTATTCCGTAACACAGGTATTTAACATGCCATCTTCGTATTTTATTGCAGCTTATTATTTAGAAAGAAAACTGAGAATTACAAGGAACATGGTAAAATATTGAAGAATAACATTGGGATGTTTTTGTACTCTGTATTTTTAAAGCGTATTTTAATAATTCTTTTGTTGGACAATATTGGCATGCTTGCTATTGATTTGTCACCTCTGCTGTAGATGGTAGGATATTGCTTTATGAAACGTAACTAATATCCTACAGATGTTGATATCGTTTCACGACGCATTAGATTATTCAAGAGGAAATACTTGCAGTCGAATTGGGTATCTAATTTTCCAAATAAAATGGAATATTTTGCTGCTCCAAATAAAAAAAATCAATATCCTAGCATAAACGAGTTCTATTAAAATCGCATTTACTAAATGCAATTGATTGAACAAACAAACAACTTCAACACCAATTTCGACGTTTGATTGACGTACACGTATACATTTTTCTAAAAGTAAACAAATATCCTGGATTCCTTTTCGAATTTATTTGTTAAAACCAACATTCTCGAATAGTAGCGGCTCATTTCAACCACGCTAAACTTGATCACGGCCTTATATTTGTTTTTTGGTTCTGCTAGTGCAATTCATTTGTACTTACACTTGCTAGTATTTGCGTGGATGATAAATGGACGAAAGCTGAAAGCTTTTGCGTGTATTTAATGCATCGCATTTATTCGAAATTGCTTGCCATTTTTTCGGGTCATTGTATTTTAAGCGCTCAGAGCTTTTTTGTTATCTATTCGTTGCGATTAAATGGAATAGCACATAAGTGCCAAATGGGTCATGCAGTTAACGTTTTGCTTTTGTGAATATGTAATAAATAAAAGTATATGAACGAAATGGGAGGTTTATTCAAGCTGGACCGTGTTCGTAATTGCAGTAAATACGTTGCTGTACTTATATATGGATAGATAATTAAAGTACTTGTACAGAAATAATTAGTTCGTAATGGAAAATAAACAGTAGACATAATTTTTTATCACTTTACTGAAATTTTTTTATAAAGTGGATAAAATTTAATATTAAATTGAAACTGAAAGCAACTAGTTGAAAGGATTTTCACGTTGAGATAAAAACCACTGTACTAAAAGAATAAATTTGGTACTATTGCTAATATATTTTGGTTTCCGTTGGTGAATTATGAACATCTATAATTGTCCTTGGAATTTCCGACTTAATTAATTACTGAAAAAATGTCCTGGTGAGGAATCGAACCTCGCATCTCTTGCTTGCCGCGTAAGCGTGTTAACCACAACGCCACGAGGACTGCAAGGATCGTTCGTTCTTTAATACTTAAGTTGTTATTTCTATCTGCAAATACATAACAATATTTCAATAATTTGATGCTATTGTTATTTGAAAAGTGTAAAATACGCTCTTCTAAGCAGTTAGTATAACATTTTGCTTAAATCAACACCCGACACTTGATACAAAAAATACGTGCAAAGGCTAGTTCTTGAAAATATATACTGCAGATCCTACAATGGCATACAGGATTTTGTTCTGGAGACTTTGTATCCTGTTAATGTACACATGTGCTGCATATCCCGACACTGTTATATCGTAAGCAACAATCGATTCAATCAGGGTTTTGTATATTAAGCCAAACAGCATGTATTGGCAGTAGATCCCTGAGATGGTAAAAACTCCCAAGTATCGTAGTTTTTTACACAGTCCATCTACTATGTGTTTGTCAGAATTTAAGAAGTTAGAACAATGCACAGCCAGGGCGATATTTGTAGTTATCCATAAGTAGGGATCGCGAATACGTCATTTTGGATTTATTAGTATTTATCATTAATTTCTTATCATAAGAACTTATCTGTTAGTCTTTGCATTGCGACGTCAAAGTTTTTGAATACCGACAGAATAAGAGTATCGTCTGCATAGAGAAAATGATGGCAAAGTATAAAAAAATGATACACATCATTTACATAAAGAAGGAAAAGTAGAAAGTCCCAATATGTTTCCTTAGGGGACGCCTCTGGCTATTAACTAATAATAATGGATCTTTATTTCCGTATAACAAAATAAACATTATAAAAGAATATATGTATCTGTAACTACATAGCACAGCAAGAACCATAAGGAATAGTTCGCCCGAAACGAAATGATCTCTGCTTTTAAACGATCTCTTAAAAAGTAAACCTAATAACATCCTAATATTAAATATTCTTCCATAGGTACACCCAGTACTGATGTAAACGCAATACATTATTGCATTGAATTGTTCGTTTATTCAAAAGATATTTACATACAGCGATATTGAACACCATTGATCTCTCATCCTTAATATATTCGGGAATATAATTACAACTTATAAATCTTGTAAGAGAATGACTTGAAAAATATGGTATTATGCAGTGGAGGGATGAATACGTTTGTGTGTCTGACGTTGTTGTACAACAGCAGGTTATGATAGATATTAGACTAACCTAATCTTAGAAATCCGATCGAACTTTTTTAGACCAAAAACCCTACTAAAGTCAGCCATGTCCAAGGCCCGCAAACTGGTAGGCAATAGTCAGAGAGGAACAGCAGAAAAGCGTTATCGGCAATAACTGTACAGGCTATTTCACGAAACTCTTTAGTTACAAGTTTTGATGATGTTACTACGAATGGAAATATGAAATTTTGGAATAGGTAGTTAAAGTATCCGACTTATTAATTTAAAATATTTTGGCCTACGAAACACTTAAGTTGAACCGGAAGTGGCTCCCAACTTTCTTATTTTAAATACAATGGTATATTTTTTTATCAGCTTAATCGATTGTACACATCGCATGTAAATAATTTGTATTAGGGTGTATTACCTCTAAAGTCGACTATTTTTTATATATTATGTTGAAATTCTAGCATTTGCACCGCTCTTGTTGAAACTGAATATTTGAGAATGTTATGTAGATGGAGGTATTTACTTTTGTAGGAATGGAATGGATGGTCATCCGAACCATACCTTTCGTTACTAAATTTTACACAGAGTGTTTATAAACTGTTTCCAAATATAGATGTTTTCAAACTGAAAAAACTCCTCTAATACTATTGGATTAGAAAGGAAATTCCACATCGATTCATATTAGGGCTTGGATATACCAATTTTTAATAGCTTTCAAGATATTAACGATTTTTTATTTGAACTACATGTAATGGGCTAATGCTTTACAACAGTGTGCCATGAAATTAAGTGACATTGTAACATCTGAATATCTACAATTAATAACTGTCAATTAGTTGTTAAACAGCACTATGTTTCAAGTAAAGAATGCAGAATAAGTGCTATATCACTCTAGAGATTAACCCATTATATGCAGTTTAAAGAAAGAATTGTTAATATCTTGAAAACTATTAAAAATAGGTATATTAGACCTTAATATAAAGGGATATGGAATTTCCTTTCCAATCCAATAGTGTAGACAATTCATTTGAAAAAACGTAGTTTTTTTAGTTTGAAGATATCTATATTTGGAAACTGCTTATGAACACCCTGTATAAAATGTAGTAACGATAGCAATAAGGCGTGGTAGGCATATCCTTCTATTTCGTTCCTATAAAAGCAAATACCTTAATTTTCATGACATTCTCAAATATTTAATTTCAACATGATCGTAAATATCTCGAAAATAGTCGACTTTAGGAGTAAGGTACCGTAATACAAATTATTTACATGCGTTGTGTACAATCGGTTAAGCTGAAAAAGTATACCATTGTATTTAAAATAAGAAAGTTGGTAACCACTTCCGGTTCAACCGAAAGCGTTTCGCAGGCGATACTATAATTACCTATTTCAAAATTTCTATTCGTAATTACATCTTTAAAATTTCTAACAAACATCGACCTCAACGATAAATCAGAAGTATAAAATTGCATGTAAAAAAGGTGCTAATAAAAATTCTTTAGTGAAAAGATATCAAATTGGTGAATTCAGTAGACTAAAATGTAGAAAACTGAATTTACATAGCAAAACATGAATCGTCATACATTATCGGCTAGAAAGTTCATCTTGAATTACTTTGAGACTTACTTCAAAAAAAGAATCTATCTTCAAATGACAGACCATACATAAAGGAATTGAAAAAGTGGTTACAATTTAACCAGTTTAGTGAATCATTGGCAAAGGCGGGGAACATTCGCCTTAGCAATTCAATTTAGAAGCAAGTCGAAAAAAAATCGTTATAGTTTGACCTTTAGATGGCAAAGCCTTAAAGTGTAAAGTATGTGAGAGGAAAGCAGAGAATAAAGTAGCGGTTGCAAAAGGGAACCTATATAACAATATAGAAGTGATATATGGTGGAAGAAATGTTGATTGATGAAATTTATCCCAAATTGATTTTTTAACAAACATCTACGGCATAAAATGAACTAATAGAAACTTTTATTGAATGGACTTTATGCGGTACTTGCAAATTTATAACCTCCATCGTTTCGCTTACCTTTTAGCGGATAAAACAAGAAATATTGCCCAAGCCATTTATTAGTGCAATCTGTTGCACTTTGGCTGTAGATCCTAATCGTTTTCTATCGCAGGCTGCAGTAATTCTACTTCGTAGTATTATTTGGACTTCCTATGCTCTAAAATATGATCTGCATGTAACTTTTAAGTAGCTATTTATAACGAAGGTTTTTAAACTAACAACTTATCCCTTGCAAGAGCATTTAGAGTCTAATATTTGTACGAACTTCGTTTCATTGTAATAGTTTCGCTGGAGGAAAGCTTGCAGCTGAGGTTCTAATTAAATGCAGCGTCGCTAGCATGCAACTTTTAAATAGGGGAAAAGCGATTAAATAAATTTCAATGCAAATAAGTTGAAATTTGACTAAGTGCATTGGTTGATTAAAACTATTTCTTATTTATTCATCACTAAGAAATAAAGACATAGGATATTTGTGTGTGGAATAGAATAACATTATTACTAATTGGAATTAAATGAAGAATGCTGTTATACATTTTGGTATACATTTTTAATAAACTTTTTTAACTTCTGAGAAAACTCGTCGTTTCTGCCACAAAAGTTTGAAGAGAATAGCTTGAAATGTTATTAAGTAGAATTAATGTGACAGAAACAAAATTATTTTAGGAATTGGTTCAATTTTACATTTATTTTGATGATCAGAAGTATTTTATTTGTATACTGAGCAATACCTATTTGGGATGTCAAACCGCCCCAGAAGGGGAACACCTACAATATCTTTCCAATTATTGACGTTAATTATTTTATTTTTACAACAATTAATTTTTAACACAATTTTAGTATATTCGCAGCACTAACATTTTATTTCAATACATTTAATTGAATGTAAATAATATCATATTGTAGTGTTATAACAATAACAAAATTTGTTTCGTAAATACATTAAATAAACTTTTACGGTCATTGGGTCCGGGAATGTCACCAAGACACTTTTTCGGCGATTTAGGGAGATTGTAAATTGCAAATAATAACGTTTTACAAAAATTAAATTGATAAAATAAAAACTAACCTCAAACATTGACGGTTACCGCGTGCTCTGTGGTAATGCGTCATGTGAGATAAGTCCCCCGTGCTTTTGAACAATCGAAACGAATTAATTTCGCACTGGAAGTAAAATTTGTACACTTCAACACTTGCATTTTCTTATAAAATTAAGCACTTAGCCGAATACGGCTTCCATCAAAGGCAGATTGTCGTGGCGTTCCTTCGCAACTTTGTTACCGATAACAATTGTCAAAAACCTCGGTACAATTGCGATACATATTTTGAAGATACAATATTTCATATCCTTTCAATTAAGATTCAATCAACTAAAATTTCCTTTCTTTAAAAATACCATATTACAGTGTGTAATATGCCACGCGAATTCGCGATCTTAAGTCTAGCTCTTTGACATTAGCGGCAGCCACATTTACTACCGGTTTTGATGGCTTATTATCGAGTGATTAATTTGCGATACGATTGTAAAGACAAAGTAGTATTTACTCTGCACATTTTTGTAAGGAAATGTTAGATTAAGGACGAACTTTAAGAATGTAAAGGAAGTGGAGCGAAGACGAGTAATATTGCTGTTACCCCGGAATTATCGTTGACTGGAGATAGGATTTCATAATAAAATGCCAGGGAGAGGGAAAGGGGGACCTGAGGCTATATAGCCACTGAAAAATTGAAAATCGGCCAGAAATAAGAAATAAGGTTGTTAGTTTGCAATTGGGTGAACACCACTCCATATGACGCTAATGACGGCTACCTCCGGTGTTGAATTATTAACATCATAATAGTTACTTCCTCTGTCCCATAATAATAGTAGCAAGTGAATATTTAAACGGGAATTATTGGTTAAAACAGCTGTAAGTTATGTTGTAGTGCAAAATTGGGAAGCCTTCAATCAAAATCGATGTTTCATGGCATCTGGCATTTTTTGACACATTTTTCAATGTTTGGTTTAATCTAATTTATTAAAGGTTATAAATATCTTTCTAATTTGATCCGCTGATCGAAATTAATTGGTTTATTTCGGTTGAATATCAACCCATTATAAAAAAAAGGAGTTTTCAAGTAGATCGAGTTGCGATTGTTTAGTTCTTGATGAATCGAAAGAAAAATGAAAAGTTGCAAAAAGGTGCAATTACGTTAGCTGTAAAACAATTTAAGTGTAACAGAATGACCATATCAAGGATTTGGAAACGTACTTCCGAAAATAATTCTTAATGTGAATCTTGTTGATTCTTTGAAAAAATAAAAATGTCGACGTAAATGCAAAGATTATGGCGAAAAACTTGAAAAACTTAGACATATTCTCCTTAACAGAAGAGGCACTATTATTCCGAATGTTAAAAAAAGCCATTTTTTACAGAAAAGAATAAGAAAGAACGCGTAGAATTTTGTCTATCAAAAGTACATCCTGACGGAAAGTTTATAGACTTTAAGGATTGTATTCACATTGATGAAAAGTGGTTCTACTTGACATAGAACTTGCAAAAGTAAGAGATTTATATTAAAGGTAATGTTTATGGCAGCAGTAGCCCGCCTCAGATGGGATCCGGAAAAATGGAATATGGCCATTTGTTACGCAAACGTCAGCCCAACGAAACAGTAAAAACCGAACAAAAGGAACACTTGTTACAAAACCTATAGAATCTGTTACTAGTACAGAGATACAGAAAACGTTTTTTGAAAACATACTGCCAACAATTGGCAAAAAATGGCCAAGAGGATCAACACATTGCCCCATATTTATTCAACAGGATAATGCAAAACCACATCTAACAGATGATGATCCGTTACTATTAGAGGAGAGATTTCGTGATGGATAGAAAATACAAATCACAGCCACCGAATAGTTCGGACTTTAATGTGTTAGACTTGGGCTTTTTTAACTCAATACAGTCACTACAACATCAAACCTCGCCAAATAATATTGATGAATTGATAGAAGCAGTAACCATAGCCTTTGATAATATTTCTCCCGAAATACTGGATAACACATTTCTGTCACTTCAGCAAGTTATGCTGGAAGCAATAAAGAACGATGGCTCTAATAATTTTAAACTCACTCATATAGGGAAAGCAAAGCTTCGAAGCCAAGACAACCTACCTACAAGTTAAGAATACAGTAATGAAATTATTGAAAAATCTAGAAATTATCTGAACACACAAAATGAAAATTGGGAGTAATATTTTTAATCCATTGTTTGATTTAATCTTGTTTTCTGAATAAATGTTGCGTTCTATATTTATTTTCTTTTGCTACTATTATTATGGAACAAATTAAATTCATTAAGTGCTACTATTATTATGGGACAGAGGGAGTAATTATTTATCAGTTATTAGTTGGAGATATGTATATATTTTGTTAATAATGTTGACGTGAGCATTTATCAGTGGTATTTTATATTTCTTTCATTTAAAATTAAAGATCTTTTATGCACAACCCTTCTGCACCTTTCTCTTGAAAGTTAATGGAACACAAACGCGTCTAGGTGTGTTTTTATATCCTTTGATAGTAAAATCCAACCGCTTCCAAAGCGTTTTCGTAAATCCTTTCCTTTGCAGCATTTTCTTTTTTACGCATTTACTTTTCAGTGTTAAATTCTTTCAGTTTAGTTTTTCTTTGGTCGTTTTAACAGTGCGAAATTGGTTTTTCTTTGTAGAGCTTGAAATGTCTTTCTATTTTACGAGATATTTCAGTTTACTGCTTTTATTGAGATTTGAACATACTTCTACATTATCAAATTAATAAAAACAACAATTTTTTTTTGTTTCAGGTGAGTATCTCCAAAATATTTTTGCTTGTGTTTATGTCAGAAAAAGAAATGTTGTGGTACGTTTCAATATCTGAATGATTTTTTTATTTGATTTCAAACAACATTTTAAACAGTGTCAAACACGAAAGCACTAGGCAGAATTTCCTCATTTGTCAACGTTTTCTATACCTAACTGTAAGCACTTCTCAGTTGTTATATAATTTCTGGTTTTAGGTATTAACTCGTTTTAAATGAATCAACATATTTCATGCAGGCTTTACCACAAATGAATAATAAATCTGTGGGATTGAGAGGGTAGAAGATATAGCAGGGTAGGGAGAGTAAAAGGAAGATGGCGGAAGTGATGTGTAAGACGTATGATGTACGACGAAAGGTGTAAGACGATATAATATAAGACGTATAGTGTGTAACAGACGTAAAGTGCAAGGCAGGAGGTAAAAGATGTACAGTAAAAGACGAAAGGACTTGTACTTTTCCTGTTTTATAATTTACTTTATATTTTGTATCTTAATATTCAATATTTTTGTAATAAAACCTACATATCTACGTAGGTACCTAAAAAATTTTCCCGTTTTATTACCGTGTGGGCAGCATATTTTACGGACCAGTATTAAGCAAAATTATGTTATTTAATCCAAATTTAATTTAAATGAAAAATCGACAGGTTACTATTGAATTAAAATTACACCAATCACGAGTATGTTGGATAAAACTATTTAGAAATTTAATTTAAAACAAATATTTAAGGAATTTTGGTTATAAGAAACAGTCAAAAGAAGTCTAAAATCATTTAGAAGAAAAGAAGAAAAATAAATTAACCCTGGGAGATAGAAAATGGAGTGGAAAGAGATTTTAAACCAGAAGGACCCTGTACATCACTTAGACAGAAAGGAAGGAGGGTTTTAAGGAAGAATTTTTAAAACACACACACACACACACACCACATATTCGGGGGCTTACAGCTGTAAGTAGATCCTAAAAATTGATTGTAAGTAGATTATTTTTTAATTTTATATTTCATTTGAAACATCTCAGTATATAATGTTTAGTAAGAATTGTCAAAATATTGCAAACAACAATACGCATAAGGTTCCAAAGCCTACGCTTTTTAAAATAGAAACTATGTCTTTTTCTTAAAAAACCACTCAAATCTTTTCTTTAATGGCCCGTGCGCGTTATATCATTGTAATCAGAAAAACAAGCTATTTATGGGGAAATTAAAAGAAATAGGTAAAAAAAATAACTTTGTGGTCTGACGTTTCCAAAACTTCATAAAAGTTCTCGAATGCTGTGCTATTTATTTTCGAATGTTTCTAAAGTTGTAAGCTAAAATAAAAATTAGGAAATCATATTTCCAATATAACTCAGTTAGACTTTGAAATTGATAAAAAAATTTGCGTAATTATTTGTCGAAACAAAAAATAGCAACTTTCCCAAATTTAAACTTATGGTATAGATACATGACATGGAAGATGCAACACCAAGAAGGGGTGCGAATTTTTTGACTAAGCTTGGCAGAAACGTATAACTATTCAAAGGTAATAATTGATTATAAATTTGTTGCCATAGATCAAGTGGTCATAGCATATCTGACACTTCATACAGTCTTTTCTAACATTAATGTCAGGTGTATTTCTTGCGTTGTTTTCTCTTGTCATGTTTAGCGTGTTTTGAGGGTTTGATTATGCTTACAGTGCGGCAACGTGGAAATTGCCGCCAGTTGAGCGAATTAGGCAGAGATCGAATTGTTGGCTTGCGCGAAGGTGGTTTTCCGTTCAGGGAAATTGCAAGTCGCCTTAATCGAAACCAATCCACCATCATACGCTGTTATCGATCGTGGACTAGGGAGGGCCGAAGAGGAGCCGGGGGCCGAAAAAGAACTAATGAATTGCAGGACCGCCACTTTCGCTTAATGGCACTAAGAGACCGATTCTCCAGTACTAGATCAATTCCTGATCTAAGGTTACGTAATAAAGGTCGTCCTGTGACCCTTATAACCGTTCATCGTCGAATTGGGGTATTCGGCTTGCATTCCTATCGACTACATCGTGTGGTACCACTTACGGCTCAATACCGACAGCAACGTTTGGAGTAGTGTATGTTGCGAATGCACTAGAACGTGGACTGGCGTAGGGTGGTGTTCAGTGATGAATCTTGATTTTGTATAGGGATGCATGATGGCCACATGAGGGTTAGACGAAGACGTGGGCAATGTGCGATATTCAATTTTCTGCTGAAAGGCGTGTGCACCGAGCCGTGGGAGTTTCGGCATGGGGCGCTATAGTATATGGGAGTAGGTCTCAATTGGTGTTCATCCGAGGCATAGTGAACGCCCAGCGTTACGTAGATGAGGTGGTGAAACCCCTCATTCTTCCATATCTTCAGCAGCTCGAAGACCCACCTTTCCACTAGGAATTATCCTAGCCTGTCCCCACGTAGCGGGAACTTCTCTAAACCAGTTCAATATCTTGCCATAGCCACCCAGATCTCCTTACCTGAATTGCAGGAATTATAATCAATTATTACCTTTGAATAGTTATACATTTCTGCCAACTTTGGACCAAAAATTTGCATTCCTTCTTGGTATTGCAATTTCCATGTCACGTAGTATATTGCAATAAACGAGATTCCAATAGTGGCCTGCGAATTTAGGATAGTGAGTGCATTAACATTAAAGATAAATACCCTGAACTACTAGAAATACTTTAAACCAGCAATACGTTTGGCAGTGAGACCAAGTTGTATATATTATGCTGCTAAAAATGTGAAAACCTTTTTTCCGAAATTAGAATATAAGTTCGACAACTAAGCGGGTGTAGATACTTCAGAAGTTACATCACATTAATCAACCGAAATTTACAAAATAATGATTTATTGTAAATAATAAAGATATTTGGAAAAACGACAAGCAAAAGTAAGGGAAAGAGAAACAAATTGAAATAAATACTATATATAATTCTGTTTTCACTTGTTTGGTATATTTCTCAGAAAGGAACTAAATAAAAAATGCTCACATTTGTGGATAATGATTAAAGTACAAGCCGTATTCCAAATAATGTGGTCACACTAAAGTCCTCTGAGGTTACGATAAGACTGAAAGTTAATATACCTCGTTGGACCGTCATTACACGTTAAAAAAAGAGCTTTGTATATAATCTGGAGTTTACATTCTTCTCCAATTCACGGAAAAGCTCACAAATGTCTGTGGGGGAACACTGCTCCTAATTTACGCCGATTCTGCGGTAGGTAAGTATATACTTATTACTTTCCATTAACACAATACATTTGAGTTTTTAAAAGCGCTAAAAATAGTAGCTGAATCATACCTATTATGTGTGGAGTATTTAAAGTAATATATATTTTTTTTAATTTCAACGTTATAGTTTAAAATCATTCTTTAATCTTTGAATGTTTACATAAAAAAACAAAATTGAATTTTATATTTATTTTCAAAGACAAATATATCTTCTAATTAGAATGAAAATGAAGTTCACAGATTTTTCATTGCTACTCTTGTGTTAATTTTTAAAAGTGATGTGGAGAATATGTGGAGAAGACTTTATTGAAATAAATATAGCAAAAATGATTTCGAATTTGTAAAAATTATTACTTACGAATGTCACAGTCGGGCGAAATAAAACGCAAACTTAAGGAATTCAGTGCAAGAGCGCGAAGATTTTCGCAATTGAATTGTACTCGTTCACTCAACGGTCGTTGTCGACTGACGGCGCAAGGGATGACACGACGCTCCCGACGTTCGGAATATCTCGTTTGCAGCGTTCTTTAGCGTCTTACCTACATTCGGACTGATCTACGATCTAACTACGGCGCGTTGTATTCTGTAGTAAATCAGTGACAAAGATTGGTCCTGAAAGTGCACTTTTAGGTTGATAATCTATATATCAGCTTCGCCGCTAGTGCAATACAGATCGATTTTCTCTCAAAAAGTTGAGATTAATTGACTTTATCTTCTCAAGTGATTGAGTGGTGGTAGTGTCATGAATGAGGTGAAACTTCGAAACTTTGCATTAAATTCGTTTAGAAATTTGAACAAGATTATTAGGTTTTCTACTTAAATAAGATAGGTTAACGTAAAATGTAGAAAAACCACCAGGTAACAGTTATAAAAAATAAAGATTATTTAAGGCAAATAAATACAATGGAGATCCAATAAATTTATTTACTAAAATTGAGGCAACTATCTATAAAAACACAAATTTAAAGATATACAGGGATGTACTAAGCTTCTGGAATTGTAAAATTACGCTTATTGCGTAAATAGTAGGAAGTTAAAACTTTCTGATGAGATAATAGACTTCACAGGGTATCTTCCAAAAATATTTCTGTATATACTGGGTGATCAACAAGTCGCAAATCAGGCACCTACTTTGTTATTTTAAATGTTACACCCTATTTTATTTTCCCTTCTAGAAATAAACTAATATAATATAGGTTTCGTATGTCTATTTCTAATAGGTTTCGAGATACTTATAATTTTGTTCTCAATCGTCTAAGTTTAGATACATTTATTACAAAATCCGAAATGCAAATATTTTCTAGCGAAAATTTTTATAAGATTAAATTGCATTTTTGCCCCTATCTAGACATTGTGTAAGAACGCCTTCGATATATACAAGGTGTTCGATATTGAACACCAAATATTATCAAATTCAAACACCAGAAATGTATGTACTGTATAAGAAATTTATATCTCCAACGTTTTTGTATAAAGATGCATATGCCTAACATTGAAAGTAAAAGAGATATTTACAGTTAAGGGCGATTACTGCATTTGAGAATTGCATCCAAGTGGTTTCTGGCTTTAGCACTGTTCGGTTACCATGACAACAGTAAACAAAATATACTGACACTGACGACTGCTTCAACATTACGTGCCCAAATAAACAATAATTATGTAATAGGTATAATTTATGTATGACGAAAAAGCGAAATAAATTACGTATTTTAGCTAGTGGGAGGCACAAGTTGCGCTATCCTGACTGACGATGTCTATAATTGAAAACGTTTGTCAAATTAAAGCTAAGATTTGAGGCTGCTGGAAACATGCAGAAATAAGAAAAGGCAACTATAATACACACAAAACATCTTTTTTTATTGTATTTATTTACCTTTGTTGGAAAGTGTTATATTTGACAGTTGAACTACTTTTAGTTCTCTTCCCTCTATATTCCCCTAGTTTGATTTTTTTTCTTCGTCGGGACAAAAAATGTTTTTGTTAAAAAAAGTGTCAAGTAGGCAACAAAGTTAGAATCTAATTTTACTACCGGAAATTCAAATTATACTTGAATTAATTATTCTGATCCTCGTCCTGAAATTGCTTCGCAAATACATTTACCAGACCGTAAGCAAACAATAAAAACTATGCGATTAAAATGCTACTACCGAAATATACAGCGTGTCCCACTAAGAGTGGGAACCGACGATATCTTGGAAACGACAATAGCTATAGTGATGGGAAAAAATTTCATAACTAAAGTGGCAAATGGAAATTTAATGAAAATATTCTTAAATTCCAAACATGAGCGCTAGGGGGCGTAGTTGTTAGGGTCAACAGTAAATCTGAAATTAGTCGGTAAAAGTTCCAGGATTAATTATGACTTTAAATGCTTTATTAGAAAGCTTAGATAATTACGCACCACTTTGGTTAAAGACGTTTTATCATATTGTGAATAATAAATGTAGTAGGCGTTGCCGAATCTTGTAAAACTAAACCTGCTATCACATCTACAGTTTTTACCCGAATTAAAGAAATGTGGGCCTGTTTGAAAGGGTATTCAACGTTGCTTTAGACGTCGCAATTTGTGCCGCCCGTTAGTGTTCAAGAAAAGAACCAGATGGCGTTATTCGCAACTGTATGAGCTTTTCTCAATTATCTCTAAAAAATCAAACGTAACAATATGCTTTTCTTATGTTGTGTTTGAAGCGTTTTGACAGACTAAAGTAGTGGCGAAAATCGCTTAGTGATATCTTTTTCCTTTTTCCAGATAATAACGAAAACAGCCCATTATCAGTAATAATTTCCCTATCAGTTATAAATACCTACTTAATAATATCGAAGCCTATCTTAGTTGGCCATGAAACAAAGGAATGATAACTTTTACTCTTTCACACACAAAATTGTATCGGTATTAGTTTAATATGACTTTGTTTTTGCTCACTTTTCAAATAAATGTAACAAAATCTAGTATGATTTGGATACAATAGCAGAATTTAGCATGCTTTGGAATCAATTATTTTACTGCGCACTGGGCTTTACAGATTGCTGCTTAGCTGTTGAATGCTAAAAAATGTCGTTTTCTAATGCAGAGGCGTATGATATCCATGCAATGTATTTTCAATGTTTTGAAAAAGTGTGTATTGCTGAACGTGAGTATGCCATTAAGTATCCAGAAAGAAAACATTTCAGCCGAGAGGTATTCTAACGTTTGGCAACACGATTACGTGAAACACGGCATGTTCAACCTTGTGGAAATTTTACCAGAGCTTGTGTAGCTAGAACTGAAGCTGATGTGGCAAATGTCCTGCATTTGCATATGTTGAAGCTCATCCTCATACTAGAGAAATGTCTTCCGTTCTAGGTTTAAGCAAGTCATCAATTCATCGCATCCTAATAGACAATGCGTCACACCCATACCATATGGTGTTACATCAAATTCCTTTCGGATACAGATTTTGACCATAGATTTAATAATTGTAATTGGTTAAGAGATATCTACCATGAAGATGCTGTCTTCTTACATGGCGTGTTGTAGACTGATGAAGCTACGTTTGCTATTGATAGGGACGTATATTTGCATAATATGCATTACTAGTCCAGAGAAAATCCTCATTGGATGAGAGAGGTTGATTATCAACATAGGTGGAGTATAAATGTTTGGTGTGGTATTTTGGGTGATAAGGTTATTAGACCATTTATTTTTGAAGGCAGCTTAAACGGTGAAATGTGCTTAAACTTGTTACGTAACGAATTACCAATACTCTTAGAAGATGTTTCGTTGGAAACTCGAAAAACATGGTGGTTTCAACATGACGGTTGTCCAGCTCATTATTTACGAATCGTCCGTGACTATTTTCATAATACGTTTCCATATTAGTGGATTGGAAGAGAACCTATTTTTCCATGGCCAGCTAGGTCCCCAGATATTAAAGATCTAGTTTACCAAACACGTCCTACAACAAGAGCTGATGTGATTCAACCGATTCATAATGCTATCGCCAGCCTATCAAGAGTAGAAATCAAAGTAGCAGTTATTAGCACCCGTTGTAGACTAAATCTGTGTATAAATAATGACGGAAAACAGTTTAAACATTTAAAATAAATTTAAATTATTGCTTATTTGAATTTCTAATCATATTGCATTATGTACTGTTTTCGATTTGCATTGTTGTCATTTATTTGTTTATTTTGTGACTGCTACATTTTGTTATTGTTATCATTCCTTTGTCTCATGGCCAACTAAGATAAGTTTCGATATTATTAAGTAGGTATTTATAACTGATGGGGAAATTATTACCGATAATGGACTGTTTTCGTTATTATCTGGAAAAAGGAAAAAGATATCATTACGCGGTTTCCCCTTCTACTTTAGTCTGTCAAAACTCTTCAAACACAACATAAGAACAGCATATAGTTGCATTTGAATTTTTAGAGATAATTAAGAAAAACTCGTACAGTTGGAAGTAACGCCATCTGGTACATTTCTTGAACATTAACGGGTGGCGCAAATTACGACGTCTAAAACAATGCTGGATACCCTTTCAAACAAGTCCATATTTCCTTAATTCGGGTAAAAACTGCAGAAGTTATAGCAGGTTTAATTTTACACGATTCGGCAATGCCTACTACACTTATTATTTACAATATGACAAAACGTCTTTAACCTAAGTGTTGCGTAATTAACTAAGCTTTGTAATAAAGCATTTAAAATCATAGCTAATCTTGAAACTTTTACCGGCTAATTTAAAATTCACTGTTGGCCCTAGTAACAGCGCTCCCCTAGCGGTCATGTTTGGAATTTAAACATATTTTAGTTATGAAAATTTTTTTCCTATCACTATAGCTATTATAGCTTCCAAGATATCGGTCCCCATGCTTTGTGGGACAGATAAAAAAAAGAACCTTTCTGAGCTTTCGATTTGTTTTAAATCTTTTTCAAAGAGAAACAAAATAGGTGAAAATATAAATTGGCAAAAATAAAGAAAGGTTCTCCTTTTTCTTTTGGTCGACTGCAATTCCCAGAAATTTATTTCCTGTTGTCTTGACAGTACAGTCGGTACTTCTGCTCGGCATATTTAGTAATTCCTACATTAAAAAAATCTTGATTTTAAAAGATTAAAGGGCGGAATTTCAAGACAAGAGTTAGTAAATAGTTATTGCTAAACTTGTTTAATCTGAAGTTAAATTTAGTGACGACCTCTGGAAGTAACTCGGTATATTGTTGTAACGTTGTGATTCATGGAAAAGAACATCAATGTGTCCCTTTTGCAGTTGTTCCCTTGTTTTTGTGGATTTTTTAATGTATTTTGTACCTATCGAATTCAATTGTTGTTTCTTAATAATACTAGAAAAGAGTGCTGTAATAAGATAAAATAGCGTAAAAGTGGTAAAAATAATTACAACAATAAATAGTAAGAAAACAAACGATTTATATATATGTATATATTGTTATGTTATGTTCAACGTTGTATCTACGACAACAACAACTTCTCTCAGTTGTCACTTCGGTACTGACTAAATGTCAGGCTGGCCACTCGTTGTTAACTAAATATCCCTCTTGCGGGGAAAATTGGAAATTTCTTCGTTACCATCCCTCCTCAGCCAACCGTCTTTGGAGCGAGGACATTATAATTTAATTATAAGTACAGATAATGACGAGTGTGGCGTAGCATAGACAAATCTACTCGTTTGTTATTTTTTCTATTCACTTATTTCGTCCAAATTAATGTAGAAATCGTCTGGAATAAGTAACAGCAAAAATTGAAAAGTACAACAAATAATATTTCATCAATTAAATCTTTATCTGAAAGGTTTCTGTAAATTAGCAGTGGATTTTCTCGTTTAAAGCTTGTTGGTGACAGTTTGGATCACAGAATCATCAACATACAACCTCCTGGTTAAGTCAGTGCATTCGTTCTCGTATGCTAATATCATTTGATCGAAAGTCATCGAAAAGTTTCTATTTGGGTTAAATTATCAAAATTGGCTGTGAAATAAAACAATCGCCGGTCTTTCGGGATTTAAGATAAAAGAAAGATGAATGACACCATAATTTTTTCATCAATCTTCGGCCTTGATTGAATCAAAGTGTGTCTTAAATCCAATCCCAATATAAGTGTTCGTTTGTGTATTCAAAGTCTTTATTAGAAGAGAAAAGGGTTAAATATCCAGAGCAGGCAGTTTCCTGTAGTGGGTATATAAACAGAGGGTTTGTATACATTGGCATCGTTCAAAAATTTCAAGGTTAGTTAATTTTCAAATCTTAAAATTCGTTAATTTCATTTTACTGAGTTGGAAATTCATTCTAAAATTGCCGTAAGGGTATCCAGGGATACCCCCGAACCTACAAGAATCGTTTATTCAAATTAAATTAGAAAATTTAACAAAATTTGAGAAAAACCCCCGAGAAAGGTATTTCAATATATATAGTGTTTATTACATTACATACCAAAATTTTCTCTATTGGGAAATGAGGCGGCACACATAACTAAGAATGACTTTTATGATTTTAAGATAAGCTAAAAAAACATAGTCTGTTATTTTTGTTTTATTTATACTTAATAGAAAAATGGATATTAATAGATATTAAAGTGAATAGTAGAAATAAGTGACAATAGTTCTTTATACAAGGAAGAAAAATATCTTTTCTATTTTCAAGAAATCTCATAACTTTTATATATTTTTTCCTACGTTGATTGCTGTTGATATTGAATTTTTTTCTATATAGTTACGTCTTTAGTGGTGAAGCTTTCCGTCTAACCTTAGCCGTAATGAACTTACCATTTGAGTGAATTTCATTTGATATTTCTGCCTACGAACAACTCAAATGCGATTTATAAGATTTTATTTTCTTGATATTTTCCTCATATTTAACTAATAAAACAGTACGAACTTCCTTTTATTCTTTATTTATTGCATACTTACATTACACTTCGAATTATCGGTCTCGATTTTCCCTTTGGCAAACATATCAGAGTACTCCATAAAAGCCAGTTGTAAAATAAACTCGACTATTGGGGTTCGATTGGGCAATATAACCCCTAACTGTATTTTCCGATAAAATCCCTACGTATCGACTTTCAAGATGTCGTTTTCAAGGAAAGCATGCAATTTAAACTAGGAAATAGGTCTCAGTTTGCTCAATAATGTATCCTAATTATGGTGTAGTAAGCTTCTATAAAGAAAAATGTTTCCTGTAATATTGTATTACGTAAAACATTATTTTTGGAGAACGCATTTTCTGTGGTTGTGCTATTTTTCAACGAAGAGGGTATTATTTCCGATTAATGTGGAAAAGTGAAGTCTTGTAGTCTTATTACGATCTATATACAAGGGATTTTAAAGTTTAATTAAGATATACGTTTATTAGCAGCGATTAGCGCCATGTTTTCGTGAAGGTACCCCACGTCCTTCGGATTTTCACAAACGCAGTGAATATCGATCCTATTTAAGTTACTGTAGTAGTGAGTTTCAGATTTGCATTTCCATGAAAATTAGTAGGAATATAATTGTGCCAACTAAAAGCAATAAAATATTATGATTACGTTGATGGAAAGATTGTTTTACGACTTTGTTTTTCTCTAACGCAAAAGGTGGTGGCGTTAGCACAGCGTTATTGATGTACAATTTTAAATTAGACAATTATTCAATTTTTATTTCGTTGTAAAGTTGAGATGGATAGACTGTTATGAAAATAATGCGGTGTAACACACTTGTATATTCTTACTGTAGACCGTTTTATTATCAGTAAGAAGTATTGTTTTTATGCGCTATAGCCATTTTAACGTGCCAAACATCGTATTGACACGGGAACTACGATTTTACTTCCTTATCCGAGAAGAAGGCATACTTCGTTTTTTATTCGTAATTAAAAAGTAACCGTCTCGACCGGGATATGAACCCGCGCCGTAAGGATCGAAAGGCAAGTATACTAACCGTTCGACCATCGAGACGATCTCATTTTATTTGTTTCAACCAATTTTTATTTTCTCATATTACGTATTTTATATCTAATCAGTTTTTGTTGACTATCGATAGCGTTATCCGTTGTAAGTAATGAGAAAAATTAATTGCATATAATAGGGAAATTATGAATATACCGGGTGTCCAGGATAACATGAAGTACATGGGTATACTGAGAACCGTTAGAGATACAAGGTCGGTTAAATGTCGAAAAAGTTACGGATTTATGCGGCTAAGCACAATCCGGGATTACATTTTTAAAAATCCATTCCGTTACTGAGATACAGGGTGAAAACCAAAAATGTGCGTTTTCTAGAAACCTTAATGTTTTCTTTATTACAACAAATACAGCCATCAAATTTTCAGAATAGGGGTAGCTAGTAATGAGGGCTTCAAAAATGGAATTAGAAAAATTCTAGGCTCACAGGGTTCTTTGCGCTTGTTTCAAACTTTTGTTTTTCGTATGGCCGCCATATTGGATTTTTACATTTTTGACATGGTCATAAAAATGTTTTTCAACCATGTCTAACATCCCTGTGTTCAATGAAGAAAAACTATGAAAAATAGCAAAATTACGATTTGACCGTCGTAGGCTGTTAACGTATGTGCTTGCTCAACAACTGTAAGCGGTCGCACTATTTAAAAGTGGTTCACAAGAACACATAAATTTGACGACCTAGTATCACTAAAACAAAAATAAGGGTAATATGAAACGTACTAATACTATTTAATCAAAATGACCGAAATCAGTGACTGAGTTAACAATAAAATGAAAATTAACAAAATCTTAGAATTGAGGCTGAAGTCAAACAAGCCACCATTCTCTCGTATGCACAATCTACAACGTTTAACGACTCCCTCACATGATTGTCTAATTGTGTTTGGATCAATTCCATTTATATCTGCTTCAATTGCGCGATGTAGTTCTTTTACGGCTTCGTAAGGTCTCGAGTATACCAATTTTCTTAAATAGCCCCATAAAAAAAATCGAGAGGCGTGAGATTCGGCGATCCAGCAGGCCACTTTACTGGTCCTTGATTTCCAATCCACTTATTCGTTATTTAAAAAGTTTGTCACTATTTAAGCATTGTGTGCAGGTGTGTGTCTTGCTGGAAAAACATATTTTGCAAAGTATCAAGCGGGAGTTCTATAATTCGTTCTAGTACATTTGTTTGCAAGAGGCTTAAATATCTAGCCGAGTACAAGTTTTCATTATAAAAGATAGGGCCAATAATATGGGTGCCAATAACACCTACCCATACATTAAAGCCCCATTTTTATTGAACCAAAAAAACAGTATTTTTCCGATTAAATAATCCGCAGTTGCTTCACCAACTGCGTCCGACCCAAGAATTTTCATAGTAAAATTTGGAATTCCATTATGTTTTCTGATGAACCATTGACAAAATTCCATTCTTCTCATTTTGTCACCGTTTTGAAGCCATTGGGTCGCTCACGGTAGGGATGCGTTTAGCTGCGGCAACAGAATTGTGTATTCTATTTGCAAGAAAAAGAAAACCATCTACTCGTAACAGTTAGAAAAAAGCAAAAGGGGAATATTATTCCGTAAGAATTCTCGTTTAAATATACATATACATATGACGAATACGTACAAACACATGACAGATGTATAGTTCATAGTTTTTTAAAGAAATATTCCACCCACATTGGAAATGATTTTAACTGCTGTAAATAGTGAAGCAAATTTATTCAATTTTTCGAGAACTACGCTCTACAGATTTTTAGCGGGCGTTGGTTTTTCTTTTGAAAGAATTGGGAAAAAGGAATGTTGTTGGACCGTGATGATATCGTCAGATGGAGACATGACTACTAACGCATAATTAGGAAATATCGCAACGAAGGGAGAAGCATTTTTTTACTGATGAATCGTGAGTGAAAACAGGGCATTACCTCACAAAAACATGCTGACTAGCACTACAGTACAGCAGATCTATTAGACAAGCGTTTCTTCAACATTTAAGTATGAGTCTGGCACCATCAAGAGGTCGCGGTTAACGATATGCATTAATTCATGCCGTCAACGAAAAAGGGGTAATTCCAGGTATCAAATTTTGTTTTCTGTGGAAAAAGAATACACTGGTTGCACATGGTCGAGTTTGCGCAGAAGTATATGAAGCCTGATTTTTCAATAACCTATTACCCAGTTTGCCTGCCCATTCCGTCATTGTTCTTAACAATGTTCCGCACCACAATCGTAAGTTAGAAAGATACCCATAATGAACTGTAGAAAGGATGGTATTATACAGTGTTTAAACAAAAAAATATTTCCTTGGAAGGGAAATTTTATCGCAAAATAAAGCTAGGTACACTTGATGAAACGGCCACTCAACAAGAACATACTATCTCGCTATTGCCACCCTTGCACTGCACCTTAATTCCCATGGAATTGGTATGGGCATAGGTCAAGAACTGTATCAAGCATAACAATACGAAATTTAAAGTTGGGGATATATCGAACCGTCAGTTCATATAATTAATCAACTAACTTTCGTAAATTAATTTTTTTTCAACAATTTCCCACATTTAAACCATTTCAGTATATATTAATAATCACCACAAAAGCTCTGGTTAAATTTGATTCTTTCCTATAATATTCCTGAATGTCAAGAAGATTTTTGCATCATATGACAGCATACATCACTTAAATATATCACATAGGTGACGTCAATAACTACTTCTGGAGTATATAAAATATTGATGTCAGACTTGAAACGTATCTGTTTCTATACCGAATGTGAGATAGAAACAAATTGAAGAGCAACAGCGGAGTTTTGTTCTACTTACGTATGTATGTCAGGGGGAAATTCCTTTAGAAGATTTTTCGCACCGTCGTGCAAAATTCCTAAAAACGATTCGTCTAGGCTCTAACTGGAAAACAGATGGAATTTCTAACGCAACGACTCTATATCAAAGCTAAATATTGCAAATACGAAAACGAGAATTTAGTTTATTGGCGTTTGATATATTATTCACGAATGTAAGACCTGATTTTCGTAGTAGCTTCAATTGTTAAACAATTCTAGAATTAAGTATCGTGGTACGATTTTGCTCAACAAATCATATCAGATAAAATAGAAATATTAATAATAACAATAACAATAATAATAAGAATAATAATGATAATGATGGTGACAGTGATAATGACGGTGATAATGATAGTGTTAATGATAGTGATAATAATAGTGATGATGATAGTGATAATGATAGTGATAATGATAGTGGTAATGATAGTGATAATGATAGTGATAATGATAGTGATAATGATAGTGACCCATCTATTTTACTTTGACGATCTGAAGATGTACAGGAAGAACGAACAAGAATTAAAGAAAATGGTCGAATCGGTCCTCGCTTATGCCCCCGACACTGGGAGTAGATATAGGGGTCGGCATTCAACTACTAGATGGGACTACTATCTCCCGATTAAGAAACGACGACACCTATATGTACCTCGGTGTTAAGCAAAACAGAACGAACGATGTGAAAGCGGTCAAGGAAACATTACTATCTAAATAGAAAAACATCCTACAACAAATATGGGCCTCTGAAGTAACTGCAAAAAATAAGGTATTGGCCACGAACATGCTGGCGGTTCCCACCCTCTCGCACACCTTTGGAGCAGTAAAGTGGAACGTAAACGAAATACTCCAACTTGATCGAGATACGAGAAAAATACTTACCCGCAAATCGAAGCTACCATCCGCATGCTTCAGTTCAACGATTATACCTGTGCAGAAAGCGTGGCGGAAGAGGATTAATTTCCTTCGAACACCTGTACACCAAAATTACAACGTTGACCGCAGTGTATATCTTCCAAACACAGGATCCATTGCTGGATCTTGTTCGACACCGCGAGAATGCGGGCCAAGGGGCATTACTGTTCAAGGCTGCGAAAAGGGTGTGTGATGATCTTGGTTTGAGGGTTAAGTTTGTTACGGGAAAAAGGACACTTAGTAATCTAGCGCTCTGCACTCCAAAAGATGTGCGGAACAAAGTCCAATATCACTTTGCAGATGCACTTCTCAAGGACCATATACAAAAGGCTTTGCATGGCTTATACTTCAAACATCTTAAAGACCATCAGTTATCAGAAGCCCTGACATTCTCTTTCCTCCAGTCTCCATCGCTATATTCGGAGACTGAGGGTTACATAGTGGCGGTCCAGGACGGCGTATTCCACACATTGGCTTATCAACGCAACGTCTTCGGTTTACATCTGGATGACATCCGCTGTAGAGCATGTAAAACAACAGAGGAAACCATAATGCATTTACTATCAGCATGCCCAAAATATGCTCCAAACTTATATATATCTCGTCATAACGTGGCCCTAAAAGTTTTATACTTTCGATTACGTTATTTCTATGGCATTGACCAGCAGTTATTGCCGCCGTTTCAAAAGTTAGACCTGTCTGCAACGGTTTCCAACGAGAGCTGCAAGATATTTTGGAATTTTCCCTTCCACACTACAGCGAGAGTATCCGCCAATAAGCCAGATATGGTAATCCTGGATTACAAGGAGAAGGATATGCACGTTGTCGAGATGTCTTGCCCGTGCGACACCAGAGTAACTGAAAAGGAGACGGAAAAGAGAGAGAAGTATTTTGATCTGTTATACCAACTGCGACTTACTTACGAGAGCTTCGAAATCTATTTCTTCTCTATTATTATCGGCTCCTTGGGCGGAATCCAAACCACGATATTGGAATACCTGAAAAAAATTAAAATACTCAAGAAAACAAACGTGCACACACTTACCTGTCAGCTCCAAAAGCAGGTCATACTTGGGTCTCTCCGGACCCTGCGGGCCCATGAAGCTAGTCATACACCATCCAGGGCTAGACTAACCACTCACTGATCGTCTACTGACGAAGCGGGTGGAGAGCCTTCGGTGATGGGGCGTATTCGCGAGCTGCGCCGAGTTACCACAGACATCGGCACCGGTTCGGCGAAACTTCGCGGGTTCTCTGTATTGGCGCCGTTTGCTTGCCTTCCGCGTGAGGACCCCGGGGAGCTGGTGCAGGTATGTAGTCCTTTACTGGGCCAGATGTTGGGGCGGAGGAAAAAAAAATAATAATATATCAGCTATAGAGAGAAAAAAGATATAAATTAGATTCCCACAAAGATACCTTTATAAATCTTATTTGCACTCCTGGACATTGCCAATACTGGAGTTTGCGAAAGTACATTTGTGCGTGCAGTTGGGATGAAGAACGTCGCGAGATGTCTGGACGCTAGGCAAGGGACATTGAAAGAAACGCGAGATGATCAGGACTGAGAGCATGAACAATGTAGATGGGATTCCATATAAGGCTAGCGTATTACAGTTTGCTAAGGACGAAGGCGTGGTATAGCGTTTTAAGGACGCCGAACATCATGTCAAGATCCCGCATCGAAGAGACTCATGATAATTGCCAACAATAGTTTATACGATTCAATTAATAATATTTCAAGTCGTAAAGACTATAGAGCTTATTTCTAAGGCATCTCTGATAAATGTTCAATATCGTTTACTTACGTAAAATTTGTTCATTATCAAATCAAGTTCCAGCAAACAGAACGAAAATGATGGTCACTTCAAGTTGATGTTGAAATTGTACCAATATTTACACATTATTTTAATGAATATTTGTGGAGAAACAAAAACTTATATTATATTTCCTCACAGTTCTTTATGTATTTAAATGCGAAAGTTGCCTACATAGCGTCATATTTAATTTACTAATGAAGGACGCACTTTAGATAGGGAAATTGTTTTAGAAGACCTTCTCTATCAAATCCCGGAAAAATGTAGGTGTCTTAGTTAAGAAAAATTGAAATAGCATGAATCAAACTTGGCATCGATTTCGATTGCCATTTTGCAGACATCACTATAGCACGAGAGATGTTTAAGATATCCAGCATTAAAGAAACAAACGGCATTTTGCAAAAATTTTAGATTATCTCAATTATCTGAAAAACTAAGCTAGATAAATATATGGATTGTGAAAGAAAATTGACATAAATTGAAGAAAGGCATCGAAAATTGCAGTAATATACAAAGTATTCCATATCAAAAACCACATTTGTACCGTATGTAGCGGAAACTGAACATCCTATATACATTGAAAAGTAATGCCATCACCTATCCACCATCTATGGACGCGCGTTTCGATGTTATACATCTCGTCGGAATAGCTTTGTGGAAGGTAATGGCATTTCAATATTTTAAATCGTATATATACGAAGTAGATGTTTACATGTACGCATGAGGAAATCTAATTAGATATCCTCATTTTGTACGTTTTTGTCGAGTAGATTACTGCAAACGCTTCTACAGAACTGAACAAATCGTATTGCTACTAATTCTGATGCGACAGTAGTCTCAACTACTGGCTTAAACCGCCATAGGTTAATTAATTGAAAAGTAATGCCATCACCTATCCACCATCTATGGACGCGCGTTTCGATGTTATACATCTCGTCGGCATAGCTTTGTGGAAGGTAATGGCATTTCAATATTTTAAATCGTATATTATATACGTATATATATCCTATATACATAATTGAAGATAATTTTATGTTGCGAAAACAAAAATTGAGTTTTTCAGCAATTTAGGAGAAAAAATCTCGCAAGATTGCTCGCATACACTAGGTGAACACGCTGTATAATTTGACTGAATTACTTTGGAAGGTTGCCAATACTAGAAAGGGGAACATAAACCAATAAATTACTTTATTGGCACGAACATATATACAGTTTATATTGTAGCTGTTAGCCTACGCAGTAAGATACTCACATAGTAAATTAAAAAAAAAAACGATTCCTAATGCGTGTAATATTTGTTAGGTATTTTTATTACTTTAAGAATAACCACCATACATAATCATTTTGCAATAACGCGGTTATGAACGAAATTGTCATTTGTGCACACGCTAGCACTTTACAATGATTTCATGTGGTATTTATGTTACAAGAAGTATTATTTTTTGGGAAAAACCGCATAAACCGATGTTACAGCTTTTGTGAATTAAATTCAAGATTAGTAATGGTTATAACACTCAATGTTGCTTTTGTTTTTCCGACATTTTAATTAATATTTCAAACAATTGGGAATTATTTGTACTTACTAGTATTTATAGAATTTTCTAATGCGTCTTATTTACAAAATTCAATACATAAGTTATATGTGAGGTAATTTAACTTAATGTTCTAATTTAGCAACATTGAATATTTTCTGAATTAACATGAATTACTTTTGTATAATATTGTAATACACATATAACCACTAAAGGAATTGTTTCCAGAGTAAATGTTGACCTAAGATTCTTGTGGCTTCGCTCTTCAAGGCGACAAATTTCCAAATTTAAACGTGATTGTGCAAACTTTATGAATTATTTGAGAACCGAGAAGTTGGCGTATAAACTTAATATTCGATTTCATATTAATGTAGACGATCAATTAACTTTATTTCTAGGTGCTTTGGCGGAAAATTTATTGAAACGATGACGAACTGAACGGCTTTCGGAAGAAAGGAACCAACCCACAAATCCTTATTTTTCAGATTCAGTATAATTTATAATGAAGTGTAATGTTTTCTGTGAAAAAGACCCGAAGCGCATAGTAGAACGTAGCGCATTCTGAGCTAATGAACCAATCCACTAAGTGATTTCAACAGATTGACAGTCTGTAAAAGGAACCCAAGCGGCTTGGTTCCTTTCTGAGTAATAGGTGTAGTAACCAAAAATAATGCTAATATAACACATGGTATTGATGGAATCACCCCCGGCAAAAAAAGTGAGAAGAGAAAAACGCTAGCCAACGAACAGGTTCCTGCCTACTCGGCGTCATCAGCGTTACTCCGAGCACAAAATCCCTTCTCACCGTTGATATTCTCCTCTCGAGTTTATGCCATTAATCTCCAAACAGCACTAAAAAATATCTCTTGGTGCCACCAAGTGCCAAGAGATATAGTCATACCGTCTAGAAAGTAGCGACAGAAACCGGAGTGCGGATGCCAAACCACCTCTCGAGCGGCTAATGCCAGAATCTCATTCCTCTTTAAAAATAATACGTGCGTTTTCTTCTATCTGGCCATAGTTTCCTTTTCAATGATTAGGATTTTTCGGACTTAAAATGTGCATTAAAGCACCAACAACGTCTTTACCTGCCAGACGAATATATACAAATCATGAAAGACTGTCGCAAAAAAAATAAGTTTAATGTTTCGCGAATGTTCTCTACAGAGTTCTACGGGACTGTCGAGCTAGAACACCAGGTAGTATATAGGAAGATCGATGTTGTAAGTAAAAAAGTTAGCTGGTTGAACACACGCGAAATACTTCTTGATTCTTTATTTTTTTAAGACAAATTTTGATCATGACTCGTGTGCCAAAATAGATCTAAGGAAAAATCGAAAAGGTCCGCCAGCGTTATTCAAAGATTTACTAATACCACTGAGACCCGAAGGAAAAAACATATCTATTCCAAAAATAGAAGACATCAAATCCGTCATGGACCTAATTGCCGCTGATTGCTGGCCCCTCTACGAGAAGATTAGTGGCACAGAAAGTTGCTCATATGAGTGGATTCACGGGAGGGCCAGATTTTGAAGTGGAACCCCTAATGGAATGATTTGATTGACTTATAATATTGTTCCCTTAGTTTTTGAAACAATAAAGTTCATTTTAAGAAATTTTTCAGAAAGGAACCAACCCACAAACAACTGAATACCAAGGCCAAAAGTTTTGTGTCAATCTAGTTGGTTCGTTAATAACTTGTACAAGTCCTACGGAGTCCAAACCACGATTAAATTGAAGAACAGCACTATTATTTGAATCCAAAAGATTAATATTAAAATCACCCATACAAACAATATCGCATCTACTAAATATATCAAACAGACTATCCTCACAATCAGAGATAAATTGCCGGCAGCTGGTATAAGGTGGTCTATAAATAAACTCCTGGTCAAAATTAACACACCACTATCAATTTAAAATTCAGAGATACTGATATCTTTTAATCTACTAACTATCTTACAAGTGGCTTTGGACTTCCTCTGACATTTTAAGCATATGCTGTTTTTTCTTTTATAAATTACAAATGTTAATTAGCAAGGGTTGACCGCAACTGATTTAAAATCCGTTCAGAAACTGCTGATTAAGATAAGTTATTAAGCTAATTTTTGTTATCGATTACATCACATACGTGTTTTAAAGTTCATCTACGAGCGTTTTAAAGTAGGAAAATGGATCACCAAGAAATTTATCGGTGGAGGAGTAAGTACGGGCGTCAATTCCGCTGGATGAGGGCTACTCAATCCATCTTGTGTTGCCAGTACGTCAGGAAGAAATCATTCCAGCATGTTGCATGGTTAGACGATTTAACGAAGAAGCAGGATCTCACATTCGAAGGCTAGGGCTACAGTGAAAACGATGTACCAATTAAAGGGATTACTTACCAGAGAGCACAAAGTTCAAGGATTGCGTTTTGCCAGAAATCATCAACATTAGTCTGTTAATGATTGGAAAATGGTTTTATTCTCTGACGAAACAAGGGTTAGCTTAGAATCTCCCGATGGACGTGAGCGTATCTGGCAAAGGGAAGGAGAAAGATTTACAAGTTGCAACATTTCACCAAGGGCCCCGTTTGGTGGCGGCTCTGTAGTGTTTTGGGGTGGCATCTGCTTCGGTGCTCATACAGAGTTGGTTCCTATACGTGTGAGGTCTATCAATGCGAACTCTTAGGTGGAAAACATTGTACTTGAACACGTGCCATTTGCTCCCTTTGTGAGTCCTAATTCTTTATTCATGCAAGACAATGAGCATCCCAACGTGGCTTGGTATTCCGTTAATGAAATGGCCACCTAACAGTCCCGACCTCAACCCCATTGAGCATCTATGGGACCATTTTAAAAAGAAGGTCTGAGGTCGTAGACACCCACCTGCCAACCACAATCAACTGGTAGATGTAGTAATTGAAGAATGGGAGAATATCGCCTAGGATACCTTTGAAAATTTAATCGCTAGGATGCTAAGGCGCATGAATATGGTAACTAGGTGTAGAGGAGGACCTATAAGGTGCTAACGTCACATTGGATCCATTAATTTTCGACTTTTTACATGTTTCTCATTTTGATTTTCGTTTTCATATCTCACTCATTTTCAACAAAAGAAGTGTTTAATGATTTAAAATCAGTTCATGTTTCGCTGATTTTTTTCTCAAATGATTGTATAAACCAAATTTGCAAGTTTTGATTATAATTTAGTTTAACTTCATTTTCATTAGTGTAATTATTTCAGTTTAATAAGGTGGTGCGTTAATTTTGTCTAGGAGCTTATATCTAACATTGAATATAAAAGAGATATTTACAGTTAAGCGAGTATCTTGGATTTGGGTATTGCATCTAAACGGTTTCCGGTATTAGCATGTTTGGTTACCATGACAACAATACACAAAAGATACTGATATCGATGTTTTTAAACTATGGATTCAAAATTTTGAGCCCAACTAGCTACTTGTAGCCAAAGACGAGTTTTATACTTGGAAATGGCATCCAAATGGTTTCTGGTATTAACATAGCTTGGTTACCATGACAACAGTAAACAAAATATAAACATTGACGATCTTAGACTGTTGATTCAAAATTTCGAGTTTAAGTAAAAAAGAGAGAATATGTATAATTCATGTATTAGGAAATAATGAAAGAAATTATGTATTTTAGATAATTTTTATTTATACACTGCTTTTAATAAACCTACTATGTACATACATTATTAGTCAGCATGACAAGGATAGAGTACACTCCACTTTTAACACTTTCAAAATCAGAAAAGTTGATTAAACGGTTGTATAAATATTTATGGACATTGAAAATCGTGATAAATCATTTAATTAATGTAATCAAATAATACTAAAAATACAGTATTATGTATTATTTCCTATAGCCTAAGACCATTTATCTTATGAGCGCAGCGTTAATATTATTTTCGAATACTTCTTGTTTCCTAAATCTGAAGCTTGTTAATTTTAAACTAACGTAGCGTTATAATTATATTTAGCAATTTTACTGTATATTGCAGTGATATTTTTGAATAAATATGAATTAAAAATTGTATTTTAATAAATTAAATTAAACAAATTATGTTAAATTAGCTCAGGGTTTACTTTTAGTTGTAAAACGTGGGAAATCTCACTTACTGACTTTTTGCAATCAAACTATTTGATAGAAAAATGAAACGATTCAATAATTTTGAAGAGAGACTAATTTATTACTAATAATTTTGATATAAATTTAAAACAAGATAAATTATATTTCTTTCAGACAATAGTAGTTGTACAAAAAACCTATCGCAAACCTTATCCGATAGCTATTTATAAGTTAAATTGTTAAGTTGAAATTTTAAATTTTTGAAATCGGATTTTATAATTAAATGAATGGATTTAATTTCAAATTTTTATTTATGTTTGGCCAAATTTTTAATAATGTTCGGTACCTGTGCACTGATGTGTTACTTCGGCATCTGTTTCTTTGGATCGTAACCGGTCTTCAATAGATAGACTGGAAGCTTGGTCTTGGAATCTAGATAATTACAAATTACAATTGCAAAAAGGCTTTTGACATGTGCAGCTTATTCGGAGTAAAATTTCAGTTGTATTTAAATATTTGTAGAAATTGTCGAGGTATTTGAAAATTTGTTGTGTGTCGAAACTTGTTTATTTTCTCTCTCATCACTTTTTTTTTCTGAAGCCCCAGTTGATTATATTTTCATAAATAAGCTTGCCTCTTGTATGTCCATTTGAAATTCCCTTTGCTTCCGTGGTTACGGTGGTGTGATGTTGTAGGTACGGTAGTGCAATATAAATGTGGTTACCATGAAAACGATGATTTTAAATCCATTAACTGTAGTACATTTTGAATTAATTATTTTTAAAGAAATATAATTTATATTTTGTTAGTAAAAATTAGTGTCTCATTGTACGTGGTGTCGTCTGAACTTATTTTATTTTATTTCTTTTTTACGAAAATCTCGTACATCTTATTGTGTAAGACAGACATTGTGTAAAATTATACCGCACTAGGGGAAAATTGAGGGAAGAGGTCTACACTGCTTCACCTCGTCAAACTAAAAAACTAGAATGATACAAACTTCACTTTCAACTCGTTAAATGAATATCATAACAATATATAAGGCTAACCAAATAAATATCACGTGAAAACTGACTTATTTATTCAATTAAATTGATAAAAAGAATTATTTTAACATTTTTTGTGGAAACTCTTCCAGAGATCTAGTTCGATTGGAAGGTATTCAAATCTTACAAAGCGAAAGCAGAACTCAAGATCTCTGTATATCTTTCGCAAAGTACGTTAAAATTTAGTTGACGATAGTTCAGAGAACTAGCTGGCAGTGTGCTAATTGAAAACTCGCTTCCTGGAATCGATTCGCGATATTTGCATTCTAGAACGACTTCATGCTGTTGTTTAATCGTTGCTAATTATTTGATTCGCCTTCTATTACCACTTGCAGCGCCTAGGAGTAGCGGTTGGACAAAATATTACGCATAAATAGCATAGTTTGCAGATTTATCGAGCAAATAAAATCTCAATGCGATAATTAATTTTCTGAAGAATTGACGTGCAAATATTTGCACATGTTTTTAATGCGTTTGAGAGTGGTCGGAGTATACGGGAAACAAAATATTTGCCTAGCTATTTTTGTAAATTGGAATAGTAGACATTTTTTATACTAACCAAAGTGACAAGGTTTTGCTTCTGTCGCATGAATGCTAAATTTAGAAAATTTTGTTTATCATTCTTCTCCCAGGAGAGTGTTTCTGCTTGTGATTTTAAAGGAATTGAATATTGCATCATCAAAATTGTAATACAGAAGTTATTCATGCGAATGACTGCTGTCTATTATCAAACAATTAAAAATCATCAGAAAGTAAGATGAAATTCTTTCAAAACGAGTTATGTGCGCAGATGCAACTTAGACAAAATGCAAAACAGTGGTTGTGTTCGTTCTATGCATGTGCATACCGTGACCCTTCATGACGTGACCTTCATGACACGTCAATGTGTCATAAACTGGTATTATCTGTCTCAGAATGAGGAGAGGTCATTTAAATTTTTTGCCCAAAAGGTAAGCGCTTCGATTGGCTCTGAATAAACACGACTTACACATAAAGACTACAATAATGAAAGTCGTCGTCGGCCAAGGTAAAAGTGGATTTCTTTCGGGAAATTCATTTTTAGTTAATTAGTAAAAAACAACAGCAACAACAAGAGTAAAGCAGTACGTAATAACTAATAATGAACATATAAATAATTTAAATTACAATAAATGGGCCCTAATAGAATTGTAACAAGACTAAAACGCGATGATAGCAAAGAGAAACTACGAGAGATAACTTTATGTGGAAATTTTAGGCAGAGACTTAATCGTTAGATAGTAGTTTTTATTTGAAAGTCATGGCCATCTAGCTGTATTAGATGTGCCGCATATCGAATATTACAGACGTATTTCTTAAAAATGTCTAATATCTTCGAAAATACTGGAAATAAGTATTACGTTATTAGTACCGTTTTGAAGGTAATTTTACAAGGGAATTGCTAGCAATATTAAAAAATAGAGGTTCTAAAATTTAACAGCCTGTATATATTTTTACATTATACCACCTTGAAACATATAAAGTGTTAGTCCCTAAATTGATAGAAAAATGATAATTCGCCAGACTACGTCTGTTTTCAGGATGGTCTTAAAATGTCGGTTTGTAACTGTCAACATTTTAACAGAATTTGCAACATAGCCAAAAGTAATTACCGAAAGTGTACATTGCAAAAGTTATTTAAGTGTCTATCAAAAGGATCAATAAAAAATGTAGCAATCCATTTCAAATAAAAAAAATTAAAGGCAGTTGCGAAAATTGGAAACATCCTGTATATTTCTAGATAATTTCACAAAATGCGCTGCGGTATACTACGTACAGAAAATATCATTTCTCCATCTTTGGTAACGCTAAATTCTGACGACACACTAATGGCGCACCCGGTATAATTAAAATAATACTGTTAGTTGCTTTGTGAAATTTACAAGAGTTTTGTGATTGAAAATACACCATTAACATCTTTCAAATGTCCTGAAAACCTTTCCTATGGCATTTATTAAGAATTCTGGTATTGAATAATAAAAGAATTTTAATTTTTTTGAAATTCAGGGACCATATTAGCTCCAAATTATTCAGAGTTGAAGATAAAATTACTGCTGAGGCCTTGTGAATAGTTAAATTCAAACACAGGTTGTTATCGTGTCTATTAGAGCTTGGTAATAGCCATGTATGAGTAAGCTTGTATGTAAAGAGCAATATCGATACTTCAAACGATCATTGTCCTCTTCTATCTGCACTCGAGAATCTTTGTAAGTCATTAGCACGCTATATTTGTGTCACGAAGAATTTATAATTAAATTGAGTATATTTATGAACGTATGCGTATACTTTGTTGCTATTTAAGAACTGAACACGACTTTTGACGTTTTACGAATTATGTATATTACGTAAGTTTTAATTAAGCTGTAGCTGTAAACTTTACACTACAATGAATGCGCACATGATGGTATTTACAATCAATAGAACTTCATGTCGTAATTTTTCATATCTGGTCAAATAACGTTACGTCAACCTTGGAATTTTATTTTTGAAATTGTTGAATCTTTTGAACTACAAGTGCGATACACAAAAATTCCATCAAAATGAGCTGCGTACGTTGATGCGGCCTTTCATCGCGGATCTGTTTAGAGTTTAGAGTAGCTATTTTCATGGGACTATTTATTTATATTCTATGTATGTGGTGTAAGGTAAATACATTGTGATAGTTTCTGACTTACCTACACTTTACTTATTTACATATGCTCATTATTATTTGCTATTATTCACCATGATTACGCTATGGTAAATGCAGATTGACGTACTAGAGCTTGTGTGTGTGGAAATTTTCCCTGGATGTTATTCTTTCGGTTACCGGCGACCTTGTTTCTAAATCGGTAGTAATGAAAGATATCCATTTCGTTCTTTATATTGTGAAACATGCTATTTAAAGCGAACAACCACGAAGCAATTTCGTTGATGAAATATGCATACGCTGTACAGGGTGAGTCAACGATAGAGTAATGTAAGTTTATGATTTATCGGTAAAATTTGCGATAAAACTGTATACACGTTGGTCCAGATACGAACGGGGTATTGCCTTTGTGAAAGGCAACAGAGCATTCGTGTCTCACTGATAAATCGCGTCCAATCGCAGTGTATCATAAAGCGAGCAGCGGTACGCACGCTTGTCCACTCAATCACGTAATATTATAATTCAACGCTTTCTGACAAAATGTGCTAATACAGAATTACTGCGTAATTTTTCTGTATTCTCAGATTATATTAGAAACTACAGTTTTTTATGTTAATTTTGCTGCTGCCATACGATGTAGGAGAACGAAAAAGTAATTCTAAGTAGGAAAATCAGCAACGATTCTTATAAAATTACACTAAAGAAAAATAAATTCGATAATTATACAAAATAAATTTAAATTCTAACAATGCTACTTTATTAAGGGGAAAAATCTCCTGGCAATATTGATCTTTCTAACTTTTGTATTTGTTGCGTTTCAAAATACGTTTCACAGTACTTCTACTAATACCGATTTCTTCTGAAATTTGCCGGTTAGAGCAAGGTTCGTCCATTTCAACTAACGAACAAACCCTCACCTCTCTTTCCTCCCGCTTGGGATGCGTTAGAGGGATTTGAGGCTGTTCATCTATTTGTTGGCTTTTACCAAAATTCGCAAAATACCATTTAATGATCTGTACCATCTCTGCGGTTGTATAAACTAACATAATGTATTCAAAATCCACGATCTCTTGTTAGAACCTTACGAGCGCACAGAAAGACAAAGAGTGCGTCAGATAGGCTACAGCAGTTGCGCGCGGCGAGGCTGGCCGGCGGGGATAAATGTAAGTATGCCAGATCGCGCTACGTACAATATCTCTCGCACCTCGGTGAAGTGTGGGCCAACGTGTATATCGTATGATATGGTTAGTAAGTCCGTACATTTTAAAAATATATAAAAGTATACAGAGTGCGATGAAAAAGTAGAGCAAGGGACCATAAAAATTGCTCGTTATATACGACCGCTCGCTACAAAAGATTTTTTCATTTTCGTGTACATATACGTTAAATTGCGCGCTTTTAAGAATATATAATTATAAGCATCCATAGCTTCTTGTGTCGTAGGGATTTCTGTTTCGTCATCCCCGTCTTCTGCAGTTGCGATATCTTCTTCGTCAATGTCCTCATCTGGTTGACTAATGATGGATTGGATAATTTGAATATCGTCAGGAACTTCGAATACTTCAACGTTTTCATCTATCCTGTTGTATTCTCGTAGATCAATATGATCGAATTCCGAAATATTGTTGCTTTGTGCACATTTGGACAGATCATCGACGTCCCATTCTTCATCCTTATGTATCAAGAGCCATTGGGCCATTGGCATCTACATTAAGGCCAGCATGTCGAAAACACTTGAAAATAGTTTTTGAGGAAACATTTCTCCAAGCTGTATTTAACATTGCAATCGCATCCAACAACGAAACTTTAAATTCAGTGTTGTTGTCGTGTGCGTTGACCAATTTAAATAACAGCTGCCTTCGATAATGTGTTTTTAAACACTTAATCACCCCTAAAATTACGTTGAATACAATCAAAATGCTGCTTAAAATTATTATTCCATGCCTTGATCTATTGGTTGCAACGTTGCCGTTGTATTGGGAGGAAGAAAAATCACCTCAATTCACTGTAAATTCATGATCGTGGGATGTGCTGGACAATTATCAATCAACAATAAAATTTTTCTTTTCTTTCTAGCTAAGCTTCTTAGCAACGAGCTCTTTAGATCAATCTGGCGTCGCAAGAAACAATTGGCGCTCTTTCCTAGACAACTTTGCGTAACAACAAAAACAGATTACCAAAATCTTTATTGCTGCATATCGTCGTATTTCTTAAGTTAAAGTGTAATATATATGGTATCGTTGGATTCGTCTTTCGATTACCTTTCCAAAAAAGTAAAAGTATACAGGGTGTTCTATTTAAAATAAGAAAGTTGACGTCACTTCGGAAATACAATTGAATTGCCGATAACGGCAAAAGTCAGTTCAAATAGAAATCGACTCACTTTATCTAAAAACACTAGCTTCTGTCGTTCAAAAGTTAGCATTGTATTGATAAATAGTATAATTTACTATTTAATGGAATTCCCGGATCTCAATATCTACAACAATAGGTTGCTTACGATCTTTCAGATACTCAAATTTAAAGCGACGCTCCTTAATGATACACCTGTCATGTGTTCTATGTTAATATTGTTATTGTTAGGTTCTGGTTTCCCACTTTAAAGCAGTTACGCAAGCAGTGCGAAATTGCATAATCCATTTGAAAGCTAATATATTCTTTTATTACATTTTTATTAGGTACACACATCGTAAATGTAAATACTAATTCGCGTATAAGATTCTAAATCAACCGCATAAATGAATTGCAATTCAGATGTCAAAAAAGAACAAGCAAGTGACGGGCAACTCAGCATGAGCCGCTGTAAATGACGTCATTTTTACTTTCATTTATTTTTAAAATTAAGGATGGAATTTAAAATTTCGTTATATAATATGTGCTAATCCACGTGGGCGGAAGAAACAATCTTTTATTTTTAAATTTGCTGTATGGTTACAGAGTACTGAAACCTAAACAAACTTTATTAATGTGAACACGAAAAAAATCACTTGATAGAAAGTATTATAATATTTTCAGTGATTAGAGTATCTTTAATTAGATACTCTCATCCATAGATTAACTTCGTGTATATACAGTAAACTCTCTATTTTCTGCCATGTCTTAAAAGCGGTCTCCTCTAAAAACGGCCAGCTTTTCAAATTTACATAACCAATTATCTGGAACACCCGTAATAATGACCCTCCTAATAGCGGGCACCTCCATAAAACGGTCACTTCCATGAAAATTTTCTTGCGAAAATATCTGCAATTTTACCTCTGATTGTCGGTCAATTCTGAAAAACGGTATTCGGCTTACCCACCTCAAAGATATCAAAGACCTTCCCGTAATTGACGTTTATTCATTCAATTTAATACAGATGGAACGATTGTAAGCAGATTTACTTTATTGCAGATAATTTGTTATATATATGTACATATGTATTTATGAATGGTTATTCTTACAAATTTCTAAGATTTGGGGGAATTATGTACATAATATGTATGTATGATTGTATGTATTTAGTTGTTTGTAACTTTACAGTCGATTAGTTTCATAGATTGTAAGTTAGTTTATGTTCGACTGTGCTTTTGTAACGATCACCATGTCGCTAAAAAGAAAACGTTCGTCTGTTAAAGACAAAATTGATATTATTGCGGAAAGTGAAAAGTTCAGTACCAGTGCTAGAAAGTTGGCTGAAAGTTTGGTGTTGGAAGAACACAAGTTAATGAAATTATAAAACACAAATCCGACTTAAAGAAGCGCTTTGAAGAAGGTTCCAAATTAGAGCAAAAGAGAAAGTTTTCCAAAGCCGAAGGATCGGCGATTGTCGAAGTAGTTTACAATTGGTTCTGTAAAGCCAGAAATAAAAATACCCCTATATCTAGACCTTTAAGAAAAGAAAAAGCTTTGGAAGTAGCCGAAAATTTAAAACTGATGAGTTTTCAAGCTTCAAATGGATGGCTAGAAAAATTTTATAGAAGACGCAATATAATCTTTAAAACAATTTGTGTTGAAGCCTGGAAACCAAAGCTACAAGTAATATTGAAGGACTATTCACCAAAAAATGAGTACAATGCTAACGAAACCGGACTTTTTTATCTTGCAATGCCCTAAAAAACGATAAATGTGCTTTTAAAGAAACTGCAAAACAATGATTAACAATTTTATTTTGCGCAAACATGAAAGGTGCCAAAGAAACCCCATTAATCATTGGGAAAAGTAAAAACCCTCAATGCTTTAAAGGATCTCATATCAACAAACTGCCCTTAGAATGGGTATCTAAGAGAAAAGCTTGGATGACAACAGAGATTATGGCTTCCTGGCTAAAGAAATTTGACGAAAAAATGAGAAAAGAAAATAGAAAAGTATTATTATTTCTAGATAACGCCATGTCCCATCCAAAAGTGACACTAGTAAATGTGAACATCATTTTCCTGCCTCCAAACACCACTTCCTATTGTTAGCCATTGGATCAAGGGATTATCCATAAGATTAAGATGAGTTATAGAAAATTCAAGTATTCATTTAACCAGCGCTATAATTTGGATATCGGCAGCTTGGAAAGACGTTTCGCCAGCTACAATTTCAAAATGTTTTGCAAAGCAAGATTCTCGGAAAATAACCAGCAAGAAAAGGATTTCGATGAGAAAGACGAAATTCCACTGGTCCAGCTTCTTTCTGTATTACATACGTGGTGTAAGCCTATTGATTGCAATGTTTTGACCGAAAATCCCAGTTTTAGTGAATTAATTGATGATCAGTACTTTAATTCAAACTGTGAAACTGATGGGGAAGAATCTGACGTTTGTAATTCAAACATTAAAGGTATGTGAAAAACTAAGAGATGTACAAAGTTTCTTATTTTGTAATGATGAAAGTGAAGAAGCTGTACAAATTGTTCAAATTTTAGCAAAATGTGAATCTCGGGTTTTACAAACAAAAATGAAAAACTTAAAACAAATCTCAATTGAAAAATATTTAAAAAAGTATAATAATGCATGTAAAATATATATATTTTTTTATTATTTAAGCAAATTTTTGATATTTACATTTTTTTTTTAATAAAGGAAACACAAAAATAACTTTTTTATTTATTCCTGACTACCTCTCAATAAGGACCACCTCCCACGAGCATTTTTACAATAAATTTTTGTGGACGCTATTTAGAGGTTCTACTGTATGACAATTTTAAGTATAACTGCCACCTTCCACAAAGGTACACCGATGAGCCGCAAACGGCGAAACACTTGGTAGCTTGTATCATTATTACTACAATATTGTTGGAAGAATATTGCTGCAGTCATTAACACAATTATGTAACCCGACCACAGATTTTTGTTAATTATTACATGTTGCTGTCACAGATAATACCTCAAAGTTATGGTAAGGTTTCTATTGTATTGCCTCACATAAATGTATCATTTTTCCCAACAATCTCTTCGTCAAGACTTGCGGGACAGCATCGTGACAATTTTTGAAAATAAATAGTAGAAAATGAATGAATTTATAAATAAATCATTATTTTCATCTGTACAGACGATTTTATTATCGAAGCCTACATAAATGCATGAATCAAATGTTTCCTGTCTTAGGATTAGACCCAGATAGTACTGGTTATTCACCAATAGATATCGCAACGAAAACTTAATTTTTTAAAATAAATCTTCTGGTTTTATATAGTCGAATCATTTTCACCGGGTTCACAATTGGAATTGGAATTGAATGTTTGGTGGGATTGTATATCAGATACCTGCGACATAGCACAGGTGTTGATAACATTCTCGTGGCTGACTAATGCTACATGTAAATTGGGAAGCTGTTGGAGATACGAAAACATTAACAGTTATTTTTGTTGCATTTTACTTGTTCCTTCAACCAGTATAATTATAAGAACACTGCATATATATTGTTTTATACAATACAATCATTTATACAATACAATCATTACCGTGGTTCTCTCATGATATCTCCAGTGAAGATTTTTTTCCCTCAACATATGCTGTTCTCCGTTGTGATAGAAAATTTGAAGCTATTGGTCGATGTCGAGGCGGAGGAGTATTATTGGCTTACAAGAACCACTACAACGTTACTACTTTGGATCTTTCAAATATTTTAAGTAATTTTCCGTCAGTAGACATTATTGGTTGTAAATTTACCTTTAAATGTGATGTATTGTGTGTATTCGTGTTATATATACTTCCTGATCTAGGTTATTAGGACTTCGAGACGTTCTTCGATGAATTTGAGCAGTTTCTTTCCAATTTCTCCAACATTTTCCTTGTTGGGGATTTCAACTGTGCCTATTTCTGCACCAACGAGATTAATGATTTCAAGTCCAATGTAATTAATAATTAACTTGTTACTCTTACTTGTTTTTTGTACTCGTTTTGTAATTTGTTTAATTAATTACTTGTCCAGTAATTGTAATTTTTTCTATTGGGCAATAAAGCTTATTATTATTAGAACAATATTGTTGCATTTTTTTACAATGTGTATAACTAAAACTTGTACACGATTGTAGTAATCTATATAACAGATCATTGACTAAATCTTTGCAACAGTAATGTATTTAATAGAAATACAATCCGTTAACCACAATCGAGTAGTAGTTGCAGCCAATCGTATATTCCCAAAAAAATTGTAGTAAATTGTTCTATAATTGTTTGATTCTTTCGGACATTTTTTTTTCGTGAAATTTAATAGCATTTTTGAAACGGAGAATCTTTCATCTCGGGTTTGTTGGATAATGCACAAATTAATCCATTAATTGTGCCGTGGTCTTTTGCGTGGTTTCAATTTCAATTTTTTTCCTGACATAGTACTTCTCAACTAATAGGCAACTCACTCCGTTAATTATCTAGAAAATTGTACTCTGTATTACTAGCAAATGAACGTTCGATATGCTCCTTTGTTCTTCGCTTAGAAGTTCCACAGTCCTTTATACTTCTGAATCTACAAAGGAAATATTATAGAACAAATATTTAAAAAGGACCCCGGAAAAGATAAAAATATATATTACTACTATACAAACTGTATACAACTTAAACCCTAAGTTAATACTTCAACATTATAAAATAAAAAACTATCGTAAATAGTAAACATTTTAAATAAAAAGGTTCTCAATCAATTTTGTAGAAATAGTTTATGGAATTTTAATTAAATGTTAAGGATAGATAAAACGATGATGGAATTTGACAAGGACTCTAATAACAACACAAAATTATACCAGCACATAAGAAATCAACACAAGAAGAAATCCATAATAAGCATAAAAAAGTAAGAATGGGAGGTGTATCTGCAAGGGAGGTGTATCTGCAAGAAACAATGTTAACTAGTGAAGAAGAAGAAGAAAATATAAGGGAAAATGATGAAGAGGATTATCAAGAACAACCAACGGAGAAAGAATGTAACGAAGCCATTAATAAACTGAAAAATAACAAGGCTGCAGGACCCAACAATATTTGCAGTGAAATGATCAAATATGGAGGAAGGGAAATAAGGAAGCGAATATATAACATAATAATACAAATTTGGCAACAAGAGCAAATGCCTGAAGAGTGGAAAAAAGGGTTGATTGTACCAATATACAAAAAGGGGAACCCAAAAGAATGTAGAAATTACCGAAGTATTACGCTGCTAAACATCGGCTATAAGGTCTTAACAAACATACTACATGAAAAAATAAAGCGCTACAGCGAAAAAGTTATTGGCCAGTATCAGAATGGGTTCAGAGGAGGAAGATCAACCGTAGATGCAATACATGCAGTGAAACAAATCATCGAAAAATGTTAGGAGAATAGGATAGATCTATATGTTGTCTTTGTTGACTTCAAGCGGGCGTTCGACTCATTGAAAAGAGATGTGTTATTGCAAGAGATGAAAGAAGCAGGAGTACGGAACAAGCTAATTAGGTTAACAAAAATGTCAATGACGGGATCCAAAGCATCAGTCATAACGCAGGAGGGCCTATCTAAGGAATGTAATATTAATAAAGGCGTAAGGCAGGGTGACGGATTATCAGCTGCTTTGTTTAACATCGCATTGGACGGAACGATTAGAGCAAGTTCAGTTGAAGGAACATTAAGAGATAGAGCGATACAAATAGTTGCATACGCAGACGATATAGCATTAATCGCGAAAAACAAGAAAATATTAGTACAGAAGTTACAAACAATTACATCAGAGGCACGAAAAAGAGGACTAGACATAAACCAAGAGAAAACAAAATATATGAGGGTCAACGGAGAAGAATGCGGGAGGCAGAATGGTAATGTAAAATTAGGAGAGTTCAGTTTTGAAGAAGTAGAGAATTTCAAATATCTAGGTACTATCTTAAACAGGAAAAACCAAAAAATTGCTGAAGTAGAACAAAAAATACAAATGGGATATAGAGCATTTAACAAGTACAAAGTGTTTATGAAAAACAGAAAAATCAGCAAGAGGTTAAAACTAAAAACTTATAGAGCAGCGATAAGGCCGGTGGTAACCTATGCAGCAGAAACAATGTGTCTAACGAAGAAAGACGAGGAAAAAATAAAAATTTGTGAGAGGAAAATCATTAGAAAGATTTGTGGACTAGTCAGAGTGACCGAAAACGAATACAGAAGAATGTATAACAACGAGATAGATGAAGAGTTAAAAGGAGAAACTATAGAAAAAGTAATGAAAGCAATGAGAATAAGATGGTTCGGGCACATAAATAGAATGCCTAGTGACTCAACTGTGAAAAAAATAACCGAATGGAACCCATGCTGCCACAGAAGAAGGGGAAGACTTAGAATCAGATGGGAAGATCAGGTCAAAGAAGACCTAAGAAGAATGGGAGTAGGTGATTGGCGGAACAAAGTGAACGACAGAAAGGAATGGAAGATGATAGTACAGAGAGCGAAAACAGAGAAAAACCAGTAAAGATAATGTTAAAAGTAATATGGAGTGACTCACCATAATAAAGGAGTCTTTAGAACTCATTAGAGTGGCTACAATTCCGGCAGGAATGTATAGCCATGTATATATATATATATATATATATATATATATATATATATACAAACTGTATACAACTTAAACCCTAAGTTAATACTTGAGAATTATAAAATTAAAAACTATCATAAATAGTAAACATTTTAAATAAAAAGGTTCTCAATCAATTTTGTAGAAATAGTTTATGGAATTTTAATTAAATGTTAAGTATCAAATGATGATATTATGGACGGTTGGACGTTGCAGTCCAAGATTCAATTCGTAGCTACTGCTATTCCAGCAGATGTCTGATGCGGCTCTGCTAAAAAATACGTCATCCCTATTGTTGTGCCGAATACTACTAATAGGTTTCAAATGAAACTCCAATAATGTAGTAAAGAAATTCAAATGCAACAATACAGAATTTAATTTTGACTGTGGTATTGTGAATGCTAATGGGATTTCTGTAAGGTAGTAAAAACAATATAATGTGGATAAGGGCATAAGTGTCCTCACCTTTTATTTAAATAACTAAGTGTTGGTGTTAGCTTTTACATATTGTCAAAACTTGGGCTGGCGATGATTTTAGTATATAAGGGATCTAGAAAAATATCACTTTTCGTCTTTTTTTATTTCTAGTGTCCAATTTGATTTCAATCATTGTTATTTATTATTAATTATCATGAAAATGTTTGGAATTGTGTTTAATAAACTTAAGTTGATATTGCATATCCGTAATAAAGTAAACAGGATGCAAACTTTTGTATTCTTTTTTGTCTCCTCATCTAATAAGGCTTTAAGTCTAGTACTTATACACATTTCGCTATGGCAAAAAGGAAATCTATTTGCAAAACCTAATTGTAAATTACAGCATATTTTAGAAAATGGTAGCCTGAAAGTCAGATGTAGAGGCAAAACTGCACTGCTGTTCCCGAATATTCACTTGTAAATTATCCAAGTCGCTATGTCGTTTATGTAATTAAATTTCAAACACTCCTAGAATTTATTGCCTTAATTTGCCTACGTGCATTGAATCTGGGAAACTTACTCTCATAAATTTTCCTCATAAAAGAGATTATATTAATCACTCTATTTCACAGGGACGTATAATTGCTTCCTACATGCAGAGAAATGTTTACTTGTATCAAAGCTATCCGCCTTAATTCAAGACAATTACCATTTCAATTATCCGCAATAAACTGTTTTCAATCAAAAGAAATATTTTCATAGCGTTTCTTTCTCCGCTTAAGAGAAGTCCTTACTTGCAATGAAATAACTGTATTTCTTTGTTTAAGACATTTGTTAGCTCGATTCAAGAAAATCTTGCAGAAAATTTGAAGAAAGCGACTCTTGGTATATGTAAACGACCGTTATAATACAAAACAATATTTCCTTAAGGACAGTAAATGGTTTTTTTAATTCCAGAAACCGTTTAGGTATTGTTCATAAATCAATAATTTCAATTTCTTAAGATAAAGCATTTATTCACTTACAATTCTTGAAATGCATATTATTGATATCCATATTATTAATTGCACTTACATTGTTTAAAACTGTATAACATATCCGTACATAAATGCAGTAAATTATTCCCATTGCTAGTGATTTTTAAAAGGCTAAGGTAGAGGTTATCTGCAGAATAATGTTCAAACAAAAGTGAAGTTAATGTAGAAGTACACATGAAAAAAATGCCTAGAAACAACAACCAAGATAATGCTAATAAATATCTCATGGTATCGATGAAAAGCATTAACGCTAATTTCTCCTGGCCATATTCCTCTTACATCTCTCAGTTTACGCCACATCTTCAAAAACAGCAATTGAAATATTTCCTTTTTTCCCTGGCGCTAGTAGTTATAGTCATGCCGTCCTAGATAGTAGCGACGGAACTGAAAAAAAATGCTTTTTCATTAATGCATTCACTTTTTCGAACATGAAACCGGTCGCCTAATTTCTCAATAGAACGAAATCTGTACCATTTTTTCATTCTTATTTTTAATGTGAATATTTTCTTAACTTAAAACTAAATGATTTACTTGGAAGAAACATTTTTCTGCCATGGATTTTTTTGACTTTCTAACCCTAAGAAAATATTTATTTACTTCAAATAGAATTTCAAAAAAATTATTTTCTTATATTATACATTTTTATAGTCTTGAAGTAAAAGTATTTTCTTGAATAGAGACTGATTTTTGCAAGAAAATTTTCTTGGTGCAAGAAACCATTTCTCTGCGTGTACAAAGTTTGTTGCAATTTATGGTGAACACTGAGCTATATCACATAAAGCATCGGGTCCCGCATGATCAAATGAATAAATAGTACGAAATGTTGAAACTAAGACGTTGTTAGCGATTATTTGGAAAATACTACAGAAGAGTCCTATATACGCAGAGAAATGGTTTGTTGCATCAAGAAATAAGATTTTCTTGCAAAAATCAGTATCTATTCAAGAAGATACTTTTTTTTTAAAACTATAAAAATATTTAATATGAGAAAATAATTTTCTTGAAATTTTATTTGTATTAAATGAATATTTTCTTGGAGTTAGAAAATCAAAACAATCCAAGACAGAAAAATGTTTTTTTCTAGTAAATCATTTAGTTTTAAGTTAAGAAAGTATTCATATTACATTAACCGGTATCTTTTGAAAATGTTTATGAACCGTTGTATGTTAAAGGATATATGGAGTATGGCATCTGTATTCCGGTTTCTGTCGCTGCTTTCTAGGATGGCATAACTATATCTCTTGGTACTAGGTAGCGCCAGCAAATATTTCAGTGATGTAGTTGAAGATTAGTGACATAAACTGAGAGACGAACAGCAAAGTGGGGAGGAGCAAATTGCGTTAGTGCTTTTCTCTTCTCACATTTTTCTTGCCGGGAGTAATTTCATCAATAACATGAGCTACTTATTAGTATTACCTTGGTTATTGTTTCTAGCCACTTTTTTCGTGTGTACTTCTACATTAAGGTTCACTTTTGTTTGAACATTATTCTGTAGATAACCTACCTTAGTCTTTTCAAAATCAAAAGCAATGAGCAATAATTTGCTCATTATGTACGGATATGTCGCACTGTTTTAAGCAAGGTAAGTGCAATTAATAATGTGGATATAAATAATATGCATTTCAAGAATTCTAAGTAAATAAATCCTTTATTTTAGGGAAATGAAACTGTTGATTTATGAACAATACCTAAACGCTTTCTGGAATTAAGAAACCTATTTACTATCCTTAAGAAAATATTGTTTAGTGTTATAACGGCCACTCACTTGTACTAAGAATCCCTTTCTTTAAATTTTCTACAGGATTTTCTTGAGTCAAATGTCTTAAACAAAGAAATACAATTATCTCATTGCAAGTGTATACTTCTCTTAAGCGGAGAGAAGATGCTAAGAAAATATATTTTTTTTAAATTTAAAACAGTAATTGTATTGTGGATAATTGAAACAGTAATTGTCTTGAATTGAGGCGGGCAATCTTGATACAAGTAAACGTTTCTCTGCATGTAATTAAACATCTTAAGATCACTAGACAACCGGATTTGAAAGAAGTTTCTAAGATTGCTCGTCTTGGAAACAGATAAGCTGGAATGCGTGGCAGAAAGTATTTTTCAATCAATATGGATGGACAAAAATTGTATTTTAGAAATATTATTACTAAAGATTTTAGTGAAAAAAAGGAAAATATGCATTACGTGAGTATGTTCCATCAAACAGTGAACAATATTTAGCAGCAATTTGATCTAAATTTTCTTTAAAATTTTTATGCTAGTACAGAACAAACAAAATTAATTATCCTTAATAACAATTATTTTAGTGCAAGAGAACAGTGCCCGATTGCATATGAAAAGTATGTACTATTATTTTATTAATAGAGGCAAATCGACGAAAAAGACAAAAAGAAATAATAAATAATTTCAACACTGGCACTGTTTTGTTTGATAAAACTCTCAATTAAATCCTTCAGATTTGCTTAAAATATTAATAAATTAGTTTGCTTGTATAATTACCATATATTGATAAGCTACTGTTTCTTTTTGCAGTCCATAAATTCATAAAATAACTCCTCAAATAACATATTTCATACCTTCTACGAACACCAAATAAATTATTCATCTTCGCAATGTAATGCCCACGTACAAAGAACATATAAATTCTTAGTTTTCAATCGTAGCTGCACGATTCTTACACGAATAATGTCATTTAAATATATTTGCCAATAGCTGACTTTCATGATCATTAAATAAACGGAGCTGCCGCGATAAATATTTTCTTCGCGTCTGTTGAGGGATTGGGTAAGTCGCATAGAAGGTTATGTAAATACACATTTATCTTATAATTTACGACAATTCGCACTTCATTTATGGTCTTTGAATTTTGAAATTTTCGCGGCGTAAATATTACCGTGTTAATGAGGAAGATAATAGAATTCGAATAGGACGGGGAATGGTAAACAATCGCTTCAATGTCAGATTGTCAATGTCCTGTATTCGATCATCATAACATAACCACGTAAGTGAAAATTACTTAGTTGTAATATGTAAACAGGACCATAGAATCATTAAAGAAATTGTGGAACACATGAAACTAATAAAAAGTACTACTTTAGTTTTGTGATTAATTAAACGATAAAATGAGTTTGAATATGTTAATGATATATTCCTATATTGGAGTTCATACTATCTGGTATACATAAGGTACCTCGAACACTATACCCAACTTGCTGTTACAAGGTGAAGGAGACCAAAATAAATAATTCCTTAGGCAACAAATTTCAAAAAGTTTATTATACGAGGCTCGTCCGGAAACTAGACCCGTTCGCGTCGTGTGGAGCAGCAGTTGCACGACGAGCCGCCAAGTGGTTTTCTCGTGACGCAGCTGTCAGCTGTCAGCGTACGAGATTTGGTTGAGTTATCTACAATAATATCGCGTCTGTGTGAGTTTGAAATGTTTAAGACACTCGACAATACTGCCAGTTGTGAAGTGCGGTCTGTAATAAGATTCCTGAACGCCAGGAATGTGAAGCCATGTGACATTCACCGTCAAATTCAAGAAGTGTACGGCAACACTTAATGACATCAGTGCAAGTTTTCCACAGATTTCGCGCACCATAACGCACGAAACTGTCAAAGATCATCTGCATTACAAAAAAATTTGTGTAAGGTGGGTGCCGCGCATGCCTTCAGAGGAACACAAAAACAAGCGTATGGGTGCGGCCTTGAATGTTTTGAAGCGTTACGCAAATGAAGGTGATGCATTCTTGTCACACATTGTTACGGGCGATGAAACATGGGTTGCTTACTCAACGCCCGAAAGCAAACGCCAGTCCATGGAATGGCATCATTCTCGTTCCAGATCCAAAAAGTTCAAGACAGCAGAGTCGACTCGCAAACTCATGGCAACCGTCTTCTGGGACAGACATGGTCTCTTGCTTTTGGACTTCATGCCGAGGAGCCACCATTAATGCGGAAGCATATTGTCCCGCGCTACAGAACTTGCGGCGGGCAATTCAAGATCGGCGGCGAGGCCTGTTGTCGTCGGGCATTGTGTTGCTGCACGACAATGCTCGTCCCCATGTTGCTGCAACAACACGCCAATTGCCCCAGCAGTTTCGCTGGGAAGTCTTCAATCACCCACCCTACAGCCCAGATCTAGCACCGTCGGATTACCACCTTTTTACAAAATTGAAAGATTTTCTAGGCGGAAAACATTTCCGCAGCGATGACGCCCTCAAAGCAGCGGTCACTACATTTCTCGCCACACTGGCGGTAGAGGATTACGACGTCGCCATAAAAAATCTCATCCCACGATAGGACAAATGTCTTAATTTACGAGGTGATTATGTAGAAAAGTAATGGATAGTACATGTATATGTTTAATAAAAAGTTTGTTCAGATATTTCTATTGGTTGCGATTTAATTGGCAAATGGGTACTAGTTTCCGGATGAGCCTCGTATTGTTTATTATAAACCTAGAATTGCAAAAAATAACTGTTAACAAATACTAATTTAACATGCAAACATACACTGTAGGAAACTTCAAACGTTATGATCTGACCCAATTCGAAAAGTTCATACGTGTCTTCTTTTTCCTCTTATGTACGAAATTACTTTCTCTAACTAAACTCCTAATGAAAATCATGTCAAGGTGAGATGAAAAGATGCCTTTCCATATTCTTAATATCTTGGTAAAATCTTTCGCCACACTCTTCACTCATGCTACCTAAATTAGATCTAAAAAACTCCAATGAAAGTGTAAAACGTTAAGTTTCAAGGACATTCAACATCTCGTTCTTTTGTAGGTTTGCGAAAGATTCTGAACGTTTTCCTCATCTGTTGATACCGAGAAAACCTATAACAACATTACGGAAAGCAATTCAGACACTCTTTTCAATTAGTGACATTTTATTTTCTAATTCTTTACGCTTTGTCAACATTTGTTTAATTTGTGGACCAGTGAAAATCCCATCTTGAGCTTTTGCTATTGATACATTAATGTATTGAAAAGCTTCTGATGTCATATTTAAAGCTTTGGGAAATTGTTTAACGAGCCCCAATTTTATATGAAGAGTTGATAGCAAAATTTTGTCTGAGGAAACTAAAGACTGATGAAGCACGTTTTTTTTGTCAAGAATAATTTTATTTAGAGTAGGCCAGTCGCGTTTAATGTAGTGTTCATTGTCGCTCTGCTATTCCAAAGGCATAAGGAGTAAAAATATGGGGTATAACCCCAAACCCCACTGTAGCCCGAATTAGAAACCTAGCATTTTAAAATCGCTGAAAACTTCCCACCAATACTTACTGTATTTAATGTTTTCCAGAAGAATGTTTACATTGTTGTAAACTTCTTTTAGACATGTCAAATTAGCAACGGAGATGGATGGTAATTCATTTCCGAGACTGCCTCTAGCCTCTTAATGGAACTCTTTACGAAGATACACCATTCCTTTAAGTCGCAGCTTAGCCCAATTTCATTAAGTAAGCCACTAACATCAGAACAATAGCAGATTTCATCTTCGACAGAAAAAAATTTGGAAAATTGTTTTTTTCGGGAAACAGAAGACGCACAAGTTTGGTGTAAGAGGTTCCGGTGATCCAAATGAGACCTTAATAATTGGACCTTTTCTTTTGTTAAGCCTAAATCCCTAATCAAATCATTTAGATCTTCTTAGGTTACCAGATAACGTTACAACACAAAAATCACAATCATTTACATGATCTGCAAGTTCCCTCCATATTTTTGGAACTGCAGACTACATCTTTCCTTGCAAACCTCGGTACTATGTTTTTCAGGTAGATCTGCAGCCACCACAACGTACATGCGGAACCCACGATTTATCTTAATGACTGATTGGCATGCCAAAATAAGCTTCATAAGCCACACTAAACTTTGCATTAATTTTAATAGAATGTTTAATAATAATGAATAAATCTACACACGTAACAAAAAGTATTATCAAGATATCTGTAATTTCTTTGGAACTTCCGGTTTAATTAAATACTTGAAAAGATCTCGTCCCGGTAAGTAATTGAACCTGACATCTCCCGCTTGCCTGATGGGCGTGCTAACTACTCCAATACAGGGTTCTTGATGCCAGGAATGTTCACATTTTAATACCTAGTTGTTATTTTATCTGCAAATATATCATAATATTTCGACAAACAATTTTTAATTCTTACATACCGAATACACTAATTAATTAACATATTTTCTGTCGGCAACAAGCGAAAGGTGTCAGGTTTAATTCCTTGGGGATGAGATTTTTTTCAAGTATTTAATTTCGTCTGAAATTCCAAGGAAATTACAGATTTTTATAATTCACCGATGGAAGCCAAAATATATTAATTAATTAGTGTAGTGTAATTATGCTATATCTGCAGATAAAAGAACAACTAGGTGTTAAAAAGTGAATGTTCCTGGCATCAAGGTCGCCGTGATGTATTGGTTAGCAGCTCCCCCGCGGGAGATGTCAGGTTCGATTCCTTACCGGGACAAGATTTTTCTGAACTGAAATAAACTCTGATCGTTACTTCAAAAAACTGCTTCAGTCACAATTAAGATCATATGATTTCCTTGATTTCCTATAACAAAATCGCCATAAACAAACGTGCTGTTGCCTAGTGTAATGTTTTAAGTCATGTAGAAATGCTTGAAAATGAAAAATTGTGTTTAACGTAAAAAGTGAAACAGGAATAATAAGCTTTATTATGAGATGTTTTTTACGCTATTTTTGTAAATACCAAATTTCGTAAAATTGTTACCACTTTATTGTAATTTGAAAATAGAAGTTTAAAAAGTCATGAAATAAGATAAATATGTATTGGAAAGAATTTTTATGTGACATGTATGTACATATATAGAAGATCTATCATTCTTTCCCAAATGGTAAATATCTGTCAAATAGCTGTGTATCTCTGTGTATTCAAACCAAAACAGTATTAAGCAACAATTGACAAGTAATGTACAGAAGGCGTAGAAAGGGAATATACAAGTCGATTAGAATAGTGGCCAAACAAAAAGCATAGCATAAAAATATTAATAAAATTTAAGCGATCTAAAAAAATTAGGTACCACCGTTTTGACTAATAACTGATAACACTGGACAACAAAGATTATCTTTTTGTTTGGTGAATGAGAGTGAAAAACTGATCCTTGTAGTATGTTTTTTACTAATCTCACATCTCTTAACATTATTTTCTATTGGCCATATTTCTGCTGTGACTGACATTTCCGTTTTGACATTTGGATTTTCCTCTGTACTTATAGTTTCAAACCATATCTGTTTGAGTTCTATCTTTTATTATCGCGCTGAAGTGGATCTGTTGCAAAAAAACCGAGGCCAATAAAACAACTCAGTTATCGTATTCAGAACCGATTGCGACAAATACAGAAGATACCGCAAAGGTTGTGCATTTGACAAAATCACTACTGACCAGGAAACTTGAAAATTGTCATTTTTGTAGGTACTTCTTAGACCAGCTTGTAAAATATCTTGCTTTAGGCCTTATATTCACACAATAAATTCTTTTGCAGTTTGTCGACGAAATGTCATTAAAACAGCTGCCAGTTTACAAAATCTGTTATACTGTAGAATACTCCAACTTTCCACATCTAAGCATCGATTACTATGATCATTAACCCCTCCTGCTAAGTAAAATAAATTTCGCCGAATCCAGAGGTGTTCTTTGGTGGGGATTTTTAACCAAACATCGCATTGACATGGGACCTACGCTTTGACTTGCTTATCCGAGAAGAAGACTTACTTTGTTTTTTATCCCTAACTAAAAATCAACCGTTCCGGCCAGGATTTGAACCAGCGTTGTCGGATCGAAAAACAACTATGCTGACTCTTCCATCACCGAGACGAAAAGCTGTATAAAAGTTAGATTATATACCTATCTATTGCTTTTTAATACTGTATTATATAATGTAGTCTGCTCTTTATGTTTTTAGGAATTTTTATTGAAATTGAAGAACCAGGTCTTATAATCCAAACTTATTAGAACCGAACATTTAAGATTTGACGCTTGTTATTTTATCTAACCAAACAAGAATCTACTTTTGTTTTGAGGACATGAAAATAAATAAATATAGCATGAATGTCATGTTTATTATCACGATGCGGTATATTTATGTAAGATATTTTTATTTTCTAAATGTTTATCATCTAAATGATGTAATGCTTAGATTTAAAGTCGTTAGTTGGTAGCATACCGATGCTTCTCATGAAATTATCTTGTATCTTGCATGTTAAGAGACATTATTTAAACGATTAAGAAGGTCATTAAATGTGTTTATGTGCATGTACATAACCTTTTATTATAATTAGCGATTTGAAAACGATGTTTATGATGAGCTGCAGAAATAAGCAGTACTTAAAGAAGTACGTAAAATTAACAGTTTTCCATTTTGCATCATCCTGATGTACATTAGCTTTCATTTTAATGTTTGTTTCCTTTCCATTAAGTAAATTTTCTCTCGAAAATTGACCGCATTTGGTTCTTTGTTTTCAAAAGGCAAACTCTTTCGTTTCGACAAAATCCGACGTAAAATTGGCGGTAGGTTGTTCCCTCGCGTAACCCATATTTCAGCTTACTGGCTTTGCTTGAATTCTAAACAAATCTAACAAAAACCAATCGTCCATAAAATAAAATCGTTTTCTCTCTGTCGCCGTATCCACCAGAGACCATTTATTGATTAAATACTTTATCAAGATTAATTCGGTTTCCGAGAAAACGAAAGTGCTTTAACGCAATTAGATTTAATGAAGTTCATCGATGAAATTGTAAATTGGAGCCGTCTTTACTGAAAAATGTTTATTGCAAGAATAACAACCAATATACCCGATTTATATGTTCGTTTAAATATAAAGAAAAGAATATGTAAAAGTCATACTATAAACCTACATTTTCGTTTGAATAAATAGCTTTATTTGATCTATTTTTGACATATTATCCACCTAGAGGTCTACCGCAAGACTATTATCTTGATAGGTTTAATGTGATCTCTTTGCAGTGCAGGCGGTCGCTCTTCGCATTACGGGTATTGCATGGGGTAATACATGCCAGAATTCGATGTTCAGATGTTTTGTACAGTCTAAACTTTTTAGTTCCGCGTTCGTCAGCTCGTCATATCTCAACATTTCAAATTCCAATCGCTAGAACAAATTTAGCGCTGAGGTCTCCCGTTGGTTTCATGTGTAGGTGCTACAATTACATTTGTATGGATTGTGATATTTTTAATTCTAGTGTACGAGAGCTATGTGACGCTTATTTATCAAAGAAATAGATGTAATCGGGTTGGGTGTAGAATTTAGAATTTAACATTTATGATCATACATTGTTTGTTACGTTTTTTCTTTGTCCTTAATTTGGCCTATGCTGTTGGACAATAATCCTATTATTATTATTATTATTATTATATTCTAGCTAAAGATATAATATCAGGAAAGCAACGGGTAATACGAGGAAGAAGAGTAAAATACAATGTGACAAGCATTAGTCTGTGTTGAAGCAGTGTAAAGCAGATCAGGAACACGCGGTAGAATCATGTGGAGCAAAAACATTCAAGGGAGATGGAAAAAAAAAACAATTAAATTATAAGAGCGTAAGAGAGCCAGGAAAAAAGTACCAAGGTTCCTCTTGTATAACCAGAGAGATCGCGGGAGGGTCTACTTAATAAGATAGAACTGAAAACTAAAAGTATATCGAAGGAAGGAAAAAACGGCGCATTATAGAAGACCATAAATTATTTCAGATTGGTTTTCGGGCTTGAACCGTGTCCAAACTGCATTGGTTTCCTGACGTTTCTGTTGGTGCTTTCTCTGAGTTGCTGGATTTTGGATTGGAATGGAATAGGAACCATATCGGGGAAGCATGCTACACCAAATGCAGCAGTCTAGAGGAAGTTACATGCAATTGCGAGCATTATGTTAGCATACCACTAGATTAGATTAGATTAGATATAATGTCGAGGTGGTTCTTGACCTACTCCACTGCGACCTTTTTAGATCTATTGTGGTTTCTCTATCATTAGATCAATTACGCTAGCTTTGCCTTTTTCAATAGACCTAGCAGCCTTGTGAGTGGACACGTGGACGGCAGTTTCTTCTTCCGCCTGGCAGAATTTACACGCTGTTTCCTACGTCAGGCCTAAGTTGCTCATATGTTTCTTGAGCATACAGTGTCCTGTTAACAGGCCTACTATTGTTCTGACAGACTTGCTGTCCCTGCTCAGTAGGTCTGCTGTAAATTTAGGCCTGTGTCCAATCAGAAATTGCTTGGCCTGTCTCTGACCTGGGATACTCTTCCACCAGTCACGAGATTTCTCATCTTTCCATTGTTTAGTAGTTGCTCTAACTACCGTATATGCTACGAGTGGTTCGCAAGCAATGGTCTGCATTTAAATCAAGCAAAAACGCAACAGCTTATACTTACCACAAAGCAGGTCCCGGCAGAAAATCGTTGTACAGTACACTTCTTGGGTCTTCACCTTTCAAACGATTTAAATTACAAACAACACGTTGAGGAATTGAATAAAAGGTTGGCATCTGCAATACATGCAATTCGAAGAATTAAAGAGATAGCGACACAAGAGGCAGCAAAAATAACATACTTTTCTTTGTTCCACGCACGAGCGATGTATGGAATTCTCCTGTGGAGACACAGGCCAGAAGCATAAACGGCATTCCTAAAACAGAAGGAAGCAGTCAGAGTGTTGTGCAACGCACCTTATTGAGCGTCATGTAGGGAATTATTTCCACAACAAAAAATACTCACGCTGACATTGGCATACATTGTTGCCTGCCTCGACTGCATCCACAACAACAAGGATAAGTGCAACAACCACCTCCATAGCTACAGTGCGCGACACAAAGACAGTTATGTGATACCCTATCATCGAGTAGACAGGGCCCAATTTTCAGTAAATTACTATGCAGTTAAACTGTACAACCACCTGCCAAGTAGATTTAAGGCACTCACAAGCGAGCAATTTAAGATGAGGATAAAAAAGCTGCTAGTGGAACATGTAATTTACACCCTCGACGAATACATCAATGTAGAATTTTAATATGTTTGTGCTGGTCCAGTTTACTAGTTTTTTGTTGTGTTTGGCCCATATACATTTTTATTTTATATCTTTTATCTATACATATATTTATTTATTTTACTTATTTATTTATGACAATGTCAATGCCCTTTTATGTGAAAGTTACAACAATAAAATTATGTTTATGTTTATGTTTATGCCCATCAAATGTTTTGGGTTTCTGTCAGCATTTGACGAGTTTGCTCGGGCTAATTCGTCTACCTTAACATTCCCTCGATGACCTTCGTGTCCTAGTACCCAGATCAGGGTCACCTTAGATCGGCTACCCAGCCTATTGGGGGAATTCATACATTCCCACACTAGTTTCGACTTTACCTGCGAGTCCAGTGATTTTATCACTGTTTGACTATCTGAATAGATAGCAATAGATCGATAGTTACTTTCTTGATTGTCTAGTTCTTCGATACACCCCAGCACTACTGCTATTTCGGCTTGAAATACTGTGGCGCTTTCAATTAGGCTTAGTGACTTAGTTATTTTTGGTCTAATCCCGAAAATTCCGACTCCGACTTCAGTTTCCGTCTTTGAGCCGTCTGCGTACCAGATAGATTCGGCTTTGATAGGCGGGCCTTTTTCCATTCTTCTCTATCTGGTATTACCGTTTTATAATTCTTGTCGAAGCTGTATTTGGAACTAATGGTGTCACTGGGCCCGCTTGTTTCTGATGATCCACACCATGCGATCTAATTATGGGAGATTAATCATTCATTAGCCTGTAGCTTGTTAGCTTGGCCTCTCCTTGAGTATTTACATGTAGTGGTTCTAGGTTAAGGATGATCTCTAGAGCATCTGTCGTCGTGGTTTTCATGGCCCTCGTGGTACACAGACATGCCAGTCTTTGTATGCCACTTAGCCATCTTATTGCCTCAACCTGCAATGTCTTTGCCCACCATACCACCAAGCCATATATTATCATTGGTCTGATGACTCTCATGTATAACCACAGCATCGTTTTTGGGCTTAGTCCTCACGTTTTTCCACACAACCTTCTACATCTGCCTAAGGCAATAGCAGATCTGTTGATGTGAGGATTCCATGTAAGTCTTTGATCGAACCATACACCAAGGTATTTCGTTTCTTTTACCAATGGAATCTCCACTCGCCCAGCATAATTGGCTTTAAGCCTCGAATTATGCGTTTCTTTGTGAATACGATGATTTGTGTCTTTTGGCATACTACTATAATTTCGAAGTGTTTTTGGCCTAGTAACCAGTCTGCATTGAACAACAAACAATATTTTCTCTACTTCATTTTATTCTGATAATAGGTATTCTAAATAAACCAATTTATTTTCATTAAGTACTTAGATTATTTTTATTACTTTTTTTTGACAGAATAGAGCTCTGTGACTGCTCTTTCAACTTTGTCTTTCTATGAATACAATACATCTACACATTCATTCTTATGCTATTTATGTATATCGATCTTTAAACTTAGAATGAATCAACACATTCCTATATTAGTACGTATTTGTAACAAACTGCACTAATTGTCAGTCAAAGAAGTAAAGAATTATCATATCTCTAGGAAAAGATTTCGTCATTAATACAATTATTTTTCCAGTTTTTTTATCATTTGAAAAAATATGGATACTAAGCATGGTTGTCTTATGTAAGACTCTCACCAATGGTTATTTCATTTTTCCGTAATAATCTGCGTATCATTAATTATATAAAAAGGTTACGTACACGCATAATTTATTAAATGTTTAAATAACCTGGCATTAATACCTTAAAAACACTTACTTTCTTTTGAAGTTTGAATAAAAATTGAACTAAGAATTAAACACACTTGGTATTATTTTCACAATATTTTATAAGTTCTTCATGTACATTTTGCTTTGCGGTATCATCAGGAGATTAAAACTAAAATTATTCATAGAAAGTGTAAATACCAAATACAGTGTACATAATGGTAATTAGAGGGGGAAAATGGTAAACCTAATTTAGTTTTATTAATTTAATAATAGTTTTATTTTATTTCTAATAAATTTACCAGGTTTATCTTTAAATTTGTATTAATCCTATCATCAGATATAAAATTTCGGTGAAACTTTCCCTAGAAAGACTGTTGTTGGTTCCAAAAATTCTAGGTAATCATCTCGTGGTTGCTTGGGTGTCACCATATTCCTAGCTTCTTCTTCTCTGTTTCTCCTTATGCCCTAGCAGGGCGTCGGAGGGTTGGTTGATGTTTATGTGTCATTCACCCATCTCTTCCATTTCTTCTGGTCCCTTGCCATCTACCTCATCTGTCGTATTGCTTTCCCTTTCCTACTCCCAATCTTCTCGGTCTATTCCAACCACCCCCCTTTCTTGGTCGACCTCTTCTTCTCTCCCCATACCTTTTTGCCTCCATCACTCTCTTCGTCAGCCTATTCTCGTCCATTCTGACCATATGTCCGTACCAGTTCAGTTTCCTCTTTTCTACTCTTCCCTCTATAGGTGCTTGGTTTAATTGTCTTCTGATGCTTGCACTTCTTTGTGTGTCCACCTTTGTTACGCCTGCTATTTTTCTTATGCGTTTCATTCCTGCTGCATTTATCATACTTTCAAACTTCCTATTCATCACCCAGGTTTCAAACGTGTATAAGAGTGTTGGAATAGTGATTGCGTTGTATGGTGTTGTTTATTGCGTAATATATTTTCGATGCTTTCCTTGTCCTATTTGCTAATTCTAGCTCTAATTTTCCATCTTCTGTAAGCATTATCCCCAGATACTCATATGCTATTACGTTCTCTATATCTTTTCCTCTGCACGTTAAATACTTCCTTATCCTGTTTTCTTGGACTTACTGATTTATTATCATAGTCTTACATTTGTTGATATTTATTTCATATTTCTAGCAAAAGTTAAAATTTCCTTTCAGAATATCGTGAACGTTGTTGTCGGTAGTCCAATCACAATATTCCTTAGTTTTCCATTTTTCGTGGAATCTTTTAAGAATTGCGATGTCTGGCCCTGAAACTAGATGCATTCAGACGCTCCGTGCAATATAATCACATAAATGTGTTGCTTGCAAAGGTAGCAGCAATGTATCTCTCTCCGATTTCTGCTGTAAGGGAGCGCAAGCACTATTCAGTCTGCCTGTGTTAGAAGAAGTCGTATCCTAACCAGCTATGTCCCAATCCTGCAGAGTTTTGTAAACTGCTGACGATGCATTATCTTCGAGCGATGACGATATTGGCAACAATTGCGATTCGTTCGTCATTCTCTCTTCCGCTTATATTTGATTTTTTTTTAATCCCAATGAACATCCAAATCGCTTTTAAGAAATTTTGATTTAATATTTTTATTAATGTCCCCCCCCCCCCCCCCCCCATAATTACGTCGGAAAGCTCGAATTGAAGATCTATTTAACACATAATCATTCCGTTTCAATGATATGGCTTCAACGCAAGCAGTAAGTACCCGATCCGTAATTTAACAGCGGTCCAATACAGCTGACAGTCGGGGAGTCAGCAATTGTAAATGGGCTCGTTCTTTACTTAGAACAGCGGTGTATCGTGAAGATTTTCAGTATCATTTTCTTCTTCAGGAGGAGAGAATGAATTTGATTCTAGTTTATCTTCTTCTTAAGCAATCATTTTTATATTAGTAACAAAATTCATTATAAGGTTATTTACACCCCCAATGCAGTTGAACAATTATGGATTTCATTTGCGGTGGATGGAATACACTTTGCCGTGGGTGTTGTATATAGGCCGCCAACATAGAACCACTCCATTAATGAACTAGAAAATACTCTCTCTGAAATTATACCAAACTGCGATAAATTACTTTTTATGGGAGATATTAATATTGATTTCCTTGTAAATTTGACAAGATCGATTGCTCTGCTTGATATGCTGAGTTCAGTTGGGTTAGTTCAAGTCGTTGGTTCGCCTACAAGAATCTCAAATAACAGCGAAACATTAATTGATGTAATATGTATGTACATACATACATCTGATCTTGAAATCATCCAAATTGTGGGTGTTGTCAGCGTACATGGCTTGTCTAATCATGAATTGGTATTTTGCAATTTGAAGTGTAATAGTATACGTACATTTCCTAAATATAAAATTTTACGGTATTTTAAACTCTTTAATTATGATAATTTTTTAAGAGATTTATATCTCATTTCCGGTAATTATCTCTCACTGCTGTTAATTCTTTGAATCCTAATTTTGTTTTTTTTTTTAGAAAATATTAATAATTAAGCTCTGTTATCTACTTTATAGGCTTAAGTATGTGGTATTGAAATAATAAATAGCAAGCCAGGTATCAACATATTTTTTTTATTATTCCTCAAAATCGTTGTGGAAAATGCAGAGTTTCATCGGAATGACCCTAATATGTTTAAATTGCATTATTGTAAGCATCTATTTCAACAATAGACTGCTTAGATATTTGGTTACGGCCGTTGGCATGTCTTGGGGTTGGTGGCGCGGTGTATCCTTGGCAGTGTGTTTCGTTTCTGTAGCATTTAAATTTTTTTCTCGGAGTGTTCGGATGTGCGCGCTTTTTGTCCTCATTTTACTCTGTACCTTCGGTTGGAGGGTGGGTGGGTAGCTAATATCTCATATGGTAGTGGTGGTTTGGTTGTTGTTTTATGCAAACTATTAGGGTTCTTATTATTATTATTATTATTATTATTATTATTATTGTTATTATTATCATTGAAATGAATAATAATTTTAGTATAATGGGACAAATTAAAGAACTGTAATACTTACCAATGTCGTTAAATACATTTTCCTTTTCTGTAGAAGTGCTCTTGAAATCAATCTGTTCTCTCTTTTGTTTCCCCTAGTTTCGATATCTGCTAATTGCATATCCTTGCCTGTCATACATCCTGGGCGACCTTTTTGTCTTTGAGCTACTAAGAAATCCTCATTTTCTTGGATATTCATTAAATTTAATACATTTTCATGAGCGATGTCAAACAAGTCATTTAAATCATCTTGAAATTGCCTTTCCGTATGTTTACATTATTCATTATCCCGACTCTTGCTTTTCTAGTTTTTTTCCATCCTTCATATAACTTTATGCAATTGGAGCGATCTAGAGTTATAATTCCAGCTTTCGTCCAAAAAGCTAATAAGATTGTATTAAATATCTCAAGTTTTATTTTTTAGTTAAGGACCACCTTAATGTACATAGAGTATTAATAAAATACTGTGAAAACAATACCATGCAAGCATGCTTTTCTCTGATTGAGTGTAAAACTTCAACTTGTAATTCGAGCAAAAATCAATACAAAACAAAGATAGCGTAGATGTGTCAGATTTCAATTTACAGGAAATAGTGTTTCTGAAATGAGGAAAACATTCTTCGCTCTTTGCAGGATGTAATACTTTTTCTCATTGTGATCTAAATCTGAAGATATGCATATATGTACATTTGGATGAAATATAAGTGAAAAATGGTATTATCGGATGATATGAAGTAAAAAAATTGAACTGAAAGGGATGCCGCCTACATCGGCTTATTGCGAACCTACCCACTGCATCAACTGTTATCGCTTGCGTTAGGGGTGGTCCATGTGTTTAACACGATTTTGAACTTTACCATCCATTGATTTGTTGACGAGAAAAAAGCGTCTATCTAGATCGTTCGCAGCAAGAGAAATAGAAATTCTGCACGTCGACAAACTTGACGAAAATAAATCGGCCATAAATCCAACAAAGCGCTCAGTGTTAAAAAGAGTAAGTTTAGCTCTTTTACTTTAAATCCTGACGTTTCTCTAGACAGGTATTAAAGTTTTTCCACTTGTCCAATTAATGTTTTATTTATTTGATTCTACCTTTTACATTTTGCTTTTCAGCTTTACAGAAATGCATTGTATTGTATGTAGATACCAGGGGAAAGATAGGGAAAATGGGGTCTTTCATCAATTTTAATATATTGGTAAATTTACAAATTACACGTGGTGGATGCAGTCGCGCAAAGACAATTTGAACTTTTCTAGTATTCATGACATTAATAAGAGGAAATAAGGTAAAGTAGGTAATAATAAAGTTAGGGGAGGAAAGCATGAGGAGATGCTGTTTTCCTCTTCTTTTTTAAATTGATGCACAAACGGTCAATGAAATATTGGGTTACTATTTAGTTTGGTTCTACATATGTATAAAATGAGAACGTTCTTACAAAAATTGCGACATAAAAGCCTTGAATGTAATTATAAACATAAGAAAACATGATTGTATTCTATACTTAAAAAAAAATGGGTAAAAGTTACTTTGAAAATAGGGGGCAATTTTTCTACCTTCTATAAAAGGGGTAATTTTATCCCTGTGAGTGAAATAAAAATATTGGTAGTTAAGTAGTTGTTTTTAATTTCATCTACATATGGTACTTAAAGAAACGTTCCAAAAATGTCAAAACTCAAAAATGTAGCTGCAAGAAAAGAGAGTTTCATTACAAATGACGATTCTGTTCTTTCTGGCCATCGTCAACTTTCTGATTTCTTATCGGCGCCATATTGGATTTTGACACCGTCAGAAAGAGTCTCTTCTTCCGATTTCAACCATGTATAACATGTTGACAAAAGTTTTCGATAACATATTTTAAATGACGAAGACGACATTTTAAGATTAAATAAAGTATCCATGAAATTTCAAACTGTCAAACATTGCAATTATCGGCCAAGCGGCGTAATGTTTATGTTAAAAGGAATTTGAACAAAAACCAATGGGATATTTCATAAACGGTAAACTGTAGGCGTGTTTTTGTAAATTCTGCACCTTGTTTGTAACAATGAATGAAAGTAAGAATAACAGTAATAATAGGAAACAATACAATAAACCAATAATTACGGTGAATGTTCAAATAAATGGCCATTTTTATTAATGCATAATTGCGCATGCTTTCCGACATTTTGAACTGCCCTTTGTATGTTCTTCTAGGAATTACATCGGAGGCATTCTGGAGTCTACCTCGAAATTCTTCAATGTTTTGTGAGTCATTAACTTTATAAATATTATTTTTCACAACTCCCCATAAGAAATAATCCAAAGGAATTAAGTCAGGAGATTTCGCTGGGCATAGAACAACTCCACTATTTCCAATCCAGTATAACCTGTCTTCATACATAACTGGTCCTAAGAGACGATTTCCCAAATGCCCATCCAAACGTTTAATACAAAACGATGTTGTGGTCTTCTCGTCCTACTTTGTCTGGAATTCTGTACTGCCCAATAATGCTCCGCTTTTCTATTAAAGATTCTAGAATTGGTAAATCTTGATTTATCTGACCAGATGATTCTGTTTAAAAAAGATGTTTTATAATCTTTCCACTAACTAGTTGCAGTATTCCAGTTGTCTGAAATTATTACCAGGCCGTGGCTAACATGAATGGTTGTTTGGTTTAAACTTATTTCGATGTTAAATTCTCCACACTCGAGTTTGGGTCAAATTTAATTCTGATGCCACTTCACTTGTAGATGTTGATGGATTGTTATTTGTTTGAAAAATACAAAATTTACATAAAATTTGCAAAAACACTCATTTAATTTACTATGTGAAACGTCCCGTTGATTTTCATTCAAATTCTCGTTAACATAAACATTACGTGATTCGGTAAACGATCCATTCTCGACCGAGATTTTATCAAGATTTAGAAAAATTAAACTACCTGGCTGATGTTCTGGAAACAATTGCGAATACTTAGCTATTGTTGTATTTCGGTTCGATGAATAAAAAATACTTAACATATCTCGTTTCTCTTCGTTGGTGTAAGGCATTTTTATATTACTAACGATAATAAAAGATAATTAAAATGTTTGACAGTTTGAAGTTTCATGGCTACCTTATTTAATCTTATTGTCTTCTTCATTATTTAAAGCATAATATCGAAAACTTTTGTCAATATGTTGTAAATGATTGAAATCAGAAAAAGGCTTTCTAATGGTGTCGAAATCCAATATGACGCCATTAAGAAATAAGAAAGTTGATGATGGTCAGAAAAAACCGAAACATCATATAAAGATTTCGAGTACACCATTAGAGAGAACATCGAATGTGGCCTTAAGAATGTTTTCAGCTTTTCTCTGCAAGGCCAAATAAAGTTACTAGAGGTAAAAGTAGAAAATGTTGTTTTTTTTTAACTTGAACGTCATTTGTCACAGGTCCATTTCCTCTTCGGGTGCATAAAAAACACAAAGTTTGGCAACTTTGTCAAATTTAAACCTACCCTCTATCTCCAATAGTAGGTGAGATCCTCATGGTGAGGGTCTGAAATGTATATTTCCTGTATATTTTCCTTTAACGACTCCCTTTAACGCCCTCTTAACCAGGTAAGTTGAAATCGCAACTGGGAATCCATTTAGACGCTCAAATCTTTGACAGTCAACCGTGGGTGTATGCTTGGTCGACATACGAATATCAAGGAGGTCCTTGGTATTAATACGTGCAGTCCTAGGTCCGAATACTATTATTTGGGTCTTCGCTGGATTGATTCGAAGCTGATGAAGATTAGAAAAGGTAGGGGAGGGTTGATACATAGGGAGGCTTGATACATTTCTATAATTCTAGGTGTTAACCAGCGGTTAAAAGTGCGTTGAAAGGTATATAAATTGCCCAATTTTCATAGCTTAAAGTTTAAGGTTACATCCGCTTTTAGCACTTCTAAAATCTTGTAAATTAGGGAGGTTTGATACATCTGCCTGAGGGATCCTTGATGCACGTAACAAACCTTCCTTTACTAGTTTTGCATTTTGCACTTGTTGACATTTTGTGATGTTTTTTATAAACTTTCATAATAATTTAATGAAAGTCATCCACACTTAGTAATTTATGAAAAAAAAATAATACAAGAATATTAAAAAAAATGCTATAATTACATGTTTATTAAAACAGATTCTCATGTTTGGCAGATGCTATTCATGTGGAAACCCAAGGGACGTAAACAAAATTCACCCGGAGGTATCAGAAATGTTGTGCTAGAAGTTGTCAACAATAATTCAAAAATCAGAACTGCGGCAAAACAATTTAATGTTGACAAAGTAACGCTGTCTAGATACGTTAAAAAATACAAAGAGGATAAAAACATTGATTTCTCTCCAAATTTTGTTACTTCTCAAATATTTACGACTCAAGATGAGCATATGTTGTCGAATTATTTATTAAAGTCGGTGAACCTCAATTATGGTCTAACTCCCATACAGACTAGAAAATTTGTGTTTCTGTTTGCAAAGGAAAACAATAAGAAAATTCCTCAGAACTGGACAAAAAATCAAGTAGCGTCTTATGATTGGTTGAGAGGCTTTATGTGTCGTAATTCCCATTTGTCACTTCGTAAACTGGAAGCAACAAATCTGGCCAGAGCAACGGCATTCAACCAACACAATGTGTCAATGTTTTACAATAATTTGCGCTCTATACATGAGAAGGAAAACCTTGGTCCAGAGTCTGTCTACAACATAGACGAAACCGGACAAATGAACCAAACAAAATAATTAGTCTTACAGGCAAAATGCAGGTGTCGAAAGCGACCTCTGCCGAGCGTGGTTCACTGGTCACTATCTGCTGTGCAGTTAATGCACTGAGAAACACAGTACCACCATCTGGATCTGCTGCTGTTGCACATGAAAGCTTGATAATCATGACAGTCATATTTCTCCACAATCCAACGACCTTTACAAAACCAATGAGATAATTTTATTAACTTTATCTCCACATACAAGCCACCGCTTCAGTCTTTGGATGTATCCGTTTTCGGACCATTCAAGCACTATTTTAATGAATATTCTGACACCTGGATGGTCAACAATCCTGGACGAACTATATCTTTGAGAAACATTGTAAAGGTAGTTGGACAAGCATACCCTCGAGCGTTCATCTCAACAAATATTATCAAGGGATTTTCTACTACCGGGATATATCCCTTTAATACCCACTTGTTCGACGAAACAGACTTTTTAAGTGCAGAGGTGACCAACCGGCCACTAACTAATTCAACGGATATTCAAATTAGTACAACCGTCGAGGCTAGTACATCAAAGGCTATTGTGCTCGTAGGGGAGCCCTCTACATCGCAAATAGACAATACGTTTTCATCGTCAATCGTATTTCGAAGCCCGGAAGAAATTCGACTTTACCTAAAGGCAGCACCAAGAAAAAAGAAAGGAGGAAGAAAACCGGGAAAACCCCGAATTCTGACGGATACACGCGAAAAACTTACCATTGAAGAAAGATATAGAAACATTACAAGCAGAAACTTTGCAAAAAGGATTAAAAAGGTTACAAAGAATATCTCATTTGATGACGCTAATTTAAACGTTTTAGAAGATTCAGTCCATGAGTTAAGAAAATCTATAAGAGAAACAAAAAAGAGAAAGACAATGCTGGCAGTACAGAAGGAGACAGTGACGCCGAAACAGGAAACAAAGACGAAGATAAAGATGATGATGTGGCCTGCATATACTGCAATTTATTATATTGTCATTCTAAGTCTCACAAATTTTGGACTAAATGCCAAGTTTGTTCATGATTACATGTGCTGGCGTTAGCAGACGCACCAAAATACTTATTTGTGACATTTGTAAAGACTCAACGTTCTAATTTTTCATGTCTTATTCCTCCCAGTATCGAGTATCAAACCTCCCTTATTCAATGTAAATTTCGTAAAACGAAATTTATTTAATGATTTTTATATTATTTTCCTTTGCTATTTATTATTTATTTTGACTTGTACCTCTTTTTTTATTAAAAATGTATCAACCTTCCCCAGTCTCCCAAACATAATCTGTTGATATCTTCATAATTAGTTGTTGCGAGGAGATAAGGTCGGAAGGAGGAAAAGACAGGTGGAGTTGTGTATCGTCTGCATATAAGTGGTATTTATAGTTTTTAATAAAATCAGGCAATCTTGCAGTGTAAATAGAGAATAGCAGTGAGCTTAGAATAACAATAGGGGTAAAATTTCTCCAATTTTTCAATGTGTGGATGGTGGCAAAAAACCAATTGCTTATTCGAGTACTGTAAGAATAAATCCACTAGAATTATGCACTTTTACTGTTGCGCCAGAAGGAAAATTTCGTGTTGTTTCTCACTGACAAATTATTTTTATGATAAATTCATTTATGCAAGGTGTAATTGCTAAGTTAAAATTTATTTTGACAAAGAAAAATGACACTAGCATAAATTCACTTTTCCTGTGACTACATTATTGCGTTTGCGATCAATTTACAGCTTTACGATGAGGAAATATGCATTACATAATGTAATAAGTACTCGCAAATACTGACTAATACTGGTATGTATATAACTGGTACATCCAAATCGAAATGCACATAAATATGTATGCGCTTGTTCAAGTTACATAACAAATTGCAATTTGCCGTCGAATACATTAAACGATAGTTACATTAACACCTACACTACTTCAGTGAATTACGACCAATAATTTTAAACCGTAGAAAACTAATTGATTTGTATTAATTGCCCAGTTAATTGTTCGTACAACGGAATGTAGAATCGGAATGCATTTATAGACGAACTGCAGAAAATTGTGGAAAACGTATTTTTGAATATTCGATATAACAAATTTTCAACAGGAGGGATGTTATATAAAGCCTTCAAATATAATGAGATTTTATGTACCGAACTTGCTTTAGAAATTAAATTTAATTAAAAAGCTTTCTATCGGATTTATCTTTTAATTAAATTTTTTTTTGATCGTAAAATGGTTTTGGAATTTAATATTTGTGATGTCATTATTTTCACTTCCTTTTGTACCACATATTTACTATCCTTATGAATTTAAATATTTATTGAATGTTTAATGTACTGAAAACATTAATCAAATAATCATTCATTTCTGATTAACATACAACTTGCAGCTATAACATTTCGACATTAGTAGAGCTAAACTGTTATATTCGTGAGCCTCGGGCGATACTAGTGAAACCGCAGAATAAAGTAAGATGTATTACATCACTAAAATTTGCACAAAATATATGTCGTCAAGTGCAGAAAGTAAAATAAATTAGCTAATATTTGTTGAAAGACTTTCTCGTTTGTTAGTGTAATACTACTGTGAAATTGAGGTAATGCATTTGCGAGTTATAGCGCTTACACCTGGCGTAATGCGCTGTGTTTCGCTATTCATTTAAACCTACTCGCCACGAAAAATGAAGAAAATACATTAGATTAATGATCTTTCATTTATGTCTTGTTATAGTTCTGAAAGTCACATGAAATGTAAGATATTTTACACATATTCATCCATCTGACATTAATAATATTTAGGTTTCAATTACATTACCTTGAAAAAGATTCAATGAAGAACATAAAATAATATGAAGAAATAAAATTAATTCATTGCAATAACTTCCTTCTAGAATTTATTTAATAAAAACAAATATGATTTAGATATTCATGTAAAGAATCCATTTTTTTCGCCAGGTTAAGGAGAAGCTATCTTGTACATAACAAAAACTTCAGAATCTGCACGTTTGTTTAACAATTAGTTATCTGTAGTGCTTCTGTTCTGTGTGAACACAAAGGAAGATATTACAAACATTTCAAAGCATTTTGATTACACATCTTTTCAACTCACGACAACGCTTTAGTAAAAATTCACATTTTCTTCTTAAATTGTCACTCCGGCTTGTCTACTTCATAGAGATCATAATAACAAGAAGATTTGATCATACAAAACATAAGCTTAGGCTTTAGTAAATGGGTGTTATTGACGGTCACGACACGAGTTGTCACAGTCATTATGACCTGAAATGATGTATTTTAACAATGTCCTTCTTACGTTTCAATTTTGCTAGTTTCGGTAATTAAAATTCTAGGGCTTCTCGGCTTAAAATATTAACAGCACTTCTGCCAGTATTTTGAGATTCCCTTTGTTGAAAGCTAGCCAAGCTTGGTGAAGTTGGTATGATCGTCGTCATCCCACTTTGACCTGGTGTATTTTTCCAGTTTTTAAACTACAAAGTCTTTGTCTTCCGTAGTTTTTATTTAAACTTTGAATCCCACAAATTGTTTCTCTGTAGACTATAACTGGATTCCGGTGCAATGATACGCTTGATTATAGAATCTTCTTAAAATCCATATTCTGGGCCTGCATTTAGATTTCAGTCTTTAAAATATGGCAGATGTTAGCAACAAATATGGTAAACGCTTCTATCGGGGCGTATAGGGCCTACAACAAAAGTAGAGGAGGATGGAATACAGGAAACTTATTAAAGTTTTTTTTTGTTAATCCCTTATTTATTTACAATCTATAATAAATCACAATAAGTAAATGTTTTATTATATATAGATAGACTGACATAAGTATATCTAGGGTAGAATAAAATCCTATTCTACATTGAAATATTAAAAATATAAAATATCATTTTTATGGCGTAAATACAAACACATTAAAATAACATTTAAGATCTTGTTGTGAGATCTGACAATTACTGTTTCAATTATCCGCAATACAATATCTGTTTTAAATCAAAAGAAATATTTTCTTAGCGTTCCTTTCTCCGCTTAAGAGTATTTCTTTGTTTAAGACATTTGTTAACTTGATTCAAGAAAATCTTGCAGATCCCATACTTACCCATGCAATGACATAACCTTTGACGTACAACGTTTCATAAACATTTTCAAAAGATACCGGTTAATGTAATATTTTTTTTTCTTTTTATTACTATTTACCACGTGTACTAATTTAACTATAGCTTTTTTAAAATATATAATGAGTAATAATAGTAAACATTAACTCCTTCATTATTAAATTACATAAAAATAATCCCTATTTAATTACATTATTAAAGAAATAATTTAATTATACTGTAACCTATAAACATTCACTTGCTCCTAATTTTAATTATCAGCTTTAGGTTTTTTTTTCCATTATTGTAATTTTTCGTTTATTGGATATCCTTGCAGCTGGCTTGATGATGTGTTTTTTGAACATGAAACGGGTCGCCTAATTTCTCAATAGAACTTTGGATCATTCCTTCCTTTAATATCAATATTTTCTTAACTTAAATCTAAATGGTTTATTTGGAAGAAACATTTTTCTATCTTGGATTTTCTAATCCAAATAAAATTTCAAGAAAATTATTTTCTTATATTATACATTTTTATAGTCTTGAAATAAAAATATTTTCTTGAATAGAGACTGGCTTTTGCAAGAAAATCTATTTTCTTGATGCAAAAAATTTCTCTGCGCGTAGACAAACTTTATATTTTTACGAGGAAACTATTTCTTTCTTCACGGTTGGTATTTCAAGATTTTTTATTATACTGAATCTTGCCTTTTCCTGGTTTTGATTCACAAAATCTGTTCGGGTAATGGATGTAAGTAGCATCATCCTCAGTTCTATCTTCTTTATTGTCTAATAGGACCAACAGTGGGCCTGTATGCCTCAAGGATGTATATTAATATGTTTCTTTGTATAGAAACAAAATTCTGCAATATATTTCAGCTACTACCCAATAGATAACATATCTAACTCTTTCGTCCCTAGCGTCTCTTAGGGCCCTTGTGCCACACCTTCCCCATTACTATCAAACAGTATACACATCTTAAGTACAAAGGGCGAAACAATTAATTTCTTCATTTTTAATGTTATTGCCTTTATTAGGCAATTAAACCCCTTAGATAGCTACGTACAATTTTTTTTGTCCAATATAAAATTATACTGTAGTCTCTCCACACCCATAAAATATAAAATCTTGTATTAATATTAATTTTAATAAATTAGATTTGTGATTTACCTTCTTAATTTCAGGGAAGCTCATTTTATCTTTTCAAAAATATCTCTTTCCATTCAATTTGATTCCACATTTCAAACCTACGAGCTCCCTACGAACTTCAGTTTTGCAGCTTTTAGAAAATACACATGGATCTTAAATCTAGAAAAAATTCACATTCCGTGACAAGCGACCAATTCACTTCGGGGAATATCTCCAACGCCGGTGTCTCCTAGCGGCAGCACGATACGCGAATTTGGCATGTAGGAATACTAAAGTGCAAAATAAACATTTAAATACGGAGCTACCAGGATAAAAATAAAACGAAATGCTCGAGAACTGGAAAATCCATTTCACGCGTGTCATGCGAACTCAATCAATCAAAATATATGTCGTTATATTTTCAAGCAGCCACCGCCAATATTCATTATATGCAATACAACACAAGAAGATATGTCGAAGGTACAAAAAGTTTTATTGATAGTAATTGGTTTCGGGTTATTGATTGATTGTCTGTGTAGATTTACTAAAATACCTCGTATACCTCCGTGTAGTATCATATTTTGAATAGTTAACTTCACTTTAGTAATATTGTATTAAGTCTATGTAGACAATCTCTTCGGACATTTTGTCGCAATGTCCCGTAGTACAATAAAGTTCTTGAGTTTACATTTTTTAATATCTGAATAATAAATAATGACAGCAAGGACTGTGGGAAAATATGGCAACAACAATATTTTCGGCACACACGAATCTAACGAACCCGCTCTATCCCTACTGTTGAAGAAAAATATATACAAGTACCTACTTTTGCCCCTTAGACTAAGAAGCAAGTTAAAATAAGGAGAAAAGGCGGAAAAAGGTCTGTCATCACGAAATGCAAGAACATGTGGCTGTTCCACCCTAATAAAAATAAAAATCGAGTGAGACAAAGGTTATGTCCCTTTCTATCCGTCAAATTTGTGTTCTTTCCGCTCATATCCTTACTTAAAGACTGGACGATATGCGTTATAGCACAACCATAAATCACAGGCGTATTTACCGTAATAAATCGAACAGACAAGAGAAGTGTAAAGGTCCCTTCTCTTTATTGATTGGGTTTGTATACTTATTTATGTACATAGTCCCATAGGCGTCCAAATCAAGCGGCGAAATCACGTTTTTAATCAATTTTAGGTTTCCTAATTTAATATTATGCTCTGTATCCTTTATGTGTTGTGCTACACCTGACGCTTCTATCTTTCCGTACCTGTAACACCTTGTGTTCATTGAATATAGTACCTATCGCTCGTTTCGTTTGACCAATAGGTTTTATCACAATCACCACATGCAATTTTCTAAATTCCCGACCTTTCTCTCATGTCCGGTTTTGGATTGCCAAGAAGGTTTTCGAATGTATTTCGCGAACTGAAACATACGTTCATCTCTTGTCCCTTAAAAACTTTGCTAATACCTTTCGATAACCGTCAAAGGGGGTGAAGTGGGTCAATTTTTTACGTTTTTCCAAAAATTTTACGTGAATACAACATGAAAAAAATCTGAAAAAAAACTAAACTAGAATAATTAACGGTTCTTTTATACCTCTGTGAAAAAAGTATTCACAAATTTTAATCGCATGTTGGTGTTGTTTTTAATTTTTTAATGATCCGCTTCGCCCCATAGTCTGGGGTGAAATGGATCGCCTATTAAATTTAATGAAAAATCACTTCGACTTGTATAAGAGGTGAAGCGGATAACAAAAATATTAAAAAAAAAAAATTATTTTAACTAAAATTTAAATATATTTTTCGAAAAAGTCAATAAAACAGCAGAAATCCTTTAAAATATAAGTAAAATAAAAAACAACAGAAATAATATATTCTAGAAATTTAATGGAAGAAACAAAAAAACTTTTTAAATGAACATCACACTAAGTCATTCAACTCTGCTATCAATTGTAGGCAAAAGAACAAATCTAATATGATCTTCATGACTGAATAACATTCATTGTTAAATTACTGGACAGATTGTCCTCAATAATAATCTTTGGGCCACTTAAACGTCTATAGTAGGGTAGCAAAATTGTATTAAACCAATCTTCAAATAGTTCTGTGTCAAACCACCCCCAGATGCTTCTATTATACGCAGCACCCTGTATACCACCTTCCGTCCATCCTGAATATATATGTTTAGCTTTATAGACGACATATGGAAAAACATGACAGTCTGCACAAGTAGCCATCATTACACTGATGCTGCTTTTGGAGGAATCCATAATTTGCTCGGCATGTTTATTCCCACGTTTTACCAAAACTTTTGCGACCCCAGGATCGTCGCAAAAGTTGGCTTCCTCGTAATTAATTATATTAGCTTCGGGAACTCCTTCTAGTGTTTTCTGAGGATATTGAAAATAGTCCGCAATTGTTTCTTTGTTAATGTTCGCCCTCACTCTTTTAATATTTTCACAAAATTTTAAAGTTAATTCCTTGTGCGATTTTACAAACCCAATAAACCAGTTATTTCCTGGGCGATTGTCTTTAAATTTTAGTACTCATGTTCCACATCTGTTAAAATAGCACTGTACAATTTCAAAATGTCTCTTCTTTGTAAGGGGAAGCCCCATTTAGCACATTCAACAAATCCTTGTACAAGAATTTCTTCTTCTACATTTGTTAAAGCAATTTGCCCGCCGTAATTCTTTAAACTTGGATTTTTTACCCATCTTTGTAATGTTGTATAGGGGACAGCGTATGTTGTAGAAGCTTCTCTTATAGACATTCTGCCTAATTTTACATGTTTCACAGCTGTGTGGAAATAATCCAAATTATAATTACGTTTTCCATCACTTCCTAGTTGTTTTTTATAAATTCGAGGCATGATCCTTTTCACCCCGCTGGTGGGTCACTGAAGATAAATATATTGATAAATCGATTCAGTTATAAGTAACCTAGAAAAATTTTTGAAGTCGTAACATATTTGTAAAACTATAGTGATTAACAAGGACTTACTGGCTGCTTACATATTTTACCAACTATGCTCTATAATAGTTTCTTTTTATACTTTTCACAAAGCGTATATTTACTGATTAATCTAAAGTCTTTGTAAAAGTTTTAGTATCAACTTTTATAACGTTGAAACCGTATCACAGTAGAGACAGTGATCTGTTTTGCCAAATAACACTACATAGAATACTTTAAATATTGATACTCAGATGACATCAGCCGAAATATTACAAATTCCATTATGTATCCGCTACACCCCAGCTGATCCTCATCACCCCAACTCACGGTACTCTGCGGAAGGGAATTTCTGACATAGAGCCTATTTTGGACTTTCCTAAGCATGCGATTGACCTCTTTGTAGTAGCTTATTGGAGATACATTTATTCTCACTTTGTATCAGCATTTGCACGCTCGTCAATATGATTTTGAAATCCATTAAAGAGATGCGAGCATCGTTGGGAGAAGTGCATAGACTTACAAGGAGACTATGTTGAGAAATAAAACTGAATTTTACAAAAAAATACTTGTTTTAGACTGGAAACTTTTCGGACTACCCTCGTAGTTTGTTTAAAATCAAAAAAAGACCCCTATATTTATTTAATTGTAAATGAAAAGCTTTATTTTCATAGTATTTTGTGATGTTTATGCCGCATTCAGCTTATAACAATTTACAAAAGATGTCACCGAATATAAAGTGCGTTGATAAAGCCGCGGATTTATATAGTTTTGAAAATTTTACCGGATAATCGTTAGCTTTTCTGATAGTAGTCGAAAAGAAACAAATTTATTAAAAGAAAATCTGAAACTGCATTATTTGCGCCTTCAAAAAACAAAATATTGACTCTACAATAAGACAAGGTCAAGTAAATTTTACATCCAACACTCAAGTAATCTTCAACAAAATGGAGAAGCAATGGTAAATACTAAATGTAAAAGAAAATAGATTGTATTTCTCATTACGAAGAAAAAATTACGCGTGTTAACATTGTTTAATCAACCAGTTTAACCCAGAATTAGTAACAATTTACTAAAGGTCGTATAAGCATGTTACATAATACGTATATTTTTTGTTGTATATGTATTGTTTATTTTCTTATTAGGCAAGTAAGGTCAGTAATGTTTGTCATCCCATTTACCGAATGTATTCTTGGAAAACATCTTTTTAATCTCGTAAATTATTTGCGTATGCAAAGATATCATTTTCCTTGAACATATGATGCTCAATGTAAAAAAGGATAAACAAGTCATGACAACGCATAAATGAAGCCAATAAGTGTTTGTTGCTGGTTTTCTTGATAGAAAATTGAGGTTGCGGTTTTTGCATAGTATTTTAGCAGCTATCGCTTTTGAAATTTAACGTACGTTGTGTTTTAATATAGTTGTTTAGGAACAATTCTTGCAGTATACACAGCTTTTTTGTAGCAAATACTAACTATTAATTATTTACTGATAACTCTATTTCAAATGCAAATAAACGTAGTTTTGCATTATGTAATAAACAAAGGAAACATTCATTAAATGAAGTGATTTAAAGTGTATTTATTAGCAGCAGTAAAAGGCTGAAGCATTTTGTATAGAAATAATGTGTATTACATTATTAATTATACCCTGTGATAACCACGTATGGAACAAAATTAACTTTAATGTTATTTTAGAGTTTTATGTGAAATGCTTAAACAGATCATTTTTAATCTAAAAGATACACCTTCCAAATGAAATTTGAAGTATACAGGATGAGTCATGTAAGTACAGCACAAGATAGGGTTTTCTTTTTAAATGGAACACCTGCATATTTTTATAAACGTTCTATAACCCTTATAACTTAAATAAGAAAATGAGCAGGGTAGTTAAGTCGGAAATTCTTCTATCTAGAACGTGTTCCACCCATGTTTCTGCAAAGACGTTTTGCAATGAAATGAAAATAACCTAGGTTGCTAAATAATAAAATAAAGTCAGTTGTTATTCGTACAGTGATAGACATTTTAGTAAATCGTCTCTGAAAAATTAATTTTGTGTTTAGTAAACAATGCGATATTTAAGAGAAACTCATTGAATAGAAATTTTGGTGATGTTCGGATACGGAGACATGTGTAGAAGTCAAAAGAAAGTTACTGATATCTTTAATCGTAGGAATTCTGATTTGTCTAACATTTCGCAGGGAACTGTGTCCAAAATTTATGCATAGTTTAGAGAACTTGTATTATACTTCCATAAATCATCCTGTATATTTCAAATTTTGTTAAAAAGCCGAATCTTTTGGATAAAAACTCACCTGGCGAGCGTTTCACATAAAACTTTAAAATAACGTTAAAATTAATTTTATTCTATAAATACTAGTGTTGGGCATAATCGATATATTTCAATAATCGAATGAATAGAAATAATCGAATGATCATTCGAAATTTACTAACGATTTCGATTATTTTCCACGATTATTTAACAGAATCCGAGTGACGAGTGAATTATTTCGAAATTGGAAACCTCGAAGTTTCGAATACAGATCTCAAATCGCAATCCGTTTGTGTGCTCCTGCGCAGTCGAAACGAATAATGAATGATTTCTGAACCATAATCGAATAATCGATTATTCGGGTATACGAGCCCCGACCAGCTTCAGGAAATGACGGTGACAGATGTTTCAATTGTAGAGCAGTTAATTGATAGTGCAATTGTTGTCAATAATGAGCAGGGGAAAGGCAATTGATGAAAAAATTCGATCAATTATCATTCATTTACACAAATCCGGAAAATCGAACGGCGAAATCGGAATATTGCTCAGCATATCCAGATACAGTGTTCGAAATATTGTAAAATTGTACAAATCAAACGATTCAGCTGCCTAAAAGCTCCGATATGTGAAAAAGTCCAAATTGACAGACGCTGATAGCCGAGCTTTGGCCAGAATTATCAACTCTAATAGGCGTGCTAACTACGGAGCGTTGACTGTACTCTGGAGTGAGGCTGTTGGAAGACGTGTTTGCAGGTTTACATGTCATTCAGAAGCAAGAAAACATGGGTTCAATCCTAAGGGACAAAAGATAATTCGTTTTTCACTTCGAGAAGGCAAAAGAAAACCGTTATTGACCCTAAAGCAGAAGCGAAGCAGGTTATAATGGGCTAGAGACCATCGAAGTTGGGATATGGAGAGGTGGAATAGTGTACATTGGAGTGACGAGTCGCGATTTGAAGTTTGTGTCGATGATAGCCGAAGCAGAGTTATTCGCCAGAAACATTAAACTTATCGTCCTGCGCAAAGTTAAATTTCCATTTTCGGTAATAGTCTGGAGTTCAATGTCGGCTAGAGGAGTTGGAAAATTACACTTTATCAACGGCATTGTTAACTCAGACAAATATTTAGACATCCTAGAGGAGTCTTTGTTGCCAACTTTGGAAGAGAGCAGGATTTCTGGAAATGACTTCATTTTTCAACAAGACGGTGCCGCGTGTCATACTTCCAAAAGATCCATGAAATGGCTTTCAGACCATGAAATACCGGTTCTAAAATGGGTTTCTAGTAGTCCGGATCTTTCGCCCATCGAGACGTTGTGGCATATGATGAAAAAGAGGTTGCGAGCCAATCCTGCCAGAACTGTGCAAGAACTCAAGCAAAGGCTCCAGAACATTTGGGACAATTTCACTGCAGAGGAGTGTCAGGATCCAGTAAATAATTTGCCGAGAAGAATGGAAGCCGTTATTAAAAATAAAGGTGATGTTACTCAGTGGTAGAATGAGCTGTATTTTAGAGCTGAAAGTCACAAATTTGAGTTTTTCCAATTGTTGTAATCAGCTTCGTTATTTTTGTGCAATATATTTTAAAACTGTTATTTGCAAAATAAAAATTGAGAATTATACCTCTATTAGTTTAAATCGTCTTCAATACATGTTAATAACTGAAATTTTATCGGGTGGACCAATTGAAGCTGGGCGGGGCTCGTAATCGATATATTTCAATTATTTCATTCATAATCGTCCAACGCTAATAAATACCATACTGAACGTATATTTTTAAGTAGTTTGCTTTAAAACTTTAAATTGATTCTTCTTAAGTAAAAAAAGAATCGGGACATAAAAATAACAAACTTCTAATTTTTTTATTAAAAAAAAAACAGTAAAAATTTCGAAATATGTTATTTTAAATTTTAAAACGGTCTAACTTGTAAATAGAATTTTACCCCAGAACAATTCTGAGGTAAAATCTTGGTGCAGGAACTGTGAATTATAGCCATTTTGGAGGTCAAATTTATCATCATTAATTCAAAATACTGCACATAAAATAAACAGTTCTTCAATAGTGCAACAATTTCTTAATTAGATTCTCTTAGGGAGTGTCGTTTTGATTACATATCTTTACAATACCTTGCATCTTTTCACGTAGAAATAATCAGAAATAATATTAGTGATTTAAAAATAAAAAAAAGGGATCTTTTGGATAGAAATGGAGAACTGTTAGATAGTTGTTTAGTTGCAAAATAGTAAATAGAATAAAGATAGATGAAAGATTATCAACACAATTTCATTTATTAAGCTGTAGATTACGTTAAATAAAACAACACATAATTTATTCCTTCAATACTTTAATCAAATAAATTTATCACGATAAATAAGGGATATATTACATAAATAATAATTTACATACTTAATTAAATGGTTCAATATACAAAATACATTATAAATATATACAGGTAAAATACAATACATACAGTTTGATATGTTTTTTTTTCTTCGTTACAAACGGAGGAAACAATATACGCTGTAATTCATCACATGTATTTAATGAAACACGCAGTACTGCCTCTAACAACTACAATAACATAATTAAGCGATAATAAACACATACAGTTCGTGCAGATGGACACAGGTTGTACCATGATTATCATCGAATAAAAGCATTGCTGTAGTTACGTAACGAATACTTTATTAATTAAGGAACATCATACAACCGAACGATTTTGTCGTAAAGGAATTCTTGTTTTTTTTGGTAATATCGTTTTTCGATTATCATTACTGGGTTCGTTTGCATTTAAGTACGTTAATATTCACTTCATCACATTTAATTTTCGTAAGAGGAAAGAATGAATTTGTTCAGTGTCGTCATGTATTAATACTTCAATATGAAATATATGCATACATAATTAATTTCTCGGTTTTAAAATTATCACTGGCCTATGCATTGTGTTTGCAGTTTTCTTTGAAGTGTATCACTTATAAATACGATGCGGAATTAGGTAATCCCCAAACACGTACAAGATTCTTGCATACCAATATACACCTCGCGATGGTGTTGTTGGCACTTGATTACCTTCAATTTCCCAGCCCTCCATAGGCTTGAGCATTAAAGTCCATATTCGCTGAAGGCCGTGGTTGAAATTCAGCATTAGCCTTATCGGCGTAAACGCCCAATGTGCTATTGATTGGCTGTCAATGGTCGCGTAACACGACGCTAACACCCCATCAACTACAACCGTTCCGGTTATCGTCAGAGGAGCAAAAACTCCGGTCTTCGCGACCTGTTGCACCTTTACAATAGCGTCTTCTATTAACCTACTCGAATCACGCACTAGGACGCGGTCACCTACACTTAGTTTGGCCGCGTATATCGTTCTACTAGTGTTATCATTAGCTATTTGAAAGATTAAGTGCGATGGAGTCGCTGTTAAAGTCCTTCCGGATCGCAGTTCGAATTTTAAGAAGTCTCTACGTTGGGACGGATCCCAATCGAGGAATAATATCACTTCACTATAGATGAATTGTTGGGTATTCAAATCCAAGGATAGGATCTTTTCCCCTACTTGAAGGTCTTGTAGCTTTCGCTGGGTGCCGGTCTCGGTGAAAACGGTACTCTCTGCAGAAAAGCAGCCTCCGTATTTTCCACCTTGTGAAGACTCTGAAAAGATAGCAAACAGTAATTAAAATAAAAGATTGACAAGCATTTTTAATAAGAAATAGCTTCATCAAAGAAAATCTACTTAATTTATTAAAGTAAATTTATTTTAGACGCTAATATTAAGACAGAAACTTATTGGCCTGGTTTACTTGTACTACTTGAGACAGCTGTATATTCGGTTGCATATACGATCGGTTACGAAAGGCTTTAAACTGGAGACCGATATATGCAAAGCTTCTTAAGTAGGTATCTTAAACATCTATTCTTTATACCTATACAAAAGTAATATGTATATTAAGTATTGTAACAGAATAAGAATCGTTTAAAGGTATCTGTAAATTGATTAAATGTAACAAATTCACATGATATTATACCATTCTGAAATTTCAGATAATACTTGCCAGAGCTTCGAGAACAACAATAAAACTAAATGTGCCGATATACATTTTCCAAGAGAGTTTTGCTTTGCGCCCTTTGGTCCGTTGGGCTTTCAAATTAAAACGAAATCAATAATGCAGCAGATGTATATTTCTTTCACCTACTTTTATGCGTATGTGCAATTTAGATGAATAATTATATTACATTTTTAATTAGGTTTGGGAAAATTGAATCGAGAGCTTACGTGAGATCATTTTAACTTACACCAAATCGAAAAGTGAGTTATTAATTTAAAAAAAGAAACTGCCGAAGAATGCTGCTCTTTCTGAAAAACTTTTTGATTAATTAACATTGCAGTTCTATCCTATAAAACGGACTCAATATTAAAATATCAGGTAAAAATGGACTTAGACAAGCTGTAGAGCATATCAGTCTTGTCCATAATGTTTTGATACTGAAAAAAATTAAGATTAAAACATTCAATTTAGAAATTAATATTTATAAATATTTAATATATGAATGAATGTTATAAGAAAAGAAGTGGAACAAAAGAAAAATGTGCGAGATTTCTGTTAAAATAAATAATGATATATACAGCGTGTCCCCGGATTAACGCATAGATAGGTAAAGCAGATACAAAATTATTGAGTTGAAATTTCATCTTTTGGGTTTCAGCCATGCTTGAATAGCATGTAATTTATGTCATAATTATATTGCCGATAAATTAATTAATTAATAATAATTCTGTAGGAGATACGATATTCTGTAAGAGATACGATATTCTGTAAGAGATACGATATTCTGTAAGAGATACAATAAAAGGGTTATTAAAACATGTTCAGGGTAATAAATTATGCTAGTACTTAGTGTGTAAGCATGGCAGAACCCCAAAAGATGAAAATTTAACTGAATAATTTCCTGTCTGCCTTACCTATCCATGCGTTAATCCAAGGACACACTGTATGTATTAGTTTTTTGTTTGAAAAATATTAATTTTGGTGTTGTATGTAGTATTCAACCATAGCTCATTGCAAAAATGACGTAACACTATTGAACATCATTAGCAATAAAGAATGGTGTTGAGCAGAATACTAGTGGGATACATTGCTTATACTCGCAAACTTAGAGGTAAATTTAATCCAAGATTTAATACCAAGATTTAGAAAGACAGTATAGTGTAATTGTGTAATTCATCGCTTATACGAAGTCTGCCTTTTTTTTATTCACCATTATTCACCATTAAGATATATACATTCTTGCATGCATTCCAATCAATTCTCAAAATATTTCTTCTACTATGAAGATGGTACCTCCAAAACATGGTTTTTGATGGTTCCTTTGGTGATAAAAATCGCTGTCCATGCATTTTTTGTTTGACATTCGGGAACAAAAGAAAGTTGTTAGAAGATAAACCAGGTGAATATGGGCAATGAGACATTAATTCCATGTTTTTCTCCTTCAAATAATCAATTGTTTGATATGCTGTGTGAGAGCTAACATTGCCATGTTGAAAGATGATGCGACATTTTCAATTGCTTTTCCTGATTTCATCGATGACCTCTGGCAAACAAATTGTTGTATACCATTCGGCATTAACTGTTCTTCGATACTTCAAAGCAATGCTTGCGACATGTCTAGTACAACGAGAGGAACAAGCATTTTTTTGGAAGGGCCTCGTGAACACCCAAACAGTTGATTGTAGCTTAGTTTCCGGCTCGTGCGTATATACACAAGCTTTGTCACCTGTTACGTTGTTGTATACGGATTTTGAAGTTCCTCTATCGATTTGTTTTAGCATTTCCTTACATCAATTGATACAGCCTTTTTTGTGCTTAGGTCAAATTATGCAGAATCCATCGGGAACCGATCTTTTTCACACCTAAATATTCGTGCAATTCAACATTCAATCATGTTGCGCACAGCATCGATGTATTTTGCAACAACAACCGATTCTGGTCGACCTTTATGAAATTCATCACTGACGGAAGCACGATCACGACGAAATTCTGCAAACCATTTGTAACAGTCAGGTGATTCATTATCAAAACAGCCTGGTGCTTTATTACCAAAAGTTGAATGAAGAGATTCGAGGCATTGTTGTTGTGTTACGCCTTTACTAAAATCGTTAAAAATCATCCAACGTAAATGTTCACGTAAAATTTCCATTTCTTCACAAAATTGCTTTATTTAAACCCTCACTGTAAACAAACTACTCGGCCGATTTCTGTGCTGTCACGGCTTCAACAACAAATGTCAAATTTTACAAAAATAGTGACGTTATATCTCAACAGGGCCATCCGGTGATCATTTGTAAAAACTTAAGACGCTGCGCTCGTATATTCATTCAAGATTTACATCTCCCTGACTTTTTCCATATTACCCTATTCTAATAGTTGAGTGTAGGTTTTCATGGCTGTTGCTTACTCTAGAACAATCTTCCGAAGGTTGCCATGTCGTGGAGTTTACTTTTGACGCTTAGACCATGTGATTTTTCAAAGAAGCGAAATGTTAAGAGTAAACTCAACGATATTGCAACTTCCGGAAGATTATTCTACAGTACCTTATTCTAAATTGGAGTATTTTAGAGTTAAGTTTACCTCTGGTTTCTGATAGTTAGAAATAGCTTCCACTACTTTTTTTCAATTCTCGTATATATATTTCCTCTTAAATTCTTTTGTCAAGTGAAAATCGTTTGAATATTTACAATTTCCTTAATTTTGAAAAAGTTTCCTTGTCAAGGCATTGCACAGTGCTCAATTTATCAAGACTGTAAAAATTGAAATATCTTTTTTAAATTCTTATTCAATCATGTAAAATTACTGTTTTAGTCATATAATTATGTAGGTAATTGAACGGCCTTCTTTATACAAATACTAATATTAGCGTAGAAACACGAGAGTTAATGTCAGAGTTTGTGTTGTAATGAAATTCCACGAGCGTGAGGTGCATATAACTCTACAAGCAATTTCTCTTTCATAGAATGCTTTTTCATTTAAATACACCTCTATCTTCTCGACGTAGTGTTTACTTTGTCCATTCATAAAGCGTTCGTAAATTAATCATTATATTTACACTACCTGCGTACACCTCTCTCTACAGCACCGTGTAAGCGAATTTTTGCCAATAAAACAAGAACAATGAAGTTTAAAGAACAATTAAATATAATCGTGTGCTCCTTAACGAGCCAATTATTTTCAATGGTAGTCCGTTCAGCGTTTAGGCCGAGAGTAGTAAAAGAGACGCGTTTCTACTTCGCTGTCTGTTAATAGTCTCTATCCTCTGTTTAGAGGATCGTGCGCGTTCTGTATAATAAATGACTTGAGCTTTTTAATGTTCGTGATAAAACCGTGCGTTACTCACATGCGGTAATGGATCGAATACCGTTTATAAATTAAATATTCTAGTAAAGATAAAAGATATTGAAACCGGTTAACTGCTCACTAACTCGCTAGATATTATCCAGGCTTAAAGAATCCTACCCAGTAAATTTCATAAACCGAAAAAGCGTTGTCTTGATTGGTTAAGCTCAGATCGATACAATCGATTTAGAATCGTATTCTAACAATGGAATTAAATACACAAACATTTTCAAGTTTATTTTAAATTGTAAATACAGTGGTACCCTTGTTTACGGAATTAATTGGTCCCAAAAAACATTTCGTAATCTCAAATGTCGTACGTGGAAACAAATTTTCTTACAACAAAAAATAAAGAAAATAAAAATAATCCGTTGCCATAGCCAAAGAAAGAATCAAAAATTAATTTTAGGCTTTCTAAATACAATTTGACATGTAGAAAATAAAATTACGTATAGAGAAATCAATAAAAACTGAATGACTGAAGTTAAATGGATGTAACTTTTCGTACAGACAGCACCTTTAATAAAGAGTCTTTTTGGCGTATGGAAGACGGTGAAGGTGAAGTGGCTTTTTCATTCACTTACTTGTTTATCTTCTTCCTGGTATTACCGGTTAGGTGTCGAGGGCTTTTTCATTTGTATTATAATATTAAGGACACGACCAATAAGAAATTGTTTGATAGTAATTGTAAAATCTTCGGCGTCGCTTTTTGCAAAAGATTTTACTATGAATTCAAGTCAGATGTGAAGTGGCGGAATAGTGAGCGGCTAACCACACAAACAATCACATTACGTTATATACAGTGAGCTCCTAAAGTTTTTTCCCCCATTCTAGCTTTTTAACGACAGAAGCTAGCGCTTCTAGAAAAAAACTGGTCAATTTCTACTTTTTTATGAGCTAACTTTTGTCGTTATCAGCAGTTAAATTGCACTTCCGGTATCACCGGTAATGGAAAGACGAATCCAACAGTACCACATGTGTTGTACATTAACTCAGGAAATATGACGATATGCAACAATAAACGTTTTAGTAATTTGTTTTTGTTCTTATGCAAAGTTGGCCAGGAAAGAGCGCCAAAATGTTTCTTACAACGCCAGATTGATCCAAAGAGCTCGGTACTATACAAAGTAATCATAAAAATTGCCAAACTGTTAAATTTCAATTCCAAAAGCGTAAATTTTCTTTCGTAACCTGAAAATTCCGTAGCGAGGCATTGTCGTAAACCGAAGTAGCAGTATACCTTTTATATATTTTGAATAGTGTTATACAAAGTGTTACCGATAATAGAAATATAATTGGTATTGAATACTTAACATCCTTGTCTAATTACAAAAAATTGTATTCTAATAAGTTCTGTGTACGAGCAGGTTTTTTTGTGGCACTTAAATAGTGCTATTTTGCGTTTTAGTAAGAGTTTTTTTCTAATATGTAATTAGTGAATTTTTGTGATATGATGAATAACGCCGAGTATCCAAATCTATTTTCTATTCAGTACATAATTTGTTTCTATTTTCAACATTTTTAAAAGATTTTCTGTCATAGGTAGAGCAACGCAAACTGCGTTGAAAGCCAGTGGCTGACGCATAAAGGTTTACACAAAATAAACACGGCCGGGACAATTCGGTATAAGCGTTAGTATAACTGCGACTCGAAAGCCGATCTGTTGTGTATGCATCTACGCTGTCGTATACTATATCGTAGTTCTACGTTTGTTTTTAAAATGTTTCCTACGTCGCGAAAACGACCAAAGTTGGATACAATAAGAGAATTTATTGCAGAAATGCCTGATTTAAAGTGTGATGGCGCTAAAATTCAATGTGTAGTGTGTAAAATAGATTTAATGTGTTGGTCGAAAAGTGATTGTCTACGGCACGTAAATAGTCAGGGCATGTTTCAAAAAAAAAATCCACACGAGATTATGACAAATTTAAATTTAATTTATGTGTTTATTGCATGTAATTTACCATTTCATTTACTAAGGAAAAAGCATACGTCCGTTTTGGAATGAATATTCGGACTTTAAGTTACCAAGTGAGAGAACATTACAGAGGTTGTGCATCTGCTCGTGAGCATGTCGAGAAAAGAATTAAATCGGAGTTGCAAGATAAAAAACTGTGGTTATGTGTGGACGAAACAACAGATCGTAAAAAACATTCTGTGGTTAATGTAATGGTACGCACAATGGAACCACATCGACCGTCACCCTCCATTTTACTAGCTTCGAGACGAATACAACAATGCACTGCCGAAGTAATTTTAATGTTGGTGTTAAATACATTGGAAAAGTTTGAACTTTCAACAAATCAACTGTTGATGTTTATGAGTGATGGTGCCGCAAACATGCTTGCTGTAGGTCGATCTCTTAAAAAACATTGTGCTAACTTGTTACATATTACATGTAAAATTCATACTCTCAGTCTCGTAGCAGATAGTGTCAGAAAATGTTATCCAGAGGTAGACGCTCTAATAGCACATACAAAAGCTGTGTTGGTAAAATCCCCGAAACGTATTCGGGAATTTCATAGACTATGCCCCGGTATTCCTGAACCACCACAACCTATTCTTACTCGTTGGGGAACATGGTTAGAGGCTGCATTTTATTATCTTAAATATTTTGAGAATATAAAGAACGTGATTTTAGAATTCGACCCAAAGGAAGCTGCGGCTGTCGCGATAAGCCGCTTGAAATTTCAGGATAGTCAAGTTAAAACAGATTTGGAAATTATTCAGAACAATTACGTGGAACTAGCGGATGCGATAGAAAAACAACAAAATTCTTCGGTGTCGTTAGTGAAATCTTTGCAAATAGTGCAACATGTTCACGCACAGCTATGCGCGATAGAAGACGCAAGAAATGTTTGTGTTTTAGAAAGGTTTGAAAGTGTTTTAGATAAAGACTCTGATTTTGGCACATTAAGACAAATTTATGAAGGTGCGTCAACAGAACCGTTAAGTTATTTGAAAGATTATTTTACTTACGCAAATAGAACGTCACTAGATGTAGAACGTTCGTTTTCGGCGTACAAAAACACTTTTTCTTCACGCCGCACTCACTTTGCCGAAACAACTTTGGAAACATATCTAATGTTACAAATATTAAATAGACATTATCCACTTTGTGATTTCACGGAGGACTCTTAAAACGGTAAGTGTTTGAGCACGTATCACATTTAATTTATTTTGTGTAAACTTTTATGCGTCCGCCACTGGCTTTCAGTGCAGTTGCGTTGCTCTGGTCATAGGTGACAACTATGGGTATTAAACAGGTGTTATATACAAATGTTCAAAATTCTCAGGCACTGCGTATATTACAGGAGATCGATTCAAGAAGCTTGCTAAATTTAGTTTCAATAAATAACCAGACAAGATATATTAAAGGCTACTGAATTTTATATGTCAAAGACCCTCTGACTCTAGACACTCTGTTATAAGATTTTTAAGTTTATTTATCTTGGACTTAACATACAGTGCCACACATAACGTCGGCATTTGTTTCTGATTAAAAAATGTTAAATAACATGCGCATGAGCAATCACGTAATTCTTTTTAAGCGCCAAATTTGACATTCTCTTCAGAAAATTACAAAATATGGCATTATTTTTCAAATTTTTTGTAAAATCTTAAAGGAAAAATTTGTTTCTTTTTTTATTTTTTCACCAGTTTGCTAATTTTCAGTATGCTAATGCAGTTTCAATTTGTTCTATTTTTTTCTAAAGCAGGTTCATTTTTTCTAATTCTAATTAATCAATCGGATGTATTTTTATTACAAAATGTTGCTTTAGACAAACATTTTTTGACGTAAATAAAAAATACTGTAATGAAATTACATTTACTTGATGCGAAGTGTCTTTAACAGAATTTTAGGACACGTGATTGTTCATGTGCATCTTTTAAGCAAAAACGAATGACGAAGAGGAAATTACATTTATTCATGAATAAAGAAATTTCCCAACTTTATGTATATCTTAAAAAAAATAAAAATAGATCTATTAGTACTTTGTAATTCTCATAATGTTGTAGTTCTTCCATTTCTTGAATACGTAATAGAGGTTACACCGTCATCAATAATTTTTTTTAATGTCAAAATGTAATGTAGCAGGGTAAAAGCATTAGGTATAACCAAATATTTTATAATTTGTCTTTAAAAGGGCAACAAATCTATTTAATGAAATACAGAATGTCCGATTTAAAATCTTTATGGCTATCATGACTGCATTAAATAAGAAAATAATGGAAATACTACAGAAAAAAACGATAATTAATTGTAAAATGCTAATACATGAATACTAAGAAAATCCATTGAGGGACTCTCCGCAGAGGTTGACAGCCGAAAATAGGTTTACAAGCGCTTAAATATCCCTAACCATGGTTTTTCGAAGTATAGGTAAAAGATGCAATCTATTAGAAAAATAACAGCGTTTTCCTTCTGCTAAATCTGTTTTAAATTAAAATCCGCAAAAACATTGTCCCCTCGAACCCTTGTCGAAGTCAGTTTGGCAAAGAATTTATCACACCTGGGTGGATTCAGTGTCGGACAACTATGGCTAAACATACTTACAAGTTCGTGGAAAGAGACGGTAGAATAACAAAACCAATATAGGTAATCCAGGATCAAGTGGAGATTTGACCGGTTTTGACTTGAGCACGGACAAACAGATCTTTGAAAAGGTAATTGCTATTTTCCGCTAGTTGTTTCAGTCCTTCTAATACGATTAACAAACAGTTCCAATTGCTAGCCGAGTATATTTTCAAAATTAAATGCCCTTTGACAATAAGATAATATGGTAAGTTTGTTAAGAATCACGTTTCGTGTATTTACATGTAGAATTCTGCCATTATGATGAAATAAATGAATAGGAGCTTGATAAGAATGCACATTCTGATTTGGTTGTATTTTTTAGTTTTGTGGAGGATTTTACCAAGTAACACTTTGAGCTAAAATTCAGATAATAATTTAAGACAATAATTTTACCGAAAGTTAAGAATTCTATTGATTTGCATTCTTAGATATTGCTTTTGTAATAAGGTAAACACTATTTTTGGCAAATGAGATCTTCCGATTGTCTCTTCAATTATTATTCAATGAAAAATAGTGCTTTTGTGGATTTGGCATTCATGTACTTGAGTAGCTCATAGAAAAATGGATTGAGTAAGTGAAGTAAAAACTGAGGTTTTTGACTGAATTCAGAAAAAGTATATTATTGCTATTCATTCGTCTTAATTACAGGAAAAGAACATATGACTAAAAATCAGCAGACGCACAAGAATATTTTTATTTGAAAATAGAGTTCGTAGCTAACTTGTCACCAGGGCCATTGGTACTCTTCGTATGTCGTGCACATGTGACGCTCGAATATGTGACTTTTGGCATATTTTGTCAGCTTTGCCGACGATACATACTGTTGTTCTCAGTGGAAAATCCTAGAACATTCAGAATGCAAAATTTGACAATCTGAGAAGATTGTTTTGGAGTGGTGTATTATTATTACTGTTGTTGAGACGAACTATGGCATTGATGCCTTTAGTGACTGCAAGCTAAATACACTAAATTCACTACTGTGCAGAAAAGAGAGGCACCTAGGTATATTTTAAAAATCTAATGGTCAGGGTTCGGGAAATATTTCTTAATATATTTTTAATTTCATTGATATTTAAGATTTGCTTGAATGGTACGCAAACATATAAATAGAAAGTAATACTTACAAATCGTAATCCTTTTGTAATATCAAAAATGGGATAAGTAAACATAAGCAGTTAGGTCACAGGCCGGGTTATTTTCTGTGTATTGAGGATCAAAAAGTTTATGTTTAAGTCTTATTGCTTATGTTTTTAGTTCGAGTTAGAACAGTTTACTTGTAAATTTCAACAAAGTTTATTTCATATTCCTAACAGAAAAGATTATTGTGTAGAAGCGATTACATTGTGAAAACTGATACCATAAGTTGTGATACAGTAATTACATTTGAACACAATGCCTAAAATGTCATTAATCAACAGAAATAAAGTTATTGTGTTACATAAAGAAGGTTATAGCAGAAATTGTAAGGTCGGTGTGTGTATAAAAAATTATTAAAAGATATAACGGAACAGGTGAAGTGTTGGATAAACCTAAGCCTGGATGACCGAAAAAGCTTAGCAGAGCTGATGCACACTTTTTGAAAATAAATAGTTTAAGAAACAGTCATTCCAAACTCTCTCCACCAAAACCAAAAAAAATCATTGTTAACAAACGTTTGCAAATATGTGCAAATGTAAGTGCATACTAACATTCTGTGTCCACCAAAAAAATATTTTCGAACAACAGGAGGTTTTCGAGCATTTACAATCAATCCGGCTTGATGCGTCGCGCATTTAGAATGGCACCATATAGGAAAGTAGTTAGCGCTGCATCCTTTTCAATAATAACAAATGCTTGTAAACGTTTGCGAATGCGCGTTTTTTATGTATAAATTAAAAATATATCCTGTTTGCAAACATTTGCAAATGTTTGTAAACGTTTTGCGCGCTTGGTGGATAGGCACCGTTAGAAGAAGCTACGTCAGTACATGCTTCGGTGATTACACCGCTGTGTAGCTGTCAGAAAAACTATCTTGGGACGAGACAATAAAGCGGAAAGGCTAGAATTTGCTAAATACAAGTCTTATGAACTGAGGATTCAATTAGTTGGATCGAGCAGGCATCAATATGGTAAACGTCGTGTTGGTAAAGCTCTTGCAGATCCATGTTTACAAAATATTGTTAAACATGGGGCCAGCAATATCCAGGTTTGAGACTGTGTTTCGTCGCAAGGGGTTGGTGACATTAACTAAAAGAAAGCTTGCAACAGAAAAACATATCGGAGCAACATATGTACTATACCGTCTGGCCATCGTATAATCGGCAATAACTCACCTTGGAGCAAAGCACACTTCAAAATTGGCAAAAAACTATTTAAGCCAGCTACAAAAAGCCCGGACTTAAATATTATAGAACATGTTTGGGATTATCTTGACCAAAAGAAGATACAAAGGGCACCAAAGAATTTAAAAGAGTTGTGGAACATATTGCAGCAAAATGATATAATATTCCTACGACGATTATATCAGAACACTACATAATAGTATTTAGGTTCGTATAAGGGACACTATGAAATATAAGGATGGACATACGAGGGTAGATTGAAAAGTTTCCGGAATGACAATGAAAACAAAATAAATCGGATTCAAGTTATATTTCATTTTTCAATATAATTCCTTCGAAGCTCAACACACTTGGTCCAACGTTTCTCTAGCTTCTCGATTCCCTCCCGGAAGTGACTTTCTTCGAGGTTCCCAAAATAATCATTTACAGCCTCTATCAGTTCTTCGTTCGACCAAAATCTCTTTCCACCCAGCAATGTTTTGAGTTTCGGGAACAGGAAGTTGGAAGTCCAACGGAGCCAAATCAGGCGAATACGACGGATTCGGAAGGATTTCTTACTTCAATTCTGTAAATTTTTGCTGAGCGATTGCACTTGAATAAGCGGGCGCATCGTCGTGGTGAAACAATACTTTTTCTTGACCACTCCCGAGCGTTCTTCCTGAATTGCTGCTTTCAGTTTGTCCAAAAGTGATGTGTAATATTGGCCAGTAACTGTTTTTCCTTTTTCAAGTCAATCAATTAGCAAAATTCCTTTTGCGTCCCAAAAACCGATGCTATCATCTTTTCAGCCGAGTGAATGGCCTTTGCCTTCCTCGGAACCGATTCACCGCGTTCAATCCACTGTTTTGATTGCATTTTTATTTCTGGTGTGTAGTGGTGAATCCATATATCATCCATGTCTCATCCATGGTCACGAATCGTCTCTTGAAATCCGTTGGATTCGTCGTAAACACTTCCAAACAATCGGCTGAGGTTCGAGGTCGAATGCGGTTTTGCTTCGAATTGAGCGCATGCGGTACCCATCTTGCAGAAAGCTTTTTTAAACCCAATTCATTACGTAAAATATAAACTACCCGTTCATAAGAGATGCCTACGGCTTCTTCAATTTCACGCACTTTTATTCGACGATCTGCCAAACCCATGTCATGTATTTTATCTACAATTTTTGGCGTGGTAGCCGTTTTTGGTCGTCCTAAACGTGGTTCATCACTTGTATGCGTGCGGACACGTTTGAATTCCGAAACACAAAAACTCACGGTGGAAAATTAAGGTGATGAATCCCCAAGAACAGCGTCTTACCTTGATTTGATTTCCGTTGCGGTTTTCCCTTCCAAATAGAAAAACTTGATGACCGCTCGAATTTCGTTTTTAATTGAAAACACAAAAAGGTACTTGCCGTCAATGCTTTCCGAAACCAGACTATTTGACAGATCGCTTTGACATTTGCAGTCAATTGATATGAAAGAATTGCCAACACAACGACAGAAAGTATTTAGAAAAAAGTAACCCCCTAGCAGCGATTCCGGAAACTTGTCAATCTACCCTCGTAGAAGATGTTAAAAAAATAACAGTTCTGGAGAAATGTACTATATTATTGACTAGTATAAGTATCGTATTGGTTGTAAACATTTGTCGATTAATAAAGTGACTTACAAAACGGATAATGTAATTTGAGTTCATGATCATGGTTTTAAATATTACATTATTATAATCTGTCCAGGGAAAGTAATGAACTATCGGGAAGTGAGAATTTGGCAGGATTGGTGAGCTGAAAGGTTATTTGGGGGATAAGGTTCCAGCTCTCACCAGATTTTCACTTTTTTGAGGAGTCACGACGGTGTACTTGGAGGACAGGAGCTAGACTTAGGCTAAGTACGGGCAGAAGTTTATTTAGGGAATAAGGTTTAAGCTTATGTGCAACTTTCATCTGGCTCAGGAGAAGGTCGAGTCGACCGAAAGGAGCCTGGAAGCTTTCGATTGGTGCCTCATTTGGAAGGGTGAACAGGTCAACCATGGCAGGAGGGAGTATTAAATTACAATTTGCCCAAGAAAAGTAAAAGGCTTTCGGGAAGTGAAAATTCGGCAGGATTGGCGAGCTGAAATTTGTTTTATATAAAATTTATTGAGGTGCCTCTTTCTTTTCCACGGTAGTGTAGATCTATTGTAACAATTCCCTTAATAATAACTTTAAGGCTATTCTCTCATTCCTTTAATTTAGTAAGTATTAGTCATGGTCTACTGAAATATTGATGTTGTTTGTGACTAATGGCAATACGTAGAATGTGTTCTGCCATCTTCAGATAATCTTGGCATAGGCGATAGAATTGGTCTTCAACTTTTTCTGGTTTATGTAAATTATATTTTAGGGCTGCTATGATTTGTCAATAAGCCTTCCAGTTCTGAGATCCCTTTTAATGAAAGAGAGCACTATAATTGAAATCTTTGGCGAATCTGATACGAATGGTCTCGCCTGAGCCAAACGGTAAAGTAAAATTTTAGAACATCGGAGGTTTCTAGGAGGATGAGGAATAGAATAGCTTGAATTACTCTCATTTTTTAAAAGTATGTGGACATGGTATGTAAGAAGCTACATAAATTCAGCGTTATTGGAAAAGGTAAACGTGATCTTAACGTTGCTTCCTATCGCTTCGATTTTATGTTATTTCGTTTGTTATACGTATCGATACAGTAGAAACATTCCTTAAAGTTTGTAAACATGTAATATGTAATTGTTTAGTGTCTTCATTACTAATTTATTTGGAATTCCAAAGTTCTGCGTTATTTTGAAACTTTATTCCATCTGTATATTATTAAATCTGATCGGAAGCATGTCAATTAATTTTAGTTTTTATGAGTTTCTAGAGTAACATTAATGTAATTCATGTAAATTAAGGGATTCTCGAATAAAACAAAACCGAAACCTATTTCAAAATCTGTTTGTATACCGCGGCGCTTGTTTAAAATTGAGCAACGTATAAGGAACCCGTAGCACGTCTTTTTTTTTGTCTACCTACAGCTCTTATACCTATACGTGCTGAGATTTTTTCACGTAAATGTTTATTCGGAGAGAACTAAAATTAATAATAGCACCAAATGAAAGATGTTACCCGTACCTGATTTCACAGAACAATGAATATGAGACCGACTCTCGTAGTATACCCAGTCGAAACCGGCCTCCACCGCTAGTCTGGCCAGCATCCCATACTTAGACCGATCTCTATCAGATGTGGTGATATCTACTGCGCGACCTTCGTAATGCAAAGAGTCCGCCGAATGGTGACCTTCTTCATCCCATGCTTCGGTGACACGAACCTGAACTCCCGGCCACTGGTTCATCACTGATATTGCTAATGTGTTCAGCTTTTCGTTACACTTCTGCAACAGAACCGTATTAATTATTATTAAAAACTAATTTTTATTACAGATCTTTATTGAAAAAAAATCCGATTTTAATCATAATTTAGTAAGCAATAAACGAAACATGAAAGGGTCACCTTGTTTTGCTTAAAATAATTAGCTTCAATTCAGATATTCCAATATAAAAGTTCTGTCCGAAATGTCCAAATATTATCAAAAGAATGCCCACGTTTTCACTGTTAACAATTGCAGAATAAACAAAATTGATTTGAAAAAAATGATTTACTGATTTAGCCTTTTTTCTCTGATACGGTGACTCTGACACTTCTCATTACATGATCGATACGATTTCTGCTATAGAGCGAAAATTGTTAGACATGCTTCATGGTTCTTTGAAATTAATAAACTAGAGAATTACAAACACATATGTAGAAGACTGTAGAAGTAATATTTTCGCCCAGAAGTTTATCCTCTCGGCAATATTTAGTTGAGTGAGGTAAATATTCACTTGTAATTACTAAATATACTAAATGGAAGTTAAAAAATACACTGTTTGCATAATTTTATAGCTAAAGTAAGGAAAATTTATTTCTTACAAGGAAGTATTTACATAATTACAACACTGTTTATCTGCTTTTAATTTAGTATTCTTTGTAAACCGCGGTGAGCTCAATTGTTTTAAATCTTTTCTTTAATATAAATAATGAACAGGGAGTTTTATGTTGCTTTATACAATTGGTGGATAAAGCATAAAGTGGAATTAATTTTATGCACAATAATCTCATCATAGGTGAAGGATAGAAAGGGAAAATATTTAAAGAAAAAGCTGAAATAATGTGTAGGTGGAACTTCCAAGAACTATTAATAGAGGAAGACATGAATAAAGAAATAATGCAACAAGAGGATGAAACAATAACAGTAGAACAAGAGGAAGTAGAAATTAAGGTAGAAGAAATAGAAGAGACAATAAAGGAGTTGAAAATAGGGAAATCTGCAAAAATAGACGAGATACGAGGATACGATGATAAATGTGTTAAGGAAGACAACGCAATTGATTTGGATTTAGTAAATTTATCTCTCAACGTAATCTCCTTGTAGCTCTATACACTTAGTCCAGTGATGTTCTAACTTTTTAAGGCCATCCAAATAATAGGATTTGTCGAACTCTGCAAAAAATGAGCCTCTGTTTCGACAGTGACCTCTTCATTTGACGTGAGGCCAAGCCATTTTCTCAAGTTTGGAAAAAGAAAGAAGTTACAGGGGGCCAAATTTGGCGAATATGGCGGATGGAGCACCAATTCGTACCGTCACTGGATAATTTTGCTGTGGCAATTGCCGATGAGTGGGCCAGGGCGTTGTCATGATGGTAGAGAATTTTTTTCATCGCTAGGTGGAGCCTTTTTCTTTTTAGTTCAGTCTCAAATCGATCCAATAAATCAGCACAGTACTGTTCCGTGACTGTGCTTCCCTTCTCCAAATAATCAATTAAAATTATGCCTTGCGAATCCCAAGAAAAGCATTGCCATAACTTTTCCTACTGATGGAATCGTCTTCGCCTCCATTAGTGTACGTTCGCCGGGAAAACCCATCTTGTCGACTGATCTTTGATTGGTGGCGTGTACCGATGTATCCATGTCTCATCTACAGTCACATAACGCTACAGAAGCTCACTCGTATTGGGCTTAAACATGTCCAAACATTGCTTTGAAGTTATCACGCGATTCCATCTTTGATCAATCGTCAGCCGACACGGCACTCTCCCGCTGATAGCTCTCTCATATTTTTCGTGAAGAAAGCTTTGCACTCGTTTAATTGAGATATTTACCATGTTGGCAATCTCTTTAATCTTCACCCGGTGATCTACTAACACGATATCATGAACGACTGGATCGCTCCTCATCAACGACGGATGTTCGGCCACGCTTAAATTCATTAAACCAGTGTCTGATGGTAATCATCAAGGGTGCATGGTCCTTATAAACTGCATCAAGCTTCTCTTTGATTTCTCCTCACGTTTTCCCATCCAAAAAAAGAAATCGAATCACCGGAATTGTTCTTTTTCCATGATTCCACAAGTACATAAACTTGCTCACTTTCAGCAGCTTTCGAAACAACATCACTTGATGAATCTCTCCGAAATTTTGATAGACGTCGACTAAAGAATACTTACAATCGGTAACGCATTTTTTAACACAAAGCGCCACCTGTCTCCCAGAAACTATAGTAACTATCGCGGAATAACGTTGAGCAGTGTTCCTGGAAAAGACCACACAAAAATACCAGACAAAAGAATCGGTAAGAACACATTATTGAAGAGTGTGGGTTTAGAAAATCAAGAGGGACACAGAGCTTAACTTTTGCAGTGAGTTAGTTTGGAGAATGAACAATAAACACATTAATATATGCTGTATTGATCTGGAAATGGCATTAGACAATTTATAAACAGAAGAAATCTTAAAAAGTTTCGAAAAAAGGGGCATCCAACCGAAGGTAATACAAGCAGTAAAACGCCTTTAGAAATAAAGCAGTTGCGTAGTAAGAATGAGACATATATGCATGCACAGTAAGAATGAGGCAAGGGGGCAATCTTAATCCACTACTATTCAACCTTGTATGGGACGATGTCATCAAAAATGGAAACATGAACTGATAAACTACTAGGAAGTAGCAAGCCATTGAAGTAAATGACATGGTACAATAGCGAAAAATGAACAAGCCCTGCCGAATAAATGGAAAAGAAAGGTATGAAATTGAACATAAATAAAACTAAAATTCTGATAATATCCAAAGGAAAAAAACAAAGACACCGAGTAGAAATGGAAACCTTATTAGAACAGGTAGAATGATATTAATTCTTAGGAGGGATGACCAATGAAGAAAGAGAAATAGAAAATGAAATCCACAAACAAATAAAAGCAACAGAAAGACTGTTCAACGTAATAAAAGCAGCATTCTTAGCTTATAAGGAAATACCAGAGAAAATTAAAAGTGCGATATATAAGGAAATAGCACTACCTGTCCATAACGTTTGGAGCAGAAGGTTAAGTACTAAATAACAAAACAAGAAGCAAAGTGATAAATAGTAAATAAAACCAGAAGATATAGAATAAGAAACAAAGATATCCGAAGACAACTTAAAATAGTTCCGATAACAGGAAAGAATAGAAAGAAAGCAATCGAGATGGCTCGGCATATTTTGAGGATGGAAGACAATAGATAGGCAAAGAAGGTGTATAAAGCGAAACAACCAGACAGAAAAGGGAGAGGAAGACCAAGGATGACATAGCAAGAAGAAATCAAAAGCCGACTACAAGAAAGGGAAATCAAATAGGAAGACTTTAAAGAACTGGCAAGAGACAGGAAAAAGTGGAGAGAAATATATAAAATGAAAACGAGACAAGCTAAGCTCCAAAAATAGCCTTACGAATAACTGCAGATAGGCCCACCGTTTAAGTAAAGTAAAGTGATCTTATAAATGGCAGCTCCATTCTTTCTAATAAGAGTGTTACTGTGCTTCCAACAGGTAGTCAACAAAGTAGCAATACATTTTCATGGCAAGATCATAAGTGATAATATTGAGTCACTGCTCAAAAAGGAATACACACTGTTAGACATTTTCTAGGCATAACATAATGGAAAATGTGGAAAGTTGCGAAATGTTGCGGAAAAAGACACAGTGTGTTTTTGTAAATAACGTTATCAAGTCAACATAAGATAATGATATAGTCTACTAAGTTGTTCCTTATTACATAGTATTTATTTTTAGAGTAGATTTCAAGAATGTTAATGACAGTGCATTCAGAGATAACAATGTGTGTAAATTAACCCATTCAACAAACATAAACCAAATAAATGAAAAATTTCATAATCCAGATGAGTAACAAACGCACAAAAAACAAAACAGAACTTGTGAAATCAAATTGAAATATTCTTTTAGAAAGGAAGATTTTGAATATCAAAATTCACATCGACATGAGGATCGAAATAAGCAATCATCGCGGAAGTTGACACATGAAAACATAAAAGCCGTAAAGATACAGACCGCTCGAAGATTAATTTGACAGACACAAAACGTTTTAAAGTAATTTTTTTTTAAATTAAATGGAAAATTAAAATTACGAAGAAATTTAGAATGGAAGAACTTGGAGCGGGGACCAAAAAGAATTTTTAATATTCACACATACAAGGGGGAATTTATATAAGTAATTTTTCAAATATTCTTATGAAGGTTTCATTTGAAAATAAAACGGCCACTTAAATTACTTTAATCTGTTTATTACTACCTCGAAACATATTAATGCATTAGGTAATTTGGTCTTTAATTATTAGCGAAGAGAGGTAAGTTGATTAGAATGTAGTACTGAGAAGGGTCGAAGTCACTGCTCTTGTGTAGTATAAAATGTTTTTTTATTTACATTACTCTTAGCAATTTATTACAGATAGTGAACATTAGAAATTGTAACGATTGCAATCTGTTTTTCCATCGATTTGTAATTGATAAACATGAGCATGCTATAAGTAAAAATTCTTGATACGTCCTGTACTAGAATGACAATTAGCAGATATCCATCTTGGAGTCTTACAAAACTTTTCACTTCCAATAAATATCTAAAATTTTCAAGATTTCTAAGTCAACATGTTTCCCATTAATATTATTTTTGCAAGAAAAAATATTGTTTGCTCCACTTGTTTGCGAAAGTGATATCTTCCATACCTCGCCATGAGATTTTCTTTAACGGAAAATAGACACTCGTCTCCTTTCAATCAACTTCCAATAACAACGGGAGTCAATGTACATTGCCCCCCGGTGTTAGTAACAACGAGAACCAATGAACATTACTGCTGTTGCTTTTAAAAGCAGCCTAACATGAAGCCAAAGAACAGTGATTTAGATACCAGCTATTTATTTATTATTAATATTAATTATACAGTTTGTAATATTATTAAAAGTATAATAAGAAGAACATCTTCATGAGGAACTTGGTGTGTTAATAATAATGTTTCTTCTTTGCCTATCAAGGACGCACCATCAATAATAATTTGCTTATACAACTTATGCAGGTACATATCAGTTAATATAGTGATTGTTCTTCACTCAGTAACAATTTGATGAACAACTTTACATTTTTCATAGATAGAATCCTCTGAATATCAGCAACTACATGATCTACCAGAAAAGACGCGGATATTCTTCTAAAACTGCATTCACAAGCAAACTAACAGAACTGACCCCCTCCGATTTCGATGAAACTTGGTATATTGGTAGACCATCAAAAAGTAAAGGACACGTATTTTTTTTATCGGCTGATATTCACCTTAAGGGAGTGAAGAGTGCGTCTGAAGTTACTCCCAAAAACACATTTTTCATCATAACTCCGGAACCGCGCAAGCTATCGGGATGAATTAAAAACGAAGATATTCTACTTCAAAGGGGCTTTTAAATGGACCATAAATGAATGTCCTTCCCTCTTTAGTGGGGCAGAGGGAGAAAAATTTCACACCTTTTCCACCACCCTGGTTACAATTTTCTCCCTAGGCAGGTCATAATTATTTTCTGCAAACTACATTTAAAAATAAAAGTCACCCCTTTTTGTATTTTTTTCCTCGGTTACTTATAATAGAGGAAATATTTTTTATAGAGCGCCAACTCGCACATACATAGTATATTCCGTTACTATATGTATCTGATTGGTCTTCCGTTTACTATTTATGTGCATTTGGCATCTACTATGAACGATCTATTAGTCAGTAATCAATTCTACACTTCAGTTTATTTCTAACAACGAGAAGTGACTAAAAATTGAGAAAAAATGTAACTAGAGAACTTGTGATTATATAATACAGTACGAAAATATATTAAAGTGCGTCGTAATGTCAGAAAAATGTCGTCTATTTTTTTATAAATGACTGATTTACTGCCTATATTTTGACTTTGTTTTCAAAATATTTTCAGATACACGTATTCATATCCCTAAAATAACTTTGAAATTGTTCCAGAAGGAGTTGATATTAGTACCAAAAAAAATACGTGTATGTATGTATATAAAGGTGAAACGAAAAAGAAACAGTGTCTAGATACATCAGCCCTGTCTGGGTTCGCTTTGAATTCACTTAACATCTTAACAATATTAAACAAAAAACAACACATTTTTCATCTTACATATTATACAAAAGAGTAATTTTTTATGAGGTGGTGAGTTTGCATTATTGATTGTAAACTCCACAGTTGTGGTATTCAACGAAAAAATGTTTTATACACAATTATTTTTACACCATCCGCACCTGATTATAGCTGGTTCTCCACATTCGTCACAGTGGGACATTTGGGAATCCTGGAAAGAGAATTTTAATGGAATCGCGAATTCTGCAGGACGCTCCTCAAGGTATCCACTTTTATACCAGGCTTATTTACGCATCTCCTTATATCGTGGTGAAGAAAACTACAAATAAGTTAGCCCTTGCAAACGTAGAATATTGTCTCTTTGATATAATTGGATACCAAAGGCAGATAGAACGATAATATCGGACAGCTCCTTTAAACATACTAAAAGGGAACAGTAATTTGCCAGTGGGTTGAATGGTATAACTATGCGTGGTCGCTATAATTGCCTGAATTACGGTTTCTACGGATGTGAATCCACGTTCAGCCCGTTGTTCGACCCGAATGCATTTCAATATTAAATCCACTTTAGTCGGTGTTATAAATGTTCTCTAATCCATATTCAGGCAATAAGCTATGTATGCTCCTAACAAAGGCCACACTTCTGCAGCAACATTTGCAGCTCCACTAACTTGCATTCTTGTACGAAATTTGGTTATTTTGTGGGACACAATGTTGTTTGTTTTTAAATCTTTGTATCCACCTCTCCGGCGCAATAAAGTTAGGGATTTGTTCTTTTTGTGCTTCCGATGCCCATCTTCGCAAATCATAGTCATGAATGATCATTTGACGATCAAGACCAGCTTTAAACTGATTAAATACATATTGGGAGAGCTGAAACAGCTTTTGGCGTCTCGTTCCGCCGAAAGATACTTGCTGTTCCCACCATGGTAATTATTGTAATGATGTAACTTTCTTGTAGCGATTCACTACCGTTTTTAACGAATATTGCCCTTTCTTTCCACTTTTCCAGTACTCCACGGCAGCACGTCTGTAGTCGAGCAAAAAGCAAAATGTCAAATATACAAACTACAGCTATTTCTGAAGAGTATTGCAAATACCATTTTTCGTAAATATTATTGAGTATAAACGAAATGTGTACAAGGTGTTCCATTAAAAAAAAACTTGTAACTCTTTTTTGGTTCGCGCTGTATATGTCAAAATAATTTTAGCGTGTGCTACTAATGTATATCTATTATTTTTGTATAGGATATTTTTTTCTACTACCAATAGTAAAGGTGCTATCGAGGGATCTCCCACTATTGCCCCAGCCTGTATATACCTTCATTAACAAATATATTTCATCAGGAGCTTCTGATATAAATTTAACCATATCTTCCCTACTAAAAATTTTTGGTTTCTTCGGTTCATAATCTGCAGCTTGCTTTTTTAAGAAACATAAGCTTCTGTCTAGAAGCCAATGTGTTCTTTTAAGGAGAGCGTAGTTCATAACGTTGAATATTTCACCCAAAGAGTTGATGATTTAAAAGTTTTTCTTCCAAATGAAAAATGTGCCAAAATGACGTTATCATCGATTTTCTTTACACTGTTGGAGATCATCCAGCAGGTGGAAATTACACACTTTTCTGTCTTGTCATACAAATAATTATTAAACCCCGATATTATGTTATGCATGTGAAGTAATAATATATGCTAATAGCTATTGCCAATGCTAATAAAGCATTTCTGTTTATGTAATTCTGGTTATAACTGTTAGCGAATGATATAGTACGGTATAGTGTATGTTCTGCGATAAAATTTATAGTCGTTTTTACTGTATTTATTTATGTTTGTTTGCCAAGGAGCATGATCTCTTCGGAATCCTTTGTTCACCTACTCACATACATAATTTAATAACTCTAAAAATAACCGGGGAAAACTGCATACATGCATTAGAAGTTGTATTTTATTTTGTGTTTGTTATCAAATAGGATTTTAATGACTGCAACGCATGCCAGAAGCATTTGAACAGATGTTTTGATAATAGGTTAATGCTAATATCGTATAGACATTAAAAGTACGTTCAATGAACTTTAACAAATACAAAGGAAATTTATTAGCATCGAAGCAGCTTTTACAATATAAATGTGCCCGCGCTACTTAATCCTATTTCAAAATGATTGTTTAGAATAATTTTTCGTCGATCAATTTTATACATAAATTTACCTCTGCGTTTTATCCGAAAAATTAGGCCAACAAAATATTTAGAGTATCTTTTATTCCGCAACGTAAATTTCGCAATTTTTTTAGAGTTCTATTTATAAAAGACATTAGCGGACTAATAACAGATCACCCAACACAAATTCTTCCCGAATCCAAGGATTATATGTTTTGTAGCCGCTGTTCGGACTTTAATTAGACACGTAGTAGTAATGTTTTGCTTTCTCGCCGTGTACTATCTCAACGTCCATTTGTTGCCGAGGTGATTTACAAGGAGGAAATAGACGCCGACATGCTTTGTTCGGCTTTACGCAAATTTCAATGAGATTCTCAAGTCGGTCGTTGGATGTCAACGTCTACAAGCGACAAAAGGGAGAGGTATCATTGTCACCGTTGCAACACGCTGCGCTACCCCTCCTTATGTTTCGGACCTTTTCGAGGTCAAAAAATCCTTATGGCGAATTGATTTCACGAATGCCAATCACGATTTCAATAAGGAACGTATATTTTTCCAGTAAAAGTCAAAATATTTGAATTCTACATTCGTTTCGGGCATATCACTTTGTAGGTATAGCTCGGTTAGAATTCTCAACGGTATTCTATCCTTAGTTTTATGTGCTATGCAGAAGGGAGATAAGAAAAATATTCACTACTTTATTTAAATATGGAATGTCCACAAATTTATCGCTAGTTTTGCTAAATCTGAAAATAGAAGTAAAGACACGTGGAGACTTTGGCTTCTGGAATTTTAAAATTAAACATATCTTCCAAAAATATTTACGCGTATACCCGTGATTGATAAATAATGAACCAAGCATGAATGGAACGTTCTGTATATTATTACGTCTTTAGTTACTCCATCTGAAAATGTACCAATGCAATATGAATTTAATATGTCTATTTTTAACAAATTTCGGGATATTTACAATTTTGTTAAAATGCAAATATATTTTGGCATACATTTTTATGAGGTTATATTGCATACTTGGTTCTATCTAGGCATTGCCGTTGAAATATACATTATTGAACACCAAATCTTAAATAGCACGACATATTTTTTTCTGTGTCCACCGTAGAAGAAATGCATACCTCTAATGTTTTTATATAATAATGATTCCTGTGTCCAATATTAAAGGTAAAAGAGATATTTGTAGTTCAAGGCGAGTCTTGCATTAGGATGCAATATTTGGTGTCAGTATTGTCTGGCTACTATGACAACGGCAAACAGAAGATACTGACGTTGATGTCTTTAAACTGTTGATTCAAGTAATCATACTGTCAAAGGAAAATCTTGCATTTAGGTATAGGGTCCAAATGGTTACTAGTGTTAATATTGTTTAGTTACCATGACAATAGCAAACAAAACGTACGGAAGAGATCATTGAATGCAATATTCAAATGCCAGATTCGTCTTTGACTATAGATATCTTATTTTAAATATTAAACATATGTATTAGCATACAAAAACGTGAGAGGTATGCAACAAATGAAACAGAAAAAATACAATGCTTAAATACCTCCCACCACGATTTTTCGAAGTATAGGTGAAAGATACAATCTATTAGAAGAATAATAGCGTCTTTTTATATGGTGCTGTTAAAAAAAACACGTCGTTGCCGGTGTTTGAATTTGGAAAAATTTGAGATTCTGAATTCTGAACATTCTGCAAATTTAAAAGGCGTTCATTTCAGATTTTTTGAAGGAAATAGATATCTCTGTCTTAAGGACCGAGATACATGGGCAGCAACAAGTTGCCGCAGTTGGCAGCTTCAAGCTGTCGCATTTCGGTGGACCATTGTTTCCATTGCAACCGCGCACACGGACTGCAACGAGCTGCTGATCTATGATCTGGGGAAGAAGATGACGATATCCTGAAATACAAAAACTATGCTGCGGAAAAACTGGTGTTGGAGTTCGAATTATGGAATGAAAATTGCACGAGAGACAAACTTGCGAGGTTTTACCAAGGACACGGAAAACTTAGCTTATGGAAGTTCCACTATATTTGAAAAATATTTCTCAAAAAAGCTCTCAGATTTTCTTGAATAATTTGTTATTTATATCTACATTGCACGGTATTTCTTTTAGAAACTTATTATTATTTCTCATTCCTTACAATACTATAACAGACATATTTTATCCCAAAATAACACTATGAAATAAAAATTTAAGGGGTTTAATACAAACAAGAAATTTTTTAGAAACAATTTGTTCAGTACAAAATCTGTATTTTATAATTTTCAATTTCACTTCAGAGAGCTTAGAGTATCTAAGTAAAATGTAGTTATTCTTCCCCTATACCTTAATCTTAGCATTAACGAAGAAAATTCGTAGACATTTAATAAATAATCTTGTACTAACTTGTAATATACGTAGAATGTGCAGCATAAATATATTTCTCGTACAAACCATGCGTATTATATGGAAATATACCATATATAAGCATTATCACAACTTTACATGTATTACAATCACATCAGCCATAATTTGCGATTTTTGAATTCAGTAGAACCGGTGTCATAAATTTTAAAATTTCAAGCTCGTTCTGTTGCAATACTATTGTCGTTTCTTTAGCAACCAATACCTTATCGGCGTTGCCACACTCCGTCTTTTACGATTATTTTTACATTGAGTCACACATCTCAGAATCAATTTTTTTTGTTATTGTCCATAAAATACCGACCGTTCTAAATTTATCACATCTATAATATTGTATACCTGCAGTATTGTAGAGGTGATAAAGTAAAGCAAATAAGTCTATTGTTTTATGATATCCTACCCTAATGGTGCTTTATGATATATTTTGAGAGTTTATTATATCGAGGCATAGAGGGCATCACACCTTCATCGACAGTCAGGTAAAGACCAACCTTGTTTATTGTGGGATATTTCTCAAACAATTTCATGGTTTCTTCGTGGTTTCTTTTATTGTTATTGGATGACAAACTATAACAACTATTGGTTGTGACGTCAAGTTTGGGTTATCAGTGGACCCATTGCATAACAGTTTCCGGTAGATGAGCAATTTAGAAGGATGAATGGGTATTCTTCTGAATCGATGACAACATCCCAGTAATATCATGATACTCTATGTTGATTAAATATTTCAACAAATGGCTAAATTATTTCCCAAAAACTATGCACAAATTATCTAGGGAATGATACCTACGGTTAGTTTTACAGCAAAATCAATCCAATAATATTTAATATAAACAAAACTACCAATTCTAAAGAAATGTCCTTAAAAGTAAGGATTACTACTTGATCATTTTAATGAGGAGGATGAGATTTGAAAGTATTTGTAGAGTTAAATAATAAAAGTGCCTCCTAAATTATTTAATTTATTAACATTTCGTGAGTACAAAGCAAAGAGTTGATAATGAGAAGTTAAAAAGAAAATATGAGCAACAGAAATTAAGACTCTAGGTCTTTTCAAAGTGTTCCGGTGGAATTCTATTCTAAATTGGTTCTATATTCGCCGGGTTATGGATAAACATAGTACATCTACAGTAGAACCGAAATACGTACAGAAGTTAATACGGTTTCCAATGTACTCAAGAGAATAGTTAGGTTTGTAAGAAATTACAGTTTATTAAAAAGAAAGTGCCTATTATGTATACGTGATTGATTACTATGTGTGTTAACGAATTAATTGCTTTATTTATTTATTTCAACAAAAAGCGTATTATTTCGTTGAATGTGCTTTGTTTAACATTACATTAAGTATATTTTAGCTTCAAAGGTAAGTGAAGTTGTAAAATAAGCAACAGTAGTTAGCTCTTTGATGATACGTTAAATATCTGTGTGTTTTGCATTTAGTAAATTTATTTGTTCCAACTTTTTTAACCCATCCAAATAACAGAATTTGCCGAATTCTGCCAAATAGGTCTCTGTTTAGGTAATGATCTCTTCATTTTAAATGAACCGCTTTCTGCCAAGCCATTTCTTTATGTTTGGAAGAAGAAAGAAGTCACAGGGGACCAAATCTTGCGAATATGGTGGATGGGGTAGCAATTCGTACCGTAACTGGACTAGTTTTACTCTCGCAATTTTCTTCTTGCACAAGCAATAGTAAATTCGCTAGGCCATTTTTGATATTACTTAAATGATAACTGTGCTGTACATAAGAATCTTTCTCATTTTGTTGACAGCGCAAGAGGTCTACTTCTCGTTTTCATATTACAGAAGAGATTATTTTTAGTCTCGCTTAACGAAAGTCACAGATAATTAATTTGAAACAAGAAAGTTTCATGGAAATAGTTTAAATAGGTGTCATTTTTCAAGCTATCGAGCTTAATTATACACGGAATTAATGCTTAATTAAGTTATGTACGGTATTTAATTACAGTTTCACGCATATCTGCGGATTCTCACAACAGACAGGGTCTTAAGCTGGAAACTATTATGCTAATTAGACGTCGTGTATTACATGATCTGCGCTTAACATTAATTATTTAATTAAATTAACAATATTGTTTAGTGTGGCGATAATCGTTTTAAAGCTATTATCTTCGCATAATTGATACATTGCCACCAAAGCGATTTGTCATTTAATGGAAGTAATAATCAAGGCATTCTTGGACGCGTTGCAGGCCATGAGCCGAGAGCTCCGTAGTATTCTGTTTTACGTCTGTTTTCTGCTTTAGCGCTCCTTTTAACGGACATAAAAAATTAATTGTATGTATAATTGATTAATGAGTACGATAAAGTTAACGTGCCGCATGTAAAGCTTTTTATTGAGGTAAAATATCGCGTTATACACGGTCACGAATTCGAAAATTAATTCCGTTTAAAAAAATGGCAGTGTCTTAAAATAATTCATTTATTTTTAGATGTTCTATTTAAGTCGAATGAATGAATTATTCCAAGGACTCATATCCACCTTCACATAGAAATTATATCATCTTATGGGCAGGGTTGAGCAATTCGTTAAATATAATACGCCTGTACAATATACAGGCCAATTCATTAACCCTTCCTTTGACGGGCTGGGTCTATGAAGTTTCGCAAAATCGTTTTCTTGCTGTAACTTCTACAAATATTTTTTTAAATTTCTGAGTCTTTATATAGCTTCCTATCTTTAATGACAACTTGTGTTGTATTTCTTTAAATTGTAAGCCCTACCATTTGCGTGTTGCAAGGGCATTGGGCCTAACAGACCCAACCCGTGTATTGTTGTTGTCATTAAAGAGAGGAAAAAATATTTATAGAAGTTACAGCAAGAAAACGATTTTGCGAAACTTAGACCCTACCCTTAAAACGGAGGGTTAAAAAAAACTTTAGCATGTCGGTACAAGGTTGGGTTTATTTGCATAAAGAGGTATCTGGGTGCTTCCCTGGTGACACAAATATATTTCTGGGGTTCAAGAAGTTCAGGGAAGTGAAGTCGTGCAAGTTTGTGTTCAATCAAGACATGATAATCGTCTCGTACGTACCGAAGAAATTTAAGAACGTCTTGGTCGTATCGTGCATGCACCAATATGATAAAATCAATGACAGCACAGGCGAAGCTAAGAAACCAGATGTAGTAACTTTCTATAATCACACTAAAAGTGGTATAGACGTGGTAGACAGAATGGCTTCCTCATATATGACTGGTAGAAAAACTTGCTGCTGCTTTGTGGAATCATTAACGTTGGAACCATAATTGCTACAGTTATATACAAGGCCAATCAGCCAAATGGCGAGTTTAGTGAAAGTCGAGGGCTTTTTCTAAAGTGCTTAGGTATTGAATAGTCTAAGATAACATGCGAAGGCGAGCATATGCATCCAAATTGCCAAGCGACGTTCGACAATCAGCAGCACGTTTGGCCGGAATTACCCCAGCAGAAGATACCCCTTGTCCCTCTCCCAACAAAAGAGGATGGTGCAAGTATTGCAAAAGGACCAAAATACGCTATCACTGTAAATAAATATATAAATCCTGGCTTTGCATGAACCATATTACTGCATGTTGCGGTGATTGCCTAAAGAGCAACGCACTCTAATTGTTTTGTTACCTTTATGTTTGTCCAATTAGTTACCTACGAATGTAGAATTTATTTTTGTGTTTACTTTCGCATGTACGTGTTTTTCTTTAAACCTGCGATTTTCGCACATATTTTTTTCAATAGAGGGAAAGTTCGATATTTTGTTTATATATTTACTTTACCCATGGTATTACATTCTAGAAGCACCGAATAAAGGTTTAAGTAACCCTTAATAGAAATAACTAATGAAACCTTGAAAATAGTCAAATTTTAAGAATTACCCTGACAGATCCCACCCGCCCGACGGTGTGCGTTTGGAAGCACCTGTCTACTGGAGGGTTAAGGGTGGCGACCGGTCATATCGGGCTAGCAGTTTATCATAGAACTTACAGAAAAAATTATACTGGTAAATACGGCCATGAAAACATCTTTAAAGATAAAAATCTGTAACTTCCTTGGAATTTCCGACGTAATTAAGTACCTGAAAAAATGTCGTCCCGGTAAGGAATCGAACCTGACACCTCTCGCTTGCTAGACAGGCCTAAGATTCGACAGTCTTTGGTGTCCCCCTTCTTACATATTGGCGTTATAATTCACTATGTTCATTATATTTTTTAGCATTTCTATGGCTGTTTCTGGCAGTGCTTTCTTCAAATCAGCTGTAATCTTATCATGTCCAGGAGCCTTTTGTAATTTTAATTTCCTGATTGCCTCTTTTACTTCTTCTGTCTTTATTTCCTCTGTATCCGTTAATTTTATTTTTGGTTCCGATACTACATCTCTAGGTTGGGCTTTGGTTGTTATGTCATTCCCGTCTAGTAGCTCTCTGTAGTGTTCTCTCTATGTTCTCTCTTATCTTCCTCCTTCAATACATTTCCTTCTTTATCCTTTGTATTTGTTATTGTCTCTACGTTTTTCTGTCTCATGTTTTTAATTACACCGAAGAATAGCTTCTGGTTGTCCTTTCCCATTTATTCTCCCAATTTCTGCTATAATTTTCTTTTTTTCGTCTTTTATTATTCTTTTAACCTGAGTCCTTTGTTGTCTGTAATCTTCGTAGTATTGTTGATCTTTTGTAAATATTTCTTCCATTTCTTCTTTTTATTTTTAACCACTACTTTTACTTTGTCTGTCCACCAATTTGTCTTTTTAATGTTTCTGTTCACTATTTTTGTTAAACCGTAAGAACCCTCAACAGCCATTAAAACAATATCCTTAAATTGTTTCCATCTCTCTTCTACTCCTATTCTCCCATTATTTCTTCTATTATTATATTTTCTCAGTTCGTCTTCACATATGATCTGAAATTTTCGTTTTATTTCATTGTGTCGTAGTTTGTGACATTTAATTTTGGAATTTATTATCTTACGCTTATTTTGTTTTACACTTTCTTTTCCCATATTTAGTACAATTTTTAACAGAAAATAGTCACTTCCTAACTTTGGACCTCTTCTAGCTTCAATATCCCTGACCTTTCCCCAAATTTCAAAAAAAGTCTATGATGGATTTTTCATTTCTTGAAGTTACTTGTCTGGTTATTTCGAAAAAGCTATTGGTAGAATTTTTACTGGTGGGTAGTTTCTATGGTATGTCGACATTGTAGGGTTGAGCTCAATAAACTCTCCAAGAACAATATTTATATTAAAGATGCAATTTTAGGCAATTACTCAAAACCACATTGCATCCGTTAATAAAACTAATAGCCGCATCTTCATTTCCTGTACTTAATTTCAATATTCCAAAAACCATCGCTTTCACCGTTTATGCAAGAGCTGACAATATGAAAAATCTCGTCAGATAAGTTTTCTAATAGCAAAACCTGGTGTTGAATACAAATCTGTCTTCCATACATATACACCTATCTTACATATACATATGTACATACAGGAATGCTTCGTTTGTCGACTTGCACAACCAAACACATTATTCCTTTTATCGATGATAAAAAGGAGGTAACCAACTAAGTGTCTATAAAAGATTTTACAGACGCAGGTAGCTGTGACAATAAAGTACGTCTTACTGTTTAGTAACAAATAAGATTTAATATCTACGTATATTGTTTGTCATTTACACCTCCGCTTCATAAAGAACCCCGATTGCTTAACATTGTCCTCCTTCAGCAGGACATTGTTTTAGATGATGATGTAGAATAGATTTTATAAATGGGAAATGATTTTTTTACGTGGGGTGACGGATCAACGGGGTATATAAGCTGCGGAGCTTATTGTAACCTCAGGAGCCTTTTAGTCTGTAAGTGGTTTGTGTCAAGTATTCTATCGCCTTCTTCCTATCACCCCCTCGCCGTAAAAGATGAAGAGCAGTTAGTTATTCCCAAAAATGCGAATGGTGACGCAAGATTATATCGGATCTACCAAAAAAGTCTACCACTGGCCCTGGTAGGATTCGAATCCGCACCTCCTAACTCTACCAATCAAAAGTTGACTCTCTTGCTATAGGACTTATTCACTATAAGCTTGCAAAACTTTGTACAGAATTAAATATAATGTATTTTTGTGAATTATCAAGAAACGTTTATTCACTCCAGCTATTACTTTTGATATATTTAGATTGCCTGTGAAAGCTAATCTTGTAAATGGACCAAAGTGAAGATTAATCACAAAGAAAAATGTCAATGAAATCCGATAAAACCTTCCAGAAGCTTTAAGCATGATACTAGCGTCATAAATTCAACTTAACATTAGTCAGAAATGCGGAACCTATAAGTATATGCTGACGAAACTCAATACCAACAGATAATTTTACGCATTCTATTAAGAAATGTTAAATATTTCATTTTCAAAAGAAGTAGCACCCACACGAACTTATTTATTTCGGCCAACAGTAAGATGTAGAAAGTTTTACTAGGATTAAAACTGCGAAAATCAAAAGCTAAATTACAGTACATACTTCTTAAGTAATGATAATTTTACCAAAATCAGAAGAAAGTAACTGTACTAGAGTAATAAATCAACTGTTTTTATATAATATTACAAGTGAATAGTTCCACGAGAAATTTAGAATGATGTTTATACAATAACGAACACATTAATACACATGCATAGTTTTATTTAAAATTCAAATGCTATTTATCTTTATGAAGATGCTGTTGTGTATCTGCGTCACATATTAAGCAATCCTTAAGTATATTATACATATATAATACAGAGGAAAAGGATCTCGCCTAATATGAGGTCGGAAATTTAAGCCGGCTTACCGGTAGTGTGTTTAATACCCTCTGGAATCCAAGGATTATAATATTTGGCTACTGCTGAAAAGCTTGTAACCAATCATGATAATATTGTTATTAGATAATAGGCTTCTGTTGTTCTTTTTATATCGATTTCAACTCAGCGGAGAGCTGCTACCACAATCCGATAGACGAAGTTCTCACACATTCTAGAAATAAAAAGTAAAGCTAATGATCGATCAATCACGCATTTTAGCTTGTCTTTGGTATAGATTTTATAGGGGATTGTCAATTTTTTGAACTTATTGCTGATATGTAAGCATTATACTACGTCAAGTAAAAGTACTCTGGGAATGTAGTAGGATGTATAATATTGATTTGTGTAGGAGATAACTACCAGGAAATAAGTTGAAATATATAAAGAGGTTTGGGATTGGATGGATGGGTCGCCTTGTATAATTATTTATATGCTTGTGTACTCAATGTTTCGAAAACAAGCAGTGGAATTTTTTAAAAGAACGAACACTATATAGGTGTCTCATCGGGAACTGCATCGATCGATATATGTAGAGTATACGTTGGAAAATTGTGAAAACTTGGTAATATACTGTAGCCTACATGTATTATCATTAAAATATTTTTAATAATCTGACACAATCGGTTATACCGGAAATATCTGTCAACTTTGTTATTTTAAATGGAACACCTTATATATTATTACATTTTTGAATTACTCATTCAATTTTAAGGTGTGTTTGATAAAACTACTATGTTGCTATTTCCAACCATATTTGAAATATTTGCATGTTTTGAACATTTTTGACAGATGGACGAGTGCATGTGAACTACGAGGGTAAGTCAAAAATTACTTACACTTTTAGTTCTACAACTGTATTAAACAAAGAAGGGTGTATAACAGATATATTATTTTTCGATGTAGTCTCCACCTTTAGCAATGCACTTGGTCCAGCGAGCCACAAGCTTTCGTATGCCTTCCAGGTAGAAGGTTTTCGGTTCGTCGTGAAGCCACTTTTGCACCGCATCCCGAACGTCTGTGTCTGAGGCAAATCGACGACCTCTCAAAGCTTCCTTGAGCGATCCAAAGAGATGAAAGTCTATGGTAACTCGCCTAGTTGCTGTAACCATCTCTCGAGCTTGCTGAATGTTGTCGTCGGTGGTCGAGGTTGACGGCCGTCCAGCTCACCCTTTTTGTGTTACACTCGTGCGGCTATTTTGAAACACTTCGATCAACAATAAAACGCTTTTACGAGATAAAGCACTGTCCCCGTATTGTAACAAAAGTCTCCGGTGAATTTCAGCATCTTTTACACCCTCTGACCACAAAAATTGGATCACTTCTTGTTCCTCTATGGTGTAAACTAATAGCGGAGTTGACATGCTTAAGCTGTTGTAGCTAGCAGACAAATGACGCGATTGTGATTAAATTTCGCACACATGACCACAGAGGCGCCAACTCAACGCATGCGCAAGCGGCCGCCACTACGATAACCTTCAAAACTTGTTATGGCGAAAGTGTAGATAATATTTGACTTACCCTCGTATTATACCTGTGCAACTGTATAACTTGGAAAATTCAAATTTTGCAGAACTATTATAGAGTACAGGGTAGTATTACAATTCGAATCAATTTTTCGAAAACATTATACAACGTGTCCGACAATTATGATTCAAAATTTCAAATGGAAAATGTGTTAAAACTCAATTTTTTTTAAATACGACTACCTATTTTTATCTGTCTTATCCAATTGTTCTTAAAAAAATACAAAAAAATGTCATATTCATTACGCATCTAAAATTGATACTTTTCAAGTTATTTAGGAAAATATTATAGCACAGTTTCTTTATAAAAAAGTACCCACCAATGTACGTACGGTGTAAGAATGTAGTTTACGTAGTTTTTTAAAATACCCCGTATATCTAAGTTAGTGATGATCATTAGGAAACAATCCAGCATTGATGAAAGTGTTCAATTATAAACAATGCCGGCACGTTTAAATTATACGAACAAAGATTATTTAGATTTATTATTTATGGAGAATGCAATAAAGTGATATCAAGAACATGCGATACCTTTCCCGCTCGGTATCCACAAAAACAGAAGCCGTCATTAAACATAGTTAAACGAATAATACGGCATTTTAAAAACTTTGGATTCGTCAAGATAAAAATTCAAAATCATAAACCTATTGTTGATGCTGCCAACATGGAAACTGCCATTTTGGGATACTTCACAACATATCCAACAATGTCTTTAAGACAAGCTACGCTGGAAGCAGGGTTATCTAGGTGCTCAATACATAGAATACTTCACAAACATAAGTTTCGCCCATACCAGCTTTCCATAGTTTAGCAACTAAAAGAAATTGATTTCCCAAGAAGAGTGAGCTTTGTGATTTTGTTTTAACATGGTCTCAAGAGAACGAATTATTTTTGGGTAAACCTTATCTGGACAGATGAAGCCAAATTTACACGAAATGGTCTGTTTAACCGGCACAATTCTCATTATTGGGTCGAGTCGAATCCTCGCGTATTTAGAGAGCAAAACTTCCAGGAGAGTTAACAATTCAACGTTTTTTGCACAGTAAGAAATGATGGTGTTATGGGATTTCATTTCTATGGAGAAAATTTAAACGGCAAATATCAAATAAGTGATTTGTTAATCATAAAATATGCATGTTGTTTCTTTGTAGCGAATGGTTACTTGAATATTCTACAAAATGTTGAAAATACCTACATAGAAATCTTGCCGCTGGCCGAGCTTAGACAAACCTTTTACCAACATAACGGCGCACCTCCTCACAAAGGACATTTGGTTAGAAATTTTTTGCAAGAAGTATTTTATGATCAGTAGACAGCAAACGATGGACCTTTTTTGTGGCCACCTCGATCCCCAGATTAATCAGTCTTGAATTTTTATATGGGGCACAACAAAGAGTCGAGTATGTTGTACACCATTAACTACTAAGGAGAATTGTATGCCCCGAGTAAGTTTGAGCCAAGTATCAATTAGAAAGGCTACCCATGAAGAATTAATTCGGAGATGCGAAAAGTGCCTGCAAGGCCAAAGACGTAACTTTGAACATTTATTGAAGTAAATAATACGTTTTTTACCGTTTATTTTACTCTTTTTTGTAATTTAAACATGATGTGGTTTGTTTTTACTATGAAGTATGCTAAATTAATTTCCATGTTTGCATCATCAACAATAGGTTTATGAATATGACATTTTTCTTGTATTTTTGTAAGAGCAATTTGATAAAAGAGATAAAAATAGATAGTTGTATTTACAAAAATTGAGTTTTCCATTTGAAATTTTAATCGTAATTGTCGGACACGCTGTATAATGCTTTCGAAAAATTGTTAAACACTTTCACAGTTATAATTAGAGTAACCAAAACTTGCGGACTCGCATAGGCGTCGGTATTACGGGTTAATATAAGAATACGAAAAATTCATAAATAAACTTACTTGCTAATTATTCAACAAATTAGAGGCATCAGGATGTGAACTACTGTAAACTTGCATCATTGCATATGTTTCCACAGTTACTTCTTTAAACCTTGTGCGTCGACAAGAAAAAATATTGTTATACATAGAAAACGATGCATGTAGAAACTGTTTTTCAAAATCACTTAAAAGTTCACTATTCTTACACTTATTATAAACGGCCTCGAAAGTATTAAAATCGAGATTTTTCCTTAAAACATCTGCCAACTTTTGACTAGCGCATAATCCTGGCGTATCATTTAATGTGTGTAATTTATTTTTTACACTTTTCACTATGTCTAATGATTCCTACAATGACAATTCAGTACATTGTAGTTTTCTGATGGCATCTAATAATACTGTATAATTGGTACATATTGTTGTTAAATCTTCTAAAAGTTGAGGAATTTGAAATTCTCTTTGACTTTCTCTAATTGCTTTGGATTCATTCCGATTAAATCGCATTATAACTGATTGAATTTGTTGAAAATGGATCAAATAGTAAGAAGCTGCTGTTAGCCAAGTACTCCATCGCGTTAAAATTGGTTCAGGAGGTTCTGGAATACCTGGACAAAATTTACGAAATTCTTTTAAACGTTTAGGAGATTTACGAAACACTGCTTTAGTACTTCCAATCATCCGATCAACGTTTCCGTAATGTTGTCGAACAACTTCACCAACTAAATGCAAAGCATGCAGCACGCAGGTTATATGTATTAAGTTAGGAAATATATGTTTTAAGGATCGCCCAACACTTAACATCGTTGCTGCACTATCTGTCACAATCATCACAACTTGATCTTGGGCAATTTTAAATTTTTTCAAAGCGTTCATTATCACTTTTTGAATATTTTCCGCGGTACATTGTTGAACACGTTTGCAAGCTAACAAATATCGAGATGCTTGTTTTTCTTTATATCGGTCGTCTCATCCACGGTAATCCATATTTTTTTGGAACACAAATCACGTTTACACACATTTTCTAGCATCTCTTTCATTCGCGGCAAATGATTCTGTAATTGTGTTTGTGAGGGTAATGGGTACTTTGGAACGTATTGTCGTCAAAACGTTTTAAAAGCTGCTTTTCTCACCAACGACAACGGAAGATTACAAGAGGTAAACATGATTAATAAATGTGTGAGGAATAGTGTATAAGGTATTTCAGTTCTTGCATTTCTCATATGCTTAATACCATTGACATGCCTCTGGCAATCAGTTCTGTCCAATGCAGCCAAACGAACATTGCATATTAAGCAAAAAACTGCACTACCGTCATATTTTAAATGGGGAAAAAGTGACACCTACTTATGTACATTAGTAGCAAATCTATTACGAGGCATTGTTTTCTTAGGTATGTAAACATTAGTTCTATATGAAACGCTACACTAATTATGTACTTGGTATAATACTACAACACACAAAAAACAGCAGCTATATTTTCAAAAGTGACACGTAAGTACATAACCTTGACCGGTCGACTAATCTCTGCAACAGCTCAACCGGTACTAAAACGAAATCTCTCTCAGCGCGGTTTAACATGATTTATATTCAAGGTCGACACTACATGCCTGCTTCTCTACCGGTTCAGTTTATTTATGAATTTTTCGTATTCTTATATTAACCCGTAATACCGACGCCTATGCGAGTCCGCAAGTTTAGGTTACTCTAGTTATAATAGTTCACATGCACTCGTCCATCTGTCCAAAATTTTCAAAAAATGAAAATATTTCAAATATGGTTAGAAATGGCAACGTCGTTTTATCAAACAAACATTAAAATTCAATGAATAATTCAAAAATGTAATAATATATAGTGTGTTCCATTTAAAATAACAACGTTGACAGATATTTCTGATATAACCGGATGTGCCAGATTATTTAAAATATTTTAGTTTAATAGTACATGTAGGCTTTAGTATATTGCCAAGTTTTCAGAATTTTCCAATGTGTATTCTTTCATATATCGGTCGATGCAGTTCCCGATGAGACAGCCTGTATACTTTTATAGCTATATGTTTACACAGAATGCGACGTTACCAAGGCGTTGCATAATTTACTGCAATTTAATTTCCTGCAGACTTAAATTTGAAAGATTATAGCCTATAACTTGTCAAAATCAAATCAGTATTTTTTTTGAAAATAATTTTAGTATTTTTATGACAAATATAAAAAAATGTAGAAAATGTTCTATTTCTTCCACTCACGTTTTTCTTCTTTCTAGACCAATGGGAAAAAATTGATATTATACCTAGAAATGCTACTCCAATGTACTTAAAAGTATTTTCTGAATAAATTATAATTTTGGTTTGTTTACCAAAAACATACTTTGAATTGTTCCTCAAAACTTGGATCAGCTTGGAGGTTATGTTCTAAAAATCAAGGTGCTGCAATACAATAATAGCATATTTAAAAATGATTTTTTTCTAATAATATTAAATTACAAACTTATTTCATTTACTGCCTATATAAATACAAAACGCAATATAACATACATACATCTACATCATATTCGTTTAATATACTCCTTTTGTACAAGTTTTACCGTTTCAATTTACAACGAATTGCGAAAAAAGGATTTCTATTTGCCTCAATGCATTCTTTAGAAGACCAATAGATAGTAAGTCATTATGCATTTCAAAAGTTAATTGGTTTTGGTTAATCTATGTCCAACAAACAAGTTTTAAAAAGTGGTTTCTAATAAAAAGCAATTTTTTGCTTCATTGAATATTTGCCAGCGTGAATTCTCTTGAGATGTGCTAAAAATTTCCAACGTTACCGGTATGAAATTTAATCTTTTGTAAGAGCCGTCCTGAAAAAAGGTATTGTGAGATTATTTATTTCCATTGACATAAGGTTATCGTCCGTAAACTGCAACACTGATTCTATTAGGAGAGGGAATAGGCTTTCATGGCTCCTTTCGTGGTGGTGTAACAAAGGAGGACGTAGAGGGCATTACGGGTCCGACGAATGAAATGACCAACGACAGAAAATTTATTAATCGATTCAGTTAGACATTCCAAAAAGGAGGTAAATATGAAGTCGGCACCCTTTTTCGGATACTCTTGTATGTGTATTCATTCTAAAGCAATATATTTAAAATGGGCTAATGGAAATATGTGTACATAGGAGCAATGTTTGCCCGTTTAGTTTTGACTCAGGTATTGTGTTGTCGGTTTTGTCGGCCCACCCCTGGGACGATTTAACAAAAACCTTGCGGCTTTTCTTTATTGTCAAAATATTGTAAACTATGTTTCTTCCGGTGTCTTGGTCACGCCGCAATATACACAACCTTCTATTTAAAAAAGTAAAACTATTATTGTTTAAACACGTGGTATAGGTAAATATTTCTAAGTACAGTCTCTTTCACTATAATCAAATAATTTTATCATTTACGTGAGTTAAGATAGGCGAGTCAATTGTAGATATCTGTTTGATGTATATTTTAAACAGCTGTTAAAGCAAATTACGTACATGCATATAGTAGTACATTCTTTTTATCACGATTGTGTAGGAGTATGTTTATTAACTTAATCCTAAGTATCTTGAATACGTGTGAAGAGATATAAATGAAATTATATTTAATTTTGCATCATGCTACTTGTATAAATAATATTACATAAACGTAAAGTACTTAAATGACAGGTACTAAGGTAATAACGCTATTAAATTCCTATTGAGATGAAGTTTAAAAGCTCATTAGTGACTTAAATATAATTATTCTACTTGCTTAGGAATGTATAAGCAACACTGGTCTATAGTAATTTATTTAAGTTTAGAAATATAAAACAAACTCTTAAGACAACCTTACATTCACTTAATGAGCTTCTGCGAGTTTCATTTCCAACACATATTTCCTTAAAAACTAGGACAAACTTTAAGAAATGTATACAACCAGATCTTTCCAAAAACAAGGTAATAAAATTTTAAAGGTGCGCTGTACTAAGAAGGATTTACTAATATTTACAAAGATGAACGCATAAAATAATAAAATGGAACGAAGATAACAAAATATAGGTTAGTGATATGTAGACAAACAAATTTTATGGTCAATTAATTATTTTTAGTATATCTATTTAAGATGCGATCAGTACACTGTTCAGTTGTAGTCAATAAAGGAAAATGGAACGCTTTTAGAAAAAGTTGCTTCTTAGTAAAGTCTTTAAAATTTATCAGAATTCCTAGGACAACACACGTTGTTAATTCTAGTAATGATTTATTAATGACACATATCTTATATCGCAGTAAATTATGTTCAATGCGAATTGTGAAAGAATAATTTAAAATCAAAAATATATTTCTAACTTTCTGGGGTCTTCGTAACTAATTTAGAACATTTATTGGCAAGGTTAACACCCCTAGTATAATAAATATTAAGTAATGCTTAGTTTTATTAATCGTTGTATTCGATTCAATTTTCTAGATAGTTTATTTCTGTCAAAATTAAACAATGAGAGTTTGAACAAAAGCGTTATTTTTTGATTATGTATTTATGAATACAAGTAAATGGAAACGCTGTTCAATGCATAGATCAAGTTAGATTTACATTCTTAAAACAAAACCTGAAATGCAATTTGATTATAATGCGTGCGCAGTCCACGAAACTAATGAAATTACAAGGGTCATCTATAAATTGCAAGATTTTAAAATTCATATTTAAGTGTAAGTGTTGTTTTTCTTTTTATTTTACTTTGAATTGTCGATATGCTATGTTATGTTTTTAAGTGCTTCAGTGTCTGAAGAAGCCTTTATTTAAGGCGAAAATTTGCAACTTTAACAAGCAAAGAATTAATCACATGTGGTGTTGTCCATCTTTTACCTAATACTCGAAATTATTGGAGTTTAATTTGAGCGTTAATCAAACGGACACTAAGTAAGTACAAGATGCTCCTGTTTTACAGTTAACTGATTGTTATGTGGTTTTTACATCGCAGAGAAGAAATGAAACTATACACAAGGCAATGTAAAATTTTAGCTAAATTGTAGATGTAATTAAATAAGTAATGACTGCTTAATGAGATTCAAATGCATGTTGCAGATGAAGCTGTTCATACAATAAGATTATCTGTGTGTCTTTACAATTAATGTACATAAATATTCTGTTTTAAGTAGAAAATACCGAATGGTATATTTGTATATTAAAAGTAGAAAAATAATATTCAACAAAATTTATAATTATAAAGTCTGATGAATACATCTATCATTCTTACGATCAAATAATGTGAGGAAAAAAGTCTTTAGATAAAAAGTAAATAACAAAAAGAAATCTTTTCTCATCCTTCGTCACACGGTTAACAATATACGAATTTCTGAAACATGCGAGGAAAGTCTGAAAAGTTTCGAACTTCAACATGAAGATAGCGTTACAATTCGCCTACGCAAATTAAAGCCGAGATGCACGTTGTTTACGTGGACTCTGTACCATCATTTGCCACAGTGAAATTTTGGGCAGCTGAATTTAAATGTGGTCGTACTAGCTTGGTTGACGATGAACGTTCGAGACGGCCAAAAACTACAACGACTACCGATAACATCGGAAAAGTTCACCAAATGATGCTAAACCACCGTCAAATTAAAGTGAGAGAGATAGCAGAGGCTGTGGGTATGTCGAAGGAACGTGTTTGTCATATGTTGACTGAAGATTTGAGTATGAAAAAGGTAACCGCGATTGGGTAACGCATTCGAATGAATATTTCCAACGCTCTGTTGAACCAGTTTAAGCGAAATAAGTCGGAGGTTTGGCGTAGATTAACAACTGTAGATGAAACTTGGATACACCAGTACACTGCTGAAGCTAAGACACAGTCAAAAGTTGGCAAAGATGCTGCTGAATGGCTGTACTTCAAAAGCAGAGCCTTTGCCAAGATGTACTAAGAATATCAGAAACTGAAGTGCAAATCTCGGGTTGTAACCGCAGGTGATGAAATACTCAAACATTCCGAAGACCACAACCATGCTGGAGATGCTGCGCAAATTGAAGTTGCCCTTTTTTCCAAAAATGTGCGAGATGCCGCTCTGCAATCGCGGGATCCTCTTCATTATATAATATCACAGTAATGCAGTGGTATTAGCGATGCAGCTAAAGCAAATCTTCCTAGTCTGCCCGTTATGAAGCGAACAATCAGAAATATTCGTCAAAGACAATATACAGGACCAATTTTGCCTTCAAAAAGAGAAGATATAATTTTCCCGGAGAACTATAAGGTGACATCAACAGGGGAAGATTTCTTATTGTTTATTTTATTATAAATGCTTTTCTTTTTCATTATGACTTTATTCATAAAACTGTATCCTTCTTAATTAATAAAGGCAAATTTGCTCTTTTCTTCGGTTTACTTTGAGGCTCTATTATAGTAAAGTACGTAGTGGCAGGCTGGTCTATTGCTGCAAGTATGTAGGTATATGAAATAAGCAAATACCTTCACATATTTTATGGCAAGGTAGCTATTACATACGTTAACAGCCGTGTAATTATAATTCTGTTTGTGAAAACTAATCACATGTACATTTCTTCAACGTTTCATAATTACTCTTACAGTTCTCGTTCTATACCTACTTAGCATTTCCACAAAATAATAAATACTAGCATTTCACTACCTAAACAAAAGTCAGTATTTCTCTTCAATAGATCTTTATAATGACACCTATATGAACTTTCACACCTAGCTGGAACTATCTTTTTGTTCACTGACAGTTTTTAGGACCCATTAATGCGCATACAATGTATTCCTAATTAAACAAGTAAAATAAGATCCCAAAATTATTTAGTTTATTATACGTAATTCTTATCTTGTGTGGAGCTACATTGTAAAGGATTACATTGGAAATAGGAGGCAAGTAAATATAGTTTCTACATTCTAAATTAAAAGGTAGGAAGTATATGTTTTTGTAAAATATTATAAAACAATACATATAATACTTTACACGTGGCCAATTGTAAGATAGTTCATAAGTTACGCCAACATATGAGGTTTTGTAATTTGTTGTAACATTCTTTTCAGTATCAACAAACAATTTTTCAAAAACAGTAACTTCGTTTTTATGAAATCTTATTAGAACTCTGCAGCGCATACGATACTTGTGATTATGTTAGATAGAGACAGTAATAAGAGCGTATTGAAAATATTTCTGTGACTTGTGAAGGTTTCAAATTAAAAGCTACTCTATACTCTTGGTTTCCGGGTTTGAAACCGCGTCGTTGTTGTACCTTTTGCCGACGTTTCGTGCACACTCTTATAGGACACCTTTAGGGCTGTTACTGCACACTGACTGCGGACTATTCATTCTGGAAGGGTTTTTATAGGGCTTGTTTCGGGTCAATGGAGTGGAAATGTTACGGATTTGTTGGGATTTCCATGTGTGATGTAACCTTCTAGTGTTCGCCCAACGTTGTAAATGAATACGTGTTCAATGCTGTGGCTACTAAGGTATACGTAGGACCACAGTCTGTGACATGCGAATACGTTTGACGTATTGTAACAAACACATGTTTTTGTATATGATCGTGCAATGTGAGTGCGTGCTTTGATTAAACGCACGAGCACTGATTTCATTGATTCGTTCTTTAACACTTTATTTAACGTTCTGGTTGGAACTACACTTTAATGTGGGTCCGCAATAAGGTCGTTTTGCTTTTTCAATCACCGAGATAAGATTAAATGATTTCAGAGAAAAATAATAAATTATGTTTTCTTTAAATTATACATATTGATAAGAACCAATTTAGTTTTTCGGAAAGATTGATTCGCTCGAACATCGACGCTATTGCGCCCAAATTTGCGGTTTTTTACCGACTTTCTATTGAATTGATTTATTTCGCTTTACTTGGGCCGTTTTCACTGCCGTTTGTCCTTTGATAGTTTATCGAAACCTTAAATTTTCCTAGTGAGCGTGATATTGGTTGTATTTTGTTTCACCCATAATGTATTTAATTTGAGCGTTTTAATGTTGTAAGAGTTTGCAGGACTGGCACTATCAAAACCTTAGACATGTTACCTAGGAGCGTAGATTGACAAGTTTCCGGAATTGCTGTTAGGTGGTCGCTTTTATCCAAATACTTTATGTCGTTGTGTTGGCAACTCTTTCATATCAATTGACGGCAAATGTCAAATGGATCTGTCAAATAGTCTGGTTTTGGCAAGCATTGAAGTGGAGTACCTTTTGTGTTTTCAATTATGGATAAAAACGAAGTTCGAGCGATCATCAAATTTTTCTATTTGGAAGGGGAAGCTGCAACGGAAATCAAGGTTAGATGCCGTTCGTGGAGATTCGCCACTTTTATTTTCCACCGTAAGTTTTTGAGTTTCGAAATTTAAGCGTGGCTGTACGCATACAAGTGATGAACCACGTTCAGGACGTCCGAAAACGGCTACCACGCCAGAAATTGTGGAAAAAATCCATGACGTGGCTTTGACAGATCGCCAAATAAAAGTGCGTGAAATTGAGGAAGCCGTGAGAATATCTTATGAACGAATAATTTATATTTTACGTAATGAATTGGGTTTAAAAAAGCTTTTTGCAAGATAGGTGCCGCATTTGCTCAATTCGGAGCAAAAACGCATTCGGGCTCGAGCCTTAGCCAATTATTTGGAGGTGTTTACGAGGAATCTAACGGATTTCAAGAGACGATTCGTGACCATGGATGAGACCTGGATTCATCACTATACACCAGAAACAAAACTTCAAACAAAACAATGGATTGAACGCGGTGAATCGGTTCCGAAGAAGGCAAAGACCATTCACTCGGCTGGAAAGGTGATGGCATCGGTTTTTTGAGAGGCAAAAGGAATGTTGCTAACTGATTATCTTGAAAAAGGACAAACTGAAAGCAGCAATTCAAGAAAAACGCTTGGGAATGGTCAAGAAAAAAGTGTTGTTTCACCGCGACAATGCACCTGCTCTTTCAAGTGCAATCGCTCAGCAAAAATTAACAAAATTGAAGTTCGAAATCCTTCCGCATCCGCCGTATTCGCCCGATTTGGCTCCGTCGGACTTCCACCTCTTCTCGAAGCTCAAAACATTTCTGGGTGGAAAGAGATTTTGGTTGAATGAAGAACTGATAGAGGTTGTAAATAATTATTTTGGGAACCTCGAAGAAACTCACTTCCGGGAGGGAATCTAGAAGCTAGAGAAGCGTTGGACCAAGTGTGTTGAGCTTCGAAAGAATTATATTGAAAAAATAAATATAACTTGAATCCGATTTATTTTTTCATTGTCATTCCGGAAACTTTTCAATCTACCCTCGTATATACTAAAAATTTATCCCAGTGACAGTGATGTTCAACATAAAATATTTTGCTAGTTATCAGATTAGATGTTCTAAAATTAGCTTAGCTTAAAGTATTAGATATTAAATGGGAAAAGGTTATATAAATTTTCCCTTTTTACTGGAATATTGGGACCAACAAATGTCTATTTGTTACTGCTTTCCAGTTGATTATTTGTGACATCTTCTTTTACTTGCTTACCCGTGCGGTGTGTCTACAAGGGGTCGAATTAACATAGCGGTGCCTGAACGAAAACAAAAAGTGCAGAGAGGACGATATAAGATATAGGGGACGTGATGAGGTGTTTACCCTTGCAGTCGAATCAAATTTACTAAAATAAATCGGTACAAATAAAATCACCGACGCGTGAATGAAGTCCGTCAACGTAAGAGTCACTCTTGTTCGATCAAGGATTAAGTTACAGCGAGGTTGATCCTCGATGGGACGGAATTCACTCAAGCAATAACGGCCGTAAAGCTCGTCTCTGTGACGCGAGGCTCCATCCCTCCGTGAACGTATTCTGACACCGGCTAATTTTCAACATATCTCCTGAATACCTTTTCACGTCCAGTGTGCTGAGGTGATTAAAAGTAAATTAAAAGGTGTGAAGCAGCATATAATAACATTACGCTGTTTAGTATTCAGCGCTGACAAAAGCCTGCCTCTAAAAAAGTCAACATACCAACACATATACGCCTTCTACAAAGAAGAAAGACAATATTGACAATGTTTTCCATTTACTAAATCAACTCAAATGTACAGAAAGAGATTACCGACCGGTGTGTTTTTACTTGTAAATGGCCGGATCGCCTTGTTTATTCAATTACACCGCGAGAAAGGCGAAAAACTATTTATAAATATTCATTTTTTTCGGGCGATTTATAGACACTACGACGATGGTAATGCTTTCAACATTGATGCGTCTGGAAAATATTTACCTTAGTTCAGGGTAACGATCTAAAATTGTTTTATACTACCTTGTTAATAACGGCACCTACTTTCACAATTTTTAAGTAGTTTCAATGCAATAAGGATACACCGCAAGGAAGTTACTGCTTCCACGTGCAATAAAATGATCCTTTACTAAACTTTCATATTGATAGAAAATTTACTGAAGGCAACAGGTTGTCGTACGAAGGCCAAGTTGATATTACTGAGAATAAAAAAACGGTTAACATACATATTCAAAAATTTTATTTTAAATATATTCCCTTAAGGATAATACATTTGACCATTCCCTCCTTCCACATGTTAAAGACCGCCACCTAATCTTCTCTTGGGATACCTGCAAAATACTGATAAATGGCTGCCGCAAATGTATTTTAAGCCCATAAAACAGACAAAAGCCATATATTGCCAAATCAGGTGACTACAGCGCATTTTACGCGGATACAAACTTTGACCACTGTTTCTTATCTTGTGCTAATCTACTTGCTTATGCTATTGTTTTCCATTTCCTTTGTGACCGTTGTAGCTTCCCATATTTGCTTTACTGGTACGTTTTCTTTCATTCTCTTCATGTGTCCCCACCAACTTAACTGTTTTTCTTCGATGTATTCTAGGAGCGGTTTAGTCTTGAGCTCTGCTCTAATATCAGTGTTTCTTATTCGATTTCTCACCGTCACTTCCTTAACTCTTAAATATTTCATTAATAGAGGCTGAATCCTACTCTTAATTCTTCTTGGTAATATCCAGGACTCACACCCGTATGTGGGTACTAGCCTATATATGGTGTTGAATACTGTTACCTTAGTTTTTCTGGTAATTCCTTTTTTGTTTAGGAATTTATTCTTAATTTCCGTGGAATAGTTTTGACGTTTTATTCTTTCTTCTATCTCTTTGCCTTGCTTTCCATTATTTTCTACTATAACACCCAGATATTGCATGTGATCTACTTGTTCTATTCTGTCTCCATTAATTTGTAGATCTGTTATCTGTTGTTCTTACGCTATTACCGTGACCTTTGTCTTGTGTGTATTTATCTTCATACCTGTAAATTATTCTGTAGGTCTTCCTCTTTTTTCTGCCATAAGCACCACGTCGTCTGCAAATGCGCACCCTGATATTCTGACTCTCTCTAGGTTTCGATATCCCACATGCAGTTTCTTCAATTTTGGTGTACATCCTTTTATGATTTAGTCTATAAAAATATTGACCAATGTCAGACTCATAACACCTCCTTGTCTTAGCCCACCTAATGTTTCGAATTCTGTCGACTTCATGTTCTTGTATATTACGTAATTCCTGTTTCTCTTATGTAGGCTCTTGATGACTTCTATTAGCTTTCTATCTACTCCTCTTTTTTTTAAACTGTCCCATATCGCTTGTCTTTTCACCCTGTCAAATGCCTTTTCTACATACTGCATCAATTAAGATGTTTTTAAATATTTGCCATTTTTGCTCCAGATCTTTTCCTTGTTTTGATTTTTCCAGGGTTGCTATTTTCAAGTTTATCGTTTCTTCATATTTTTAGCTAATTGTTTATTTCTAAGTTTGTAGGTTTTAATTATTTCGAATTCTATCTTTTTTCTATTTTCTGTTGTATTTGTCGGGAGCCCTTTCTTATTTTCCTTTACTTTGGCTTCCAATAAATAGTGATTACTACTCATTTCTGGTTCTCTTCTAACTCTAACGTCTTGGAGTATTTTTCTATTGTTTCGTTCTATCGGTACATAGTCAATTATTGATTGCATGTTCTATTAGTTTTATATTTCTTTCAGCCCAATATTGGATCGTGAGAGCTGGGGTATGGGACGACGCGTTATCGCCATACAACATAATTCCCTTTTCACGAACTCTACTGTGTACCATTTAGCTGTAACTGTTTTTTGTTCATCCAATTTAATTGTACATACCACGCTCGTAGTTTTAAAGAACACCGTATACATGATTTTTCTCAAAGCTCGCTGCTCCTTTGTCATTGTTGGTGTTTCTTCGTTTTTATGGATCCATACACGATTCTCTTTAGGGGTAGATACGTCAAAAAATGTTTCGTCACCTGTCACAATTTTAGAAAAAACTGGTGCTCGCGATTCTTCAAATGAGTTAATGTTTCATGGCAAATTCTCGCACGCTCTACTTTTCGCAAGTTAGATAGCTGATGCGACACAAAACGACTGAAAAATGTTTTAAATGCAGGTGATCGTGTATGATTGTCTTAACAGCTAAGGATTTAACCTTGAGTTGATATTCTATTACAGCGTACGTGGTTCTGTTGTCCTCTTTAATTTTTTCTTAACAGCAGCAATATTTTTTTTTGTTGAAGGCCGTACGAGGACGTCCTCTTCCTTTCTGATACGGAACAGAACTTTTTTCGTGTTCAAAGTCTTCACATCATCGGTAAATTGCAACCAAAGAATATGCTTTTTCACTAAAGGTGGAATCTAAACTTTCCATGAACTCATAAGCGTTTAAACCTTTTTTGAAATCATAGTAAATCATGATTTGATTCTAAAATGCTGTCTAATTAATTCAAACTTCGGTTTTAACTAATGCAAATGTAACAACTAAATCTCAACTGAGAGACCGAGACTTGCCCTAGACAACACGTATCTTTTGTTTTTAAATTTATTAAAATAATACCAATGATTTTATGGCGAGTATACATAAAGCTACGTAAATTTAGAAAAATAATACCTTTTCCATTTACATATACATACATCTACTTTCATTATAACAAATAATTATACAATTGCTTTAAAGTTAGAGCTGTCGACTTGTTTGAGTTCATTCGGAATGCTATTGTACAACTTATAAATAGAAAAACTACATGATCTTTCATATAGAGAGCGAGTGTGCAATGACGAGGATATTAAGGCACGGAAGCGGGTGATTATATTGTGGATGTCTGTCCTAAATTTGATCTTATTGTAGAGATAAGACGGTAACTTAAGAATTCTCGCCTTCGTTCCATTGAGAACCATCCAGTATTTTATGAGAGATGTGCCGGAATCGACGGATACCATGAATAAGGCGTAAATAAGTGTTCTGAATTTTCTGAATACGATGAGCTCTATTCCCGTCGATAGCAGGAGAGCAGTAAGAACGAAAGACTCTCACAACTGTTTTATAACTTTTCTCTTAACTCTTTAGATACACATTTCTGGTGTAATTAGAAATTTGCCCCCAGTAGCGTAATTGTCCCAGATTCTTTGCTTTACTGATCATTGTTCATTTGAATCTCTATTGCATGTTATACGTTGGATTCAGACTGAGAGAGTAGGCTGCCAAATGTGTCAAATAGATGCCGCAAATCATCATTAATTTTTGCATTGCGGTGAGACCACTCGGAGGGTTTGAATGAGCATCACCCTCATACTGATGAACATTGCAATATATTTTTTCAATTTTGTACTTAGGTTTAGTCGTAGTCCACGTAGTTTCCTAAGCAAAATACAAATTTCTCTGTGAGTATTTTTCACTTAAAGACGTTCTCTTGACTGGAGTTAACATAAGGTATTAAATATAAAATTTGTTAATCTCAGTGCGACTAATTTTCTTTCAACACTTGTATCTAATATCAAAGCTCATAAGTGCGTAGAACTTACAAGTCGTACCTAAGTATGAGGCGTTTGCAGCAATTAATTCGACGAAACGTACAAAAGAGAATATCCTAATTCCTCATGCGTACAAGTTATTACGTACCTAAGTATGGTTTAAATAACATTATTTAACGCCCGCGTTTATCAAGTGCAAAGGTATCGGTACTCACTGCGCCACAAAAATTCTTCAACTAATTCGGAAAATATATTTAGAAGAAGTACCTTGCAATAATGTTTTCCTAAAACTTCTCTATTAAATAAATCTTATTCAAATCAACAGATATTTTCCGACGTCTCTTTTCTTTTCTCTATTATTGTCTAGTCGTGACTGAAGAAGTTATTGATCCAGTACCATTACGTTTAAGGACGATTCAATATGCAATTTACTTACCTTACACCTCACGTAAATAATAGTAAAAAATACGTATTGTATGTAATTGAGCAGAGATCCAAGGTAATCAATTTATGCGAATAATATTCCGCAATTCAGCGTGGGCATTATGTCGTTCGCGAATTAAAATGTATTTTCCTTCGCATCAATAATTGATTTATTTATCGCCTTACGTGATGTGAAATTCTCGCGATAATCAGTGATTACGGAAAATTTGTTCCAGTCAATATAACTGTCTAGAGGAAAGAAATTGAATCCGTTCTTTATGCAACTTTAGTTGAAATTGAAGTTCAAGTCGATATTTCACTTTTACAAATAGGTCTGACAATAAATAACTGAAACGCAACGCGAAAGTGTTTGTACGTAGCACTATATGAAAGCAAAACTTCCATATAGACATTGGCACATACACAAATTATTAAACACGTATTTGTACATGTTCGCGTAGGAAGCTTTTCCATGAACTCAAAGAGTGATAAGTTAATTATTTATTGTGTTTCGTGTCCTATAAAGAAGAATATTGTTTCGTTATCACGAACGCCGTAATTTTTCTTAGGTTTAGTCTACAGCTTATAACGTAATTATAATAAGCTACATGTAGCTCATACAGTGCGCTTTTGTTGACATACACTATTGTATTACATTGATTAGATTTTATGGCTTCATATACGATTATATGTTATTAATGGTATTACAACGAATACTGCTCAGGAAATACATTTTTATATGTAGGTACATGCAAAAAAAGTCAATTTGAATAAATTTCTTATTTAATGAGATCGGTACGTGTTACTGTGTGTGTGTTTAATATGGTGCGAAAAATGTTACTAAAATGGTAAATAAAGTAATCTTTTCTAAAAACTATTAAAATAGCTACCTTCTCTCTAAATTTGCCATTTAATTTTCTCACAAAGTTATTCAGGATAGGCTTTTCTTAACATATGGCAACTCAATATTCACAGCATACTCCGCACTACCCAAATTATTAAGTACCGATTTGGTACTTGGCTTGATGATGATGACCCACGTGTCTTCGAAAAGGCCTCCCCGATTTAATTAATAATTTGTGTGGTGCGGAGTGTGCCATGAATATTGTGTTTACCAAACTACCCCACAGTCCTTGCTATCATTATTGATATGGCAACTGGTAAACTAACTTCTATCTTCGAATTTTGACAAAATTCTTAATTCTTTTGCTTGTACAACTTCTTTTTTTGAAACTATCCAATATAATAATAATAATAATCTTTATTCGACCTAGTACACATAGTGTTTACACACGCCAGGAAGCAAAGAGCAAAATACAAATAAAGCGGATCTACATGAAAGGAAGTAAATCTTCTCCTGGACAGAATAAAAGGACTTCGCAGTTAAATACATACCTTTTTATAACCCGTTTGAGTGAAAGGATCGTTACATTTTTAATGTTGGTTGGTTAAACGTTGTAATATTTAATAACAAAATGATTCGCCCCATCTCTACTTCTGTTCAAGTGATGGTGAGATATTCTAATGTCGATGTTTGACCTTGTCGCGTAACTGTGGTAGTTACTATTTAGATTGTATTCCAAAAATGTTGTTTGATAAAAGTATTTCAAGATGTATACGCAGGGCGTAGTCGACATCTGAAAGCGCTTATAAGCATCTCTACAATCGGATGTGTAATCAAGACCCGCAATTAATCGTATACATCTCCTTTGCATTTTAAAAACTTTCTGAATGTTGGTGGAATGATCCCACACCAAAATTCCATAATTCATAACAGAATGGAAAAGAGGGAAGTAAATGATTTTGAGATACTTTTGTGATAGTGTCGCACTTAATAGTCTTATTAAAAATATTTTTTCATTACACTTATATATAATTCGTCAATATGGCTTTCCCAGGTTAGTTTTGAATCCAATATAATACCAAGAAACTTTACTGGATCAGTAAAATCGATATTGTCGATCTCACGTAGTGCCAAAACTTGAGTTTGCATTCTGGATTTACTCATATTTAATTTGTTGGCTAAAAACCCGTTTTCAATATTATCATTAACGGTGTTAACCTTAGAATATAAATTCATCAGTGAGTTGTCGTAATTTACCGTAGTTGTGTCATCCGCAAATATCATTTATGTATATCAAAAATAAGCAGGGGCCGAGAGCAGGCCCCTGGGGAACTTCTCGGTTAATGTTAAGTTTATCAGAATGCATATTATTATATTTAACAAATTGAATTCTATCACTTAAAAAAGATTCTAGTAATGTAACACTGGCGTTTGAAAATTTGTAATGTTTAAGCTTCTTTATCAAAACTTCATGATTCAAACAGTCAAAGGCTCTAGCAAGGTCGTATAAGATGATTTGAGTATACTTTTTGTCTTCAAAATTTTATAAGATGATGTTTGTTTGATTTCGAATAGTTAGAGTTGAAAATTTATTCCTAAAGCCAAATTGACAAGAAGATAATATGTTATCTGATTTTTGAGTATTTTTTCAAGAATTTTTGAAAATATTGGTGTGACAGATTGGACGGTAATTATTAGCATCATCAACACAACCTTTTTTAGAAATTGGTATTGCAATTGATATTTTTAATGACTGCGGGTAAATGCCGGTACGTGTACATTCATTTATTAGACTGCTAAATGGGTAAATAATGATATTTTTATGGTATTCACAATTTAGAAGTTTAAACAAAAAGCATTCTTACTAGATGACCTCTTCAGATTCTGAAAAGTGGATCTAACTTCATTAAAGGTAACCTATTTAAGCTCAAATGAAATGTTGGAAAGAACACCATTAAGTAAATATGGGGTACTTGAACATTAGATGGTAATGCACTGACTAAGCCTTCAGCAATATTTACAAATAAGTCATTTAAAGTATTTGCGTCTAAAGATTCGGAATATTTAGGAGTATGTAGTCGAATTAACCGTCAGTATAACAGGCTCGCGATTTTATCTGGGTTGAATCATTAGGACAATTTAGGTACAGCTAGATTAGTTTAACCTAGCTGAAGTTATCTAAGTTTTGATTAGAAAGGAACAAAAATATAATTCTAAAGTTAAGATTTTTCATAAAAGAAGTTGATTTGTATTGTAACATACCTCAAGATCTAGAAAGTGCATAAAAATCACATTTGACTTTGAGTGCTTTGCTATTAGATGAGCCAACGCCTTTCAAAGCTATAACTGCTCCTGGCTATGGTTTTCTTCAATGCAGTAATAACAAAATTCCTAAGACTGCTAAGCAGAATAGAGTTCAATATAAATCAGAACGTTATAAAAGTTTATCTCCGCTAGATGGTTCACTTCCACCGTTTTAACTAACTAACTCAGAATGTATTTCCAAAATTTTGAAGCATGATTACTAATAACAAATATTTTTTTATGTAACAAAATATTTTTTAATGGAAAATTTCCAGTTCTGCCTTAAACTGACGGTGCCTCGAGTCTCCCAGCTCAACCTATGTAAAGCTGTTGTTGCTGCCCGATAGTAGATCTTTCTAGTTAGACTTAGGTAATTCTAGATCAGATTGAAATCAGATTTTGTGAATAATAAATATAGTTAGGGTTTAAGATAGCATTCCTATAGCCATTTTTTGTGCTTCTTATCTTGATATGATAGACGGTTATCTTTACAACTTTTTGAGTGATGTTTTGACCACAACACATTTAGTGGATTTAACTTCATTTTCAATGTGAATAAATTGCCAATCTTTAAATTTTTTTCAAACTTGGTTTTTTTCAATTATGTTCCTTATTTAGTATTTTCTTTCCATTTACCATCAAACTTTCTGGCTAAAATCAGATTATCAGATCAAACATAACATTCTGTATATATTGAAAATATTATCTTATCAAAGCCAGGACAAACTTCATAAAAGGCAATTAGCACGATTATATTTTCCACTCTTTATTATTTCGTTTTCTAAAGTCGTTAAAATTTATGCAATATTTTTATGCATATTTCTACTACTCATACTTTTAGAGAAGATGCATTTTTGATTTGTATATTTTAAGGTTTGTTTTGAATATCATTTATATCACTTAGTGCTATTAATTTCCCATTTTATAGATGGCGATGATAATCATTCATTCTCAAAGTCCCTTGGGTATTTCAACGAACACTTATAAATAATTTCATTGAATTGATGACTATCTCGTTACCTTTGCCATTTTCACGTTCGAATAGATGTATTCCTTTCAATATCCAGGTAAACACTTTTATTGTATTATGTGTGGTAGTTAATGAATATAACATGTAATTTGGAAGATGAGTAAAAATGATAGGCAATTTAAATATATTATATATGTATATGGTTTCATCTGATTAAAAAAATATCCCATATCGAAATAGCCATCAATTTTCCGCAGGCAAACATCCAACACTCAGCAGATTGCAAGTTTAAGGCCGCAACACCAATGAATAATTGGACAGTATGTTGAGAAAATGACTTGAAACCAGCCTCAGCACCTCGGGCACTTCACAACAAGCCAAAGAAATCTTTTTTTCTTATGAAGGCCACTCGAAGGCTAGCTAGTGCTTTATATATATTTCTCCCCGTTTTTTTTTGTTTCTCTTGTTTTTTCCTTTTGCGTCTTTCGCCGTTTCACCTCCGTATATAGCTGGTATACATTCCGTCATTTTAAAAGTATATATTCGCATGCAGATTAAATCGGTTCACTCTTTAATTTACCATCGCTAATATTGCAGGTATCCGCACTGCTTCAACACCACAGCTCACCTGATGTTAAAGCAGCTCATTATTAACTAGATAATACTCCAGATTTAGTTTGTGCGAATGAACCCCTTGTTTGGCGTTTTTTTACTCGTTTCTTTCTTGTCTCATCTTCTTTTTTCTTCCATGCACGAACGGGAGAATCTTAATAGTTGGTCGAAATTTATAATTGATGGAAGAGAGGTATACAGATATATATATGTAGAAGAGGAAGAAGATGAAGAAGAACAAGAAGAAGAAGGACCCACGGAACGGACACGATGGCTTCGGTAGGCGGGCAACAAGAACGCCCGCCCCACGCTCTACTGGCATAACGTTTTTTATTCTCGTTCCCTTATTTCGGCATCACAAAGAACACATCGGGATTCTTTCTCATTTCAACCACGTCGGCTTCTTTTGGTGTATGTATATGTGTGTTGAGAAGTCTTCGTCTTCGCTAACTAGTCGACAAACGTGATGGTACTTTAAGTTCGTGTAAAAAACTCTTAAACGTAACAAAACAATCACCAACAGTCACAAAAAAGGATCTCAATGTAGAGAAGCCTCGGTGTTCCTTTGTTACCATATAATTAATTACATTTATTTACTACAATTTTAATTACCGAAAGCCAGTATTATTGTAATGAGAATGGAGATATCAGTTACATGATTATCTCTAATTGCGTTTAATGATAATTAATGCATTACAAATTGATACACTTTGTAACTACACGTTAAACTACTTAATCCAATTAATGTACGTAAAACAAGGAAAGAGAGAGTGTAATCGGTTCTTAATGAATTATACATTCCTTTTTATTTTTAACAAAAGTATTTAAAGTAATGAATACTTTTCGCTCAAACAGAATGCTATAAATGTATAATCATAATGATTTTTTGTTATATTGCAACAAGATTTAAAGAAGTTCATTGTCAAAGATTTTCCGTAAAAATATCTTCGGTCACAAAATTGGAAGCTACGTATAGAATAAGGTTTGCAGTAATACTTTAAAGAACGATGTCGAAAATTAGCGGTCTTTTCTTTTTACAAAATCCAAAATAAAAGCCCAGGTGAAATATGGACATATACTTCTCAACATCATTAGATACAACAAAAACTAGATAATTCATTGAGAGCGTGTAAAACTGTTTGAGAAAAAATAAGAGCATGTGGTAAGAAAAGCTGCACAGAACTCAAAAAATTATGAAATGAATATATCAAGCTGCGAATACAAAATTCTTAAGAAGAAAAATGTAATTTTTAGAAATCTCGAAATTGTATCGAAATACACCAAAAAACATAATTAACAAAAAAAAACTAACTTAAGGAAATTCATGGAATAAGAATTGATTACATGGGAAGGTAGTACTACACGCAGAGATACTTGTATCAAGACTGTCCGCCTTACTTCAAGACAATTATCGTTTTAATTTTCCATAATACAATTACTGTTTTAAATTAAAAGAAATATTTTCTCAGCGTTTCTTCCGCTTAAGAGAAATATATACTTGTAATGAAATAGTTGTATTTCTTTGTTTAAGACATTTGTTAACTTGTTTCAAGAAAATGTTGCAGAAAATTTAAAGAAAGTGTAAGCAAATGGCTGTTAGAACACAAAATATTTTCTTAAGAATAGTAAATAGTTTTCTTAATTCAAGAAAGCGTTTAGATATTATTCTTAGATCAATAGTTTCATTTTCTTAAAATAAGGCATTTATTTACTTATAATTCTTGAAATGCAAATTATTTATATCCACATTATTAATTGCACTTACCTTGTTTACTTGTGATTTTGAAAAGGCTAAGGTAGAGGTTATCTACAAAATAATATTCAAACAAAAGTGAACTTTAATGTAGAAGTATACATGAAAATGGCGCCTAGAAACAATAACCAAGGTTAACCAATGCTGCTATATAGCTTATAATCACTCCCGGCAAAAACAATGTGAGAAGAGAAATGCGCTTTTTGCTCCTGCCCACATTGCTGTTCATCTCTCGAAGAGATTTAGTCATGCCGTCCTAGAAAGCAGCGATAGAAATCGGAATATAAATGCCATACTTACCCATTCAATGATATAACCTTTAATGTAGAACGTTAAAGGTTAAATAAACATCTTCAAAAAAACTAGATGATTAACTTGGAAGAAACATTTTTCGGTCGTAGATTTTTTTTTGATTTTCTAACCCCAAGAAAATATTTATTTAATACAAATAAAATTTCATGAAAACTATTTTCTTATACTAAACATTTTTATGTATTGAAATAAAAATATTTTCTTATAATAGAGACTGAAAATCTAACTTCTTGATGCAAGAAACCATTTCTGTGCGTGTATGTACAAATAATAGGCAACAAATACTATGGCAATATGAGTAGGGACGTTAATGAAGAAATGTACAAGATATGATGATTAAGCCTACAACAAAAATCAGTAAAAACTTAATTTCTAGAATAATAGGACTTCTTCTCCAACCTTTCCTTCAAGTTATACACCGCATCATACAACATTTCAGATTGAATTGCAGCAATTTGCTCCCTAATAGTGTTTTTTAATTCTTCTAGCGTTTTTCGTCGTATTCTAAGTATTAAATTTTTTAAATAATCCCTAAGCCAAAAATCCGTTGAGTTTAGATCGGGTGATCTTGGTGGCCGTGAATTTTCAAAACGTCTGCTTGTAGCACGATCTTGAAAAATAGCAGTTAACAAGTCTTTAACTGGTCGGTAAATGTGCGGGGTTCTCCATCCTGCATAAGAATTATGTCTTCAATTGCGTTCTCGTTTGACAACTGTGGAATTGCATAATCTCTTAACATTTGCAGGTATCGTTCACCAGTAACTGTTACAATTACATCGTTCTATATTTCCTCGAAAAAAAAAACGATGATGAAATTAGCTGCGAAACCACACCAAACAGTGACTTTCTTGTCATGAATATCTTCCTGAATGTTTGCCTGTTGATTTTCTGTTGACCACATTCGACAGTTTTGAATATTGACTCCAGCATTAAGTGGAAAATGAGCTTCATCCGTCCATAAAATACGGGATAACCATTCGGGTTCAATTTCAATCTGAGCCGTTATTCGCGAAGAAGAATCGTACCTGTTTAGCAAATCTGCCCCCGTCAAATCAAACAGCCGTTGCAGTTTATAAGAATACGTTTTTAGGGTTTCGCGTAAAATTTTCCAGACCGTGGCACCTATTACTAATACTACTGATTTCTATCGGATTGGCTATGTTTTGATTTTTCTGAAGAACTTTTGTAACTTAGACATCACTAATGCTTGGTCTTTCTAATTTCGCGAGGTCATTTACAAACCCTGCTCTATCAAATTGCAAATTACCGCATTTATAATAACATTGTACGAAAGTTATTCTTGTTTGTAAATTCATTTTTTAAAGTTCAACTCTTTTGAATTTACGTTAAGATCAGTTTTATTTTGAGAACAAATCACAAAATTGCAATCGCTTTGCTTTGACACTTGTAACAGTAATTGTAATGACGAAACTTTTGTTTTACATAGACACATTAAAATACTATTATTGTAGTAACTAGAATCCAATTCCTACTTGCAGTTATTTCAATTTTCTAAAACTGTATAAGAGCTTAAAGTCTAACCCTTACTTTGTGGTAACCTCATATATCAAGAAACATAAAACTGTAAATTTCAGTTAGTATTTCGACCAAATTAGCGTTTCCCAACCTTTCTTCATAATAGATATAGAGCCGAAAGATTATTATGAAAAAGTGAAGTTTTTTATAAGTATAATACGCATACGAAAAATGGATACAAAAGCTTACTTATAGAGTACTACATTTGAAAAGTTGCTATTTTAGTTTATACCTTTTTCCCTTAGTTTGAAATTTGGGTTTTTGCTTGCTTCTCTTCCTACAAGTACTAATTTTTTATATACTTTTGGAAAAGAGTTAGGAAAAATATTATAATATAAAATAATTCTAAATATTATTACAATTTTTTCGCGTGAGATTTAAGGTAAAAATATTTGCTGAAATACTAAACTAGAGAATATTTAGATACTGTTACTCCAAAAGTAAAGAAGTGCTGCGGCTGCTTTAACCGAAATTAAATGTAATTTGCCAAATTAAAATTTAGAATACTCCTGAAGATTCAATCCATAGCATTGGATAAATTGGCACTTGATTTTTTTACTCTCCTCAGCGATACAGTATCGACTTTGCTCCTTTGGGAATTTTAGTGATAGGTACACTAGACCACACTTTTTTGCTTGATTGCCGACATAATTAAATTTAATAAATGAAATAATCTTTATAAAGGATTGGTTGCCACAGAGACACTGTGGTGTAGTTAGCAGCGCGAACGTCCGGCAAATGGAAGTCGGAGGTTCGAATTCTACCGCCGTCTTAAAATTTTATTTCATTAATTGAATTTAATTACGTGGAAAAAAACGATTTTTCAGTATTCACCGATTGATACACTAATTTAAGTGAAATAATACATGCTGGGGGTGTGTAAAGTCAGAAGTATATAATGATGCATGTGAGTAACTTCCTAAGAACACTAGAAAAATCAATAAGTTTAATAACGCAGAGGTTGTGTAAAGTCAACAAATCGCTATCACTAAGCTAGCCGATATGGTTCCTAATGAATTCTGAAGAGACTAGTGGTCCGCTAATTAAAAATATAGAGTTTTCTAACCAATTTGGACTACTAACTTTTAAATTTGACTAAATGAAAATGTGCATGTTGAACATGTAAAGGATTCTTTGCATGCAATTAGTATTAGTATACAGTATTAGTATTAGTATTAGTATTAGTATACAGGATGATCCAAATTAACGAGCACTATTACTTTCCGCAGTATTATTGGTTCTGCGACATCCTATAGGAAAATAAAAATGGTTTACGTTTTCCAAGTGTGAAAAAGGTACATAACATACGCTTCTCGTCCTTGTATTATTAAAAATTGTTCGTTTCACTTTTTTATTTCTTTTTCCGTTGGGTTTCTAAGTTCTCTACATGTTTTCCTTTGTATTATCTTGTTTTCACGTTTGGAAGAGACTGATAGGTTGAAAGCATTTAGTGTATTTAATAAGAGTTCTAGAAGCCCCAGCGAAACTTGTGATGAGCACTTTCCTCTAGGTATGTAGCCGACGTCATGATACTATGCAAAACTAAACAGCAAACTTTGACAATACGTTTATCCATTTAGTAGAAACAGTTCAAAGAATACTATCATTAACAAATTAGATTATATCTTCAAAACAAACTAAAACTCACTGTAATCTTCTTATTATTCACTTCAGAACAACAATTCATAAAGTTATTATATCAATATTTGAACTACTTTTTAAAATTTTTATATATTGTAGTGGCGTATATTTGCATCGTCGAGCGCAGCTGTCATTCAAGCACGTATAGTATATCCAGTATTGCCATAGGGTCAATGTGAAGCCTCCTTCCCGAGCCTACGATTTACGGAGTGGGGGTACTAAATATTTAATTTAAGTCCAGATAACGACAAATGTGGAGTAACTAACGAAACTACTCTTCTGTACAGTTACTCCATTTCCAGAATCTGGAAAATTAATGGAATGTCTTCCTACAATAAACAAATAAATTCAGGGGTATTTCTAGCAGGGTTTCGTAAATTAAATATCTACCATAAAGTTATTAAGTAGAACGTCAGTAAGTTTTGTCATTATTGGGTTGTCAGTGGTGTTTTAGGTTATAGAATAATATATTTTGAGTTATCCAGTCGAGTCACTACAGTCAGTTCATTGAATATAGGTTTATTTATCGAAATTTTATCGTCGTATTATATTAAGAAAGTATTATCAAAATCTGCTGTGGACAAAACAATCGCAATCGCGACTAAAATAATGGAATGAAGGGACGCCAATTAATTTGATTAGATTTGGTCAAGCGTTCATCGAGGTAACTCGTATTTTGACTATGTTCCAAGTTTCAAAGTGAGTAATATTCAAATCATAGTAAAAATTCAAGATAGAAGTGAAGGTCGGAGATTGAGAATTGGCAGTTCCCAATGAATCCCATAAAAACATAAAGTTTATATGACATCATATTGGAAATCTAGATTAGTTTACATTTTTCAAATTTAAGTTTCATTAGTTTCCATTTACTGATATAAAAATTCGTTTAAAATTGCCGAAAGAGTGTGTAAGAATACTTCCGAACTCCCAATTCATCTAATTATTTAACTAATTTACAAGATTCCATTTTTTGAACAATTTCCCTGTTTTAAAACATTTCAATATATACATATATACTGGATATTCCATTGAAAACTATATTAAATTTTGATGTCTACTAAAGTTATTGAATCTATTGCAGGTTAATCAGCAGCAAACATGCTACCACACTTTACCCGACTTTAACAAAAATAGCGAAAGTAACAAAATTTGGATAAGCCTGTATATGGTTTAAATTCAATATATTCAATAAATAAAGCACATGATTTGGTAACATTGAAATCGAGTGACACGTATGAAGAAAACCAAGACGGTTCAGATGGACTTCTAATTACTATGTCATTTTTTAAAATAAATCTTTTGAGATATTTTAGTATACATGGCGTTCACAATGTAAGGAGTAAGTTCAATGTAATCATTTCAACTCGACTTTTGTCAAAAACGCAGAACCCCATACAGTAATAGGCTAACATATGTATGTACGAGGGCAGTCTGAAAAGTTTCCAACCTAACACAGCAACAACAATTTTTTTGTCAAATTCAGTTTTATTTCTCAACATAGACACTTTTCCCAGCGATGCTTCCATCTCTTTAATCCATCCAAATGGTAGTTGGCATCTTGTTCTGCAAAACAAGCGTTTACGAATGTGATGGTCGCCCCATTCGACGAAAATATCTGTCTTCCGAGCGAAGCCTTGAGCCTAGCAAACAGAAAAAGGCCACTGGGGGTCAGATCTGGTGAGTAGGGTGGGTGGTTTATCAAGTCGAACCCCAATTCGTGAATTTTTGCCATAGTAATCACTGAAGTGTGAGACTGTGCGCTGTTTTGGTAGAACAAAACATTCTCTTTATTCAAATGCGGTCATTTTTCCGCAATTTCTGCCTTCAGCTTGTCAATTAACAATACGTAGTATGCCCCCCTTATTGTTTTCCTTTTTCAGGTCGATTAACACAACTCCATAACTATCTCGCCATCACTTTCTCGGCCAATGGAACAGACTTCACCTTCTTCGGAGCCGATTCACCCTTTACAGTCCACTATTTCGTCCCTGTCTTGGCTTCAGAAGTGTACTGGTGTAAATTTTATTTACAGTTATTAATTGGTACCAAAACTCCGACTTATTTCGCTTAAACTGCTTCGACAGGGCTTTGGATATGTTCATTCGAATACGTTTTTAGTCCTGACTGAGCAAGCGCCGTACTCAGCGTGCGGTTAGCTTTTTTATGCGCAAATTTTTAGTGGTAGTGATTGCAGTTTTTGGTAAACCCGAACGTTCATCGTCAAATAAGCTGGTACAACCAGCCAAAATTTATCCGTGGCAAATGATGGTGTAGAGTCCCCGTAAACAGCGTCCGTCTCGCCTTTCATTTGCGTAGGCGTATACGTTTGCTTAGGGTTATCTGAAAACATCTTTTTATCGTTTATCGAAATTTATTGAAATATACAGGATATTACATTGAAAATAACAAAGTTGATAGCACATCAGTAAAATTCGGAAGTGAAATTGCTCTGTAATATAGGCCAAAATATGGTAATTCAATTCGAGTGTTTTTGACAAAAATGTTGATGGGTAACCAATTTCCATAAGAAGTATTCTTTTTGCAAGCATAATGCATGAATTACATTCTTCCTCTTCACCCTTTCAGTTGAAATTATATAACTACGTATATATTTGTTGTTCTCTATAATATTTACATTGACTGGAATAAAACAGAAACATTGCTAGGAATGTTCAATGAATACCCACACATATAACTTTGTACTTGAATTTAAAAAAAAAAAAAAAGGAATTTATTATTGTTAATCATCAAACTTTATAATAGATGTGTGCTACCGTGCAAAGTGCTCGTATTATAATGGACTACATATGTATAACAGCACATTTTGAATATATTAGCGAATCATGGCGTTATGTAAATTGTTTCTTTACCATTTATCAAACAGATTAAGTTGTAGATGTGTCAGAAATAAGTTTTTTTTTGTTTACGAAGATGAAGTTGTTAAACGCGACATCAATCTTGTAAATTACGCGATTAATTTAGCAATAACGCATCCACGTCTACACATATACAGAGATATAAAATTGTTAATAGCTTTTCCTTTCGTTAGACACGGTGAACGTTTAATAAATTATGCAAATGCAGGAAGCGTGAATTGTAAAATTATGTAATTAGTAGATATTCCCAAGTTCAATATCGGCAATAGTCTGATGCTAACCATCTGCTAGTTTTTGTATCTATTTTATTGTTCGCATTGGTTAATAAACATTAATGACTACTGTTATTAATCAATGGCAGAAATTGCTTAATTTATCGTTACTTTTGCGTTAGGTAGGGATATTATTAAAGGATTATGTAATTTCTTTAGCAAATGCAATTAAATCTTTGCTAAATTATAATGTAAATTTTTAATTAAACGGAAACTGAGTATACATGCATTGTTTTTTTACGTATTGTTTTATTACTTGCTTTTAAATGTGTGGAATGGAAAAATTTGAGTGAAAATGAAAAGTTTCATAAGCGCTTTTACTAAATTACAGAGCATTGATATACACTCAAAAGAAATCTGGAGTTAATCCGTTTTTTCAACTCTTTTTCAATGTTCACCACCATCGTTTGTAATGACAACGTGGAGTACATGAAGTTACGATGTTTAAATTGAGGAAGCGCTAACATTTATTCAGAAGTGATAACTAATAATCCCTTTGGTACTTGTTTTTATCCTCAAGGATTTTTCATAGAATTTTCTTCAAGGGTAAACACTTCTGCCTTTGAAGAAGTCAGAATTATCCGAAAAGGTGATATAGCTCAAAACCGATTAATGTCATCAACGGCTAGAAATAATTAATAATATAATAAACATTAGTTATAATGGTAGCCATTTATATTGCCAATAAGAAACCGCTTTGTTACTATTGGTTTGTAGTTGGGAACTAGGAATTCTATAATGTAGCAATATATAGAGTATTCTATTTAAAATAACAAAGTCGACAGCTACTTCTGATATAACTAGAAGTCTTAGATAATTAATAATATGTATCTTAGTACAATAGTATATCTAGTAGCTTTAGTATATTACCAGGTTCTCAGAATTTTCTAATATATACTACGTCATATATCGATGGATTTAGTTCCTCGTGAGACATCCTGTATAGTAATAGTAATAATAATTTATATAGTCCCGAATTTATAATATTGATATAGAACAAGTCATAAAAAATAAACATACGAAAGTATAAAAATATAGGCTACAATAATATAAACCGTATAAACATGGATAACAAACAATGAACATACGTCTATATAGAAAAAAGAGTATCGTCATGATATTCTTTGATATTTACACGCTTTTATCGCTTAGTTAATTAACCCTGAGGAAAATCTAAAAAAAACTACTGTAACATTTTTTATTACAAATCTACGAGGTAGGGACCATCAATTTTCGGCCTGATAAAGAAAAAATAAACTTGGTAAAATGTAATAATTTTTATTTTTTAATATAACCTCCCCTAACTTCAATACATTTATTACAATCATCAATTAATAATTCTATACCCTTAAAATTACAATACAATTTTTACATTTTAACATTAATTTACGACAAGCGATTTTATTCTATACGAGGTATAATTGACCAGTTTGAGTTGTAATATTTTATCATATTTTATCATATTTTGACATATCTTTTACTTACAGTAAATCAACTCCTGTCTGATGATGAGCTGACTTGCTCGAAACCGGTAGCATCGATTTATTAAAGAATTTTGTGAGAATTTAGACTATTATTATACCTACTTCCAGTTAATATATTGGTTGACAAAAGTTGGAAATAAGTGTAGTACTGTACATTTTTTCTATGCGCGAAAGTGTTAAGAAAGAATACCCAGCATCCTTGCAAAACGGCTTTCTAAAGACCATTAAAAGCAAAAGGGTAGAGAAACTTACACCTTTTCCGAGAGTCTTTCAATTATGCAGGTAATAAATTCGGGAATTAATAACGGGGCTGAAAATATTACGGCCAATGTCAAAAATTTAATTGCTTTCAAAATTTATGCCACCACGCCCATTACATTTTTCATATTGCAAAAATACTTAGTTGACACACGTACGCAGTCTATCTCGTTCCCACCACCTTCGCACGATCATTCCATACGCGTATACATCAATTTTCGTTATAAATTACGTCAAGAGTGCTTAATACATGGTCTCCATTACTTCGGTATGCGTCCGTTGGCGCTGTTCGTGTACCGTGCGCCGATTTCTGGTGGTTGTGCATCTAGATTCGGTGGAGATCACGTTACAAAACCGGCCCGGTTCGGCCAGGCAAGAATGAAACTAACGAACTTGTTCGTGTCGAAATGATCGCCACTCATCGTCTCTGAATTCATGTATTTGACGTTTTGTTATTGTTCTGCATTGTTTATAATAGGAATTACAAAGTACACAACTATATACATATGTGTTAAAAATATTATAAGTAGACGATTTGTACCAAACATGACATTTTTGGAAAATTAAGTGTAATTTATGTAAAATTTGTGTATCATACGAGGGATGATCGTAAAATAAGGTTCCCATATTTTTTAGAAATAGACAGCATTCTTTATTTCTTTAACATTACATATCGTTTTAAAGATAAAAACTTAAGCCTGGCGGTAGCGGCGATCGGGAGTTCCATCTTGGACGGCTGCTTAGCCAACACTGAGCGACGTAGCCAGACGGGAGTAGTACGTATATAGAGTGGGAGAGCTGCTGCACACGCCAATGTTGTCGGATTTCGCCTAACACGTCTTATTTCTGCTGTAGGGCTTTGGGACCTTTATTTTACGATCATCCCTCGTAGTTCTAAGTGTACTAGCCAGTGATTTATTTGCTTTTGGAAACCATGCCCTTCGCTCATTTCATAGTTGAGCCATTGTATTTGTAAATTTCAAAATTATTTTTTTAACTGCAAATATTTACCTGTTACGTAAATATTTGGAGCAGGACCTAATATATTTATAACAAATCTTCTCCTTTACCTATACCCGTTGTGATTTAGTAGCTATAGATATATCGCTTGATAAGCGTAACCATCTAATATCGCTGTTAGGTATCGTTAAAGCCTATAATTCTGGTATTCCATGAAACAATAATAATAATTTACTGATCCTGTTGACCAAAAAGGTATAGGATAAGTATAAAAACACATGAACCAAATATAGTGCAATAGTATCGAAAAGAAGGTCCAATCACTACCAATTACAACAAATAAAAAAGAAAATATTCCTAAAGTAAAGTAACAAAAAAGCGAAATTAACTATTTAAAACAAAAGAATTCATTTAATGAATAGAACGAGTTTTTTTATTAAACATGATTTCAACTCTCCTTTAAAAACTGAAAAATTGTGTAAAACAGTTTCAAACCTTCGTATTACACACCAATTTGTTTCGCCTTCTACAGCGCATAACTGTGCGTGAACATCATTCACAAACAAAATCCACAAGCGACATCGAAACATTTTGTAATTTTTCTATTCCCTCCGCTAGTCCGAAGTAATTGTTGTGAATAGTTTGTAAATCTCATTTAACCTGACTATCTTGAAATATTTCCTGGCTTTTCTTGATTGCTGCAGCTTCTGTCGGATTGAATTTTAAAGCTACCTTCCTTACTTGATCAAAATATTTGTTGTAGTAAAACGCAGCCTGCAACCATGTTCCCCAAAGTGTAACAATCGGCTGTGGTGGTTCAGGTAAATCAGGACACAGTTTGTGAAATAGTCGGGTACGTTTCGGGGACTTTAGAAACACTGCCTGTGTACTAGCAATCAATGCATTTACTAGTGGAAAACATGTAGGAATCGTTTGTGCCGCAAGATTTAGAGTATGGATTTTACACGTTACATGTAAGAAGTTACCACTGTGTTCTTTAAGATATCGGCCGAAAGAACGCATCTTTGCGGCACCATCACTCATAAACATTAAAAGTTGCTTAGTTGAAACTTCAAATTTGTTCAATGAGTTCAACACCACCTTTAAAATCTCATCGGCAGTACAATTTATAACTCTTTTAGAAGCAAGGAGAATGACGGTCGACGTGGTTCCATTGTACGTACCATTACATTAACCACAGAATGTTTCTGACGATCTGTTGTTTCGTCCACACACAACCACAGTTTTTTATCTTTCAATTCCGTTTTCATTCTTTTTTCTATACGTTCACGAGCAAATGGCACTACATTTCGTATCGATGACCGACTAGGTAATTTACAGTCCGCATATTTATTCCAGAAGGAGACAAATGCTTCTTTGTCTAGTAAACGAAACGATAGATTACATAAAATAAGAGTAACACATAAATCAAATGTAAATATTTGGTCTCGTATGCCACTTTTTGCAGAAGAATGCTGTTTGCTTTCGATGTGACGTTGACAATGGCTTCTGGACCAACACACTAAATGAATTTTATAAACTAGACATTGAATTTTAGCGGCATCAAAAATTAAGTCCGGCATGTCCACTATAAAGTTTTTAACTGTGTCTGCCATTGATCCTTTTCACGACGCACCTAACTGCGACATTTTTAAAGCAAACATAAGCGTACAATTACAAAATAAGTTACGACAGCCTACATATACACTAAACTACTCGCATACCGCATTGATTTAGTACTGACGCTGTAAACGCGTGAAATAAATAGTCGCCGACTCCGCACCACATATCTACTACACCGACTGTTATCGCTGTTTGCCCGGACTAGTCATCAGTAACATCTAGTACAATAGCAAGTATAGACTTAGGATTTAGCACTTGAAGTAAATTATCATTGGCGGCGTAAAAGACCACTTCAGGGTATGTTTCTTTCGTCGATACAATTAATTCTTCAATACCTCTTATTACAAGTACATTGCAGCAATGTTGCTGCAACCAATAATCTCATGGGACTTTCTTCTGACATTCCTTAGCAGGTTTCACATCGTTCAATAAGGTTATATGTTTAGCACCTGTTAGTAATGCACTATTGGTTTCTTTTTTATTTATCAAGTCCGCAAAGTTTTTGATTCATTTTCCTCCTTATCTCACTTCCATTTGGCTAAACAGGGCTTCTTTTCATAGCGACAGTTAAAACTCAAGTCGCTGTGATTTATAAGGTTAGCAATGTGGAATGAGAGTTTATTACACGCTTTTAATAGAATGCAGACGATATTCTACATAATAACTAATTAAAGTATTAAATAATAACATATTCCATAATTTAACTGTCGTAAATTTTATGAAATAACTAGCTATTTTATGGAATATCAGATTTCACGCTTTAACGGTAACAAAACTAAATCACTTTTGGTTGACCAGCAGTATATATTTAAATGGTAAATAAATAATAAATTATTTTTTGAATAATGTGATGAAATTTTATTTACTTCTTACTACGTAGCACGATGGCTATACTACAGTAATTCAAAAAGTGAAGTGAGCCATATTACCATCTTTTTCTCTGTATAGCTATTTTATATTATCAATTGAAATAGCTTGCTACTTAACCCGTTTGCGGTATATTTCCTTAGTATTACCTATCTAAAGAAGTTCGTCAACAGAACTTCAACGTTTCAATAACAAGCAAATACACAAATTGCAAATAATTTTAGAATACAATAGAACTATTTTCTGTTATATTAATACAGCAGCGCTCCCGGTAAATTAAAGTAAATTTTTAAATCAGCATGGAAATCATTCAAAAATGTTACGCATTTTATTTTTTGGAAATAAATTATCGAGAGATTATGGACGAGTTTTCGCTGTAATGAAAAATTTTCCCAGTGTTTTTTAAAAAACATGGGAAGCAATATACCTACCAATATCGTTTTTCTGAACTCCAGTATGTATAATCTTTTGCCATCAGTGACGACTATGGGATCTGTTTTCACCAAGCTATTTCTGCCAAAGAACAGAGGTACTAGGGACAATAGTATGAAAGAATACTTGCAGCATACTATTGAGCATTTAATACAGATACAAAATACAAGTTTTCTTTATATTTCGCACATGTTACATTTCAGATTATAAAATAAATATTGTTGTGAGTATACATTCATTCATATAAATGTTAGAGCTCGCAGTAGGAACAAATGTATTAGTTTATTTTGTTTTCCAGCGCTTTTAGCAAAACAACAAGTTATTTATCGATATGAAGCTGGCTGTAGTTTCAATGTTGTTTACTGTTTTTACATCTAATAAAAATATCCAGAAGCATATTTTTGTCCTTGATTTGAAGGAAATATTTCCACTAAACGCATGATATCAATTGATGCAAACGCTGAATCGACATAAAATGACGAATGGCACAAAAAGGACTAACTTCTGCTACATTTTTTATAGTGTTAATAGTGGTGGTAGAATATGTAATACATCTTCACTACAGTATTCGACTTATTCAAAGGTATCACGTTTCCAAGCTCATCGATACGAGATAATGGCACAAAAAGAAAGGAAATACACCGACACAAGTCGACTTACAATCGTACGTTCGTCAAACACTACATAAACTACTAGTTTGTAACGTAGCCCGTAATTAATCATAATTCACACATACACATAGCTGTATTATCCATACGTCAAATAAACATTAATCTTGTTTTGAAGCGAACGCTGCCGCGAACACGTTCAATAATCACTCCCATGAGAAAGAGTGGTCTCGGTGATGTTGATGGCTTTGAAGCGTCTTACCTTCGTACAAGTGACCGATTAGTAACCATTCATAAGCTCACTTTTATGTTTGGTTAGAGGTACATTTCACTCACAATAGTCAGCACTCCACAAAAGGCAAGCGCGTCTTTTTTTGTATCCGCAACAACGCCACCACCTTGTACGTACATACATCAACATCAATAGTAGGTATACTCGTAACGAGATTAATTTATTCGCAACTTAAGACGCTGTAAACTGTGGAGAACATCGTGATTAATTGAACGGAATCGCGTGTGCTACGGATGTAACGTGACAAAAGGGCGGTGATGAATTTCTGTGAATTTGGAAAGTTGATTTTCCATGATTAATTTCTGTATTCAGCTGATATGCTCATTTAACCATACTTTTAGACATTGGTACTTTGGCTTAAAATAGACACCCAATTACGAGAGCTCGTATTTATTGTCTTGTATGAATTGAAATAAGGTTTCGATAATAACACAACATACACTACCGGCCATAATTATTTGCCCATCCGAAGAAATACGCATGAATAAAGGAAGTGCTAATTGAAAAAGAAATTGCAGTTTTGCATTTAATAAAATACCGACAAAAGAAAGAACAAGGAAATTGATAGTATTTATTCAATTATAAAATTCGTTTGCCACAAAAAAAAATTACATCTTCGTTTCGTCGAAACGTTCATCTCCACTATTAATAATTACGGCACACACTTGCGGCGTTCTCTCTATCAATTTCGTCAGAGTAGTGGGTTCTATTTTAAGCCAGGCTTCCTGTAGTTGTTTGCACAACCATTTCTTGGAAGTTGGAGGATTTATTTTTACCTGCCTATCGAGTTCCTCCGACAAAAGCTCTATGGGGTTAGCATCTGGGCTTTGAGGAGGCTATTTCATTATGTTGATATTACTTTCGTGTTCCACCGATTCTAAATATTCGCGGCACAGTTTAGAGGTGTGCTTCGGATCATTATCTTGTTGAAATATAGAATAGTCACTGATTGTTCTCATTCCAGATGGTACAGCATTTGTTTCCAAAATTTCCCGGTAGAGCTTTTTTCTTAAAATTCCATATATTTTAACCAAGTCTCCTACGGATGCGGCGCCAAAACAACTCCAAATTATTACTGATCCGCCTCAGCACTTGACTGTAGGTACCACACATGATTCTGCTTCTCGTACTCCTTTTGAGGTGCGAACGTACGTTCTTCTCTTGGAACCGAAAAGTTCAAATTTGGACTCATTGGCCTACAAAACATTTTTCCACTCATCAACTGTCCAATGTTGAGGCTCTCTAGCCCACTGCAGCTGTTTTATTTTATTTTACTTGCCTAAGAGTTGTTTTGCGCAACGCGGCAAAATAAACCACCCTCTCTTAACCTCCTTTTCACGGCGGTTAAACTAACACGTTTTTCACGACCAATATTTATTTCAGGTGTAGTTTTTTATTCGACGATCTTCCGCTGGTGTTGTTACTTTCGGTCGTCTTGTTCGTTTTCTATTTAATAACATGCCAGCCTCTTGATATTTTTTAACGTTAAAGTCATATCTCTGTTACTGCTGCCAGGATTATGTAAAGCAACAAGTATATTTTGAGATCTTTCTTGAAGAAATCTTTTTTTTTTAATTTTAGAGAATTTAACAAATTACGAGAAAAACTTCAAAGTTAAAAAAAGTTAAAAAAGATTCGTTATTCAATGCAAAACTTCCACTTTTACAAAGTTTAATTCAATAACTCAACTCCAAACCCCGAATCAGGTTTTTCACATATTTCGTACATAGCTTCTTATTTCGATTTATATACAAAGAGCTTGAATTTTTGTATCTTATTTTCTCTCAAGGCAACTTCCGAAACCGTGTTCTATAGCATCTTGCATTGTTTTGGATTGTTATTAGATTATTTTCGACTGGACGAATCTTATTTTATTCTAGATCTTCGACAGATCCCCAAATATGAAACGCTCGTATATGTCTATGTTGAATTCTAAATGTGTATAATTTTGCCACCTATCACCACACGCAAAGAAATGGTTTTGTTGCAAAAATCAGTCTCTATTCAAGAAAACATTTTTATTTCAAGACTATAAAATGTATAATACAAGAAAATAGTGTTCTTCAAATTGTATTTGGATTAAATAAATATTTTCTTAGGGTTAGAAAATCGAGAAAATCCAGGACAGAAAAATGTTTCTTCCAAGTAAATCGTTTAATTTTAAATTAAGAAAATATTCATATTAAAAGTAGGAATGAAAAAAGGGCGGCCAGTTTCGTGTTCAGAATATACCAGACCAGCTACAAGGATATCCAATAAAAGAAAAATTACAATAATGGAAATAGTAATCAACTTTAGGTTTTTTTAAAGTTGATAATTCAAATTAGGAGCAAGTAAATAAGCTAATGAAAAAGTTTTCTTTTTATAGGTTACAGTATAATTAAATTATTTCTTTAATAATATAATTAAATAGAGATTATTTTTATGTAGTTTAATAATTAATGAGTTATATTTAAGCTTATCTATCATTTTTTATTATTATTACTATTTGTTATACATTCAAAAAATGTTTGAAGATTAGTGGCATAAACTGAGAGATGTAAGAGCAATGTGGCCAGGAGCAAGAAGCTTTAACGCTTTTCTCTTCTCATAGTGTTTTTGTCGGTAGTGATTCCATCAATACCAGGTGCTTTAATATTAGTATTATTGTTTCTAGGTCTTTTTTCATATGTACTTATACTATATTCTGCAGATGACTTCTAATTTGGCCTTTTTAAAATCACAAGCAATGTGATTAAATAATATGCATTTCAAGATTTCTAAGTAAACAATGCATTATTAAAAAAAAATTGAACTATTGATCTATGAACAATACCTAAACGGTTTCTGGAATTAAAAACTGGAAAACTATTTACTATTCTTAAGAAAATATTGTTTTGTGTTATAATGGCCATTTACTTATACTAAGAATCGCTTCCTTCAAATTTTCTGCAAGATTCTCTTGAATCAATACAATTATTTCATTACAAGTATATACTTCTCTTAAGCGGCGAAAGGAACGCAAAGAAAGTATTTCTTTCGATTTAAAACAGTTATTGTATTGTGGATAATTGAAACAGTAATTGTCTTGAATTAAGGCGGACAGCTTTAATACAAGTAAACGTTTTTCTGCGTGCAGCACTTCCACATTTCAACCCTTGCAAATAGATATGATTCTAATTTGAGAACTGGCTACCTGCTTTTTTAACGTGTGGTGGCGATGCAACGTGGTGTATAAGCTGTACAGCTTGTCATAACCTCAGGATTCTTTAGTGCGTAAATTGTGAGTGTTAAGTGTTTCATGGCTCTATTATTATCACCCCCTCGCCATAAGGCGCCTATCTTTACCCAGTCAGGCGCAGGCCCTCTTACCACTAGACCACCGAGCCGTTAATCTAATATTAATTTTAGGTTCTAAATACAAAAAAACTTTCAAATTCTTCTGGATCTTTTTAATTCAATATGCATTACTCAGATTTACTTAAACTGCTTTACTTCTCAATTATATTACATGATATACGAACATTATCGAGAGCTGATGAATACATTAAACTTTATTCAAATTTATAACCGGCATTTTCTTTGAGATTTCCCCACGGAACCTCATTATTTATTATAATATTGTGTACACCGATACATATCATAGTAACAATGGCTTGTACTGTATAACAACACGAAAATAATTTTCTCTCGAATCGCCAATACTGCTTAAATACAATAGGGCTCTTGTCATATGTAAATAGGAATACATAACATTACATGGCTGTAATAATTTGATTACATGTTCCGAGGAGATAAAATTTCTCTCTAGCAAAAGGCACTCTGGCGACCGGTTCGTAAGTCATAAAACGATTTTGTGTATGCCCTTTCGACGCTTGCATTAACTCCTTTCCAAATGGGAATTTATAGTGAGTATTTACAAAAATGACCGGTGCTTGTGATTAGAATTTATGGTTCATTGTATTTTTCGAACGTCGTTGTGGTTTGCCGTATGCTATTCGATTTTTCGGATCGATTTAAATTACGACCTATTTATCGGGATTTAAGCGCATATGTTTGCTAAGCCGTAATGAGACTAACCAATAAAGATGTGTTATAATTCATTTAATATATTAGTTACCATAAGGAAATCATTTTATACATACTCTATTTCACGGAATTTCTCAAATATGTGTAATCAAAGATCTTTGTGTTTCACACATACTATTGGCATGGTCTTTGACAAAATGTCACTTTTATATCTGCTTATTATGCCTTTATTTCTCTATATATCTCTTCTATGTTATCAACAATATACACTCTACAGCACTTTAACTAGGTTCAAATAAATGCAAATCAGGCAATGATCGTTTATTCACAAACAAAGAAATCGAGGGGATTAAGATCTGCAGATCTCGCAGGCCATGCAAAGGGGCCATTATTGGCAATAATTCTGTCCCAAAAATTTTCCCGCGGCCAGATGCGTACGGCAGGTGCATTATGAGCAGGTCATGCATGCCATACATGTTCGGTCTTAGCACTAAAGGTAAATTGTCTAACATTTCTTCTAAGACATTTATGTAGCCTTCACCATTTAATCTATTTTGAATAAATATTGGACCAATAACCTGCAAATTTATAATTCCGAGCCAAACATTAACAGAGAATTTACGTTGATGTCCAAATTCATAAATTGCATGAGGATTTTCGTCTGCCCAAAAATGCATATTGTAAATGTTAAAACAACCATCTCTTGTAAACGTGCATTCATCTGTCCATAATATTTTTTGTAAAAAATCTGGTTGTCTATTTATTAATGCCATCATTCTATTGCAGTAATTTACTCTAGCAACGTTATCTTCAAGATATAACGGTTGCACTTTTGTTGGATAGTATGGCTGCAGAAGATTCTCAGTAAGTACAGAATGTACAGTGCTATTGGACATATTAAAAATTCTACCAATTTCTCTCGTGCTAAGTTGAGCGTCTTCGTACACAGCTTCCAAAATACATTCTTCAACATCCACTGTGCGTCGAATCCTTAGTGCTCCTGCATTATTACGCATAGTTACAAATGTACCTGTTTCTCTTAATCGAGTATCCAGTCTTCTAATTGTATTGTAAGAAGGCACACGTCCTTGATTCGCTTCGCGCATTATACTTTCATAGCGGGCAAACGTTGTAACACTGACCATATATTTTAGCGGTTCACTTTACTACGGAACTTACGAACGCGGTGTGTCGTTAATAGAAATTATAAATTTTGAAGCATATTATAAAAAAAAATTACGTAGCGACATCTTTTGTAAACATAACCCTTGACAGTAAGAAATACAATTATGTTGGTGAAATAGAATTTGACGCGCTCCAATATGTCATTAATAGAAATTATAAATTTTGAAGCATATTAGAAAAAATAACGTAGCGACATCTATTGTAAACATAAAACAACCCTTGACAGTAAGAAATTCAATTATGTTTACAAAGTAGAATTTGACATCTTACAACATATCTAACTTTCAATACGTTAATGCAATGTTGGTGTACTATAGAACTTTACGAGGGTAGCCTGCCTAACACAGAAGCAAGTTTTTTTTTCAAATTCAGTTTTATTTCTCAACATAGTCTCCTTGGAAGACTATATAATTTGACTTCCAGCGATGCTCCCACCTCTTTAATCCGTCCAAATAGTAGTTGGCACCTTGTTCAACAAAATGTGATGGCCTCCTCATTCAATGAAAATCTCTGCCCTCCGAGCGAAACTTTGAGCTTAGGAAAAAGAAAAAGATCGCTGGGAGCCAGATCTGATGAATAGGGTGTATCAATTGGAGCTCTAATTCGTGAATTTTTGCAATGGCGACCGCTGAAGTGTTGTTTTGGTGGAACAAAATCTTGTTTTTCTTCAAATGAGACCGCTTTTCTACAATTTTTACATAAATTTTTGCATAATGATGCGTAGTATGCCTCCGTTATTGTTTTTCTTTTTGCAACTCCATGTATATACCAAAAATCAGTCACCACCACTTTCCCGGCCAATGAAACAGTCTTCACCTTTTTCGATAGCGATTCACCCTGCGCAGTCCACTGTTTTTTCGAGATTCCTACTATCTCTACTCTTTGCGTAACCTTAATTCGACGATCGTGTAGCACAATTTGGTGAAGTTTTCCGATGTTATCGGTAGTGGTTGCATTTCTTGGCCGTCCCGAACATGCACCGTCAACCAAGCTGATACGATCACGTGCCACTGCCCAAAATTTCACTGTGACAAATGATGGTGCAGAGTCCTCGTAAACAGCGTCCATCTCGGTTTTAATTTGCGTAGGCATATTGCCTGTCAAATGCAAGAATTTAATTACGGCCCGATGTTCGATTTTTTTCATTTTTACAGAAACGCTAACGTAGATTGACACAAAACGATTCTTAAACAACAATTGAGCGTCCAACATGGCTGATATTTTCAAAAGTATTTTTCAACGAAAGCGCAATTATATTACCAAAATATTTTTTTAAGAACCATTATAAATGAAAATATATACTAAAATATTCTATTTTTAAAATAACTCAGTCTTGATATGCCTTCAAAATGTAAATACGGAAACTTTTATTTCACAGTCTATCTTCTTTATTTGATTACTTTATCTGCATCAATAAAACGATGCAAAGAACTTAAAACGCTTGTAACAAAGACTGCCAATTCCATAATTTTTCAAATGCCAATGTTCAGGAAATATCTCAATTACTTGCCTTATTTCTTTCTTGCTTAATTTAAGTAAGCATTCAATTCAGCCAGGATGGCTTTCCTAACAAGGCTTCCTACCGTTGCAGTGAAACTCGTTGAAATCTACATTAGGCACCGCCATATACGCATAATACAAAGTTTATACATACTTTACGACGTCTGCTATTTATACCTTTGTGGGTTGTAATTTATTTGCTGCGGTAGCTAATTGGCAGACGGTAATGAAGAGAGTGAAATTCTAAGGATCGCCGACTTGCATATTTCAGTTCCGTACTGAAATTTATAATTTATTAAAAGTTATGTTGTTTTGTTAGTTGATCTTGTAAGTACTATGATATGCAAGATAAGTTATAAATTTAACTGACGTGATGTTGGAAAAGTAGAGTTCTTTTTCTTAATAAAACTCCAGGATGTCTTTTAACCTTCTAAGTTGGTCAAACCTGTATCGGCTCTCCTTCAACATGAAAGATTTTTTGATTCTAAAGTATCTTCCAATTTAAAGACTCAGATTATTGCTGTTTAATCAACTTGTTTTTTTTTTATCTAGTCAGCAGTAAGTACTAACCGTTATTCGTCGTCGGTCACAGTCCTTGGGGCTCTGCCTGTCGTACGTTGAAAATTTTGCGCAAATATCTTGACCTACATCCGTATAAGTTCCAGCTGGTACAGGAATTAAAGCCGCGAGACTATCGTCTGTGTCGTTCTTTCGCCACGCTGGTGGTATTATTAGCTCTTACTTCTTCAAAAATAAGGCAAGAGCTCACGTTACCGTTAATGGAGATTGTTACCACACCATGATTAATGATTTTTTTATTTGAAAATACGGAGGACATTAACGCGGACGAAATGTGGTTTCAACAGGATGACGCTACATGCCATACGGCGGCAACCATCGATTTGTTGAAATCAAAGTTTGACAAGCAGTGAATTTCGAGGAATGGACCTGTCAATTGGCCTCCAAAGTCGTCCCATTGAGGTTATTACGGACGATATGAACAACAAAGTTCATGATATCGTGTTAGCAGATCGGCCGGTAAAGATTAGAGAGATTGCTGATATGGTAAACATCTCAAGTGAACGTGTGCAAAACATCCTTCACGAAAAGTTAAGTATGAGAAAGCTAACGGCGAGATGGGTGTTGCGTCTGCCGACGATTGATCAAAAACGCAATCACATGATAATTTCAAAGAATGTCGATGACGCAGAATGTCGTTGACATAAAGAGTTCAACGAAAAGAAACAAATATGTCAGTTCTAGTTCGCACGTTAAACTATGTGACGCAGTTGGTTGTATAAATGCGCAAATAAGCACATGCGCAGAAGTTCGACCAAGTTCAACAGCTAGATATAAACGAGACATGAAAATGACATACGTATAACAAAAAACCGACGAGAATCCGCGTTAAGCCCAGCACGAGTGAGTTTCTGCGGCATTATGTGACTGTATATGATACATGGATATATTACTACAAGCCAGAAACCAAAGGTCAATTGGCAAAATGGGCTTTTCTCGGCGAACGTGCACCAAAGAAGGCGAAGACAATTCCATCAGCCGGAAACATTATGACGACGAGTTTTTTTGACTCGCAAGATATAATCTTAATTGATTATTTGCAGAAAGAAAGGACAATCACGATGTAGTATTATGTTGATTTATTGGACCAATTCAACGCTGAACTAAAGAGAAAAAGGCCCTATTCAGCGAAGAAAAAGTTCTCTACCACCATAATTGCCGATGAGTGGGCAGGGGCGTTAAGCCCACTCATCGGCGATTGCGACAGCCACCTCAGTTACGATTTGGTGCCCCATCCACCATATTCGCCAGATTTGGCCCTCTGTGGCTTCTTTCTTTCTCCAAGCTTGAAGAAATGGCTAGTCGGAAAGCGGTTCACGTCAAATTAAAAGGTTATTGCCAAAACAGAGGCCTTTTTGCAGAGTTCGACAAATCCTTTTATTTGGATGGCTTCAAAATGTTGGAAAATCGCTGGATTAAGTGTATAAAATACCAAGGAGTATGGCGGTCGTTAGGAATTTACACGTGGTTTCAAACTGTCGGGATGACGACCAAGGTTTCAAAAAAAATGTAACTTTCAAATTTCACTAATATTTCGCTTTCCCGAACTTATGAACTAAAGATTTAACGATGTTCACTTCAGGAGCTGGGGAGATTCACCGATCATAGCTTCTCAAATGGACATCGTTAAATCATTAGTTCACAAGTTCGGTTTGTATACTTTAACTCATTTTTGACCCTGACGAAGCTTTAAAAAAAAGCGAAATATTGGTGAAATTTAAAAGAGTTACATTTTTCTGAAACCTTGGTCGTCATTCCGACAGTTTGAAACCATGTGTTAGTTCCTAACGACCGCCATACTCCTTGGTGTTTTATCATTCCAGATGGAATTTTATCTTGACATACGTAATCGTTATGGGTTACAAGCAGTTATTAAATTAAAAGAATGGTCGAAGTACAACAACAGATTAGCCACCATGTTGAATAGAAGGATTTTACTGTTAAGATGTCGCAGAACTAAAACTCTTCCAAACCACATCATTCAAAATTGTAAAAACTTGATTGGATTGATGAATACTAACGACGCTTCCTTAAGGAAGAAGATCCACAATTTGCAATTAAGGTTAAGAGCCAGCATTTTGAGTTATGGAATCAAAATCACTTGTTCTGATATTTTTAATATTTAAAAAACCATTGATAATATTAAGGATGATTTAAAACCAGTTTCGCCTTTTAATATATTTAGTAATTATAATGATAGAATGCAAATTGCTTTTCCTAAAAAAATTAATGAAGTTAAAAGAACTAACATTAGAAAGTTTGACAGATTGCACTCACTTCGGACAACTTTACCTTTAGCATAACATGTGAATAAATATATTAGCCGTTTCCCTGGATTGGAATATACAGGTACTATCATTCAGTGCAAAATTTGCAATATACGGTTGATTGGTCGCGATACACTTCACTGTAGAAGACATATTAAAAGTAAACGTCATGTACTGAATTTAAGCAACAATATTCTGCACTGGGAATTTCTATATGATTTTATTTTTAAGCTAAGTGTGTGCAATATCCCACAACGCCTAATAGACAATGAACACATTCGTCTTTTTTGGAATAAATATGTTCCCTCGTGGAAACTACCAACCAATAGACAATTGCGATACATTTACCACATTTGCAGGGTACAGTAAAAAACTGTATAGTAGACGAGTTGAAAAATAAGAAAACATGGCTCCAGGCAGTATTTTATTATCATAAATATTTCGTAAATGTGAAGGATGTGATTTTAAAATTTAAATCAAATGAATCTGCAGCGAGAGAATCAGCAACTTTTTTCCAATTTGGACGTCCAATTACAAATAGATGGAATTTCCATAAACTATTCTGCAGTTGTACAAGTTATATCGCTGTTACAAAACAGTCACTTATCTTTACGAGACTCATTAAATACCTTAGATAATTTACAAGCCGCTCTAGAAAGCTTGAAGGATCCTATACGACTAGATGTCGCTCAAAAATTTCGTGCAGTTTTAAATAAAAATCCCGATTTACAAAAGGTTCGGTCTATTACTTTTCAGTAATAGACCTCTCTTCTGTGTACTCTTTATTTTCATAAAGAGTGCACAGAAGAGATAAAGCAATAACTGAATTACGCAAATCCTGCTTCGCTAGATGTAGACCGATCATTTTCTAAATACACGAAAACGTTTTCAGACCAACGTCGAAGGCTAAGTGAATCGACAATGGAAGCGTTGCTTATGGTGCAGTTTTACGTGGCTTACCGGGGCAGTAGTATTCTGTCGCAGTGGACATCAAGACGTCAATAAAAGGTAAGAATATAGAGGCGCGATACGCCTCTGACGTTGCACTCGTTTGTTGAACCTTATTCATCAGTCATAGCTCCTCAGGATAGACATCGTTAAATCTTTAGTTTACAAGTTCGGTCTGTCTACTGTAACGCATTTTTGACTCTGATGAGGCTTTAAATAAAAGCGAAATATTGGTGAGGTTTAAAAGAGTTACATTTTTCTGAAACCTTGGTCGTCATCCCGACAGTTTGAAACCACGTGTAAGTGTATAAAGTTTCAAACAGATTATGTCGGGAAATAAATTTACTAAATGCAAAACAATAGCGTTGTCTTCCTTAACACATATATTTATCATACCATCCTCGTAATGTAAGATGCAGTGTATCTCTCAACGATTTCCTACATCAACACTACAAACTAACATTGATAATTCTAGAAATAACTGTCATATAGAGCGGCAAGCGCTGTAGCGTTTCAAAGATAACCGAGACAATGATATATACACGGTAATTTATTAGTACATGGTAGTGTAATAAGTGCAGCGCGCGCTATACAATGAGATGAAGTAGTGATCCATATACGCGTATTGTGTTACGAACGCACTAGCGACACCTACTGGGAACCGTGTCATTTCAAACGTATAGCAGAGCAGTTACACGCGGTCACACATACCCCAACATAATATATATAGTCCGGTAATTCCCCATTCATTACCAGCATTTTGCAGTCTTTTGTCAACCTTGACAATAACTGCAGAAGAGCACGCGCTTGTTTATATGTGAACGCGCCTATATGTGTGAGTGCGCGTATTTAAGGTAGGTCAGCATTCCATGACCAAAGCGGTTATCGTTTCAATGAATCACATTTACACAAATATAGAAATACCTTTTGATCTTTCGCAGCGGTCCAATTAGACCTAATGCGACATTAAAAAGTATATGTATACGGCATATTTGTTAAGCACGTTCAGTCATCCTAATCGATTGTAATTGACGGCCTTTTTTAGGTAATCGTTAGTAATAAAACGTCGAAAGAGTATCGCGTGGAAAAAAACGGCAGCTCTTTAATTGTACATAATAACGATGTTAAATTAATGATCGCTGCTTTTGCTTTAAATTAATTTGATTTAAATTCAACCGTCCAAATGCGGCGCGCACACCGAAAACGAGTCTTTATACGAGACAGACTGAAGGCTGGCATCGAAACGAAGAGAGCACGAAGAAGAACCAGTTAAGACAGTTGTTGAAAATCATTTGCATGTTACCACTAATGCGAATTGACAATCGATAACCGTACGCATGAGATATGGGCATGGCCACGAAACGTGTAAATGTAACTGATCTTAATCAATATACCCTTACGTTACTCGCATATTGTGCTTTTTATATAAAAAGGTCTTATGTGCTGAGTTATAAGGTTTACTATAGACTATATGTAAATAACCCAGAATTTGTAGTGGGTCTTTTAATGATTTTGTTATTTACCTTTTACGGCGGTAAACGAAAAATATCTGAAAAGACGTAGATTATAGTCCAGAATGATTTAGGTAAACTTTGTCTGAGGTAAGGTCCACTAGATTGTTCTTTAAGAATTCTCAACATTTTATGTTTTAGAAGTAAGAAATATGGCGAAAGATGAAGTGATATACATGTTTTGAATGCATTTTTGACCTTCAGTCTTATGCGAACATTATATTCGTGTGGACATTAGAGGCGTGAATGGGTCGGACCGGGTCGTGCTGAGATATTTCAGATGCGGTGACGCATTCGGCCCGTGAAGCCAGTTCGGTCCGCCAAGACCGTTTGGTCGGTCGGGCCCGTTGGGCCCAACCAGTCCGTTCACTGTTAATTTTGAACATTCTTTTTTGAAATTCAAACATTCCTCCCAAACTTTTGTTTTGAGAAGAGGTAGCAAGTATAAATATACCTTAAGCATTTATATACTTTTAAATGTAATAATGTATAGGTTAAGTACACTGATAATTTGATACCGAAAAATATTAAAAAAGAATAAGAAGATATAATTCATATGTTCACTTAGAAGGACACAAATGTTTTACATTTAAGGCAGGGGCACATTTCCCATTTTCTCAGTCTTATTATCATTTATTATTAAGTCAACATGTTCGCTAGTATTAGTTCCTACAGAATGTGATTATGTCAGTACCGATACTAGTCGTAAAAATCCAGGGAATAATATTATGTTTTCAAATATTGCATTAAAAACATTCCTTTGAAAACCATCATAAATTCATTGGCCGATAATTTCATACGAAGTACATTTCTTCGTATTCGTGAAACTGAAACAGTGTTGTTATAAAGAAGAAAGAACGTCTCCACGATATTTGTTCAAATTAAATAAGTAATAATAATAATAACACTGTCCAACAATGAAATTTTCTCCAATATGTTATTAGGTGATTGTTGTCTTTTTTATGGAGGAAACACGAAAATAATATAGGTTTCGCTCTATCACCTACCTGTCTCGAGTACCATGATACGTATGCTATTTATTTAGCAATAAATTATACCGGTAAATCTCCTTTGCATTTCAATGCTTTAATTTGTTCATAAAATTGTGTACATATATAATTATATATGTACCTAAAGCAAGAAGTCAACTATGGGTCTATTGCTATCTATTCAGACAGTCAAGCAGTGGTGAAACCACTGGACTCCACACAACTGAAGACGAAACTGGTGTTGGACAGCATGAATGCGCTCAACAGGCTGGGTAGCTGAACTAAGGTGACCCTGGTTGGGTACCAGGACACGAAAGTCATCGAGGGAATATCAAAACAGACGAATTAATTCAAGCAGGCTCGTCAGCTGCTGACAAAAATCCAAAATACTCTGTAGGCATAGCATACACGGTAGTTAAAGCGACTACTAAACAATGGAAAGATAAGAAATCTCAAGACTGGTGGAAAAGTATTCCAGGTCCGAGACAGATGAAACAATTGGACACAGACCTAAATTTACAGCAGACCTACTAAACAGGGACAGAAAGTCCGTTCGAAGAATAGTAGGCCTGCTAGCAAGATACTGTATGCTCGAGAAACCTATGAGTAACCTAGAACTGACAGAGGAAACAGCATATAGATTTTGCTAGGCGGAAGAAGAGACTACCGTCCATGTGCTGTGCGATTGTACAGCACCGACAGGAATATGGCTCTGAAAAATGGGCTCGAAATATACAAAAGCTGAAACCTACGTAGAGATCACTCACAGGGTTGCTAGGTTTGGTGAAAAGGGTAATGAAAAGGCGTAATTGATCTAATGATAGAGGAACCACAATAGATCTGAAAAGGTCGCAGTGGGATAGATCAAGAACCACCTGGTATACTAATCTAATCTAAAGTAATTGTCATGAGTTTCTGTTTATAAAAAACTATTGAATAAATCTCATGTTTGTGAGCTTATTTTTCAAAAATTGTACAGAATGTTATCACCACACTGTTTTCTATCTTAAATATTGTTTTTCATTAACACAATTAACTCTATTGATATTATTTCCACACAAGAATTAAGGTTTCTATATGAACAATGATCAATGATCAGTGATATAAAGCAGTAATTATTTAAAACCGTTTTTCACTGGTAACGAATGTATCCATTTCAACGGCAAATTCATTGAACGCAAACTTGATTAAAAGGTGATATAATGTGCATTGTATGTACGTCTTGTTTTATTTCTCCTTACACTATTTAGTCACCAATAAACATTCCTTATCGACATATGCTTGCGGATAAGCGTATATAAACGGGTAGATTAAATGCAATATAGGATAGGTACCTGCTGTAATATTAGACGCCTAAAAGTATTGTAACCAGAAGCCATATTACAGCAAAGAGGTCATGCACGGTAGGGATTTTATTTGGGTTTATATGAAATCTTGACGAACATTGTTGTATTTATGATTCAAAATCTGAGAGTAATTAAATTGTTAAATAATATTTATTTTCATTTCAATAACCCTATTTACAATAGATTAAAACTTCGAAACATTCAAGAAACACATATGTAGTATGTCCAAGATTAATATTATGAATCAGTTTGTATGTAATACACACCAAAGTACTAAAATGTTTTGGATTGTACAAACATGAAATTAAAATATATAGTCGTCTTTTTTGTTACCTATATAAATAAAATATGTTCACTTTGCACTCCTTTGTTCATATTTAAAATTATGTAGTACTTTTATATAATTGACGTAAAATTACCTTTACTTACTGCCTAGTTAAGAAGTAGGTTACCAATAAAAAGTATTATATGCTCAATAACCCTTACTGCTTACCAATCAATTTGTGGTTTATTCGACTTTCGTTTCCCCAACCTTATTACAAAATATTATTTAATATACGTAAATATGCGATAAGATCAAAAGAAATTTTAACACGTGCAAGAGTCTGCTTAAAAGTAAACGACCTACTTTTACAATTTGGGGCAGCCTAAGACTTATTTTTAAAATTAGTCAAATTAACAAAGAAGATCTTGGGTGCTAACCTTAAAGGCAATATTTGATCTATACGAGAAGTGAAAATTGTTTATCGACTGATTAACTGTTAACTGTCTGTTAACTGTTCCGTTTACAATGATATTTTTATACGTATTCTATTATACAGTGATTACAGTAAATTAATAACATCAAGGATGATATTACCAAATCTTCAGATAAATTTCTACGTGAAAGTGTTCATGATATACAGGCTGTCGCATTATTCTGCAATTGCAGAATTATGACTATTGTGTAAGCGATAGGACGTCAAAATTTTCACTTAATGTACACCATAACATATCTTTCAAAAATATTTCTACATACTCAGGGCGATCGATACCGATTTTCTTGTTTATTTTAAATGGAACACCTTGTATATTATTACTAGAGTTGCTCAATTTGCGCCAACAGCCAGTGGCGGGCGCATAAAAGTTTACACAAAATAAATGGTCAGAAATAAAATATAATACGTGCTCAAACACTTACCGTCTTAAGAGTCTTCCGTGAAATCACAAAGTGAATAATGTCTGTTAAATATCTGCAACATTAGATATGTTTCCACAGTTGTTTCGGCAAACCGAGTGCGGTGTGAAGAAAAAGTGTGTTTATATGCAGAAAACGAACGTTCTACATCTAGTGACGTTATATTTGCGTAATTAAAATAATCCTTAGAACAACTTAACGGTTCTGTTGATGCACCTTTCTCTAAAACACTTTCAAACCTTTCTAGAACACAAACAGTGTTTGCGTTTTCTACCGTGCATAGCTGTGCGTGAACCTGTTGCACTATTTGCAGAGATTCTACTAACGACACCGAAGGATTTTGTAATTTTTCTATTGCCTCCTCTAGTCCGAAGTAATTGTTCTGAATAGTTTTTAAATCCGTTTTAACCTATCTTGTAATTTCGACTGGCTTTCCTTGATAGCCGCAGTTTCCTTTGGATCAAATTGTAAAACCACGTTCTTAATATTCTCAAAATATTTATGACAATAAAACGCGGCTTGTAACCATGTTTCCCAGCATGTAAGAATAGGTTCTGGTGGGTCAGACATACGGGGCAGAGTCTGTGAAGTTTGCGAATACGTTTTGGGAATTTGACAAAAACTGCTTTTGTATGCGCTATTAAAGCGTCTACCTCAGGATAGCATTTTCTAATACTATCTGCCACATGACTGAAAGCATGAATTTTACACGTAATATGTAACATGTTAGCACAATGTTTTTTAAGAAACCGGCCTACAGAAAGCATATTTGCGGCACCATCACTTATAAACATCAACAGTTGGTTTGTTGAAAGTTAAAACTTTTCCAATGTATTTAACACTAACTTTGAAATGTCTATTTCTAACAGATTTCGAGATATTTATAATTTTGTCCCCAATCGCTTAAGTTTAATTTATTTTAAAAAATCCGAAATGCAAATACATTCTAGCGTAAATTTTTACAATATTAAATTGGATACTTGGCTCTCGCATATCTAAACGTTGTATTAGAACGCCTTCGAAATATACAGAGTGTTCAGAATTGAACACGAAACTTTGCCAAATTCAAATACCAGAGACATATTTTTTTTAAATACCACTTTATCCACCGTATAGGAGATTTATATCTCTAACGTTTTTGTATAATGATGCAGATGTCTACGATCGAAAGTAAAATAGATATTTACAGTTTAACGCGTCTTGTATTAATGTTTTGTTTACTATTGCCATGATAACCAAACTATATTAACACCTGAAACCACTTGAATGTAATTTCCAAGTTAACTACTTAGGTTCAACATTTTGAATTAATAGATTAAAACCGTTAGTATCAGTATCTTTTGTTTACTGCTGCCGTGGTAACCAAGCAATACTAACACAAGAAATCACTTGGATGTAATGCCCAAAATCAGGGCTCGTGATTAACTGTAAATATCTCTTTTACTTTCAACGTTATGCAAAACGATAAAGATATACATTTTATAGAAAATATATATCTTTATCGTTTTGGTATACAGGATATTCATTATCGAACACTAAACTTTGTCAAATTCAATCACCTGAAACGTAATTTTTTAAAACAGCACAATTTATTTATTTTTTCTGTTTCCACTGTAATATCATGTTTAGATAGAGGCATGTATGCAATATAATCTCGTAAAAAATTTACGCTAGAATCTAATTGTATTTCGGGTTTTTGAAGGAAATAGGTATATCTAAATTTTAGGCGATTGAGGACGGAATTATAAATATTTCGAAATCTGTTAGAAAGGGATGTATGAAATGCATAATATATTGATTTATTTCTAGATGAAGAAAAGAAAACGTAATAATATACAGGGCATTCCATTTAAAATAACAATAGCGAGAGTGCCTGGTCCGCCACTTATCGATCATCGTGTATATACGGGAATATATTTGAAAGATACTCTATGTGGTCTATCATTTCATCAAAAAATTTTAGCTTTATACTACTTACTCAATGGCACAATTTTACAATTCTGGAAGGTTGGGATACCTGTAGTCTGGATATGCTAAAAATCGCCTTTTGTACTGCCAATATACTTGCAACATCTGTAGATGCTCCTCAAAAAATGATGTATCTGCCTTGCCTCTGCACTTGCATAGTAGTATAAGTAACTCAGTTGCTTTAATTGGCGTCGTTTTAGACTCATTTTTTGATCCCAACAAGAAATCTTTTTCCATCTCTGCCTCCTATAACATTTTTTCACGAGATCTATACATACCATATACGTAACAGTTAATTGCTTTAGTGACGATCATATGGTTATAAAGATAGATAAAACTAAACGTGGTTACCTACTTTTATGTTAATTTGCGATGTATATACACACATCGAGTAAACGTCGTAAAAGAATCAATTAGGAAGTTATTTCAAATGTGTTACACAACATATTGGGAACGTACGGAGGAAATATGAATATGCATGTGCAATATGTGCATGTGCCTTGTGGTTAATTTATTAATATAATACTCATGCCTTGTGTACATATTGCGGAGACGATTTCTGGAAAAATATCTATGTTTATCTGCTCATAGAGACGAGTACAATAGTTCTTAATGATCGATCTCTATTTGTGAACAGGTAAATGCACTTGCAATAGTACATAATGTTCCCAATACGCATACCATATGCATGCATAACGCAAATAATCGATTATTTAAGTTTGTACTTTGTGAGTAATTTAAATGTTTACGCAACCAATCATAATTTATGTCCGTGTATCTGGCTCGAACAACTGCACAGGCGATTCCATAACAAAACGTACCCATTCCACACATCAATCACTTTATTTTATGTTTTGTTACATTTACTGGCCATTCCCCAATTTGTTTAGTGAATCTATTTTCACCAATATATAAATTTCATGCTGTTCATCGAACTCGTGAAGAGAAACAACCGTGCGATGAAATTTATATATTGATGAAAATAGATTCACTAAACAAATTGGGGAACGGCCAGTAAATGTAACTGATGTAACTGATTACGATCATGTGCTTGTAGATTGAATCGTGTAAATATATTACACATCGATAACAACGAGGACGTCATGGAATCATAATTGTAAAAAAATTCCTCCATAATACATTTATATGTCCCTACTTTGATACTCTAAAATAAATATAAAACTTATTTTAATGTAAAACTGACGTGTTCGAGAAAGTTTCTTTTATTGAAATTTCTCAAACACCAAGATTAATCAACAGAGGCACATATGTCAGCACTTAGCTTTATCATATTCTGCCACACTTCTTTGCAATTTCCTTTCTGCCTTTTGTATTCTCTCCCCAGTCTTTTTTAACTTTCTATGTTCATCTTTTTCTAAGTCGTTCTTCTCTTCTCTTTCTACCATTTTCTTCCACAACAATTCTTTTAACTTATCTAGCTTGACTTATCTAGCTATGTGTCATAACCATTCGGCTCTTCGCATTCTGACCACCTGGACTAAGACAGGTAGTTTTCCATTTCTTCTAAATTTTCCACCTACTTCAGATCTCATTAATATTTTTCGTTCACAGATTCGAATTAGTTTTCATTCTTCCTGCTCCTTATCTAGGGCTCGAAAGCATAAGTAATTGTGGATCTTAATATCGTTTGGTGAAATCTAATTTTTTGGAATAAACAACCAAGCCATACACCAAGTTAAATGTAAATGCAAAAAAGACTAAATAACTACAAAGGAATGTGTATCCAATGTGAAGGAAGGGAATATAAATGTGATGCACGTTCTTAACGCGCAGGTAAAAGATCTAGCTGGTTAAGTAAGTGAAGAATGCCTTAGCGTGTAATTACCAACTGTTAGTATTCGTGTAATAGCCCACATTGAGAATGCCCGCACACAAAATTTCAGACTCCTGACATCACTCATTAAGGAGATATGAGGGTTTTTCTCCAACATCATGAGAGATATTAGAATGAAAAAAAAGTTAAATATTACATATTAGTTCTACATTACATATTTTTTTTATATTTTTTGCTCAATTCTGATGGGGCCAAAAAAATAATATATTCTTTGGGGGTTGTTTTTGAGACCAACGTCTAGAGTGGATACCCACCAAAAAAAATTACGAATAATCACCAATGTTACAAAAAGATCGATTTGGTAGAACAAGGCTAAAAAAAATAAGAATTGTGTACAGTAGAACCTCGGTTATCCGAAATAATATGGACCCAAGTGATTTCGGATAATCGAAATTTCAGTTAAAACGGAGCTTTTCGATAAATAATAACACACTCGTAATTGGTTAAAGAAATTTAATTAAACATTATTATTTTAGGAATATGTCGTATGATTTGCATGTAATGTACATAGGTAAATGTATATACATAGTGAATCATTGGCGAGTTAAAAATGATCTTATTTTTTGTTGTACCCGGTTGGCACTAACTCTATTTTCTGCAGCAATGTCTCTCCAACGTCTGACAAGTAAAACATCAGTTGCTGTTGCATTTTCCTGTTGTTCTACATACATTACGGCTTCCTGTAAAGCTTCCAGTCCATCTGAGCGAGAAATTTTCGTAGGGAGATCGTTAATTGCTTCAACATCCAAATGTATTTTGTCATCATTATTACTAACAATTTTTATAAGATCATCATCTGCTAATTCTTCGTTCAAATCATCACTATTAAGCCATTCCTCGACATCTTCAGGAGTAACATCCTCCCCTCCTGATAATTGTGTTAAAATTTCATAAAAACGTTCATTAGTATTTACAGCGTCTGTGTCGGGTGCTCTCTCTTGTTCAATTATTTTTGACCAAGATTTTTGCAGAGTAGAACTTCTTACTTGAATCCATGCTTCTGCTACCCAATACATTCATATTGCAGGCGGGATTGCTCTATTTTAATATCGTTACCTCTGGAGCACCTACATACTTATATAACAAATTAAGTTTTCGAACGGATGTCCATCACTTGGGCTTGCGGCGCAGAAATTTTATCACCACCCCTATTCACAAAAGCTCGTTATTCCAACGATCCTTTTCTTATAATATTTCTAAATTTTATAATACATTGACTACTCAGGTTAGGGGTTACACACTCCCTAAATTCAAGTCATGAATGCGATCGTTTTTGCTCATCAGTCAGCGGTGAGCTCTGCCGCGACTATATCTCTGTTTCTTTAATGTTGCTTTACAGTGTGTGTGCTGTTCATTAGCTTCGTTGCAGAATTTATGTATAGTTAGTTACTTTGCTTGGTGTAAGAGCGACAGAATCTAGCTTCAAGTTAGTATTAGGCATGTACTTTCTTTTCATTCATATTCTTATTCTGTTAAGGGCTGGTTGGAAGAACAAAACCAGTATTACTGTGTTTTGAATTCAACCCTTTGATTTTCTCTGCAATCGGTACTTGAGATATTACTTGTTACTACTTATCTATTGCAATTTCTGTTGCGGAAGTAAATAAATCATATTATTATTATTATTACTTATCCACTTATTATTTTAACTACTCAATCACGTTAAAATCAGAATCATAAAACCTTGGTGAAGTTAGTGAATTTAATTACAACTAACAAGGTTGAGGAAAAGCGTAGAATATCACACAAGCTTCTTCTGCGGTTTTGACAAACCGGTTAACTGAAACCCCAGTAGGCTCATTTGTCGTAAATTAAAAAGAAGTGGAGGAATGCGGGTGGTTATAAATCGATAATTGCGTTTATCTTGTGCAAATACTGTTCGTGTTAAATGATAGTTGTTTTTTGGTATAGCTAAAAGATGACACTAAACGAAAGGAAAAGTCTTTAAGTCTAAAATTTTAATAAAACCTTCCCTTCTTAATGAAATAAAGAATTTCTTAATATTTCGTTTTGCTATATGTAATACAGGCAGATATTATGATGAAACACAAGTTCAGTTTTAGTTGGAAACGCCGTACCTGAGATTCCATGTATTCAAGAAGATAATTTCAGTTTCATAATTCATCCTTATACAAACGGTAATGTCAAATTTACCTGTACAGGATGAATCTTGTTTTATACAAATCTGGTGTATATCTTGTATGATTTTCTAAGTAGGTACAATACAATAGAATATAAGATGTACTACAAAGAGAAGGTCCTGTAATTGACTTCTCTTGTACTATATACTCTTAAGAATAGTGTAAGTAGTAGATTAAGACATCACTCCATTACTTTCTTCCAGCATGATACTTATTTCCTTTTTAAAAAATTCCACAGAGAGAATATTAAATTGGTGATATCATCAAGAGTGTAACATTTACATTTAGGAATTTAACGTTAAAGGCGCCTAGATAAGACGGTTCCTATACCAAGCAAGAGCGCTATTAGATTAAGAAGTTTCGAACTTTCATCCTGTTATCTATCTCGTTTGTTCTTGTTCAAACTTTCCTCTTCCCAGAGCAAATATTTTCGTTTGTACACGTGAGCAGCTCCTCTGATTAGGTGAAGTACGGTTAATGTGTGCATTATCCACAAAATAATTTAATGTATTTGTTGATAGCATAAAGTATATTTGCTTCTCTCTATTAGATTAATCCTTACACATATATGTGCTGTCCTAGAGGTTTAAAATGTCATGGTTCAGGTTATGTTAGTTGAGAGCTTATCTTGTTCAAAAGTTACCTACTTTTGACGAAATGATTATTTATTCTCCTATTTTTCTATATTTGTCACTTAACTGCAGACGCAGATAAATATGGACTGTAGGTATTAAAAGAAAAAGAAGGGTTGCTTAAAATTTGGTGACCATAAGCCGCATTTCTTGCGGGAATAAAATGAAATAATTTTGAAGTTATAAAAACATTCAAAAAAAATCTAATTCAAAAAATCTAATTCAAGTTACTAACAAGTTTGAGATTAAGTCGAAAGGAGGTGACTAGTATTTTGCGAATACCACGTCAACAAAGAACATGCTTCTAATTTTGGGTTAATTGACTTTCTCAATTAAATATATGGTTCCATAGAACTTAGGCAATTGTCATAATTCAGCAGCAGCAAGCTTTAGTTCCAGTTCTATTTGAATTTGGAATAATACCTAAAACTGTTAGTGCATTAGAGAGATGCCACAGTAGTTAATTTTTGCGATTTATTACGAATTTTGTCACATTTGTCATTACTTTGATCTAAGTATATTTCTTACTACGAGTGGAATTCAGACCCAATTTAATATTTAATTGTATATCGGATGTTAAGTTTCTTTGATAATTAAAAAATCGAGAGATTTAGTCCTGATTACTAAGCTGCAGTCATTTCAATTTCAGTTCTAGATATTTGAATTTGGGGTAATATCTAATAAACAAGTAAAACTTTGAATATGCATAAAAAGAAATGATTTGAACTATACCTATCATCTCGGATTCACCATGAATTCTTAATGCATATAAAGGCAGCGCTGCACGATGCGAATGCCTTACAACGTTGGACGTTTGACAGTTTGTCGGATTGTGTGGCCAACAGAGAAACCGACAAGTTGCACAGACCTGGTCAGACCAAGGTCGGTTACAGAAATGACAACAGATGAATTTAATAGATTTTTTGTCCCTGAAAACGATCTCGGCCGCAGAAATTGTGTAACACGTCAGATTTTGGAGTAACTCTAGCCTAATAATCAAGAAATCGTCATTTCGGCCAAATTTATAAATTTTTTGTGAGGGTTTGGATCTTTTTTTATATATTTAAGAAAACGGCATCGTACAGTACTAATCTTTAGCTTTAAAATCCATTTTCAATTGCCGCTGTACGATTTTTCTTACCTGAGATACGCAAATTTGAATTTATAATACTGGTCATGCGAAATAAAGATCTAATAAACCATTACCATAGGTCATTTTTTACCATTTAACCTAAAGTTACTTTAAACCCTGACGTGTTAGGCAATTTCTGCAACCAGATTCGTTTTCAACCTCAAAAATTTACAAGATTCAACCCCTATCATTTCTGTAACCGATAAAACCTTAAATTTCGTAGACCTGTCTTATCGGAATTCTTCACCCGAACCAAGGGAATCCCTCCAACGCCAACATTCGAAAGAAAACGTTCGTTATTTTGATGCAGCAATTATTAGACAGGTGTTTCTTATGCGCACTAGTGGTCAAGCTAAGGTTTTAAGTGTAATAACTAGAGTAGCGAAAACTTGCGGACTCGCATAGGCGTCGGTATTACGGATTAATATAAGAATACGAAAAATTCATAAATAAACTTACTTGATAATTATTCAACAAATTAGAGGCATCAGGATGTGAACTACTGTAAAGTTGCATCATTGCATATGTTTCCACAGTTACTTCTTTAAACCTTGTGCGTCGACAAGAAAAAATATTCTTATACATAGAAAACGATCTCTCCACATCTAAGGAAGTTACATTTGCATGTAGAAACTGTTTTTCAAAATCACTTAAAAGTTCATTATTCTTACACTTATTATAAAATCGGGATTTTTCCTTAAAACATCTGCCAACTTTTGACTAGCGCATAATCCTGGCGTATCATTTAATGTGTGTAATTTATTTTTTACACTCTCCACTATGTCTAATGATTCCTGCAATGACAATTCAGTACATTGTAGTTTTCTGATGGCATCTAGTAATACTGTATAATTGGTACATATTGTTGTTAAATCTTCTAAATGTTGAGGAATTTGAAATTCTCTTTGACTTTCTCTAATTGCTTTGGATTCATTCCGATTAAATCGCAAATTCCGATTAAATCGCAAACTGATTCAATTTGTTGAAAATGGATCAAATAGTAAGAAGCTGCTGTTAGCCAAGTACCCCATCGCGTTAAAATTGGTTCAGGTGGTTCTGGAATACGTGGACAAAATTTACGAAATTCTTTTAAACGTTTAGGAGATTTACGAAACACTGCTTTAGTACTTCCAATCATCCGATCAACGTTTCCGTAATGTTGTCAAACAACTTCACCAACTAAATGCAAAGCATGCAGCACGCAGGTTATATGTATTAAGTTAGGAAATATATGTTTTAAGGATCGCCCAACACTTAACATCGTTGCTGCACTATCTGTCACAATCATCACAACTTGATCTTGGGCAATTTTAAATTTTTTCAAAGCGTTCATTATCACTTTTTAAATATTTTCCGCGGTACATTGTTGAACACGTTTGCAAGCTCAGAAATATCGAGATGCTGTGTTCTCGCTAGATAAAACGCGAGCTATTACATTCACAATATTGTTTTTCTTTATATCGGTCGTCTCATCCACGGTAATCCATATTTTTTTGGAACACAAATCACGTTTACACACATTTTCTAGCATCTCTTTCATTCGCGGCAAATGATTCTGTAATTGTGTTTGTGAGGATAATGTGTACTTTGGAACGTATTGTCGCCAAAACGTTTTAAAAGCTGCTTTTCTTACCAACGACAACGGAAGATTACAAGAGGTAAACATAATTAATAAATGTATGAGGAATAGTGTATAAGGTATTTCAGTTCTTGCATTTCTCATGTGCTTAATACCATTGACATGCCTCTGGCAATCAGTTCTGTCCAATGCAGCCAAACGAACATTGCATATTAAGCAAAAAACTGCACTACCGTCATATTTTAAATGGGGAAAAAGTGACACGTACTTATGTACATTAGTAGCAAATCTACTACGAGGCATTGTTTTCTTAGGTATGTAAATATTAGTTCTATATGAAACGATACACTAATTATGTACTTGGTATAATACTACAACACACAAAAAACACCAGCTATATTTTCAAAAGCGACACGTAAGTACATAACCTTGACCGTTCGACTAATTTCTGCAACAGCTCAACCGGTACTAAAACGAAATCTCTCTCAGCGCGGTTTAACATAATGTATTTATCAGGTCGACGCTACATGCCTGCTTCTCTACCGGTTTAGTTTATTTATGAATTTTTCGTATTCTTATATTAACCCGTAATACCGACGCCTATGCGAGTCCGCAAATTTAAGTTACTCTAGTAATAACTGATATATTTATCATTTTCGTTTAATTTCATTGTTTAAAAATGTAGTTAGGTACTTAATGGTATTTAAACCAATAATAAACAGATAAAACAAAAAAAATTAAGGAAAAGCAAAGCATAACAACGTTTACATTATACATTTTATTTGCTTCTCTTTAAATTTGGACTTTCTTAGATTGCGTTAATTTGTTTTAGACAATAACCTCTTTGCGTAGATTCGAAATAAACGTAATATATTCTCTACAACTACGTTGTTATGCTATCATCCTGTTCAAGTTTTACGATTTACAATTTACGCATTCTCAAATTTCTTGAGATTTTAATGCCACGTACATACATGTAAAGACAGCTAGCATTTAATGAGCTAAAGTCCGCTGCAGATTGTTCATTTCTATCCTTTCCATTACCACGATAAAGCAGGCCGTGTTTAATCACAAATATGTAGTTGAAAGCTATCGTATCTCTCGGTCGTGCTTGGGTGTACAGTTCATGAATGATCTAAATATAATAATCCAAATAACGGGTGTTTTTTTTTTTGCTTAGATAGAACTTATGGAAAAGTTTTTTGACATTTATTATCAGTATACTCTGCCAAGTCATCATGAATAGATTCGCGCTTGAACAACACTATCAAGTTATTTAAATTCATTTTGAAAATCATTGATTCGCGCAACTTACAGACAATTTCGTGATTTTTGTGTCCCACATAATTGTCCTTCTGAGCAAGCCATCCGTTATCTGCGGATGGATTTCACACCACATACTTTCTACATGATGCAATAACACCAACATGTCGAAGGAATGGCGTACTGAAGGGAACATCGTTGCTGTAAACGAAAGTGTAGAAGGAGATTATCCATTCATTATCGGTCACAGTCATTAGGGCTCGAAAATTTTCCGTAAAGACCTTGGTCTACGTCCGTATAAGATCCGGCTGGTACAGGAATTAAAGTCATCTGCGTCGTTTTTTCGTCGATTGGGCTGAAGAGCAATTGGAAACTGATCCGTTATTTTGGCTTAACGGGTTTGTGAATAAACAAAATTACAGCATATGGAGTGGGACCAATCCACAAGAGACCCTACAAACTCCGTTACATCCAGAAAAATGCACTGTTTGGTGTGGTTTGACGCCGGTGGCATTATTGGCCCTTATTTCTTAAAAGATGAGGCCGGAGCTCGCGTTACCGTCAATGGAGATCGTTACCGCACCATGATTAATGATTTTTTTGTTTGAACATATAGAAGATGAGATGTGGTTTCAACAGGATGGCGCTACGTGCCATACGGCGACGGCAACCATCGACTTACTGAAATCGAAATTTGACGATAAGTTAATTTCGAGGAATGGACCTGTCAATTGACCTCCAAGATCTTGCGATTTGACACCGGTCAATTTTTTCCTGTGGGGCTACGTGAAATCACTGGCTTATGTCAATAAACCAGCAACAATTGACGCCTTGGAAGCTAACATTGTTCGTGTTGTTCGTAATGTACGGCCAACAGTTCTCGAAAAAATGACCCAAAATTGGACGTCCAGAAAACGCTTCATCAAGAACAGCCATATGCTCGAAATCATTTTCGTATGTTAATGCCATGAATAAATCTTTCGAATCATACCAAAAATTTGATTAGATTTTAATTTTTCGTATCATTCATTATAATCTAAAGTTCTATCGGGCTTAAAAAAACTCCCATTACAAATAAAAATAGTAAACTGTATATGTATGGCTCCCATTGGTGAGTACTGGTATTTTCTTGATTTTACCGATATAATTAAACTTAATTAATGAAATACAAAAAATCTCAAGACGCCGATAGGATTCGAACCTAACGACCCCCGCTCTCCGGACAGGCGTGCTGTTTTTGGGAGATACAGCTTAGATAAAACTGCTTACATTTATCCGATCTCTTGGTTGTACTTCGGGTTACTAAGGTAAAAAGCGTCATTTAATAAAAGAAAAAGAAAGATTTTCAGGTTTATTTCTCTCTTTTGTACCATCTTCAAAGCCATTGTTAAACATCGCGTTACTAACTAAAGTATGCATACATTTGTCCAAGCATTGACGTGTTTGACGATGATCAACTTTAATCCTTTGTGACCGTAAAGTTTTCGTTTCTACTCGTCTATTCTTTAACATATTACCGCGCTAATGGAAACGGCAAATAGATAACAAGAGAGAAACTGTGGAGCCGTCCTATTCATAATTTATTTAAGAAAGTTTTCTATGCCGTCCTAAAAATGCATGATTCAATATTTACACGACCGCGGAGTTCACATAATGCCCGGCCTTATAAAAATTGTAGATATATTGACGTGTTTACACGTCGATACGGATAGTGAGCGAATCGTCGATTCAGACGCAAAAATTTTATGAATGAAACAGCACCGCGTATCTCTTATCTTTCGCGATTTGTTTATGAAACGCGTCCAAGTTTTCGCGCTGATCTCGCGCAAACGTGTATACCAAGGAGAGAAAACTAACATATCCATGTCTGTTCCTCCTCTTCCTCCTCCGTTTCCTCATGTAGGTACACTCCTTTCGTTTATTCGGCGAATATCGATAAGGAACACAATCAGAGAAAAATATAGACACAACAAGACCAGCGTGAAATAAAAATAAAATTCATATCATTGTAGCGTAAACGTTTTTACGCTTTAGATAGGTCAGTGAACCGCGCAATCGCTTAATAATAATGGTGTAATGTAATAGCATCTCCGTAGGTAACACACTCTTACGTATGGTATGGATATATGTATGTATGTACATATGTGTCTATGTAAGCATATACACTACCAAGCGTCATACATAATGTGATTTGTGTATTGTGTGCACACAGTGGCGGCGTTACGGGTTTGAGACATCGAATCAATGTATAAAAATCTTTTTAATTTATTTCCCAATTTCTTGAACTTTTGCTGTTTTATTTTGTCAGCAAGGGATTTTCGAAAATCTGGATGAGGCTAGAGTAATCTAGAACTGCTATTCTTAACTTAATGCTGAAGCAATTCATTTCTGCTTTTAGTCATTGGGAAAAGTTGGATCTCGAAAAAAAAAAAACCGCATCTACTTCCTTAATGAAGAATTTGCACATTTCTCAATGTGATGACAATAATAAGAGAGCACATAAAAATTTTTAAGTTTTCATATATGATAAACTGATATTAACTTTCTGTTTTCTCCACAAAGATTGAAAAACAAATCATTTCAAATGTAGGTGGAACGCGCGTGCGCTTTAGGTCAGCCTTTTTCTGATGTCACCCGGCCAAAATAATCAACCACTTAATTTGTCGTTGATAAAAGCTTATTTGTATCGACATTTTTGACATTAAAATAGTTATTTATGCCACAAGGGATGTTAGCGACCCACTACCGGCTCAAAATTTCGAAAAAACCTACATTTTATGAAAATATTTGACATTTGTTTCTATACTTACATAGTCAAATTTGTCAATTTCTGTTATGTGTTGACACTTATTGCTATCTCAGTTTTTACGTCCCTTGGGGCGTAAAATTCCATTACATACCACTGCCGAGGGCAACCAAGGTAAATAATCCATAAATCGCACTAACTTCCTCCCTTCAGGGCAGGAATAGCTGGTAGTAGGAAAACTAATTTAACATAAAATAGGTAACGTTTTGTATCGTTGACTTAATAATTTGACACCCATATGACAGTTCAACGGAAGATCGCATCTTTCCATTATTTGGAAATTTCTAACGGTTGAATCTAACAGATACGTTGCGTGTATTCCCGAGTTAAGTAATCCGCTCTGATATTTGCGGCCAAAGGAAGATGGCGACTAAATGACGTCACACCAATCGCCGATGCGTTTAAAAGCACATGATTAAGATTTGAATTTTAAGGATTTTCAAAAGGCTTTTTCTCTTAAAACAGTGAAATTTGAATGAACACTTCTTGAAAATTGTTTATTTTTATTTCTAAATAATCATTATATAAAACTTATACAGTAAAACCAATTTTATGCAACTTCCCTATTGGCTGATATCTCTAATAGGTACCTACTATCCAAATAATTTTCTTTTCATTTCCACGGAAAAAGTATGTGTATACACTAGAACTGTTAACCAGATCCGGATAATTTTGGATTCCGATGGTTTACTATACGAATATCCGGATCTTGATGTTATCTGGATTCATTATCCGAAGCCTGAGATTCGGATCCGCTATCCGAAACTTCGAATCCGGGTCCGTTATCAGAAACCTCGGATCCGGATCCATTATCCGAAATCTCGGATCCGGATCCGTTATTCGAAATCTTGAATTCGAATTCTTTATCCCACCGAATCCATTATCCGATAACGTGGATCCAGCTTCGTTCCCTGACAACTTTTCCGAGCAAATACCTGCAATAGGTCGAGTAATTATCAAACAATATAGCTGTAATAATCACCAGATTTATTGAACACCTGTGCAATGCAAAGTAACTTCGAATTGTGCCCACTGAAACCCAGCATTATTCTGAATGCACGGATTTTAAAAACCATTCCACTTTTTCTCCATATAACACAAATTTGATGTTTTCTTTATTAAACACTTTCTATATTGCAAAATAATGACGGATCCGGTTCCGAGAACCGGATAGTGGATCCGGATCTGAGAATCGGATCCAGATCCTAGGATAGTTTCCAATTTTTTCGGATACCTACAGCACTAGTGTACACAATTAAATTATTTAAAGTATACTTTCCAGCTTTTTCTCCATACATTTTTGTTCTTTCAACTTAAACGTTTCGTTGATTATGTAGATAATCTTTTCAGGTTTCGTACTCTACATTGAGAAATGATGAACAAATACTTGACTTTGCAGTTTAACTTTTCCAGTTTCCTGGACTTGTTCTTCAAAATTTTATATGCTCATTTGCAGATAGCTCCTTCAACGGATCCGGACACTAGTTTCGTGATCTTTCGATCTTCTCTTAAATCAAAATTATATCCATTTATGAAAATAAAACCAACAAAAATATTGTAAGGATGTCAAATATTCTGTACTTAATCGAAATGTCGCGAGAATTTTTGCAATTAGAGCTACAATAAACGCTGATCGTGTCATATAATCAGTTTGTATCTTACAATTAACTTTTGAGTTTATATATTAATATAAAATACCACGCAGACTTCGTTATTTTCAACAAAATTTAAACTCAAACAGGTAACCCAATCAAAAATGTATTATGAAAGTTAATTTAAGAACAATATAATTTGCTACATAAATTCGGTTACTTGGGGTTAAATGGTCACCATCTAAGGAAAATTTCCAGATGAACACGAAGTCCTTATGGAACTCGTTAAAATCAGAAGAGAAGATTAGCACAGTTAATTATGCTGAGAAAACAAAAAATTGAAAAAATGTAAGACAGTTAGAAATTTTATTTAAAAAATCCTAAAGGTGGTGAAACAGTGGTTATCAAATTCTAAAGTTCCTACAATTCATTGGTTTCTAAATTGATGCAAAGAAATGAATATGTCAGTTTTCAGTTCAGTTTCAAGCTATCTGGTATCAAGTAATTGGCGGGACTATGCACCTTTTAACAAATATCTCTTTCGATGGGAAAAGTAATTATTATTACCTTATGGGGAGCTCTTGTTGTAACTACTACTGAAAAATTATCGTTATGTGTATAGTGCACAACTATATGTTCATAAAATCTTCTTTGATCAAGAAAATACATTACAAACTAAAATCAGATGCTTATTCTTTCACCAATGTCAGAATGTAAAATTACAACAAGATTTCAGTAGAAATTTGGTATTATCCCGGATATAAAGCGACGTATACATATATGGAACCCTCCTCAAATAACTTATTTTCTAGATTAAACTATTCTGTTTGTGCTTTGCGGTGGGTCCCAAGAGATCGATGGAATTGCAAAGGCAGATAAGCTGGTCAAAGACGCAGCGAACATACCTTTCGTTGCTTCTAACCACTTTCGTAGTCTCCAAAAGAGCCACATAAACCAAACAATTAAGACATGAAAGGAAAATCAAAAAGGAAAATGTTCCGGGATAAAAACAAATGAAAGCACTCATATCGGGCTAGCTAAAGACAGCAAAAATAACGCTATCGTTCAGCAAAAGGGACCTTAGCCTACTGGCAGGAATTTTGACAGGTCATGTAGCCCTAAAATATCACTTATTTAAACTAGGAAAAGCTGAAGATCAAATTTGCCTCTGTGCCAAGAAGATCTGGAGACGGTAGAACACATTCTATGTAAACCATCAATTCTACACGACACCAACATTTCAGCCATTTCTTGAACCTACTGAACTGAAGAAAGAAGATCCTGGAGTAGGACTAAGGTTGATAAAAAGCCTCTATTCTAACACACATAAGGGCATCTTGTTGCAATAAATCTATTAAGGTCGCAAAGACTAAAGGCATTTGTGCCATGCCCCAACTACAGTAATAATAATAATAAATTCTGTATGTAATTGATCACCTCCGCCACTGTCCCTGGTCTGTAGCCGTAATTCCATCATCTCGATATGGACTGTGACGAATTAATTACGGATCAATGAATTAATTAATCGTAAATACCCACGTATTACGTTACCGATTGGAAATTCTATTTCTGTTCTGATCTCCTATATTAATGAAAGCGACGCGTCCGCATTGGTCATTCTCCGGATCGAAACGTATGTAGCGTAACGTAAATAAACAACATACCTAAACCATCTACGCGTAATATAAGTTGTTTGCTTATATACTTCGCTGTTGGTGTTTTAAATTATCGACGGTATTAGCGATGTTTGTTGTCTTTCTCCGAAGGAAAGTAAAATCAATCGATTCGATCAAAGAAGACGCGTTATTGTTAGAAAAGGCATCTCTCTTCCTGGTGCTTTGACTCGCAATGTGTGCCACGAGAATACACTTTCATTTATTCAAAATTCCATTAATGCGAAGCCGGTGTGTTTTGATTAATTGCTAAGGTAAATCCACGATGACACCGTTAGGAATGAGAGAACAAAATAAGACGTATTCACGTAGTACCCTACGTTAAGTGATGATTCAATGATTACCTTTTCGTCTAACGTTTACTTAGAAAATTACTTAACGATGAAACGCTGATAAACAATGAAATATGTGCACACCTTGTCTAGCTTTACGTGGAAAACGATTTATTGGACCTCATTGTTTTGTCCACAATATTGAACAGAGATCAATGCAGGTAAACAGCAGGTATACACTGTATTCACGATGAAAGGAATAAACTCAAGGGAATTCTAGCAATTTTTAGTGAGTAAAAAAAAATGTTACACGTCAATGTATAATTTTGGTTTGCCATTATCTGACCTACACTACAGCATGGTATCACTTCCGGTTTGAGCGAAAATAGCAGCAAGGCTATTATTTTAAATAGAACACCCTATATCGCTTTACGGATTTGGACAAGAAAAGCCTGCTGAAAAAAGGTGCTATGTCAAGTGAGTAACTTAGGTGGCCACTCGGCAGTTCCCCTCTTTCCGGTCCATCTGTTAGGGAAAGCCGCATCTAAAAGCCTTTGAAAATTGCATGTGGACGTGCACCATCCTGCTGGAACTAAATTAGGTTATTTGATAGTTAACAAGCGTCTTGATTGGGAAAGGCGACAGCTAAAGCGCGAATCAATTCGAATGTTCCTTCAATAAAATAACGTCCCAGAATTCGAGTACCAACAATTCCCGCACGCACATAATTTTCTGTGAATGCTAAGTGTGTCCCACTTGCACCATTGTGGATTTTTTGTCGCCCAGTACCTAAAATTTTGCAGATTGGCGGAGCCATGAAAGGAAAACGGCACCTTGTCAGGAAAAAGGATATGTTCAATGAAATTTGCGTTGTTGTCTTGTAATCAAAGTCGTGTTCTGATAACTTCTGTACTAAATGCATTTTGTAAGGATGGTACTTTGTTACTCGTAACGTATTTGAAACAGTTCCTAATCCAACACGATAGTCCCTTGATATTTGTCTCAGGGTGTTATGAGGGTTGTTTTCAGGTGCTAAGAGGATGTTTAATTTAGTATCTTCAGGTACCTTAAATGTTCGTCCTTTAGATAGATCGCTAACGTTACCAAACCCTCTAAATATGTTTTCATTCTTACTTACAGTAGATTGGTTAATTGGCGGACGATCAGGATAAGTTTTGTTAAATAAATTAAAAACATCTGCTTCAATGTGTAATCGTTCTCCGAAGTCAATCATAGTAAAAACCTATACTCTCTTTTCCAGTTCGCAAAGCATTTTGAATTTAATTAGATGCAAATTAATTAATAAACAGTTGTGAACATTTAAAATGATTTTGATATGTGATTAATATGATTTTTTAAATTGTTAAGTTTATTTGGCACTTTAGTCAACGTATTGTTTGTATTCATTTAATTTTTACAATATCTCACAAACTATTTACAATAAACCTGTATATGGGACGTTTACTGAAAAGCTTATTTTGTAAAAATATGCAGGGTGTTGTATTTTAAGTAACAAAGGTACTACTAAGTAAAAAGAACACAAATCAAAAATATAAATCGACATGTTCGTCAAAAAAGGTTGCTAGAATTTTATGGAATTTATTCCTTTCATCGTAAACGCAGTGTGTACGAGTTAAGATTTGCTGAAATCCTAGGAAGCAATTAATATTTCTTTATCGCTACCTGACTTCTTCTCCAGTTATTTTAAATGTTAATTACTTGGAGGAAAGTTTCCCGAGATTCGCAAACGAATTAGACAAATTAACCTTGAAATCAACTCGACCAGGATTATAATGTCGTAAAATCCACAAGTCCAGACGGATCATGTAACTCGTTTAAGTTCGAGAAAGCCAAGCATGAGAAAATACCAATTCTAAAGGTATCAAACTCAAAACTTTAGACTTTAATTATCGTAGTAAAACATATTTCATTATGACTTGTGGAATTGCTAAAATTTTGAAAAATTTGCGAGCCCTTAAAAAGAGAATCACAAAGCTAAAACGATAAAAATGAAGCAAAAGAGAACTGACAAGAACTAATTTAGGAGAGAAGCAGGTGCAAAATTCTAAATAACGCTGAAGTTTTGAAATTTTCTTTGGGCAACTAGTTATTTTGTTAATCCAATTATATTTTGTTCGAATTAACATGACATTTGTGTGCCCGTTTTAGTTGAATCAACTATAACTCGGTTGGCTCAAATAGGTAGGTTTTCCAATGTAGTCGATTCTAATAAGTGCGGGCACTAATATTTATTTCATCATTTATTTGTAGAAATACTTACGATTATTGTTATTGAACTTGATAAAAATCTGGTTTAATAAATAATAAGCTTATTTTTAGAAACTAATCTAGTATTTTTTTTCAAATGATTGTTTAATTGACTTTTAACTTGTTTATTGTATTGAATTCAATACAGTAGTTGGCAAAAAGATGCTAACAAGATTTGCTTTATTATTACAATGTCATCATTATAACATTTTGCAAAATAATTCACTTTGTTATATGTCATATAAATTGATAAGAAAAGGTCAATCTGTTGAGTAAGATACAAGAATAAAATACAAAATAGCGAGTCCAACCATTGTGATTTTCGAAGAGTGTCAACTTCTTATCGTAGAAGTCAAACGAAAACAAATTTGCTGGTACTTCCTGGTTTCTAAACGTTTCCCGCAGTATATTGCAAATAAATAATACACATATAGCCAAATTACTGCTCCAGTAATTTAGCAATGTATTATTATATTGGTGCTTATAATTACTTAGTCGGCCACTAAGTTCTGTCACAAAGCTTTTTTTTTAATTCAAACGCATAGCATGCAACTGATAAAAACAAACGGCTAATTGTGGTTATGTCATTTATTCTGAGTCATTTGACGTTAAAGTTGTTGCGAACGAGGAATAAATAAACATGGAATGGAGCCAAAGAGAAGATTGTGTTGCTATAATTGCATTACATCGTTGCGGATATGGCTAAAATCAAAAATATCCTGAATAAAGACCTTAAGCTTCTTGCTTTCAGAAAAAAAAGCGGTCACTTGCACAATGCACGTCTGAAAGGTTTACGGCTTCAAAGATGCCAAGTTTTATTAAAGCGATACGCTAACAACGACCACTGCCGTATCTGAGAAAATCTTCACTGTTGAAAAACAATTTAATCGGCAAAATGATGGGTGCATGACTCCAACAGTGAAGAAGCAGGTGTGGTCGCTCCCCGTGTTCAAAGGGGTCATCAACTGAAGTTCATTTCTGTGAGAGAGGAGTGAAAACCACTGCCCAAGTCTATCAAGAGACGGTCCTGGAAAAGATCATAAAACCTCTAAGCCAGAGCTTATTCAAAAACCAGGACTGGGTCTTCCAGCAGGACTCTGCGCCTGCTCACCAATAATATCGACATTATCAGGTATGAAGATTGGCCATCTTCTAGTCTCGATCATAATCCTCTGGATTATAAAATGTGGCAAGTTTTGGAAGAGAAAGTCTGCACTAAACGCCATAGAAATTTGAACTCGCTAAAAGTATCTGTTAAGAAGGCAGTGGCGGAGGTAGACATGAAAATGGTGCTTAATGCGATTGATGACTGACCTCGCAGATTAAGCGCATGTATTACGAAACGAGGGGATCATTTTGAATAATTCTTTAATATGTAATTGAGAACACTACATTGCTCTATTTAATCAATAAAATATTTTTATTTTCTTTTCTGTTTTATTTAATATAACGATAAAAATTGTGACAGAACTTAGTGACCGATTAAGTATGCAATCTAGGTTTTAATTCCGTTAACATTTCTGGAAGCTACGACCAATGACGCCATTTATCACTATTTTTATGGTGTGTTAGAGTCTATGAATTATCTGGCAAACTTACTATTTTATAACAACAGCGTTTCCTATCCTTTGTTTTAAACTAAATCCAAATCTTCACTTCATCTTACGAAAATTTTAAATATACAATATTGAATCCCCAAACAAGAGTTGAGAGAAAATAATTTATATATTAAAATCTTCGACATTCCACAGCCATCTTTAATACAAATATAAAAATTTTCTCCTTAATTTTCTTCACAAAGAAACATAAATATGAAGATAAACGGGAGCAAAACTAAGAGCATGATCATATCAGCCAAAGATAAAACATACAGTATAAATATAGAAGAACAGGACATTGAACAAGTTTCACAATTTAAATACCTGGGTTCGGTTATTGAAGGAAATGGCAAGCATGATAGAGAATGCGGACATATTAGGAAAAGTAAAGAGGATATATAACATGCTGAAATCTTCCTTTTTCAATAAGAAAGAAATACCTAAAGAAATAAAGACGGAAGTAGTTACAAAAGTTGTTAACCCTACGCTGCTATATAATAGCGAAACTTAGACACTTGGAAAACAAACATAGCCGAGATGAGGTTTCTGAGACCAATCGAAGGAAAACCCAGGAGAGATAAAGTGAGAAATGAAATCTACAGAGAAGTGCTAAAGATAAAACCAATGCTAAATAGGATACAGGAAAGACAACTAGGATGGCTGGGACACGCGCATAGGATGCAAGAGGACAGACTAATCAACAGAGTCCTACTTGCCAGGGCACAAGGAACGAACAGAAAGGATGACCACGGCGGACCTGGTAAGAAAAAGTAGAAAAAGCTGCGCAAGAAAGAGGGATTATATGGGAAAAAATGAAGAAGTTGTCGCAAGATAGGAATAGTTGGAAAAAGAAGATAAATCAACTCACCAGTCCTACACCGCCAGGTAGAAGGACTTAGGATTAAGTACGTAAGCAAGTAATTTTCTTCATAAAAGTGATTAGTATGCCGTTAGTTGTACTGACTAACAAGTTTATCTAAAAGTTTTCGGGGGACGTTTCCAAAGAATCACCAATTTGAGCGATTAAGGTTTAGTAAATCTCTTTAGATAATTAATACGATTAATTAATAATTAGAATCTTCACTGACCTTTGGAAAGTCGCAAAAATACATCTAATGTCCAATAAAGATATTGTACCCTAAAGTATGAATTTTAGAAGACTTCCAAAAACAAGATCCAGAGCTTTTCTAAAAAAAGCCAGAGATTTTCTAAGGAAACGTTAAATTTACTATTGTCAGTTGAATCCAAAGGCAGAATTGAATCAAAAAACTATAGAAACACTATCGAGCAAGACGAGAAAATTTTTGTATTTTATTTTTTTCTTTTCTACGCACACAAACACACAAAGTACGATGTATTGAAATGATTTATGTGATATTAAAGAATTAAATGAATTATCTCAGGGTTATGGTTTTTTTTAATGATTACGTCTTGTAGGATCTAACTTATTTACTGTTTGCTAATTGAAAAAAATAAGAAAATAAAACAATTTTTATCATTCGAAAAAGACTAAGTTTTATTGTTTAAAATTTAGAATGATTATATTTCCTTTAAAACAGAGTATGGAATTTCAAACGTAAACCTATAGTAATTTAATAACTTTAATTTATTTTTGAAATGTTAAATTTTAATAACAAATTAATTCAATTGAATTTTCCTTTCTGATTTTATTATTTGGTTAAATAATTGTTATTTCGGTACCTGCTCACTGTTGTTTTTCGCAAAGTGGCAGTTCTTGGGTGTCCGACCTTGATATTCTTGGACTCGTAACAGCCCCCAATTTACAACCAAGTATCTCCCTCTTCGGATCCTTACTCAGTCGATTACAATTTTGATGTTAAATGTCGAAATGGATTTATTTGTTGATTTTCTCCAGTTTTTATATAAATAGTTTCATATTTACTTGAAATATCGTTGAATTTTTGTGTCGAAAAATTGTTTATACTGTCTCCGTTTGTTTTTTTTTTTTTCATTCAGAGCCCCAGTTTAGTATCTCTATTAATATAACTTGATTTTTTTAAATCCATTTTAAATTCCTTCCGCTCCCTTAGTGACCATGTTGAAATTTTGCAAGTACGGCAGGGTCAGGTAGGGTATACCATGACAAAGTTGTTTTAAATTCATAACTGCATACGAATAGCAATTTGCCTATCCAAATACGATTAAATCACATATTTTTGAATTAAAGAAATATAATCAGATTTTCCGATAGTATAATTAGACTGTAACTTTTGCTTAGTGGACCCTTTTTTTAACGAAAATACTTCTTGCCTCCATGTGTTAGACGAACAGAAAACAACAAACAATATCAACACTGCTTCAGCTTCTAATAATATGGAACTAAAAGTGATTCAACTGTCAAAAGACAACACTTCTTAACAAAGGTAAATAAATATCACAACAATATGTATATAAAGTTCACTTAAGTTGTAAAAATAATTTTGGCCAATTTTTTTAGGTAGAACAGAAAATTGTGTGAGATGTTCATAGTTATCACAACACTTAAAGTTTAATCTTGACCATAATACAATTTAAATATAGTGAAATTCAAACTTGGAATGAATTATGTCATTAGAGTAATGGAAAATAGAGGCACTACAGTACATGAGCTATAACAAATTAAGATCAGTGGTATTATCAGAATGCGTGTTAGTAGACGACCTTATGATTTAGATTGCAACAAAAAACTATTACGTGAGGAAAAAGGAAGTTAGCACCAAAGCAAAAATGTAAAACAGAATTTAGACCTATATTGATATACGGCAGCGAAACATGAGTTCTATTCAACAGGCAAAGAGTAAGCTGCAGGCAATAGACATAAACAACTGCTGCCCTCAGTGAAGTAAAACCAGTAACTAGGCTGGATAGATTAAGAAATAATACGATAAGAGAAAATAACTTAGCTGGTTTGGACACCTTTGTAGACCTAACGACAAAAAACAAGCGAAGAACATATGGGAAGCTCAAGTACAAAGGTGTAAAAAACGCGGAATACCCAGGAAAATCGACTGGATAGCTTTAAAAACAAGGAGGATAACAACACTTACTTTGAAACAGACTGCATATACGAGGGTACTCTGAAAAGTTTCAAGCCTCAACATGGCGTTACTTGTCAAAAATATTCTGGTAGTATAATTGCGCATGTGTTGAAAAATACTTTTGCAAATTTCAGCCGTGTCGGACACTCAGTTGTTGTTTAACAATCGCTTGTGTTAGTCGATGTTAGTGTTTCTGTAAATATGGAAAAAATCGAATATCGAACCATTTAAATTCTTGCATTTGAGAGCCAATACGCCTATCCAAATTAAAGCCGAGATAGACGCTGTTTACGGGGATACTGCACCATTTGCCACAGTGACATTTTGGGCAGCTAAATTTGAACGTGGTGGTACCAGCTTGGTTGACGATGAACATTTGGGACGGCCAAAAACTGCAACCACTATTGATGACATCGGAAAAGTTCACCAAATGGTGCTAGACGACCGTCGAATTAAGGTTAGATTGATAGCAGAGGCTGTGGGCATCTCGAAAAAACATGTTTGTCATATATTGACTGAAGATTTGAGCATGAAAAAGCTAATCGCGCATTGGGTGCCACGCTTGCCCATTCAGGATCAAAAACAATTTCGAATGAACATTTCCAAAGCCCTGTTGAAGCAGTTTAAGCGAACTAAGTCGAAGTTTTGGCGTTGATTAATAACTGTAGATGATACTTGAATACGCCAGTACACTCTTGAAGCTAAGGCAGAGTCGAAAAAGTGGACTGCGAAAGGTGAATCGGCTCCGAAAAAGGCGAAGACTGTGAAATTGCGTTAGTCGGCTGTCTTGAAAAAAGAAAACCAGTAACAGGAGCACCATTACTTGACAAGCTGAAGACAAAAATTGTGGAAAAGCGGCTGCATTTGAAGAAAAAGAAAGTGTTGTTCTACCAAGACAAAGTACCATCTTACACTTCAGTGATCGCCAAGATGAAAATTCATGAATTGAAGTTTGAATTGAGAAAAACCACCCACCCTATTCGCCAGATCTGGCCCCAACGACTTTTTTCTGTTTCCTGGGCACAAAGTTTCACTCGAAGGACAGAGATTTTTATTGAATAGGTCATTACATTCGCAAACGCTTATTTTTGCAGAACAAGATGTCAACTACTATTTGGATGGATTAGACAGATAGGAGTAGCGGTGGGAACAGTATATAGACTTACAAAGAGATTATGTTAGGGAATAAAACTGAATTTGACAAAAAAGAACTTGTTTCTATGTTAGGCTGGAAATTTTTCAGACTAACCTTGTATATACAAATCGCATCTTGAAGAATTTTCCTTTTATTCCGTTCCATCAGTTAATTCTTAATTGAGGTTCCAATATCCTTTTAATCTCTTAAAGTATTCGCTATCAGGATGCAAATTTTTAAAACTCATTATTAAGCATATTTCTTATAATTCTCATTGAAAATGCCAATAACAATTTCTTTAATAAGCCGAATGCATTAACATAAAATCCAAAAATCCACTCGAATTCGAAATAATTCCATTCCACGAAGAATTAACGATTTACCAATTGCATCGTTTTAAATATGCATCGGAATTCTTCAAGCTGACGACCGTCGTCTCTAAACAACGAAGACGATAATAATAGGTTCATATATAAATACGTAGGCGCATAAAAAACAGATCCTTAAGTGGATGCAAAGCAAACATTTTCGAGAACAAGAAAATATTCACTATCTAAATCGAAAACCGGCTCCTCCGTCCTCTACTTTAAATTTATTCGTCGGCACACGAATCAACAGAAGCAATAAAAGAGGTGTCGGGATGACAGAATCAAGGTGGATACGTAATAAAACGATGTGTAGATGTGTCGAAGCTCAAATGCGTTTCCGAACTGACGATAAGATTCCCTCTGAAAACGCCACCTACATACTACCATGCTGGTAACGATTATTCTTTTTTTGAAAGTCAAAAAAGCATCTGCCTTGAAGTAATTTGCTTCCCGACAAGCCGTCAAGATAAAAGGAATTGGACGTAGAATTAATATCAATTAATTTTCTTAAACAAAGTTGACATATTCGTAAAACAAAAATAACCTTTATCGGTAATAATAGAATTCCTGGTTGATCCGCTATTGTAATAAAAACAAAAAACATGTTATTCCTTTTTTTCCTTTTTGACATTGCGATGATAGTAATCTAAGTAACCCATTCATAAATCATACGCTATCTGAAAAATATTATTTCATTAATAAATTCCTAAGTGTCATGTAAAAATATGTAGATAATCCCATAGTATTAGTAAGATAACATCTGTTTTACTATTGAAATTTATATTTGAATTAGATTAAGTTAATTACAGACATAACCTGGATTTGGTATTTCCTGTTATGGTTACTAGATTAACATTACTAACGCGTAAAATTCATGTATGTACGGCAATACACTATTATATCAGACATTAGACATATGAACAAAATTGTAATCAATGTGGGTTTGCTTTTTATCTAAATAATTGAAAATCATTATCATGGAATTCATCTATTGTCGGCAAGGAAGTGGCAAATATCGCTATTGATTATTTTTGCTTTTGATAAATTTAGCTCTGATAGTAACTTTGCGGAAGGAAAAAAACAATTTCTGCGTATTTCAATGATTAGATATTTATTAATTTTTATCAAAATGAATGTTAGATATTTAAACTGATGTAATAATTACTACGGTTATGGTTAATGACTATCGCTTCCATTGACAAATACCAGGAATTAATTTCCCTGCGTCACTACTGTTTTATTTGTCACTAATGTGATATGCCGGAAATAAATCTAGTTCTTGTGGCTAACCACCAACTGGATCCTCCCAATCATTAATAGCATTTACAGATTATTATAACTGGTTCCACAATAATTTAGAATTAAACGATAATTTTTTTCAGTTTTTATTAATTGATATACAACATCTTTAACAGTGAAAAAGAAAAGAATTTGCGACTATGCAAAAAAAGAAATATATAAATATATTGACAAAATTTGTTGTTCTTTGTCGTTTCCAAAATAACTTTTATTTTGTTGTATTGAACAATATACATCTAATACATTTGAACATTTCTCAATCTACCTTGAAAATCGCGAATACATAGTAAGGCATGATTCACTGCTGATGAGTGAAATTATCTCTAAAGCTTTTTCATGTGTTACATTTCATCACAAGATACTATTCTAAGTATTCTTTCTCTAATGAGTATTGAAATATAGAAATCTATTCAGATTATGCCATTAAAAATAAACAACTGATATCACTTTCGTTTAATACACAAGATACCAAGGTAAGTTGTAAGTATTCTGAAAATCTGTAATTTCCTTCGAATTTCCGACGTAATTAAATACTTGAAGAAATCTCGTCCCGGTAAGGAATATATTAATGGGTGTATTTTATTTCCAAAAAATACCATGAGTAATTGTCAAAACGCTAATAACGGGATGATTCTAATTTCTAGTGACTCAATATGGTACCACAAAAGGTATCAAATGTCTCATATTCACGTTATCAGGGAACGTCAAACAAATATCAATGAATTACGTATTGGGAAAAACATCACACAATTCCTAAGAACTGTCTTGTTATATTAGATTGGCGTATATGAGGCGTAAGAATAAATTATTATTTTAATAATACGTGGACGCGTTTCGATATCAGCGATATATCACTTCTGGAACATGTAAGAAGGCTGGCTTTTATTGGAGATTTCTCGCCGGTCTCCAGTCTCCAGTCGTGACAAAAGATTTCCAGAACGTTTCTGAAAGCGTATCGTGTGCCTTGATCGAGCAAGTATACGCTGCGTTGCGTTTCCCACGACCGGTGCAGCATTTCGTTTAAGAGTTTTAAGGCTTCTTTCCTGATGGATCGTATTATGATGTACTGATACGATAATTTCTCTTTTTTAATGTACGTACATGTGTAACCTTATTTACGTCTAATTTTTGATTACAGAGATTTTTATTTTCCCTTTTTAACCAAGCAAGAATAGAATTAATTTTATTCTAATTAGAAAGAAAACAATGGCTAAAACACAAATTGCAGAAAATAATAACCAAAAACGCTCAGTACCAGAGTTATGAATAGCAGGGGAGAGTGGGACAAGTTATTTACTTAATTCTCGAGAGTTATAATAATTTAGTGGGACATCTATGCAACCACCATTATTTAGCTTATCATATAGATATAATAAACATATATATAAGTAAATTTCTCTATGCAAAACCCCCTAACGAAGCAAGTTCTTATTGATAGTAAAAAATGTGACAAAGTAGAAAAACCACTTGCTCCTATATTCAAATGTTTCTATTATATTTCCTCAATTTTCTAAAAATACTTTGGTGTTTAGTAAATTTAAAAACCTATATCTTGAGAAAAAAAATCGTATTTATTTTTTGTTTTATGTTTCATAATAATTCATGCACAAAAATAAGAAGTGTGCGGTATGCCTATTTTATTATTGAATATAATGTTTATGACAGGTAACCATTTTGAAAACATTTCTTGAATTGCTCAGAAACCCTATTCTAAAGCTATAAATTTTAACTAACAAACTTTGAATCAGGTGTAGTAATTAAATATTTTAAATTGAAATTCTTACATATAATATAATAATAATATAATATATAATATAATATAATATAATAATTAAAGCTGGCCACGAGCGGTACCGCGCAGTAGCGTAGAGTCGACCAGGCCTCGCGTTCCACTAGAGTTATTCTGCTAATAGAGATGTTTGCGGCCGCAAATAATTTCGCTCATCTTTTAAATAAAACTTAAATAACACGTGCTCAAACACTTACCATTTTCAGAGGCCTCCGTGAAATCACAAAGTGAATAATGTCTGTTAAATACCTGCAACATTAGATATGTTTCAACTGTTGTTTCGGCAAAACGAGTACGGCATAAGGAAAAAATGCGTTTATATGCAGAGAACGAACGTTCTACATCTAGTGACGTAATATTTGCGTAAGTAAAATAATCTTTCAAATAACTTAACGATTCTGTTGACGCACCTTCACAAATGTGTCTTAATGTGCCAAAATCATAATTTTTCTCAAAAACACTTTCAAATTTTTCTAGAACAGAAACATTTTTTGCGTCTTCAATCGCGCATAGCTGTGCGTGAACATGTTGCACTATTTGTAGAGATTCTTCTAACGGCACCGCAGGATTTTGTAATTTTTCTATTGCATCTGCTAGCCTGAAGTAATTGTCGTGAATGATTTTTAAATCCATTTTAACCTGACTATCTTGAAATTTCGACTGGCTTTTCTGGATAGCGGCAGCTTCCTTTGTATCGAATTGTAAAACCACGTTCTTAATATTGTCAAAATATTTATGTAATAAAACGCGGCCTGCAACCATGTTCCCAACGAGTTAGAATAGGTTCTGGTGGCTCTGGTATACGGGGGCACAGTCTGTGAAATTCGCGAATACGTTACGGTGATTTGACAAATACTGCTTTGGTATGCGCTATTAAAGCGTCTACCTCAGGATATTATTTTCTGATACTATTCGCCACAAGATTGAGAGCATGAATTTTACACGTAATGTGTAACAAATTAGCAGAATGCTTTTTAAGAGACCGGCCTACAGAAAGCATGTTTGCAGCACCATCACTCACTAACATGAAGAGTTGGTTTGTTGAAAGTTCAAACATGTCCAATGTATTTAACACTAACTTTGAAATTACTTCGGCAGTACACTGTTGTATTCGTTTGGAGACTAATAGAATTGAAGGTGCCGATTGATGAGGTTCCAATTTACGTGCCATTACATTAAGAACAGAATGTTTCCTCCGATCTGTTGTTTCGTCGACACATAACCACAATTTTTGATCTTTCAACTCCGATTTTATTTTTTGTTCAGTATGTTCGCGCGCAGATGGCACAATTCTTCGTAACGATGTTCGACTTGGTAATTTGCACTCCGAATAGTTATTCCAAAAGCAGATAAATGGTTCCTTGTCTAGTAAATTAAACGGTGTATTACATGCAATAAACGTAACGCATAAATTAAATATAAATTTTTCATTGTCTCGTGCGCAATTTCTTTTTGAGACATGCTTTCACTATTTACGTGTCGTAGACAATGTTGTCTGGACCAACACATTAACGGGATTTTACAGATTACACATTTAATTTTAGCACCTTCATATATTAAGTTTGGAATTTCTGCAATAAATTTTCGAAGTTTGTCCAACCGCGGTCGTTTTGCTGACGAAATCATAATTTTTCTAGGACAGATAAACAATTGCGCAAATGACCGGCAGCGAAAATGTCCATACTGTTCCGCAGACGAAATAATACCGTTCCTCTCTGTCCGAACTGATTCTACGCCGATGCGCGGTACCGCTCGTGGCCAGCGTTAATAATAATATAACAGCACATTGTAAAAACAATTTTTACCTAAAATTTAAAAAAAAACATAATTTTCGTGAACCAATAAAATCAATTAATATCGAAGGGTACAAAGACACTTTCGTCATTACAAAAAAACAAAATAAAATCTTATTCAAAAAAATTAAAAAAATATGAATATTTTATAGACATACATTTCTATATTTATTTACACGTAGCTATAAAATATTTACCACAAAACAAATAAAAATTTCCATAAAAATTTCACACTTGATTTAATATTTCAGAAGTGTTAGTCATCATTTTAAAAATAGGTGAAAAAAAAATAATAAAAGCTCTCACTACAGTTATGCATTCGAACAAAAGCTTCAAGTGTTACAAGAACTTCTGCGTATTCCGCAAGATTAAATCTAAAATATTTACTGTTTTGATTTGTTAGAAAGTCATTGCCACCATAAAACTTGACATTAACATTAGCATCGACAACAACGCGTCATTGACTAAAAATCATACCGATGTGTAAATCGATAGTGCTAATAGTAATATGTAATAACTTATCTCGAATCGATAGAGATTTGTAAGATCTAAAGAGTCTAAAAATAAGAAATAATCATTTCTTCGTACAGATAAAGTTGTAAAATATAAATATTGGTTATTAAACCGGTGGATGTAATTTAATTAATAAAAAAGTTAATTAGTGCTAAAGTTAACATATGATCGGACTGAACATCTATATTTTTTATTTCGTTTCATAATTTATATTTATTTATTTAACATTTTTTTTATGCGAAGATATGAGTTAAAGAATTTCACGCTAAAAAATATACGGTGTCATATTATTAGTGTTTGTTACATTCAACAGGTGGCTCACTATATGAAACAGGCACGTATGCTGAAAAGTATCTCAAGAAAATACTTGAGTTCACACTCAAAGCAAGCTTACCGTTTCATGATTTTCTGACGATGATTTGTTGAAGGGACTTACCTGTGTCATTAATCTATCGGCTCCGGTGCCCTCCTCATCCTTAAATATAATGTCCCTATTATAATTGAGCACTAGGTCCTTGAATCGCGAATCGTTCTTGCTGATCCTGCCTTCGACCTGTCCGCTAGCCGCTAAATTATTTTCGGATTCGTTCGGGACGTGCTGTTTGAATACTAAGGGAGTGAGTTTTCTGGGACCGCGCTTGCGACCGACACCCCGGCCAGGACCGCAGCCCTCGATGCCCAGGACGAGGGCGAGTATCAGCGCTCCAACAGCGCACCACCTCATCTCCTGTACCTCACACTCATCCTGTGTCACACACATGCACTCGATTATTCCGCACTCGTACTCGTCGTTTGCAGGTGAGTACTTACACTTGTCATAGGTAAAGCACTAACTGATGGCCCCACTCTACGGACCTGGCCATCTTCCGCCGTGGACCGTTCACCCATTGGCCGGAGGGCGGGGCCCAGACAGGTGAAGGCAGATGTACCTGCAGCTCGCAAATCATTGAATACTTTGACGTCACGATAACCGGCTAGGTCACCGAGCCCGACTTAATTATTTAAATAGGCAAAAGGATCGTTGAATGGGCCAACGTCTCAGGGTATACATCAAACTTCGCCATACGCATTAACCCATTCATCCAACGGGATACCTTTCCGAAACCGCCAGATAATGTCATCTATGGTTCAACGGCGAACACCGAACTGTGAGATTCGATTGTTCTCCCACAGCTAGCTGAGTGAGCCACGGAGTTATCATTCGAAACAGCATTATCAAGTCCAAACATTCGGAGTGTACACATTCGGTGATATTTGTGTGTGATGTGACAATATTCTCTTGTTCTCAAAGACCCGAACGTTTTCTAGTTTAACGCACGTATTGCATGTAAGGGAGGATGATCGCTACTTCTTTGGGTACACACCTTCTACCACGTTGTACATTCCTTTCATCCCGTTCAACTATACAAAACGTGGTTGATTTATTACGAAAGTTTTATAAAGCATAAGAAATGCAATAATAAGATATTTGGAATTTCTATTTTTATTTATGCCATGTTTTAGACGTATCCAATGAAAAGGGAATACAGAAAAATTATATGCCTTATTACAAGAGTTGTATTTAAAGGTAGATTTATTTAATCGACTTCGGAACAAATCAATTTACATTCTTTAGTAATTGCAATCAATCTTGTTTATGTTTATAATTGAACGCAATACGCGTTTCAACTCTACGTCGATTACATGCATGCAACGATATCTTTAGAAATGCACACCGGCACACGCGTATTATTCGCAATAAATTCACCAACACATAAAATCTCTCTCAAGACTAGAAAATACAACAATACCACTTCAACTACGAATTCGTTTCGTACTTACAAACTTGTTAATATACAGACGTAAAACAATCAATAAAAGTCTATCGAATTACGTTTATTACTTCCTCAAATGCCTAAGTTTCACGTATGACGGATTGTAAATCAAAATAAGTGTCTGACTGACATCGCGTCTTAATATAACAATACATACTTTCTCCTCTGCTGATTCCTGCGTATATACAGAAAAGATGAATTGCTCATTATTTACGCTTGCCATAAAAATGTTCAAAGTATTTATATGTACATATAGTACGTCCTAGATTACATAGACGCCGTCTACGAGAACAAGTTAATGACCTTGAGCTTTCACAGCCTGCTACCAGTAACATCTTTCCAATTTGTAACTTCAAGCATTAGGATATCTACACTTACATTTCATTACAACTTGAAGTCGAAAGCATGACATTGCTAACATAATATACAGTTTCGTAATTAAATAAAAAAGTGACTTTTTAGCCACTTAGGAATCTGATGTTCTAGATCTACACAGTTTCCAAATTCTAATATTTCTATAAATAACAATAATATTTGGCAATATTAATCGTTGAGATTGTATGAAATTAATGTTGTTGTTGGATACTATCACAAACCCTAAACAATAAAAATCAGCGTATCATGCAGCATCTTAGATATTTTTTTTTTCAGTCTAAATAAAGAAACATTTCAGGAATTCTGTCAATAAATCATTCTAAACAGTTTCCAGCATACTGAGTATACAAATACATATATATTATATTCTAATTATATCGAAGACCTTGAAAACAATGGAATGTGAAAAAATAAGCACATTATAAAAATGCGGTATGAAAAGCTTGAGAAAAATGATCTGTAGTCATTCTGTTACGCCTGTTTTTTTTTTACATAATTACTGTGATCTATTTTATTATTTTGGCTAACAATAAGTAGGTATTGCAAATTGTTAATGAGATTTATCCAAGCACTAATATTTGTAGTTGCTTGTTATGATTAGTTCATTATCTTGTTAGATGCCAAATAACATTCACTACGCTTTCTTTTTTATGTCAGTAGTAAGTTTTTATACAGGTAAAAAGAACATTTTCTTCGTATATTGTAGTAGGCTTGATATATGTACAAGACTAAGGTTATGAATGGACTAAGGTAATTCGTAATAAAAATTTTATTGTACTGTAGTGTAATATGTACGGCGTCAAGTTAAAGTTTGTCATTAATTTTATTTTTTTTAACGGATGCCCCAAACGATCTTCTAAGATACATTTTGGAGAGTTTCAACGATCTAGGTGAAATGACCGATTATCACTGGACAACAGCCAAAATGTATCTAAAATAAAATCGACTAAATCTTACTATTTTTGGTGTGCTAAAACCAAAAATAAACATCTTTTTAATATTAGTTGAAGTTTTAGAGATACGTGATGTCATGTGTCCCTATATATTAACACTGTACGTCCGCCCATGTATATAAACAAATGACAAACGCGAATATTATGGAATTGAATAGAAAATTCTCGAATCTTCTCGAATATTCTCTAAAAATCTAGAAGCCGTATTTGGGTATAAAAGCAGCTACAAAGCTTGTTAAGGCACTGAATAGAGATGGGCCAGCTTTTCAGTACCTGCGTCAGAAATTCCCAAAAATTGAAGAAGGTATTTTTGTTAGGCCACAGATTCAAAATATACTGAAAGACGAACATTTTGACAGCACTCTAACAGATATTGAAAAAAATGCTTGGAATGACTTTCGCCTCGTGGTCACTTATTTCTTGGGAAATAAAAAAGCTGACAATTACGTTACTCTCATTGAAAATATGCTGTCATCGTGTCAAAAAATGGGTTGCAATATGTCTCTAAAGATCCCTTTCCTACACTCACACCTGGACTTTTTTCCTGGAAACTGCGGAACTGTAACTGATGAGCACGGCGAACGCTTCCATCAGGATATATTAACAATGGAGAAAAGGTACCAGGGAAATTGGAATGCTTCCATGCTTGCCGACTACTGTTGGACTTTTGTTAGAGATGCTCCAGAAACAATTCACAAAAGAATAACAAAAAGACGGCGCATGTAGTGACTCTAAAAGTGTAAAAGTATCTATTTTGTATTATTTTGTTAAAAATAAAATAAAAAAACTTGTTCTTGAAAATTGCAACTAAGTTTTTAATTTCATTGTCATTTTTGTATTCAGCGCCCCAAAATTAACAAAAAAATGCACTTTTCAAACAAGATACAACAAATAAACTAAAATTTGTTGTCCAGTATTATCTGCGATGCAATTAACCGAAGCATATATTTAAAAATTCCTGTTGAACATTTTGTACTCCTTGTGGAGAAATTTCTCGTACTACTCATTGAATAGACTCTTTAAGCGTATCTACCGAGTTGGGTTTAGATGTATAAGCTAAATTTTCAACGTGGTCTCACAAAAGAAAGCCTAGACGATTGAGATCTACCGTGACCACTCTATTGTCCCCCCCTATGCATCGTCGTGGAAAAATTGTACTTAAGTGCTCTCTTGCATGAGCTGCATAATGCGGAGGAGCACCATCCTGCTGAAACCATAAGATTGAACTTGGTAAATCAGGATCGTTATCATCTGGAAAGAGAGTGGCTACAACTGGAACTAGATAATTTTGAAAGAAATTTTAATATCTTTTTTCAGTGAGGTTTTTGTAAAAAAAAAAAATGTCCAATTGCCCTATTTTCAACAATGCCCGTCCAGGCATTAACCTTTTCATTACACTGGATATGATTATCTTCCAGCCAGTGAGAATTTTCCTCCGTCCAGTACCTGTATTTTTGTTTATTGATCTCGCCTGTCAGGATTCACTTCCAATAACTGTTGGACAAATTGTGCCTTATAGCGATACCACTTTTCGTTTCTTTAATTTGGTTAGGGTGGTTCTGTGAACATCGTTGTCACGTCCAACTTGGGTGAGGATTTTATTTTTATCTTCGCAACCCAACATAATCAACATTTCTATGCGTTCATCTTCAGCGAGGCGCATTTTGGATGTGATAACTACAACAAAATTCAAAATTAATTACTAATTTATTGACATTTATTTGACGTTAACCGGTTGATAAATTTAAAATTAGAAATATTTTGGACAACAATAAATACACGTAAATCAGTTACGATATTTTAAAAACTTGGTTGTTACTATTTCGAAAGCCGTTGAAGATAGGTATAGAGCATGTTTTATGAATAATGTCTAGAATTAATTGCAGAATCTAAAATTGTAAAAATATGCAGTGTCATTAAAAAAATTAAAGTTGATACACTTAAAACTTTTCTGATTAACCCTGTACTTTTTCTTAAGAACATGAATTTCAAGAAAATAAAATTGACGAGGGCGACCGATTCTTGATCAAGTAGACGATATTCCGTACAAAAGGCTGATCCGTTTCTTTATAACAACCCTGCACATGAGAATGGAAATCTTCTAAATTTAGTGAGTCCTACTAGCCAGTAGAGTATACTATTTTGGGTGTAGAAAGTCCAAGGATGGCCGTTACTTATGACTTATGGAAACCGAGTTTTTCGGTTTAGGAAGGAAAGATCTTTTCAAATAGTTACAAAAAGCAAAGTAATGGGAACGTATTCTAGAAATGCCGCCAAATTCCTGTATGCATGTGAAAATATGAACGTGGTCCTCAATAAAAATATATAAGTGGAAAAAATGTTGCTCTTTCTTGTAAGAGCTTTATAAACAAAAGCAGAAAACCAGCAAATTACAATATGAGTTGTGTTCCATAAGTCAACACTTCATAGAATTGTCCAAACTATTGCTTTAAAACTGTACTTTATTTTAATTACCAAGGAATTAATTCATTAAATTGTGGGTTGATCGGAAGTATATTTAGAAAACCTCAAAAATGTAAAAAATGCTTGTTTCTGCTTGTGATAACGAAAATTTTCTTGCGATAAGCTTATTAAACAAAAACAAAAACATTTCTTAAAGATTACAACATGTTTCCGCAAAAAAATTATCTTTCATTTGTATTTCATGTGTACACAAAGCGTTTATCTAGTTTATGCTCATATCATTACGATTAGAATGCGACATGACACACTTCCATAAATAAGCCATTCTATCGTAAACATAAATTCGTCAAGATAAAATTGCCCTCTATATTTTAATTAAAACGCTATAAAGCAAAGGTCTTCAATTAATCGCTTTTAATATAAATAAGATACACATACACATGTACATCAAAAGAATTATTACCATACACGTTATGATTTTTTTTCGAATTGTCTTCATTGTCCAATAAACAATATCAGAATCTGAAATATCACTTTCTCTATAATAAATCGATCTTAATTGCTTACACACTCATTAAACGATTAATGTGACGAAGTAATGAATTAGTAAACGTCTTGTTTAGATGGCGTTCAAAACAAATCGTGATGGCGCTTAGCTGGTTGTTGTCGCCGCTTACTTAAAGGTTTCGAATCATTCTCGTCAGGGAGAAACGGGAGAGAGAAAAAAAGGAGGAAAAGAAATAATAAATAATTTTTGTTTTTTTCACGCACGAACGTCATCTTAATTGCTCGGTCGATAACCGAAGATCGCGGGACAATTTAAAGCTTCTCCTTATCGAATCCACACAAATTAAATTTAATTAAAATCACTCACATTTCAAGTCTGTCGGCAAACACTTTATACATCTCTTCTGTATACGAGGCTGCGTCAGCCAGTACTGGCATTAAGAATTCGAAAATTTTAGAGGCCAACGTACTAAAACGGGAATGCATAAAGTTATTTCTTTCGCCATTTTTCACGTATTAGTAAACATTTCCGAAAGAAATGTTGTCGTAGACTCCTTGATAGTTCCTACAGCAACAACAATATAAGATACAACCTCTCAAAAGCTTCCTAATAATAATAATATAATTTATTTTCCAACGGATTTTTCTAACTTTATTTACAGGAAAATTATACAAGTTACATGACAACAAAACATACAAACAATTGTGAAAATACATTGATTTTATCTAGATTACAAGGTTATAGAGTTCGGGCAAAATCTCATAGGACCAGCGCACAAACGCATTTATACCAGAGAAAAGGTACATCAGTACGATTAAGTAGGCTTTGAAAGAGATAAGCGAATTACGTCACTCATTCCGCGCAGCTGGATCCCATGAGATTTTGCTAAGACTCTACTACACTCACACTGATTGTAAGTGCCGGGAGATATATATTGTAATGTTATAAACGAGGAGAAAAAATGATTTATTGAAATTAATTAATTAATTGTACGGTCTGTATTACCGGAAGTGTCCCCTAGACACTCTCTCAGCAGTTTAAATATGAATTAACCCCGACAATTTACGTTTTAAAACAATCAAATTTGAAAAGAGAAAACTAGCTTCAAATTGTGACGTTCTAATATAAACCCTATGTTTATATTTTACATACACGAACCCCGCATATTTTGAAATTGCCAAACTTGACTCTCAGTTCGTAATTAACACTGAATTTAGTCACTAGACACTTGTAAAAGAACACTTAGACAAATACGTGCAGATATAACGGCTATTTGACCTAAATTGAGAACATTATAAGCATCTCTTGACTCCTTTGTTCGCGATAGCGACTGTTTTATCATGGCAAATTAGGATTTCAAATTGATATTAAATTTGAATTAACTTTCCCTATTCTAAAAATGGATTAAATTTTCAGAATAAACTGTCATGAAGGTTCCCCGTCACTACTTCTTGACCAGAAATATTTAAGTTACGATATTAGGGCAGAGATACGACTGAATTTATACTGTAAATTGTCGTAGGAAAATATTACATTAACTAGCTGAAAAATCCAAACCTCAAGTGTTTGGGTGAGGAACAGTTATCGACTACACACATAGGGATAGGCAGTTTACCCACCCCAGTAAATTTTCTAGGTCTATGCTCATAGGGGTACCAGCTGCAGTTTACCCATCTCAGCAAATTTTCTAGGTTTATATCTATCACGTTTGAATGATTCGAAATTGATAGGACAAGACAAGTTATTTAGCCGTTCCTCCAATATCATCGTTAACTTGACTTATAATAATCTCCCAACACCCCTGCCACCTAGGTAGTAGGCAATAAAAGGATGGAGACACATCGAAAAAGAACACAGAGGGAGTTTGGTGTTTAACGGGTAGACATAGGTAGTTGACTCACCGCACTATACGTGGCGCTAATGACTGCTTTCGATGTCGTAAATTGTAATATTACAGTATGTATGGGAACATGGATTCAAATAGGGCTTATGAAATGCATAAAAACAGTATTAACAATTAAGCTAAAGGGATCTACATTAATATAGCAAACGTCGGAGATTTTGTGGAAGTTGGAGCACATTAATGAAATTGGAGATCTTGTTAATGTATTAGTTCTATTATTATTACAATGTAATGGAGAATTAGTTCTAGGGACAAATGTGTTACATTTGTTCAACCAAGAACAATCAGTTCTATTATGCAACGGAGACAACAGTGAAATAACTCTTCTAACACACAGAGAAGCAAAATTGAATTTCTAAGAGAACACGATATTCGATATTTCTATTAGGGTAAGAACCTTCAGTGAGAAAGTATAAACATTTCAGAAATTTTCTCTGTACAGATTCAATCGAACTTACATACACTTAGTCTCAAAAGTCTACGTACGACAATAAAATGTCGAAGAATAGTAATAGAATATATAATTATATTGTTTTTCTTTAATCTATATTTCTAATATTAAAATACAAAAGAACATCCACAAAATAAAACACAGTTAAAAGGAAATAAAATATATTTTCGATAAGAAATCAAAAAAAAGGGAAAAAATTCTTACAACAAAAGTCTACGTACGCTGAAGGAACTTAAAAATTCATACAAAATTTTTAATCTTTAGTACGATGTTAGTCCTCCTTCGTATTCTATTACGGCTGCTAATCGACGTGGCATTGATGAAACTAACTTTTCTGTGAGATCTGGTGTTATATTTGCCCATTCTTCCATTAGAATTATTTTTAATTGTTCTTTATTGTAAACGTCCCTTTTTCGCACTCGACGTTTTAATTCGTCCTATAAATGCTCGATAACGTTTAGGTCTGGGGACTGGGCAGGAGAATTGAGTTGATTTATTACACGATATAATAGCCATTCCCTTACAAACCCAGAAGTGTATTTCGGGTCGTTGTCTTGTTGGAATATGTAGTTTGCACTCAGCCCCAACTTCCCGACACTGGCTGTAAAACTTGTTTTTAGTATGTCGAGATAAACGAATTTATCCATAATCCCTTCAATAAAATGTAATTCGCCAACTCCATTCCTTGCCATACAGCTCCAAACCATAACAGATCCAGAGCCATGCTTCACCGTAGGTGTTAGATTTTTTAATAGCATTTCCTTATTCGGTTTTGCCAAACTTTTGCTCTTCCATCTTTACTAAATACGTTAAATTTACACTCATCGGTAAATATTACACGATTCCAGAAATTTGCATCTTGTTCGTGGATCTTATAATACTTTTTAGCAAACTCGAATCTTTTTGCTTTGTTTACAACATTAATGAAAGGCTTCCTTCCCGGAATTCTTGAATGGCATCCTTCCTGTCGAAGACAACGACGAATCGTTTCAGGGTGAACTCGAATTTTCGATGTGTTATAAATGTTTTCTGCCAATTTATTAGCCCTAGTTTTGGGTTTAGCAGTCACCTCACGTAGAATACTTCTTCTATTCCTTTCGGTCAGCTTAGTTGGTCGACCAGATCTAGATTTATTTCTGTAGCTACCAGTATTATTAACTTTTTATATTATCGTTTGAACTGTGGATTTTGCTAATCCAACTGTTTCAGCAATGATAGACATTGACTTTCCTTCAACTCTGAGCTTCATTATCAACTTTCTTATCTCTACGGCTACTTCTCTTGTTTTCTCACTCATTTTGGGATCATCGTTTAAAACTATTACATGTGGTGCTACTTGGAAACTGAATAAATCATAATTACATTAACTCGTAAAGAATATTAGTCCGAGAAGTACCTATTTCTATAAACAGATAAAGGAGAACTCTCCGTATATAGACTTATATTGCGGCTTGATATTGGGGAATTCCCTGCACTTCGGGTATTTACATAAGACTATAATAGATATATTTGTTTTTTCATCACAAAGTTATTGCTTTTTTAATGTGTTTGCATTATTTGCGAAAGGATAAAGTTTAGACATTATGTGCATTGTATTTTTATCAATTTTATGGTCGTACGTAGACTCTTGTGACTAAGTGTATGTTGACATATTTTGACACAAGTTGCATGATATGCCTGGCGAAAGACAAAAACTGGTCACAAAGAACACCCAAATCTTCAACAGAAGTAGAAGCCAGTAACAGAATTCCTTTAATATTGTATTGACTATTAAGTGGTTGTTGTCGTTTAGTGAACGTCATGGTAGCGTATTTGGTCTTACTCAGTGACAGTCTCTACACCAGACTGATACACGGTCGATATACATATGTTTGAAGTGATGCACACTCCGTTACGATGTGAATGCTTGAACATAATTTGATATCCTCAACATACGTAAGCGTTTCACAATCAACCATATTGCAAATATAATTAATTAAGTCCAAGATGGGAACCTTGTCCTATTCCGGAGGTTGTGCCGTGCCTAGTTGAAACAAATTTCTATAACAAACTTCGAACTCCCTACTAATCAAATCAGACTCTATTAAAGGGAGTAATGACTTTGCAAACCCATACAATTTTCGCTTCCGAAGAACGACGTAGTGATCAAGCTGGTCAAATGCCTTCTGAAAATCCAAGTAGGTGCATCAACTTAATCTCCTTTATTTTGCCCTTCGGAGACATGCTGTGTGAAACAGGCAAGTTGATAACTGCTAAGGCGCATAAATCGATGTTGTTTAGGCAAGATTACACCACGAAGTTCTGCGTAAAAAGGTGTGAAAGGAATATGTTCAAATGCTTTTGAGAAATTACAAAGCTAGATATAGCTGACTAGCAATTAGTCTGAGTTATTAAGTTATGGTGATTGAAATTTGGTTTGGATGCGCCTGAATTCTTCTACTTATTATTATGGACCTTGGAACCAGCACTGCTGGGAAATCGGTCTCGTTTGTGACTGATGACAAGACACTTGCACAGTTTGCTATTTCCGGAACTGTGTCACACATATTGCAGTATTGATTTCTAGCTTTTCGTACATACGTATCCAAAAATTCCCGAAATGTAGTGCTAAATAAAATTGAATAATAGCAAGGTTTCATTCATCTCCATCACCTTCAAAGTAGTCCGCTTAGTAGTACAAACACCGATCCTAGCGTCTCTGCCACGAAAACAATGCATTCTGGAAGTCTTATTTTCTAATCTTTTCAGCACCATCCCAGATTCAGGTTCAATTTGCTCTATTATAACTTGATTTCCATCTTTGGAAAATCGTAAGAAGCCAAGCTAGGTGAGTACGCTGGAAGAGGAACAACAGCCATGTTGTTTTTCGTCAAAATCTGCCGTGCGATGAAAGCTTTATGTGGCATGATGGCAAACCCAGTCGTTCCTGCACTACTTCTCTGGATGTTTCCTTCTCATATCCTCTCTTAAACTCTTTATGACATCAAGATAGCACCCACAACTGCGTTCCGGATAGCAATGACATGTTCTGGTGTAATGGTTGATGATAATCTGAAATATTCTTCGTCATCAACTAATGTTCGACCATTTTTAAAACACAAACCGTCGTTCCCGAATGCTTTCTTTAACGTTTCGTGAGTTTTTGCGTCGGTCTTGTCGAGCTTAAAACAGAACTTGATACAGATACTATGTACCTCAAATCGGCCAGCGCAAACAAAAGCAAAAACAAAAACGAAAAATTGTCCACCAATAGTAGACATTTTCACTTACAATGACGCTACTTGGCATACTGACTCACAAAGGGTGTGCACAACTCCACGTAGCGGCGTTTAATTGTAACTGCGTCCGTTCTCGCGCGTGATTTATATTTTTGGACCTTTGGGTACCACTACATATTTTGGGGCTGATGCAGCTTTATCTTTGTTGATCCTTGACGAAACTAATATGAATGTCTTCATCTGGCCTTGTCCTGGTATATCTTTCCAGTGTAGTGTCTCTGTTTTTGCCTGTTTTTTCTTCTTATACATACTTTAACCTCACACTAAGTGACGTTTGGTTAGGCCCCTATTTCGTTAGCAAATTATTGTTGGGAAGTAGAAAAGTATTAATTGTAAAAGACGAAGCAATTCATCTACTCATTTTTACGTCCCCCTTTTTTTTAACATAAATAAGCTTCTTAACAGTGTAACAAACATTTGAGCGGCAAACTTGAGCTAAGCAGCAAACTTGAGTTAAGCAAACACGAGACTACCATCGATGTCAGTAAATTGTTTTTATCACCGGATGCACAGGATGGTTATCAAGAAAGTATTGACTTTACCAATTTCAAAATGATTTTTCTCGATTTTGTCGTATTAGGTTTTCTTATATCTATTTTTAGCGGTTTCTTCAATAATCCAGAGTAATTAACATTTCAAAGTTGTTAACAAAGTTAATGCACCGAAAAGATTATCGAGTTAGCGGCTAATAAGAAATAAAACAAATGGCAAATTGTCAAAGTATGAAAGGTACACTGATGAGCGATCGTTTTACATAAAAATGGTAGATATGATTTTCATACTGGGCAAAGCAGAAAGTAATCCTTTTTTAGCCGGCAGAATTTACAGTGAAAGATATCCTAGACACGAAACGACCAGAAAAGAGAGTTTTTGGAAAACTAATGACGAGATTTATTGAAACGGGAAATGTCGTCTACAAGAAATGCGAAAGAACAAAAAGAGCAAGAAATAAAGAAAGTGAGTTAAACGTTCTGTTGGCAGTTACTGAGGATCCAAGTCAAAGAAATGCAAGTAAGAAATGCAACACAGATGTAAATGGACGATCTGTTACGTTTGTTAAAGAAAAATCCTTACCATATTCAGTTACATCAGGAGCTTACTCAACGGGATTTCGAAAAACGTTTTCAGTTTTGTAACTGGACTAACAAAAAATTACAAGAAAATTCCTATTTTATTTTTAAAGTGTTATCCTTTGACGAAGCAACTTTTCACAAAAATGAATGGGTAAATAAGCATAACTTTCATTATTAGTTATCATCTACTTCGTATATATACGATTTAAAATATAGAAATGCCATTACCTTCCACAGGACATACTGATGAGCCGAAGACGATGAAACGCGTCTGTGTATAGTAGATTGGTGATGGCTTTTACAATTTCAGAAAATCCTAGAATTTTGCGACAAGTGAATCAGCAACATCGGTGGAGTATTAACGTTTGGGAAGGCATAATCGGCGAGTACGTTGTAGGACCTTATTTTTTTGAAAATAATTGAAATGGACTCATGTACTTGGAGTTCCCACAAAATGAACTACCACGATTATTGGCAAATGTCCCTCCTGAAATCTTAGAAGAAATGTGGTTGCACCATGGAGGAGCACCTCCATTCTATTGCTGTACGAGATGATCTGAATAACACGTATCACTAGAGATAGTTGGGAAGGAATGGTCCTGTAAGATGGCCGCGTAGATCTCCGGACCTAAAACATTCTGATTTTTATTTATGGGGATGTGCTAAAGAAATTGTGTATGCTGAGGCCCCCACAACAATAGAGAACACTAAGCAGAGAATTATTAATGCTTTTCGAAGCATAACTCTGGGTTCAGAGAGCATTCGTAAATGAAATCATTCTTTGTTTGCACGTTGAACATTTGTTACCTTTGGTTTTCTTTCTTTCGTTATCATCTCTAGATTTAATTACAATTTTAAATTAAATTAATTACTACAGAACATTTTATTAATTTCGTCAAGTTTTGCATTACTTTTAGTAATATATGCTAATATTTTATTTCTACTTTTGCGTTTCAATAAAATATTATTAGGTACTTTTTTTTCTTACGAAGAAAGAACCTTCGTCCGCTTTTTCTTTAAGTTAATTCTTAAAATTAATTAAGGAAAGAAGTTGAATATTGGATTTTTAATTATTCTGGGTTATTGTAGAAACCACTAAAAATAGGTATAGGGAAACCTAACACAGACTGATGCAAAATACAATTCTACATCACTCCTAGTCGTAATATACAGGCTGTTCCATTTAACGAAATCGAGAAGAATTATTTTGAAATGAGTAGAGTCAATACTTTCCTGCCTGTACATAGAAACAATTTACTGACATCGTTGCCCATCCAACCAATTCACGTAATAAATTCTATTGCTAAATTTGAAAGCGTTCGGACGTAGAAATACTTTCCTTGGGATATGTGATTTTGCAATTTTTTAACAGAAATAGGGGCGGTACACAATCCACCTCAATCAGACTATAAAGTTTTCTTAAGTGCCGTGGAAGACTCACTGATTCATTGCAATTTAATATTAGATGAAGTACATTGTTGCGAGGATTTTAACATAGACCTGCTTAGAACTGACTGTCCTTCTACCTTCTACTTCAATTCTTTCCTTGACGGGACTGGCTTTAGACAGATTGTCCACTGTCCAACTAGGGTAACGGCCACAGCGTCATCGCTTATTGACTGTATTGTCCTCTCGGAGAGTGTAGAAATTTTCGACAGTGGTGTTATCATCTGTCATATCTCTGACCATGATTTTGTGTTTTGTGTCATTGGATTGGGTGTGCAATCGAATGCGTCCATCTTTCGTAGATATCGTGATTTTAAAAATATGTCAATACCAGATTTCGAATTTGACTTATTGCAAATAGACTTGAATTATATACTTCTCTTGGACAATGTAGACGATAAGGTTGCGTACTTTAATTTTTGTATTTTGAATCTGTTTGGTAAACGTGCTCCATTGGTAACGCGAAAGTTTACTAAGAGACGTATTCCATGGCTCACTGATAATTTAAAACTTTTAATGAATTTGCCTGACAAAGCTAAACCTAAATTTCAGAGAACAAACCTTGTATTGGAATTGTTATAAAAGTTTTAGAAACCTAACCAATCGCACTTTCAAATTTGAAAAAAGAGCTTATTTTGATTATATACCTCGATCTAAGGACAAGAGGGATATTTCATCTCATTTTAACAACAGATGCCAAGTCGATCTCATTGATTATCAATCTCAGCCAGATGGAAAGTATAAGTTTCTTCTCGTTTACCAAGATCACTTGACGAAGTTTGTAGTGTTGAGGCCTCTCACCTCGAAACGGGCAGATGAAGTAGCATATCAACTGCAAGATATGCTTCTCTTATTGGGCGTTCCATGTATTCTTCATTCAGAGAATGGCCGCGAATCAACTATTCGACAGCTTACAAAGTATGTGGCCAGAACTGAAAATGGTCCACGATAAGCCTAGACACGTGTCAAACGAGCAAATCAAGACATTGAAAATATGCTCACTACTTGGATAACCGATAATCAAACTAGTAAATGGAGTGAAGGTATGCGTTTCGTACAATTTATGAAGAATCGTGCTTATCATTCTGAAATCAAAAGAAGTCCATATGAAGCTATGTTTGGCGTTCCTGCAAAAGTGGGATTGACTTTGACTATTATACTACATAAAATTCTTCACACTATAAATAATGAAGAGGATTTTGAAGAAATATATGATTTAGAAAAGAATACGTCCCAAAAAAAAGATACACATCCAATTGAGGAATCCCACAATTTACCGAATGAAAATGCAGCTATCGATGATTTACAGTTATCCTCTACCACCATTAAATCAACTTTACAACAAGTCCCAGAGTGTTCAGTACCCGGAATGTCTAAATTACCTGATGTACAAAATCAAAAAATAGTCGTCGAGGCTGTAGTAAACGTACAAACGCAGTCACATTTGACAGAAGATATAGTTGCTCAATTACCGTACATCGAAGAGGAATTCCTTTCGCAAGTGCTAGAACTAATCACGAAGGACGAGCTTCAAAATCACCAACGTCACAACATCAAGAAGACATTTTAAAAAGGACGGGTTACTCACCGGAAAAAGAATTAAAATGTATTGTTTGTTCCAATGAAACGTCAGGTGCTCATACCTGCATTGAAAGTAATATGTTTGTTCATGTGATTTATAGTGAAACAAAATCTGAAGAGGAAGGTTATGGTAAAAAGTTAGTTTGCAAAATCTGTAAAAACAATATGGATCAAAAGGAACAGCGTGAAAAAGCCAAGGAGGGCCTGGAAAAACAAGCCAAGAGGATGGTAGCGATTTCTGATGCCAACCACCAAATAGTTGATGAAGGATCTACTGCGAGAATTAAGATACCTAACGTTGACAGATCAAAAACTGATGCCCGTTCTATTTTGGCTGTGGTTCTTAGCAAAACAGATGATGATTTTTATAAACTGGGCACTAAAACTAGCATTTTAAAGCCGTTATATGCAAGATCGCAATTTAGTGTTTGCCAGGAAAAATTTATTTCAAAAGAAGATGTCCCTCCTGTAGAAATTTCTTTACGACAAACTGCAATAAAACTATCGCTTGGTTCTGGTCAGGGTTTCAAAAAATGTGATTGCAAAACAAAATGTACGACGAATAGGTGTGCTTGCCGTAAAATAATGTTAAGTGCAATTCTAAGTGCCACCAATCTTTAGACTGCACCAATAAATAATTCAGTTATTTTTTGTTGGTGATATTAATTTAGTTATTGATAGGTATTTACTTGATTTTAAATAATTAAAATTTTTAAATCGTACCTAATTAATGTTCATTTTATTAATTAAAGGATGTTCCATTCAAACAAAAAACGGTTTTCATAAAAGTTTATTGTTACAACAAATATTCAGTAATTTTTTTTTTTGGTGTTATGGTTATTAGTTCAGTTATTAATATTTACTTGATCTTAAACAATTAAAATTTTTAAATCGTTTGCTTACAATTTTATTTTTTTTGAGTACCCAATTATATTTGATTTTATTGATAAAAGAATGTTTTATTCGAGAAAATAACCTTTTATACGCACATTTACTGAGGCTTGGTAGCCAATCTGCAGATGTACTAATAAATCTGCAGATTGACTAGTCAATCTGTGAAGAGAATCAATGTCTTCGCACTTGGACTGACTCGCTTAGAAAATCTGCAGATTGATTGATTTCCGCACATTGCCTGTAACACATACACTAAATACAACCGCTTACCACAGGAATTGAAACGATTGAATTGTTGTCGATTTAGGCGCGAGCACCATCTACGCTGTTCCGTCAGCAAACGACTTGATGTTTTCTTTTAAGTGAGTTATTTTCTGTTTCTTTGTATTGCTTCGTTTTTTTTATTGTTAGGCAGTTAACAATTAGTTGGATGATTTGCAGAATTTTAGTTTAAGTTTTAGATATTATTATTATTATTATTATTATTATTATTATTATTATTATTATTATTATTATTATTATTATTATTATTATTATTATTATTATTATTATTATTATTATTATTATTATTATTATTATTATTATTATTATTATTATTATATTATTATTTATTATTATTATTATTATTATTATTATTATTATATATTATTATTATTATTATTATTATTATTAATTATTATTATTATTATTATTATTATTATTATTATTATTATTATTATTATTATTATTATTATTATTATTATTATTATTATTATTTATTATTATTATTATTATTATTATTATTATTATTATTATTATATTATTATTATTATTATTATTATTTATTATTATTATTATTATATTATTATTATTATTATTATTATTATTATTATTATTATTATTATTATTATTATTATTATTATTATTATTATTATTATTATTATTATTATTATTATATATTATTATTATTATTATTATTATTATTATTATTATTATTATTATTATTATTATTATTATTATTATTATTATTATTATTATTATTATTATTATTATTATTATTATTATTATTATTATTATTATTATTATTATTATTATTATTATTATTATTATTATTATTATTATTATTATTATTATTATTATTATTATTATTATTTTATTATTATTATTATTATTATTATTATTATTATTATTATTATTATTATTATTATTATTATTATTATTATTATTATTATTATTATTATTATTATTATTATTATTATTATTATTATTATTATTATTATTATTATTATTATTATTATTATTATTATTATTATTATTATTATTATTATTATTATTATTATTATTATTATTATTATTATTATTATTATTATTATTATTATTATTATTATTATTATTATTATTATTATTATTATTATTATTATTATTATTATTATTATTATTATTATTATTATTATTATTATATTATTATTATTATTATTATTATTATTATTATTATTATTATATTATTATTATTATTATTATTATTATTATTATTATTATTATTTATTATTATTATTATTATTATTATTATTATTATTATTATTATTATTATTATTATTATTATTATTATTATTATTATTATTATTATTATTATTATTTATTATTATTATTATTATTATTATTATTATTTATTATTATTATTATTATTATTATTATTATTATTATTATTATTATTATTATTATTATTATTATTATTATTATTATTATTATTATTATTATTATTATTATTATTATTATTATTATTATTTATTATTATTATTATTATTATTATTATTATTATTATTATTATTATTATTATTATTATTATTATTATTATTATTATTATATTATTATTATTATTATTATTATTATTATTATTATTATTATTTTATTATTATTATTATTATTATTATTATTATTATTATTATTATTATTATTATTATTATTATTATTATTATTATTATTATTATTATTATTTATTATTATTATTATTATTATTATTATTATTATTATTATTATTATTATTATTATTATTATTATTATTATTATTATTATTATTATTATTATTATTATTATTATTATTATTATTATTATTATTATTATTATTATATTATTATTATTATTATTATTATTATTATTATTATTATTATTATTATATTATTATTATTATTATTATTATTATTATTATATTATTATTATTATTATTATTATTATTATTATTATTATTATTATTATTATTATTATATTATTATTATTTATTATTATTATTATTATTATTATTATTATTTTATTATTATTATTATTATTATTATTATTATTATTATATTATTATTATTATTATTATTATATATTATTATTATTTATTATTATTATATTATTATTATTATTATTTTATATATATTATTATTATTATTATTATTATTATTATTATTATTTTTTATTATTATTATTATTATTATTATTATATTATTATTATTATTATTATTATTATTATATTATTTATTATTATTATTATTATTATTATTATTATTATTATTATATAGGCAATAACTTTTAGCAGTTCACATATTTTATATACATATATAACTGGCCCTCGCCCTGAGATTGTACAACGTTTCACTTTATTTATTTTTTTCCTTTTCTCATTGTTTTGTATATTTTAATTTTGTGTAAGTTATACAATGAAGGCTATTATTATTATTAAACGGTTGTAACCCGAAAACCACATAACAGGTTACTTTCATAATCTAGGGATGAATGGAGTAGTATAGTTAGAGATCTTTAATAATGTAAAAATATGCAGGATGTTACATTTAAAAAAGCGAATTTTACTGTTCCACTTTTCTATAAAACACTCATATATTTTCTAAAGATGCACAGTTAAGATTACATTACATCCCCAAAATATCGAATTGCTATCTAGCATACAGCCCGAGTAATAAAAGACGGACGTACTATTGCTAAGGCCTGTATATTTGTTTTTACTTAAATGCCGATAAAATTTGTCATAACCTATTTACATGTTTTGCTAATAAATTCTGTCAATTATATGCAATACAATTCAATAGAAAATCTGGCAACGTTTAGTGCTATCTCCATAACAGCAATACCCCGGTCTAAATATGAGACAGGCTGTAGTAATTCTTTTACCACATAAGAAAGTTCAGGATCGAAATCCCTCGGACAGTTAATTAGTAAAGAAATGCTTTCAATTCCTGACGGTAGCTATTCTAAAATTATTTGCAGTTATTCTTTATTAGTAATACATATATCAAGATGAACATCGAGAATACCAGAAATGTGTAAGCATAAGTTTAAATTAAATGCTTATAGCGTCCACTTGACGTTAATATGATATGATTCACTAGTTTCAACAACATAAGGCGATCAACAGGAGAGAAAACCGAACGACCTTGTCTGGATCCTCCATCGGTCGCAACTTATTGTCAAATAAGAACGGTTATTTTAACATCGCCGCATGGATAATTTAGCGCCGAAACAAAGAAATGTCGTTCCATTCGTATTATATTGCGGCATATACCCCTTATGTATACTAATAGTAATAAGCGATTTTGATCTCTACGTTGCGTTTCGGCTAACATACTTACCTAAACGCGTTTCCAAAAACGCAATAATAAAGAGGAGTCCTGTTTTTAAAACTTACTCTCCAATTAGCACCTCTATCACTTATAATTATCTACGTTTGTCGTTTTCATATGCGAGGAATTTCGATAAATAATCATTAAACATATCAGATTGTTGATCTTTCGTTTTGTTTTAATTTTGATAGACGCCGACTTTGCTATTAAGTTAAAAGCTTTAACAACACATTAGTGATATTTAGAGCACTTTGGAACACGAGTATGAAAATGATGATACGAATGTGATAATTTGTAACCTTTGAAGAAAATAATAATAATTCATTTATTGTCCAGCAGACGAATCTAATAACATGACAAAAAAATATACACAGAGATAACCATCACATTATGATAAACTAAGATAGTATTATGTATCAATAAGCTCACACAAAAGAGAAAACTAAACTAAATTAAATTACTAAATTATACATGCAAGTAACTACTAAACATTATTTGAAACGGCACAAAGATCAGAACAATTGATATCAACATTAATATCAGAAATATTATTAAAGTAAGAGCACATTCTATAAATAGGCGATCTTAACATAATGTTGGTTCTGGGGAAGGGACAGTAAAAAGTTGTTGATAATCTAGTAGAATAGGAAGGAATCGCGAAACAAAGTCTTTCCAAAAGATGAGGAGCATCGATTTTGTTGTGCAACATATTATGTAAAAATCTAATGTCAGCCTGTTTGCGTCGTTGCTGTAAGAATTGTACATGAAATGCGGCCAGTAGAATATCATGGTCAAATCCTTGACCTGGGTATACACCATTTTGTTTAAAGTAAATGTACTGAAGGAATTTTCTTTGTATATTTCCAAGTGACGATATGTGTGTTGCGTAGATTGGTGACCAAACTGTAGAGGCATATTCATGTTTAGATCGCACCAGTGCGAAATAAAGAGAGATAATTGAAAAGCGAAGAAAGCGTAAGGAATCAGAACGAATTAATTCGAAGTACTAAATATACTTTTTTTTCTATTTTCAATAGGAAATATGTACTTGTCCACACGTATACGCGTATCGAAATGAACTTCATTATGGTACGCAACATTTTATTATGTAATGTTCGTATTCCTAAACATCGATGACAGTGACATTACATTTAAGTTAGGCATCTTTTTTATGAATGTTATGAAATCTGTAATACACAAATGTACTTAATACAAATTGGCATGTATATGCAATAGTACAAAAACATAACCTGCCCATTTATTTAATTATGACTTTCATTACTATTATTATTGTAACTATTGTATACCGTTACAGAAACCTGAGACAATTCATGGGCATGCATTGTTATTCTAAGTAAATTATGAGTAGAAACAAAGCTTTGTTGAGTTCTATACTCTTGGTTTCCGGGTTGGAACCGCGTCGTTGTCGTAGCTTTTGCCGACAGTTCGTCTACACTCTTATGGGGCATCTTCAGGGCTGCTACTGCACACTGATTGGGGGTTCATTGTTCGAACGCTTCCATAAAGATGTTGGCGACGACAGGAGACAGAGGAGTTCCCATAGCTGCGCTTGAGACTTTCTCGTAGTATTTACCACGAAATTGGAAATAGGTAGAAGAAAGACAAATTCAACCAAGTCAACCAGATCATCCGGTTGGTCATTGGAGATGAGGAACTCTCTAATAATAAACACTGTATCTGGTATGGATACTGTATCTCCTGTCGTCGCCAATATCTTTATGGAAGCATTCGAACAACAAGCCCTATTATCTTACAACCTTAAGCCAAAGTGTTGGTACAGGTACGCTGATGACATCTTTGTCATCTGGCCTCATGGACAAGAAACAATTTCCCATCGTTTCTGAATTCCCAACATAATTCCATACGCTTCACCATGGAGATCGAATTGGACGGTTGCCTTCCTTTTAGCATTTGGGAAATGATCTTGATTATTATATATTATTATTATATATTTTCTTCTATTACTTTAGGCGAATGTATTGATACACACAAATATTGTACTTAATTAGGCACAAGATTTGACCCACCACCCTTAAATTTCCTAACGGGCCGGGCCGGGCGGACCTTGTTCCGAGGTAATGAACGCAACGGGCGGGCCTACTCCATGCTGTAACGGGCCATGGGCGGGCCGGGCCGTGAAAAATAGGCCCGCACAGTATTCTAAATTAGACTCCACACCTATCTTCTTGATTGCACATTTATAGTCATCTCTTGCAAGCAACATCTAAAATGCTTCGATGGATTCAATGCAATAAAACAGTATATGATTTTCCGACTAATGTTGATGTTCTTGCATGTATATAATTACACAAGGTGCGGCTGGTCTAACCATCGGGATAGGTGTAGTCTGATCTTTACCGTAACGTAATTTAATAATAGCATCGTGCATTATTTACGCACCATTTTTACTGTCTAGGTTAGTTGTTAGTGAAGCATCTTGCATCGTCGATAAATATTAAACAAGCGATTCCACTAAGTAGGTCAGTATACTAAAATACTTGCTTTATATTCCTTCGTCATATCCAAAGTATTTAGGATCTGAATCTCCTTATTTAGGTTCGCGAATTATTTGATATGTAGTCAAATAGAACATATTTCCTTGGAAGTGCAAATTATTTTCCTTCTTTGGCATTTAGCCAACAAACGCTTCATCTTAATTCTAACTTATAAGCCATAATGGAACCGTATTCTATATAACAAGCTGTTGTTTACAACATTAAACCCAACACACGTAAGTAAACAAACATATAGAAGATGTACTTATGTATATACGCAGAAAAACATTGTTTATTATGCCTCTTGAAGCGTTGCTTAAGAACTTTCCACATTAACGCGTAATACCGAATAATACTGCAACAGAAACATTCACGGTGAGTAGATAATAATAGAATTTGTAAACAGTTACAAGTCATGAAAATTTGTAATTTCCTTGGAATTTCCGACGTAATTAAATATTTGAAAAAATCTCGTCCCGGTAAGGAATCGAACCTGAGGGTTACCTACGATATAACAAGGTCTTAACCGTTACCTACCATATGACAAGGCCTCAGCGCTCTTCGATGGTGTCACGCTGGGTTGGTGATGTCTCGCCATGCCCGATATTAGCCTAAGCGGTAAAGGAATCGTTTTTTGAATCCTTTTTTTTATGTTTTGAAAGGCTTCCGGTATAAAGAGGATGCCAGTCGTCAACTAAACCCTTCCTCGCATCCAGTTCGATTTTATTTTGGAATAACGAAGTTTCAAAGCAAAAACCAAACACACAACCGAGCACCGTTTTCGTGAGATGTATTTGTGGTTGATATTTAATCGACTAATTATTATTGTTTGTAATTGTACATGTGTTTGGACAAAACTAAGGTTAAAATGATACAGTAATTCGAAATTTTGTTCAATTTTACGAGAAAATTTACAGACATGCTATTTAACCAGGATCTTTAATTTCCTATTATGTGGTGTTTTACCTAATCTATCATTACTTTTCCCATAATAATTTTTAAATAGAGTATTTGTAGAACAAGTTATTATAATTGTTGCAATACCTTCAGTTCTGTGAATATGACATTTACATATATCAGTATCCAAATGGCTACATTCGGTGATATAATTTAAAATATATTGTATTAAAACAGAACGTTTATTACACACATTTAAAAACATCTATTCGTGTTCAAAAATAATTTTGTTAAATATAACGTAAGAATATAAAACTATTTGGACAATAAAATCTTTTTTGTCAAATACAACGGGCAGTTAGGGGTAATTGAGTTGGAATAGCATTTTTTAAGCCTAGGATTTTTTAAACTTACAGTTATAGTTTCCCCGGTCCTTGAACCTGTAACTGTTGAAAACTAAATGTCTTCTTTTACAAAGTGTAACTTACAAACAAAACATACAAAACAGCCGACGCCACAGGCTTTAGGTTATGCCGTCTTTATCGTTTCAGAAAAGGTTTTCTCGCTTATACAACAAAATGGGCTTTATTTTGATTACTTTCCTTAGCTTAACACCCAAAAACTGAAAGACAAACTTTTTGAGAGCGTAGGTGAATTCTATGTAAACAAGGCTGAAGGTTCTGTAAGACCATAAAACTATGAAAGTAAATTATTAATGAAAATGATATACCCATACAGCGTGTTGTAGTGCGTGGACGAAAGATAGTTCCTTTCCTGAGTAATTTAGAAAAAGAAGTTTTCAGTGTATTGCCGAAAACTCCAAAAAATACTCAGTGGAATAAAATTTGAATCACCGCTCTAGCGTGCAAGGCATTTAAAATATCGGCTGTTAAAGAAACAGCGAGATTTCGGAAAAATCTCAACTTATCTGTAAAAATAAGTTAGATGGGTATAGCAAATATTGAAGAAAGTTAACATAAATCGAAGAGGAGAATCCAGAAACCTAAAAATATACAGGATACTCCATTTAAAATACCAAACTTGTATCATGTTCCGCAGAATCTGAGCAACCTGTATACTTCAATATAATTTTATATTGTAATATTAATAATAACAATAATTTTATTTTTGTAATAAAACCATTACAGAAAAGTCCATTTTTGTTTTTTACATGTAAAATAAATTGAAATAGTCAAGGTGTATAAATAAAAATGAATAAATTGGTAGAAGAAAGATTTCTCCATCTTCTTGTAATTTGTTGCATAATTTAACTCCCAATAGTCGAATGCTCTTTAGGAGCTTGTCAGACGGTGGTACGGGACTCTCGTTTCATGATGAGAACGCGTGAAATATGTGTGGTAACTTCCACTAATTGTAAGTATTTTTTCTTTTGCGAAATGTGTTTTGCAGCTTTCTGCATGTTGTAGGTTGCACAGGAATCAGACAGCACGCTTTTGTAGAACAAAGATTCCGTGGACCTCAACCAATGTGCCCTAGAAGAGTATCCCCCTACTAGCATGAGAGCCGGCAAAAGTCTTTTTGCAAGTGCTTCTGTGTGTTGATACCACTTCAGATTCGTATCTACTACAATACCAAGTAAATTTATCGCCGACTTTGTGCAAGTGTTTGTGGTACAGATTAAGAGATTTTGCGTCTTATCACTGTTGATTTTTAATCTATTTGCAGAAAAACATCAAAACAACAATTGCTTCGTTGGATCTTTTGCGCAGCGATTCAATATGGGCATCATGCAGTAATAGAACATACAGAGCTGGTGCGAACGTAATAGAATTAGTCTAAACATTGATAAATGTGCGATTGTGAGCTACTCGATTACCGCAAGACCTATTACTTTCTCCTATGCAATAAATGAAGTCCTAATACCTCGACTGGAAGTATTTAGAGATTTGGTTGTTTTGTTTGATTCATCATTACGTTTCAGTGACCACATTCGTGATATCTGCGCATTAACCAATAAAGCTTTGGGCTTCATTATGAGGTCCTGCATCTTCAGCTTTCTGTGAAACGTATGCAGAGACGATTTCTAAAGTACTTATCATTTAAGTGTGATGGTTCATATCCAGAGAGAAATATAGATTACGGCAGTCTCTTGGATCGACATTCGTTGGACTCACTTCTTAACAGAAGAGAGAGGCAAAGTGCGAAATTTATAGTGCGACTGATCCATAATAAAGTTGAATCTTCCTCTTTGCTAGCCCAAATAAATTTTGTAGTGCCGACACATTTAACGCGGTCTTTCGACACCTTCCTAACTCCTAGGGCAAAAACCAATACGTTAGTGAAGACTCCTTTGTATCATATAGCGAGTAATTGCAATAAACTTTACGCGGATCCATTTCTCTGATAAGCATTTTATAACTTCATGTGTAATCTATTACATGTTCCTTTTACTTTTTGTTTTGGAAACATTTGTATTTTGCTTTCCTTCCATACTGTTTTATGTATCATTTTATATTTATATTCATTTGTCCTGTAAATGGTATTTCTGTTGGACAATAAAGGTAATTATTATTATTATTATTAGAGATGTACCGTCTGCATACATACATATCTCTACCCCATCCACGCTACTTGGGAAATCATTGGTGTAAACGATGAATAACAGGGGGGCGAAAATAGAAGCTTGTGGAAGCGCGCACTTGGTCTGCATTGGTGGAGAAAGCTGGCCATTCCACTCTGTTAACTGAACCCTGTTCACGAAGTAAGAATATAGTAAGTTTAAATTATTCTATAATACTCCAATTTATTCAACGAATACTGTGACTGACAGAGTCAAATGCTTTCGTGAGATCCAACATGCTAATCTCCGCATATCGGTGGGCATCAAACGCCTGGTAGGTACAATGGATCATGCCCATTAAACCGGTTGTTATTAATCGTCCTTTTCTGCACCCATGTTGCTTGGAGGTTAGATATTTCTGGTTTTCTAGATACGTAACAAGCACCGACGCTATTGCCTCCTCGAATATTTTCAATATGGCTTGCAGAACTTATGTATAGGAAAGATTTTGCCGACTTTTAACAAGCTTGGAAATACACCTTCCTCTATGCATATGTTAAATGTAATTGCTAACGGACTTGATATTTCTTTGTGTACCCCTGTTAATGTGCTTGTTGAGCTATATATATATCTTTTGTCTATTTATTTTTGTTTGTTATGATCCGTTCAATGTCAAAGAATGTAAGGGGAGTAAAATAGAACTACCCAGTGTTTTCCAAGACATAGTCCCTTAGCAAATTATTCGCGGAATGTTTACTTTGTATAGTGTTAGCGATTTCTTCACCGACCTTACAGAACTACCTATTTAACTCGCTAGCACATAAAGATGTATCTTCATCCCGCGTTTGATTTGGTTTCAGTTCCTTGGCAATCACATTCCATACTGCTTTTGATTTGTTGCTAGATCGTTGTATAAATGCATAGCTCGAGTTTTGTTTGATTTCTGCTGTTTTCTTTAGACATTCCTTTTTTAGATTTCGATATAAAATATAACAGTTTGCATTTTTTTGTTATTTTTGCCAAGGAAGCCCGTGTATCCAATTTACGAGGGCGAATCAAATATTAACCGGACTTTTGTTTTAGAACATTTATTGATACAGTAAATAAAATTTTGAATACACCTTATTTTTCTATATAATCTCCTCTTTTATTCACACATGTTTCCCACCGAATCGGAAAATTTTTAATTCCGTCATCAAAGAATGAATGTGGTCGCGTCTGTAACCAATTGCGCACGAACGTTTCTACACCTTCGTCGTCGTCAAAGTGATGACCTCCCAGTTCTTCTTTGAGTGGCCCAAACATGTGGTAGTCACACGGCGACAGATCGGGACTGTAGGGCGGATGTTCCAGTGTTTCTCAATGAATTTTGTCCAATTTTTCTTGGGTTAATGCAGCTCTGTGTGGCCGAGCGTTGTCATGGAGCAGAATCGCACTTCGAATAGGCATGTCTCGCCTTTTTCGTCGATAGGCCAGTTTCACTTCATCAAGCAGTTGGCAGTAGTACGCAGCATTAATATGCCTCTGCAATCCCAAAAAATCGTTGCAAGAACTTTCCCAGGAGAAAGACGGGTCTTGGCTTTCCGCGGTGCTGTTTCTCCAGGTTTTCGCCACTCCATGCTTGCCAGCTTAGACTCCGGGGTGCAATGATGCACCCACGTCTCATCACAGGTTCACTACGTGCCTCAAGAAATCATCCCCCTCTGTTCGATATCGTGCCAAAAGTCTTTCACACACGGTAAGACGGTTTGCTTTCTGATCTTCCGTCAAGAGGCAAGGAACCCACCTTGCCGACACTTTTCCGTAACCCAAATCATCTGAAATGATTGATTGGGTACTCCCATACGATATTCTGACGTGTGCAGCAATTTCTCATATTGTAAGGCGGCGGTCTCCTTCAATTATCTCACGGATCGCAAGAATATTCGTCTCACTGGTGCTTGTCCGCGGTCGGCGTGCATGCGTCTCATTTTGCACTGACTCTCGGCCATCGGAAAATTTTTTGTGCCCGTCGTAGATTTGGGTCCTTGAAAGCGTTTTTTCAGCGAACTGTGCAGTTAGTCGACGCAAAATTTCGGCAGGTTTTACGTCCTTCCGCCACAAAAATTTAATAATAATGCGTTGCTACTAACAACTAATCTGCTCTGGCGAGCCGAACCGATTTACTCCCCTCCACTTTACATCCCCATCCAACATATATCAAGACGTCACGTTACTCACTTCACCTAGGGAGCGCTAAAGTCAGGTTAATATTTGATTCGCCCTCGTACTTCTTCGTGTATTAATTTCAACGTTTACTATGACAATGCTTTGTCTTTTGTTTATAATATTATCTTCTTTTCAGGAAAACGATAGTTAAATGTTTTTAAAAAACGTTCATGGAAATAGTTGTGCAGCAGTTGTCCCCGAATGTTTTTTATTAATTTTTTGTCTCTAAACTACTCAGGGGCGCAATTATCTTCCACTCACGCAGTAGATGGATACGCTGTATAAGCTCATTGTTGTGAAAGTCCATAGCGAAACTGCCCTGCGAAGTTTTATAAAGAAAAACATTTAAGTCAAATACGATTAATGAACGCATGACTTCAATTTAAGAAATAAATACCTAATTATATATTATTTGGCTTTTTTAGGAAACAGTTACCGAGTAAATAATAATAATATATTTTTATTGGCCCAACGGTTAGTACCCAATTACAGGACATTACATTTGACATACTATAAAATCAGCTACTAAATTGTACAGGGTGAGTCAACGATACAGTAAAATAAGTTTCTGATTTATCGGTAAAATTTGCGATAAAACTGTATATATCGTATGGTATGGCTAGCAAGTCCGCACATTTTCAAAATATATAAAAGTATACAGGAGGCAAAAAAAAGAAGAGCAACCAAAAGTTGTATTTTTTTAAACGGGACACCTAGATATGAATTAATTTTTTAATTCTACGCCTAATTCTAAAACTTTTTTGTTATGTATTTACGTTGAAATCTTGCAGTTTTCGAGATATTCAGCTTTAAAGGTAAATACTCACATTTTCAATCATCTACTTAAGTGAAAATTTCACCGTCGTTTCGGTAATAAAAACGTTTATATTTGGTAAGTGGAAAGACAAATGTTAAGTTAATAGGTATTCTATAAAACATTTGAGATATTGGATACAGGATGTTGAATATAATTGTCGAAACATGAAAAAAATTAAATATAAAAAAATCCCTTTTTTGAAAAGGCACACCGTGTATATTTTTATTCCATCTTATAAAGGACTAAGAACCCTCTAATTTTTGTTGAGTATGTCCTATACCTATCTTCAATTCTTTTTGAGATATTTTTTTTTTATTTTCATGTATTGAGCAAATAAAATAGGCCATGAAAAAATATATTGTCAAAAACAATCAGAATGTATTAGAAAGCAATTTTCCTACCCTTACCACAACACTTAATTCGTACTGGACGCACGTTCGATACCAAGCTTCTCTAGCACAAGACTGAACATTCAGTCTTGCTGCTGTGTGATAGCTAGCTATCGAACGTGCGTCCAGTACGAATTAAGTGTTGTGGTAAGGGTTTTAGTGAACTGTTTCAGTGTTCCAGTGCCACAGTTTTAGAGTACCCGTTTAAAATAAGGCAAAAAAAACATACTAGATATATATCTAAGATATTTAACAAAGAAAACTTAATGGTTAAAATAATTAATTTCTTCTTAATAAATGTTGACATTTCATGGATTTTTAATCTGACTATTGTTTTCCATCGCAATTCGATTGAAGCAATAATAAACTAGAAGGCAATACAAGAAAATGAAAAAAAAATCTCAAACAGAATTGAAGATAGGTATAGGACATATTCAACAAAAATTAGAGGATTCTTAGCCCTTTATAAGATAAAATAAAAACATACACGATGTGCCATTTGAAAAAAAGTGATTTTTTTTAAATTCATTTTTTTTCATGTTTGGACAATTATATTCAATATGCTGTAGCCGATATCTCAAATGTTTTATAGAGTACCTATTAACTTAACATCTGTCTTTCCACTTACCAAATGAGTTTTTCAATTAAGTAGATGCTTGATAATGTTACCTTTAAAACTGAATATCTTGAAAACTGCAAGGTTTCAACATAATAAATACATAACAAACAAGTTTTAGAATTAGGTGTAGAATTGAAGAATTAATTCATATATAGGATATCCCTTTTAAAAAAGGACAACTTTTGGTTGCTCTACTTTTTTATCGCCTCCTGTATGCTTTTATATATTTTTAAAATGTGGACTTACTAACCACATCATACGATATACTGCGTTCGTAGGTTCCGTAGTAAAGTGAACCGCTAAAATATATAGACGGTGTTACAACGTTTGCCCGCTATGAAAGTATAAGGTGGGGAGCGCGCAAAGCGAATCAAGGACAAGCGGCAACACTATTCACGATATGCATAGAATTCACGCTTATACATAAATGAATCCTTACGCACCTCAGTATACAGTTATATCGTAAATTTTACCGATAAATCATAAACTTACTGTACTCTATCGTTGACTCATCCTGTATATGTGCATATATAAGTAAAAATAAAGTAATAGGCAGATATATGAATAACAAAGAATAAAATTCTACACTTTAATATTATCTTAATATTACACAGGACCACTTACAAAATCGTAGGTATCCAAAATATATGCTGGACAGCGTAATATAACCTGGTGTTTCATGTTGAATCTAATTGTTTTTTAGCTATTCCTTAAACGTTCGTCGAATACAGAATAATAAGATAATAAAATTAGCGACCGAAAGAAGCAAATGCAGTTTTAATGGTTAATTTTACACCAATAAAATTGATAGGACGTTGAAGTTACGATCGTTCTGTTCTACGTTTGGTCGCGTCGTCGTTCGCTTATTACGAATCGCTCGTAATTTAACGAACTAGAAACACCTTTCCATTGTTTTCGCGAACGGCAAAAAGTTAATTTACATAATAGCCATTACCGGTCGGTAAATTGAAAATCAAAGTACCCATACTAACCATCGCTCGATGGTGGACGAGGAAAAAAATCATCTATCTCTGAGAGAAGTCATTTAGTGGCGTACCGCTGCGTTTCACCAAACACAGAACCCTATAAACATAAAACAAAGGCCATTCATAGTCTCATCTATTTCAGCGGTATCGGTCCGTCTGTCGGTACGTTGGGTTTTACTTTAATCAGTGGCGTAGAAGAACTGGACTTGAACCAGATCCATGAAATGTTACGTAATTGTTTTCAGCTTTACACAAAGCGTATTTTACTTTTGCAATTGGTAAAGTAAAGTGAGGTGAATATCATTACGGGATTAATTTAACAACATTATATGATGTGTGACGAACCGTAGTCCGTTTGCATGAATTTAAATGCTCTTAAGACAAATAAAAATATTAAAATAATTAATTGTGTAATTTTGTACCAATTCTTTAAATTCTCTAACAGCTGGTAATCATTCAATTGTGTTTCTTATTTTTCCTTCTTTAGATTTGTAATGGCTGAAACCATACCATAAGAATAAAGAAAGTTTATTTTAAAGTACTACGGGAAGTACGAAAACGCAATAGATGTCTAAAGTCATCCGTCTACTAGAACTAACATTAAACGAAAAGCTTGAGGCAGATGGAATTATACAGAATCTCCATAAATAACGTTTCAGCAGACCAGAAACGTTGGCGAACAATGCCGTACACCAAAAGGGTATTGGGAGCTTATTGTCAAAATTCAAAAATGTCTCTTCGGCAGGCTTCACGTGAATTAGAAATACCATAGAATCCAATGCACTTTAAAGCGCTTCCGTTGAAAGAGTTACATACCAAGATTACCACGCGTCTCAGTATAGACGGTCAGGATAGGAGAAATTTCCAAAACGAGTCTAGCGATAAGGCCACATTGAAATTAAATATTTTGATTAACCGCCCTAATTGCGTTTACTGCTACGTAGAAATCCACTAGTTATGAATTTACCATTAGCAGTAAATGTGCGGTGCGGTTTGCCAGCGTATGGATTAATTAGCATTTTTTTCAGTACTGGAAGTGCTTGCTTGAATTTTCTGTAGGACTCAGGCGCACACCGTATTCACAAAAGTTTTCGTCCTAAGGATGCGACGCCTTCGCTCTTCTATCGTGGTGTAAGCAGGTCCATCTTTATGCATGGGCTCGCTGGACTAGAGCCCAGCGCACCGCGATCCATAAGGCCCACTAACCTTAACGACAGTGACCGAATCGACGATGAATTTTTCAATCAGTGCAAGATCCAATTACTATTGATAAATCGTTTTGTTTACGTACTTTACTTACCAAATAATATCTAAAAGCTAATGTTAGAGAATTTATTTTATACTTCTATGTACTTCTTGTATCGGTATAGATTTTTAAGTATGTTTGCATTTCTTATAAATTTTCAAATATACAAATAAATTATATGAACTAAAATGTTGTTCGTTTCTATTAATACCGATCCTAAGTATTTCTCAAAGCAGCCTCATATATTAATTAAAATTATAATTGCCATGGGTCACCTACTGGGCTTAAGACGGCCCTGGATGTAAGGGTTTACCATAATAGGAACCAACCAAATGGGAGTATAGAGCTAAGAGATTCTGCAGAAAGCCCTCCGCACAAACCAAACCTCACACCATTAGACTGTTTTTTATGAGAATTTCTCGAAAATAAACTTTGTGTTTAAAAAACTTGAAACCATTGACTTGATATTGTAAAGTACTATTGAGAAAAGGTAATTGTAATCTATTTAAGAATATTTACATAAAATTTATTAAATCACTTAAATCGTTACGATATACACGTTGGCTTAAGTCTCGCCAGGGTGCGAGATATACTGTACGTAGCGCGATCTGGCATCCTTGCGTTTATCCCCGGCCAACCTCGCCGTGCGAAACTATGGTAGCTCTGAGAGGCCTGCCTGACGCACTCTTTGTTTGTCTGTGCGCTCGTATGGTTCTAACAAGTGATCGTGGATTGCGAATACACCATATTAGTTTTACAATCGCAGAGAAGGTACATATCAAAGCATGGCCGTTCTATTTGCCGTAGAGTACGTGGATTGTCCTACTCCTTCGCATTCGACGATTGAAAAGATCGTCAAAGCGTTTGAGAAACTTGGCTGCGTCGTCGGGAATTCTAGTAAATGCCAACAAATAAACGAACAGCCTGAAATACCTCTAATGCATCTCGAGCAGGAGGAGAGAGAAGTTCATTAGTTGGAATGGACGAATCTTGCTCTAGTCGGCAAATTTCAAACGAAATCGGTGTTACTAGAAGTACTGTGAAACGTATTTTGAAACACAACAAATACAAAAGTTACAAAGTTCAAAATTGCCAGGAGATTTTTCCCCTTAATAAAGTAACATTGTTAGAATTTCAATTTATTTTGTATAATTATGGAACTTATTTCTCTTTAGTTATAAGAATCGTTGTCTATTTTCCTATTTAGAATTACTTTTTCGTTCTCCTACATCGCATAGCAGCAACAAAATGGATATAAGAAACTGTACTTTCTAACATAATCTGAGAATACAGAAAAATTACACAGTAATTCTGTATTAACACATTTTATCAGAAGGCGTTGAATTATAATATTACGTGATTGAGTGGACATGCGTGTTTATAATATGCGTGCGCATTGCTGCTCGCTTTATGACATACTGCGACTGGATGGGATCTCTCAGTGAGACTCGAATGCGCTGTTGCCATTCACAAAAGCAATCTCTCGTTCGTATTTGGACCAACGTGTATATAGTAATCTAGTGCACTAATACCACATCTTCTTGCAGCGGGTAACTTATATTCATGTTGATGCTATAGAAAGCTACGATCGGAATAAATACCACTCATTTTAAAAGAAAAAAAAAACTTCAAGAACTGTCGTTGTATGCATTCAAATATGCCCGAGTAAATGCCATATAGAGAATACCATACTGACAACCAGTACATAAATCGGCGACCATTCTGTCAGAATCCCTACATAAACGAGGGATGAATCTCATAGCAACGACGAAGGTATAGTCTGCAAAGCCAAGCTTCTCATCGAATATGGCACCATCTTTAGCATGTGATACGTACGACTTCACTATCATTAATTGAGTAACGGCTAGTAAACACTTGCCGATGATCAATTTTAATTTATTCTGGAAACACCTACCTGTAATTATATCTAGATTTTGTTGAAACATTCCAACTATTAACATATTGGTATCTTGATATCAATCGCATTAGAATAAAATCTTTTGGACCATACGCCTCTACATTTATTTACTAAAATCCATAGTTAACATAAACTGAATTGAAGTCTTGATATGTACGTACCTAATGTTGGTATTTGTACTGAAGGAAAGGTTATTTTTATTTATTAGAACATAGCATCAATTATTTTAGGAGTCGGCAAATTCGACAAATCAAAGGACGTGAAGATAAACAGTCTACGTTACACATTGCTCTAAGTATTCAACATTTTTATGCCCTTAAAATGTGCCTTCTAACAGTGTTTCAGGTTATTACTTCTGTGGATCTGTAAATGTTTTGGTGTTTTCGTTTCTTTGTATTTGTAGAACAAATCAATATCAAATTGAAACCTTATGCAGGACTCGCTGTTACGCCTCTGATTTTAGAGGCACCGGGAGAAAGAGAGAAGGTGGTGATGTCATCCTGGTGTCGGGTAACTCGGCGTGGGAATTTTAGCGCCCCCCTTGACTTCAACAGGTAGTTGGTTGTATATTTAAGACGTGTATTAGATAAATCGATTACAAGCAAAAATATTTTATTTCGACGTGGGTGTACGCGGCGGACGTGCATGCCTTATGTGTGCTGTCCATCTATGTAGATGTGTGTTTTGTGCGCGCAGCATACCTTTTTAAGCGTCCACCGTTTTACGAGATAACAATAAATCATGTTAATGGTGCACCTTTTACAAATTTGGGAATGAGGCATTTCGTGCCAAGTATAATTGAATGCGCTAAACTGGCTCTCTCGCGCGATGCCGTTGCCGTAATTGAAGAGAACTGGAAGAGAAAGGTTTGGCGAGAAACGCATGGAAATTGTTCTGTAGCAATGTGAAAGCTATAGCAGATAAAAAGAAGGTCTTCACGAACGACCATTCATGTTTAAAGGAGAATTTACTTGTACGTAATTCATATAATTATTTTAAAATTACAGCACACGCCTTGAAGTCAAAACGAAATCAAAGATATAACAAGTTACGTTTCTGATTTTTTGCTTGAAATAATCTAAAAAGGATCTTTGCGCAACAAGTGGTAGTTATTATGTTTCTAGACCCTTTCCAAAACCATTAACAGATAAACCCAAAGATGACACACGCAGAGAAATGGTTTCTTGAATCAAGAAAATAGATTTTCTCGCAAAAATCAGTCAGTTCAAGAAAATATTTTTTATTTCAAGGCAATAAAATTGTATAACAAGAAAATAATTTTCCTGACGTTTTATTTCGATTAAATAAATATTTTCTTAGGGTTAGAAAATCCAAGACAGAAAAATGTTTCTCAAAAAGTAAATCATTTAGTTTTGAGTTAAGAAAATGTTCATATTAAAGGTAGGAATGGAAAAATTTTTCAGATATCATAAAATTCTATTGACAAATTAGGTGACCAGTTTCGTATTCAAAAAACACATCATCAGGCCAGCTACAAGGATACCCAATAAAATAGAAATTACAGTAATGGAAAAAAACCTAAAGTTAATAATTAAAATTAGGAGCAAGTGAATGAGCTAATGAAAAAGGTTACACTATAATTAAATTACTTCTTTAATAATGTAATGACATAGGGATTATTTCTTTGTAGTTTAATAATTAATGAGTTAATATTTAAGTTTATTTATTCCTTTTTATTATTATTATTATTTATTATACATATATTTAAGAAAACCTATAGTTAGATTAGAACACGTGGTAAATAGTAATAAAAAGAAAAAAAAATTACATTAACCGGCACCTTTTGAAAATATTTATGAAACGTTGTACGTTAGAGCTTATATCATTACATGGGTAAGTATGCCATCTATATTCCGGTTTCTATATTCGCTACTCTCTAGGACGGCATGACTATAACTACTGGCACTACGTGGCGCCAGGAAATATTTCAGTGGCTATTTTTGAAGATTAATGGCATAAACTGAGAGATGTATGAGCAATATGGCCAACCGCATGAAGCTTTAATGCTTTTTCTCTAGTGATTCCATCAATACCAGGAGCTATTTATTAGCATTATCTATCTTGGTAATTGTTTCTAGGCACCTTTTTCATGGATACTTCTACATTAAGTTTACTTTTGTTTGAACATTATTCTGTAGATAACCTCTACTTTAAGCCTTTTTAAAAAGCAATGTGAATAATTTATTGCATTACGTATGGATATGTCGTACTGTTTTAAACAAGGTATAATAAATATGCATTTCAAGAATTCTAAGTAAAAAATGCTTTATTTTAAGAAAATTAGGTTATTGATTTACGAACAATACTTAAAAGCTTTCTGGAGAAAAACTATTTACTATCCTTAAGAAAATATTGTCTTCTGTTATAACGGTCGTTTACTTATACTAAGAATCGCTTTCTTCAAGATTTTCTTGAATCAAGTTAACAAATGTGTTAAACAAAGAAATACAATTATTTCATTGCAAGTACGGGGGTAAGTAAAAAATTACTTACACTTTTAGTTCTACAACTGTATTAAACAAAGATAGGTGTGCAACAGATACATTATTTTTCGATATAGTCTCCACCTCTAGCAATGCACTTGGTCCAGCGAGCCACAAGCTTCCATATGCCTTCCTGGTAGAAGGCTTTCAGTTGGTCGTAAAACCACTTTTGCACCGCATCCCGAACGTCTGTGTCTGAGGCAAATCAATGTCCTCTCAAAGCTTCCTTGAGCGGTCCAAAGACATGAAAGTCTGAGGGAGCGAGGTCAGGGCTGTAGGGAGGGTGTTCCAGGGTCTCAAAGCCCAACCTGTTGATAGTTTCTATGGTGTTATGGGCCGTGTGCGGACGGGCGTTGTCTTGCAACAACAAAACCTTCTTTGAGAGTAGACCACGGCGTTTCTTTCGAATAGCTGGTTTCAGCTTATTCGCCAACAAATCACTGTACCTCGCACTATTTATGGTAGCCGCCCTGTCCAAGTAGTCGTCTAGTATAGGGCCTTTTTCGTCCCAAAACACGGTTAGCATCACCTTCCCAGCCGATGATGAGGTCTTGAATTTTTTCGTGCTAGGGGATCCTGGATGTTTCCATTCCATACTCTGGCGTTTCGATTCGGGCTCGTAGTGATGAACCCACGTTTCACCAACGGCCACTATTCTGCTTAAAAATGCGTCGCCTTCCGCGGTGATGCAATCCAGTAAGCGTTGGCAGATGTCCAAACGTTTGCTTTTGTTTTCTGTGGTAAGCATTCGTGGTACCCATCGCGCACACACTTTACGAAATTTGAGTTTATCGTGGATAATTTGATAGACAGAACCGTGACTGATGTTCAAAGAAGGTGCAACCTCACCTATGGTAACTCACGTATTTGCTGTAACCATCCCTCGAGCTTGCTGAATGTTGTCGTCGGTGGTCGAGGTTGACGGCCGTCCAGCTCCTTCTTTTTGTGTTACGCTCGTGCGGTCACTTTGAAACATTTCGATCCACAAAAAAACGCTTTTACGAGATAAGGCACTGTCCCCGTATTGTGACAAAGTCTCCGGTGAATTTCGGCACCTTTCACACGCTCTGACCACAAAAATCGGATAACTGCTCCTTGTTCCTCTTTAGTGCAAACTAATAGCGGAGCTGACATGCTTATGCTGTTGTAGCTAACAGACAAATGACGCAATCGTGATTAAATTCCGCATACATGACCACAGAGGCGCTAACCTAATGCATGCGCAAGCGGCCGCCACTACGATAACCTTCAAAGCTTGTTATGGCGAAAGTGTAGATAATATTTGACTTACCCTCGTATATACTTCTCTTAAGCGAAGAAAGAAATGCTAAGAAAATACTATTTTTGATCTAAAACAGTTATTGTATTACGGATAATTGAAATAGTAATTGTCTTGAATTAATGCGGACAGCTTTGATACAAGTAAACGTTTCTCTTCGTGTATGAAATAGTTCAATTAGTTCAAAATCTTTCTCCCTAATTTTCAGAAACCGTGTTGATTAAAAGTAAATTTCAGTAACGTTATCCATACTTTAAACTATGTTTTATGGAACTGGTGTCTAGTAACTAGATCTATGAATAAAGCTTTTGGTAAAAGTAAATTAAACAATACCAAATTTAATTGTTGTTTATGCAGTCCACTTCTTAAGAATGAAGATTTTGGCATCGTATTTCAAATGTTGTTTTTTTTTCTGGCGTATAGTGTAATATCCAGCACTATGAATAAAAAGCAGAACGAGCTTTATCTTCCAGTTTAACCATCCAACAATAAAGTACCTTTTATACTCCATATAGATTTTTGGTCAGTTTTAGTATGTTAGACGAGCTATGTTCAAGAATACCTCATAACTTTCCGGTGGTAGTCTTAATTTCGTGTGATGTAATTTTACTGTTTCTTTGTTAATTTTGGAATATTTAGAAAACTTTTGTTAGATAAACAAACAGGTTGCTAATTTAGTTTCTTTTACGAGACTTTGCATGAAGCAACATTTTTTGAAACCAATAACATCTCTTATCTCATAATTCTCGAAAAGATGTGATTTCTTGCTTGAATTCTTGCTGTACCGCTAAAGTCACCTTGACATATCCGAGCATGCGGACAGCACTAAGATACCTGAGACTAAAGGGACATCTCTACAAGATGGGATTAGCCGAAGACCTGTCATGTAGGGGCTGCCAAGCTGAAGACGAAACAGTAGAACACTTCTTCTGCAAGTGTCCCGCGCTGACGTCAATTAGAAGGACTACGCTGGGTGGGTGCGTCTTGCCGTCAACGTCCTAACCATGCCAAGGCAGTGGGTTGGTTGACGGTCTAGAGGGCTCTCCGGCGTAAAGAGGATGCATAGTGGCATAAATGCTGTGGGATCTATCTCATTATCCATAACCATAACAATAACGTCTCTTGTCAACAATCGGAAGGAATGGCAATGGGTAACAGCCTAGCTTCTTTTGTGGTTAGCTTCTTTATGAATAAATTTGAAACAGCTTCAAAAACGGCTTTAAATCAGATGTGTTGATAACATATTTTGTATCTTAGACACCAGCAAGACACTAGCAAATGCTCATTAACTAAATTCAAAGTTCTCCTCTATTAAATTTACCTAAGCAGAAAAAACAGGACTCCTTTCCTCGATATGTTGGTAATAAGAAATAGAAATAAGTTAGAAATAAACGTAAATGTGTTGAAAACCGACTAGTAATAATAATCCTACAGGATTCTAATCACCCAAGGGAACATAAATGTTCGGCAATTAATTTTTTGGTACATCGATTGCTTAATTTCCCTTTAAATAAAGACAAGCTCAAAGAAAGCAAACTTGCAAACTTTAATGGATTCTTTGAAGATGTAGTCTGTAGTATCCTTAGGAAACATAAGAATGGAATAAGAATTAGAAACGTAAGCACGCTAGAAATTATTGACAATAGTAATAGGAAATATGTTCAATTACCTTTTTATCCAAGTTACATAAAACTTAATAGTAAAATTATTTTTCTCCAAACAATATTTTTTTTAAAGAAAATTGTCGTTACATAGTCCAAACAACATTTATGCTATTTTCATGTGTGTATACTAATTATAGGAAATAACATGCAGATTTTGTTTATTCTTTATTCCAAGATGAAATTTAACAATTCTACATACAAAATTCCATAAAATGGAGATTTAAAACAATTCAAATTTAAATATATGAAACCAATTTATGTAGCTTTCACGTTATGTTTATGTATTTCATGTATGTATCTCAACTATTGCACGATAAAGTTATTCTACATTTAGAGTCACTTAAATTGCTAAAATAAATTTGTTATTGTTGAAATTTGGATTCAAATACCAATAAGAATGAAAATAACAATAAAGTTGGCTTACGTTTGTTTAGAATACCTCGTAAATATTTGACGCTCTGTGTATACCAGAAAAATGCGTTGAGATCTCTTAAAATAAAATACCAATTAAACGTTATCAGTCGATTTTCTAAATATAGCGAAATAATGTAAAAAATATCTTCTAGCGGTCTCCTTTTTTCTGTGCACAATGACGAGAAAGCTATCAATCAGACCGAAATACAGCAGGTAATTTAAACTGGAAGAAGAACCGAGGACCATGTTTACAGATTCTAATCAAAACAAGGCGACCGCCTGGTAAGTTTAACATCCAAGCTATCTTTAAAGGTTAGTCATCTTCCGTGCGGTTGATAGTTTTGACAGTGTTTCACTAACAGGCCCACCTTCAAGGTAATCTCGCTTGACTTCAACGGGCTTTTAGGCAGGCGGCTTCAGTCCAAACACTACAAACTCGCCAAGATTTAGTGGGACCTCTTTGCCGACACGGTTGCTCCTTTATCAGGTGACAGTTCTTGTACTAATGAATGTTTTCAGGACCTTGTTCGCTTGTTCGGCCTGATGTGGGTTTAGATCCATTGGCCGTTTATTTCTACACTTTTACACGTTTACCTTTTTTCGTTCAAGTCTCTCATTGTATACTTTCGATTTACTTTATGTACTTTCAATGCGTTGTTTGAGCAACCGCATGAGCCACACACGGTGATATCTCTAAAATTGCGTCTATTTCCTCTACACCAATAACAAATGCATCCTAATTATTTAAACTAACACTAAGCTATTATTCACGTGATTTAAATACGGGCGCTGTGCATTCTTATGAAGTGTATTTGATGCCGCAAAGGATATTTGATGATAGAATTAAAACGAAGTTGCGTCAATCACTGTTTGGGGTATAACTTTACATAAGCGAATAATATAAATATTGACGTTTTAAATTACAAAAATAAATATATAAATTAGTTCAGCCTTGAAATCATGTCGTGTATACTACGAACATAAAACATGTAAATAAATACGGCAAATTGCTATTTCAATTTACCTTTCCATTTTTGTATGTTACAGAAAGCTTCTTTGGTGCGGTCAATAAATAACAGACAGCACCTGAAGTAACATAAAATGCCTACGATAAGCAATAGGTTTAAATTTAATGTTTTTGCTTAGTTTTTCAGTGGCATTTTGTTATATTGTTATATTTTATATTTGTTAGTGGTGGGCGATATTTCACTGCCGGTGGTTTGAGAATCACCGATCACATCGGTGAAGTAACATTTCAAAAGGCAGTGATCAGTAGAGCAACGCAAACTGCGCTGAAAGCCAGTGGCTGACGCATAAAAGTTTACACAAAATAAACATGGCCGGGACAATTCGGTATAAGCGTCAGTATAACTGCGACTCGAAAGCCGATCTGTTGTGTATGCATCTACGCTGTCGTATACTATATCGTAGCTCTACGTTTGTTTTGAAAATGTTTCCTACGTCGCGAAAACGACCAAAGTTGGACACAATAAGAGAATTTATTGCAGAAATACCTGATTCAAAGTGTGATGGCGCTAAAATTCAATGTGTAGTGTGTAAAATAGATTTAATCTGTTGGTCGAAAAGCGATTGTCTGCGGCACGTAAATAGTGCAGGGCATGTTTCGAAAAAAAATTCCACACGAGATTATGACAAATTTAAATTTAATTTAAGTGTTTATTGCATGTCATTTACCATTTCATTTACTAAGGAAGAAAGCATACGTCTCGTTTTGGAATGAATATTCGGACTTTAAGTTACCAAGTGAGAGAACATTACAGAGAGTTGTGCCGTCTGCTCGTGAGCATGTCGAGAAACAGAATTAAATCGGAGTTGCAAGATAAAAAACTGTGGTTATGTGTGGACGAAACAACAGATCGTAAAAAACATTCTGTGGTTAATGTAATGGTACGCACAATGGAACCACATCGACCGTCACCCTCAATTTTACTAGCTTCCAGACGAATACAGCAATGCACTGCCGAAGTAATTTCAATGTTGGTGTTAAATACATTGGAAAAGTTTGAACTTTCAACAAATCAACTGTTGATGTTTAAGTGATGTGTACCGCAAACATGCTTGCTGTAGGTCGATCTCTTAAAAAACATTGTGCTAACATGTTGCATATTACATGTAAAATTCATACTCTCAGTCTCGTAGCAGATAGCATCAGAAAATGTTATCCCGAAGTAGACGCTCTAATAGCACATACAAATGCTATGCCCCGGTATTTCTGAACCACCACAACCTATTCTTACTCGTTGGGGAACATGGTTAGAGGCTGCATTTTATTATCTTAAATATTTTGAGAATATAAAGAACGTGATTTTAGAATTCGACCCAAAGGAAGCTGCGGTTGTCAAGGTGAGCCGTTTGAAATTTCAGGTTAGTCAAGTTAAAACAGATTTGGAAATTATTCAGAACAATTACGTGGGACTAGCGGATGTGATAGAAAAACTACAAAATTCTTCGGTGTCGTTAGTGGAATCTTTGCAAATAGTGCAACATGTTCACGCACAGCTATGCGCGATAGAAGACGCAAGAAATGTTTGTGTTTTAGAAAGGTTGAAAGTGTTTCAGATAAAGACTCTGATTTTGGACATTAAGAAAATTGTGAAGGTGCGTCACAGACGTAAGTTATTTGAAAGATTATTTACTACGCAAATATACGTCACCAGATGTAGAACGTTCGTTTTCGGTATACAAACACTTTGAAACACTTGGAAACATATCTAATGTTACAATATTAATAGCATATCCACTTGTGATTCCGGAGGACTCTTAAATGGAGTGTTGAGCACGTATCACATTTAATTTATTTTGTGTAAACTTTTATGCGTCCGCCACTGGCTTTCAGCGCAGTTGCGTTGCTCTAGTGATCAGTGACTTAGCTCTGATTGTGATAAAAATCTTCTTTAGATTGCAAGCAAAACGGTGATCACTGCTTGGCGATTGACAAGTGAATTAATAATATTGGTGAACACCTAAAGATTAACCTTCAAGCAGTAACGTCGGGGCAAAACGATGATCACTATCGGGAATTACATATATCAATATATGTAGGTACATACATGATGGTAATTCGAACTCTAAGAGTTGTTGGAGCTATAAAAATTCTAATAAATCATCACATTTAAGCCAAAATATGTAAATTAATTAATAGTATAATAGTACATGCATATTGTAGTCACCCAATCCAAACACTTATTGAGTTTGGCATTAGTAACTTATGAAGTGCAACACAATGCAACACAATTTATGCGTAAGCGTCACGAAATTTTCACAAATACAATCCTTGGCCATCGAATTGGGACCACTTAAAAATATGACTTTGGCGTAAAATTTAAAAAAAAGGTAATGTTGGCAATATTATTATTTAATTACATATAACACGCAAGTAAATATAATTTGAACATATATTTACTAATATTTACTTGTTCCTCCTATGCGTTTTATTATTTCTTCAATCCCTTTTAGCGTACTGCCAATGCAGCTTTTTATTGTTTTTTTAAATTTCGTCGCTATTATGCCATACATCTTCAATATGTTGTTGTAATTCTTCCTTTGTAGTTGAGCTTCGTGTACTTACGATGTTCTTCAAGACATTCCACACATTTTCAATAATATTTCAACGAGCTTTAATTTTATTTGTGTACGTCTATTTTCATAATGGGAAAGAAGGATATAACCACAGAGAAAAAAGCACGAATTTCTGCTCTTCTAGAGACGGAAGAGTTCTCTCAACGTGAAGTTGTACTAAAAGAGGGTGTATCACATCAAACTGTTCTGAGAATCGCGAAATTAATTAAAGAAAGTGGTAGAACATACTGTGCCGGCAAACGCAAAACTACTGTAAGAGATAATCATCGTATAGTAAAAGTGGCTACAGAATATCGTCTTTTATCCACTAAAGGTGTTCATAAAATTCTTAGTGGAGAAGGTATACAAATATCTACCGGAACAGTTCATAGACGTCTTCATGAAGCAGGCTTGAAATGCAGACGTCCGGCAAAGAAGCCAAGATTAATATCTAAAATGAAAATGACACGATTTCAATGTGCTAAAGAATATAAAAAATATACAGTTGAAGATTGGGAAACGGTAAGTTCCATTTACCATCTGTATTTTTGGTTAAATTCATCCTCATAGTTCGCTTAATGGTCCTCTACATTTTTTACTTTTTCCTAGATAATTTATAACGACGAATCACGGCTAGAAGTGCTAACGGAGAGAAGCCAATTTGTTCGTCGACGTCCTTCAGAGCGTTATAAAGAAGCATGTACGATCAAATCTATTAAACATCCCCCATCTCTGGGTTTGGTCGTGTATTACGACAGAAGGAGGGGACCATCATATTTCGTTAACGGAACAATGGAACAAAAACAATATAAAAAGTTTTACAAAACCATTTAATACCTTATATTGGTTCATTAGATCCGACTCAAGGACCATATACTTTCATGCAAGACAATGCACCATGTCATAAGGTAAAAAGTGTAATGCGATATCTTGAATCTAAAAATCTGCGTGTACTACCTTAGCTAGGCAATTCATCAGGTATAAACCCAATTGAAAATACATATGTGGAATGTCTTGAAAAACATCGTACGTACACGAAACTCAACTACAAAGAAAGAATTACAACAACATATTGAAGATGTATGACATAATAGCGACAAAGTTAAAAAATCAATAAAAAACTGCATTGGCAGTATGTCAGAAAGGTTTGAGGAAATAATAAAACAGAAGAGGAACAAGCAAATATTAGTAAATATATGTTCCAATTGTACTTGCTTGTAATTAACTAATAATATTACTAACAATACCAATCGTTTTTTTTAAATTTTACCCCAAAATCATAGTATTTTTAACCTAATTCGATGGCTAGGGACTGTAAATAAAACTTTATTCCATGAACTTCTATGTACTATTAATTGTAATAGAGTTTTATAATGATCTACATTCTAAAACTGAAGCCTAAAGATGTCAAATATTGGACAAAATTGAGTAAAATAACTGCCTTGAGTTAATGATGTTCATAATTTACACTGATGCAGAGTAGAATATGTCACTCTGAAATTTTTACGCCGACTCTAAAGTGTTTTGGTCGGTAGCGATGGCGCGTGGGTTTGATAAATGTGTGTTCTGTGACTAGCAATTGAAGGGGCAAGTGGATGAAAGGTTTAACTCAAATTTTCTAGAAATCTATTTTTTGTTGTAATGAATAAGTTTCATGAAAACGCAAATGTTTGATCATATATTATTAATCCACAACCCCTTCTTACTAATCAAACAAACTGCATTTGAAAATAATTATCTAATAAAACAAATTCTATTAAAACTAGTGTTGGGCATAATCGATATATTCCAATAATCGAATGAATCGAAATAATCGTTTAAAATAATCGAATGATCATTCGAAATTTACTAACGATTTCGATTATTTTCCACGATTTTTTGACAGAATCCGAGTGACGAGTGAATTAGTTCGAAACTCGAAGTTTCGAATACAGATCTCGAATCGTAATCCGTTTGTGTGCTCCTGCGCAGTCGAAACGAATAATGAATGATTTCTGAACCATAATCGAATGATCGATTATTCGGGTATAATCGATATATCTCGATTATATCATTTATAATCGCCCAACACTAATTAAAACCTAATTTATTTAGAAGCAGTTTCTTGTGACACAACTCCTTCATCCGCTTGCTCCTTCAATTGTAAAAGAAGTCAAATTATACTTACGTTTGTATTACAATGAAGAACAAAGTTTTCAATGTCTATAATTACATAGTCAAATGCACTACACTTGCACTTTTATTTAACGGAAATGTGATGTTTATATTAGAAATTCAACTATATTTAATGTTTTGGAATTCACATTTAAAATTTAAATATTCACTTTTCATAAATTAGTTCTTTACGTTCCGCGCATCTTTCGTGGTTGCAAACTTTTCTATAGCTTTCATTGAAATCTACAGCCGCGACTAGAACGTCCTCATTATGTTCTTGAAGATTAATAAATAAGGTTCGACAAACGAGTGCAACGTCAGAGGCGTATCGCGCAAAAGTAGGTACGTGAGATACAGTATTATTAAAAAATAATCTATTCTTACCTTTTATTGACGTCCTGATGTCCACTGCGACAAAATATTACTGCTCCGGTAAGCCGCGTAAAACTGCAACACAAGCAACGCTTCCATTGTCGATTCACTTAGCCTTCCACGTTGGTTTTTCGTGTATTTCGAAAATGATCGTTCTATATCTAGCGAAGTAGGATTTTCGTAACTCAAATATTCCTTTATCTCTTCTGTGCACTCTTTATTTTCAGTAATAGACCGAACCTTTTGTAAATCGGAATTTTTATTTAAAACTGCATGATATTTTTGAGCGGCATCTAGCCCTATAGGATCCGACAAGCTTTCTAGAACGGCTTGTAAATTATCTAAGGTATTTAATGAAAGACGAATGTGTTCATTGTCTACTAGGTGTTGTGGGATGTTGCACACACTTAACATAAAAATAAAATCATACAGAAATTCCCAGTACGGAATATTGTTGCTTAAATTCAGTACACGACGTTTACTTTTAATATGTCTTTTACAGTGAAATGTATCGCGACCTAACAACCGTATATTGCAAATTTTGCACTGAATGATAGTACCTGTATATTTCAACCCAGAGAAACGGCTAATATATTTATTCACATGCGATGCTAAAGGTAAACCTCGCTTACGACAATCCATGTTTTAAAAGACGCACACCGATAAGCCGATAATTATCGAACGACCGTTCACTTCCACGCCTATCGAAAGACTAAACTCTCCACTGGCTTTGTATCGACCTAAATCCCCTCTCGGCGCTTCTGCCGTAGCACGCGTTTGTCGAACCTTATTAATAAAACCCCAAAATCTTTCAACTGAATTTCTATCATTGTAAAACGACATTCATTTTGTATTTTCAATTCATCTGCTACAACAACTAAATAATTTGTATCATTTATCTCTGCTATAATGCCTACACACTTCTAACGAGCACTGCAGGAATTAATTCTGACTATCCTTCGAAGTACCCTTAAATGTAGCAGCAACTTCTAAATGTTGTCGCAAGTTCTGCAATAAAATTTATTAAACCACAAAATACACCTGGTTCGTCAGATTCATTCGAAGAGCTAGTTCAAAAATTCCGTATAATTTTATAATTCGCGGTAGCACATATCGATTTCTATCAACTTGTTCATTGTAAAGAGTTACTCTAAATCTGTGGCACTGGAACACTGAAACAATTCACTAAAACCCTTACCACAAAACTTAACTCAGCAGTAAAACTGAATACGAGTTAAGTATTATCATTGTGTTTCTGTATATTACTCCGGTAAGCAGAGTCCAACTGCTATTGAAGATTTTGGTTTCCTAATAAAGCAAGACTTACCTTGTTTGATAAATGTTTTTTTTTGTTATTTCGTGTCGCTTGATATTTTGACCAATGACTGTCCTCCTCCTATCGCCACCAAATAACACGCACAGATTTTTCTCATCACAACCACAAATCCACCTTGTATTAAAATAAACGCTATTATGAAATTGACATTTATAACCTTTATTTCTGATTGAAGCAGCAACGTTTTATTTCCGGTGTCGGTCTGCATAATTCTTTAATTTTAGTTTTATTTTCGTATCTTAATGCACTAAATTTATGATGTTGTAATACTAATACCTACATTGTTGAACGTTATTTAATAACTGTTTGTGGCTGCATTGCCTGCAGCTACATAATACGTATACTTGCAATACTTGATCACGTGCAGTGTTGGCCGATGAGAAAGCTTTATTTTCAAAATATTGAGCTGTGAACATGCTCGTGTTGCTTCGTTACTTTGTAGTTCGAATATGTGGGTATTATATTAAGCAAAGATCGCGGTAATATTTGTATAGTATGTAGTTCTCATTCTTGATAAGTTGTAAGGAGATTAATAAAATATGCGTTAATGTTTATATATATTATTTGCAAAGTAAATTTCTACAATGTAATAAATATATAAATAAATATTCTTTAGTTAGAAATGTTTTAATGTGTTCTGCAGCCACAGTGCCCAGCCGTTACCTACGCTATAACAAGGCCTGAGCGCTCTTCGATGACGTCACGCTGGGTTGGTGATGTATTGCCATGACCAATATTAGCCTAAGTGGTAAAGGAGCCGTTTTTGCATTTCTTTTTGAAGATTTGAAGGGCTTCCGGTTTAAAGAGTTTGCCAGTCTTCAGTTGAACTTTTCTTCGCATCCCATTCGATTTTATTTTGGAAAAACGAGGTTTCAAAGCAAAAATCAAACACTTAACCGAGCACCGTTTTCGTGAAAGATGTATTTGTGGTTAATATTTAATCGACTAATTATTATTATTTGTAATTGTACATGTATTTGGACGAAACTAAGTTTGAAATGATACAGTAATTGCAATTTTATTCGAAAGATTGTTCAATTTCATGAGAAAATGTAGAGACGTGCTATTTAACCAGGGTTTTTAATTTCCTATTATGTGGTGTTTTACCCAATCTATCTTTCCTGTTATGTGGTATTTTATCTAATCTATCATTACTTTTCCCACAATCATTTTTAAATAGGGTATTTGTAGAACAAGTTGTTATAATTGTTGTAATACGTTCATTGCTATGAATATGACATTTACATATATCGGCATCCAAATGGCTACATTCGTGTAATATAATTTAAAGTATATTGTATTAGAACAGAACGTTTAACTCGTATACAAACATCTCTTCGTGATCAAAAATAATTTTGTTAAATACAACGTAAGAATATAAAACTATTTGAACAATAAAATTTTCACGTGTTTTGTCAAATACAACGGACAGTTAGGGAATTGAGTTGGAATAGCATTTTTTAAGCCTAGTTATTTTTTAAACTTACAGTTATAGTTTCCATAGTTCTTGAATCTGTAGCTGTTGAAAAATAAATAATATCTTCTTTTACAAGGTGTAACTCACAAACAAAACATACAAAACAGCCGACGCCACAGTTTTTAGGTTATCCCGTTTTTATCGTTTCAACAAAGGTTTTGTCGCTTATACAAACTAGAAAAACATTACAGGTATCACCAGCAAAGTACGGTAATATTACTACGCAGTATTTTTTTTTAAATAAAACCAGTATAATTTGGATAAACCAATTCAAAACGCAAGAAACGATCTGAACGTGTGAATGATCGACGATCTACTTCAAAATACCTCACACCCTGCTGACGTCAAAGCGCTGAGACCTTGTGTATACCGTAGGTAACAGCCCAGCCGCTCCCGTTAGTCGGCCTTGTTTCCTACTTTGTAAATGTAGTAGCATGCCATCTGATGATAAGCTGGCACCTCTTCTTAAATTAAAAGCGAAATTTGAGGCTTTTCATTGAAAATTGATTAATTATTTCTAAATACACTCTTCAATAACTTGCATACTTGTTTTATTTTTATACCAAATCTCCCAGTAGTATTCCTAAAGTTTTCATTTCTTATGAAATTACATAGCGGTATAATTTAAAACATTTCTGTTTTGGACGTAATCTTTCAGTGAGCGAAAATTAACCTCAACACGTCTGCATTAGTGTTTGAACAATTGGTAATACTAGACCAGCTGGAGACAAATGCAATGCTACTAGTTGTACTGGACCTTAGTAGAGCGTTCAATACTACCAACTCATTGGTTTTAATAAGTTTACATTTGCACTGCTGTCTGCTCATTGGGTTAATAAACACCAGTATGTGAGAAATAATGCTGCATAAGAATCCTATATTCCAATTCAATAGGAGTTTTCTAATAATCGATTTACACTCAATCGTTAATTGAATAAATTGTAATGTAATAAGAATCAAAATTGAAACTACGCACTAAAAATATATCCAGACAGATCTGTATCGGTTTTGTTTAATCGACCCAAATATCTTCAATCTGTTAACGATCAAATTGTTTTGAAATTAGACAATTACATTATTTTCTTTGTGAGTCACGTCAAAAATTTCCTCGCATAGAGAGCACTTTAAGATACAACCAGCGTATTTAAATATGTAAACATTGTATATTTGGAGCTTAAAACTCCACATCCACATATGTAGTTCCATCTTCTATTAAAAAGCCAAGATTATATTGATTCTGGTATTATCTCTATTTAATTATGGACTATTTGATTATGGCTTTTGTCTAAGTATGTTTGCTATTAGGAATATAAAAAAATACACTAGGTGTTCGCAAATACAAACGACTAATTGACGTACTTTACCTAAAAATTACTGAGAGTTCACAATTCTTTACCACTATTGTATAAACGTAGCAAGCATCTTATCTAAATAATTGCCAAAATGAGACAAGGAAAAGCAGCTGATAAAGAATACGTGAAATAATCGTTCGTAAATGTCATTAAGGAGAGACAATTCGTAAAATTGCTGATGAATTGGCTTTAGCGAGGAGTACTGTGTGAAAAATATGGCGCAAAATAGTTTCACAGAGACATTTAAGGTACTTACAACTAGCCAAAATTTGCAAAACCGGTAGAAGAAGCATCTTGCGAGAAATTACCACGCGATGTTATATAGGCTCAGGTTTAAACATTTCTAAAGATTGTTGTAGGAAGTACATTCATAAATACGACTTATATTTTGTATAAGCCAAGGAAAGGCCGTTACTGACCGAAGTTCAAAAGAAAAACAGACTCACTTGCAAAATCTAAATTACCATGGACGGAGAGTAACTAGGACGATATTTAGCGACGAATCAAAGTTTAATGTGTGTGTTGGCGACGATAGGAAACGAATAATACGCGATAAAGCAGAAGTATTCCATATAGATTGTATTAAAAGAACCACGATAACACAAGGTATTATGGTCTGAGGATGCATGTCAGCAATGGTATTGGGACGTTGACTTTTATAAATGGCACTGTAAATGCCCAGAAGGATACACAAATTTTTGAAGAATAATTGTTGACAAGTGTAAGAAAATTGTACCCGAAAGATTATTTATTTCAGCTGGATGGCGCATTTAGCCACACTGCTAAATCCACAAAAAATGGTTTGGAGAGAATGATGTCAAGGTGCTGTCTCATCCATCCAGTACTCCAGATTTAAATGTCACTGAGAAGGAAACTGTTACAACCCGGAGACATCGATTTGAATGAAACTTGGCTAAAATGAAGACCCTATAAAGAACTATGGAAAACCCCGTTGTCCGTTTCTGCTAAAAAAGCCTTAAAGGGGTTAAAAAGGGGCACTGAAAATAGGGATGATTTTGGTTTTTTCTAAAATATTCCACAATTGCCGAAGATAAAAAATATTGGTGTGTGCGGATGTATTGCGTTATAAGAGCGCTATTGAAGTACGCACAAACATCAGCCTTCTCTGTTACGGTAGTGGGCCGGCAGGAAGGGGGTGACTTTTTCTTACCCCGAATGCTGATGTTTGTGCGTATTTCAATAGCGCTCTTAAAACGCAATACATCCGCATACACCAATATTTTTTACCTTCAGCAATTGTGGAATAATTTAGAAAAAACCAAAATCATCCCTATTTCCAGTGCCCTGTTTCACCCTCTTTTAAGGCTTTCTTTAGCAGAGACGGACAACGGGGTTTTCCATAGTTCTATAGGATCTTCACTTTAGACAAGTTTCATTCAAATTGATGTCTCCGGGTTGGAACAGTTTCCATGAGAGACATTATAGCATAACCTCAACGAACAATTCCAGAATTGCGGAATAAATCGTAACAGTTTTATTCCAGAACTGTGTAAACCTCTTGTAGGTACTATACTCTCTTGAATTTAGGCGGTCATTAAGGCTAAAGGAGATGTAGCTCCTTTTTAACTGTAGTTATATGTAATTGCTTCAACATTTTGTTGTCACCAGTTTCAATTGCTAAAAATATAATTTTTAATTAATTTGTAAGCAAATTCTTTTTTATATCAAAAGTATTTTTTTAATGTTCCAGTAACATTGTTGTATAATGTCCTTAAAATAAAAAACTTATCTTTTAGGTTGTTTTATCAACTGATTATATAAATAAACTTGATAATAGTTGTTGATAATTGTAGTTAAACAAGAAATAGGCCTTCAAAAGGTGTGTAGTCACTAGCATGCCAAGTAAAACCCGGAAAAAACAAATCAACACCACGTGTTGCTATGCTGATATTTTCAAAAATATCCACAATATTGTTTACATACATTCTTATAACACTCGCTATTGACACTACAAAAACTATTTATGTATTTTCTTATGACATCCCAAGCCACTTGATTATAAGTGAAGATTACAAATACATATTTATCATATCGTATATATACAAGGAGTATTATTAGTATTATTCAATAGTAACAGTTAGATATTTGTCACACAAAAATTAGAAACGAGTACAGTATCATTCTACATCCGAATGATAAAATTTGCGTAGATTCTAGATCAAATATTTTTGTTGACCCAAATATTTTACACGGCCGTGTTACTTCTTGGAAATTTTGTGAAGAATTACATTTATGTGCATAATTGTAAGCATAAACGTTGTAAATAATACGGATTTACAGAAGGAATTACTGACGAGCCGCTAATTGAAAAAGTTTTTATAGCCACATTGTGTAGTTATAACGTTATTTCTCTTTCGGAAATTCTTGTCGTTAGGTATTGGTGTGTGCTTTATTTCCATTTACTATGCTTTCCTTATTTAAATGAACTTCTTTTTGTTAATTTGCGATTTAATATCAGAAAATAAATACAACCCACTATAAATAACATAAACAAAGAATTATGTAGCTAAATTAAACTAACAGAGTGCAAAAAGCCAGCCGCATTTTGGTCTCTTATGACAAACAGGAACTTGATAACTAAATCTGCAAACAGTTGTAAAGCTAATCGAGAGAAAGAATGATGCAATATGGAGATTAGGTATAGATCTACTTACTTACAGAAACATGTCTCTCCACTTAATTTAAATGTGGATCTTATGAGATAAATATATCGGAATTAATTGTATAATTGACTGGGGCCCTTTACAGTCAGCACAGCTATAAATTGTACAAATTTTGAATGTGTTTTATGGAATTACATAACTTCGAAAATAAATTTCAGGTATTATTATACGTATTTCATTATTATTATTTCAACATTAGAGTTATCAATAATGATAGCAAGAACTGTGACGTAGTATGGCAAACAACAATAAGTCTTGGCACACTCCGCGCCACACAAATAATTAATTAATTCGGAACAGCCGTTTCGAAGACTCGTGGGTGTTCGAAACAGCTGTTCCGAGTTAATTAATAATTTATGTGGTGCAGAGTGTGCCGACGCTTATTGTTGTTTGCCAACAAGGTTATCAATTGTTCACAGTATATTATCCAGTAGATTTCCCAAAGCAATGGAATATTTTTCTCCTTTAGATCCTTACTGAACATTAGCGTAATGACGATAATTATTTTCTAAGATGTTTGTTGTGCAAATAATTCAAATTTTCATGTTGCCAATTGAAATGATAAGTTCTTTTTCAAAACCTAACTTAAATAAATGCGCATGACAACCTGCTTTTATCGTCAATGTTTGATTGCATACAAAGATAAAAAATAGTCAAATAAAGGAATGCAAGGAAAGGTGACGAAGAATTTAGAAGATGTAAACAATTCTGAATTAGTAGTCGATTTTAGGTAACAAATGTAATGTTTCTGAGAATGTTAAAATAACTATGATAAGCCATAAATGCAACATTAGCAGAAATTAACAAATGAAAACAATGATTTACGCTCGCAATAATTGAATAACTAAGAATAACATGGTAGTTGTCTAAATTTCAATCCGATAATCCTGGAAAATGCTTTAATAAAACAATTTGATACTTTTGTATCATGAGTGTGAAGTTTCTTACATAATTCAGGAATTATGTAAATAGCTTTCAATTAATAATTTAATAACAACCTTGATTGTTAATGTTGTATTTTAAAAGTACAATTTTGATGAAGTTATATTTTTTTTTAATGTTGAATTTTATACTGTAATCTTATAGTCCTGATGAACGTTTTAATTAAAACCGAAAACTTGATGTAGTCAAGAGTTTTATTTTTCTGCCCTTTGGATTGCTTTCTCTCTTCACGTTAACGACTATAATACAATTTATATGGATGTACACTCTAATACATCATAATCAATTATTTTCTTGCTATATTTGGACGAGAACCTGTATGAAATTGTGAATAATAAAGACTAGGAAAAGATATAATCACGTTTGTTTACAAACATATAGAACAGATTAGCATGTTTTAGGGACATTATTGCTTATAGCTTCTTGAGATCCTATCCATGCTGTCAAACGTGACGTGCCCTATACTATCCTTAAACAAGGCCTTACTCTGAAAAAGATGAGTAGAGTAACAACCGGATTGCAAGTGAAAGCCAATATGAAAATCTACTGTCACAGCTATAATGGAATGGTGTTTTAATCTGGGCATATTTGACAGACATGTGTGCTGTACACATGTGCGGCCAGACTAATTTTTGACAAGCATATTGGATGTAGGTTGATCATATTTTCTAAAAGCCAGGCTGCGCTGCAGGCTTTGGAGTTGAGAAAGTTGCCTCCAATGTTTTTCCGATGTTGCCATTAAAACAAGGTCATCTGCATATAACAGTTCCGATAGTAACGATGGCTCTAAGTCTTTGACTCTCACATTTACTTTTTTGCATTTTGGTCTACATTCTTTTGCTATTTCATCCATTAGGGCAATAAATAGGAGGAGCTCCTCTTTGTCTTACTCCAGTTTTCGTCCAGAATTAAGGTAACATAACAGTATGTAAAATATTCTATGTGAAATATGGGACCAGTACCAAATATAAAAAACGTCCATGTTAGATTTACTTTTCAACATTTGAATTTAGCGCCATATTTAAGGTCTGTTATAAATTTGATATGCTATAACTCCCTCCACAAACAAGAGAGTGTGTAAAAAACTATGGCGACCAAGCCACGTGTATCCGTAATTTCTCTATAATAAATAATTGTTTTTTACAAAAAAAATGCTTTTCAATCGTTGACAATCCCCATAGAATAATTTTTGCACCACCATACTGCTACTGATTTCAAAATGTAGTGTGGATCATTCTCCGGTCTTCTTATAAATTGTCGACGTCCTCCAGTACCAAATAAGAGTTAATGTGGCTCATTAAATCCTGAAGTAGTATCCATAATATGCGAATATCTTAAATACATACACAATAACAGCAATCCTTGCAGGCCTTGATTGAAAAAATGAATGGGACAATAATAAAAGGTGAAAGGTGGCGCCAGTATCTGAAGAACGAAAAGGCAGTTAAACATGTATTTTGTCACTACCCTACTAGCAAGGTGTGTCCATAATGCCGCAATGCCGCGCTTCCTGCCTGATATTGTTTAAAACGTATAAACAAAATTATTCAAATTTATTAATCGCAATCATTGCGAAAATACAGTTTTAACATCTCGCGGGTTCCAAATTATTCCGTAGTCAATACTGTGAAATGAATTCCTCATACCAACAGATACAACGTACAATAAGGTGGAATAAATTATTTGGGGGGCGATGAAATCGCGGCCCTAGTTACTATGACGCTTCACCAAACATCCAATCACTGGCTAGCCGCTGTATATACATTTAGGACGCACAATTTTCGCGACTATGAGGCGAAGTGTTGTTGTTTAGTATAGATTTTTCTCGCACTTTTCATGTAATGACAAGAGCCTATGTTTATAATAACCTTAAAAATTAATAGAATTATAGTGTAATTTTTAGTGTTGGGCGATTATGAATGATATAATCGAGATATATCGATTATACCCGAATAATCGATCATTCGACTATGGTTCAGAAATCATTCATTATTCGTTTCGACTGCGCAGGAGCACACAAACGGATTACGATTCGAGATCTGTATTCGAAACTTCGAGGTTTCGAGTTCCGAAATAATTCACTCATCACTCGGATTCTGTCAAATAATCGTGGAAAATAATCGAAATCGTTAGTAAATTTCGAATGATGATTTCGAATGATCATTCGATTATTTTAAACGATTATTTCGATTTATTCGATTATTGAAATATATCGATTACGCCCAACACTAAATTAAATAAATTAAAATAAAAGAGTTAGGTAGGCAATAACCTCAACTAAAATTGGAACAATTAACGGAAAGAAGCGCTGAAAATAAAACGTCCACACGACGATTTTCCATGGTAATTTATTAAAAATCAATGGATATGTGTGTGAAGTTTCGAATTCATTATATTGTTTTCCATGTGTGTTCTATACTACTGCGTCCAAACTATCAGACTTCAGTTGGGCTAGAGCTGGTGTGAAAGATTTACATAATTTAACCACTAAAGTAAAGAAACATAAAGAATCTCGTGATCACTAAGGTTCGACAAACGAGTGCAACGTCAGAGGCGTATCGCGCAAAAGTAGGTAGTGAAATACAGTATTATTAAAAAATAATATATTGTTACCTTTTATTGACATCCTGATGTCCCCTGCGACAAACGCGGCTTACCAGGCAGTAGAATTTTGTCGCAGTCATCAGGACGTCAATAAAAGGTAACAATATATTATTTTTTAATAATACTGTATCTCACGTACCTACTTTTGCGCCACACGTCTCTGACGTTGCACTCGTTTGTCGAACTTTAGTGATCACATTAATGCCAGATATGGTATTTATTTTGCTTGGTTAAACAAATATTCTGATAGAGCTCAGTCCTTCTTCGACAACATATTGTCAACTGTAACGAGAAAGTTAAGAAAAATCGTTATACCATGCGGCAATAGACGACTCGATAAGGTACGTACATACATCATTTACATGGGCATTTGTTTCGCAGTTACTTACAAGGGAACATCCCGAACCCGAAAATTCAAAAAAGATTGAAACTTTGTGAACAAGTAGTCTACGGCCAAGGATGTTCGAAAGTATTTTCCTTATCGGTCCAATCTCGTTTTAAGAGGGTGAAACTACCCTTGAAAGTTTAGTAGATTTTCGGTTTTCTTAAAATAACTCGGCAATGGTTGGAACAAATACATCACAACTATGTATATATCAAAATAATCGTTTCATCGAGCTCTATCACATGCATGAAAATAGCACCTTAGTTCCATTTAAAAAATTTATGGAGCTCTCCACACCCCTTCGATAAGGAGCTTATTCAAATCCCACGTTATGTATGTTACGGAGCTTTTCGAACAGTATAAAAATTGTATTTTATTTTATTTAACATAGTTATTAGTAAAAGATAAAACTTGCCGTGCAATACGTCGCCTTAAATAACTGTGAATCCATGTGGAAAATACACATGTTATGTTTACATAGACCTTTTTATTTCAATTAGAAAAAGTGCATTGTTTGTCAATATATTATAATAACTACAATTATTTACTTGTACTACGCTAGTAGTACCAGTTATAAGAATAGCGACGATACATGCTTTAGGATGGACATCATTCGCAGATATTGAACAAGTAATATGCTCGATTTTCTGACGCATTGCGATAGTGTAATTTATCTAATGAGGTTCATATTTCGTTACAATTTGATATATAAATTAAAAATCATTTCAAGGATAATTGCAAGACAGATACAGTGCATTGCAAGTTACATACGATAACAATGATAAAGTATGACTTATAATAATCTCTAATATGAGTAATAGTTTACGTTTAAAAGTTTCAATTTATTGATTTATTTAGATAAGAAAATGTATATAATGGAAAGTCACTTTTGAAATTCGTTAGTACTACATGTGAGCTTTAGAATACGACAATGGCAGTATTAAATCCAGTAAATGTAGTTCGTTTACTTATGGTAACATTTAGTGTTGTAAATGATAACCGCCCCATGGGTTTCAACAATAAAGAAAGTGAAATTCACGACCTATTAAGGAATATATGAATTAGATCTCGAGATGACACAATGTTTGTGGTAGATTATGACGTAACACTAGAATTCTTGCAAGAATTTAGACCACATTCTGCGGAATTTGTCGATGACAGATATCCAACTTCACGGGAAGAAATATTGGAAGTTTTACAAGAAGAAGAAGAAGAATGTGTACCTTGTCTCTTTAGAATATAAGGAAAACGCTGTTGTCTTCTGGAAAAATGGAAAAAAGCGACGCTCATATGAAGCTGTAAAACATAGATTTAAGAGAGTAAAGTCTTCACATCCATTATACAGGTAAGAAATCGCAGGCCAACTTCCATACATTTTTGCTTTCATACATTTTTTTCCTTTTTGGATGGGAGGCATTATTACAAAAAGGAGGAACAAGAAGAGAGCAATTGTTAAAAATTTCTGAATACGTTTTTAATAAATTTGCTATTAACAGCAAAACAGGCACCATAATTCACGACCTAGACCTCCCTAAATGGGCTTCGGGAGCCAATGAAGAAATAGGGTTAACAAATTTCAAAGCATCTCCACATTGGTTATGAAATTTTGAAAAAGTATACAGGATAGTTTTCAGAAAAATTACCAAATTCGTTACTCGTTCATATAGTACAGGCACGGCAAAGTTAAATTGCATTTCGTCGGATTTCATACAAGAAGTAAAACCCTATATTGCGAAAGTAGGCCCTAGTAACATATTCAACGCTGATGAAAGTAGATTCAATCTAGAATTAGCTCCACAAGGATCGAAAGCTTGTACAGTCTATATTCCCGGCAACCCACAGCTATACCATACTTCCCACAATATCCGCGTCTGGACGCTTGTTATCACCGATATTTATGGTTTTAAAAGAACAAAGTGGTACATTTGAACCACGATTGGCCGCATCAATATACGGAGCAGCAAATATCTATGTAACTGCTTCTGCATACGGTAAACTAATAACAGCATTATTTACGAAACGGTTCACAAAGGTACATCTTCCAAATACAGAACCTCAAATAGTTTTATTGCTAGATTCATGGACTGGTCATTGCCCATCTACCTTAAGAAATCATATGTTGGCCGACAAGAACGTGGGCATCCTTACAATACCAACGAAAACTACTAGCATGATACAATCATTGGACGTCTATGGATTTCGTGTTTGGAAAAATTTTGTTAGGAAATTTTCCGATATGGCCCTCTCACACAATTACGATATTAATTTGCATTCACTTAACAACATTATTAAATTACAATCTTTAGTGCATAACCAATTATCTTTTTCTAAATATCATGATTTATTTGCTTATACCTAGTACAAAAGCGGTTATATTGAGAACCATCCAGATCATTTCCATAATCCTGTACATTTTGCCTTCACATAAGATTATCATGGATTTTCATGGATTTTATGGATGTACCATATGTGGTTCCCGTGCTATAATACGGTGTTCCTGGTGCAAACGTTTTTTATGTTTTAAGCATTTTTATGAAGAGGCACATTACCATACAGATTAAATAATTATTTATGTATACGTACATGTATACATAAGTTATATATTAACGTATAAAACACTATTTATTTTTTTTATACCTATATTACATTAAAATAAAATATAATTTTTACTGTTCGAAGAACTTCGTAAGATACATAACGTGGGATTTGAATACGCTCCTTGTCGAAGGAATGGGGGAGGTACTATAAATTTTTTTAATGGAACTCAGGTGCTACTTTTCATATATGTGATAGAGCTCGATCAGGCGATTATTTTGATATACAGTTGTGATGTATTTGTTCCAGCCATTGCCGAGTTATTTTACGAAAACCGAAAATCTACTAAACTTTCAGGGGAAGTTTCTTAAAACGAGATTGGTCCGATAAGGAAAATACTTTCGAACATCCTTGAGTGTGGACTACTTGTTCACAAAGTTTCAATTTTTTTTGAATTTTTGGGTTCGGGATGTTCCCTTGTTAGTTGCTCCTAAAAAACCAAAGACCAAAAAACAACATTAGCAGTAATATTACAATTATAATTCTCAGGTTCGATAAATAAGTAACTATCTTCATTCAAATAAATAACGTTATAGACAAAAATTAACAATGTCTTTTAGAAATTAATAAGTCCAATTCAATCAACCATTAGTTCGAATAATTTGCTAACTCTCTTACATCTAAGTAAACAAAATGCTGTGTGTGGCAGCCTCTCAGTGTAGTATTCAACCATAGCTTTCGGGTTACTTCCAACCGACCGGTATATTAAAACGTTTAATATGTTGTATTAAATTTTATTGTGCTTTTGAATTGGCTCTTAGAGATCGTGATGGCAGCGAAAAAACAGAATATTGTGGTATATTTAGGGAGTTAATCAATTTTTCTGCTAATCTGGATCTGACGCTTCGAGAACATTTAAATAATGCTAATAATTTCAAATCAAATTAAAAATTTCGATTGATTATGTGACGAAACTACAGATGTAACAAATTGGTGTCAGATGGTACAGTTAGATGTATCTTTAAGGACAGAATTTATGAGCACTTTTAGGGATTTAAACAAATTAAGGATGAGCGGAGTTCGGATACACATTAAAGATAGATATCGTTGTGCACATTATATTCACTGCTATGTCCACCAGTGCAGCGCGCGTATTTTTTAATAATCTGTCATCAATTCCTGCTTTTTTCCAAAGATCATTGGAAGCTAAAGTGTAAAATTTTATCATAGCGCCCCCCTCGTCAAAAAGTCACGAACCGCCACTGTCTACTAGAGAATTTAAAACAGATTTTGCTATGAGCTCAAAGAATTTGTATTTTATACTATCGGAGTGCAATAAGTCTTGCTGATAGAAATAAAGTAATAACCCCTTTCGGTGTGGCTTTCAATATTAATATTCCTTAAATTTTCTTATTTATAATGTTTTTGTATCTTCCAGTTAGTATCTAAACTAGTTTATGCGTAGTTCATGCTTGAGTATGCTAAGATTGCTGAGCGATTCAAATAAACTTCCACCACAATCACTTTGGTAATTGGTATTGTTAAACAATTATAATTGGCAGAAGTATCCCGATTTAAAAAGACGTCTGGAATGCTTAATGGGTAATTTCACTTAATGTGCCAGTCGATTAAGTAACCGACTAATAAATTGAATCGTTTTTGGCGTTTACCTAGCGCGCAATTGTTTACCAAACCATAAAACATGTTTACAAATTCCATAATATTCCTTCGAACGCCTTCTTTTATTGCAGCCGGTTGCATACCAAAAATTTCAATTTACGCCCGATAATGGCGAAAACGAGCCTACAGTTATTTAAATTGCACGCGAAGTATATCTTCGCGTATATGCCGCGGGACTGGTCAATTCCCAGTGGTACAAGTCGGCTAATTGGTCTCGATATTTCATATACTTACTACAAGCCGGTAATATGAATTCCAAGCGACGTATTGAGTTCTGATTAAGTTAAATATGGCGAATACGTGACGGAGTTACGGATGCCAATTTACACCCGGTTGGTTAATAATAATCGCCGTAATTCTGCGTTCTCTTATTCTACGATTCGCATAGCTGTATAACGACTTTTACTTGCATGGCCATCTTGAGAAGTTATTTTGTACGAAATGATTTGATTTCAATTAATTTTTATAGGTATATCATTACCTTTGGTCTCGATATTAAAGGTAATGACAGGAAATTCTTAAAATAATTTCAAAAAATCATACTTATCAAGCACGAGCTGTCTGAAAAGTAGCTACACATGCGTTAGTGTCATAATATAACATAGTTGCTATGAAACAAAATAAAATAATTGTATTTTGGAATGTGAAATTGAAAATATAACTGTAAAAATCCGTGTACTCCTATAATGGACATTGTGAGTGAATAGACAAGAATTACCGACTACATATGAGATATAGAAGGCCTATAGAGGCCTGATATAGAAAAAATAAACTTGGCAAAATATAACAATTGTTATTTTTCAAAATAATCTCCACTAACTTCCATATATTTATTACAACAATCAATTAATAATTCTATACCCTTGTAATGTTTTTCCCTCAAAATGTATTACAGCTGCTTGGAACTCACCATCGTCCTTAAAACGATTCCTTTTTGGATAGAGGGTTGTAATACAGAACTATTGTTTCATCTCCTGTGACAGTGGACTCCAAAATCGGCTTCGGGTCGTCTCCAAACATTAAAAACGAGCGCGCATATTCGACCCGACATTCACGTTGGAGAGCAGAAAGAAGATGCGGTACCTACCTTGCACTAATCTTATTCATACCCAAATGGTTACGAAGAATTCGCCGAATACTTGTTTCAGAAATGTTAGACATCACTGCTAATTCCTTCACTTCCAAACGGCGATCTGCTAATACCATTTCTTCAATAATTGAAATGCTTTGAGGGGTTATCAGTTCAATTGGCTGACCGGGGCGCTTATCATCAAGGGATTCTTACCTCAAACTGAAACATTTTGCCCACTTCTAAACGCCATCTAAACGTTATTTAGTGTGACTAGGCGTATGTCCTTCTTTTGTTAAAAATTTAGTGATCGCGCGGTACTGAATTTTCGTTACCTGAGACATTTTCATGCACTAGTCACGTTGTCTGGTTGGCTACCAAAAACTACTACTCTTCGAGCCGTAATATATATAGTTTAGGTCTCGAACATGTGCAACTATGACGCAAAGGAGTTTGAACACGCTCGAGCCTGTAAACGTCAGGCTGAGAATTTATGGCGCCTATCTCGTATATACAAAGTCCGAGTCAATAAACATCAGAAACAATTAGTACACCTGGACCCCTATTCTCTAATATAAGAGAAGGTAACATTCTATCAAGAGAACGGATAGATCCCATCGCACAAGTATTGTCTAAATAGTAAAAAATCGTATTATTGAAATTATGGGCATACACAAATCAGAAGGTAAATGTTACCATATTTCGCAAGTGAGCTATGAAACAAACTACAGATTCCTTCTATTGACATTTTTGCGATTTGTATGATGATCATTTTACAGGTTACTTATAGGTTAATAATAATAATAATCTTTATTGATCAAGAAGATAAAGAAATATAACACACGTGAAAGAAAAGAGAATAATATACTTTCATAATAGTTTATTTTTTTTTTTATTTATTATCCATATTTATTTACAGTCTGTAAGTTGCCATACAATAAGTAAATATTTTAATAAAATTAGACAAGTAAGAAACTACCCAGTGGTAATTTCCTTTGATAAAATAATTTAAGACCGAAATTAGTTAGAACTGGGACTTACTAACTACAATATAATATGTAAAACCTAAAATTTAAAATCTAGTTAAGAGGTCATGTGGTGTGTGACGTTTAAGTCTTCGTTGTGCAGAAGATTGCGTTATGAGGTTTAGGACAAGTTTGTTTGGGTGAGCATTTAGTCTTATTGAATAGTTCCTGGAATATTCTTTTATTTCTGATTCAACTGATTTTATTTGAAGATCACGTGCAATGATCTTATTAGGAACAAACCTCGGAGCGTTTACAACAGTTCGTAATATCTTGGATTGAAATCTTTCCAATATCTCAATATTTGATGTGGATGCTGTACCCCAGAGTTGGATGCCGTAAGTCCATATGAGCTTGAGGATCACTTTGTAGACCAACAGCTTGTTATTTGTTGAGAATGCAGATTGCCAACCAATCAATCAGTACAGTTCTCTAAGCTTAACATCCAGTTGCTTCCTTTTCGTGAAAATATGATATGTGCATTCCAAGGTATTTAGCAGGGCAGACTCCTCTTCTGTTTGTGAAAGTTACTTGGACTGATTTGATTTCGTTTGCTGTAATGCGTCATTTGCTTAACCATTGTTCTACCTTATGAAGGTAGTTTTGCAGAATTTGTGTAGCGATATTGGTATCTTTGTGAGAAGCCAAGATAACGGTGTCGTCTGCAAAGGTTGCTGCAAGATTTCTTTCGCTAGTTGGCAGATCAGCCGTGTGTAGAAGGTACAGCAGTGGACCCAATACACTGTCTTGTGGAACTCCAAACTCGATTTTGTAGATAGGTGTTAGATCCTCTTTATAATTTACGAGAAAGTAACAATCTGCAAGGTGAGATTTAAGGATGAGAAAATAAGGAAGAGCCAGCGCTTTCTGCAATTTGAATAGGAGGCCAGTGTGCCAAACCTTATCAAACGCCTGTGTTATGTCTAAGAAAGCTGCAGCGCAATATTTTTTGTCTTCTAGATCTTGTCTGATTCTTTAGACCACTCGATGCACTTGTTCTATTGTAGCGTGTTGCTGTCTGAAACCAAATTGATGGCCCGGAATTAGCTGATCTTCCTCAATAATTGGTTGTAGTCTATCCTTAAGTAGCTTATCAAAAAGTTTCGACATTATCGGAAGCAGGCTTATAGGCCTATATGACAATATGACTTTATGTCCTGTAATGACTTTCCTAGTATCAGGATTAATATAATTACAGCTATTTTCCACAAAGCTGGGAAGTAATTTAATTTTAAGCAAGGATTCTTTGTAGGACAGCTCCTAAAGTACTCTTGCTGTGATCATGTCACATCCAGGAGGTTCTTAGGATTAAGCCTTCTTGTAATAAAGTCTATGACCTGTTTAATTGTTAACTTTTCGGAACTGCAATTGATAAGATATACTTAGAAACGCTCTGATTTCATCTTCACTCTCATCTGATGGACTGGATGGAAATGGTCGAAGGACTTTTTCCAAGTGTCGAAGAGGGCTTCTCCTCACCACTTTTCGCCCACCGTCCATCCTCTCTGCGTATGGGTGGGTTATAGGCTTGGGATCTTTGCCGCTCTCCAGAGAGAATACTCCGTGGCCTCAGTTGGTGATAAATTTTTTAAATAGGATTCTATGCCAATGTTTTTGTGCTCATTAAGGAGCCTTTTTAGTTCTTGCGTGGCCCTGTTTAGGATTGTTTTGTCCACAGGGGACCGTGTTGTTTGCCATCGTTTCCTTAGTTTCCTTTTGTTGTTTATTCTTTCTCTGATTAAAACTGGTAATCGATATTGTGGACTCTTTTTATATCAGGCGTAGTTTGCTGTGGTTAAATACTGAATAGTTTCGTCTACTTCTATTGTTGTTTGCAAGGATACATTTATTCCAGGTGGTGAATTTATTTGTTAGAAATGAAGGTTTGTTGTTTTCAAGAATATCAACACTTATTGTTAGTATTATTAACACGGGGGAGTGGTCAGATGACAGATCAAAGCACGATTTTGCTGTTTTCCGATTTCGCGGTATGGTTTTGGTAATTCCAAAATCAATGAGATCTAGCAATTTATTTCGATTCGTCGGCCAATAGGTAGGCTCTCCTGTTAGAATGTGTTTGTAGTTGTTGTCCACCATTGCCGTATGCAGTTGTCTGCCTTTGGGCGTAATCAACCTAGAGCCCCAGTGGGTATGTTTGGCATTATAGTCTCTAGCTGTCAGGAAACGACTGCTCAGGGTATCAAAATACTCTTTGAACTCTTCTTTTTTAATCGGGTGTTTAGGAGAACAGTATACTGCCGCAACTGTTAGTGCGCCAGTAGTTGCCAGTCTTCAACTAATAATAATTAATAGAATTTCTAATTATAAGAGCAGATCCGCCGTCAGCGTTGCCATCAGGGTGGATCGTGTTATAAGTCGTGTATTTAGGGAGCCTGAAGAAACTTTTGTTTGTAAAATGTGTTTCGGAGATTAACATCATGTCTATGTTGTAATTAGTGATGAAGGCTTTTAATTCACTAGAGTGTTGTGTTAGCCCATTGGCATTCCACAATCAGTGTTATTCATTTTGTAAGTTTCGCGATCATAGTGGTTAAGAGGTTTGAAACGGTCCCTATTTGTTCCACAAGGCCATTTATCATATTTTTAAGTTCTGTAAGATCTAGAGAAGATTGTTCGGACGTTATAAAATTTATTATCTTGTTTATTGTTACGGGTTGGTATTTGGAAATCTGGTTTGTCATTCATGCATAAGTAACACTCGGTTGTCTTATTTGTGTTAGTTTTGTGTCTCTGTTGTCACTGTGTATTTTAGGTCTTAGTGTAGGAAACCTTCTTTTTATTTCTTTATAGATCGTACAGCCTTTGTAATTCGCTGGATGATTGCCTTCGCTCAGCAAAACACTTTACATTGGTTACTTTTTCTTTTCTTGGGCACTCTTTAGTTGAGTGGTCTCCTACACACTTTACAGTTTAAATTAAAACGACAACGGACTAATTGTGTTTCTCTCAAAAAACAAGTATGCATATTGTAATGTTACAAATTACATCCTCGAACGAAATCATTAACGCCACGTATAATGCCTTGAGCCAACTGCCTGTGTCCACTCGTTCAACACCAAAGTTCCCATGGCCTCTTTCCCAGCGTCTCCAGTTGCTTTTATACCCTTGCGTTTCCCTCTCCTTGGCACGGGAGTGTGAGGAGATTAATATATTTACCTACAGCGACGATCATGGTGGAATGGATAAGTAACTGCTGTTCATTTTCTTCATATCCTAAATCTTCCAGTTTAATGGAATATTTTCGTATCTTTATCGTAATATCGTAAATTCGTTAAGAAATTCGTTAGGAAAAGTCAATGTTCTATGGTTGTCGGTAATGTCAAAAGTCATAGAGTATCATAGTCAGTCTTCTAGTTGCGTCCTTGCATGGCATACATTACGCTATTTTTAGAATAACGAAAGTTAATTTAAATTTAATATTAAATTGTAATTTGAAAAGTATATCCTAATTGGCCGCGAACAAAGGAATCATGCCCCGCTTACAATTTTCTCAGTTTTAGTTAAAACTATCGTGGTATCATCACGTGTTTGGCTAAATGTCTTGTGAATCTAAGTTTCTAGTGCTTAAGTTCAACGTTAATTACGAAGTGAGTGTCAAGGTTGACTATTTGAAAATATGCGGGATTTTTGAGAACTCGTAACCACAGAGTTTACATTTAAAACGTCACAATTTAATAATAATAAAATAAATAAAGAGATTATATACCGGTTGTGTCAAAAATATCTGGGTATAGAATAAAAATATCTGGGTATAGAATAAAAATATCTGGGTATAGAATACAGTAGAACATATGCATGTGCGGTACATATCTGGCAGCAGCGCGTTGGCCGCTTGGCACGATCACACACGTATATCATTCTAGTTCGTTGCCGTTGAATAATAAACCAATAGTTTACATGTCACGTAATAATATTTGAATTGTCAAAAAAGTGCAAAAAAGCATGATTGTGTGCATTATGTGGTATGTTTATTCGCCAACGATTCGATACACGGAAATTATGACAGAAAAAAGTGATTTTAAAGTAACAGGACTTAGAATTGGTGCATTCCATAATACCTTACATGAGACGTTCACACAAGCGCTTGCATACTTGTACCTTGGGGAAACTATCTAAAAGCATATGAACAGAAATTCATTCTTTTATAAACCTGATTAATACTACTGTAATGCTATCACATTACAACATCTCTAGCAAGATATGCCAGATATGATTGGAAGGTCTGAAAATGTGATGTTTTGAGCTGGTTTCTGAAAGCCGTGACAATCAACATGCTTCGAAATGTGCGAGAGTTTTTATAACAGATGCGGACAATGTCTTGTTGTGGAAAGAGGGATTTTTGAGCCTCTTGTATAGAATTCTATTTATTTTTTTGAAAGAATAAACTATTTATTTAATTTGTTAGAGTTTATTTTTTGATTTCACTAGAGCTAGACTTTTGTTTTATTGGAAATAAAAAATGTAGTCTACTTAGTTTATAATGAGAGGCCCTCTTTAGTTTTAGAATTTGCCATTTTCCTTTTAAATTAAGGACGTTTTCTTTGCTTGATATACGACAATAGCATTTATTTTGAAATAAGCGACGATTAAAGTCCATCAATAGAACAAAAATCAAATAAGATGTATTAGGTGTTTCCTAAAATCTGCGCCAATGCTGTTACCTCGACTACGTATGCTGGGCGATTGAGTTGCGAATGTGTGCGCATGTCCAAGGGGACTGACGAGCGGAGGGGACAAGCACAAGCGACAACATTATTCGCTATATGTATGGGACTCGCGACTATAAATGAATCCTTACCTACCCTAGCATACGTATATTGCAAGTTAACGTTTTCATTCAGACAAACACACAATTGTACATTTAGATTGCTGAGAATAATATCTGAAATTAACCAAAAATGTCCCTAAGATACCCATTAACCGAATAATAGGCTTTTTAATTAGAAGTTTTTTAAGTTTGTTTCTGAATATTCTAATTGATATACTTTTTTAATTTCGGCAGGCAAATGATTATACAATAGTAACACTCAAAACTTTACTGTAACTATGTACAACAATGGGCCTGTGGTGGCCTAAGTACTGTAAGACCAATCTCGCCCTCTCATTGTCCATAACCATAACATAGAAGCTTGCGGTTTGAATTTATTTCATCTGCTGTTAAACTCCAAACAAACTTGTCTAAATCAGCTCGTACTAAGTACTAAACAGTTATTGCAATAATATCTCAAGATAACGTGAACAAAACTTTTACCTAAATATACATTTATGACATAACATTCATAAATCGAAACTGGCCAACCGACTTCAATTTTATATTGTTGATAATTCCAAGAAGATTTTTATCAGTATTTTAACATACCAACCAAAATAGCAATTGTTTTGTATCGACTTGTACGATCAAACCGTTTTGATAAATGAAAATCTCACGATACAAAAATGGAGTTAATTTATGCGAGAGACGACTTATAGAAGTGCCGTTGGATATACATACATACGTCCGTGAACTTCAGGATGCATTTAGCTTTCAAAAAAACCATTTAAGACGTATAATATCGTGTGCGGCGCTGTTGTTATACAATAGAGGATGATACTTTATCGACCGGTATACGCTGCTCATGAACGTTATTGTTTAAGCCCGTATTTAAATAACGATTTAATAAATTCAGAAATGATTCGCGAAGCGGCGACGACGAAGGAGCCCGGGCCGCCGAGGTCAAGTTTTCTTCGTCCCGATGTTGCGTGGGTTCCTACGTATTAACAAGGTAGCTATTCTTTCAGACGCTGCACTATTAATTTAACGCCTTTGGAAAAAATACCTTGTCAAAGCGTGCTGTACCTGACGCGCCAGATATGAAAGAAGGGTCCCGGTGTATCATCGAGACGAAATTGTTTAGAATATTTTGATAGTCCGAATAATATATATGTGTTTACTGTAGTTTGTACAAAAATTAAGACTTTAACTTTCTAAAAAATCAGCCGATTTTACCATTAATAATGCTAATTACACCTTTTGCTTTTAAAAAATCTGTTTTGGTCACAGATTTCTATGTTCTTTATTTATATAGAATAAATGGTTTCTTTTGAGTTCAGAGTGTGACTTCGAATAGAATTGGTGGCAACGATAGCAGTGACTTTAACACACCTATCTACACACAGAGAAATGGTTCCTGCATTAGGATAATAGATTTTCTTGCAAAAATCAGTCTCTATTTAAGAAAATATTTTTATTTTAAAATTATAAAAATGTATAATATAAGAAAATAATTTTCTTGAAATCGTATTTGGATTTAATAAATATTTCTTTAGGGTGAGAAAATCAACAAAATCCAAGACAGAAAAATGTTTCTTTCAAGTAAATCATTTAGTTTTATGTTAAGAAAATATTGATATTAAAAGTAGAAATGAAAAGATGGTCCAGATCTTACAAAGTTCTATTGAAAATTAGGCGACCAGCTTCGTGTTCACAAAACACATCATCAGGCCTACAAGAATATCAAATAAAAGAAAAATTACAACAGAGGAAAAAAAAACCTGAAGATAATAATTACAATTAGGAGCAACTGAATGAGCTAATGAAAATGTTTCTTTTGTAGGTTACAGTACAATAAAATTATTTCTGTAATAATAATAATAATAATAATAATAATAATAATAATAATAATAATAATAATAATAATAATAATAATAATAATAATAATAATAATAATAATAATAATAATGTTTATTGCCCAACAGTTAATACCAAGGTAAGAACAATGTGAAACAAACAAGAACGTGTACAGAAAATACATATAACATAAAAAAAAATTCGAACAGAAACAAATAAATATGCGATCAATGACTGAAATCGCGAGTGTCCAACAAGTATATTTATTATGTTCATACACGCATCTACACCAAACATAAATAAATCTATTAGTTAACCTCTAATAACTGTTTCAAAGAAGTATCAAAAATATCACAATCGACACATATACGATTGCAATCATTGTACATTCGCCTAATAAGCGAGTAAACATTAAATTGATGCGTGCCGATAGCGTAGCGGAGTATTTCGCGCAGTTGACCATGGAACAAGAAAATTCAGTTTACACAATAGAAAAGGGGAATCGACTTTATCAAGTAATTTATGTAAGAACAAAAGGCAAGCGTTACTGCGTCTTAGTTCTAAAGATGTTACAGAAAAGGTGTTTAATAGTGTCGTACGGAAAGCCTCTGCAGGGGTAAGTGTTATTTGCCTTGAATCAAAGGTACTTTAGAAAACGTCTCTGTACACTTTCAATCTCTTTTGTATGCACATTGTAATAGGGACACCATATCACCGCCGCGTATTTTTGTAAGTTTTGGGCGCACCAAGAAAAAGTGCAGCGTCTTGATCGATGATAGATTTGTGAACATTCTGGTGTTACGCAATACGAAACCCATGGTTGTGTGTTCGACAAAAATGAGCTGGGCATCAAACAATATTCCGAGATCCCTAACTTTGGTACAACGAGCCAGCACGTCGGAGTCGACATAGTAGTTAAACAGGATCGAAGACTTTTTCCTGGTTTTCAGGTTTAATCTATTGCAACTGCATCAGTTAGATATCAATTCTAGGTTATTTTGTAGTTTCAAAGAATCATCATGTGAAGTTATTCTTGAGAAGATCTTGATATCGTCAGCAAACATCAGAATTTCGCAATTCACAACTTCAGAAATATTATTGATAAACAATAAGAAAAGCAGCGGTCCCAAGTTGGATCCCTGTGGCACTCCCGTTGTAATTACTTTATTTGCTGAACAATAGCCATTGTAAGACACATAAAAACTACGATTGATTAAGTAGGAACTCATTAGTCGAACAAGTTGAACAAGAGCGGTACTAAATCCTAGTCTGTGCAATTTGCGTAGTAGAAAACCGTGATCAATCCGGTCGAATGCTTGTGACATGTCAGTATAGATAACATCGATCTGACCTTGTACATCCAATGCCTCCGCGGCGCATTGTACTAGGTGTCCTAAATTGGTAGTGGTCGACCTCTTATCGACAAAGCCATGCTGGGTATCAGAGATATAATTCGCTACAGCGGGATACAGCTTCTTGTAAATTGCTAATTCAAAAACTTTTGATATGTTTGATAGTATAGAAATCGGTCGATAGTTACAAATGTCAGATTGAGCACCACTTTTAAATACTGGACAAATCCTAGCGAGTTTCCAAGTGGATGGGAAGGTACAAGTTTTGAAAATTAAGTTAAAAATGGTGCACAAAGGATGAGGGGATTATTTTTATGTAGTTTAATAATTAATGAGTTAGTATTTAAATTTATTTATCCCATCTTTTATTTAAAAGGTGGGATAAATAAACTTAGCATTTATATATTTATATAAATGTCAAGGATATTCAATAGAGAGTATTGGGTATGTAGCTCCCGTTTTGAGACAAGGAATGGGTCTCCGCAAAGTTACTGCACAAAACTACCTTTCAGAGAGCTGTTAGAAAGAAGCAACAAGATGAAGCTCAGGGAATATAACATCAACTTCCTCAATACATATTTGCGATTCAAAAGGTTCACACTATTAAGAAGCGGTATACAAATAGAAAGAAGAGTTGAACATTTAAAGAAGGGGTTGAGTAAGCTATTGAATCTACGAAAGAGTAAAAACATAGAAAATGTTTAAAATTTGATTCTGCAGAGAAAAGAACTACTGCCAACGCAAAGAGAGGAACTCTCGTCGACTGATGTATAAAATTTAATCTCATCACACAAAGACAATAATACAAAAATTTGAGTATGACCTTGAATCGTTTTAAGGTTTACTATAATTATTGCAGCCTTTCAAACCATAGAAGTTCCATTCCACTTTGGGTTCCTCTACTATGTGAACACTTCTCCATTAATCGAAAACAACCCCAAATCTTTGACACAGCACTGAAATCATACGGAAGAATTCCAGATTAATTCTAAGGTTTATTAAAAGCACAATCGCAATAGATCTCCTTAGGTCACAGTAGCTACAAGCATTTTTATAAAGACCTCCATAATCGTTAAAAGCTTTAGACATGTCATGAAACATTGCACACCACTGAGTATTGTTAACAGTTTTGTTTCCTTTTGTTAAAGGATGTTGTCATTTGTTTGTATTTAAATGAAGAATTAATCACATTTTATGTATTCACCTAAGGATATCCCAAATCAATGCAAAAATTGGTTGGAACATTTTCTCAGACAATTTTTACTGATTCAGTTTTAAAAACCAGTTTTTAGTTAGACACTAGAATTTACAGTCTTTTAAACCATTCTAATTTTAACTAAAATGGTGTTTTCCCTTTAATTTTTAAAAGCGATTATCTTCTACAGAAAACTTTAAAACGAATACTTCACTAATTTTCAATTTATTAGTTTCTAATTATGGGATAACGCTACAAGTGCATAAACAAGTCTGCACTACCTACGCGTATGGAACATTATTTAACGCTAATTGAATAATTCAATGGACTTGGCGCCTTAAGGACATCTCACAATTTATTAGCCGTATGAAATACAGTTATGGGAAGTAATGAAGGAACGTAAACCAATAAAATAAGTATTCCTAGTCAGAAACTCTACGATTTAATAGGCATTATAGGCTAAAGGAGATGCATTCTTTCGTTCTTCCTAACGTTTCTCTTCTTCAAGCCTAACGCCCATAGACGTACCGGGAGATATTTACATACATCATGTATTTATTTACCTAAAGTAGATGCTTAGTTGGCGTTGAGTTTATATTTTTTCGAATAATGAATTACAAACTTAATTGACGTATATCAATTAGAAAAGAATTCTTAGCCTATAGATATTTTCCTTGGTTTGTTATGAACCGTTATTTGCATAATTCTATAATAAAGAAATAAAGCTTGTATTTCCTAACGCCGTGCTGTATGTAAATCGTAACGAACAAAGAGAAATCTTATGTAAAGTGTCAATATAACATCTACTATTTGTGTCGCACTGTACTTTAGTTGCTCGGTTCTAAAAATAAGTAGTGAAAAAAAAAGTGTTTAATATAAGTTGACATCAATTATGGCATACTTCATCAGTTCATTGTAATGGTGAAATCATTATGTCGTTCAAAAATAAATTTATATTCATTTTTTCCAGAAAAATAAAACACAAGAAAACACTGTTCCACAAAAACAGTGAAACAGTTACTAGGTGTTTTCTTGTGTTTTATTTTTCTATTTACTATATCCCACCAAGTGCTGACCAAAGAATCCATCGAATTTATTCATTTTTTCTAATTGTAATATTCCCCGGAAGAAGGGTTTATATTGTTGGCAATTAAAAAAAAATTAATCTATTATTATTAATATTAATCTATTACATTATACAATGCGTTGCACTAAATACCTAGTTTTCGAGAGATTCACCTTAAATCCGCGAACATAACTACTTATACTTAATAAATAGATAAAAAAAATTGTCCACGTGCAATTTTGTTATTATTAGTACCTCAAGAAGACGCAAACACAGTAAAATAATTAATACTAACTTTTTACGCAACCCTGTTGACATAACATTTCGTTCTTTTTATAATTGAACATGTGGGGAAAAATCGCACCTATTTGTTTGTGAAAATGCTCTAACCTCACTTTTATTGTTTTGAGAATTTGTTTACCGTCTTTTATTTTCAAAGTAGTTAAAAAGCAGTTGTTAAGATAAACTCATGCATGTAGTCGCAGAAAGCAGCTATGTCTAAAAAACCGTTTCATAAATTATCGGATCGACAAAAACATCGTTTGGTGATGACTTCAAGTAAGTGAAGTAATAAAGTTCCATTATATGTAATTTATTTATTAAAGTTCAAACTACCATATGGAGAGAAACATTCCTGACTTCGATAATCGGTCAATTGTCACAGGATTCCTCATGTACAATATTTACTCTCTGGCTTCTGAGTCGGAACCGCGACGTTATCGTAGCTTCTACAGAAGACGAATGGCAGAAGCTACGACTACGACGCAGTTCCAACCGGGAAGCCAAGTAAAATAGTGTAATCGACGACCGCGGAAGCCTATTTCCCATGTAGTTTTTAATACGCTTAAGCGTGCTCATACTCTTTTTTGTATTTGCAGTTGTAGCAAGTATTGTAAGCACTAATTTTAGTTTTGTGGTCTATTGGTAGACAACATCTAATTCGTTGTCTACAAGATCTCTTAGAAGGGAGTGGGGTGATAGGTGTTTCTCTGTACCGAAAAAAGCATTAACTAATTCATTTTGCAATTGTTGTATTGAAAAAATTGCACATTGCACATATATACTGAAATATTTTTCTTAGGAGATTTTGAGAAAATTGTTAAATTTTCTAACTTAAATTAAATTTTTTAATTCTTAGTGGGTTCGGGAGTATCCCTGGATACCCTTTTGGCAATTTTATAACGAATTTCCAAATTAATAAAACGAAATTAACGAATTTAAAAATTATAAATGTAACTAACCTTGAAATTTGAACGATGCCAATGTTATATAAACTCCCTGTTTATATAACCGCTACAGGAAACTACCTGTTCTGGAAATTTAACCTTTTTCTCTTCAAATAAATACTTTGACTTCACAATCGAGCACTTTAAATTGGGATCGGAGTTAAGATTCACTTTAATTCAACGAAGGCTGAATAAAGATTCATGAAAAATTAATGGAGTCGCTCATCTTTCTTTTATTTTAAATCGCGAAAGACCGGCAATTGTTTTATTCCACGGCCAATTTTGATAAATTACCCAAATAGAAACTTTTACGATGAATTTCGATGAAATAAAATTATTTGTAAAAGAAAGTAGCATGGAATAACGCATGCAGGAACTCTACCAGGTGACAGTAGGCAATATCTATGACCTACAGCTGGCTGACAAATATTAAACGTGAAAATTCTCCAACGATTTACTTAAACCTTTCAGATAAAGATTTAATTGATGAAATAGTGTTTAAAATACCTTTCAATTTACGCTGTTGCTTATTTTAGCCGATTTCTACATGAATTTGGACGAATTACGTGAATAGGAAAATTAACTGAAGAGTGGATTTGTCCATGGTACCCTACAATCGTCGTTATCTGGACTTATATTTTTCAATATAATGTCCTCGGTCCACAGCCAGTTTGCTGGAGGGGAGATGGTGACTGGAAAATTTTCATTTTTCCCCGCAAGGAGGATATTTAGTTACCAACGAGTGGCTAACCTGATCATCCTCCTCGTTCAGAGGTTGACAGCGGAGGCTGTAGTTGTCGCAAATATTGAACATTACAGTACATACGTATAGAAAGGCAAGAGAATTTCTTTCATAAAAAATATAAAGTAATTAAAATTGGAAATTAAAATGATTCCCGCATATGCAAATAATTACAAAAACCGCAAGTGTAATACTAAGTAGATGAGACACCAGCAGTGATGGTAATCTCGACTCCTCTTAATTTGATAGAACTACAGGAATTTTTCAGTAGATCAAAAATATTTTTTTAGAAGTTAGTTTAGAAGTCCTTTATTTATTAAATTTGGATAAAAAGAGCTTCAATGTACAAAAATAAAGTTCTGATTATTTCATATTAAACATTTCACTTTTAAAAAATCTAAAGAAAAGAGAAAGGAATCTTTTTAATTACACCTACACGCAAAGAAGCGTTTATTTATATCAAAGCTGTCCGCCTTAATTCAAGACAATTGCTTTTTCTATTATCCGCAATACAATAACTGTTTTAAATCAAAAGAAATATTTTTTTAGCGTTTGTCAGTTTGCATTCATACTTCTTATGTTTCTCCGTAGATTTTAGATCTTATTTATAAGTTCATCCAAAGAAAGAGAGTAACACAATTTATAACAAGTGCAATAACACCATATATAATAAATAAACCCAGGGTAAAGACCAGAATTCAGAAATAGTAAATATTATTCTTTTTGACATAAACACCATTTCTTGGAGCACAAAATTACCCAATTGAAAGAACTTACCTACCATGGATAAAACAAAGTACAACAATCCATCATGAAATACAAAACAAAAAAGGGAGCTGTAGCAATATAAATCAAAGTTTATTACTTACCGAATATAAGTGCGGAAAGTTATTTTGTTTTTTTGAAGGTTTGCACTATTGCTTTGCAAAGCAATAGTGTACCTTCAACACAGTGGCAGTGTTATACATTTTTTGTAATACGTACGTGCTATAAATGCACTAGAATGCAATACTATGTAGTATAGATGTTCTATTTATAGTAGTGCTAGCTTTGCACTAAAATAGTGTTCAATTTTTATCACTACTGGTGTGGGCTCTCGTGGTGCTATTTTAGTGTTGAATAGTGTTAAAAAGTTTTAACCGTGAAGCTAAACCTCTTAAGGGTAAAATACTTAAGCAAGTCGCGATGAAACTAGCAAGAAAACAAAAGACTATTTAAGTAAAGAATAAACAGCATAATTAAGACCAAATTTAATTTAGATTCAGTAAAAACATCTTTTTAAAATTCACAAACATCTCAATTTTTCAAATAAGTTCTTGTGAAATTTAATACTAATTACATAGATTATCAAATCAACTGTAAATTAGAAATGTCTTGTTTTGATCATTGAAAATAATATTCAGCTCTAAAAATTCGTCAAAGAATTATATCCAGTGCTTCAAAATGATGATAAATAAGAACGTTTAAGCAGATATGATGACATAAGGTAGCCAGCACCAAGAAAACCCAGGTACGTTAATAAATCAAAGATAAAGGTTGAATATTATTAGTGATTAAATGCGGTTTTATAAATCGTTCGAGTTTGTTATGCTCAGCGGAACCAACTTGATGTTTGCAATTTTTGCATTATGATTAATGCACGTAATTAAAGTAATTAATTCAAACTGCGGCCACAAATACACCATCTTCCATCGTGCGACCATAACAAGACTAAAGGGGTAGCCTAATGTATTAAACAAGAAGAAAAAAGAAATGATCATTTACTATGACTAACCATAAATAATAAAATTCTTTCACACAGATTGCATCTCCAACACCCGCTATGTAACACGATAGCTCTGCACGGTTTTAACCAATGGCATCGGACTTCATCTACGGCTTAGCAATATATAAAGTCTAGGGAATATCATTCTTTCATATTACAGGTACAACAACGCTCTTGCACACAAACGTAGGCATTCGAACAAATACAGATACTTCGAATAAGTATAGGATATACGTGTAGAGATATATACCTATACGGTGTGTAGCGTTGCATTGCCTTCGAGTTACCAAACGATACGATATGGTAAGAGACGACCACTTCCACTGTAATGCACATGAACTGCAGGATACTTACGGATGGGCCGTGGCGAGCGATGCCTGCTGCGTCCGAGATATTATTAATATTCTGACGAGTCACCGAGCTATTCAAGAGGTCGCTGTAATACATATGGGATAGAATTCAGACTCTCTCCATGTATTTCTTTACCTATTTGACTTCATTTTGTCGAACCGTGCCGGCCATGAATGCTTTCCTCTTGATTCTTATACTGTTTCCCTTTTGAATGTATTGTTCGTCTTTCTTTTAATTATACTGTAGAGGTCTTTTGATGTTTCGCCCCCACTTTATGCGGGGGAATATATTGATACGTATACGAAACAAGATTAAGACCAACATTAAGTTGGTTTGTCTATCTACAAATCCTTTTAGGGAAATGTTCCCAATGATTGCGGTTCATTGATTAAGTACATTTCTATGGAAATGTATAAGGTAGCATACATAGATTATCTAATATGTTTCTGTAAGAACAGGACACAGTAAAGTCAGTATTTAGATTCTATATTTTTTGGAGTGATTCCAATAACAATATATATCATACAGAATTTTTCTCTAAAATCGTCAGCATTTTTGCATCGTAGAATCACAAGTTTTCCCTGATTCAGTATAGTAAAAGCTACACTGTTGTATTACGTAAGATAATTTGTTTTGAATTTCTATAATACACTTACTTGAGAATACGGTAGCGTTGCAGTCGGATTACAAAATGAATATTGAACATAATAAAGCAAAGGCGGAATATTAGAAAAATAAAATGTCTTGTATGGTAATATGTAATTTAATATGGTATTTCTCAAAATTTTGAAGTACTGTAAACCCTACGACCAGAGATAACTTCCCCCGGTACAATGTTTTAAAACGGGGCCATTTCGCGCCATCTATTGAAATGTTTAGAATTAAAATACCAGATCGCGTAGTATGAATCCATAAACCAGAGTGTGAATATATTTAATTATAAAATTATTTTTTAAGGCATGCATTCGCATAGTTTACCGTCAACTGGAGTAAAGTCGATCAAAAATTACGATTTTTTCAGATAAATGAAAAACAAATTATTATATTTTAATGCAATTAAAAATATAGCTTTGTTGATGTTTAAGCTGTCGATTGGTCACTAGATCAGGGCCGTAGGGTGAGCATTTTTCTTAAACTTTTGATTAAAAGAAAGGTGATCGACTTCGTGCCGATTTCGAAGTGAAGTCGATCATCCATATTAAAATATTACAGGATGTCTCACCGGGAACTGCATCGATCGATATATGAAAAAGTAAACATTGGAAAATTCTGAAAACTTAGTGAAATATTTTTAATAATCCGACACATCCGATTATACCGGAAATATCTGTCAACTTTGTTATTTTAATTGGAACACCCTATATATTATTACATTTTTGAATTATTCATTCAATTTTAAGGTCTGTTTGATAAAACGACTATGTTGCTATTTCTAACCATATTTGAAATATTTGCATTTTTTTTAAATTTTTGACAAATGGACAAGTGCATGTGAACTACGAGGCTCGTCCGGAAACTAGTACCCGTTCGTGCCGTGTGGAGCAGCAGTTGCGCGACGAGCCGCCGAGTTGTTTTCTCGTGACGCAGTGATCAGCGCCAGCTGTCGGCGTACGAGATTTGGTTGAGTTATCTACAATAATATCGCGTCAGTGTGAGTTTGAAATGTTTAAGACACTCGACAATACCGCCGCGAAATGCGGTCTGTAATAAGATTCCTGAACGCCAGAAATGTGAAGCCATGTGACATTCACCGTCAAATTCAAGAAGTGTACGGCAAGGATGCGATGAACGCATCATCGGTTCGGCGATGGTGTCGCACTTTCAATGCGGGGAGAGACAACGTTCACGATGAAGAGCGTCCAGGGCGGCCGTCCGTCATTACTGATGCGTTGCTGCGTGCAGTCGACGACTTCATACAGCAGGATCGACGTGTCCCACTTAATGACATCAGTGCACGTTTTCCACAGATTTCGCGCACCATAACGCATGAAATCGTCAAAGATCATCTGCATTACAAAAAAATTTGTGCAAGGTGGGTGCCGCGCATGCTTTCAGAGGAACACAAAAACAAGCGTATGGGTGCGGCCTTGAATGTTTTGGAGCGTTATGCAAATGAAGGTGACGTATCCTTGTCACACATTGTTACGGCCGATGAAACATGGGTTGCTTACACAACGCCCGAAAGCAAACGCCAATCCATGGAATGGCATCACTCTCATTCATCGACCAGACCTAAAAAGTTCAAGGCAGCAGAGTCGACTCGCAAACTCATGGCAACCGTCTTCTGGGACAGACATGGTCTCTTGCTTTTGGACTTTATGCCTCGAGGGGCCACCATTAATGCGGAAGCATATTGTGCCACGCTACAGAAGTTGCGGCGGGCAACACAAAATCGGCGGCGAAGCCTGTTGTCGTCGGGCATTGTGTTGCTGCACGAAAATGCCCGTCCCCATGTTGCTGCAACAACACGCCAATTGCTCCAGCAGTTTCGCTGAGAAGTTTTCGATCACCCACCCTACAGCCCAGATCTAGCACCATCGAATTACCACCTTTTTACAAAATTGAAAGATTTTCTAGGCGGAAAACATTTCCGCAGCGATGACGCCCTCAAAGCAGCGGTCACTACATTTCTCGCCACACTGGCGGTATAGGATTACGACGTCGGCATAAAATATCTCATCCCACGATACGACAAGTGTCTTAATTTACGAGGTGATTATGTAGAAAAGTAATGTATAGTACATGTATATGTCTAATAAAAAGTTTGTTCAGATATCTCTATTGGTTGCGATTTAATTGGCAAATGGGTACTAGTTTCCGGATGAGCCTCGTATTATAACTGTGAAAGTGTTTAACTTGGAAAACAGAGATTTTGGAGAACTATTGACCGTGTAGGATAGTATTACAATCCGAATCAACTTTTCGAAAACATTATACAAGAGTGTTCGACAATTACGATTAAAGTTTCAAATGGAAAATGTGTCAAAACTCATTCTTTTTAAATTCGACAACCTATTTTTATCTGCCTTATCAAATTGTTGTATACTGTTTTCGAAAAATTGATTCGGATTGTAATACTACCCTATACGGTTAATAGTTCTGCAAAATTTCAATTTTCCAGGTTAAACACTTTCACAGTTACAATAGTTCACATGCACTTGTCTATCTGTCAAAAATTTTCAAAAAATGCAAATATTTAAAAATATGGTTAGAAATAGCAACATAGTCGTTTTGTCAAACAAACCTTAAAATTGAATGGATAATTCAAAAATATAATAATATATAGGGTATTCCATTTAAAATAATAAAGTTGACAGATATTTCTGGTATAACCGGATGTGTCAAATTATTAAAAATATTTTAGTTTAATAGTACATGTAGGTTATAGTACATTACCAAGTTTTCAGAATTTTCCAATATATACTCTTTCATATATCGATCTGTAACATCGAAAATGATCGTCATTAGGCCGACCACAAAAAATATCAAGCCGTTGGATTGGCATTCCTGTAACAGCGAAGTGAACAGACTGCGGTTGACATCTTCAGGACGATGTTGGGTCTTCAATGGTCGTCTGATGACTATTCATTCTGATTGAAGACCCAACATCGTCCTGAAGATATCAACCGCAGTGTTTGGCGAAACGTCGACCTCGACAGATCAAAGACCATGGCCTACCAGCCCGGAAATACGTACTGCTAGTACAAATCCAAAATGTTAGTATAGTTTTTCATTCTATTTATTTAATTTAGAACATTTTTTCTCTATGACTCCGCAGGTGTGCCGCGAGATTGTTTTTCTTTCGGAAATGTGCCGCTTAATAAACTAACCTGTCTAAGAAATTATAAATAACTATTTTTGTTTTGATTTATTAAAGACATAAGGTCCATATAGAATTTAAAAATATATCTCTGTCTACTAATACTGCAAAACAACCAAATAGTTTAAACGTAAATTAATATTTACAAATGGTAAATGTTTAATTTACATATTGCAGATATGTTATTACACACAATATTGACGATCCTGGTGGCATTAACTTGCCCATCCAACAATGGAATCCTTCTGCAATGCGATTTTTCGCGTCGACGTTTGTTTTTCTCTCGAGATTCAACAATTAACGACATTTACCTTAATTACGATTGACATTCTTCTACTTGAATTGAAAAATGCAGCTCCGCTCAGCGTATAAGTGCACATATAGGTAGATTGGCCTTATCTCGAATCAAATATATGACTTCTATTGTTACCAGCTGCAATGTAGCTTTTAGAGAGGTTATAAATGGTTTCCTAATTTATTTTATTGCTGGCACTAATCGAGAGAGAGAGTATAGAATGCCAGAGAAAATGCAGCAAACAACTTCATTATAGCCTTACTAGTGTTTAGTACTATTACGCTTCTAGGTTTTATTAATTGCACATTATTCACAATTTATATGCATATGTCAGCACAATCTTAAATGCAATTAACTATACAGTATCAGCTTTCTATGGAAACTCATCTAACGTTAAAAAACTGAAACCTTTCCCTTACTGCAATCAAGTTATATCCGAATTTTGGGAGAAACGCTTAAATTTTTATGATCTTGAAAAGAAAGCAAAATTTAGGGGGAGGAAATTTTTAGAGATATAAATGGTTACGTCTATAAAAATCTCTGATATATCCACATTTTTCCAATTCATTCGTCTAAGAACTGATTGGGTCCCTATTATTCAACATAATTGTGTATTAAATTGCAAAATAAATCAATAAAGAGGAACTCATCTACGATTCAGTAAGCTCACGTACACAAAAATGAATGTATTCCAAAGAAATACACAGAAGGTTCAACTTAAAAAGAGTAAAAAATGCAGAAAAAGCAGAAACGCCGAGGAAAAGAGGAAATGTAAGTTTAGTGGAGACAATATTAATCCAACAAGAAAGAAGCTATGACAATTAGTGCTAGGATGTATGCACAGATATGTCAGTAATGGTGAAAGAAACTAAAGCAACAAATGCTGGTATATGAAATGAAAATCCTAGGAATATGGCAGTGGTGATTAAATCTGGTAAAATTAAGAGCGAGTTGGTAAGCAAAAAACTACTAAAGTAACCAGTATAACATAAAACGAAATACAGTGAGGTGATTTGTGCATTTAATCAGAATGAACGAGAACAGAAGTGTTGAAATGTTTGACGAGGGAAGAAGTAGAACACTGAGGTTGGGTATATATTGGATAGAGGAGGAACTACACTGGCCTTGGGTGAAACATGCAACTAAACACAAATGCAATTGGAAAAAAATATCTCTACTCCTATAATAGATGAGGTGGAAAATAAATAAACCTCAACGGGGTTTATAACCAGTTAAATTCGTTGCAACCACAGGAGCCTAGTGTATGTATGTAAAGTGCTCCATGGCGTTGTTACTTCAGTCCTTTGCCGCAAAGAGTGAAGCAACAATTTAGTTTTGCTCTATCAGAGCTAGGAGGAGACCCTTTTACCGCTGGCTCAGTGGTTCAGTAGTAAAAAGTACTCTTGACCGTGAGAGAGATCTTTTGGCTGGCGAATTAACTACGCTGAAGGAATGAATTATCAAAACCACGGAACACTTTACACACGTTGCGCTGCTCACCATACATTCATTTTAGCGTAGTTAATATAGTATCGAGTATAACGAGGTGTGGCTATAAAATAACGAGACTGATGCTACTACAGAAGAACTACGCTTGCGCCAAAGTCGTACGACCGACGGCTGTGTAGCGTGAAGCCTTCTCTTTCGATTGCCGCCCCTCCCGTGTGTGTAGACATAATAGCCCGGCCGTGGCCTTCGTTTGTATAAGATCTATTTATTTTGTTTTACCGAAAAAATTATAAGTGTTTTAATCGAGCAACGAATTGTCGTGAAATTTCATATGAAACTTGGAAAAACCGCTACTGAAACTTATCTTTTAGTTAAAGAAGTACATGGTAATGAATGTTTATCACGTGCGCGGGCTTTTGAGTAGTTTAAGCGTTTCCAAGATGGCCGAGAAGACGTTGAAAATGACGCACGCTCGGGTCGCCCTTCCACGTCAAAAACGGATAAAAATATTTAAAAAATCGGTAATCTAATCCGATCTGACCGTCGGTTAATTATTCGTGCGATTGCTAAGACTGTAGGAATTGACAAAGAATGCGTAAAGCAAATTTTACATAACAATTTTAACATGCAAAAAGTGTGTGCGAAAACGGTGTCTAAAATTCTCACAATCGAACAAAAAGGAGCTCGTGAAAATGTTTGTACTGACACTTTAAAACCAAAATTCAAAGCAACGATGATTGTTTTTTTTTTTGATACTCACGGGATTGTATACTTTCACTGGATTCCTGAAGGTTAAACTATTAATCAACATTACTACCTTGAGGTTCTTGCTCAACTTCGTGAAAAAATAAGAAAAAGAAGGCCCGAATTGAGGAAGAAAAAGTCATGGGTTCTACATCAGAACAACGCACCGGCTCACACTGCATTTTTTGTCAAGACGTTTCTAGCCAAGTACCACATCTCAGTGTTAGGCCATTCCTCTGACCTGGCACCATGTGACTTTTATCTGTCCCCAAGGTCAAATCTGCATTAAAAGGAACAAGATTTCAAACTGTTCAAGCTGTGAAAGAAAAAGCGGCAGGCGTGATGAAAGAGCTCACAGAAGAATACTTCCAGCACTGTTTTGAACAGTGGAAAATTCGCATAGTGCGGTGTAGGGATAGAAGAGGGGTATTATATTATATTGAAGGGGATAATAATTGAATATGTACAAATTTAAAATAAAATGTTTTACATCATCAGTTTCGTTATTTTATAGCCACACCTCGTATATGTACAATAAGCAATTGCGTTCTAATCTGGAAAATTAAATAATGCAGAGACAAAGTATTTCCTTACAGAGAAAGAAGTCCTAGCCATGTTTTATTACGGAACACGGAATTAAAGTACATCTTACTAGAAAAAAGATTACTCAAGCATATTGAAATTTTTACTATAATATCTATTTCATAGATAAAGGTTTGCAAAATGTGTTTAGTGTTAGGAATGGATAGTAAGATTGTTTTAAGAAAAGTTGCATTATATTAAAATTCGTATAAAAAGAGCGAGTATTATGAATCTAATGTTGTAATATTCGTTCGGATTCCATAACAAGGAAGAAGGTAAAATGTATTAATCATATCCACAAGTATTTAGAAACCATCAGTTCAACTTTACGGTATTAAAAAAAATATTATTTCATCTACGTTCGATTAAGAATAAACCTGTTCCTCTGCGAACTCATGTCTTACTCGTTTTGTTTCTTTCTAAATACGATCCTGTAAGTTTCAAAGAAAAAAACCTAAAATGCAATTCAAACCGATCTCGATATTTACACGCTCCGCCACTGTACACGAAGGGTGTACTTTATAAAACGTGATACCTGTTAATTACAGTCATTCATAAGTCTTATGGTTCGTTTTTTTGTGTTCACCGAGTTGAGAGAATGATATTCGATGCCGGGGGAATTGAATTTCATAGTCGATCGCTATTTGCGGCCAGCGGTGACATCTAACACTGACCACATTAACGAAAGGAATGTGTCTCACCAGAACTGTCTACGTTTTCCATTTAAGGTACCAAATTAGCAGAGCGAATTCGTTAACTATGAGCTAATGGGTCGTTCGGTGTCCGCTTTTAAAATGAGTACCTAATAGAATGCGAATTATTTTCGCGAACAATGCCGGCCGGCTAGGCCGAGTCGGTTGCGCGGCGTACCGATTCCCCACCGGGTATTGTTTCCTTCTATATACCGAAGCAATAAAACCGTTATTGGTAGTAAAGATTAAACGAACTATTCTAAACACTTATTTCATAGTAAAATCCCATACGTGACGCATATTAAGCTCACCGAGATAGACGCGGAATGTTTTTACTATCGAAACGAAAACGACATACGCCGGTAACGGTTTAGCAGGTGTAGTGACACATAATCACTTTCTAGGTTACTAATAGGAAAATATTTGAAAACTATGCTATTCAGTTGAGTTCTGATAAATAGATATTTGATTACTTTTTAGGTTCTTGGAATATTGTTCTGGACAATTCTACGGTACATTATTTTATCCAATTATATTATATACATAAATTTGAAGTGGAAATATAATTCCATAAAATATACAAGGTGGTCTAAATAATTGTGCCACTATTACTATTCTCGTTATTATTGAATTTACGAAATCAGTGAAATTGGCAAACTAGTATTGTACCGTTAGTGTCAGCATTAACTGTTTTTCGATCCTCTAAACTCTAAAGCATGCTTGCGACATGTCCAGTACAACGAAAGAAATAAGCCATCATTTTCTTGGAAATGTTTCGTGAACGAATAACTTTTGTTAGATTCGGTTCATCTGTTACGATGTTGTATACAAATTTTGAAGTTCCTCTGTCGAATCTTTTGAGCATTTCCTTACACCAATTGACGCGAGGCTTTTTTTTGTGCTTGGGTCAAATTATGCGAAATACAAATGTTGATGCAAAATCGAATTTACTGCAGTTTTCGATATGCCTAAGGATACCTCTATCTCACGGTAAGTCGCATGTCAATCCTCTTCAATTATGGTGCGCACAACATCGATGCTATTTGGAACAACAACCGATTTTGGTTGACCTTCGAGAAATTTATCACTGACGGAAGCATGATCACGACGAAATGCTGCAAACAATCTTTTCTTGTGGTGCTTCATTATCAAAAATTGAACGAAGCGATTCGAGGCATTGTTGTTGTGTTAGGGCTTTACTAACATCGTATTCCACTAAAAACCTTCACGTGAAATTTCCATTTTTTCACTAAATTGCTTTTTTAAACGCTGACTGTAAATCTACTCGGCCGATTTCTGTGCTGTCACTGCTTCAACCAGGAGTTAGGGAGTCTTGGAATACAATGAGAAAACTATTTTTGGCCTTTTCTTAGACATACCGGAACTAACCTACATCTATTTCCCTTCATAGTTTTTAACTAGGATTTCGGAGTTTGTAACATGTTTGAATGTTTGTAACCATAGTAACTGTTGTTGAAAATTGTCATTCGCCAAGTTCATGCCGCGTTTCTGTTCAGTTTTACGCGTTTGTCTCCAGTTCATTTTGTGTAGTTCTGTTGCTTAAAGTTTTCGTTAAAAAATCGATCCTTTCAAAGCTGCCTGTACGGACAAATTTCACAATTACAGGTATTACAATTAGAGCAATAGATACGTTTATTGTTTATAATATTTGTTAATTTTGTTATTTAAAAATATGTTTATTTGTAGTACTATCATCATAAACTCCAATTTAATGGGCCATTAAGTGTTTTAGCCTTCTACAGAAATTCGCAGTGCAATATTTTTGCTTTAATGTGGACAATTTTTTTAGACTTTCTCTATCGAAAGACGTATTACATCGAAGGAAACCCATACACCCTATGAATATTGTATCATATCTAGCCTTGAATCCCGTTAATACATGTGTATGCAAACGAAAACTTGTGTTTTGTGCTATAATATTTATATTAAATACAGAATTTGACTACAATTGATAAAAATTTAACATAAATAGGCCGCGTGTTCTGTTGATAGTTTTCAGTACGTCTACGGGAGGCGCCAAAATACCATGGCCAGAGTTGCCTTTCTAGTAAGATGTTCTATGGCTTCAACAAAAATAAATATCAAATTTTAAGAAAATAGTAATGTCACATCTCAATAGTGCCATCTAATGGTCGCTTGTAGAAACTTTAGACGCTACTCTCGTAGTAGGACGTTGTGACTTTACGCGAAGCCAAATAGTTTTGTGCCCTTAAAGTGTCAAAAAGGTGCATAGTATAAATTTCTCCCACGTTTAATTGTTTAATGTACCCTTTTGACACTTAGACTTGACCTATTTGATTTCGCATAGAATTAATTACAACAGCTTACTATAAAGAGCTATTAGGCTTCAAACGCGTATTTTCAGTAGAAAGTAAAAACCACTTTATCATTATTTATTTCAGAACAATAGTATATAAAGTTTTTATATCACAAATTGAATTAACTTTCAAAATTTTAAAAAATATACAGGATGTTTCATTAAAAAATAGTAAATTTTTTATATATATAAACGCCTTATTGAATCGTTTTTCTCTTAATTTCATATTAACCACCAGCAAAACACAACTAATTTTCCAATTTAATAAATAATAACCGGGATAGCAATAGTGGTCCATTAATTTAGAGCACCCTGTATATTATATGTTCATACCATACTTCGATCAAAAACATCACAAAAAAACAATTAATCGAATTAGTTTGAAAGGACACTAAACAAGGTAGGTTCATAACATAACATATTAAACACTTACAAGAGAAACGAATATTTACATTACTATTAAGCATCAAATCATCATCAGTGTTATTGTTCATTATATACTCTTTATTTTCGTCAGTATCAATATATTTTTAAAATTAAGGGACAAATTTTATACGATATTTTAGGCTCTTTGCAAGCAGGTACGATGGAACACTGTTGCTTGCAAAACAAAAGAGGAGCGAATAGAAATTTGTTTTGGTTTTAATCAGGCACCTCATATTGTGTAGCATATTTTGGTGGTTTATTAAATTCCGAATACAGCATTATTTTTATTTCTCTTCTTTGCCAAATATATAATACAGTGTGACCCATTTGAAATGGAAACAGCCCTATAAAACCTATATTTTACATTAAAATGAAACCAAATTTTTTTTTGAGCACATTGCGGATCAAAAAGTCTACTTACACACAAATTTTTAGTTCATTTAAATTTTCAAGGCACACTATGATTATTTTTCAAGGGTGAAAATAGCAAAAAGTTTATTAGCGATTTTTTTATTAAAAATCTGACCGCACCGCTGACTTCAGACGGTCTTCAAATGGTTTTAACCAAAATTTCATTCGAATATGTTTGTTAATAAAAAAGTTACGCGAAAATAATTTTTCAAACCACCGTGCATTGAAAATCTATAATTTTCCTTGGAGTTTCGGATGTAATTAATTACTGAAAATAATGTCCAGGGCGAGGAATCGAACCTCACATCTCCCGCTTGCCTGGTACGCATGCTAACCACTACACCACAAGGACTAGGCAAGGATCGTTCACTCTTTCATGCCTTCCCGACAAGCAGAAGATGTGAGATTCGATTCCTCACCGTGGACATTATTTTCAGTAATTAATTACGTCGGAAATTTGAAGGAAAATTATAAAGTTGTGTTATCGTCTGCGTGGATTTAACTCCCTATGTGTACATAAACCTTACATAAGTATCTAATAGATACACTACCGTTCGTGGAAGTTCGGACAAGCAAAAAAATGTACGGAAGTCAAAGAAAATAAGAGAAATATTAAATGGCCATGTATTTAATACTTACATACATGATTTTACATATTTTCAAACACAAATTTATTAAAAAGAAAGTAGTAGTAGTAGTAGTAGTACTGCTAGTAGTAGTAGTAGTACTGCTGCCACTATTCTCGGCATCCGATTCACTAATTTTGCTAATGTTTCATTGGGCAAGCTTGTCCATACCTCCTGGAGAATGGTCCACAACTTTTTCCTAACACATTGGTCTAATTCTTCCCATAACAACTCTGTCGGGTTCAGATCGGGGAACTGTGGCGGCCATTCCATAATTTTTAGGGTTCTTTCATTTTCTTCTTGCTGCAGGTAATTTGTGCACAATTCAGATTTATGTTTGGGGTCATTGTCCTGCATAAATTCAAATCCACGACCAATTAGTCGGACTCCTGACGGTATGGCATTTTCCTCCAGGATTTTCCGATATTCTTCTTTCTTCATTATGCCCTCAATTTTGAACAAGTCCCCTGTTCTGATTAAGGAAAAACAACCCCAAACCATTACAGATCCGCCTCCATGCAAAACTCTATTTCCAAAAACCTCAAACTTGGATTCGTCAGTCCACAAAACGTTTTTAAAATCGTCCACTGTCTAATCTCTATGAGCTTGTGCCCATTTCAGTCGTTTCAGCCTATTTCCTCTTCGGAGTAACGGTTTTCGACAAGTCATTCGCCCATGCAACCCAGCCTCTTTCAGCCGACGTTTCACAGTACTCACAAAAACTTTGGTATCTCGCTCATTATTGAATTCTGCAGCAATTTCTGATGCTGTTAGTCTTCTATTGCGCTTACTAATTATTTTTATTCGTAAATCTTCCGCAGGAGTCGTTTTTCTTGACGGTCCTGGCCGGTTACGATCTTGCACGTCACCGGTTGTGTTAAATCGAACTATAGTATCACGTACTGTAGATTTTTTATTTTTAATTTATCCGCAATCCGTCTTTCTGCGTACCCTTCCTGATGCAAGGTAATAATAGCACATCGTTTTGAAACAGCTAGAGGCTTTCCACGGGGCATTTTAAGCCGTCAAACCGCAATTATTTTATTTTGCACTTGCACAACCACAGGTACTTTCACAATAACAATCTCTTCAGAACTACTGCGTTTACAAATGTTATAATACTTTATAAAGGGTATACGAATATTTCCAGGTAACACGAGTGAATCAGCTAACCCTCCTAGGGATTATTCTAAAGCTTTATTGTCACTGTAATTATTGGGGATTTCCAACATAATTATATATTTTATGATAACGGTCTTATAATAGACAAATACTACCTGGAAATTGGTAAAAGGCTTCCAGAAAAGGTTAGTTTTAATAACTCCTCACAGAAATGTATATTATATAATTTTAAATTTTTTTCCTAAACAGTTAATATAATTTGTCAACTTGCCCGAACTTCCATGAACGGTACTGTATATATATATATACACTTAGAAAAGTTCTTACTATCAAACTAAAAGTATATTTTATAGTTTTTGAAACAAGCTGTATACAAACATGAAGTACAGCTTCTTTATCACTTATAAATAACGTTCGATTGATTTAACATGACAGTGTGTAAATAATAAATTCTTACTGAGATGGAAATAAAACGAGCATAAGCGGTGAAGTATATTCCAGGTATACCTGTTCCGATCGTCGGCTGCAACTTACCTTACATATATATTTACTGTGTTAACATAAAAAGTTGAAATATCGAATCGGCAATGAAATATGGCTTTTCACGGTAATCGAAATTCCAGTAAAAGAAATCGCCTACAAATGTGACACGGTGGTTATCTCAACTTACTTCGGACGCAATGCACCACCGATGCTCGTTGCTGCTCGTCAGACTGACACTGACAAGTGGAATTAGCAGTTCGCCTTCCTTTTAGAGCGCGCGTCGTATATCTATGGCACATCTTAACTCCGTACACATATATTGGCAAATTAAAATTGTGTGCCTAGTTTTTGCGGGCATGAAGAAGTTTATAACTCGGTAATTGGATATTACGTTCGTGTAAACTTGCAGGTAGAATGCACTTCGGAATGCACGTTATACGAATAAACAGTATAGTCTTGTATGTAGTCCGTTGAGTGCCACCGTCATTTTACTTGTGCACATGCATATGTGCGTATGGGAATGCGTTACGTACCGAGTGTTTTCTTACATTTTCTGAACCTTTCGGAGTTAAGTACTTTTTTGAATGGAGGTTGGTGGGAGAACCATGCCCTATAGCCTGTCTCACGTTGAAATCGAAGAATTGGATCTTACGGAATAATCTATCTTTTATTTGTTTATATCGATTTGTATCTACCGATCTTTTTCTTAGAAGTAGGAGTGTTGCCAAGTCTTTTAGCATGCTTCAGTCCAAGGGCAAAACATTTATTGTGTTGATGTTTACGCCACTTGTTAAATTCGATCTATTGTTTGTTATGTTATTACCTCTCATGTTTATTTCTAAGAAACTAATAAATAAAACTCCTGAATTTCGTGGCCTTATTCTTTTACTTAAACTCTGTTTAAATACAAGAAAAAGGGTATTAACGCCGGGTTCAAGTAAAAACAAGAAAAAGAGATTAATGGGCACAACTCGCACAAAGTAGCCGCAGACACGTGTTTCGGACTTATTAGTCCTCATCAGTACGGCATAACTAGGAGCAAGTTGGTAGCTACCTAGGGAAGACAAACAAATGGTGGTCGGCCTCCTGGCATGCTCCATTTGTTTAGTAGAAAGGGGTTTGCATAAGCCTCTGCTTTCTTTTAATTTTCGTATTGTAGAAGTTACTCCGCAAATGTTATATGCTTCTCACTTCAAATGTTTCCAAAATCATTCGTAATTTTGGAGGCACCACAGCTTTGTTAACCGGAAATTTAAATAGATCATTTAAATACATGTCTCATAACTTTTTTCAAACGAGGATATATGCATTAACAGATTTTCAAAAGCGCAAATGTATATCTGCATAACTGCCCTTTAGGGAGGGCTGTCTTAAGCTAAGTAGGGGTCCATGGCACTTTCGGATATGTGGGGCCCCTTTGAGAAAACTTTAGAATCGGTATTAATATAAACGAACAACATTTTAGTTAGTATAATTTGTTATTTTTATATTTGAAAATTTACAATCCTTAATAGGAATATACTTTTCTAAAAAATGTCAAGACTGTTTCCGATAAATATTCGGATTTGTGCTCGTTAACTTGTAATAATAATTGGATCTTGTACTGATTGAAAAATTAATCATCGGTTCGCCTGCTGTTGCAAGGGCTAATGGGTTAACTGGATCGTGGGGCCGTAGGGTCTGGTTTAGCGGGCCCATGCGTAAAGATGGACCTGCCTTTAGGAAAGTGAAGTTAACAATTCTAATGTACATTTTCTTTTGGCTGGTGAAATACATTTCGTGATCAATGTTTTCACTCATTTTTTTAATAATACCAATAATTTGCAGCATTGTTATTCCCCAATGTAAAAAATGCATTGCAAACAATAATTTTTAACACGAAAAATCATGTTCTAACATCTTTTTACTATTATTTTATTTTCCCGTGCATTTTTTTTATCCGTAACAACACTTTCTATACTTCTTATGAATTTTGTATCTGCCTGCTTTTCTAAATAAAGCATATTTTTATTTTTTCTTATTGAAAGCATCTTCCAGCATTGTAATGGATTTTCCAGAAATAAGACCTATATTACTAATTCTACATAGAAAAATACGTTTTCAATAGTATCTCTTTAAAGTCGCGGCATCAGGTCAAACTAAATGAATCACAATCACAAAAGAGCTCGCAAAGGAAGTTAACAAATGCCCAAAGAACAAGTTGGAGTCCTTACGTAATCTGAGAAAAGTTTTACTAGCACCAACAAAACGGATATCATGATAAATACTGCATATGCATTAGTGTAAAACCAGTTTGCAACAATTCGAAAGAGCAGAAAGTAAATCAACACACTCAAGAAAGATGTCTTAGACGAGCGAAAAATCGTATCAAGAATCAAGATTTTATGTTTCTTTAGGTTGCATAAACGTTAGGTTATCAGAACCGTTCACTATAAATTACATATACGACGTATTTTATTATAATCGCTTTCTAACGTTTATTCAATAACAAATCAAAGAAACGGAAGTAATAATCTAATCTCTCCTATTGACATTCGAGAAATTCCCAAGGATTTTTAAGGTAACCACTCAAGGTAGAGTTCATAACCATTTTCTATCATTAAACAAATATCTCTAACGCCAAAATAAATATGTACCCATTATTGTACACACATTTTTATGAATTAATATTTTATATTGATACCTCGAAAATGTATTAGTTCTTCTGTGTCAGGTTATTGACCTAACTGTTGTTAATATATAGCTAGATATCAACGATCAAAATAAATATGTAAAATAAACAGTATCTGTCTAGATGTATGTAGGCCTATACCGTGGGTTCCAAGAGGTCTTGCTGTATTTTTATTGGAGGAAAGCGATTATAAAGCTTATGGATTGTTTTCTTAAAGATTTTTGATCCAATTACCAAAATATTATTTTGCTCTTTTTTAGAGAAACTTCTACGAAGATTATAAACTACAATAAACTGATAAATATATTTCCAATTGAGATAAAGACGCTTTACCGGCGACTGTAAATGTTTAATAGAGTGCACAGCTGTTTGTCATGCTGAAGCAATCAGTAAAAACACTGGCGTGAAATAAATGATGCACGTATATCTATTATCTTCAATATTTTTAGTATTCTTTATCATATTGATGGTCATAACTTTCCTGGTGCAGTTTTAAGACACTGAATGCACAAAAAGCTTAATAAAATTGTCCCCATTTCCTGTAATGGTAAAAACTATTCTTAGCGTTGAACTTTACTTCTCTTAGCAAGAAGAAGTAGTATTTTGCAATTTTACTTATGTTAAAGATAAAACTATTTAGATTAAATCGAGCTCTAAAGCTTACATACCCCGTTGGGCCGTCACAACACGTAAATGGAGATAACTTTTTTTTAATAACACTATTATACCAATTTCACTGCTCGGTGACCTAGAAGTCCTACTCCTGCCTCTGTTCGTTCGAGTCTCACCACGGTCATTTGGCAGATTTTTCTGATTAGTCCGGTACATCGAGTCACCAATCGCAGTCGAAGAAGTGATAATTATAGTAACCTAAACTTGCGGACTCGCATAGGCGTCGGTATTACTAAATAAATTAAACCGGTAGAGAAGCAGGCATGTAATGTCGACCTTGAATATAAATCATGTTAAACCGCGCTGAGAGAGATTTCGTTTTAGTACCGGTTGAGCTGTTGCAGAGGTTAGTCGAACGGTCAAGGTTATGTACTTATGTGTCGCTTTTGAAAATATAGCTGGTGTTTTTTGTGTGTTGTAGTATTATACCAAGTACATAATTAGTATATCGTTTCATACAGAACTAATATTTACATACCTAAGAAAACAATGCCTCGTAATAGATTTGCTACTAATGTACATAAGTATGTGTCACTTTTTCCCCATTTAAAATGTGACGGTAGTGCAGTTTTTTGCTTAATATGCAATGTTCGTTTGGCTGCATTGGACAGAACTGATTGCCAGAGGCATGTCAATGGTATTAAGCACATGAGAAATGCAAGAACTGAAATACCTTATACACTATTCCTCATACATTTATTAATTACGTTTACCTCTTGTAATCTTCCGTTGTCGTTGGTGAGAAAAGCAGCTTTTAAAACGTTTTGGCGACAATACGTTCCAAAGTACCCATTACCCTCACAAACACAATTACAGAATCATTTGCCGCGAATGAAAGAGATGCTAGAAAATGTGTGTAAACGTGATTTGTGTTCCAAAGAAATATGGATTACCGTGGATGAGACGACCGATATAAAGAAAAACAGTATTGTGAATATAATAGCTCGCGTTTTATCTAGCGAGAACACAGCATCTCGATATTTGTTAGCTTGCAAACATGTTCAACAATGTACCGCGGAAAATATTCAAAAAGTGATAATGAACGCTTTGAAAAAATTTAAAATTGCCTAAGATCAAGTTGTGGTGATTGTGACAGATAGTGCAGCAACGATGTTAAGTGTTGGGCGATCCTTAAAACATATATTTCCTAACTTAGTACATATAACCTGCGTGCTGCATGCTTTGCATTTAGTTGGTGAAATTGTTCGACAACATTACGGAAACGTTGATCGGCTGATTGGAAGTACTAAAGCAGTGTTTCGTGAATCTCCTAAACGTTTAAAAGAATTTCGTAAATTTTGTCCAGGTATTCCAGAACCTCCTTAACCAATTTTAACGCGATGGGGTACTTGGCTAACAGCAGCTTCTTACTATTTGATCCAATTTCAACAAATTTAATCAGTTATAATGCGATTTAATCGGAATGAATCCAAAGCAATTAGAGAAAGTCAAAGAGAATTTCAAATTCCTCAACTTTTAGAAGATTTAACAACAATATGTACCAATTATACAGTATTACTAGATGCCATCAGAAAACTACAATGTACTGAATTGTCATTGCAGGAATCATTAGACATAGTGGAGAGTGTAAAAAATAAATTACACACATTAAATGATACGCCAGGATTATACGCTAGTCAAAAGTTGGCAGATGTTTTAAGGAAAAATCCCGATTTTAATACTTTAGAGGCCGTTTATAATAAGTGTAAGAATAGTGAACTTTTAAGTGATTTTGAAAAACAGTTTCTACATGCAAATGTAACTTGCTTAGATGTGGAGAGATCGTTTTCTATGTATAAGAATATTTTTTCTTGTCGACGCACAAGGTTTAAAGAAGTAACTGTGGAAACATATGCAATGATGCAAGTTTACAGTAGTTCACATCCTGATGCCTCTAATTTGTTGAATAATTAGCAAGTAAGTTTATTTATGAATTTTTCGTATTCTTATAATAACCCGTAATACCGACGCCTATGCGAGTCCGCAAGTTTTGGTTACTCTAGTGATAATACTTACCTCTTCGCCGTAAAGATTGAAGCGCAGTTAATTACTTCACAACATGCCATGGGACACTTTACAAACATTATTTACTCACTAAAAGGCTCCTAAGGTTTTGACAACGGATTATATCTGAACATCAGAGCCAGACTATGTATAGTCCAAAAACTCATTTTTTCAGTAGAGCAGTGTTATTGAATTAATTTTAGACTTTCTAAAATTGTAAAACACCGTTTTTGTGAATGCATTCAATAATTTATATTTGAATTAATTTTAGGATTAAGAATAATAAAGAATAATGAGCATAAATGAGCATAGTAATTTAATATATTTATTTAAAATGTCGTAAATCTGGACTTAACCTAGACTCTGGTGTACAGATACAAGCTTTAAAGCTTATATACTCCGTTGGACTGTTACCACACGTAAGAAAAAAGTCATTCATTTTGTTGCTAAATAAAATATTAAAATTGTGTCTTTTTCATTACTAGTTAGTTCGTTTAAATAACCTTTGATTTACATAATAGAATGGCTATTTAACTTATTCCACACTTATGCTGAGTTATTGTTATTGTGGTGTACTAATTTAGCCCTAATGTTTTGTCATTTCTATGATTTTTAAGTTTGTTTTGGTTGACCAGACTAGATTAAGTTGAAACAAAACGAAGCATTCATATTTGAGACTCCTCCATAGCCTTAAATATAATTCTATTCTACTGAAGATCTGAGGATCTTGTCTTACAATTAGTTATTAAGCAAAACACATTCTTCCTGGGTAGTCTACTAACTGTAAGGAAAAAACCCAATCTTTATGGTGGTCAGCTTCTATATTTTATTTTCTTTGTGCCGCTAACTACAAATTGTTACAATAATTATTGGAATTTTCAATCTTACTTGACTTACAAACAGTTGAAAATGGACCTAAAACTAAAAACAGTAGTCTTACTAGAATGGTCCATCGGATTTAATTTCCCACCATTCTTTTATATTTAATTTAGCAATCCTGATGTTTGACATTTGTCATCTGCAGTCGTTGAGGTTATAAAAAATGAATTGCTATGCAAAAGAACAACGTGCTGTTATTGCTAAAAAACACATTACAAATTGGGCGAAAGCGTAGATTCTTCGAAAACTTTGGGGAATCCTTGGTAACAGTATTTCAATTAATGAGTCCACCATCTCGAAGATTAGTTTAAAAAATTGATGAAACTGGTTTGATTATGAACAAACAAATAGTCGTCAGAGAAAGTGTCAATGAGAATCCAGGAATTTCAGCACCTCATCCTTCTCAAGAATTGACCATTAGCATAACCAGCTGCAACGAATTCTCATTAAAGACCTTCACCTCTACCCTTACAAAGTTCAATTATCTCATGAGCTCAAACCACCAGACCATTTGCAATGAAGGCAATTTACTAATTGGACGGTGGAAAAGCAAACAGTGAATGAGAATTTTTTAAAAAACATCGTCTTTGGCATTGAAGCTCAGTTTTATTTGGATGGTTTTGTTAATAAACAGAATTGTTGGATTTAGGGCAATGGAAATTCCCGTGCTACTGATGAGAAATCGATGCAGCTACAAAGAGCTACTGTTTGGTGTGGATTATGGGCCGGAGGTGTAATTGGACCGTTCTTTCTTGAAAATAAAGCTAGCCCAGCTTTAATTGCAAATGGAGTACAATATCGAACTTTCTGTGGGTTCTACTGAACGATATGGACCACGAAGAAATGTGGTTTCAAGAGGATGGTGCCATACAGCAAGAGAGACCGTCGTGTTGTCGAGACGTTTTCCCGATCATGTATTGTTGACGTTAATTGATTGCCCAGATCTTACGACTTGACGCCATGCGATTTTTTCCTCTGGAGTTTTGTCCAAGATATAGGTTAACAAACCACAAACTGAACTGAAAACAAAAATCCAAAGCGTTGCTTTGGAAAAAATCTTCGGAAATAATCAGGGTATGCCAGCATAGACGTGGCAGCCATTTGGCCGATATCATATTCCACAATTGATCTCGACATGTTTACTTTATTATAAATCAATAAAAATTGGCTAATTAAATAATAATTTACTGTGTTTTATTTTAAAATAAAATCAGGAGTACCGACGGGTCACCTTTTATATTATGGTACATGAAAAACATCTATTTCAAGTTCCTTTTTTTCATTGAAGCTCACGAGCTATCTATAGGGGCTTGTGCGGAGATTAATATCTCCGGTACCAGCTGTTATTGTCACTCTATAAAGCAATAAGGCAATGAAACAATAAAATGTACAGTTATTAATTTATATAGGTGTAAAATTAGTACGTCGCATAACGTACTGACTATATAAAATAATAATTGAAATCATGTCTGTAGTTCCAACAAAAAATATTCTTTTGCAATAAACCCGTTGGTGTGTGCAGTACGAAACGTTCTACGATCAATAAACACGTGTAATTGTTTAATTATATTTTTGTTTTATTTTTACCGATTCAAGTAAATAAGCGGGCTATTGTCTTGAATCCACGTTTTATACCTGTGCTCGGGAAAAAGGAACGAGACCGTATAGAAAGTACGATACGTGTATAACATTGATCGACTTGTTTTACCAGTGTAATTGACTTGCAAATATGAGCAAACCGTAACAGATATATTCTTAAGTCTTTCGATTAAAGGCATACGCTTGCCATTAATTGACACACAATGTTGTCGGGAATACGGATAGCAACCTGATAATGCAATAACTAAAGTCAAACGTATTTTCACCTATACCTAATAGAATTGACGCCAAGCTTGGAATATGTAAAATGGATGAAGAAATTAATTTGATTTGCGAGTTACCTGATTGCATGAAATTGAATCTCTAATTTAATTTGAGAGTGTAACAAGCACTTTGCTGAATCTCCCCTTGGGATAGAAGCTTTTATCGTGATTTACTGAAGAGGAGAGCAAACTTAACTAAAGTGGTAAGATTGGAAACGCTGCGAGCGGTATTCTTTCTAACGTTTCTGCAATATACTGTTTTAACTTTTGATTTATCACTGTTGCATTATTTATTAATGTAGGCTATCTTTTAATGTTCCTAACTACGTCTAAAGCCCACTTTAATATGAAAGTGCATTGATTTGAATCTTTTGATGTTGGTTGCCAATTTGCAATCCCTAATTGCACACATAGTGTATAGATTTATTTTGACAACTGTTTGTGTGAGGAGAAAATAGAAGTTTTTGGGTAATTAGATGTTATTAAAAAACAGCAACCAGAATGTCACCTATTTTCAATACAATAAAGTAAAAAGAACAATCGCGCTGGCCAATAAGAAGGCTAGAATCACACAGAGAACTTGCAACAACATAAAACTAAACAAATGCTTAAGAAAAGAATCTGTATTTAGAAAACAATGCAGTTAATCACCAATTTCTATAACATTACTTAGTGTTACTTTTCGATTCAATAGCTTCGAGAACACAAAGAAATTAATTGTTGTTAAGCAAGTTTCGCATTTGGCATTTTGATAATTAAGTTGTCAGATATAAATAGGTGCTCAACCAAAGACAAATTATTAGAACCTAATATGATGGTCTTTATTGGTTTTGCTTCCTGAACGTGTGGTTTATACAATAACTGTCTGACTGTAAACATATTTGTCATAACCTTTTTAACATATTTCTGGTTGGAATGAACATTTATATTTCTTAGAATCAATTGCTGATGTACCTGTACTAAAAATAAAACGTCTGTTATGTACGAGGGATGATCGTAAAATAAGGTTCCCATATTTTTTAAATATCGACAGCATTCTTCATTTCCATAACATTGCACATCGTTTTAAAGGTAAAAACTTAAACTATTTTTCGACATAATCGCCATTTCTATCCAAGCATTTTTGCAGACGGTGCTCCAACTTCTGTATCCCCATGTCGTAAAATTCTGCCGCCAGTCCTTTCAAAAATCTTTTCAATTGTGGTGTTGGAAATCTCAGGAATCCGAAGAGCGAGTTGACGAATGGTGACCCTCCGATCTTCAAGCAGTATGCTCGCGACCTTTTCAACGATTTCCTCTGAAACTGATGGTCTTCCGCTCCGCTCTTCATCGTAAATTTCCGTTCGACCTCCAGCGAAATCCCTACACTATTTGCGGACGTGTTGAACAGCTATACACTTTTCTCCATAAACTTCGGTTAATTGACGATGAATGTCTATAGGTGAAACCCCTTTCGTGTTTAAAAAACGTATCACAGCGCGAATTTCGCACCTGGCCGTAGCGGCGATCGGGAGTTCCATCTCGGACGGCTGCTTAGCTAATACTGAGCGGCGTACCGAGACGGAAGTGATACGTATATAGAGTGGGAGAGCTGCTGCACACGCCAATGTTGTCGGATTTCGCCTAACACGTCTTATTGCTGCTGTAGGGCTTTGGGAACCTTATTCTACGATCATCCGTCGTATTTAAATTGTGTACGTTTGAAAAATTTCGATTTAGCTTACTTGGTGCTCTGTGAGTATTCAAAAAAGAACGTCAACTTCTTTATAGTATCAAAGAATTGGGGATCAATTGTCAAAATATCCTTCTACTAGCATGTCATCATCAGTTTTGAAATGAGTGTAATACTTTGTAAGGAAAAAAGCCAAACTTGATAGTTGGAACATAGAAATAACGTCTTGCAAAGCAGGTGGAGTATGTCCATGGTAGTGTATTTCCCTAACCGTTGTTCAACAAGAAGCTCGAGAAGAATTTATTAAACGTGAAATTGCTACGTCACCGGAAGGCGCTGAACAGTTCCTCTTTAAAGGAAAGTGCCTGCAATAAAAGATTTGTTCATTTCCTTATTTATTTTAATTTCATTATCTTTCGGGCACTAATAGGGAAAAATCCCAAAAAGCAAGCGCACCAAATATACGGAACCACATACACAACATCGCTAATAGGTATAATATGACAACAATACTAACGATGGTTAGAATTGCACGGCTGATGATTAAACAAATAATTTGGAAGCATATGAATTTCAAAAAATAAGTCATAATTCGAGAACGTTATATCGGACATGGGTATAATACGTCAAAATAGCGACTAGCCCAGGAGAACTAACCCAGTCCTCCGTCGCGATACTAAGAAGGTATCTGTTCGATGGGGAAAATATGATGGAATATGGGAATTAAGTGCAGCATATGAAACAAATTATAATAATTATGAAGAGCTTTAAATAGTACGTAGTCATATCTGCTATAACACATAACGAGATGCTAAAGATGTATTTTTCCTAGAAGACTGAGATTGTAAAATTTTTCACGATGAAAAATTCAAAATTCAAATATTGAATATTAAGATCCAAATATTGAATAAATGAAGTAGGTACTCCATACCGAGATGCAATAATTAAGCCGCTACGAAACCAAGGAGTTACGCAAATACATTCAAAAATATAGATAATATGAGAAATATAATACATTTTGATATAATTTCTTATATTCTTAATTATCTAGGGATAGCCAAATTTTTTAATAAGAAATATAGCAATATACACTGCATCAAAAAAATCTGGAATATTGCAAATATTTTTAAAACTGTTTAATGCTTTAAAAATTAGCAGAGATATTAAATCGATTCTGTAACTATATGGGGCGAGCCAGAAAAACTACCAACTTCTTTATTTTAAATAGAACACCCTGTACATTTTTTAAGATACTAATAGTCTTCAGAAAGAAAAATTCAACAATATAGGATTTAATGAGTTTATTTATTAAAATGATAGATTTATGTTAAAAAAAAACTAAAATTTGTCAAAATATTTTGAAAATAAAAAGCTAAAATCTAAATGATATTGACAAATGACAAATAGGCAGTTAAATAGTTATGAAATCTTTATTGGTAAACAATCAAAAACTAAGACTTAGATGGTAGCATTAATAGAAAGAGAAAAAAAAGAGATTTTAATGACGGTTGGATATTGCCACCGCAAGAGGACACAGCAGGAAGTATGTGATTCATTCAATCGAACCTATCCTAATCAGCCCGCAATAAATCTTGCGCAAAAGCAAACTCCTAAAAAAAATTATCGAAACAGGAAGTGTGAAAGACAGGCGCAGATCAGGCACATCAAAAGTAGCTACTGGTGATGATAAAGCTCTTGATATTCTAATTGACCTACAAGATAATCCAAATCGATCACTTCCACAGTTTGGGCTAGACCACAGCACGTGTTATTTATAGTTACTTGCAAATTTATTTAAAAGCGAAATGATTCGTCGCTTCAAGATAAACCTAGTTCAACAACTGACAGAAGATGTCTTCTATAGACGAACACAGTTTTGCGAAATTTTGATAGACAGGTGCAATGCTGGTCCTCATTTTACCCATAACATCTTTTTCCTGATGAACCTACTTTTATACTTAATTGCACCGTCAAGAGGCATGATTGTAGATATTCGTATTCAGTTAGTTCCCGCGGCGGATAATTGAAGAACAAACGCAAAGACCAGAAAAACATAACGTTTGGGTGGGTATTGTAAGACAAACATTATCGGACCATTTTCTATTAATGGGAACCTTAAGTCTGCACTTCATTTGGAGTTATTACGCTAACAGATTATTCCACAAACCTTTATTCAGACCAAAGAAATATCTGACTTCAACTGGATAACGCCCCCGCTCATTTTGGTTTAGAAGTACGTTCATTCTTGAACCAAATGTTTCCAAATCAGATAAGAAGGAGAGGTGAAATGGAGAAACCCGCCAGATCCTCAGATCCCACTTCTTTCAATTTCTATTTGTGGGGTGATTTAAAGGATGAGGTTTACAAAAATAGACCCTCTAATATTGAAGATTCAAAGGCTCGAATTACATATTAGACACGTGAAACTCGATGAGATACTTTTTTGATAATATTTTTTGGTATTTCGGTACATGCTTGGTTATTGGCTAGTTAACAGTGGCAGACATTTTGAGCACCTCATAAAGTAGTATTTCTCCAATATTCAATGAAACAGTTCACTAAAACCCTTACACAATACTTCAAAGTATTGTGGTTTTAGTGAACTGTTTTAGTGTTCCAGTGCTACAGATTTAGAGAACCCGATTAGTCCAATACTCAGGTTACATCGTTCAATTTATCTTTCAGAGGACCAAATGTGTGTTCTATTTAAAATAAAAAACTTGGTAAACGGATTTACACCTCCAAGGTGCGCGGTTTTTCATTACATCGATATGCCAGTTTTCAAAGCAAAATAATTAGTGGTTTTTGAAATATTTGCAACATTCCAAACTTTTGTGGCACAGTACACTACAGTGGGATACTAGGGTGAGTGCGTGCACTTACACCACAATTCATTAATTTTTATTAATTTAGTTTCAATATTCGTTAAATATCAGGATTTAATTTAATATTTGCAGAATTGGAATTATTTTTAGTTATTATTCGAATTCTGGCATTTTAATAATTTACATTATTAATTCTTTATTTCTTAAAAACAAGACTCCAGTAATATTACTTTATGGGGGTGATCAGTCACAAGTTATTTTCAATAATTTACACCTTGAAAATATTTTTTACAAAATTCATGCACAACACACATCATGTGGAATCCAGTAATCAAATTTCAGGTCAGCTAAAACATAGAAATGATCATCGTTAGATCAGCCACAAAAATATCAAGTCGTCAGATTGGCAATCCTATGACCCCTAGCAAACAAGTGGACAGATAAAAAATATTTCTCACAACAGATATTTTTTTGCAAACTCAACAATATTAAAAGTATTATGTTTAGTAGAAACTGCTAAAGGTAAACAAGAAAACACCTTGAAGAAAATAACCAAGAAAAATAAACTAAAGAACCTAAGAAAAACGATTGAAAAGGATTTATTACAAAAGGTTTTGGAGCATTAACTTAAACTGGATTTAAAAGAAGAACTTGAAATGATATACACATCACACTTTACTGTAAGTAAGTCAAAATTATTTTTGTAAGTAGAGCGTTGAAAATAATAAAACAGGACTTGTGATTATCATTTAATTTGATATTTCATTTTTAAAAAACATCTCGATATATTAAAAAGCACGCAACAGACAGTAAAAGGTAACATAATTTTAATAAAGATTATTAGTCAAATCACTGCTGTTGAAGTGCAAAACAAAATCCAATTTACTATTGTAAGTTACGCCCACACCACGAAATTGAGTCACTTTTCTTCATGTCACCATTCAAAATATAATTAAAAATAGCGAAGTTCCCCTGGAAAACGAAAACTAAAGCAAAATTAGAAGTCGAAGATTTTCGTTACATCTCTTACTACGTACAATTAGATAAGTGTTTCATGGTAATATTCTAGTTTTATATTCCAATAACTTCCTAATAGACTAAATATGTACTACAAAAAAGGCATTATAGATTTAATAAAGAATATTTTATTAGACGGAAATGTAAATATAAATTATAAATTCACATATCAAATACCACTAATACTTACCTTACAGAGAGATCATTATTCACAATACAATTACCACCTGTGAATATCTGCTATTTCATCGGTGGCACACAATTAGGTTAAGTATACCTACCATTTAAGTTAATAATCACCATCATCATCAATAACAATAACAACGCATAAGTGTCAAATTATTTAATCTCCGGCCATCATCTTGGCAATACAACCGCTTTTAAAATGACTGTCTGAGCATTGAAAAACACCTACCGGCCGAAGGACCACACACATACTCCACAGGCACGCGCCAGCATCGGCCATCTGAAATGAGCGAACACTCTGCGACGTTCGGTTCCCTTCGGCCGCTTCGTGTGTGTTCAGATGCGCACAAACGTCGAAAAGACCACACATTGTGTGGCACGCGCAGCTCACCTGACGTAGATTACCGATCGCGACGTTCGCGAAACATCGTAGGGCGTGCAAGTTTTACCTGATGCTAACACGTGCTGTGTGATACACACACAGCGGCGGAACCCGAAGCATAAGCGCGCACTAATAAGGTTCCAATTTGTCAATTATTGGGAAATGAAGGACCACCCGTGCACTTGCTCAACCACCGCTATAATACCAGAACGGTGTGCGATTTTATATGATGCTTGCTTGTGCGACTTGCGCTGCTCTATTCACTTTCGTGTATATGCAAGTGTGATTTGTAAAAATGTAGATGATGCATCGGATTGTAAACTTTTATGGTTGTTATCTTGGTCACGACGGTTTTGTTAATTGACTTTTAGTGGCGTTGCGGTTTGAAGAGTTTCATTTGTTTTGATGTGTACAGATTTACAACTTTACCTGTTATAATCGTAATATTTATTTATATAAAACGTTCTTAAGCTTAACTGCTGACATAGACTGACTCAAGAAATGGAGACGCTGTGCTGTTTTAATATTATTCCTGTTATAGTACCCAAGTTATTAGATATTTTTATAATATTGTTTCTTGATATTAATTTAATATAAGACCTCTCAGTCCTTTTAACTAGAGTGGAATAATGTATGTGCATGTTTAAAACTATTCATCGTATTTTCTAGCAAATAAATCATTTAACCGAGTTTCTTACCATACATGAATGCTATTTGTTTCATGCCAGTTTATAATTAAACTTCGACAATTAAATGCCCTAGGCTACGATGATTATTCTGTGGTTATAGGGTGTTATAATTGATAGATTCAACACCTTTTAGATAATCATGCGATTTTTAAAGGGAAGTCCAGATGACGAATGGAAAATTCTAGATGCGATAAATAGATATTATTGCACAATAAAGAAACCAGGCCTACGCTAATGCCAAATTGACAGTAATATACCATGATGTACATTGTATGACTCATTACCGTTATAAGAACAAATAACTTTGAAATTATCATCGCTCCATAAGGAAAACGTTATGAAATTGGAAAGCCCAGGCAGAGGAGATTTTATATGTGTAATAATGTATTCTATTTGAAACTTTTAATTCAATAAATAAATACTTCCAACTCAAGAATATTTAATCAGTAATGCTGTTGTAAACATTTCTTTATATTATACTTTCCAGTCAATACTGTATTAGGTAAATGCTAATTTGTTATGGTAATAGTGTCTCAATGGTATATATTATTAATTAAATAAATCTACAAGATTTTTGTGGGAAAAAAAAACAAGCAGACGAAACTTATATAGTAAGGTTCAGATGTGATAAAGTGTATCCATTTTCAAATCTTTTGGAGAAAAATGAAAGCTTTAAATATAAAACTTCCACGCTGAAGTGGTATTGTATCTTTTGCATTTTTATGTATTTGGTATGGAAATGAATACAATTAATTGTGGAGGTCCAAAAATATGTGTTTCAATAATAATAGCTTCCAGTTCTTAGACACCAAACTCAAATTCTATTAGTTGATATGCTGTTGTGGCAACGTTCTACTATGTACTCACTGTGCAATAATGTAAAATATCTTCTCCCCCCATATACTAACTTTTGAACGACAAAAGCTAGGGCTTTAAAAAAAACAGATGATTTTTATTTTTGTGAGCTAATTTTCTTATATCTTAAATGGAATACCCGGTACATGTTTGTCTATTTGCAAATGATATTGGAAAGGCAAATCCAACGATGTTACATATGTTATACTACAACTTAAAAATGATCATGGAGGATTCGATAATCTGTTTTTCTTTTGTGTAAAATTGGCAAAATAATTGCCATTCTCTATTCTAAAAGCACAAATCTTTCTTGTTATTTATTGCTATTTAATCCTGCTCCCTTTCTGCTTTTATTTTGGGTTCTCACAATATTTTCTATTTAAAAAGAAAAACAGGTTGGAACCTGTTTGGTTAATTGCAGTAGCGGCTGGTGGCGACGTATGTGGGAATTCAATGACAAAGTTTTGATTGCCTCGTGTATTTCGATTACATCCTACAACATACACCATATGCAACGAAAATACACGAGAGAATCGAAGCTTTGTAATTGAATCTCCATTTAGTCATCATCAGCCGCTACTGGTTAATTGTTGTTATTACTTCACTTTATCGAACATTGTTTCAATTAATTAATTATGGTAAGTTCATTCAAAGTCGTCAGTATGCCTATTTTTCAGGCTTTTTATGTTGCTGCTTTTAGGACTTTTGCACGAAATATGAAAAGTAAGGTTGTGTCACCTTTAATATTTTGTAGATATATCAATAATTATCATTCAGTTTATCATTGTTACGCAACAAATTGTCCAATGATATAAATTTATAGTCTTCTGTCAAAGAAGTTAGCTTTATAGATTTCATTCAATTTACAAAATAATAAGTTCCCTCAAATATTTCCGGATATTAGAATTGCCACGACTGCCTCGAGTTTATCTCACACGCGGTTCATTTATAGACCATCGCAAAAGTAACAACGCAAAATAAGTACATTGACAAAATTAAACAATTCTACCCTTTCAAGGCCGTGAGAATATATGTCGGGTATTTAAGATAATGAAGTGCAATCGAATTGCGGATTACATCAAACGATAGTTCACAAAAAATAGAAATCGACCTGTTTTTTTCTGAAAACGCTGTTTTCTGTCGTTAGTTAGTAGGTTTGTTCGTTTGTCAATTAATGCAATACGGAGTAGCTCGAATTGCTAAATTGCGCGTTCGTTTGGAAAAAAAAACTGGCAATCCGATGTTCGTTTGTATATGTTGGGCAGCTTCCGATAGTTTTGAACTGCACAAAGTTACACCTCCTCAGGAGGTGGAGTAAGTTTGTGCAGTTCAGTGCAGCTGTCATTATATTATTTGCCTAACCCAACTACTTCATATTCATACAAAATGACGTCCGTTGTAATCATTGAAAGCGAAATACAACAATTAATAAATAATAAGGATTTTTTAATGCTGTCGTGATTGCCAATTGCCACCATTCTCAATCTTTTAGGTTATGTATACTATATAAATACCAATTTGTACTGTTCGTTTGTATCCATTTAGAGTAGTTCTGAGCAATCAAAACGATCACGTGATCATAATCCTATCACACTCTAGAACTAACGCGAGCAAGACAAACGAACAAACCTAGTATGAACGGAGGGAATACCTTAAAACTTTGCTGTAAAAATTCCCAATGTGCATTTCTACTTTTAGAAAGTATTTGTATCGTAAAATATTTTGATATTATTACGAAGAAAGAAAAAATTACAAAGGATTTAAGTAAAGTGTTTTTGGCAAAAAAAATTAATGGTTTAAAATGCCTAAATAGTATTCTTTAATGCATTTTATCAAATACGAAAATTCTATGCCAAAGTGGTATACTTTACGTCGTTAAGTTCTAATAAATATCAGACTTTTTCCATGAACTCAATAAGAGATATTATAGAGTTAATTGCGGAGTTCTACCAATAACTATTATAATACATGTTAATATAAGATACACTTCACAGTTTTATAAATATTTACCAAAAATATCGATAAACGATCGATATATTCTTGATATTATTGGAACCGATATGCATTTTAAATAACTGCCAAACAAAAGATATTGGAAAGTCGAACGTAAGCAGTCTTTTGTTCTTGTGCTGGGCCAAGAGGAGTTGCGGGAGTGAGGGGTTCAGTGGAGGGAGAGGGGCGAGAGACGGCGGACCAGCGACATTCCACCGGTCCGTGGGAAATCTTCGAACCGCCGGAGACTCGGTAACTTGTATCGCTACCTATTCTCACTCCCGTTGTACTAAAAAGCTGACCGAAGCATTTTTGAGATTGGCGACTTGTGCCGATGTGACGGCATTTACAATACCGCCGACATACTACACATATGTTGCTGGTAGGTATGTATATCCAAGTAACAAGCATCACACAAAACATATTCCTTATTTAACATAACATTACGACATTATGGATGGTTCCTTTTAATTATACATCGTTTTGTCGAATTATAAGAAGAGCAACTTCGAAGAGGTAAAAAAGAAGAATGCTCCAAGGGTACACCCGTTACGTGCAGCAAATTTCCTAAATTATTCTCGAACGTTTTTAGAATATTACCTCAAAGAACGTCCTGCAAGTTTTTCAAGTGCAAATATGGTTTATATACATTATACATATGTATGTATTAAAGAAGAGAAATTCGATACAATTTTATTAGCCATTATTTTAAAATTAATTACTAGAAACACATGACATAATATGCAAAATATAATAAGATGTTTTTTTTAAAGGCCTGTATATTATATAATCATATTCAAATTTTATTAAATTTTGTCAAAAGAAGCTTATAATTTTCATTAGATATTGAAATTGGTTTCTCAGGGGAAATTTTGGGAAAATTTTAAATTTTCTAAGTTAATCTAAATTTCTAAATTCTTGGTGGGATCGGGAGTATTCCTGAATACTCTTTGGGCAATTTTCTTGAGAATTTTGAATTAAATAAATTGAAATTAATGACTTTTAGAAATAAAAATATAAACTAACCTTGAATTCGCATGATGCTGTCACATAAACACACTCTAGAGGAATCTGCCAGCTCTAACCTCGAACCTGTCCTTGTTTGAAATTATACTTTAATTTTCCTATCGAACACTTTGAATGGAGACAGTAGTCAAAACCACTAGTTAACTTAACGAAAGTGTAACCAGAATTAATGACTTTTCTGGTGTCCCTACCTTGCTTTGTTTTAATCGCGAACGCGATTGTCTACCTACACAGCTAATTTTGATGGATTAAATAGAGGAAATTATTTATAGAAATAGCGTAGAAGAATGCATGCAGTAACGCTACCAGCTGACAGAAATTAGGCGAATCCATGACCTAAATTCTGTCTAACAAGGCTTAAACGTGAAATGTTACCAACGATTTACTTAATAACGTTCGGACAAAACTTTAATTTATGAAATGATGCTTGAAATACCGTTCAATTTACCCCGTTGTTTGCTTTAGATTACTTTTACATTAATTTTGACGATTTACAAGATTAGGAAAATAAACAGAAGAGTGAATTTGTTCGTGTTACCCTACGCTCGTCGTTATCGATATTTAATATAAGGTCCTCACTCCAATGCCAGTTGGCGTAGGGGAAATGGTGACTTGGAAAATTACATTTTTGCCCGCAAGAGGGATGTTTCATTACAAACGGGTGGCTAACCTGAACACCCTACACTTCTGAGATTGATAGCCGATGTTGTTGTTGTTGTTCGGAGAGTATTATCTCAACAACAATGTCTTTTCAAGTTGGTACTGCGAATTTCAACCTGGACGTACCAGTCTCAACGACGATCCCAGAACTGCAGTCACTCAAAAAGACATCGCTGCTATGCGCCAACTGATTAAGGAAGATCGACATCTGACATATCGCGAGATTGAGACATCCTTGGGCATATCAAAGACCTCAATAAAAAATCCTGCATGATGAATCGGCTTTGAGAAAGTAAGTTTCCCATTGGATGCTACATCTTTTAACTGAAGAACAAAAGCCGGCTAGCGTTAATTAATGTGCGCCGGTTCAACAACAGAAGCTCAAAATACGTTTATGGTATCGCGAGTGATGACAAATCATGGATTTATTCCTATGAAGCCGAAACCAAACGTCAATGCGCTGTATGGCTGCTTCAAGATGAGGAGAAGACAACAAAAGAAGAAAATGGTTGTAACTGTGCCAATTTCAGGTCATGTTGCTACAATTCCTTTAGGAGATCGAAGAACGGTTAATGACGATTGGTGTACATCCGTTTGTTTACCAGAAGTGATTACCGTGTTCCGAAAAACTAACCAGCAACGACGAATCATCCTCCACCACAATAATGCAAGTTCACATAGAGCACAAAAGACGATGGAATTTTTAGAGCAGTAAATCATCGAGTTATTAGATCATCTTCAATATAGTTCCGACCTAAGCCCCAGCGATTTTTTTTACGTCCCCTAAAATCCAGTCACTGGAGAAAGCAGTCGATTGCAACGTTGACTGTTTCAGCTGATGACTGATGATAACTGCTTTAACGGTTGGTTTGAATGAATGGGATATTATATAAATTTTTATGGAGAATACTTTAAAAAACAGTAAAGTCGATCTACTGTTTGCTGTTACGGCTATATACATAAAACTGAAAAGACAACCCTCGTATTGCAACCATTAATATGCCAACATTGGTTTGAATTCCCAGTTATACAGAACTATCCTTCTTTACAAAGATATTGATACATTTCATCTAAGTTTAAGGCAGCTTTCCAAAGATGTTAAAGGAATATTAGAGATATCATGTGCCTTTAAATAAAGTAGGCATGAGGACAAATGCACATCTGCAAATAGTAAGCGAGTATAGCATAATACATGCCATGCAAGGACGCAACTGCAAGACTGACTCTATGATATTCTATAACTTTTGACAATACTGACAACTTTTAAAAATTAACATTTATAATATGAAGAAAATTGGAAGAAGAAGAGTTACTTAGCCGTTTCCTTAAGATCATCGTTAACTGGAGATATTAATCTCCTTACACCCTCGGACAGAAAGAGGAGGCTATAAAAGGAGCTGGAGATATTGAGAAAAAGGTCAGAAGAACTTTGACGTTGAACGAGTGGACATACTGAGTGGCGCTAATGACTACTACATTCGATGTTGTAATTTGTAACATTACAGTATATATATAACGGCCCTGAACTTTTATTAAAGTATCAGCTGCTCATGTGAACTTATCTAAAACGTTTTTCTCGGTGATTCAGTTCGATTTCCTGATAGTTTTTGTACTTTTTTCGTTAGAGGTTGTTATATTTTTTGCCAATTCGTTCACTTTCCTCTATTCCTTTCCGTCCTTCGCCTCCTTTCTCCAACCCGTAATGTTCATTTTCCTCATATCCACGTAGATCTGCCCTTCCCATCTTGTTTTTGGGCGCCCTCTAGACCTATTTCCTGTTAATCTCCATTTAAGTATTTTCTTTATCAGGGAGTATTTTTTCCTTTTTTTGAGTGTTTACAATGTCTTCCCCATCCATTAGGTTCCTATATCGTGGTTTAGGAATGGTCTATACTTCTCTTCTTGTGTCCTCTTCGGACCCATTTTGGTTTAATTTGTTTCTAAAATAAATTTAATTTCGACACATCAAGTCGGCTCCGATCGACAAGCCCGTTTTGTCCGACAGTTAAGGACATGGTCCAGATCCTACTTCAAAGAATGCATACGTTCCCTAACAAAATAAATTTCACTTATATCAAGGGTACCCATTATTTTATAAATAAAATACAAATTTTAAGTTGTTTTATTTATTAATCTAAGATATAATCGCCAGCATTATCTAAGACACTTTGCCATCTTTCCTGTAAATTTTCAATTCCGCTTTTGTAGAACTGCGCTGGCTGGGATGAAAAATAGGTTTAAGGTGGCATCGAACATCATCAATTGATCGAAAATTTTTATTTCTTAGTGTATAATCTAATGATCTGAATAAATGATAATCGGATGGGGCGGTATCTGGTGAATACGGGGAGTGAAGTAAGACTTCCCAATCCAGCTGCGTGATTTTTTCTTGAGTCACTCTTGCTGCGCGAAATCTTGCATTATCATCTTGAAGCAATACGCTTTTTCTGTTAACCAGAGCAAGCCCCTTCTTCAACAATTCAACATTTAATCTTTGCAGTTGTTGACAATAAATGTCAGCAGTAGTCGCTTCACCTGGTTGTACAAATTTATAAAAAATTACGTCATTGGAATCCCACCAAACGCACAGTAGGTCCTTTTTCAGCGTTAGCGTGGGTTTGGGGGTTGGAACTAGTGGTTGACTTTCAAAGAGCCACTGTCTGGAGCGATGGGGATTGGAATAAGGATTCCACTTTTCATCTCCAATTACAATCCTGCTAAGAAATGGATCATTTCTTGGTCTAGTTAACCGTGAACTGCAGATTGTACGACGTTGATCCTTGTTCGCATCCGATAGTTAGTGTGGAACCAATTTACCTTGTCTGGAGACCTTACCAGTTTCATGGACATGTCTTTGCACTGCCGACCATGTAGAGCCTAGTGTATCCGCTAATTCCTGTACTCTCAATTTTGGATCAGTCTCGACTAATGGTTTTAAAGACTCATTTTCAAATTCCACAGTTCTTCTCTATCAGAGAGATCAAAAATCACCCTATACAAATTGTCTGGACTAACGTTAACATTTGTTTACTTTTAAAACATCACCATAAATATCACAAATATTCTTAGTTGCAACTGTTGCATTTTTTCCGGCATGAAAGTTAAACATCATACGAAGGGTGATTGTAAAATAAGGTTCCCAACGCCCTACAGCAGCAGTAAGACGTGTTAGGCGAAATCCGACAATATTGGCGTGTGCAGCAGCTCTCCCACTCTATATACGTACCACTCCCGTCTCGCTACGCCGCCCAGTGTTGGCTAAGCAGCCGTCCGAGATGGAACTTCCGATCGCCGCTACCGCCAGGTGCGAAATTCGCGCTGTGATACGTTTTTTAAACGCGAAAGGGGTTTCACCTATAGACATTCATCGTCAATTAACCGAAGTTTATGGAGAAAAGTGTATAGCTGTTCAACACGTCCGCAAATGGTGTAGGGAATTCACTGGAGGTCGAACGGAAATTCACGATGAAGAGCGGAGCGGAAGACCATCAGTTTCAGAGGAAATCGTTGAAAAGGTCGAGAGCATACTGCTTGAAGATCGGAGGGTCACCATTCGTCAACTCGCTCTTCGGATTCCTGAGATTTCCAACACCACAATTGAAAAGATTCTTGAAAGGACTGGCGGCAGAATTTTACGACATGGGGATACAGAAGTTGGAGCACCGTCTGCAAAAATGCTTGGATGGAAATAGCGATTATGTCGAAAAATCGCTTAAGTTCTTACCTTTAAAACGATGTGTAATGTTAAGGAAATAAAGAATGCTGTCTATTTTTAAAAAATATGGGAACCTTATTTTACGATCGTCCCTCGTGCATAACAGACGTTTTATTTTTAGTATAGGTACATCAGCAATTGATTCTAAGAAATACAAATGTTCATTCCAACCAGAAATATGTTAAAAAAATTACGACAAATATGTTTACAGTCAGACAGTTATTGTATAAACCACACGTCCAGGAAGCAAAACCAATAAAGACCATCATATTAAAAAATATGGGAACCTTATTTTACCATCATCCCTCGTACAATGACGAATATGTTCTTCGGATGGTAGAAAATCCGCTATTTTAAACCACAGCAATAAATGTTTTTTAATTGCGCAATATTATGATTACAGTCTAGGTTAGGTAAGAAATTGACAAAAAGCGTTTCAACACTTCCACTGTTGAAACAAAACTAAACACAACGCAGCGTCAGAAAATAATTGATTACTTATGAATACCCCTGATACACTGAGAGAAAGGAGTTGGTTCATCCAACAAACCAAGAAGTGTTGCACATTTATGTGTTCATTCAACTAAAAATATGTTCATTCAACACTTTAGCGAATTATTCCAATCACCTTGCAACTTAACAGAACACACTGACTGTTGTTTTAAACCATATGAAGTGTTGAGTACATTTAAGAAACAAATTGGTTGAGTCAACCAATTTTCTCATTTTTAAAAATTGGTAATAATTTTAACGACGATTTACTTATCCGAGCAAGTGACATGAATATATCAAAACACGAACAGGTTTTTCCTTCTTCATTACATCACTGTTTTAATTCTACGAATTACATTTCTTTTTGTGTGAAGTGATCGATAATGAACTTATGGTGCTTGTGCAAAGTAGGATTGCAAAATTTGAAAACATTACAATATTATTTCGTGGATTTCTAGGATTGGCGTTGGAAATCTGCTGCCTTAAATGTGAAATGTTCTTCCTTATTATATTTTCTTATTTTATACTCTTTGGTCCTAAATTATAAATGTACTTAACCTGCTCACAAGAAAAGATAATAAAACCTAGATAATAACCTTTGTCATTCAAGCTAATAGTAATTATTTTTTGAATGTAACCTACTCAATTTAGGTCAGACTGATACAGGTATATTAAATCAGGACAACTACCTGTTCTTTTACTTTTGCTGAGATATTTTGAACTCAGAAATTAACTATTAGGAAATGTATTCATTGACCTCATTATTAGAAACTATAATTTATTCAAATACTATCATATAGAATCCATACAAATCTACAGGTCTAGACACCGTCGCAGACACTAAGAACACGTCATAACATGTGTTGTCTAGTCATCACATCCAATATCGGAAGAAAATTATATTCGCAAAGAATCCTACAGCTCTGCCAACTCGTACATATATTATGTGATGTTATTGTACGTTTGCAAACGGGCTATTGTATATTAATAAAGTCGTTCTTTTTTATTAATTCAGGTAGGCGTACAGCTAGTCATTGAGTTATATGCAAATAAACAAACACAATAAAATAATTTACAATTTACATTTACATATCCACAGCCGATTCTATGAGTAAGAGATTTCAACGTCGGGTCAGACGACAGACACGCCTCCATCTTAAATCAATACCGTCAAATAAAACTCCATGTTACTGTATTTGTAAAATATTTTGATATGTTTAGATTATTAATGTATGTTGATTTTCTTTTATGGAGTATTGTGCCCTTATTTCGAAACGAAGGTGCTCAGAATATATTTGAATTTATATTATAGCCTAGCATTAAGCTATAGATGTGTAAATTATTTTCGTTGAACCAAATTTAGAATGTTGCTATTTAAAATGTGGTACAATCACGTGTTTCATTTAATTTGGGTTTTAAGGAAAGTTTTTCATATTTATACTACCCGCACAACATATTTTGGAATATCATATTATAATTGATTCGACACCATAAAATGGTAAAAGGGACAAGATAATATAATTTGAAATATATTTCTCAGGGATTTTACTCTAAATTTTGTTAAATTTTCAAAGTTAACTCTATTAAATGATTTTTGTAGGTTCGAGTGTATCCCTAGATACCCTTGCGGCAATTTTGAATGAATTTGCAACTTAGTGAAATCAAATTAACGAATTTTAAGATTTTAAAAGTTAACTAACCTTTAAACTTTCGAACGACGCTAATGCATATAAACACTCTGTTTAAATATACACCACAGGAACTGGCTGTTTTGGATATTTAACCCTATTTACTTTTCTGATATAATGACTTTGAATACACAACGAACACTTATCTTTGGATTGGATTCACGACAAACTTTGATTCAACCAAGGCCGAATAAAGATTGATGAAAATTTGGGGCGTCGTTCTCTTTCATTTATTTTAAATCGCGAAAGACCGGCGATTGTTTTCTTTCACAGCCAATTTTGATAATTTACCCAAATAGAAACTAACTTTTCGATGACTTTCTATCAAATGATATTAGCATACGAGAACGAATGCACTGACTTAACCAGGAGGTTGTTTGTTGATGATTCTGTGGTACGAATTGTCACCAACAAGCTTTAAAAGAGAAAATCCACTACTAATTTATAGAAACCTTTCAGATAAAGATTTAATTGATGAAATATTATCTGTTGTGCTTTGCACTTTACGTTGTTGCTTATTCCAGACGATTTTTACATTAATTTGGAAGAAATAATTGAATATGATACCCCACACTCGTCATTATCTGGACTTTATTAATTAAATCCTACCGCCCTCGCCTCAAGGACGGTTGGCAGAGGGGGGATGGTACCCAAGAAATTTCCCATTATCCCCGCAAGAGGGATATTTGGTTGCCAACGAGTGGCCAGCCTGACATTTGGTCAGTACCGATGTGACAACTGAGAGAAGTTGTTGTCGTCGTAAATACAACGTTGAACGTAACATAACAATATATATATATAGTATAAATAATTAAGCAATGAACGCACATCATCAATGACATTTATATGACGTTTGATTGCAATTATAAGAACATAAACTTACTAAAAATTACGGTGCCTGATTTGTAACACGAAAATCAATAATTTTCGAAAATAAACGGTATTAGTGACGTCGTACATTGAAAATTTGTAGTTTCTTTCTAATATTGATATATTTTGCACTAGAGAAACTCATATATTATAAAGGAAAATATATATGAATAGGGAATGTTATTTTTACCATGGTGGTCATCCTGGATTAACAAACATCGATGTTGCCGGCTTCAATTGGCCGTAAACTGTAATATAATCCTAACGTGATCAGCTGATCACTGTTTACTTATTTTACTTGGAGTTTTATTAATCGATTTTGTTGTAGTGTTTTGTTAGTTCTTTTTAGAATTATAATTTAAATTGTTTCACTTCCTTCAGATACCTTAAAAATATCTGTCCTTTCTTACTAATAGTATTTTATGTACAATTTTGCACTTAATGCTCATGGTATTCTAACCTAATATTAATCCACTTAACGCAAACAACAGCTGTCATAAACAATGCGACAAGACAACATCTAAACATCTGACGTCATTCGTTGTTGATGACGTGCATTCATTGCTTAATTATTTATACTATAGAGAGATATTCTTCTCGGGGGATTTTGGGAAAATTGTTAAATTTTCTAACTTAAACTAAATTTTTCAAATCTTAGTGGGTTCGGGAGTATCCCTGGATACCTTTTTGGCAATTTTATAACGAATTTCCAAATTAATAAAACGAAATTAACGAATTTTAAAATTACAAATGTAACCAACCGTGAAATTTGAACGATGTCAATGTTATATAAACTCTGTGTTTATATATCCTCTACAGGAAACTGCCTGTTCTGGAAATTTAACTCTTTTCCTCTTCAAATGAATACTTTGATTTCACATTCGAACACTTTAAATTGGGATCGGAGTTAAGAAACGCTTTAATTCAACGAAGACTGAATAAAGATTGATGAAAATTTAATGGCGTCGCTCATCTTTCTTTTATTTTAAATTGCGAAAGACATGCGATTATTTTATTCCACAGCAAATTTTAATAATTTAACCCAAATAGAAACTTTTACGATGAATTTCGATGAAATGAAATTATTTCTCCAAATAGCATACGAGCATGAATGTAGTGACGCAACGAGGAGGTTGTATTTCGAAGATTCTATGATAAAAAATTTTACTGACAAGCTTTAAACGTGAAAATTCTCCAACAATTTACTTAAACCTTTCAGATAAAGATTTAATTGATTAAATATTGTTTAAAATACCTTTCAATTTACGCTGTTGCTTATTTTAGCCGATTTCTACATGAATTTGGACGAATTACGTGAATAGGAAAATTAACTGAAGAGGAGATTTGTCCATGTTACCTTACAATCGTCGTTATCTGGGCTTATATTTTTAATATAATGTCTTCGCTTCACAGCCAGTTTGCTGGAGGGGAGATGGTGATAGGGAAATTTCCATTTTTCCCCGCAAGAGGGATATTTAATTACCAACGAGTGGCTAACCTGACCTTTCTCATTTAGAGAGAGAAGCTACTCGTTCAGAGGTTGACAGCGGAGGCTGTAATTGTAAATATTGAACATTAGAATATATACATTATAATTAAAGAATAAGGAAAATAACAAGCAATTAAATATTTTTAAGAACTGCTCCGTTTCATTTATTGACTTATAAGTAAAGCACAATAATAACTATTATTAAATTTATCGATACTTTCTGTACATATTCCATAAACTATTTTGGGATTACAACAATCTAAAGATATCAACGTAGGTAATAATAAAGCGACAACTATATATATACTAACAAATTTAAACAAACCTACCATAATTAATTAATTACAATAAAGCTCGATAAAGTAAAGGAGAAACAACAATTAACAAAACAAGTTAAAATGAGACACACAAAGAATTGGAATTGAGATTTGACAGTTTGGCAATTGTTATGATTACTTTGCTTAGCAACGAATTCTTTAAATCAGTCTGGCGTCACAAGAAACAAAAACAGGTTACCAAATTTTTATTGCTGCATATCGACATATTTCTTAAGTTAAAGTATAATATGTGTGGTATCGTTGAATTCATCCTTCGATCGCGTTTCCAAAAACATAAAAATATATAGGGTATTCTATTAAAAAAAATAAAGTTAACGTCACTTCCGGTGAAATCGGATATACAATTGAAGTGCTGATAACGGCAAAAGTTAGTTCACAAAAAATAGAAAGCTTCTGTCGTTCAAAAGTTAGCATGGGGGCCACACTTTAGGACCGGACTGTATATATATATAGTATACAGGTTGTTGAAAATTAACGGGCCACTATTTCTAACCTTTGTAACCTTGTTATTATTATAGCTACGATATTGGTTAAATTAGCAAGGATGTAGTGATTTTTCCGCTGATCACAACGGTGTTGACAAAAAAGCAATTGCACATCGCATTTCAGCGCTAACTTGAATTGTTTATATTTTTTAAATTGAATATCCTGTATATTTTTCAATTATTCCATAGGAAGTGAAATTTTGCGTAAAACAAAAGAGATACCATGACATCATTGGACAATTGAAACTGTAGTGACTTCATTATTAGAGCAGCTGGTGTGATAGTTGAAACACGAAAAACATGTAATTTATTCCGCCCAATGGAATAGTGCATACAAAAAGAAAATGCGTATTGTATTTCAGCGTTTGATTAAATTTTTATTAAACACTCTGTATATTTTTTCACAAATCGACAGGGAGCGACATTTTAGATAAATTACTCGTATAATGCTAAGGCCCTAAAATGTGAGACCAAAGAGATTTGATGGATTTTAAGATGGAGAATTTAATATATATTAAAGCAAGCAAGCGTTGGTTTTCTTCATCCTTTGCAAATCTTGTTCTGCATTGTGATCAATTAGAGATTTTATTAGTGAGGATAATAAAGTTAGCAATAGTAGTCCGATAACTTTGAACAACCTGTACAATAAAAGTTTATATAATACGTTGTAAGCATGAATCTGTACAAAATTCTTCCAAAAATTTTGAACTTAAAGGAAGTAATTACGAAATTCGGTAATAGTTTTCAAACCAAAATTATTAGCCTGCCAAACGACCTTGAAACATATTTTCATAAAAAAATTGTTATTTCACTGTAGCATATGCAACCGAACTTGCATCTTGAAATCTCCAACTTCACAATCATATCTAAACTATATAGGCAACCCATACTTCGCAGGTCTCAATTATTTTAAATCATTTACCAATGCAAAATGCTCTTGTTATTTTTCAGTAGTTTGTGAAATTTACGTTTAGTTATAAAAGAACTTTGTTTCTATAATTAGTTATTTTTTATTTTGGTAGGGTGGTAATGGCTAGTGATTAAAATTTAGTTTAACAGTACTGTAACATACTGTAATTGAAGAATTGCGTTTCCCGCCATTTTAACATTTTCTTTCTTGCCTATATTAAAATTCGTTGTTGATAAGAAGATGTCAGAATTACTGAGTAAATGTGAAGAGTACTATGGTACTCGTAATTTCTACGAGGTACTAAATGTAGGCGAAGATGCAAGCGAAAAAGACAGTAAGTTTGTAGTATCTTAAGCAAGCATTTGCTTTTAAATGTAACATTTTAGTTAAAAAAGCATATCACAAGTTATCTCTGCTTGTTCATCCGGACAGAGTGGACGAATCCAAAAAGGCAGTGTCTACAGAGAAGTTTAAAGTATTAGGAAAAATCTATTCAATTTTACAAGATTCTGAAAAAAGAAAAATATACGATGAGTCTGGTGAATTTGATGAAGATTCATGCTTTGGTATTAATTGGATGGAATATTGGCGGTCAATGTTCAAGAAAATTAGTACAAAAGACATTGAAAATTATGAAAAGGAATATATTGGTTCAGAGACAGAAATTCGTGATATAAAGAGGGCGTATGTTTCAAGTAAAGGAAATATGGATATCATGTTGGAAAATATATCATTTAGTGATTGTGATAGTGAACCGCGAATAATGGAAGTAGTCAGAAAACTCGTTGATAGTGGAGAAGTTGAAGAATATGACGGTTTTTTCAATGAACCAGAAAGGAAGAAAAATAGAAGGAGACGTAGGTGGGAAGCCGAAAGAAGAGAGGCTGAGAGACTTAAATTAACTGGTATCTTCTAATTGTTAGTTTTATATTCTCTTTTTATGATTACTTTACAGATAAAGAATTTGAGGAAACAATTCGTAAAAACCAAGAACGTAGAGCTCAGCAATTCTGCAGCTTCATGTCAAGTTTAGAAAAGAAGTTTGTTAAAAAGCGTAAGAGCATAAAGGATACCCCTTCTCCTACAAAGAAAGTAAGAAGATCTTCCAGAAATAAGTAAACTCAATTGTAGTAAACATAAAACTGTACTCAATTATTTAAACTATTTGTGCACCTAAAATAAAAAGAAATAAATTTGTTATATGTGACATTGAAAATATTTCTAATGGTGTATAAGTGGTTTTACAGGTTTCTATTTATTCCAAAATAAAAACCTGTAAACCTGTGTCATTATGTTAACATCGATGAAATTTTACTGCAATCAAATATGCATTATGTACACAAATTCATTATTTCCAAAACTATTTTCAAGAAATCCTGGAACATGTATTTTTATTTTCATCTATGTATTTGTTTTACGCTGTTCCTATTTCCAAATTTCTATTCTTCATTATCAAAAATGTATCATTTATCATCTACAATTGATCATTTAGGAGATATAAGCATTTTAAAATTAGTACTTTTGTATGTATTTAATAGTTAATTTTAAATAAAAATAAGTTGATAATTGTTTTAGGTTTTTTTAAAAGTTATTTATAATATAAAGACTAATAAACAAACGTGTAGAATTTAACATGCCTATATCTTCAAAATTTTCACCTGAAGACCATATTTTTGGTGACAAGAAAAATCAAAAAATGAATGTACAGTGCATTTCAGATAACACTGGCCATAGGTATTTACATGGTAAAACCTTTATGTGATAATGGTTTTCCTACGGGGCGTGTTTGACTTATTTTTTGTCCACGCGTAGTTGGAACGATTTTTTATGCCTTGGAACAAAAGAGTAAAGTCGACATTAATGAAAAGAGAGAGCAGCTTTCGTGGCAATTTTGGGAATTTTTTGCAGAAATAATGAGACAATTTTGCAGCTGAAAACCTCAGCCCATGTTGTGTCAATCAAAGCTACAGCTAATATTATTCAAGCAATTCACTACCAGCAAACATGTAATTCAGAATGGCTGTTATTTGTACAAAAAAAACTATGAACAAAATTTTATGAAAAATTAATTACCTACCTAAACAAACAAAAAAAAATACACTCTTAATACAAGAAGATAACAATTAATTATAAAAAAGTGTATCATGAAGTAAGTTAAGCAACTCTTCAAACTGTCTTAATCTTTCCCGAAAGTGACGTTTCACATTTTGCAGATTTCTTATTGTTATTTCTTTCAATGATTCCACTATTCTCTGCCTTAATTCGCTGATGTTAGAGGGTCTATATCGAATATTGTCAAAAACCGTCCTTGCAAACGTAACCCCAAACGAAAAAGTCCAACGGGCTTAAATGAGGATGAGGGCTTCTTGGCCGCCACTTCAGCAGCCCATGACCTATCCATCTATTTGGAAATTCATTATTCAAAAATTTAGTAATTTCCCTGGTGGTGCTCCACCGTGTTAGTAAATAATCCTCCCGTTTACAGGAATATTGCCAATAGCTGAAAAAAAAGGTGTCTCTCAGCAATTCCAAATACTTTTGGGCATTCCGTCGATAAAAAACGAACCAACAATGCTATTAGATTACCTGAAATGCCGGCCTACACGTTGACCCTCTGAGGAATCTCAGTATGGGTTTCTAGAAAAAATATGAGTTTTCCCGTTTTTTTTCTCTATTTTCAATGTTTTTTTTTTTGTTCCAAGGCATAGAATGTCTCAAAACCTCGTAAAAATCCTTCCAACTGGATATGAACAAAAAATAAATCAAATATTCCCCGTAGGAAAACCATTAACATCACATAAAGGTTTTACTATGTAAATACATATGGCCAGTGTTATCTGAAATTCACTGTATATGCAATGCTGTACTATTTAAAAAATACATGGATAACGTCATATTCAAAACAGTGAGATTACCAGAATTAAATATAATACAGAATACCATGTGCAATTGAAAATAAAAATCGACCTGTCCGAGAATTTTTTCAAAATATTTTAAGCCTGGGAAACAATTGATTTATTCCATAATTTATGTACACGGCGTAAAGGTAATATTTTAGTAACTTCATAGATATCGCATGTCATAAACATTGATTTTGGTGAGCAATTAATATCAAATGTGTGGATTGGGAACTGAACCTTGAGTCATCATGTAAAGCCTGTTTTACACGCCGCGACTTATTGGTCAATTAATTGAACAAGTTATTGATAAATTGAACAATTTTTTAAGGGTCGTGAATACTCGTCTAGTTTTGTTAATAATTGAACGGGGGAATTATTAAGCATCTGCTTGTAAAAGTAGATTGGCAATCTGCCTTTGTCAAATGGTATATGCACAAATTAGTTTAGGTTGCTTCGGTTTCTGGTACTTAATTCAAATTATCCATTACATCATAATCATCGTAAATTTTCGAAATTTATCCTCATTTTACTTTAAAAACACTAAGCAAATCGTAGGTACTTTTCTGTTGTTACTAGGTTGGTATTAAAACAGCAAAGTTAGTGAAAAATCGTGGCAAAAAGAGCATGTTCTATTTAATTCAATTAATCGTACGATAAATTGTTCAAGAAATCGCATCAATTTTTGCTGTTTTAGACGGTACGATAAAATCGAAGATCAACTTGTTCAATTAATTGACCAATAAATCGCGGCGTGTAAAACAGGCTAAATCAAAAATTTGCAAAACATTTAGGTAGGCAACCTAAATACCAAGAAAATAATTCTATTTCAAAAGAGTCTGTCTTTATTATTACATTTATGTGAAGCGGTTATTACTGGAATTATTAATGAAAATATACAAATGTACACTGAAAAGTAATTATTGAACAAAGTACATCAAGAAATGCTTTCAGGTTTAAAGCTCTGTAATGCATGATTGATATACTTTTCTACAGTTGCAGAAGGGATATAAGGAATGAAAAATATATTAATCCAAAAAGTTAGTATGTATACACAATACACCTCAAAAGATTGGGACATTACTCTAGTAGATAACACTCGCTAAATGTATTTTGTTTGGTATTATGCATTGGTGCAAATAAATGTAAACTAAAATGTGTTCATGAATGTAGTCAAGTGTAGTAAAAGTAATTCAATCTTTAATTGATATAACAAATGGTTGTAGGGTAAAGTGTATGCAAAAACAAACTGAAGTTTGTTATATGCTAATATATCCCCCTGTATTAAATACACACACTTGTATGAAGGGGAAAGTTGAAAATAAGAATAATCGTGAAACGCCTCATTAATCGCCCTGAATAGTGGATCTGAATACTTCTGCAGTCTCCTTACAATGGCTGTTACATGATTGTCTGCATGCGCAACACTACTTCTACACCTTGCACCTCCTTTATGTCGGGGTCACACTAATGTCTTAATACCGTTAATTGTCGCGTTATTTGACATAAATGTCATAACGCTAGTGTGACCCCAGCATTAGAAACTTTGTAGGGGCAACAAATGAAACGTTGTCTATACTTGTTCTGCACCACCAAACAAACTAGGTATAATCCAATCACAAACGATTTGTTGCAAAAAAGTGTACACTAGTTCATGACATCAAAAAGCCATTTTAAGGAAAATATTTGTACAATTTCCATTGTAAGAAATTGGTGCGCATTCTTTTATTCGGGTGTTTAGGCGCGCTATTCGAACTGCAGAAGTGGGAGTCAGGCGTTCACTGAATAGTAATTGTGAAATAATCTATAAAGCGTCAGCAGGTTCCAAGGGATGATTTATGCTTATAATTTAATATATTGGATAATGATAGATATTTAGAAAACCCAACGAAATAAAATACTAAGAGTCATAACAAACTATGATAAAATATTCAAACAGGTAAACCTGCAAAAGTAAAAAATGAGAAATAATAATAAGGTCGTGGTGTGACCTACTAACAAAATAATTTGCATCATCTTTGGAACTATGTAATATATTGGAGGGGGCTGTACACCAAAATCGCGCGATTCAGCCGCTAAAAATAATTGTGTTGTCCTTATACCAAAGTACAACACGTCTCCAATTTCATCGAAATCTGAATTTTAGAGTTACTGGTGTTCCCTTAGTGATTTTTGCGGACACTTTTCGTTAGCTCTGATTTCAGTAGTATGCAATGTTTATCTTAAATTGGTAGTTCCGACAATAAAGGCCACATTGCAATGCATTAAGTTAAAGAAATTTAAGACATTCGCCAATTTCTCACTCAATGCATGGAAATATGCATTGCATATAAATCATCTCGTGAAATTTTGAAAATGCCAAATGAGTATACTGTCACAGTAAATGACCTATCCACTAAACATTTTTTACATTTCATGAGATGATTTCTATTGGTAATTGCGACAATAAAGGATAATTCTTAGCGCAATGCATGCGAATATGATTTTATTGTTGTAATTCATAATCATTAACTTAAGTTGTCCGCGAAATTTAAAAAAATTTAATATGCACTTATACACAATTTTCAAATTTGACATAGACGAAATTATAATTCAATGGTATGCTTCGCAATTATGTTGGGAAGTTTTTAATAGTTATTAAGTAATTATGTTCAGAAATATTAACTGCAATAGAAAGCCGAAGATTTCGAACATGGGTATAATATAGTATGAATAAATACTGCCTTTTTTAAGAAAATAAAAAATTAGTGGCGGTTCCTAAAAATTTGCAATTTTCGTGATTTTCTCGAACCTATTTAGTGACATTTGGACTGCAATTTCGAATTTATTCGCTAGTGATTATTTTTTCTTCGGGAATGTCGTTCATTAGAATGATTGCCTTCAATTTTGAGACATCCAGTTTGTCTGGCTAGAATTATAGGTTTGTTCGCTCGGCCTATACTAACTACTCGGAGTAATCAGTGTAAAAATATGCGTTCGTTGGACCTCTGTACAGTTGCACGAAAGTTGTTCGTTGGGTCTAGAGTCTAGAGTAGGAGTAAGAAATGTATACGTCGAAATAAGTGGCGCATTTAAATTTCAAATATTGGGAATATTCCAACTTGTCGAATATCGTCTTTGATAACAAATGCACAAAGGATACTAGTGATCCCGTGATAATAGGAAATTGTTTTGTGTATAAATTAATGGGTAATTAAATTATACATCTGCTATCCTGAAAACATAAAAAACAGTAACACCCATGTTGTTCCCAAGTGTCACTTCATCATATTAATTTATCGCAAATGGATCTGGAAACGTCTATGCTCCTACTACTATAGTAAATCAAAAAAAAATAGTCCAATCGCTTGAAAATAAATATATTACACTTTTCTGGCCGACAAGGAAGAGGATACAACGGCCCCGTGGTGTGCCAGTTTTACAAAATTATGACTATAATCACTTATACAAAGATAACAAAACGTTGGTTGAATAAAATAAAAACATTTAAACCATTAAGAAAAAATAGGAAAAAATTACTTAATACTGTGATAAAAAATAACGGGAAGTCGTTCGTTCGTATCTGCTTGGCGTAAGCTATACGACCATACACACCTGCTTGCACCGACTCCTCCAGTGACGTTATTTTACACTATATCAAGTAAAAAGTGCAACGCGGGCGAACAAACCTTATGCATTTAGATTAAAGGGTAAAGAATGTAAGAGCATACTCGTTAAATTAAAAGTATCGTGCAATTTATTAAAAAAAAAACAGTTTTCATAAAAAACATTGCAATTACTTTCAATCAATTATAATCTATTACAAAAATTAATATAACGTTTATAAATTATTCCCTATGAACTAATACGTAGAATCCAAGGCAGCCTAATACTGAGAGCTGAAAAACACAAAAAGAATTAGCTCCGAGTGTATGTATTTCAATTCAGTAAGTTGAGTTTAGATTCCACAACAAATAATATGCACATTATAAAACGTACCTTAAATTTTGGATATTCGTTCATTAGAATTGTTACCATACCAACATACGGTAAAAACCCTCTCGCTCTACCAACTACATCTTTTTTCGTTAACCACAATTGACCTGGTGCATATAGTCCTCTATCATCTACACTATTGTTATCACCTTTCGTTAAAAATTTTACAGTCCCGTTTTCCCTAAAAGTATAAGGTTAACAAATAATTAATAATATTCCAGAATAAAACTTTACCTTTCATGTAATTTTAAAACTCTATGTACAATAGGAATATCACGGCCCTCCACCTTGAAAACTACAATTTCTCCAACTCTAACAGGCTCGTCTGGGTAGTTCGTAAGAAATAACAAATCGCCTCTGTGAAATGCTGGTTCCATACTGCCCGATAGAACTACAACAATAGGACTTTCACTGCCAGTTACAACCATTAAACCTTTCCATATCATAAGAGCAGACGACACTATCATACCAAAACTTAGGACTTGGTATAAAAACTAAAATCAATTATATATTAACATAACCCTACATTTATATAGTTTGTATCTATTCTACCTGTCTCTTATTCATACGTTTAACATCGTCAAATAAAGATGCTATATCCATTTTAATTAATAACTTCTTGAAAATCTAATCCGGTAAATAAACATCCACGTCAGTTAAAGTTCACAGTTGGCAATTGAAGAATTTTTGACAAGTTACATATGAAGCTAGATCATTCCATCAAATTTCAATTCGAAGGATTTTAGGTTGAACGGATAATAAAATTTCAACCAAAAAACCTGGAAATTATTAATTTTTGAAGGTACTAGTTTACGGAATTTCATTTATTTATAATTCGCGTTGATAAAACAAAACCAAAATCCAAATACTCCAAAAATTTACAAAAGTGCGTTCACCATTTGAGTCAAGAGTTCACAATTTTAAGCACGCACTCACGTAGGTAGTAGACGAATTATAAATAATTGTTTATTTTTCATTTATTATCATTTACATGTTACTGATGAATTTTATTCTGTTGCCAAATAATCATTGCACCAAACTGAAGATCTTGAATTAAATTTGTTATCATCACCTTGATAATTTGATTTGTTCGGCGTTGATGGTGAATCAGGCAATTCAGCGCTCACATTAGAGAACGTATTCATATCACCCGCGAATTTATTGCCCATATCAAATGAAGATAATTCGTGCAGTCTACTATCTTCTATAAAATTATATTCTGGCGACTTCAGTACGGGATACAGACATTCTCCACATTCACCGGGCTCCTTACTAGACTCCCATTCTGAAGCCATCATTCGCAATGGCTGCAAGAACGTCACATTTTGCTTAACCCGCATTAACTCCAAATTGCACATATTTTCTACTTCCAATAACCGTCTACGATAATTGCTTATTGCTAGTTGTCTTTGTAAATTTTGACTTTCAACGTGAATATAATTCATAGGATCTTCGTACATAGATAAACCAAGAAGAGTAGTTGTTGTAATGTCAGTGTTTGATATAATAACATCCGCTTGATTTTGGTTGTTTTCGGAGTTACCTAGTTGATGAATTTCTTTTTCCCAGCTATCTTTTTCATCCTTCAATTGCGCTTTTAAATCTAGCATGGTTTGCCTCAACTGATTAATTCGACTACGTAGTAATTGATTGTATTCGCTGTTTTCATCAAATGATTCGTTAGGCGAATACGTTTTGTTATCTTCTGTGTAATTTAGAGACATTTTTGTATTTTGGGAACAAATTGTCGATTTTACTAATATAAAAATTGTACAAAATAGTAGTAAATGTATACAAATTGAAGTTTGTTTACCCGCCAACTATTTTAAATAATCGCATGCGTAAGACTTCTGATGTACCAACCTACCACATCCAAACAATTTTAGTGAAAATTTCTTTTCCGTTTCCCTAACTTGTCAAGATGAAGTGAGTAATGTTTATCTTCTATTTATATTAAAAAATATTGAACATCTTAATAATTTAATTGCAAAAACGATAATTTCTCTAAAACTATTGAACAGGTAACTTAATACAATCGCTTATTTTCAGGATTGGACTCTGTGTTTACAGTGGTTATAAAATTCACCCAGGCCATGGAAAAACTATGGTTAAGGTTGATGGGAAGGTAATATTTTAAATATTTAATAAAAAGATCTAAGATATGTTAATGATTAGTACTCTAGACGTTTTGTTTGGTACTAAACTGTAGAATAACCTAACTCTGTTTGTTTTTCTAGAGCTTTACATTCCTGAATTCAAAATGTGAGTCTGCACATTTAATGAAGAGGAATCCGCGTAAAGTCACATGGACGGTATTTTACAGGTAATATCTTTGATCTGTTGAAGACAATTAGCTAACAATTTATATTGTATAGACGTAAACATAAGAAAGGTCAAGAAGAAGAAGCTGCGAAAAAGCGAACGAGAAGAGCACAGAAGTTCCAACGTGCTATTGTAGGAGCTTCTCTTAATGATATTTTGGCTAAACGTAATCAAAGACCAGAAGTAAGAAAAGCACAAAGAGAACAAGCTATCAGGTCAGTAATATGCTTGTTCTATTTGTCGACTTTTAGCTACTGTTCTAGTAAATATGTTAATAGTTATTGCGTTGAATTTTAATCTTGATTGTAGCAGCTTTTTTTGGTACAATTTCTTGAAGGTTTATGAAAACAAACTCATGTTAACATTTTGACAATTTTTGTTTGCTTTAGAAATGTATAGTTTTATTTTCTTTAATAATAAATGTCAATGGCACAAATCATTTAAAAAGTTTTAAAAGAATTATTTACTGTTATAATACTTGATTTCACATTTCTTGAAAAATTATTAACTTTTCGCAAGTTAGCGAAAAGACGAATTCGCCTTTTCTAAAGAAGATATTAAAGATTGTTGAAATATTAACATTTCATTTTAATAAACCTACGAAATTATTACAAAAAAAGCCGCTACAATCAAGTTTAAAATTCAAACTAATATAAAAGAACGGCTAAGAAATTACATCATTTTAATAGTTACTGCTATATTTTCTAACATATTTTGTTTTTAGAGCTGCAAAAGAAGCTAAGAAAGCCACAAAAACACAAAAGAAAGCGACACAACCAGCAAAGGTTAAGGCTGTGCCTAAAGTAAAAGCTAGTAAGAATGTACAGAAAGCCGCCCCAAGAGTTGGTGGAAAGCGTTAAGTTATTATGATATAGTTCTTACTTCAATAAAATTCTAAAAAGTTTTATTTAGTATTATTTAGAGATAAATTGCCCAAAATGTAGAAAAGCATATCTTGAGAACCGCTAATGTACGTCTTCGATTTTTATGTATATGTACTTTTTCTTTCCTTTAATTTTGAATTCATGAGTTTTCCCGCGTTGAAGCAAAGAGCGAATCTACACTACCCACCGATTTTGGCGCACTGGTTTTGTTTGATGCTTTTCGCAGTGTGAATAAATATTACAATTTTTGGCAAAAAGATGGCTTTAAACATTACAACTCCCTTCAAATTTGATATATCTCAAGAATTAGAAGATCTAAAACGTGCGTTTAGTTGTAAAAATTGCCATAACCTCATGGTGAAACCTGTTGCTTTAAATACTTGTGGCCATGTACAGTGCGAATCTTGCTTAGACAAGAAAAAGCTACAGTGCTCGATATGTAAAAGTGCATACAACGAAATTGATATAACAGCGAGTTCCATTACAGAAACAGTCGTAAGATGCATCCGAAATATAGAAAAAATTGGAAAAAAAGTTTCTATACCAGAAAACAAGAACGATGGAGTTGATGATATCTTCAATGGAATATTTGAAATTGTCATAGCTAAAACAGCAATGAAGAAAAATCACAAAGGTGAAACCCCATTACATTTAGCATGTAAACGGGGAAAGCTAGATAAAGTAGTGGAATTAATTGAATCTGGTGTTGATATAAATGCTACAGATTGGGGAAATTGGTCACCACTGCATGAAGCAGTCCAGAGTAAACGCATTGAATGTGTTGAATTGCTTTTAAAAAATAGGGCACTAATTGATATTCCAGGTGTTTTTTATATGACACCTTTACACGAAGCAATTTCTTGCGATGCTGGCAGTATTGCAGAACTTTTGATAAACTATGGTGCTGACAGAAGTGCGTTGGATAAAACTGGCCAAACTCCCCTAAATTATATATCAGATAAGGAGAATTTTAAATACTACGAAAATATTATGTCTAGCAAAGTTTATATACCAAAAGTATTTGTAGATAAAGAAATTCTTGTATATTGTAAAGACCTTAGTGAAGAAGCTGCTACCTCGCTAAGTAGACACGGAGTTAAATTTGTTAATTGCAAAGAATATCATCGGAAAGATGAAGTAACACATTTGATCATGTTAGAAAATGTAGTTAATCTAGATTTTCTTTTTGCAGTAGTAAAAGGAATTTTCATTGTCAGTAAATCATGGGCCGTTACCTTTCCACCAAAGATTATTCCATTTGAGAATATACCAAAGGAATTTTTTGATACAATAAAGAGATCTATTCGAAATAGACTCCAGAGAAAACCTAAACTATTTAGTGACATCAATTTTCATATTGTAAACCATGAAAGGAAGATTAAAGTCCACAGTATGTTTTTAACAAAAGCTGATATCACCTTATTAATTCAAGCTGGTGGTGGGAAAATAGTGACCAGATCACCAGCCCTGCGAACTGTCGAAAATGAGAACTGTCAGCCTTACCACGCTCGAAATTCCGAAAAATTAAAGGAATGCGGTAACTACATTATCTATGATGAACAAAAAGAGCCAGCCTTAATGTATAATATGAAAGAATTGCAGCACAGAAGCTCAAAGTGGCTAATTGATTGTATTTTGGAATTTAGAATAACGGATTAGCTTTTGTTGTTTGTTACTTTTTTGTATTCGCATTCCTATAAAATATTTCATAAACAGACTACTTATATTTGTGTAAAATTGAAGCATTCATAGTTGAAAGAGTATCTTTTATATTTTGACAAATACATGTTTGGTTTATTAGAGAATGCGTTGTTAATATACCTACTTCTAACTTTATTGATATTATGCATTTCTCTATTTGGGAATGCAAAATTCGGCATTTTAAGGTGGCCCAAATTTGTCTATAAACAGCAGGTACTGCAGCGGAAATACTAAAAACTACAACCTTTTCAGGAATGAATTTTCAATAGAAATTCAGAATTCAAATGAAAGTTTGATTTTGTCTTACTATTTCCCAGGTTTTCACAAAGGTTGATTTTTTGATATGAAGCATAACTTTGTTGGTATGCTTACCAAAAAAGATTTGCCTGAGAAATATGCATGCATTGAATATTAGAATTAACCCTTCCCAATGTAATATATTAAAAAGAATATTAATAAAAAAATTTATAAATGTGCAACAAATAGAACTGTTCTAAATAACATTTCTATGAAACTAGATATTTTCTTCATAAATAAAACGAAAAAAATGTGAAAATAAATAAATGATAAAATATACCAGTTGTCAACTAAATCTGATTTAATGGCTACATACATATCTAGATGAGAACAGTTCGTAGGTATACATCACATGGTAGGAGGTACACCACCTAATGTCCACACTAAATTTTCTCTGTTAAACTATTAAATCAGTTTTCGCTGGCAAATGGCTAATGCAAAGAAATTTATTTCTAAAATCTTTGGTTTTATTGTACAATGGTCAAGTATTTAAAGATGGTAAAAAAGGAAATAAAAAAAACCATTGGAGTGCTCTTATTTAAGTTTATTTACGCATATACCATGTAGAAGTAGACGACTTGATCGAATACGTACAATACGCATTTGTTGCGTAGTTAATTCATCGCAACCGAAAAAAAAAGAAGTAACGTTTTTCTTTTTCTTTCACTAACAAATTTCGATTCCCAGGAAATAAAAAAGTATAGGTACAAGAATTAAAAATGCTTTTAAATGTATTGTCCATTTTAATGTAGTGCTTGACTTGTGTCTACACCATTTCAATCGGGTTTAATTCACAGTGGTAGGTAGGTAAACGAAGAACTTTGTGACTCTTCGTTTGCTGTTTTATCAATATTATTATCATAGTGAGTTTTAAGTTGACACAAAAAACAGTAAATCTCTTTTTAACATGCCATCTTTGATTGGTATCTGCTTCTCATTAAGCCACTCAACGATTTGCTCTTTTCGCCATGCTGTATGAAGCATTATCAAGCACAATTATCGAATTTTGTGGTAAACTTGGAAGCAATTGCTTAATGAACCACTCTTCACACTTATCTGCATCTATTTCTTGATGGACATCTGCGGAATTTATGTTACAAAGAAATGTAAATTCAGCACCAGTAGTAAAACCTTTCTCGCAACCTGCATGAACTAATGCAAAACGAGGACCAAGACTACTTGGTGATTTTAAACAAATAGTGAGTCCCTCAAGATGGGTCTGTCTAATACTTTGAATACCGGTATCATTCCATGCTTTACCTACTGTATGCCCTACATTCGCCCATGATTCGTCGGAATATATTATATTTCTTCCTTAAAGTAGAGAAACCAATAATAACATATAAATTAATGATTATCTATTTAGCCACAATTTATTAAAATTGCTAAATGAAAATACCATGTTCTCTAAATTTCTTGATGTCACACAAGTATTTGTGCCGCCATCTGATAATATCATCTCTCTCCATGAGAATATCTTTCCGCCCTACTTTGTTAAATTCAAAGCCAATATCATACAATAACCAGTATAGGGTTGTTCATGTAAAATTAGAAAGGTTTTGACCATTATTAATAACAGCAAGGATTGCCTTCAGAGTAGGTGGTATGTTCTGTCTAAAAAAAGGCATGAACTTGACATCGAATAAGTGCTTGTACGTTGTCGCCATATGTAGCAAGTTGATCATTTATTTGTGCACCCTTCCTCTTCTTACTCTTAAGATAAAGGACCTTGCTATTGTCTTTTCTGCATCTTATAAACATTACACTGTGAACAACATAGAGCTTTACTTGCTTCCTTAACAGCAGCACTCCCTCATACATTTTTTTAAATAATTAAGGACATTAACAACCATCTGTTTTTTTTACAGCTGAAATTTTCGCCTTTCCTTCGTTTTTATCGCCTGGCTCCATTTGTTGGGTTAAAATCTACAATTGTATAGGTTAGGTTCATTCAAATAACACTAATAGTATATTTACTGAAAACACTTCTTACAAATATTACCGTTTTGAAAAGAACGATTTATCAACAATTATAAGTACTTTAATTGGAACCGCAAAGAAACTGACTGAAATGTTGAATACTAACGTTTGACAGATCATAAACAATTTGCTGTCATTACCGCAAACGTAAACATTGCAACATAGCCATCGGGTATAGAGATAGTGTTATTAGAAAATCTTAAAGGATAGTAAGAGAAACATATATCCCATTTAAACTTAATATTGCATATGTTGAGACGGACTACAGTACAAATGTTAAAATTTTCCGTATAACTTTGGTTGGCAGTTTCGGTAATAGAGGACCTATTCGCTGATTTCTTGGCGCACAATATGCGAATTTGATCTTACTGACGGAACTGCCAACCTAAATTGTGCGTGAATTTTAAAAATTTCTGCTCGGGAACGTAAACATACATTTTATAATTCATCGCATTTGTTTACAAAAGATAATTTAGTTTAATTTAAATATCATCAACATTCATTTTTATTTTCATCAACCTTATTTAGTATCTATTAGCACCACTAATTTGATATAAAAGTTCCTTTCAAAAAGTGCATTTTTAAATTCCCACAAAACTTTTACGTTCGCACTGAGTTTTTATTTAACTATTTTCGAAATTTTCACAAGTTGGTTTTTTGACAAATTTTGTTATGGAGCATAACCTTTTTGTAGTTTAAGATTTCGAGAAAAAATATTCTGATGCAGTCTTTTAAGTCGAATTTAAGAATGAATTCTAGCTTTTATTACCGTCTCAACATTTTTAATAATAACTTTTTGTTTTTTGATTGTTATTTTTCAAATGTCCAAAAATTAATACTATTTTGTGGACGAATACCATATTTCTCGTAAATAGCAGGATAGATTTAAAATGCATTTCACACTTTAAAAGTTATACCTACAAAACTTGCCTTATTTGTGGATCTCTCCTTCTTACAAGGAATTTAGCTCATGCTGTATATACTAATATAGGAATTTTTTAAATACAACCTGGGTTTTTTAATTTTAAGTAAGCAGTACCAACCTCCAATTATTTAAATTTAATATTTATTGACAGAAATGGTATATCGACAATCTACGTAACCTAGAATAATTAATTCATCTATAGAAGATATCCAATCGTCAAAATAATGGCTGAATTCACAGAGTTATATTTGTCATTTTCGGACTGCAAATTCTAGCTACTGCTAGAAATATCGCAAGATTATGAAAAATAGTCGCAATCTTAATCAAAATATGGCAATACATGGGACATGCAGAGAAATGTGTCCACTTGAAGAAACGAAATTGTAAAAATTCCATTATTCTACGCTTCAATAAAGCATCGTAAAGTTTTTTTTGTAGTAGGGAGAAAGAGCGAATGCTTCATTTTTTAGAAATGGTACCAGGCACAGAAGCTCTACCAAAACCGATAGCTGATAAGAGCCGAACTGTAAAAATGCACACGAGGTCTGCCGCAGGTTCCAATATATCATTACCAAAGAATTTACGAACAGTTGAGGCTTTATTAAAAACAGTTAACTACTTACTAAATGAGTAATATAGTTAGATATCTTATTGTAGTGATCTATAAATGTTATTCTGGGTTTTGTAGTGTAATCACGTCAAAGATACTACCATGGCATCATATATATGATTTTATCGCTGATAGATTGTTGGCTGTTCGACAGGATATGCTGATTCAAAGATTGTCTACATCATATTATATTAGTTTGTTAGAACCTATCATTAGGTTTTATACATATTCGGCATATAGGTAAGTTTTTCTTAATATTATTTTGTGGTTACAAAAAATGCATTTCTATATAAATTTTCCAGATTGTGTGAACATCCTATAGAACAGTTTGATCCAGTCCTTAATAATAATCATTTGCAAGAAAGTTTGAAAAGACTTTTAAAATTATACGATGAATCTGAGTATTTTTCTGATAGCGAGGTAAACGTGAGAGTGGTTGACTCTAGTAGTAGATCATTTTTTGAAGCTCTATACATTATATTTAATTTGGGGGATACAAATGCAATAATTAGAGGTTTATCAATAAAAAAGGAATGGAGGTAAATGGTTTTTGTTGTGAATTAATTGTATGAATGTTTAAAGTTAATATTTTAGAACAGAAATTGTTAGAAGGTCGCTGGATGTATCCATGGCTGTGCTACAAGGAAATTGGTATCGAGCATGCATATTCATGAAGAAGTTACCTACTTTGCTGGCGGCAATAGTTTCACTGCATCTACCATCAATAAGAAGGTATCTTAAGCTTATTGAAAGTGATTACAACCTTCCGGATCAATTAACTTGTTTGGGATGGCCCATATTTCATGTGCTTGATATTATATAGACATCGTACATGTCCAACAATAGGCTGGGAAGTGCATATGAACTGATATACCGCGTTAATAAGTTTCGTAGTAAAGTGAACCGCTAAAACATATGGACACTGTTGCAACGTTTGCTCTCTACGAAAGTAAAAAGAGGCGCGGAGTCGCGCGACAGAAATGAATCAGAATCAGTAACAATCCCACCGGTGTCAGAGGACCATCGCCCTAGACTCTAGGCATGCATTATACCCCCAGTTTATTTCTTTAATTGATCATCCTTGCCTTTCTCGATCTTTTCTCCTTGGTGATTTTTGATTTGCTTTGTTTATATGTAGGTTCAACTGAATTTTTACACATACAAATACGATTCATTTTGAGAAAAAATTCCATTAATTAGATTTAAAAAACATGTTTTCGTTTTGGAATTTGCATTTAAAAGTTTATGTATTTGTTATGCACTTACTATCATTTAAACATTTAGTATATTGGATGTTTGGAAATGCAAAAATGTAATCTAGTTATTTTGTAATGAGAAGTTCTATTTAGTTTTGGAATTCATAATTTTTCCTTTTAAATTAAGAACGTTTTCTTTGTTTCGTATACGACAATATTACATTTAAGTATTTAATTGGAGATAATCAACGATTAAAGTCCATCAATAGGATAAAAATCAAATAAGATGTATTACGTATTTCCATAAATCTATGTCGAGCAGATATCTCGAGCACGTACGCTAGGCGACTGACTTGCGACTGTGGGGAATTGTCTAGGGACAGAGGAATGGAGAGGACGTTCCTAGCACAAGCGGAAACGGTGCTATATGTATGGGACCAGCGCTTATAAATGAATCCTTATCTTCCCTAGTATATAGACTTGTGATAAAGAAACGGATCAGCCTTTTGTACGGAAAAACTGTCTACTTGATCAAGAATTCCTTAGACACATCAATTTTATTCTCTTGAAATGCATTTTTCAGGAAAAAAATATACAGAGTGCATGTGTATCAATATTTTTACATTTTTAGATTCTATAATTAATTTTATATATTTTTCATAAAACATGCCCTCTACCTATCTTCTGTTTTTGAAATATTAGTATATTTAAATTTTTGAAAACAATAGGCAAGCAAACAACAAAGTAATGATAAAAATAAATTTATAAGATATTGAAAATGAGCTCCGCCAACTGTCCCGCAGTAGAACAACCGGTTTAAAAATTTCTGTTGTAGGTTTTGTATTACTTGTAGAGAAATTTCTCGTCTTACTCGTCAAATGGGCTCTTTAAGCGTATCTACTGAGTTGGGTTTAGATTAACAAACTAAATTTTGAACGTGGCTCGACAAAAAAAAAGTCTAGGGGACTGAGATCGGGCGATCTGGGTGGCTACTCTATTGTCCCTTATCTACCAGTCTATTGGTACGGAAAAATTGTACTTAAGTACTCCCTCACATGAGCTGCATAATGCGAGGGAGCACCATCCTGTTGTAACTATGACATTGAACTTGGTAAATCAGGATCGTTATTATTCGGAAAGAGCGTGGCTAAACTGGAACTAGATCATTTAGAAGGAAATGATATATTTCTCCAGTGAAGCTTTCATCAAAAATGGTCTGATTACCCTATTTTCAACAATGCCCGCTCAGACATTTACCTTTTCGTTATACTAGGTGTGATTTTCTTCCAGCCAGCCAGGATTTTCCTCCGCCCAGTACCTGTAATTTGGTGCCGATACATATTTGAAATCTTACTACTAAAGAGGGATAAGAACGTAATTAAAAAGAAAACTATTGCACAGTAAAATTTCGAGACACAACAGAGCAAATCAAAAATAACCAAGGAGAAAAGATGAAAGGCAAGGATGATCAATCAAAGAAACAAATTACGGGTATGCATGGCTAGAGTCTAGTGCGATCATATCCTGCCGGCGATTGGATTCGTACTGCTAGAGATAGATTGCTTCGACCGACTCCCCATCTTATACTTTCATAGCGGGCAAACGTTGCAACACTGTCCATATATTTTAGCGGTTCACTTTACTACCGAACTTACTAATGCGGTATGTAAATATGTATGACACCTATTTTTTTTTTGTCTCCCATCGTGTACATTTAATTTCAAACTCTGATATGTTTAAGGGAGGCATTGAAGAGAATGGAAGTTGCTTACAATAGCAAAAATTTGACTTACCCTCTTGATACTCTACAAGAACAACTTCTGTATTCCAATAAGACTGACCTTATCAATGATTGTATATATTACAATATCAAGTTAGAAAACGATGCAATAAAATTTACAAAGGATGCTATAAACCAACAAGATGTGGTAAGTATTGCCCAAACTGACGCAGCAAATGTAAAAAATATGGTATTTCTAGGCAAAACCGAAACAAGAAGAATTTGTTCGTAAAAAATTATCAAGAAAAAGTGTTTCTGATCTAGTCTTACATGGTGATATCTGGTGATTATTATTAAGTAGTCTGTGTAACTAGCAAATGCCATGAAACATTAGAAAAACTAGAACCATTGCAATGTAAATATCATTTGACTTGTGGGTTAAAAAATTTACACATACGGCCTTTTTTATGATTGCTATTCTGTTGACGTAAATTTAATTCGAAGATAATAACGAAATGTCATCTACCATCGTCGAAACCTTGCCTGTACTAACAACCTACAAATTAAAACATGAGAATTTCATGTAAGTATATTTTGACATTAAAGAGGAGCCTGTCATAGTTTCATAGCATTTGTAAGTTATCGAGCTGAAGTCTAATTAATGTTACATAGAAGATACTTTATTTCTGTAAAGATTTGTTTTATATATCGTGTATGATGTAAACGTAATTACCTTTATAAATGTATTGATTTATATTTAATGAGTAGTCATTGATTTTAAGGTAGCATTCATTTTTTTAATGTATGTGTTATTTTTGACATTGATGCAAGATATTTATAATTTTTACTAAATTTATAATGGAACGCGGTAACGTATAACATTTTAGATACAATGATAAACAATTTAACGCAAAGTTTACTACTGAAGGTGGAATTGATGCATTTCATCAATGTGCTAGTAAAGGAATTGTACCAGGTACATCACCTCAACCTGTTACATGCGCTAACAAACAGCCAGTGGATCCGTACTGCGCAAGTCGGCAGTTCGGAGGTGAACCGCAGACGAAGTTTACAAGATTTATCCTAAAAATAAGAGAACCTGTGGCAGAATATCTAGAACGACACGGCTTACCTAAGAACTCGTATTCTTGTATAATATATAATATAAAATCAGGGGTAATTAATACATTTGTAGGCAGTGTTCCTTTATAAATCTGGTTACGTCACTGGTACAAAGGGCTTACAGTGCCGGCGTTACGATATTGATGATGTTGGCAAACCTGTTTCCGCTGCTAGATGGCTTTGTATATTTGTTACGATTTTTATTGGATAAAACATTGGAGATTAGTCAAACGAAGGATAGAACGGAAATTATTTTAAAGTCGCTCTTATTCTTTGGAGAATTGATAATTTTGTTTTTACTGGTAATGATGATATTTGGACTTATATTAATGCCGGTATGGGCTTTACTTGGATATATATTAGCGAAATTTATGGGTATAGCAACACAAGTTGGTTAAGAACATGCAAATTATAGTTTTAATAAAACATTTTAAACTGAGATTTTTCTTTATTTATATTTATTTACATTACAAAAGTTACAAAACTGAATCTAAAGTAATTACCTTTTCACAGATAGTATTTAATTTACAAAATAATTTAGAAAAGGCTTATCTTTTTATAGTAATATTCCCAAAGCTTAAGTTTAATTGCTTGATTTTAACAGTACACAGCATTCAGTTCCTGGGTATTCTGGTAAGCATAAATTGTACGCCTGTTCCAATTTTGAAGGGACAAATCGACCTCCCAAGTAATGATATTTACCAGTGAAGTGTTTAGCACATAATTTTGGTGCTGTTAATGATATTAGCATCTCTGGTTTTATGCCACCTTCTTCTGGTTCACCTTTCTCCACATCCCAACCACTAGGTATATCTACACTGCAAGTAGATAACATGTTATTGTAGCAGATTTATGTATTATTTAGCAGGGATTTTTCAAGAATCTGTTTGCATTTATTCTATCGAAGACAATATATACTAGTGGTTACAAATAGAGAAACAATATGTAGTTTTTTAGTTAAATGTGGATTACTCAGCTGCATATTTCACAGAATGGAATACAAAATATTATTCACAATGCATACTTAGTCAAAGTACTTAAAACACTCATTTATTAATCTTTAGTACATGGCCAAAAATGTAAAACAATATATTCAGAAGTAATAGTAGGGTTAATAAGATTGGTCAATTGCTCACAAAAATTCGTTTGATATTCTAAAACAGTGCTACCAGTTTCGAGCTTATGCTTATTTAAAAACAGTAAGAATTTGTCGAAAAAAGACTTTAAATATCAAACGAATTTTTGTGAGCAATTGACCAATCTTATTGACCCTACTATTATGATGAACTCACGACGAGTCAAAATTGAACAATTTTCAGAAGTGTATTAGTATTTTATGGTGTAGCCTTTGTTTTTAGCAATTTACCTTACTTTAGTACTCAAAATGATCTCTTATTGATAATAAAAAATGATTTATTGTTCTTTCAACACAATATACTATGAACAAGGGCAGCTTATACTTTAATTTAAATAAATAACACGCAAGAATGATGTAATGTTCTGAAGATTTTGAAATGCAAAAGTATGGCTGTTTTCACCGAAGCGTGATCTACTCATTTAGAACGAAGGAGCGGATTTTCATAACGTTCTTAAAAAAGTTGTTATTCGCAGTATATTTGCTTTGTCTGGTGATAGAAGATCGTGTACATTTTTACTTCTCCCACTAAACAGTGCGTCCCTACAACTCTTGTAGAGATCCTACAAAGACTCATGACCACGGCGCAGAAGACGAAAATTCATTCTTTTATCCCTTCCACGCTAAGTAAGATGCATTCACCAACTCAAAAAACATCGACCGGTTCGCTCGTCATTCGCATTGTGAACTACGTTTGTGTCATATCTCCCGTTATTGTTTGCGTTTGCTTGAATTTCTAAAAAACTGTCTTTCAAGACCACATTCATTTAATATAAACCATTTAAAAGGTAAGATTTATAAAATTTAATGATTACGAAATTGTAATGTAGTTTTATCAGGTTAATTAAATTTTGTAATTATGAGTTAACATTACCTACTTATACATTAATAATGAGATTAGGAGACTCTGTTCATTCTCTAATAATTTATTAGAGAATGAATTTATTAGTAATAAATATTTTATATTAGACATAATCATGCAATACTTACGACGTTTATTTTACTTTTTTTAATATAATCTCGATTTTTGGAAGACCGTAGTTATTCTTATTTGTAACGAGGGGTATTTTTTAAATAAGGTCCATTTTTTAATAAGAAAAATACTGTAAATATAATTAAAATATATTTTTCCATATTCTACATACTTTTATCTACTTTTCTATATAATTTCCATTTTCGTTCAAACATTTGTCACCGTTAACCACCAAGGAACTCCTTTAAGTATCGAAACAAGTGAAAATCACTGGGTGCAAGGTCTGGTCTGTAAGGTGTATGATCCAAGGCCACATGTTTCTGCGCAAACACAAGGTCTAATCAGGTTTTTTTGATGGGAACAACTGGATCATCCATCTTACAGTCCAGACCTTGCACCCAGCGTTGTTTTCTGACGAGTGCACTTTTACACTTCATGGACATGCTAATGGTCAAAATTGCCGCTACTAGTCGAGATAACCCTCACTGGATGAAAGAAGAACATACACAATACCCTGAAAAGGTTAATGTTTGGGTAGGGATTGTTGATGTCATTGGTCCATTTTTCATTGATGACAATTTGAATGGAAATAATTATTTAGCAATGCTCCAAAATAATGTCGTGCCAACTTTGGCAAATTTATATCCGGATCCAGCAAACCCACAAGTTCCAGCGAATACGATATGGTTCCAGCAAGGAGCACCGCCACATTACCTAATCAATGTCCGGCAGTACCTCGATCTAGTATTTCCAAATCGGTGGATAGGGAGGCGAGAAGCGATAGAATGGCCAGCACGATCACCTGATCTTACGCTATTAGACTTCTTCTTATGGGGATATGTGAAAAGGGTTGTATACAAAACTAAACCGCTAGATTTAGCTGACTTAAGAAGAAGAATAACGCTTGCGACTAGGTCGGTCACACCACGGATGTTGAATAACGTTAGAAGTTTTATTTACGATTAGGATATTGCCAAGACGTCCCAGGCGAGCATTTTGAACATCTATTACCTTAAGTTTTATGTTCTTTTTTTTTACGTTATCTAGAACTAAACGGTACTACCTATTAAGCTTCCAATGTGTTGTGACGAATTTGGTCAATCAGATGATTTAATTTTTTTTAATTTTTGAATAGACAATGAAGGGATCTTTTAAATGATGTATCACAAGCCCCTACTCCCCATTAAAAAATGTAAGGCTTGCAACACTCATTCTAAGGGTGTTAAATTTAGGGATACATTTTTACACAGTAGGATGTAATTTTAAAATCTAAAATTGACGTGTTTCGGGATTTTTTATAAATATGCACAATGATTGAAATAACGAATTTATTCCATTTGGCTGTTCCACACTGTGTCTTGTCTTTTTTTAAAGTTGTTTTTTTTTTCACAAGTCCAATCTTTTATATAACACTAATAATATAGCATTACATATACTATTCATATATATAAATTACAGGCAGAAAGACCTTGAGAAATCAGTAAATATTGATATTAAAGAATGTTCACCCACTATACAAAATATGAGAGATGTTTTTTTACCTTTACTCGTCTACAAAATAAAAATATATTCTTCTAACCACGTATAAAATAGGATATTTCTGCTATCTACATATAAGGAAAACATACTAAAATACAATTGGTTTCCTATATGTCGCCATAGAGTGCAAGCCACACAGAGGAATGCAAATTTTTCGGCATAAAAGTGTATAATAAATTGTGCGAAAGCATCAAATGTTTGTCAATTAAGAAATTTGCAAGGACATTAAAAGGACACTTATTAAATAACGCCTTTTATTGTGTTGATGAATTTCTTAGCCACCCTAATTAATTCGTTTCTCAATGCCTGTTTGTTCTTCATGTATGTCTTTGTTCCGTATTTTATCCTTACACCTTTGATTTTATTTATACACTGTTTTACTTTGACAATTTTTGTAATTGTTATTACAATAAAAATCAGGTTTATTATTATTATTAATAGTATAAGTTGGTATTAAAATCAAGTAAATAGTTTTAGTAATTAAATAACATTGAGAAGCATTGAAATAGATATATGAAAAGAAAATGTAACTTACCTAATAACAGGAATCTTTGAACATTTCATAAACTCCATAACAGGAACAAAATCAGTACGAACTGGTGGTTTAAAGCTAAACCCAAAAAGGGCATCTACTATCAGCCCATAATTATTATACTCATCTTCCTTTGGTAACTGGTCCAAGATGGGAATATCCATTTCCCGACATTGATGCGTCAAGTTATGATATAAAGGTCTATCCGTTCTCTTGGGATAATATACTGCAGTACAGTATCCAAATAATTTTAAGTGTCGGGCGCATACCAATCCATCACCGCCATTATTACCAGGTCCACAGCAAACAACAATATTTTTATTAGATAATTGCTCCTTCGAGTAGGATTTTGCTATGGCATGAGCGCAACTCAAGCCCGCCAATTCCATTAACTGATCCACACTAAATTTATAGTCATTGAAAAGCTGCAAATCGATGTTTGTTGCTTCTTCTTGCGTTAAAAATTTTACCATGTTGTATAGAGGTCCTTTGTCCGTAGTTATGTATCTTCTATTAGCATTGAACGACGCCCTAAGAATGCACTATATATGTTTTTAAAATTACCTTCGTTATTATACAAACCTTTACCGGAAAATGACATAGCACCATAATAAATCCGTAAATATTTTGGAACGCTTGACAACTAAACAAGTTAACCTCAAAATTGATAAGGTTTTATAAATACCAACCGCATTTCTGTGGTTATTTATTATTGTTACTATAACTTATTTCAGATCATTTTTAATAATGGTATAAATTTCTAATATTGGTAGCGCTTCATTCAACTTCCCTAGTACCGTTTTCAGCCGCAATCTGAAACGTTGGCGTGTACTTTGGGTATTTACATGAAAATTGTATAGATGTCACCATCTATCATTTAGAATAATTTAAAAGCTTTTTCTTAATTTATAGTCTACAGCCATTCTTATTTAAAACAATCTTTCTTCGTAGTGGCTGGCAATTTTGTTTGTTTTTTGGTATTTTCGATTCAATAATATTAATATCCAGGTTTAAAATATTAATTATGCCTATAAACATTTAATAGACAATGAGGAACCTTTAAATCTGAACGGTGAATCTTATTAGAAATACCTACTAGGGAATTTTTAAGGTCTTTTTAAACAGATTATATTTAACGTACGGTTGCCTTTTTTTTTACTGGCCTATTATTGGAAAATGGTTTAACAATACCAAAATGTTTTAAAAATATATTTTAGGTATATAATTTGTACCGTTTTCACATAATCCAGGTCATCTTTTAAACTAGTTAATATTTAAAATAATTCTAAAGTGCAGTTTAGGGTTCCAGAATCGTACATGTGAACTGATTAAACAACTATGCGTATTTGAGTAGTTTTTGTTTCACTTATATAAGAGATAATGCAGTTACGCGCTCAAATTTTGACATTATTTATGGAAATTAACCATAAACTAAAGATTTGTATTCATATAACAAAATAAGTTTATAACATGTATGTAATTTAATAGTTATTCGTTCGTCTTTTTGAAAAAATTATGCCTGTTTATCAAAGTTCAACTCGGTAAAACTTAAATATGCTAATATAAAGAATATACTGAAAAATACGATGAAAAAACCTCAGGTTCGCTGTTGTTATTGGTCGTGATTTGAAATATATCTTCATTTTATTTTGCTCAAAGCCCCAGCGCTGCGTACCAAACAATACCCCTGCGAGTTACACGTTATAACCCTTAAACAAGATTAATACGACATGTACGACATAACCGAGCTCTCCCTTGAACGTTTTAAATATTAATAAATTATCTTCGCTTGAAGTAGTGTCTGGAGGAATGGCTGCACATTAATCAGAAAGGGAAACAACATAAAAGTTTTTTGATATTTAAAAGTGTTTCAGTCAATTTTATATAGGAGAAAAAAAAATGCCAAAGCATTGAATACCTTCCTTTCGTTCATATAATAATCAATATCTGGCATTTTCCTTTAATTTATTATGACTGATGTTAAATTCTTGTGAAGATTATTGTATCTAGTAGATATTTTTCTTTGATATCCTATCATCTGCATTGGGTTTGGGATCGTAAACAAAGTTTTTGTTTGATTCCATTAAACTTCCCGAGCGAGATAAACAAACTTTGTTATGAGAATCGATCTGCGGTAAGATCAGCATACGTGGCTTCCCGTCCTGTCAGGTAACATACATATACACCTTAGATTCTCACAGGTAAGGGAAACAATCTCATTTTTATGCGCCCAATGAACGAAGTTTGTTGCTAACAGAATTAATTCTAAGCGTATATCAAATTTTAGGAAGTTTTCTATAGCTAACATGTGACGTATGTACCTATCAACTGGAAAACTTCCTTTGATATAGATTTCTGATGAAAGAAGAGTTAAGTTAATTTAGTTATTAAAATTTTAAAACATCGATCGTGAACATAAAAACAATATAAAAATACCTAAGAGATTGTTGTTCAAAGTTTTTTCTATTAAGAATTAACCTTTCGAACGTATGTATATGATTCAATGTTTCCTACTAAAATAATCTGATACTAGACCCAGTGGCGGGTCGTAATTGTTATGTTTGGGGTGCTCTCGATGTTTAACAAATGCAATAGCAGTTAGTAAGAAATAAATACAAACCTATGTGCCATCCAGAATGTTATCAATAGAAAAGGTAAAATATTTAAACACAAAACAGTAAACCAATAAAAAGTTAAAAAGAAAAAAAGTTCAATTAAATTATTGTGAATTGACATTGCAAGAACATTAAAGCACTCTTAATTGTCTTTCTTAAAAGTCATTAAAAAGTCTTAAAAAATCACAAACCTATTTTGAAAAATCTCGTGTAAATCTACGGGTAAATTTTAACACCGGCGTAGATCTTCCAAGCTGTTTTACCTCCTCTGCCAATGGAACAATGGCGACCATTTCTTTTCAGTTCTAAACGATTCTCAAAATTTAGTTCATTACACAGAGAAAAAAGGTGTTGAATTAAACAAATATATACCTTTGAAATTATTTATTTAATTCAACGAAGGTTTATTTGAGTGAAGGCACATTGTTTTAAGAGCAACGGATTGAATTTGTTTGAATGAAGAAACGTTTTTATTTGACATAATTTTGTTGAGTCAAACAAATATATGTTGCGTGAAAGCAGGGCAATCGCAATCGTACTCCTGGTTTAGGTTATGTGAGATGGTGGTTCGTAAGCGGTGACATGTAAATGAAGAAAGCAATAGGTGAGTAGGATAATGGATTTATATATTTTTACCATTGGATAACTAACGTTAAAATTTCTGTATAAAAAAATAATAAAATAGTTGCCACAGATTGCTGAATATCAGAATTCCTGTTTGTATTAGGAATTAGTGAAAATTACAAAGATCTCGCCGATATCGTTTTCAAGGCCAGTAACACCAATGTTGGCAGTTTAAATAAATTGCGATTCAATTCACCACACATTTAACAATGCTTTGATCTTTCCGTTTTAATATTTTGTAACTAATTGTTAGTACATTTCCTCCTTTTTTGATATAACAGGAATTTTAGAAAAGCCAAGTGATAAGACATGCTTGCATGCATAAGTCCGTTGAGGTATCTGTTGTTCTGTCTCCTACCCTTTTTGTCATAATACCTAGCACCTAGCCATACAGTTGTCCTTGTCACTCGTTCGCGATTCTCAGGATTCCTACGAGATTACTGAGGTAGTAAGTTTTGTAATATTCCTTGCAAACAAAAGTAGTACAAGTATCACACAGTAATCTTTATGTATCTGTACACACAACACACAAGTCATTTTGTGGTTATGTCACTTTCATTGAAATAATTTTGTACATACAAAATTACGTATACATGGGTAATTATTGTTTTTATAGATACCTATATAAAAGTGCATACCCTTTAACAATTTTTTTGTCGACGTATTTTTGTATGTATATATTATAACAATTTGGACATACTACATGTCTGTTTAAAGTTATCGGCGCACTATACCAAACTTTGATGTTATTAATATTGTTAAAATCAGGTTACAACTTCGACATCGAGACCTAACTAGATTCACTTTACGGGTTCCTAGGAAATGTAAGTGATCTCGAAGAAACTTGACGGAAATCTGTAAGATTTAAGGTTCACCGTCTTTGTTTGCGACCACGTAGATCTTTAGGAAGGCCTTGATATTACCTTAACGTAATGGAGGAAGTTAATGGTATTTTAGGGAGCTGGGGTTTATTTACAAGAATAAAAGCACCACGTTACCACAAAATGAAGATTAATTTTCGGCATTATACTTATTCTTTATGTACTTTTGTTAGTTTATCCACAATGTTAATGAAGTTTTTCAAAAGATTGTGTATTTGTAATACATTGTTACCCTATATACATATGTGCTCATAAATGGATACTTTCTTCTCTAAAAAGAAGAAAGCATCTATCGTACTAACTATTTCAGTGAGTAATAATACCAACAGAATAATATATTTGTCAAAGTAGCAGCATACTTTAAACCACAGAAATATTTTGTTAAGCAAATACATTTTTATCTAACCTTTTAACGGCGAACATTCCCAAAATTGGAACATACTAAAGAATCGATTTTTTATTTGCATAAAATGTTTATAACTAACAATCAGAAATGTTTACATCTATGGATATTTTAAAACATATAAAAATTTTATGCAAATAATATGGTTAATTCAATAAAAATTAGATTTTTTAGTATGTTCCGATTTTGAGAACGTTCGTCATTAAAAGGTGAAGTCAGATAAATGGTAAAGAAAAATATATTTGTTTCAAACAGACGGCGTTCTTTAAAAGAAAGAACTGTGTTATTGAATTAAACATATAACGTATATTAAATCAGATATATTTTCAAATCAAACTTGAGGTTATTTGTTTCAAGAGATCATATGTTTGACTCAAATAACGATATCAAAAAAAAATATTTCTTTAAATTAAAAAGATATATCTTTGCTGCTGCCATTTTACGATTTGGTTGACTGAATGCATATTTGTTTGAGTCAAGAACTTTTTTTCCCTGCGTAACACCTGCTTTACAAAACATGAATTAAATATTTAATCACGGATTAGCCCGCTAATATCTGATTAAATTAATTTTGTGACGTTATTAATTACTAGTAAACAACTTTAGTCATCGATTAAATTAATATAAAACAGTTTTTATTAATTTTTTATCGGTTACACATTCACCCTTATTTTCAGACAGCAAAAACACTGCATTTTTGGGCTAGTGGTCGGACAGTGGCCTTAATTGGTCAACGCACATTGACCACGTATGTAAAAAACTTAACCAAGCATACTTTGCTTTACTTAAATTAAGGTCTTGTTTGAATCAAGATGGTTTATATTAACTTATACTACGCACTGGCATACTGTCCAATTTCTTATAATTTGTTGTGTTGTGGAGCTGCTAAGGAGATAACCCAGGTGTTTGTCGCATAAAGGCGAATAATCCATTTAATATTTAATTTAAGGCCGCGTGATAGTTTTAAACGCTCTTTGCAAAATAATAATACACAACTGAAAGTACCAAGTATGTATATATTCACTTGTGTCATGTTAAATGGAATTACATCCTATTTAAAAATTTATACGCGTTATAACACCAGAAATTTTGATTTACTCGAGATACCTAATCATCGTCGAACCATTCACTTGAAATCACCTTAATATACGGGGGTGTATCAAATATAAACGGGACTCGTTTTTAAAAAAATTCTAACTTTATTTAACTAAGCTTACAAATATATATTACTTTTCTACATACTCTCCCGCTCTAGAAATACATTTTCCCCATCGGATTGGGAGCGTTTTTATTCCATCATCGTAAAAACTCTTCGGACGTTCGTGTAGCCATTGGAGCACAAACGCTTCCACCGCTTTGTTGTCGTCGAAACGCTGGCCTCCAAGCGCTTCTTTGAGGGGGCCAAAAAGATGAAAGTCACAAGGTGACAAGTCTGGACTATAGGGTGGATGTTCCAGCGTTTCCCATCCTAATGCATCCACTTTTTATATCGTGGCGTTAGCCACATGAGGCCTGGCGCTGAAGAATGACACTTCTGGCCGACTGCTTCTTCCTTTTCCCTCGAAATGACAATTTCGCGGCATCTATGTAGTACTTCTACTTACGCACCGATTTCCTTCTATGAGATTTCGGACCGCCTCGATGTTGACCTCGGTCATACTTGTCCTTGGGCGACGATCATAGCTCTCGTTCTTGACCTTTTCACGCCCTCCAGAAATTTTTTTGTGCCATGCAAACACACGGGATTTTGACAGGGTGTTGTCCCCGAACTGTGTCTGTAATTGCTTGGCGTTGTCATGCAGAAGAATGAAACTTCTGGCCGATTGCTGCTTCCTCTTCCCTCGAAATGACAACTTCGTGGCATCCAGTACTTCACAATAATATTACGCATTAATTGTGCGTCGCTCGCGGAGAAAATCAACGCGAAAAGCACCTTGCTGATCAAAAAACTGTTGTCATTACCTTTCCCGCTGACAACCGCCTTCACCGGTGCCCTTTTTACGCCCTCCATAAATTTTTTTGTGCCATGCAAACACACGGGTTCTTGACAGGGTATTGTCTTCGAACTGTGCCTGTAATCGTCGCAAAATTTCGGTTGGGTTCACCCCCTCCTTGGCCAAAAACTTAATAATAATCCGCTGCTTCACGGAGACATGTACTTCTTTCTCGCTCACGGTTTCTTTTGATTCTATAGGGACCCAAGAGAGTTGCGGTCGGTTCTCCCTTCTTCTTAATGGTGCAGGCTACCTGCGCATCAACCCCTTCCAGGTCTAGAAACTCTCCGGAATTTATAAGAAAATCAGTCCCGTTTATATTTGATACATCCTCGTAATTGTATAACATTTTATACGCATTGCCTAACCATCTAAAATTGTTAAAAAACTATAATCTATTACGTAATCTCATAAACAGATTCTTGATGCCTAAAGCATTTTATCATGTCAGAAAATACCTTGGATTTAATTAAGTTTATTTGTTTGACTTGCTATATATACAAATTGTATTTTACTTGGCCAATAAATTATTATTATTATTATTAATACATTGCTTTTTAATTGGGGTCAATAAAAGTGGTCTATTACTCACAAAGTTTGTGAGTTTTATTAAGCCCAATTATTATTAACTCACAACGAGTCGCAATTGATTTTAAAGGTAAAAATGAAATACTTACCAATCCATGGAATTTTAATAAAGTATGACTATATACAAGCCGTATAAAATATTACCTGTTCAAGAGCTCGCAGAAGTTCAGCAAAGGAAAAGATTACAGTTTTACCAACAAATGATTGGAAGTTTAAACAATAATCCTAATTTCTTTAATGAAATTGTATGGATAAATCAGTTCACTTTCTCCAGTTCCGGTGTTTTAATAGAAAAAATAGACACTCGTTGGAACGAAGAAATGATAGAAAGATGATAGTAGTACAAATAAAAGGGTCAATACACGTATGGCGCGGAATTTTCCAAAATAAGGTACCTGGGCCAATTTTTCAAATTAACAGCGGAAACGTATTTGGAAACAAGTGTTATACAAGTAGATGACATTCCGCAAAACACGTGGTTAAAACTATCGGGGTGACAACCAAAGTTTCAGAAAAATGTAACTCTTAAATTTCACCAATATTTCGCTTTTATTTTAAAGCTTCATCAGGGTCATAAATGAGTTAAATTAGATAGCCAAACTCGTAGCCTTAAAGATTCAACGATGTACATCTTAGGAACTATGTCTGACACTTCTAAGACATTTATCATTTTTTATTTAATTGCATAATGCAGTAGAAATGTAGAAACTATTCCATTTATTAAAAAACCTTTACAATGGAATAAGTGGCAGTTTAAAATAAATTTCATATTAAAAGTGCTCTTTCAAGTGCTCTCCTCTAAAAGGAGTTATTTAATAATGCCGTCCGCCCTTAAAGAACGTGTATTTGCAATTTTTCACAGGCACTTTGTGTCAACATTCTCTTTATGGAGATCCTTTGTCGCTGGCAATACCTTAAATTCAATTCCCTACTGCTTTATTCAAATTACCTTTCTAGCGGGATGTTGTCGATCCCTTTTTTTACGTATGTAGATTATGTTAGAAGTAATTTGAATGTACAATAATGATGATTTTTGTTTTTATGTTAGAATTGTTTCGAGATTCGTACGATAACACTAAGAAAAGTATAAGGATTCTATGCTATTAAACAGCAAGATTCTTTTAAAATAATGAATACTCATTTGATGTACGTCTTTTGTTGTTTTTTTGTTTACAAGATGTTATTAACTAGATACATTGAAATGCACACTCAGTACGGTGCACTGAAACTAGAAGATCCTATACCAAACAAAGCGAATGCTGCAGATAACATTTTATAAATCAGAAAGTTTCTATTGATAGGAGAACGAAATCAAAGGGCTTTATTTGACGTCACGCGCTGGAATACCTTTTGTGCTTCAGAAAGAAGAAATACATTCTCGAAGCTTTTCTACTGGAAATCTGACAGAAGACGTTGAGAATTGCGATCTTTGTCTATACCGCTTCCTTGTCGTGCGTCCCGTGCAGTTCATTAGTTTTCTTTCAATATCGGTTAGTTTCTATTGCTGTAGTTGTTTTAACGAATCCATTGGTATGAATTGGTTGCGTCTTCGTGCGATTCTCGTGATAAACGAGTTCATCAGAAGCTTTATTTCTTTTAGAAATATTTGTTTTTATAAACAACTATTACCAGATGTAGTACATAGAAGTCGATTTACTTATAAAACTTTTCCTTCTGAACGAATTCATCGAAATTTAAAATTTAGTTACACATATAACTTATTTAAAGGCATCGTGAAATTTGTTCGTATATTTCTTCGCCTCTGTCGGATTACTACTTTCCGTCTTATCCCCTGATGTTTCACATGTGAACCTAGACAGGTGCTAGCAACGGATTTCCTAAGTGTCCTGCTTAACGTCTGCAAGTTTTCTGTATTAGTTTCGATTACTGCAGATACCACACCAACAGATACCACACCGACATCTGTCTACCAATTTGATAAGGAATATACATTCGAATTACGGACGATAACGGACAAGATTGAAAAATTTGACTGTATATACAGTATTATGTGTGAGTTCAAAAAGTTGCTTCATAAAACTTTTAATAGGTTTTTTCGAACATGAGAATTCAGTGGAACTTTTCCAAACTTTGAAGTTGATGGTTTGGAGAATATACATTACTGTTTATTGAAATTGCAGCATCACTGAAAACCAAATTGTATTGTATTTTTACGATAGATTACGCAAATTATAATTAGAATGTACCTATTTGTTCGAGAACTGATAATGCTTCTTTTTCGTTTTCATAGAGATAAAGTTTCTTGCTTTTTGGGATGTTTCAAAATACAATAAATACAAGATATACGTCGAAATCCCCGGATGTCGAATGTAAATCTAGTGCAATAATTCTGGATAGGTCGAATTCTTTTGGAATTCTCCTTAGAGACGTGGCAGAAGTGTATAACATTGCAGTGTTTAAAATTGAACGATACTAAAGAGTTACACAATAATGTCTTTTATGAACATCAAAGTAACGACGGTTAATAAGTAAAGATTTGAGCTCAGTGAACGGACGTTGAACTACGCGTGAAGTGAAATTGTCATAAATCTTTCCAAGTGGCCTCCACCTTCTGATGAGGTTGCTGTACTCTCTAAAGGTCCCAACTTTGTCGCTGCGTCTAAATTTATTCCTATTGAAAACACCATTACTGTATAGAATCTACTCTTGTCGGTCTTCCAAAATCCTAGCGCGAGCAAAACCTTCGAAATCTAACCTTCCTAAATCAGAAACTTTGACCTTAAGAAATCTAAAATTCGACCCTGAAAATGTTGGACTAAGAGCTAATAAGGGAAATACTACGGTAATCCTGGATAGTGACGAGCATGGGCAAAAAGTTCATTCCTTACTACAAAATGGCACCTATTAACTTTTTAAACGTGATCTTACTTCCCGAATTGAGCGTTCCATCATTAACTGCATTAAAACGTCATCTATTCCTACTGATACCCAGAAGTCATTTCTTCCTAGTGATTCTTCAACCTCTATGACTCTTTCCTCGAAAATTCCCAACATTTTGTCAAACAACTGAAACAGTTGACGGTATATCCTGGTGATTTACTTGTCAGATTTGGTTTTGAATCCTTATTCACCAAAGTTCCCATACCGGATACAGTATCCATTATTAGAGAGTTCCTCATCTTCAATGAGCAACCGCATGATCTAACTGACTTGGTTGGAGCTTATCTTTCTTCTTCCTATTGTCAGTTTCATGGTGAATACTACGAGCAAGTCTCAAGCGGGGTATCTCCTCTGTCTCCTGTAGTCACCAAATCTTTATGGAAGCGTTCGAACAAGGAGCCCTATTACCTTACAACCTTAAGCCAAAGTGTTGGTATAGGTACGTTGATGACAGTTTTTTCATCTGGACTCATCGACACGAATCTTTAAACAATTTCCTATCGTTTCTGAATTCTCAACATGATTCCACACGCTTCACAATGGAGATCGAATCGGACGATTGCCTCCCTTTCCTAGATGTTCTTGTACATCGGCGTCCTGACGGTGCGCTGGGGCATTTCGTTCGCCGAAAATCCATCGCACGGATAAATATCTCAATGGCCTCTCACACCATCATCCAGTTCAAAAACGCGGCGTTATCATTTCCCTTATTCAAAGGGCCATTTCCATATCTGAACCCAATTCACTTCCTCAAGAACTGAACCACATCACTGAACTCTGATCCGCAATAATTATTCTAGGAAAGATATTTAAGCAACCATTAACCGTTACACCAACCCTTCTCCACAACATCTCTCACCTTACCTTAATTTCCGTAAGCAAGCCTATATACCCTACATTCACAATGTCGTCGATCGTATCACAAGATTCTCTTCAAGAACGATATAAAAACCATCTTCAAACCCAATTTCAAACTCTTAGACTATTTTCTTATCAAAAACCGCAATCATCTGGAAGCCCTCGGTGCCTACCAGATTCCATGTTCCTGCGGTAGTGTGCATATCGGTGAAACAAAGCAATTGGTCAGCACTCGTGTTACTGAGCACGAGCGTTGTGCGTGGTTGTTGCGTGTAACCGGGTCCGCGCTGGCTCAGCATAGACTGGAAACTGGCTAACAAATCCAATTTAGCTCCAGCCGCATCTTGTCTTGCAACACTCATTATAGCAGAAAAATCCCGAAGTCAATAGAGATCTTCAAACATCCCAACAATTTAAATCGTGAAGATGGCTACCTCTTACATCTCACATGGAAATCCCAACCGATTAAACCTCTTAGTAACTGCCACGCTTCATTGATCCATAAATTTTCCGTTTCATTGATCTGAAGCAAGTCTTATACAAACCCATCTGGAATGAATAGTCCCCAGTTAGTGTGCAGTAACAGTCCGGAAGATGTCCCATAAGACTGCCGACGAAACGTCGTCAGAAGCTACGACAACGACGCGGTTCGAACCCGGAAACCAAAAGTATAGTGTTTAATCCAAAGTTGAGAGAGCTATCCAGAAAAATACGTAAGATCTTTCATTGTTTCATTCAGAGAACTAGTTGGGGCTTATATTTCAATTATTCTATTTGACTTAACTAATAATCTTATGAATATTTAGAGTTAAAAGTGTTTGATTTGATGTTGGAATTGTTCAGAAAATTTGCAAGTCCGTTCAATGTTAATAGTATTTATTAAATTTTGTGCTTGTATAACATTTTCGGGATTATATCTTTGTGTATCATTTGCATAGATGTGGTATTGAGGGTGAACCTAGTAGGTAAACTGGATGTGTAAATGGTGGAAAGGTGGGGTCCAAGTATTGCTCCTTGGGATACGCCGTGAGATATTTTCAATTGACAGGAAAACTTGATTTATGATTAGTCGAGTATGACGAGGTCAAAGATACCGCAGAATGATACAAATCAGGGGAACCTATTGTAGGCCTATGCGAAGGCAGTGTTTGCAAACAATAGTACAGTTAGTATTGCAATGTGAATACGCAGGTCGAAGAAGATATACATTTGCGAAAAGCGGGCTCTGCAGTACAGTCAGTACTCGTTAATTCTTCCTAAAAATTTTAATAGAAATATTATACACCGAAGTTATAGCTTGAAGAAGTTGTATAGTCAAGCACCAAACTCTTAACATTTAACATTGTTATATATTTTTATTTAATTTAGTTCTGGTCATTGTGCAGCTAACGTTCAAGAAAATAAATTATTATGTATTATATTTTATTATACCTTTCATTATATAGGGTCAACTACATCTTTTAATAAAAGGTATAACATATACGAGGCGTGTTCTTAAAGTAAGTACCGTCTTGAAATTCTGCTACCGTGAGCACTGCGGTGGCTTTCTACGCTTGCGCGCTGTGTACCTACATCTGTTGGCAAGCCACGGACGCCATTACAGAAAGATTCGACTGTGTTTACGATTGTTTGTCACTATTTAAAACGTCTCCGTCGATCGAGAATCCTGCCGACTGTGAAATACGCCCTGTGATTCTCTTAGCGTTAAAGATATTAAATCGGCCGACATTCATCGTCAGATCTGTGAAGTGTATGGAGAAAACATTATGAGTGATGGAGTGGTACGGAGATGGGTGAGAGCTTTTAAAGATTGCCGCGCAAATGTCCATGAGGAAGAACGAAGTGGGCGACCTTCTGTCATTACTGAAGGTTTGGTTTAGAAAGTTGACGAAAAAGTGAAAGAGAACAGACGCTTTACGATTTCATCGTTATCTGATGAGTTTCCTCAAGTTTCCAGAAGTGTTCTCTATGAAGTTGTGACCACTGGTTGTTAAATTAGGCGGCAGACTTCTATGACGATGGCATTGTAAAGCTGATTGTACGATACGATAAATGCCTCAATATTGGTGGGAATTATGTAGAAAAATAGAATAAGGTACAGGCTTTCACGTAAGAATAAAATTGTTAAGAAAAGTTTACTTGCTTTTGTTTTATTTGAAAACGGTACTTTAAAAACACGCCTCGTATATATAAGATAATATAATTGTAGTAACATATTAGCATTATAATAAAGCTTATTAACATGGTGCTAACTTTTATTATTTAGATTTTATTATATATTTTTTTTTGAGTGAATGAACAAATAAAATGGGTAAAATTTACTTGGGTGTGGATAGTGGCATTTCTACAGCTAGAGCCGCGTCGCATCGTGCCAGGCAGGTTGTGCACTGCACAGGAGCACCTGACTGTGAGGGACGCTTTTTTCGTAGGAAACCGTTTTTAAAAATGGTATCACTAGGAACTATTATACGGAAATTATACATGTAGAATTCATGTTCTATAATAAAGCTAGCTATTTTTTCATTTTTGTTGTTTTTTTAGTCTGACTGTTACGCAAACAACACAGAGTATCGGCACACTCCTCACCACACAAAATATTAATTAATTCGCCTTTCAAACAGCTGTTTCGAATTAATTAATATTTTGTGTGGTGAGGAGTGTGCCAATACTCTACGTTGTTTGCCATACTACCCCACAGCCCTTGCTATCATTACTAACTGTTACGTTTTACAATAAACATTAAAATATATTTCAGTGCATTTTTTATTTCATTAATTCACAAAATTCATACGACTATTCTCTACAGAGCTATGATCGCGACGTTTAAGCAATTAGTGGGAAGTGATCCTTGGAAATAACCGGTTGAAGATATAAGGACGTTTTAAAATTTCAAATTTTGAGCTAGATGTTCCCGGATATCTATAGCAAAGATTTTTCACCATTATAGTCCTAGGACTATAATGATTTCATTGTGGTTCTTGGCCACGGTGTGGCACTGTTTACAACTACAAGTACTTGTATGGATTTTACTTTTAATAACAATACTTTTACACGTACAATATTTTTAAGAAAGTTTGCTTAGCTGTGGAACTTGTCCTCATTCCGTTATTAAACGAATATCACTTAAATACCTAAGTATTTTACATAAATAGAAAATTCAGTCGTTAAACTTTAAGCAATTCCTGCACGTGTTACGTATGTCGCCAATATTATCCACTTATTCATATTCGGAGACGTACAACAACCTATCGATTATTGAAATTTAATTTTCTCCCTTTTTTCTTGGTTATCTCCTCTTTTTCGATGTAATCTTCTATATACTTCCGAAGTTCGATCTAACTTCTGCTTGTGTATGTGTAAATAATATATAAAGCCTAGTGGTGAATATTTTACGAGAAGAAGCTCCAAACTATGCTGTGGAGAAATTCTATTAGAGAAAACTTCTCGGTGTCAGATCGCGCTGTTAGAGTGCATCTCTAATGTTCGGGAATTTAATGAAGTAATTGATGAAATTGAGATCCACTTTCTTAGAGTGTATGAGTGCTAGAGTATTAAATTAGTATATTTGATCTTCTAAATTCAATGTTGATTTTCATAATTTTGTTTATATTTTAGTGTGTCTATAGATTTAAAATTTTGGCTTGTTTCGGAAGCCCCTTGTTGACAAGATCATTGCAAATGTGGGGCTCCACTAAAGTTAAGTGATTGCTTGTATTTCACTCGTGATTATTGGTAGTGATTTTAGATTGTGAAATTAAACTTATATTAAAAGAACATAATTGCTTTAGTTTTTTGAAGTTTATGCCACTAATCTTCAAAAACAGCACTGAAATATTTCCTGGCGCCACCATGCAATAATATAACTTTTAACGTACAACGTTTCATAAACTTTTTCAAAATGTGTTTGTGAACAAACTTGAATATGCTTCGCGTGTGTGGTCATCGCACTTCATCTACCTACAGCTGCAGGTTGAGAAGATTTAACGAAGATTTCTCAAATTCTTATCGTTTAAAATTGGTAGAATCTACCCGGTGCGGAATATATTTATAGATTACGCTGCATTTCAACATGTGATTCATTCCGTGGCTTCTCGTCGGGAGTGACAGGGTGTACGTTTTGTGTGGAAGTTGGTGTATAGTGATCCTGATTGTCCTGGTTTACTTTTTCCTCGCATTTCTTCACGTTCTCATTACAGTTTCTCCCTTTCTATACTTTGAACAAATCTGTTTATGTTGATATGTTTTCCAATCAAATTAATGATTTTTGAATCAATTTTTGTTTTTTGTTTTCTGTTCAATTATTTTTATTACTCCTCATATTTTTGTATATCGTTGTCCCGAAAATGAAAATCTTTGGACAGTAAAAAAACTATTATTATTAGCATGGGCATTTCTTAATGATTAACAGCTCCTTTTACGCACCTTTTTTTGAAGAATAATTTATTCTTCTACGTCAAAAACATACGATAAGGGCTGTTTTGTTTTTTTTTGGCTAACAACATACAAGGAAACTTTCAGGTTGCATGAAACTTTTCTACGTAGCTTGTATCCTTGTGTTATCTTTAAAATTTTGCAAGAAATCCTCTAAAATCCTTTACCTCTAAAACATAGAATTGGTTTGTTTCAAAAAAGCCCATATTTAGGGTGTAAATTGTATAATAATTTACTTCTGTAAGATTCAAAAGTGAAATTAAATGTATTTACAAAAATTAAATTGTTATTCTTTGGAGAATTATCTATTGTTAGTCTTCTTTTATTACTTGACGTTATTCGTTGTTCGAAATAAGGTGGTATTATTATTATTAGGGAGTAATAAATTAATTAAGCAGGTATGCGGTCTGTGGTGGTTTGAAGAAAAAAGGAGACTCCTTTATCCTGTAACTCAATATTTTGCTCTTTATTTATTACTTACAATGGAGATAATTTTAAAAACAGCAAATCTGCTCTTCGAATCATTAGAATTAAAATTCACGAAAATTCAACATTTTAAGATAATTTGAAAGTAAAATTGTAACATTGCACAACGGGAGGAAGGAACTGAATTTAATATTAGTTGCAATATTTTAACAACAAATTTTAAAGCGTAAAATGAAAAATTAATACGAATAAATTCAGAAACCGAATTTCGAAATTCGAAAAAAGAAAAGGAAAAAAGTGTGAAAACAGCTGACCAGAAAAGAGACATACAGGGTTTTCCAAAAGATTAAACTGTTCGTTGTTATGCCGTAAAATATTGCAGTATATAATACTTACGTAATAGGCGCCATAAATTCTCGGCCTGCTATAGAAAAAATAAACTTGGTACAATATAACAATTTTTATTTTTCAATATAATCTCTCCTAACTTCAGTATATTTATTACAACGATCAATTCACAATTCTATACCCTTGTAAAAATAATTTAAAGTTTTTTCCTCAAAATGTTGTATTACAACTGCTTGCAACTCACCATCGTCCTTAAAACGACGGCCTCAAAGGTCTTTCTTTAAATGAGAAAATAAATAATAATCACTGGGAATCTTGTCCGGATTATACAGTGGATGTTCCAATTTTTGAAAGCCACATTCGTGGATGGCAGCGTGTGAAATGTTGTCGTGCAATAATCGAACACCTTTTGTCAATTTTTCTCGACGTTTTTCACGAATATTGTCCCTCAATTTATGCAGCAAGGACGCATAATATGTGCTGTTGGCAGTTAATACAATTTCCTCAATAATTGAAATGTTTTGAGGAGTCATGAGTTCAATTGGCCGACTGGGGCGCTCATCACCTTCCAGGGATTCTTGCCCCAAACGAAAACATTTGCCCACTTTTTTACAGTGGAGTATGTAGGAGATAAATCACCATAAACGCTGTCTAAATGTTATTTAATGTGGTACCCTTCTTTTGTTAAAAAATTAATGACCGCGTGGTACTCAATTTTCGTTACCTGAGTCATTTTCATGCATTAGTCACGTTGTCTGGCTGGCTACTAGAAACTACTACTCTTCGAGCCGTAATATACATCGTGTAGGCCTCGCACATATGCAATTATGGTGAAATGGGGTTTGAACACGCTCGAACCTATATAAGTCTGTCAGGTTGAGAATTTATGGCACCTACTTCGTATATGCCGTGCATGGGTTGTCAAGGCACCTATGCACGGCACTTTATAAATGACGTATTTGCTAAACAGAAGTGGAGTTTTATCCTTAACCATAGTAAACAGATTATTATTATTATAACTTTTATATTATTTTTTAAAGATTTCTACTTTGTTTTTTCTTTAAACAAATGAAGCGTAATTTTGAAAAAAATCTGTATCCGAGTCACAGACAGTTGGAAAGTTCTACTAAACATATTCATTAAAGCACTGTAGCTTTAGCAGAAACTATCAATTCTATTGAGAAATAAGTTTTGTTATTGCTGCTTGTTACTTTTTTCTCTTGCTATTATCAGTATCACGAATATTGAACTTTACTTGAAGTATATTGCCTCTGTTATATTGCATTTTAAGCATCGCGTTTGATATTTTATTACATGTATTAAAACTCCTACATTTTCCAGTGACTGCAGTATTGCGGCATGAATCGCTAATGAGCCAAGTTAACACTGGAAATTAAACGCTTGATATACTGCATCAATCAATAAACATCTAAAGCTAGAATTCGCGAGTTCGGATTATCATAAGCGTCGAAATTAATGAAGGCCTACTTAATTTAAGGTCACAGATCGTTAAGCAAAGATACAATCTGTCAGAAACCCAGACGACGACGACGGGTATACGCGAGGACAAGATTAACAAGGGCGGTAGCCGCATTATGTTAGCGGTAATGCGGATAAACTTGTCAAATTTACTCCTTCAACTTGGTAATTTGCAAAAACGCCTCGGAAGACGGGCGCGGCCTCCGGACGTGATGCGGTGTTTATTTAATGAACGCGAATGAGCAACTTTGCGGATGATGGCAAAAAAGTTGCTGATTTCGGTTGTTCGACAATGCGGAAAACTCTAAATTGCCGTAAATTAGATTTTCCACACAAATAAAAAGAGAGTTTAAATCGCAGTCAAGAGGTTGGCTTTTGGGAAAGTGAGCTTTAATTATTTTCACAATTAACCTAGCTGTAAAAAAGATCTTCACGTATTCAATGTTACGCGCATACTTCGTTAAAGTGGTAGAATTTTCTTCCCTATTTCTTTTTGCTACAAATAGTATTTGTATTTGATTTCGAACAATTGTATGGAGCTAGAGGCAAAGATTTTTCAATCTAGTGTTGTAGATTAAAGCATTAGTAGGAACAAAATATACAGAATCAACCTAAAATTCATTGAAAAACATTTAGATGAATGAAGACCTACTCTTAATAATGTTTTTGCCGAAATTATCTTGTTTCAGGGTTAAATGGTATCAAAATCTTGGGTCTAGGACAATTCGCCACGGAGACAATTAGCCGCGAAGACAACTCGCCGTTTTCAAATTAATTGTACTTACAAAATGCTATTTAAAAAAAGTTAAATATAATAAAAATTACCGGACTAAACTTGGCCGGTCGGGGCGCTCATCATCTTCAAGTGATCCTTGCCCCAAACGGAAATATGCCCACTTTTTGCAGTGGAATATGAAGGAGATAAATCACAATAAATGCTGTCTAAACGTTGTTTAATGTGATTAGGCGTATGCCTTTCTTTTGTTCAAAATTTAATGACAGCGCGGTACTCAATTTTCGTTACCTAAGACATTTTCATGCACTAGTCACGTTGTCTGGCTGGCTACTAAGAACTACTACTCTTCGAGCCGTAGTATATATAGTGTAGGCCACATGTGTAACTATGATGCAACGGAGTTTGAACACGATCGAACCTGTATGATCATGTCAGGCCGTGACATGGCGCCTACCTTGTATATTCCGAAATGAATATGTTATTAAAGTTACCGTAAGTTCATTGGAAAATAACAGAAAAAAAAAAGTTTTCGGCAAACAGGTTGTCTCAGTTAGCCGTTTATTTCCGGGTGTTGGCGTGTTATTCAATTTATTCTTGACGTTTCGCTTATCATACTATCAGCTTCTTCTAGACCTTAGTCTTTAGAAACCTTCGGAAGGTCATACTGTCTGTATGATCAGCGAAATGTCAAGAGTAAATTGAACGACATGGGTATAGCCAGAAGATTATTCTGCATATGGGTTACCTGTGAATAATTTTCTGTTTCTTACAACCAAGGAATATGTTTTTTAGTTATTATTTGTACAGGGTGCGGCAAAATGATAGGCGCTATTTTGGATGTCAATAAAAACCAAACCACACAAAGCAAAGAAAAAAGTTTTATATTTTTGAAAAGCGCATATCATGCAAACGTTATGTTTTAAAAATTACAGTACTTAAATGATGGCCATTCATGTCGATACATTCTTGAACGTTTTCACGAAAGCGCACCATTGCTCTGCGGACAATCTCTTGCGGAATTGCGACGATTTTTTCTCTTATGATTGCCTTTAATCCTTCCAATTTTTGTGGCCGACGTCTAAAAACTTGCGCTTTGAGATATCTTCAAAGAAAGAAAACTCAGGGGGATAAATCAAGCGAACGTGGAGGCCAGCCAAGGTCATCCCGTAAAGACACAACTTTGCCCGGGAATATTTCTTGGAGGAGATTGAGTGAGCGACCTGTGGTGTGCGATGTAGCACCATCCTGCTGGAACCATAGAGCTTCTCGCTGATGATTGTTTAACTCGTTCAGTTTTGGACGTAGAAAATTGTCCAACATGTCACAATAACGATCTCCGTTGACTGTTACCGTTACTCCATCCTCTTCAAAAAAGTAAGGACCCCACACGCCGAAATTAGAAATTGCATACCAGACGGTAACCTTTTGGCTGTGAAGTGGTCGTTGATGAACTTCCCGTGGATTATATTCCGACCAATAGCGAAAATTTTGCTTATTCACTGCGCCCGATAGATGGAAATGCGCTTCGTCGCTAGACATAAAAACAGCTGCTGGGAGAATGTTCTGAAGAATATCCCGGCAACAATTTGTACCGATTTCAAAATCTCTTTCACTCAATTCCTGTACCACCATCATTTTATGCGGATGCATTCTAAGTATTTTGTGTAAAATTCTTCGAACACTTCGATCCGACATTCCTGGCGCAGCTGCATGCCTACGCGCAGAACGTTTGGGAGACTGCTGTACCGAGACTCTAACTGCATTCACATTTTCCGGTGTTGCTGTGATTGGTCGGCCAGTAGACTTTCGCTTAAGCATAGAACCTGTTTCACGGAAGTTTAAAACCCACCGACGAATTGTTCTTCCGTCCGGAACGGCACCATGACGGCCAACATCAAACCGAATACGGAAGACAGGCTGTGTTGCTATTACAGATTCACAATTTCTTATAAACTCTTCGACTGCAAACGCGCGCTGCACTCAGGTCCAAGCCATGGCGATAACTGACAGTGGCACGAACTTAGCTACCTAAGGCGACCGCGCGCACTGCTTTACCCCTTCCACAATACGACTAATTGAAATCGTACCTATCATTTTGCCGCACCTGGTATTATACGCTCCACAAATCGAGTCTCGTTGCATAGAACTGCATACCTTTTTAATAAAATGTCAATATTATATTCATGTACAAAGGATTCGTCTCAAGAATAACATATTTCTATATCTGTGCTGCTAAATTTCAGATTTTTGTTTTTGCCCGTTTCAAAGAAGTATATAGTTTCGGCTGATTTGTGCTACTATAAAGGAACGACTAATACAATTTCATTCTGAAGTAAGGTATGTATGAAGCGCATGTTTAAATATATACCTAAGTATATATAACATTTTGTGTTTATTAGGAAAATGTATCCTGAGCAATGCATATGAATAGGGTACTAAAGTGCTATAACAGGCGTACATTAATGGTTCATGAATATCTCATTAATTTATGCGAATTCCCGATTTCACAAGTACCGTTTATTATTTCAGTTGCAAATGTACAACATTTCTGTTTTAGTACATTTTCGTGTTACTGGCTTGAATTTGATCCAACTAATCGATTCATAAGTGCATATTTAACAGACTTTACAGTTTAATTATTTCCATTTTACGAACTTTACTTGCAAACTATTCCTTTAATAAGTTTAACGTTTAATTTTACATGCATAAATGCAATATGAATGTAGAATACTCTTTTGAATTTAGTGCGCGGAGGATACGTATCGTTTAGAATATCTGCTACTACATAATAATTTTCCTTACGATTCTAAGGTTATCTTTTCGCATTTAGCCGAAGCACTCCTAATAACTGCGAAAATTTCTGTTCGTTCTAGGGTGTCAGCCATTAAGAAGAGTTGTTAAGCTATTCTCGGAACTTGTGTAGAAAATATATCATCTTTCAGTGGTGTTAAATAGTGTGGCACTGCACATACAGTGGCGTGCAGGGAAAACTAACATTTTAACGTGTGTTTCATAATTCTGATCAGAATGTAACTTTAGTATAGATTTATGTAATATTTCTGAAGCTAACAATAATGCAATTTTTTAAAATTTTTTATTGCGTTCAGTTTATACCCATTGGGTTCAATTTGTGTAAAGCAGAAGGTTAATGCACTTCTTCTATTGTAGCTTACTTACTTGGAAATAGGTTCATTGCAACTTTTTAGTAAATTCTGCTCAAATGATTTTGTATTATGTTAAGTGATGATAAAACATATAAACCATATAAGATTTGATAGTCTTAAAATCTCCAGCATCATATAGCGTAATTTCAAAATTGGTATGAGGGAGCCTGTAAAACCTTTTGATTTTGACCAGATACCATAGTGTTCAAGTGGCGTTTGCTTCAGGTAATAAGAATGAAGCTGAAACAGAATCAGGGGCCAGCTGGGAAAGACCGAATTTGAAACTGGGTTTTCTTCTACTGGGGTGTATTGCTGGAGCTGTTGGTCAGATAAATGGGAAATTCATTAAGAGAACATTTGCATATCCTTAAGAGTAAACTTCACATGCAAGTTATGTAGCGGTACAAGAATAATTAAAGCCCTCATCAGAAGAACAAATGCTTTCCATGTTTTATTTATATTTTATACGTGTTTATGTGCTCTTGATCAGTAAAAATCTAATTTAAGACAAATAAACCAAATAAAGATTTAATGTCCTTCTTTTGGGAAGGCTTCAATTGTAAGAAAGAGGCTTAATGATAGATTGTATGGGATCCCAGCGAAAGGACAGAATCTACTCGGGGTCTTACCACCTTCACGTTCACTTTTAAAGTAGTTCTAGTCCTAGTAGAAGGCCCAATTATATATGAAACGAGAGAGCAGCCGAAAACAATTGGGGGGTTGCATTTGGTTTTATTTAGTTATGGCGAAGCTTCTCAATTCGCGTGTCGCAATTTTTGAAGCAGAATTCGATCTTCCAGGAACAGGTCCAAATTCCTGGAGTAAATCCCTGCTTGGGGATGATTATTCAAGTAGTTCGTGTTGAGGACCAGTGAAAAAAGTATTAACAACATTGTTAACGAGTTTTGGGTTATAGACAACAAATTCCAACGTAGTACTAAAAATGCTGACGTAATCCGTTCTCTCCATAGTCCGCTAAAAGTACCGTGCTATAAACTTCATGTATAGTCGTCCTTCTGGAAGTGTTTTCAGGAGAAAGTGTTGTATACACTGAACAAATTTTGTTAAAGTAACAAAAAATATTATAATATAATAATAATATAATATAAAAATATTAATTAATAAATTTATTACAGCAATGAACTACGTTTATCAATTAAAACCGGTTTATCAATATAATAGATGGCCGTTTATTGACTTTACTGTAAATGTATTCTTTATATCAATAAATTCCTTTATTGTATACAGTGTATATACGAAAGTATGTGTTCATTGATGTAATAAACAGTCATTTGTTATAATGGTAAACTTGTTCGTTGGACCAATTTTTATTACATTAACTTACTTTTTTATTGTAATGGGTGATTCATTTAGAGAAACTTTTTGTAAAAATAAAAAAAAATAAAAAATTCAATGTTATCGAGTAATCTTTATTATCATACAAAAGAACCATTCTTTACATTTATTTTTTGAAGAGTATTTCTTTCAAATGTTGGCCGTAACTGCGGCTAATATGGTCCATTCTGGAGTTCCAATTTTCGATGACGCGTTCGAGCATTTCGAGTGGTATTTGGCCAATGACGCGAGTAATGTTGGCTTCCAATTCCTCAATCGTAGCCGGCTTATCCATGTAGACCTTGGACTTTACGTAGCCTCAAATGAAAAAGTCTAGAGGTGTGATATCATATGATCTAGGGGCCAATTCACCCGTCGGAAGCGTGAAATTAACTGCTTACCGAATTATTGTCGCAATAAAGCCATGGTTTCATGAGCTGCTGGAATCAAATGTCGTCGAGATCACGAGCTTCAATTTCAGGCAGCAAATAGTCCGTTATCGTGCCGCGATAACGGACACCATTCACAGTTACGTTCCGGCCGGCCTCATTTTTGAAGAAATATGGACCGTTGATTCCACTAGACCATAAACCACACCAAACTGTTGTTTTGTCTGGATGTAATGGCAGATCTTGAACCTCTGTGGATTGCTCTTCAGCCTAAATACGGCAATTTTGCTTATTGACGTAGCCATTAAGCCAGAAATGGGCCTCATCGTTGAACAAAATTTTAGTCGAAAACAGTGGATTCTCTTGAAGCTTTTCAAGAGCCCAAATACTGAAACGGTGACGATTCGGAAGGTCGGCCGGCTTCAATTCTTGCACGAGTTGAATTTTGTATGCTTTTAAACCAAGATCCTTGCGTAAAATACATCAAGTTGTTGCATAAGACAAGCCAAGCTGTTGAGAACGGCGCCGAATTGATTCATCACGGTCATTGCATGCACTCTTAGCTACCGTCGCTATATTTTCTTCACTACGTGCTGGATGTGGTCTATTTGGTCGCGTATTATCCAATAATGAGAATTGGGTCTCAAATTTTTGGATGGTATAGCGAATTGTGTATTCGGAAGGCGGATTAAGTGAACCATAGGTTGCTCTAAGCGCACGAAACACATTCCTTGTAGAACGCTGATTTACGTAATACAGCTGAATAATTTGTAGACGCTGTGCCGGGCTAAATCTTTCCATGATGAAATGTCAAACAATACTGAACAAAAATACCATTACAGTTTGACACGACTCACGCGCGATCTGTCATAAAATCCCTACTGAAATAAGTACCTCTAAATGAATCATCCGTTATTTACGTACCTCTTTCGTTCAGTGTAAACTCTACAGATTGAGTACTTTTAAAGTACAAAATTACCGCTTAAGTACATTGTATTGAATACGTAGACAGATAGATTTAAGCTCACTGCACAGTAGTAATATACTGATCAAATGTTGTTAAGGTAAATTAAATTAGATCAAAAAATTGACTGTGCAAGTTCTAAATTTCAAGAAAAAGGATAAAGCACTGTTTTACATTTGTTAAAAATTCATTGTAGGAGTAATAGGTCCTGCTGTTTTTAGAGTTCTGCTTCACAGCTGAAAAAATCTGGTTTGAGTGTTAGAAATATTAACATTCATTTTTGTATTTGAAGCGAAAACAGTACTAGAGGAGAACGTAATTTCATTGACATTGTTTTTATGAAGTGATACCCTTATTTGAATTCCGTCGCAATTAAATGCGAGCATTTTAATTTCTTTCATACTTACCTGTACTGGAATTAAAACTATAAGTGAAATCAAGTTGATACTTGATACTCTGTGTGAAAAGAAGCCTGCATTAACATTTTGAACTTCGTTATAAAGTGGTGACTTGTTTTGTACGGTGCTGTATATCGGCGAGGTTTTAGGTACCTATATCATTTGCATTTAATCCGGAAAATAGCTTCCTTCAACTCATCGTACACGTACAAACGGGCCTATAAAACCGAAATATGGGCAATCTGACTATTTTAATACATCAGCGTGATATAAACCGCTCGTAATATTTTGTTTTTCATTCACAGAGGAGCTGTACTAAACGTTAAATGTGTTCCCTTATCTCGTATGTCGAAAATATACGATTTTAAACGGTTTATTTTTTTCGCTCCAAATCATTTAGATATATACGCTTACGTTTCGAATGATGCCTTTAAATGTAGCGCAAAAATATGGACGCTGTTATTGTGATTTGTGCGTAGCGACATTTATTTTAGGTATTGGGGTTTTTTATGACTTTTTATCCTAAATGTTTCGATATCGCATCCGTTGAATAAAATGTATTATGTTATTTTCCGTAATATAGAAGATTAATTTTATACGATAGAATTTGTTCATAGGACATCCAACTCCATTCGATAGAATGGTCAAACCATGAATAGTTTAATAATTTGCCCGAGTTTTTGTAAGAAAACAATGAAAGAAATCACGAATTCCTTTTCAAGAAAACGTTTTTCTTCTACTTCTCGCTAGCTCAATAGATTAGATTAGATTAAATTCATTGTTGAGGTGGTTCTTGACCTATTCCACTGCGACCTTTTCAGATCTATTGTGGTTCCTCTATCATTAGATCAATTACGCTAGCTTTGCTTTTTTCACCAGACCTAGTAGCCTTGTGAGTGATCTCTCTGCGTAGGATTCGGCTTTTGGATATTTCGATCCCACTTCTAAGAGCCGTATTCCTGCTAGTGCTGTACAATCGCACAGCACGTGGACGACAGTCTCTTCTTCCGCCTGGCAGAATCCACATGCTGTTTCCTGTGTCAGACCTAAGTTGCTCATATGTTTCTTGAGCATACATTGTCCTGTTAGCAGACTTACTATTGTTCTAATAGACTTTCTGTCCCTGCTTAGTACGTCTGTTGTAAATTTAGGCCTGTGTCCAATCAGAAATTACTTGGCCCGTCTCTGATCTGGGATACTCTTCTACCAGTCTTGGGATTTCTCATTTTTCATTCTTTAGTAGTTGTTTTAATGTTTTGGGTTTCTGTCAGTATTTGACGAGCCTGCTCGGGCTAATTCGTCTGCCTTAACATTCCCTCGATGACCTTCGTGTCCTGGTACCCAGACCAGGGTCACCCTAGATCGGCTGCCCAGCCTATTGAAGACATTCATGCATTCCCACACTAGTGTCGACTTTACCTGTGTGGAGTCTGGTGTTTTTATCACTGCTTGACTGTCTGAATAGATATCAACAGATCGATAGTTATTTTCTTCCTTGTCTAGTTCTTCAATACACCCCAGCACTGCCGCTATTTCGGCCTGAAATGCTGTGGTGCTTTGAATTAGGCTTAGCGACTTAGTTATTTTTGGTCTAATTTCGCAAATTCCGACTCCGACTCCAGCTTCCGTCTTTGAGCTGTCTGCGTACCAAATAGATTCGGCTTTGATAGGCGGGCCTTTGTTAAAGGAAGAAACTAGCTTCAATTTTTAATTCAGTTTATTGGAGTTATTGTGATTTGTGATTCTTGAATCAAAGTTTCTCCAAAAACTATGGTAAAACGATTTTAACCAAGTTGTAACCAATTGTTAGGACTTGGAAACCGTAAAGAATCGTATGACCATGGAGCATCATAAAAAAGTCTTAGAGGGTTGTAAAGAATTTGGTTCTTCCAAAATTGTTTTACTTTAGAATCAAATGGTGCTAAAATCTTTTATTTAACCACCTGGACTTGCAGCACTAAGAAGTTCACGTACATAAATATGGATGAATTATAATGTTATTAGTAACCAAGTTGCAAGAGCCACACACAAATTACAAGATTGGCGATGTACATCTTTTAACTTTCATTTTGTTACTGGCTTACTTTATGATTCAGTTTCAATCAAAACGCTAAAACCTAGCAATATCCAGAAAGATAAATACTTTAAAGAACTAAGTTGTGTGATCTAAATCATTAAATAAATCATGCAAGTTACTATTAGCTCGTTGTAGTCAGAGCCTTATTCTAAATTTTAGATTGTCTGTGGAAATATAAATTCTTTGGGGTTCTTAACTATCTTTCTTTTGCTATTAAAATATAGACAAGTTATTAACTTTTGGATTATAAATGGAGGTTTCTAAGAAAAGAAGTTAGTAAAATAGCCAGGAAATATAGGTGCAAGATCCGCTTCAATTTTCAATAATTCTTTACGGCTTAATTAATCCATATTTTACCTGTGAAGCTTATTCATCAGAATATTTAAATTGAAACCACGCTTAGAAAGCCGTATTCTATATAATGAAGATTGCATTAAGAAACTAAAATTGCTGCAATATTGTGTGCAAACTAGATAATTCCGGTTTCCTAGGAGGTACTTTGCATTTAAATAGGAATTTCCAGAGTGTGAAACAGCAGACATCTGCTTTACATATAAAAACAAGAACAGAAATTAAAGCAATTTAGCCAAATGATCCTCTAACTTTCGACAATGGACGAACTTAATCTTATTTCCACCTTTTTATTACGATTGAATAGCTGGCGGAATTAAAGTTCCACAATGGAACGTCGGAGAACGATAGTCGGCGAAAAGAAAAGTTCATATCTTTCGGGACTCTTTCGATTTTATACGAAGAACTTCTGTTCTTTATTAATACTATCGATTTGTTCACAAAGTTTCACGTTCTTGACAAGTTAGCGCACGGTAAGGAAATATTTCAGATTCACGATGTATAGTGCAATTTTAAAATATTTGATTTATTCCAGAGCATTGGAAAAAACTTACCCATATTGTACTTGACAAATTCACAGTTTAAAGCATCAATTTAAACATCAAATGCCCTTATTAAATACATTTGTTATGTTTGGCGCCATGATTGTAGCTATACTAAAGAAATTCTTGTAAATACATATACAGAGGTTTGGCAAATCTCGTTTATTCCCTATCCAAAGATTAAATCAAAATTTGACATATAGGCTAACAATCAAAACCAATTTAATAGTAATATATCCAACAGAGCAAAAAGATATTGTGGTGGGGACATCGGATCGTATCGCCTACCATGTAACGTATAGCCTTGGCCAATAAAACAAAGCATCTGTAGGCTTTCGCAAATGGGTAAAGGGTACTGGTTATTCTGTTATTCTGCCAATTACTCTAAAATGAGATGCAAGTGTTCCTCTGAGAAACCAAAGAATCTCGTAACATAAACAATTCTAAGAATCAAAATCGGTTATACAAACGTCTTGCTTCAATGTTTAGTAGTACACGCGTTTCAGTGACGTACGCGCTGTTAAATCAAGAATTAGCAGAGTGTCAGTGTTTTTTTTATAAATATTTACAATTATTATGGCAAAAAATGGGCAGTTAAGTGACATTAAGGGGGCACAAATTTTGATTTTGAGTTCTATAGGGATCCCGCAAACTAAAGCTGCTTAAAGTTAGTGTTCACGCTGTACTGTTTAGTTAGCCAAAAATAGGTATAAGGTTATTGAATCTTATAAAAACAAGTCAGGAAGCAGACGTCCCAAAATAACAACAGTCAGAGAGGCCTGTCTATAAGAAGAAAACTTCTTTCCAATTGTCTGCAGAAGTTAGTGCAGAAAGTGGTCCAAAAATTTCGGTCAGAACGGTTAGAAGGTGCTTAAATAGTGCAGGATTAAACGGTTGTAAGGCAAGAAAAAGGTCGTTGTTGCCTGAGATCAACGGAAAAGACTGTTTAGAATGGAGAAAGACTCCAACAATGGAAAATTAAGAACTGGAAAAGGGTGTTCTCATCCGACTAAACGAACATAGAGGTAATTATTAAAAATATATTGCTTCCAAACTGAATGCTATAATCATGATAATGCTAATTTTGAAGGATAGCCATTGCTTTTGATAAATAGAGCACATTAATAGTTCTTTTTCAGCTTTTTGGTTTCCCTGGTAGTATCTTTGTGCGTCGTAGAATTAACCAGGAATTTAATAGATATTGCGTTGTTCCTACTCTTAAGCACGGAGGTGGCAGCATTATGAGAGGCACATGTCATCACAGGGCGTTGCGGAAACGTTCACATGTCACGGCCGCATGAAGAGCCAAATGTATATAGAAGTTCTAAACGCGACATTAAGGCCATCGTTTGCAAAACTATTTTCAGAGGAGCTTTTAGGAAACGTGTTTTTCCAAGAAGATAAAGCTCGCTGTCACGCAGCTCGAAAAACTAAAGATTGGATGCACGAAAATTGATTTCATCCTCTGGATTAGCTTGGCCAATCTCCAGACCTGAATCCAATAGAGCATTTATGGCATTTTGCGAAAACCGTAGAAAGATATTCCACCGGCGCATTGCGAAAATTTGGTGGGTAGTGCTTAGACGTATACAGGCAGTGATTAAAGCCCGAAGAGGACCTATACGATGTTAATCTACATGTAGAATTTTACAATGCAGTCACCATTCTAAATAGATTTCAATAAAGTTTTAAGTTTCGTAAGTTTAAGGTGCTTCGTTTTATTGGCTGAGGCTGTATATCTATTTCTTCTCTGTTAGATACGTATGTGGCTATTAAATCAGGTTTGGTTGTGCAGATGTACAGTGTGGTCATTGTACCTTGATGATATTTTAATGCTTCATTTATTTTTCAAGTTGTTTACAAAGTTTTTGTTAGTGTTTAGAAAAAAACAAATGACTATTCATTCTATGATATATATTGAAAATCTTTTTTTTTTAATGGAACATTCTGTATATTTTTCATTAGTTGGATAGTTTTTTCGGATTTTAATAATATAGCATAGTTTATATTTTTATCCAGTAATTTTCGATTTATTTGCAACAATGTGAAAATATTCATGGCATGGTAGCGCGCCATGGAAATAAAAGAATAATATTCATTTTGGCATATTACGAACAATAAATTGTCGTCGTTGTGTATGACAGCATTTATGTGCTTTTCACTAAGATGATTATTATCGTTTTTACCATGGTATTTAGTATCCAAGAAAGAACTAATAAAAGTGCAACTGCTGCTCGCAGAGATTATGGTAGATGTTTTTCAGAACGCAAAGCTCCTCCCAAACAGATTTTTTCGAAATTAAATAAGAAATTGTCAGAAAACGGAGGTCACATAAATGTTGTGAGTATAGTATAAGTATATACCACTTTTTCTGTATTAAATGAAGAAAATACAACAAATATATTAGGATTTTTTGAAGCAACCCAACGAGTTCCATTACTGATGTTGTTCGGGAAACAGGCATTTCTCATGATTCCATTCACAGTATTAAGACAACATAAATGTAAGGCTTTTAAATTTTGAAATGTTCAGAAATTAAGTGTGGGGCAGTACCGACAGAGAATTGATTTTTGTGTTAATTGTTTCAACAAATATGAAAACAATGACTAAAAAAAATATACTGTGGACTGATGAAAGCTCATTTTCGAAGGGGACGCAAAATTGCCGATATTGATCCATCGATAATCCACGACAAATATCTGAAATAAAACATCAAGGATATCAGTCTGTTTGGTGTGATGTAATAATTAACAAGAGGTCGATATTTACGTCTTCTGCGGCATGAAGTTACAGAATGTATTGGCGAATTACCACTAAATGCCAGAAGGGGAATGATCTGGCAGCTAGATGGGGTTCCACCGCATAATATTAGACAAGCCAAGGATTTTTCAAATGCAGGATATCCAGAGGGTTGGATAGGAAATGGCGGAATACTACCGTGGCCAGCAAACAGTCCTGACTTAGCAGTTATGGATTATTTTATTTTGGGGACACACAGAGAATGTTGTTTATAAAACTCCATGTTATGACACTGAGGAACTTAAACATAATTAATGCCTATTTTCCTTAATAAAATAAAATGTATTGAGAGTTATTTTAAATTTTCCATAGCACACTATCATGAAAACATAAATTATGTTATATTAGTGAAATAAAAAGAAAAATTATCCAAATGAAAAATATACAGGATGTCCTATTTTTAAAAATAGAGGCTTTCTATATATCTTGTAGAATGAATAGCCATTTGTTTTTTTCTGAACACTAACAAAATCTTTGTAAATAACCCTGGAATTTGGTTTTTGATTCATTTTGATAACTTGAAAAATAAGCGCATTAAAATGTTATCAGATACAGTGACCACACTGTACATATATAGCAATTATCAGTATACGATCTAAAAATATTTTTAACTTCACAGGGCGATTATCTAGAGAACTTAAATTGTAAATAAAACATCTCACGTACAATTTTTGTATTCTGTACTACGTTATAAATATTTTTCGTTAGTTTAGCCTGATGGTTTTGTAGATGCAAAATAGTATTAAAAATATCTTTAGCGAAACAAAAGTTTATAGTATTTCGTCGTAGCACTCTACGTTTTTAATCGAAAAACGTATATGCATAGCTTCATGTTTAATCTACTAAGAAGCGATACATTTTGGGTAAAAATCTAGAAGAATTTCTCTATTGGATTCTAAGAAATATAGAGGCTGTTACATTAAAAAAATTGAAATAGCATAAATCAAACTTGGCAACGACATCGACGGCCTTCTTGTAGAATCTAATTGATACAAAAATTGTTCGATGTACTGCGGGAAACTCCAAGAAATATTTAATTGTAAGATATCGGCCATTAAAGATCAGATTTCGGGAAAATCCCAAATTATCTCAATTATTTCAAACATTAAGATGATAGAAAGGGAATGTTGGAGAAAGTTGACATGAATTGAAGGGAGGTATCCAAAACGTAATAATAACATATATATAGAATGTTCGACTTAAAGAAAACAGCCTTGTATTGTTTATAGCGGAAACTGAACACCCTGTATACTTGGACATAATTTTGTCTTATGCATAACTTGTCTTCAAATACTTTCTATTTGAAATTTTTTTCTCTAAATTGCTCAGGTAAGGAGTTATCATTCGCCCACGCACTACGTGAGCACGTTGTATAGGGCAGACAGTGCAACATACATCAGATAGATTAAAAGGGCATATTTTGAAATTTTCTAGTAGTTAGGAAGGTCACGTGATTGTTCGTATGCGTATCCCTTGATCATTTATAAGCACAAACAGATGGCGAAATAAAAATGTACCCATATTGATTAATAAAACAAATTTCATGTGATGTGGACCTTCTTATGTGAAACAATATACAGTGCGGTCCTAAGGTGTCCTAATCCACACTAACGTTTTAACGACAGAAGCTAGCGTTTTTAGAATAAATAAATTTCTATTTTCTCTGAACTAACTTTTGCCGTTATCGGCAGTTCAATAGTATTTTCGGTATCACCGGAGGTGACGTCAACTTTCTCATTTTAAATAGAACTCCTTACATATTTTTACGTTTTTGGAAAGGTAAATCAAAAGGCAAATCCAACGATATCACATATGTTATGCTTGAACTTAAGAAATATGACGATAAGCAGCAGTAAAGGTTTTGGTAATCTGAATCTGCTTTCGTTGTTACGCAAAGTTGGTTAGGAAAAAGCGCCAAATTGTTATCTAAAGAGCTCGTTGCTAAGCAAAGTAATCATAACAATTACCAAACTATCAAACCTCAATTTCAAAAGCGTAAATTATTCTTGTTATTTATTATAATGCAGGTTATAATGCCTGCATTTGTTATACCTTTGTTCTTTGTTCTCGTTATTATTTTATGTCATTTTAACTTGTTTTGTTCATTGTTTTCTCCTTTACTCTATCGAACTTGTAATTTATTAATTGTGATAGGTTTGTTTAAATTCATTAGTTTTTGATAAGCAATGTGCTTAAATTTCAGTTTTTTATGTTGTTGACTTTACAATGGCCTCTGCATAGACCACGTAAGATAAACATGAACACTACCCTTGTACAGCTGGAAATATTTTAACTTTGCGCTAAGTAAGGATAGATAGTATACAATTAACAGGGCGAACAGAAGATAATATGATTGAAACTATTGTACAATTTGTTACGTAACCATAGCAAATAAGGTGACAGTTGTTGCCAGATTTACATAATATTAAAGTTGAACTAGCAATTTTGCATGGTTCGTGCCGAAGATTAAAAGTAACAACACAAAAAACCTAAAAAACAGATATATTGTCTGACATATTTAAACAAACATGCCATAACTAGTTAATTGCAAGTTTGATAAAGTAAAGAAATAACAACAGTTAACAAAATATGTTGAAATGAAAGAAGATAACGAGAACAAAGAAGGAACGTGTGTTATGTAGACTTCACAATATAAGCAAATGCTTCTGTTACTCCCTTTTCTTTGGTTTAAAGACTTTTAAATTACCATTGAAAAAATCGAAATACCCGGTCAGTGAAGGAGTACTTATAAGTTAAAAGTTAAATGAATAAGAGTAAAGATGGATATATGTAAGTGGCTTTCAGGTGTTCTTAAACCATAAGAACAACATCCAGAAGACATTTCTACATTAGGTTAAGAATTTAGGTATACTAGGGTAGGTAGACTAGAATGCCATATTTCCATTAAATCTTCGCAATATTACTGCAGAAGGTTTTAATATGAATGTTATGTTATAAAGTTGATGATATCAATCATGTAATAATTGCCAAATCCTCTAAAATTGGAGTACAACAAGTAGGAAGAAGAGAATGATTTACCAGTTGTTGTATTACAGCAAAAGTGGAAACAAGGTCAAAGAGCAGTAATAACTAATATGTCTTAGTTCCCCAAGTTATTAAAGCATATTTTACATAATTTTTATTATATACTACATGAAGTAAATACATACGTAAGTGGAAAATATGTGTCAATTAAAGAAAAGTGCTTGAAAGTAATAAAATAATACTGTATTGAAGCAAAAGAAGACGAAAATGCCGAAGGTCCAAAGATATAAAGAACATATTTTGAAGCAACAGTCTTATTATTGTGAAGAAGCTATATTTTCTTGTATGTAAATCTAAATGTTACTGTATCTAAGGTATTTCTATGTATAAAGCATTTTTTCAAGAAGAGCATATTCTTGCAATGAATGTGTCAACCTCTCGTTAACAAATTGTTAATCTAGACACATTTTGCTTTTTTTCTATTCAATTTTGGGAACACTATACTGTAATGAAATCTATATCACTTCATAATTCTCCAAAAAACAGTTTTGGTTTAATGGAGCAGATTAGAAACACGAATTTATATACATTATTGATTCTATTTTTTTTCACAAGTTTATTGTAATCGCTTGAAGTACTAGTACTTTTGAGGGCTTCTATTACGTGACAATTATTGGTTTAACTTTACACTACTATAAACAACCTCGTTATTAACAATAAAGTTATCTAATCAAATTTTATTGGCGATAAAGTAGAAATTAAACACTGACGTATGTATTCGAAAATGTAAATTTCAAATAGTGTGCCATAAAATAACTTTCCAGGTCGCTGCACCGTCAAAATATATACAAAACTCGATATGAAAATGGAGATGATTGACGCATTTCATAAATTTGCAACCTTCTATAATTCTGATTACTACACGCTTATTACTGTTTTATTGTGGTATAATATGGTGTAAAATTTATTGGTACATGATGTGAATGAAATTATTTATATAGATGAGAGTATAAATTATTAAATAAATTGATCTTGGAGAGCGTTTCAAAATTAAGTGGATTTGTTACTCGAGACCTTGGAGGGTCAGTTTTATGAAAGGCGTTCAACAATGAACGAAGTTCATTAAGGGTTTCACACAATATTTGTATTGTACAAAAGCAAATTGTAGTTCAATATTCGATCTAAACATCGCTTTATTGAACGATAACTAGCGACCGTTCAATAGTTGATCAAATGTTATTTTTCGTCAACATAACCATTATAGATATTATCTGATTCATGCTCCATGTAGTGAAACTGCCTTTTATGAAAATAACCTTTTAAAGGAATGATTTTATTAAAAGTTAAATAATACTTGTGTACACTTTTCCGTTATTGACGTTTACGAGAATATGGCGCAAACGTTACTTTTCCGTTATTGACGTTTGTGAGAACATGACGTTGGCATTGGTATAAACGTTAATAATATGGCCATATTTTTCAATGATATTCGTGCGGGAAACCATTAATATGAACACATGATTCATGTCTGTACAACTAGACAGTGTTCCCAATTCCTATTATTAGACATTTTACTGGCGCTTATTAAACGGTGTTCAACTTTGATCAGTTGATCAATTAACCTAAATTTGGACGTCCTTCAGCACAATCGGCCCGTTTTGTTATATGATCTAGCATTCCCAAATATTCTGAAATAACTAGGAAGTTCCTATGAATTCTTGATTTTCTCAAAACAAAGAAAATGTTGGCTAGAAGCTTCTTGACAAGGCTTTCATTATTAAAAATAATGAATAATTCAATATTCTTGAGTACACCAATAAAAGGTTTTCCAAGCTTACCTTGGATAATTTGGTAATGGGGCTGGGTTTCTCAAAAGCATTATTTTCCTTCTACAAGCTGCAGGCACCACGACCAAATGTCGTAAATCTGTACTCAGAGGTTGCAAAAATTAGCGCTAAAGAATCTTGCAAGTTACTATACTCCCTTTTACAAGAAAGAATGGACAACTGCATCAAATAGAACTATGAGAACATGATCATCTACTTCGACATTCAGCCCAAAAACACATGGAGCAATAACTTCTACTTTGAGCAATATTTGAATCCAAGGCTGCGAAAAATGTTTAAAAAACTTCATCACCAAAAACAATCTGTAAAAAGCGCCCTCTGAAGTCGAATCCATAATAGTATGTAGAAGTTCACAAATCAAATGATGATCTTGAGTACGCTCGAGGTAGAGAACTTGATGGAAACTTACTCTACAAAGCTGCAGCAGATACGGGAATCGTTTTAATTGTCTGAGTTGCAGGAAAAGTTGTTGAAGGAACTGTAAAATGTGTAAAGGAGTAACGTGTTTGCAGTTGAACATAGAGCATTCAAAGATATTTCGGATCATGTCAAAGAAAGAAGAAGGTTTGTGATAAAGACAACTAAGAAGCGCATAATATTTTGGATGTACAGTTGCGGCAACAAAAATCCGGACAAGCTTATAGGCAATTTTGCCTGCTTTTGAGTATTGCAAACCAGTTACTTGTCATGTACATGTTTATTTTCAATTTGTCAATTCTAAGGCATCTTACATAATGTTAAAAATAATCAACTCATGAACGGAAAAGAAAAATTATATTTATGAAACATATAAAAACACCTGGGCATATAAGTCTATTTTACCTTTTAATTCTTCGACGCTTTCAAGCCTGAAATTACTATGTTCCTTATTTTAAACGATATACCCTCACATATTTTCTATGGGATTAAGGTCTGTACTTGCCGAATACCACGGTGAACGTGTTATATTGTTTTCCCTTAATTATTGATTAGTAATCCTAGATGTATGCACCGCTCCTATAAGCTTTTTGCGTATACTTTTCATTAAATCGAGAATTTGGTGGTCTATATACACGGATGTGACTATTACTATAAGATTGAAATATTTTTTCGTCCGAAAAAATATTTTCCCAAAAATTTGAATTATAGGGCAAGTATTCAAATGCGAAGTCGATTCTATGTTGTTTATTCAAGCTGATTAAGAAATGGTTTTTTTGATACCCACTTGATTTCTTAGTTCTTGTTTGTGTATAGCAGTACGGACATAATCCGGAAACTACGTTATGTTTCGTACATTTACTTTTGTGTTTGCTTTCAACGGGATTTCATACACGTTTACGACCAGAACCTATTTTTCTTTCTACTGTCCAATTTCTTTCTAATGTTTCCATTTCTTTCTAATGTCGTCAACACTGCTTCTGGGCACTCCAAATCTATCACTTAGCCTTCTTATTGATCATCCCCGCCCCAATTAATGTAATTATTTACAAAACACAGATTTAAACTAAATCATTTTAAGTGTTTTTTGTTGCCTAAGTGCCAGTAGCAAGTTAGTAATTTAGGTAGATATTTATTACATACGGTGTGATTCATTTGAAATGGAAGCACCACTGTAAAACCTAAATTTTACATTAAAATGAAACCAATTTATATATATATATATATAGTGGATCAGAAAGTATATTTACACAAAAAGTTTTAGAAGTTCATTTAAATTTTCGGCATATTGTCATTATTTTTCGAGGTCGAAAATAGTAACATTTTATTAGCTTTTTTTTTATTAAAAATCTGACGGCACCATTGAATCCAAATCGTCTTGAAATGATTTAAAAAAATTTCATTCAGATTTGTTTGTTAATAAAAAAGAGAATTATTTTTCGAACTTTACCCTTTACGATTTTATAAATCCGCTTCTTATAAAATCTATTGGCCAAGGTGGATTAACATTTGTACAATAAACAACTAAAGGAGGAATATATCCTAACACAATACTGGATGGAATAGCGAAGGAAGCGGCTCACTTGGAAGGGATGCAGGAGACAACATTAATAATTGATGACATTCTATCACTGCTAAAGAATAAAACTTTGAAAAATCAATGGCCGGATTATTGGAAACAATCGTACACCACTAGAATGTCGCATTACGCAAAAATTCATCCGGACATTATCTGTAATCCGTGGCACCAGAATCATAAAATATCCAGGTTTTATTACACCACCATTGCAAGGCTTAACTTGAATCATGGACAGTATCCTGCTCACCTATATATTCCTCAATCATATTTTCTTTGAATGTCCATTGCATGAGGAGTATCAGAAAGATCTAATGCAGGGTTTACTAGTGGCGGGAGTTGATATGCCAACAGATATAACTTGCTTGCTTTTCCATAACTGCAAATGACCAGATCTTGGGATATTTACTAAGAACAAAAATTAGGATTTGCAATAGCGGGTTTATATATTCGTGGGTTCATTTCTTTTCTTTGTGAGGGTTCCTTTGATCCGACGGTCGATGTTTGTGAAAGTCGTCCCGACAGGCCCCAGGACGTGAAACGTGTTTTCGAGCCTTGTCCTTTCCTTGATCCATTGTTAGATCTAATACGGTGAAGCTTTGTCATGGGTAGTCTCTGTTTATCAGAATTTTACATAGTGTGGTATAATAGGCAATGATCCCAATACCTAATTAATTAAAAAAAAAAACGAGGTTTGACAATTGTGGAACTAAATCTGAATAAGGGATTGCGTTTGTTTACTTCATTGTTATAGTGTTTTTTTTTTATAAATTTTGATCTACCTTGGTTAGTAGATGTTGTAAGAAGAGGATTTATGAAATAATGCACTGTGAAGTTTGAAAAAGTGATTGTCTCATAACTTTTTTAATAAATATATTTGAATGAAATTTTGGTTAATACCATTAATAAAATTTTGCTTGAAAAATAATTATAGTGTGCCTTGAAAATATTAATGAACTTCTGAAATTTTGTGTAGACTTTTTGACCCACTATGTATTAAAAAAAAAATCATTTTAATGTTAAGTACACTTGACATTTTATTGTTACTTAGTAAATTCAATGTTTTGTTTTTTGTCTTAATCTTTAAGTTATATTTTATGTGTCTTATTTTGTAAAATCCAACATTTCGTTTGTTTTATCTTCCTACAAATTCTATATTTAACTTGTTTTATTTTGTATCAATTCATATATTTCATATTTATATTTTTTTAACTTGTACGCATTTAATGTAAAAAGTAGAATTAATTTCTTGTAATGTGCGTAAATATTGCACAATCAGGACGCACAAATTAAGAAATCACTTTAATAGAAATTTCAATATCTGTGCGATGGGGCTAGCGTATGTATTGAGAACAAGTGCTAGATAAAGAGTTACCATTGAGGGAGAAAGCATAATACCACGATTGTCATCCGTCGCTCCTTCGCTTATGCATAACATAGCGTTTATTCATCGCACAATTTCTGGTTTCCGTTTTTCTCACTTCTGGAGAGGACAGTAGCACGGAGTAATAGATACTAGAGGTGGTGTATCAAATAAATTCATGAAATAGCGAAAGTGTCTGGGTAGCCGTGAGCTGTATGGCACTTTTTCGCTGTAGTGATCGGCTATTTGCTGCTGTCTCCCGATCGGACGGTTAGGCTCCGGTAGGGTTGTGGTGGCGGCCCTTGTACTAAACATTTACAAACGTTGCAATATGTATATGCGTACATGAAATATGTACAGCATTAAGGAAACCGAATTATGTAATTAATACATATATATTTATGTATTTGCATTTCTCTATATATGAGAAATAGCACATTTTTGTCTTTTCATGTTACAAAGGGAGTAGGATATTTAAATATGAACAGCATAAAAATCAGTGAACTAAGTTATGTGGATGACATAGTTATCATAGCAAAGACAGACATAGACCTACACCATAATCTGGAAATGCTCAACCAAGAACTACAACAGATAAATATGAAGATCACAATGATAATTAGTAAACCGAAGAAGGAACATAAAATCACCCTGTGTGACACAATTCTGGAACAAGTGTAAAACTTCAAGTATCTCGGAACGATTATTAATGCACAAGGAAACGCAGATGAAAGTATAAATCACAGAATTGCCCAAACCGGAAGATTATTTAACGCGATTAAGACAAAGTTTCTAGAAAAAAAAATAAATACCAAAACAGGTAAAAATGGAAGTTTTTAAAAATGTAGTGGTACCGACACTAACACACGGAAGTGAATCATGGACGATGACAATAAAACAAAAAAGTAGAATACAGAGTACAGAAATGAGGTTCCTACGAAAAATAGAAAATAAAACCAGAAAGGACCGTATACGAAATATTACTTTCGGAGAAAACCTGCAAATGAAAGCAGTTAGTACTGTAATCTAGGAAAGTCAATTAAGCTTGGCCACTTACAGATAATGAATCCAGATAGAATAACAAGGAAAATTTATGAAGTAAAACCAATAGGGCATAGACCTAAAGGACGGCCACGAAGAACATGGACAAAGGAGGTGGATAAGGCCGCCAGGGACAGGGGAGCTGATGCGAATAACATTAAGAAATTGGCGCAAGACAGGAAGAAATGGAAAACAATTATGGAAACAACCACCCCAGGATGAACCACACTAGCACTCAACTCAACACCCACACTCATACACCGAAAGGTAGAATGAGTTTTGGATTAAGTAAGTATGTTACAAAGGGAACAGTATAAATTTATTTTGTATTACAAAGGGAACTGTATACATTTATTTTGTATACCCACGTACTGTGTTTAATTTAGAGAGCAACTGAGTAAGCGGGCAAATATACAAAAAATAGATACATCTAAACAGAAGCAATTGGTATTCCTTCTTCATAAGGAAGATACACCGAAGCAGACGACTGCATTATTCTTTGGACCAGGAGAACGTTTTAGTGTAAAATATACACAGGAGTGCTTCCATTTCATATGGGTCAGACTGTATATAGTTTCAACAACAGGATATTTATTCATTAGGTATTTACAGTTGTGCAATAAAACATTTTATATAGCCCTCTATGATCGCAGTTTGTAGCCGTATACCCTCGCATACTTTTACAGACGCTGAAATATGAAGGACCAGTTCTTTACATTCCCATTTCGCAACGTAACTAGAATATACTGCAAATGTGGGATCAGTATTTCAAAAATGCAATTGTAAACGTCATAAGTATTGTCTGTGCTCGTAATGGAGACAAGTAAGTTATAGTTTAGTTGTGCGAACAAGTTTCGTACCTTTTCCATACGCTTCCACTTGCGGAAAGAATATATGTATATATCAACAATATTTGGCCATAGTTATTTTCGAATTTTATCGAATGTAATTCATGCAGATAATCTTGGTATACTTATGTACATGGAATATTGGAGATGTAGGAATTATTTTTTCTTGCGTGAACGATGATTGATGGGATTTCTCCACTCCAAATAGGTATTGATTCTACCCGCCTCGAATCTTATTCGCTGCTTTTTGTTTGCTTTTTTCGAAGGTTATTACGCAGCTTCACGTTTTCATTCTTTATTGGGATTTAATGTAATGCAGTCGTACATCTAGCAATCTTAAATAATACATCAATTAGCACAAAATTTACTATAATTGGAACGTTTTGTTGTTTAATTCTCTCTTATCAAGAAAAACTTAGGCGTCTAGATATTATATTATTCTTACAACCATCCTATACAGGCTGATTCATTTTTGACCCTTACCATGGGAATCTCTCTTATCACTACAAACAGAGGTAGGTTTAAACTTGACAAAGGTGCTAAATTTTGTGTTTGTTATGAACGTGAAGAGAAAATAGATCTGTGACAAATGACGTTCCAGATTTTTTAAAAAATTAAAAGAGCTGATTTTCTTCTAAAAATACTAAAAATTAAAAACAGATTCTCAAGGCCACTTTCGATCCCTTGTCTAATGATTTACTTCAAATCTTCGTATCCTCCTGCTTGCCGAAAAAAATGTTCTGTCTGATTGCAATCATTTTACATGTATTGACTTTATATACCTTAAGTATAATACTAAAAATATTAAAAAAATTCTGAATTTTCTTCATATTCTTTACACCTTTCGGAATCAGACGAAAGTGCATTTTTGTCCATTAGGTTTTGACCGAGTTGCAATTTGAAAGGTCTTAACTGTGGTATTTTTCTTACAGGAACGTTGTTAGATTTTTGTGTTTCCTTGAATAGAACCCAGGAATTAGAAGTGGCTATATCAAACATATGATGTATGAACCGGATTGTCCATTTTTTCCACAAACTAATAACATTCCGTCAGTCAAATCCATCCCTCCCATAAATTGATTGTAGTTTTTAATAGCATCTGGTCGTTTTACCATTTCATATTCCTTTTTCTCCTTAGACCATCTTTCACGGAAGTCTGTATTTGAGTCATAGTAAAAAGACGACATCATAATAACCGGCTTATTATCAAGCTAATGCGTAAGGGAAAGAGTTCCACTTTGGCCACATTTCACATCGTAATGTCCTCGTGGCTGTTTCAGGAATTTCTTTTCTTCACTCAATACACAATGTTGCTTAGGTATTCCATTTTTTATAATAGTACCTGTTCCATGAAATCCATTTTTTGTTAGCCTGTTTATTAATTTCGGTGTTGTAAAATATCGGTCGAAATAGAGATGATGGCCTGGAACTAAAGTTTCACACAGGCGAATAACTGTTGCTTCACCTAAAGCGAGGCCTTTGCTGATAAGGTCTGGACATGTCGTGTCGCCCTGATAAACTAAAATATCACAAACTACTCCGTTTGGATTAGCCAGAACAAATACTTTTATGCCAAGAAGATTTGGCTTTCCTGAACAATACTGGCAAACACTACAGTGGCCACTAAAAGGTATAATCATTTCATCTACACTTAAATGTACAGTCTTCTGGGATCTGCATCCACGTAAAATTCGTTCATAAAGTGGAGAGATTTTCTAGATTTTGTTACTTTTTTTTTTTATTTCGTCGCTTATATCGTTGTCAAAAACAACTTTTAGCGATGTTCTAATGGAAAAATAACTATTTCTGGTCATGGATTTTTTAATCGTGTCTATACCAAATTTCTGCGACCAGTAGCATTCTATTTGTGGTAGATTAATTGCACTCGTTATCATTGTGATGCCTGTGAACACTTTTACTTCCTTTAGAGTTAATCCCAAACTTTTGCCATTACGAAGAACGCTCGTCCGATTAGTAGCATGAACGATTTCTGAGAGTATTTCATCATCAATATACTCTTTGAAGTAATCTTCAGGTGTCCAATTATTACGATCAAGCTTGTTATAACGAGGTTGGAATAAAGGATTCTCTTTGGGAGTAAATTCGTCATTCCAAGCATCTTGTGTTGACGATGGCGTCAATGATCCATTACCGCTGCCTCTGCCTCGACCCCGTTGCCGAGATCCTCTAGTCCGGCTTCTTCGTTGACTGGAAGAATGTTTAGTGATTATTGACGAGGCTAATGAAATCGATGAACTTGGTTGGCTAGGATTTTCAGTGCCCACAGATGAATCTGAAGACGAATCGTCTGAATCACCCTCATCTGTATCATTAACGTGAGCTGTAAAGGTAGGATCTTGGCAATTATCCTCGTCGGATAAGTCAATATCAGACTCTTCTACAACCAATGTACTTTGTATAGAACGTTATAAGTTATAACAAAATTGTTAACAAATCATTGAGCAAGATTGTGAAATAATACGTTAGTATTAAAAAATATGCCTTTATAATTACTTTTCATAACAAAACAACGCAGAAAATAATAGGATTAACTAAAAATTTTTAGATAACTTACGCCTGTATCGGGATTTATTCCACTTACGATCAGCCATGTTAATTTGATAAGTGGATACGCCAGAAAACAGTTTTTTTTTTTCAAGATTCGCGTCAGTAGCAAATCTATCTGCACCTCTATAGTAAGAATTTACTCATTCGTCATTAAATGGAGCTACTCTACAGCTTTAAATTTTATGTACTACATATATGCCGAAACCAGATAGGAGGATAATTTCTTTTCGGCGCTATGTTGGATTTTGACATTGTCAGAAAGAGTTTTCTTTTCTGATTTCAACCAAGTATAATATGTTGACAAAGGTTTTTGATATTATGCTTTAATTGACGAAGAATATATTTTAAGATTAAATAAGCTAGCCCGGAAATTTCAAACCATCAAACATCTCAATTATCGTTTACTTAGCTGCGTAATGTTTATGTTAACAGGAATTTGAATTAAAACTAACGAGATACTAGAGGTAAATTAAAGGGTTTTTTTTGTCAAAGTTTATTGTATTTGTTTTGTGTATTATATTTTCTAGATAGATAATCATCCATCAACATCAAGACGCCAAGTAGCGTCAGAATTAAATTTGACCCTGACTCGGGTATGGAAAACTTTACATTGAAATAAATTTAAACCATACGTAATTCATGTTACCCACAATTTATTTCCTAATGACAATTTAAACCGGCTGGACTATAGCAACTGATTCGTGGGAAGGGTAGGAGATGACGATCTAGTCAGATGAATCAAAATTTACCAGTTTTGGAATCTTTAATAGAAATACAGAGCACTATTAGGCAGTACAGAATCGCAGTTAAAATATGGCTAGGAGGCCACTATATCGTTTTAGATTAAAGGTTTGGATGGGCATTTTGGGAAATCGTCTCACAGGATCAGTTACGTATGAGGAAATATTAAATGGAGAAAGATACTTAAACCTTCTTCGCACATACGTATCTAACTTCTTAGGTAACAATATTCCATTAAATCAACTACAGCATTTATGGTGGCAACAAATACCGGAAAGTGTGTGCAATCGTACATATTAATGAATAATGATAGCAAGGACTGTGGGGTAGTATGGTAAACACAATATTCACGGCACACTCCGCACCACACAAATTATTAATTAACTCGGGAAGGCATTTTCGAAGACACATTGATGATGATGACCCACGTGTCTTCGAAAAGGCCTTCTCGAGTTAATTAATAATTTGTGTGGTGCGGAGTGTGCCGTGAATATTGTGTTTACCGTACATTCATGAAAATGACTAGCTATTTCAACATTTACTGTAATTGTTGGTTTATTGTCTTGTTTTCTATTATTATTACTGTTATTATTATTTTCATTTCAGTAAGGTGCAAAATTTATAATATACCTTCCAAAAACACACCCGTAATTTGCAATTTGTAAAATATCCCATTGGTTTTCATTTAAATTTCTGTTAACATTAACCAGTGTCGGTTAGTGGTGACGTAGATGGGAGGTCAAGGTTGAGGGAATCGAAACGTTGTATTTGCCTTTCCATTTACGCCACCACCAGCCGCTACTGACATAAACATGACGTGGCTCGGTAAACGATCCGTTCTCGGCCAAGTTGCTATCAAGATTTAGAAAAATGGTACGATGTGGCTGTTGTCGTTCTGGATACGATTGTAAATATCTTGTACTCGCTATTCTTGTATTTCGGTTCGAAATGAATTAACGCACTTAACGTATCTAATGAATGATAATTGAAATGTTTGACGGTTTGAAATTTCATGGCTACCTTATTTAATTTTGAAATGTATTTCTCCTCAATTAAAGGATAATATTAAAAACTTTTGTCCACATGTTATACATGTTTGAAATCAGAAAAGAAACTCTTTCTGATAAAATTCAATATAGAACCGATAAGAAATAAGAAAGTTGATGATGGTCAGAAAAAACCGAATACGCCGTTAGATAGAAGATCGAAAGTGGCATTGAGAATGTAGTTTTAGTTTTTCTCTGCAAGGCCAAATAAAGGTGCTAGAGGTAAAAAAAGAAAATCAGCTTTTTTGATTTTTTTTTAATCTCGAACGTCATTTATCACGGGTCCATTTTTTTCTTCAAGTTCATAACAAACACAAAATTTAACAACTTTGTCAAATTTAAACCTGACCTCTATCTTCAATAAGCCTGTAGTTCTAATTAAAACTTATAGCAGTAAATTGTGTTATATTTATGAAAAGCAAAAAACAGAAAAACTACTAACGTAGATATACACTGTTTCAGCGAACTTTTGCTGAACCCATATATTCGGCGTTAAATACAAGTTTTAGTGTAGTAATGTTTTATGTTGTAATTATAAAATAATTCACCGTGAATACTAAACTCTGTCATTCAGTTTTAGTTTTTCATTTATATCAATTGCTACTATTTATTTGCATTTTATTGTACAAATGGATATTCACGCAAATTTTAGTTATATTGTTGCAATATTTTAAAATATAATAAAGTGCTTTCCGTTGTGCTTGTGAATAATATTTGTTTGTAATTTAATTGTTTTAAATTTTGATGCAAAGAGGTAATAGAAAATTTTCACGATATATTATTGATAAAGTCAATCTACATACGCGTATGGTGATGAACAAGATAACAAATACCAATAATTTTTAGCCGAAAAATAGCAAATTATCGTTTATTAAGTATTTACTAATTTTTGATATATTTTAATTTACTACTCTACATCGTTTAGACATCGAATTCAATAAATACAGTTTCCTGCTGCTGTGGTGTATCAATTCTTTCCGACAGCATCCCATAATTTTTTCTTTTTTTTTTGCCGCAGTGGTGCTTCATTGAAACAATTTTGCTATATAGCAACCTACTTCATTTGCTGTTTTCCTAAGTGTAGAAAATAATTTTTGAAAAAATTAGAAAGGTGTTTGAAATCATCGACAGACGTGTACCCACATGAAGATCCTATTCATGTGGGTAAAAGCAAAATAAGTGTACACATGAGAACAGAAATAGGAGATTGTCATTAAACTACTAAACCTTGTAGCAAGTTAACAACAACCTTCTTTTTTTCTGTTTATTTGATAAGTCTTCTACTTAGACACTTGTGCTTTGGTACTACGAGGTAGGCGCCATACATTCTCGGCCTGATAGGCTTATACAGGTTCTTGCGTGTTTAAACTCCGTTGCGTCATAGTTGCACATGTACGAGGCCTATACTATATGTACTACGGCTCGAAGAGTAGTAGTTTTTAGTAGCCAGTCAGACAACGTGACTAGTGCATGAAAATGTCTCGGGTAACGAAAATTGAGTACCGCGCGGTCATTAAATTTTTAACATGAGAAGGGCATACGCCTAATCACATTAAACAACGTTTAGACGGCGTTTATGGCGATTTATCTCCTTCATATTTCATTGAAAAAAAGTGGACAAAATGTTCGTTTGGGGTAAGAATCCCTAGAAGGTGATGAGCGCCCTGGTCGGTCAATTGAACTGACAACGCCTCAAAACATTTCAATTATTGAAGAAATGGTATTAGCAGATCACCGTTTGAAAGTGATAGAATTAGCAGTGATGTCTAATATTTCTGACACAAGTATTCGCCGAATTCTCCATACCCATTTGGGTATGAATAAGATTAGTGCAAGATGGGTACCGCATCTTCTTTCTGCTCTCCAACGTCGGGCCGAATGTGAGCGCTCATTTTTAAACATGTGTGGAGACGACTCGAAACCGATTTTTGAGTCCATTGTTACATGAGATGAAAAAATGGTTTTGTATTATGATCCTCTATCCAAGGGGACGTTGTTTTAAGGACGATAGTGAGTTGCAAGCAGCTGTAATACAACATTTTGAGGGAAACACTTTATGATTATTTTTGCAAGGCTATAGATATATTGATTGTTGTAATAATTGTATTGAAGTGAGGGGAGATTATATTGAAAAATAAAAATTGTTATATTTTACCAAGTTTATATTTTCTATAACAAGCCGCGAATTTATGGCGCCTACCTCGTATATGGAGCTCCGACTCTTATCTGATAACTGAAAGTAATCAGTTATTGATTGGCGGAAGCCGGTAATATGGAGGTCAGGTAAACAATTACCACGTGATTGAAAAGAGTTGTTTATTATGATATTAACGAACTTTGTAAAATTCGGTGACTTTGGGCAGCGTTCTTTTCTTTAACAAACTACCTTTGGGTAGCGGTTATAGCCCGTAGTCCTTATGCAGAAATAACAAGAAAGTGGGTACGGTTACTTTTTTTATTTACAATTTTAAATCAAACTCAGAAATAAATAAACTCAAATTTGGAACATCAACATAAAACATAAATATTGCTAAATATCTTGCACAAGTGACAGTAAGAAAATGAAATTAACAATTATCAATGTTCCTACAAACAATCTTAGATGGAGTATTTGATCGCGGAGCTTGCCTAGGACAGAGCAAAATACCGTCAGTGATACAAGCATCGTAAACATGTTTAGGACATCATTACCTCCTTGGGATCCCCAAAGACAGCGCTATTCGCTGTTAGTGTTGCAGACGTTGGAAATATCCGCCAAGGGCAGCGCTAGTCGTTAACTGTGATATGGGTGTTTAGAAAACCCGCCAAGGATAACTGTGTATATCGCCAGCGTTACGAGTAGCGGGCGGATCTTGCCGAGGACAGCGCTATATGTTGTCAGTGTTACAAGGTAGAGAAGTGCTTTATAAACCCCATCGGTTGGTTGGCGTAAAACTTTTTCCAAAAATAAAAATTAACATGTTGCACGAAATATATCGCCGTTCGAAGAAGTTTACAGTCTATTCTAAAAGTTTGTTTAGAACATAAAGGTTTGGATATCCGGGAAACAATTACAAGAATTAGTATAAAAATATTGTTCTAATAATTTGTTTTTCCCTCACCCAAGAAGAACTGAAAAAGTTTTTACATTTATGACCATCAACGAACCGTCACAACACCTACATATGTCGTATATTTCAGATTCATCTGAATTATATATTCCTCTAATACTCCTCTTTTATATATATATGTGTCAACAATAATTCATTAATACTCTAGTAACGTCTATCATACATCTTCTCAAGTAGTCTTTCAATGTTGCTGCTGTTTGTATAATGAATTCGTACTGATTTCTACTTGCTCCTAATATCTATAAAAATTTTAAATTTGCATGTAGAGGCATTGCTGATTTATTAGTTTTGTAAGAAGTATTAGGAACCGAATTCAACTAACCAGACATCTTGCTGCCGAATCAGCTTGATTTCCTCTGAATTAAATAATAACACAAGCTACCAACTTCCACCATGTGCGGACGCGCGTTCCGCCGTTTACGGCTCATTGGCGCACCTTTGTGGAAGATGGTAGCTGTATCTGAAATAGTCGCATATATACGAAGATAGATATAACATGTGTGGATGAGAGTGTCTAATTAAAGACACTCTAATCACTGAAAATGTCGAATTAAATTGCTATATCGACCTCTACAGAAATAGGCAACGGGTAATGCCCTACGTTCTGTGAGGGTAGCAGGTCTCGATGTTTGGCGATCACACCAAGGAAATTAAATAATAGCACAAGCTACCAACTTCCACCATAGATATAACATGTGCGGATGAGAGTGTCTAATTAAAGACATTCTGAGTGCACCGATGAGCCGTAAATGGCGAAATGCGCGTGTTATTATTTAATTTCCTAGGTGTGATCGCCAACCGTCGAGGCCTGCTATCCTCACAGAACGTGGGGCATTACCCGTTGCCTATTTCTGTAGTGGTCGATATAGCAACTTAATTCAACATTTTCAGTGATTAGAGTTTCTTTAATTAGACACTCTCATCCACACATGTTATTCCTCTGAATTGTTTGTAATTTTAATTCTCTTCTCGATCGATGCTTAAATTTAAAATGTTAATGATTAAATGATAAAAAAGTAATTGTGTCCTTTCATTGTATGCTGGTGTCATTTTTTGAAGTTTTCTATGAAAGTACAATTACGTATGCATAGATTTCTAGCGAGAATCATCCCGGAAAACAGTTTTCTGTGATGTATATTAGCGCACCCACCTGGAAACGTTCGATACCAAGCAGCGGCGAACACCTTCGCCTCCGCCTAGATACGGCTAGTTACTAGCACCACAGCGATCCCATTCGAAAATAAAGAATATCACCCAAGCAAGTGGAAAGCAAGTTATTGAGAAATGTTTAACCTTATCTGGCGAGAGCGAAACGAATAGGGAACTAAACAAAAAGGCTAATGAAACGAAAACTTCGCGATATAGAGTGACATTCCGATATGAACGTGCCATCAGCGACGTCACTGCGAATCAATTTTACTCCATAATTTCTGCTAAAATTAATTAAAGTTTAGGAAGTATTTACTGTAACTCTATCATATCTAGATGACGAACTGCGCTATTTAGTGAAATACTTTCCCTTTGCAGAATAGTTCATGAGTGGGATCATTATAATCTTAATTTTAATACAGAATTTAAGTGTGATAATTAACGTTTTCCCTTTATTGTTGTAGTAAATTGCTGTAAATAGTTCATCATTAGAAGCATTTCGATATCTAGACTCGTAGATAACAGGGTTGCGAGGTTTTGAAAATCGTTGAAGTAGTCATTACAACATCGAGGAGGATATGTCTGCCCTGTAATTATTTTTCAAGTGGACAACCTCAAATAAACTAGTTGGAATCTGTAACATTAGAATGGGTTCTCATATGAGATTTTAGTTAAAATCTCAAGTTTCGAAATTACATGAAAAGACGAAAAAACATCAAGCAACTTACGTGTTGGGATATGTAATTTATGATGATGTTGGTAGAAGAGTGAATTGGAACATTCAGAAGCTTTGGTATTTTTTATTGGTATCCGGCGGTATCGGCTAGAATAGTTTGGTGTGCCTCAAGTTCTACACTTTGAATTCCGTTTAAAGTATACTAAGGCCTTTGTATCAACTTTTCCAAACTCTGATGCAATCGCTTTAGAATTAGTATCATATAAATTTAATAAATATCTGCAATATTTGGAAGGCAAGGAAGTAACAAATACAAGCTAGGCGCCATAAATTCTCTGCTTAACAGGCTTATACAGCTTCGAGCGTGTTCAAGCCCCGTTGCGGCATAGCTGCACAGAGTAGTAGGTGTTAGTAGCCAGCTAGACAACGTGACTAGTGCACGAAAATGTCTCAGGTAACGAAAATTGAGTTCCGCGCGGTCATTAATTTTTAATAAAAGAAGGGCATACATCTAATCACATTAAACAACGTTTAGACGGCGATTATAGCGATTTATCTCCTTAATATTTCATTGTAAGAAAGTGGGCAAAATGATTCCGTTTGAGGCAAGAATCCCTTGAAGATGATGAGCGCTCCGGTTAGCCAATTGAACTGACAACGCTTCAAAACATTTCTATTATTGAAGAAATGGTATTAGCAGATTGCCGTTTGAAAGTGCAGGAATTAGCAGTGATGTTTAACATTTCTGAAACAAGTATTCGCCGAATTCTTCGTAACCATTTGGGTATGAGTAAGACTAGTGCAAGATGGGTATCGTACCTTCCTTTCGCTCTCCAACGTGAACGTCTGGTCGAATGTGTGCGCTCGTCTTTAAATATGCGCGGAGACGACCTGAAACCGATTTTGGAGCCCATTGTTACAGGTGATGAAACAATGGTTCTGTATTATGATCCTCTATCTAAAAAGGAATCGATGGAATGACGGCGACCCGATGAACCCCGTTCCAGAAAGGCGAAAGTCATCAAATCAACGAAAAAGTTGGTGGCCACAATATTCTGGGATCGTGAGGGTATTTTACTCATTGACTTTAAAGAACGGAATGTAACTATCAACAATACATACTATGCGTCTTTGCTGCATAAACTGAGGGACAATACTCGTGCAGAACGTCTAGGAAAATTGACAAAAGGTGTTCGATTATTGCACGACAATACACCCATCCATACTACCGCCATTTCACAATTACTTCGTGAACTCATGGCCGGCCGATGCCCTCTATAATTGACGAAAGTTGTTGGGGGATGTAAGGGCGCATGCATTAGTTATTATTATTATTACTTTTCAAATCATCCTTTAACTAGGAAACTGAATACTTTACTTTCCCTAAAAACAGAGTTTTACAGATTTGTGACCAGTCCTTTAGAGATGTTGATAAACAAACTCTTTTCAACATTTTTCTGAACAATGGTTATCTACAAAGTGTTGTCCATAAAGTCATATTTTTCGTTATACTTTTCCTGTATCCTCTCTTTCGTTTTGTACTACACTGACTGTTACAGTGAACAATGACAACATTCACTATTTTAAGTTTCTGAATGTAAATGTTTTGAATGAAAGGTTCTGTAAAAAATGTTTAACGATCAACCAAACATGAAAATTGCTAATTATACTACCTGTCCACATAATTCAATTTTTTCCCGGATTAAAGACAACACTCTTAAGGAGTCTTGTTCCGATATCATTTACTCTATCCCTTGTAAAGGTTGCAATGACAGGAGAGATTGTGCAAGTGACAGCAACACCACAGCCGTCATCGTACACCATCATGGAACTGGTCATTCGTTTGGTTTTCACCATTCTTGACAGTTAACTACAATATAGCGAACGTTTATTTTTGGAGACGTACTATATTAAAACTACCCCTAAGACCTTCAGTTTTAGAACTAATATCAGCTATTTATATGAAATCTATAGTTGCTTAATGAATTTGAATATTAGACAACATTAATTAATTACTGTTTCAAAGAAATTTAAGGTTTTCCTATACTTCTTAGCTTTTAATCTCCTCTTAATTAATTAAGTGGTTGGTTATTCTACATCTTGCCTTTTCCATAATCACGATCACATACAATTGAATTTGTATTTGAATGGCCTTACTATCTGGCTGTCTTCTGTCCGTTTGATTGCCTTCCCATTTAGTCTAAATTTCGCAATTGGGATCCCTTCTGCGTTCCCAATTTTTATGTTTTACTTTAGCAATTTATAGTTTTCAATTAGAATAAGTTCTGGAGTTTTTAGAATTTTTACAAAATGTAACAAATAATTTTAATAAATTTTAACCAATAATTTTAATGTGTTTAAAGGATTATATCGTTTCTCTTTGAACGATCATTCACGATTTATTAATGCAATTTCCTTATCTTATGTAAAAACGCTTACTAATTTTTTTTGTGGCAATGTTCCTTCCTCATATTGAAGAATTGTTCCTCTCTGGCGAAGAAGTGAATTAAATCGAATGCTTAGAGCAATCCAAAAGAGAATTCTATTTACTCTTTCAGTTCCTTAATAGTTTCCTTCGATCCCAAAGTTAATATGTTAAATTGAAATTCAAAGTATTTCATTGCCTTAGTCAATAGCACCTAGTATTCCGTGCATTTTTGTAGTTTTGGTCTTATTAGATGGAAGGGCGAAAGCAAACAAATGATAGACCAATTGTAATATGCTCACTGCATGTGGACGTGATGATAATCGGTGATATTCAATGGATTATTAGAAGAAATGAAGGATGTATGCAAAATAACTGATAATGTCATTGCAAACGGAAACATTAAACGGCATATCTTGGAAAATTGTACTTTGGTCGAAACAGAAAAGTTTCGAAGTGGTATTTTTCTATTTTTTTTGCAAGTTTTTGGATTGTAAAAAAAGTATGTGTTCTATATTTTCACCTCTATATACACCGCTAAATTAGTACGCACTTAATCCTTAACTTTTAACGTTTACATAAATTCATCCCGAAATTTTAATACAGCGGTTTAGCAGCCTTTTCATCGCGTCTTAATCAAAATGCCGTCGGTACTTCTAAAGATTGGCGAAGGGAGACGCTACAGAATGAGGGGTGTTTACTTTGATAAGATTCTTTGACGAAAGTAAAGCCGAGTAGATGAGATGAAAAAAGGGCCTAATGATGGCGGAAGTGTAGGCGAAATAAGATTTCTGTTATTGTTGGCGTTTTAGAACGTCAGTTGTTTATAATTTATTATATTTTATTCTTGATGATGGTATTAGAGACAAGAGAGGAATTTCCTGTTTCTTTATAAATTCCTATCTATAATGATGACTCAATAAGATATTTAGTGAAATAAATTTAGTCTTTGTTACTTTGATGTCCTATCTTTATTGGTATGTGATTTATGACAAAATATATTATGTTACACAATGCATAAAAAATCACCATGGAACATGTAAAACCACTTAAACCTTATAATGCTCTCCTGTTTACTTAGGTTGGTCAAAATTTCATTGAAGGTATGATCAAATCCGATTCTATAGATTTGAATGCTGGCTGGAAGAATCCTGTTTCAAAAAGGTGTTAATTAAATGATCAAAAAATTAGCAGAAGATGTCATATAACCTATAAAATGATCGATAAATTTAAAAAAAAAATCAATTTTATTAGTGTTAGAGAAATTAAAAGCAAATGCATGATTGTGTTAGCCGTAAACGGCCCTTTATTTTTACGAATACCTAATTAGAAACCTAAATATTTAAGGGACTCTGTGTTTTGGTTTGATAAAATGAAGCTTCAACTACGACCGCTTAAAGCATAAGGGATCGTACGGAGAAAATCAATGCAGGTATAATTTAATACAATCAATTGTAAAAGGTGGAGAGACTTGCATTGTGGCATGGGATTGTTTTAATAGTGCAGAAACAGGATATTTGAAAGTAATCAGACGTATTTTTAGTGCTTGAGAATACATTGATAGTCTAAAAGTAGAAATATTCGAGTACATTAACTAATTCGGTCTGGCAAACCATTATCTGTTCTTATATAACAGCAAATGTAATCAAGCTTTTGTCAAATTAATTTAGTTAATGTTATGAATCTTTGCAGCTGTCTCACATACGGGATGAGGTTGGCGGCTGAATTCTAGAATACTAGAAGAAACAATCGATAATTTTATTGTAAGTATTTTAAATAGAGTGAGCTGCTATCAAAGCTAAAGGGTATCAAACTTCCTATCAGTTTTCGTAAATATCTCTTCATTTAAACTTCTTGGTGATTGCCGTGATCCACTTCTCTTTCTAGAGCTAGGCCGATGGTCCTTAAACTCTCTTATCCCTTTATTAATGTATTGCAGGGAGAAATGCCACCTATTAAAAAATTCTGTCGACGATTCGTGTAACTTTACGATGAAATGGGGACGACCCTGGGGCTCCACAACGACTGATGTCAACACTGTTATTTGATAGTCCACGAAGATGTTCTTATATTAAGGGAACGAACTGGATGTCATCACGAATTTGAATAATTCTGATAAACCGGAGCGTTTCTAATTAGTCTGAGTGTTTTATTTTGTAGTACTCTCAGCATATGAAAGTTAGTCGCCGCGGCTGTTGCCGAAAAAGGTGCTCTATAAGTCAGGATGGGTCTCAAACATGTTACGTATATGAGCATCTTGGTTTTTAGGCGCTAGTTAATGATAAGCCCCATGTATTTTTCTGAAGAGCTCTAAGCGTGCAGCGCACACCTGCCACTTCAAATCTTTTAGGAAGTGGTTTCCTCCATCACGTGGGCGTAAGTGCCACACTCTTATCTCTATTGACTGTAAGCCTCCACTTCGACAGCCAGTTTACTAGTTCATCCAACGTCCTTTGTCTCTACTGGCTGTGTAAATTGCCGTGTCATCTGCGTACATCAACAATTGTACTTGTATAGTGCGTGGGAAATTACTAGTGTACAATGTAAACAGTTCTGACGCCAGCAGGAACCTCTGTGGTACCCCTGTTAGGATGGGTCGCTTTGTTGACAGGATCCGACCATCCATTACTGAAAGAGTCCTCTCGCTTAGATAAGATCGTACCACAAAAACGAGGTTTTCACCAACTCCAATCCCTCCCATCTTGCGCAATAGACCATGGTGCCAAACGGTATCGAAAGGCCTCGTAATGTCGAGACATACCGCCTCAATCGTCTTTCCTCGCCCAAAGGCATCGGGGAAAGACGAAGCAACTGCCCGCGGAGAGGCCGGCGCAGAATCTAAATTATTTGTCCGAGAACGGTTCTAGAAAACTTTATACTTCCTTTAAACGACTCAAGATAATTGTCTTATAGAGTGAAAACTGCGGGGAGGGAAGACTTACGCGGCGCTAGTTTTGAGGGGTTCCTTAGCTGGCTTCCAAAACAGCAAGACTTGAGGGCTATGTTAAAAATCATTGATAGAAAACCTAGCGCAACGAGAGGGAAACTCTTGAGCGCCCGATTTGGGATATTATCGTATTCAGAGTATTAGGAAGGATAAGCGATTCGAGTTCTCTGAGTGTGTTGTTCGAGCAACAACTGTCCTCGTCCTCGGACGTGTTGTTGGAGTCATGGCTCCGTTGATGGCCCTAGCATACCCGCTCCATAAGCTAGACGAGTATCTTCACCTTCTCCTCACTAGGGTAGGCGATTTTTATTTTGCCTTGTAGTGGTTGGATTGATTGCCCCCCGCTCCACTTCAATGCTTTCGTAATTATTCACAAACAGTTGTTGGAAAGCATCGAGCATTGGACCTTTTCACACCATTGCTGTCTTCTGAAGTCAGCTAACTCATCTTTCACTAATCATGATAAAGCTTTGGGCATTGTGCTGTCTTGAGGGCATATAGTAGTATTTGCCCTCGTCAGTGCTTTTCTGTTCTTGTAAATTAGCGTCGTCATCTCTGACGGTATTCGACATTCAACTGGGCGTGTGACGGATGTGGAGGCCCGCTCCAGGAAAGATGAATGATATTTGTGATTGTTGTTGCTGGGCTTTTAACCTGCTTGGATGCAACGAGGTGAGAAAATAGGTCCCAGTCAGTCCTCTTCCGGAGCGATACTGACATTCTATAACGCTCCCCGTCAAAAGTGGTGGTCAAAGTGATTAGTGTACCTATCTAACAAGTCTGTTGTTGTTTAACGCACAGTTTGTGGTACACATAGTGGTACAGCAGATTTAAAGATACGGATTTTGAAAGCCATTGAACCCATTTTGGTCATAATGTGTATTTATGATACGTTTCTGATCAACGAATCTTACAGGAGCAGGTAAATTGTGTATACTTAATTTTGATAAGGGACTAATTCTATTGCAAGTAGCATAACATATTTACGAAGGAGAACTTGGAGGTTTAAAATGTTGAAAAAATTCCTGTAAAATTAGCTTCTAATAAACTGAATAATTGGAAACTTCCCACACTTATTTCTCTCCCATATTAAATCTTCGGTGCAACTTGTTTTACGAAACAATGAACTAAGTTAAACTATACCTGATGTATTTTTTATAAAGCATTTATACGTTCCACTAAAGTGACAGATCGCACGGTCTTTTAGTGTCATAAAGCAAGGAGAAAATCTTTTCTTTGTTCATTTTTAATACAAGCGTAGTAAAACAGGTGCGTCTGGCAATGCATTGAAGTGACACGTTCAATATGTGCGTAACAGTGACTCGGTCCAATAAAACAAATTTCGTCTACTTTCGACTGCTCCGAACTCTGCAAGCTCTGCCGTTTTCATTAGGAAAAGGAAGAGAAATCTGTTGTAAAAGCGACAGTTGGTTTTAATAACAAGAATACGAACCCTTCTCTGACAAATGCCCTACCCTCCTCTAATATGAGAAAAAGGTTTTGGATATGCATTTGTTTGTAAACGAAGGAGGATTGGGCAAGAAAAGAGATAAAATGTTTTTCTGACAATTTATTCGTAGCTGGAAAAACGGATTTTCATGCATTTATTTTTCACGGGGGAAACCTCCAACAGATTATTTGTATTTCTAGTTTAACGAAATCACGAATTTAAAAGGCATATATCATTTGATAATATTACTCGAAATGCATACAGCGAACACAGAGATAGAAATAATTTATTGTGATAATTTATGTGACGTCTGCCGCCGCTAACATGAGCAATTTCGCTGGGAAATACAATGCGCGGTATGACGAATAAGCATATTACACCTTAAATTCTATCATTTAATTTCAAACGTTATTATTTGCGAACTATTTAATCCCTAATTTGATAGCGAAAGCATGCTTTTGTTTTTTTCATCGGTACCGGTTGCATTAAATGGAAAATTGCTTCTTAAGCGAAATGCTTTAAAAGGAAATATTTAAATAGTATAAATAGGAAAATTGATGTAGGGAAACACTGATATGTTATTAAAGCTTTGAATGATGGATGTACAATATTGTTGTAATAATTATTGAAAAGTGCATTTATTTTGAATTACTCACTTTAAAGTGAGTTTGTTTATATTTTTAGTTGCATATGGTTGCAAGCTTGGGAGGCGAAGTAGTGCTGGTGGCCTCTTCCTATTATTTTCCGCCAGATTAATATTTCGTCATTGTCTTACACATGCGGGTTAGTCCCATTTGTGTTTTAAAAAAATTAAAGGGTCCAGTAAACAACTTTTAATGCTAGAAACAAAATTCACTAGCAGAAACTTCAATTATACTTCTAACATAACCAACATAACTTCTCTTCTAGCGAGAGAAGTTATGTTATCGTTTCCCCGGCATTATTGTTGATTGATTGATTTTCCTACCAATCAATTGCTACCAATTGCATTATTGTTAGCTGGAGGTATATTGTAATGGTTTAAATGAAGGGAAAGGTAAAAAATAATTGTTATCGAAATTAGTTAATTAATTATGGGATCTGACGGACTGGGAATGTACTATTTCGGCAATTAAAATTAAACTAGATATCAATTAATGACATTTTACGAGTATTAAAACTTGAAGAGAGAAAACTAACCTGGAATTGTGACGTTCCAATATGCACTCCATGTTTATATATTACGTACTGAAACCCTTTGATCACCAAACTTGACTTCTACTTCGTATTTATGCTAGAATTTAAACGCTGAACACTTAGAAAATGGGAATTTCGTACAAACTACCGTGCTCTAGCAATAATTCTTAGAATGGTGTTCTGTAGGACCTCTAGTTTTTGTAGGTGGCCAACCGCGGCTGTCGACCATGCCAGAGCTCTATATGTTAATATCGATCTCAGACAGGTGATGTAAAGCAAACGTTTGGTTCTTAGATCTAGCGCAGATTCCCTAATTAACAAGGCCATTATGGAGCTCCTGGCGGGAAGAAACTTCTGCTTGACGTGGTTGATGTGGTTTTTCCACGTCAAGCGCTGGTACAGGAACAGGCCTAGATATCTCACTGTGAAGCTCCAAGGGATCGCCACCCCATCCAGTTCAACCCTGCCTGGAGGGGGTTTTCTCCTCTAGGTAAATCGGATCGCCACGCTCTTCTCATTGACATTCACCACCAACCTACACTAACCCAGCCACTCGATAAACGCGTCGAGTGCCCTCTGAAGGCGCCTAAGCAACAGCTCTTCGTTCCTGCTGATAGAGTATATACTCGTATTATCTGCATATCTAGATAACTCCACTTGCGGAGCATAGGGGATATCACTCGTATATAATATGAATAATTCGGGCGCCAACAGAGATCCCCGTGGCACCTCGGCCAGTTGACAGTTGTTTACGTCTAATGAAGTTTGTAATCGCTTTGGAGATGAAGGCTAAGAATGTTAGTCAAATAATGCAAACTACATTTAACTTTTATTTAACAACTTAATATCTAATATTAACCGATAAAAATGGTTTGTAAATTTCAGTAAAAATGTGTGGGAAAATTCCCTTGGCAGTATTGGGGCGGATTGTTGTAATTGAGATTAAATTTCTTATTAATGTTAATGCATGCATATTGTAAATAGCTGAAGATTTTAAACAGCGCTGATATAACACAATGATGCTAAGTGTTATAAATGCTTTAGTCATTAAGGAACTAGTATTTCGTTACTATACGCATTGCAAATAATGCCTGATACATAATTGCTGAAGTAATCGAGGATTACAGAAAAAAGGAGCAAATACCAACACCTACATAGAGTTGTTGGTACATTGCTTTCCACCACACCTGTATATGCTCTGTACTGTGTGTTGTTTTTTGTGTAACGTAGGTGGGAAGTGTCAGCGTGAAAGAAAATTGTGTGTCGTCTGTGGGGATAGTTTCCGCTGTAACCGTTCAAAGTGAAAACGTAAATAAAAGATTTAAAAGACTAAGGTTGTTTATAAATTAAAACATTATAGTGAATTATTAATTACCAAAACTATGGAGAATTTAAAATTATGTCAGTCTAATGAAATGTAAGTTGTAGCAGGATTGTTCATTTAAATGCAATACCGTCTTATATCTTTCCATTTTCGTATACGAAATCAATATTGCTAGAATGATGCTTTTGAGAGAGACCCTATCAACTCTAATAAATAACCACGTCATGTCTGCGGATGTAAGCATATTGCACATCCATATTTCAAGTTAATTAAGGATCCCTCGCAATAACGTTTCACTCTGGAGTAGGCGCAGTTGGAAAGTGACAATATCAGAAAGTCGTACAATTCCTGACACGAAAGCTATTAGAGGTCGCGAGGCTCCACCACTTCGTTATCAAGTGTTCTTGCGGTTCTGGTCGGGAAGTTTACAGCCACTGCACTAATTTAAGCGTTGGCTTCCTCCGATTTTCTCACGTCATCTCAAGAAACGTTTCAATTCCGAAATGGTGTTAGTATATATTGAACTGCCGACACTTGTCCTCATGGGGATGCAAACATATTCCTTTGGTATTTATTTGAAGGGTACTGTAGATAACTTGTTCGCGAACTTAAAAGAGAATTATAGAAACACTCTCCGTGCATATCTACGTATGTACATACATATAGTAATAGATCACTATATTGCTGCGATGGCGTTAGGTTTAAGTGCAATACGTACCTATATTTATAATTAACGTTATTTTAGACATGGGTGAGTATTTAATTATTAAAGTACGCTGACCTATTTATGTCAATTAAGTGTTAAGATTAACGACTGTCTTAGAGCAAATAAAACCAAATTAAGAACATTTTCTTGCAGGAGATTTAAACGCAAGAGTTGGCTCCTCCTTAACGAGTGCAGCAATTGGACAATTTAGTGAAAATATTACTAACAATTCTGGAGAACGGTTGATTGAAACTTGTGAGCTTTTCAACGTAAAAATCACTAACACATTTTTTAACCATAAAATGATTCATAAAATTACTTGGGAAAGACTATCACTCGGACAAAAATTCTATTATTGATTACGTTATAGATGGACAGAAATCTAAATTTATGATATATGACTGCGGGATTATCTGGTAATTGCAAAGGTTGTATTTCCATATTCAAACTTTCGGGGCCCCACCACGGAATCGGACCATGTATTGACAACGAATAGGGTTGCAGAAACAACTTCTCTGGGACGGTAGCATAAAATCCTTATACCAACAAAGGTTAAACATTGCGCTAATGATTAGTGTGAGTAATAATATAGGGCATGAGCATGAAAACATTAGTAAAGTCATAAATAAAGCAGTGTTCGGAGTTTCGGGTGAGAAATGTGGAGGTGATTAAAAAGAAAAACAGGACATATAATAAATGGCCAACAGACAAAAATGTAGAAAACCGAAGGGAATACAAAATTAAGAACAATGAAATGAGAAGCGCAATAAGAGTGGGAAAAAATGTATGGACATTGAAAATATGATTGGAGGAGCTCAGAGCACGGAGGTTTGGCGAGTGGTAGGAGAACTTAAGACAGAAACTAAAAATAAAATAAATCAATGGATAGATATGCACACCTGGCATACGCATTACGAATCACTATTTACCGAAACAAGGAATGAATTTATCCAAGGAACTGAAATAACACAGAGTCCAGAAAATCAGTATTTGACAATCAGCCTGGATGATGTCAAAACTAACTTAAAGAGAATGAAAAACAATCTCCTGGACCAGGCAACACACCAGCAGAATTGATGAAATGTGGGGGACCGTTATTGGAAGAACGCCTGACGAATCTCATGAACTCCTGTTGCGAGTAAAATCGAGTACCCCAAGAATGGAAGGTATCACACATTGTTTCTATTTTCAAAAAAGGAAATAGAAGAAATCCTGGATATTATAGGGGGTTGAGTGTCACATCTTTAATGTGTAGACTCTTTGGCAAAATTATTCAATTAAAGTTGAGGAACTATGTTGGCCTTAAAATTAGTGATGACCAAAGCGGATTTGTTCAAGGAAGATCTTGTGTGGATCTTTTCTTGTTCCAAGAATTATTTCAGCTTCTTAGACGTAGTTAAGGGATTATACATCATTATCAGAGAACTTTGTGATAATAACCTCTCGTATATTAAACTGGGAAAACATCTATCCAAAACCATAATCACCACAAAGGGTCTGAGGCAGGGATGTGGTATTTCGCCGTTGCTATTCAACTTATAAGTTAGGGTTGCATTAAGTGATTGGGAAAGGCGACTCAATATCTAGTGGTCAACAGCAGTGCGAATGTTGACATTCATATCAATGACAATGTTTATGTTGATCAAGTTGACTCATTTAAATATTTTGGAGCCATAATTAATAGATTAGGACTGGTCTTAATTCTTGTTGGTGGGACAAACATCAATAAGGTAAAAAAGAGACTTAGACAGTCCTTGGTAGAGTCTGTTCTGTGCTACTGCTGCGAGGTGTGGACGTTGACAGCGGAGATGAGACGGAGATTTATAGCAGTGGAGATGGACTACCTAAGAAGGAGCACTAGAATATCTAGAACAGAAAGAATTAGAAACGATGAGATAAGGAGTAGAATGGATGTTCAGGAGATTGTAGTGTACCAAATTGAGAGAAGAGAATGCCTGAAGACCTCTGGACAAAGGCATTGTTTCAGTGGAGACCACCGCATAGGAGAAAAAGAGGAAGACCGCTACGCTCCTGGAATGAGGGAATGAGAAGGACCATGATGGAAGAAGAAGATGCTCACGACAGGGAAGCTTGGAAAAGGGGAACGGGAAGATGGCAGTTAGCTGTAATTTGACGGATTTTGTGGCATATACCATGTATCTTTCAAAACTCGTTAAACATACACCGGCTGGAAAGGAGCGACTCAAACGTTATAGTTGAATGCTGCGCTGCGAGACGACGATACGCAGCACTTTTATCTAAATGTGAGGGTCATCAAAAAGAAGGACAATTTAAGGGATATCCTTCGTATTAGAGGTATTCATTGTATTCACGGCTGCTAACAATAAAAGTTATCCAGTTTCATTCATGCATGTAAGTAAATCTTATAATTATTTTTAATATATCATATGCAATAGTAAGTGATTTGTAAACACTATTACTAGGTACGTGACATGTGGTGGAGGCGTCGGGTGCGTGTCAAATTACAGTGGTAATATAGAGTTTCTACCTAACTACTGAACTTTTTGTGGTTATTCTACTTGATTTTTTACCTAGGAGGAGCGTTTTTAAAATCAGACCTTAAAAATTTGGTCCATGATTGATTATTTTCCTTAGATAAAGTAAAAATTAAATTTGTCATGAGTAACCATATTTTTATAAACATCTTCTTATCTTACATGTAGCATCCGATAATGGTTTTGTAGCAGGTAGTTTGTTGCTGTTTAAAGAAAAGGAAGAAACAGATTACCATGAGGGAATGGACGTTTTCAAAAAATGGTTTGTTAGGATAACGCCGTAAAATAAAAAAAAAACACACACCACAGCATCAAGGAAGCAAGACATACAGGCTTGGTTGCAATTAAAGAGCGTTACCTATCGTACAGGTATGGGTTTGACCTGAACTTCTTTGTTTGATTTTGTATCAATAAAGATAGGTACAATTAAAACTGTTTTGAGATTGCTGCCGTATCAAACTCAGCTCAATCCTATTGAGCTAATATGAGCTCAAATAAAAAATAAAGTAGCAGCTAAAAGCACGGCGTTCAAACTAGCAGAAGTTAAAGAATACATGTTACAGACAGTTCAAAGTGTTACTGCTGCCAACTGAAAAAAATGTGTTGAACATGTTATTAAGGAACAACAAAGAATTCGTGAATTAGATGACCTAATTGATTATGTTATCGAGCCTTTTATCATTTCTGTTTTATACTGGTGATTCCAGTGAGAGTGGTAGTGATTCGTTTTCCATTCTCACCATGGGGATGTCGCTTATAATTGGAGATAGAGGATAAGATTAAATTTGGTAAAGTCGCTAAATTTTGTATTTGTTATGAACCCGGAGAAAATGGACCTGTGACAAATGACGTTCGAGATTTAAAAAAAAAACGATAAAAGCTCATTTCCTTCTTTAACTTCTCGCACCGCAAGACCACTTTCGATTTACTATCTAATGGTTTAGTTGAAATTTTTATATGATGTTTCAGTTCTTTCTGGTCGTCATAAACTTTCTTATTATTTCTTATTGGTATGATACTGAATTTTGAAACTTTTTTCTGATTTCAACCATGTGTAACATGTTAAATAAGATAACCATGTAATACAATAATAGCGAGTAGTAGTAGAGTAGTAGTCTTGAAAGAAATGGATCGTTTACTGAGCCACGGAACGTTTATGTTAACAGGAGTTTGAATGGAAATCAACTGGATGTTTTACAAATGGTAAATTAAACGAATGTTTTTGTAAAGTTTATATAAATCTTGTATTTTCTAGATAAATAGTAATCTATCAACATTTACACGCGTGATGGCGTCAGAATTGAATTTACCCCAAACTCGAGTATGAGGAACTTTACACCGAAACAACCATACATATTAGCCACAGCCTGGTGATAATTTAAGGTGACTGGAGTACTGCAACTACATTGCTAGTGGCGAGATTAGAAGACGACGAATATTTTTTAAATAAAATCATCTGGTCAGATGAATAAAAATATACCAATTCTGGAATCTTTATCAGAAAAACGGAGTATTATTGAGCAGTACAGAATCCCAGACAAAATAAGACAAGGAAACCGCAACATCGTTTTGAATTAAACGTTTGGATGGGCATCTTGGGAAACCGTCTCATAGAACCAATTCTGTATGAATAAACATTAAATGGGGAAACCTTTTCCGCACATACGTATCTAACGTCTTAGCTAACAGTATTCTATTAAATCAACTCAGCATTTATGGCACCAACAAGACGGCGCACCGGCTCACAATGCGGCAATTCTGAAGAATTACTTAAGTCAACAGTTTCCAAACCGTTGGAGTGGAAATAGTGAAGGTGTTGTATTGCCAGGGGGTCCTCTTGATTTATGTTCTCTGGATTATTTAATATGGGGAGTTGTTAAAAATAATATTTATAAAGTTGATGTGTCACAAAACATTGAAGAACTTCGAGGTAGATTCCAGAATGCCGATGTAATTCCTAGGAAAACCATATAAAGGGCAAGTTAAGAAGAAAATTAACATTAAGTTAATATTATCTATTTTTCATACACATTATTTGAAATCAACAAAATAACGTAGTTACCCAAAAGAAAACCTGGTAATTTACTGAGTGTGACACATAACGCATCTATACTTAGTATAATAATCTCATATTTATCGAGAATTTCCTCTAGTTTTACATAAGTTATGTAGATAGTAATTACTATCACAAGCTCTAGGCGACGGTCGCAATAAAACATGTGGGTGATGTGGTGGAAGTTGTTGAAGACAGAATTGTTATTTCTATGCGCTTTAGAGGTGCATGATGTCACGTTAGCTAGAACGCTACTTGTTATTTCTAGCTAAACACCATCAGACGTAAGTTTAGAACGTGCAATTAAGAAGTAATTTACTGGTGCACAGTTACCGCATGTGACTCTAATGTATGCGCTGAAGTACATGTAACTTTGTAATTTACATATATTCAAAGACCTTTTTATGATGTATGGGCAGAGCTTAACCGTTAAGAAGTATGCTTATAGATCGTAAAAGCTATAGAGGAAGATATATGTTTCTTTTAGAGTAATCTATGTGTAAATTTTTGCTACTAGTTATTAAGGAAACTCTACTAAGATGTATAACGAATTTGCCCTTTACATATGATCATAAAAGAACGCTATCGTGTGGGCTATGTTTTTCTGACAATTAAATCCAAGATTGAAACTTCAAATTACGTTTGACATTTATTAACAAGTTCGACAATTAAAACTACATTTCATGTTTACTGACGTATCCCATAAATTTGAAATCATGTTTACTACAGACCATCAAATATTTTCGTAATGGACTAAAGCAACAGAATGGGGGATGGTCTTAGCCTATGAATCTATATATGGATGAATTTCGTCTTCAGTTTTCAAATCCTGCAGTGTCACAGTGTTCACGGCGCTTCTAAATTTCGTAAAGCTGGTACGGTGAGTCATAAACCCTGTAGTGGTAGACTCAAGGAAAGAACAGCTGAAACTATTGCGAATATGAGGGGGTGTATAGATCATTCATCTAAAAAGTTACTTAGAAAGGAAGCTAATTTGCGATATGGTACTTGACAGCATATTCTTAGAAAAGATCGCGAAAGATATCCATATAAAATTCGTGTTGTGCAAGAAGTTAAGCGCATTGATCACGTAATGGGAGTGTAATACTGCAACTGGTTTGAAAATCATATGAATGCTGATAATATTCTTGACAAGTCCTTCTCAAACGAAGCCTGATTCAACCTTAATGGTGTTATTTACGTAATAATTTGTTGCAATCTTTCCTAAGCCACTTTCATGATTACGAACTTGATACTTTCAACCAGACTTCTTGCATGAATATTTTGATAACTGTGTAGTGGATTTTCCTCCACGTTCTCCTGATCTAGCTACATATATTAGATTATTTTATTTTTCTACGCATAAAAAAATACAGTTTTTAAAAATACAGCACACACAATACAAGAACTTGTTGAAGCAATTCGAAATGTTTGTGACACGATCGCGCCTGAACACCTCGTCATTGCATTTAACAATATGAAACGACGAGTAAGAACATGTATTGAAACCGATCACTTTGAGCATTTACTGTTTGTGAATAATTTACCGTATATAGTTCATTTCAATTATACGAGCACAGTTTATTCTAGCTGTCTAACAAAGCACGACGAGTTAAGGATACAACGTGTTCAAAATAGCTGCACTGGTTTTATCCACAGAATGCGGATTTTCTAAATTAATTAATTTAGTTTTTCGGTCGTAGGGTCCGGGGGTGTCCTCGAGACACCCTCTTGGCTGTTTAAATTACAAATGAAGGAAGGAAAACTAACCTCAAATTGTGACGTTTAATATAAGCTCTATGGTTATGCGCTACGTTCTCGAAACCCCAGGTACTTTTAAAATCACCAAATCTGACTTTTACTTCGTATTTAAAGTAGAATTTAAGCATTAAAAACTTGGAAAGAACTTAGTCAGACACGTATATATATACAACGGTAATTTGAACTGAGTAATTGTTTAGCGTCCCTTCTGTTGTTAGATCATGGCCAATTAGGACATACCTTTTCACTTACAATTTTTCAATTAAATGTTCTTTTTCTAAAAATAAACTATTCCCAGTACACAATCTGCCATGCGAGGACGCAACTTTAGGGCTGACTGATCTTAGACTTTTGACATTATCGGCAACCTTTAACGAGTAATGTTTAATTCTCGAAATTATGACAAACATATAACTGAATTTACATTTCTCTAGGGAGATATTGCATTAAAATTTTTGATGTGAAAGAAATGGAGAGAAGGCAAGCTATTTACCCGTTTCATCGAGATCATCGTTGAAGGGAGATATATAAGTATGTGTAGAATTTATAAAATGTTAGGGACAGGAAGAGAGGAATCCGAGGCTATAAAAGCGACCGGAGACACGGAGAAAGAAGTCAGAAATACTTTGAAGTTGAACGAATGGACATAGGTACATGGATCGCAGTTGCTTGAGAGCATCTATACATGGTGCTAAAAACGGCTACGTATAGAATCCAGATACCAATCACATGGCAATACCCATCGCAATTATCTTTTGTCAATTCCAAAGCACAGGAATGAGATTTTCAGCCAAAGTACGTACTACCGACTATGAGTGTAAATATATTCATCTCTGGTATTAGACACCACGTCAAGCAATATTTATTAACCATCTAATAATTTATATTTACGTATCTTTACCGTCTTCTGTGTGTGTACCAGAGATAGAAATGATTGTGTGTCACTGTTTTAGTTTGTTTTTGTTTTTCCTTTTATATATACATATATTTTTTTTATAAAGGAAGAACACCAACTTCTATTATTATTAATATAAGGCGATTTAGTCTTTTTGGCATCTTATTAGTTATTGTATTGCAATAAAGCTGTTATGTATCATTATCATTTATTTATATGCCAATAAATACTATTGTTATGATTATTATTATATTCTGCTAGCGTTATTATTATTGACTTAGATTACTACATTAGCCATTTACGCTCTAAACAGAAATTTATTTGCATTATTATTGTCAAATATGTCAGATGTAATTTGAAGCTTCAATCTTGATATGATTTAAGCGAGATTTAACTGACGTAGTTGTAGCCAACATAAAAAATAATTCGAAAGGAACATGGTACTCTCGATTTCGCTTTTTTATGATCGTACAGTATTAAAAGTTCACTATAGTTGTTATTGTACATCAGACGTTTTTAGAGAGTCCTAGGGCATATAATGTGTTAATTTCTTATGCATGACTGAATCAAAAAAAAGGAATTATTTTCACATGAAATATATTTTATTTATACAAAATTGAATTGCTTGAAAAATAAACAATTTCATTTTGCTTTCAGTGTGAGTTATTTAATATGCGCATATATGCAACGCCATGTTAATTTATGGTTGAAATATTCATATACATATGTTGATGGCCATTTGAAATTCTGCCAATGTGCGGCAAATGGAATTATTTCAATTGCAGTGTATGATTCACGTTTTTATTTGAATTTATTTCCATTTAAAAATAGTCTTAAGCCGCAGTACGAACTTGCTCATAGTTTCTATCTTTAGAAGTTATTTTTTCGTTATTTTCAAACCTTTGAAACCCTAACTTTTAATTTAGTATTTGCTAGCAATCTTATTGACTAAGGTGTCCAGTGGTTAAATATTGTAATATTTTAAAACAGGAAATTGGCAATTCTAAATGAATTTTGATATCAGTGAATGGAAATTAACGAAAATTAAAAGTGAAAAATGCAAACTAACCTGGATTTCTAAGACGATGTCATATAAACTTTATGTTTATAAACCATTAGGTTTATGCAGTACACACCGGCGATCGTCATAGTAAAATAATTGAAATATTTTTATATTGGTTAACGTTCACCACTGAGATGAGGTATTAAAGATACTGTTATATTAAAGATGCAATTAAAATCGCTGGAGTGACGTTCAGCCGATTACGCTCCGGCGACATCTGTCAGCGGTAAGCCCTTTCTGATTCGTTTTCGGTTTTTCCAGCGGTTTATATAACTTTTGGTCCTCCCTTTTTGTCCTGGGCATTTTATTAGGCACGCCTATCTCCAGTTAACGATAATCCCGGGAAAACGGCAATACTACTCGCCTTCGCTCTATTTATTTCATGTGCTAAATGGTTGTTTCTAATGTAATTTACTTCTACAAATAGTCGTCAGGTTCGGTAGGAAGTCTCAATACGTTACGGTTGCCAATATTCGCTAAAATCGTTAGATGTTTGATCGTGAACTCGTACGACATATTACAGGTTTCAATATAGTACTGCTAAAGAAAAGAAACTTAGTTGATTGAAAACTTAATTTGTAAGAATATAAAATATTGTCTATATGAAACATGTATCGTAATTGGCTGTGATTTATGCTTGACAAATGCCATCCGTAACAAAGTAGCGAAGAGACGCCAGGAGAATCTGCTCTTTTTAGTTCGAGAGAAGGCGTATTTGGCTAATTGTAAGTGGTTTTTTTTCAAAGCAAGTTCAGGTGTTGTAGTGTTAGAAGTTTATTTTAAGCACAAGGTTAATTCAAGATTGGTCATTCAAACAAACGTGGCCCACTAGCATAGACAGGGCGCATAAACGTCAAATTTTGAGATTGGTTTTTCTTTTCCATCAATTTATCTCTTGTAGAATGTTATTATTTATAATTTGCTAATTTTAAATTGCGGAAAGAACGTCTGGGTGATATTTCCGGATCTACGGACTGAAAATAATCATTCATTAAGAAAACGATTTTTAAAAATTAATAACATTACAATGTATTATGGTTATATTCTACATTATTGTAAGTGATTGCTGTTTGTAGTACCCTGTAATAATTAATGAAAGTTCTATCTTCTATAAAATGAATTTAGAGAAAACGTTAAATTTACATTACGAACAAATTTGCGTGCATATTGCCCTTCATTCTCTTGTATTTAACCGCTCCGTTCAGCCAGAATAAATGTGAGCAGTAATCTAATAAAGAAGCATTATCGCAAAACACAAGCACGAATAATTTAGATGTCAATGTGTTGCTTTCCCTTCACAAGGAAGATAAGAAACGCAAAATAATTAGGTGTGAAGCGTAAAGTAGCGCATTCTTCCGCAGGAGAATTCGAGAAAATGTACATTTCTTCAACTGTATAATTTCAAATAAAAGGAAAAATTTAGGCGCCGAACCAAGTCGCTTGAGTTTTTTACCCTTGTCCAACGGGCACGGCAGCCGTAATGATTAGACGAAATATGGAACAAAACACCGCCTTACTTCTTATTCATTTCCGGGATGAGGACGATAATGGAGGCATTATTTCCTTTCCAACGTAGATACGGGGGAAAATTAGGGCTTCTGAAAGGTAATTTTCTTTGGGGGAATTTTTGTTAGTGTATAAGAATACCTAAAACTGGCTAACCATCTGGATTACATTAGTACGTAATCGCTGTGAGCATATGGATGATTCCAGCAATAAAGAAATGAAAAGAGTAAGTTCTTTTCTTTGAAGACTTTGTTGTTGTGGTATATTAAATTTATTACAGATAAAATTATTGAAAGCTAAAAAGTGCATTCACTACAACTGAGAAATGGATTAAAGTTTAATTAATAATCTAAAACTGTTCTTTGACATAAGATAACCTGGCAAGGATGCTTTTTCACGCATTGAATGTTTACTATTTTCTTGCTGCTGTTGCTTCCTCTTTCTTTTTCTATATTGTAATTATTTTTGATTTGCCTTATATCAGTTTTGTTTTGGTAATAAACAATAAGATATCTATTTATTAACTATTTATTACAAAAAAAAACAGATTTAATTGATAACAGCTTTCATCCGTCTAATAAATGATTGTTTTAATTAAAACTATAAAGGTACGTACCTTCTAGAGTAAAAAAAACGTAGGTACTTGTGTGTTTTGGGGAATGGTGGGAAATTTTGTAATTGTAAGCAAATTTTTGCCATGTTTCAGAAACTAAAGCAAACTTGTCATGTTCCAATCTTGCTTTCCTTGTAGACTGGAGATCGAATCTGAGATATCGCATGATTTCTCTAAATTTGTTTCTAGACATCGTTTGACTAAAAAACGATATTCCCCACTTTTTAGACCACAAGGAATCTAATTCTAAGTGATTGGAACCCTGAACACCACGTGCGTATAGAATGGCAATAAAGGATTCTAGATCTCCTAAAGATAATTGCCAGTCTTGACTGTCTAGTTGTCTTCTAGCTTCAGCCTCAGTGCATTGTTTTATATATCTCAGCATCGAGTCGATAAATAATCTACAGAAACTGCTCACATTTTCTGCAGTAACTTTTTGTTTTGCATAGTCTGTTGACCCTCGATTGTCCCTGAATATTTTGGGTTGGGTTTTTCTGCCTGCAGTAGGCAAATCCTTTTTCTGTTGGTTTCTTTTGCTGGCGATTAGAACGAACAGACGTTTTCACTTCCTGCTTATCACTGGCACTAGCACTAGTCACTGCAACCGTTACATCACAAACAGAGTCATTGTCAGATTCATCACTATTTTGTTTCTCACTTGCAACAACTCGAGAACGAATTTCGTTTTCACTGTCGATACTAACTGATTTAGAATCATTCTCGGAATTTCCTGGTGAAAGATGTACCAGCTCGTCTATGTTGATACAAGTACAAACGAGTACTAACAAATAGGAACAAGCTCTGATCGGTTGATGCAGTTATATGCCTTGTTTTATATGTAATAAATGTTTGAAATTATGTATACATTTACATGCGTTACATGCCTAAATGTTTAGTTCTTTCAAATGTTGCAATCAAGAAAAAGAATTGACAAATAAAGTTTGTCAAAACATTTTTTAACGTACCGGTCAATTTGACCGGGGCGGCCGTTTAAGGTAAAATTTATCAGAACACCAAAGGTACTTGTAACTAGAATTGTGAAGACATTTAATGATAAAATTAAAATCGCTATTCTATTAGGTCAATACATCTATCAGTTTCAGTGAATCGCCGTAAGATTTTACATATTTCACAAAAAACAATAAGCAATAGGGAGCTGCTCGATAGGTGGTAGGTTCTGTCGCTGCTATGTAGACGGTATGACTATATCTCTTGGCGTTAGATGACGCCAAGAAATATATTTTGGGAGGAGGTTCGCGGAGAGTATTGACATAAATCCGAAAGGAGAAAAATAACGGCGAGGAAGGTATCGTCTTCGAAGCCACGCTGATGACGCCGGGTAGGCGGAAACATCCGTGGGCTAGCGCTTTCCCTTTTCTTGTTTTGTTTTTCGCCGGGAATGTTTCCACTAATACCGCGACTTATATTAGCATTAATGGTTGATTATTGCCACTGGGCATTTTTTCATGTGTATTTGCAATAGAGATGTTATTGCTTTTTCTGAGAATTCAACAACGTAACCCTAATTGTGAATATGTTGGCATATTGTTATTGTTTTCATTTTACGTAAAAGTACACAGAAAATATCATTTTCCTGATTTGTTACGAAGGAAAACTGTTATGTGAATTTAAAAGGTAAATATAAAATTTTTCGTGAAAGGTTCATTATATAATATATTATATAATATTATATAATATTATATAATTTTGTATGTTAAGTGAAAGAGTTCACTAAACTCTTACCACAATATTTGGTTATTGTTTCTACGCACTTTTTTCATGTGTACTTCTACAGGCGCAAACCACAAAGACTTCTAAAACTTCAAAACACTGGATGACGCCTCAAATAATACATAAATGCAAACAAAAGCGTATTCTGTATGAAGATGCACTAAACACTAAGATAGACTACGAAACATATAAAAAATACTCAAGAAATCTAAAGAATGAAATACAGAAAACAAAAAAGAACTACATTTCAAACTTTATAGAAACGGCTAGTAACAAAACGGCAGCCACTTGGAAAGTAGTTAAAAAGGTTACCAATAAGGGTAGCAGGAATAAATTTTGCGTAGATGAGATTAGAAAAAGTTTGTCAATGGCGAATAACACCGATTGTCTCTCACATGTTAACAACTGGCTAATAAAAATGTGCGAAAACGGGGACAATGATATCGAAGTCAATATGAAAATGATCAAATACATTGATCAAACTGTGTTTTTACATCCAACGTCACCTTACGAAATATACAATATAATTCTGAATCTGAAAAACACAGATTCGGTAGGACATGACAACATACCAACTAAACTGTTAAAGTATTGCGCTGCTGATCTTGCCATACCTCTAGCAATACTTATTAATAAAACTATAGAGACAAGCGTATTCCCTGATATATTGAAGCGATCAACTGTCACGCTGATACACAAGAAAGGCAGCAAAAATGATATGGGAAACTATAGACCAATATCTTTATTGTCTAACATTTCCAAAATTTTTGAGAAAGTCATTTACAACAGACTATATGCCTTTATAGAAAAAAATAAAGTCCTCAATATAATGCAGAATGGTTTTGTTAAGGGTAGGTCCACCACGAGAGCAATTTATCAGACAATAAAGGATATTTTGGAGGGAATAAACAAAAATGAATATACTGTTGGACTCATGGACCTAACTAAGGCTTTTGATAGCGTTAACCATCGGAAGCTCTACCAGAAGCTTGATTCAATGGGTATACGCGGGAGTGGCCTGAAACTAATTCAGTCTTATCTGTCTGATCGCCAACAGAGGGTTTCTTCGGAAGATAATACGGGAAAACCTATTTATTCCAACTGGCAGAAGACCGAGCGAGGCATAGCTCAAGGTTTGATACTCGGCCCACTCCTGTTCCTACTATACATTAATGAGCTGCCACACCTGGTTCAGCACAACACAGTATTATATGCGGATGACACATCTGTTATAATAAAAAACAACAATAGGGTGGAACTGGAGAACGAATTATGTAGGACACTGGCCGCTTTTGACAACTGGTTCAGTCAAAATAGCTTACAACTAAACATACTTAAGACATCCGTTATGCACTTCAGCTACTTCAAACATCCTCTGCGATTTATATATAACAACAGCATACTTACCACTGACGAGGAAGCCCCTCTCCTGGGGCTACAGATGGATTCCAAACTCAACTGAAAATCTCACGTGTCTCGTCTGGCTTCTAAGATCTCCACTTTTAATTATGCGTTACGAATGATATCACAGTACGTAACGTCGCAAGCTAGTTTGTCTGCCTATTACGCGTACGTGCATTTCAGGGTTCGTTACGGCGTTGTTTTTTGGGGAAACTCCGTTGACGCTGCTCGAATTTTTTTATTACAGAAATCGTGCATACGAAGTATCTGCCATCTGAAAAGGGGTGAATCCTGTAGAGACAGCTTCAAAAGACACAATATACTTACCTTGCCTGGACTGTTCGTGTACGAGTGTGCTTGTTTCGCCAAAGAAAACTATGAATTTTTAAAAGACCAACAGATTAATCATGGGTATACTACACGCGGTTATACACATTCCAATATACTGTTACCGCAAACGACTAAAGCTTTAGTTTCAAAAAGTGTCACACATCAAATTGTGAAAGTATGTAACCACTTACCAGTATCCATAAAAACACTAAACATCCACAAGTTTAAAACAGATCTTCACCGTCTACTAACAGAAAATTCCATATATACCATTAATGACCTTTTTAACATAAAATTTTAAACTGTTTATGTGACAAGTTAATTTTTATATGTAAACTTTTACTAATTATTTGACGTGTTCTATACATTGCGATGTAATGAAGGAACAAATATATTATTATTATTATTATTAAGTACACTTTTGTTTCAACATTATTCTGTAGATAACCTCTACTTTTAGCTTTTTTAAAATCATAGGCAATTTACTGCATTATATACGGATATGTCGTACTGTTTTAAACAAGGTAAGAGCAATTAATAATGTGCATGTAAATATTATATATTTCAAGAATTCTAAGTAAAAAACGCGTTATTTTAAGAAAATTAAACTATTGACTTATGAACAATATCTAAACGCTTTCTGGAATTAAGAAAACTATTTACTATCCTTAAGAAGATATTGTTTTGTATTCTAATGGCCATGTACTTATACTAAGAATTGCTTTCTTCATATTTTCTGCGAGGTTTTCTTGAATCAAGTTAATAGATGTCTTAAACAAAGAAATACAATCATTTAATTACAAGTGTATACTTTCTCTTAAGCGGAGAAAGAAACGCTAAGAAAATATTTAAAACAGTTATTGTATTGAGGATAATTGAAACAGAAATTGTCTTGAATTAAGGAGGACAGCTTTGATACAAGTAAACGTTTCTCTGCTTGTACTCAATAACGGAATGAAATTTGAAAATTTCCATAATCTCAATTTTCCAAATTACTATTTCCGTACAAAAACTTTTCACTTCAGAATAGTTGTCGAGAAGTTGGAGAAGTAAAAGAGCCGACCTGAATGAAATTTTTAAATTATCACGTTCAATAACCTAATCGATATGTTACAGCTGACTGCTATCAAATATCAAATAAGAAAAGTATCTTAAAAGTTGTAAGCAAACATAAATTTCGAAATCGATTCCACTTTAGATTAGTACGACGTTCAACTAGCGTGCACTAAACTCTACATCTTCCAAATTGAACAGACAAAATGTGTGGCAAGCGTCAAAAGGAACTTACTTCGAAATTTTAGCTGCGTAACGTAAGGTATACCTTCCATACGATATCCGCCAATATACGAAGTGCATATTAGTCTCAATATGTCTGATTTATAGCATCGGCGCATGTGTTACAATAGTCCGGCCGTATACGATTCCATATCGAGTTGCTGCATTACTTTATGTACTTTTAACGATTCCGAACTGAAATAGAACCTGTAAAGTGCCCGGACCAGCGTACATAAATAAATGCCGGGGTAGAATTTTTAAGAGGAAACTAGAAAACTTCGAATGACCGCGTTATAAAACCGGCAATGTTTACGATATCTAATTTTAACTTTGAAATATCCTTCGACAAAGTTTGAACGCTTTTTTGCAGACTTCCTTTAGGGTGCGACTTAGATTATTATGTGAAAAGGTGACTTTTCTCGCAGAATGTAAACTCGCTTTAGTACACACATATGTGTGAAAAATTTCTAAAATCATGGCGTATGTTTTGATATTTTCTTTATTATACGTTACATGTATGAATTTTGCGCGATGTGAAAAGATTTTTTCCTTAGAAAGTGACGAAGGGGATATGCTGATAGTTTTTTTAATATACAGTTGTATGTTTTTGATAACGCTTTTTCCCATTATGCTACTCGTTCTGTCAGTGCTCATCCATATCTGTATGTTAAATAAGTAAATAAATAACATCTTTATTGACCCTGTGAGCTACGTTACATAGATAGGATAAATCAATAAAATAAGCATCTGCCATACATATAGAATAAATAACAAACATGTATCATAACAATTACTCCCTGAGTCACAGGCACGCCTCAAATTCTGATAAGTTGTAAGGACTGTTTTGTAATAAAAGATCTTTTAGTCTACAGCTTGTTGAAAAAGTTTACACCTGCTACTATTGATGATTTTATTTGAAAGGAATGGTTTGGTCTAACATAAACTAATTTCCTGTTATTTCTAGTACTGCAACTATGTGTGATTATCAGCCAGAGTCCTGCAATGGTTTCTTGTCAACTTGATTTTTGATAAAAATCATTACTTTATCATGGGTTTTCATTCTCTTGGAATAGAATTACCAGTACCCGTTTCTAGAAAACTTTTTAATACTGGACCTTCTACCTTTCCTAAGGGTATGTTGGTAGCGGTAAATGCTTCACAAGGTTAGGTATTGAAATTATAAGAACCTTTATAAGGTAGCCGCGATATATTCTCGGCCTGGCAGGCTTATATAGCCTCGAGCTTGTTCAAACTCCGTTGCGTCATAGTTGTACATGTGCGAGGACTACACTATATATATTCCGGCTCGGAGAGTAGTAGTTTTTAATAGCCAGCTAGGCAACGTAACTAATGTATGAAAATGTTTCAGGTAACGAAGATTGAGTACCGCGCGGTCAATAATTTTTTAACAAAAGAAGGGCATACGCCTAATCACATTAAACAACGCTTAGACGGCGTTTATGGTGATTTATCTCTTTCATATTCCACAGTAAAAACGTGGGCAAGTGTTTCCGTTTGGGGCAAGAATCCCTTGATGATGATACACTGGTCGGGCAATTGAAATGATAACGTCTCAAAACATTTCAATTATTGAAGAAATGGTAGCAGATCGCCGTTTGAAATTAGAGAGAAAAAATTAGCAGTAATGTCTATTTTTGAAACAAGTGCTCGCCCTGTTCTCCAACGCGAACGTCGGGTTCAATGTGCGCGCTTGTTTTTAAACATGTGTGGAGACGACCCGAAACCCGATTTTGGAGCCCATTGTCACAGGAGATGAAACATTGTTTCTGTATTATGATCCTCTAGCCAAAAAGGAATCGATAGTTGTCGTTTTAAGGACGATAGTGAGTTGCAAGCAGCTGTAATACAAGATTTTGAGGGAAAAACTTTAGATTATTTTTATAAGAGTATAGAATTATTAATTGATCGTTGTAATAAATGTATTGAAGTTAGGGGAGGTTATATTGAAAAATAAAAATTGTAGTTAACCAAGTTTATTTTTTCTATATCAGGCCGAGGATTTATGGCGCCTACTACGTCATTCAGATTGGTGTTTCTGTGTTTGAACGTTCTGTGTCACATGTGATTTAATAATGCGGTGCTCTATTTGTTTACACATATTGCAGTAAATATTATATTTTAGAAGAGAAAACGAGTCTGAATATTGTTGAATCTAGTTTTTCTTTAATTTTATTCTGACGGGAGCAAGGAGACTTTAGAAACGCCACAACAAAAAGACTAAACCACAAATACAATCAATAGACCGTACCCTAAAACTATTTAAATAAATTAATTGAATAAACCATATTTGAATAAGTTAATATGAATATGAAATGCTATTTTAAATAGAATCAAAGTAAAATTAATAAAATTACGAACAATAAATAAAATAACTTTAGAGCGGGCGCATAGTCGTGACGGCACTCATATCGTTTATTTATCGCCGCTCGATGCTACCTCCTCGGAAATGTGGGCCTCTCTAATTATAACACCATCAGCATGAGTAGCCTCGTACCTCCTCTGCTTTTCTCCACAATATTTTCTCAAATTTATTTTTTTCGTAAGTTTTTGGTAGCTATTACTTTTACAAATACAGTCATATGCATGTATACAGTGTGTCTCAGGGGACGTTGGATTGCATGGGTATCTTTGTTATTATTGGAGATAGAATTTTGTTTAAATTGACAAAGTAGTACATATTTATGTGCTGTTTAATAATTCATTCACAATACAGTTGAATTTAAAATGGTTACGCCGCCATCTTAAAAAAACTGAAAAGTGCAATTTTCAAAATATGGTCGTAACTTCTTTCTTTTTGATCGTAAGGAAAAACTGTTTTTACATTGTAGAGGTACCTTTTTGTGTACGATGGATTGAGCTAAGTTAAAAAAAATTTTTGGCAATGGATCCATTGAAAATAAATCAAACTTAATTTTTTCTTATGGCGGTTATATCCAAATTTTCCATATTTGCAATTAGCGCTGTTTTTCTGAATAATTTGATATATAACATGTTAATTTCAAGCAATCAGAAGTGTTAGAAATACTTTTTTTTTTTGGAACGGAATTTTGCAGTGCGAAGAAAATTATAGGGTGCTGTGGAATAGATTTGATTTTACGAAACAAGCGAGAATCTTGTTTTATGTCAAGTGAAATTAACTGTTAGTAATACTAACATTTATATTTTATTTTTATAAAATTTTATAAAATATGACATTTTCGTCACGGACATTCCTTGTAATAAAAACATTGCACGGGCTCAAAATGAATATCAGAACGACTTCCCCGAAAGACGGCAACCAAATTCAAAAACATTCAGAACTCTTGATAAAAATTTAATGGATTATGGGGCCTTTTCAAAGAAGAAAATTCGAAGTGAAGAAATAGTTTTGATGAAGAAATGGTTCTTGCGTGTGTTGAAAGGCATGGTGAGATTTCGACAAGAGAAGTTGAAATTGAAACTGGTATTTCTAGATCTACAGTTTCACGTATTTTAAAGAAGAATAAGTATCATTCTTACAAATACAAGGTTCACCAAACGCTTTTTCCAGGTGATGCGATTAATGTACACGTATAAACTTTTGTCAATGTATTTAAATAGAATTCATGAGAATCCTGAATTTTATAAAAAGATTTTGTGGTCTGATGAAACAAATTTTTCTAATATTTGCATTTTTAATCGCAAATTGTACAGCGAAATAACCAAGTTCGGATTCGGTTTTAATGTGTGGTGCGACCTGCTAGTTGGACCGATTATTTACAATGGCATTCTCACTGCAGAAAGATATCTCCAGCTATTTATTGAAGAGGTGGAAGCGAAGCTGGACGATATTCCCTTAGTTTTATTAAATAATATTTGGTTCCAACAAGACGGAGCACCTGCGCACAACGGGCGTAATGTAATAAATTATTTAAATTTGGTACATCAGAATAGAGCCATAGCTACAAACAGTAATATATCATGGCCGCCAAGATCCCCGGATATTACTCCATGTGATTTCTACCTATGGGGGTTTATCAAAAATAAAGTGTACCAAGCGCAAAACTATAATAGTGTTGAAGAATTGCAACATGCGGTAATAGAAGCATTTAATAATGTTGATCGCAGAACTCTAAGAAAGGTTACAAGAAATGTAGCCGTTCTTTGTGAAAAATGTATACAGCAAAACGGTGGGATTTTTGAGCATCTGTTCAATTAATATTTAATAATGTTCTTTTCTTGTTTTGGTAATCAAACTTTATTTCATTGATTTTGAGTTTAGGAATAAAACGAATTATACTTAAACAACATTGTTTCTATTCCACAGCACCCTATAATTTTCTTTGCACTGCAAAATTCCGTTCCAAAAAAAAAAGTATTTCTAACATTTGTGATTGCTTGAAATTAACATGCTATACATCAAATTATTCAGAAAAACAGCGCCAATTACAAATATGTAAAATTTGGATATAACCGCCATAAGAAAAAAATAAGTTTGATTTATTTTCAATGAATCTATTGATAACAAAAATATTTAACTTAGTTCAATCGATTGTACACAAAAAAAGTGCCTATACAATGTAAAAACAATTTTTCATTACGATCAAAAAGAAAGAAGTTACGACCATATTTCGAAAATTGTACTTTTTAGTTTTTTTAAGATGGCGGCGTAACCATTTTAAATTCGGCTGTATTGTGAATGAATTATTAAACAGCACATAAATATGTACTACTTTGTCCATTTAAACAAAATTCTATCTCCAATAATAACAAAGATACCCATGCAATCCAACGTCCCCTGAGACACACTGTATACTACTATATCGCTTAAACCAGTTTATTTCAGACAATATTTTTAAATACTTCTAAAGCGAAACATATCACCTAATTTTGTTACATACTTCATCACAGCCTCTCTTCTTATAGTTAGTTTCAAAACACTGAGAACAGTTTACATGGCCGATATCGAATCACATCTGTTGTAGTTTTATGGGGTAGTAGCATGGTTACAACGGCGTCACTACTTTGTCAGATTATCTCCTGGATGACATCTTGAAGACCCCTTAAGGAATTGTTATTTTATAACTTTAAAACGCGGTTAAAACACATTTATTAAGTAGACCTCATTTAACCAGTTTCTTACTGAGAATTTGTTGAACGAAACATGGCTTGCTACATTTTCACCAGATTTATAACCTTTAGATTTTTTTGAGTGGTCCATAGGAGATGGTTCATTCTGAGAGATTGACTAATGTTTCAGATTTCCAAATCGCAATACATCAAGCGTACAAAGATATTCCTCCAGACACACTAAAAAGCGTGTGTACTAGAGAAGTTCTCTGTAAGTATGAATATTACGTAATGTAAGATGTTGACATTTTGAACAAGTTCTTGTAAAAACGGATTTCTCCCAATAGAATACAAGGTTTTTAATATTATTTAACAGGCATAGATTTTTTTTCTGTGATATTTTGTGAATATTTTAAACTGCCGAAAACTTATGAAAAAAATGGGAGTAGAATTTGATAAATAAAATTAGGGAGCAAATATGAAGTTATTCATACACGAGAGTTGTAACGAGAGAGCTATATATACAATATCGCCTCAACTTTTCACGATTTTACTTTATGTCTACATTGATTTTCGAATTTTCGAGACATTGGAACATTGGAACAAGGTATTCCTTCTATGAAACGTACCCAGGGACATCCAAGCATAAAGAAATGTGTGTACTGATAAATTTATTCAAATTCAAGGCAAATTTCAGTAATACATATATCTGTGATTTGACATACTTTACGAATAATAATTGTTTCTAGTAGTATTAATTAATGCAATAAGAACAAGGCAGATCAGTAGGGACATTTACGGGGAAATTATTTTCGATGATATCGGTTGAAATCTACTCACGTTCATGCCAAAAGCATATTCGAAGATTAGATTGATGCCCTTTCTATGGCGTTCCCTTCTTACGACTTGGGAATTCGACGACTTAAGATTTATGCTCCAGTTGTTTTTAGGCGAATGGCTGTCATTGATTTGAATAATTGACATGAATATTCATTACGTTATTATTCTTTCTTTGCGATCCGATAAACGGTGGCAAAAGCTCGATTTCCATATTTCCATCCTGCATTCTTGGAACGAATAAGAAATTCCCGGATATTGGAGCGCTTTGGGTGAGGGGCATTTCAAACAGCAAAGGTAATGCGGTTAAGGTTGGTGAATTTGTGAAATGCGTGAATTGTAGTCTTTAATTGCTTTAGCTCTAGTTGAATATTTTCAATATTCACTACTCTCAAAATTGCAGCATTATACGCCTGTCATCGAAAATAAAGTCATTTATGCGATTTTGCAGCGCATCGGTCGACACTTTAACCGGTCGTCCGGAGAGCGATGTACATCGGTGACACTTGTTCTGCCCGATTTAAACTGTTCTATCCACATATACACGTTTCCGCGGCTTAAACACTTTTCACCATACTGTTCCAACATTCTCGAGTAAATTTCAGCCGGCTTCACACCTTCGGATAACAAAAATTTTATCACTGAAGGTTGCTCTTCTGCCGTACACATTTCGAGAGGAGCCGACATTTTGAAATAAACAAAAGAGGTTATGTTTGCCTTTATTTCTTTCAAACAGCTGACTTAGTTTGTCCCCAAGATTGCCAACTTGATCCACAGAAAGTTTCATCTAATAATATCCAGTAGTTTTCCCGCTAATGCAGTTTGTCTCGTTAATTACTGAACGTCCCTCGTATAACATTGTATATAATCTGAAATTAATTTTATTTCCTCACAAGTTTTAGGTAGACGTGGCCAAGTTGATGTGATTTATGCAGACCAGTCTAAAGTTTTTGCCATGATCAATCATCAAACTGAGCTCCTTTAGTTTTGTTCATTCTGCGGTCAGTCTCCTTAAATCGTACTTGAAACAGATAGAGTGTTATGTTACTTATAACGAAAATTGCTCTAGCGACTTTGTTATTACTTCTGGCGTCCTTCAAGGATCAAATCTGGGACCATTATTGTTTATGATCGGCTTCAGAAAACTAACCTTCTTACCCTTGCATACGCAGATGTTATTAAAATCTTCTCTGAAATATTAGTTGATCAACTGATGACACAAGGAAGCTTTAAAGTTGTCGTGATATGTTAGCAGAATGGTGTGAATATTTTAAGCTGAAGCAGAGTTTTGAAAAGAGGTGCGTGCTTACTCTCGTTCTTCTTCACCTCCCATATTGCCCCACCAGATTAGCACCAATTTAGCACGTAACCTTGAAGTTAAAGATTTTGGGAGTACTTTTTGATACCATCTTCATTTTTAAATCGCACATTAATAGTATCCGTTCTGAAGCCATAAAATCATTGAGTTTTATTATGCATGTCTCTGAATACTTGCAACCTTATAAAAATTGTTATACTTTGCTTTTTTCTGAGGAAGCTAAAATACGCCGTTTTAATTTGGTACCTCTTACATGCCTGTAAAGTCTAGTTCAGGCGTTCCCAGTAGGGTCCGTGTCCATCCATTACGGATCGATGAAATTGTAAAGTGGGTCAATGATGATCAAGGGATCGATTGGGGGTCCATAGCCGAATATGCACTGGCGATTGATCAGCATAGAATATTACACTATATGATGAATAAGCGCGTCAATAACTCAGTACGGAAAACAAGAAGCAAGTTGAATATTTGTGAACGAGGCGATTTAAAGATTAAGTTAAGCAAAGGCGGCATGACTATATCTCTTGGCACTAGGTGGCGCAAAGAAATATATTTTAGTGCTGTTTGTTGAGATCAGTGGCATAAACCCGAGGGGCAAATAACAACGGCAAGAAAGGATCGTGCTCGGAGCGATGTTGATGACGCCGGCTAGGCAGAAACATGTCCGTTGGTTAGTATTTTTCTCTTCTCACATTGTTTTTGCCGGGAGTGATTTCACCAATACCATGAGCTATATTAGCATTAATTTTGGTTAACCCTTCTTGTGTAACAAGGCATTTATTTAAAAAATTAAAACACATACAATACTTAGGCACTTCATCTTGATATTTCGCCACAAACTAGCTTCGTAGCTAAGTACATAACCACAAATAATAGTTAGACATCTACAGTGCTGGTAATATTTTAAAATTAAGTCGCTAAAATGAGCTGATTCCAAGACTGCTGAGGAATTCTAATTTGTTTCGCAGAAATGCAAAATTTCAAGTAGCAATCGCATATTCGTTGTGACTAAAACGGTTCTACTGCACTCGTTAGCTGTATAAGCATTTTAGTACTTAGTTTTTATCACCACGCCTTGGGAATTATTTGACTTTCATATTTTTCAGCGAGCAGGAGTTTTCATCTTCTTCATCTGTTTTAATCTTATTTACGTACCTCTAGTTGGAATAATTAATTTGCGTTAAGTAGAAAGCAAGGTTTCGCCCTTCTAGAATGAAAATTAAAATTTATTAATCTAGGAGTGAAATATATATTTCCATTTAATATTTGCTCGCTGTAGGTGCAACAATTTCGCAGCAGAGTTAGAATGTATGTATTATCAAAAAAGTGCTTTAACGCTTTAACCTAATTTTGCTGGTATGTCAATTTCTACCAGTGCCATTAATTCCATATTTCTCTTTTTATAATACATAAACTTCATGCAATTCGGGGTACCAATTTTATTCGTAACCAAAATATAACAGCCATTTCAGTGTACACATTTTATATTCTAATTGGCTTCAAAAGATAATTAAACGGGGAGTTGAAAGTAGGCTTTAAAAGAAATATATGACATAGAACACGTAGGGAACGCAACCCTTTGTATCTGGCACCCGTCTATACATCTACGTGCCAATGGATACACTCACACAGACCCGTTAAATTTAATTTAACTTCGGCTGAAATTCTGTCTAATAGAATAACAGTAATTTAATTTGGAAAGTGTTGGACTTTGAATTTGACTTCCACATTCGATTACGTCAAACCTCCGGTATTCGGTGGGAGATGCCTTTTTGCTTTTGTTTTTTTGCGCAAAACCAATCAATATTCATTATTCATAGGGAAGCTAGTACATTAGAAAATTGTTTTCATTATTTTCTAATAATTTCAACATTTTTTTCAATTAGAAAGGGTACAAATAACGTTTCTAGATGAGAATATATATCGGATGTCATCGATCGTATAGAAACTTTACGATAATCTTTGACAATGATTTGATTTCTTACTCTATACTTATTCTATTTTTGATTATTTTCGTCAGGTGCCAAATTTTTAAGGCAAACACTAGAATTGCATTAATTTAGCCTTTTCATTTTGGTTAAGCTTCTATATGCATTTAAAAAGGAAAAAGCCTTCCAGGTATGAGTCACAGAAAGCCTTTGGAGTTTGATGCGATCCTATTAGCAAACCATGAAAGACAAGTCAATGTAATTGCAGTGACTTGTTCTAGTTTATATCACGTTGAGCTTATTAAACATGGATTGAATTCAATCCCTGTTTAAGCAGTTCAACGTGATATAAACTATTTTCGCGTTGGCGTAGAAAAAGGCCATACCTAAATTTGTTGAAAATAATTTTATTCGTAACACACTACATTAATACAATATGCGATACTGAAGAAACATGATTGATTACAGGAAATATCTTATTCATGATGTTGGGAACGTAAGTTGGGTATAATGGTGCTTGAGTGTTGATTTCGATGCAATAAGAAGAAATAGCTACGGAATACTGTTGAGTTATCATTAAAGCTTTTAAGTATTGTATTGTAATTAGTCTATTTCTATTAAGCAAAAGTTGTATCTTCACATACAACTAAATTCAACAAGTGCATGAATTTAACAGTATTTTAGAAATTGTTATTGTTAGATTCTTCTTCGGGTCTTTCAGTTTTCAGGAAAATGCTAGTTTTAATATATGAAAATGATGTCTTCTTACTACCATCTACGTAAGTCAATCATTACTGCTCTGATTAGAGGGACGTAAGTACGATTTACGGGCCCTCTTTGCATGGGATGTAATGGAATTTTATGTCCCTAGGGACGTAAAGTAATAATACATTAATATAGCAATAGGTGTCAATACCTAACAGAAATTGACAGTAATGACAATTATATAAGTATACAGCGTGTCCACCTAGCATGTGAACGGATAAACGGAGGAAGATGTTCCCTTTCCTAAGCAATTCAGAGAAAAAGTTTAAAAATAAGAGATAATTGGAGATAAATGCGGCACAACACAAAATTATATTCAAGCATACAGGATGTTCAGTTTTCTGTTTAGTATATTTTGTAAAAATGTACAGGGTGTTCCATTAATAAATTTGAAACAACGCGAATCAAACTTGGCAACGATATCGATGGCGATCTTGTAGAATCTGGTTGATATAAAAAATTAACCGAATAACATTTGAATCACCACCCTAACGTGTAAGGTGTTGAAGATATCGGCCGTTAAAAAAATAGCAAGATTTTTAAAATTTCCAAATTATGTCAATTAATTCAAAAACTAAGATAGATAGGTATAGGGAACTTTGATGAAAGTTTTCATGAATTGGAGAGAGGTATCTAGAATCGTAATAATATACAGGGTGTTATATTTAAAAAGCAAACTTGCATCGTGCGCAGCGGAAACTGAACCTTCTGTGGGCTTGAAGATAGTTTTATTAGTATGGAGCATTTGTCTTCGAATATTTTTTATTTAAAAACTTTTTCTCTAAATTGCGCTGGAAACAAATTGTCTTTCGTCCACGCACTAGGTGGACACGTTGTATAAGCAAATGTCAAATATTTTCGTAAAATGCTGATTTTTTTGAAACTTTGGGCCGGTGGTAGGAAAAATCTTTTTTTTTAAATAAAGCGGCATCTATCAAACATTACCTTATTTTTGGTTAAATAAAGAATAAGTTAAATTTGGAGGTGGTTGTTGTCGTTTTTAGGTGTTAGTTTCTATAATTAGGTACAAGTTAAGTTCAGGTTTAACATTTTAAAGAATAATCTATAAGTAGTTAAATATACTGCCACTTAACAGTGTAATAAAAAGCCGCCTCGCAACAGTTAGTGAATTAAGTTTTTGACATATAGTACTTAAATCGCTTGAATAAATATTACCAGAATTCTGTTTTCTGTTAACTAAACGCATATTGAAAGAACAATTTTATCAGGTTATGGGCCGAGTTTACTCAGTAGTTATGTGGTATAAGTTCACTAGCGAAAATTAAAAGAGAAAATTGACATCAAGTGAAAACTGAAATTGAAGTTAAAAAAAATGCAGCCGTAGATGCATGTTTATCTAGCAAATACTTGGAATATGTAGAGAAAGAAATATTGAAGCAGTTGCAAAATGTATTTGAGAGAAAAAGTACATGCAATAAATTTCATTCGAAACGACATTTACTGACATTAAAATGTAATCGTAGTGATAAGTTACTGGATATTTTTTAAAGATTTGATGCAGCAGTAAACAAGATAGAATCAAAAGGAACAACGCAAGAAACTGATAAGGCATTCCATCTTTTATGGGAAACTTAATTTCGCATCTTTTCGATGCTGAAATTGAACAGGAAAATAAGAACGACAAACCAAAAACAGGCAAGCTGGTATTTACTGCACTGAAACAAATAGAATGTTACAAATGTTATAAGTAGAGTTGTTCACTAGCGCCGGCGGGCAGTGGCGGAGGTTCGATACAACCCTCAGTATAACTGCGAGTCTTAACCAGATCTGTTGTGTATACATGTACGCTGCCGTAAATATTATTTCATAGTTCTACGTTTGTTTTAAAAATGTTGCCTATGACGCGAAAACGACCAATGTTGGACAAAGTTACAGAATTTATAGCAGAAATGCCTGACCTAAATTATGATGGCGTTAAAATTCAATATGTAGTTTGTAATATTCCTTTAATGTGTTGGTCCAAAAGGGATTGGTCTACGTCACGTAAGTAGTAAACAGCATTCTTAAAAAAAATTGCACGTGACACTATGACAAATTTAAATTTAATTTATGTGTTACCTTTATTGCATGTAATCTACCGTTTAATTTACTAGCCAAGGAAGCATATGTCTTTTTTTAGAATAAATATTCGGACTGCAAATTACCAAGTCGGGCACCGTTACAAAGAATTGTGCCATCTGCTCGTGAACATGTTGAAAAAGGAATTAAATCGGAGTTGAAAGATAAACTGTGGTTATGTGTGGACGAAACAACAGATCGTAAAAAAGATTCTGTGGTTAATGTAATGGTACGTACGATGGAACCACATCAATCGTCACCTTCAATTCTATTAGCTTCCAGACGAGTACAACAATGTACTGCCGAAGTAATTTCAAAGTTAGTGTTAAATACATTGGAAAAGTTTGAACTTTCAACAAACCAACTGTTGATGTTTATGAGTGATGGTGCCGCAAACATGCTTTCTGTAGACCGGTCTCTTAAAAAACATTATGCTAACTTGTTACATATTACGTGTAAAATTCATGCTTTCAGTCATGTGGCAGATAGTATTAGAAGATGTTATCCTGAGGTAGACGCTTTAATAGCGCCTACAAAAGCATATATAATACTAAGGTATACGTATTTTACAAGAGGGAAACCTCATATTTTTTTAATATTTTTTATATAATAATAAGGGGAACTGTTTTAATAATTTTTTTTTATACATACGTGTTTCATTTCAAGAAGTACTGAGCTATCGAACAAATAAGCAAATATTTTATACATCTAAGCAAAGCAATTGGTCCTCCCTCTTCGCAAGAAAGATACACCGAAGCAGACGATTAGCGGCATTGTTCTTCAAACCAGGAGAAAGAGTATCATATCGGTAAAAGAGGTAGCGGAAAAGAATTATGAAGTAATATTCAATAAATTTGGTGCAAGGGTAATAAGTAGTAAAGAAAATTGGACATATGAACGAAGGAATGGATTGTTTATATTTAAGGGAAATATAATTTAAGAAGAAACATATTTAGGAAGTACATACACTAAAAGCAATATATGGCATCAAAGATTAGGACATTTGAATACAGCATAGCATCCAGTGAAATTTGTGAACTATATATGAGAAGCAGGTTAACAAGGTTACCATTTAAATTCCGAAAAGAATCAAGAAGCCATAAAAAGCGAGTTGATAACATACTGGAGTAACAGGACCAATCACACCAATTTCAGAAGAAGGTTATAAATATTTCCAGATTATAACCGTTGATGTGGCAATTTGTCAAAACATATTTATTAAAGCAAAACTTAAAAGCAATATAAAACTTGAAAAATTATATTAGAGAAATAAATACGCAGAAAATGCTGAAAACAAGATGCGATAACGAAAATATTTTTAGTGCTCTGTACAAAAACACTTAGATAACTATTCACATAACAAGGATCTTGAACATGTCTAATTAATATCAGTCGATATTCCAAACACAGCGTATTGCTATAATTATCGTTACTGGCATACAAGATCGCCAAAAGTAAAAAGCATTGTTTCGTCAATGAATTTGCGGATTCAACGCGTGAAATTCTTTACGGAAAATCTATTTCGTCAGAGTTAATTTCCCATGGTGTTATATAATGGTAAAATGCATTTTATTTAGCGACACCCTGAAAAGTTTTACAATATACTATTCCCTCAAGCGCGTTCAGTTAGTGCTTCGGTGCGAACACGACTTGTATGCTTCCCGCTCATTCGATGTGCGGTCATTTGGGATTTACTGATTTATCTTGGACCTTCGCGTTACGGCACGCCATTTTCGTTCGGTCATTCCGAACTTACTTTTATTGAAACATTGGATCCTTTGACGCTGAAAGAATTCGACGGTTGTTTCTTGTCGAAATCGAATTTCATTCGCTAATTTAGTTGTAGATTGTGTGGGTATTTGGGGAAATAGTATTTTTTTTTTTGCAAATCTGCTGGAATTTTTTCAATGTAGACTTCCTAAAAAAATTATTTACTTCTTTGGGAATAGGTTTCAATGTAATATTTTTTCATGTTAGGTACATGAATTCGTTAAAGTTGTGTTGTTGGCTTTTTTGCAAGTAAGCACAGTATACATGGTTCTCTACATCATGGTTTTACATTCCAAGTCATAGAGTACATACACAGCGTGTCCGCCTAGTGCGTGGGCCGAAGATTAAATTTGAATCATTATTCTAATGTGTAAGGCGTTTAAGATATCGGCCGTTAAAAAAACAGCGGAATTTCGCAAAAATTTCAAAGTATGTCAATTATCTCAAAAATCTAAGGTAGATAGGTATACAGAATACTGAAGAAAATTGACATGAATTGAAGAGAAGCATCCAAAAACGTAACAATATGCATTTAAAAACCCAAACTTCTTGATTGTGATTTTTCTGTTATAGCATTTGTCTCTGAACATTTTTTCTTTAAACTATTCAAGGAAGGTATTGTATTATCTTCACTTGATGGTGTATTGTTAAGCGAGGCGGCAGGAAAATCAAATAAAAGTTTTTGAAGGATATTATTTTCAAATCCTCAAAGAAGTATATCAGTTACTGGGCTTTCATCTTCCTACACGTAAAATGTTAATGCTAAAGTTCTTACGTATCTATTAAATTGATGATGGTAATTTTACAGCTTGCTTTCGTTAAAAGAACAGACAAGCAAGACAAATCATTAGTTTTCCGTAGTTATCGCCTCGATATGTGATGACAGCTATACGGAGTATACACTCCCGGCCATAATTATTTGCCAACCTACATAGCTGCTTGGATTTTAGAACATTATTTACTTATTGTTATTTAGGGGTATAATTATTTACCTATAATTAAAAGAAGGATATCACATTAAATAATACCGCAAAAGACTCTTCTGGTACTTAGTTATCGATTGAATCTCTTTAATCCCGAAATGTAATACAATTATCCTTTACTAATACATATTTAATGTCGTGCAGGTAAAGATGACAATTCCTCATTTACCCCAACTAGAATTATGAATTTAGATTTAGTAGTTATTGTTCATTTAAACAGTGAATATCGTTAATAAAATTATCTAAAGTTAGTATTAAATGCCGAAAATAAGAGAGTTGCCTTTAGAAATTCGCACAATGATTGTTGATTTACATAATATTGGCCGAAGTAACAAAGATATCACAAGAAAATTAAGTCACCGAACTGTTGACTATAACGTTAAAAAATATCAAGAGGCTGGCGCATTATTAAATAGAAAACGAACAGGACGACGGAAAGTGACAACACCAGCGGAAGATCGTCGGATAATTATGACGAGTAAACGGAATAAACGAAAAACTGCACTTGAAACAACTGCCGAAATAAATATTGGGAATGAAAAACGAGTTAGTTTAGGAAAACACCACTCTTACGCAAGCAAAACAAAAGTCATGTTTAATTGGGGTCAAGGAAGCTAGCGAATTTAATTGGGGTCAAGGAAGCTAGAGAAGCCACATTCGCTGGCTTCCTTGACTCCAAATAAACATACTAAAGAAGCTGTCAAATAAACAGCGAAAGCTCTGATAAATTAAGAAGGGGTTTCATTACAATACTACCCGCTGTCTCACCCCGTTATTCACCAGATTTGTATCCTAACGTTGTACAGCAGTACTCCTACCAAGCTGAATTACTACAGTCACACTATAAGCAGATTATAATGGTTTTAAGGTGATAAAAGGGAATACTTACCCTAAGTGCTTACGTATTTAGAATTGGTTAAATATCTTTAAAATGACCTGTTGTTATATATGTAATTTACCTAGGTAATTTAATTCAGCATTGATGTCGATTTTGGAGTACCACCGTGTAGGAGAAAATTGATCGTAAATTCATTAGAATCAGTCACTGAAGTTAAGTATATGGAATGATTAATGGCTATCAATAGTAGCGTCCATCTAGAGTAGCGCGAAATTAGTGCAACCCGAAACTATACACACGTCAAACTTCAGCATTATTTTCTGCATTTGTTTATGAATTTGATTACCGCAGAAACTGCTAATAAATATATCATGCAACGTTTCTATGCCATTACGTGCATTACAAAACCAATTGTTAATGTCTATAGATAAATTTAGGTTATGACAAAGCACATTATTGGTGTCAATTGTCAAATTCTTACACTAATTTTGCGCTACCCTATGTGAACGCAGTCAAATCCTTCCAATTGTAGCGCATTAGTGGGCATCTTCAAGGCTTCCAGGGCATATTCAGAAACCATCATTCGACGTAGGTACACACGATCGTTTACATGATGAAGCTCTTCTGCGGATTGCCTATGCTTAAGCGTGCGGCCAAGCTGTCAAACGAACGAAAGAGCAAGCTACATATAAGAAAATGTTTCAAACTCGTTACAAACTACAACGACTTATGAAGTTGTACTTTTGTCACTTAGCTTTGATTATAGACGCGACTAGGGTCCTATTTACTCAATTACACAACGCGGTTTTGAAATATGTTGACGTATGTACGTTAACAATCGTACTAAAAGGATGACCAGCCATATGAAGAAAATTTTAAAATCTAAATTGCGGACAAGACTACTCTTGCGGTAAGACAAATATATCATTATCGAAAACGGAAATGTACCAGACCAATTTTAACTTTCGATATGGTATTACCTTATCATAAATAGCCCGTACAGTTTTTTTCAAAAAAGTATCCACTTATAGTAGATTTCATTTCGGAATAAACGCATAGTGATTATTGCGTAATAGTAAGATTTGTACTAACTGCATTCCAAATGTTCACAATTGTATTCATTTTTTGAATGCTTTCGTGTCTGCCAGGTTCTGTAGCAATCGACGTATTAATTGACTTGACATTTTATTGATTACAGAATCTCCTTGAAGATTTTAAAAAGTTTTCTAATGAGCCGACAGGGATGATCAGCGAAATATCAATAAATATATTTTAGCGTATTGCAACTGCTACCCAGAGGCACTGCTACCCAGAGGCAATGTCGAGAACCACGTATCCTGCGGTGTGTAAACGTTGCATTACACATAGCCGAAGTAGCGAGGGATGACAATTGTTACGTTTTATACGGTTCCATAAGTGTAATATATTCTCGATGAGTGGGCCAATTCTCCAATGAAGAATGATGCACTCTTACAACATAAGCATATTTGTATTACGTTATTTCTCTGCAGTGATTCTCTGTCTGCGTCTAAATCTCGGGATTTGCAGTACGAGTGCCACATATAACTTTGTCGAAGTTGTAGATATTTTATCTCTTTACCTCCTTTTTTAGTATCTGCCTTTATGATTTTGATACACTTGTATATATTAGATGAATTTAAATAAGTTTTTGTACTATATAGGTGCATATTAATGAATTTGCAAGAAACTTGTTTTAAAATATCTCTTTATAAAAATTTTGCTGACTTTAACACTACTAGCAGTTACGGTAACTTCCAAAATACTTCGACTGTACATGTCACGAGTACAGCGTTTAATTTTTCAGTCTATTCACCAACGAACTAAAGATGACCAAGTTTTATGCACATATGAAAGAAGTAACGTAGCAATTTCCACTTAAAATGGCAGCGTTATAATTGGGGAAAATGGAGAATAGCGGCGAATTAATTACGGTCGGCGGTAATTGGACGTTCGATAATAAAGATCGTCTCATCGAGATACTGCTCCACGTTCGCGCTAGATGGTGTGGAACTTTGGTTCGTAGAGAGTGGGGCTATTTTTCAGCGGAAGTCGAGACGTATGGAACTCCGATTTTATGCCCGATAATATGTAATGAATTTCAATGAATTATTCGCCTGACTTTTATTAGGATAAAGTTTTATTGTTCAACTTTTTAGTCGTTAGTTTGACTTATTCGGCGCATTAATTTTGAAACTGCCGAAACGAGTGGCTATTAGCAAAATCGGATACTCTTTGTTACTGAAGGAAACTCTCGAAATTTGCCTAATTACTTCCGGATTCCAATCTGATTGGTACACGGGCAACTAGTTACATTAAATGTGTGCACAATTCAGTATGTCTAGCATTAAATTGTGCAAGTAATGGAAATTTAAGGTGTTATTTACCTTTTTCTTTATTTTGCAGTTCACGTGACTACCACTGAGAGAAACGTGTTGTAAAAATTCTATTATTATATAGGGTATTAAAAAAAACGCTTAAATATTTAAGGATATATATTACGATCAAAAACAAGTAAAAAAGCCCTAATGGGTCCGCAAGTCAACCGTTTTCGTGATAAGTGCATTTGTCTTTTTTGAAAATCAACAAAAGCCACAATTTTCATTATCAGTTTAATGTTTTTTTTTTTGGTTGCTTTAGTCATAGAAACAATGACTTTTTCTAAAGTAAAACAATTGTTTTCATAAATTTTATTATCAGTTCGCAGTGCTATGCATACGCTGTTTTCCAAATAAATGCGATATAATAAAAAAAAAACAACAACTTTAAGTAAAACATCCTGTTTTCATATGACACTTGCGTTATTAATAAAGCTGGCCACGAGCGGTACCGCGCAGTAGCATAGAGTCGACCAGGCCTCGCGTTCCACTAGAGTTATTCTGCTAATAGAGATGTTTGCTGCCGCAAATAATTTCGCTCATCTTTTAAATAAAAATTAAATAACACGTGCTCAAACACTTACCATTTTAAGAGTCCTCCGTGAAATCACAAAGTGAATAATGTCTGTTAAATATCTGCAACATTAGATATGTTTCAACTGTTGTTTCGGCAAAACTAGTACGGCATGAGGAAAAAATGCGTTTATATGCAGAGAATGAACGTTCTACATCTAGTGACGTAATATTTGCGTAAGTAAAATGATCTTTCAAATAACTTAACGATTCTGTTGACGCACCTTCACAAATGTGTCTTAATGTGCCAAAATCAGAATTTTTCTCAAAAACACTTTCAAATTTTTCTAAAACAGAAACATTTTTTGCGTCTTCAATCGCGCATAGCTGTGCGTGAACATGTTGCACTATTTGTATTTTGTAATTTTTCTATTGCATCTGCTAGCCCGAAGTAATTGTCGTGAATGATTTATAAATCCATTTTAACCTGTCTATCTTGAAATTTCGACTGGCTTTTCTGGATAGCGGCAGCTTCCTTTGTATCGAATTGTAAAACCACGTTCTTAATATTGTCAAAATATTTATGATAATAAAACGCGGCCTGCAACCATGTTCCCCAACGAGTTAGAATACGTTCTGGTGGCTCTGGTATACGGGGGCACAGTCTGTGAAATTCGCGAATACGTTTCGGTGATTTGACAAATACTGCTTTGGTATGCGCTATTAAAGCGTCTACCTCAGAATAACATTTTCTGATACTATCCGCCACAAGATTGAGAGCATGAATTTTACAAGTAATGTGTAACAAATTAGCAGAATGCTTTTTAAGAGACCGGCCTACAGAAAGCATGTTTGCAGCACCATCACTCGCTAACATCAAGAGTTGGTTTGTTGAAAGTTCAAACTTGTCCAATGTATTTAACACGAACTTTGAAATTACTTCGGCAGTACACTGTTGTATTCGTTTGGAGACTAATAGAATTGAAGGTGCCGATTGATGAGGTTCCAATTTACGTGCCATTACATTAAGAACAGAATGTTTCCTCCGATCTGTTGTTTCGTCGACACATAACCACAATTTTTGATCTTTCAACTCCGATTTTATTTTTTGTTCAATATGTTCGCGCGCAGATGGCACAATTCTTCGTAACGATGTTCGACTTGGTAATTTGCACTCCGAATAGTTATTCCAAAAGCAGATAAATGGTTCCTTGTCTAGTAAATTAAACGGTATATTACATGCGATAAACGTAACGCATAAATTAAATATAAATTTTTCATTGTCTCGTGCGCAATTTCTTTTTGAGACATGCTTTTCACTATTTACGTGTCGTAGACAATGTTGTCTGGACCAACACATTAACGGGTTTTTACAGATTACACATTTAATTTTAGCACCTTCATATAGTAAGTCTGGAATTTCTGCAATAAATTTTCGAAGTTTGTCCGACCGCGGTCGTTTTGCTGACGAAATCATAATTTTTCTAGGACAGATAAACAATTGCGCAAATGACCGGCAGCGAAAATGTCTGTACTGCTCCGCAGACGAAGTAATACTACCGTTCCTCTCGGTCCGAACTGATTCTACGCCGATGCGCGGTACCGCTCGTGGCCAGCGTTAGTTATTAATCAGTTCGCTGTCAATTCATAAGCTGGTTTTCTGGTAGTGAATTTATTTTCGACGCAAGGGAAATTAGTTTCCGATTTGCAATGCCTTATTCAAATGCTGAAATGGCCGACACGGTTTTCATGTATGGTCGCGTCGATGGGAATGCTTTGGAAGCACGTCGCCTTTATTGCGAGACTTTTCCTGATCGTCAACGGCCTTCGCATGTGATGTTTGGAAACGTTTACCAGCGCTTGAGGGATAGCGGTTCCTTCAAAAAACGCACTTACGAAAGCGGACGTCCAAGGTCAGTGTGTATGCCTGAGGTTGAAGAACAAATCTTGGCAATGGTAGATGAAAACCACGAAACTAGTGTGAGAAAAATTTTGGCTGAAGTAGGCGTAAGTAGTCCTCTTGTTTGGAAAACTCTCCACCAACAACTTTTATATCCGTACCGTATCCAACGGGTACAAGCCCTTACTCGTCTTGACTACCGAGCGAGAAAGATATTCTGTCAGTGGTTTTTAAGGAAATCTGTTGAACACCAGAATTTTTCTTCTAACATCCTTTTCGCTGATGAAGCCGGTTTCACTAAATATGGGATTTTCAACTGCCACAATAATCACGTTTGGTCGTACGAAAATCCGCATACTGTTTTTGAATCCAGACGCATCAACAGCGTTTCAGTCTGAATAACTGGCTAGGCACAACGTTTAACAGGCCCTGCATATCTTAACTTTCTAGTAAACACCTTGCCAGAACTTTTGGAAGATGTCTCCTTAAATCGGAGATTGAATGTTTGGTTTATGCAAGATGGGGTACCGCCGCATTTTACGCCTGTTGTTAGGGAGCACCTGAACGAAACATTTCATAGGAGATGGATAGGTCGAGGGGCCCCCATTCCATGGCCTGCTAGGTCTCCCGACCTAAATCCCTTAAATTTTTGTATTTGGAGTTACTTGAAAAGTTTAGTGTACGAAACACCGGTAAATAATCTTGCCGAGTTGCAACAGCGAATTGAACAATGTTGTCAAATAATTCAAGCAAAACCGAGCTTTTTGGAAAGGGTGCGGAGTTCCTTCTTAAGAAGATGTACATCCTGTGTTGAAATGGAAGGAGGACATCTCGAACATCTGTGATTATCGTATTCTGTAGTGTAACAATTACACTTATCACGAAAACGGTTGTTATGCGGACCCATGTTCATTAGGGCGTTTTTACTTGCTTTTGGCCGTAATATATGAAAATGATTGTGTGAAGAACGTAAGTAATGTTTTTGTAAATTTCATTCATATTGTAATTTACATAAAATGAGTGATTAACAAATGCAGAAGTCATTAGGAGTTTGGCGATTTTCGAAATTAACAGAAATATTACGAGGTCAGTCACATCAATAAAATATAATACCTCTTGCTGAAACGTGGTGAAAGTCGGTGGACTATGTGTGCAATTCTAAGTGTTTTTGTTTTAAGACTACACTCAAAAAATATATAGTAAAAGTGAGTTTAATAAGCTTGATTATAATTTATATAAGTTACAATTATGTTACTTTTCAATATCTGGTATGTGATTTTTAATATGCAGGGTGTGGCGTTCAAACCGACGCGTCGGTTAGCCGAATACTGGGAATTATTACTAGCCGTATGCCGAAAATTTGTATTCGGGAATTTTTGATACTGATCTTTCAAATGAAAACATTGGCAACACTGAGTAATTCCCGGTTATACCTGGAGCGAATGTTAACTTGTTTATTTTAAATGCAACACTCTGTACAATTTTACATTTTTTGATAGCATACATTATTCTACATAAGTTCTACTAAAATTTCCCTTCTACCTATCTTTGACCGTTTTTGAGGAAAACGGATTTTAATGAATTTTGACGTTTTATTGACAGCGGAATGAAATGTCAATAACTGAGAAAGTGTTTAAGTTACGAGGTTGAAATGTTATGGTTACATAGCCAGTACGTTGTACTACTGTACAATATGTTAAACAATTGTAAAATTAATAATACAGGTCGGTACAACAGGCTATGGGCTTATACTCTTGGTTTCCGGGTTGGAATCGCGTCGTTGTAGCTTCTGCCGACGTTTCGTCCGCACTTTTATGGGACATCTTCAGGGCTTTTACTGCACACTGACTGGGGACTATTGGCTGGGGATGGTTGCTTTCTTTTCCTAGATGTTCTTGTACACCAGCGTCCTGATGATGCGTTGGGACATTCCGTTTACCGAAAACCCACGCACACGGATAGATATCTCAATGGCCTCTCACACCATCATCCAGCCTAAAAACGCGATGTTATCGATTCTCTTATCGAATTTCCGTATTTGAACCCAATTCACTTCCTCGAAAACTGAACCACATCACTGAAATTCTAATCCGCAATAATTTTTCTAGGAAAGATATTAGAACTACCATTAACTACTACAATAACCTTTCTTCACAGCAACACCCTCCGTTTAATTCTAATTTCCGTAAGCAAGCGTATCTACCTTACATTCAAGGTGTCACCGATCGCATCAGCCAGATTCTCTTCGGAAACAACATAAAAACCATCTTCAAACATCAACAACACGCCACCCTCAGTATTATAATAGAAAAATCCGTGAATTAATAGAGATCTTCAAACATTCCAACAATTTGAATCGCGAAGATGGCTACCGCTTACATCACACGTGGAAATCCCAAGTGATTAAACCTCCTAGCAACTGCCATGCTTCATTGATCCATAACTTTTCCACTCTATTGACCCGAAACAAACCCCTCTGGAACGAATAGTCCCCAATCAGATGTCTCATAAGAATGCAGACGAAACAGAAGCAATAACAACGCGGTTCCAACTCGGAAACTAAGAATATGGTGTTATTGATGATGATAAGAAAAGTATTATTGATAAATTCTTGAATAGGATCTAAGTATAACTCATTTTGTTGAAGTTAACTAGCTGGTGGTTTTCAAATGCATTTTTCACTTAAAAAGCTTCATTGAAACCAAATTCACGTATGTGGTATTTCGTCATACAAATATGGAACCTTATACCATATTCGCACTGTTTTTCCCTGGTTTCATAGTCATAAACCATGTTTAAATACTATATTCTTCTTCATACTGCTAACTTAATTTTCTTGAAGTTATTTCTACGTCGTTTCAAAAGCTGACAGGTTAATATTTAACGTAACGATAAATTACCACTTTCAAACCAAAGCATGCTACATTTATCCTTTGCAACGTCATTCAGTGGTTCGTATGCGTTTCTAGTAAAAGTCGTTAAGCTAAAGTGACAGGCATTACCATTAATCATTTATAATTGATTGTTTTATGCATCCGTAGATTTTAGATCGCGGAACCGAGTCGCAACAACGTGATCCATTTTTGGATATCAATAATGCATCATGCATACGCAATAACTTGCACGGCAGTAACTCGTTACAATGGTAATTGCTCGTAATGATTCCGAATCGCAGAGTATCGAGATATTTATTGGTTATCATTTTTTTTGTCGATGAATTGATTAAAATCAAACTAACGGCGGAAAAACGCTTTTCAAGTATTTGATGTGTGCGTATATCAGGAAGCGAATAGGATCTACAAATAAAGCCGGCCCGATAAAATGTCTGCCTCGCAGATCATTTATAACGCTTTTCTTTCAGGCCCAGTGAAGATGACAAGACCGAAAATGACTCAACTTCGCAACGATCCCGCTGTACGCGTGCATATTTTAAACGTATGTGGGCCACTGTGCGATATAAAGAGAGTGGCAGCTCGGCGATGCCGTTTAGAGGGTCCAAGAAGATTAATCATGCTTTTCGGATTGGTACACGAATTCTTTTACGGCTCGCTTGATTCGAAAACAATTTTTAGTTAATCTGGGGGAATAATAAAGTAGCATGGCGAACATTTAATTTAAAACTTCGCGAACTTTCACCGTCTGTTGATTGTTACTGAGCTGCTAAAACTTGTAGAGAAAGTTTGGTGAATAGGAATGTGGATTATAAGATGACAATCAAGAAAACACAATTATTAATTAATTCAAGTATACACGTGTTGTGGATTGAGACGGAATAAATTTGATAGCTCCTGTTTATGGAGTACCGATTAGGAAAACGTGAAATTAGAGTCAGGAGGGGATTGAGTGGAATCCGATCAATTCGATGCAAGTCGCGCTAGTACACTTCTAACAATATCGGGATGTAGACCTACTGTGTGAAGAGCACACAGTAATAATTTGAAGTCATGGTCGCCTGGAAATGAGAATTTCACATATGTATTTTGTTGTTGCTACGAAGCTTAGACGAAATTAATAAGAAATTCTAAGGATGAAAATAAGAACAGATTCTGATGAAATGGAAAATAAATACTCTAGAAAAACAAAATAAATCAAAATTCTAAGGTGCAATATCAAGATGTTCATATGAAGGGTTCGAAAATGCCTCCCTCCTTGGCTGAACAATAACCAAGTCGGTCGTAAAAATTCCCGTTTCACTCGCTCGAGAATTTCAGGGGTTACTGTCTCGAAAATGCCGACCATATTTCCTTGCAAATCGTGCAGGTTAGCTGCTGTCTCAAATCGGTACAGATTTTTTTTGATAAAACCTCATAGAAAGAAATCGCAGGGAGTGAGATCGGATGATCTCGGTGGCCATTTTATCGTACCCATCCTGGCAATAACACGACCAGGAAAGACCTTTTGTAAAAACGCCATTACTGCTCTTATGTTATGCGCAGGACAACCGTCTTGTTGGAACCAAATTCGATCCAAATCGGCGTTAATAGCACGGACTGCAGGAATAACTTGAGTTCTCAGTAAATCCAAATATTTCTCTCCATTCAAGTTGCCGTCAACAACAAATGGCCCTATAATATTATCATCCAAGATACCCGCCCAAACGTTGTCATTCGCGGTACTAAGTTCTAACATAACGGGTTAAATGTTGATTTTCCTGAGACCGATAACGCACGACTGAAGGATTATGATGGTCATGACGTGGAAAAGAGGATTCGTCCGAAAACAGAATATTTTTAATTAAATTTTCGTCTCGGTTAGCCCTCTCTAACACGGACTCACAAAACTCCAGTCTGGCAAAATTGCCCTGGGAAAAGTCTCCTGGCAAGTTTGAACTTTGAAACATTTGTGTTTATTGCGTTTTACAATATTTCTGACAGTCCTTGTTTCAACACCGGTTTCGTCTGATCTTTGGCGACTAGGGTAAGGTTCATTTATTTCAACGTACGAACAAACCCTCACTTCTCTCTCCTCCCACTTGGGATTTATTCGAGAAATTTGAGGCTGTTCGTCCATTTGGTGGCATTTTCTGCAATACCCGACAACACAGTCAAATTTTTTAAACATATCGACGATATTTAAAATCGTCTGTGCGCTTGGAACAGGCCGATCGACGTACTCTACTGAGAAGAGATCAATTGTCTGCTGTCAGCTATGTCCAGATAAATACCACCGAATAATCTGAACTTTCTCTGCAGTTGTATAAATGGACATCTTGTATTCGTTAATCACGTAATTCTTACTAACATCGTCCGCACATAAGGCAGTTTACCTCGTAACTAACCACATGGGTATTCGCGCTTACCGTTGCCGCATGTACGCTTTTTCGTATAGCTAGACATTCTCTTTCCTTATGTGTATAATACAATTTTGATCAGCTGCATAAGGTGCTCTTTTAAAACCGTACTGAGTGGGCAGTGGTGAACCTCAACATAAAAAAGGATCTTTGGCATGGTAGGTCTATAGTTTGAGAATAGAAAGAGTTGGAATATGTATAGGTATTAGTGGACCCAACTACAACATAAAAGTGCAAATGGGGCTCCAAGCCTATTTCAGGCATAGATTTCTGTTTTAAAATTGAGCGTCAAAAAGCTTTCAAAACTTGTAAATATATGAATCTGACCTGACCTGTGCACAATTTGAGGCAATTGTAATATCAAAACCATGTTGCTTAGAGGTGGGTTGTAAGCCAACAAGAGATTGTCGGAAGCAAACAGCCGTTTATTGGCCCAAACCCTTACCGTGGTCTACATAACAGCCACCTATAATAGGAAATTAAGAAATGGGAGCAAAATCAAAAGTCCTAGTACTGGCAAAACATATCAGGATCGTCAGGGATAACAAAGGTAATGCTATCTTTCAGGAGAAGATATCTCAGAACAATGCCAGGAGAAGTATTACTTGTACAAACTAGGAGAAGTTGAAGATCTAAGAAGCTGCGAAACAGATACCACGCAAATGTCTCGGTATTAATCAGATACAGCACCAATTTTTTAAAAATGTGTGCTAAGGCGAGAGACAAGGGTGTTAGACTAATTTTAGATTCACTAAACAACTGCACATAGCATACGTATTTAGGCGGCTATCTTATACACCAATTCTCCAGTGTAATTAATGGTCCAAACCCGGATTATGGTTAGTATTCATTAAACTTGACACTGGCAGCTCTTGTTACCATTTTCTTAATTATCTCTTCAGAAGTAAACGAACGGAAAGTAAGGAAAAAAGCCAAACAGTGTTGATGGAGACAGGAATGGGGATATTCAGACGATGAAAAGGAGAAACCAAAAATAATAAGACAGAAAGGGAAAAAAATCGACGAGGAAAAATTATAGGTATGTTCATTAGAATAGAAAACAATTGTTTAAGCGGTTTGAAGAAATCTCCTGGGAAATCCAACTCGAGATTACAAAAACACTTGCAGTAAATATAGTAAAATCTGATACATTTTATAATTATAAGTATGAACGATCACCTATAGTATGCTTATTGCTTCAATCACGTTCAGTTTAATCAAGTAAGTTAGTACCTCTACGTTTTAGCGTATAATAAATATATTGGTCTACGATATGAATGCTGAAATGCTTTTTGTGTTGTGCAAATTTACATCGTACTAATATGAAGATGAATGGAACCGAGAGGCTGTTAGAATTGGTAGCGTAAAACGAGCGAACCATAAAGATTTTACGGGCAAGTAGAAATAATTCTTGCTGTATAATTAAACCCAACGGTGTAGGTTAACGACGAGGTTTGCTGCACATAAAATATGATTATTAAAAAGCCGGTTTCTGTTCCATTTGTTTTACATTTTTTTCAGGGCCGTGGGATAATTTTATTTAGTACCTAATTATTTTACAATTCCTTAACTACACATGCATTTGATATGTACTGGAAAAGTAGAATACTGAATACATAGTTAACTTTCTATTTTTCAAATTAACAATGCGAGTAAAATTAAAGGTTCGAATATTTGCAGTAGTAGTTAAAGCTGTAAGCGAGTTTAGAGACATTACTATTTCTTTCAAATGTATCTCCAAAATGAGCGTTCAGATATAATGTCAAAATATTTTCCAGATGTGGTATGTAACACACATTTATCAATATGTATATGAACCATACCCTTGCTATTATACTGTGTTGTTATGCTAAGTAATAATGAAAGATTTTTGTTGAAAACATGTTAGGAGAAAAAATATAAATAAACAACTTTACCGATTTTGCTATTAATTTTTGCAAACTTCTTCTCCTTCGATAAATTATGCTTTTTGATCTCTCAATTATTACAAAAATTGACGACAGCGTTAGAAAATCTGAGAACATATATACCAGGGCGTATTGAAAACGAATGCCTCCATGGCTATAACTTTATTAATAGATATATTGTTTACATATAAGTGTGAAATGATAGTATAAACTATCCTCTACCCAATGATATAATCACTTTTGACAGCAATACAACGTACTACGGGTTGTACAAATCCGTCATTGAAAAAGTCCGAAGTCTTCGCACGGCTCCATTTCCGCATCTCCGTTATCACCTCTGCATCCCAAGAGAAACGCTTGCCCTTGAGATGTTCCTTAATCGTCAGAAAGAGCAAAAAGTCACAAGGCACAAGATCTCGGCTATAAGGTGGATGAGGTAGAACGGTATGAAACCCAAGCTTCTCCAGTGCTATACGCGTTCTCTGACTTGTGTGCCGAACGTTGTCATGATGCAGAATTGGCACTTTGTCTGGACGAACCCTACGCAGGCATCGCTTCAGATTTGTTAGAGTGTTAACATATCCTTCGGAGTTCACAGTACAGCCACGTTCCAAAAAATTCAATATGAACGATGCTATCGTAATTCCAGAAAACGGTAATCATGACTTTCTCGGCAGATGAAACTGCTTTGAATTTTTTCGGTTGTAGTGAACCCTTATGTCTGTACTTCATGGACTGACGTTTCATTTCAGGGTTGTAATGAAGTGCCGACGACTCACCGGTCACAATTCTGTGACAAATTCGATGACATCTCGTTGCTTTAATCGCACGTCCATGCCGGTCGCCATTTTTAGAACTGTCGTGCGCAAACGCGATGTTGCTGTACTGGAATTAAATAAGTAAATTGTAACGCCTGCTCCTTCTCTGGACTATGTATATGGGATTTAGGAAATTTTTGCAAAATATGGAAAAACAATTTTGCTAATTATTTTCTCAATAAATTTACTTTGTAATTGTAAATTGGATGAAAATAAATTGCTTATCAATCGCTTTCTTTCCTTCCTATAAAATATCATTATCTTCAGTGTTAATAGAGACTCTATATTAGCGGCCTTAGGAATAGAGAGATGAGTAGTTGTGCATTTGGCTAAGAGATGTCGACACAAATATTTATTTATTTGTATGAAATTAATTTTGCGGAAAAGCCTTAAAGTTTGGTGTAACTGAATAAATAGTTTCCACGTGGGTGCTAATTAATTTTCAAACTGGTGACTTTAGTAAATAGTGCTTTACGGCGGTTTGGAGCACGGCGTTCATCAACAGACCAAATTAAAAATTTCGGAACAAAATTTGTTTACAAGAAAAAATAAACGGTGTCTCGGAAATGAGTTCTCAAGTCGGTAAAATCAATCAATAAAATTACCAGTGAATTGAGGGAACTTAGACAATATAAAATTACCATCAGCAAGTTAACAGAATTCAGTTGGTAACAATTCTAGTCAATAACTCAGACAATATAAAAAATACCGTCTGTGAGTTAAGGGAACTCAGACAATGTAAAGAATACCATCAGTGAGTTAAGAGTCTTCAGATAATATGAATACCGTCGGTAAAGAGGTCGATCAGGAGAGAACTCCCACAAAATGACATTCTGCATGGCTTTATACACTAAATATTTGGATGACGTATTGTTTCTTGTACATGACGTATGGAAATAAGAACAATTTAAAAATAAAAGGTTACACAAGCTCTACAGCAATTGATGGGTTAATTATACACTGTTACCCCAAAAGATATATACAGCGATGTTGAAAAAATATATGACAAAACAAAAGTGAACAGTAATTTAAATGAATTGATACGAATTACTCAAATAGTAACTTTAATATTGTTCTTTGTCTCAAATTGGTGTCGGTGCCGGAATCAATGGAATTAGACCAGGAATGAGTCACCAAGTTTCACTCAAAACGCTACAGTTTCCTAAGATGAAGTAGCGACAGTATTGGTGCGTATTGCAGAAACAGAAAAGCAACAGTCTTGTTGTCGATCTTATTATCTTGATATTATCACAGAGTTGAATATGTTTGTTATATTTACAAGGAATTCTTTAAGTACAAACATTATTTTACAACCGTGGTGCCATTACGGTGCAGCCACCAGTGGTTGTGTAAATTTATTGGAAACAATAACGTTTTTTTCTAATACAACGGTATATAGGTGAAGATGGAAAGATCTTTATCGTACTCAAAAAAAGAGAGAAGTACTCTAAATATTTTTGGCATTAAGTAATTGGTTTTACAATTTACCGGTATAAACTTGGTGTATAGATTATAGATGGAGCAATTAACAACGAAGAAATGCTTTGTATGTAGTGATATATTTATATAACGCACCCTATAACATGAAATAGTCTGGCATACGATAAAAGAGTCGAATGATTATTTCTGTTCCGCTCCTTAAGAGTTGGGAAGATGAATCGTTGGAAAAGGGATGTCCGGGGTGCGCGTTAGATAAGAGGACAGAGATAAAGAGCTCTCGCTGGCCGATTTTTAAAAGGGGCCGTCGTATCTGAATCCACCAGACACGGCAATTAACAATGGATAGAGAGGAAGTTTAATGGGCAGCGGCTGTAGCCGGCCGATCCTTGAAGATTTGTTATTTATTGCGATTGATTTTCGGGGAACGCTTCGGTAATTAATTGCAAATTGTGCCGAAATCGTCAATTAAAGCTACGGGCGAACACAACACCCGCACGACGTATAGGTTTCGAATCTGATTAATGTCGTTTTAAACGTGCTATTTGACATGTTGATATTCGATTTTATTTGTCATTGTTAATCGATCCCGAAGAATAATGGCGCCGCAATCATTAAAGGTACCGCATTTTATGGCAATAACAGAAATTATGTTGATTTGAATCGTTAAAATTACCTACGCACAGGTGTTATAAAATTGCAAATAATTAAATATTTAATAGTATAAATTTTTCAGTAGGTGATTAGTGTTTGATAAGTAGATAGCTACAACACTGACTTGGTCTTTTCGCATTTACCACGTTTGGTCAAATGGAGACTGTTAATGGCAATAAATTATACTATTATTTTTACTATACAGACCGTTGACAATTTGGAAACTTCTCTGTCAAAACGAAATAACACAGTGCCTATACCGGGTTCTTCTTTCTTTTTTATTACACATACATTTTTCCTATGTGTAACTTTAAGAGCCGGTTGTACCAACTCTACTTAACTCTCGATTCAAGTGATCTGCAGATCATAGATGACGCTAGTTCAATGAGGCATGCGTTGTACAAGCAGAAATGAAGCTTTAATCAACTGATCCCTACTCAATAACGGTTGGTAACACGGAAATGATGTATTTGCTAGATAAGTAACGGTATCCAATAGAAAAAGAAGCGTGCCAACCATGTTTATAATTAACCTAATTTCTGTTTTTGGTATCTCTACATGTGATGTGACGATTTTTTTTAGTATGGGCGGACAAAAAAAGGAATTGGGAAAGCTACAAAAAATATTTTTTAAAAGAACACAGTTAAAAATTTACAATAAAATTACAGCTCTTGAAAAAACAATAAAATAAAATTGGAAATTCTCCAAAAAGAAAATAATTTACAAATGATGATGGAAAAGGAGCAGCAAATAAAAATGGAAATTTTACGGAGGAAATAAAACGCCTAAAATAATACTGCTTTGTTGTTATTTTAAAAAATAATTTGAAAAATTGTATACATTTTATATGTATTCTTCGAAACATAATATTGTGCACATTGTTGAATCCTTAAAATTCATTCATATTTATTAATTGTTGAAAATATTCATTAATTAGCACATGTCGAACAATGCCATTATTATTATTATAACTTGGGTATTGAAAAGAATCGGAGCTGTAAAGTGCAGGATTACCAAGAATCCTCTTCGATTTCTGTAATTTTCCACAAAATCACCTACTTGTACCATGAAACTGCTGTTTTATTTCTTCTAGGAATTTTTAAAAAATTTGGAGTTAATCCAACAATTGCTTGAATTACTTTTTGAATAGTTCTGCTTGCTGTCGACTTATCTACATCAATTATATCTCCAGAAATGATCCAGTTGAAAGGAAACGTAAAGTAAGAAGTACCATCTCAGCAGATGTTAATGCACGATTTTAACAAATGTTTATTTTATTTTAAGGTTGCATTGGTTAAGTAATATTTAGTTATATACTTTGCCTATTACTTTCGAAACGAATTTCATCTGAAATTTGATCTATCACATATTCCACAACTGGCTTGAATAACCTAAATCTGTTCCTAAATTCTTTATCGTCACAGATATTGAGTTGACTAGGCATATTTCTAGTTTCTAAGTTTTCGGCTGTCTGGGGTGCATTACAACATTAATTAGATTTAAAAAATCTTGATCATCGAATAATTCCCCTAACATTCATTTTCACGCGAATGGCGTTAACAGAAAAAGAAATGCTTATATTTCAAGTGAAATGTTAACACGGTTTATAGGTTACATTTTATGTCAAAATCTACTTGAACTAGGCTTGAACGGCCGATCTTGGGCGTTCAGTTGACTGGGATATTGACTCTCAGATCAAGCTTGAACTTGGTTGGTACAACGGCGTTCTCTTATTGAACCGAAGTTCACGTTGACTAACCGGTGAACTTGGCTGGTACAACTGGCCCTAAATTGAAAATGGTAAATGCATTAGGGGCATAGTAGGCAACCAGTTAAACACCAGTAATGGATTTACCTGTAACTTATTATCTTTAAATAATTAAATTGCTATTGAGGGAAAAACAATTTTTTTTATGTCAAATATTTGTTTAATAATTTATTTTTTATATATACCTCAATCTCAAATTAAATACATTTTTTTGAATAGCAGAAAATTGAAATCATGAACAGGTACAACAAAGATGAAAAGGAAGCAATGATAACGTGATACCAGAGAAATAATAATTTAAGAATTATTCTGAAGGCCTATACCTTGTGCGAAACCTATTCTCAATATTTTTAGCAAATTCAAAGCAGATTGTTGTATTCTAAGTTACTACAAAAGAAGAAATAAAACTAATCACGTCTTAACTAGTGATGGGAAAAATCGTTATTTGAAAATAACAGTTTCAACCGTTATTGTTATTTTGAAATAACGGTTGCAAAATAACAGGTTTAGTGTTATTTCGTAGTCTACACTTCTACACGATAACGCATCATGATTCCACATAGCACATGTGCAACTGCTGATCTTGCAGCACGTTAAAATTTAAATTCAAAAGCTTTTTGTAATATAAATAATTTATTGCGTTTTTTTGCAGATAAATTATAAACTGGTTAATAGATTAAAATAAATTAAGTGATAAACTGTTCATTGTTGTACTGCCAGATTCAATGCAATCATTGTTACAGCAGCGTTTAATTTCCACCACTTTGACTGATCCTACTGTTATTTCTTATATATTCTTATATTTAATCTTAGTTAATCTTCAAGATGCGAGAATATCTATGTGCTTAAATGCTATATAATAAATATAACGGTTTTATTTTTAGTTTTTATAAGTACATTTTTTATATAACATCGGTCTTTTATTTTACATTTGATAATTCCAATACATACAATTATTTAGAAAATATGTCCACAATAAACGTCCGACTCGATGTCCGTTCGAGAGGATGTAGGTACGTGATAAGTTATTTTTCTAGGGGAGTTGTAACTATGATCTGTAATAAACAGCGGCTTCGATCGGACAGTCGTAGCGCCACGCAGTTGAGTACGCCGTAACGGCGGTCGATGATATGTTCACGACAGTCCGAAAGCAACTGTGCTATACCTGTTATTTTCCCCGCGAGATAATAGTTGCAACCGTTATTGGATCCATAACGGTTATAAAATAACAGACAGTTAAATAATGACCCATCCTTAGTCTTAACAGACCACATGAAAGTGAATATCTTATGTTATGTACAAGAACGGTCTGTAGGATCGCTTTTAGACGTAGCCAGACATTTTGAAATATCGTACAGTTCGATGTACAAAACTCTGAAAGAATTCAATTATAAGCCATACAAAATATCAAACTATCAAAATCTTTTCGAGGAAGATAAAGTAAAAAACAGATTTTTCCAAAAGAATGTTTAGTATGTTAAAAGAACACGTAGAAATTTTGAATAAAATACTTTTTACTGACGAAGCTACATTTACCAGAACTTCCGGTAGGTATCCCATATTTATCATCCCTTCCCCTATTGGTATGGTTCCGTACAAATCCTCATGCTTAAAACCTGAACTGAACGCAATATCCTCAAAAAGCGAATGTCTGGATTAGAGTAATAAGTAATAAACTTAGTGGCCCATTTTTTATTGACGAAAACCATACTACAGCAACATTTCTGGATCTGTTGCGAGACCACATCATTCCATTAGGACACTTTGAACACTTGCTGCGAAATTATACCTCAGCTATGTTATGTTGTTTTGTTTGTCTTAATTAATCGTTAGAATAAAATACTCTCTTTACTCAAAGCCGAAATTTTACACTTTCTTTATTAAAAGCATAACCAAATTCTTCATAGCTTTGTATTGCTCTGTGTTGCCTACAAATATTATTTCCGTACCAGACTTTCGTAATAAATATTAATAGCTTCGTAATAGATTTCAAATGTTTCATGTATGCTGGAAAGTTTAATTTTTCGGTACAAAAAACACATTATGGTAGATTCCTTGAACTAAAAGTAATGGATTTGCAGAATACTTATTTTATCTGCATTGAAATAGATCTATTACGAACGTAATAGCACTGACAAATCTGGGTTTTGGTAGAAAGCCATGGTTTCACGCTCGTCGAATCGTAAATGTATAACTGATTGCCTAGTATGTCGCTAATGCATTGACAATTTTCTTTTTAAAGTTACACATAGCGAAAGTGTATGTGTAATAAAAAAAAGAACCCGGTATATTGGACGCACTCGGCAGGACGTGGTATTTACATTACTGCATCCTTGGGTTTCAAACGAATATTCAAGTGCGTAATGTAACTGTATTTGCAAAGAAACTAGAAGTGTGGTGGTCGTTAGAAACTGCCACGTGGTGATAATATAGCAAGAATTCGACCAGTGCACAGTGTGATATTTATAGTGGGGTAATACTATTGCAGTAAAGAAATAATAGCTCTGGTTGGTTGGTTTTGTGCCATTAGTTAATAGAAATCACAATTAAGTACACTTTTCGGATTTATTTAAACAATATTGAAAGCATATGCAGTGTGATTTAATACTTCGACAGCTAATTTGGAGATATACATTACCGGATATAATTTAAAAAGCATACATAAAAAAGTGAGAGACAAATGGTTGTACATTTAACTTGGTTAATAATATTTCTTTCGTTGGAGCGAGTGGTAACCCACAAGTTTGAAAGACACGAAGGAATACAGTTAGAGTGAAAAAATGATAAAACGGACCACAAATTATAGAAATTTGTATGTATATGTAGCGTGATCCAAATTAACGGGTCACTACTGCTAATTTTCCTTATCATCGGTACTACGAAATCAGTCAAATTGGCAATTGTTTTAGCCGTTAAAAATGTGTTATGCAATCGTTTTTCTATTAACAGCATATTAACCAGCAGTAAAACACAACTAGTTTGTCAATTTAACCAATTTCGTCTTCGGGGATGCAATCCATTTTCATCTAAAGCATATGAATTTTCCTTTCCCCAAATGCGATAATTTTAACTATTTACGTACCCATTCAAATAAAAATGGGCTTCATCGCTAAACATTATTTTATTGTGAAAATCAGCATCAACTTGTTTGTTTGCCAGTACCCAATCGACAAACGTACCACGCAACGTTGCAAATGACCCGTAATTTTTAATTGTTGTGCCAGTGGAATTTTGCATGCTGACAGATGTAGATCTTTCTTTAAAATTCGATGCGTGGTGGCTCTTGAAAGGTTCAATTGTTGTAAACAACACGACGCCGAATTGATGTATACGAATCATCGCATACTTTCGTTCACTACAGCAATATTTGCATTTGACCGACCACTTCAACGACGTACTGGTGTTGCTCTATCACAAATCGAACGAGTCTCTCTAATTTTAATTAAGCTACGAAATGATAATTCAGTAGGCGTCCTAATTTTGCATGAATTTTTCTTAAAGCAATTGCAAATGACCGCCCATATTCATAAAATATTTACATAGAAACTATTCGTTGTTGAACTGTCAAACCTACTATGCTTACTTCGTATGGTTTGTAAGTGACATTTGTGTAATATCGGAGTTCTATCTTTGACAGAATAAGAATGGCGCGCAATTCAAATTCTATAGAAATTATTGAGACATTTGTAGTTTCTCTAGCAAGGCACTATGATTTACAAATGTTTAGTATTTTTGCGTGTTATTTGACCAATCAGGTAGCGCTTGTATTTATTCGTATAACTTGTTTCGAAGGGTAGCTTTTTACATTTAGTTTATTTTGCTTGTTATTGTCCCAGTTTTGCTGCTGTTATTTCCTCCAGTAAAATGGAAACGTATTCTAAATTATTTAGTGCGCATTGTCATACTAATTAAATTTTTTACATCCGTATAATGTTTTGTTATTTTACCGGTTATGGACTTGCGTTGGATATTTTTCTTTTCTTTTTTTGGTAAAGAATAAAAATTCAGTAAAAGCTTTTTTCCTATATTTTATTGCTGCTTACGTACTTCGTAATATTTTTCTTCTTACACCTTTCGTTTTCATTTCAGCATTTTTTTACTAAATTATTTTGTTTTTCAGTTCCTCACGGATGTTTAAAACGAATTTGCTTTTGAGCGGGGAAAAAATTGTGTCAAACAGATACAAAAACAGTCGCCGGTATAACCGTGACCGCTTTTTCGGCAGCAATATTTTAGACACGGTCCTGAAATTCATACGTCAGCTATTCCCTTGGGTGAAACCATTCGCAAAATGAAGCACTTTGTTTCGCCATTCCTTCTTTGCTTATTTTTTTTTTAAGCAATTTAATATGCGTGCGAAGTTAAATATTTTCTTTACGTCGCCTTGCTATTCGAATTCGTACTCTTGAAGTGTGACCGTGCTCTTGCATTTAAATATAGATTTTGGGTATAGATCGTTATAAAATAGAAGCACATGAATTACCTAATTAATTCTAGAAGTTTTTGTTACAAATAAATTACTATACAAGCCACTGTAAAACCGCATGCATCTGTTATCATTTCATATTTAAACATAGAATCGAGATACAAACAAAACATCTTTAAACCTATCTTTATAATACTCTAGGCAGTATGTACACTAATAATTACAATTTCATTTTTATAACCAATTACAAAACACGATACAGTTTAATCAGACAAAAAAAACTTTCAGATTCTTGTATAGCGTAGTTTAAGATATACTGAGCATTCGGTCAAAGCTTTTCATAGAGGACGTTACACGCGTATAACGCTCTAATTTATCTAGATCATTACTTCATGTGGTTTGCGGGAAATTTAAATAGCTTGAGGATTAGAAGAATTAAGTTTGAAAATGACATCTTTCACTTGGGAATAATATTTGCGATAGTAAGATACTGCCTGGATCAATGTTTCCCATCGCGTCGATATAGGCTGAGGGGGTAGCGGAGTTTACGGATACAATTGGTTGAATACGCGGATATGTTTGGGAGATTTCACAAACATTTTTTTAGTAGATGATATTAAATCATTCACCCTAGGATACTTGCTTCGAATTGTTTCTGCTACGAGATGATATGCGTGTATGAGGCATGTTATGTGAAGAAGAGTCGGAAAGCATACTTTTAACATCCTACTAGCTTTCAGCGTTGTTGCGGCTCCGTCAGAAACTAACATGGTGATTTGGACTCCTACGATACAAAATTCTCTTAACATTTTTTTTATTATGTTTACAACGGTTTCGGCATCAGTTCTTTCAATCCTTTTACTGGCTAACAATAAGGAACGTGCTGGACTATTACGTTTTAAAGGACGCGCCACAATCTGAATTACGCTGTGTTTCTGAGCATCAGTAGTTTCGTCCACAGTGAGCCAGATTTTTTGATTTATCAACTCGTCTTTTATACGGTCTTTTACTGTACTTTGCACATGTGGTAAATTGTACCGCAATTGTCTTTCTGTTGGTAGCTTCCATGATGGAACATATTTATCCCAAAAAAGACGAAACTTTTCATTATCTACTAGGTGTTGTGGGATGTTGTGCTCAACATGAAAATAAGGTCATACAGAAATTGCCAGTACGGAATATTGTTTTTTAAATTCAATACATGACGTTTACTTTTAATATGACTTCTACATTCAAATGTTGTGCGACCTAACAACCGTAAACCGCAAAATTTGCAACGAATGTGCGAACCTGTAAATTCCAAACCAGGGAAACGCCAAATATATTTCTTCACATGCTATGCAAGAGGTACACCAGACTTACGTCCCATGTTATCAAAAACTCACAATAAGAATCCGATAAATAACCACATACGTACATACACCCTACCATACAGGCGTCTCTGCGGGTGCAACCGTTTGTCGCGCTTTAGTTATTACTTGGTAGTTATTGAAAATAGTCTGTAAATCAATTTCAACTTGATAGCCTTGCCATTTCAATTGATTTGATGGCAGCAACCGCTTTTGTATCAAGTTGTAACGTTAGGGACCGGATGGAAATGTTGAAAGTAATAGAACGCAGCTTAGAACCACGTTCCCTATCGGGTTAACACTGGCTGTGGGGGTTCTGGGATATTGGAATACTCTTCATGAGATTGCCGAATTAATTTGGGAGATTTGACGAATATACTGCAATAAATTTCAGAACATTGGTCATCAAGCAGCAATTTTGAGGCATTATTTCTTCTCCTTCTAATAGTTCTTATCCGTTTTGGGTGTTAGCTATCATGCGAGCTATTTTCACTTTATTTACAGCAACACGGAAATAGCCAGTAGTACTCATGCCAAACCACGTTCTTAAATTTCTCGGCCATGATATTCTTCTTCGTCCAATTCCTCTTTTTCCAGGTGCTTTTCCTTGTAGTATGGCTTGTATTAAATGATGTCTACGGTTGTTTCTCATTATATGTCCTAGGTACTGAAGCTTTCTTATCTTTACGGTATTAACCAGCTCTGTCTCTTTTTTAATTTTTCCAAGCACTTCGGCATTTGTTACATGTTGTGTTCATGAGATTCCAGTTTTTTAGTCGTAGCTTCCGTCATAGTCCAAGACTCCACACCGTAAAAGAGGAGTGAGAATACATAGCAACGTAGGAGTCGTATCTTGGCGCTTATCTCTAAATCGTGGCTTTTGAATAGACGGCTCATTGCCTCTTCGATTCGACTCCTTATCTCTTGGAAGTGATCCCATTGTTCATTGACTGTACTGCCAAGATATGTAAATTTGTTGACACGTTCCACTGGTTTTTGGTTGATATTGAGACTGCAGTAAATTTGTTTCGATATGATCATAAACTTCGTTTTGTTCACATTGATGTCGAGACCATATCTGTGGCTGCTTTCTGTAACTCGGTCCACTAGGTGTTGCAGACCCTCCAAACTATCAGCAAATATAACGGTGTTGTCTGCATAACGTGTATTATTTAATTTTTCTCCATTCAAGAAGATTCCGGTGCTACATGCGTATCGAGGTTCCCTGAATATACTTTCCGAGTAGATCCTAAATAACAGTGGAAACAATACACATGTCCCTGTCTCACTCCTTCAATATCTGTATCTCTTCAGTTTTCTTTCTGTCTATTCTAACTACTGCAGCTTGGTTCCAATACAGTGTAGCTATTATTCTTAGATTTTTTCCTATATTCTTCAGGATTTCATTTTTTGATGCTGGATTGGGTCGAAAGCTTTTTGGTAATCGATGAAATAAGCAAATACATCGCAGTTCACATCTACACACCGTTGGAATAACACCTGAATACTATATATTACCTCTCGTGTACCAACAGCATCTCTAAAACCGAACTGTGTGGGCAATACCTGTTCTTCACTTATTTTGTATATTCTCTTATGTATTATTTTAAGAAATAGCTTAAGGAGGTGGCTCATTAAATTTATTAACTTATATTTGCTACTAAAACATGGTAATGTCGAACGAACCGAAATGATATCTGCAGAGTGATATTCTTTACGTAAATGTTAAGTTTCTCCCCTATATGTATGTGCGTAATAAATGTTATTATTCGTACGGCGCATGGCATTTCCGAAATATCATCCGCTTCTTTACACGCCCGTGGTTTGGCACCGGCTTTGCGAATCTTATTATCAATATTATCAGAGACCAACAAGGAATTATAATTCAGATAGCGTATACAGTAGAGATCTTACATTTAAACGAGGTTTTGTGGGTCCCTTATTATTTTTTAATGAAAGCTGTACAATCGACTTTCTCAATTCTTTAACCCTTTAATGCATATAGTTGCAGAAATACAATATTGCGAATTGGTATAATAATATAATTTACAATGAAAAGCATTACTGCATAGCGAGATATTCCTACAACATAGCTCTTTCAATTTTGAACACTATAGGCATGCGTATGTTACAAATAAATCCACCTCGCTCGCATTCTGCAGTTAGTTCTAACCTCAAAAAATTGCTGCTTTCTTACTTTCAATTTCAAGTGTATTTAGTGCTACTTTAAGTAGAAAAAGTCTTCGACTTTTACTAAATTTGCCATCTGGCTGATTGGCCTTGTATATGACTGTAGCAATTATGGTTCCAACGTTAATGATTCCATAAGGAATTCTGTCCACTACGTCTACACCACTTTTAATGTGGTTATAGAAAGTTACTATATCTAGTTTCTTAGCTTCGCCTGTGCTGTCATTGATTTTATCATGTTGGTGCATGCAAGATACGACCAAGACGTTCTTAGATTTCTTCGGTACGTACGAGACGGCTATCATGTTTTGATTGAACGCAAACTTGGTCGACTTTTCTTCCCTGAACTTCCAGAACCCCAGAAATATATTTGTGTCACCAGGGAAGCACCCATATACCTCTTCGTGCAAATAAATACAACCTTGTATCAACCTGCTAAAGTTTTTTTAACCCTCCGTTTGACGAGCTAGGTCTATGAAGTTTCGCAAAATCGTTTTCTTGCTGTAACTTCTAACAACAACAACAATACACGGGTTGGGTCTGTCAGGCCCAATGCCCTTGCAACACGCAAATAATAGGGCTTACAATTTAAAAAAACACAACACAAGTTGTCGTCATTAAAGATAGGAAGCTATATAAAGACTCAGGAATTAAGAAAAATATTTATAAAAGTTACAGCAAGAAAACGATTTTGCGAAACTTCATAGACCTAAACCCGTCAAACGGAGGGTTAAAGGATTAATATTTCTTTCCTTTTTAGCTAAAACGAGGAAACAACTAAAGATGATTAAACAAGAACTGAAAAAATAATTTAGTTTATGTATTTTTTGAAAAAAAAAAGTCTGAATAATCGGTCCTATACATTAAACTCTAGGGAAAATTAATTCCACAAGAGAAAATATAAAATACACCGCACCCTATCCACAACAAAATTTATTTAATAAGTTTTTACATTACCAGCATCTGTTGAGAACAGATTTAATTAATTACATAAATATTTTTTATTATACTTCACCCTATATTTTGTCGCCGATGCAGTCATTTAATCTCACTGGTAGACGTCCTACGAAGTTTCCATACAAACCGTAAAAGTTATGAGGGAAAATAATAAAAGAAATTTTTATCCGGATGCCAGAGATAATACATCTGCCAAGTAGGTCTACATAATACACAGGAATTTTAAAAACTTGGTGCAAACGAAGTTGTGTTTGTTTTTCGTTTGTTGAAGCACTTAAATGTCTATAAATAAATAATAGTGTGAGTTACGTATCTGTGGAAGTAGCTAGACGAAATAATAGGGACTTTTTTCTTGTTTTGTTGTTTTCAATTTACCATCCAACGCTTTCTGAAACTGCATCTGCAGTGCCCGAAGAAAATGGATTAATAATGCAGTCATCTTACATTTCCCTGGAAATAGAATAGCTTGTTTTAAATTTGCAGATACTACGGCAAGTATACCTATGGTTAAGAGCATTCTATTGTGATAATTAATTAATTCGCCAAAAGTGTTGCTTTAGAATTGTTTTGTTTTCATTTACTCCCAATTTATTGTGAGTAACTTAAATCTAACTGCTCCATAAATAACAATATTTGATATATTTTATGTTAAAGGAAACAACTCTTTTTGTTTAAAATCTTTGTAAAAATGCATGTTCAATTTGAAAATAGTTTCGCTTGATGTGTGTGTTCTAGCTTCATTTTGTTAAAAATAACCAAGCTTGATTTCTTCTTCCTTAAGGTGGTCATTAAATAGCAGCTGATTTTATTGTTAATAATACAATAAAATTAGCTGATATTTGGTCCCACTACAGTATAGTGGGACCACTTGAGGCGGAGTACGTGCAGTTTCACCTCAATTCATTAATTTTATTATTTTAATGTCAGAATTTATAGAAATATCAGAATAATGTCAGAATAATTCGAATTCTGCAAATGCTACGTTATTTGCAGAATTCGGATTATTTTCGGTTATTATTCGAGTTCTGGCATTTCGATAATTTATATTATTAATCTTTGCGGGGGATAATCAAAGTTCCGAATTATTTTCAATAATTCACATTGTAAAGATATTTTTTGTAAAAATGACACGAAACACATACAACACACATTATTTGGAATCCAGTCATCAAAATCCACAACGTCATCTACAGTATTGAAAATCAACATCATAAGACCAAATTCAAAAGCATCAAGTCGTTGGATTGGTAATGCCTAGACAACGAGTAAACAACATTTTGAAGCTCCTTGTTGCTGCGGGAGCGCTGTTCTCCCAGACCTGCCTTCGTAAACAACTCACTAATAGGAAACCCCCGTTTCTCTCGAACCACTTGGTCAATTCGTCGAATAGGATCTTGACTAGCGACAGATTTGCATCGTATACGCGTCCCTTTTTGCCTCTAAAAGTGACACTAGTGACACTGCGCAACTTGCACTTGGCGGAAAAATCAATCATGCCGGCCATATTAAGTGGCTTAGCAGTGGTAGATGATCGTGTGTTTGTAAGGGACTAGCTATGTGTATGGTTTATATACATTTTTGCTATAACTATACGTAGCACAACTCCTTTTAGACAATTTAGAGACTAAGCCATCGTTTGACTATATCAATTTACTAGAGTTCTATATTTCCTCTGATAAATTTATATTTTAATCAAAGGTTATTACATCAAATGACTTTCATCAACAAGAATACAAAGGTAAAGTGTTATTTGTAAACCGTTATCGCTTAGATTTAGAACATAGCCTTTTAAAATTGTCATAAGAAGATTTCTTTCAATAATACTAAATACAACAATCTATATTTTTACGTCTATTATTGAATTTGTCGGAAATATTTTAAACAACTTTAAATAAGTTAGGCTTCTGTACGAGAGAGCGAGATATCGACGACAAACGAGTTATAAAAACGTTAAAGTGTATTTCGAAACTGACAGTTCCTGAGCGGGATATTGAATACGCTGTGATTTATAGTAAACCAAAAAGAGAAAAGTTATATGATGTTTCTTTTGTGAACGATAAAACTTTGATTGATGACGGCAATATTGCACGTATGTTATACACGGAAAATTTTCCATGACGCTTTGTTTATTCCCACGTTAATGTTAACGAAGTGGCTCCTCCTAGTCAGATGCTGTACTATTAATTACAAATTAATATTAATAAATAATTAATAATAAAATGTGCGCTAGATATGTAGTTGCCGCTAAGGAAGAAAACATAATACCACTATTGTCATCTGTCGCTCCTTTGCTTACACATAACATAGCGTTTGTTCATCACACAATTTTTCTCACTTCTGTAGGGGACAGCAGCAGGAGCAATAGATACTAGAGGTGGTGCATTAAATAAATACGTACAGCATATTTTTGCGGTAGTGATCGGCTATTTGCCGCTGTCGCCTGACCAGACGCTCAGACTCCAGTAGGGTTTGGTGGTAGCCTTAGTATTACAGATTTGAATGTTGCGACACATACAAATGCGAACACGAATTATGTACAAATTTAAGGAAACCGAATTATGCAATTAATATACACAATATTTATGTATTTCCGTATTCTTATGAGAAATAGCACATGTTTATTGTGTTTTCTCATTTAATAAATTTATTTTTTTATACCTACGCATTGTATTTAATTTAGAGAGCAACCGAGTAAGCGAGCAAATATATAAGCATTATTTACATCTAAACGTAAGCAATTGTTTCTTCGTCTCCGCAAGAAAGATACACCGAAGCAAACGACTAGCGGCATTGTTCTTCAAACCAGGAGAACGTAACATTCGTTGTTCGTAGCTGTTGTAACTTAATAACATTCATCCAAATATCTTTTGGACAACTTTGTTTTTTTATTTATCAATAAGCGAAGAGAAATACATCATTTTTGCATTATCTGTGTGGTTCTTTAGAATCCTGCCCACGTCGTATTTTATCTTTTGAGGTTTCTCTCTCAATGGAATATAACATACTAAGGTTTATTTTATATAATTAACCTTTTGATTATATATGTTACCGTTACTTTGAGAAATGTGTTAGTATGCATAATAACCGGGTATTATACATAATAACCAATAAAGATGGCTAATGTAATAATATGTATGCAATTTATTATTTTAACCGGTTATTTTACATACAACCCAAACCCTCTTGGCTGAAGTGATAAATTACAATATTTAGGAAGTACGGAATTTTCATCAGTGCTTGTGAAATAAAAAATGAATGAAAAAATGTTTCATTCTTACCATTTGTAAACAAACAACCTTCTACTTGTTAGAACATGGCAAACTGTCGTGGCATTTCGAATTACAGAGCAACCCATGCTTCTTGCAGCTACATTTTCCTGAAAGACATTTTCCCTTGCAGTTACATCTCTTGAAACCTTGACCACCTGTGATTGAAGATTTCCTGGCACACTCACGAAGAGTCACAATTATATCTGGAACTTCCTCTTGTGAAATGAAATTCTCCTTACAAATGGCAAACTGGTTCCTAGAATACTTTTGAGCCAATCGTCCTTCCTTAGTGCCAATCTCATACATCTTGCCATCAGCATCCATCTGCAGAATGACCCCGAGAATGTTCCTGGAGTCACTTCTACCCCTGTCGACATTAGGAACCCGTATTTTTGCAGTATCTCCAATCTTGTCTCTTGGAAATTTCGATTCAGACATTGGCCTCCTGGCACTGCAATGCACTTTTTCACATTTTCCCTCTTCTTTTTAATAATGTTGATTTTGTCTGAAATCATATTTTCCTCCGAAATGTTCTCTACAGCACTATCTCCTGTTTGTCAATCTTCCTTTTCACCATTCTCTATTACTTCCCCGTCTTCTTCGCCACCATTCTCTGTTTGTCTATCTTCATCTCGTACTAAAACACCTGAAGAAGAGTCGATTAAGGTTTCCAGATCTTCTTTAGATTCCAGGTTTCTGATGACATCAGTTGAAAGTGATGATGTTGTAAGACCGACTTTTGCTGGAACCCCAAATATAGCCTCAAATGGGCTGTAATTTATGCCTTTATGATGGGCTCTATTCTTCATGAATTGAACAAATCTCAGGCCTTCAGACCAGTGTGGAGTTTGGTTTGTTTTCGTCCAAGTCGTCAGCATGTTTTCAATGTCCTGATTTGCGCGCTCCACAGAGCCTTGCGATTGGCTATGTCTCAGCTTTCCATGAACTATCTTCAATTCACTCCACATTTCGCATACTTCCTGAATGATGTGATTGCAGAATTCACGGCCATTATCACTTTGCAGTATGCTAGGAGCGCCCAAAATTGTGAAAATATCAAGTAGGTTATGTGCAACTTCCTCTGCTTTTTTACTTTTCAAAGACAGCAAGTGTTCAAATTTTGTAACATGATTCTGTAGTCATAGTTAGGCTGACTCTGCATGTCAATTAAATCAACCTGACATCTTGAGTCCATCTCCTTAAAAATCATGGGACGCGCTACGAGTCCTTTTTTTTGCCACTTTTGATTTCTTTTCACAAGTTTCACATAATGTCAAGTACATTTTTACCTGTTCTTGAGTGATGTTTTTGTATTTGTTCTACAGCTGCTTCAAAATTCTTGTTCTTCCTCCATGTCCAATCGCCAAGTGTGTCTCGTGAATTATGTTGAAGATCTGCTCTGTATACACATAATAACGGACTGATGATGCCTCCTCACTCACCGGGTATATTAATTTTTCACTATCACCCAACTTCATGTCGTACCGCTTCAATCGTTGATAATCCTCAGGTTTTTTGCCACTGATTTTAGATTTTGACACTTGCACTTTCTCACTTAAGTTCTGGTAGCCTTCTTTACTCATCATCCCACTATTTTCCTTCTTATTCTTAAAAGCATTCAATAATCTTTCACTAAAACGAGCCTCCATTGTGTTAAAACGACCGGTATCCATATCAAGATAACACAAAACATCTACACTCAATGAACACTCAACCTCGACTGTCATGAAAGCAAGCAATCAGATGCTACGTGCAACTAAGACAGGTTAAAACTTGCACACAGGCGGGTTCAAACCTGCGTAAGTGTGACATTTATCATACTAACCAGAGGATGCTGAATATTAGTCATAATAACACGTTAATGTGATTAATTCTTTAAAATATAAAAATTTAATCACATTAATCAGAAGCGCTTGGTGTTATGTATAATACCCGGTTATTATGCATACTGCCCCCATTTATCAAAGTAACGGTAACATATATATTACAGTTTTCTTTTTATTCCACTAGCATCATTCGCCAATGTATTAATTTCTCTCGTTTTAAATATTAACTTTTCAATTTAAATATGTTTACAAACAGTTTTAATATTTTTCTTTCAAAAGAAAACGCGGAATACTGGAAAATTTATTCAGAATTTTTTTTGAAAAGGTACTGATTTTCAAAACTAGTATTTTTTTGAAATTTTTTGAACGAGAAACTATAGAGGAGCTTGCATGTTGAAGTGGCTTGACTAGTGGATAAGCATCTAGTATAAAATGTTTTCACAATCAACTTGTTTTGTTTTGTGATTTGTTTTATATAAAGGACGGGTTATTATTATTATTCTTTGGTTGTTATTCAATTTTGAATACAATGCATTATAAAATTTTCCAGAATAAAACTAAGAAGCAGTTTAAATTCACCTGAAAGACAGTATAATCGCAGTTTAGAAGAGAGGTCAGTAAAAGTTTGCCAGATGCGTGGTCGTAAGTACCTCAACTTCAATATTGGAAAAAACAAGAGGACTGTTCTGAATAGTTGCCGTTCGCGAGATAAACTTTACGAATTTGCGATTCTACGTCGAGGGCTTTTTCACGTTGGCGTCGTATAATCTTCTCGTACTCGTCACAAAACTTTTTACGTGTAATATTTGCAGAAAAAGTGTTTTGAGGTTGACGGTGAATCTTCGATGAATAACAATTGCAATAAATTACGAATTTTTAAACCCAAGAAGAACTGGAGCAGCGAATCAACAAACAACGGATTGCTTAAGGTAAAGCTTTTAAGCAAAACGTAGAAGCTAAGGTATATGGAAGAGGAAATAAAAATAAGGAAATATGCGATTTTGCGATCTGTAAATAAGTACAAGTTCGCCCTCGAATATACGAGGGTACGCGTTAGTCGTCAAAAATATTCTGATAATACAATTGCGCATGCGTTAAAAGATAGTTTTGAAAATTTCAGCTCATTTGTTGTATAATAGTCGTTTGTGTCAGTCGATGTTGGTGTTTCTGTACAAATGGGAAAAATCGAATATCGAGCCCTCACTAAATTCTTACATTTGAAAGACAATACGTCCTATGCAAATTGTTCTGAATAGATGGACGCTGTTTACGGGGGCTCTCCACCACCATTTGGCATAGTGACATTTTGGGTAGCTGAATTTAAACGTGTCGTGCCAGCTTGGTTGACGATGAACGAGGACGAAAAACTGCAACTACTATCGATAACATTGGAGTTAAGGTTAAAGAGATAGCAGAGGCTGTGGGCACCTTGAAAAAACGTGTCTGTCACATATTGACTGAATATTTGCGCATGAGAAAGCTAACCGTGCGTTGGGTGCCGCGCTTGCTCATTCAGGACCAAACACGCATTCGAATGAATTTCCAAAGCCATGTTGAAAAAGTTTAAGCGAAATAAGGAGTTTTTGCGTCGATTAATAGCCGTAAATGAAGTTTGGATACACCAGTACACTCCTGAAGCCAGGCACAGTCGAAACAGCAAAATTGCGAAGGGTGAATCGACTCCGAAAATGACCATGGAGTTGTGTTAATCGACTATCTTGGAAAAGAAAAAGCAATAACGGGGCATCATTACTTGACAAGCTGAAGGCAGAAATTGCGGGAAAATTGCCGCATTTGAAGAAAGAGGGAGTTTTGTTTCATCAAGATGTCTTACACTTCAATGGTCGCCATGACAGAAATTCACAAGTTGGGGTTCGAATTGATAGACCACTCATCCTATTCACCAGATCTGGTTCCCAGCTACTACTTTCTGTTTCTTAAGCTCCAGGTTTCGCTCGAAGGACAATGATTTTCATCGAATGAGGCCAGCACATTCGTAAACGCCTATTTTGTGGAACAAGTTGCCAACTGGTATTTGAATGGATTAAAGAGATGGGAGTATCGCTGGGGAAAGTATATAAACTTGCAAGGAGACGATGTTGCGAAATAAAACTGAATTTAACAAAAAATACTTGTTTCTATGTTAGCCTGAAAACTTTTCTACCCTCGTAGTCTAATTACGAAGAAAAGCGTTTAGGAATAGAATAAAAAATAACTATTTTTAATCTATCCTTAATATGATAATAATTTCTTCTCATTTATTTTGTGTGAAATCAAGCTCTAGAATAGACATCAGATTTACAATATGGTTTATTAATTTATTAGTTTGTAGGTTTTCTTTGATTTAGGTCCTAGTATTTGGATTTGTTCAAAGCTACTCAATGTTCTTATAGTCACAAATTCAGCATGAACCAAGAAGTGCAATGTTAAACATTTTACTAAAATCGCTGTCATTAACGCCAGGGCGAATGTTGTTCAGCCACGTGCGCTCCGCCAACAGTCAGAGTATAGCTTTTTTGACGTCATTTTCGATTTTGGACCGGCCGCAATGCTCCCATCGCCGTTATATTCTTCCGTTCCTTAGTTTTAGCATTTAGTTTCTTCCTATAAACATGGAGGAAATTTTTTTTTAACCATTTATGTAGACTCCGTGTGAGTTAATTGTTGAGGGCAAATAAAACGAATTGGTCCACTTTCTCACAATAATTTTTATTAATTTTTTAATTAATAGCCTCCGGTTTCGTGTGAATACATATCATCAGGCCATAGTAGGAAGGTACAAGAGGAACAAATCAGTAATCTTATTAACGAAATGCATTCACAATATTGAGAGGTACATTAGCGAAAACAAATCTCCCTTATTAGAAAAGTAAATAGGCTATAAAATCGAAAGTTCGGAAAGTACATACTTAAAGCAAGTTAGTGGGTACTACAAAAGTTATAAATATGTAAAAATTTAGGTTAAACAAATGATACTTACAAATTAAGCAGTACAAAGTGGTCAATTTAATAAAAAATATAAGGCTAATGAAATGAAAATGACTAGCTGGTCAAGTGGATGAAGGAGTTGTGTTATAAAAAAAGCTGTTTCTGAATAAATTAGGTTTTAATAGCGCTAGTTCCTATCTTTTACTGAACGATTATTTTTAAATACAGTTTGTTTGATTAGTAAGGGGGGTTGCGGATTAATAACATATGGTCAAACATTTGAGTTTAACATGAAACTTAGTCATTGCTACAAAAAGTAGATTTTTCAAAAAATCTGACAACCCCTTCATCCATTTGCCCCTTCAATTAAGATGTAGAAAACTAAACACTTGAAGAGATAAGCACACACACTACACAGAACTCCACAAATGGGAAGTGCTTTTATTTTCTTTTGTTAGTTTAAATATAGATTAACTGCAAACCAAAAAAATTATCCAAAAAGAATAAAAAATGACAGTGACATCTGTTGAATTAAAAGAGAACCAATGTAAGAAGGTCAATGTGAATAAGACAAACTTAGGGTGGGAAGAGGAAGGAATTAATCAAATTAAACTTGAAATGTGAGTGATGATTCAAAGTAATTTGGGAATTGATGGAAGGCGAGCTATATTTAAGTTGTTGTTTGAAAATTTCCAAACTTTCAAGATTGTTAAGCATTAAACCTTTGTTACAAAAATGTAGAACTTTAAAACTATTGGTTGGATCAAAAGGGTGTTTGTATTTGTTGTTTAGAATATAATTTTTAATAGGGTGTAAAGTTTTGAATTATATTTTAAATTTGTTCTTAAACACATTAGAAACTATATTGAAAAAAGGTCTATGTATGGAAGAAAAATATACCGAGCAGCAAATCTGTCTGCTGCATTAAGAGAAAAAATAATTAGGTCTGTTTTCGCTAATTTATCTTTCATTACCGTCAATGTACTTCGTTAATAAGATTACTGAGTTGTTTCTCCTGTATCTTTCTAGTATGGCCTGATGATGTATTCACACGAAACCGGTCGCTATCGATTAAAACATTAATAGCAAAAAATTATTGTTAGAAAGTGGACCAATTTGTTTTATTTACCCTTTTTTTGTCTCACAACAATTTCCAAAATTCAAGTCAAGAACATTTAGTCGGTTCATTAGTCGCTACATCGTGAACTCTTGTGTTTACGCGAGATAAGTCAAGTTAAATGCGCAATCAAAAAGTTCAAATATTGGTAAAATAACATATATACCATAGTTGGCTGCGGTTAATATTTAATAAAAGCTATCGGTAATAAATGAGCGAAGAGACGCCAATAGAATTGAGGCTTTTTCGCTCGAGTTCTGTTTGGGAGAAAACGCGTTTCGCTGCGTGGTATTTTCAAAGTAATTTCAAGTGTAGTGGTGGTTAAATTTAATTTCATGTCTAGGGTTAATTCAAGTACGGTCATTTAAAAGAACGAGGGGATTCTTACGCGCTAACATATAGAGAGTGTTTAAACGTCAAAGTATTAAGATTGTTTCTTTTCTGTCATTAATTCATCTTTTGTCATTACACCAATTTATTTTCTTAAATTTCTGAGAAAATATCTAGGTGACAATCTTGAATCTACCAAAGTAATATAGGTACGAAAATTCAAAAATATAACACTACACAAGATATGCTTTTGTTCCTTTTTAAATTAGTGCCAATTAAGCTTGGCGAAATAATTGGCGCTATTTTCAATTAGTGGGAGTGGATTTCCATTATATGTGTTCTTTCCTTTTAAGGTCACTTTGGCACAGAAAAGGTCGAAAATCTTATCAGTAATTCCCTCAATGTGTTTAAACCACTTCTTTAGTGGCCTTGGACAAACTGCAGAGTAACTTGATGTTTACTAGCGACTGACCTTAGGAAATTAGACATTTTTTAGGAATTCGCGTATTAGAGCAGAGTAATATGCTTTCTGTGACTTCCCAGAATCTTTTTCTCCAAATACACTTTGGAACTAAATGTTACAGTATTAATCTGTGTTTGGAAAATGTTAGTTTATACTTTATTCTCCTAATACTAAACCTGTTCGCACTCTTAATACTGTTGTACAGTTTACGTACTGTCTAAGGGCTTTTATTTCAAATATCGAAGTAAATATCCTAATGAAATATGGTAAGTATATACTTTATTGTAAGAAGTGAAAAGAGATATTGTGTAGTTAAATCGAAAGTAAAAAAAAATGTTTATTGGGTTTGAAGGTTATATATTTCTAGGTTGACTGTAGCTTGCAGTTTTACTAGAACTACTACCTGAATATTGTGGAAATTTCCCCATTTAAGAAGCCTGGCATTGTACATTGTTGTGCATGCGTTTTTCTAAGAATCGTTAATTTAATGTTGTAATTGAAATAATTTGCTGACCCATAGTGTACGTCAACTCTTTTTTGTGTTTATTTTGTTTTACACATTCCAGCTTGTACGAGCAACGGAAATGATATACGGTTGGTTTATTACAATTAAGAGGAGACTACAAAAGCCACTAACGCGAATATGTTATTGCTGAAATAGATACTACTGCTAGGCGTTCTTACTTTATCGTTTCTTTTTTTTCCTTTACGAAACGCTAGACAAGCCGCAGCAGTATATTCATTATTCACTTCGAATTTAGTCGTAAAACTTGGACACTACTCTCCGCCTGGCTACGGCGAAGCAGACGAATGAATGTTGATTTTGCAAATGGAAGAATCGTGTCAAATGAGATGGCCGTATTCGGTTCGGGGTTGGAAAGCAAAGATGGAGAAAAGATAAATCTAGCAGGAGTTTTTAATTGGGTTTCGGAAAGGCCCAAATCTCTTTCTGCAGGGATTAAATCTATTGAAAATTTCATTAGCTCGCGTTAGTAAGACGTATTTCGATGTGACTTTCATGGAATATTCCTTAATATAACTTTATTATAACGAAGTAACACTATTACGTATTCGCTAGCGGGTGGAGAGAATTTGTAACTTTTCAGAGATGGTCTGTGTAATTATTAGAGAGGCGCACATTTTAGGTGACCTTGCGTCACCACTGCAAATGTATTATGCGTACGCCCGTTCTAAAGTTATATTATCTACTGTTTGAGGGTTTTATTAATTTTGTTTTAGTTCTACTTAAAATAACTATTAATTACACATGAAAAAATTCCTAGTAACAAAACCAAAAATAATGCTAATATAGCTCATGGTATTGATGGAATCGTTTTTGGAAGAAACAATGCGAGCGGATAAGAAGAAAGCGCTAACATACGGACGTGTTTCTGCCTACTCGGCGTCATCAGCATGGTTACGAGCACCCCCTCTTCTGCTGTGTGCATTGTCTCTACCTTTTAGTTTATGGCCCCAATGTCCACAACAGCACTGAAAATATCTCTCGGCGCGCTCTAGCGCCAAGAAACACAGTCGTGCCGTCCTAGACCGTGGCGACACACACTGGAGTACAGATGCCCGCCACCTATCTCTTTTTTTAGTGCCAACTCTAAATTTATTGTCATTTTCTTCCATAATAACATTAATTAAATTTGCAAGATCACCTCTGCCTTTATCGAATTGACTAATCCCCACCAATACGTTGTCTCCAACTTTCAACTTACACAATCTTTTATTAAATCCTTCAATCAATTTTTGTGCTTGAAGTAGCATGTTTTCAGAAGAAATGTAGAAATATATTCTACATAAAACAGCTGGATGAACTTCTTCAGTTGCAGAGATGCCAAGTGGCACTTCCACAGTAGCTGTTTCTGGCAAAGGTTCATTTTCATGAAATTCTACATCTTCCGGTATTGTACCAATTCCATTAGCTTGCAGTGGTATCAAACTTAAAGCTATTTCGTTTTCAATGTCAGGATCATAGGAAGGTATCTCCGTATTCTCATTTGGTTCAGCAATATCGTCACTGGTTGCGCTCCCAATGTTATTAGAATTTATCAAGTTTTCTTCTAAAATTCCGCTTGAAATATATTCTAAAAATTCTCGTGAAACTTTGGAGCTTAATCTAATTTTTGGCTTTTGGTTCCATTTTGATAGCTTCATGGTAAATTGTATTTAATTCCCCACTGTACAAACCCCAGTCCTGTAGTGCAAGACGATGTATTATTATCGCGCAACCAAGCGATTAAGGAATCTTTTAATGTTTGGTTGCTTCATTTTACTGAGGCTTGGTTCTGCCGATGTCTATGCCTACCGTTTACTAGCACTAATTCAATATTTGCCGTAAATTCACGTCTGTTATCTGTCTGAAGAACATGTGGAGCACCGAAGTCCAAAAAAATTTTAAACAATTCCGTGGCAACTTCTGCAGCTTTCTTACAAGTAAGTGGTCTTAAAACACTGTACTTGATTAAATGTTCTTTATAATGCAAAATGAATTTATATGGCCCATTAGGCAAACTTTGGAAATGAATCAAGTCAACTTGAACGCTTTGATTCAGGTCGTTAACTGTTATTCGACGTACAACTAGACCTGCAGTCAACATTTTCATTTTCATTGTTTTCTTCGCGCATCTTTCACATTGTTCTATAAATTGTTTTAGAATGCTCATTGGTTTCTAAAACGCCAGATACTCATTGAAATTTCTAGCGTATTCAGAAATCGAGCAGTAATAGTAATAATCTTTTGAAGCATAGCAACATATCTACAAAAATTTTATTTTTTAGTGTCGCTGTGACTTATTTACGGTTACCATTAGTATTTTGAAAGCTGACCTTTAGACTGTAACAATGTGTGACAAGATCAGTATAACCTCAATTGCTTGCATGTTTGTTTTTGTCGATTTCGCGATTTCGGCAGGTTTGTTATTGCCTACTACATGACGGCGGCAATAATTAGGCAAAGACGCTGCCGATGTCATAACATATGCATTGAATAAATGCAGAGGACGCATGTTCTAATTTGATACTTATTTTATCTTGGTAATTAGTGAAATATTTCATAATTTTAAATTATACAGTGCAGTCCTAAAGTTTTCCCCCCAAAAATAGGTCGGTTCCTATTTTTTGTGTACTAACTTTTGCCGTTACCAATTGCATTTCCGATTTCACCAGAAGTGACGTCAACGTTCTTATTTTAAATAGAACATCCTGTATATTTTTTCGTTTTTGGGAAAGTAATCGAAAGGCGAATCCAACGATACTACACATGTTTTTACTTTATTGAACTTTATTGTAATTAATTAATTGTGGTAGGTTTGTTTAAATTTATCTTTTTTTGACACGCAATGTGCTTAAGTTTCAGTTTTTTATGTTGTACCTAATTTTAATATTCGGTAAATTTGGCAACAATTACCACAAAGTGGAACATAATGAACACTACTCTTGTACAGCCGGAAATATTTGGACTTTGCGCTAAGTAAGGCACAGATAGTATAAAATTTACAGGGAGAACTGTTTTAACAGAAGATAATATGATTAAAATTATTGTACAATTTGTTGCGCAACCATGGCAAATAACGTGATTATTGTTGCCAGATTTACATGATATTAAAATTGACCCAGCAATTTTGCATGGTTCGTGCCGAAGCCATCATAAAACCAACAACATAAAAAAACCTAAAAAACAGACATATTGTCTATCAAAAACTAACACATTTAAACAATCTCACCATAATTAGTTAATTACAATAAAGTTCGATAAAGTAAAGAAATAACAACATTTAACAGAACAAGTAAAATGAGAGAAAATAATAACGAGAACAAAGAAGGAACGTATGACAAATGGAGGATATAATAATAATAAACAATTAGGACCGCACTGTATACTGTTGTTTATGTTAATGTTAAAATTTTTCTACGACATTTTGTGTGCTAAGAGTGACTTAAAAGTATTTTTTTTATTGAACGACCACTGTATGTTTACATTTCTGAATTTGCTTCACTTCTTATTTCAGAAACGTATAATTAATATATTTTTATTTAAATAATAGTGAAGGCAATAGCAATTTAGTATTTTTGTCAGTAAAAGATAGGAAATCTTCAATTCGTATCTCTAATAAGTTGAAATAAATTACCTAAAGTCTTTCTTAACGTGAAGATGGCTATTTATTATTTTTTCAGGATACGCTCATTATTATTTAAACAGCGAATTTCTAAAGTTGGCAGTTCACATATGTAACACTCTTCCTCCCAAGGATACCTTATTATCCAAAGCGTTTGTAAATTATTTATTTTATATAAGCAACATTATTTTAGACGTAAAGGCTTGTTGCTAAAGCTAATACATTTAATTTATATAATGTACCGGATGGTTAATTAAGGATAGGAAGTGGTCATATTTCGATAATTATTTGTCGCGGAACTTAGAGCAAAAATGATAATGGTAAATGTGGTCATGAAAACATCTTTAACAAGTTGCCGCAGGGTGGTCCATTCCTTCCAATGCTTCGTTTAAAGGAGATTTCTTTAAGGAAGTTTCTCAATTCCACTCATGTTGATACCAGGGATTTTGAATAGCAATTTGCTGAATTTGAGGAACTGTTGAGCTACAGAGAAGATTTATGTAAGAATTGAAATTCAAAATTGCCATTAATAAAAAATGTGTAATTTACTAGATCTAACCAAACGCTTATTTTATTGTTATACTGCGTGTGCCTGTAATTTAGAATATGTAAATTCTTTTGTGACCAATATCTGTAACAAAAAATTAATAACAAATGAAAGTAATTTTATTGAAGCACAACTAAAAATAAAATGTATCTATAACTTTGTGAATTTACTTTCTCATTTAAACAAACTGTAGCCCCACCGTAAAACAAATTTTGTATAACAACTCTTCGTTTGAATTTAATAAACTAAGTACTTTTCACAAAAATCTGTACGAGTAATTTTGTCAATTTCAAACAACTGTTGACGATTTTGAATCTTATAACTGCTAAATTTTTCAAATTTAAGAGCATTTTTCACACTTCAAGAGGAAATACTAAAAGCGAATATTATCTGACTTAAAGTGCTGACAGGATTTTCTTCCGTGTAAACTGAAATACTTAGTATAATTTCCTCATTTAATGCTGCTCTGACTCGATTACACTTTAAGTGATTGGCAACACATCCTTTATTTTTTAAATATCTGCGATATTGCTGAACGATTCGGAGTGGGTCTAGTTGGATATTCAGCGGAAAATAAATTTCTAACCATTTTTATACTGTTATGGTTTTGAAACCAAAGGCACATTTGCTCTTTTCCTTCTTTGATGTACATCTTAGGGCAGATAATAAAATGTCAAATCCAGACGTTAATCTGTCAAAGTAATCATAAACATGTGCTGTTTAGTTACCGATATATAACATACGATGTTTTGACACTGTTCCAAACCGGAGACATCAATTTGAATGAAACTTGGCACGAAATATCTTTTGGATAAGATAAATATATTAAATACTAGAACACCCGTATTAAATTATTTATTAAATGCTGCCGATTTTTAGGCGCACTTAAAATGCAATACATCGGTATACACCAATCTTCTTTTATCTTCCCCATTTGTGGAATGATTTATAAAAAAAACTAAAATCATTCCCATTTTCTGTGCTCCGTTTTATCCCTTTAAAGGATTTTTTAGCAGAAACGGAAAATGGCGTTTTCTATAGTCCTACAGGTACGTCAAACCTGATAAGAAATAGACACTCCGAATGCTGAAGTTTGTGCGTATTTCAATAGCGCTCTTGAAACGCAATACATCGGCACACACCAATATTTTTTATCTTCAGCAATTGTGGAATAATTTACAAAAAACTAAAACTATCCCTATTTTCAGTGCCCCGTTTTTTCTCTTTTAAGGCTTTTTTAGCAGAAACGGACAATGGGGTTTTCCATAGTTCTGTAGGGTCTTTAAACCTGATAAAAAAAAAGATTCTCCGATACAGTGGTGGGGCGGCGGGAAAGGTGTGATTTTTTCTCACCCCGAATGCTGATGTTTGTGCGTACTTCAATAGCGCTCCTATAACGCAATACATCCGCACACGCCAACATTTTTTAACTTCAGCAATTATGGAATAATTAAAAAAAAAAAAAAATCATCCCTATTTTCAGTGCCTCCTTTAGGGCTTTTTTTTAGCAGAAACGGACAACGGGGTTTTCCATAGTTCTATACGGTCTTCACTTTAACCAAGTTTCATTCAAACCGATGTCTCCGGGTTGGAACAGTTTCCTTGTCAGTTGATTTAAAATACAAAATTATATGTGAGAAATGCGAAACAATTTATGCCCAAGGGTTACTTAACGCTTTCAAGTTCTATAAAACCCTATTGAATGTACTTACATACACTAACAATGTTTTACGATAAACTGAACTAAAACATTAACGCACAAGAGTGTCAAATATTACACAAGCAGGATATTGAGTGAAATTATTTCTTTGACATATTGATGTGTACAATTTACACTGATGTATTGACAATATGTTACTCCTAAATTTAACGCAGACTCTAACATTTTCCACTCGGCCTTATTTCTGACTCTCTATTTCCACACGACATGTAATTGTTTTTAATCTCTATCACCGACACAGATAAAGAACACGCATTGAATTCATCCGATGTAGCTTCGTAATTATTCCAACACTTCGTGGCTTGTCGATGATATTTTATTCAGGAAATTGCGAATTTGTTGTCGCTAGTATATGTCCGGCATTTTCAATTAGGAAGGGGTTGTGTTGCGGCGTGATTTGACGCGAATCCTCCTCCAGCTGACCTAGTTGCTTGTTTCCAGAGGCCAACAGCGGACCCAGTCATTTCGACCGACCAAGAAGGATTTAATTCCCGTTGTCTTCTTGGTCAGTACTAATGAATACTTACAATTGTAATGGCGCTGGTAGTACACCGTGCTTTATACAATCGGTTGGGTCAATTAGGTGCGAATGGTAAACAATTCAATGGCAATTAAGGAGCGTATGTGGTAATTAGCTCTGACATGTGTTTAAAGTAATTGAAAGTTTTCATGGTCAGGAGAGATTGAATGCCCTAACACACATGTTGCTTGAAATATTTGTAGAATAAGATCGCGAGAGATATAAAAATCTAATAAAATAGATAAAATGGTGTTTTCGATCATTGAAACCTCCTGGAATTGTAAAATTGCGCCGATTTTAACTAGTAGGAAGCTAAAATTTTCTAAGCTAGTAGACGTCCTCTAATAATATCTCCGTACCTACAGAGTGATCGATAAGTAGCGAACCAGACTTACTTTGCTATTTTAAGTGAGACACCTTGTATATTATTACGTATTTGATTTCTCCATCTAGAAACAAACCAATGTAATATGAACTTCATCTGTTTATTTTCGAAATATTTATAATTTTGTTCTTAGTCGCCTAAATTTGGATACATTTATTTATTTCCTTTCAAAAGTTCGAAATACAAATACATTTTAGGGTCAATTTTTACAAGATTAATAATAATAGCACTGCATATTTTTGCTGTATCCATGCATTTGGACATTGAATCCAAGTGGTGTCTAGTGACAGTATTGTTTGGTTACCATGACAACAGTAAACAGTACTGACATTACTGTTCTTAACTGTTGATTTAAAATTTCCTAGCCTAAGTAGCGACCTACGAAATGAAATACATAACAAAGGGTTGATACATACTCGTATGATTTAGGTATGAAGATAAGGATAACGCGGGCATTCCGGAGTGCAATAGTTAGTGTGCTAAGAAAAGTTAAGAGCAGTTTTTCTAAACGATTCCGCAATGTATCGAGGCGGAAGCAAGGAATTTCAAGCGTTCACTATGCATAGATAAATAAGTAGGTAGATAGCTGTTAGTTATTGCAATAAAAACTACAATGAAGATTATTAAATTTGTTCATAGTGTATTTCAATTATGTTACATGTTACTGTTTTCTGCAAATTTTTTGTTTTGATTTTAAATTGATGCTGACATATATATACTTTTATCACTTATTATTAGCCTATATCAACTTTTATTAAAATATTATTTCTTCGTTCTTTTTCGTTAAGAAGGTGCATCAGCATTATAAATGTTTTTTTTATTTCTACATCAATAGAATTAATATTTTTAGTAGCATCAATTCTTAGATTTAATTTGACATATGTTTTCGGTTATTGTCAGTCAATATGGCGCAGCTTATACCTTCTACTAGCTAAAATACACCATTTCTTTCACTTCTTTCTAGCACATATATTATTGCTATTACCAAACTCTTCTTTATTTAGAAATTTTGATTCAACAGTCTAAGATCGTCATTGTGAACTTGTTTTGTTTACTGTTGACATGGTAACCAAACTGTACTAACACCAGAAACCATTTCGATGCATTTTCTAAGTGCAAGATCCACCTTTAACTGCAAATAGCTACTTGGGCTCAAGTTTTTGAGTCTTTTTCACTAATGTGTGTTATCATCTGCTAATACATATAAACATATAATTAATCATTATTATTTAATATATACATTCCTACAAGTGGATACATAATTCTAGATGCATTTGGAACAAGAACCATATATTAATTCCAGAATGAATACTGTCAGTGTAGTCAACTATCAACCAAACTAACAATCTCTCTGGTCCAATTCTACGAGGGATGATCGTAAAATAAGGTTCCCAAAGCCCTACAGCAGCAATAAGACGGGTTAGGCGAAATCCAACAACATTGGCGTGTGCAGCAGCTCTCCCACTCTATATACGTACCACTCCCGTCTCTCTACGCCGCTCAGTGTTGGTTAAGCAGCCGTCCATGATGGAACTCCCGATCGCCGCTACCGCCAGGTGCGAAATTCGCGCTGTGATACGTTTTCTAAACGCGAAAGGGGTTTCACCTATAGACATTCATCGCCAATTAACCGAAGTTTACGGAGAAAAGTGTATAGCTGTTCAACACGTCCACAAATGGTGTAGGGAATTCACTGGAGGTCGGACGGAAATTCACGATGAAGAGCGGAGCGGAAGACCATCAGTTTCAGAGGAAGTCGTTGAAAAGGTTGAGAGTATACTGCTTGAAGATCGGAGGATCACCATTCGTCAACTCGCTCTTCGGATTCCTGAGATTTCCAACACCACAATTGAAAAGATTTTGGTTGGCGGCAGAATTTTACGACATGGGGATACAGAAGTTGGAGCAACGCGTGCAAAAATTTTTGGATAGAAATGGCGATTATGTCGATAAATAGCTCAAGTTTTTACCTTTAAAACGATGTGTAATGTTAAGGAAATAAAGAATGATGTCTATTTTAAAAAAATATGGGAACCTTATTTTACGATCATCCCTCGTATCTTTTGTAATACTACTTCTCTTCGGTTTTCCCCATTAAAGCCGTGTACAGGTCTCGCGTTGTAGGATGGCGAGTTCTGGCGCTGTCCGAAAATACTGTCGGACATCGTTCGGGAAAATTCAAGTTTCAATGCAACATGTAGTGACGTAGCTCGACCTATTTTTTAAATTATGTTAGCATGATAAAAAACGACTATAAAATAAAGTCTTGTATTTCCACCGCGCATCTGAAGCGTTCGCCATCCTACAACGCACAAACTGTACGTTACCTTAAAATGTTGGTAGCATCTAAAACACAACACGACAACATCATGGGATGTTGTCGTGTTGTTGTTGGTCCTTAGAATGAACTGTGTGCTGGTAAAGTGAACAACAGGAGCATACTAAACTTGCCAGGAGTTGTTTATTAAAGATATTGTGTAATTAGAAATCAGAACATCCCTATCTATACTTCTAGCGAGAACTCTGCTCACGTGGCTTCCTTTCATTAACTTTGCAGTCGACTTGATAATTAATCAGCTAGTAGATGACACTTAAACAGTAACTTTATTAACATCATATCGGTTGTTGTAGTCGAACGTATTTTCTTGGAAATAATTCTGTACGTTAAAGGTAGGCTATGTCAAGTCACAATCCTTAAATTTTGCAGACCAAGCGAAAACAGTTTTGGAATCTGTAAATAACAGATGTGACTTAATACATTTAAAAAGTTGCTAAAACGGTTACTGCCTCATTGTTAGTATAAGAGCGCTTTTTTATAAAGATTTTATGCTATATAAATCACATGATATGGTTTTTGTAAAAAGTGGACACAGTTTACCTCCAAGGTACAGAATTAGAATTACTTATGTGGTATCTTATCCAATTTTAGGGATAGGACAATTAAAAGGAATTTTGTATTTACAGTTGCAATATGACATTTGTTCTGGACTGGTGTCTCTTAAGATTTACCTTATTTTGTGATGTCTAACATTCTTCCTTAATGTTGTGGACATGAAGCTTGGCAGTGTTAAAAAATATCGCCCTTTGTCATGCAACACAAACCTAACCTATGTGTTTGTGTGTCTATTTTAATAAATTTTTGAAATTGGGGTAATTAAGTGGATGGCTCTTTTCATCAAGTAAATATTGTTCTGTAGCGGTTTAAAAAATTCAAACATTATCTCAATATTTAAATATTTTAGTATAGGGATAATTTGCTGTTCTGACATTACGTCTAGTTCCATAATTGTTGCATGGGTTGGGTTAATTAGCAGTAGAAATTAGTAGGAGACTAATATACTGGGTTTACATTAAAAACAGTTTTAATTGTATTAGTTATTCACGTGTCATTTTATGAATCTCAAAGCTTTTATGTTATATGTTCGTTGTTTGTAAAAAAAATGATGCAGCGCTTAGGATATTCTCCATTTCAATAAACTGTATATTTTGAGCCACCATAATAGCTTCATACTTGATATGGCTATGTAACTTTGAAGACAGTCTACGTTGTGTTAATGTTATGAAAGTATTTTAAATGATCCTCTTAACTTACCCCTATTATTAATAACGACACTCGAGATCTACACCCTTCTGCATATTTATCGCGTGGTTTTTGCGTCCTGCTTAAATAATTACCGCCTTAATTTTAATGTAAAGTTTTTCTTTTTGAATGGGTTCAGCCACACGGAACCTGCGTGTGTCGCGTTCGCAGCTTTGAAATACTCTGCTTTTAGAGGCATTTCGAAATTGAATGTATATATTTGAGAGCTTTATACGTCCTTCGAGAACGTTCTCATACTTTGCGCTTTCCAGCTAAAATACCCGGTTTTCCAGGTTCGTTCCTATAAAGTTGGAACCGGAAGTTTTATGGTGTGTGACTGTTACCTAAGGAATTCTTTTTTCCCCTACATATGTACTTTATAGCTTTTTATTTATACTTATGCTGTCTATAGTACTTTTCACGACATCGGGCTTCCTTCCTGCGAAAGTTTGTTCTTTTACATCGGCACTTTTATAAGAGCGATAGAAACCATAAAAACCTCCTTCTCATTGTAACTGAAAAGAAGTTACTAGCGGTATTTACGAGTGATAGATTTTAATAATAGAAGCTTACGAAGAAACGGGAGAAGGCGGCTCTGGGTGTATTGTACCCAGTGGTTATGATATTCAAGACAAGTGTAGTACATATTTAAATTTGAACATGTTAATGAAATATCTAACCTGGATTTGTCACCAGTTGAACATTTTTATCATGTACTAAAACATAAAAGTTAGTGAAGAGATATTGCAATCCTGTAGTTTAATCAAAAAGGTTACGAGCTGCTGCTTAAGCAAAATGTGATGTTTGCAGGGTGTATATAAATTCGGAAAATGTTGAAACGGGAACATCAACGTAGAGACATCGGATTTGCTTTTATGAGCCTTCACAAGCCACTACAAGAATTGTTATGTGGTAACATTGCGAATTGGTGTTATTTACAAACCTCGTTGGGCCGCTCAACACACATACAAGAAACAACACTTTACCATTGACTTCTTATTAATAAAAAAAGAATAATTTCATTTTGAGTAAACTGAAATGGGGGGAGGGGCAATGGAGGGGACACTTTAGGACTCCACTGTATACTTAAATAGTAATGGTTGGTATCTTTTTCTGCAAAATGGGCGTTTACGAATGTAATGGCCTCTTCATTCGATGAAAATCCCTATCCACCGAGGGAAACTTTCAGTTTAGGAAATCGAAAAATGTCGCTGGTGGGCAGATCTGGTGAATAGAGTGAGTGGTCTATCAATTCGAACCCCAATTCGTTAATTTTTGGCGACCACTGAAGTGTGAAACGGTGCGCTATCTTGGTGGAACAAAACTTTTTCTTCAGATGTGGCCGCTTTTCCGCAATTTCTGCCTTCAGCTCGTCTAGTAATGACGCGTAGTATGCCACTGTTATTGTTTTCCCTTTTTTATGGTAGTCGATTAACACAACTTCATGACTATCCCAAAAGCAGTCGCCATCATTTTCCGCCCGATGGAACAGTTTTCGCCTTTTTCGGAGATGATTCATCCTTCGCAGTCCACTGTTTCGCCTGTGCCTTGATCTCAGGTGTATCCGGGTTTCATCTACAGTTATTAGGCGACGCCAAAACTCCGACTAGTTTCGCTTAAGTTACTTCAGCAGGGCTTTGAAAGTGTTCATTCGAATGCGTTTTTGGTCCTGAGCGAGCAAGTGCGCCAAAAATTTGTGTCATTTATCAGTTTTCCAAATGGATCTGGTATTGTAATGGGCACCATATTTGGCTGTATGGAACAATATTCAAAATTAGCTGCTTTTCTTTTAAAAGAATTTTTTATTTTTCTTAATTCAAAGTCATTTTGCAGAGTAGATTCCGACAAATTGATGATTTATTTTATTTTAGTATTCCCTACACAAAATTTCTGGTGACATTCTTAGTAGATACTAAAAATACGGATTCCTGATGCAAGTCCAATTTTTATAATCCTTACCATGTTTGTGCCATATTTGATACGTGGATTTTAAAAGAAAGACTTCAAAATGTAATTTTATTGGTTCCTCAAAAAACCCTTTTGTTTTGCTTAAGTTAATTTACCTCCTTTAAATTCACTTTAAACACACTCATTCTTATAAAGTCGAGTCAGCATTGTTAAAAAGTTGAGATTTCTAACACCTTGATAACCTTTTAACTTATATTCAAAAGGAGTTGGTCTCTGAAAGAAATATATTTGTAGGTCTTTTGAACAAGACATTTCTCAAACTTATCTCTCTTAATATAAAGTAATTCGTTTGCTTTATAACTTTCAACGTTTGACGCGTCCACAAATTACGTGTAGGTAATATTACGCGGCTCGTTCACTACGTTCAGAGAGCTTTACACGCAATCTTTCCGGCAAATTTATTTACTGCCTGAAATCCCAAGAAAGGAAACACTGTAGACATTTATTAAGAGATATACAAGGTATTAACACGTAGTGTAAAGTATTAAGAGAGTAACTTACTCCTTGAACGGGGGAAAAGTTTAGACTGTTTTACTACCGCAACAACCCTCGCGTTAAGTTGTTTAATTGTTGTTCGGAGAAAGATGAGAATTAGTTTCGAAATTAAATTAACGGAATATAAAGTGTCTATCTGACAGGATAATTTCATTAGAACGAGTTCTTTATGACGTTCTAAGTAAAAATAGGGAAGAAGAGAATAATTAGAGCTTTAAATGAAAATTAAAAAGTATCTTTAGCAAGTATAAAATCGTAAAAATACTTTTTTAATTTACCACATTGTTGTATAAAATTATGTAAACCAAGAATTTAGCAGAGGTTTGATTACAAAAGTACTGTGAAAAAAGTCTCAGGTATCCAGTTGACGGGGTGCTAAATTAGATTTTTTGATACTGATGTGGACGGAACAATATGGGAATAAAGATTTGGGAATTGAATTTTGCTTTTTTGTGTTAATTGTTTGTTTCTACTACTGTTTTACATTTTGAGGATATGAACAACTTCGCTTTTTCAGTTGGAATTACTCTACCTACATATATCGTTTATACATACGAAAGAACAACAGCAAGCATTTCTTATGTTCATCTGTATTGTGTATTACGTTTAGTATTTAAAAATAAAGATGGTATTGTACTCCAAATATTTTTCTTGATCTTCAGAAACTTGAAATGCCACTAGGGTATCTATGCAAACTTTATCATTCCTTAAATGCTGGAAATATACAGGGGTTTTCACTTTATTTTAATCACTACTTATTTCCGTTACTAATACAGATACAAAAAAAAAGTTCGAATAAAAGTTGTAGTGTGTTACCCCCACCGAATAAAAATTTGATTACAATCAGAATTTCATATAGAGGATGCGGCCAACAGAACATAGTCTTGTTTCTTTTTATGGAACACCCCGTATATTTTTATATTTTTGGATAGCCTTTCATCTCCTGATGTCAAATATATTATATTATGTAAGACTTCAGTAATTACTGGCTTATTTTACTAAATCAAATTATAAAATATTTTGAGTTAGAAAGTAAGAAGGCTTCGAAAATGATATGTTAAAATGAAACAACAATTACTTGTTTTTGCTAGCTCTCAATCTGTAAATTAACATATAATATATATCATTAATATATGGAACTGCATCTAAATCTACAAACTACTTCTGCAAGTACGTTTACAACTGTTTACCGTCATATAAGAAATACTGAAAATTTTGCACGAAAAAAATTTCACGTTAGAGTAAGTGAATAATATCTTAATGCGTTACTTTATTTTGAAGTTAAAAATTGAATATTTACCACAACTCATTAAATAACTTATTTCACAATATTATTGTAGAAAATTCGGAAGGCAGCACCTCATGCCGTATAAAATGTTACCAAAGGATTACAGTTTTACCAATAAATGATTGAATTTCTTTAATGAAATTGTATGGACGGGTGAGTTCAGTTTTTCCACTTCCCAGATTTTTAATAGAGGACATAAGCACCCGTGGAAGCGAAAGTTATTAAGTATACGCTGAAAAACTCATTTAGTTGAGTCAACCAAAATTTAGTTGATTCAACTAAATTCTACGTTTGAATACAGGCAAACAAATATCGTGTCGTTTCAAACAAGTAATTTTGTTGATTTAATTCCATTGTTCCAAACATATACACGTTGGTCCAGATACGAACGGGGGATTGCCTTTGTGAATGGCAACTGCGCATTCGAGTCTCACTCCAGTCACAGTACATCATAAAGCGAGCACCGGTACGCACGCATATTATAAACACGGATGTCCGCTCAATCACGTAATATTATAATTCAACGCCTTCTGACAAAATGTGTTAAACAGAATTACTGTATAATTTTTCTGTATTCTCAGATTATGTTAGGAAGTACAGTTTCTTATGTTCATTTTGCGATGCAAGAGAACGAAAAAGTAATTCTAAATAGGAAAGTAAACAACGATTCTTCTAAAATTAAACTAAGGAAAATAAATTCGATAATTATACAAAATAAAATGACTCCTGGCAATTTTGAACTTTGTTGCGTTTCAAAATACGTTTCACAGTACTTCTACTAACACCGATTTCATCTGCAGTACCGGCTAGAGTAAGGTTCGCCCATTTCAACTAGCAAATAAACCCTCACTTCTCTCTCCCCCCGCTCGGGATACATTAAAGAGATTTGAGCCTATTCGTCTATTTGTTGACATTTACGGCAATTCCCGACCACGCAGCCAAGTTTCCCAAACGCTTTGACGATCTTTTCAATCGTCAAATGCGAATGAATAGGACGATCCACGTAGTCTACGGCAAATAGATCGGCCGTGCTTTGGTAGGAATCTCCGACAAAATACCATTTAATGATATGTATCTTCTTTGCGGTTGTAAAACTAACATTGTGTATTCGAAATCAACGATCGCTTGTTAGAACCTTACGAGCGCACAGACAAACAAAGAATGCGTCAGATAGGCCTCTCAGAGCTACGGCAGTTGCGCGTAGTGAGGCTGGCCGGCGGGGATAAATGCAAGAATGCATTATAGCGCTTCGTACAATATATCTCGAACTCATTGTTACATTCAAAGATAAAGTAAAATTAAAGCAACTATTTACAATAATCAAGGTAATTAAGTATTTTGTTGAATCAACTAAATATATTTATTTACCACCTACTTTTAATTATTTTCCAAGTGAACTCGCTACAGTGTATCGATAAAATCGTTACTTTATCGATAAAGTAATGACTATATCCATCGAGTAATGGAATACAATAAGGTGGATAACAGCATGTAAATAAGCGTGACCACTACTGGGTCTGAGATATAGATGGCGCATTGTTTATTTGGATCTGAAATTGCTAGTCTCATCCTCATACGCAGATCTAGCGCCGTGCGGGTAAGATCATGAATGTAGGTGGAAAGAAATATGCGAATATGAAAATGACTATCGTAAATCATGTGTACGTTTATGTTAACTTCTGGCGAAATCAATGAAAAGAAAACAATATATCCTTCTTCAGATTTGCAGTAAGCGATCCTAAAAGGATGGTAGAGTAGAAAAATATTTCGGGAAGATCAATATTGCAAATATGGGCTCAGAGGGTTTAAAAGATAAATTAGTTTCATTCCAAACCCATAGATATAATTGTGAATAAAAACTGAAAGCTTTTAATAAAAGGTGCGGTGCCTATTGAATACCTGGAAGTAGGTAAGGAGATAATTAGTTACCTCCTAAAGCATTACTCTAAGAAATTGGTGAATATGTCCACTATTGCTGGAACTACTAACTTAAATTGTCCCTGAAATTTAAAAAATGTTTACTGAGTAATAATTCAGAAGCATTTACTAAATATTATCCGAAAGTTTTATTATACGGAAGTTTTTTCTTTGATGTTAAGAATGACTAAGAACATAACTTTGTTTTGGATCTTTAGTGGACAAAACCTTTTCTTCGCAGTGTTCCGCGTTGTTGTAAGATGCGTTTGAATATGTACGAGGCTGAATAAAGTATACTTTAATGTAACCAAATAAAACTAAATAAATATATCGCAGAGAATATTCTTGGTGTTCTTGACGATTTTTTGGTGGGCCCACGCTTCGTTTAAGAATTCAGATTCAGAAATGAAGCATTTTTTCAGACCGGTAACATAAATAAAAATACTTTCTTTGTATTGTAAGTTATAAATCAATGGAAATTACAAATTTCTGGCAGAGTAGTATAATTAAATTTTTTCTTTATTCAACAAAAATACAGTTTTATTAAATAGTCAACGGCAATGCCTTGAAATTCCTAGCACAGTTCCTAAGCAGTTTGTTGTAAACAATTTAATAAATATGATACTGTTTACACATTTGAAATGGGAAAGTGAAAACTAGGAACAAACACGTTTGTCTACAGAGCTCCATCATAAAGTTAGAGTATTATCTCATCAACAAACATCTATTAAAATTATTGCTTTTCTTTTTTTTCACTTATTGTTTTAGTTATTTAACATTATTCCATACTAAAAGAAATTATACCAAGTCAAACATGTACTATCAACGTGTTAATGGATGTAGGGACTAGCATGTCAATGATCAGGTAATAGATCCAGTTAATACAATTTTCTGTTCTATTTACATATTACAAATAGTAATTAGAAATACTGAAATTTCTCAGAGCTCTTAAAGTTATATAAATTGAAATCTAAATGTCATAGTCCTATATTCCTGTTAATTATAAGAGGACAAATATATAAACTACCCTTCTTACGAAAAATATTCTTATTAAAAAAACAATCGGCTCACTTACACTTACAATTAATCATTCCAGTTAGACTTTCCACCCTCTAGAAAATACAATTTCAACAATTTTATTTTATTTTTATTTTAAGAGTTACAGGATGTTTTTGTTATGTGCTTCACTTTTCCCATACTTCTCCACATCCACATCTACGCTTGTAAACACAACTTATTTGTTGTTTCTCGAAAACTAGCATGGGGGCGACACCATACAAGTACAAGGTAGGCGCCGTAAATTCTCGGTCTGACAGGTTTATACAGGTTCTAGCGTGTCAAAACTCCGTTGAGTCATAGTTGCACATGTGCGAGGCTTAGACTAGATATATTACGGCTCGAAGAGAAGTAGTTTTTAGTAGCCAGCCAGACAACGTTACTAGTGCACGAAAATGTCTCAGGTAAACGAAAATTGAGTACAGCGCGGTCATTAAATTTTTAACAAAATAAGGGCATACGCCTAATCACATTAAACAACGTTTAGACGGCGTTTATGGTGATTTATCTCCTTCATATACCACTGTAAAAAAGGGGGCAACATGTTTCCGTTTGGGGCAAGAATCCCTTGATGATGATGAGCGCCCCGGTCGGCTAATTGAACTGATAACGCTTCAAAACATTTCAATTATTGAAGAAATGGTATTTGAAAGTGAAGGAATTAGCAGTGATGTTTAACATTTCTGAAACAAGTATTCTCCATATTCCGAATTCTCCATAACCTTTTGCGTATGCATAAGATTAGTGCGTCTTCTTTCTGCTCTCCAACGTGAACGACTCGAAACCGATTTTGGAGTTATTGTCATAGGAGATAAAACAATGGTTCCGCATTATGATCCTCTATCCAAAAAAGAATCGATGAAATGGCGGCGACCCGATGAACTTTGTCCCGGAAACACATTTTGAGGGAAAAACTTTAGATTATTTTTACAAGGGAATTATTAATTGTTGTAATAAATGTATTGAAATTAGGGGAGATTATATTAAAAAATAAAAATTGCTGTATTTTACCAAGTTTATTTTTTCAATATCAGGCCGAGAATTTATGGCGCCTACCTCGTAGGTAGAATAGGGAACGCACATAGAAAGAGATTAGAGCGAGATAAAAAGGTGTCACAAAATTTTCCATTAGCTTGCCCTTCTTTTTACGTTCCTTTGTTCAATGCTTTATCGATACATTACGATTACACAATATTCACAATATCACACAATATTATTTACCACAGAGAATATACTAAACTGAAATAGTTCTTTACTACGGATACGTAGGGCGCTATCAACATTTCCCAGCCAAATATATTGTCGATTCCCATCTGTAATATTCCTTATCTATGGTACAGATTATACTGTACTAGGTCTTTACTTCAAGCAGGTAAGTTTCACATAATTTGGATTGTACACACGTCTATATATTTCACCCATACCACATACCTTACTTCAAAGACCCCTTTACACGGTATAAGCGTTCATTAATAAACACCAAGGTGTTACTTTAATAGCAAGAGTAAGTATATATATTTTATGCAATTTGATCGCGTGTTACCAACTTCAATATATTATGTATAATATGCAAAAGATATCTTAAAAAGGTTTTCAATTAAAATACGAAATAATGTTCAAATGAGTTTCATGATAAGTAATATGCTGGCATGTCATGCAAACGATTTTGAAAAGATCTCTTGAAAATATAAGGTTGTTTATAAGTGAGTTATTGAAATTACTATGCTAGATAATAATTTATTTTCCAAAGTATCAGCTGCATTTGTATCTTTAATTTATTGTGAAATTGGACTCATTAATACAAGCTTCGAACCAAATAATCGGCTAGATTGGTATCAAGTGTTAATGCTACAATTCAATTGAGCACAAGCTTCATCGAACCATATAAGATTAATTACTGAGGATTAATTTCAATTTCTAGTAGAGCTTGGAGATCAAAAGTACACCCTACAAGTTTTCTTTTACGTCAAACAAAACTTGAATTTCATGTAAATTTTTAAGAATCTTTTAAGAATTTCACAGACCGTGGTGTAACTGCCGATGCTTTGCAATTACATTAAATGCTTTAGTTCTTTCAAATTTGACAATTAATTTTTTCAATTGCAAATTGCATGAGCCCGCTTACAGTTTATTTTAAATTTTCGTATATTTTTTTGTAGATGCAAAATGATTTTAGAAAACAAATTCTTAATACTCAAATAATCAGCTTTAGGATAACTTTGGGAAAAAAAGTCAATACAACTTTTACCAAGGTGATCAAAATTAAAAAAAATATACATCAGCAGATCCCAGCTTGTGATTAGTTCTAGAAGGTGGAAAGTCTAATTGGAATGACTAATTGTAAGTGTAAATGAAATGATTTTCTACCTTATTTTTTTCTTTAATTTAAGGAACTTAAATTCGAATCTTTACAGAAGACGACGAATATAAAAGCAGTATAGGGATATTCTAAGCGTTCTGGAAATTTGAGATCATTTTACTTTTAAAATAATCCCCCAGCATCTAGAATATCAACCCGTATATCGAATTTCACCTCCTTTTTCATCGGTTCATTTTCGATTGAAAGAACAGATACTTTCGGTTCGACTACATCGCTTGGCAATTTAAAATATTATCGACTCACCTATCTCTTCTACCTCTACGGTTGTAGATAAAAGACATGCAATGTCCGTTTAATTAAAACTGTTCCGTAGTTGAATTTCAATCGATTTCGAAACGTGCCCATTCTGCCATGAGCTGTACAGATTGCGTGCGAAAAACACCAGATTATTCCGGCAAACCCCTCCGAGTTTCTACCTCTATTGCTGGAGGTTCCCTCTCAAGCTGTAGGTAGAGCTAATCGGTTTATAGATGAAGCATACGCCCCAATCCAGTCTAAATACGTAATTTATGTTCTTTCACATCTGCCCGTGCATTCGTGTAATAGACAGTAATTAAATTTTGCTAAACACAAAGAACACAAGTCCATTTAAAAATTGGGGGACGATTGACACGTTATAACGCTCTACTATCCGTAAGAATGGCTCAATTGTGAGTACAGCATATTTAGCAAAGACAATGAAATGTTTTTTCTTTTATTTTTTTTTTTTGGTGACGGCCCAACAAGGTGTGTAAACTTTAAAGCTTGTTAAAACCTAGTGCGTAAATGGTAAATTCAAATAATTTAAACTATAATATCAAGTGATTCTACTATGTACGTTTAAAATTCTCGTGTAACACTAACAAGGAATGTTATAATTTATCAGCAGGTAGTAGCACTAGAACCGTGCGTTGAATATGATATTGAATAATCCACTGAATTAATTAATTAATATTATATTCTTTTGATACATGTTAACATAAAGGGGTGTATGTTAAGGAGCAGATTTCGTATCAATATTTAGACTTTCTTGTTAACCACATGTGTATTATGTACATATTTATAACAATGTACACTGCAGATCGGCAATTGATAATTATTTCAGAAGAATATAGGATAAACCGTAATAAAAAATATATCAAACTATAAAAGAAATAATGCAATCACGTATTAAAATATATATTGAAATGTTCTAAATATGGGAAATTGTTGAATAAAATTAAACTTACGCAAATTAGTTAAATAATTATACGAACTGAGGGTTCGGAAGTGTTCTTTTTAGGCAATTTAAATGAACTTTAATATCAATTAATGGAATTTTAACGAAAATTAAAACTGAAAAATTGAAAACTAACTCAGATTTTATGATTCTTAACCACCAGCCTTCATTTCTACCTTGAATTTATAGTACGATTTGAAATATTAAACACTTTGAGACTGGGGACACTGCTGGACACGTGTTACTTAGATGAAAACTTGACTCAAAGTCAGAAATTAATTGACGTCCCTCTACTCCCTTATTTTAGTCGCGATGGCGATTGTTTCGTTCACAGCAAATTTTGATAATTCTTTTCCGAACATAATTTGATGATGAATCTTCGATGAAGAAACTTATTCTTAAAATAAATTTTAAAATAAAGAAATTATACTACTCTGTGCTACAAAACTCCACTGACAATCCAATAATAATAACACTTACTGACGTTCTAGACACTAACTTAACGTAGCATATTTAATATTTGAAATGAAGCTATAAATAACTCCGAATTTACGCTGTTATTTGTTGTTATATTCCATTAAATGAACAGAAGAGGAGTTTCTTCTCCGTTACCCCACTTTTGTCGTTGGCTGGACTCGTAATGAGTCCTTAGGACTCCTATACATATAGGGTAAATTTAAAATAAACTATGTGACGATGCATGTATTCTAACAATATTTTTGTATCCTTGCTTTCGGTAAACATATTTTGTTGTTTTTGATTATTACCCTTTATATAATTTCAATATATTTGTCAATTATCGGGTGAATGACGAGCAATGAGACTTTAATTCGATGTTTTTCTCTATATTACGAGTGTTTTGGACCGTTCGAGATTATTTCTAATAAATATTTCGATGTTAAAATACTTGGAATACAAGCACTCGCATTCAGCCTGTTGCTCTAACTGAGGAGACGATCTCATAAGGAAAACCTGGCGTGATTATTGAGTGATAAATTTCTAATAGTTTAGATTTACCCCATATGGATTTTAAGTTTGGCATTGTATAGTAGGCTGGGTTGAGTTTCTTGCAGATGTTGCCTATATGCAAATTCCAAGAGAGACGCTGGTTCAATTGTAAATTCAAGAAAATTGACATACAGTCTAGAACCCTGTAAAACACTGGGTATACTGTTTATATAGAAGCTGCTTTATCATCATTCAATACCACATTATTTCTTTTTTCATCACATCAAGTATCTTCAACCATCAAGTAGTTATTGTTATTTGCACTGCAAATAATATGGTATTTTATTTTGATTTAAGCTTACATTTTTTTTAACAGCAAATTTGTGAAAAGCCAGTATGGTGAAATGCATTTGAACCATTCTTAGTTATAACAAACAGTTTCAAGGAAAATGCAGCCAAGGCTTACCGCTGCTTGTGTTCGGAAGTTTTATAATTTTCTTATACAAAACACTCACAGTAGCACAAACAAATATGTTTGTCACCACCTTGGAGACTGTCGTCCAAAATGTTGGTGAAATAACTTATTGACACTAACTGTGTTTAGTTACTGCAATGTATTTTTCGACTCAATAACTAAGACCAGCAAACTACTTTCCCAGTTTTTCTGAAGCTAAAGTAATTTCAGAGAAACGGTTGATGTTCCGTCAAAATTACCTAAAGTCTGCATTGATTTTGTAAATTGTGTAATACAAAGGTGTAATTTATTCGAAAATCTTCTCCAGCGATTGACCCAATTTTTAGGTAAAGCAATATTGGATTTTATTAGTGAAAGCAAAGGAGAGGTGAGTAAAACACGTCTTTCAGTTAAAGTTAATAAATGTAAGAAATGCAAACTTTTTAACGTGAAAAAAAACGTCTTCGCTGAATCATCATTCATCAACATGAAACAATTGCTAGTGTACCAGGTTAGTTACTTGGCGAAAGATATTTAATTTACGAAATCGTGCTAGAAATACCTTTGAATTTACGCTGTTTTTTGTTGTAGGAACGTTTTTCATTAATTTTGAAGAGCTACGAAAATAGGAAAATTAACTGAAGAGGAATAATTTCACCGTTCCATTACATTTATCATTGGCTGGAGTTTAATTAAATATTTAGTACCTCCGCTTCAAAGATGGGTGGCTCGGGGAGGAGTAGAAGCTACCGAAAATGAACTAATATCCGCCAGAGGGAATTTCACATTGACAGAGTAGCCATACTGAATTACACTATACGTGCTGGAACGACAGCTGCGTTTGACGATATAAATTTTACAATACTTCAGTATAATACGGTAATACTAATGCTGCTCTATATTTGAAATTGATAGGTAATCTATTTGTAATCATCATACTGTTGTTTCTGGGTACTTTAATTAAGGAAAAAATTCTTTTTTAAAAAACAAGGTGTTTTCGTTCCATTAATTTGCTTTTCTGGTAGTGCTCACTATCTCAATATTCAGAGTACAAAACAAATCTATAGAAACCAATGTATAATCACAAATCAAAAAAAAAATATTGTTCTTTTATTGCTACCCTTGATAAATTGAAATTAATTTATAAAAAATAATTCCATGTGAGATCGCTTTTAATAAGAAACCGTCACTCGTCCTTTACAGCTGTCGCTGGACAAATTTAAATTTCTAATTTGTTAATTTCGTGATCTAAAAATGTCTTGAAATTAATAACATGCTATGACATTTACTTTTTTTCTGGGAATGTTCGTTTCCGTAATCATTTGTCAGTTATCATCGCAATAACATTTTATTGCGCAAATATTTTCGTTGAATTAAAGCATGATCCTGGTTTCGCGTAGGTGAAGAAATCGACCGTAATAGCTTCCGACGGAATTTATTTGCATGTCAACACAAGATAGTCCTCTCAAATATCGATGAAAATGAACGCATCTACAAGATGTACGGCTACTTTAATATCGTTTATGGGAGTAAATGTGTGCCGGAAACGACCGGCAGTCCCGCAATATACCCTTCGCAATATTGAAATATATCTATAAATTTCTTGAAAACTGCTGTATGTTAAACAGATTAATACCCTCTAGTGGTTGTTTTTGTTTTTTTTTATTTTGTATAGCGAAGGGTTTATGCGGTACTTCAAATTTATTGTTATCTGCACTAGGATATTAATAAAGTAAATACAATAGCTGCTCCTAATGCATAGAGTTTAAGGTTTACAGTATTTGCAGCTAGATGGTCAACTACAATTAAAATTTTTGTTATTTCAAATTTCTGAACATATTAGATTACGAAGGACAACATTTTGTAGAAACTTGTGAATTAGGTACTGTTACTGTCACATCATCGTAATGATATTCGATTTTCATTCATTTGTAAACTCTTCAGATGTTTTTTCTTTAGATACTCACTCGGTATTGTTAAGGTGTTTCTTGGAATTAAAGCATCTAAAGGAAGTGTAACGAAGAAAAGAAAAAATGTGATAAACACACTTTTTGACAAATAATCAATTCAGACCGAATTTTGCACATTACTGAAGATATAAATTAAGGTTTACCTTCGAATTTTATTACAAAAAGTACAAACCTTTCGTATTGCTAGACCGCTGCCCCGGTTCTTTTATTTATATTTCACTTTACGGGAAAAAAATCTTTCCACCGTAGAGATAACAAAAGAAATATGTCGATTGTCGGTTGCTCTGGCTGTGTACGGCGATATGACTTTCTTTGCTGTTCTTTATCTCGGCTGTATACCCGGACACGGTCGTTTTATTTTTTGTGGTACAATAAATCTATTTTCTTTAGCGGTATCCCTTAATATAAAGCTTAAGGGTATTTCGTTAAACCTATCTAAGGTAAATGTATCAATTTTATATGACACTTAAGAATTTCCTTTGTCCATCCTGCATCTTTGCTGTTTAGATACGATATACGGGAGATAACTGGTGGCTATCGGAATAAATTTTTAAAATACGGAAATCTAAAGATCAAGGAAACATATATGTATTTTTTTCTTCTGGAGATCTTAGGTAAGGAATGGGACAGCGCGATATCTCGGGAACGAATTCAAATTTTAATTCTAAAAACTTTCTTATAAAAATCCGTTCGGGCACATATTTCATGGCATTTAAAAAAAAAATAAATGCTTCATCGCTAGGTGGTGTAACCTATGTAATCTAATTAACATATGTAACATAATCTTTTTTAATGGAATATCCTACTTTTTATTCGATTTCTGGAATCTGCAATACATTTGTGATAATTTTCCTTTTAATTGCTACCAACCTATCTGGTTTACTTGTCGAGAAAATAATTCTTATAAATTTTACCACGAAGATATACCTAGGTACCTACATAAATGCTTATAAAATTCGAATGAATAAAGATAAATTGATCAAATCAATGATAAAATATTGTATTTTGCAGATGTAATACAGATAATACCTAAATAAGACGACAAAATCATTCATAGTCGCAAAGATTATTTTTAAACAAATTTTATTAAAACAGACACTCATGGAAGCAAAACACTTCAAAGTATTTATGTTAGAAAATCGTTGACGTTAAAAAGACTGCTTCTAATCCCTTTTATGAGCCACTTGAAACAAGAACTTAGGAAATGGGAGAATAATCGAAAGGTTTCGCACTACCAAAGCATGCCAGGACAAAATCAGGCGAAGGCAATCATATCAAGCGCGCCAACGAATGCAAAGATCATGCTATCGTTCAGCAAACGGAACCTCACGTTACTGGCAGGATTTCTGATAGGTCATGCAGCCCTAAAATGCCACTTATACAAACTAAGAAGAGCTGTTGTCTATGCCGAGAACATCTGGACACGACAGGACACATTCTGTACAAATCGCAGTTTTATTTAAAGCGTTTGATGAGAAAACTTTATAGATTTGGATTTTCACATAACCTTTCGGATTTTTTTAGGTCTTACCTATTCAATCGTAGGCAAGTGGTGTTCGTTGAAGGCGCTTACTAGGAGCCCTTCTTATCTCTATCTGGAGTTCCCCAAGGAGATTATCTAGGGCCTCTCATGTTCTTATTATTTTTTAATGAGATTGTAGATGTTCTTGAACATTTGGAATGCTTACAACACGCGGCGAATGCCTGCTAGAGAGTGAGTGGAGGGTGCCACCCATATAAAATCACGTATGCTCTGACTGTTTAAGGTTAGTTTTTATATTTTTGGATTAATTCTCGCAAAACTTGGTTATTTGGTATTTTTTTTAATTTAAACTGGCGAAAGTGTGTATAGGAGCACTCCCGGACCTACAGACCGTAAAATTAATTATTTAATTTAAGATAATTAAATTTTTCTCTCGTTTAAAATGTTACAATATATATATATATATATATATATATATATATATATATATATATATATATATATTGTAACATTTTAAACGAGAGAAAAATTTAATTATCTTAAATTAAATAATTAATTTTACGGTCTGTAGGTCCGGGAGTGCTCCTATACACACTTTCGCCAGTTTAAATTAAAAAAAAATACCAAATAACCAAGTTTTGCGAGAATTAATCCAAAAATATAAAAACTAACCTTAAACAGTCAGAGCATACGTGATTTTATATGGGTGGCACCCTCCACTCACTCTCTAGCAGGCATTCGCCGCGTGTGTAAGCATTCCAAATGTTCAAGAACATCTACAATCTCATTAAAAAATAATAAGAACATGAGAGGCCCTAGATAATCTCCTTGGGGAACTCCAGATAGAGATAAGAAGGGCTCCTAGTAAGCGCCTTCAACGAACACCACTTGCCTACGATTGAATAGGTAAGACCTAAAAAAATCCGAAAGGTTATGTGAAAATCCAAATCTATAAAGTTTTCTCATCAAACGCTTTAAATAAAACTGCGATTTGTACAGAATGTGTCCTGTCGTGTCCAGATGTTCTCGGCATAGACAACAGCTCTTCTTAGTTTGTATAAGTGGCATTTTAGGGCTGCATGACCTATCAGAAATCCTGCCAGTAACGTGAGGTTCCGTTTGCTGAACGATAGCATGATCTTTGCATTCGTTGGCGCGCTTGATATGATTGCCTTCGCCTGATTTTGTCCTGGCATGCTTTGGTAGTGCGAAACCTTTCGATTATTCTCCCATTTCCTAAGTTCTTGTTTCAAGTGGCTCATAAAAGGGATTAGAAGCAGTCTTTTTAACGTCAACGATTTTCTAACATAAATACTTTGAAGTGTTTTGCTTCCATGAGTGTCTGTTTTAATAAAATTTGTTTAAAAATAATCTTTGCGACTATGAATGATTTTGTCGTCTTATTTAGGTATTATCTGTATTACATCTGCAAAATACAATATTTTATCATTGATTTGATCAATTTATCTTTATTCATTCGAATTTTATAAGCATTTATGTAGGTACCTAGGTATATCTTCGTGGTAAAATTTATAAGAATTATTTTCTCGACAAGTAAACCAGATAGGTTGGTAGCAATTAAAAGGAAAATTATCACAAATGTATTGCAGATTCCAGAAATCGAATAAAAAGTAGGATATTCCATTAAAAAAGATTATGTTACATATGTTAATTAGATTACATAGGTTACACCACCTAGCGATGAAGCATTTATTTTTTTTTTAAATGCCATGAAATATGTGCCCGAACGGATTTTTATAAGAAAGTTTTTAGAATTAAAATTTGAATTCGTTCCCGAGATATCGCGCTGTCCCATTCCTTACCTAAGATCTCCAGAAGAAAAAAATACATATATGTTTCCTTGATCTTTAGATTTCCGTATTTTAAAAATTTATTCCGATAGCCACCAGTTATCTCCCGTATATCGTATCTAAACAGCAAAGATGCAGGATGGACAAAGGAAATTCTTAAGTGTCATATAAAATTGATACATTTACCTTAGATAGGTTTAACGAAATACCCTTAAGCTTTATATTAAGGGATACCGCTAAAGAAAATAGATTTATTGTACCACAAAAAATAAAACGACCGTGTCCGGGTATACAGCCGAGATAAAGAACAGCAAAGAAAGTCATATCGCCGTACACAGCCAGAGCAACCGACAATCGACATATTTCTTTTGTTATCTCTACGGTGGAAAGATTTTTTTCCCGTAAAGTGAAATATAAATAAAAGAACCGGGGCAGCGGTCTAGCAATACGAAAGGTTTGTACTTTTTGTAATAAAATTCGAAGGTAAACCTTAATTTATATCTTCAGTAATGTGCAAAATTCGGTCTGAATTGATTATTTGTCAAAAAGTGTGTTTATCACATTTTTTCTTTTCTTCGTTACACTTCCTTTAAATACTTTAATTCCAAGAAACACCTTAACAATACCGAGTAAGTATCTAAAGAAAAAACATCTGAAGAGTTTACAAATGAATGAAAATCGAATATCATTACGATGATGTGACAGTAACAGTACCTAATTCACAAGTTTCTACAAAATGTTGTCCTTCGTAATCTAATATGTTCAGAAATTTGAAATAACAAAAATTTTAATTGTAGTTGACCATCTAGCTGCAAATACTGTAAACCTTAAACTCTATGCATTAGGAGCAGCTATTGTATTTACTTTATTAATATCCTAGTGCAGATAACAATAAATTTGAAGTACCGCATAAACCCTTCGCTATACAAAATAAAAAAAACAAAAACAACCACTAGAGGGTATTAATCTGTTTAACATACAGCAGTTTTCAAGAAATTTATAGATATATTTCAATATTGCGAAGGGTATATTGCGGGACTGCCGGTCGTTTCCGGCACACATTTACTCCCATAAACGATATTAAAGTAGCCGTACATCTTGTAGATGCGTTCATTTTCATCGATATTTGAGAGGACTATCTTGTGTTGACATGCAAAATAAATTCCGTCGGAAGCTATTACGGTCGATTTCTTCACCTACGCGAAACCAGGATCATGCTTTAATTCAACGAAAATATTTGCGCAATAAAATGTTATTGCGATGATAACTGACAAATGATTACGGAAACGAACATTCCCAGAAAGAAAGTAAATGTCATAGCATGTTATTAATTTCAAGACATTTTTAGATCACGAAATTAACAAATTAGAAATTTAAATTTGTCCAGCGACAGCTGTAAAGGACGAGTGACGGTTTCTTAATAAAAGCGATCTCACATGGAATTATTTTTTATAAATTAATTTCAATTTATCAAGGGTAGCAATAAAAGAATAATATTTTTTTTTGATTTGCGATTATACTTTGGTTTCTATAGATTTGTTTTGTACTCTGAATATTGAGATAGTGAGCACTACCAGAAAAGCAAATTAATGGAACAAAGACACCTTGTTTTTTAAAAAAGAATTTATTCCTTAATTAAAATACCCAAAAACAACAGTATGATGAACATCTGGACACGACAGGACACATTCTGTACAAATCGCAGTTTTATTTAAAGCGTTTGATGAGAAAACTTTATAGATTTGGATTTTCACATAACCTTTCGGATTTTTTTAGGTCTTACCTATTCAATCGTAGGCAAGTGGTGTTCGTTGAAGGCGCTTACTAGGAGCCCTTCTTATCTCTATCTGGAGTTCCCCAAGGAGATTATCTAGGGCCTCTCATGTTCTTATTATTTTTTAATGAGATTGTAGATGTTCTTGAACATTTGGAATGCTTACACACGCGGCGAATGCCTGCTAGAGAGTGAGTGGAGGGTGCCACCCATATAAAATCACGTATGCTCTGACTGTTTAAGGTTAGTTTTTATATTTTTGGATTAATTCTCGCAAAACTTGGTTATTTGGTATTTTTTTTAATTTAAACTGGCGAAAGTGTGTATAGGAGCACTCCCGGACCTACAGACCGTAAAATTAATTATTTAATTTAAGATAATTAAATTTTTCTCTCGTTTAAAATGTTACAATATATATATATATATATATATATATATATATATATATATATATATATATATTATATTGTTTCAAATTATTTAAAAGTTCTTATTTACTCACATTTGAAAGTGTATTTGACTCTTGACTCGATTTTCTGCCAGATTTATATTTCGTCCTTGTCTTACACATGTGGGTAAGACTCATTTGTTTTTTTAAGACTCCAGTGAACAACTTTTAATACGGGAAGCAAAATTCTCTAATGGAAAGTTAATTATATTTCTTCATTTCAAAATGTACTAATAAAGTTGCATTGTGTACTAGTGAACATATTGCTACTCACATGCAGTAATGAAAATATTATGGTAAACATGGTAACCATTGTGACTTATCGTACTTCAAAATTTCGCACATACAACATCCCATGGAAGCGCAAGATATTTTCGGTGAACTTGGAATCAGGAAAGATGTTAGTTGATTTTATTCATAAAGTAAACTTTGTATTTATATTAGAAAACAAAAGTAAATGGGATAGACAAGTTTCGACAAAAGGACAATCTTCCAAAATTTTTCAATTGATTGAAGTTTCAAATAAACGAAACTATATTAACTATAAAAGTTTAAAAAACAATATACTAAATCAATTTGGATCCTCTAATATCAAAATTATGGAATATTAAACGAGATTTGAAGAACAACAGCATTTGGATTTGAATTTCCTTCAGCGTCGGGGCAAGACTTCCCTAAAGGAACATCGAACTATATCTTTCAGGTGAAGAATTACAGTGAGTAGTTAAAAAAAAACATTATTTGGCCAAATAAATTCAAATGCCTAAATTTCAAATAAACAAATAATTAAAAAATTTCAAAAGCATTTAATTACATAAATTCATAAAAACAACTGTCGGATAGAGAAATGTAATTATTAGACTTAATTAAATATTGTAAACTCTCTGGCTTTGAAAATTGTTTAATCTTCATTTAATTCTATTCGAAAAATAACAAAATTAAGTTAGATCTTACGCATTTAACATTTCAATTATTATTTTACCTGAGAAGTTTAATTTTTCAATAGAGTCTTGTTACAATACACAGAAAATATATCGGGTTAAAAAGTGAATTACTAAGCAAGTATTCTGAAGTAATCGATGATTGAAGAATAAAGTAAGTTTAAAAAGCTTTTTAAATTTTCAGAAAATTTGAAAAACCAATTATTACCTTGGTGAATATCTTTGTAGATCAACTTAAATATTTAATTTCTATTAAAGAGTAAATGAGATTTTGATCGAAGGGTTTAGTAATTGGATTGCCGTTCATTCCTTTTCACCTCTTACTGTTTTCAACCGTATTTCATGCAGGTAAAACAGTTTCTTCAATTCTCGTCCCTATAAACCAATAAAACTGTCAAGCTCTTCTAATGCACTTGCTCTTGTAAACGATGTTGGATAGTAAACGTTATATATACATATACATATTCTCTGAGGGTAGCTCGCAAGTATCTGAGATGCTTTGGAAATCCTCTAAAACTAATATTGGAGCGTAGCAAACGAAAATACTACTGGGTGTAAAGTTTCAGTAAACAATCAATGAAAGTTAGAATTTAGGTATCCCGAGCGTACCTAAACTAAATACTAGAATGTTTAACGTGTAATAATCTTGATTATGTAATTAATTTGCACCAAAGTGTGTTAGGAGTAGGGTATTAAAACAAAGTTTATTGACTGCACATCAATTAGAAATTATCTCCAAGATATTCTGTATTTTGTAGCACTTAATGGAAGCTTAGAAACCAAATTTAGAAGCCGCACCGTTTCCTCAGATCCATTTTTGATGAAATTATTTCATTTTCGTTCAAAGTTTTATAGAAATTTTTAATATTTATTATAGAGCAATATAACAAAGTTAGTAATTTGGAATTCAACAATTCCCAATGAACTTTTTAGGTTGTTATTCGATCAGTGAAATATTTTTTTAGATTTAGCTTTGTTTTGCAGTGTAACAGAATTAATAATTTATTTCGCTTTACTCTGTAAGTTATATGGACCCACCTTGTATTAATTATATAATATATATTTTATTCCCATAATGATGTTTAGATGTATAAAGTATGCAGAAAGGTGATGCAATACAGAGAAGTGGGTTGTAGGATACCACATATGCAGATAGCTTATCTTCTTCTCAGTATTGAAACACAAAGAGATAGTAGATGTGTAGTTAGAAATGCTTTTGTAATTCATTCCGATTTAATAATTCATTAAATAAAGACGTGTATGTAACAAAAAGAATAGTTTTCTTTTAAAAACACTTCGGTCAAGGCAAACAATAAAACTGGCGCAGTCAGTAGGATGATTTCTACTTGAAAGAAAACGATTATATCAGTAAAATTCCGTCGATCGAGTTAATTGAATTAATTAATCGTTCGACTAAAGAGTGAAATTGGTGCAATCGATTCAAGAAAGCCGTGTCACAAGTTCCTGGTCCATCGGAGACTTGGCGTATTTCCATACCCTGGACACACAAGGACCTAGAAGAGCATACAGCGTATTGGAACCACTAATTTACGTAAGTCATTGTTTTGTTCATTATTAAATACGGAGTCCCTTGGTTATTGGAACCATTTTCCTTAAGTTGAACCTTTCTTTAAATAAGAAAACCCTCGTTGGTACTAGATTTAAGAGAGAACGAACTGGACGAATTAATATTAGAGTTAGACAACCTTAGAATAGAAAACGATATAACGAAAATGCAAGCGGAAATAAACTATCAACTATTTAGAATAGAGCTAGACTCAATTCCATACTTCGGAGGAGAGAGTAGCGGCATAAATTTATTCATTAGAACGTGTGATAGAATTTGTACAAAGTACAGTGGTAGAGTAGAAATAAAAGACGTTATCTTTCAAACAATATTAGGCCGACTCAAAGATCGTGCGAAAACGTTAATATGTTCACGAAACGAGTTAAATACATGGGAGAGTGTGAAAAACGCGATACTTAGTTTTTTGCGGACAAAAGAGATTTCGGACAGTTAGCTCAAGAATTTAATAATACTAAAATACTTCCAAAAGAAAATCCTATAACATTCGGGCACAGATTACAAGACTTGTTATCCCAGCTTATGACGAAATTAGCACAATCACCCGGAATTACGAATAAACAGGAACGGGCAGAAATTTATGCACAAACAGCGTTAGACGTTTACTTATTAAACTTGCCAGAAGACATGCAATTATTTGTTAAACCATTAAAACCCGATACATTAGAAGTAGCAATAGGTCAAGCGCAAGATGCGGAAAATTTTAAAAAACGTTCAAATTATATTAAGGATAACAGATTAAGTTCGAAATCATTGCAACCACCGGATAGAAACATGCAGCAGACAAAACAATTTTATAACACACCTAAATACCAGTATCCACATTTTACATACAAACCCAACAATTATAATCCGTTTCAAAATAATTCGAATCCTTTTAACAGTAATCCCTATCCAAAAGAAATTCGTACCTTACCAAATATACCACCCATGAAATTCCCTGCAGACCGATCAAATGTATTTAAACCACCTTATCGGCAATTTGGGCAAAGTAATGTGTGGAAACCGACAAATCAAGTCCAAAGTAAACCAACACCGATGAGCGGAGTATCGACAACGATCCCGAAAAGGATCATGTATCAAGAGAATAATTCGGAAGAAGATGGTATTCAAATGAATAATCAAACAAATGACATAGAGCCAATATTTAACGAGGAAAACGGTATATGGTACATCCCAATGCTACCAAACGAAGAGCCGATAGTACAAGAACCAGAAGAGGATGAAAATTTTCAGTCCAATGCCTCACAAACCACCTCAAAAGAATAGCCCTAGACACTTTACCCTATATCCAAATAAGCAACCCACCTATTAGACTTTTGATTGATACAGGTAGTACTATATCAATGATCGATCCCGATGTTGTTTACAAATATTTTCAAAATTGCATCTATTATGATAATTTAGAATTAAAAACAGCAAATGGTATTTCAAAATTAAACAAATACGCTTTAATACCTTGTTTTAACGAATTGAAATCTTACGGAAATTTACAAATGGTAATGCACAAATTCCATAACTTTTATAATGGTATTTTAGGATTAGACGATTTAAAAGCGATGCAGTATAATATTGATTTAATTAACGAACAATTAGTTAGAGACGATAGTAGAATTCCTTTGAGATTTAAAAAATATGATGAGAGAAAAATTCCAAGCCAATCAAAATTATTAACAAAACTATCAGTTATATTTTTAGACGGAGATATTTTAATTCAAGAACAAAAGATAGAAAATATTATGATTCCTAGTTGTATTACACGAGCACACAAAGGCGAAGCTATTGTGGAGATTCAAAATTATAACGGAAAAGATAATAATATAAAAATACAACCCTTAAATGTAATTCCTTTGGAACAATTTTATGTTTATAATTATCAAGTAAATGAAGAGCATGGTGTGAAAAGATTAAATAATATGCTGAGAACAGATCATTTAAATTTTGAAGAAAAGAGTAAAATTATCCACTTATGTAAGAACTATGTAGATATTTTCAAACAACCCGAGTCAAAATTAACTTTTAATAGTAATGTTAAACATGAAATAAAATTGAAAGATGAAACACCGGTATTTATTAGAGCTAGACGATTTCCTTTTAAGCAAAAATTTGAAATAAGAGATCACATTCAAAAATTATTAGATGATGATATAATCAAACCCAGTCAAAGTCCATGGGGTTCACCCGTAATATTGTAAGTAAAAAATTAGATGCCAGTGGCATACCCAAAACTCGCTTAGTAATCGACTATAGGAAAATTAACGAAAAAACTATAGATGATAGGTATCCGATACCAAACATTGAAGACATATTAGACAAATTAGGACGATGTCAATACTTTACAACATTAGATTTATGCTCTGGATATCACCAAATTCAGATGCACGAAGATTCAATACCAAAAACAGCTTTTAATGCGGAAAACGGGCATTATGAATTTAAAAGAATGCCTTTTGGTCTTAAAAATGCACCAGCTACATTTCAACGTATTATGGATGATATTTTAAAAGATCTATTAAATAACTTTTGTTTAGTATATTTAGATGACATTATTATATTTTCATCTTCATTGGAAGAACACATCAAACACATAAAACAGGTATTCGATAAAATAAGAGTCAGTAACTTAAAATTACAGTTAGATAAGTGTGAATTTCTAAGAAAAGAAACAGAATATTTAGGTCATGTCATTACCGCAGATGGAATAAAACCAAATCCAAAAAAGATTGCAGCCATACGAGATTTCCCCATTCCGAAAACCCAAAAAGAAATAAAATCATTCCTAGGTTTATTAGGATATTACAGAAAATTTATAGAAAACTTTGCAAAAATAACCAAACCAATGACGAAATGTCTAAGGAAAAATCAAAGTGTCAAACACACAACAGAATTTATCGAATCATTTGAAAGATGTAAATCACTTCTTTGCAATGATCCCATATTGAAATATCCAGATTTCGATAAACAATTTGAATTAACAACAGATGCTAGTAACTTTGCAATCGGGAGTATATTATCACAAAATGGACATCCAATTGCGTACGCTTCACGTACACTAAATTCTGCCGAAGTCAATTATTCAACAATCGAAAAGAAATGTTAGCCATTGTTTGGTCATGTAAACATTTTAGACCATATTTGTACGGAAACAAATTTGTAATAAAAACTGATCACAAACCACTTACATGGTTATTTTCAATTAAAGAACCCAATAGTAGATTAATGAGATGGCGATTAAAACTTGAAGAGTATGATTACGAAATACAATATCAAAAAGGAAAAACTAATCAGGCGGATCCTTTATCCAGAATTAAATTAACAGAAATGTACGTAAATTCAATTAATCAGAATGTAGAAGATAACGAGTCACTTATTGTGAATAACGACAACGAATCACTTTTAACAGAACTTGATGATGTATTAAGGGATTTACAAGAAAATGCAGACGCAAACACTATCCACACGAGTATTGGTGAAGTAGAAATTAATTTGCCTTATTCGGAAAAATGTTTAAACATAGCGAATAGACAAATTATTTTAGACTTGAGTAGGAACATTGAACAACACTACGTACAAAAGAAAACGATTTTTAATAAAAATAGATTTATAATTACATTACCTATTTCCTATGATAATGCCAGTATTGTTAAAGTTCTAAGAGAATATGCAACTACTGAACAGAAAAATACTATCTATTTCAAAATTAAAAACATTGAAAGAGATATTATAGTTTTAATTCAAGATAATTTTACAAATGTTAAATGCGAAATCGTAAATAAAATTTTAGACGATGTAACGGAAAAAGATGATCAACAAGAAAAGATTAAGTACTATCATGAAGGTAAAACTTGTCATAGAGGAATTAATGAAGTAACACAATCTTTGAAACAAAAATATTATTGGCCAAATTTAGAAAAGGATATTACAATTTATATAAATAATTGTGAAACTTGTCAATTAGCAAAATACGAAAGAAATCCACAAAAACAACCTATCTCACATACACCAACGCCTAAGAGACCATTCGAACAATTGCATTTAGATTTGTTATACTTAAATCAGAAAGTTATTTTAACAGTGGTAGATCATTTTTCGAAATATGCGCAGGCTTATTTATTATCGGATAAAAATTCACAAACGGTATTAGAAAATGTAATAAAATTTATTAGCCATCACGGAATTCCCTCAATAATAATTACAGATGGAGGCGGTGAGTTTAAGAATCAAATATTCAAAGAATTTTGTAAATTACAAAAATAGATCATCATATAACCACAGTAGAGAACTCTAAATCTAATGGAGTAGTAGAAAAATTTAATAACACTATCCAAGAATCAATAAGATGTATTATGTTAAATAAAACAAAGTCATTCGAAACGAGCTTGGTAACAGCAGTATTAGGATACAACAATAGTTTACATTCGAGTACTAAATTTACACCCTTCGAAATAATCAATAATAATTCGAATAATTTACCTTTCGATAATAACGAAGAACGTATTATAAATCAATACATTCAAGACAGGGAAGATTTAAGTAAAAAGATTTATAAACAAGTACGTGAAAACATAGAAAAGTCAAAAGATAAGTTTTGCGAAAAAGTAAACAAAAATAGACATGAAAATGAACCTATAGAAGAAAAACAGGAGGTTTTTGTAAAGAGAAACCTACAGAGAAAAAAACTTAAACCTAGATATCAAAAAGAAATCGTAGCAAAAATAAACGAGAAAACATTTATTACAAGTAAATCGACAAAACTATCCAAAGATGCTATTAAAAAGAAACGAAAATTTAATAAATCTTTATTACAGGTACAAGATGAAGAACCTCAAACTGGTACTTCTAGTAATATTAACCGGGATGACGTCGGGACAACTATCGATAAAGCAAATAAATAATTTAATATTACCTTTTAAAGTTAGGAAATGCAAAGTGCACTCAACAATTTCATAATTTTGTATTTAAATTAGAAGCCAGAACATTATTCGATTATGTCAGTATTTTAGAATCACAAATAGAAAGTGTTAATAACACAAATTATAAGTATACAATTCGTTCGCCGGTAGTTAACTATAATAGAACCATACCTAGAGTAGAAAGTAATCGATTAATTGATATAACGATAGAACACATGTTTGAGGATACAAAATCACTCAAAGGTAAAATAATTAATATTTTTTCCAAATTATAAAAGAACAAAACGATCTCCCTTGGATATCGTCGGTAATGTTGCAATTGGGCATTTGGCATTATGGACAATAAAGAAAAAGAAAGAATTAATGATGCACTAGAAACCCTAAGTAAGAATCAAGAAGATATACACTTACAACAAAAATTAGGATTATCAATGTTAAAGAAATTAACTGAACACATAACAGAAACATTTAAAGAAATTAGGAAAAATCAAGAGGAAGTAAAAAATAAAATGAATGCACTCTCAACAATTATCGGACAAATAAAATTCTATCAGAATTTAATTCAAGCAACGGCATACGTCGGTAGAGACATAAGACGAATAGCAAATATGGTAGACCAATTAACAGATGCTATTCTATTTACAAATATTAAGAAAATTCATCCATTTATCATATCAGTTAATCAAATAGAAGAAATAAATAATCAGTTGCAAATAATGTATGGAAAAAATAGAATCTTAGCGTTAAGGAACCATTACCACTATTATAATTATTTTAAGATACAAAGCTTCGTAGACGAAGAAGTAATATTATTTAAAATATTAGTACCAATCCTTTACGAGTCAATACATTCACTCTTTCATATATATCCAATTCCTTATAAAAATCAAATGATCCCTATGACTGATACGTATTTGGTAATGAACGATAATACTTACGCAACGAGGACATCACCATGTGAAAAGATAGAAGAAACTTTTGTGTGCCATGAATATTTACTGTCAAAAGATAATAGTTGTTTAGTAAATCTGATGGAAACAAAAGAAGTATGTGATAAAATAAATGTAAAATTGAACGAAACATTAATTCAGGAAATTGAGATGAATCAATTATTAATATTTACTCCAGTCACTATGAAAATTCAATATAAATGTATAGAAATGGGTTTATTAGAAATCAATGATAATGTATTAATTCAGTTAAAACCTAATTGTACTGTAATGGTCAATAATGAGAAATTCTATTATAAGTCAAATGTTATAAATGGTGAAGTTTATAATTTACCAAATTTAAAATTTATTAATTTGAATTTAGAAAACCAGGACAATCCTAGAGTAACAATCAGTAAATTGTCGTTCAAAGACATAGAGAACATAGGCCATGAAATTAAAAACATGAAGATTAATGACTTACAAATATCAAATATAAAACATAACTATTTTAACTATATTATATTATGCATTATTATTGTATGCGTTTTATTGTACGTTTTATATAAGTTTTATCCAACGTTTGTTAAACTCGAGAAAAAAGAAGGCGTCCCAATGGTTACCCAATCTGAAGCTGTGCAACCCTTGGAGCCGTTCTAATCAGGGAGGAGTTATATGGACCCACCTTGTATTAATTATATAATATATATTTATTCCCATAATGATGTTTAGATGTATAAAGTATGCAGAAAGGTGATGCAATACAGAGAAGTGGGTTGTAGGATACCACATATGCAGATAGCTTATCTTCTTCTCAGTATTGAAACACAAAGAGATAGTAGATGTGTAGTTAGAAATGCTTTTGTAATTCATTCCGATTTAATAATTCATTAAATAAAGACGTGTATGTAACAAAAAGAATAGTTTTCTTTTAAAAACACTTCGGTCAAGGCAAACAATAAAACTTGTATACTCTACAAACTTGAATTTTCCTTACATATTTGTTGGGTATTGGTTTTTATTGAGCCAGATGTTCTTGGTCCTCGTGCGATCCTAGCTCGATCTCTGTTACCGGCTGAAAGCCATATGAAGATGTTCTCAAGTTCAAGTCCTACTTACAATTAGACAAACGAAGTACCTGGTTTCAGGTAAGCTAATTTTAGGTAAACTAATTATATTGAAGCTCTACGAGCCTCATTCATATGAGGTTAATACTGATAATGGTGCTTCTAGTTTTACTGTTCCGTAGCCAAGGCTGCTTAAAAGGGTGAGTGTTTCACTACTTTTCACATATTATAATTATGTATTAGTTCTGTTATTTTTTTTCTATTTTCTTACTATTGTTTTTGTATATTAGGCAGGTACGGTTATGGCACGGCTCCCTGTTACCGGGCTCTAGTCATAAGTATAAGCCAGCGTGATTCTAATTGTTTCTACGCTTTCTTGTTTTACTTTTTGTATTTTTTATAACAATCACCCTATGTTCGATGGATTTTCTCAAATATGCACTATTTTTTATTTTGAAATATATTGTTATGGCTTTTCATGAACGATTTACTTATTGAGTCAGGAATTTATGTTACTATTGTTTACATTTTTGTTGTATACAGTTGCAAGTTGGTGAGGCGAAGCATTGTCGGTGGTCCATCCTCGAAATGTTCCTAGGTTGTTTTTCTACTTTTGCTTTACACATTATGGTAAAAATACCATTACTGTTACTTAGAAAAAAAAGAATCCAGACAAAATATCGAGTAAATGGAAATTTTATTGTAGTATAACATAAATACGCATACTACTTTCTAAAAATTTATTAAATGTATTCAGTGTTTGTGCATGTATTTTTATTCACCTACATTACTTGGAACTCTAAATTAAAACCGAGAAGTGAACATTGAATTTAAGTGAATACAAGCGAAATGAGAGAATTGAACATATAAACACTATGTTTATATACTGGAAACCTGCCTATTTTTCTACCACCAAACTTGACATCGTATTTTTGGTACGATTTAAAAGTTAAACACTTAGAAAATGGGAACACAGCCAAACACGTGTTACCTGGTTGAATATCTTGACACAAAGCTAGACATTAATTAGCGCCCTCCACTCCATTGTTTTAATCGCGATAGCGATTGTTTCAAACACAGCAAATTTTTATAACTTTCCGAAATATAATTTGATAATGAATTTCCAACGAATATGCTTATCTTTAATGATGCATTACATGCAGTGACGCAACTAGAAGACTCAAACTAGGAAACTCTATGATATAAAACACTACTAACAACCATATAATAATAAAATTCACTGACGTACAAGACGATTTCATTGCGAACGATATTTAATATTCGAAATTATGCTAGAAATACCTTCGAATTTATGCACTGTCACTTGTTGTAGGAAAATATTCCATAAAATTTAAAATGTTATCGTTTCCTCGGAATTGTCGTCGGCTGGAGATATACTTGCCTTATAAAATCCCAGGTACTGGGAGAGGGGACCCGGGGCAATATAAGATCCCGCGGAAAACGAAAAAGAGTCAGAAAGGCTTCAATCGAACAGTTGTTGACGGAGCGCAACTGGCTGGACTTCATTCTTCGTGACGCTAATACATTGATTTTATATGCGGTAGTTTTAACATAACAGCGTATTGTAGTTCTTCCTCCTCTAAAGTGGTACAAATATCTAATGTAGTTAGGGGACCATACTTGCGATGATCTCAACAAGGCATTTCTGCTATTTTAGCAAATTATAATGGACTTGCGGAAATCTGATACCTTATGGCACCTTTATTGTAATCAGTAAATTATTAGTTGTAACTACAAATTTCATTAAAGTTATTTGATTTATTGTTAGTTAGTATCTGCAATCAAAAAGAATTATGTAAAACGTACCGCCTGTATTTCACGTTGTAATAGGGTTTTGCTGATTCACATCGCACGGTCATTTTTTTATGCGTACATATGCATTTGCCTGACGTCCGAGCATTTCCGATTTCAGATTAGAAAAATAAACTTTTATACTAAACGAGAGGAGAAAACGTATAAGTAGAACGTGTGTGCCGGATATCTCACGTTTTAACGCCAGAAAGGAAATGAAACCGGGATCAGATAAAGGCTTTAGTATTTACGAGGAATCTGGCAAATCGAAACAGGATATAGGGGGAGAAAGGCATATAATAAATATTGAAAGGTTAGGTCGCGTATAGCGACGCCGCCATCTATTCGCTCTTTCCTCCTTCGCTTCTGACTTCTTCTTTAAATGGGATAAGGTTAATTCGCAAATACGAGAAGGATTAAGCTAACGCAGATATCTGCATTATCCTTTTTTGTTTACTTGGGCACCATATTCTTTGCTCTTTAGGCTGTGTGAAATCACAATTCAAAGAATTTTGCAGTTTTAAATTTTATTTTAGTTGAATAGTATACACAATACTGCAATAATTTTTAAAATTTAGATAGATGTGATAGATACATTTTTTGTAGACTTAACGGGAGTACCAGCTTGATACTCTTTCTGCATTATAAATAAATAGAGTATTACGAATGATTAATAAATTAAAGAAAATTAACCTATTAGCTCCAACGTTTAATGCGTCCTCTCCACTTCAGCGTGTCACGTATATAAACTTCGAGTTGCTTCAAATGACCTATTCTAAAGAAAATTGTACTTTTAACTACAAATTTCATAAATTAAACTACTTTTGACTACATCTCCCTTCTAAGTACATCTCACTTTTAAATCTTCTGCAACAGCTAGAGTTAAAAAGTTTCGATTGCCTTAGGGGAAACGTCTATAAGTGGATTGAACAGTTTAAATCGGGCAGAACAAGTGTCACGGATTCATCGCTCCGGACGTATAAAAATCGTGACAATAGCTGATTTGTGTAATGTTAGTGTTGGAACTGTGTATTCAATCATTCATGATAAGCTGAGTTATCGTAAAACGTCTGATTCTGCTGCACAATAACGCCCGCCCCCATATTGCAAAGAAAACGCGAGAGTTGATTGAAAAGTTAGGTTGGGAGGTGTTGCTACATCCGCCTTACAGTTCCGACCTCGCACCGACCGATTTTCATCTGTTCGGCCAGCTCAACGCGACACTATGTTCGAAGACGACGAAGAGGTCAAGCAAGCTGCACACAAGTGGCTCGGACACCAAGGTCAAGAATTCTTCAGCACTGGAATTAGAACGCTCACAAAGCGATGGGAGAAGTACCTAAATGTTCGTGGAGACTACATTGAAAAGTAGTGTAAATTTAATTGTCATTGAATAAATTGTTTTCTTTTCCACAGCCATATGTCTCGTTAATTACTGAACGTCCCTCGTATAAATAAATTCTCTGAATCTGAAAGAGTTTATCAACCTATTCTTTCAGATGTAATGTAAAACGTATGTTTCTTGATTTAATTACTTAAATTTACATTTTATTTGAAATATCTTTTTTTGATTTGTTTCTTTGTTTGTATGGTGCTATAAAAAACACAGCTTTGCTTCTTTGACATATTAGCGACATGGTCGGCTTTTATTTTTGACGTTGCATTCGTGTGCAGGTCGTCTGACTTCCTGCCGTTTATTTCTGTTTGAATTTGTTCATTTATCGTCCTGTTTTCTTTTAAGTTTGTAATCCTTTTCATGTGTAATAAATGCATATTGTTTATTGTATTATCCTTTGTTAAATTATTTTGTTCAACTAAAATGTTGGTATATTTACTACTGCACCTATTTTCCTGTACCTATCATTGTCATTCTATCGAACATTTTTTAGTATTCGTCGATGGAAACCAATATATTAATTTATTAATAGATACTTAGCACAGTATATGTCTGTTGAGATGTTGCAATCTGCAAGCATCAAACATCTAGGTATTAAAAGTGATTGTTATAAAGACTGTGTGGTATTGCGCGCCTTTCCGGAAAACAGGGGTCATGGGTTCGAGTTCTACCGATGAGATTTTTATTTTATCAATTAAATTTAATTACATGGATAAAATCAAGGAAAATGCTGTTTTCAGTATTCGCCGATGGAAGCCAATATATGAATGTAAGTAGGTACCTTAAAATTAGAAATCTGTGTATTATATACAGATTTGAAGGAAGTTGGTGTATATGTCAGAAAAGGATAGTTGAATATAACGTTATGCGATCATTTGTGTGGCTACCGTCCCATTAGTCCATCGTATTGCGTCCAATTTCAATTCATAGTGAATACTATCGAAAATTCTTTCATATTTTTGTGAAATCTCTTTCTTCAAATTACAGAGTCGAAAGTTTTACAATTACTATCAAGTTTTTACTTATCGCGCTGTTAATATTGTAACTTAAACGAAAAACCATAAATCCAAATGAAAACGATTGAATAAATCATCTGTTCGTCAGCAACTCTATACGACAGCGGAGCCTCTTTATTCCACTCACGGATTACGGCCGGCGCAGGTTTCATTCATCAATGTCCTAGCAGTAAAACAGTGTTGCTACAAAATATAATTTCTAACTATAGGTTATTATTCTCATTATATTTATTGATAAATTGATGTAGGTGTGTATAATAACAGTTATTATATCCTGCATTCCTCAATATACGAAGGTGTATCAAATATAAACGGCTCTCGTTTTCTCAAAAATTCTAACATTATTTAACTAAGCTTACAAATATGCATTATTTTTCTACATACTCTCCCGCCCTAGAAATACATTTTTCCCATCGGATTGGAAGCTTCTTTATTCCATCATTGTAAAAATTCTTCGTGTAGCCATTGGAGCACAAACGCTTCCACCGCTTCGTTGTCGTCGAAACGCTGGCCTCCAAGCGCTTCTTTGAGGAGTCCAAAAAGATGGAAGTCACGAGGTGACAAGTCTGGACTATAGTGTGGATGTTCCAGCGTTTTGCATCCTAATGCATCCATTTTTTGCAGCCACATGAGGCTTGGCGTTGTCATGCAGAAGAATGAAACTTCTGGCCGATTGCTGCTTCCTTTTCCTTCGAAATGACAACTTCGTGGCATCCAGTACTTCACAATAATATTACGCATTAATTGTGCGTCGCTCGCGGAGAAAATCAACGCGAAAAGCACCTTGCTGATCAAAAAACTGTTGTCATTACCTTTCCGGCTGACAACCGCCATCACCGGTGCCCTTTTTACTCCCTCCATAAATTTTTTTGTGCCATGCAAACACACGGGTTCTTGACAGGGTATTGTCTTCGAACTGTGCCTGTAATCGCCGCAAAATTTCGGTTGGGTTCACCCCTTCCTTCACCAAAAACTTGATGATAATCCGCTACTCCACGGAGACATGCACTTCTTTCTCGCTCATGGTTTCTTTTGATACTAAAGGGACCCGAGAGAGTTGCGGTCGGTTCTCCCCTCTCCCTAACGGTACAGGCTACCTGCGCATTAACCCCTTCCGGGTCTAGAAGCCCTCCGGAATTTTTAAGAAAATCAGTCCCGTTTATATTTGATACACCCTCGTACTAACATTGGCTATTTACTCATGCTTTTATTTTGTCTGGCAAGTGATATACCTTCTGGAAGTGTTAGAGCAAACGTATTATCAGTGAATTTATTTTCGCTTCTTATGTTGAAATAATTTCCCTAATGCGTGGACCACACTAACGTCTAATGCCGTTAATTGTCGCGTTATTTGACAGGTGTGGCCACAACTTAACAACCTAATTTGTTGTCATTATGGCGTTAGACGTTAGGCGATAGCTCGGATGGCAGCCTTTTTTGACACAACAACGCGTTCTTTTTACTACATTACACTAAAACTGTGTGTTGTAAGCAGAGTAGAGTGTTTAGAAGTGTTTCAAACAGAAACTCACACAATATACCATGGCAGCAGCCTTGACCTTCATCTTGCAATGATTTGATCGCAAAACGCGTTAATTTATTGACTAAACGTCAAATGCAGGTATAACCATTCACTTTACCGCGTGGGATTAATGTATATTTTTTGTCATAATTGTTGCCATAATGGACGTTAAACGTTAACGTTAGTGTGGCCCCAGCATAAAGAGGAGCCACAGTTTCATAATCAATAACATTAATTCCACGATTTAATGGTAGCAGACATGTAATAAACGAAAGTATTCTGACCATAATAGATAGCAATCAAAATTTAACTGCTGTTCATCAGACAAACGCGAATAACCGGTACGGTGTATTGAATATAGCTATTAAATTTAATTACGGAGTGCGAAATTTTCATGAATTTTTTATTACTAATTGTAAAAGTTAATATTTATGTAGAGTGTATGTATATTCCTCGTTATTACATTAACATTTTAATTGCTTCTCGTCGAAGTTGAGCTATCTAGCGCGCCATAATCGTGTATTGTGGGTTATACTACGCGCAAAATCGATAGGCGATGAGGTTTTTATTTGTGTTTCTGAGGTTTTTATTTGCGTTTCAGTACTGAACAATTTGCTCTTTGTACTTTCAAATTGTTTCATGTGATTGATAACATGATATGTACGTGTATCGAATAAATCAAATTTGTTGCAATTACTTTTGTTTTTGACAAATCGGCTGTAAATAGCGAACAAAACAGTTCTGATATATAGTAGTAGTAGTTTGTTGGATTTGTAGATTTTAGAGACATGTTTTATTGTCTATAAGAATGATCAAAAGATGACTGGAAAGTTTACTGATGGTCTAGTAAACGGAAGGTTCCTGTTATTTGTTAGTTAGTTATATACATACATACTTGTATAGGAATTTCAAATATGTGAAAAGGTTTTCTTCATCGCGCTTTAGTTTGTTATTAAAATGTAAACGTTTTTCAATAAAAATCGAACACATTTGTAATTAACACGTCGCAATACCTCAGAATATCGCAGTAGAATTTTCTGTAGACAAGATCTTCTGTACTAACGCATTCAATACGTATGGAATCTAGTTCGGTAGAATTATTTCAGGATGTTTATAGATGTATAGATGGTAAATATACCAGCAATGCATGTAAGTAATTGTAAAATATTTACACAGTATGTACGAGGATGGTATGATAAGTACCTGTGTTAGGAAGGCTACGTACTTGTTTTACATTTAGTAGATTTATTTCTCGACATAGTCTCCTTCTAGCTCTATACATCTATAAGGGAACATCCCGAACCTGAAAATTAAAAAAAAAACGAAACTTTGCGAGTAGTCCACACCGAAGGATGTTCGAAAGCATTTTCCTTATCGGCTCAATCTCGTTTTAAGAGGGTAAAACTACCCCTAAAAGCTTAGTAGATTTTCGGTTTTCTTAAAACAACTCGATAATGGTTGGAAAAAATACATCACAACTATATATCAAAATAATCGTCTCGTCGAGCACTATCACATACATGAAACTAGCACCTTAGTTCCATTAAAAAAAATTATGGTGCCCTCCCCCACACTTCGACAAGGAGCGTATTCAAATCCCGCGTGTATGTTATAGAGCTCTTTGAACAATATAAAAATTATATTTTATTTAATGTAATATAGGTATAAAAAAAGAAATAGGGAGAATTATGTTTTATACGTTAATATACCGGGTGAGTAATATTTCTGCATATGTGAAATAACTCGGTTAATATTAGAGAGAGAGGAAAATAGTATTAAGAAGAATTGAATGATGGTTTTATGGCTACAATTCTGTTTGATCAGATGCTTCCGAGCTTCCACTGTTTTGGCGTGGCCACGCCCCCTATTTTTTTAAAATTGCATGATACCTATTTCTTCGCACCATTTGATAGAGAATTATTTTCTCTTTCTTATGGTCTAAACATTTCAACATCTTACATAACAAAAATCTCGAGAAAAATGCAAACAAAGTTTCCGCCGTGGTAAGCCGTGGACATGATACGAAAATCGTTGATCTGTGGATTTTTTAGACAAATCATGTTTAAAACTTGGAATATTGCATTATTTAGAGCGATTGAAGTATAGCAAGGAAATGAACATGTTTATTACAGAGTGATGTTTATTTACTTTCCACATTAATAATTTACTTATGAATTCTGACAATGTACCTAAAATATTAAGAAATTTTCACAAAAACTTAAACGCGAACAACAGTGGAAATGTTTATCAAAATTTCCTGCGAAATGAATTACCACTACTATTAGAAAATGTAAATCTGCAGTTACGACGAGAAATAATCTTTCAACATGATGGTGTACCACCCCATAGTACAGGAATAGTAAGGAAATTCTTAGATGACACGTTCGCTACGTGGATAGGAAGAGGTGGTCGTACAGTGACCGCACAGATTCCCCGACTTAACACCACTTGACTATTTTCTAAGGGGTTACGTGGAAGACTGGAGAGATTCCAACCATCGAGAATATGAAGACTAGAATAAAAGAGGCACATTTTTATTAATTTACTGTGGTTTAATAGCCCTAGATAATGCAATACACCAAGGTCTAAAACCAATTTGTTGAAAAAATCCACAGATCTACGATTTGCATATCATGTCCGGCTTACCACGATGCAAACTCGAAATTTGTAATTTAATAATGTTATTACGTGAATGCAAATTATTATCGTAATTGTGTAAGAGGACCATATCGGAAAATTTCCTAACAACATTTTTCCAATCACGAAATCCATAGACGTCTAATGGTTGTATCATGACAGCAGTTTTCTTTGGTATTGTAAGGATGTTCACGTTCTTGTCGGCCGATATATGATTTCTTAAGGTGGATGGACAATAACCAGTCCATAAGTGTAGCAATAAAACTGTTTGATGTCCAGTATTTGGAAGATATACCTTTGTGAACAATTCCGTAAATAATGCTATTGTTAGTTTACCGGATGCTAAAGCAGTTACATAGATATCTGCTGCTCGGTATATTGATGCGGCCACTCGTGGTCCAAATGTACCACTTTGTTCTTTTAAAACCATAAATAGCCGTATAAGTTTCAAATTTTTTTTTGAATTTTCGGGTTCAGGATGTTCCTTTGCTAGTTCAGCAATGTTCCAATCTTTTCAATCCATCCAGACAATGGGATTTGGCGAACTCTGTAAAATAATTCTGTTTCGGCAATAACCCCTTCGTTTGACGTGAACCGCTTTCCGCCAAGCCATTTTTTCGAGTTAGGGAAAAGAAACAAGTCACAAAGGGTCAAATCTGGCGAATATGGTGGATCCGACACCAATTCGTTCCGTAGCTGGACTAGTTTCGCTGTTGTTGCCGGGCAGTTGTCATGATGGTAGAGAACCTTTTCTTCGCTAGGCAGAGCCTTTTAATCTTTAGTTTAGCGTCGAATGGGCCCAATAAATCAGCAAAGTACTGTCCCGTGATTGTCCTTCCCTTCTTCAAATAATCAATTCAGATTATGCCTTATGAGTCGCAAAAAATCGTCGCCATAACTTTTCCGGCTGACGGGATTGTCTTCGCCGATGGCTTTCTCATACACAATTTTCGTGAAGGATGTTTTGCATACATTTAATTGAGATAACTACTATATTAGCAATTTCTCTACTCTTCACCTGGCGGTGTGCTAACACGATATGATGAACTGTATTGATCATATCCTCCGTGGTCGCCTCAATCAGACGACCTGGCCGCTGTTCATCAAAGACGGATGTTCGGCCACGTTTAAATCATAATCGATCTAATCATGGTGCTGGGTTTTTGTAACTGCATCCAAATTCTTGATTCTGCAACGCTTTATCAAAAAAAGTGTAGTTAGTTTTTTTCCTGATCACAATACATATACTTGCTCACTTTCAATAGCTCTTAAAACAACGTTACTCGATGAATCTCTCTGAAATTTTGACAGACGTCGACTAAAGAGTAGTACTCAGAGTCGGTAATGCAGATTTTGACACAAAGCGTCATCTGTCTCCAAATACGGGTACTTCTCATACCATTCTCGTACTTTTACAGATTTTCTTGGGGCCAATTCTAAATAGTAGAAATGAGATTTTAGGACTGAACATTCTGGTAACATTTTTAGATTTTGTTTTTGCTCAGAGGCAGGTTTGCTACTGGTGAAGTCATAAATGTCTTTGCCTGTGTTTGTACGTGGTTTCGTCTTTCTTCTAGCTTTATGCCTGTGCTGTAGGTGATTATTTTGTAAACAATAACAGTGCGTCACCTTCTGTTAACTTCTTAGCCTCTCATGATAAGGTAACATGTTTACATCATTGTAGCTTCATTCAATTTTCTATACAGATGGGTATCATACCAGGTTCATAGGTATAGGTCTTAGATACCCTTAATGTCACGAGATTACACTTTATTCGAGGCGTGGACATTACATTTCATTGAGTTCAAGTCAAAATCAACATGTTTGGTAACATTGCGTATGTACCAAAAATTGTTACGATTGAATTGAAGATCTACGTGCTATACAAGCTTACAGATGGATTCACATTAGATCACATGCTACTTTTGCATCGAAATTTTGGAATGAATGTAAATTGCTATTCTATTATTAACGACTGCTGTATTGTAGATGTTATTTTGCATTATACGTATTATAACTCTTGGAGCATAAAGTCACGTAGATGAAAGGGCAAATGCAATTAATCTAATCTGCTGTTATTGAAGGCGTCTAATATCAATTTAGTTAAATGGCCTGATATCATTTGTACTGCATTTGAATATGTGCAGTTCGATCCTGAATTGAGGCAACCAAATAGATATACGTTCCATTTTCCGCTTACCTTGTGTTACAATGGTGAATTAGAAAAATATTCGTGATTTGTTGTTTGGAATTAATGCAGCGAAGTGACAAATTTATCGGAGATGGAAATCACAAAAGTTTCAGGGTTCACCTAGGAACATTTTCGTTTATTTGTTAATAATAAGTAAATTACAGTATTGTTTGTTGGTGTTTAAGTGAGATACTATATAAAGTTTTGCGCTTAACAGATTTAAGGAATTGTAACAAGTGAGAGATTTTAAAGTAGTATGTAATTAACCAAAAAATAAATGCTAATATAGCTCATGGTATTGGTGGAATCATTCCCGGCAAAAACAATGTAGCAGAGAAAATAGCGCTAACACATGGACATGTTTCTGCCTACCCGGCGTCATCAGCATGGTTCTGAGCACTATCTACTGCCACTATCATTGAGTTTGCCTCTCAGTTTATGTTGCTAATCTCCAAAGCAGCACTGAATATGTTTCTCGGCGACACCTATCGCCAACAAACACAGTCATGCCGTCCCAGAGGGTAGCAAGACAAACCGGAGTGTAGATGTCCACCACCTATCGGGCAGCTCTGTGCAGTGCCGCTTTGGAGATTAGCAACATAAACTGAGAGGCAAACTCAATGATAGCGGCAGTAGATAGTGCTCAGAACCATGCTGATGACGCCGAGTAGGCAGAAACATGTCCATGTGTTAGCGCTATTTTCTGTGCTACATTGTTTTTGCCGGGAATGATTCCACCAATACCATGAGCTATATTAGCATTTATTTTTTGGTTATTGTATTAGGCATTCTTTCCACGTGTATCAGTATGTAATTGTTCATTAAAATTAGTTGATTACTAAAGTGTAGTTCTAACTATTAAAAAATAGCTACTTTGAAGGTTATATAAATATTCCCTTTCTGTAAATGGAATTTATACTACTCGTAACATTATCAGTTGCTAATATCCGTAACACTAATTCGTTGTTTTAACACCTCCTTTCATCACCATAAAGTATGAGTAGGACGCACGCATTACCTAAAATAAAGAAGAAAATTTATTGTTTATAGAAACATTTCACGTACATTGTAAAAGAATGTGACCGATGGAGAGGATCCATAAATGAATTTCATCGTCGAGTAGAAACATTACAGCTGATCAATTAGATAAGTTTTGCCGCTAATTCAATAATCTAACTGTTTTCCAAGTATTTATTGATATCACAATACAACTACAGATCGAATGAAGTTGTAATCGAAGAACTAATTTTTTTAATTAAATTTTATTTGATGTCTAATATAGCATTACTAAAATAAATAATTTTCCTCTGGTTTTGAGATTATTCCTTCAAAGTTTTAGACTTAAAGGTATGGATACTTACCGTAACAAAAGCCGGCAAAGATAGATTAGCAAATTTTCCTGCGGTCAGTATAATTGGTCTTTGACTCCTTATCATGATTTGGAGCAACCCTTTTTGGAACGATACTGTGGTACCAACAAAATTAGCATTGTAGCAACCTAAGCTAACGGTATCACTTGCTAAAGTCAACTCATTTCCAAAATAGCAATAAAGACCGAGTTGTGCTATGATCCCTATTAGGTACGTGACCTCTGAGATTATCTTGGTAAGTCCAAAAGTAGCCTAAATCAAGCGAATAAAGTAGTACTTATTAGATTTACGTATTGATCCATGTAAAGAAACTTACTATTGTGCTTAAATACATGCAAAAACAAATAACAATACCATCTCCAACATACACCGCTAATACAAGCATATTGAAAAGGTATTCAAATCTTTCCGTCAAGTGTATTATCTCCTGATGATAAATAGCAGCAGATCTAAGCCTTTCTTGCAGAAATTGTTTGTACTTCTCAGAACCATTGAGATGATCCATATCGTCTCCCTAAGATATTTGATGGACATAATTTTATTTTATTTCGTCGTCACGGTTATCTTACCGGATATCCATCCGCAAGAATTTTTAGAAAATTGGTCAAAATATGGAATTGAGTTGTCATATGTGCATATACAGCGCATATTAGCAAATCAATTGTCATTATGATGAAAGCAAAGTAAACTAATGTTACACTTTGCCAGGTATATACAGTATAATATACAGCTGCAGACTTGACTTCAAATAATTTAAATGGAACCCAGGGGAATTCCCATAACTCGTGGTTATCTTCATTCAATTGGGAGGCCATGGCTCTTGCGAATGCATTTATCATAGTTATAACTAAAGGCCCATAGTACACAACCATCTGAAATGTTGTAGATATAAAATTATGCTTATAAGACGTTATCAGTAGTGCCCGGTAACTGGAGAGCAATTGCAGCAGCGGTGTGACTGTGTTTAGGTGGGCGGGGAGAACCGGTCGATTATGATACGACACGACAAATCATCATCACTCAGTTCAGTTTAGCATTGGATAGCGGATAGGGCGTGTTGATTTTATTGATATAGACGTAGTTATTAATTGTAGTTATTATTTAGTGTAGTGCGTTTTGATTTTATTGATACAGACGTAGTTATTAATTGTAGTTTTTAGTGAATATGTCGAAGGTTAAAAAATGACCGTTTTAAGACATAGTAAATAAGTTTATTTCTGACTTTCCCGATTTGTTTTACAACGGGAGTAAGATAGTTTGTAAAGTATGCAAAATACATTTGATGTCAAATAAGAAGTGAAACTGTACAAGACACGTAAATCCCGCACAGCATAGAAAACGAAAATTGGCCATGCCATCGAGAAGTGCATGTTTTTGATGTAATTCTTATGTTGATAAACTGTAATTTGCCACTAAGCTTACTCGATAAACAACCGTTTAAGGACTTTTGGGACAAATACAATCCCGAGTTGCGGTTGCCAACGGAGAAAACGGCACGTAAGCATGTTGCATTTGTACGCGATGACGTGGAAAAGAAAATGAAACGCGTTTTGAAAAAACAGTTTCTTTGGTTATGTGTTAACGAGACAACGGATTGTAAAAAAAATTCAATTGTAAATATTATGGTACGCATACTAGACCCCAGTAAACCTACATTACCACTGTTACTAGCTAGCTGAAGACTACAAGAGTGTAATGCTGCAGCAATTACGAAGGTTGTACTTAGAACGTTGGAAAAATTTCAAATTTCAAAAGATAAAGTGTTGATGTTTATGAGCGATGGCGCAGCGATAATGCGTTCGGTAGGCCGCTCTCTTCTTGAACATGGTTGTAAGTGTTTATATGTTACGTGTAAAGTGCATGCTTTACATCTTGTGGCAGAAACCATTTGACAATGCTCTCCCGAGGTAGATGCATTAATAGCAAGTACAAAAAGAGTATTTTTGAAATCTCTCAAACGCCTATGATCATTTCACACAGAGTGTCCTGGTATTCGGCAACCACCGGAGCCAATCCTTACACGTTGGGGAACATGGTTACAGGCAGCTTCTTATTATGCTGAACATTTCAAAATAGTAAAAGTTGTTGTTGCACAATTCAATCCTGCCGAAGCTGCAGCTATTAAGGGGAGCCAGTCGAAATTTCAAGATATTTACGTTGAAACAGATTTAAAAAATATTCGTAGCTACTATAGAGGATTAGCTGATGCAATAGACCAATTACAAAATAGATCGTGATCATTATTGGAGTCTCTGCAAATTATGGACGGAGTGCATACACAGCTACTGATTATACATGACGCAAAATATAATCGCGTTTTAGAAAAGTTCGAGAGTGTGTTACAGAAAGATCCAGATTTTAGCACACTAAAACAAATTTGTGATGGTGTACGAATAATCCACTGACTAAGTACAAAGAGTATTTTAATCATGTATGTATAACATCGGTAGATGTCGAACGCTCTTTTTCAAAATATAAACTCATTTTCTCACCACGGCGAACATCGCTCACCGAGACAACTGTGGAAACACATCTAATGGTGTCAACTTTTTGCCACTCTTATCCGTATAATGTTAATACTGATAATGCTGCTTCTAGTTTTACTGTTCCGTAGCCAAGGGTGCTTAAAATGGTCAGTGTTTCACTACTTTTCACATATTGTAATTATGTATTAGTTCTGTTATTTTTTTCTATTTTCTTACTATTGTTTTTGTATACTAGGCAGGTACGGCTATGGCACGGCTCCCTGTTACCGGGCTCTAGTTGTCAGTTTTGTTATAAATTGTAGCAGTTGGTCTTTATTTTTATTTAACTCAAACAATCAAGCAAAAAATTGGTGTTAATTTTAAATTACTACTGAAAACTCCTTTATATGTTACTTCGATCTTAATACGCAAATACCTGTACATATGCTGTTCTGGTACAACCTTCAATCAACTCCATTTCTATGGTTCCACCTCTCTTAACGTTTGGAAAAAATACGCCAGTATGTAAGGTATCCAAAGTCTCAATAATTAATATGCGATTCCTTAATAAAAAATTCAGCTTCAGAAAACCTATATGACAAGAGGTGTTGCTCTAAATATTGTACATAAAACAATAAAAAAAATTTCTTACCCAGTATGTGTGAAATGCATATACTAAACAAATCTGCCACTTTCGTAAGGTCGTTAATAATTTTAAGAGCTGTATAAATTTCTTCAAACGTTAGGCATGTCACCAAACAAAATATAAAACGTGAATATATCTTGTATAATATGCTGTCTTTCTTTTGTAGAGAGACGCCACAGAATCTCAAAATTATTTTATGTACCCAAAAGTAGTCCTTGGCTACTTCTTCATTTTCCTTCTTTGTCTGCGCCATTGTGTTAGAACATTAATCAGTTTAAATAAAATCTTTTGTAGAGAAGAATATAGAGTAGAGTGCACACGTCGGTTGCTGCTGTTCTATTGAAGTGGTTAATATGGGGTAAACTAGCGAAAAATTCAGTTGGCGAATAATTCATTTCCAAACGGTGTACTGGTCGCGACTTTTATAAAAAATTTATGAGAGAGGATGCAGGTGTTGGACTCAGATGTACAATTAAATGTTATCGATTCCTTTTTATAATGAAATGGCATGTAGCCGTTTTCATCAAATGATATTGGCGAAAGAAACTAGCCAATCAAAGCGTGTTACTAGTTGCAAATAGATTGCTACATAAAATTGGATCGATAAAATGCTGAAATTGCCATTTATTCTTGTATAAATACTTCTATCAGTGGGTGGATATCATGTTTGATGAAATCACAATAAAGATGTACTATTACGAGATTGCTGTCTTGCGGTAACTGATTTACTATAAGCTTGCAAAGAACAACGTCACTGACATGTCGTTGAAGAAAAAAAATCCAAGTTATTCTGTTTGGGTACATGGCAAGATTACGTCCTTTTAAAACTATATTACACAAGCCTTTAACATTGCAACGAGATAATATCAAAATCTTCCTGGGATTGGGGCAAAGATACAGCATCAAATTCATGTGTCGATTAGGCAGAACTGCAGCAGAAAATATTCAGGCTTTACAACAGTTATGCAGGAGTGGTTTAAGCAGTTCAAGAATTGAAGCGGGAGTCGGTTGAAGACCGGCCTCGCATTGGGAGAATGTCGACGGCCGCAAACAAGAATTCGCGATATTGTGCGTGCCGGTGACAAAATTATCCTCAATCAACTTCCTAATCAAGTGGGAATCTCGTATGGTTCAGTACAAGCATTCTAACAGAGCAATCTGGAATGAGGCGCGTATGTCCGAAGTTTGTACCTCACATGCTAACACAGGAACAAATGGACCTGCATACTCAGTTTTCTTCCGAATTGTTCCATACTTGATCCCGACATCTTATACACGGTGATCACTGGTGATGAGAGTTGAGTGTTTGAATATGACAATGAGATGATGATCTAGAAAGAAACCAACAATCATCTGCGTGCTATACATATACACGTCCCCACAGTCCAAGAAGTCGAGGGCTGCCAAATTAAGTGTGAAGTTCCTGCAGATCATTTTTCGATAACTAAGGTAAGGCCTATTCTGAATTCATTCCGCTGACAATGGGACAAACGGTTGAAGCTGCGTACAATTTACAAGTTCTAATATGTTTGCGTGGAAAATGCGGCGTCTAAGACCACAAAAGTGGTGCCTTCGTTCGGTGTTAGCAGTTTAGGAGTTCTTGGCAATGAGACAAACCCCTGTGGTGCCGCAACCACCTTACACGTCCAATCTGGCACCTGCTTACTTTTGGCTATTTCTTGCTATCAAAATAGAATTTCTCAGTGAACGTTTCCTGACTGTGGATAACATCAAAGAAAATGCGACAGCTGTTTTGCGGTCCGTACCAAGAAAAGGATTTCAGCAGTGCTTCTTGCAATGACGGAGGCATTGGAACAAGTTTATTTGTACACACAGAAAGTACTTTCAAGGTGATTGGGCTGCAATGTGTCGAAGTAATTGGTAAGTGAATTCTGGGTAAATTTTGGCAATTTTTTAATTTCACTTCGTATTTTAACTAGTACTTTACATACCTGATTTTCGATAAATGCCCAAAACTATATATGCTACCTTTTGCAAGGACGGCTGGTTTGCAAAACCGTAGGGTAAATGCAAATTTATGTAAGTGAAGGGTTTTTCAATCTTCCTATGTAAGTGAAATAAAGATGAGCATGTTTTATAAAAAAATACAACTTTGGACAGTTACAAATTTATGGGACATCCTGTAGGTTTCAGTATAATTTGAAAACATACCCACAATCGGACGTCATAACAAGAAAAAACCGTTTTGAGAAATCTTCATTCATACCGGCACAATATTCCTCGCTGTATATAATACAACTGTATTTGTAAACATGGGTAAAGAATAATCTCTGGTCGTAAAATGTTACACTGCGATTTGACATTTGTGTCATATTATTCAATTTTAAAATGCTATAACAAACAAAGAACGTTACAATCTTTCTTATCTGTATACTAAAAGTAAAATAAAACCATGTAGGTAAGAGAGTAGTCTGAAAAGTTTCCAGCCTAACACAGAAACAAGTATTTTTTTCTCAAATTGTTGTCAGATTTATTTCTTCAAATGCTCACTCCATGACTATCTCAAAAAACAGTCACCATCACCTTCCCCGCCGATCGAACAGTCTTCGCCCATTTTGGAGCTGATTCACCCTTCGCACTCCACTGTTTCGACTGTGTCTTAACTTCTAAAGTGTACTGGTGTATCCAAGCTTCATCTACAGTTATTAATCGACACCAAAACTCCGATTTATTTCGCTTAAACTGCTACAATATGGCTTTGGAAATGTTCATTCGAATGCGTTTTAGTCCTGAGTGAGAAAGCGCGGCACCCAACGCGCGGTTAGCTTTTTCATGCCCAAATCTTCAGTCAGAAAAGATAAAATACGAAGTGATAGGATACAAGAAGATCTGAACATCGAATCAATAACAAATTTAATTGAAAAAAGACAACTTGGATGGTGGAGACACTTGCAGAGAATGGACAAGAAAACGCAAGTAAAACGAATGTGGAAGACTAAACCGTTGAAAAGGAAAAGAAGAAGGGACCGAGCAGTTGGGAAGATTTTGTGATAAAGAGGAAAAAAGTTGAAAGAAGCTAAAAAATTTGAATATTTTTTGTAAATTTTGTTTTGTTGTTTTTGTTGTCTTTTTGGCTGAGTTGGAAACAATTTGTGAACGAATGAAGTGAATTTATCCACCCCTACACCCTATGGGTAGACGGAGTTCCTGATTGTATATATTGTAATATTTTAAATGGTAAATTGTTAAAAAATTGTAATTTTCGAAAATCAATCATATAATTATGTAAACTGAGGGTGTGTTCTTAAGCGCTTCTTCAGCAATTTAAACGAATTTCAAGATCAACAAATGAGATTTTAAAGGAAATGAAAACTGAAAATTGAAACTACCCTGAATTTTTACGACGATGTCAATATAAACTCTACATTTATATTAAAATTACAGGAAACCTGCTTATCCTTGATCACCGACATTCACTTCTGTTTTGAATTTACTTTATAATTCGAAATATTCACACGTGAAACTAGCACAGCCAAAATACGAGTTAACTCGATGAAACCTTGACCAAATATAATCAAATTAATTGGCGTCCCTTTTCTCCTTTATTTTAATCGCGATGGCGACTGTTTTATCCCCAGCAAATTTTGACGATTCCTTTCCAGACATAATTTAACGATGAATTTTTGACGAATAAAGCTATTTTTAAATGTAATATAATCGAATGGACGTAGTGACACGACTGGACGATTGAAATATGCTATTCTATGGCCTAAAATTTCAACGAAAACTGTCCAATAATAAATTTCACTGACGTTCCAGACAGAAACATTAGGATAGATATTTAATTTGCGAAATTAGGTCCGAAATACCTTTGAATTTACATTGTTGTTTGCTGTAGGAAGATGTATTGATTTTGAAGATTCACGAAATGGAGAAATTGTACAGACGAGTAGTTTTTTTCCGTCTCCACTAAGATCGTCGCTGGCTGCAGTTAAACAACAACATTTAGTACCCACACTCCAAAAATCGGAGGCTCGGGGAGGAAAGGAGGCTTCCGAAAGTGAGCTAATATCCGCCAGAGAGAATTTCACATTGACCGAGTGGCCATATTGAATACTCTATACGTGCTCAAATAGCAGCGATCGACGATGTAAATATACATCACTTCAATACATCTTCAGTCAATGTATAACAAACACGTTCTTTCGAGTCTCTGCTATCTTTATAACCTTCATTTGACGGTCGCCTAGCACCGTTTGGTGAACTTTTCCGATGCTATCGGTAGAGGTTGCAGTTTTTGGCCGTCCCGAACGTTCATCGTCAACCAAGCTGGTACGATGCTCACGTTTAAATTCGCCTGCCCAAAATTTCACCGGCAAATGATAATACAGAGTCTCCGTAAACAGCGTCCATATCGGTTTTAATTTATGTAGGCCTTTCAAATGCAAGAGTTTAATGGCGGCTCGATATTCGATTTTTTCCATTTATACAGAAGCACTAACATCGACTGGCACAAACGATTATCAAACAACAACTGAGCATCCAACATGGCTGAAATTTTCAAATGTATCTTTCAATGCATGCGCAATTATATTATCAGAATATTTTTGGCGAGTAATGCCATTTTCATATTAAGGCCTGAAATTTTTCAGACTATTCTCGTAAAAGTGATTTGCTGCTGTTGGAAATTTTGTACTAAGTAGCAAAGGTGATTTGTAATACTGGGCGGCGTAATTGGCACCCAATTAATATCTGATCCTATATCGGTCATGGCTGTAGTAATAGAATCATAAGAGATGATGCAGGTGCTGATTTTCTGCGGACGTGATATTAAACGCAATTGATCGATTTCTGGACTTTCTTAAAACTAAATGGGAATCAGGAAAACAGGTATGTAATTGTAGCAGCAAGTTGCTTTATTTTAACTTGGATATAATATTAATTTTTCAATTATTTTTTTTTTAACACTTGCAACTGTTTAAATTTTTAGCGATAATATTTCTGTTCTGTATATTGAAAACCAAGCGCTCTGAATTTAAATGCTACCCATCAAGGTACTAAATTTAAAGAATTCTGTATGTTATACCGAGTAATACAATAAAAATTTTAATTAAAGTTATCGCCGTTGAGTAAAGTTGCAAAAGTTTACAATCTCCACCTTTCTTTTTTGGCTGCAGTTTCATAAATAATAAAAGAAAATAACCGAAGTTAAAAACTTTCGAAATTACTTGAGAAAGTCAACTAACATTTTAACTTAACCTTGCAGGTGGTGTCTAGAAAGTTGTTGCCGAGTCGTTTTCAGTAGTGGAAACGTTGCTCTCAGTAAATGACCGGATTCATTTAAAACTTTCAATTTTAGTTAAGGGAGCTGCATAGTATAAGGTGAGAAAAGAAACCTTGTTTTCAGCGACGCTTGTTTCCTCTTTTTGTTTATGCGGGTGTTTCGTACGGCTTTTCTTCAGAGATTAAATTACGTAAGTGACGTGGCGTTACAAAATACACTGAGAAAATAGAAAAATTCCAAGGTACGGTATTTAGCGCGTGTACGTTGTAGGCGCCATAAATTCTCGACCTGATACAGAAAAAATAAACTGTTTTTTTGAAAATGTTTTTCCTAGGTGTTGGAAAGATAGTGTTATTGTGCCTTTAACAGAAAACAGTTCTCCAACAATCTTTGGCGACTTGCGACCCATCTCCATCTTACCTCAGTTATCTAAAAAAATAATTGATCGACAAGTACGAATATTTTTAGAAAATAATAACATTCTACCAAGTAAGCAATCTGGATTTTGTTCAGGTTATGATTGTGTTTCTGCTATGGCTCATGTAACTGATGACATATTGAGGGGTATTGATAATGACAAGGTTATGGTATTAACCTTATTGGACTATAGCAAAGCGTTCGATGCACTTAACCATTCCCTACTACTATCTATTTTGCACTCCGTTGGCTTCAGTCAAGAAACTATCAATTTTCTTAAATGCTATATATCGGAACGCAGTTAACGAGTACTTTTAAATAATCGAATCTCAGGATCACAACCCATAGTGTCTGGTGTGCCTCAGGATAGTGTTCAAGGGCCGCTGCTCTACTGCATTTATTCGTCTAATATCATCTGCTTGCTGCTCAAATGCTTGCAACATTGCTCTTACCACCTGTATGCAGATGATATTCAACTTCATTACTCCTTTCCGGTGAGCGACGTTCATAACGCCATAAAGTACATTAATGCCGATTTACAGTTTATTACTACTGAATCACCTTGCCACTCTTTCTATTCATTTGTAATGGTATTTGGTCGAGCTTCAGCAAGATCAGGTGTCATTCCGGATGTGAAAATATCCATGAATAATGATCTAGTACCTATACCTGACTGCTCGCGTGACCTAGGACTTTATCTTGACTCTCGGTTTCGCTTTAAAGAACATGTTTCACGTCTAATCAGCTCTGCTTTTCACAAATTGAGAGTTCTTTATGGTTGTGAAGAGTGCTTGGATCCTAATCTGAGAAGATTATCATGTAAATCTTCTGTACTTTCAAGATTTAATTTTTGTATTAGCGTATATTAACCCTGTTTAGATAAAGTTGACCGACTACGTATCCAACGAGTGCAGAATGCTTGTTTAAGATTCATTTATGGAATTCGTCGATTTGAGCACATATCTCACACGCTGATGTGGGCTAAGTGGCTAGATATATCGAGAGCAAATTTTTTTGCCACTTTACTATATTTTAAAATCATTTACTACAAGGAACCTAGTTATTTGTACCGGAACGTATTGTTTAGAACCGATGTTCACATAGTAAACGTTCAGACCGTAAACGTGAGGTTTAAGGGTCTACTAACACCTCCTTCCCATCATCTTGAACTTTTTAAAAGATCGTATTCTTATAACGTTGTGAAACCTTACAATGCTGTACCGGTTTCTCTAAGAGCTTTGGGTCCGCCATCCTTTGCCCGTCGTCCAAGAAAACATTTTTTTATGTCGTCGTGTGTGGCTGATTGTGCACTACCTGTTTGGCTGCTTATTCTATTGTTATTAGCAAGTCTGTATTTACATATATGCATCTATATTTTTTACATTCGAGCATAAATTAAGTTAGGTTAGTTAGTTTTAAGGTAGATTAGTAATAGTGCGAGAGTTAGAGCAGCTTCTTGCTTTGCATGTAGCTGATCTGGCACCTTTTGGCGATATGTATTCTATTTATATTGGTTAAATGAATTAGCTTTTTATTTAATATTAATGATTTATTATATTACTGTTTTTTTCATGTCAACACATTTATATGACCATTCTTTTTTAAACACAACGGAATTTAAACGAGCTCGAACCTGTGTAAGTCTGTCAGGCCGAGAAATTACGGCGCCTACCTGGTATAATCGTTGTATATACAAATCAGCTCCTCGTCGCAGTCGGTCTGTCGGCGTGTCAAAAATTTGTAGCGTTTATCGTAGACAAAAAAGGATTAAATGTTATTCATCCCAGCGTCCAGGTTCAGTAATCTATTGCAAGCTTATAACATCGTCCCACTTTATACCATTGCACAGCAGTCAGATCTCCGGATGGTAGCCAATGCCACTTCTTCGATAAATAAGTCAAGAGGCCACAGACAACGCATGGCCTCCATAGTCACCGTTGGAGTGGATCTTAATGCGCTCGTGATACTTAGGCAGGTTGTCCTTGGAATCTGCATTAGTTTTGTTTTTTGGTTGCAACCGCATAGTGTAGCATAGCATTGGTCTGATGATTGCAGTGTAAATCCACATCATTACTCTGGAGCAGAGACCCCAGGTCCTTCCCAGCATTCTGTGGCACTGTTCAAACGCAACACTAGTTTTATTGATCTTATGGTCAATATGCGGGATCCACAATAGCATCTTGTCGAAGATGATACCAAGGTGTTTGACCTCCTAGCTAAAGCTTAGTGGTACATTTATAAGTAAAGGTGCCTTGTTTATCTTTCTTTTACTTGCGAATAGGACCATCTCCGCCTTGGTCGAATTGACCGATAATTCGTGGTACTTAAACCAAGTCCCAATACTTCTTAGTACCAGACACATTTGTAAGAAATTGTTTTCTATAAAGCGAATCATTTCTAAGATATAAAACGGATCACCGTTGTTCTGTCGTTCCGTTGGTCTTCTCTTCAATCCCTTAATTTAATTGCCTTTGTTATACCTTCCCTTCAGCTCTTTTTTGGTTTTCCAAGTTTCCAGCGATTTGGTTCTACTGCATAGTTTTCTTCGGGAATCTTGTGTTTTCCAAACTTTGGACATATTTGCACCACGCTAACTGTTTTCTTTCAGGACAATGGATAATGGTAGATTCTTCTGGTGGGTTCGGTACAATTCCATTCGCATGTTGGGGAATAATTAGCTGCGGTACACCCTTTACGACGAGGGGTGATAGTAACAAAGTCACATGGAACGTGATGTTATCACACAAACTTTATGCATATATACCGCGTTGGACCGTTACCACACGTTAAAAAGGAGTTATAAACGGCCATTGGTTGCCTGTCTCCTTGGTATATTTTTCCAATTATTAATCTCAAGCGAAAATGAAAATATTTAGGGGTAAATAGTGAACAACCGGGGTATTTTTTTAATCGGAATTGTATGTTCTTACAATAGCCTGTGTTGGTTCCGTATTGAAAAGGTATTTCATATTCGGAGCGTTCGTATGCAACACAGACTAAAAATGAAAAACCATCACCTAAACCCTTGCACGCAGGAAACATATTTTCCGGTTAATAAAAACGCTTCGCGTTCTCTGTAGGAACCCGATAAAAATTATTCCAAGAGAGGTGACGTTCTATAAAAACGCCTACATCAACTTTCATATTAACACGTTTTTGGTCGCTTGAACTACTATCGGCAGAAATTCGAGGACCCCTGGCGGCCAGCTTTGTGAAATATCGTTCCGTCGAACGGTTTCCGGCTTCGGCAAATAGGATATCAGGCAACGCGTGTGTTTGTTGTTGAATTCCTCGATGGAAACGAATTACTTGGCGGCAACACAACTACGCTCTCCTGATATCTATTACACGAAAGGTTATAGCATTCGTAAAATCAGTAATTCTTGAACTACTGCCTCCATACGGGTGACATAATAACCTAGTCGGGGTTTTATTTATGACGTGCAATATCTGGAAACAGAAAATTAATTTTGTACGGTTGGATATTGCAACAAATTACTGATTAGTAAATTTACTGAAAGTAATATAGGTCAAGTCATTGTAGGTACTTACTATTAGTTTCAGGTTGATTACTTAGGAAATATACTGCGTAACTTCTGAAAATTCTAAATTAACCCTGAAGTCTTAAAATCGTCTGGAAACGTCAGCTAGAATCAGTGTGCTTTTACTACTGCCACATAAGGTGTTTTTTCATTAATAAATACAAAATTAAAAGATCTTCTTCCATCTTTTCAGTGAATTACTACATTTAGAGTGAGGTACATTGTTGCACTATAGTAATATATGTGGAAGTACATGTTTTACCTTTATGAACCTGGTCTGGGAGATAATATTCTACCAAGAACAAATGCGGAAATAACAAAGCAAGGCCAAATCAAATTGAGAAAGAGAGAAGGAGAAAGTCCAAGGGCATAAGTAAAAAACTGAAACAAAACATATCCGATATTTTTCTAACATACGAAAATAAAATATCGAAGTTAGAAAGAGGAAACGCATTATTGCACGATAAGATCGATCGTTTAGAGTAATATACGCGCAGGAACTCCGCCAGGATATACGGCGTCCCCGAAAAGCCTATTGAAGATACAACATCTGCAATTGCAAATATACTCGCGGATAAATTAAATTGTCCATCTGCTGTTACTACGATTGACCGCTGTCATCGAATTCTGAATAAGAGCGCTAATTTAGCTGCTAACAATAAACCAACACTAATAATTCTAAAATTTGTGTCATATCGAGCTAGGGAAAGTTTATTAAAAAACAGAAAGCTGTTAAAAGGTACTGGAGTAACAATAACTGATGATCTTACCCGCAAACGCTAAGTTGGTTATCAAGAAAGTCGGTCATAAAAACAGTTGGCTGTATGATGGCAACATATTCGTCAAATACCAGAGAAACTAATCGTCGACAATGCAACGTCTCATGGAGCGATTAACAATTAACACGTTAAAATTTTGGTTTTGCCTCCAAACATGACCCCTTACCCACAACCACTGGATCACCACATCATTAAATCTTTTAAAGTACGTATTATTGCAAGCATTTGTTAGCAACATTAACGAAGTTCCATAGAGTGTAATTGTCAATGCTTTCAAGATATATTCTTCACATGAAGATGGTAATTTCACTTTATCAATTGATCATTTCGCAGAGGAGGATAGTATTCCTATTACTACTACAATGTTGCAAGTAACTCTGAAATAATGGAATGGGCGGAAGGACAAAATGAAGTTACAGAAGTTCATGATTTGGATTCAGTTATCAATGTGCCTATGAACCATGCTGAAGAAAACGTAGATGAGAACAATGTCAAATATTTAACATTGATGAAGTTATCAGCTCGTTCAATTTGGCTATCCAATGGTTAGAAAGTGTTTCTCTTCCCGTTCAGGGTATTCTACTTTCAAGAACAATTCGAGAAAAAGCAGTTCTTAAAAGTTTGAATAAATTTGTTATTACTAAATATGTTTGTTCATTTGATAATGATTAATAAGATTTGTTATGGGTTCAGTAATGATGTAATTCCTTTTTTTTTAATTACTTATCTAGATATAATATGTATTATTTTTTAAATATTGATTACCTATTTTGTTAAAAGCACCTTTTTTAAAATTTCGTTTCCAGTCAAGATAGAAATTTTTGTTCTTCTTGATATTTGCCTACGTCCAAGAAAGTTCTTTTGTAGTGGATAGTGAACCCTGTTTGCGGTTTGTATTGTTTCATGTAATTCGTCTTTTAGATTTCCTTCGCTATTTATGATGGTTTGTAGGAATTTGTATTTATTAACGTACATTATTAATAATTATACTTTAAATTAACGCGAGAAAGTAAATATAATGCATTTCTTACATTTACAAGAGAGTCTGCTAACCTTAAATGCCTGCAAACCTTGCACTTGTTTCATATACATCTAATATTCACCGGTACAAACGCTTACGGAAAAATTCTGCATAAATTTTTCTTTCAAAGTTAAGAGTTGACGACACGTATTACCTAAATCATTTTGTCGTTTACCTCCATGCTGAAACGAAACTTAGTTGAAAAATGTTAGATGAAAAGGAAATAAATAGGTTGGACTTTTAGATTTTCCTCCGAAGCGTATCCTAAGGGTTCTTTCATAAGCATTCTAAATGACGAATGCCAGACACGTCCTTTATGATTCATATGTAGATTTAGGCGAACCCGATAAATCTCATAGAGTCCCATTACACGATGCTATGTTACACAAACCACATATTACGACCGGCAATAGACATTGTTCTCTTTCGTCTTTGCGTTCTCCTATTTTTCTAAAGCGGATATCGTAGCGCGGCCGAGGATGGCGAGGAACATATGTTATTAATATAAAACAAATATACAACTTCGATTTTCTCTGAGATTCGTGCACCTTAATGGATGAACAAAGCGGCCATTTATCCTTATCGAAGTTTGCACATTCGCGAATCCGTTCTACGTGGTTGGAACGAAAAACAACCGTAGCGCAACATAATGGATGTTATGGAACAAGTTCTATTTCAGTGCAAGCTATCATCAATCAGTTGATGATTTTTCGCTTTTCTTAAATTTCCTCCGATCCTGTTTTAGGCAGTCATCGTTGTTGCAATGTAATTTTGACTGGAAAATGCGCATCTATAAAATAGGTTAGAACAATAATTCACTTTCAAAGTACTGCATCATGTCAAAACAGGCATTTACTTATATTATTTTCTTTTTGAGAATTTCCAGTATTGATGTATTGTACGAGGTAGGCGACATAAATTCTCGCGCTGGCAGGTTTATACAGGGTCGACCGTGTTCAAATTCCGTTGCGTTATAGTTGCACATGTGCGAGGCCTATACTGTATATTCTACGGCTTGAAGAGTAGTAGTTTTTTGTAGCCAGCCAGACAACGTGACTAGTGCATGAAAATGTTTCGCATCTTCTTTCTGCTCTCCAACGTGAACGTTGGGTCGAATGTCGAATGTGCGCGCTCGTTTTGAAACATGTGTGGAGACAACCCGAAACCGATTTTGGAGTCCATTACCACAGGTGATGAAATAATGGTCCTGTATTATGATCTTATAGCCAAAAAGGAATCGACGGATTGGCGGTGATCCGATGAACTTCGTCCCAGAAAGGCGAAAAATTGGACCAACTACATTGGATCATCGGCAAAAAGTCTCAACTAAAGGTCGACAATAAGCTACTAGTCTACAAATCCATATTGAAGCCCATCTGGACATATGGAATCCAGCTGTGGGGTTCTGCCAGTAATTCAAACCTAGAAATATTACAGAGATACCAAAATGAAGTCCTTCGGATGATTGTGGGCCCCATGGTACGTGTCAAATGCTGTGATCTCTAGAGACCTACAAGTGCCCTCCATCATAAACGAAATACAAAAATACAGTGCATTCTACAAAGCCAGAATTAGTGAACACCCTAATGTGCTCGCGAGTGTATTGTTTGACACCTCAGGTGAAGTGCGCAGACTGAACCGACCACAAACCGACAGACCTATTAACTAGGCTTTAGGTATAAATTTTATTATTAACCAGTATAACTTGTTGTTCTTGCTTAACAGAGGAATGAGTTAGACTAAGTTTAACTTATAGTTAAGAGGAGATCTTCCATAGGGAAGATACTCCGTATGTCCCGTCAAGGTTAATTCTGTCCCAAACATTAATTTATTGTTCTCAGTAATAATGGAATAGATTGTTAATTGATAGGAGACATAAAAGAAATTGTTCTCGAGGTATCGCTTTGTCCCATTCCTCGCTGAACACGCTGTACATGCTGTATAAAATTTAATGGCTAGTAATCCATTTCCTAAAGATCGAAATCCGTTTTCACTTTTATTTGACGATAAGGACATATTGTTTGGTGGTACACCAATATCGTTCTTGAAAGAAAACTTCGTAAATGAACATTTTATGTTTAAGAAAGAATTTTTTTCTTCTTTTTTTTGGAGGTTTCGAAACTGATTGCTTTTGACACTAATAATAATTCGTCACAAATTCTTCTTTTTTGTAATATAAAAGTGCAAAACACTTTGCGACATAAAAGGAATCACTAAAGAAACACCAATCAACACTCAATATCATTTTCGGTGTTAGATGTCATTTGGCATGAAACATCTTATATCACTATTTAACTTTGAAGATCAATTCCTAAAATACCTTCTTGAAGTTCGCGATTTCTAAGATCAAACTATAAATCGCGAATAAGCATGAGCGTTCTATAATCCTTCTGAAAGAAGAAGAATTGCGGAAATGTAGACAGCTGAGCGCGCCGCTGTTTGTACGAACATGAGGGAATTCTGCTAATCGTCGATTGTAGATTCTGATTACATTTTGTTCGAACGTCAACTTGGAAATGTGTGTCGCGGAAGTCATTAATTTCAAGACCATGCATTGTGTGTCGTGTAACAAATCGAGTCGTGAAAATGAGGCGGTAGCCGCTATCGTACAAATGACAATCGTGGAGACGTTTCAAATGAAACGAAATTAATTGTTAGAAAATGCTGAATGTCTATTTTATGATTGTACTTTTTAGTTTTTATTGGATTATTACTGTTCTCTTTGATTTATAAATGATTCCGTTGTTACAAATATTAAAACTTAATTATTGACGTCGTTTGTTTGGTTGGTGCCAGAAGAAGCGTTATGATTTTATAGAAAGTCATTTAGTTTACAAGACAGTGGAAATGAAGCTGATTGGTATTTGGCGTCAGTATTACATCATGTACACAAAGCAGAGATACAAATAAAATTGAAAAAGAAACACACAAACCATAACATAATACCATAATACGAGTACACCCTTAAATTTTTTTCATATGTCTCATGTAGAGGTCGATAGGTTGATACAAATACTTTAACAACTTATTTAGATTTTCAAGAAAATTGGTATTAAATGCTGAAAGCCATATATTTTACTCTCATTTTAGATAAGAAAACGGGGCATATTGATATCTAAATATTTTAATTTGTGATTATTTCTTTTACTAGCTTCCTTCTGTATGCTGTCAAAATATCCATACTGTCACTATGTATTTATAGTGACATAATTTGAAATAGAAGTGTTTGTATATCAAACTTATGCATCAAAACACTCTTATTGGAGCGAGTGAACTCAATGAAATGCCTTTAACCATGCTATATATCAATTTACATTCACAATATACTAAAAAATCGACGGTGGCGTTTTTGAATTCGAGGAAGGTCTTAATAAAAGTAGACTATTGAGAAACTTCTATTTGATAGAATTTTCCTTTATTTCATTCAACTAAATCTTTGCGTTCGTTTCCATTTCCGCAATTCAAAGCAATACAAACGTGTAGTTTGATAGAGCTTCAAAGCCGCAATATAATGAATACCTCGACATCCTTAATATAGAAGAAGATACAGTTAAAGTTATTCATTGGAAACGAAGGATGTACTCTTGATACAAAGAAATATCTCCCGTTATTTGCCACAGTAAGGTAAGATAATTGCGATGACAGATCGTCTACTTCCCCGACATACGCCTTGATCCGTATGCGAATGAGATATGAAGATTCCTGTCTACGAGTTCGCGGAAACGTGAGAGACCTGCACGTGCGGGTCAAACGTTCCTTTTACTGCGGGCGTTTCAACCGCCGTATGATTTATGTCAGATGCGCTTTGCAATATCAAATGGTAGGAATAAAGAAAGACATCTTTTTTCGCGTATTTCGTAACCATACCGTTGATGTAATTTAAATTAAATCAAATTAAGGATGACATTTCTTTTTTTTTGATAAAAAAATTACTTCTTTTTGTATTTTTGCTCGATTAAAGAAAAAGTATTGTCCCGGTGATGTTGAAATTTTGACTTTATGGTTTGAACTGCAGGCGCGGCGTTGTTTAATTATTGACAATTTGTGCAGTTTTAGGTGAAATCCATCATTGACACATGTTTCCTCGTCAATTTCTATAATTGAGATTATCCCTAAGGTAGATACTGTGCTAACGATCTATTACGTGATGTCATAATCGGAACTCTGTACCACCAGTGGGATGACGTTAGGGTTAACAGGAACACAGAATGCGATGTTAAAGATTAATATGAACTTGGGAATCGGTGGCCCAGTACAAGGTGACAGATATTACCACCTGCATCGAATATTGATATATAATTCTACTAAGATTTAAAATCGTATACAATGATCGCTATAAAGTCCGCATCAAATGGGAAAAATTTCTATTTTTAATTAAAAAGAAGGTTTTATGGCAGTAATTTATGCTGGCCTGAACCTACTTAGCCCCTATCAAGTAATATTTTATTATTTAAAAAAATTTTTGGAAGTGCTATTTTTTGGAAACTAAGTAAGATTTCAATTAGATTTTTTTTATCTTGTGTTAATTTTAGGTATCTGAACAACCTGAAGACTGGAAAACAGATCTTTTCTCTAACTACCGCAAAATTAGAATTTTTAAATTTTTGAAATGTTCTCAGGTACAAATAATTTCGTATACCAAGACATTTTAAAATTATTATTTTTTATTTGAAAACTTTAAAGAGTTATAATTATAAAAAATAATTGAAATTGTCAATTATTTCTGTAGTTTCCTTTTTTTATTTTTAAAAGTAATATTTTGGCATAACATTTGCATTTTTGCCCAAGCTGGTTTTCAGGAGAAATATTTATCAATGATAATTAATTTCTGTTTAAATGACTTAAATATTCTAATACATCCATTACAATGTGAACAAACGCTAAAATAAATCTCAATACCATTCAGTATCGAAAGGGAATCATGATTTTTAATCCGTGTATTCATCAACTCCCGGCGAGGACGTGTATAGGAAGCCATTTGTATATATAGAAAACGGAAGATGAAAGAAAAATAAAAAAATTCTTAATAAAAGATCAAGAAAAATAAAAATTAATTCTAATAAAGCCTACTCAACTTGAAATTATACAAATATTCTAACTAATTCTAAATAATGTAACTCCAAGCTAATGCGAGAAAAGTAAAATGTTGGTCAATATATATGAAAATATTCGTAAAAGAGCAAATTAAAAACACGCGTGCACACCACCTCGCTATCTGTGAGCGATTGATAAATAAAAACCAAAGACGAGCATAAATACGTCTTCGTTTAACCGATAGCTCTCGGTAGTGTACGACACTGTCCACACGTCTGACTGCATCGAAAAAGGATCGCGTCGATCCGCACCTTAGTGATAGTGCACAGAGCTCTATACCTGGCCGTAATCAATAGATGCGGATTTTTGAGTAAATTTATGTAACAAAATCGTAGTTTAGAAAAGTATGGAGCTTGATTAAACTAAACGACATATTCACAATAAATGACACTGTAATTTTATCGAGAGAAACATTCCCTTTTTTGTTAGTAAGCTTTTGTAACATTTTGTATTGTATTGTTTATTTTGTAACGAAAACAGCATTCACTATAATGCAACCTGCATCTATTTATTGTGTTACAATGTTATTTGCAATTATGTGCACAGAATTTGCGAAGCTTGTGCTATTCATTGACGTCAATTTCGGTTGTATCTATTTCCGTCCGGTGAATTGACCTGAATATTTATGTATATTAAATTTTAATGTATCTGAGAGCTTTTGGAAAAAATAAAAAAGCAATGAAAAACATCACATTACTAAAATGTTAACCAAAAAGAACTAGGTCAACTAAAAGGAAAAATTTGTGTTGTTAATCTCTTCCGAATTCCAATATTCTTTTTTGCTTCGATGACTAAATTAGAGTTTACTTACAAGGCAACACCGGCAATCCGCACTTCACGATTTCGATGAAACTGCACAGACTGAAAGAGTACCTTGGTATAAGAACACTATTTTTTTCTTACCTAGCGTATCTCACCGATTTGGGGGTACAACCCCCTCCAAAGATTTTTATGTTTTTTTTATTTGTATAAATATCTCGGAAATTATAACAGACATCTTTTTCTTTTTAGAATATAATTTGAAGTAAATTACATAGTCCCAAGGATGACGTGAATTATTTTCGAAAAAAATTTATAACGCGGGACCGGGGACCCCACCCCCCTTTTTTAATTAATTTTGTTTTCTTTATTTTTCACAAATAAAGTATATTATATAATCTAAAGGATGGTGCGAATTATTTTCGGGAAAAATTAATAACGGGGGACCAGGTACCCCGTACCACCGGTTTTTTACATTTTTATATTTTATTTTTTCACAAATAGGGTCGGTTTTATGTAGAATATGTACGTGGTCAAATTGAGACAGTTAATAACAAAGATATTAAAAGACGATAATAAAACTTTACTTGTCACTGATTGTCGTTATAAATACATATTTATTTAGAAATTATTTATTATTTCGATACATGCTTTAAGAAATACTATAATACAATGTGATTGAAGTGACCACAGGTGGCCGTTTAAAGTAATATATGAGAAGCGTTCTTTCGAGCAGTGTAAATTTACAGGTCGGTATATTCTATAGAGCAATATTCATATAACTAACTTGTTTGTAACTAACACATTTTCGGAAAACAGTGGAGCAGAATAAAAAAGAAAGTGTAATGCTTATGAAACATTTAATACACTACACACTGTAATGTGATTATTGAAATTATAATTGTTTTTAGACTATGTAATATACTTTATTTGTGAAAAATAAAGGAAAAAGAAAAAAAAAAGGGGGGGTACGGGGTACCGGGTCCTCCGTTATTAATTTTTCCCGAAAATAATTCGCACCATCCTTTAGACTATGTAATATACTTTATTTGTGAAAAATAAAGGAAAAAAAATAATAAAAAAAGGGGGGTGCGGTCCCCGGTCCCGCGTTATAATTTTTTTCCGAAAATAATACACGTCATCCTTGGGACTATGTAATTTGTTAAAATTATATTCTAAAAAGAAAAAGATATCTGTTATAATTTCCGAGATATTTATACAAATAGAAAAAACATAAAAGTATTTGGAGGGGGCTGTACCCCCACATCGGCGAGATACGCTAGGTAATAAAAAAATTGTGCTCTTATACCAAGGTACTCTTTCAGCCTGTGCAGTTTCATCGAAATCGTGAAGTGCGAGTTGCCGGTGTTCCCTTGTTAGTGATATATAACGCAAACGCAAATTGATGTATGTGTTAGTTCGGTTTTCCTGTAAACCGCTCCTTAATTTAGGTGTGGCATTTAATTCCTCTGATTGCGATTACCAGTTGACCTCCGTCATTTGGGTTTAACGCTTAGTTTCATGCGAAATGAGCTGGTTTTATAATAGGGATCAAAGGCAATGCTAACTAAGCTCGATTTTAGTTCGCAACTCTCAAACTTCTGAATTGATTTAACGTCCTAATAGAATAATACACGTAATTGAGGCTTGCTAGTGGAGAAGTTACCTAAAAAGTGTTTTACAAATTTTAATTCGTTATATGGTATTGATGTGTGTACTGCACTTAAAATGTTTTGAAATTGGGTTGTTATATTAGTGCAAGTGTGATAAACCCATTGAAAATTATCGTTTAAGTCAGGCAAGCTGATTGAATGAATAGTTTGTGCATTTCAAAATAATCAAAACCGTGGTCTACTAGTTTCTTAGCACTAAACCTTTGAGAATGTCATGGATACGATGTACTTTCACGAAACTGGAGAACATTAAATAAGTAATGCAATAAAGGTACTAAAACAGAAATATAAGGATCTTTCATGGCATTGCGACAACAATTATTAAACATGTTTTCAACCAACTGCTAAGACCACTGAAGTACCTCTTTGGCATGTCGATAAGTGAGGGTGTATTTCCGTCCATATTAAAGTCGCCGTTAGAATTTTCAAAAATGTTTCAAAGGGTATTTTTTGTCGCGATTCTTACTACCACATAGCACGGTTTTCTTCAAAAGTGTTCTACAGCTACATCCAGTTACCAGTTCGTCGATAGCATCTATCGACCAATGGATATGAAGTGTTTTGTAATTGGTTTCTTTTTCTACCTTACACCTGCCTTCGATACGGTCAGACATCAATTCGTAGTTGAAAGGTTATCTAAATTGGGCATTCGAGGATCAATTCTCAAATTGTTTGAATCCTATATGTGTGATAGGTCAATGACTGTTAAAATAGACAGCGTAGTGTTAGACCCCTATAAGGTGCCTCTTGGAGTAGCACAAGGATTGGTACTTGAACCGCTTGTATTCAACCTATTTATAAATGATCATCCTATCAATGTAATATTGGATGAGCTCATCATGTTTGCTGATGACACATCTATATTGGTAACTGCAAGTAATGAAAACGTACTCAAAATTAAAGCTAGTAGAGTAATAGATAATTTAAAGAATGGTATGGCAAAAATAGTTTACTTCTAAATCTGAATAAATCTGTATGTATCAATTTTCATAAGCGTAGGATCTTTGCTAATAATGCTTTGATAATTTTATGTACTGATGAGCAGTTGATAAATCTTATTCTTGACGTAAAATTCCGAAGTTTTTATGAATGAAAATATGACCCGATATAAACATATAAATCATGTTTGTAATAAATTTAATATAGCTTATTTTGCCCTTTCAAAATTGAGATTTGGCCTCTCAATTGAAGCTTTGGTGACCGTGTACTATAGTATGTTGTACCCTGTATTGTCCTATATTATTCTTACTATTACTATTCCTAAAAATCTATCCCCTTCAAAGCCAACACTGATACATCGATAAAGAAGCATCGCTTTTAACATTAATCTGGCTTGAGTACGAAGCATTCATGTATCCATTATCAATATTAATTGTTTCTTACGTGTAATGGTGGCCCAACAGGATATACAGGATGAGTCATTTCCGCGGGCTTGGAAGACTGTGCCTTTGTGAATGGAGATTTTGCACAACACTTTTTGTTGTTGTGAGGTTTGATTGGGGTCATGTTGTAAAATTATATTGAACTCTATAGGGTACAAAAAAATGTACAAGTATGCAGGTTGGCACCATCTTATAACTGTTCGCCAATCTTAAATTTAGAAATGTTTTTTTTAAGTTTCAATATCGTAGAAATAGACCGCTAGGTCATCTAGTTTGACCTTTACAAAGTCTGATTGAAAATAATGAAACGAAAAATTTTCTGTTACTATTTCAATAATTATGTCAAATGTTTTACTTAACATCGACTGATTTCTTTATATACAGGCTTTTCCACGCAAGCCATTCATTAGAAGTTTTGGTAGTTAGCATTTTAGTCTATGTAGTTCTGAAGATTTGTAAGAAGCAATAAGCGCGTCCCCTTATTTGTAACAAATTACTTTTAAACTCGTATTACTTCCTGTTATACCGGTAGACGTAACCAACCTTGATATTTTTAATAGAATGATATAATATTAACGATTTGTATTATTACCTCTAAAATTAACTGGTTTTGAGTTATTTGGATTTTAGTGTTTCTTTCTTCTTTTACGATGTACTCTTTAAAATTACATACCAGAAACACAATTTAATGAATCTATATCATATTTATACCCGAGGCAATAGAAACCTAATAATTTCCAGCAATAATACAACATCTAGTTTAGTACATACAGGGTGTTTAGAATTTGAGGTCCAATTTATGAATATTCAAATCAAGGAAATCGATCTTTTTTTTAATGAGGCGCACTGTATATGGGTACACTACCGTGAGCAAAATCGCATTCGCCATCGATGTTCGGCGTTCCTACACCTACCTCTAGTTTAGGGATTATATATAATTACTTGTATCAATTAAAGTTTTACAATGGTTAGCCAGGAAAAAATAACAATTATAGCTTAGTTCTGTCAAAAACTACCGAAAGATTACTTTGTTTGTACTTATGTAGTTCTCAAATAGTCAAAGATGTGGCAGAAGAATTAAATATTTATTCGAATAGAGATATTTTAAATTTACTTTATATTCATGGTGAATGTCAACAGATGTTAGAAAGAACATGTCGCCTTTTTAATGAGAGATATCCACGTTTACCACCAATGAATAAATCTAAATTCAGACGAACAGAATCAAATTTCATTAATTTTGAAATTAATTGTAAGAAGATCGTATTCAAATCTATCACAGGAGGAGGTGGTAATGAAATAAATTTGTTGGGCTATTTTCATGCGTATCCCAACAGCTCAGTACCCACCGCATTTTCGCAATTAGAAATTTCACATACGTCAGTTCATGGAATTTTAAAGTATAAAATATACCCATATTATTTTCAAAAAGTCAAGGTATTTCGTCCAGGTGATCAAACTGGCAGAACTGAATTTTGCGAATTTGTAGTAATTAAAGTTCAAAAGGATCTTGATTTTCTGTTTAAAGTTATGTGGACAGATGAATCGAAATTCAGTTACGAGGGAATTGCAAACACAAGAAATTCTTACTATTAGGTAGAACAAAATCCACACGTCATACGACAAATAAATTTTCAGGATACTGTTAGTTTCAATGTATTCGCACTGGGCATGGATAAGTTAAGTTGGTTAGGTTAAGTATGAAATCTACAACGAAAGCCTAACAAGCGCAAAACAATGGGGCTCCTGCACACTAGTCACATGACGTATATCTGGAAATAGAAATATTTTTGGAGATCCATGGATCGGCCATCAATGGACCTTGGCATTGGCCACCTCTCGACATATAAAAGAACAAGTTTTTACATCTGTTGAGGATATAGAAGACCTTATAAACCAAGGACATGGAAATTTCTGAAATTCAAACCACGAACATTGGAACTTTAATTGGCTTTAAGTCCTCCATCTCTCATATCAAATTATGTACTTTTCATTCTGTTTTCTGTCTTACATTGTTTGATGTGTTACACATGCATATCATACAAAATTTATCTAAAATATTTCAGTTTAGCTCTCTTGCAGATTTTTCGTAAAAAGGTTTGTGCACCTAAATACATTGTTTATAAGTTCACAACTGCTTAAATTTATGGCTAATTGTTGTAAAATTCAAATTGATACCAATAACTAGGTTTGCATTGTCTCCGGTATAAATATGACATAAATTCATTCAATTGTATCTCTGATATGTAATTTTAAAGATAACATTGTAAAAGAGAAAAAAACAATCAAAATAACTGCATGACTTCCGGTATTACCGGAAGTAATACGAGTCCAAAAATAGTTTCTCATAATAGAGCGGACGCGCTTATTGCCTCCTACAAATTTTCTGAGCTAAGTTAAGATCAAAAAACAATGCGAGGAAAGGGAAAGCGTTAGCCCACGGACATGTTGCTGCCTACCCTTTATGAGCGTGACTCCGAACACGGCCCGTTCCTCGCTGTTGTTTTTCACCTCTCGGGTTTATATCATTACTCTCCACAAACAGCATCAGAATATATCACCCGACACTACCTAACGCCAAGAGATATAGTCATGCCGTCTTGAGAATAGCGACAGCCAGAAATGATTCCACTAATATCATGAGCTATATTAGCATTAATTGTTGGTTATTGTTATTAGACATTTTTTTCATAACTGCGAAAACTTTTAATGAATGTGAGGAAAATACCGTGTATTCAATATTGTGTAACTTCCTTGTCTCGAAAGTAACAAACACCCCTTTTAGTATATTCTACATCTATTGCATTACTTATCGATACCAAATAATATTTGCAAGCATCATCGCTTTTTAGCGTCTTAGAGAGCGTTCGTAAAAATATTTTATATTCCGAAGTCGTTCACGTACCTTACACATACTCTGCAACACGTTCGCAACGAGAAATGAAAGCCAGCACGTTCTGTTTGATTTTTGTATTGTTATATCGGAAATGCTTTCAGCGTACACGTACCAGATACCCTACCGTAAAAGGTAGCTGTCATTGTAATCCTTCTTCTTTGAGTTTTCTTGCTTGCAGTACAAACCTTTATATGCACGGTGTAGTTACTTATTCTTTGACTGTAATAAAGGAAGCGAAACTCGGTCAGAATAGATGAAATAGAACTAAGGAGATGACGGTAATTTGAAGTTAAATACATTTTGTTTGCTCCTTGATGGAATTGCTTTGTAAATTATATTTTATAATGGAATCGATTTGTTGACTTTGTACTACGATGATATCTAATCTAATCTTCCAGGAAGTTTATTATGCAAATTGGTTATGGTGTGCTTAGGACTATAAAGGGCAAGCCGTCGTCCGAATATAGGATATCGGTGGTCTGATGTAAAGGAACTTCACAATGTTTGGTAAAGGTTACGCTACTATATTCGTGTGCGATGTTCAAAGGTGTGACATCATTAGTATTTACTTCAAAGACTTCTCAAACATACTTATTTGTTAGGATGACACAGCAAGTGTAATTTAACTGGTTATTGTAATAGACACCGGCTCCTCCACCAAATTTTTTCTCTCTTTAAGAGATTTGATAATATTTTAACAATTTGCCTTTAAATAAGCGAGATGTAATATCAAATAAATGAATTAACCTTTAAATAAATTTTCTTTTAGCCGAAGTGAACCTCTACTCTTTACTGTAGCAACCGTTATTTTAGTGTTCTGGTTTCTTCTTCGAATCATTATTAAATGTTTCTTTTTTTGTTGTGAATCAATCTCCGATTTATAAGATGCGTTATTTGTATTAACATATCTAAAATACTTTTTATACCGCACTAAACCATTTTAACAAAATATTTTATAGTTGGGCAATTACTGCAGCTATTCCAATTTTTATTTGTTCTGACATTCGGAACTCAAAACTATCTGCAACTAAAAAGCAGCCAGTTGCAAAAATGTCAACAGTTGTATCGCCGATTAATAACGGTTTCTGAACGATCAAGATGACGCATGACATATTTAACTATTATCAAAGAAATTTTTACTTAGGTTATATAATCGTTGTCTTTTGTTTCGCTCAATTTCAAATAATTTGTGGTGTGAGTAAAACCTGCTGAATCCAAATTCACTTTGTCAAGTGGTAGTATGAAATAGAGCTGTTATCCGGATCCGGATAATTTACTATCTGGATATCTGAATCTTGGTGTAATCCGGATCCATTTTCCGAAACCTCCGATCAGGATCCATTATCCGAAACTTCGGATTTGGATCCGTTATCTGAAGTTTCGAATTAGGTTCCATTTTCCGAAGCCTCGGATCAGGATCCATTATCCGAAACCCCGGATTTGGATCCGTTATCCGAAACTTCAGATCATGATCCATTATCTGAAACCTCGAATTTGGATCCGTTATCCGAAATCTTGAATTCTGATTCTTTATCCGATCGAATTCATTATTTGATAACGTAGATCCGGCCCCATTCTCCGTTAACTTTTCGTAGCAAATTGTAAGTAGCGTAAAGTTTCATAGTAAACTCTGGAAACCTGCAATAGGTCGAGTAATTATCAAATAATACAGCTGTAATATCACCAGATTTATCAATCACTTAATGTAACTTTGAATTGAGCGCATGCAAACTCAATATTATTCTGAATGCACGGACTTTAGAAACTGTTACACTTTTTCTCCATATAACGTAAATTCAATGTTTTCTTTACTAAACACCTTTTATATTGCAAAATAATAACGGGTCCGGATCCGAGAACCGAACAGTGGATTCGTATTTGAGAATCGGATAGCGGATAATTTTTCCGGATACCTACAACGCTAGTATGAAATAACTTATTTTAAATGACGAGTGCAAACTGTCAGCTACAATAAACATAATTCATCCCTTTTTTTTGAGGAGCTAACTTTGTCCTTTTAATAATAAAAACGGATTTTGGTACAAACCTTATTTAAGAGTATTCATAATCCCAAGTAAAGCCACAATTTGTTTAGTGGACGGTGAAACATTGGACCAGTATAGCAACAATTATTTGCAGAGCCTTGCATACCAGCGAATATCCGCGTATAACTTGCGAATATTCGCTAAATTTTTGAAGGTGAGGATAATTTTTATTATTGCGCATGCGGATAAGGATCGGATGCGGATATACTGTATATGCGACTGCGGATAAAGTGCGGTGTATCCGTATTCACTCCTAATAATTATTATATAATAAGATGTGATTGTGAGAAACACGTAATCTCTTTTGCGTCCTCGGTTATAGATCGGTTGTCTGTAGGCGCGAGAGAGACGGGAAAGAGGGAGCAAATTGTGCGGGACTTGCGATAAAGGTGAGCCAGATGAAGGCACGCGATCGATGTAGATCAAAAGAGGGCTATTTTTTCTATAAAATATGCGTAATTTCGTTCGAAACGGGAGCCTACAAGTATATTAACCGGGATTCGGTAAATGGACGCGGTAGCGAAAAAACACGCCGGGCGCGTGTCCATGTCTGGGCGAAACGTGAGATCTATTATTTTGTTGTATTCTAATTAGTTATCCTTGTTTTCTTATACAGATCAAAAAATCTACTTTTTCGGTATTTACAAACTTATCTGACAAATTAAGAAATAAAAAATTATTTTGTTCATTTTATAAAATCTACTCGACATTCGCCACCATTTCGCCGCAGATCTCAGAAGCCAGAAAATCTGTCATTAACAACTAAATCAGCTGCACGTATTTATAAGGATTAACCGTATTTTAATAACCATATTTCCATTATTTGAGGTAAAATCGAGTACGAAATTGTATTTTGCTCGCTAAAACGGACGGAAAGGAAAGATAGCGTATAGTATTTGGAACGTCATCCGTAAGAAAAATGTTCCGGGACTTAAAGGAAGAACTGTGTGAGTCAGGACCAAGGCATATATATTTTGGTTTGGAACGCTCATAAAAAAGATCCCTAACAGGGATGACAAACGTTAGTTCATAGAATTTAATATAGAAGGTAAGTTAGTTAGACTATTACGATACAGTATTTAAACATTTCTTTATAGATTTTTTTACTTGACACCTTGATGTTTCGAAGAAGAATTTTCCCTTTCGTTTGTTCTTTATCTATGTATTCCAATGCGCCAACAACAATTATTCCATTTAAATTTAGCGGATACAAAACAGGAAGTTCGCAAGAGAATACATATATGGGAATACGTATTTATCGGTTAATATGTATGAGATTTTGTTTTGTTGTTTGATACTGCCCAACAAGAATTAACCTCAAAGTAATAAAGAAGGATTTCTTATTTCGTTGGAGAAAAATTCAATTTGGAACAGCACGATATACATAGGAGGTATATTGTGTATACCATTACCAAACACGGTACTTAATATCCTTTTTGTATGTATTTTTGGTGTTTAAAAATAGCAGAGCGATATTAAGTGGAGAAGAACACGAGTTTAAGAAGCGGTGCCGTTGACTGCATAACAATAGCACGATTAATAAACAGCACAACAAAAATATAATGGAATCGTGTTAACTTAAAATACCAACGAAATGAAGTTGTGCTAAAATTTTCATCCAAACAAATTTGAATTTACTACGATGTGCAATTTTAATAACAGAAACAGCTGCTAGACTCTAATACAATGTATTGCAAGATACAATGATCTAACGTTGAAAATGAAACGACAAGTGTAAAGTATGTATAAATAGATCAACTATAAGTAGAGCCCGGTAACAGGGAGCCGTGCCATAGCCGTACCTGCCTAGTATACAAAAACAATAGTAAGAAAATAGAAAAAAAATAACAGAACTAATACATAATTATAATATGTGAAAAGTAGTGAAACACTCACCCTTTTAAGCAGCCTTGGCTACGGAACAGTAAAACTAGAAGCACCATTATCAGTATTAACATCATATGGATAAGAATGGCAAAAAGTTGACACCATTAGATGTGTTTCCACAGTTGTCTCGGTGAGCGATGTTCGCTGTGGTGAGAAAATGAGTTTATATTTTGAAAAAGAGCGTTCAACATCTAGCGGTTATACATGCATGATTAAAATACTCTTTGTACTTAGTCAGTGGATTATTCGATACACCATCACAAATTTGTTTTAGTGTGCTAAAATCGGGATCTTTCTGTAGCACGCTCTCGAACTTTTCTAAAACGCGATTATATTTTATGTCATGTATAGTCAGTAGCGGTGTATGCACTCCGTCCATAATTTGCAGAGACTCCAATAATGATAACAATTTATTTTGTAATTGGTCTATTGCATCAGCTAATCCTTTATAGTAGCTACGAATATTTTTTAGATCTATTTCAACGGAAATATCTTGAAATTTCGACTGGCTCTCCTTAATAGCTGCAGCTTCGGTAGGATTGAATTGTGCAACAACAGCCTTTACTATTTTGAAATATTCAGCATAATAAAAAACTGCTTGCAACCATGTTCTCCAACGTGTAAGAATTGGCTCTGGTGGTTGACGAATACCAGGACACTCTGTGTGAAATGGTCGTAGGCGTTTGGGAGATTTCAAAAATACTTTTTTTGTGCTTGCTATTAATGCATCTACCTCGGGAGAGCATTGTAGAATGGTTTCTTCGGGTCTTCGGCTAGCTAATAACAGTGGTAATGTAGGTTTACTGGGGTATATTTACAATTGAATTTTTTTTACAGTCTGTTGCCAACACATAACCAAAGAAACTGTTTTTTCCAATATGCGTTTCATTTTCTTTCCCACGTCCGACTAAATGGAGTTGATGCTACCAACAATTTCAACAATCGCTTTATACCGCTCACTGATCTCTTATCTTCAAATACTGTTCACCGTACAACTCATGAAGACTTACTATTCAATATCGAAATGCACGAGAAATCGTTTTATACTTGCCACTCACTTCGAAGTAGAGACTGTAATTAAAAAAAAAATAAGTCCTCTAACTCCTCTGGATACGATGACATTTTGAATTCTATCTTAAAATCAACTGCACAATATATCTCTAAACCACTATCGTAGCCGATTATAATTTTTTTTTTGAGGAAGTATTTCCACATAAATTGAAGCTGGCTGAACTTCGGCCATTATTTACGAGCGGCTATGTAAATTCAGTTTCAAGTTTTAGGCCAATTATTACAAATGTCTAATGTATATTTTTGTGTTAATAGTATATCTAGTTTTGGCATAGTTCCTTAAACAGGTACTTCTTTTTTTTGTACTTTTCCTTTCGGCTTCCGTTAGGCATTTGATAAATATATTCTTTTGTTTCGATTGAATTACAAGCAGAATCACTCTGGGACACGCCTCGAGATTGTAATTACGTATGTTATTATTTGTTATTTCACAATTTCGAAGCAATAGAGACATTGTTATTATTATTTTTATGTTTCTACGTATAGAAACTTACTTAATCATTATACTATGGACAAATTTGAAGTTGCGCCCAAGTAATAATTTCAGAACCTGTCGACAGATGCGTCGCAATACCCGTCTTTTACCGTAACGATTTGCCAAGTAAAGTCGTACACTTCATTCGTAAGACATCATTGGTTTAGGGTAAATTGCGAAAGTTGGTTATTGTCCGGATTAACATGACAAGTCTCGAAACTTCCTGGAATATTACGGAAACGGTCTGCATGAATTCTCTTTCCGCTATATTGCGAGAATGGTGCAGATATGTAAAGTCCCTTTATGTCACCGTAAAACGGAGAGAATTTTCAACACACTTCCAGATACACGTCAAAAATTTAACTTTCAGGCGCTCGAGTTTCGTTTATCACTTCGAATTGTCATTTAATTAAAGAAACTAAATGTCAGCGAAGCGACGCGCTCGAACTAATTCTCAGAGATCCTAACGGAAATTTTGTAATAGTTTATAAATACGTTAAGACTTGGATGCGATGGTTTAATTCAGAGCTGGGTCAGAAACAAGGGATCTCGCAAAAGTGAAATCTAATTACAAATAGATTACATCTCATCAAGTTTATGTAGAGATAGGACTGAAGTTGGAATACAGCGGCTACAGCAAGGAAACTATTCACGTTATGCATCTGAAATAAGAGTTTATTGTTTTAGGTATTTGGCAAAGATATTACGATGTATATTTCATTACACCGAAAAGCTAATATTTGCATCTAGAAAGCTTGATGGTGATCGTTCAATATTAATAAAGGGTATTCTGCTATAATACCTTGCAATTAGTTTCTCAAGTGTTTTTTATTTGTTACTGAAGCTTTCATAATATGGTCACAAAAAACAACTTAGTGTACTTTCCTATCCAACTTTGCGTAACAGAGACAGATTATCAAAACCTGTATTGCTGCATATCGACATATTTCTTGAGCATATGTAGTATCGTTGGATTCGTCTTTCGATTACCTATCCGAAAACGTAAAAATATGCTGGGTGTTCTATTTAAAATGAGAAAGCTGACGCCACTTCCGCTGAAACCGGAAATATATTGAAATGCTGCGGCAAAAGTTACTTCACAAGAAATAGAAATCGATCTATTTCTTTTAAAAACGCTAGCTTCTATCGTTCAAAAGTTGGTATGAAGGGGGACACTTTAGGACCGCACTGTATACTTTTGGAATGAAGTTGGTCGTAAAATTTCACCTACATCAAGGCTTAGTTACGAACTAATTTTTGATTATCTAAAACTTGGAATTAAATTTTCTTTGGTTAAATAGCATTCAAAAGTTTCTAAATATATGTTTAACTGATCATTAAATTCTAATTACGTCAAGTAGAAGAAATTTAACGTTACTGAAACTAATTTTGATAAATACGGACATAGTAAACCTGTTATTGATTGATTGTAACAAATGTAATGCAAATCATTCAAAGTGTATTTGCATATTAATGGTTACATGGAAATTGTCGATTATGAAGTGTACGTTAACAACGAGTCATTATTGAAAATCTAGGTAACAAAGTGAGCGGATAATGAGAACCAAATGTTAGCTAAATATACATAGCCGACAAAACAATGAACGACGAAAAGGCTTTCCATCGATTTTACTAAAACTAAATTGATACAAGTCTATCACAAACGAATTTTGTTGTATATGTCTAGCTGATAAGTGCAGTGTAAGGGAATGAATGCAATTGTCGGAACAAATGGCCGGTCAATCCGAACGTTCGAGATAGAGACAATCGAAGAGATGACATTGGACGACGAAATTGGAACGGTTCGTCCCGAGGGGATCGAGAGAAGCTTGCGGACTTTAAAGATTATGTCTTGAAATACTCTAAATGACTAAAAGGTACGTCTTACAGCTTTCGATTGTAATTGGTTCGGATGTAATTAGATGGGTAATGTTTCCAGATGCGTTTGTCTAGTTAAATACATGGTTAGTTTAATAGTTTGGTAGTAATCTATGAAAAGCTGTAATCGTAAACTTTAGTACTGACTCGGACATTCTAAGGTATTAAAATAATGCAAGATTAAGAGATCCTATTCATCATTATCTGCTAAATTTGTGCAATGGGAGAAATGTTAAAGTAGATTGTTTTTTGGGCGCTACTCAATAACATGGCGTTCTATTCAAATTTTTACAAATAATAGCGAATTACTGATTAGAAGCCAAATGAAGTAATTTGGTTTAAATCAAATTAAAAGAAGTGATGGTGGTAAAATGATTTTCAAAAGCAATTTTCGGTGGAGGAGCCAATAAGCCATAAGTACATAGTTCTCTAATAAAGAGATTTACATTCGATTACATTGTATTATATGTGCAATCGCTGCAAAACTAGTTTTTCCGCTTCTTATTGGATACATACATTACCTTAGAATTAAATACAGAATATGGTAAATGAATCGAGATGTTGATATAAAGGAACAATTTCTTTCAAAATGAAGCTCATGTTTGGTCTCTAATCTTGTTGTGAAGTAGGTCCAGGATTGCTGTTCTGTACTGGAAATAAATCAACATTAAGTAACTCTGTAGAATTGTTTCTGCTCAGGCGTTTTCAAATATGAATTATTGTAATTGGTGAATAAATTTTGTCGATTAAAACTTTACCCTCCGTAGACAGATTTGAAAGATATTGACTTCTCTCGGATTACGCATGATCTGGTCTTTTTTCTGCCACAATCTTTGATACAGTAGTTCAATTTACTTAAGGTTTGTTCTTTTCCTATCATATTTCCACTTTCAATTAATTTTCACTACTGAAAATCATACCTTTTGAAGTAAAACATAAATTTGCAATAAAGTAAGAGTCAATTTTTGAGAGATCCACGGAAATATGATTGAATTACAACTCAAATTAGACGCACATAGTTTTAAGGTACAGCGTTTTGGTGGGATACCTCAACATTTTGAATGTGAAAATGATATAGTTTTGATTCATGGCTACGAAATTCGTATTTATTGGAATTTCGCAACGTGGTATAGGCCGTTCAAAAGGTAATGACAGTAGCAAAGTTTATTAAGCAAAGCTTTTTAATTTTTCAAATCAGAAAAAGTTTTCGGTTATTTTCAAGATTTGAGAAATCAGGTATTGAAAAGAAAGACATCCCAAAAAATTCCACTGGGAAAGTGTAAAACTACTATAAAATTCCATGAATGACATTTTTTTAAAGTTTTTTAATTTATTGATGACTTTAAGTGGAAATAGGAAGTGAAAGTAAATGAAAAAATTGCGAAATTCCTAAAGAGACAATCTTTCGTTCTTTACTCGTTCATCATTTTCAGCGGAATCGCAGATTGGGATCGACGCATTTGAGTGCTGCGTTCTTTCATGTATTGCATTTGATGGGGTTGGTAGAGGTGAATATCCGCGGCATATAGTCAAAGCAAACCATGCAATAATCATCAGCACCAAGAAACTTCGAGAGCCGAAACATTAGTGTTGCCAACTTTGGGAAGTGCTGAACTTACAAATATGTCCAACCTACAAGCCATTCCCTTTCAGCACTTCGGTGGCGAATTAGCATTGTTATTTAAAGATTATGTCACAAATTTTGCATTTCACATTTTGTAGTTCTTGCATAATAATTTAGTGGCAATTAATAAATTTAATAACTTAATCGCATTAATAGCGTTAAAGCATTTAGCTACGACCAAAACCAGCAAATCATAAAACTCGCAGGTAATTGACGATTACCTGGTTGTAGTATTGACGTGCACACCACCATTAATATCTCAAAACAGATTTCAGTAAATCTAATCGCTCTTCAACACAGATTAATTAACTTCCAAATTACACATATAAATATACCGCAACTACACATAAATTCGATGATAGATGATCTTTAACGGGCGATCGATATCTCGCGTTAATTTCTCGACGTGGTAATTAATTCTTTCAGCGGATAGCCAGGTGGAGGCGTAAAAATACATCAACTGGGTTGCGTGTAGTGAATAAATTGTCATTGGTTAATAAAATACGACTGTTGAGGATGTGATTAATGATAGCGATCGTCGACTAATCAGATTGGACTTATACCATTTATTCTGCGACCGCTCGTGTAAAATTTCCCGTTTCCACCCTTGGATTCATCGATAGTGCAATGACTCGTACCTTCTTCGCTGCGTATTGAGCGAGCGTTACATCATAATCGGATGCGGATATGTGTAATAGGATCATGTAGAGTCGCGGGATTTTTGTTCTTACCACAGAAGCTCAATCGGAATTCATACACTTCGGCCTACGTAACGACTGCTTGAAGATGTTAGTTGTGAAAATGTGACATCAACTAAATGGCATGCATTTTTTAACGTGTGTATGTATAATATCAATGGAACAACATGGTTTCATGGAAAAGCACATTATAATATCTAACCTAGCATGCCTCTCAAATTCGTGATCGATACAATAGATAACTGCGGGCAAGTTGATGTGATATACACTGAAGCCTTTGACAGAATTGATCATGGGATACTTCTGACTAAATTAAAGAAATTTGGCTTTTGTGATCCGTTGATACTTCTTTACCTCTTACCTTTTGAAAAGACCGCAGTATATTAAGCAACATCTGGCGTCCCTCAAGGATTAAATCTTGGGCCTATGTTACTTCTGCTTCTCTTTACAGATTTTGTAGAACTACTAAAATATAGGAAAGATTCCTTTGCTGACGACTTGAAAATCTTCTCTCTCATTACAACTTTTGAACCTACACACCCCAAGCTGAAATAAATTTAATTAAACAATGATCTGATATTAACGAACTTGCAGTGAACGTGAATAAGTGCAAAGTACTTACCTATACCAGAAAGTCCGGTTGTGCATACCTATGTTTGCGATAATATAGAATTGTTGTTTTGTTCAACTATAAAAGATATTGGAGTACATTTTGATAGCGGATTTGCTTTTGTTGAACACATAAATCGAACTACTTCTTCTGCGTTAAAAATGCGGGTATTATCGTTTGGTATAGCACCTGGTGCCAACGTGCTGTATTATTCTTATGTATGATCAAAATTTGAATATGCTTCCTTAATTTGGTATCCTGTACTTACATTTCAATATTGATGGTACATTTCCACCCTACGGGTATGATTGCAACTTGTTACTGCAAGAATTTGACATGACATGAGCGTTACAGGATGAACAGTATGAAATTTGTGTATAAAACTGTACATAATAACATCGATTGTAACTACTTAGTTTCTAGCTTACCATTTTTCTTACCCCAGTTTTCATTTAGATATAACATTACTGTTTTCTTCCATTGCCAAAAACAAATATTGCGTACCTAGCTCCAGTTTCTAGAATGTGTAACAACCTTAATTGCTTATCAGCCGACTGCAACATTAATTTTTCATTCCTTTCTAATATTCTTGGAATGGCAGCCCAAAATTTTTGAATTCACTGAATCTTTAGTTTGGTGCTTTCAACAGAGTTACAATTAAATTTATATTAAGTGGCGTGTTCAGTGTTTTATCACAGGAGTAATGTTTCTGTTAGTACAGTCTAATTTCTGTTAAGATCTATGCTGCTTGTCATAGTAGTAATGTTTCCATAATTTGATCTTTGTAATCTGTTGCGCAAATATATAGTAAGAAGAATAAAATTAATCAGCAACTCGGGGTTAACGTTTTATAAATTACTTATTGTGTGGGATATACCTATTTACTTTTGTTAATGGAAATTCTGTGAGAAATTAAACGATTTTTAGTGTTCAAGAGTTACAGTATTTTATTTTGAATTAAAAGAAATTTATTTATTTTGACAAAGTTATGAATTTTGAGACAATGACCAAACGCAATCCCTAACCGACAGCTATATTAAAATTTTAATATATTCATTTAAATTTTTGAAATTTAAAAAATATGAGCAAATTGAATTTTTTTGTTTATTTGACCAAATAGTACATTTTGTACATTCTCACTGAAGTCCTTCAGTGAATTGATAAACTTCGATGTCCATTCTTGAGAGTCTGGGCTCGAAGTTGTACCCGATTCAAAACCAAATATGTTCTTTCTTCAATTTTTGATCAGTTGCATAATTTTGTTATTCGATGATCCAAATAAATTTAACAAATGATATTTATAATATTTGTGATTAAATAGTTTGGTGTGTTATTGAAACGTTTAAAATTTATCGAAGGATTTTGATGTGGAACTTGAAAATTTTTTATCCCCATCTCATTTTGTTTTTCAATTCAGATCCACAGTTTACCATCTGAATTAAATCAAATAACATCCTTGATGTTTCCGAAATCTATCCAAAATACCTTCGCTTCCATGGTGATGGTGTCCAAATTTCCAGGTACGGTAATGTCAGAATGGTCACCATAAAAATTACTAATTTAATGACTGCATGTGAATAGCATTATGCTTGTGCATATACAATGCAATATCATAATTTTAAATAATGATATAATTGAACTTTCCGTTGGTGAATTTACTAAAAGTTGTTTACTAGACTCTTTTTTTAACGAAAATACTTCCTGTCACCATCACTGTTTCACCTCGTAATAAAATGGAACTAAATGCGATCAAGTACCAAAATAATACACTTTAAAACGTAGGTAAATAAATATAAAAATATATTATTATTATTACTATCTCTTTTGACGCAATTGATATGGACGAAAATAAGCCCTGTTTAATTCTTATGTACCCATGTGAGGTGGCGTAATATGGGCGGGTTTTTAAATAGAAAACCTGCACAATAAATGTAGATTGATTCATAGGAATTCCCCTGAGTAATTTCTAAAATATTATTTAAATCGGTCAAAATATTATCTAACGCTTGTATCGTGCTGATAGTACCAATGAATAAATGAATCTCATCGTTGTATATCACAAGCGAAGATTTCCACCATTTACAAGGGCGCTAGTTAAAATTTCTTAATTACGCTACAAATTGAAAACAAATGAAAATCGGATAAGAACGTATGAGTTCTTTCACATTATTTTCACGTGTACAATATACTCCTGCAGTTTGGTCCGTTCCTTCCGACCCTGTATAAAGAAAAGCAAACATTATATTTACTGAAATCTCGAAAATAAAAACATACGGTTCTTTTGATCTAAGTTTAGTTTAATATCAAGATTTAGAACGTTTAACTAAGTATAAGCAAACCAATTTATAAGCCCATTTGGATTAGTGCAGTTTTGGTCACTTGATAAAAAAATGCCGATTTGAAAAAAGGTAAAGGACACTAGGTAAAGTAACATAAAAAACATTAAACGATCCAAGGTGACTCATAAAAGTAACATAAAAGCATTATACTAGCAACATGAAATATTGAAACACTTAATAAACACTACCGTACTACCTATTAGAAATCTCTTCTTCAAAGGACGCGGCTTTATTCCCCCCTTCCTTCAAGAGCTTCTTTTTCTATTTATTTTTATGCCTAGTTTCGATAATACTGTCACGTGTCTAGTAACTGGGGGTAAAGTAAAAAATAAATTCTCTATCTGCTATTGATTATTAGTTTGTTTCATGCACTTATATCAATCAATGTATATCGAGACAAGGGGAATAGTCCAGATGGGCCAAAAAGTATCGACAATGACATCTTCAGGCCACACCATGAGGATTTCAGTACTCTCGGCAATTTGTTGGATGACCAAAAGCCAGTTCCTCAAACAAGATAGTCGGTCAACTGAGCTTGTAGTAACCAAAAAAGGGGCAGCAAGGACTCTCACATCAAAAAGAGCCTTGGTCCTTTGGTACCACCCATACCGATAATATCCATTACAACAACCAGGCAGTTGTGGTGTGTATACGTTACTAATACCCGGCGCCTCCACCAAATATGTCGTATGCCTAGTGTCTGGGGGTGCTCAAATAATATATTAAAATAATAATTCCACTTACTTGTATGGACACCACGATTATTCTTTATTGTCTCTGGTTTAGGTACAATCTCTCTTTTCTTATTCTAATTACCAATTAACTTATGACTACTCCACTGTCCCGATTTCTACCAACCGTAGCCCCACCTAATGCCCACCTTATTAATTTTTAGTTGGTATAAATCGGTCAGCTTCCTTTAATAATTAAATATCTACTTAACCTAATGTTTTCGTGGCAATACCTTCACGCATTCTTTACAGAAAGCCTACGTATTTAATTTTACACATTTTCGTCAGGAGTGTAGACCGCAAAATAAGTTATTATGAAGCTTTTGTGAATGCTTATACAAGATCAGACTAAACTTAGACGCTGTAGATGTGAGGAGAGAAAATGCGCGTGTACCGATGTTTGAACATTTATTTGATATAAAAAGATATTGAAAAATTGTTATACTAACACCTTACAGCACTATACTCATTATGTAAATAATCATATCTTTCCTATCAACCTAATTCAAATAGTTAACTATACTCTACCAAAAGATACTTTCTACTTTACCGACAAATGTGCTCTTAGAATTGTCTATTAGATGATATCAAAATCATCATTGTAGATATACACAGAATTACACAGTATTTTGTTTTTGAGATTGAAGTGAGTATACAGTTTTAGAATTTAGAATCCTTAAAGTTGTAAAATTACTTAAACGAAGTTGTTGTATTTTGTGTTTGCGTTATCATTTTTCTCAGAAATGGCAAAGATAACAATACAATCACCCTTTGCTTCCTTTCTTTAAATTTTTTCCTCAAGATCTTTGATTATAAGAACTTGTCTTAGGCGAAGAGAGTTAGTTTATATAATTTATGCACGTTAGAGAACTTTTGCAGTAGACGTAACCGACGAGACGTACTTGTTCTGCTTGTAGTATCACGTGTTTGGATAGAATCTCATTTAGATATTGTAATGAGATTGCACGTTAGTTTGTCGGTATCCAGCTGAGGTACGCCGTGTTTGTTCTATGGATTTACGCTTGAATACTAAGTAAGAATTTCATTGTAAATTTCGTCTGCGATTTCCTTAAAGTGTGTGTTGAAATTTGCTTGGGCTTCCTAAGAAGTTTTGCAGTATTTTGCCATATATCCAGGATGGTTTGAGGAAACGCTCTTTATCGATTAGGCGAGTGATTCAATTTTGCATTTTCTTTTAACTTATTTTATCAAGGCTTATCCCTATACGTGCTGTTACCAACCTGCAACGGCGGAATTATTCATGCAACATCGCCGTTGGTCTAGCGAAGAAATTAAACGAAGCAATTATTTATATCGGCCCATGTAAAATAGCTCCGGTTTCTGTGCACTTAATTTAATTATACTTTGCGAAGTTCTGCTTCGACGTCTGGTTCGTTCTTTTCATTTGTCCTTTTTTCGGTCGTTTTCCGGTGAAACGAAATGACTGCATCGCGGTAACAATAGCCGGGCTCGTGATGTCAGTCCCTGCGCTTCGGGTTGTTTCGTACACGGCGAATACGAACCCGTGTTCCTTCTATAGCACGATAAAGGATGGTCGGACTCGATTTATACGAAAACTGCTGAACATGAGATGACCTGGTTCCAATGTTGGTCATGCGTTAAATTTATCGCAAATATTTGATTTTGGTTCACTTCCATTTGTATGATTCGAATAAGAATTGTAAATTTGAATGCTAATTGTATATATGTATACAGCAAACCACAGTTTGGTGCGACAATTCTTAAAAAAAATCATCGTTATTCAAGTGACACCATAAGAATGTTGGAGATTGTTGCTCGGTGGCAGTATTTTAGAAATCTCTGTAGCAAGAAAATTTCCCATTTTTTTTGTTCCAAAAATCCCTTTCCATCAATAGTTTTGCAATAAACCTTTGCATAGTGCATTTGTAGACAATACGCAGTAGAAAAACCAACACTATTCAACACTGAGATAACACTACGATTTGTTCAGTGGTGTGTGATAGTGTTAAAAATTGAACACTATTTTAGTGTAAAACTAACGCTACTATAAATAGAACATCTACACTACATAGTGTTGCATTCTAGTGCATTTTACAACACGAATGTAGTGTAAATTTATAACACTACCAGCGTGTTGAACACTACTGTTTTGCAATTATTAGTGTATTTTAAGTTATTTCGAAGTAAGTTTGGAAAGGGGGCATAAAATAGAAAAGAAAAAGTGCTTGTACTATTTGAGCAAGGTAACATATTCATGATAGTAAAACCTGAATGCAGTACTTTAAAAAAACAAAGGAGAGCATAAGTGTAACGTAAAATTGTACAATCAATTGTCTACTCCAGTTCCAGTATAGTGAAAAAAGAACAAACTGCGGAACGAAATTCTCTTTACTTCAAACAAAGAGCAAGTGTAAACAGTTTAATAAAAGTATGGCACTAATGTAAGTTGTATGATACATTGCCGTCAAAATATATACTTAGGAATCAACAACCATTGTTTTATTACAGGCCTGAGATTATACATAGCGTTCTTTATACACTAATAAATGAAAATCTACAACTTCAAGTTCATCATTTTGTTAGTCTTATAGTAACTTGAAACGCTTGTTCACTACAACCACACAATATAGAACACAGCCGATCATTGCTGTCCTTAAATCCAACGACACATGCGCATGGCGCCTATAAAGACTAGCCACTAGTCTTTACAGTGTTTGTGATTCGTAAAATATGAAACAAGTAAATTATCTTAGATATAATGTAAGTCGAATGACAATGAAAATATTTAAAATTAAAATAGTAGATAATACAAATTGCATTTGATTTTGCACTATTCTACACTAAATATTTTACCCGTGCACTACACGAAAGATACGCGACGAGATCTTTTACTGTGCACAAATTCTCCAACTTGACAGTCAGCCTTAATCTAAGGATATTACCCATATGTGAGTCTGTAAGTGCCTATATGTAAGTATACGCGAAAACTATCAAAAACGATGGAAATAGTAGACACATGTGACCTATGCGCGTCTTCGCATAGTACAAACGTGTTTTTCTTATGGAGGGAATAAGTGTTTGCAGCACAGTTATGTTCAAGTTGTGATAAGTTGATTAACTGTGAACCGACCTAGTGAGATTTTTATCTTTTTTTCATGGAAAAATTAACTTGCGTCGAGCAAAACATAATCCCTACACACAACGCATTGAATCACTTTACCTACCATTAAGAAAGCAGGTACCGCAGAAGGTATATCAATTACATATTGGTGATACTTTACGAAATCGAGAATAGTGAACAGTACAATTAAGGTTAGTACTAACGTACGATTGGAACTGCAATTTTTGTAGCACATAAAAGGTCTGTAACACAAGAAACGCCCAATTCTGACTGAAGAATGTGTAATACTGCTGCTTATTGAGAAAATACATCTTCGATTTACGTTTTGGTCTAAGTCTACAAAATAGAATGCTGAAACACAAATAGGTTCGATCAAATAAATAAAACTCATTAATTACTGAGTAGACAAGCAGCCACCATGAAGCAAGTTGTACGTAAATGTTTTTGATGCCGCTTGTTTAGCGCTCTGGTGTCAAGTTTACGATCTATATGAATTCTATCTCCTTTTCGCGAAGAAGCAAACCTATGGTGTACGCATTTTGGAGGATCCCAGTTGATTACGTGTAACAAATCATTATAGTTTCTAAGTAACAGGTTAAAAAGTCGCCTTCCCACTTTGGTCAAAAGTTCCTGTACGAGAGAGAATTTTTCTCCTATATACCATCACTGCTTAGTTGTGGATGAGAGTATGAAGGTTTTTAAGGAAACGGAACAGTATTCTATTTCGGACAATTTAATTTCATTTTGGTTTCAACTAAAATTTATAAATGTAGACTTCAGGGCTACAAAAGCAAGTGCAAATAAGAAGGGGTATATAGATATTGAAGTGAAATATAAGTCGAATGAAAAGTTTTGTGTTGGATTTTTATATGCTCCGCCTATTTTCTTGATAAAGATCTCTGAAAGCTTGTAGAGTCTCTGAAACGCATACGAAAAGTCTTTCGAAGTGCTTTTCAAAATCTTCACCACATTTCTTTGGGTGGATTAGGGGTCACTAGCGATGTTTTCAGTTATGAAGCCAACAAAACTCCAAGGTAGCTAATAATAAAAGCAGGGTATTGAATAACATTAAAATAAATACAATGGTGCATTATAGTGGAGAAAACCTTCATTATTAGGCTGGTGAAAATCCCTTCCTCATGGTGAGCAGCTTTGATAACATTTGCATATTTATTCGACAATTATCAGCGGTGTGTACAGAAAGAAAGTGTGGGAAAAATTCAAACAACTGTAAAAATCTGTGCTACAATTTGTGTAATATGTAGGGACAAGATCTTAAAAATTACTACAGAATTGTTGCAATGGCTTAGCGGATTATATTAAACAAATTGTGTGGCTTTTTACGGAATTACATTTGTATTACATGCTTTATAGCAATATTTTAAATATATTTTATGCCATTCCAAAATTATAGTAACTAATAATACAGACCTGCAAAATTTGAGGCTTTATTAGTTATAGAAATGACAGGGAGTGAACCGTGTGGATCTTTTGATGTTGAAAGCGATTCCTGCTGTGGAAATTGTATAGCATGTCAGGTTTTGGAGTAACCTTAGGTTTAATGGTCAAAAATGAAAATTTTAGCCGAATTTATGAATCTATTGTGGGGGAACGGACCTTTTTTCATATTTCCGAAAATGACATCGTATTGTCTTTGGGTTTAAAACTCATATCCAAGCTTGATGAATCATTGCCACCAATCATGTCAATTTAATAATACTTGCAATACCGTGTATGTAATTACAACAAACACGTAGCAAGAAGTAAAAATATAATAATGCCGTACATTTTTCTACAAAACTCTTGCAATTTCTCTAATAAGTAAAATATACACAATGCGTAGATTTATCATACAATGTTCAGGCAATTTTGGTGGGAGGTATTTATTCAAAATCACTATTTAAAATATATTTTACTTTACCACTTAACAACAATGCGTGTAGAAAATTCAGAACATACAATAAGGAAACCGGAATATAAAAAACTATATATTTAAAATATTTACGTAATCCGCCATTCTGCCCGAAGTAGTTTCGTATGGCATATGTTATTTTATGGAAACATCCAATCAAAAGTTATTTTTAGTAAACATCAATAATTTCCCTTAGTTAAGAGGAAGTGATGTAGTAAATTCCGAGAAGTCCAGGTACTTATTTTTAAATCTAAGCAAAATTCAATTAAATAGACCAGTTGGATTTATGCGCGATTAACAGAAGGGTTAAGTTAGTTACATTTCTAGACAAGTTAAAATGCGTTTCAAGACAATTAATTTCTATTGCAAAACATGTATACCCTTATCTTTGAAGCCATAAAGATCTGTCTATGTTAAGCTGCTGATTGCTTGCTGGTTTACTGATGCATGGTTAACCCGTTGGTGGCGTAGTTCAAACATGCTACCTTGATCATTTCCTATCTGTTTCCTTTGACTGTGGTCCACTGAATAGCAGAATGAAATATTGAGGTTTACATTTTACAGTTTCAGTGACAGTAAGTATCACTGCTGAAATCTAAGCGGTTTTGAATTTGGTTGTATTTCAATTGCATTGAACAATGCCAAAACGATATGTTGACTACCTTGAAAATTTTATGAAAATCGAACATCTAATCAAGTTCACACTTATTTGTATTGGATATATCCAACAAGATTCGTTGTCAATATATTTCAAATAAATGACACTTATAAACTAGCGAATACATTCTAAACAAGGCCAATCTTTTTAGTGAACGATGATGCTAACACATGCAAGAGATATTGAGGGAAATGACTTTATCTAAATATTAAATACATATAATGGACCGGACATGAAAGAAATTTATAAAATTTATAAAACAATGCCTGTGGCAGAGCCTATATTGGTCAAATAAAATGAGCGATAGGTACTACATTCAATGAAGGTATCAGGTGCTACAGGTACGACAAAACAGAAGCGTCAAGTGTAGCACAACGCATAAACGAAACCGGTCATAATATTAAATTAGAAAACCTGAAATTGGTTAAGAACGTAACCTCACCTCGTGAACTAGACGCATTTGAAGTTATCTATATAAAAAAGGAACGCAATCTGTTAAACAGAGAGCACCCACCACTTTATTACTCCTGTCTTTTTGATTTACTGGGGTAAAACGACCATATGGGTTAAGTAACCTGCTACATTGACAAAAGATTATTTCGTCGTGTCCTGTACGTCTTGCATGGTTTAGATTTAAAAATGTATAGACGGAAGGAAAACACATTTGACGAGAGGGAACGTATCGTTGTCTTGCTCTATTTTATGAGGGCGGAACGGATACGTGTCAGACATTCTTGTTCCGTATATACCTCGCATGTTTTAGTGTTAAGCGGCAAAAAGTATGTACTTGTAAATATATATATCTTTTCCCTGAGAGTAGGGATAAACAAGCATGGTAGAATTAGATTGGTTTTTTGTTTTTCGTACAGGTTTATTTGGTAATTTGGTTGATAATGAGGATGCCCAGGAGCCCTTGAAACGGCTATACCGAATTAATTAATTAATATTTTGTGTGGTGAAAAGTATGCCGATACTTTGTGTTGTTTGAAATATAATAGAATAAAGATTCTTGATAATGAAATGGTAAAATTCTTATTACTATCTCGTAATATTTCAATATATTCACATTAATCACACTATAATTATTTATCAAGTATTCTGGAGCACTTCGTTAACTCATATTGCTTTAAATTGATTCAATATCATGTACTCAATAAAAAGGAAAAAGCAAACCGTTAGATACGATTTCGCCTTATCGAATGTCTGGTTCGACATGTCGATATGGTAGCCTGTACACTTTTAAATTTCGTACCGCACGCCGTTTTCTCCTAACTTTTTCCTATCGTTCAATGAGATAGAGTCCGTAAATCAAGAGGTATTCATTGCCGCACCGGATCCGGGAATCCAGCGATCGAACTTTAATATATTAGCGTCAAAAGAAATGTAGGCGCAAATCAATGATCTCTGACCGAATAGACTTCGGTATTACAAAGCGCTAAGGTGTAATTGCATTTCTATCTACGGTTCGCTCATGTTTAATTGAAAATACGGTCTTTGATGGGAGGGATTGCTTTGGTAGTCGATGTTACGTATTGGCTTTTGTGCAGATGATGGAGTGCCTTCATCTTAGAAGCACAATGGTAACCAGCTAATTAAGAACAGAGAATGGCCTTTAATTCATCTAATGTATTTCTAGAAATAGTATTACTTTTCGGAGAAAGGAACGGAACAGAAAGATTACGACTAAATATCTTAAAACAATTAAATTGAAGTGGAAGTTGCTATTGGTTTAGGCATTCCCAATTTATAAGTAACATTTATGAAGTCTGTTAGAGCTTCTTAACTCAAATTCGTTACTGAATTTATTCTATTTTGTAAATTTAACTCTTCATTCGTTTTACCTTGTAAATTTAATATTTTATTTGTGTTATTAATTCAAATAATCGCAACTTCGGTACGCTATTATATTGCAAACTTCGAGATGAGACGCACACTAGAGAGAGAACCACCGTGGTCGAGCATGAAACAGAAACGCACTGCCGAGAGAGCAAGCATAATGCACGTATCCTTATCTCGGTGTGACGGAACTTCGTCGGAGAACGTAGTGTACGAAGTGTCACGATTGCCATTCGTCGCTCCTTCGCCTATGCGCAATCCAGTGCTCGAACCCGCACGATGGTCTTTGGAATCTCCGCTATTACAGGGGGACAGTAGCTGGAGCTATGCATACTAGAGGTGGTATGGCAAATACACTAACGTGCCAATTGTATGTACAATACGTACATAGACGTATCTGAAAATTAAATGGTTAAATAATTGATTGTATCAATTTCTGATACTTTTAAAGAAGTTGACAAGTTTTTCTTTGCACTTTTAGGGAAGATTTATAGATATAGCTAATTGGAAACAATAGCAACATTTTAACAGCAACATTTTATTCATAAATTGTACATATAAAATAGAATGGAATTATCGATAACTCTGTTCCTCACGTAATGTCAGATTCTTGAGGAGGGTTGACCTTGCTACCAGCGTTACCGTTGGCATCCTGGAAAAAATAAATAGGATATGTTATAGGAAACTAAAAATTAAATTTGTACTTGTAATTCGTACCAATTTATACGCATATATAATTTCGGTTGCCTTCGGTTGATTTGGAAACTTTCTTGGAGTAATTAATTTTCTAACAAAAGGCGCTAAGAGCATAAGATCGACATCCCTCGGATCCAAAGGTTTTGTCGCGACGGTGACAATTGCAGCAACTAATATGCTTACGAATGCACCTAGTAGTGTGTACCATAAATAAGAAAGACGGTACAGCATATACAATTCGCTGAAAGTTTTTGTTGCTCAATTATAAATGAAGTGTGATTTAGTGAATAGAATGGAATACGTGCATAGTGTTTTGGTTTCTTTACATTGATTTTAAACTAAAGTCTGAAATTAGTATGTAGGTATTTTTATGAAACGCCGCATCTTTAAATGGAGTTTAAAATTAATTTGAGTTAAGATGCTTAGAAAGATTTTTTGGGAGTGAGATCCTAAGTGCCCTTTTCATGCTAACATTTGAATGACAGAAATCGATCGATTTTTTATAAAACCGCTAGCTTCTGTTCATTCAAGTTTCGTAAACGGCATTAGGATCTCGTTTCCCGAAAGGAAACTTTCTGCATTTAACGTAAATTTAATTTTAACCGTTTTAAAGGATGCCGGCGAATCCATAAAATATACCTGTTACAAGAGATATGAAATATCACGATTTTTTGTAAAACCGCTAGCTTCTATTTCTTGTGAATCAAGTTTTTCCGTTATCGGCATTTCAATTATATTTCCGGTTTCACCGAAGGTGATGTCAACTTTCTCATTTTAAGAAGAACACTCTGTATATTTTTACGTTTTTGGAAAGGTAATCCAAAGGCGAATCCAACCATACAACATATGTTACACTTTAACTTAACAGATATGACAATATGCAACAGTAAAGGTTTTGGTAATCTGTTTTTGTTGTTACGCAAAGTTGGCTAGGAAAGAGCGCTAAATTGTTTCTTGTGACGCCAGACTGATCTAAAGTGCTCATTGCTAAGCAAGGTACTCATAACAATGGTCAAACCGTCAAATCGCAATTCGAAAAGCGTAAATTATTCCTGTTGTTTATTGTTATTACACCCTGCATTTATCATACGTTTTTTCTTCGTTCTCGTTATTATTTTCTCTCATTTTAACTTGTTTTGTTAATTGTTGTTATTTCTTTACTTTATGACGACTGGTATCCCCTTTAAACCAGAAGTCCTGCAAAACTTAAAAAGGAAATGCAAAAAAAAACGATTCCTTTACCGCTTAGGCTAATATCGTACATGGCGATACATTGCCTACCGAGCGTGACGTCAGCGAAGAGCGCTGAAGCCTTCTAGTTTTGGTGGTAACGGTTGGCTACGTTTCCTTTGAATTCGTGCATATTTTTCTTAATAAGCAGTATTGACTGTCTAAACCTTTTTTCTTTGATCTCCTTTCGTGTCCCTTCCCGTCATACCCATAACGATGTCTTGTTGCAACGCTACACTAATTCTTTTCCGAACTCACGCGTTAGCAGATTCATGCGCACTTTCAACGAGGAGCTCAATATTTGCAGTTCTAATTACCCGTTGGCCAACTTCAATCAATTTACAATAAATGTTTCCCCTCCACTCTCCTGAAAGTTTCTTTACTACCATGTTAACTACGCGTTTCGTATAATCATAGGTGTGTATTTTTAATTTTCATAGTTAATTATGTTACAAGGTTTTTGTGTTCGGCCCGTTGTAGAAATACAAATAAATTAATAATTCAAGATAATTAACAACATAATAAAAGTTATTTAAGAATACTGGGTCAGGTATGTGCGTGTAAGTATAGATTTTAAATACAAGCAGAAACAGGGACAGAAGAAGTCCACCAACAAAACAAATTGATTACATTGCTGCAATATTTTATACACAAATAACTTCCCAGGGTAGGTAGTTAATAGTAGATGCCATTATATTACTTCATTGCCTTTAGTTAATGACACAACAGGTCCATGTTATACAGCAGCTGAATAAAAGAAAAAAATTTAGCGGAAAATGTGTATCACTTTTCACGGCAATATATATCAAATTATTTTTTATTAGCTAACAATTGCGAGGGTTGAGCGGGCAGTGAGTTCATCTGGCAGATTCACGCTCCAGATGCGTCGCTTGTATTCTCTGGACAGCGTGGGAAAGAACGTTTCGCTTCTTTTTTTTTCCTTTCGCTTATTTCTATTATGTCCCTTACTTTTCTGGATTTTCCAGAAAGAATAAAAAAAGAAGAATACCAGTTTTGTAGTAATAATTGTTCCTTTGTTTCGGAGAGTGTATCCGATCAACCATAGTCACGAAGTTTTTTCGACTTATATTAAAATCGTTTCACTGCAAAATGGAAATTCGTTCTATTCAGTGAGCGCATAAAATTTTTATCTAGCAATTTAAAACGAACAAAGAGCGCATTTTCCGTAGGCGTAATAACGGGACAAATTTCAATATTTACTACTGAATCGATATTTTGTATTTCTTTGCGTTTACTATTAAATAATTTTTAATTTATCACTATTTCGTATAGGCTATGCATCACTCTTTTCAGCAGATTTCCATGCATGAAACACTAAAATTGCAGTTGAAAATGCAGCTCAGCAGATGTTAGCTATTCTACATTTGCATGATATGTTGTTTCCATATTGCTTCGATTTTTCCAATGATTTATTGAATTAATAATAGAACGTTTGTTTTCGCAACTGTGCAACTCGGTGGTAATTTATCGAAAGATTCTTGTATTACATAAGTGGGTTAGGGTGGAAAATGCAGGCAGCGTGCTTTAGATAGTTGGCAGATATTGATTTACCAGTATTTGGTTATAGGATTAGTTAAACATTTATACAATGTAAGGTGTGAGCAAAACAAAATCTTTCTCCTGAGTTGGCCATGAATAAGAATGATAGACATAGCAGTCATGTCTGAGTTTAATTCATGAAATTAAAGTTGAACTGTCAACTGTCATTCCTATTTCATAACCACAAGTGATAGGTATTTCTGTAGTATTGTAAAATAATGGCTTTTATATTTAACGAACAACAAAAACGGCACATGGTTGAAATTTATTTGAGAAATGTCAGAAAAATGGATGGTGTATGGATTTATTCTACAAGAGAGGCGTACGACGAAAAATTTCCAAATGAAGCTATTCCATATGATCGTTTCAGTAGATTTCTACATCGTTTTGGAGAGTTTAGGCATGCAGGAAGTGTCAATTGTAAAGAAGGCAGTGGTAGACCAAAAATCAGAAGTGAAGAAAATATTGAAGCGGTGAGACAAGTAATGGGGCAACGTCCGCAAACTTCTGTGCGACACTTACAACAAGAACTAGATCTTTCTTATGGTACTTGTAGACGTATTCTTAAAAATGATCTGCATTTATACCCTTATCGATTACAAGCAACTCATGAAATACTACCTGCAGACATGCCCGTAAGACAAGGTTTCGTGAACGTTTTAATAACCGTTTCAATAATGACAGGGTCATAGAAAAAAATATGTTTACTGATGAATCATGGTTTCATTTCTCTGGCTATGTCAACTCTCAAAATATAATAGAAATAATGCGGAGTACAGACAATTCACATTTTTTATGGAAACACCGTTACATTCACAAAAAATTGGTGTTTGGGCAGCTGTTAGTCAGAGAAAGGTTATTGGACCTATATTTTTCGAAGGTAGGCTAAAAATATAAAATTTCTAAAAAATATTAGCTCTATAGTACCAGGATATTCTGACTTTTTATGTAATAATTGAAATCTCATAAATGTTTCGCTACTTTTAGAAATACTGAATACTGTGCGATATCGAATGAAAATTTTAACACCATTTGTAAATATGTTACACGACGACGAACTACAGGAAGGTAATTTTCAACAAGATAGAGCTCGTATACACACTACCAATGAAAACATAGCTTTTCTAAGGGAATTCTTTAAAGATCGTGTAATTAGTTTAAATTCATGATATGGCTGCGACGGTCTTGCGATCTGACACCATGTGATTTCTTTTTATGGCTATATTTAAAAAAATCCATTTTTAAAATCTCTGTTGTTGATCTTCACGACTTATATCGAAGAGATTAACAACACATCTTGGATTCTTCGAAATACTATTGATTCCGTTAAAAGAAGAATTGTGCTCTGTAGAGAAATAGGTGGTAGACACATACAACATCTTATTTAATAAACATTTTCCTCCAGCAAATACCTTTCTTTTTATTATTATTGATATAGATATAGTTTTAAACCTACATTAGTTCAAATCAGCTGTTGATTTAAAATTAATATAGTTAAGTTAAGGCATGAGTGATTCATCTCATAGCGAAGTGAGGAGAACTATTTTTTGGCTAACACGTCTTATGGTAATATAATCTAATGTAATAAGTTGTAAATTTCGATGATGAGATAGATTTTCCGTGGATTCGGGAGTATCAACTTGATGCTCTATTGACAAAATCTAATGTAACAAAATCGAAGAAAAATAAAGAATTCCAAACAATTAGTAAGATAAAGGAAAACTAGCTTTATAATTTGACATTCCCATGATGATTAATGTTGAACTATAAATATTTTGAAAATACTATTCACATTTAAAATTATTTTTTCTACACCTGTATAATTATATTGTGATTATTGGCATTTTTCGTGAAAATAGCACCTAAAATTTAGTGTATCCGACCAATCACAAATACAAATCCGAAAATCATTATTCCGCGATTAATTTTTACTACAGTTGACAATCGACTTGAGTGACAGCCAATGTGTCGCCATATTGTTTGTTTACGTTTTTCAACGTATTCACTTCGTACGAGTAGGTAGGTGCCGATTAATGTGCCTCCATTTTGATATTAGCAGTGATGAAGAAAATTCTACTCCTCGGAAAATACTCCAAATGGTCCAAACAACGAGAATCTTCTGTATGTAGAAACCAAGTGGGTCTACGAGTCTATATACTGTTATGTTAAATATTTACATCGTCAAACCCAGCTGTCACTCTAAAACGTATAGGGTATTCAGTATAGCCACCCCTCATTTCGCAAATCCTCAAATTTAATGTAAAATTCTCCCACAACAAACAACAGGGTAAATACAGAGGTATTTCTAGCAGGGTTTTGTCAATTAAATATTTATCTTAAAGTTATTAAGTAGAACGTCAGCGAATTTTATCATAATTATGTCGTCAGTTGTGTTTTTGATCACATAGTCGTCTAGTTTGAGTCATCTAGTAGCGTCTCTACATTCATTCTCTCATGCTACGTCTAAAAATAACTTTATTCATCGAAATTCATCATAAAAATTATATTTGGATAGAAATCATCAAAATTTGCTGTGGATAGAAACAATCACCATTGCGATTAAAATAAAGGAGAAAAGGGACGGCAATAAATTCATAACTTCTGGTCAAGCTTTTATAGAGTTATCTCGTAATTTGGCTGCACCCCCAGTTTAAAGTGTCTGATATTGAAATCATAGAATAAATTCAAGGTAGAAGCGAAGGTTGGAGGTTAGAATAAGCAGATTTCCTGTGAATGTCAGAAGGAATATAGAGCTTATATTACATCTAACTTTCGTTTATTTATAAAATTCCTTCTAAATCTATGAGAATTCAATTTGGAAATGGCCGCCTTATAAAGCGGATTAAATACACGTACAACTACGAAATGAAATTTATTCATTCAATTACGAGAAGGTGCAAGGCTATAAATATTTTATAAACTTACTACCCAAGTTCCCGTTTAATTAACACGAACATGCATACCTTAGATAAATAAATCTGATGAAATTATATTGCATAAGCGTTCCTACATGGTAATACGATTATAAAATTCAGTTCTTTGGCGGCAATTACATTTTAATTAGGACTTGTAAGATCTTCTTGCGCTACTCTCTAAATGTCAAATAGAATTAAGCCATTATTTTAATTAATATTCCTCCCCGTACGTACGTACGTACATACGGGCTATTTTCGCGAAAACCACGCGAAAATTTGGATAATTAGCGCGCACGTGAGGCGAAGAACCGCAAGGGAGATGTTTTATTCACACGTTTCACCTATTTAATCGCGATAATGCTGAACGCGCTTACCGCGCGCGCTACACCTCGAACGATCCCGACAAATTCCAACCATTTACCGTAAAAGTACGCGAAAACGGTAGACGACAAATCTGATAAATATAAATACCTGATAGGGGATTTTTCTACCGTCGTCTCTTCTCCTAGAGCGCTTATAAACGCGATGCAATTTCGGCTTAACGGAGGAACACATATCAAACGTTCTTCCTGTCTTCCCTACGATCCCTGACATCGTTTCCAATAAAAGAGCAGGAGATTTATGGGTAAGAGAGAACGTGTACTTTACGTATGGGCGTAATTTTACATCAAAATGCGAATAAGCACCAATAACTCATGCTACTTTGTTTCTGTTTAAGAAATATGCATCCTCTACAGAAGGTATCATCGGTAACTGCAGCTATCGATAACTGCAACAGTATAAATTGGAGAAGTCTGAAAAAAGGTCAATCATGACGATGGCCTATTAAAAGTATCTCTGGAAATAATGAAATTATCCTTTTGAGATTTTGGTGGGCGATATTATGGATAATATACAGTGCGGTACTAAAGTGCTCCCCCTTCATGCTAAGCTTTGAACGACAGAAGCTAGCGTTTTCAGAAAAAATAGGTCGATTTCTATTTCTTGTGAGCTAACTTTTGCCGTTATCAGCACTTCAATTGTGTTTCCGGTTTCACCGGAAGTGACGTCAACTTTCGTATTTTAAATAGAAAACCCTGTATATTTTTACGTTTCTGGAAAGTTAATCGAAGGACTAATTCAACGATACCACACATGTTATACTTTAACTTAAGAAATATGACGATATGCAGCAATAAAGGTTTTGGTAATCTATTTTTGTTACGCTAGGTTGCTGGCAAGGAAAGACGCCAGACTGATCTAAAGAGCTCGTTGCTAAGCAAAGTAATCATAACAATTGCCAAACTGTCAAATATATATCAAGCAAAGAATAAAGGGTTGTGTAAAACATGTCGCATGCAGTATTCACATCGGAACAGCTGACTAAAAACGACCAATCCGCATCGCACATGGTTTGATATAAACACGGAAAATTCGCCTTTCTAAAGTTATACGTCCTTGAAGCATGCTTAAGGAAGTTCGACGGTAAGGCAAAGCCAGTAGATACATCTATCAAAAGTATCCTCGGACATTAGAGGCGAAAAGTCTCTTACAACGTCGCAGGGAACATTGGCAATAACAAGATCAAGTAGCCGATTTAAATCATTATGCAGAGTTGTGTTGAAATAGGTCACAGAAATCAAGTAAATTATTATTAATTACATTAAACTTGAAATCATTAATATCGTTAGTACAGAAATTGGCACAGTTGAAATCCCCAACAAGGAAAATATTGGAGGAGTTGGAGAGAAACTGCTTAAATTTATCGAAGAAGGTCTCGAAGTTTTGATAAGCTACATACAGTATGCGGCAAAATAAACAGTACTGAAATTATGAAACGTTTATTATTTATTATTTATGTATTTACTTTACATTATATAGCGATACTTTAACATTATATAGCGTTGCAAACATTATTCGCGACGACGTCCCCGATAAAACAGATGTTCAAGATGCCCTCCGTTCAGTTTCAAGCAGTATTCATAGCGTTCACGAAGGTTCACATGCATGTCTGTGAACACAGGTTGTTGCATGGCACGAAAAAAACCTTCAATTTTAATCCACAATTCCGGAATGTCAGATGGTGGATCGGTACGGAAAACAGCCTCCTTCAGCATTCCCCAAATGTACGCATCAGGCGGTGTTAGGTCTGGTGAGTGCGATGGGTATGGGAAATCAGTGCCACGCGAAATAAGGCGATCCCCAAAATGATTGCGCAGGATTCGAAGAGACTCCCTAGCCGTGTGACAGGTTGCCCCGTCCTGCTGAAACCATTGTTGATTACGTGGTAAGTTCCTGGCACGACAAAATCGCTGAAGATCATGCAAAAATGGCGTGAGAACCTGTTCTCTGTAGCGCTCCTGATTCACAGTTAACGGCGATCCATCGTTTGCTTCAATGAAATACGGGCCCAATATGCCATGTGCGGATACAGCACACCAAATGGTAACACGGTCACTATGAAGGGGTTGCTCGACGATTATGTCGAGGCGTTCGAGTCCAAGAAATCGTGTTGTCTGCTTGTTAATGTCTCCGTTTAAATAAATATGGCTTTCATCGGAAAACCAAACATTCGACAAGAACGACGGGTTTTCATAATCCATAGCCAACACACGTGCGCAGTATTCGGCTCTTACACGCTTATCAGCTGCAGTCAGACGCTATCCGGTCTGTATTTTGTATGCAAACCCACCAATATCCTTGAACATTCGACGGAGCGATCGATCACTGATATTCAATTTTAATGATGATCTTCGGAGGCTTCGTTTCGGGGATTGCAGCACCTGATTCAAAACACGCCCGTGATTCGTATTGGTTGTGACTGTCACTGGGCGACCCACGTGACCTTTACGTTGGCAAAGCACACTTCCCGTACGACGAAACTTGTCAACAACTGCTAACATAACGGCGTTGCTCGGAGCCTATTTCATAAACCTAAGCCTAAATGCGTCGGCAACTTCTTTTAAGCTTGGACCGTTTTCACGCCCATTTCCGTATGACCGAAAATAGTACTCCAGGATAAAAACTTTTTCTGCAACAATGAGAACCATCCTGAAGCAACTAACATTAAAAAGACATTCACATACGTTGTAACCACGTTCGGAAAACACTCGGTACGTTTCAGCGCATGACACATACATATTTGACACATGCGCATTTCAGTACTGTTTATTTTGTCGCATACCGTATAACACGAATACATACAATACATCACATTTAAAGGTAAATTTACAGCCAATAATGTGTATGGATGGAAAATTACTTAAAATATTTGTAAGATCCAAAGTAGTAGCCTCGTAGTGGTTCTTGTAAGCCTCGACATGTACCAATAGCTTCAAATTTTCTATCACAGCGGAGAACAGCATACGTTCAGGGAAAAAAATCGTCACTGGAGATATCCGAGAACCACGTTTTAGCCAAACATACGACATCAATAAAAGATGAAGAAACCGAGGTGTAGAATTCATTAACTTTGAATCGTAAACTTCTAACATTCTGGTAGTAAATTAGTAAGTTATTACTGTTGGGCCTACTTAATTTCACGGTACAAGCTTGGATACACCTCCTTATGTATTTGATCTTTAGTTTCTCCCTATTGGCATTGCGCTGTTCCATTTCAGACCATAACGTTTTATAGTGCCGGACTTGATGTGGTGTTTGATCACCGGAAACCCTACATTCCCAAAACCAACAGAGCCTTGAAGTTTATTTAAATTTAATGATTTTGTAAAATAACTCGGAAACGAGGGAATTTAGGTATAGGAAGTAAAACACGTTTTACCCAAAAAACATTTTTTTAGTTGAGTATGTTATATTTATAACAATGAAAGGGGTTTTACGTTGCCAACAAAAATTTTAAAAGTGGTTGATCTGTGTGGTAAAAGTTAAGTTAATCTAAACTCTGCGTTTGTCAAACTTTTCAGAATTTATATTCAGAATTAATATTTCGCAAGTGGTATGTACATTCTACATTTATGATATTGTGTATCATCGTACTTGTCTTTGGAAGGTCTATCTAGGGGATCCACAATATGCAGAGTATGCTATTTCAAATAAGAAAGTTGATATCCGTCCCCGGTTTAATTAAGAGTGCCATGAAGTTTAAATTTTTTTTAGGAAACACATCATTGTCTATAGTATCGCCTCAAAAATGCATAGAAATGATAATCAATATGATGCTAATATGGCTCTCCATGGTGTTAATGGAATCACTTGCGGCAAAGGCAATACGAGGAGAGAAAACACTAGGTAACGGACATGTTTCTGCCTACCCGGCGTCGTCAGCGTTGCTCCGAGTGCTTCTCTATTTCACACCACCATTTCGTCTCGGTTTATATCACTACCCTTCGAAACAACAAGCAAAGGTTTAACTTTAGTCAGAAGTGCCGAATTTTCTTGCTGGTACCTAATTTTACCTAAAGATGGATTGAAATTCATCAACACTATCGTTGTAAACGGTTTATGTATTTTTTGTTTGTATCAGTACACATTATAACTGTTATTAGAAACTTGTATTAATTTTTCATTTGTTATAACGTAACATTTGTACATACTGTACGTTTCAATTTATTCCAAATGTTGACGTAAAGTCGGTGAATTTAGTAAATTATGATTTTTTCTTGACAGTTAATTTTGTAGCTACTTGATCTTACCCTAACGTAAGGCAATGATATCTAAATTTAAATATCATGCTATTTTAGTATTAAAAAAACATAATTAGTGATTTGAAATATTGAAAAGGAAAGCAAATGGAAATTCTAAATATAGATAAATTAGTATAGAAATTTGTAGATATTAAATTGAGATTTAGGAATAAGCGACACTTGAAACTGACATTCACGAATTCATTGGAATGAATGAATTCGTGAATGTCAGTTGTTTCCAATGAAACATGTTTATGCTAATAGGCAGCTCTAGAATCTGTTTCTTTTTAAATGTAAGGAGCTTACATATTCTTGAAAATAATTATTATAAATGACAATGAATCGATATTGTAGCAAACCCAGACAATACTTTTTTTTAACCAATGGATATTGTTCCGATAATATTAAAATAAACCCCACAAAAATATGCAAATTCAACATTAATTGGAAAATCTGCATAAAGATATTGCTTTCGAACGTAATCAATATATGCAGATTTTGATCGCCAGCCACTAATGTTACCGATAATATGACGGAAAAAATATATAACAATTTAGTGAAAATAACTTTTTAATTGACACATTTGGCATGTACAATACAACGAAAGTGGTTAACATAAATATAATTTTTGTATTTTATTGAAATTGAGAATGATATAGAAAACTAACTGTATTATTGAATCTACAAGTAGGATTATTTTAGATTTGTGTAAAAGTACAAGATTTTCTGTGTTAGAGTATGCATCGTGGCAGAAGACTTGGCGTTAACTACCTTGCAGAAAGTGCTCGACGTTATTCACGACTGGTGCAAGGCGAAAGAACTTACTATCAGTCCCCCCAAAACCGTGGTCATTCCATTCACAAAAAGAAGGAAGCTAGGTGAGCGTCGCTGCGGGACTAAAATACATAGGAATATTGCTCGATAAGACGCTAGCCTGCAATCCTCATCTCGATAAACCAATCCACTGAGCTAAAATGTTTCTTTGGACATGCCGTAAGGTTTGTGGCAAGACTTGGGGAATGTTTCCAAGAGAATGTATTGGCTACATGTGACAATGGTTCGCCCTATGATCACGTACGGCACCGTTATCTTGTGGATGAAGGCCTAGCGACGGCAGCGAGAACTAAACTTACCTCGTTACAAAGAATAGTCAGTCTGACGATTACTAGGGTGTCAGGTAGCACTTCTCCACTGGCTCATGAAATTCTCCTGACTCTTATACCTGTTTACATACTTTTAGAAAGGGAAACCTGAGCAGCTGTTTAAAAGTACTGGCATATTGCGATATAACTACTACAGAAGATGGCTAGCGCTCGGACAGAAATGCTTGATGAGATCCTTGGTGACGAGACTGTCTATGCCTTCGGACACGATATTGGAGTGTGTTACCCCTGCAGGGACTGTCGGAGTAGTAGCTGCGCCTCCTGTATTAAGGCTGACATTAACCTTTATACTGATGGTTCCAAAATGCCTACTATTGCAAACCTCTAATTGAACGGAGATATAGTCAGTTTTCCAAGCAGAAATATTTGCTGTTAATATGGGTATCGGAATACTCTTGAGGAGGTGTGTCAGATACAGATCGATAAAAATGTTCTCCGATAGCCAAGGTGCACTGCGAATTCTCGAGGGGAGAAAGGCTTCCTCCAGTCTCCCAGCTGACTGCAGAAACAATATTAATGTTCTGAGTAGAGACAACAAGGTTATGCTGATCTGGACAGTAGGACAGACACATTGGCATTGATGGCAACGAGGTGGCGCGATTGAGGAAACTCCTAACACAGAATAGGGCTCGCTCAAGGAAAGTGCTTGGAAGTGGAGGAAACAGTTGTGCACATCTTCCGCCAGTATCCTGCCGTCTGTAGAATCAGATTTTTTTGGTTTGGTGGGGCATTTGTAACGTCTGAAGGTCTAAAAACAACTTACTGAGTGAACTTCTGGCATTTGTTAGAAAGGATAGCTCTACTCGAGAAGCTCTAGAATTACATTGCCGGCCTACAATAGACCTGCCTGGTCAATGTAGATGGGTGGACTAAGTCACCCACCCGGTTACTATTGTAATTGTAAGTGTAATGCATCGTGCCATGGCAATTGCAATAAAAACTATTATTGCTACTATGAAAAGCAATATCTTTGAATTTATGTTCTATAAAACATTTCGTGCTGTAAGTCAATTACAGACTTATATTATTGTCTCAATCTGCTTCCATATATATACTGTAATTCATGAGCGTATCTTAGTAGTAGAGCGTATCATAATTACCAGCTAATTCTAGCTTTGGGTGGAAAACCATTTCACACAAACCAACTGTTTGTTCCTCTTTGCATTTAATGGTCATATACGGTACGCAATTAACTTGATTGATAGTTCTATACTTTTCAGATACGCGATGATAGGCTAATGTTTGCGTTGATACATCTAGAAAATGAAACAACTACTTGCCGTAATAACAGCTACGCATTTCCATCCACACGCGTAAAACTACAACTCATAAATCAAAGATACAAAAAAACAATACATTAAGTATTCAAAAACTTATCAGATGTGTTACTTTCTCTACGCGAAACGTATAATTAATATTTAATATGTATTTTCCCTCCACGCCCTTTAATTAATTATCTGGTTGACGTATGCATTAATCATACCTATTGCATTTTCCGTAACAGGCCGCGCCATATCTCGTTACGTTATTGTTTCGTCTAATTGATTATGCCTTCGTTCATCGATCGTTTTCTTTATTTCGCACCCGTATTGAGGCGCTTCCATGTGCTTAATTATCGCGAACGATATTGTTACTGATCGATTGATACATTACTTGGAAAATGATGGTTCGTTCTAAGTTTCTTCCTCATTCTATACGATTAATATCGTGCCTTTGCGTGGAGGCTTTCAGTAACGGCCTATACTTGACACAGAAATGATAAGTACTTAATATTCTTCTTAATTAAGTTTTATTTATGAAGTTGAAGGTAAACGTAACTTAAGAATTAATTATTATTAATTTATTAGTTTTAATGCTCTATTCATTCTATTAATCTATTAAATGAGGAAGATAAGTTCCTTTACTAAATAAATGTAGGAGCCTTATGTCTTATAGGTAATTACAGTAAAAATTTTGCCACCATTAGAAACAAATTGTGTTTCATTGAAACTGTTACGGTAGATTGCTGATAACTATTAGACCTATTGATAACTATATGTTGGGGCGCAGTGTAATACTTCTACATTATTTGTGTTTTCTTATATTCGTTTTACTCCTGACTGTTGTAAACTTCAAGCTGATATTGACAGTATTTCCACTTGGAGCAAAGATAACAACATGTCATCAAACATTACCAAATGTAAAACGATCACCTTCACCAGAAGAAAGAAGAACATAATTAGATATCCTTACACAATCAATGACAATACTCTTGATAGCGTAGACCATATAAAGGGTGTAGGTAATTGTTCGGTATTTCTTTAAGATTCCAATTACACGTCGACTATATTACTTGCAGAGTTTTTAAACTTTGCGAATTCATTAAACGTCAAACTATTGATTTCACAAACATTGCTGGAATAATTTCTCTCTTTCATAGCTTAGTGCTTGAGTATTCTGAGTTCTACTGTTTGGAGTCCCTACACAACATTTCAGTCGGATAAGATCGAAATAGTGCAGCGAAAATTTGTTAATTTAATTTTATTTAATCTTAACATTGATAAAAACCTCTTATTCTGAACGACTATCGATGTTGAATTAATCTTCATTGTCTTCTAGACGTAAAATCTCTTTATCAAAATTGGGTTACAAGTGTATACATTGTAATTTGGATTGTTCTGAATTGCTCTCATTCTTTTCTTTCCCAATTCCTATGGTGAATACTAGGAACGATGATTGGTTTGTTCTCGAGTATCATCGTGCGTGCTATGGTTATATCAAACCATTGAATTTAGCAGCAAAATAACTTAATGCACTTCCAGTTAACGTAGACATTTTCAATTTAACGTACACACAATTTGCTACACGAGTAAAACTGTTGAATTTGTAACATTAATTACTTACTTTTAGGTTTTTTTTTGTATTATTGGTCATTAAGAGCATGTTTCTCAAATACTGTATCCATGTATTTCTTTTTTAACCATTGTGGGAACTTTCCTGTTGGTCTTCATTATTATAATAAATAAATAATTAATTTTATTAATGTTCTTTACACATAATTGTTTGAAAGAGAATCTACTCAAACTTTGAAAGAGACATGTTTATTAGAAAATATTTACATGTACAAGGATCAAAAAGAAAAGTCGTATATTTTACATACAATTAATGAATAAAGTGTTGACGATAACAAACGTTGATAGATGTTCCAAGAGATGTTTCCTTTGGCTAAATAACCAGTTTCGAAATAATTTAGAGTACATTTCCTGGCCACATTACTTGAAACATGTCATAAATCAACCCTTTTACCTGGAAATTCCCATCCTATTATAGTGATATTCTTTTGCTTTGAATCCGATCGTTTATAGGGGGACTAGATTATTGTATTAATAAATAAAAATACCAGAGAAATGATATTTAGAAGAGTAAAGTACGTATATATAAATATTTCAGTTATTAACTTACATTTAGCGAGTTCACAGTTTAGAGAATGCATCGATATTTTTTAAAATATTAATATTATATATAAAGGTAAAATTGTTATTCTATCCCTCTCTTAATAACTAATTATTTGGAATTTGAAAAAAATTTGGGGTTTTTTGAAGAAAATGCTCGGGAAAGATTTAACAAGTGAACAAAAAGCCGCTATACAAGCTCTTCTACAATCAAACAAACATTCACAACGAGAAATTGCAAAATTACCGAAAGTATCTCCTTCTTCTGTATCGCGTTTAGCTAGAAACTTAAACGAGGGTGCTAGCACATCGACACAAAGACGGGCAAAGTGCGGTTGGAGAAGAAAAACTTCGAAGAGATCTAACCGCGAAATTGTTCATCAGGCTTTGAGCAATAGATTTGCTACAATTAAAATGATTCAAAAAAATTTACAAGAGAGAGGAATAGAGATTTCGAGCAGAACTGTCAGGCGCTGATTGCGCGAAAATCGCCTAATGGGCGGAAGACCTGTAAAAAAGCCGCGTTTAACAGAAAAAATGAAATCTGCTCGTCTCAACTTTGCAAGAGAATATCGACATTTCACAGACGAGAATTGGAAAAAGGTGAATAACTTAACAACATGATTTTTACTGAATTAATGTTTGCATTATTTAATAGGTTTTCTTTAGTGACGAGTGCTCGCTCTGCGTGTTAGTGCAGCGAACACAATTTGTTCGACCTGGCGAACGTCTCACAGAGTCCACGGTTCTTCGAACTGTAAAACCCCCTCCGCAGGTAATGATTTGGGGAGTGATTAGTGGAGACGGACCCGGCCCTTTGTATTTTGTAGAAGGTACAATGTGTCAAGAGCAGTACATAAATGCGTTAAAAAACACGTTATTACCGTATTTTAAGCCAGGACGACGCATACCGACAGGGCCTATATTTATGCAAGATAATGCTCCTTGCCATGTGGCAAAAAAGGTTAAGAAATTCTTTGAAGACAATCACATACCTCTTTTACGTTGGCCCGGAAATTCACCGAACCTCAATCCCATCGAGAACGTATGGAATCGACTAAAAAGTAAGGTATATGAAAAAGAAAACCCTACAAAGGAAATATTAATGAAGAATATAAAGGATGTATGGGAGAACGATGAAGATATAAAAGAGACAATCATATCTTGCATTGAAAGTATGCCCCGAAGAATTAAGGGTGTTATTAAAAATCATTTTACATATGTTATATTATTTTTACAACATATTTTATAAATAAAAAATATAATACATGTATAGTTTATATTTTATTATGAAGAAACTACAAAATATTGAGTGTTTCAAGTAATTTGACCAGGGACTGTATCTTAAAAATATGCAGAATTTTTGAAAAATCATCACTGTCCTAGCATGTAGTTGTCTCGGCTTGTATAATTAGAACTGAGTACTACATGTTAATGTTAGTTCTAGAGCAGGTGATGTCGTTCTTTGAAAATGAGATTTGATAAGGTAGTAACAATCTCTTCCAAACAAGCCTGCAAGTTAATATATTTTGGCTTCCGTCGGTGAATTATGAAAATCTATGCGCAAAAAATGTTTGTGTTCTAGAAAAATTTGAAGGTGTTTTAGAGAAAGATCCTGATTTTGGCACATTAAGACACATTTGTGAAGGTGCGTCAACAGAACCGTTAAGTTGTTTCAAAGAATATTTTAATTGTGCAAATATAACGTCACTAGATGTAGAACGTTCGTTCTCTGCATATAAACACCTTTTCTCCTCGCGCCGCACTCGGTCTGTCGAAACAACTGTTGAAACATATCTAATGTTGCAGATATTTAACAGACATTATTCACTTTGCGATTTCACGGAGGACTCTTAAAATGGTAAGTGTTTGAGCACGCATTATTTTATTTTTATTTAACAACTACGCGAAAGTATTTACGACAGCAAACATCTACACCCAATAGCTCTAGTGGAACCCGAGGCCTAATCGAAACAACGCCGCTGCCCGTTGGCGCTCGTGGTCAACTCTAATTATAACTCCTTAGTTAGTTTACCAAGAATTGTTTTGTATGGGCGCATTCAAACGATTGTTGACTATTGTTGAAAACTGGAGAGGAGCCTGATCTGCGCTATGCTACACTTAAACCGTGAATACACAATTGGCAAACCTTTACCTAGAGCATAAGGCAGTCAGGAAATAGTTAGTTAATCTGCTAGCTTCTGAGAAGGGACAAACGACATATCTACTTGACATTATTTGAAATTCAAAGCAGTATTTTCCTCTAATTAATTCGGTCTAGGCTAGTGAATATAAATAATTGTTCTTCTACCATTATTTTTCCAGTGAAAGCCATATTAATTCTATTTAAAATTACTTTTTTGATGACTTCATAATATTATTGTAATAAATGATGTTATTACCTCATAACAAAGCTATATATGTAGATAATTTACGTTTAATAACGTTTCTTTATCAACGGATTGTACATCTAGCGTTGAGATGACATGAAATTCTCATATTTTAGATTTATGGATTAATTTTGCTTCTAGCCAAGCCAGCTTTGAACAACAATAAAGCCATAAAAAGGTTATAAAACTAAGCGAGCTAAGCAAGAGGGTTCAACCCAGCACAATAAAAATATAAGATTTTACAGCGGATGCTATCACGCATCAGCTTGTTAAATCTGTCGCACGAAGTGGACGAATTTCAATGCAGTCAATGTCCGCTGTAGATATCTTACTAGGCACAAATAAAGAAAGGTTGGCATAAACACCTTTTTTGAAGTGCAATTATTCCAAATGTATGATTTGAGGTTAACAACATTGCAACATCATGAACTTCTTCTGTTTTCTTTTTAATGCGTGCGCATGTTCTGTCGGATAAATATTTCGTACGTCCTTTCTCTTATCGACTCTCGTTGCTACTAGATGCATTTCCTTGATCACATTTCAATTTGATTCTAAGAGTATCTAAAGTGCATTAGAGGGTAAATACATGCAATAATAATAATAATAACAATAATAATAATAATAATAATAATAATAATAATAATAATAATAATAATAATTTTAATATTTATCAAAATAATAGATGGCAAATGGATGAAATCAGGCAGTTAGCATAAATGTGCCAGTTTCATTTCACCCACCTTATGTCGAAAAAATACAAAAAGGAATGAACAAAATTAAAAAAAAAGCAAAGTTGCATATCAAATAACAAGACAAAATCAAAGCGGTATTCACTAAATATCAGAGTTCGAAGTCATGTGTCGAATATGACGTGTAAAACAATGGAGTGTTAAACTGAAAATCCGAGCGGGGGGATTATTATTGAATCGCGCGATGTTGAACGAGAATGATCTCTCAAAAAGAGCAGCGCGATGGGCAGGCGGTGTGATATAATGAGGAAACCTGATGTTAACGTTGCGAACATCACTCCTAAATCTTAACCTAAGATAAAGATAGGAAGGAGTCTTCATGGTGAGAATCTTAATAATAAAAGTTAAACTGGTGCAAACGTCGACGATCGCTTATGCTTAACCAATTCAGCTCTCGCAATTTATGGGAAACATGTTCACGTCTGCGTAGGCTATAAATGAAACGAATACAGGAGATTTAAGTTTCTGAATCCACTGAGAAGTGTTGCTGTGAAGGCAACGGGCGTACACAATATCACAGAAATTAAAATGCTATAATATGAGAGCATCAGACAGACGTTTTTTAGATGCAACAGAAAGATAACTCCTGTGGGGGTAGAGACATTTTAAGCTGGTATAAGCTTTACGAATACATGAATTAACGTGATTTTGTACCTAAAGTCTGAATCCATAAGAAGGCCAAAGTTTTTAACCGAATTGGTTATAGTTAAAATGGAATCATTAATCTTTAACGTTATTAAATTAGCGGTATGTTCAACGTCAACCTTTTTGCCAAAAAGTATCACGGATGTTTTATTTGCGTTAATATGTAAATTATGTTGGTTAGAAAATGTGACAATTTGGTTAAGATCGGAATTAATGAGGTCGTTGGAACAGAGGAGTTGCTGGTATCGAAAAATGATCAAAGACTTCGCTGAAAGCGGGTGTCACCATCAGTAACCGTCAGAAAAATCAAAACATCCGTCAGCACTTCACCACCATTCCACTTATGGCACAGAAGTGATCGAGCTAATGCGTACATTCTAAAGGGGTTCTCTTTATTAAACATTTTGTTATATTAATTTCTATACAAATTATTCCTCTTATTTGCTTTACTAACTTCATTGGTACAAATTTCTAGCTTTTATTTATTATCAAACATTTTTATCTTCATTAACTGTTATCGGGGTTATATTTCTGTTATACAGTGTGCGTTTTATGTTCCAGGCCGATTTTGTTTTTCCGGCATTTTAGTTTAGCTGTCATTTAATATTGATGCAGTGAGAGAGAGTATTCGTGAACATCCGGGTGCCTGTCATCGACGCCGTGCATAGGAATTCGGAATGTCTCCATCATGTTTGTTCAAAATTCTCAAAGCAGATTTGCATTTATTCCCGTATAAAATTCAATTGACGCAAGGGCTATAGGAAAATGACCATGAACGCATTGCTGCGTGATAAAATTTCAAAAAAGCCATGTCCACCGACATTGTGAAAATCGATAAAATGGAATATCGACCAACATTAAGTACCTGTTTTAGAAGAGCTAAAGGGTAAGGAGATTTACGAAGATATGTTTAAAACACTTGGTCATCATTGCCTTTCCTACGCGACCGTAAAAATTTGGGTTGCGTCATTAAAGAGGGGTAAATTTTCGGTTGAAGATGACGAAAGACTTGGAAGACCGATTTCTGTGTCCATCCCCGAAAATATCGATGCAATTCACGACATGATTTTGTCAGATCGTCGAATTGGGATAAAACATATATCTGAGACATTGAAGATTTTATGTGAGCGTGTACATCATATAATTCACTTCGATTTAGACATGAAAAACATTTCGGCAAAATGGATTTCTAAGATGCTGATCAGAAACGAGCAACAGTGGAGTAGTCGCGCTCTTTATGCACCCGGTTTGACAACGACCATGATCTTGTAAATCGTCTTATTGCCATGGATGAAACCTGGCTCTACTTTTACAACCCAGAGACAACAGTTGATGGAATGGAGGCATTCTGGTTCGCCAAGGCCAAGAAGTTTCGGGTGCAGAAATACTCCCGAAAAGTATTGGCTTCAGTTTTTTGGTATTTTCGTGGAGTCATTATGGTTGATTATTTAGAAAAAGGCAAATCCATAACTGGATAATACTACTCTACATTATTAACAACTCTGCGAGAAAAAATCATTGAAAAAAGACCTGATAAATTGTCCAAAGGTGTTCTGTTTTTGCAGGGCAATGCACTTGCACGCAAATCGCGCATTGCGATGAACACAATCCATGATTTGGAGTTTGATATTCTCGAGCATCCTCCTTATTCGCCGAACCTAGCTCGGTCCGACTATTATTTGTTTCCTCAAATGAAAAAATGTTTGAAAGGACGTAAATTTTCTTCGAACAAAGAAATAATAGAAGCTGTTGAAAGCTGGTTTGCGGAGCAAGAAGAAATATTTTATTTAAGGGGTTTACAGAAGTTGCAGGATCGCTTTAATAAATGTATAACTTTGAAAGGAGAATACATCGAATAAAAAAATATTTTCATTTTAAAATTGTTTGTTATTCTATGGTAGGCAAAGAATTTATCACCCTCGTAATCGGGGGCGGTCAAATTAAGTGATCGGAGGGGATCTCTTAATTTGACCACCCCCGATTATTTCCTATAGGCATACTTCAAGGGAAAGATGTACACAAGCAACCCAACCACAATCCATATGCTTAAAAACAACATTCGAACAAAATCGACGAAATAACACCAGAAGTAAACATTATTCTTATGTCGTATGCTAGTCAGTTCATGTTTTGAATATTTCTACATCTTCCGTAATAGAAAAAAGAACATCCTTCATATTTTGCCTCATCTTAAAGACGGAGCTGACAAGATGCCGCCTTGTTGGCTTTCGGTAGTCTGTAGAAAATGTATTTTCTTTTGCATTCGGCGGCACCCACGCACGCATACGTATTCAAAGTGAGATCTTCACTGCCTAAACGAAATACGGTTACAACTTCACTTTTTATTTATCTTGCGTATATTGTTGTTGAGGTTAAAGGAATTTTCGCACGTTTTTCTATGCAAATTTCTTCTTAAGGGCACTATCTATTGCTCGCTTTAAAATGTTATCGCTTATACGACGTATCTGAAAAGGGAAGCGATAATGAAACATAAGCAGCATTCTTAAATAAGGTGTTTGTGAAACAGGAGATAGAACAAAATAATTGGTGTTAATATAAAAATTCTTTGATTGAGGTATTCGGTTGTTTTAATACTGAAAAAATTTGAATATGACATTTTTCATTTCTTTTTAAAATCTCTAAAGCGTACAAGTTAATTTAAGCAAAGCATATGCTTCATAGGTATTTTGTGTTTAAATTTTTAGGGATATCGTTGTGTATACCTTTATAGTGGTTGAAGGCTGAATGCAATTTCAATGTAGCGCGTACTTTAATTTTTAAATTGTAAGATTTAAAGATCCCTAATACTTCTGCTATAAAATTTAATCAATTAGAATAGATCTCTATGTTCAAAAATCCTCAAATTGAAGAAAATACTGATACGAATTTTAGCAAGGCAGGAGCGTATTGCCCAGCTAATTGTTTAACCGTAGATTTTCTCTAAGTACAAGTGATGATTCCATTATGTTAAATGACTATTCTTTAATACAGCACTTGAAATTACGGAGCACTATCTACAACCTCTAAACTAATTTTTTTTCTAAGATATTTGACGACACTTCACTGAATTATAGTGGTTATTGGTTCACTTTAAATATTTAGCAAGAACACATGGTTTCATGCGTCTTTGCACTTTGTCTTTCTATTTTCACCAACTCCAATCTAATTTGAAATCCCCTTTGCTTTAGCTTTATTCTCCACAACTTGGTAAACATGCTTTGACCAATTAACATATACTTTTGTTACTACTTTGAAGTTGTAGATGCTCTGTAAAAAATCATTCTCACTGAAATCCCATCTGTTGCAAAGCGAACAAGATCAGCGAAGCAATTATTGTACTCCCAATTAGACAAAATTAATACTTCATGACGAGGAAGCTTTAAAAGAATATCCAATTAGTTAGAACTATTTATATTGTCCATACCACAAAGTAAGATAATTCCATCATATTTCATTATATTATTCTACATACATTTAAAGCTGCGCATTACCGGACTGTTTGCTTTATTTCGAGCTTCAAGTCGAACGAAGGTTGAATCGTTTGCTCCCGCCTTTCCGCCGTATAATTATGAATAATGGCGTAATCGTAAATATTGGAAAGAGCATAAATAAAGCTTGGACAATAGGAAAAATTACAAATCCCGTCACGAACTTTAAGAATGATTAATGTGTAACATTCCCCTTTCGTTTTAACTTTTCATATTTATTTTGTATCTGAACCAAATGAAAATATATTCTATACATCCGTTAGAATAACGGGCGAGAGGTACGTTCGACTCTTTTTTTGCAGATATTTCGAGGAAATTTTCATTTGTAATTTATGGCGTCCTTGGGGAATTCGTAGTGTCTGACGCTTTTGTGAACAAATTGATATAATTTCAGAAACAAATTACTTTTTGTCTAAATCCGTGGATCATTTTGGTATTAATATTACTTTAATTTGTTTTATATTCTTCATTTTTTTTTCATGCCCTTCTACTATTTAAGATCTGCAAAGATATACCAATTTTTAAAGAGAAAACATACAATTAAGTAGACAAATGTATACTTAGTTTTCATAAAGCTAAAACATATGTAATCATTTGTGAGTTTTTTCAATAATTATTTTTGAAATTAGTTTTAATATGCTTTGCATTTCTTATTTGTTTTAAGTATAGCGGTAACGCAATAACAGCTTCAGTGCCTGAATAATATGGACTTTTTTTCGAATAACTTTCGTACCGCAGTATCGACAATTTTTGAGGATTTCTTACAATTAGATAAATCTACATTGCGTTTAAGAAAAAATGTCTTTAAAATAGTTTACAAGTTGATACACAAGGAACAATTTAAGTACTTATCATTGATTATATTCAAACATTTCTAGTTCGTAGGTTATAGAGACGGTTTACTAGTAGAATGAATGTATAGGGCTTGATGATTTTGTTGTACACTAGGAAAGTAATTGCATTACTAGTCACATCACGTAATTATACATTTAACGATACTCGTAGGAATTAGCAGTATCATCAGTATATTGATACATTTCATTGAAAGTCGTTTACGAAAATAAGAAATAACGCTAGCTACCCTAGCGGTTCATCTTGTTCAATATATATTTTCCAGTATATTACTCACTTAATCCATTTTGCCTATCTACCCTTATCGAGGTGTAAGGCATTGTGAGGTTGGGCTGTTAGCTTATACTCTTACATATTTCCCGCCATCTCTTCCTGTCTTGTGTAGTCTGCTGTATATTCTCCCAGTTTGCTTTCCTCTTACTATTACCGATCTTACATCCTTCAACCATGCTGTCCTAGGCCTTCCTCTAGTTTTCTTATTTACTCTGGCTTCTAGAACTCGCCTTACTATTCCACTATTTTGCATTCTCTTCACGTGACCATACCATTTCATTTGCGCTTCTTCGATGACTTCCACTATGGGTTTTCCTTCCAGATTACTCCTGATGGTTGTATTCCTAATTTTATCTCTTTTCGTTTTGTTCTCAATTCTTCTTAAGAATCTCATCTCTATCGTTGTTACCCTTGCTCGATTTCTTTCCGTCATTGTCCATGTTTCTACTCCGAATGCTAATACAGGTGTTATTACTTTTCTGAATATTTGAACCTTAATGTCTTTTTAAGGTTTCTTCTTTTCCAGAAACGTATCTTTTATGCTATTGTAAATGTTTTCTCTTGCAATGACTCTTCCTGTTATTTCCTCATTCCACCTTCCATCCCCTGATATCATTGATCCTAGGATTTAAATTTCCGCACTTGTTCTAATTCCCCTTCGTTTATTTGTACTACATTTCGTTGTTGTGTGGCTGGTCTTAATCGATTCTGGACCCTCTTCATTGTCCTTGACCTATGCAGATGTAAGGTCAAGGTCAATGAGGAGGTTCGAAAATCGGCTGAAACCCTGTACTCATATTGGACAGTTTTTCAGGTTTTACTGAGTTTGTTGCTCTAATCTGTTCCGGTCTTGCGGACCGAATCACTTTGCGGGTAGTTGAGGTTGTTTTAGCAAATATTTTGGTGTTGTCATCATTAATATCATGTTGTCCATGTTCGGTGAGTCTTTGGCGTTCCTTGTTTATGCACTGTGCGCTGCATCCGGTGGATCCAATCTATAATTTGCTAGGTCGCATTGCAATTCGCAGATCCCCTTAGTTTGCAATCTGTTCAATCTTCTTTACTGTGTTGTACTTTCTTTAGCCTGTCCATTATTCCAGAAACGTATGGTTCGGTACCATTGGTACCTAGGAGTTCTGCCAGTTTTACGTTAAATTGACTCCAATTAATAATAAAATGATTTTAATGGAAATATACGAACTTTTTTGAACTCTGTAATATAATATTTTGCGAATACTGTCAGTTTGCAAAGCTACCATGCAATGGTTCCCATAGCAGGTTGTGTAATTACAAGCGGCATAAACGGTCGTCTAAAGAGATTCCGCCATGACGTATATGCATATGGAAATGAGATACTACATGTCGTAAATTTATACCCTACTGCAAAATTAACGAACATGATAAAACGGTGCGCACACGGGGTGAATTATGTATTCGCGCACTTAATACTGTAGGATAACGTATTAACGCTACAATTAACTATGCTTCATAACGTATCGCCAAATTCGAGCAACTAAACTCGGTAAATAATTGAGTTTATCGAGCTAAAAGATTAATACGGTGACAAACAATAGCTAACGCCGAATAGTAGCAGGTTAAATAACTTCCACATTTTATGGTGTCGCGACAATCGTGTGGAAAAAAAATTGAGTCAAAGCGGAATGAATAATGGGCGTTTCTAGGAAATAGATGCGCGCAAACTTTCGAAAAATCACGTCTGTGGAACGAGGATTTTAAAATGTATATTTCAAACAAATCTTTGGAAGAAATTAGTTAGTTAGTGGAAGCACTATGACTACAATAAAGCTTATAAAGCAAAATTATAAAATTTTGCTCTCTTTCATTGCTTTTTGTTTGCATTAAATTGCGCAGAAACGCGATAACATGGTTGATGGTGAAGATATTTGTATGTAAATAATGGAAGGAACAGCTTTAAATTGAAAATTGTTAAAAAAAAGAATTGGAAAAAATTGAAACTTGTAAATGATATGTGTAAGCTTTAGGTCAATTTTTGGTAAAAGCCGTATGAATAGTAAAGAATAATAATTGGGAAGACAAAATGAAGTTAATTTAATCAAAAAAAAAGGAGGAGAAAATTTAAGGGAAATGATGCATCATAACCGAAAGGGAATGATTTAGTTTCAGATTAAGACTAGAAAAGTTTGAGGTAGTTAATAGAGTTTCTTCAATGTGGCTATATAGCAACTTCTGGCAAATGAAATTTATCTGGCTGCTTCTTAATTACACTGTCCAACAATGAAGAATTTTTTTTGCCCTCCGAAATAAAAATGGGTGTTTTTAAATATGTTGGGTATGCTGATTTCAAATATAAAGTCCGTTTTCCTTCATCACGTAACACTTTTTAGAGGCATATATTAAAAGTTTTATAATTAAAGACGCAAACTGTGAGGTACCAAAATTTCTTATTATATATTAGATTCAAAACTAATGCAGAAGTACGGTGTTTAAACTCCGTTTAGACGAATCTATGAATAGATGCCATTCCTGGGGCACGTGTTCTCTTCCTAGTTGAAACATTAGTTCACTTACATTGTTGCAGTACACGAAATCATTACTTTGTGAAAAGAAGGATGAAAATTGGAAAATACGTTTTCTCGAATATGTTATTTTTACATCGGGTTGTAAAAGATGCCAGCCACTCAGTCGGGAAGATAAAAGTTCGAATTGATCTTTGGTCAGTTGCAAATCTCTTACGAGGTCATTCAACTCACCTTGTGAAATAAAATGAGGGTATTTTTTTGCTGTAGTAAAATCGGCATCACGTGTATCATCAGAAGATGAACTCGATGTACTTGACAAAGTTGAGGGTTCATTTAGAATCCACTTTTCTGGAGGTTTAGGTACCGGCAATGAATCGTCGTGCTGAATTGGCCGAATAGCAGACTCCACACTGGGATAAGCAATGGCATGTTTATTTTTCTATGAGAAACCTGTTACGTTGGTGACGCAAAAGTAGCAGTCACTTACATGGGTCTTTTGGTTCTCTGCATATCATTGGTACAACAAACGGCATCGATTTGTGGGTTCCTTTAAGTCATCCGATTAAACTTCTTTGACAGTTGGTGCAACACATATGAGGGCTCCAGCTCTTATCCTGATCGCTTATTCTGCAGCCAAAATATAATTCGTACGCCTGCATAATGAGTACACTTATGTTCTTCCGTTGGGATTTTGTTGTAAACTCTCCACACACATAACAAAATAAATTTGCAGACGTCTTACACTGTCGACGAGACATCACACAATTTTAAATGTAAAATGCAAAACTACAAATAAGCACTCGTGTACACTGTCTTCTTTTGAACTAAATAGCAGCCTGATCTGGCCTATCGACTTACCCCAAAGAAGATGGACGAATTGTTACCTACTACCTGCAGGTTCTGAGAAAAGGGCCCAGTTTATTGGCCTTAATTAATATAATTATAAGGATAGGTACATATATAATTATATATGTACACAATTTTATGAAAAAATTAAAGCATTGAAATGCAAAGGAGATTTACCGGTATGATTTATTGCTAAACGAATAGCATACGTATCATGGTACTTAAGACAGGGAGGCGATAGAGCAAAACCTATATTATTTTCGTGTTTCCCTCATAAAATAAGATAAAAATCACCTAATAATTATTGTAGTAGTACTTTTAGTGTATGTTAGAATAGTTGGAGGCTCCTGACGAACTTTACTACAAGTCTAGTATTTTCGATCCTTAGTTCAGTATGTGTTAAGAATAATCTTCTGAGACGTCGATGTCGTTAATGACTGAAGTGAACATATTTGGGGCTGCATAACCTGTCAATAAATCTGTCAGTATCCTAAGATCCTCTTTGTTGAGAGATAGTATTACTTTTGCACTCTGTGGCGAAGCTGATATAACTGCTTTCACCTGACTTTGTTCTGATTTGTTTTGATCCAATTTCGCGTTTTAGGTGGCTCCTCTGTAGACCAGGCAAAGGCATATTCGCTGCTTCTTTTCATTTCCCTGAATGCCTTGGTGGCTTGGTACGCATTAGTGATTAACGTGATTTTTACGTTCCAGCAGCCTTAGATTCTGTACGCATTCCCGAGTTAGGTCAGATTCCTCCATAATGCGTTACTCTTTGTGGAAGTGAATGCCTTTTTGGAGGCTTGAAGGTTCGTTTTGGTGCACAGATTTAAAATAAAAATCTTTGCTTGAAGGTACCGATGCCTATGGCAGTTCCTATTTACATATTCTATTCTCAAATCATCTGTGTATCACCGAACCGAGGTCCGTCGATTGCCCATACGAAACCGTTCCTTACGACGACCTACAGAACTTATCAACGTTAGATTGCATCGGATGTAACATGATAATATTCTCGACTACAAAACTGCACTTACGTACCTTGTGATATGAGTAATTATTGCATTTCAATTGATTAAATTAACATGATTTTTAGAATTAGTTCCTTGTGTGTTTTTTGCCTCTAGTAGACTTTTTAAAAGTATTATTTGTCCTTCTCTGTATTTGTAACATGCTGTAGATTTAAAAACACAACATGTAAAATCGGTGTCATTAACGACTTGATGAGTGACGTTCAGCCGATTGCGGCCCTGCAACCTACGTTAGAGTGATCTTTTTTCTGAACTGTTATCAACTCTTCAGCGGCTTTTATAGCTGTGAACATCCTCTCTCTCTATCGCCGGGGTTTTATTAGATTAACCTACGTATCTCTCCTCTTCGCTCTATTGTTCGTTTTTAATGTAATTTCTTCCTACAAATACGTAGAAAATAGATTTTATTGTGTCTATTCACTAATTCGTGAGGCGCCAGATCGCGAAGTCTAGTGGCATATTGCAGGCTGTATTTTGGTATTGTTAAAGGAAAGAAATTTAGCTGATTGTGAATTAAATTGTAAGAATATAAAGTATTAACTACATGAAATATGTATTGTAATTGGCCATTGATTAATATTTAACAAAAGTTATCGTTAACAAAGGAGCGAACAATTTTTCTCTAAGCGGTTTATAAAAAAAAAGTACTTTCAAGTGTTGTAAGTATAAAAATGTTATTTTAAGACCAAGTTTGATTCAAATTTTATCATTTGAAAGAACACGAGGTTTCATTACATATCGCACTAGCATAGAGAAGGCATCTAAACGTTAAATTTTGAGGTTAGCTTTTTCATTGCACCAATTTCTCTTTCGTAAACGATAACAGTTTTTTACAGTTTAACTATCGAAAGAACATCTAGGTGTTAGTCCCGAATCCAAGACAGAAAATCGTCTTTTAATTAAATAAAACGTTGTGAAGAATTTCTGCCAGATTTTAAGTTGCAGTAGACTAAAACTCGCATTGTAGTGCTTTCCTTAGGCGCACCACATAATCAAGATTTAAAACAAAAGAGCTTTTCTGCCGTATACGAAGGATTTACAGTGCAGGAAAAACGTTATAGGAACGACAAACAGAAGAGATAGCATTAAATTAGCTAGAGCAATCGTAATTATTTCCTCTATCGTTTTTAATCAGAAGAGTTGTCGTTTTGTAACCTGCAGAATAAAGGGACTGAATGCAGCGCAACAACAAACTATCTCTATTTCCAAGATAATTTCAACCCTGCCAACTCGACTTTCACTATTTCGTTTCGACTGCGTTAGAAGGTTGTTATTTTAGATGATATTCCGGAGCGCAGTGGATACTTTTTAAACCGGCTTTCGCAAGAACGATCTAGCAATCCTTGAATTTACGGCGCAGCTTTCGAGATAACAACACATAAACACCGCGCACCGATGCGATATTATTGTTCCCTATCTAGTATAGGAGACGCGGAACAGGACGGCCTGAAAATCTCGCTTTATTCGGTTAGTTAAACTTAATTAGGCAACATCTTATGGCGAAGAATTCCGAGTTACAGACCATTGCATCCTCGTAAAATTTTGGATATCTTTTACAAATTGCTGAAATCGCAGCTGCCGCCGCATTGTATGTTTTTGATTAAATTAGCCGCGTTGTTTTCATATTCGTGGTCGCGTTTTTCTCGTTCTGGAAAATGATTGCGTTTGAAATTGTGAGAATGTACGGAAAAGAGGGAAACCGCAATACAGTCTTTGTAATCTGCCGGAAGATACATTTTCCTTTTTGTAAATAACAGGAAAGCAAAGGCTTCATTAGCCTTCTTTAATTGTTAAAAATATTGAATCGCGCAATGAGTGCTAACCATAGCAACTTATCTGTGTAGATCGGATGCATTTTCTCAGAGTGGTACACATCGGTAAAGCTGAGTGAGTTTTGTCACAGTTTAGGAGTAGTTTCCCAAAATGTAGGTGTTGAAACTGCACTGAAGATACAGTGTACACGGAGCGAAACATACAGCAACATTAAATATAATTAGGTACATTGCAGACTAATATATTTTTTGTGAAAATAGAGGACGAGAATATAATATATTTAACATAAATAAAAAATATATAACATTTAATATATAAATTATTAATATGAATTACTGTGAAAATAGCATTCTTTCCATTTAAAACTAACAGTACAATTGTTTATAGAAAAATATCGTCAATTAGTTTTCATCATATATATTGAGATGTTTCAAAAAACGATTAAAAGTGTTGAATAGGGAGATAATTTATTCCGTTTATTATTTTAAATTTTTCACTTACAATGATAAATTTTTTAAAAATTACTTACAGTTAATGTTGCGGGTGTACTATGTGTGTGTGGTTGTGTTCCTCTTCTGGTGGATCCTAGTTTTCTCTTTTTGAGCAGTGAACATTAATAATCTCTTCTCATAACCCCTCTTCTTGATTAAATTTTCTTGATTGTTTTTTCAAATTGTTTTTATTTGATTAAATACTCTTGATTATTACTTATAACTGTTTCTGTTTAACTTTTTTTTAACAGTTTTTCAATACTTTAGAGTTGATAATTTCAGAAACATTTTAGTTTAAAATACAATTTCTAATTTCATCAGTCGAAAAATATGTTTGTTTACTGTTAGAATTTTCGTATCTAACTTCTTGTTTATCGGTTGTCTGGGCGTTGCCAATCTAACGACTTGATATTTTAAATTTAATGTTCTGATGATCGATTTCGATGTTGCAGATGACGTAAGGGATTTTGTCGCTTGATTTCCAAATACAGTGTGTTTATATGTGTGTTTGTGTCATTTTTTACAAATTATGTTTCAAAACGTAAACTACTTAAAATAACCCGGAACTTTGATTATCCCATGTAAGATAATATTAATGGAGACTTTTTTTTAACAAAAGATTAATAATATAAATGATCAAAATGCCGAAATTCGAATGCTAAGCCGAAATAATTCGAATTCCGCAAATGCTCGATTAAATTCTAATATTTTATGAATTTTGATTGAAATGAATATAGTAACGTATAAACGCACGCTCTTCATGTGGTATGTCCCACTACGATATATTGTAATGTTCAATATTTACAATAACATCGGCTGTCAATCTCAGAACGAAGAGGGTGTTCAGGTTAGTAACTCGATTGCGATGAAAGTCCCTCTTGCGGGTAAAAAGGTAATTTTCCAAGTCACCATTTCCCCTCAGGCTGACTGTCCTTGGAGCGAGGACATTATTAAATATATAAGTCCAGATAGCGACGACCTTAGGGTAACGTAGAGAAAACTCCATCTCCTGTGTAATTTCTCCATTTCTAAATCATTAAAATTAATGTAAAATTTATCGAAAACAGACAACAGGGTATATTCAAAGGTATTTCAAACATCATTTCGTAAATTAAATCTTTGTCCAAACGTTATTAAGTAAATTGTCAGTAAATTTCGTCATATTTATGTTATCAGCGGTTCTTTTAAGCATAGAGTCATCTAAACTCAGTGAGCTGGTAGCGTCACTGCATTCATTCTCTTATGCTATTTCCATAAATAACTTCCTTTCATCGAATGGTATCAGAAAATTTATATTTGGATTTAAATGATCAAAATTAGCTGTGGAAGTAAACAATCGCCAGCGCGATTAAACAAAGAAGATAGGGACGCCAGAAAATTCATCAATTCTAGTTAGACTTTCGTTAAGTTAACTACGGTCTCCATTGAACGTGTTCGATAGTGAAATTAAAATATAATTTCAAAGAAGGAAAGGTTCGTGGTTAGAGCTGGTAGATTCCTTTAAAGGTCATAAAAAAAGTGTTTATGTGACAGCATCATACGAATTCAAGGTTAGTTTGTAGAAATTTAAATTAATTTAAAAAATACAAATTTTTCACAAAATTCCCCAGAGAAACATTTCAATATATATATATATATATATATTGTTATGTTAAATATTTACATCGTCAAGCCCAGCTGTCACTCTAAAACGTATAGGGTTCCAGTATAGCCACCCGATAGATATGAAATTCGCTCTTGCGGCTATTAGTTCTGTTCCCTAGCCACAATTTCCTCTCCGGACCTCCGATCTTCGGAGTGGGGGTACTAAATAATTTATTTAACTCTAGCCAACGCCGATCTTGGTGATGAAAGTACTCTTCTTCTTGTTCTTCTCATTTCGTAAATCCTCAAATTTATCGTAAAATTCTCTTAAAACAACAAACAACATAAATTCAAAGGTAATTCTAATATTACTTCGTATATTAAATATGTATGTTTCGTTAAGGCATCGTCATTTATGTTAGGCAAAGTTAATATTTTAGGTTTGTCGTGGGGGTTTTGTGTTACAGAGTCGTCTATTTTCAGTCATCTAGTAGCCCCTACAGTCGATAATGCTACTTCTAAAAAAAATAACTTTATTCATCAAAATTCATCACTTCTGGTCAAGCTTTCATCGAGTTACCTCGTAATTTGGCTGCGCTCCTAGTTTAAAGTGTCTGATATTGAAATCATAGAATAAATTCTAGGTAGAAGCGAAGGTTGGAGGTTAGAATAGGCAGATTTCCTGTGAATGTCATACAGAACATAGAGTTTATACGAAATTTTCGAAAAATTAAGGTTAGTTTGCATTTTTCAATTTTAACTTTCGCTAATTTCCATTTATTGATATCAAAATTCGTTTAAAATTACCGAAAGAATGTGAAAAGATACTCCCGAATCCCGCAGTTCATTTGAAATTTTAATCAATTAGAGACTTTTACATATTTATGCGTTTGTGTATTCGAATGCCCTTCTTTTGTTAAGAAGCATTATAAGTAGAGCAACGCAACTGCGCTGAAAGCCAGTGGCGGACGCATGAAAGTTTACACAAAGTAAATTAAATGTGATACGTGCTGAAACACTTACCGTTTTAAAAGTCCTCCGTGAAATCACAAAGTGGATAATGTCTATTTAATATTTGTAACGTTAGATATGTTTCCAAAGTTGTTTCGGCAAAGTGAGTGCGGCGTGAAGAAAAAGTGTTTTTGTATGCCGAAAACGAACGTTCTACATCTAGTGACGTTATATTTGCGTAAGTAAAATAATCTTTCAAATAACTTAATGGTTCTGTTGACGCACCTTCACAAATTTGTCTTAATGCGCCAAAATCAGAGTCTTTATCTAAAACACTTTCAAACCTTTCTAAAACACAAACATTTCTTGCGTCTTCTATCGCGCATAGCGGTGCGTGAACATGTTGCACTATTTGCAAAGATTCCACTAACGACACCGAAGAATTTTGTAGTGAATTTGTTTCTTAAAAAACACAAAATACTTAATGATAATTTACATAGTTTTAGAGAAAATAGGTCGACAACTACCGCATTAATAGCTTTTTATGACGTTATTTTAGAAAATATTAACAAACGAAATACTCCACTTTCCATTTTGTGTGATCTTAGCAAAGCTTTTGATTGCGTTCAACATTTCTTATTATTACAGAAACTATACGAATACGGTATACGAGGCAATGCTGCTGAATGGATACACTCATACTTGGAGGGACGTATGCAATTTGTCTTCATTACGCACATTTCAAACAATAGACTCAAAAAATACAAGTCCAGCTGTGTGCCCGTTCCCCATGGGGTTCCTCAGGGATCTGTTTTGGGCCCCCTGCTTTTCAATTTATATATGAATGACATATATAACTTTGTAAATGATTTTCTACTTTATATGTACGCGGATGACCACTATACTTATTTCTGGTAGCGATTCTAATCAAGTTGAAATTGCAGGTAACGCCGCAATAGATCGTATAAATCAGTGGTTTTGTGCTAATAAATTATGTTTGAATGACAATAAAACTAATTTTATATTATTTCACACTCCTCAGCGTGCCCAAAACATTACTTGTGACATCCATGTTGGTGCTAAACCTTTGCAGCAACTACATTCTGCAAAATTCCTAGGGGTTGTAGTGCAAGATAATCTGTTGTGGGATGAACACTGCGATTATCTTACGAATCTCTTGCACCACAAAGCTTATCTTTTCCGTTTCTTAAAATCTAGCTTGTTTCTGGAAACCCTTATTTCTGTATACTATTCTGAAATTCAAGCTCGGCTTCATTATGGAGTTCTTCTTTGGGAAACTTCTTCTGCAGCCAAAAGTGTTTTTATAGCTCAAAAGCAAATTATTAGAGCTATTAGTGGCATAAAACTGAGAGATTCATGTAGACCTGTTTTTGTTTCGCATAATTTCTTAACTCTACCATCCCTTTATATTTTGGAAGCTCTCTGCTACATACATGAAAATAAAGATCAATACAAAAAAAAACAAAAATGTTCACGCATACGAGACCCGTCACTTCAACAATTTCTATTTACCAACTCCTCAATTACATGTTTATGCTAGGGGTTTCCAATATTTAGGCAGAAAACTTTATAACAAATTGCCATCTCATCTTAAGGAAAGCAATAATTTTAAACAATCGGTTAAGATATTTCTAATTAGCAAATGTTATTACACCATCGATGAATTTTTCCTTTAGTTCAGCATATTATGTTTGTCGTTCCTACTTCTGCACTTCTGTTGTTCATTCTTATATTATTATTTAAGTTTTCCTTAGTTCATTTTAGTTTGACTGATTCTATTGTCATTTGACACTTTGAATTAATAAACGTTATTATTATTATTATTATTATTATTATTATTATTATTATTATTATTATTATTATTATTATTATTAGTTTTTCTATCGCATCCGCTAGTCCCACGTAATTGTTCTGAATAATTTCCAAATCTGTTTTAACTTGACTATCCTGAAATTTCAAGCGACTTACCTTGACAGCCGCAGCTTCCTTTGGGTCGAATTCTAAAATCACGTCCTTTATATTCTCAAAATATTTAAGATAATAAAATGCAGCCTCTAACCATCTTCTCCAACGAGTAAGAATAGGTTGTGGTGGTTCAGGTATACCGGGGCATAGTCTATGAAATTCCCGAATACGTTTCGGGGATTTTACAAACACAGCTACCTCGGGATAACATTTTCTGATACTATCTGCTACGAGACTGAGAGTATGAATTTTACTTGTAATATACAACAAGTTAGCACAATATTTTTTAAGAGATCGACCTACAGCAAGCATGTTTGCGGCACGATCACTCATAAACATCAACAGTTGACTTGTTGAAAGTTTAAACTTTTCCAATGTATTTAACACCAACATTGAAATTACTTCGGCAGTGCATTGTTGTATTCGTCTGGAAGCTAGTAAAATTGAGGGTGACAGTCGATGTGGTTCCATTGTGCATACCAATACACTAACCACAGAATGTTTTTTACGATCTGTTGTTTCGTCCACACATAACCACAGTTTTTTATCTTACAACTCCGATTTAATTCTTTTCTCTACATGCTCACGAGCAGACGGCACAACTCTCTGTAATATTCTCTCACTTGGTAACTTAAAGTCCGAATATTCATTCCAAAACGAGACGTATGCTTTCTTCCTTAGTAAATGAAATGGTAAATTACATGCAATAAACATATAAATTAAATTTAAATTTGTCATAATCTCGAGTGGAATTTTTTTTTTGAAACATGCCCTGCAATATTTACGTGCCGTAGACAATCACTTTTCGACCAACACATTAAATCTATTTTACACGCTATACATTGAATTTTAGCGCCATCACACTTTAAATCAGGTATTTCTGCAATAAATTCTCTTATTGTGTCCAACTTTGGTCGTTTTCGCGACGTAGGAAACATTTTCAAAACGTAGAACTACAGTATAGTATACGACAGCGTTGATGCACACACAACAGATCGGCTTTCGAGTCCCAGTTATACTGACGCTTATACCGAATTGTCCCGGCCGTGTTTATTTTGTGTAAACTTTTATGCGTCAGCCACTTTCAGCGCAGTTTGCGTTGCTCTAATTATAAGGAACTATTTAGTGGGAATGAATTAAATCCCGAGCGCAATTCTAGAGGAAAAATCAAGTTTCAATTACTTTCATCTTAGACACTTAAGTGCAGAAACAAGTTTTACGGCAGTGTATCAAGATATATAATTATTTACTGCAAGCTTTAAAACAGCTACCTAAACAGTTTGAAGCAACATTATTTTTTTTTAACTTAACTGACTTTTTTCATGCATAGCCTACATAATGCCAAGAGTTATATTTGTCTTCAGTTTGTAGTCTATTTCCTATTAACTTTTTTAAACTTTATATGATATATTTTTATATACCATTTTATATTTACCTTTTATTTTATATCGATGTATTGTACGCAGTAGCACTACAGAGTAAACGAATTTATTATTATTCCAGTTGTCTGCTGATTTGTTCCCCAAGAAGTTTTCATTTCCAGTCACAAACTTCTTTTTCGATTTACTTTCAAAGGTGTTATTGTGTACTAAAGTCCTTATGTTGGGGCCAATAAGTATCCCTAAAGAGGAATAGACATTGCTATGCACTTTTTTGTTTTGGGATAGAGCACTAACTTTTATCAATTTTTGATCACTTACCCATGGAAAGCAAGTTTTCGGATGCAGAAATCTTTCACCGCTTTTATCCATTGCTTTTATATTGTTTCTATCGATACCTAATTTGGTGTGAAGTAGTGGCAATAATACCTTCTCTTAGCAATGACACTTTTAGTTCCATTTGTGTAAGAAACAAGTATATTTGGTGCAACCCAACTGAAGATCAAGCGGTAAATTAGTTACCTTGAAACCTTGAAATCACCACAAATACTCTAATTATATTGAGGACACTTTATTTTTTCAAGTACTAATTTCATTATATCGTACGATTCTTTTAATTTTATGGGGTAAGCTGTAGGAACAGTGAGCAGTCTTTTTCCTTTATGAATTATTGCAATTTTAGGCTATATTTAGATGAAGCTATTAACATTCGTCTTCCATGCACTATAGCAGTAGAAAAGGAATTGCTTGACTTGTGCCGAAAAACCGAATACTGCTTCCATGATCGACACAAAAACCAATTTCAGAAGAAGCTAGTAGCGAAATTGTATTCTCTTTTGTACTACATTGTGTTTACAGATGCTATAAATAAACAAAACATATTTAAATTCAACATAAGGTACTGAATCAAAATTCTGTGTAGGAATACGTATATTAAAAGGTACGATATGGAAGAATCTAGAAATAGAAACGATTCGTGTCTTTTATGGCATAGAAATCTATCTTTCAAAGCTATTTTTATTTGCTTTTATCCTTAATATCATTACGATACACACTTCCTCTGGTAAGAGGAGGACTACTCAATAAGTAATTGCTATATATTTAGACGACGACAGCCAGTTCGGGTATAAGTGGCAGTAAAAGAGGCTTAACTACTATTTTCCAGCGTGTCTAAGGTCTTCTCATTTTGCCCATCACGAACTACCGACGGACCTTGTAGCGTCAGAATGACAGTAAACATTTACAGCTTTCGAGATTACGGCGTCGTTTTCAAGATGAAAAAATCTAATCCAGTTATTCGCTTGACTGACCAGAATAATAAATAGCGACTGTATGTGTATAGGGTGAGACACAAACACCAAATGGTTCTATAGGGAAAGAACGAAGTAAACACTATTGTCCGAGAACATATTGTATTGACCTGCCTCGTAAGAGTAAAACTATGTAAATTCGAGGCGAACACAATTTTTCCCGCTTGAAATGGCACTGGAAGAAAATAAAATGAGATAAATGAGGTAAATGAACTTGCTTTTGGGTTGACATTCGTTCTTTACGAGTTACAAGCCATTTTGAAATATTTCACCGCCGTTCTACTTCGACCCAATTTTTCTGGACATATATATGTTTATTAGCGAGAACATGAGAAACATATTTGATATGACCTACAGTTAAATATAATTTATAATGAGTTTCATGTGGTTTTAACGTATAACAAAGCAAATCTGTTTCTGCTTTGTTCATTTAATTATCCTTCAAGTAACCTAAGTATGTAACCATAGTGCGTTATATTATTCCCTTTAATTAAGTCTCCTATGACAACTAGATGCGTACGATGAAATGCACATTATGGACGTAATCGCAATATATTTACAATTCTACATGTGCATTGCAAGTGTAAAATTCTTTTGGTTTTACATATTCTAATAAAACCTTTTTGAAAACGAATTGAACTTCTCAGGGAAAAACAGTAATTTTATTATGCGTGATATCTAGCTTAGTTTTGTTATTTTCCGAATAGAGTGAAATGAAAATTAATCAATTTTTAATGTTAAAAGAGTCTACAGCTTTATTAAATCTAATAATTATATACTTTTTTTACAAAATGTTGAAATTTTACAGTCCCCTTAATCAAACCATATTATTATTATTATTATTATTATTATTATTAGAAAAGGGGGTTAATGGGCACAACCCGCACAGTAGCTGTATACACGTGTTTCGGACTGATTAGTCCTCATCAGTACGACATAGCTAGGAGCAAGATAGAAGCTACCTAGGGAAGACAGGGACTAGGGAAACTTTTAATAGATCTTAATACCACTCCAGGATCCGCTTCCTTCGGTTCAGTAGGTGCAAGAAATAGCTTACTGAAATGTTGGTGTCCTATGCAACTAATGGCAACACATTTACATAGAATGTGTTCTGCCGTCTCCAGATCTTCTTGGCATAGATGACAGATTTGATCTTCAACTTTTCCTAGTTTAAATAAGTGATATTTTAGGGCTACATGGCCTGTCAGAAATCCTGCCATTAACCTAAGATCCCTTTTGCTGAACGATAGCGCTATTTTTGTTGTCTTTGGAGAGCCTGAAATGAATGCTTTCATCTGTCTTTGTCCTGGCACGCTTTTATAGTACGAGGTCTTTTGATTGTCCTCCCATGTTTTAATAGCTTGTTTTATGTGGCTCTTTTGGAGACTGCAGAAGCGGTTAGGAACAATAAAAGGCATGTTCACTGCTTCTATCCTTCGATCCCTTGGTGGCTTGGGACCCACCGCAATGTAACGTGGTTATTGTGTGCCAATTGCCTTAGATTGTGTACACATTCGTGTAACAGGGCAAATTCGTATGTGTAGGCCTTAGTAGCCTTTAGAACTGCCTGACTGTCGCTGAATATATTTATAGTTGCGCCTCGTATCCCTTTCTCGAGGATCTTTGTGGCGCGGAGGTTTAATCCAGAAATCTCTGCTTGAAATATGTTGGTGTGGGGCCCTGAAGCATTTTTGCGTGGTAATTAGGACCACTAATGCCAATACCCGTTCCGACACCTTCTATTCTCGAGCCGTCCGTGTACCATTCCAAGGTACCTCTTTTGCATTGAAGCTCACCGGATGCTCACTCAGTACGGCTTTCAATGGTCACATTATAGGGCTGATCAAAATTGTATTGCATAGGGATCGTGTCCTTTGCAATATGCATCAGATAATTTATGCTGGGATCTTCAAGGATTCTGAGATGCCCCCTAAGATCCTCAGGGCACTTGCTGTAGCCTGCTTCTGAATGTGGATGTGAAGCGGCATTACTCCCAGCAGGACCTCCAGAGCTTCTGTGGGACAGGTGCGCATTACACTTGTGGTGTTGAGACATGCAAGTCTCTGGATATGTTGAAGCTGCTGTTGTGCAGTCTTCTGAGTTGTTTTTGGCCACCCAACCAAAGAGGCGTAGGTGATCATTGGTTTGATTATTGCTGTATATGACCAAAAGATCATTTGAGGCTTAAGACCCCAGTTCTTACCAAGTAACCTTCGGCATACTAGTGATGCCGTATAATCAAACCCTAACCGACGTTGTTTTTATAAATTTATTTGATAAAATGTTTTTAAATTTTTGTGTTTATTTGGCGAAATTAATGAATGTTTAACTACTCACTGTAGTTCTTCAAGTGACAATGATGTAATTGATTCAAAATGTGGTATTTACATTTTAGTATCGATGTTACTGTGATATTTATTTTTAAATTTTCAATTAATCGAAGAATCTTGAAAGGTTGCCGTTCGGTCAAAACTTGTCTATCCTATCTTCTCTTGTTTCGAAATAATACAACCAATGTTCATTTTATGAATAAAATTAAGTAACAAGGTTTCTGATTCCAATATCCACCAAAATGTCTTCCGCTTCCATAGAGATGCTGCATGGCGAAATTTCGAAGTACGACAAGTTGCAGTGGTTACCATGTTATTTTAAATTTTGCATGTGAGTAGTAATACGTTCATAGATACATACTTAATTAATTTTTAATTTAAGAAATATGATTAAAGTTTCCGATAGTGAATTTTGTTCTGCGCATTAAATGTTGTTTACTGGACTCTCTTTTTTAAAATAAAAAAGGGTCTTGCCCTTATGAACATAATAAAACAATTTGTAATACTACTAAAATATCAGCATTTTTTGCCTGACTATAGCGCAATATATAAAAATTGTGGAGCTCTCTTCCTGTCAGGAAATTATCTCCAAGCCACATCAAGGGTCATATAACAATAGTAAAAATTGTCAAGAATATTATTTTGAAAAACCAATTTTTTCAGGAAAACTGAAGCTATATCAGGAACTGTGTTGTTGGGATACACTACTTCTCTAAAGAATTTAGAAGTTACCTGGAAAATACAAAATTTGGGATAAATATTTAAAGTTTGAAATTATATCAAATAACTACTAATAATTTTCCTGGAGAGCGAGTAATAGATAGCTGAGCTAGGCATAACTAAAATTGGCGGATAAAAAAATTTTCTGGCTGCTACAAACAACATTGTGCTAAAAAGGCTTTCCTCCCATATTTATTAAAAGGAATTAGTGTACAATAAAAGCTCTGTGGAGCAGTAAATAATATAATGGATGCAGTGAACAGAAACTTTCGGAATGGACGATCTATGCAAAATAGCAAAGTAGAGATATCAACTGAGTACATTCCATTGTAATTCCATTATTTAAAAGTTTTCAATTTTCATAAAAGCTGAAGTGCTACTGCTAAGTAGGATTGAAAGCAGGAATTAGTTCCCTTCCCTTCAGTTTCATTTTTGCGTGAAACCTTTTACACAATTGAAGGTAAAATTTACAATTCCAGACGTTCCTGGAGCTGTGCCAAAATGAATTAGCTAATTATATCTGTTAGCTCTTCTCGGGTTGCTACGTTTTCAATCCTTAACATTGATGATCTCCGTTTAAGCGAATTATTGTGTGTTCGCACGTTTCCCGTATAAAACCCAGACATCGCTGAGTCGAGTGTTTTCAGAGCACTCGTGTGTCAGTAGCCATCAGCAACAGAACAACTATCTTCGAGTGGGATACTCCGGAGTTGCGCAAAATTGTAACTTATATATTTTTATGGCGACACGAACCTCTCGAGACCATATTTATTAACACGAAAGATCAGCGTAGAAACAGTTTCCCTGTACCCGAAGAAAGTAGGACTTTTACTGGTTCAAGTTAGTAGCGAAATAAAGTTCACACTTTATTCGATGGGTAACTTTTAAATATAGGAGGAGATACGTAATATTACGTTATTATTGTACCCTTTTACTACAAAAGTTCACTGTTTCTTTGTTGAAATGGGGAAGATACTGGTGCGATTTGCGAAAGCTTTGAAATTATACTTCTGTAAAGCTTCCGAGAAACCTATTTTTGGTGATTTTAGAAAGAAAACTGTTTGAAAAACACCTGACAAAGACTAATGGTATTATATCGGGGCACACTAGGGGTATTTGAACTATTATAAATAAATAATATCTTGGAAACTTAAATTCTCCAAAGTTAATTACCTTAATTAATAAACAACATGAAAATGTAGATGATGTGGTAATAAACCATTTTTATTAAAAATGATGTAGCTAAGGCTGGGGCACCACTCATCCCGAGAACTAGAGAGCATGCATTTTCATGTAGTTTATTAATTAATTGATTCCGAATATCGAGGAAACAAAATCTTGAGTATATGATATTTGAGGAAAAAGTTTTTAAACTGATAGTTTCAAAATTCGGAATCTGGCTTATTGAACAGTGCTGAAAATGATAGAAGATAGTAGACTAAGATGCGATTTAAAAACGTTTGCTCAATTTAACTTTTGTTGAATCAAGCAAATGTATGATAAATCCTTGCAATAAGAAATGCCACGTCAATCTTGCTTTCGCAAAAGAGATCAACAATCTGCAATCTAAATAGTGTTGTAAGTAGTAGTTTCCATCGAACGTCGCCACGTGGAATTACGTATGTACACATTTTGTAAGTCAATACGCCAAACAGCGCTATTATAGGTAGAAACGTTCTTTATTGGTAAACAACTTTTCAATGGCCGATTTGAGGAAAGAGCGTATGTGTATCAAGTTCTGTTTTAAGCACGGTAATACTGCCGCGGAAACACACAAAAAGTTAAAGGATGTATTTCGGGGCGACGCTTTAGGTCAAATAAAAGCTTATAACTGGTTCAAAAATGGCAGCTAATAACAATGAATGTTCCGGACGACTATCAGCCGGTATTATACCAGATCGTGTTGTTGCTGTTCGGAATGTAGTTCTTATCACCGTATCAAGACCATCCAAGACATCTGTAATATTGTGGGATCATCTTATGGCACATGTTAGCGAGTTTTGTCGCAAGAATTGAACATGAGAAGGATAGCAGCAAAGTTTGGGCTGGCGACTGCTAAACTATAAACAACGTCCAATGTATGTTTAGAGAATTAGAAGAACAATTTCGAACTGAATACAAACAATAGTTGCCACGATACAAGAGTCCATCTTCATCTCAGCCAAAAGAAACCCAAGTCAAGAGAAGCATCAAATCCTTTTGATCTGCTTTACGATATTGATGGAATTATCCGCAAATAGTTCGCTCCTCTAAGTCAGACGATTCATGCAGAGGTTTGGCAAAAACTACATAACCGTTGTTCGTCATCCAACGTACTTGGTTTCCTGCAACATTTTCCTCTTTTCAAAGGTGAAAAATCCAGTTGAAGGAGCGATGATTTGGCACGATAGAAGAAGAGGAGATTGAAGCCTGAATTACGGATCATGCTGAACACATTAACAAAACAAGACTTCCAGAGTGCATTCCTCTCGTGGCAGAGGCCTAGTGATTGGTGAATGAAATCTTCTTATTCTTCAATTTTATTTATCGCCACATTTTGGTAAGTTTTAGGGTTTCACGACACCCCAGCACACGATATTTCATCACGCGACATCTCGTCACGGACACTTTATCACAGCGACAAATCATCACTGTTACATTTCAACACACGGTATCTCGTCACTTCGCCAACCCATCACACTTAATCTCATCACAGTAATTAGTAAGATCGTTTTAAATGTTTATGGAACATCTTGATTATATTAAATATACAAAATGTAATATATTAAATAAATTAAAACAAATATGGCGCTCTAAAGAAAGTGAGTCTATTTCGCGTTTCGTAATTGTCAATCATATTCTGTAATCTAAGTTTTAAAGTACCTTCTCTTCACTGGAACGCGTCCAGATATATGTTGTGTGTGTTAATTTGGTTTCTTTCATCAGGCCGTTAAAGAAAGTCCACATTGTAGGATGTGCACATTAAAAGAGTGACTGCAAGCCATTATGCCATCCTACAACGCAATTATGGTTCAGGCAAACTGATACCACATTTGCATTGGAAACACAGCTTCTCTTCTTCTTCTTTTACGTGGGTGTCGACCAGGAGTAAATGTAATTTCAAAATAAGCGATTAATTCTTTATCATCTTTGGGGTTATCTGGCAACGTACCTGATACTTCTAAAGATGTATCCTCAACTTCTTCCAGTGAAAGAATACATAATTGTGTTGTTTTATAAACAATAAAAACCTATTAAACAATCTCACTAATTAGTGTGATGAATTGTCGCCGTGATAAAATGTCCGTGGTGAGATGTCGCGTGATGAAATGTCGTGTGATGGAATGTTGGGATACCAAGTTTTAGGTATCACCTGGTGTCATATAGAAGCAGCAACAGTTTTGTAGAAGCAAGTTTTAATTGCTAACCCTACTTAGATCCCTAATTTGTATTATTTAGACACAAAATGTTACAAACCTTGTCCTTAATGTTGAGGTAGGACTCAATTGAGCTGTTGAAACCGCACCTAACAGTATTAATTAAAAACATAAGAAACGTTGCTTGCTTTTCAATGGTTAGTTAATTATTAAACGTGTTTCTAAAATTTGCGAAAAAAAAGGATATCTTTAACATTTCTAAGAGAGAGCTTTGTTGAAACAACTGCAGTATATCTGAAAAATCTATAAGCATGAAAAATTAAAAGCTTATTAACTAAGAAGTAGTATTCCCACCTTGTTACTTGAAAGTACAAGAGCTACTGTAAAGAATTCCTTGTTGGGCAGATTACGGAGTCGACCTTAAGGCACCTTCAAGCGTCGGCTACTATGACCAATAGCTGACCTCACTAGAATTTCACTGAATCGAGAAATTCTCCAACCTCCAGTAGGGACTTTTCACGCTTTTCCTTTTTTATACGCCAAGACGTACTTTTAACTATTTTTAACCCTAATTAAAAATCAACTGCGTCGGCCAGGGCTTGATCTTGTGTTTTTCAAATTCCAAGACAAGTATATGAAACGTTCGGCCACCGACACATGACGACATTGTTGATGTTGTTTCCAATCTCTACTTTGGCCTTGTTATATGTGCTATTTTCAATGAACCTGTTACATCCAGGAATCAAGTATTTCTAAACTTTTGCTTTAGCATCATTTCCTTCTAGCTTTGCTTTCTTTAAATGATAATGTATGTATGTGGATTGTTCAAATTGAGCACCCGTCTCTCTATTTCAATTATTATCAAGGTGGCTATGTAATCTCAGGATTGCCATTGTCAGGGAAAAAGAAAGTACAGAACGTGCAGTTCTGTACAGGGCCGGTTTACTTCAGCATATTGCTACAGTGTGGCTGTCTAATTTTTATTAATATTAAATGTCGTGATGTTCATTAAAACTACTCCAGATAACACCAAAAAGGGGGAAACTGTTCCAAAGATGCTTTCAAAGTCTAATAAAGTCCTACCTTCGAATGGTAGCGAATAAAAATTCGAGTACAAACTATCTGCAAAACAAATAAGACAGTTTATATTTAATTTCCAATTTATAATTAATGAAAATGAAGGCGTTGAAATAATAACAGCAAAATGGGTTCCTGAAAGTCTTACTTGTGGCAGTCAAATGAAGAAATATATAAATCCAACAGATAAGCTAAAAAAGCAATTTTAGCACGTAATGTTGTCTAAAATAAATTATTTAATAGTAACATGGGGAAACACTACCAAAAAAAATTGAATAAAATCCAACGGCAACAAAATAGAATTTTAAAATAATTATACTCCTTTGCCAAGGGAACCAAAACAAAAGCAGTTCAGGAAAAAATAAAACAACTAAACGTAGAAAGGACAACTTTACTGAATGAATATGGAAATAAAAAAGAATAAGGATTTCCTTATTCTTCTGAGTATTTACTCAAAGGTTCAACATTTAATTTAAAGGAAACATTTTGTTTCTTGAATAACAGCATTTACCTTTGATTTTCGTTATTAATAAAATGTATGTTTTCCACTCTTTAAATCACTTTTATTCGAATACTTTGTTATGCGGGGTATTAAAATTTTGAATGTAACATTTAGGCAATTAAATGACCTATCAAAATAAAAAAAAGTTGGGGGTTGTCACTTAAAAACTTGTCGATGACGTCATTACTTGAAAACCAGGAGTGGGGAAAATTTAAAATTAATGTAAAAGCGTTTATTTTAATAAAATTGACCTGTCCGAGCATTTCTTCGAAAAACAAATTGCTTCAAATTGAGGATTAATAAGAGAAGAGTTATTTGGTGTTATGAAAAAATAATATTGAGAAATGGGTAGCAGTAGATTCCAAGAAAAAACATGTTTTTCTGAAATAACGAATAACGAATATATATAATTATGAGTTGAGATGAAATATTTTAGAAGATATAACATTTTTGATTGTCCTTTCCTACAAATCCATGCAAAGCATTTTCCATTACAGTCTGCTTTAAGGTTTTTCGTATTTTTATATGGAAATAAATAGAATGCTACTAACAGGGAATAAACAGACGCTTGCAGGGATTTATACTTTTATTATGGTAGATTGATTAGGAATTAGCGGTGGCTAACAGTAAACGTCCCAAGAAAGCAAATTTGCATGGTTGTCAACACGACGCGACACGAACCCTTTCAAACCCTTATAATCTTCTAATAAATTTGTAAACATTTATCGGACGATTACGGCTTCTCCTTGTGAGTTGCGCATAAAGTCAACTTATTACATATGCTTTGAAAGCATATAACATTGCTTGCAATGAAAGAAGTTAAGGAATGTATGTATTATGTAATAATTGCTTACAAAAGGAAATGTTTGTTACGTACGCACTAAAAATAGTCTACTGACGTTTCTAGCTTCATTGAAAGTCTTCATTCGGACATTAACTGGGAATAGGTTATGTTCATAAATTTAACTACTCAAGCAATAGTGAAGATGAATTCTTAATGAAAGTAATTTATGACATAAAACAACTTTTCCCGTTTAAAATTTTATTCCACAACAACTCAACTATGATCGTTCTAGTACATTACGTTTTACTTCGTCCGCAGAATTTCTCCATTAATTGCCTTTTGAGACTCTTCCAACTATACCTGCCTGTAATTGCAAGAATGCATTGTGAACGTCGTATTCCGAATTATTTCAATAAGTAGAAGTAAAATTTTATGAAGTATCTGGGCTCTGAGTGGAATGGGAATTTCATCTAGTTGAAGATACTTCTACTTATTGTTAAACCAAATTCGAAGTGCCAGTGTCTTAAAGCGGACAAGCTATATTTCAATGATCTTACAGTTGTAAACTGCACTTGTTGGTGCTTCGCTCATTGGCTCCAAAGAAGGAAGCCTCAGAAAGAAGCTTGAAATACTTTTATGAGCACCGAGAATTGCGAATAGCATGAATTGATGACACTATATAATGCAAATAATAGGATCGATGGAAACTATTGGGGAACTGAAGGAGCTAATCACACTCTCACTTAGAGTACCCTAAGCTTTCGAAATTAATTAAATTTTTCATCAGAGAGGGATAATTCTATAATATAAGGGAGGATGATAATCACTGCCATAAAAAATTAGCAGGCGTACTTACATGAGAGCAAGGAAGCCGCATTACCCAACTGTCAAACATCATCTCCGGGAAGCTTTAATCATTATCACCCGCTGGAGTCTCCGAATTAACCAGGCGAAGAGCGTTGTTATTCGGTTCATTCGTAAAAGGACTTCTCTAACTGATAACCTTTTCATAACGGGAACTATGCTTGAATGGACAGGGTCGATTGGTTTTCGATCAGTTTAACGTGGAAAGACCACATGAATTATGTTAGGGAAAATACACGTGGCCCAGACGTGCACTTGGGGGTTTACTGCGCACTGCAGATCAAACAATTGGTGTACAAACAATACTTAAGACCTGTTGTCTGGTCGACAATCTCAGATACGAACACTGCTACAAAATAAGATATTCAGGTTACTGCATGCATCCGAAACCAACAATTAGGAACGGACTTGTAAATTCCATTCCTGGTCGACCATCTCGGCGACTTGGCGAAAAAGGTAGAAATAGATTTATTTTGTGGAGTTCTCGAGTTTTTCGTTGAAATAGTTGCATATTAACTTGAATACTTTATCGAGGAATTTTGAAAATAAGTCTTGTCGAAACTTGTTCATCCCATCTCCTTTTTTTTTTTTAATTCAGAACCCCAGAAACAATAACCAAGATAATGCCGATACAGCTCAGCTGGATCAGTTCTGTCGCTATTTTCTAAAGGGCATGACTATATTCCTTGGCTCTAAGTGGTGCTAGGAAATGTTTCAGTACTGTTTTTGGAAATGAGTGACATAAATTCAGAGGCAAACAGCGATGTGAGTAGGAGAAAAAAACGCTGGGAGTGACGCTGATGACGCCGGGTAGGCAGAAACATGTCCGTTGGCTAATGCTTTTCTCTTCTCACATTGCTTTTGCCGGGAGCGATTGCATCAAAGCCATAAGCTATATTACCATTATCTTGATTATTGTTTTTGAGCACTTTTACCACGAGCATTTACCAATTATTACACAATTTTTCCAAGTATCAAAAGCCACCGGTGGTATAATAAGATCAACGTTAGAAAAAAGGTATTGGCACAAATTTTAAGAATAACGTTTAATCACGGAAGATTTCAGTCTCATCTCCATAAAATTAAGATACTGGAAAACGATTTATGTAACGTCTACAAGAATTCGCGCGGTGACATTTTGGGATGCAGTAAAGGTAAAACAGAGATTGATAAGCTAATTCGAGATCTAATCAAGATGAATGTAGAACTTCCAGTCAATGTCAATTTTTTTAGTAGCCCAGGAGAGACCAGATATTAACTACAGGATATATGGTAGGCTTGAGGAACCATTTGCATGTATAGATATCGTAGCGCTCAGACGCAATGTTATCTTACATTAAGCAGGCCAAGAACTGCTCGAGAGGTGGTTTGACATCAGTGTCCCGGTTTCTGTCGCTACTTTCTAGATAGCATGACTATATCTCTTGGCACCAGGTGGCGCTAGGTAATATTTCAGTGCTGTGTTTGGAAATTAGCGGCATAAACTGAAAGGCAAACAGTGAAGTGAGTAGGAGGAAAAAAGCGCTCGGAGTGACACTGATGACTTTGGGTAGAGAGAAACATGCCCGTTGGCTAGTGCTTATTGCTTCATAACATTTTTGATGACTTTTAAATCCATGGAAAATACCTTTCGCTTCCATGGTGATGATGTCCAAATTTCCAGGTACGGTAATATCAGGTACAGTAAATTAGAATGGTTACCATGAAGGCGATGCTAATTTAATGACTGCATGTGAGTGGCAGTATGCTTGTCCATTGTATATTATTTGTATAGATGCAATAACATAATTTTGATATGAGGAAATATAATTGAGCCTTTAATTAGTGAATTTCGTCTCTCGCACTAAAAGTTGTTTACTGGCCTCTTTTTTCTAACAGAAATACTTCTTGCCTACATTTGTAAGACAAAGAATAAAAACTGATCTGGGGGAAATTGGAGGGAAGAGGTCATCAACACTGCTTCGCCTCGTAATAAAATGGAACTAAATGCTATTAAACTGTCACAATAGAATATTTTCTAACATAAGTAAATAAATATCATAACAATATATCTACGCGTAACAACGAATTCGATCCTGTCGCACTGCCGAAAGTTGTATCTCTAACTATGAGACACATCCTCGAATTCGTTCCGGGAAAATTCGCAGCATTGGGTAAAAAGAAATCTTCCATAGCGTTATTTGTAGCCTTTTGCTTTGCTCTTGGCTCCTGTACCTGTCATTTGTCTCAATAAGAGGTCGCTATATTCTAGAAATAGTGGCATGAGGGACACCAAATCACGAGAAATAAACAGGTAAGTGATACAGAAAACAAAATAAACGTTGAGTAAGGGTGATACTATACTGCGAAAGATGATTCATAAATTGATACGATGAAATAAATCATATAAGATGAATAAATCATCTGGAAGCACACCGTAGTCATTGTATTCTCGACGTCTGGCAACGACGCGAGTTCTCCAGAAAACTACCAACCCATTAATCTCCTATCAGGATACACTGTGAATTCATTGTGAAAGATGCGTTATAAATTGGTGTATTAAAGTAAATCATATAAGATGAATGGTACGTACAATAGTCTGCTGAATAACGTTATTAGTGAATCTGGTACGTAGGCTTCTGCGGTCGTCAAATGCATTATACTCTTGGTTTCCGGTTTGGAACTGTGTCTGACAGTGACTATGCAATCAGTGTGCAGTAACAGCCCTGAAGATGTCTCATAAGATTGCGAACGAGACGTCGGCAGAAGCTATGACAACGACGCGGTTTCAACTCGGAAACCAAGACTACCAAGAGTATAACACTGTTAATGTTTAAAATTTTTTGCTATCAAAAATGGAACCAAAAGCGGTAATAATGTTTTAATTTTGTGGCATAGTGTATTTCAATATAAATTGTAAAGTTGTGTAAATAATTGCTTTGCTTCAGAAATCTCGTAGCGCTTTCAAGTTTTCCTTTTATATCACTATCGCCTGGAATTGCTTATCGACTTCTGAGAACGTTACACCGAATTATTTAAATCAGAATCGGGGCCCGAACTAAAATAAAAACGTAAACTTTTTATGGTGGAGCATTTCACTCGTAAATTACGATAAATATTCTAAACCGAGTCACGTGATAACAATTGCGGATCGCGCCGTCCCGCGCGCGCAAAACTTTTCCTATTTAACATTTACAATCCGACGCCATCGTCGCGGATCTGGGCGCATTTTATTAGCGCCGTGAGGAAAATAAACCCGACGCCCGTAATGGCGCATTTTGTAAAACGATAATGGCTTTACATGAACACTAAATATACATATCTATGTATATACGTATGTGCAAGTGCGTAAAAATCGGTCGCGGTGTGATCGCAGGCACGCAAACATGCTATTTTTATAAATTAACCTTGAGAAGGGGGTGCTTTATCTGCAGCCTCGTCGTGATCGTTCGACTTCTTGTTTTTTCCAACCCTACATATTTCCTCTAGCACGATCGAGTGCTACTTCGTATATGTAAGAAGGGAAATATACGATAGGGCCGTGAGTTTATAACATGCAATATCCAATTCGTAAAGCTTAGGGAAATATAACATACATACCTAACGGGCAAATTAACTATTTAGCTCTATGCTTTGTGTGTGCGCCCAGAAAACTTTACATTTATGCTGTAGCACTGGAGGTACTGTGGAAGATGAATGTAATAATTACAAAAAAAAATCGTTGCATGGGAGATATATAACAATTATAGAGCAGCTACATATTGAATATTCCGCTTCAGTCAAAATAATAACAGTAATAATAATAATAATATTTATTTCATTGCCCAACAGAAAAGTCCAAAACCGGCAATGAAATTTAAAGAAAAAGATAGTATATAGAAAAAAAATAAAAGTAGTATTGCATAACAATAAAAGAAAAACGTATATTAGTCAAAACGCACTACAAAACAATGAATTGAAATTTTTGGCAAAATGCACTATTGGCGCTTTCCAAAGAATGTTGGTTCTTGGTGTTGAAACCACAATAACGTCAGTTAATCTGGAAGAAGAGCGCGGCACACGGAAGCTGACCCTTGACAGCAAATCGGGCGAGTCAATTTTGTCAGTCAATATACTGTTTAAAAATGTAGCGCTGATATTACGCCCTCTCTTAGTAAGTGACTCAAATCCAAGTCGATTCGGCAGCAGATCGTAATTTCCGTCGCGAATGGGATATACTCCATCCATCCTAAATGATAGAAATTTCAGGAATTTCCGTTGTATGCGCTCGAGCAAATGGATATATATGTCATATATAGGAAACCAAACAACAACGCAATATTCCAGCCTGCTTCGCACCAGAGCGTAAAAGCGAGATTTTAGTGATTCGGTGTTAGTAAAATCTTTTGATTATAAAGCCGACTATATCAAGTATTTTTGTTCTTAGTAGAATGAAGGGATTACAGTCCGGTGATCTTCGAGGACATCTTAGAATCCTTGAAGATCTCAGCATAAACTACCTGATCCAGATTGCAAAGGACACGATCCCTGTGTAATACAATTTTGATCTTATAAGGTGATCATTGAAAGCCGTACAGGCATAGGCATTAGTAGTCTCCACTACCACGCAGAAATGTCTATGGTACTCCATACCAATATATTTCAAGCAGAGATTGCTGCTTTAAACTTGTGCGCCATAAAGAACCTCGAGAAAAGGGTACCAGGCTATAAATATATTCACTAATAGCCAGGCAGCAGTAAAGGCTATTAAAGCCTATTCATAAGAATCTGTCCTGATACAGGATGTGTACATAATCTAAAACAGCTGGGGTGCAATAGCCACGTTACTTTGGGGTGGGTCCTGAGCTACCAAAGGATAAAGGAAAATGAAAAGGCAGATAAGCAGACCAACGAAGCAGTGAACATGGTTTTCATTAGTCTTTTTCTATAACATTGCGTTAGAACGAAACGGTTAAAACCTCAAGTACAATGCAAATTCTTATAGTAGTAGCCACTAATGGTCACAACACAATACCAACAATTGCCTGAGTTAAATGAACATTATAAAGAAGCTGAAAAAACGCAAGTGGTCGGCTTTCACAATAGGCAGATGAGTTGTGCTAATGTAGAGGAGACTGTTGATCCTCAAATGCTGAGTAAATGTATGATCCATATTTTGGAAACTGCGGAATACAATCTTCAGCTCTTTTAATTTATTAATTATTGAGATGCGGAGGAAATCTGAAAATTTTGAATCTGTTAGAAGTTACCCCCGTTACAATTGTCTACATAATATTCTTGTTCAAATTATTTGTTTAGTTATTTTTTTGTTCTGACTTAGCTGTATTGTAAGTCAGGTCGATTATGCAGAGAGTCAATGTACTTGTTTGTATTAGTAAATAGAAAGTAGGAGTTGCTCATCACGCAGTACTACAATACAATAGTACAACATAACCTCAATGTGTATGTATAACTACATTAATGTAGTTATCAATAAAACATAAGAAAGCAATAAGAATAAATTATGTTCAAATCTATAATTGGATCTACATTTAGGACACTAAAATAAATGAAGGTTTGAGAAATGTAGGTTTCAAGCAGATGATAAAACTAATCTGTTAGGAAGTATATTATTCAAATAAATACGCCTGTAAATTCCATATGGGTAATGAGAATTATAATTCTCAGTTACATTCCTATTGCAGTGTTTTCATTACACTTCCTTCATTATTTCTTCTTTTTGGATCATTTGTGTCCTCATCGGTTGCTTTCCCAACATTTCCGTTAACCTTTTTCCCTATTCTCTTCAAACTGATTATATCCTGTTTATGTACTGCTATGCCTATTTATGTTATTTCATTTCGCTTCCTTTCATACATTCAATTTCAGGTCTTTTCTGGATTATTCACCAATCTAATACTTTGATCTTTGTCTCCACTGATTTTCTTCTTCTTAAGTGTTGCTTTACTCAGGGCGGTGCAGAGGTTGTTTGCCTTTTCATCCTGATGCTGCTATTTACTATGTACCATTACATTTCTCTCTTCCCTTGATCTTCTGCACTCGCATATCGTCTAGCAAAATATAGTTGCATACTACGGGACTGGCAGCGCAGTGTTTAGCATGTTCAGCTACCAGTTTCAAGGCGCCGAGCTCAAACCCCGAAACTGTCAATTCTCGGAGCGGGATTTTCATGTTTTCACTCACTTCATGGCGAATACTGAGGATGAACATTTCAATGCGCTCCACGGGAGCAAGTATACTAACAATCCATAACCGGTCGATGATAATTTTTCTTATACATTAAGTTCACCTGAACTCCACCTTAATTGTGTCAAAATCTGATCTTAGGTATTGTTATAGCAATAGAGAAATTTGTATTCTAAATAAATAAATTAATTTTCAAAGAGATAAGATGTATATTGAAATATTTGAAGACTCCTTGGTGGAATTATATTTGCCGGTGAAGAGATCGGTTCTGAGTTTACTTTGGGCATGTTCTCCCTAGTATTTACTGAGAAAAAGAATCCTGAGAAATTTTGAAAGGAACTCTGTGGTACTAAGCCAAATAAGTGCGTCATGAACTGAAGATGACCGTACTAATGCTAATAATTCAAGAAGAATTATGTCCGAAGAAACTAATCGTTTTAAGGCCTCTAATCATTATATAGGGTTGTCGCCTTTACACCATTGAACTTCCGTAAGACTTCCTCTAGTTTAATTAATTAATTAATAATTAATTTTTGTATTATCAAAAACACACGGACCAGAACTATTAACTTGACCCTGCGGAGGACCCTGACTTTCACTCGACTCATGACTTTGACCATGTGCGCCATCACAATTACCTTGATCTGTATTCTGATTCTGACTTATTGATGGTTTGTTTCTTCTAGTTCATCAATTCGTTTTTGCATATATTCCGTGATGTTATGGAATCCATTGAACGCTTTTTCTAATTTGCCAAAGGGCCAACATTATTTCAATAGGGTACACTAAAAACCATTCCAAAAACACCTAAGACTGGCTATAAATAATTCTACGTAAACAACGTTGCACTGTTGCCTCATGTCGTATATTCAAGGACTCTTCCTAATAAGTAACTTGCTCTTGTACTTTTTTATGTTAATATCAATAATTCTCTGGAATTACAAGTGTATCTCTTAAATACAAAAAGAATTAATCAAGTTCTTAACACAGAATCTTGGGAGATTTTATCAAAATTTACAATGTCGACCGCATTGGGCTATAAGTTATCATAAACGCACTCCTTTGATTAATTATTAAAGCAACCCATCTTCAATCTGTGGTCACCGTAAATACAACCCTTAAACACCGCTTTGTTCAGCTAAATTGAAAGCGGTCCGTTCGTTTTCATAAATATTTAAGTATGCTCTTTGCACGAAGATCGCCCTTGGCCGATGTTTGAGAACAAATGTTCCGTCACGAATTCGTAAGATTCACCTTAGCGTTCAATTAAAAAGGGAAAGTTGCGGGAATGGCCTGCCTTCACAAGCTCGAGATATTAAGGTGGCGCGGATGCGATGAGAGCAATCAATCACCTGAAAAAAAGTATTTTCCAACAAAGTGCCCTAAAATTGGAGCATTGTTAGCGGAAGAATGGAAGCAAGGGTTTTCATTATGCCTATGGAAAATATGACTTTTAACTTTCCCCCCGTCTAATAATTTTACGATCAAGTTCGCCTCTCGCCGTACGGCCTCTTCTCCCTCATCTTAAGATGATGAAAGTAATGAAAAAGTTGGATAATATAACATTTAACAAATTACATTAAGGAGTATCAAACTTCGACAATTAATTTAAACTTTGCAAGGGGCGGCGGCATTATTTGAAATTATTATTAGGTTGTATTTCGTGGGCGGAAGGAAGGGTGCCGTGATGGATTTTTAATTAAATAAATATGATAATAAGTTTTTTCCTTCTAGTGATAGCCTTTGGGTAATTTGTAAGTATAATGCAAACCTGTTTCGTTTGCGAAAAACACGTCTATTTGGAAGTGGTTGTTGAGGAAAGTGTTTCCTAATTTACAATTAAAATCAGTAGCTCTGAATTTATGGTTTATTGCCTAATATTAATGTATTTCTTTTCCTTTTCTTTAAATGACAAACGTTATCATAGATTTCTTACTCGGTTTTCATTATTGGAAAAAGGAAATTGCAATGTAAAATTTGATTATGAAATGTCAACCAGTATAAACAATTGAAAAATTTGCTTGCTTGTAAATATGTTCTTATAATTCTTACAATGTAGCGAAAGTCCAGCTCAGCTCTGTGGTAAGAGTAAGTAGTAGGAGGGCCTGCTAACTGTGGCAGAGCTAGGCCGTTACCTCCGATCAGTCATATTTCGATCACCCATATTTGTAGATTGGACATTCACACGTTCAGACCGTTTCTTGCGTTTTGAATTGGTTTATCCAAATTATATTGATTTTATTTAAAAAAATAATATGTAGTGATATTTTCGTACTTTGTTAGTAATACCTGTAATGTTTTTCTAGTGTTGTATAGGCGATAAAATCTTTTCTGAAACGATAAAAAATGAGTAACCTAAAAACTGTGGCGTCGGCTGCTTTGCTTGCAGGCCATTTGGATACTGATATGTGGAAATGTCACATTCACAGCAATGAACGTATTGCAACAATTATAATAATTTGTTCTATAAATACCTTACTTAGAAATTATTGTGGGAAAAGTAATGATAGACTAGGCAAAACACCACATAATAGGAAATTAAAGACTCTGGTTAAATAGCATGTCTGTAAATTTTCTCCTGAAAATGAACAAAATTTCGAAGAGAACTGCAATTACTGTATCATTTCAACCTTAGTTTCGTCCAAATACATGTACAATTACAAATAATAATAATTAGTCCATTAAATATCCACCACAAAAATATATCTTTCAGGAAAACGGTGCTCGGTTACGTGTCTGGTTTTTGGTTTGAAACTTCGTTTTTCCATAATAAAATCGAATGGATTGCTCAGTTGACGATTGATATCCTCTTTAAACCGGAAGCCCTTCAAAATTTAAAAATGAAATGCGAAAAAACGGTTCCTTTGCCGCTTAGGCTAATGTCGTGTATGGCGATACGTCACCTATCGAGCGTGACGTCATCGGAGAGCGCTGAGGCCTTGTTATATCGCAGGTAACGGTTAGGCGTAGTGGGCGTTCAAGTCCAACTAAGGTCAGGTGGTGAATTTTTCTGCTGGTTCCGATACAATCCCTTATCACCATTCGTATGTGGGAAAACAATTAACTGCGCTTTAGGTTATGACAAGCTTTAAAGCTTATAGACCCTGTTTTGTTGTTGGAGCGTCACCACACGAAAAAGAAAGTACCCACATCTTTCATTTTCTGGAGTAGCTTGATAGTAGTTTCACATTGCCGACTATTTTGTTAATCAATGCTCTTCGTTGTCTCCTATTTGTGACTATTCTTGTGACTTCACCGCATGTTGGATTGATTTGCTATAATTCTTTTGGAATTGTCCTCTTCCAAGTATTTAGTAGTTTTGTCCTTTTTTCTGCTCTGTAGTGTTGTAGCGATATAAATTTTCGTTTACAACATAATTTCAAAATTTCAAGTATATTACATAGTCTCAAGGATTATGTAAATTATTTTCGGAAAAAATATATTGAGCGGGGAAGGGGGGGGCATCCCGTTATATATTTTTTCCGAAAATAATTTGCTCTATAATAGATCCTTTTCAATTAAATTCTGCAGTGTAATTGATACCAACAATATTATCATTCTGATATCCTTTAAAGTTGGCAACAGTAAACAGTAAAGTTTTCCTTCCTAATAGTGTGTATATACATATCATAAATGTTATATGGCATTTCCAATTCAACGCAAATTTATTTCGATGAATACTTTTTGCTGATTTCCATGAATACGTCATTTCCTGCATTCGAAACGAGGGTTTCGAAAACCAGCTCCGTGAATACATACATTCAAAAATAAATCATCGATGAAAATAATTCACTTGTGTCCGATTTCCATTAAATATAGAAATAGATTGAAAATATTGATGTACAAACTGCCATGAAATATACATGCATGTATGGGTATAAATAAACCTATCTACGGACGATATTTTCTATTTATAAGGTTATAAGGTTTTATAATTTTCTGTATCGCTGACAATTTACAATTCATTTATCGTTTAGTACTATTACCATTTTTTAATTTCATATAATTACTTTGTTATGATTATGATAAAGAAGTAAAATTATTTTTTTCCGAATAAGAGAATACAATATTCAGCAAACATTGGAAAAGGTAGAAAAACTCTTGGGGTAGTTTGACAATATAATATATTACTTGATGCGCATTTTGCCTTTCGGTATCATCAGGAGTATTATAGTCCTGATATATACACTGCGGATATAATGTGCCCCCTCAGGCTAACTTTTGAATGACAAAAGCTAGGCGTTCCTAGAAAAAATGCATCGCTTTCTATTTTTTATGAACTAACTTTTACCGTTATCGGCAGTTTAGTTGTATTTCCGGTGTCACCGGAAGTGACGTCAACTTTCTTATTTTAAATAGAATACCCTGTATATTTTTACTTTTCTGGAAAGGTAATTGAAAGGCGAATCCAAAGATACCACGTATGTTATACTCTGACTTAAGAAATATGACGATATGCAGCAATAAAGGTTTTGGTAATCTGTTTTTGTTGTTTCGCAAAGTTGGCAATGAAAGAGCGGCTGATTGTTTCTTATGACGCCAGACTGATATGAAGAGCTCGTTACTAAGCAAAGTAATCATAACAATTGCCAAATCTCAACTCCAAAGGTTAAATTATTATTGTTGTTTGTTATTATTATATCCTGCATTTGTCATTCGTTCCTTCTTTGTTCTCATTACTATTTTCTCTCATTTTAACTTGTTCTGTTAATTGTTGTTATTTCTTAATTTATCGAACTTTATTGTAATTAGTTGTGGTAAGTTTGTTTAAATGTCTTAGTGTTTGATAGATAATATGTCTGTTTTCTAGGTTTTTATGATGGCTTTGGCAAGAACTTTATCAAAGATTCTTATCCAGCCAGCAAAATTGCTGGGTCAGTTTTAATATTATGTAAATCTGGCAACAATTGTCACCTTATTTGCAATGGTTGCCCCAACAAACTGTACAATAATTTAAATTATATTACCTTCTGTTAAAGCAGTTCGCCATATTATCTATCCTTATTAAGCGTAAAGTTAAAATATTTCCGACTGAACAAAGGCAGTATTCATTGTGAAACATAAGTGTAAGCAAATAATAAAAATAATTTACGCTTTTGGAATTGAGATTGGACAGTTTGGCATATGTTATAATTACTTTGTTTAGCAACGAGTTCTTTAGATTAGTCTAGCGTCATAAGAAACAACTTGGCGCTTTTTCCTAGCCAACTTTGCGTCACCTTAATAAGGTAACATTCTCTCTAGCCTGTATTTTTATATTTACGTACAACGTCACCTCCAATTCAATTTAAATTCAAATTATGTTCACGATATCACCGTAACATCTCTCCGCGAACGATTTGTTTACCGGATGCAGTTCGACGATGATAGCTTCACGAGTTCGATTTCGGCGATGAAAAACAGAACGAAATTGTATCGCGCAACCACGCGTCGAAGAGCGATAGTAATCTACGCGATCGATACATTCGTATATATTTTATCATATTGTCTTAATGGTTCAGCGGTGTAATGACAAAAGTCCGTCTGGCCGAAATTTATTGTCGAGAAATATTTCACTAAAATTCTTCTACACTAAATATCTTGTCGCGATGTTATGCCGACGTAAATGATGACCTAGATATCGAGGATGATTGCTCTCTTTTTGCCGATTATTTATGTCTTTATTTACGACCATTTATATTATGAGGGTACATTATGGCGCTTAACGTGATAAATAGTTGAGTAATTGGAGCCCGTTCACGGGGCGTACCCTTACTTTTTATGAAATATTTCCGTATTTGAAAGTAATTCTTTACATCAAGGACTTAGAAATTTATAGTATACAAAACCAAATGTTATCCATGGTAGACCTCTATTTATAATAATATATTTATTATTATATGATATTTATAATAATAATAATAAATTGTTTTTATTGTAAATCATATACCTATGTATACACAACGATTTATAATAACCTGGAAGTTGTATTATTATGTATTATTTGTAGTTCCTTCCGAATACACTTCCATTTCAGTTAAATACAATGATTAGATACATTATTATATCGAATATTTTTCATGAATTTTATAACCCTCGTCTTCTTTCAAAATATCCAAGACGTTTCGCAGTACAAAAATTACAGATATTTTAAAAAGTTACATTTACCTTTTTTGATAGTAGTTCCTTTTAAAAGTTAGACTTAATTTCTTATTTCATTTCCAAGTACACTACAAAACGAATTCTTTGGACAATTCAAAATAACGAGAAAATTCTTACACAAATTCACTTGGATTATTAAAAATCCTAATATGCATTTATTTTTTAATCATTGGAAGGAGAATATAGTCATAGGACTCTAAATTTGTCCTGTAAAGTAGATGAAGAAACTTACCTGTCACCTATCATGTTTTACAACTTTGAAGTACTAAAAGGGTAAGTATAAGTACAAGTAATCATGTTTTTCAATACGTAAGTCTTGGTAGTTGAAATTATTGTTTTCAATATTAATGGCTGACATGTAATACTATCTTCCCAAAAGTTCCACCACTTTAAAGGAATTTAGCTTGGAGACAGTAATTGAAAATTTACATTTTTGAGTTTTGGAAGGGGTAATGTATGAAGAAGATACATCTTTTTAGAATATTGGTAGAAACCACAATTTTGTCATTAAAGCATTAAATGTGTAAACATTTACCCACAATCTTTTATAGCTTAGTTACTTCTGTGTGATGCAATTTTCTTGGTAAAGAGTTTACTTATATTTAGGGTTCCCAAATCGCGGTTCCTGATCATAGGCGTGCGATTGGGAAATGCATAACTTTGTTTAAGTAAGAATTTATAAATTATATTTTATAATTAACACAATACATATCGAGAAACGCTTACCTAGGAAATATAAAAATTCCGGATGTGTTCGACTAAACATCCGAATCATGGCGTACGTTTCCAAAGCCGTTTTCTTGAACCTTGTTCGCGGCGATGGAAACATATTTTTATACAACGAAAAGGACTGTTCGACATGTAATAATGTAATGTTTGCATAATTGTAATGGCCTTTGATGCACGTAAACGTATCTGTAGGAGCAGTTTTATTATAGATCTGCCTTGGTCTAGCCAAATCTGTATTTTTCTTGTAGTACACTATTAAATTTTACTCTAACGCAGACACCTTTCTCGTCACTTAGAGTTTCTAACCCTCTTTATACGTTATTTACCATTTACAAGGATTTGACTGACGGTAATGAAGGCCTTTGCAATGCTGTGTTCGTTATTACTTGGTAATTATTGAAAATAGTTTGTAAATTAATTTCTTGATAGTCTTGAAATGTCAATTGATTTGCTTTGATGGAAGCAGCTTCTTTTGTATCAAGTTGTAACATTAGGGACCGAAGTGAATGGAAATGTTGAAGGTAATACAACGTAGTTTCCAACCATGTTCCAAATCGGGTAAAAACGGACCGTGGGGGTTTTAGGATATTAGGACACTGTTCATGAAATTGCCGAATTCATTGGGAGGTTTAACAAATACTGCTTTTGTCTGTGCTATCAGTTCATTTACATTTGGATAGCAGTGGCGAATAGTTTCGGCTACGTGGTGTAACGCATGCAGTACACACATACGTTACATGTAAACAAATTAGGAAAAATATATTTAAGCAAGCGGTCAGCAGGAGGCATAGCTATCAGTCACAAACATTAACACTTGTGTTGCCGAGACTTCGAACTTTTGTAAAGTGGCTAATGTTCACCAGTACGCGATGTATTGGCTATTAAATATAGAGGTGATGACCCACTTGGTTTTAATACTTGAACTGTAATATAGCGGTAGCTTTTCCACTAGGTCAATTGGGCAATGAACTCCAAAAAATATCTCTAAACAACTGACAAAATGTCAAAATAAAATACAAATCCTCTTTACTCCTTACAAAATGTTGTCAGATTGGAAATATTTTTGGGAGGTCATTGATCAATTGACCTAATGGAGAAGCCGCCGCTGGTAATTTCGGACCAATGAGTTTTTATTTGATCCGTTGATTCATTTACGGTTAGATGCAATTTTTTACCCAGCTTCACGCCGAATTATAATCTCTATTCTTTCACGCACAAAAATTACAAGGGAATTACCCTGCTCAACACAGCTTATAAAATTATGTCAACGATAATCCAACAAAGACCAGTGAAAGCGACAAAACACCTTTTAGGGCAATATCAATGTGGATTTACCCAAGGAAAGTCAACTATAGACGCCATACATACGGTCAAGCAGATAATGGAAAAAGCTCACGAACGTAAAATGGAGATTGAAATGCTTTTCATAGACTTTCAACAAGCTTTTGACTCGCTAAGAAGAACAAAACTGATAACAGCACTGAAATACCTGGGAATACACAGTAAATTAAGACGACTAATAGAAATGACCATGAAAAGAACTATAATTAACATCAGAACTCAATTGGGTGATACAGAAGAATTAGAAATAAATAAAGGAGTAAGACAGGGAGATGCCTTATCAGCAACTCTATTTAATCTAGCCCTAGAATATGTGGTAAGGAAAATAAGCAAAGGCACGCTAAGAACGAGAGGAGGACAAATAATAGTCTATGCAGATGACATCGTTATTATAATGAAGAATCGTAGAGCAATGAAAAGAATGTTAGAAGAACTGGTGGCCGAAGGGGAAAAAATAGGACTTAAAATAAACCAGGAAAAAACTAAAATTATGAGATTTGGTAAGATAGCAGAAAATCAAAAAATTAAAATAGGGCAATTTGAATTTGACGAGGTGGCGAAATTCAGATACCTAGGAGTAATGCTTGCAAATGATGGGGAAAGAGAAATGTAAATCAAAGAAAAAATTATGATTACAAATAACATTTTCTATGGGAATAAGAAGCTATTAAAGAGTAATTTCCTTGGGAAAAAAGCGAAAATGAATATATATAAAACAATAATTCGACCATCGCTAATGTATGCTGCTGAAGCACTTACTATAACAAAAAAACAGGAAGAAGACCTAAGAATATTAGAAAGGAAAATTCTAAGGACAATATTGGGACCGATAAGAGTGGGCGAGAATGAATACCGACAAAGAATGAACCATGAAATACTACAGGAAATAGGCGAAGATGTGATAAGGAAAATAAAACAGCAAAGAGTAAAATGGCTGGGGCACATATGGAGATCAGAACCAGGCACAGTAGTATATTCTATATTAGAGTGGGAGCCAGGAGGAAGGAGAAGACGAAGAAGACCAAGATCGAAATGGTTACAGGAAGTGAAAGAAGACCTCAATAGGGCTGGAATTAACAACTGGCGAGAAAGGACAGGGGGCAGACAGCTGTGGAGAACCATAAGCAGAAGGATATAATATTTGGAAAGGGGACTGATCTACCCCGATAAACAGATCTAGAGAGCTGAAAAGCGGCGTTACACCTTCATGGGGTGTTATATTCTTTCACACACACATGGTAAATAATTTCGCAACGTTGATTCACTTGGCAACCTCCAGTCGGGGCTGCATTTTTGTCCCAACATTTACGAAACTGTTCTTTTTGGATGTTACTAAACGGAATGTTTCAAATACTCATCAAAAGTACTCATTTCTGTAGAGGTCGATATAGCTATTAATTTCGACATTTTCAGTGATTAAAGTATCTTTAATTAGATACTCCCATCCATATTTGTATGCACTAACTTCGTATATATACGACAATTTTAAATACAACTACTATCTTCCACATAGGTATGCCGATGAGCCGTGATACGGCGAAACGCGCGTCCATACATAGCGGTTGGCGGTAGTTGGTTCATTATTATCCATCATAAATATTAAATCCTTTACAAATGCGTGCTTTTTCCATGTGAGGTTTGCGCTATTGACATCTTTTTTGCACCGTGATCGTTTGCAACTTAGTAAATCCCTACTTCATGCTAAACACCTCACACGAGATTCGTTATATTTGAAGTCTGAAAATTTTGAAAAAAACCTTCGAACATTGGTCGCCAAGCAATAATTTATTTTTTCACTCATATTTGCTACTAGAGTACGGTAACGTCGAACGAACTGAAATGATATCGGCAGACTGATATTCTTTACGCGATTGTTAAGTTTCTCCCCGCTTTGGTAGGTATGCTCTCGAAAATTTGTTTTATTCTGAGACAATTGAAAGTAACCTGCTGCAATGTAGATACCTTGAAAACATGTTATTATGCTAATTTTGTAGCTTGCATGCGTTACAGTATAATCAATTGGGGCATGTCATCTGACATTGATAGAGTTTTTAAAATTCGAAAACGGGCTCTTAGAACAATCTTTGGTTTGGGGTATAGAGAGTCGTGTTACAACATTTTTCAAAGTAACTCGCGATCTGTTTGTTTATGAAACACTGCTATTTGTTTTCAAATACAGGGACGAACTCTCCCGATATAATTACACTCATGAATACCATACTCCTACAAATGACGATCTTTTACCTCCCCCTCACAAAAAGAGTACCTATCAAAAGAGTCCTTATTTTATTGGTTGTGAATTTTATGATAGTTTACCGCTCAAAATCTATTTCAAAAAAACCTCAAATGTTATTTGTTAGAGATAAATTGTCATAATCTAAACGACTTCCTGTCAAATAGTTAACTAATTCATTCCAAAATTTTAGTTTTAAGTATTATGTCCTTTTTTTTTAATCTCTTATGACTTGTTTCGAACATTTACTTTGTTGTATTTGTATCTGAAATAAACGGGTTTATTATTATTATATATATATTGTTATGTTCAACGTTGCATCTACGACAACAACAACTTCTCTCAGTTGTCACTTCGGTACTGACTAAATGTCAGGCTGGCCACTCGTTGGTAACTAAATATCCCTCTTGCGGGGAAAATTGGAAATTTCTTCGTTACCATCCCCCCTCAGCCAACCGTCTTTGGAGCGAGGACATTATAATTTAAATATAAATCCAGATAATGGCGAGTGTGGGGTATCATGGACAAATCTACTCGTTAGTTGATTTTTTTATTCACTTATTTCGTCCAAATTAATGTAGAAATCGTCTGGAATAAGCAACAGCATAAATTGCAGAGTACAACAAATAATATTTCATCAATTAAATCTTTATCTGAAAGGTTTCTGTAAATTAGCAGTGGATTTTCTCGTTTAAAGCTTGTTGGTGACAGTTTGGACCACAGAATCATCAACATACAACTTCCTGGTTAAGTCGCTGCATTCGCTCTCGTATGCTAATATCATTTAAGCGAAAGTCATCGGAAAGTTTCTATTTGGGTTAAGTTATAAAAATTGGCTGTGAAATAAAACAATCGCCGGTCTTTCCCGATTTAAAACAAAAGAAAGATGAACGACGCCATACATTTTCATCAATCTTTATTCGTCCTTAGTTGAATCAAAGTATGTCTTAAATCCAATCCCAATATAAGTGTTCGTTTGTGTATTCAAAGTCTTTATTAGAAGAGAAAAAGGTTAAATATCCAGAGGAGGCAGTTTCCTGTTGTGGGTATGTAAACAGAGGGTTTATATACATTGACATTGTTCAAAAGTTTCAAGGTTAGTTAATTTTAAAATTTTAAAATTCGTTAATTTCAATTTACTGAGTTGGAAATTCATTCAAAAATTGCCGTAAGGGTATCTAGGGATACCCCCGAACCTACAAGAATCGTTTATTCTATTTAAAATTAGAAAATTTAACAAAATTTGAAAAAAAACCCCGAGAAATATATTTCAATACCAACCTATATATACTACCGACTCTCTGCACGCCCGTGGTCTGGCACTGACTTTGTGAACCTTACTTATATTACTTGAAAATTAGGTTCCTATCCGTTAATAATATAATTGACACAACAAGACGTTCTTAGATTATTCTTTGAGGTCGTTTAAAATAAAGTCAGAGTTTGGTTTATGTTGGAAGTTGTATATATCTGTTTCTTTTTATTCAATCTGTTCGCACTGAAACGTCTTCTAGGTGCAGGATCAATTACGTTTCGCTGGAAATGAAAACAGAATGCGAAGCCCCGAATCTGTTCAAAAGTACCCGTATATACGGTGGATCGATTGAGAGATTTCCAGGATATCCATCTAATCTAGTTAAACGTACTACTAATTATAGAGTAAACAGTTGCAACGCTCAGTAAAAATGGTTAATTACCAAAACTAAATCTCAGTTATCACCGTAGTTAACTTATAACCACTACAGCGGAAAATGAAAAAAAAAACATTTTTACAGATAGATTTAAATAAAACTTTGTCTGAGTGAGTCTTCATGTTAATCAAGAGCTACATTCTACTTTCGAATAATTGCGCGAAGTGTTTTATAATACGGTTCTAAGAAAGATAATCTACTTCGCCGGATTTTATCCAAGCTTTCGTCAAAGATTACGTTGCCCCCGTATTTATTTTAATTTAAAAAAACAACATTTTGAAGTGCAGCCACTGTGAAGAGGTTCCACTTAAACTCGCTTAACCAAAAAATTGAGGCGGACGCGGAGAACAAGATAATCTGTCGGTCGGGCTTTTTTGTTGTTGTTGTATATGCCTGCGTGAATGTAATAAAATCAGGCAGAAATGATTTTATCAGTGGAAATTTGATTTTCAATCTCTTCGTTGTTTGTATGGCATTCTATTTCGAAATCTTTTGTCGTAGAATAAGTTATTGTCTACGTCTTGCATCTTTTAAAAATAAGTCATTTTAATTTTCACTTGAATGGAGCTATTTTATTCTCGGAGATGGTTGAAAATTAATTGGAAGGTTTATTATCATCTGTAGATAGAAGTCTTCGATAAGTTGTCGCTTTATTTCCGTGCTCTTTATTTTTAGCATAGTATTTGCATAGTCGGCGTATAGCGGCAGGAGCTGTGTAAAAAATCAGTGATGTAGATAATTTTCCAAGTTTCTTTTAGAAATCAGAAAATATTTTTCTTAATATGTTTTGGAATATTCCTTTGTTGTAGCTAGCAATTTTTGCAATTTGGAAAACCAAATTGTTTTTGAGAAGCTAATTTACTTTTTTGTTTTATATTCTACAGTTAATGTTAAGCTTTGTTTAGCGCAGACCATCGTTGTATTGGTCTTGAGTTAATCCTTAGAGCATTGTGATTAGTAGTTAAAGTTGCAAAAGATGTTTTTGGTTGCTTGGTATTCAGTGTAAGTCTCATAAGTTACAAAGAATAAACTTCAAAGATATTTAGCGGTTGTTAACTTAGTTTCTTTCTGGTTTCATATTAATGTGCTTCTTGGCTATTGAAGAATTGTTTATAATCTGAGATGATGATGACCATATTCTACATGACATGGAAATTGCAACACCAAGAAATGATTAACACAATTTGATTTTATTTTTGCTAATAATCTGTTGGGCTCCCCAATTAGTTTCACGCCCTTTCACTCTTCGTGGCATTGATTCCAATAGGTGGTCGATGTCTTCTTGTGGTATGGTGTCTCAAGCTATCTACAATTCATGCCGGGGAGCTTCCAGTGCTTGCGGAAGATTTGCTAAGTTCATCAGTTTTCTTTCTATAATGTTCCACACGTATTCAATCGGCGAGAGGTCGGGAGATCTGGGTGGCCACGACAGGATATTGACGTGAGCCTCTTCTAACCGGTTTAGAGGAGTTTTTGCTACGTGGGAACGGGCATTATTCTACTAGAAAGGTGGGTCTTCGAGCTGTTAGAGGTATGGAAGAATATGGGGTTCCACACCTTCATCAACGCAAAGCTGGGCGTTCATTGTGCCTCAGATGAACACCAACTGGGACCTACTCCCATATGCTATAGCACCCCATACCATAACTCCCACGGCTTGGTGCACACGTCTTCCGACAGGAAATTGGGTATCGCGATGTCTTCGTCTGACCTTCATGCGGCCATCATGCATCCCTATACAAAATCGAGATTCATCACTAAACGCCACTCTATGTTCCAGTGCGTTCGCAACGTACATCACTCCAAACGTTGCTGTCGGTATTGAGCCGTAAGTAGTAACTCAAGATGTGGTCGATAGGATTGCAACCGAAGCCCTGATTTGAGGATAAATGGTTCGAAAGGTCACTTGACGACCTTTATTACCCAACCATGTAACAGCAATTGACCTGGTACTGGAGAATCGGTCCCTTAGTGCCATTAGGCGAAGGTGGCGGTTTTGCACCTCATTAGTTCTTCGGCCCCCGGTTCCTCATCGCCGACTTTCCTGGCCCTTCCTAGATCATTACTAACAAAACAGGACATGATGGTGGATGGGTTCCGGTTAAGGTGATTTGCAATTACCCTGATTGAAAAACCACCATCGTGCAAGACAACAATTCGACCTCTGCCGAATTCGTTCAACTAGTGGTAATGCCCACGTTGCCGCACTCTAATAATTAATTGCATTAATGTCAAGGATTATATGTGCCAGATATACCATGACCACTTGATCCATCGCAACAAAATTATAATCAATTATTGCCTTTGAATACGTTTCTGGCAAGTTTGCGCAAAAAATTCGCACTCCTCTTTGGTGTTGCAATTTTCAAGTCATGTAGCATATTTTGCACATTGTAATGTCATAAATTTGAATTTTTTATCGATTTGAGAGATATATTTTCCTTGTAGATTTTGGGGATATCAGTTAGATATTCTTTTTTCCGCAGTTTAAGTAAATAGATTGAAAACAGAAAATTTTACGTGTGATGCATTAGAAAAAAATACTTTAAAAGCATGACGTTTAATACGTCCTCTCTATGCTGGTGCGCCACATAGCTGAATTATGTGTTCTTTTAAATGACCGGATAGATTAACCTGAACTGAAATTAATTTTTAAGTACTATTAACGCTGGAAATTATCTTTTAAATACCTACAACACAGAGCTAAACGCGTCTTCTCTTTGATACACTTCGAGCTAGAAAGCCTCGATTGTCTTGGCGTCTCTCCGCTCATCTGTTACTGGTAGCTACTGTTAATTCCCAACCACGACCAACTTCGATAGAATTTTCATTTTGACACGACTTATTATTTCTCAAATAAAGATATATTTTTACTTAACTTAATTCATAAATGATTTCATATTACAAACCAATATGCTGCCAGAGTTAATCATCTAGTGCCAACGTGAAATGACATCACGGAGTATGTGCAACTATGAAAAATACATCTTCTCTAGCGAACCTGGCGTCTCATTAACTAGCGGCACTTACTTTGGGAAATTATTATGAAGGTAAACTAGAATTAGGGTTTTTATTGAAATAAGATAGGATATTTTATGATCCACCATGCATGGTGGTAGCCTAAATTTAATTACTGGTATTACTTATTTCCTGGTTAATTGGCTGTTAGTCGATTCCTGCTACTATCGCAGAACGTGTTGGCTAGTAATCACTTGCTCACTTCTATAGAGTTTGTATGCAAAAATGTCGACAATGTATGTGATTAGGGTCTTTAATTAAAGAGACATTCACCTCTCTGTTTATATGTAAGTTCAATTATTAATCTATGTTTAATAATTGGATTGTGAAACAAGAAGTATGCCGTATGGATATATCGATTTTTACTTTCCGATTTGGATACTGAAGGTGTTTAGATAACCAAACAGCTATGTTACAAATGGTTATTACTTTCTTCTGTCCTGCTGAGTTCAAGAAACATCTTTTCCAAATCCTGAATAGCTTCCAACACAACTGATTAATTGCTTCCGTATTCGCAATTAATAATCCTCAATTTCTTCCTATCTAGGGCACTTAAAAGCTGATTATAAATCAAACGTACTCGTATAGGGGGCGAGCATAAGGAGAAAAAAGCGGAAGTGTAGGTTGAGAAAGGAAAGAAGTTCGACGCTTGACGCAGCTCCGCAAGAAAAATTGGACCAAGGTGTAGCTTCTGTTCCCGAAATTGTCGGAGGTAAACTTTCAGCGGAGTTGATGAGTTCGGCGGAGGTGGTGGGGAGAGCGTCGGTTTCTAACGCGAAAGCTCTCTTCTTCAGCGAATGTGTGGTCAGGTCGGGTAACGTCGCGGAATTCACGAGCCAAAGTTGCTTGAATTCAGTTGCCGTTCAACATTTCTGCCTGTAGGTCGGCGGAAAGTAGTAGCCGTAGAAATTTGAAGCTTGTCCATACGATTTCTGACAAACGCTGTATTGTCTGCTGAACATTTACGCAACATTTGACCGGAGCGGTTGATCTGTTGTGTAAATCGTGTTTCTGCAGATGATTAATAAATTTTAATACACCTAAAAGAACTTGAAAATCGCGAAATTGTGTGAATGTTGCATTTGTAGTTTCCGCGTAAATATTTGCTGACATGCTGATGTCTACCCCAAGAATATTTTGAGCGTCGTTCTTCTGAAATGTATGTAGTAACTTAATGCATTATTTGTTTTATTTTTAATTTATGACGCTGGTATAGCTTACATGCCTTTTAATTATTATTAATTTGCCAAAAAATACTATTAAAGCTAATATATAATAAGTTAATTAATGTGGCAATGCTATACAACGATTTAACGTCCTTGAATTTTAAGCATCTGGAAGAAAATGAACTTTTTGCTGTGAACTTACATAGATTTAATATCTTCTTGAAATTAAATCTCAGAATTAAGTATAGTAATTACAGGCCTGCTGTATGAGTAATATGATTAATCAATAATTATTTAATTAATCATTTGCTTGTAACTACAATCTTGCACCTAAATGGATCTTTTCTAGGAATTTCGCAATCAACTTTCTTTATAGATTTAGGAAAAATATATAAACGCGCAAGCATTTCTTTCAGAACTTTTCGTTCTTTTTAAGTTTCCTAATCATACCACTAGATTGCGTTACTAAAATTGTTTTACTGGTTTTGGCTTTATTTTTATTACATAATGGTGTTTACCAATTTTCGACAATTATGTCCGAAAAAGTATATATTTACACATTTGCGTGTGCCAATATACATACTTTCCTTATTCAAATATGGCTACAAGATAAATTTCATTGTTTACGTTGCGTTTGTCGGTGGTACTCCTGTATGTTTACAAAAATAGGAATAATTTTTTGAATCCGTATCTCTTCCAAACGCCCTGCTGTTAGTGACAAAACGTTTGCTGGAATTTAATATACATCAGAACAAATACATTAGCTTCAATTTTTCCTGTATTAGTTTTCCGTTCAGAGTACGAAAGTTCTCGAACGAACACGATCACAATTAGGGACACCTAGACTGGTTTTCGATTGAACATATGCATTTTTATATAATTGTGTTATTCATTACAGATATTCGAAATACATTTTGATGAATTTTGAAGAAAAACGAAAGTATGTGCAGATGTGAGAAGTGGCACGTTGGTCTTTGTAGCATTTATTGCTCCCACTGCATATTAGTATTTTCTTGCGATAATGTTTAGTATAACATCTAAATTAAATAGGGTGATTTTTATGCATAGACAGCTAATACTTTGCGGAGTTTCGATCAATAATGTCATACGAGATATTCGTTTGGGGATCAAGTCTTGCAGCTGAGGAAGTTTTCCTTAAACAAAAAACTGCCATTAGATGCCTAGCTTGCGTTAGTCAGCTGATTTCTTGTAGTAACATATTTTCAAGTTATATATCTTAGAAGCTAATTGTTACATACACAACAACAATCCTACAAAACAAAACACAATTACAACATAAGAATATAATCATACATCTAGGAAAGCATTAACTGAGATTGAGCACATACGAATATTTTAGGTGTTAAGATACATAATCTACTCAATGAACGAATACTAAACAATTCTAATGTATAGATTTAGATACATATCTTCTTTCGTATTTATTTCCGACAGCTCTGTATGTTTATCTTATACGAGGGTGTATCAAATATGAACGGGACTAATTTTCTTTAAAATTCCGGAGGGCTTCTAGACCTGGAAGGGATTGATGCGCAGGTAGCCTGTACCGTTAGGGAGAGGGGAGAACCGACCGCAACTCTCTCGGGCCCCTTTAGTATAAGAAAAAACGATGAGCTAGAAAGAAGTGCATATCTCCGTGGAGCAGCGGATTATCATCAAGTTTTTGGCCAAGGAGGGGGTGAATCTAACCGAAATTTTGCGGCGATTACAGACACAGTTCGGGGACAACATCATGTCAAGGACCCATGTGTTTGCACGGTACAAAAAATTTTCTGGAGGGCGTGAAAAGGTCGAGAACGAGAGCCATGATCGCCACTCAAGCACAAGTGTGACCGAGGCCAACATTTCCTCCACGATCGACGCACAATCAATGCGCAATATTGTTGTGAAGTACTGGATGCCGCGAAATTGTCATTTCGAAGGAAAAGGAAGAAGCAATCGGCCAGAAGTGTCATTCTTCTGCATGACAACGCCAGGCCTCATGTGGTTAACGCCACGATGCAAAAAGTGAATGCATTAGGATCGGAAACGCTGGAACATCCACCCTATAGTCCAGGCTTGTCACCTTGTGACTTCCATCTTTTTGGACCCCTCAAAGAAGCGCTTGGAGACCAGCGTTTCGACGACAACGAAGCGGTGAAAGCGTTTGTGCTCCAATGGCTACACGAATGCACGAAGAGTTTTTACGATGATGGAATAAAAAAGCTCCCAATCCGATGGGAAAAATGTATTTCTAGGGCAGGAGAGCATGTAGAAGAATAATATATATTTAGCTTAGTTAACTAAAGTTAGAATTTTTTTAAAAATGAGTCCCGTTTATATTTGATACACCCTCGTATATTCCTTCCGTGACATATTTCATACTTTGTTTACGAAATAAAATTAATACTAATATTAATACAATGTTTGAGTAGCTTCTATGAACAATCTTAATTGTTGAAGTCAAAAAAAGAGAGCATTCCAGAAAATAGTACCCGTTTACATATAATTAAAAGAAAAATGAAGGAAAGTAAATAATGATTTTATTTAAATGAAAGTAATACATTTGCTCATTTTTCAATGTAGTCGCCGCCGTTGTTGAGACATTTGTTGTATCTTGAAACCAGTTTGTTTATGCCTTCCGCGTAAACCTCTACCGCCAAAGTAGCCAGCCAATGCGGTACATCTGCTTTTAAGTCATAATCACTTTGGAAACGTTCTCCTGACAAGAAATCCTTGAGTTTACTGAACAAATGATAGTCACTTGGAGAAAAGTCGCAGGGTGGTCAGAAACCTCCCACTTGAACTTCCGAAGAAGGTCAGTGGTCTTTCGAGCCGTGTGGGGACGAGCATTGTCATGCAGAAGAACAATGCCACTTGTCAGCATTCCTCGACTCTTGTTTTGGATGGCCCTACGCAGCTTCTGAAGTGTTTCACAGTATATGTCCGCATTAATGGTTGTCCCTTGGGGCATGAAATCAACCAACAACATATCTTTTCGGTTCCAGAACACTCAGGGCATAACCTTGTATATACATACCCATAATTAACGCAAATTGTTATCAGCAATTGAAGAATTAACACATAAGTAGGGGTTCCACTTAAAATAATGACGTCACCAGAAAAATATTTTGTAAACACTCTGCCAGAGATATAGTTATTTCTGCACAATACTGCAAAAACCACTTTTCGTAAACATTTCAAAAACAGCTGACTATTCAATGTGTTCACGGAGAGAGTTCGGAAAAGGAAAAATTTTAATTCATGGGTTTGGGGGAAAAGTTAGTCTTTATAAAAACGTCTGCTTGTCTTGAAACTACAGTTTCGAATAACAGATTTGTGACTGCTGTACAAGGTACATCAAAATAACATTTTTAATTGCTTCGATTTCGTTGTTCATTTTTAATCTTAGGAAGATATTTTTAAAATCGTGATTTATTACACGAATTGTGCGAAAAAATCTAACAAACATTCTTCCCATAGTTCTTAATTTCGTAGTTAACTACTTATAAATTCCCACATATTCTTATTTTTACTTCCAAGTAAGCTGGCTTTATTCATTCAGAAATATTAGGATAGTACAATGTCAAATAGTCTGTTCTGAATAATATGAAATGTTTTAATTGTGATCTTTTGAATTGATATTTGCGTCATAATTAAAAGTATTATCTTTGATGTACCCTATATAGAAATCGCAAATCTTATATTCGAAATTGCAGTTTCAAGACAAACAGACGTTTTTATGAAGAATTACTTTTTCTTCTAAATTTAGAAATAAAAAAAAAATTTCTCTTCCGTACTCTATCCGTGGACACATTATAGGTGCAGGTAATCCTATACAAAGTGACCCTAAATTCTTCAGTAAAAACCAAATATCCTCTGATATGGAACGTTCAACTTAAAATATAACTTTAAGATGTAACTTTTTTCTGATTTTGGATTGCGCTAGTAATGAGTATCTATGATTTTCGTATATGAAACTTTCCTGTTATCAATAGTAAAGGTGCTATCAAAGAATCTCGCTCCATTGCCTCATCCTGTGTATTTTGTAACTCTTTTCGACTTATATTCGTTAACACTGCTGCATTTTTGTTTTTTAATTGACGTGTAATATGTAGTATAAATTTGAATGTTCTACTGCATCCTCTATGCCACTGTATCCACATTTCCATTACTAACTTAGTTTATACATTGAAAAACGCATTTTCTGCTTATTTTATTTATCTGTGTTTTGTTGTAATTTGACGGTATAGAAACGAATACATACAGTTTTGCTAGGAAATCAAAAGAAAAGTTTAGGTTTCTATAACTACTGCTTACAAAAAGGAAAGCTAGATTATGATAAATATCTTAATAACCAACTTGAGATAAAATATTCATTAGCTACCAAGGCCCGTGTTTTGCTGTATCAGATAAAGCAAAAGCGTAAGAATTTTGTAACAGTCACCTTAGCGGAATAAATTATATTTATTTTAAACGTAATAATTTTCCTTAAGTTGTTAATGAATATGTTATTTATTGCCTATAGGTTTATTACAATCTGCCCAGAATGCTAATTTAGATTTATTTCTTCAGAAAACATTGTCACAGCAACTAGCAAACCTCGATTTATGTTTCAATTAAAATTCTATGACAACCATATAATAAGCCTAAAGACTGGGTGCTTTTCATAAATGATAATGTTTTGTTAATTCAAAATTTGACGTACTCAGTGGATGGCATTATCTTTTCACTTTACTTTTTAATTTCAATTAATTCTCTATTTTTGTTAATATTCAAAATTTGCTTTCATGGTAACGAAAAATTGAGATACTGCATTATAATTTTTCAAATACACAAATATAATGCTCGCAATTACAGAATTAAGTTAATGGTAAGTTAATGGTTATTATGATAAACGCCTGTTAGTAATAACAATAAGTGAAGACATTTTCTATAGTCCTTACTGTCTACAAATCTGAGTAAATGGTTCAAACATTCGCATCTTTCATAAATACTTGAAGAGGCACTCCATATTTTACCGCGGAATGTGTCTCTTTACACCTTCAAGACCTTCCAAGCAATAACAAAAATATTTGCTGGGAATGCGCGAAGCTTTTACAATAGCACTCGTAACCGCCCCATTATTCCCAAGAGCAGGATTCGATTTTCCGATAAATTTTCCAGCCACCAACTTACTCATGCTCATTTTGCTTTTGCCCTCGAACATCGGCAACCATATTCGAACGATAAGAAAGCAATTGAGGTAATTTAGCGGGTGCATCTTCTTGAAAGTCGCGCTTAATAGCCCCAATTTGCTTTACTTTCAGTCTTCCAATAATAACGCTGGAATTTAGCCTTATTTAGCCAAAAAAGGTGAATCAAATAGCGGTGGTTATCTCAAATTGGGTAAAATGAGATTGCTTCGATTGTAATTACAATTTGTGTCCTGAAATTTTATTGGGAAATAGTGTCAACAGGTGTGATTATAGTTACAGTGGGAGTTCGTGCAACCTTAAACGGATAGTTGTTTGCAGGCTAAAAGAACATGGATTAGGGAACATGTATATAAACATCTGTAAGGCTTTACGGCTTTCATATTTTATGAAGCTTTATAAAGAGAAGTACTTTAAATACGTTTGTGTTAAGATTCTTTTAAATTGTTTTGGCTTTGTAATACCAATTTTAATGCTTTGAAAAATATATAGATAAAAAAATGTTCAGTTTACGTGCATCAGATATCATTCGCATTTATACTTGGAAAGAGACGTGCTTCTTTTAATCTTGTACACTTACATAAGTCGAATACAAGCTAAAAAGTGCCCCAACTTTTCGCTTTATGGCTAGTAATCATAACCTTGTTCTGGCATCTATACAGTTCTTTTAAATTTTCTTATTTTTAGCAAAAGTATTTTACAATTAAGTCAACAAGAAGTGGAAGTAGCCGCTCCAGTTTCCTGTTTTAAAAATGCTAAATCGTCTCATTACGAATTCCAGTAGTTTCTCGTGAAAGAACTTTTCTTTACCTAAGATGAAATTATTTTTCTTTATGGAAAAAGTTGCCTTAATACTTTATTCATCTACCGGTACAATTCAGATGGAGTTTTTGAATTGATTGAAACGAAAGAACGAAGACTTTCCAGTAAAGAAATCAGTTCTCTTTTGTTTTTATTCCATTAACGAGTTACATTAATTTACAAGATTACACGCTTGCTTACATTTCCACCCAATTTTATAGCGAATATTAAAGAAGATCTAAAACAACAAGATTAATTTGAAATTACTTATTATAATGCAAATTTAGTTAAGATAATGATAAAATTTCTTTCTTGTTTGCTAATTTATGATATGCTTGTAAATAGCGAAAAAGATGATACTTTTACATTGGTTTTATACATATAACAATAAAAACAGGAAATATTGATACATATTTTCGTAATAATGGAAATAACAACAGAAAGAAAAACAACGTCCATACGACGAATCGAACCAGTATCATCCCGGTCGTGTTCCACCGCCCTAGCCAGTCGACCATCATGCCTTACAAATAATGAGATTATATAGGGTATATAATAAGGCATCTATAATTCCCAGGGTTACCTATTTTTAAAAATTCAATTTTTTATTTCTTAATTTATCGGATAAGTTTGTAAATACCGAAGAAGATGATTTTTTACATTGTTTTTTATATAACAATAAAAATAATAAAATATCAGTATAGGAAAACAGGAAATATTAATTCGAATTTAAAAAAATAATAAATCTCACATTTTGCCCAGACATGGATACGCGTCCGGCGTATTTTTTTCACTACGGCGTCGATTTACGGAACACTGGTTCATATACTTGCGGGCCCCCGAAAAATAGTCCTCTTTCGATGTAGGTTGTTCGCAAGCCTTCATCTGGTTCGCTCTTTTTCGTAAATCCTATACTATATTTGCTCCCCTTTGATCCTCTTTCCCGTCTCTCTCGCGCCTACGGACGACCGATCTATAACCGAGGATGCAAAAGAGGTTACGTGCTTTTCACAATCAGATATTATTGACTCGCAATAATATTTAAGCAACTCTCAAGAAAGTAAGAAATAAGGAATATTTATGCCAAACTAATACTATTATCGATAATTAAAATAAATAATAATGTGAAAAATACCTACAATTCAGTGATATGCTTGTGATCAGAATTAGATTCTGCTAATGCGAGCATTGCAGATAAGACGCAGATTATTTCAAATAAAACGTTTTGTTCAAAAACAAATTTGTTCCAGGCAAAAGAAACCATGTTTGGTCAATGTGCGTTAAGATCTATATAAAGCATTACAATAATAGTTTCCGACAAATACGCGTCTTTAAATAAAAGGTTTTGTTCGAAGCCAATGTGCGCCCAGCCTAAATACATATAGATACAAAGATATTACTAAAAAATGACCTCACTCAGGTCATTGTTGGGATAACTTTTCATTCTTATTATTGCAGTATCAATTGTGGGACTTTGTGGCAACTCAACTAAAGGATCACTAAAACTTCAAAATGAAAGAAGGGTTGAAAAGTATTCCACTGGCGTATTGCGAAAAATTGGTGGGTACAATGCCTAAACGTATACACGCAGTCATTGAAGCCCGAGGAGGGCGTACACGATATTAATTTACATATAGAACTTCATAACAGTGTCACCATTATAAATACATTTCAGCGAAGTTTTAAGTTTCTTCAAAGTTTAAGGTGTTCCATTTTATTGGCCAACACTATTGAATAAAAAAAGTAGAGTGTAGAGTCTAAAATACTTTTAGGTCATACCGCACATTGATCTAAATAACTTTTATTCAAAACATTTTTTCTCTAAAATGTAAGATAAAGCAGTAACCTAAAAATGCCTATTGTCTGGGGCGCTCCGAACATCAAATTGCACAAGAATATGTTGTGTTAACAATTGAAATATTTGAAATATTCCAAATAATTGAAATTAATTTCATTTTGCGAATAGAAAAATTTAATGAGAATTAAACCATTTTTAATGCCCAAGAGTTTACAGAATTTATTGAATCAAATATTTTTTCTTACAAGTTTTTTTGCAAAATTTAACAATTTCCTGAAACAATTGCTATTTATGAAATTTATTTAATTAAAAATGTTTTTTAATGTCTGAATTTATTTGAATCTTTGAAATTTATTTGGTCAAATAATGAATTTTGTAACTACTCATTGCAATTCTTTAATTGAATGTTTTGCATCCACTCAGCTCCCAATTTTATTTATTAAGTCCAAATGTTGTTTTTCTTCAAATCTTGATTAGTGTTCCAAATTATTGAAATAGGAGGACCCAAATAAATTTAGTGAGTGGTATTTAATCTTTAATGATGAAATAGTTTCATATTTATTTGAAACTTTTTGATTCATCTAAGAATTTCAAATCTCTTTTTGTCGAAACTTGTCTATCCCATCTGTTTTGCTTTTCTCAATTCAGATCCAATGTTTATTTTACGAATTAAATTAAATGACAAGCTTTCTAATTCCAATATCCATCAAAAATCTCTTTCGCTTCCATGGAGATGTTGTATCTCGAAATTTTGACGTACACTTACAGTGGTTACCATGCTTACCACTTTATTTTAATTACTCCATGTGGGTACTATTAGTTACTGATATGTAATGCAATTAATGAATTTTTAAAAGAAGAAATATAATGAATTTTCCATTACTGAATTTTGTTTCTCGCACTAAAAATTGTTTACTGGGCTCTTTTTTTACAAAAAAACATCTTACCTACATGTGTAAGACAAAGAAAGAAAACTGGACTGGGGGAAAATCCAGGGAAGAGGTCACCAACACTGCTTCGCCTCGTAATAAATGTAACTACGAATCTCAGCAGATTCAAACGAAAGTAAATGAAAATAAATGAACTTTTGAATAATTATGGCAACAATATGATGCTGCCCGCTTTTGTTTTCTTGTTATTTCTTGATAGTAATTATGGAATCATAAATTACTCTTCTAAATTAGTTAAATTCGAGATCTACTGTTCTAACTCCAAATGCATTTGGAGTGCTACAACTTTTCAAACAACTTGCATCACAATAAACGCTCCACTGTAGCTAAGTTGTGGATTAAATTACAAAAATTCAATTCAACAGTTGTTTGATTAAACACTCTCTGTTTTTCTCACTTCTCCGTTAAACTAAGAGATTAGAAAATAAATACGTTATGGAGAATAAGAAGTGCAGTTGCAGTAGCACATATTTGTTTATTATGTGCATAATGTATGTAGATGCACTGAAAAACTATTTATTTTGTTAATCCAGAGATATTTTCTTTGAATCAGGATGATATTTGTTTGAAACAACGTGATACTTGTTTGCCTGTATTCAAGCGGAGATTTTAGTTGGATTCACTATGATTGAGTTGACTCAAGTAAATGGGTCTTTCAGTGTATGCTTAGTGTGGAATAAGTTGTTAAATCGTACAATTTTCTCCTACCTCAAAAGTGGAAATTGTTAACGGTGACTGGCCCGCAAAATTCTCGTTAGAGACTTTGATGATTCACGGTGGATAGATTCGTTGTTTTGCCTAGCTTTCGAAACGGTACTGTACAACCCAAATTCGTTTTCCTATTTGCAGGAGCCGCCGCGCTGTCTCGATCTGCGTAAATGGTAATCTACTTATCCAATTTACGCGTTCCGTGCTTCGGCTAGACAAAGTTTTCCGCCTTGACTCTGAATTTACTGTATGTGCATATAATCCAGAAATAATTATCTCCGCTTATGTTTTCATTTCGAAGCACAAAACAAATCGCATTGGCTTAAGCCTTTCAGTGTAACAAATTTATTTTCCACTCCATTTTTCTATTCGTTTCCAGCTTATTCCGGATCAGCTTCCGCATAATTCCATATAAAATATTGTAAAATATACCTTCTTATATAGTTTTCTGAGAAACGGATTATAGGAGAATAGGGTATGGGGAATTCCAAATAAAAGAGCCATGAATCCAACTTCGGTAGATTCGCGGATGGCACGGATTCCGATTGATTTTTTACCAGTGGCTTTTCTATTACTAAAAGGAATCGCCAAGGAGGCCTTCCTAAAAGCGCCAAAAATAGATGAATTTCCTAAAATATTTAAATGCTGTGGATTATACAATATCAGACATTTGATTGTTTGTAGTTTTTCTAATTTGGAAAAACATGTGAGAGTTTCAAAGAAGAAAACTGCATTCTTTGTTGTATAGGTTTGTATTAAAAAAATTGTCAAGTAATAATTTATGCTAATTTACTGCATTTAACAATATTTCCGATCAACAAATTGAAGTCCGCTTTGGAAAAGCGTTCCTAACACAATGTCTTATCAATCATTTTAGATTCGGAAATTTTGTAGAATTGAAAATATTGAGCTTTCTGAGGGACTGTGTGTGAGGGACTTGCACTGTTCACATTTGTGAAGTCTGCTTTGATTATTTTTAGATATTGTGATATCATATTTGTGTATATATGATCAGTTTACGACTATTCTTGTAACTAACTTGTAAAATGAGATTTTGCTTTATCAGATGTACCTGATGCACGAATGTGTACAGAACCAAAGGTAATTGCGACGCAAAAACCACGTTACTTCATGGTGGGTCCTAAGCCACCAAGGGATCTAGGGAAATGGAAAGATCGATAAACTGACTAAAGAAGCAGCGAATATGCATTTCCTTGGTTCAACCTTACTGTGGACTACAAAAAACCACTTAGAACGGGAAATCAGGAAATCGTTAAATTTATTTTTACTTCTAGTATTATATGAATGAAAACCACATTTTTTTTTAAATTCTGCTTGTATTGAACAACACATAACTAATTTAATCTACGAACACCAAAAGATAATTTCGTACCTAACGCTGGTGTGTATTTGACTGTAGTAAAGACTAAATAAATGTCTGAGATCTTTTATATCCTTTAAGTTTTTTATTTAATAACATTCTTCCAATCAAATCCATTGAATGAAGTTCCAATTTAAGTTCTCGAGTGTATAATTCTAAGAATTTTATAGAGGTTTTGCGTGGCAAGAAATGATTATTATATTGAATGCAAACGCAAAGGCATACTGCTTTATTTCTCTCAGCATGTCCAGCAGAGGTACCATCGGCATAAATAAATAACGAATCGTTTCTAAAGTATCGTTTATTAAAAAAAATAAATCTACTTACCCCAAAATAGAACAATAAAATAGAGCAATTGGTAATTATATAGAAATTGTGTTCTAAATAAAACAATGATGAACTAACACTGAAATTTGATGTCTGCGCACCCTCTCTATGTTAGCGCGTCACGTCACAAAACTATGCGTTCTTTTGAAACTAAACTTGAGAGTTTGTTTGGTTATTGTTATTATTTGAATGAGTTTGATGATAACCTCTGTTTTAATTACTGTTATTGAAATTGAAATTATGATTACGACGTTGGGAATTTGAGGAAGTTGGTTGGAATGTGTTAGATGAGATTAGTTGGGGCGTGAATTGCAATTATGCGAGATGGGTGGCCTATTTGGTAAACACGAATCACTATTATCGGGTCTGTGTTGGTGAACACGGGACATGTCTCGAAATGGATTATTTTTGGGTTTATCCTGATGTTTATATTTATCGAGATCATCAAATAATATAATATAATAGGATTAGAAGATCACAAAATTCAGGATAGGTTCTTATATTTTTGACTATTACAGATTTTACAATTCCAAAATAGAAATGTCCAGAAGGGTATTTAATCAACTCGGATTCGTAGATTTTTGGGGGTAAGATGTTGCATAATGGAAAATTTTGTTGTAAAATACTGTTTTCTAGCACCCATGGTGGAACGATATTAGCCGGTAAAAAATCGACTCTAATTTTGCTCTGGGCATTATCTCCTCAGTATTTATTGAGGAAAATGGGTTCGAATTCTGTAAAATTTTGGAATGAACTTCCGATGATACCGAACTAAGTAAATGCATCAGGAATAGAGACGACCGTACTAATGTCTACCAACAATTCAGAGAAACTTGTATTTGAGGAGACGAACCATTTTAATGCCTTTAAAAATAGAATTGAGTTGTCGTTTTTACTCTTAAACTTATGTAAGACCCCCTTAGCTTAAGATTTATTACTCCACTATCGGAAACACTTGGACCACAATTATTAACCTGACCCTGAGGAGAATCTTGACTTTTACTCGACTAATGATTCCGACCTTGTGCGACGGCACAATTCTCTTGACCTATATTCTGATCTAATTGAAGGCAACTTCTAACTCATTAAATCCTTTTTGGGTACATCCCGTGATGTTACAGAATTCATTTCTAACTTATTCTCGAGTTTTTTTGTCTTATGTCAGCAGCATCGCCGCTGCTTATGCTTATGATATAAAATATTCGAAATTTAAGCTGCCTGATGATTGGGTGCCAAATTGGCCATCCACTTGGCATAATTACAATTCACGTCCCCAACAATCATTTGATGGGTTCCAATCTACTTCCCAAATTCCTAAAGTTGTAATCATAACTTCAATTCCAATAACGATAAACACAACAGAGGTTATCATCAAACTCGTTCAAATAATTATAATAACAGAACAAATCTCCGGATTTGGTTATTCAAAATAGTACGCGGTTTTGTGACGAGGCACATTAACATATAAACGTCAAATGTCAAGGTTAGTTTCTTTATTCCATTAATTTATTTTTCTAAATGTAAATATTTGATTTGTACTCTTACCTCTTAATAAGAAAACAATTTTTCGAATTTTATAACATATTGTAATGGAACTTATTGCGGTGAAGTGCTTGCACGTACACCTCAATTCATTAATTTTAATTTCAATATTCGGTAAATATTGGAATTTAATTTAAACATCTCACTATGAGATGTTTTCCACAATGAAATATCAAATTAAATGATAATCAAATCCTGTTTATTATTTTCAATTCTTCACCTGTATACGCTGTATATTATTTTATTTAAAGTGTATTATTTACTTTTAAAAGGAATTAACTCATACTAGCTGGCTATTAGTATCGTTTTATCCCCTCGTTGCTGTTTACGCTGCACGTCCGGGTTCCTTTAAACTGTCAAGTGGAACAGACCCCTTATCTTAGCGCTAAACTGCTCATTTTTCACCGACTGATCACCACAGGATTTAAAGCCGAAGGTGATTTCGATAGGAGTCTATAGGTCGTTTCGAGCGCATCGAAGCCAATGGTTCGGAAACTGATTATTCAGGGAGGAATGAGAAGAAGAAAACAAAAATTTCCTATAGGCGAGCTTCAGTACCAGGGCATCGTTATTAACGGAGGAGAAAAAAAATCAAGAAAGGGATTTCCGGATATATAGGCAGAAACCTCGTTGAAACGGAAAATATATCTTAAGCCTGCATTATTTAAAAGGGAAAGGAATCCGCCCGGATTAAGGATATTTTCAGATGTTGAGGCTGATATTGAGATTTTACAGCTTAGTGCGGTAACTGTATTTAAAACTTTTTTAGCTAGTTATTTTCGCGGAAATTGTATAAAAATTTTGACTAAAGCGATAGGGGTCCATAATTATGTTATACATGAATGAAATATTTCGACGCGCAGAGAGGCCTGTAGCTGGTTTATTATCCGACAAAAGTGAAATTACGTTTAGCAATTCATTCTCCTTTTTTCCCAGGCTAAAATCTCATTAAAACTTTATGACGAAGGTTCGTGTTTGATTAATCTGTTTTTACTTTATAATTTACTGTAATACATTGACCAAAATTCGAGTTTGCCGATAAATTCTTGGAAATTTCACGAGTATGAGACTAAAGTTAGAATTAATTGATTTCAATATCTCATATGTTTGTTGAATTTTAAGTATAATAAATAAACAAACTATAATTTATTTGCTTAATAACAGAAATATATAACCTAAAATATAGAAGAACTATTAAAGATAAACTGTAATTTTTCCACAGTAGGTATATTATATTATTTCTAATTATTTATTGCATTTGGAAACTCACATTACTTGTTATGTCAATGCTTATATATGGTCAATAGACATAGCCAATTACGGAAGTTATATCCAAATAAACTCGAAACTATTAGTTATAAAGATGTAATTTATGTAGTAGTAACCCATATGGTGATAAACTTTATGACCTCATGTAATAATAATATCAATTCATTCCATAATACTCAATTTATACAGAATACGTCATGCATATATAAGTATAAGAATACATCGACGTATGTATATCTAATTATAATGTTAGAACAACACAGAAATTGTTAATAAAGAAAACATATATATTTTTACAATCGTTAGGTCCGGGAGTGACGCCCAAACATAAGCAATTTAAAAAATAATTAACAAATAATTACGTGTTACAAACAAAAAATGGCGGAATGAAAACTATTCTCAAAATTTGGTGTTAACCGCGCTCTTTAGTAACACGTCACGTAAGAAAAACTCTTGCACTAGAAGTATAATTCGAACACTGCAATACTTGCTTGGAAAATTAATCGCATAGCTAAGCCTTCACTCAACGGCGATTTGAACTAAGCAAACAGATTGTTGTGTCGTCTCTTTGCTTGTTTGATACCGATAGCATTTGTCAAATTTCACGGCCAATTGCGATGCACGTTTGGAATAGACGATATTTCATATACTTACAATTAAATTTCCAATCGATCAACATTTCCTTTCTTTAAAATAACACCATATTACAGCCCATAATATGATATCTGAGTTCGCGTTCCATCGTTCCAGGATTTGACGTTAGCAAATATCGGCAACTGTACAACGTGTAAGACACAGAAGAACTTATTTTCTACTTGTTCGTAGGAAAATGTTACATTAAAAAAGAACATTTAGGACTTAAAAAAAAATAGAGGGAAGACGAGTAGTTTAGCTGTTCCCCCGAAATTATTTTTGGCTGAGATAGATTTACCTGTCTCAAGTCTATCTCCAAGATGATTCCGGGGAAGCGGTAATATTACCGGCCTTCATTCTATTTTCTTCAGGTCCTAGTTGTTGGTTTATAATACGATTCCCTTCTGCAAACACGTAGATAGTAAATCCTATTGTGCCTTTATCATAATATCGCAAATTAAATTTCAATTAGTAATAGGTCAAGTCCAGTAATAAATTTCCACTTTGTACTCGCTAATGTCAAATAGGTATTGAATCGCGAACTCATTTGGCATATTACACGCTGTAAAGTGATATTTTAATGAAATGAAATTCAATTATAAGAATGTAAAATACTGCCTTTATAAAACGTGTATCGCAATTGGCCGTTATTTTTGACAAATGCTATCGGTAACAAAGGAACGAAGAGATGTCACAACAATCAGCTCTCCTTAGTTCGAGTCGCCTTTGAGTGAAAACGTGTTTGGCTAACTAAGTGGTTAATTTCAAAAGCAAATTCTGGTGTAGTAGTGCAAAAATTTTACTTCGAATACAAGGTTAATTCAAGTTTGGTTATTCAAACGAAGACGGAATTTTCGTACGTGACTTGTTATCATAGTGGAGGCACGTAAACGTCAAATATTAAGATTAGTATTTTACTCAATTAATTTAATTTTCGTTGTCATTTGCAATTTACTCGATTTTAACTATCGATAGAGAATCTAAGTAACATTCCCAGATTTACGAGCCTGAGAATTATCTTTTATTAGAGAAAACAAATTTTTTATGTTTATAATATTACAATATACGGTATTTTTAGTTTACACAAATTAAAATGGTACAAACAGTATATAAAAGAATAATAAGTTAAAGAAGCAAGCGATTAAGATACATATATTAAAAATGGTTCAATAAAAACTTTGAAAAATGGGTTTAGAGAAGAATTCTCTAATAGTAGTGTAGAAAGACACTGTCTAGAGATTTTTTAACTTCTTTAAATATCATTTTCGGCTTGTTTTCAAGTGTTTCTGGAATATAATAAAATCTTTTCAGACACTGGTGTACAACTTGTTTCTGTATCTTAGTAAGATGTTTTTAGGCGGCAACAAATGTGAGTTAACATTTCTTCTTGTGTCATAGGTATGTGCGAGTTTATGTTTTCCAGTTCACTATAATATTGTTTCACAAACAAAAAAGTTTCTAATATATTGTAATGTTCAATATTTACATCGGGAACATCAGCTGTCAACCTAGAACGTATAGGGTGTTCAGGATAGCCACTCAAAAGCTCATTTCGACAATCACAATTTCCCCCCAGGCCGACTGGCCTTGAAGTCCGGACGTTAAGTAATTTATATAAGTTCAGATAACGACGATCTTAGTGTAACGTAGACAAAATTCCATCTTCTGTGCAATTTCTTCATTTCTCAATCGTCAAAATTAATGTAAACTTCTTCTAAAACAGACAACAGGGTATATTCAAAGGTACTTCAAACATCGTTCCGTAAATTAAATCTCTGTCCTAATGTTATTAAGTAAATCGTCAGTAAAATTCGTCATATTTATGTTGTCAGTGGTTCTTTTGAGCATAGAGTTGTCGAATTTCAGTCATCTGGTAGCGTTACCGCATTCATCCTCGCTATTTCTATAAATAATTTCCTTTCATCGAAATGCAACATAAAATTTATATTTGGACAAAAAATCATCAAAATTTGCAGTGGAATGAAACAATCGCTATCGCGATTAAATATAGGAGTAGCGGGACGCCAGAAATTTCATCAATTCTGATTCAACTTTAGTAGAATTAACTAATGTTTTAACTGCGGACTCAGTTTAAAGTGTACAATAAAGGAATTAGGGTATAATTTCAAAGAGGAAAAGATTCGAGGTTAGAGCAGGCAGATTACTCTAAAGGTGATAATAAACAGAGTGTTTATGTGATAGCTTCATTCGAATTCAAGGTTAGTTTGTATTTCTAATTCTAAAATTCGTTGATTTCCATTAATTTAATTCAAAATTCACAAAAAAAATGCCCAAAGAGTATCCAGGAATACTCCCAATCCCGCAACGATTTTATAAATTAATTTAGAAAATTCAAATTTTTACCAAAACTCCCCTGAGAAAACACATTTCAATATATATATGAACGTTGTTGTAAGTGGTTTGCTATTTGTAAACGTTTCCCTATGAATCTACAGGTTTTTGCTGATGTACTGACTGCTCTTACACAGGCTCTTTGAATTACGAAAATTATACGTAGCTGCTGTATGAAAATTTGAGTTGATAAACTTGTTAACAACTTTTAACGTTAATGTAAAATTTTACTTAAATTCTTTTGCATATTTGTAATCTGATCGGAGCTACCGCCACACTTTATACAGGAAATTTTGAGATTATATAGGGAACTACGTTGGAGCCCAAATACCTTCGGCTACATTACTTTGTTCCGTAACTTCGGCGGAAAACTACTAAGCATACTATTATTATAAACGTCTAAGGTCTAACTATCCCATTACTTCGTCGGACGACAGATATACCCAAGTATACCGTATTCTGCGTTGTAACTTCGTTGTATAAATGATATGTCTAACTACACTACAGTCTGGAGTGTCATAGAAACGATGTGCCCAACTGTCCTTTGTGTAATAACTTCATCGGAGAAAAGATTATTACAAGTATGCCATACTTCCTCGAAGAGAATACTATTCTGCCCTTTACACAAACAGGTTTTTTTTGTTTGATGGGGTTTGAGAGGCTGACGAAAATTTTGCTGAGTGAACTTCTCGAATTCGCCAGAAGGATAAGTCTACTCAAGGAACTTTAGAATTACATTGTCGGCCTGCAACAGACCTTCATGGTCGCAAATAAACAAGAAACTAAATATGATTATAATCACTTCAAAATCTGATGCAATTGCCATATTTTGTGCTCATTAGCGGAACTTTCCGGAAATAAATTTCCAACATCGAAAAACATACCCAAAAGAACACATTATGTGAAGGGTCGAAACACCATTACACCATTTCGTTTACCAACAAATTATAAAATATTGTTTAATTTAAAGGTAGAACTAATGCGGGAACAGGGTGCGCAATTCTGCTCGCCGAACAACTTCACTCTAACCGGAACAAAGTATCTACCGCGAACCGATTTTTCATAATTAACCTTTGTCGGATACGAAGTAATTTAACACTTTATAACATAAAAAAATGTAGCGACAAGGTCATCTACCGGGAGGAAAATGTAAATTATAGAGCGCCAAGTAATGATGCCGTATCACGAGAAACAGTAATTACCAGATATAAAACAAAGTAAACCAGATATGTAGGTGTGCCTACTGGCGTATGTAAAAAGACATAAATTGCTTGCTATATATTCACATTATTCAAGCGAAAGAATATAGAAGTGGTACGGTTGGAAAAGTAAATCTGAAAAACTATGCAATGTGTATGGCTAAAAGCAATCCAAGCGCAACCGTTAATTTAAAATTATTCATTCAATTAACGGAGCACACAAACGGCAATGGTTTACATCATACGTTTGGTAAAATGAAAAATGGAATCAAAAGTATCTAAACTAAAATTAATTATCGCCACAAAGGCATCATTCCAGGAAAAGCCCCTTTTGGAAAAGGTTGATTATCAACTAGAGTTGTTTAGTTCATTTTATTTCTTGGAATATTCCGAATTTTGTTTAACTTTTGTCACATTCTTTCATTTTGACCTGATAAAACCTAAGAAATCTGCTTTCTATATGTGAAATCTTGTTTGGTTTTGTTCATCACTACTCCATATCGTTAGAAGATTTGTAATTCTCGTTGAACAAACTTTTGTGGTCTAGCCTTTGGTTGACCTTGCAATGATTTGTATAACTGAGTCTCCTCTTTTCGGTTACCTCTTGTGCTGTTACCGCTTGTGCTAGAAGCGTCCTTGATTCGCTTCGCGCGCTCCCCACCTCATATTTTCATAGCGGGCAAACGTTGTAACACTGTCCATATATTTTAGCGGTTCACTTTAGTACGGAACTTACTAACGCGGTATAACTTCAGCCAACGATGAACTCAGGGAAACGAAAAAAGAACTCTTCTTCGCTCTATATTCTTACGGTTCTTCATATCCGAATTTAAAGCAATAAACTCGCCAAACACGTATAGGACAGTTATATTTGGCATAAGTTAATTTCTTAAGTTCCCCTATTTAACGAGACGTTAAGTTCGCTAGGGAACGTACACATTTCAAGGTTGCAGGTACACAGCGAAGACACTTCGCTTGTCGCTGGACGGTAAACCTTAGAATAATATCAGAGCCTAGAAAGAAATATGTAATTTGAAATCATTATACAAATTAAATTCTGCCATTTTATTTCAAAAATAGTAAATATTTTTAAATAGAAATAGTTCGCAAGGTTATTATTGGTCAAATTGCTATTGCTAACAAGTGAACAATGGGACATTAAAACAATGGAGGCTTTAGAGGCAATAGAAGATAGACGCGTTTAGAAGTGAAATGTATTCAAAAGTAGTTAAATTTGTTCCTAATAGTATTTCAAAATGCAATTTATCGGGTCATTTGAAAGAACACGGGGTTTACATATGTGACGCGCTATATGACGCTAAACGTTAAAGTAAAAAGGTTAGTTTTTTGTAATTTATTGATCGGTTATAATACTTAATTGTTTATTTATTAATTTTAACTGTCAAAAAATATCAAGCTGCTAAATCTACGAAAACAGGATATCTTCCTCATCCGTTCAATCCCTATTATAGCATGACAACAGATAGAGTGTCGGATCCAAAACGGTACTATATGGTGCCCTTTCCGCGTTTTAAGAACGCTAATATTATTTCTTCTGTAAAAGACTCTTTGAGGTTTCCGAGTAAACTATCTGTAATTGTCAAAAACTTACTGCAATTTCTTCAATATCGTAGTAATCTTATTTCTTCTTGTAATATTTTCTATATAATTGGGTGATCCTCATTAATTGCCAGATTGATTGATTGATTGATTGATTTTCTACCAGAGCAGGGCTGGTCTTTACATCCCTAACACTGAAGCTTAATAGCTTATTGTATTATTCCTGCTTCGGTTTTGTTTTACTTAAACAGGTTAGTTCCCGCAATCAGGTTTAACAGCCTATGTAGTAAATCTTTCTCCATTGGTAGTTCAATTGTGCTTCGCATAGCGAATCTGCGTTGAGCTAACGCTGCACATTCGAAAATAATGTGAGAGGCTGTTTCCTCCTCCTCATTGCAAAGTCTACATAAGGGCTCATCTTTGTAGATCCCCATCTTATGCAAGTGGCCTCTCAAACAGCCATGTCCTGTTAATAGACATGTTGCTGCTCTAAGCTGTATCTTGTTTAATTCAAGCAGGTCAGCAGTCAGATGTTGCGACGGTCTTCCCATCATCCGTTTGCTGTGCTTTTGTCCAGTTGCATGTTTCCAATTTAATTGGTGTTGTGTTATAATCCACTCATTAATTGCACCACGCACTGCACTCTTGGTAATACCTAGACCCGGTTCAGGGCCTATATAATTCATTTTTGAACCTTCCCTCGCTAGCTGGTCTGCAATTTCATTGCCCGCTATGCCCCTGTGCCCTGGCACCCACACCAGTGTGACCTTGTTGTGTTTAGACAGAGCCATTAGGGTTTGCAGGCACTCCCATACTAGTTTGGAGGTTATGCGATAAGATGCTAGTGTCTTTAAGGCTGCCTGACTGTCAGAGAGAATGCACATCGTCTCACCCTGCGGTCGCCGACGCAGACTCTCCCACGCGCAGGTTTGTATAGCATATATTTCTGTTTGAAATACCGTGGTGTATCGCCCAAGTGATACACATACTTTGTATCCCTGGTTTTCCTCATATACACCAACGCCAGATGTAGTGCCCGTTTTGGACCCATCTGTGTACCAGACTAGTGTTCTTGGTTTTCTCCCCTCTCCATCCCTCCATTCTTCCCAATTCAAGAAAACTTTGAAAGGTTTGTCATAGGAGATCCTGGAGATTGTTGTATCACTACCCATATCATAGATAGGGTTTGTTACTACTGCTAATTGCCAGAACTAGGCTATGTTATAGCCATTCCTCGGCCGTTGGATTTGGTGCTTCCCAGATGTTCGTCGGGACTTCCAGATATGATCTTTAGGTGTCTTCCACTAGTCTTTCTCACCAATAGGGATTCTGTCCACAACCCGCATAACTTGACGCGCGTCTATAGGATCGTTCCCCACCTACATAGACATCGCGACGATCCTATGGTCTCTCAACAAACCTCACGAGTAGCGGGTTGTTCAATAACACTAGCTCTTCCACAGGTGTTTTTAGCCACCTCGCGAAGATATTCAACCAAAGTGAGGATCTTCAGGTCCGCTCTAACAACGGAACATAGGTAAAGGTCCATCACCGATTTAAATGAAAGTTTGCAAGTTTATAGACCGGCGTAGTGTAAAAACAACAGTAATTTTCTTAGATGCCCAATGTCACATTAGCTGGGTGTAAAGGACCCTAAGTTCAATGCTACCTTTCGCTGTTTGACTTAATAACTTAGAAACAATGAGAGACATAAAAAAAGAGTTACGATAAGATTTAAACTATTTTACATGCCTTAAACGATTTCAACGGGTTATGTCGAAGGTAAAATTAATACAGAATTTTGTGGGAACTGGATCTTGTTTCATTTCCACCTTTCATTAACTTCCACTCACACAGAGCCATCATGGATTAATTATTTAATGTGATATTTCTTGCTAAATGTAGTTGGTTGTTTATACTGAGCGCTTTCCAAGAAAGAGTAAACATGTAGCTTTTGATCTATAAGTTCGAAGTTTCAGTTTACTAGAATTGATTTTCTTCTTTTGTACAAAGTTATTTGCTTACTCTGTGAGTATATACAGTCCCCTAGTATAGTTGTTTCCACAATAAGAAGGGTAAATGAAATTCAGCTCAATACCAAGGAGATTTTTTATTTTACTTTTAGCGATCGATTTCGACAGATGTCATCATCAGGCTATTTAGTCATTAACGTCGTTTAGAAAAAATATATATCACATTATTGTCAGAATATATTGAAATACATATTTTTCTTAGGGGATTTTTGGGAAAAATTTGAAAGTTTCTAAATTGGTCTAAATTTTTAAATTCTTTGTGGGATCAAGAGTATTCCTGAATACTCTTTGGGCAATTTTCCAGTAAATTTTCAAATTAATAAATCGAAATTAAAGAATGTTGGAATTAAAAATATAACTAACCTTGAATTCGACTGGAGCCGATGTCATATAAACGCTCTGTTTATAATAACTTCTACAAGAATCTGCCTGCTCTAACCTTCAACCTTTTTTTCTTTGAATAGATACTTTAATCTCACTATCGAACACTTTAAATTGGTATCATAGTCAAGTACACAAAATGATTCGACGAAAGCTGAATTGAGGATATATATATATATATATATATATAAATCTGACGATAATGTGATATACATTTTTTCTCAACGACGTCAATGACTAAATAGCTTAATGATGACATCTGTCAAAATCGATCGCTAAAAGTAAAATAAAAAATCCACTTGGTATTGAGCTGAATCTATGTTCCTTTACCCTTAATATTATGAGTGCCAATTTGAGTAATTTCATCAATTTGATTGTTTTCATAACATTTTCATACCCGATACTAACAATTTTGATGAGAAAAACAACGTTCTTTATAGCAAAAGGAATGTCTGAAAGAATTCTATTAAATTATAGTCTAACGAACTCCTAATCTTTATATGAATATTCTTAATGTATGTACAAATGACTGCAAGGCAAATTTAATACGGCCCCTTGGATGATTTTCATTTATAAAGTTATAAAGCTTGAATTATATGTACATACTTCACAGTGCTTTCATGATTTTTTATGAGATCGTAAACGACAATGACGTGATGCTTTACATTTTTCTACTTTACTCCATAGCAAGCTTCGCTGTTTAGCGTTGTTTTAACGAAGGGACGGTAATTCTGAATATATTTTCTCCTCAATGCGTGCATCTGGTTTAAATTAAGAAAAGTAGTAATAATAAAAAAAGACATATTGAATATGGAGTATCTTGTTACGAAATTTTCCATTTCATTCCTTCCAACTCACTTTAGATAAAAAAGAAAAAATATTGGTTTAATAACAGTAGAAATTAAATTAGTAAAGAATATAAAACAATCTTTTAAACAATGTATGTAAACGTATTTAAATTGCATTGCCTAGATTAGCATTTGCTCATAGTTTATCATAATCATTTTATTTGCCCTATATTTACATGTTATATCCGCTGTTAAAATTCATAAATACATTAATTAAAATATATATCGTTGCGGTACCGTTACAGCGTCATAAAATTAAACGTAATGTGTGCATGGTGTGCTATATTATCGAATCGTGTTCATGAAATAAACCGAGCCAGAGCCAGCTGTTATCCATATTACTAGCTATTCCTGTATCCCGGGAGTAAATTTCACATCAGCTCACCGGTTACAAGATTAAATTGAAAAACAAGATATCGCACTTGATACATGTTACCTTCGTATCAATGAATTTTGTGTGGTATTCTCAATAAAGTTGAATACAGAATTTGAGTAAATTTTCAAAACGATTAACAAATCTAGTATCAAAAAAGGATTTTACAAGCTAGTTTCATTTTAATTTTCAAGAAGATACGAGCATCGGCAACCTAGGCTTTTACAAGGAAATATTTACAACCACAACTCTTAGATTTGAATGAAACTTAGCACATACCGTGATAGAAAGTTCTACAATGTAGTGGCCGTTAAAATAAATGGGTACTTTTGCAAAATTTGCCCGCTACAAAAGCAGACTCGCGCGATGCATGACGATGGGAATCAATCAGTAATAATCTAACCGCCGGCATTTAACTCTAGTTGCATTATACCCCCAGTTAATTTCTTTAATTGATTATCCTTGCTTCCTCGATCTTTTGCTTTGTTTTTGATGTTCTTGCTTGTATCTCGTAGTTATACTATGAAATAGTTTTCTTTAATTATGCTCTTACAAACTAGGAAATCGTTAAATTAGTGGCACTACTGCAAATGACTGTTTATTTGAACATCTATTATAATAATAGGTACAATTGAACTTTTAAACACACAAATAATCATTTTAAAGTGTAAAGTTCCATTAATTAGATTCATAAAACGATTTTTTTTTTAATTAAATTTACTTTTAAAAATATACGCACTTGTTATGCACTTACTATTGTTAAAGAATTCAAATAAAAAAGTGCAAGTCAGTTATTTTATAATAAGAGGTTCCATATATTTTTGGAATTCATCATTTTTCCTTTTCAATTTATAACAATTTCTTTGATTCATATACGATAATATTACATTTAGTATTTATTTCAAGATAATCAACAATCGTTTTGTCCATAAATTGGGTAAAATATATCAAATAATGTATTACTTATGTCCTAAAATCTGCACTAATGTCGAGCACGTACAGTAATCTCACAGATTGTGATTTACAAGTGTGTAGGGAAACTGAGTGGAGCTCGCGTGCGTAACACAGGCGGCAACGTTATTCATTATATGTATCTTAATAGCGTTTGTAGATGAGTCCCTTCCAATGACGTATGTAGAATTCATAAAAGTGTAAAATTGCGTTTTGTTATTCGTGTTGAAAGTGAATGTAAAAGATGAAAATGATTAAAAAAAGGTGTGCTTTGAGATTTTTGGAAGAAGCCCTGTAACTATCAAGGCTAGAAATTATTGATATACATATACAGGCGTAAAGGATTTTAAGTAATATATAATATAAGCAATAAAAAAATTAAAAAAGCAAAAAAACAGTTAAGCCAATCTGTGTTAGATAATATACTAAATACCCAATGGCAGCTCCAATATCTAAAAACACTATGTTACTTTCGATGATGTCTCGTTTATTCCTCCTTCAAGTCTTCACAATAATTACACAAATTGCTAATATGATGAAATTAACATATCGGCAAAAAGAAAAGTGACTTTTTGTTGCTGCAAACGTACGATAAATAGTAGAAAAGTCAAAAATAATGCTGAGTAATGTTCTAGTTAAAATTCCAGTGATAATAAATTCGGGAGAATCAAATTGACACCTTTTTGCAGTTTAGTAAAATCGAGCAAAAATGGTGTTACAAAGAATTAATAAATTAAAGAAAACTATCTTTATAATTTGACATTTATTCTCTATTCAAGCGTGCCGCGTATATAATCCGAGCGTTTCTTTAAATAAGTCGATATAAAACAATTGTGCTTTGAAGTAATTTTGTAACCGTTACATTTACAAATGAAACTATTGTTGAATACAATCCATTTCTAAAGATGTTTATCGAGTTATCGATAGCATCCCTTAATTTACGACCAATAATAAACAACTTTAAAATATTTCTTGTTACCTGCAACCTTGTAATGTCTACGTTTCCTATCAAAATAGCCGTATTTAATTTGGGAAAATATTAATTTATGTCAAATAGAACAATTTTCTATGTGCTTAGTGGATGAATTACTTTAATTTGTATATTAGGGACAGAAGGAGGATACTATAGAGACAAGTTATCTTCTTATTTCGTTAGGATTGTCGTTGATTGGAGATACATCTGCTAAAAAAGGCCCCGGAATGAGATGGAATTAAACGGAAGGGATTCGGTTATATAATATAGAGCGTCGTCGTCACCTAACCGCACTTCATTGCATATGTCTAAACAACGCTAGCAATGATTTATGAACAACCGTACGAAATATGAGAGAAATATGAGAATGTGTTGGAAAACCACTCTTAGCAAGTAAATTTGGTGTTGTTCTTAAAACGTCCAGATCTAGAATCAATGCAAATCAGTACCACGCTTCTCAATCATGGACACAGAATATTGTATAAATACCGTTACTTTTTATATCAGAACTACATATCCACTAAATTTCATTTAAGTCGATGAGTGTAATTTAAAACCATTGAAGGATGTTTTTACATGCAAAAGCAGCATTTGCTCAAAATTTGTGTTTTTGTAATAGTGACGTCACTGACTATCTACCAATACAGATGCAATTTCTAGAAAAATATTACAAAGATCCGCAAGAATAGCAATTGTCAAGACCCAATATCTAAATTCTAAGGTATATGCCAATCTTCAATAAACTGCAGAAAATCATGACTAACTGTTGCTTTCGTTTCTACCTAATGTTGAAATTTCATTTTGTAATATGGCATTTGCGAAGAGATACTTTGCTAGTGCTGTTTGTGAAGAAAATGACCTCCTTGGCAATCCAAATCTAATTACAAACTTTATACACGCCTCCATTTGTACATAGATAAATACGGACATATTTTAGACAGTAGTAGATAACAGATCTAAGGATATCTATTGATCATATTTTCTCATCTTGCCAAAAGCACATACATACGTTTGTAGAAAAATATTCTTATCTCTACGGCGAAAAGGCAACCCCCAAAAGTCAGATAGTATATTGGAAAAAATGTAGGTCGCCGAAAACATATCTGCGTATGAATTTATTCAAATGTATTGGAGATACGTCTCAGATGTATGAATTCGAAATATCTGATAGACCGGTAATGGCGGAATAGAATTCCACGTCACAAAGAAAGAAAAATACATAATGCATCTAAACATACATAAATATGTTTATTATATCCCCGTTGGATGCTTGTGATAAGCAACAACCCTGAAACGAGGAAGAAAACCGCTTGTATGGCAGCCCTAATTATTAGCACAAAGGTATTTTTTCTTAGTCAAAGCCTGGCGCCTCCGCCAAATTTTAGTTTCTCAAATAATAAGGCATCAAGATAGTATTACAATACATACATACGTGCGTATCTTCTATGTATTTCTACATTCTGGGTATAGAAAGTTAGATGGGCCACTTGAAATTAATGAGGTAATAATATGAGCTTGTTTACGTTAAACGTAAAGTGTTGTTATAATCAAACGAACGGATAGGTTTTAAGGAATTTATAGTAACGAGGTGAAAATTACGATACCTTCCGTGAATTATCTCATTAAAGCTTTTTATTCTCCTGTTGATTTCATATTGAATATCCTACTTCGGTTAGCGAAGCATTAAAGAGAAACATATTGGTATGAGGTACCCTGTATAGACGGAAATACTTTTAAAACATCCTCTACGATGTTTATCATTTTACCAAATAAAATCGGCTTTCTACTATTCACAGGATAGGCAGAATTTTACAATTCCAGAACATTGTGGCCCTGTATTTAAGTGATGACAAAGTGATAACAAAATTCCTAGAATCGTCAACTTAGCAATACCATTCTAGTAACTAGTGACTATAAAATGTACACGTGCAGATAGTTAAATGGTAGATATCTTTATAAAATGGGATCTACTGGAATTTATACAAAATACGACATTTAAATATATATATTCTGAAGGTCTAAAAGCGACATTTTCGAGAGAGGTATTACTGAATCCAATTGAATCGCTTATTTCAGAAACAACCTAAATTACATTTTAATGGTTTTCAGGAAGTGATAAAAACATTTTACTCTTGCCCTATTTTTGGTAGAAATAAATGCATTTGGGAGTGAAATTTATGCTATACGGAATTAGCATCCACAAGGATGGCCCACGAATAGCACTCAAAACTCCAAAATTCAAATTTGAAAGCATGGACTTGTTGGATTGTTTCTGAAATAAACTCTGCAATTAGAAAATACTTTTTATCGGAACTCAAAGTATATTCTATACAAAACTCGAAAAAAACAACATTAGTAAGTTTAAACAGATCGTAATAGTTATTGCTTCTTTTGTTTCTCCTTTCGAGATTTTGTAGCGTTGTTGGCGATTATTATTTCCTTCAAAAAGTGGCTTATAGGGCCCTTGCACCCATTGGAGTAATGTTTTCAGATGTTATACTTTGGATTCAAAGATTGGAAGTCGTTCCAAATAGACTTGTCTTGTTGGCAGTTTAACGGCTTCTTTTTTTGTTAGGATGTGCTAGCTTAAACGTATATCAGAACAATCCATTAATAAATTCGCCAGCTTGTACGGTTCCTGGGATATTGGAGGTATTCACGAAATGATGATACTTAGAAACGAGAAACTGCATTCGTTCATTTCTAGATAGTTATTGGGTTTCTGTAGATGTAGAGGTAGCTTTATAATATTGATGCGGCCACTCCTTGAAGTCCATAAATTCTGTCAAAACGTCGAAGGTTCTTTTTGACCTAGCCAAACCTACGATCACATAGCAAGAAGGAGTATCCTTTTATTGGGAGAAAATGCTTAATTTTGTCAAACCTCCGCATATCTAATAAAGCTAAGCTCATTTGGGTAACAGAATGGTTCTTGTTCTGTCCAGGACAATTATCTGAAAACAAGTGCAACTTTTTAACATCTGGATCAATGTAATTTTCTCATAGACTATTAGAAAAACGCATACCTCGTGTGGGCTCTTTGCAACCATTCCTCTGTGGTAGATCTAAAACGCTGCCTTTTTCGTCTTCAGATTAGTGATACAAAACACACTTAGTTGTGTGAGATAAAATAGGTCTGAGACGGGTATTTCAGGAAGTTTTAAATTCTGCATATAATCAAACGCTATTGCAGTCACATCCTCGCCCTTCTTGCATTGCTCCTCCGAATTCTGTAATTCAGCATAAAACTTCTTTCTTCGATGGCAATGAACAATCTTTTCAGCCACAGCAACTCGCTTTGCTGCGTCTCCTAATTTTGGATTCTTTATCTTTATATTCAGCTCTTTTGGAAATTTTCGTGAACAAATTTTATATAATAGCTGTACTTCATGTTATTTTCTGGGTATTTTGACTTGAATATCTCCTGCGTAATTTTCACATTTAGACGTGAATCTAAATACCTACTTTCTTTTCCTGAAGCGATTCCTTGACTGGAAATGACTGAATGCGGTTACTCTTCTCTAGTTTCGACCCCAACAGCATTTGCTTTAATGTTGGTTCCTCTTTTATCTTTAGGTATTTCTCCGGAAACTAAAGGATGCTGAATTATTTTGTGTCTTTTACGCCCGATACCGTGTAAGCTTAGAAATGCTCCTTGCCAAACTTTCTTGCGTACCTTATTCATTGTTATATACATATTGTTAATGAGAACATAGTCCGTCTTTCCCGTTTTCTTTGCGATTACGTTTATGGGCCACTTGCCTGATAGCTATTTGCCCTGTAGATAAATTAGTTTCAAATTTACTCATAAGCAAGTTGTCTATGAAAGGGAACAGCGGATTGTCCATCGTCGTACCTCCTGGTTGTTCATAATACTTGCCCTCAATTTGAAAACGGTTTTGGTTCATGCAGAGCAAAGTTAGTTTTTTGTAGTCCGCAATTCTGACATCATCAGTTTTATTAAGTTTTAGGAACTCAACTAAATATTCTATGGTTTCTGAAATCGGCATCCTGGGGAAGAGTGAACAAACATCAAATGATACTAAAATTTCCCCATCTTTAGAAGATGGGGAAGAGATGTACGTATGTTTCAGTTCGCGAAATACACTTAAAAACCTTCTTGGCAATCCAAAAGATAAACCGTACATGAGAAAAAAGTCAGGAATTTACAAAATTGCATGTGGTGATTGTGATGAAGTCTATATTGGTCAAACGAAATGAGCGATAGGTGCTAGATTCAATGAACACATTAGGTGTTACAGGTACGGGAAGATTGAAGCGACAAGTGTAGCACAACACATAAAGGATACCGGGCATAATATTAAATTAGAAAACCTAAACTTGATTAAAAATGTGATTTCGCCGCTTGACCTGGACACCTATGAGACTATTTATATAAGTAAGAATGCAAACCTAATCACCTGTCTTTTCGATTTATTACGGTAAAGAGGTCATTTGATTTATGGTTGTGCTATAACAAGAGACGTTGATTCTTTCGTATATTCTGCATATGTCCAGTATTTAGTTGAGGGGTATAGACGGAAAGAACACAAATTTGACGGATAGAAAGGACATAGTCGTTGTCTCACTCGATTTTTATTTTTATTAGGGTAGGATGGCCACATGTCTTGCGTTTCGTGGTGACAAGACCCTTTTCCGCCTTTTCTCCTTAGTTTAACTTGCTTTTTAGTCTAAGGGGCAAAAGTAGGTACTTGTATAGAGCGGGTTCGTTAGATTTAATATATGTTCTCTCACATCAATCGGTACGCGACTGAAGATGAAGACCCACGTGTCTTCGAAACGGCCTTTCAGAGTTAATTAATAATTTGTGTGCCGAGAATATTGTTGTTTGCCATACTACCCCACAGTCCTTGCTATCATTGCTGTAGTGTACAACCAGTACGTCATTTGTAGCTTGAGACCCCATGCTTTCCCAACTGTTCTGCGGGTTGTCGTTAACACTTTCTTACATTTGTCCGTCGTCTTCTGTAAATGTGAATTCCATGTCAGTTTGGAGTCCAAGGTTACTCTCAAGAACTTAGCTTCTTGTCTGATCTGCATTGCTTTATTACAAGGGGTCGGTGCTAATAATTTTCTATTCGGTTATTTTATTTGCGAATAACTATGTAGCGGCTCGGTACTCTGGTGGTAAGAAAACCCTCTAACTGTGGCAGAGTTAAGCGCTTCTAGTCGCAGGTTGGGGAATAATTAACTGTACTTCACTCTTTACGACGAGGAGGTGGAGGTAACAACAACAAAACAATGGAACACTACGCACACCATTTATGCGCTAAAGGGTTCCTGAGGTTATGATAAGTTTTAAGCTGATATACACAGTAGCGCCATCACCATACGTAGAAAAACGCAAGAGCATTACTTAATAAATATAAATTTTGTTACAGGTAATAACAGAGTGAGTTAGATATCGACACCGTATGTAATCCCAAATAAATAAGGTAAGATTTATATCCTTACTGCCTATTAAGTTTTTGTAACTTAAATATATAAGTTTAAAAGAGATTATAAGAAATCAACAGAAAGTTGCTCCAAGTCGCGTTTGCGCTGGCATATCGTGTTGTTAGAGATGAGGATAAACGGAGCGTGGCGTTATTAATGTAATGAACTCCCAGGAAACTTTGATTTATAGCAGCCTTTAATCATCTCGGAAATATCGCTTTGAGTCTCGCAGTGAAACATATAGTGTCTAATGCAACAGTTGAAGATGCATTCCAATCATGTAATGTCCGTATGTTAAGGCAAGTGCACCTACGCCTTACAAAAGAGTTAAAAGGATACACGACGCTCCCCTTAAAATGCTCCACATTTCCATAAAGGGAAAGAATTTGTGAGCATCGTATACCTACAGATTGAAGTATATGCAGTTACTTAATTTAAATTGATGTCCTACGTTGTAAACATGCGATTTACTACACTAGAAGGCATTATAGTTGTTGAATATAAGTTTTAGCGCTAATATATGAACGGCATATTCGTAGACGGAATATTCGTAGAGAATTTAATTTTGTAAACAATTTTCTGTTAGCACATTGCCTCTATTGCATACAAAATGCTTGTAAGTTAGATATCTCTGTCCTCTCATATAACTGTAACTGGAAATGTAAAATCGTTTGAACGTACACATTGCGAAGTAGCGCAACTCATCTTTCTAATTAATTAGTTAATTTAATAAAGCTTTCCCAACAAATTACACACAGCTCGTTAACTGTTTGAGCTCAATTACATTCGTTAATTTATATTTGTTATATTTGTATATTGTAAAGCTGTTTGTTACAAGAAAACCTTTCAAATCAATTGAATTAACTAATTAACCTCCAACACTCCATATAAATTTGCATAGAGTGGTCGACGTCCATACTGTGTTTCTCATAACTCTTAATTAATAATGGATTAAACGTTCAAAGGTAGATTAAATCTATATTTTAATGAATACTAATACAAAATGTTATACCACGAATCAGTTATTGATTACTAGTATGATGATTACAGAGAGAATAAATACAATAGATGCAGTGTTACAATTACATACGTGTTGTATTGTAATAAAAAAAAAATTGTGGCACATGAACCTGTTATAATTTTCTAACATATATACAAGAGGGGATTTATTGAAAATACTACAGAGTTTGCGATGGCGCATTTTCCATTACGTTTTACATCCATTTTTTGGATTATAATGTAACTTAACCTAATTGTTAAAAACACGTCGGAAAGTAAACGTTACATTTGACATATGTTCATGTTGCGAAACGAAAACAACATGCCTTACCAAATGGTCTTTACTTCATCGCACAGCATCGTCGTCATTAACGAAAATATACGAGTCTTGAAATTCGGGGTCAAATAATGTTACGTTCTATCGTTGAACGATATGGCACTAACTAGTATCGGCAACTATAGACTTATCGAGTAATATTTAATGTACGAAATTACGATAAATGTAAAATAGAATTTATTCTGCACGTATTTATAGGAAAATGTTGTGTGCATTAAAGATGAAGATTTACGATGTGAAGTAAATGGAGCGAAGACGAGTAATATTACCGTTCCCCGGGGGTTATCGTTGAATGGAGATAGCATTAACTAATGAAACGCCAGGGATAGGGAGTTTATGCCACTAATCTCCAAAAACAGCACTGAAATATTAGCGTTACGGAATCTACACTCGTAAGCCCATGAGCTTCTCGATAGGTGGTGGGCATCTGTATTCCGGTTTGTGTTCGCTACTTTCTAGGCAGCGTGATTATATCTCTTGGCACCGGACGGCGCCAAGACATATTTCAGTGCTGGTTTTGAAGATTAGAGGCATAAACTGAGAGGTGAAACCAATGTAAGCAGCACTCGAAACCACGCTGCTGACACTGGGTAGGCAGAAACATGTCCGTGTGTTGGTGCTGCTTTTTTGTCTACATTGTTTTTGCCGGGAGTGATTCCACCAATACCATAAGGTATATTAGCATTAATTTTTGGTTATTTCATTTAAAATAAGCGAATACGTCAAAATATTTGAGCAAGTGGGCTCCATTGGTGTTAGTAATCCACTAATTTTTTAGATTTTTCTATTTCATACCTTTCCGGATATTTATAGTTGCTGTTTTCGGTGAATACGCTGCATTATGGATATTATACTATTGATATATTTTGCAGGGCAGCTTAGTGGAAAATACAATGTGGTTCACAAACACAAAGTAGCGAAATGCGTATTGAGCTAAGAGGATCGAAAAAGAAAAATAGTTTTGTTTTAGTTAATTTACAACCCCTTCATTGCGCAAAATTTTGGACCTCGCTTCATACATGTGACTTTCTTTATTTCACCCAAGTCGTTTTTGTGACGAAGTGGAGATAAATATTATGCGATGGTAACGGATGTTGCTATTCGAAAACTTATGACTTAGTTTGTCTACCTAAACTCTGCCCCATTACTGCCCGAGAATGGAATAATTCTTATAAACATTTTAGCCATTTACATGTAATTACGACCGAAACAATAATGAAACAGAAAAGTAGACCATATTTTTCCAATCTTACAATCAGTTTAAAATAGTTGTAGTTGTTTAAACTTCTCAAATTCAATCATCTTATATAGAGGAGATAAATCTACTCACGTAAGTTCTATATTTAAGAATAAAGTACATTTCTCATTGAATTACAACAAGGACCTTTTGTTAGAAAGTATAGGCTACACCCGGATCAGCAATGAACGATCTCTGTACCATAAATTTTCAGTTCTGGCGCAAAGCCATCAAATCCTAAACGCAATTCCATGAACGTCTCTTACCCTCAGTTGTGGCATAAACACGAAAGAGTAAATACACGTAGGCTACGTATACGAATATGTACCATGTGTATGTGTCCAATATCGGAGTCATAAAAATTCCAATGGAGCAGTCACTATAAACCTTTTTTTTTACTTTTCTTTTTCGTCTTCGAAAGGCGTTAAAATCCCACGAAAAGCTGTGGATTCCTTTAGCAATGTAAGCATTAACAGTGGCGTTCTTTTGGTATAAAAGGTCATTTTAGTTAGAAAGAGAAATATGAATATAGCGTTAACACAAAGTTAGTTTTTCTAGTATATCTATCTCATAATGTAAATATTATTCTATCGGAACATGTTAACAATGAAATAAATGATGTGTATTTAGACCACTCAATTATCTGAGCACTGACTGTGAAGAAAACCTTTTTCTGCTTACTGAGGGTAAGTTCGGGACTAACTTCCGATGAATAGCTAATGTTGTAATCTCTACACATACGTAGATATCACAGGTTCCACTGTACTTGCCATTATCTCGCAGCTTCTAGTCCAATAACGTTAAATCTGCTCCCTCGGGACAATTTACCACAACCCAGTGCATGTTTTGTAAGTTTGCGAAGCTTTTCAATTCAGAAATTAGCTACATGAGTTACAAGGTTCGGACAGCTTGCTGTTATTAGACCTTCCAGTGTTATGGTAATCCAGAACTGAAACATTTATTTCTAGCCAAAAAATGTTATTTAGCTTATAATATTAATGTATTAGTTAAGTAAGTTTATTTTGTTAAGAAAAATAAAAGGTTTTAAATAACTTCATGCAAAATGTACAAACCTGGGAAGTAAGCCCTTAATTGTAAAAATGAAATGGTTATTTGATTTTTACAATTGTAGCTCGCGAAATTATATGAACTATTCTAGTCATCTGATACGATGCATATCTCATCTACTATTTCATTTAATTTGAAGTCAGATAAGGTTTAACATCTTTTTTATCGAAAATTCACATCCTTTTAATTAGATAGATACAGATAACTTTATTTTTGTACTCCCTGCACAAAATTACGGAAAAATATCTGATACATTTATCTAAAAAAATACTACATTTGTTTATACAGGGTGGGGCAATAGTGCGAGATTCTTCGACGGAACCTTTACTATTAGTAATAGGAACAAACATCCCATACAAAAATCATAGATATACTGAGATGTTTTAAAACAAATAAAAGTACTAATTGGGTGACAATCTGTTCCGTTTATTATTTCTAGTACTTTACTTACAAAGATATTTTTTTATAAAATTACTTACAGTTATTCGTGTGTGTCGTGTATGTATAGTTTTGTTCCTCCTCTGAATCCTGATCCGCTCCTTTCAAATAATAACTTGGTATCCTCTTGAATAGACCTCTCCAATCCCCTTCTATGACTTGTTCGGTTAGATTTTGCGTTGATTTACTTCTTCAAACTGTTGTTGTTTAGTTTTAGCACTTTTTAGCTTATATTTAAGCTTATGTTGGACTTTTAAATTCAAATTTCTAAATAAATCTTCGAAAGTATCTGTTTACTGTCAGATTTTCTGTTTCTATCTCCTTGTTTATGCGCTGTCTGGGTGCTGCCAATTCAACGACTTGATACTTTCAATTTTGGTGTTGTGATGTTCGTTTTCGGTACTGTAGATGACGTTTTATTGCTTGGATTATGTATGTGTGTGTGAGTATGTGTGTTTATGTCATTTTTACAAATTATATTTCCAAAATGTAAATTACTCAAAATAATACGGAACTTTAACTATCCCCTGTAAGATAACGTTAATGGAGTCTTTTTTTTAAATAAAAGATTAATAATATAAATCATCAAAATGCCAGAATTCGAATAATAACCCAAAATAATCCGAATTCTACAAATGCTATGTTAAATTCTAATATTTTACAAATATTGATTCTTCATTAATTGAAATTAATGTATTAACGTACGAACGCACGCACTTCAGGTGGGACGTCCTACTACAATACGTTAGTAGCACGCGCTAAAATTATTTTGACATATTTCGTTTATACTCGAGAATCTAAGGTCATTTTGTATAGAATTACCTATACCTAAACTCAATTGTTCTCGAAATATTTACGAAAAATGGTATTTGCAATGCTCTGCTTTTGTTTTTCACATTGGGTAATAAGTAGTCTATAGAACTAGGGATATTTCTACTTAGAACAAGACGATTCGGTGTAATTAGGTATCAAAAATTTAAATTTTAACAGAATTGCGTTCCTGTTTATGTATTACGAGGATCGTTCGGAAACTACGTGGCCTAACAAAGAAAACGCAATTGTTTTTCGACAAAAAACATTTTATTTTTCAGTATAGTCTCCTGCTCGCTCAACACACTTATTCTAACGATATTCCAAATTAGCAATACCTTCCTTGTAGGTCGATCAATCCAATAGCAATTTACAGCAGCGGGTACCTCGGAATTAGATGAAAATCTCTTACCGCCGAGCCATTTTTTCAGGTTTGGGAACAGATGATAATTGCTGGGAGCCAAATCTGGGGAATAGGCCGAATGAGGCACTAATTCAAATCCCAATTCATGAATTTTGGCCATTGCAATCGCAGACTAATGGGCAAAACTTGTATGGCAAATACCATTTTTTGTAATTATTTCGAAAACAATTAAGGTTAGGTATAAACGAGTATAAACGAAATATGTACTAATATACAGGATATTCCACTAAAAAAGTATATAACTTTGATATGTATCTTTTTGATTCACGCTATGTATGTCAATTAATTTTAACGTGTACTGCTAATATATATCTATGATTTTTATATAGGATATTTTTTTCTATTACCAATAGTAAAGGTGCTATTGAAGAATCTCGCACTATTGCCCATCCTGTATGCATATGTACTGAAATATTTATCTCAAGGGAAAAATATGACATTTTCTAAATTAGTCTAAATTTTTAAATTCGTTATGGGATCGGGAGTATTCCTGAATACTGCAATTTTCTTGTGTTTTTTCAAATTAATAAATCGAAATTGACGAATGTTAGAATTAAAAATGTAACTAACATTGAATTCGACTGAAGCCAATGTCATATAAACCCTCTGTTTATAATAACTTTTACAGGAATCCGCCTGCTCAAACCTTCAACCTTTGTTTTCTTTGAATAAATACTTTAATCTCACTGTCGAACACTTTAAATTGGTATCGTACGCAAGTAAACACAGAATGATTCGATGAAAGCTCAATCAAGATTGATTAAAATTTTGGTGTCGCTTATCTTTCTTTTATTTGTAATCGCGAAAGATGGCGATTGTTTTTAATTTTGACGATTTACAAGATTAAGAAATTAAACTGAAGAGTGGATTTGTCTGTGTTACTCTACGATCGTCGTTATCCGGACTTAACTTTATTATTCAACATCAACGCTCCAAGGCCAGTTGGCTGGGGGGAAATGGTGACTTGAAAAATTACATTTTTCCCCGCAAGAGGGATATTTCGTTACCAACGAGTGGTTAACCTGAACACCCTATTCGTTCAGAGGTTGACAGCCGATATTGTGGATAGTTGTAAATATTGAACATTACAGTACATATAAAATATAAATAAGAGATTAAAAAATAAAGCAAAAGGCAAACCATGAAACACGTAAAACAAACATACATATAGAAATGAAAATAGATACAATGTATAAGTACGAGAGTTGCCTTTTTAGTTTTGTATATAGCCATAACAGCAAACAATAGATCGACTTAAGTGCTTTATTGTTTTTCAACTTATTGTCCACACAGATTGATTCACTTTTTCATTCTTTGAAACCAACTGCTAAAGTAGTTATTCCCTCAATTGTAGGGAATGTAAAAAAATCCTTGGAACTTAGATCTAATAACTCGATGTTTCTTGGGTTGAAGCCTTTGAAATGCCTATGGATGCCTCAATCTCGCGATATGTTGATCATCTATGATCAGTTGGCGCACAGCGGCGGTTTTTTTTTTTTTGAGTCCTGTACTGGGATTGTTGCTGAGACTTGTGCGTCCGCGTTGGAATTCGGAGTACAAGCTAGAAACTGTCGGCTGATGTGGTGCTTCATTACCAAGAACAGAAACCAATTCGACATGAGATTGTTGTTGGGGTAACCCTCTCCGAAAGTTATAAAAAATTTGCCAAAAATGTTCTCGGCTACATTCCATTTTTCGAGTGACTTATTAGTTCTAAAAAATTGCTGTGACTAAATCATTTACCGTATCTTGATGAAACATTCGATTTAAGTTCGACAAATATTAAATTGAAATTAATTTTAACAGGCGATGTTTCATTAGTGGCAGTCTATATGCGGCTATGTGCAAAAGAGAAGACTCAAAATTCTCTTTGTAAGAGCATTCTTTTCTCTCTTCTTACCCCTTCGAACTTGTGATTAAACATTTTTCTACAAGTGTAGTTTGTTCCCGTTCGGGATCGGTTCAATATATAGCAATTTAGCACTAAGTTACCTCTCTGCCGGGTGAGATAATGTCGCCGTGGATGAAAAATATTATTGAAATGAAAGCAGTATGTTCCGTTAAAAAATAAATAATAATAATATATGTTTTATTACACACAAAAAAAGGATTAGAAACATTGAAAAAAGAAAAAAAAGGACTGTATATAAATACATTTTCAATAAATATTCCAGTAAGCCTTTGCGGTAAACGGCAGAAAGTCAGACGATCTGCACGCAAATGTAACGTCTGTTTTGCATTCCTGTCGCGATGATTACATCTACAAGAAAAAAAAACTGTGCTGCTATTATGTACCAACAAGCAAAGCTGATATTTCCACGTCAACATACAGCAGTAAAGAGATAAAAAAAAATTAAAAGAAATTATAAATTTAAGTAATTGAATCATGAATCATACGTCTTACAGGACATTTAAAAGAAGGAACTGATAATTTTTTTTCGAAATCCTGCAGACCATTGTATAGTCGCGCGACGTTAAACGAAAATGATCTTTCAAAAAGAGTGGTTTGATCTTAGGGTGCTTTCTGACAACAATTATATTTTTATGACCTCTCTATATGTTGCGACTCTGGTATGAAGCCTCTGTCCATAAAACGATCTACTTTTAAAATATTCGCATGAGCTTTATATAAATTGTGTTATGCATATCTACCACTACATCGTTTATTCAGCATATCTGAACGTGTATAACGTAGACAATGATAATAAGTTAAAGGAAAAGAATTATAGAAAAATTTTACTTTCTCTCCTCTTCCTTAATATTTCCTTCATTGTCTTCTACTTCAACAAGCAACAGCAAATCTTATGTTTTCCGTAAAAGCTTCTTGATCTTCTTCCTGGATAACTTCCAAAAAGCTTACCCATCAGAATTTTTTATGTCTTTTGAGTCATCAATTTAAGGACAGAAAGCGCTACAGTTTCCATTATTGAAATTACACGGCATGCAATGAAATAAAAGACGCAAAAACTGCAGATTTTGCATTGGTTACCTTCTAGAAGTATACAGGGTGAGCCAGGAGGGCCGGACCAAACTCCGGGAATGTATTCTATGCGTAAAAAAACTCATATGTTCTTATCCGATTTTCATTTGTTTTTAAGTTATAGCGTAATTAGAAGAATTTCACTAGCGTTCTTGTAAATGGTCCACATTTTCGGTTGTTTTCGAGTTCGTACGTCTTAAATTAAATAAAAATGTCCTTGTATTGTTTACTCATGTAAAACAAAAAGTGAGGTACGTTCGACATTAAAAGTTTTTTTTTCGCTTCTTATCACATATGACGTACCGGCTATCCGTATCAATCCTTCGGAGGTCCAAAATCATTTCAATCATTTTGTCCGGATATGTGTCGGCGTCAGGTTATTGTGACAGTGATTTAGCGTTTATTTTTGGGTTTATACATTGTTTTATTAGAGAATATCACATACTGTAACATGAAAACAAATGAAAGTCGGATAAGAGCATATGAGCTTACATGTACAATACACTCGTCGAGTTTGGCCCGTTCGCGACTTGATTGATTTTTTCTACCAGAGCAGGGCTGGTCTTAACATCCCTAACACTGAAGCTTAGTAGCTTGTCGTATTATTCCTGCTTCGGTTTTGTTTTACTTGAACAGGTTAGTTCCCGCAATCAGGTTTAAGAGCCTATGTAGTAAATCTTTCTCCTCGTTCGCGACTTACCCTGTATTCTAATTTGAAGTACAATTCCTTGCTTAGAAGAGTGTAGAGATAAACTACAACACAAAATAGAAGTATATGTAAATACGTGCCTGGTTCTGAAGAATCTATAACAAAAACCTTATTCAAAAGAAAGAATGAGAATGGTTTTCGTGTTAAATAACTTTGTATTGCTAAATTATTCCAATACAATTAGCGATTTCATTTTATATCGCATAAAAAGAAATTTAAGTAAAAAGAAATTATAATTTTTCATTAAATTGGTTCTTTCTTTACTCCCAAGGGTGAGCTTTCACGATCAACCAAAATTTTAGAAAATGCTTGGATAGTATTTGCAGTGAAATACTTATAGTGCATCGCTCAAAAAGCGCTAGTCCTATCCTATTTAGAATTATGTAACATTACAATGCTTCCTTATTTTCTCATCTTTCAAATTGTTTATCCATAATTAAAAATACCGTTAACACTTCATATATGCCGAAAACTTTGTGCCACTTTAGTTTAAGCTTTCCAGTATGCGGACGCCATCATGTATGAACCGCCACTGGTATGCGCAATTTCGAAACCCGAAGGATATGAACTTCCTCGGAAACCACCCATTCTAAGCTGATAGCTATCGATAGATACGGACGGCGAGTATGAGATCGCGAGGTTACTTTTATTACCCCCTGTTTATGGGTTCCCTTCCCGCGGGTGTGTTTATGATATATACGGGTACAAAACATCCGATGGTTTCGAAATAATTGAAAATTGGAAATGTTCTCGTTCCAACGCTTACGCGCCTATCAAATGCGAGGATATTCAGGTAACTTTATAGATTCGGTTTAGCTGGGTTAGATGTTGAATCAGCCAAGGTATATATTGATTTTGCTTTGGGGGTAATATTTTAAATTTAGAAAATGGGAGAATTCTGTGGAATTGCTAAATATTGAGTTCCTTATCATCGGAAGAAAATCATACGTGAGATTTCATCGTTTGTAGTAGGGGAGAGTGTCCAACACTGGGGCAGGTCCTACAGTGAGACATTAAGTATTCTGCACTTATCACGTGTTTGATTTGTGTGCGCATTGGTTACCACATGTCTAACTAATTAACGGTCTTTTTGTGCCAGTACAAATAACTCCTTGAACATTGACGTATCTGGCGTTGAACCATTTGTGATTTATACAAGTAAAAGTAAATTTTCTGATTATATAGCAAATAAAAAGGTATCTTTGTGAACTGATCAATACAAAGGTACGTTTTAACTATGTAGTTTTTAAATCTATCTTATTTATATTGTTATACATCTCTTACATGAGCTGTGGCACAAAATGGTTATCTACCATGTTTGTCCAACAGCGAGACAACCCGCCTTGCCCTACAGTGGGACAGTGTCTCATTGTTGGACATATATATTACTGTAATTTTGAAAGTGAACAATTGTTTCGTCAGATCAAATATGGAAGTAAAGAAAAGGAAAAATGGTAATTGTTTAGAAGAAACTATGAGAAAATCAGTAAATCTTGTTATGGAAGGCAGACGTCTAAGAAAAGTAGTTGCTTTAAAAGGTATCTCGCTTCAGACATTGGTTAGGTACGTTAAAAAAGCCAAGCAGGTTGAATTTGTCGACGACATCCGAATGTCTCCTAATTGTAGTGTGAATAAAATATTCAGTGTCGCAGAAGAAGCCTCCCTTGAGAAATACATAATAGATTGCTCACAAATGTTTTATGAACTGTCGGTTATCGATTGTAGAAAACTTGCGTATGAAATGACTGTTGAAAACAAAAAGAAAATTCCTGGCAAATGGCATGACGATAAAATGGCGGGGCTAAAATGGTTTCAAGGCTTTCGCGAACGACATGATCGACTGTCACTAAGAACACCAGAAAGATGTAGCTTATCTCGTGCAACGTCTTTTAATCGACACAATGTATCGGTTTTTTTTTCTGAATTTAAAAACTATTTACGCAAGGAGTTCCAATTTCGCCGACGGAAGAAGAATTTCCAATCTGGACGAGACGGGAACTGTGACAGTTCAAAAGTCCTAAAAAGTAGTAGCAGTGAAGGGCGTTAAGCAGGTGAACAAGGCAACAAGTGGAGAGAGAGGTATACTTACCAATACTTACCACCGGCGATGGTAATTCTCAGAACTTACTTTAAAGAACACATGATTCGAGGGGCTCCATTGGGGCTTGTTACCCCTAGCGGAAGGATGAATGCAAAGTAATTTTTAGAAGTACTCGAGCATTTTATAAAATATTCCAACAGCTCAAAAGAAAATCCATAACTTCTGATCGATGACAACCACGAGAGTGACCTTAACACCTTAATTTGGCCAAGGCTAATGGGACAACAATTTTGACCAATCCAGCGCACTCACAACCATTAGATGTGGGTGTTTATAAATCATTTTCAACAGCACATAATGCATCCATCGATAGTTGGATGATGCAACATCCAGGTAAACCATTATTTATATATGAAGTAGCTGAGTGTGTTGGTATTGCTCATGAAAAGGCATTAACCCCAACTAACATTATAAACGTATTTAAAAAGTGTGTAATATACCCATTTGATGCAAATGTGTTTAGAGATGTAGACCTTCTACCAGGTGCTGTTGTTGACCGTGTACTTCGAAAAGAAAATGAAAATCATTATCATTAGCATATGCAATTTTCCATAAAGACAAAGACGTTATAGGAAATATAGAAGAAAAGCAAGGTTCAAATGTCTTAAAAAGTCCTGAAGAATTTATGGATTTTCCAAAAGCAGGTAAGTTCAAAAATACCCGAAGACAAATGGAAAATATCACAGATACTCCGGAAAAGGATGCAATTGAAGAAAGAAATATGGCAAGAACAAATAAAATCAGTAAGAAAGATAGAGGCATATGAATCAAAAATCCAAAAAGTTAAGAAACAAGTGTTCGAACAAGATTCAGAAAGCTTATAAGAAGAACCCATACTAGACTCCTCATCAGAAAAATGAGTGTATTGTTAGAATCGGCCCAGCTGGATTTCAGGACCTATATAAATGTCCGATAGAAAATAATTTGGTACTCGTAGAGTTTACCGGCAAAACAGAAAAGAATAAGATTTATTTCATTGGAAAAGTTCTAAAAATAATTGAGTCAAGTCAGGAGTATGGAATAACATTCTTAAAGAACCAGAAGTGGACGAATAAGTTTGCATTCCCTGAAGTTTCTGATGAATCTGTGGTTTCTATAACCGAAATTAAGCTTATTATGCCGTCCCCAATTTTATATGGACACACAAGCTGTCAAAAGGTTTTTTTTACTTTTTAAATAGATTTATGTTTATTAAATATTCGATAGATATCTAGCTTTATCTGGATTATGTATGTTTGATGTTATCTTTCTTATCGCCAAAATATATAATAATGAAACTGGAATATGATTTTCAATAAATATTTTTCTCGTAACAGCATTAAAAAATACATAGTTTTAAAGATACCTCCTGGTTCACTGCTGGGTGAAGAGTCTCTTACTGTTGGACATTTCAGACCAACCCTGAGACAAATGCAACTGTAAATAGTTCTGAGAATTGCAAACTACAGTTTTTAAGAAGTTCGAAAATTAAGACGTAAATATTTAAACAAAGGTTATAACTTCTTACAGTACAAAAATTAGTTATTTCGATACAATGCTAAACCATTTTTTTCGTGAAATATTCTTCTTCAGAATCACACTTGCCAGTGAAAAGATTGGCTCTAACCTTACTAGGTGTAGTTTCTTCCCAGTATTTATTGAGAATGAACTTTTAACTATATCAACCCAAATAAATACACCGTGAAGCAGCATTAAAGTCAGTATCTTTGTTAACTACGGCTTTGTCCCTTACGGGAATATTCAATGATACAAAACTGTTGTTTTCGTCACCACACGTAGGTGTTTCTAGAAGAGGAGTGCCTATATAGGATCGTTCAGATCCCGTAGACGATCCGATAATTTTGGATGGCATTGTTTACGCAGTCAATGCTATGCACAATGAAACATGACTAACATGAGTTTACAATAATTAGCAATAATTAACAAAACATGTCATCAAAAATAATGTTTGCATTCCTACACATGATCATCACAGGTGCATGCCTCAATATATCCGTTCTTGGGGCGACCGGGTAAAACGTTGAAGCATATCTTGATGTAGTTCGCGAAACATAAAGGCACACACGCGAAAGCTAGCACGGGGCGTCAATTCTATTATGTATTAAATCGCGCAGAAATTTGGCACTACTAAGTTGCCGTCTAGATGCTAGTGAACATATCGCGTGGCGCTCAAGTAAAAGGTACTGGTCACATCCCCTCTCCAGGTAAATACCATCCACTCGGAAAGATAAATACTTCAGAAAACGTCTATGAATGCGATACAGCTGCATGCAGTGACAAACTCGATACGGGTACCAAATCAAATTCGCATATTCCAATTTTTATATCACATACGCATGGTACAACGATTTAATCATATTTACATTGCCAAAGGGTCTACAAGTACGCACAATAAAGCCAGCCATTCTACTTGCTTTTTCAGATACATTGGAAATATGTTCCGAAAAGTTAAGGTTACTCGAGAAGAGGACCCCAAGATCTTTAACTTTCTGGTTTCTATTAAGTTCGATTCCTCTCATTCTATAAGATGCCATAGTTGGCTGTAATACACGAGTATAAGTGACAACGCAACACTTTTCAATGTTGATCTTAAATCCACACATATCGCACCATTGGACCATTCTATCGATGTTATGTTGAAGAGCGTCATCATCACCCGTTCGTACAGCAGTGTACAACTTAATATCATCCGCATATGTTAAGACTTCACAGGAGAGTAGATTATTGATGAACAATATAAATAATAGTGGTCGCAAATTAGACCCTTGTGGCACTCCAGATTTTGCAATAGGTTCATGAGATCTAATACATATAGCTTATGCGATTGTCCAAGTAGGATTTCATAAGGTTAAGAAATGTAGGATTAACTCCAAAATCAAACAGCGTGTGACATAGCAGGCGATGATTCACAGTATCGAAGGCTCGAGAGAGATCCGTGTAGACCACATCCACTTGACCACGTCCATCAACAACTTCAGAGATATATTGCGTGACAGACGCTAAGTTAGTAACAGTTGATCGTGCGGGTACAAATCCGTGTTGATTTAGTGAAGGAAAAGAGCGGGTGTTACTGTACAAGACTTTATATATCATCTTCTCAAAAACCTTGGCGAAGTTATTATAATCGAAATTGGACGATAGTTCTTAAGAAGCTGTTTGTCTCCGCTTTAAAACACAGGAACTATACGAGCTCTCTTCCAGCGCTCTGGGAAGCAGTTAGTTTTAATGGAAACGTTAATAAGAATTGCAAGAGGCTTCGCGAAAACATATCTCCCATCACGCACTAAGAAGCTAGGTATTTAATCTTTACCTGCAGCAAATTTTTCAAGAAATCGCGACATAGTGGAGATTAAATAATCCTCGGATATAAAAGATAATCCGAAGGACGGTAGGGACATGGAATCATCAAAATAGCTCGTGAAAGTGTCATCAGTATAATAACTAGAGAAAATATCTGCAAATGCTTCCACAATATCCCTTGGGTTAGGGTATTTATTATCATCATCATGAAGTACACCTGGAATTCTAGATGTTCCACATTTTTGACTCACATATCTCGAGATATCAGCGGGATTATCTCTGACATCACGTTCAACATTCCTTATATATAGTTCATGGGCATCAGCAGCCTGTACCTTAAAAAGCGCTCGAAGTCTTCTGAACTCACAATAAAAGCGTTCATTCTTAGTATTAAGCCATCTACGTCTGTAATGATCTTTAATCTTCAAATTACGTTTAATCTAAGGAGCAAACCGTAGCGGAAATGACGATCTACTCCGAATAGTCTTTGGAACAGATCAAATGCATCATAAAGAGTAGAGTAAAAGTGTTCAACAGCTAAATCCACATCCGAGAATGATTCCAGGAACGACCAGTCAATGGTACACAGTTCTTGATGCAGTGTATAAAGATCCGCTTTTCGAAAATTATACGATTTGTCCTTCGCATACGGAAAAGTAACAGGTTCTGGTATAGCAAAAGCTTCAATGTTGATATCCAAGGCTGGCTGATATATATCCTCAGGCAGGAAAGGAAAATTTAATCTGGAAACCACCAAATTACCATCCATAATCGATAGAACAAGATCTAATGCAGTTTTGTTGAAATTCACAACACTGTTAAACTGGTTTAGTGCCAATATATTACAAAGATACGAAAGAGAATATGATTTAGAGCAAACATGTGTACCCCCGAATAACTAGGGACATTGAAATCACCTATAACTAAAACAATTTCATTAATAAACATAGTAGTTCAAACGTATTAGTAAAAAGTTCAAAATCATCAGATGAAATATCAGGTGGAATATAAATTGCGCAAACAAGAAATACAAAACCATTTAGCTTACATCTATATACAACCACATCAACAAGAGGAACAGCGGTTATACAGTGCAGAAACGTCCAACACTTCATAAATAATACAATCAGTAAATGCAACTAATACACCACCACCCCTGGAGCGACGGACTACATCAAACTTTCTATCGCAGCGAACCACGTTGTAAGATGAAGGTAATGGTTCAGAGTTCACAACAGTTTCATGAAGCCAAGTCTCAGACAAAACAATCATGTCATACGTTACATCACAACAACTAGCATAAAACGTAAGCAGCTTGGAATTATGTAATGGGGACAGAGGTAAAACGAATAAATATTATGAATAATTAAAGTAAAAATAAAACAGGAAAACGGAATAAAATAAAATAATTCTGGGAAGCGGGCTGTAAAGTTCCCGTTCCCGCCTCAACATAAAAATAAAATTGCCAAACGTATATACAGTGTGCCCACCTATTGCGTGGACAGAAGATAATTACCTTGTCGAGCAATTTAGAGCAAAAGTTTTCAAATAAATAATATTCAGAGACAAACGATGCACAACACAAAATATATTCGAATATACAGGGTGTAACAGCCTGTATATTATTACGATTTTAGACAGATCTCTTCAATTCATGGCAACTCTCATCACTATTATATAATTGACATAATTTGAGATTTTTGCAATGTCTCGCTGTTTCTTTAAGGGCCGATATCTTCAACACCTTTCATGCTAGGGTAGTGACTCAAATTTTATTCGATTGAGTATTTTCTGGAGTTTTTGGCAAGACATCGAAGATCTTTTGTATCAACCAGTTTCTACAAGATGGCCATTGATATAATTACCAAGCTTGATCTATGTTATTTCATTTTTTTTAACAAAATTCATTATTTTTACAAAATATAATAGAGAAGTTCTTACAGTCTGTATGAAGCAAAATGGTGTTCACTTCGAACAGATGTGAAGTTGTATGCATAAATTAAATTTTACGGTTTATTTTCAATGAATATCTTTAGAAAAACAAAGTTTATAGTATTCCGTCACGGCACTGCAAGAATTTTAGCAAAAAATAATATCCGCATCGCTTCATATTTAATTTACTAAAGAACGACACATTTTAGGAAACGTTTACAAAAAAAATCCATTACAGTTTCTTTATAACTGTAATGGAAAGTATAGAGGGTGTTTTGTTAAAAGAAATTGAAATAGCATTAGTCAAATATGGCAGCGACTTCGATGGATCATTCCCTTCTCCCGACTTTATAGTCTCCAAGAACCGATCGAGGGACAAAGTCCCCAATTAAAAGAGTGACTAATAAAATCAATCAAAATTATTCTCGTGCCGGTAAAAAATCGAACGAAAATGATAGAAATAGATGGGTCAATGTTAAAATTATGTGATAAAAATCACGAGTCAGAGTATTGCTATTTTAGTATTAATTATTAATACTAAAGTTTAATTTTGTTGCTAATTATTAATTAGTGGTTCCCTTACAATATATATTTCCACCCAAAAATTTTAGATGAAATTTCTCAATAAAAAGAAAATATTATAAACGAAATACAATATAACAATATTTGTTGTTGCGAAGAGGTGCATGAAATAGGTCCACACGCAACGAGAGTTGGCACGAGAAAGATAATTCAAAATCGATATGAGAAACGAATTTAACGTGGAACATCCTGTGAAAGTTCAATAAAAGTTTTTTAATGAAACTAATGGTGGAGGCGCAATGAATGTTGTGAGAATACCCCGGATTTTTATATTTCCGGTTGTAGAGCGGAAATTATACAAAGTACGGGAGCGACTTGCCCATATCGTACAGATTAAACTGTACATGAAGTAGAAAGGGGAAAAGCTTGGAAAATTTAAACGAAGTTCTGGATTTTACGCTGGGCTGAGATTCTTTTATTCCTGTGTTAATAACATGTGCATTAGAATCTTTTCCCTAGTGCCGGCTAAGCTTTTTGCATTTTATTGCTGTAAAATGAAAAGTGAAATTGTTGTAGAAAGTCACAGGGTCTTATTCTGTATCTTTCCAAACTTAAAGAATCTAGGATTTGCATTCTAACACTATAGTAAGAACCATAATTACCTCCAACAGTTTTCGAGATATGTATATGAGTCTAAATGCCCAGCACCCAGATACAGTTTTAATTATAGTTACTTTTATTCTTTTAGCTAGACAAAAGTTATTTTAATGATATAAACAATAAACCGCACTAAATATGTTAAATACCTTTCACAAACCCAATATTCCCTTACGTCCTATTGTCAGCACTATCAATGACTCTATCTATAAATTATCGAAATACCTTTCTAACCTTCTGAAACCTTACGCTGGGCACAGCGACCCTTTCATCCAAAATTTCCAACATTTCTTCCAATGACTGAAAGAGTTGAAGTTAAATCCTGGCGATTTACTTGTCAGCGTTGATGTCGAATTCTTATTCACCAAGGTTCCCATACCGGATACAGTATCCATTATTAGAGAGTTCCTCATCTCCAATGACCAACCGGACGATCTGGTTAACTTGGTTGAAGCTTGCCTTTCCTCCACTTATTTTCAGTTTCAGGGTAAATACTACCAGCAAGTCTCAGGCGCAGCTGTGGGATCTCCTCTGTCTCCTGTCGTTGCCAACATATTTATGGAAGCGTTCGAACAACAAGCCCTATTATCTTATAACCTTACGCCAAAGTATTGGTACAGGTTCGTTAATGACCTTTGTCATCTGGCCCCAGGGACAGGAATCTTTCAACAATTTCCTATCGTTTTTGAATTCTCAACACAATTCGATACGTTTCACCATGGAGGTCGAATCGGACGGTTGCCTTTCTTTCCTAGATGTTCTCGTATACCGGCGTCCTGACGATGCACTGGGACATTCCATTTACAGAAAACTCACGCACACGGATAGATATCTCAATGGCCTCTCTCACCATCAAACCTCGCCACAAATATCTGAACCCAATTCGCTTCCTCAAGAACTGAACCACATCACTGAAAATTTGATTCGCTATAACTATTCCAGGAAAGATATTCAAACTACCATTAGCCGCCACACCAACCGTTCTCCACAGCAACCCTCCTCGTCTAACCCTAATTGCCGTAAGCAAGCATATCTACCCTACATTCATGGTGTCACCGATCGCATCGGCAAGATTCTCTTCAGGAAGAATATAAAAACCAAACTCTTGACTACTTTCCCATCAAAAACCGCAATCATCTGGAAGCCCCTGGTGTCTACCAGATTCCATGACCGTGCGGTAGTGTGTACATCGGTGAAACAAAGCGATGAGTCATTCGTGTTAGTGAGCACAGACTGGAAACTGGCCACAAAATCCAATTTAACTCTACTCGCATCTTATCTCGCAATCCTCACTATTATAGCAGAAAAGTCAGTGAATTTATAGAAATTTTCAAACATCCCAACAATTTAAATCGCGAAGATTCATCACACGTGGAATTCCCAACTGGTTAAACCTCCTAGCAACCGCCACGCTTCATCGATGCATAACTATTCCGCTCCTTTGATGTATGACATTTCCGTTTCATCGACGCATAACATTTCCGCTTCATTAACGCATAACATTCCCGCTTCATGGATGCATAACACTTCCGCTTCATTAATCCAAAACAAGCCCTATATAAACCCCTCCGTAATGAATAAGCCTCCAGTGCAATTACAGCCCTGAAGATGTCACATATGAGTGTGGACGAAACGTCGGCTAAAGCTACGACAATGACGCGGTTCCAACCCGGAAACCTAGAGAACATTATTGGCGACTGCGGAAGCCTACGGACCAAATGTTAAATACCTTTGTTTAGAAAAATGGAAGTAGCGAAATTCAGGAATAGATCAACAAGGCAATATTAAAACAATAAATGTAAGATAGAGTTTTTTACGACGTTGGCGTCAATACTTTTTTAAATTAAAGAAGAAACGAAGTTAATAGGTGTCAAAAACCTTTTTAAGACTTTCTTAATTGGATCACGTAATTCAATATTTGGCTGAAATCAGGTCAGTGTTTGAAAAGTCCAAGTTAGTAGTTGCCGAACAAGTCAATTAATTAGAGGCTCCAGCCCGGTCTATGTTCTCGTTGAAACGTCAAGTACGTAAAACAAATATTGAGCCACATACGTAACCGAGCTGAACTTTGGATGTTGGATACTATCAACTGTAATTATTGTTACGTAAACTAGAATATATTACTGCCTTGTTACCGTCTCCACTTCGAATAAGCTTTCTAATTGGATAGGGATTTCAACTTTCCACAATTTCCCGCGTCACTATTGGTGTATAGTAATATGAAAATAGAAAAATAAAAATGTGAAATTAATTAAGGGGGAGTACATTTTATGCGTTTGTTTGCAACATGCTAATCCTACATGCAGAGAAACGTTTACTTGTATCAAAACTGTTCGCCTCAATTCAAGACAATTACTGTTTCAATTATCCACCATACAATAACTGTTTTAAATCAAAAGAAATATTTTCTTGACGTTTTTTGTCTGCTTGAAGGACAAGTATATACTTGTAATGAAATAATTGCATTTCTTTGGTTAAGACATTTCTTAATTGATTCAAGAAAATCTTGCAGAAAATTTGAAGAAAGCGATTCTTAGTGTAAGTAAATGGTCGTTATAACACAAAACAATATTTTCTTAATTATAGTAAGTAGTTTTCTTAATTCCAGAAAGCATTTAGGTGCTGTTCAATAGTTTCATTTTATTAAAATAAAGCATTTACTTAAAATTCTTGAAATACATATTATTTATATCCACATTATTAATTGCACTTACCTTGTCTAATACAGTACCACATATCCATACATAATGCAGTAAATTATTCTCATTGTTTAAGATTTTAGAAAGGCTAAGGTAGAGGTTATCCACAGAATATTGTTCAAACAAAAATGAACTCGATGTAGAAGTAAACACGAAAACAATGTCTAGAAACAATAACCAAGATAATGCTAATAAATAGCTCATGGTATTAATGGAATCACTCCCGGCAAAAACAATGTGAGAAGTAAAAAGCATTTGCTCTTGCCCTCATTGTTATTCATCTCTCAGTTTATGCCATCAAACTTCAAGAACAGAACTGAAATATTTCCTGGCGCCACCTACTTCGAAGAGATATAGTCATGCCGTCTAGATAATAGCGACAGAAACCGGAATACAGATGCCATGCTTACACATACAATGATATAACATTTAACGTACAAAGTTTCATAAATATCTTCAAAAGATACAGGTTATTGTAATATTTTTTTCTTTTTATTACTATTTACCACGTGTACTAATTCAACTATAGTTTTTTTAAATATATAATAAATAATAATAACAAAAAAGGGATAAATACAGATAAATATTAACTAAAATTAATTATGAAACAACATAAAAATAATCCTTATTTAATTACATTATTAAAGAAATAATTATACTGCAACATATAAAAAAAGACTCATTTGTTCATTCACTTGCTCTTAATTTTAATTATTAACTTAAGTTTTGACATTGTATTCTGGATAACCACGCAGAATGATTTGTTTAGTAGTGAATTTCGCAAGTTTTATGACATTTTTGTCTGAAACTCAAAGGTTTTGTTCGAAAATATTATTAATAGGTACTGTAGAATTGCTACAAACAGTATACCGTATTGATATGGTTAACACTGTGCTTCTGAAAGCAGAAATTTTAGTTCATCTGCGTTCAGTTACTAGCAACTGCTTACAACAGGGTGAATATCCAAAGAATTTAAGGACAGTTAAAGTCATCCCAGTTAATAAGGAGGAAAACGCTTGATAATTATATGCTAGTTTCGTTATTGTCTTCGTTCTCAAAAATATTAGAATAGATTTTAAATAACCGCTTGTTGAAATATTTATTGGGATATAATTTCATTAATTCAAATCAGTGCGGTTTTATTCCTGGCAGAAGTACGGAAATTGCTTTATATGAATTTATTAAAGACATTGTACATCATATAGACGGCAACGAAAAGGTCATTGACGTTTTTTACGATTTGTCAAAAGCGTTTGACACTATAAAACATTTCCTTAATGAAATAGAATCGATTGGTGTCAACTTTCTTGCTTTCTATCCTAGCAACGAAAGACAATATATATGTAAGTGTTTGAGGCGTGAAATACAGAACTAAAAGGAAAATTATGTCATCTGTAAGGACGGTTTGCAGAGGAGCCCTACAGTGATTAATTCTCGGTCCAATTTTTTTCATAATTTAAAATAATAATAGTAACAAAAGTATTGGAGCTTGGTTTAGAGTTAATTCGCTTTTATTAAGTGACAAAAAATTGCAGCTTTACCATTCAGGAATTGTTTACTGGAGGACGTACATATGTGGCTGGATGATCATAACATGAAAAATGACCAAACTACTAAATTTCTTGGCATTGTGTTCGACAATTCTCTTACCAATAAATTATAATTCCGCTTATTACACTATCTATCACCTGCGAAATTTTGTGTATATTGAAATATTTGAATATAAAATATACTAGGCTTACATTAATAGTAGATTGAGGATAGAGGTGTGGGTTAACCCCGTTTTCCTCCTCTGCAAGCGCGCGTTTGTCAAAAACGCATAATTAGGAGCATGATGAATGTTCTAGTTTTTAATTAACTTCCATTGGAAATAAAGTCCCCACAGCACACTGCACTATCTAATATTAGATATTCTTCCCTAATAATAACGATAATAATAATAATAAGGTTTATTAGTGTTTGTACAGTGTAAATTGTAGTTGGCGGTTTCCGCGTCTCCGACCGTGTGTCGATTGTTGAGTTCTGTGAAGGACTGTTTGGACGAGCTTTCGGCAGTCTCGCTGCTGCCATCATCAGGTCGCTGTCGTTGTCCAAACGGTCCTTCACAGGACTCAACAATCGACACACGGCTGTAGACCCAAAAACTGCCAAACGCACATTTTCGCCGTGAAAACCTACGTCTAAACAAGAACTAAGTATTATTAGTATTTCTTGGGCGTGATGGGATTTATGCGACCAGGAAATCTGGGGTATTGTGTTTATCGACAGTAAATTTCCAAAAAGATAAAAAGGCTATCATATTTTGTCCTTTTATCTACACCAAAGTTAATCTACATATTTCCTTATATTATGCATGTGCTATAAGTTCTCACAATAATTTTACCTCTATTTTTAGGTCCTCTCTGGTAACAGGAAGCACATTTTGGCTGACTTTACCTCTTTTGATCTGCTATGGTGGCTGTTTTGTAGACTAGGAAATTGTTATAATTGCAATGCAAAGTATATCCATTACTTCTCCTCAACTCATTCTGATCCTGAATCATTTGTCCGCCATAATGGAGCTCCCCCTGTTCAGTTCGGCTAGTAACTTTGTAACTAAAATAATTCACTCTTGAGGTAATTTCGGAATTTCGAGTGTGACTTTCAGTCTCATATATGTAAGTACGTTTCGACTTGAAATGCAAGGTTAGCTGGTTCGAAGGCGAATACTTTAAAGTAATCTTATCTCACACAGCTGGCTTTTAAAAACAATTTAGTTTACTGAAGGCACATCTGAACATACTAATTTAATATTTAGATTTTTCAACTTCCGGGGGACAATCAAAAACGAAGCGCATATTTTACCTAATTTAAACCATTTACTGGAATATTTTTTGGAATTCTTTTTTGTTAATAAAACAAATTTGAATTTTGAGTAAAATAGGTCAGGCTTATTATTATTATTATTATGTTCGTCGGGCCATAGCACACATGCTTTTAATCACTGAGACCTTACTAGATCTATTGTAACAGAATGCCCTTATGTGTGTTAGAATAGTTGGAGGCTTTTAATAAACCTTAGTACTGCTCTAGGATCTGTTTCCTTCAGTTCAGTAAGTGCAGGAAATGGCCTACTGAAGTGTTGGTGTCGTTTGCGACTGATGGCAACACATTCACATAGGATGTGTTCCGCCGTCTCCAGATCTTCCTGGCATAGACGGCAGATTTGATCTTCAGCTTTTCCTAGTTTAAATAGGTGATATTTTAGGGCTACATGACCTGTCAGAAATCCTGCCAGTAATCCGAGATCACCCTTGCTGAACGATAGCGCTATTTTGGCTGTTTTTGGCGAGTTTGATATGAGTGCTTTCGCCTGTTTTTGTCCTGGAACATTGTCCCAGTACGAGGCCTTTTGATTGTCCTTCTATATCTTAATCGCTTATTTTATGTGGCTCTTTTGGAGACCACAGAAGGGATCAGGACCAATGAAATGCTCGCTGCAGCATGTTAGCTGTTTCTTTAGCCAGCTTATCTGCCTTTTCGTTTCCTTCGATCCCTCGGTGGTTTGGGACCCACCGCAAAGTAATGAGGTTTTTGCGTCCTAATTGCCGTAAATTATGTACACATTCGTGTATCAGAGCAGATTCGTATGTGCAGGCCTTAATAGCCTTTAGAACTGCCTGAATGTCGCTGAATATAGTAATAGTTGCGCCTCGTATCCCTTTCTCAAGGTTCTTTATGGCGCACAGGTTTAAAGCAGAAATCTCTGCTTGAAATATGTTGGTGTGGATTGCAGGCTTACAATTACTTTAAAATAATGAAAAACGGACAGGATAGTAAATCATTTTTTATGGTACTCCGAACACGTCCAAGATCGTATTTAAATGAATTTTAAGGAAATCCAACACAGGCTTCCCATGATTCCGAGCAGTATGTATGAAAGAAAGAGCATTAATCATGCAACTCTCATATCTGAATTTACTTCAAATAGCATGTTATTGGATCGGAGCTGCAATAACTAGCGCGTTATAAAAAGGGAATCTATCGCGTCTAAAATTTATACTCCTCTTCGTGCCCTCTCCGTCTGGTCGCCCGTATTTCAATCCGAACTCTAATTATAAAATTCTGCAAACAGAGAAAGCTCTCAGACGAACGAGCCCGTTTCCGCTACAAACGGCATACTTAATGGAACTTGTAATGGACGAAACGAAAAAAAGTATATTCATGAATAAATTTAACTTATTCATAAAAATATGTGTCGAGAAACAAATATTTTGAATAACTGAATTTGTGATAAAATTTATAACTAGAAATAAAAAATTTGCATTAACTGAATGGTAAAGGTTATTTTCGTAAATATGTGAAGTCCATGATAAATATTTTGAATGGGATATGCATATTTTACAATTTGCTAGAGCATTTTCAAAGTTAGATACACAACGTAATGGCAACACTATGTACGAGGTAGCCGCTATAAATTCTCGGTCTGACAGGCTTATACAGGTTTGAGCCTGTATAAGCCTGTCACATCATATTTGCACATGTGTGAGGCCTGCACTATATATAGTAGTGACATTTTTGAATAAATATCTATTAAAAATTGTATTTGGATAAACTAAATTAAACAAATTATGCTAAATTATCCCAGGGTTTACTTTTCGTTGTAAAACGTGGGAAATTTCACTTACTGACTTTTTGCAATCAAACTATTTGATAGAAAAATGAGACGATTCAATAATCTTGAAGAGAGACAGTGATTTATTAATAATAATTTTGATATAAACTTAAAACAAGATAAATTATATTTCTTTCAGACAATAGTAGTTGTACAAAAAACCTATCACAAACCCTATCGAATAGCTATTTATAAATTAAATTGTTAAGTTGAAATTTTATATTTTTGAAATTGGATCTTATAATTAAATGAATGAATTTAGTTTCAAATTTTTATTTATTTGTTTGGCCAAATTTTTAATAATATTCGGTACCTGTGCACTGATGTGTTACTTCGGCATCTGTTTCTTTGGATCCTAACCGGTCTTCAATAGATGGACTGGAAGTTTGGTCCTCGAGTCTTGATAATTACAAATTACAATTGCGAAAGGCTTTTGACATGTCCTACTGCAATTATTGAGGAATTTAAAAGTTAATTGTGTGTCGAAATTTGTCTATTTTCTCTCTAATCACTTTTTGTTCTCTGAAGCCCCAGTTGACTATATTTTCATAAATAAGCTTGCCTCTTGTATGTCCATTATAAATTCCCTTCGCTTCCGTGGTTACGGTGGTTTGATATTGTAGGTACGGTAGTGCAATATAAATGTGGTTTCCATGAGAACGATGATTTTAAATCCATTAACTGTAGTGTTAAGCAAATTGCCTATCCAGTTTCAGTACATTTTCAATTAATTATTTTTAAAGAAATATAATTTATATTTTGTTAGTAAAAATTAATGTCTCACTGTACACGTGTCGTCCGAACTTATTTTTTTAATTTTTTTTTTACGAAAATCTCATTCATCTTATTGTGTAAGACAGAGATAAAACTATACCGCACTAGGGGAAAATTGAGGTCTACAACACTGCTTCGCCTCGTGATGAACTAACATAGTTTAAACTGCAGACGGCGTTTATAGTAATTTATCTTCTTCATATTCCACTGTAAAAACGTGGGCAAAATGTTTCCGTTTGGGACAAGAATCCCTTGAAGATGATGAGCTTCTCCGGCCGATTGAACTGATAACGCATCAACGCATTTCAATTATTAAAGAAATGGTATTAGCAGATCGCCGTTTGAAAGTGAAGGAATTAGCAGTGATGTCTAACATTTCTGAAACAAGTATTCGCTAAATTTTCCGTAAGTATTTGGGTATGAACAAGATTAGTGCAAAATGTGTACCGCATCTTCTTTCTGCTCTCCAACGTGAACGTCGGGTCGAATGTACGTGCTCGTTTTTAAACATGTGTGGAGACGACCCGAAACCGATATTGGAGTCCATTGTCACAAGAGATGAAACAGTGGTTCTGTGCTATGATCTTCTATCCAAGAAGGAATCGATGTAATGGCAGCGACCCGATAACCTCGTCCCAGAAAGACGAATGTCGTTCAATCAACGAAAAAGGTGATGACAACAATATTCCGGGTTTGTGAGGGTATTTTACTCATCGACTTTAAAGAGCGCAATATAACTGTCAGCAGCACATATTATTCGTCTTTAGTCCATAAATTGAGGGACAATACTCGTGCAAAATGTCGAGGAAAATTGACCAAAGGTGTTCGATTATTAAACAATACACCCGTCCATAGTGCCGCCATTTCACAAGCTGCCATCCGCAAATGGGGCTTTTAAGAATTGGAACATCCACCGTATGGTCCGAACATGGCTCTATGTGATTATTTATTTTCTCATTAAGGAAGAACCTTAGGCGTCGTCGTTTTAAGGACGATAGTGAGTTGCAAGTAGCTGTAATACAACATTTTGAGGGAAAAACTTTAGATCATTTTTACAATAAATAATATAAAGAGTCAGAGTTGTTAGGTCGTTTTATATCAATGTGCGTGCTTTCTATTGCATCTACATAATTAAGAGAATGCCCCATGTTGTCTAATAGATAGGTTGTAGTACACTCCACAGTGCTTTAAATGTTTCTCGAAATATTTGACAGACCGTTGATTTGCTTTCACTATTTTTCAAATAAATCAACATTCATTCCCGCATATAAGAATCAGGATCATGATTTAAGATATCATGAATCATATTTAAATAGTCCTCATGTTTCTTTTGAGTAGCTATTGATGAACATACCCGCCAACGTTTTTCCTCTTTTTACGTTAATTTTTATATATGTTTGTCGCAAAAACTGTTAATAAACAGAGTACATATATAACATTTCTGTATCATTCCAACCGTTGCAAAAGAACCCATTAACAGATAAATTAAGGTTATGATACGATAAAGTCAACCGAGATATCAGTTATCATTATGTCACGAAATTATTTCAAAAATTACGGCAGAATATTGCAAATAATTTCGCGCTCATCCTACCGATAATTTCACGCTACCCTGTGTGAACGCACCTTTACTATTAATAATTTTCTAATGCGTTACAGTGTAACAAAAAATATAATTCAAGAACAGTATTAAAAAACAAAGAACTTTAATATAATTGGACGTTGGCAAAGTCACTAGCATCCGATTTTATTTTGTAATTCCAGATGTACCATAAACAGTTCTTTTCGACAGCAACTAGGGCAGTTGAAAGTTTGAAGGCAATTTTCAAAACCCGCAGGTTCACTAAAATGCGGCAAATTCACGAACTTTACGTACAGTGAAACATTTGCTGAACTAGTTCACATCTGCTAATGACGTAAAATATACAGGTGTACGGCGATTTTTTCTTCGTGTTTTTCAGATTACCTGCATTTTACCGGTCGAAATTGGTTGCAGCTTTGTTAAAATTTTGGACTTATATACAACCGTAGTTACAAATGCCTGCGTTCACGAGTTATTAGAGGAATTACTAAAATTATAATGTATGTATATTTCCTATCTATGATTAAAACTAACACAGTTTTGACATAAATATTGCCAAAATAAATGTTTCTAAAGTTGAAAGTGGCAAGAAATTATTTGTCTTTACAACGTGATTTTACATGCATTTTTCTTAGTCTGCAGAAATACATACAGCCTCCTATATATTGATAGACTCTTCTATCTTCGAAAGAGACACGGTACATAATTAAAAGATTTACTGTTATTACAGCACTTAAATTAGATTTAAGGAAGTCGATGCTTAATTGTAGTACTGGAGTTTTAGTGTGTGAATGTGTTACTGCTATCGTTGGCTTCGATGTTCCCGGGAGCTGCCTTAGAGAAAGGTTAACGAGTCTCCCAGGGAAACATTACTAGTGTGGTAATTTAAGAGGTATGCTATTCATCTTACTAATTCACTGCATTTCCTTCGGACCGAAAGATCCAGTGACCGGAGAAAATTACCTTTCGAAACGGTCTTGTATTTTTATTCAGTATTCTCGAACGATGTTAGTAGATACCTACCTCCTTTTTATTGTGGTCGATCCGGATGAGAAGTGGATGCTATGAGACATTTACGGCATGGTAGCAACAACAATGCATTATACGCTAAGATAAGGGGGACATCATCTGTTGTTGGCGATCTTCAAATACTCAAAACTAAAGACTGATTTTTTTTTGTGCTGCGAAGAAGACAATGTTAATACTATTCCCAAACTTTAATATTCAAATGATTTGTTCCTTTGTAGAACGATTATGTTAAGCTCCTATTTTTTTATTAATGGTACTAAAATAAAACTGATTGAAAAATCGATTTTATTTTAATCAATATTAACGTGTTCACTTTGGTGGAGGCGCCGGCAAATATGGTAATAGCATCAAATATGAGCTGTTATCATTTTGAATATCTATTACTTATGCTGCTAATACCAGTTACCTGAATTAATCAATAAAATTGCATTGGATAATGTTTCATTTCATTCATTACATTTCAAGAATTCTTTTATTCTCTTTTCCAAACATTTTCAAACAAATCTGTACTATATAGCTATATTATTTATTATAAACTGAACAAATGTGTATACAATTTAAAAATATATTTATATATAAAAAGAGGTAGTAATATGAATGTAAAAAGATTAAATTTTATATATATACATATACCGGACGCGTCACTAATGTGTTGGCGAAGTTTAGGCTGAAAACTACTAAAGATGGAGAAATGAGGTTTTTTGAACGTATATACTATATTACAGCGTGCTTTGTAAAATCATTTACAAATATACAGGGTGTTTCAAATTTCCGCAACCGCCTTCAACTTTTTTATTTGAAATGGATTGCTGTATCATTTATTGGTCATTTTGATTACTTTTGAAATGATAAGTATATGATTATTGCACTTTGGATAATTACCTTTGGCTATATTGCAAATTTTGTCAGTTATAGACCATTTTAATACCTAGCTTGAAAACGGATGTAGTGTGGTGAGTTACTATTTTGCTATCAATTTAGGGGCTAACAATTTATGTATTTCTAGATGGTATGACGTAAAAAAATATACAGGGTGTTAAATATCTCGCGTAGCATTTATCGAAATTCAAACGCTTTTTTCGATTATTATATTATATTTTTTAAAATAGAACATATATTTTTTTATATAAGTGGCAATTGCCTAAGTAGAGAGAACAAAATAGCGTTATAAAACTTGTGACAGACAAAATGTTGATATGTAAGAGTGGAAAATATTTTAAATTTAAAGAACTGAATTTTTTAAGTTTATTTAAAAGAAGCGGCAACTGATACACTCACACGGACGTTTGTTGGTAGCGTGCCTTCGCGGTTTCTTTTCTATTTTAAATAATATAGAATGTGTCGTTGGATATCTGCAACAAGAGCAAAAACTTTTTTTACTATGGATAATTTACAAGTTTTGCTTGTTCTAAAACTTACAAATAATACTATACCTTTATTATTAATTTGCTAATACAAGTTAAAATTGTTGCTTTTGTAATTGTGCTAATACCTAGTGGTATTGACCGAAACACTTTTCACATTTCGATAGGTGGGCTACCATCACGCAGTATATTTAGGCTATCAAATCTCCTAAATAACGAATTTCGAAGAGGGGATGAGTTATGTGTTATAAAAGGTGCTAGAACAGCAAAATATGAAAATAATGTTCTGTTAAATCATTAAATGCTTCTCTCGCTTGAAGAAAGATGTTAATAGAACATTGCAATCATCAATAGGATATGAAAACCATTAGGTGCGATCACTGCCGTATTAAGAAATTTACTCCGAGATCTTTCATTTTAAAATGTTATAAAAGATATTTACAATATGTTTCTTCCATCATCAGTGCTACTATTTTGTTGTTTTATTTGAATCGTTCCCTGAAATATTTTTCGTAATAATTTGATTATTCCTCTGTAATTGGATTAGAGGAATTAATCTTATGCCTTTTTTCAATCTACCTTGGTATTATAATGTAGGTGAGGTAGATATTTATCTACCTCACCTATGTGAAATTCTTCCTTTCACAGTGATGCAATTGTTTGTTCACACCAACAATAAACATTTAACTAATTACGATTCCCAGCAAAATCACTGTTTAAACATTCGCGAATTTTGACAGAATTCCCCGTCGCTACCCTCGTGGTTACTTATATGTACCTGCATTTGTTCGGAGTCGAGAACATCTTAGAAAACTTCCTGTGCTTCTGGATTATTTCTAGATGCCGCGGTTAGCGGCGTGGCGTTCTCGTTACTGTATATTAACATAACTCCGGATACCAAATTCATTTTTTTAAATCTTGTTTTCAGGTTTTGCATTGAGACTGCGAAGTAAAAATTTCTAACTATTTTGTGGTTCATGAGCCCCATACCCATGTGACATTTGTTAACTGGGGTAACGTTTAAACAAACAATGTGACTATAAGGTATTATTAATATTTAGTAGTTGTGCTAGGGAATATCATATTGGAAAACGTATAAAAACACTACAATAAAAAATTTTCCTATATTAGTGTAGTTCAATTTTTAACGTATTCAAGAATTTGGTTCTACCGCTATGGTATTACAGATAATTACAATATCTTTTGAGAACTGTTACCACCATTAAACAGTATAAATCAGTTTTGGTGGGTCTTAAAGAATTGAATGATGCTTGACATCATTCAATATATTTCAAACGGAATGGATAATTCGAAAATAATTTACTATAATGCCAATAACATAAAAATATTGAAAAATCGATTTTTCCTTGATTTTACTGATGTGATTAAACTTAATTAATGAAATAAAACTCTCAAGACCCCGGTGAGACTAGAACATGCGACTCCTATTACTATTTATTAAAAACTCAATGAGATGCAACTGACGGTAGCGATGCAAGATAGCGTGTCGGCTGCTGCTTTGAGTGTGTGACGCAACTGGAATTCGACTTTTTCTTTTCTCTCTTGGCACTTGACTTCATAAAACTGACAGGGGACCAGACGTGCAATGCGAGCCACGTATGGCTTGCGATCTACGGGTTGGGCATCCCTGATCTAGATGTTTTTTTGTACTCCTCGAAGAGAGCCAATATATTCAACATAAAAATATTGTTGCTTCATCACACCTCTTTAACTATTCACTTCATGTAGATACACCACAACCAACAGAGATATGGTAGCGAATGCAGCTGTGGAAAGTATCACCTATTTCTGTTAAAATTTCCACCCTACATCCGTTATTCCGTAACAATCACGTAGTCTGTCACTAGCTCTTCTAATTACATTTCTCGATGTAACCTACAGAATATACGAGTTGTAATCATTTTGTCATATTTAAAACTACTTTATACAAGTGCTCGCGTTCTTAGAAATTGAAACTGGAAATATGCAGATCTACAGTAGACGCCGGATTCAGTAAATTACATTAAGGAGAAGAAATTGCTTTAAATGGGAGCACCTACAATATACAAGTTGCGATATTTTGCTTTTCGCCGGCACATTCCCAATTGATGAAAATACGAAGTAGAGTAGAAACGACTGACGATCTTCCTCAATATAATCTTCCACCTTATTTACATTTATTCAACGACATTTTACACATTTTAGTCGTTCAATGGATCTTGATTAATGTATTGCAGTGGAAGCATGTGCACTTATATTTTACTTAATTATAATTTAAATTTCTAATTTGTATTAAATTTCGACATTACACATATTTACAGAATTTGAATAAGCTAGTATTGTTATCTGAATTCTGTCAATTTAAAGGTTTATATTATTAATTTTTTATTAAAAAAAATGTTGCCTATTAAATTGTTTTCAAGAATTTTTTTTGACAATTTTTGTCAAAGAATACATAAAAACATTCAATGTATCAACTACATTAGAATCAAGTCACCGGAAGTGATGTCAACATTTTTATTTTAAATAGAGTATCCGGTATATTTTTACGTTTTTGGAAAGGCAATCGAAAGGCGAACTCAACCATATCACATATGTTATACTTTAACTTAAGAAATATGACGATATACAGCAATAAAGGTTTTGGTTATTTGTTTTTGTTGTTACGCAAATTTGGCTAGGAAAGAGTGCCAAATTGTTTCTTGTAACGCCAGACTGATCTAAAGTGCACGCTGCTAAGCAAAGTAATCATAACAATTGCCAAACTATCAAATCTTAGTTCCTAAAGGGTAAATTATACTTGTTGCTTATTGTTATTATACCCTGCATTTGTCGTACGTTTCTTCTTTGTTCTATGTTATTATTTTCTTTCATTTTAACTTGTTTTGTTAATTGCTATTATTTCTTTATTGCAATTAATTAATTGTGGTAGGTTTGTTTAAACGTGCTGGTTTTTGATAGATAATATGTGGGGTGCTGGGTCAATTTTAATATTATGTAAATCGGGCAACAATTATGATTTTATTTGCCATGGTTATGCAACAAATTATACAATAATTTATATCATATTAGCTTCTGTTAAAACAGTTCGCCCTACTATCTATCCTTACTTGGCGCAAAGTTCAAATATTTTTGGCTGTACAAGGCCAGTGTTCATTATGTTCCAGTTCGTGGTAATTGTTGCCAAATTCACCGAATACTAAAATTAAATACCTGATGTTTATCTTACGTGGTCCATGCGCAGGCCATTGTAACAATAACATAAAAAACTGAAACTTAAGTACACTGCCTATAAAAAATTAGCAAATTTAAACAAGCCTACCATAATTAATTACAATAAAGTCACTTGATAATGGCAACCGCCGAAACCGGTCGTGACATCACGTCCAAGAAAAATGTTCGTCGGAACAGGAACCAACATTTCGATTACTTTACGACGAAACAAGGAAACAACACCAACGAAGAATTTAATTCAAAGTTTAATAAAGTAAAGGAAAAACAACACTTAACAAAACAAGTTAAAATGAGATAAAATAATAACGAACACAAAAAACGAAAGTATGACAAATCCAGGTTATAATAACAATAAATAACAAGAATAATTTGACAGTCTGGAAATTGTTATGATTATTTTTCCTAGCCAATTTTGCGTAACAACAAAAACAGATTAGCAAAATCTTTATTGATGCATATCGTCATATTTCCTACGTTAAAGTATAATATATGTGATATGGTTAGATTCGCCTTTCGATTACCTTTGCAAAAACGGAAAAATATACAGGATGTTCTATTTAAAATAAGAAAGTTGACATCACTGCCGGTGACACCGGAAATACACTTGAACTGCCAATAACGGCAAAAGTTAGTTCACAAAAAATAGAAATCAAGCTCTTTTCTCTAAAAAACGCTAACTTCTGTTAGAAGTTAGCATGGGAGGGGGACACACTAGAACCTCACTGTAATACATACATTTAATTGATTTTTCATTTGGATGATAATGCACCTATATTAAAATTTGTGCAGGGAGTAATATTTAAAGACGGAGTGGTAATGTCCATTGTTATTTCAGTTTCAATTTCAACTTCTTTATTTCAACTAGTACATATACAGTACTTGAATAGTCAGGAAAAATATTTAGTATGCAAACATATATGTAATAAATAATGTGATATTTACCTAAGTATATATCAAGTCAAGATATTTGTAGAAAATTAAAAATGGTGATGTATATATAAAAAAAATTATAAAAAGTATAAAAATGTATATGGGACAATTACAAAACAAAATGTATATGAGACCACTACAAAACATATAGCCTGTATATCAAAAGTATTTTATAACCAGGTTCACAGCGAAGTATCGTTGCTGAGGGATTCTTCAATATTGTAAATAGTGTAAAAATTAATTAGGTGCTTGTTTACAATCGTCTTCAAGCGTTTTACGCTAAAATTCTGATTGGTGATTTTAATGGTTGAATTATTAGTTTGCAAGGATTGTAACATATTTTGGCATGTGTCCACTTTATTCTTCATAGAATCATCTACACCATTGCCAGAAGCCTTCTGCCACTGCAGTTGACTGCCACACCCCGTATCTCTTTAGGGCAGTAATGTTACCTCCTCTGTCCACTAGCAAGGTTGTTGAATATCTATGAAAAGAGTATCCTGTGTATAGTTCTGGGTTAGAGAGATTTAACATGGTAGCAATTTGTTTCCCCATAGCTAAAGCCTATTGATGCCAATTTTCTAACTGGTGCACTTTCCCTTTTGATAGTTTAAGAAGAAGGAGAGATCCATTATTTTACAATGTCATACAAATTATCTGTTAGTGTAAAGCTGCGGACTACTTTCGTTTCTGTATTGGGCGCATTTACTAATATGTGGCTACGACACTGAATATGTCTCCTGGTGTCGCCGGGATTAACCGAGAGGCAAAAGACGATGTATGCAGGGAGGACCTCCCTCGTAGCCACGCTGATGACGCTGGGTAGGCAGAAACATTTCCGTGTGCCAGCGATATCCTCTCCATTACATTGTTTTTGTCGGGAATGATTCCAGTAATACCATGAGTTATATTATTAAACGTTATTACGAGCAAGTATATCTATATATTGCTACCAATGACGTCATAATTTGCGTCCTTCGCCCCTCCGCCCACAAGCTTTCGGTCAAGTATTGCAAGATAGGAACTGAGACAACCTTTAGAATACATACATTTTACCAACCTTGACCTACTCCTACAAAGTGCATACGTTGAAAAACGTGAGCAATGTGGCGGCACACTTAATTATGAGGCGAGTCGATTGTCAGCTGCAGAAAGAGTTGATAGCGGGCTATTTAAAATATTTGGTCAGCGAAATAGTGATTTTTATATTTGTATTTGTAATTGGCCGAATACAGCGAATTATATATATTATTTCTCACGAAAGAATGCTAATAATTGCGATGTAATTAAATAGATGTAGAAAAAAGTATATAAGTTATAAAATAATATTTAAACAACCTGAAAATATTGAACCAAGGAGCGATGAAAGAGAACATTGGAAAATATAAGAAGGGACCGAAGATATATTATAGACAATTTCATTGCCCACACACACACACACATAACACACAAGGAAGATTGATTGTAAGTATATTTTTCAAAATTTACGTAAATGCTCAAAAATATTTAGACCTTCAAGTGGCCTTTTTATATAATTTTGAGTAGTTTTAGGAATGATAATCCAACTCATTAAAATGCCAAAATGTCGAAGTGATTCGGGAGACTGCATTGAAGACATAAAAGGTATGTTGCAACGAATATTCAACAAATTAAAGAAATTAGAATCAAATCGAACAAAATTGGGAAGCCGAGTGGATTTTATTGAATAAAAAATCGCTTATTCAGAATGTAATGAACCATCGATGCATGTACTTCGAACTACAGTACATATGTAAAATAATTAAGCAATGATAAATTGTGTAATTGGTGAATTCCTAGCAGAGTGTGTATAAAGTGTATTACAGGAACTAGTACCCAGCATGACCTTCCAAATCAATTTAATAGCGGCACTAAACCAAAAAAATATTTAGGTCTGTAATTTTAGTTGAAAATCAATAAAAAATAAGTTAAGCAAATATGTCTCCCATTAGATATGAAAACATATTCATATTAGATAGCTCAAGGGAACGTAGAGCTGTTTTCTAAAAACCAATTCCTGCAAAAAAGGGGATAGAATCGGTCCTCCGGCTGCAATAAAAGATTTTTTGCTTCTTTTGCCTCCCGAACTCGTTATTTGAATCCGTACAAACAAAGATGGTTCCGTAGCAACTTATCTGTTGGGAGCATGGGATACTTCCTCGCTGACTCTTTACAATAAATCAACAAGGACTATATATTTTATTTGCAGTAATCTAAGATAAACAATGACGGACAGAAGAGTATCCGGCCGAAAAGAGATAAGCACTTGGACGATTTGTTCCCGGTAGCAGCATTGATTTAACGTAAAAATCGCAAAAAACCTCTCTTCTAAAGCAGAGAATGTATAGTAGTGCCTATCGTTTTTTTTTTAAATTGTGGTAGTTGTACTAAATTTTATTGATGTAAAAAAAACGTTATATAAAGAACATATTGGAATTATATTGCATTATGTCTTTTCTAAATTTCCTTTCGAGTTTGTTAGATAATTTATGAGATCTAACTTCTGTTAATGGGGAAGAGTGCTATATATTTGTAGACACCAACTTTATCATTCTCGCCAAAACTTCTTTGCTTGAAAAGAAATATCATATTATCTCCTTCTGTTACTGAATAAAGTTGTTATAATTCTTATAACTTTACCGATCTTGAGTAAAAATTGAGCTCGAGGTTATAGAACACTATAATTTTGCTCATCCACCCTACCACTTTCAAAGATGCAAAATACAATTTTGCTTGTTGATGTTACTCTAATTCAAATATTATGGCAACATCGAGCTTGGTTCTTGGATGATCTTTGGAATCTTTGGAATAAATAGTAGAAATAAGGGGTTACATTTCAACAGTTTATAATACTTAAGTAGATAAATGGGAATCTACATTCTACGCAACAATGTTTCCTCTCCAGTCTACGATTTTGTTTGGTTATTGTATGGTGGTTTTTTGAAATATAGCATAATATGATAACTTATAATTATGGAAGGATTAAAACAAATGCTGCTGGCAACGTATTTGTTCAAGGGAAATGTCAAATACCATTGGTTCTGACCGCATCTTTTAAATTTAGGTGGCCAATGTAGCTTTGGTGGTTTATGTTGTTCAGGGGTGTCATACGGGACCTAAATGCTAAAGTAAATTTATTGCAGTTCATTGCTAGTTGATTAGGCTAATTAACCTGCTTAACTCACAAGAGAAGTTTGATGGAGGTCTCTTATTTTCACAAAGTTGCTTCCAATTGTTAACTCATAAGAATTATGCTATAATTTTAAATAAGTGAGGAGATGATCGTAAATATCTTATGTACATGTACACATTTTCGTTTTTAATATCTGACTTCAGCCTTAAATACGATAGAATTACTATCTTTCTCCTGAATTAACGGAAATTAACCAGCCATATCAGAAAACAGTGATAAGCGGGAAAGCCAACTGGTTTACGATGGTTAAGACACATATCTAGAATGCCAGATAATGGATGGGCGAAAGGGGTATTGGGCAGAGAAGCCGAGAGAAGGAAGAGAGGACGATCGCGGAGGAAATGGCTAGAGGCATGGGAAGAAGATCTAAACTTTCTGGGGGTGGAAAGATAGCAAAACTTAACCATAAGCAGGAAGAAGTGGAGAGAAGCAATAAGAAGATTGAAAGGTCATTGACACAGAGGAACTTATTCAATATTCGAGGTAAGTACTGAATGTTAAAAAGGCTTGTAATGGGTGTAGTTGTTTTGAGAATGTTTAAAAATTAAATCATGCAGTTGACTTACAAAGAAGGTACCCAAAAAGTAAATCACCCATTGTGATGTTGTCAGTTTTTCCAAAATAATGTTTGGGCGGCTAGAGATAAAAAAGCAGTTTCAATGGAGGACTTGCACCATTCAAAGAACTTTTTCGGCCGGTGTGAGTCTTCCATATACAGAATATTTTAGTAAAGATGGAATAACGTGTGTTATGCTTAGTTGTCTGAATTTCAGAACAGAACAGAACAGAACAGCTGTGATTGCTGTATTTGTTATCAAATAGTGTGATCAAATCATAAACTTTTGTATACTTCATTATTTTAACGATATATATATATTGCTGTATATTGTGGTGGGATTGCATTAAACACCTCTCACTCACAAGGAATACCGTGAATAACGTGAAACATTTATACTCGTTTTCACGTTTTGTAGATAACATAGCCCACATTCATGCCACTGTCTGCAATGACGTAATCAATTTTTTTAAAATAATAACTCCCGATCCTTTCTATTTTTAGAGATCATTCAATTATCTAAACATTTTTGAATAAAAATCATTTAAAAAGTGGAAAACATAACAAATACAGCCATCATAACCGTTTTCAGAAATCCGAACAAATCAGCATGGCACACGTTATTTCGTCTTTGTTGTAGTTCCCTGTGTCTGAGGACCTACACCAGTCAAAAGTGTATCTTGAATGGTGCAAGTCCGTTATTGAAACTTTTTTTCTATCTTTAGCCGCTCAAAAGTTATTATAAGAAAATTAAGGCAGATTTCAAAGAAAATTGAGGGTAGCGTTGAACAACACCCGATAAAGTCTACAGCCTGAATAAGTTTCATCACAATAGGCGATTTACTCTTTTTTTGGTAGAAACACGGTTATGCAACCGTATTGGCGTATGTGAATTCCTATCCTAGTTGCATAACTCAAAGGGGATGTGTGAGAAGTTTAAACGATTTACTTCTGAAGCAAGACATTTTTGAATAAGAGAATTGCTAAGAAGTAGTCTTAGTTTTGTAATGCTTTAGCATCCATAAGATTGCGACGGCGATTTTTAAACGAACCCAGTATATTAAAGATTCTACGGAATATACTGGTGAAAACAGAAAACTCGATCATGTCTAACAAGACAAGTAAATAAAATCTTACAAATGACATCACTTGAAAAGTGACACAATGAGGCCGATATTAAAACGACGGATAATGATGCTTACGATCAGTACTAATGATAAAGTTAGAAAGCGAAAGCCTACGTTCGATGGATCGGCGTTTTGTTGCCGGAACGCTTGGAATTCCTGACGTTGACCGATGCCGACGAAGAGAATGGAAGTGATGAATTTAAGACATGATGAGCGCTCGTTCATGGTAGCGGGGGGCGGTCATTAATCAAGGGACCTTCAAAAACAAGTGTTCCACGTCCAACGGGGGAACGGAGATGGCAAGATCCTCCGATCCGGATAGACGAAGTACTTGGCAAATGATGCACCAACAAGTTCAACAGAAAGAGATAGAGAAAGGAAAATTGAGCTTTCACGGCGGACATGTTATAATATTTTTCGGGAATGTTTACGTATTAAAGGAAAAGTTCCTGGAGTTTTCCAAAGTTTTCGGCACGCTAACAAAAAGCCATCAGTTCCGTTTTTTCTCAATACTAGTTATGAAATATTGTTTAATTTACCTCGTAAGGTAAACAATGGTATCTTTCTTTTCTTCGTCCTTGGAAAATACACAATTCAATATTGGGGTTCTAAAACTTCATTAAATTTTCCTCGAAAAAAGTAATTTAACTTTTTACCAACAAGCGTGAAATGACTAAAAGAGAATATTGCCGCCTATCTCAGAAATCAATAATATAAATCTGGCTGAAAGTGGCAGCCTTTCCCAGAACTAAATTACGAAAGAACTTAAACGGTTTCAATAAACTGTTGTTTGGCAATCCATTCAAATAAATACGTATTCCTTTATTAGATACATACTATGTAATAGTTGAATGCAGACTTTCGAAACTGATCAATTTCATAATTGACGGCATTTCGTTAAAGCTCAATCCGCATGTTGTATGTGTATATTGGAAATTGTAACAATATGTAGTTGTTCCAAATTCACATTGAGATATGGGTACTTAAAACTTTAGTTCCGAATAGTAATTAAGCAAAAATTTCCGATTATAATCGGAAATTCTTGTACAGATAATTATTTGTAAAACCCACAAAATTATATCGAAAAGGATATCATTCAATTTTCTATACGACCTCTTGTTTCTGTTTTCTTTTGTATATTTTTTATTAACACAATAGATACATTAGAATCTAATTAGAGAGGTACTTGAGGTGGTTTTATTTTGAAAGGTTTTAAAATATTAAAAGTAAAATATTCTTTGCTAGATTTCTTTTTAACGATTTTGTATCAATACAATTGCTTTACTAATGAGTATTTTTTTTTAGAAATCAGTGTAAGGATTAAGTTGTAGTGCACAATGCAAAATAACCAGGTTGCTGTGTAGCGTAAAATTTTGCAGATATCATTTTTAGAATAGAAGCTTCTGTGTTCATAAAAAGGTACGAAGCCATAACCCCCGTTGGGTGGTCATCGCATCTAGAAATGCTGATAGAACTAATAAATAGATAGATACACAGATTTTGTTCAGCTATTACGACCTTGGTAACGTCAAAAACATATGCATTAAAAAAATAAATAAAAATGTAAAGATGGAAAAACAAACAATAACACATTAAAAGTTCAGCGTAGTTATACCTATATCAGTACCTCAAAGAAAATGAATTATATGTATCACGTAACTTGATATATGAAATCTTCAAAAAGAGGTACTACAGTAAAACCTCTAAATAGCGGCTACAAAAATTTATTGTAAAAATGGCAGTTATTGGGAGGTGGTTGTTATTGAGTAGTAGTCAGGAATAAATAAAAGAAGTTATTTTTGTGTTTTCTTTATTTAAAAAATGTAAATATCCAAAATTAGCTTAAATAATAATAAAAAAAAAAATTACATTCATTATTATACTTTTTCCAAATATTTTTCAATTGAGGTTTGTTTTAAGTTTTTAATTTTTCTTTGTAAAACCGCGATTTACATTTTGCTAAAATTTGAGCAACTTGTACAGCTAGTTCACTTTCATCATTATAGAATAAGAAATTTTATACATCTTTTAGTTTTTCACACACCTCATCCATATCTTTAATGTTTGAACTACAAACGTCAGATTCTTCCACATCAGTTTCACTGTTTGAATTACAGTTTTGATCATCAATTAATTCACTGATTATTTCTTGAACGTTAAAACTGGGATTTTCGGTCAAAACATTGCAATCAATAGATGCATAATTTTCTAGGCTTACACCACGTAATACAGGAAGAAGCTGGGCCACTGGAATTTTGCAAAACATTTTGAAATTGTAGCTGGCGAGACGTCTTTCCAAGCTGCTGATATCCAAATTAAAGCGCTGGTTAAATTAATACTTTTTTCTGCATCTTCAAAAGAACTTTCGAGGTTTGTGAATATTAGAAGCCTTGTGATCATAAATTTTCTATAGCTCATCTTAAACTTATGGATAATCGCTTGAGCCGATGGCTGACAATAGGAAGTGGTGTTTGGTGGCAGGAAAATAATGTTCACATTTTCTAGTGTCACTTTTGGATGGGACGTGGTGTTATCCAGAAAACTAGTTACTATTCTTAAGAAAATATTGTTTTGTATTATAACGGCCATTTACTTATGCTAAGAATCGCCTTTTTCAAATTTTCTGCAAGATTTTGTTCAATCAACTTAACAAATATATTAAACAAAGAAATACAATTATTTCATTACAAGTATATACTTCTCTTAAACGAAGAAAGAAATGTCAACAAGATATTTCTTTTGATTTAAAACAGTTATTGTATTGCGGATAATTGAAACAGTAATTGTCTTGAATTAATGCGGACAACTTTGATACAAGTAAACGTTTCTCTGCGTGTATTTTTTGGATACTTGAGAATATTTGTCCAGCTAGCTGATTAGATTATCTTTCTAAAGAAGAAATTTGCCCATTACAAATTGGACATTATTTTATATTCCGCACTTTCCTTTTGTTTTAGGCAACGGCAAAACCCAGAAAACCTATCTGCACCTTTCAGCTTTGGACTGATATAAAGAACTAAAATTTCGTACATGCTGTCCCCATACGTGGTTTTGCGGATGTAATAGAGATAAAAGATACTATGACTTGGGTTTCTTTCAGTAGTAACTTACAAGTGTTTGATTTGGTGAGATTGATTCCTAAATATTTAATTATTTTGATTAGAGCAATTGTTGTGCAGTGGTTAACAATTTAGGAAAACAACAAAATGGTTAATCAAGTGTTAGCCATGTTTTGTGTTAACCAATCCCATAATAACATTTTTCGAAATACTTGGATTTTCAAAAGTTACAGGTGGTTTGAGAAGAAATAACAGTTTTACAATAACGCTCCCACACACGATCATGCAAAACTGTCACTTTTACAGATTAAGCCAATGCAGCGTGGCTTAATGCGTAAAAGTGACAGTTCTGCGTGATCGTATGTAGGGGGTTTAGAATTTATTCATGCAGATTACCTGTACCGCTAATTTTTGAATTAACAGATTATATACAAAGTATCCTGACAAAATGAAACACCCTGAATATCTTTCAAGAGAAACGTTTTCCATCAATTTTCTGAAACGGTCAACTTTTATTTGGAAGAGGACAAATTCCGATTAAAAATGATGTAAATTCTTTGGAAAGCGAATTTCTCAACAAGAAATCGATGGATTTCAAAACGTAATACACTGCCGTTTTGTAAATGACGTGAACGTTAAAACGGGGTATCACTCAACCCCTGGTGTAATTTTAAAATGTGGGAGCTGCCACCCGCACAGTTAGGCAGTTGAAGGAAAACCGATCGTTTTTTCGTCTAAATTTGTTCCCACCAAATAAAACGCGTTGACCCGTTCTAGAAAATTTATTGAAAACATTTCTTTTCCAAGACATTCAAGGTGCTTCGTTTTCCCTAGGACACTGAAAAAATTAAGTTATTTCTCCTACTTGAAATTTTAAATTTATTTCTCACAAACGTTTAACTTTTATTAATTAATTTGAAGCTTTAATATTTTGTTAATAAGTTAACGTAGAATACAGATTACCTATGTATGTATACTTATCCGATCGTATGCGTTTTCGTCGTCTACTGCTTCTTCTATTAATGTCTGCTTAGCATAACTTTTAACTTAATTAAAACTATAGCTATTATATTCTATATTGTTACGTTTACTTGCATTAAACATTTATTACTAGACCTGGCACAGAGCGCCTCGCAAAAGGTTACAAGTAAGGTTACGCGGCTGACGACCGACGACGTATGTTTACAGACGAATCGGCATGAGCTACCTTAGTGAATTAAATTATTGATTTATTGCAACAGTTTCTCCTCAATCTTTCGCAGTGTTACACATAATTATAAAGATATATATGTATGTAAGTATGTCTAACGTGCGCAAGGAAAGTAAACGACCGTTGGCTGAAAAAATCATTAAATTTATCAGTGAATTTCCGGATTTGAATTATAATGGAGCTAAAGTATTTGCGTAAAGTTCACACAGCGAACATCCTTCACCGAGACAAATGTGGAAACAAACCTGCACATTTTCTTCTTATCCACGTTGTCATTACATTACATTTATTCATTATGTTATATTATTTATTGGAGTGTAATTAACATAACCTTAATTTTAAAAAGCAATCAATAGAATACATATATTCGTTATTTCTGAAAAACAAAAGTGCTTCATACATTTACGGAATTAAGTACAACAGATTTTTGAAGAAACTATTTTTGTTCGTTTAATATATTTTGGCTTCCGTCGGTGAATTATGAAAATTTGTAATTTTCCTTGGAATTTCCGACGTAACTAAATACTTCAACAAATTTCGTCCCAGTAAAGAATCGAACCTGACACCTCCCGCTTGCCGGACGGGCGTGCTAACCATCACATAATATTTTGAGAGACAACTTTTAATTCTTACATGCCAAGTACACTAATTAATTAATATATCTTGGCTTCCGTCGGTGCATTATGGGCATCTATACCTGCGGGTGAATTATGAAAATCTGTAATTTCCTTGGAATTTACCGGGATGCGGTTCTTCCAAGTATTTAATTACGTCGAAAATTCCAAGGAAATTACACATTTTCATAATTCACCGACGGCAGCCAAAATATATTAATTAATTAGCGTACTTTGCATGTAAGAATTAAAAATTGCCTGTCGAAATATTATGATATATTTGCAGGTAAAAATAATAACTAGGTATTAAAAAGTGGATATTCCTGGCATCAAGGCCCTCGTGGTTAGCATGCCCGCTCCGTAAATGGTAGGTGTCAGGTTCGATTCCTTACCGAGACGAGGATTTTTCAAGTATTTAATTAGAACTGTTTACTTTTTACGACTATTACATTACGTACACATCAAAAGCAGTTTTCAAATCAAAAATTGAAATAAGAACACTTCAACGCGTGCATATATTCACTGTATTTACCACACATTTTTACAGCGTCAGTTTTTATTTTTTATCATAGGATATTGATTTCTAAATTTCACTTCTTTCAGGTGAGTCACACGTACATTCTTTATTTACAATACGCGGCCCATGCGACTGATCTGATTCTGTCGTGAAAATCGATTATGCTAGGCCTATTTATAACTACACAAGTGCAGTATACGATATTGCGAAGCACTCTCCTTGCCAGAGATAAATGTCTGTTAGCTTATCGGCTGTAAATAAACAAGATGGCGTATATTTACCAGAAAACTTTAGAATTTTGTGTGGCAGTTCTATTAAATATTTCCGGCTCAGCTCTAATCTGACAAATTGTGTGAAATATACCGTTTATGTATTGATTTTTACACTGAGACAAAATTTAGTAACATTTTCGGGTCTCCAGGAAGTAAGCGCCCCTTAATATCAGCATTGTTTACAACAACGTGTTACCATGCAGAAGACTCACTGGTGTGTTAGAGACGTCATACGTAATTTTATTTGTTTTATTTGTAAATTAATTATTTTGTTTGGTTTATTTATATAAATTCATATATTTCGTATTTATATTGATGGAGACATTAACTTGTATGTATTTAATGTAAAAATTAATTTAATTTCTTGTAATATTGTATGTAAGTCATATTGCACAAATTGATAAAACCATATAGTTAATATTCAATTAAATATCTGTAGGATGGAGCTATCCCTACTATTTATACAGGAAACTCCGAAATTAAACACAAACCAGAGCTGATTAGAGAATTACCGCAGTTACATATGTATGTGTTATGGAAATGTTTGGATTTTCATCGGAGAATTAGCCTGTGCGCCAAAATACACACCTATTGTACTTTACGAAATGTTTCTATTATCATTCGCCGCTACTTCGGCTGTGCGTAACCTAATGTCTATATACCGCACGATGCGTGGTTCTTGTCATTGTCGTTATTATATGGCACAGTCGCAAAGGCACGAAATAACGGGAACATTTGGGTAACGGAGTGTTGTATCCGCATTATTATATTACATACATTACTTATGTATTGTTAACGTTGTATGTACGACAACAGTCTCGATTGTCACTTCTGAACGACTAAATGTCAGGTTAGACACTCGTTGGTAACTAAGTATCCCTCTTGCGGAGAAAAATGGAAATTTCATCGTTACCATTTCCCCCCAGCCTTGGGGCGTTGATGTAAAATCTTAAGTATAAGTCCAGATAACGACGAGTGTGGGGTAGCATGGACAAATCTACTCGTCAGTTAATTTTCCTATTCACGTAATTCGTCCAAATTCATGTAGAAATCGTCTAAAATAAGCAACAGCGTAAGTTGAAAGGTATTTTAAATAATATTTCATCAATTAAATCTTTATCTGAAAGGTTAAGTAAATTATTGGAGAATTTTCACGTTTAAAGCTTGTCAGTAACATTTTGTATCATAGGATCCTCGAAGTACAACCTCCTCGTTGCGTCACTGCATTCATTCTCGTATACTATTTACAGAAATAATCTCATTTGATCGAAATTCATCGCAAAAGTTCCTATTTGGGTTAAATTATCAAAACTGGCTGTCGAATAAAACAATCGCCGGTCTTTCGCGATTTAAAATAAAAGAAATATCAGCGACGCCATAATTTTTCATCAATCTTTATTCAGCCTTGGTTGAATCCAAGTGTTTCTTAACTCCGATTCCCATTTAAAGTGCTCGATTGTGAAATCAAAGTCTTTATTTAAAGAGAAAAAGGTTAAATTTCCAGAACAGGCAGTTTCCTGTAGAGGTTATATAAACAGGGAGTTTATATAACATTGGCAAATTTCAAGTTTAGTTACATGTATAATTTTAAAACTCGTTAATTTCGTTTTATTAATTTGGAAATTCGTTATAAAATTGCCGAAAGGGTATCCAGGGATGCTCCCGAACCCACTAAGAATCGTTAATTTAGTTTAAAAATTAGAAAATTGAACAATTTTCCCAAAATCCCCTGAGAAAATATTTCAGTATATGCAAGTGAAATTGCCGCCAACACCGTTATGAGGAGCGATGGTTAGCCGATTCTGTATCGGAAACATCTGTCACGGTTAAACCTTTTCTGACTCATTTTTAGTTTCTGCAGCGGCTTATATAGCTTCCGGCTCCTCTTTGTGTCTCCGACGTTTTATTAGCCAACGATAGTTCTAGGGAAACGGCTAAATAACTTCAGGCCCTAAATGGTTGTTTTTGATGTAACTTTTTTCTACAAATACATAGAGAAATTCTAATGTGTCTTTACAAGCATTTCGCAAATTAAATATCACTTGGTGGTAGATTGTCAAGTCTTGGATGATACTCCCGGATTTACTGACTATTATCTTTCAACTAAATATGCTTTATTTAATTTTATAGCGTTACAGGATACACGTTGGTCCCGATACGAACAGGGGATTGGCTCTGTGAAAGGCAACAGCATATTCGAGTCTCAGTGACAGAATCTATCCAGTCGTAGTATATCATAAAGCGAGTAGCGGTACGCACGCATATTGTAAATACGCATATCCGCTCAATCACGTAATATTATAATTTAACGCCTTCCGACAAAATGTGTTAATACAGAATTACCGCGTAATTTTCTGTATTCTCAGATTATGTTAGAAATTACAGTTTCTTATATTCATTTTGTTAGAGCAACAAGGAAGATACACTAAAGCAGACGACTAGCGACATTTGTCCCTTAAACCAGGAGAACGTAACATTTTTCATGATCTACATTTTAAACTACATCAGAATAAATTAAAAATTTTTCCTGAAATTCTTCTTACAGGAAGACAACTCTAAATTTGTCAATGATACAGTTTTTTTTTTATTTCATTAGAATAAGCATTTATATTGCATTCTATTTCAAGACTCCGCCTACTTGATTTATTTATATGTTTGACGGTGTCCCGAAAACACCCTTCGCCATATAAATAAAGGCGTTTACGTGTAAGGTACACAAATTGTTTTGGGTCCATACACAAAGCATTTTACATTCGCATATGTATGTCATATCTCGACATCTGCCGTTGACAGGAGGGCCTTTGTTATATCCGACATAAACAAGGTACTATAACCGATGTTATTCCGCAAATCACGTGGCAATTTAAAAATCCTTCTGGCAGACCTGCCACCTACCTAAATCAAATTTGAACCTTTCGGCTTCTGACTCGAATTTGTTCGGAATTGTCTTGCGAAATTTATTACGCAAAAGGGTGACGCCTTCAGATTACCTAGACGCAATAAATCACTGCCTTTATGTGTTTCTCTTTTAGGATTTCTGAATGGATGCAACCAAAAATTTACGTATATAAATATTTTTTGTATTTCTTGAAGCATAGTTAGATCATAGGCTAAATTGTAACATTTGGTGAAGTGAAGAGAACGACGGAAGTATATATTTCATTAAATTTACTTCAAAGTATTCGAAACGTAAGGAAAATTGAAAATTAAAGTGTTTATTGCTTCAGCAATACGTATAAGTCAATACGCATTACAAACAAATAATATGTACATCAAAACACGCTATTTCTAGGAAACGAACTCTGGAAGACGTAGAAGCTTTATATACCCGTTTCAAGCTTTGTCACCGAGAAGGTAATATTTTCAAGAAGATTGAGTTTGCTGTAAATGGAAATGTTATGTTAAAAGTAACTAAAGTAGAACAGCTGCAACTTAGAGAAGAATTATTAATTGAATACAGTTTCGGTATATCTCTTCTTACGGAGTTCCAAATATTGAAAGCACTATAAAATCTTTGCCAATAAGTCCTTTTGTGGGAATTCCTTTATTGTATTATAAAATTCATTACCGCTACCTATATTGAATATAAAAATCAACAGTTGTTTTGAAACTTTATATTAGTTGTAACTCTTCTGGGATTGTGAACAAAAAAACTCATCACTTCTCTAAACCAAACTTTATTATTTGATATCGAATTTAGAGGTGTCTATTTCTGTAGTAGTTTTAGCTTTTCGTAATTATGAGTTGTGAGTAGTGAAACAATGTTGGAACATCCCGTGAAATATTCTTAGTGTTCTTGTTTCACCTTCTTCAAAACCAGAGGTGGTTATTAGCTTAAATCATAATTCTTCTAGAAATTTTCATCTCCATTATTATTATTATTATTTTAGTCGGGCATAGGCACAGATGCTTTTAGTCATTGCGATCATAATAGATCTATTGTAGCAAAATGCCCTTTTGTGTGTTAGAACAGTTGAAGGCTTTTAATAAATCTTAGTACTACTCTAGGATCTGCTTCCTTCAGATCAATAGTAGGTGTGAGAAATGGCCTACTGAAATGTTGGTGTCGTGTACGACTGATGGCAACACATTTACATAGAATGTGTTCTGCCGTCTCCAGGTCTTCTTGGCATAGACAACAGATTTCCTAGTTCAAATAAGTGGTATTTTAGGGCTACATGGCCGGTAATCTAGCGCTATTTTTGCAATCTTTGGCGAGCCCGATATGAGTGCTTTCGCCTGTTTTTGTCCTGGAATACTTTCCCAGTACGAGGCCTTTTGATTATCCTCCCATGACTTGACTGCTTGTTTTATGTGGTTCTTTTGGAGACCACAAATAGAATTAGGACCAACGAAAGGCATGTTCCTTGCTTCTTTGGCCGCCTTATCCGCCTTCTGGTTTCCTTTGATCCTTTGGTCGCTTGAGACCCACCGCCAAGTAACGTGGTAACTGCATCCTAGTTTCCTCAGATTGTGTACACATGCGTGTATCGGGCTAGATTTATATGTGTAGACCTTAATAGCCTTTAGAACTGCCTGACTACCGCTGAATATATTTATAAATAGTTACACCTCATATCCCTTTCTTGAGGTTCAAGGTTACAAAGCCATTATGAATAAAGTAGTAATGTTCATGCTTAATATAGGAACCGCAGTTAATTGTCTATTGTGACTCGAAATATATACCGCGCTCACAAGGAACCCACTATTTCTGGCCTGGGCTTCAATTCTCAATTCTTGACAATCTCATAGTTAGAAACACGCTATCCTACTACTTACTAATGATACTAAAAACACTGTTTCGATCCATGCATATACATTTCTTATGAAAATTAGAAATTAGAAAAGATGCAATTTGGAACAGACCTTTCTGATTTGTACTGTGCGTAACGTTGGTGTTTCTAAAAGATAATTGGGTTATTAAACGTTGTGGTGATGACGGTTAACCCTTTAAGATATTTTGGTTTCTCTAAATGATTTTAATCCGAGCCATATAATTTCAATCCTAAATTGCGTTTATAATACGGGGAACCAGTAACGGCTAGCGGTGACGTCAATGGGAGTTCAAGGATAAAGCTTCGAATCTCTCGCCTATTTCCGTTGCACAACTTATGCACGAGGAAAGCGAAATACATGAGGAAATACACTAGGAAAGGCAAGCTTTATCGCTGAACTCCCATTTACATCATCACCAGCCCGTACTGTGGGGAACTGTATATCGTACGCAGAATCTATCAACAATCTTTAACTTACTAACCTTGTTGTGCGTTTGAAGCTGAAATGATTGTGGGCAATTTCACTAATGCTAAGTTAATAAAAAAGATGTAGGATTCATTAATTCACAGAGCTTACTTTCCTTTCATTTTATTTCGTATTTACTACATTGGGAATCCAAACGTAGGTATGTACCTTATTTAAATTTGAAGCTACAAGAATTCAAACTCCGAGAAATAATAGAAAGATACAAAGAAATAAAAGATTCGCGTTCTATCGTACATTGCTTTTTTCCAAAGTCTCGGAAGGAAATCATAAATTTCCTCTAAATGCGATATAATGGGGGAAGTGAGTTTTTAAAGTTTGCGAAACAAGTTCCAGAAATTATTAAGCTGCCGCGGCACGACGTTGAGTTTAACTTCAAAACTTGTTATTAAAGTAATAATTTATAATAACGTGAAAATATTAGTCATGTACTATTCATTTATTACTAACGTGTACGTTTTTAGATAAAACTTTCTCCATTTTTATAATTTATTTAACCTTTCGAGCTCGATGTATACATTCACTCCCTTTATTCATGATACTTTAGCTGATAGTAGAACGTGCACTTTTGCCCATGCTTTTGGCTGTACTTCGCTGGGTAGAAGAATAGCAGCACTTTCCTTCAAGAATTAACTTTTTTAATCTCAGGTCGTGAACGTAGTATTCTCCATTTAAGCCCCTTCGTTTTATCAAAGCATTTACTGCATTGGGATCTTGTATGCACCAGAGTATCTTAGATATAGCTTTAGTTGGAGGTCTGCTTATGCCTTTTATGTAAAAATATTTTTTTCATAATAGCTAAAAGTTTTATATGGTGTACTGTTAAAATTACAAAATATGTGCCTTCCTCCTGTATGCACGAACCTTGACTTGATTTGATTTGATTTAATTACTACCAAAGCAGGATTAGCCTTTACATCCTTAACACTGCGGCTCAGCTAGCCTATTGTACTATTCCTGCTTCGGTTTCGTTTTACTGGAACGGTTTAGCTCCCTCGATCAGATTTAAGAGCCTATACAGTAAATTTTTCTCCATTGGTAGATCAATTGCGCTTTCCTTAGCGAATCTGCGTTGAGCTAGAGCTGCGCATTCGAAAATAATATGAGAGGCTGTTTCCTCTTCCTCATTGCAAAGTCTACATAAAGGTTTATCTTTATAGATCCTCATCTTATGCAAGTGGCCTCTCAAACAGCCATGTCCTGCCATGTTGCTGCCCTAAGCTGTATTTTGTTTAATTCAAGCGGGTCAGCGGTCAGATGTTGCGACGGTCTTCTCCTCATCCGTTTGCTGTGCTTTTGTCCAGCTTGGTTCCAATTTCACTGGTGTTGTTTTATGATCCACTCATTAATTGCACCACGCACTGCGCTCTTGGTAATACCTAGACCCGGTTCAGGTTCCATAAAATTCATTTTTGAGCCTTCTCTCGCTAGCTGGTCTGCAATCTCATATTGTATGCGAGTGCCCGCTATACCCTCCTGTCCTGGCACCCACACCAGTGTGACCTTGTTGTGCTTAAACGGAATCATTACGTTTTGCAGGCACTCCCATACTAGTTTGGAGGCTATATGATAAGATGCTAGTGCCCTTAAGGCTGCCTGACTGTCAGAGAAAATGCGAATCGTCCCACCCTGTGGTTGCCGACGCAGACTCTCCCATACGCAGATTTGTATAGCATTTATTTCTGATTGAAAGACCGTGGTACATCGCCCAAGTGATGCACATCCTTTATATCCCTGGTTTTCCTCATAAACACCAACGCCAGAAGTAGTGCCCGTTTTTGACCCATCTGTGTACCGGATTGGGGTTTTCGGTTTTCTCCCTTCTTCATTTCTCCATTCTTCCCAATTCAAGAAAACTTTGAAAGGTTTGTCATATGAGATCCTGAAGATTTTTGTGTCGCTACCTATATCAAAGACGATAATTAAAAATAAATTAAACGCACCTCAGAATATACGATGCATTACATGCCTTTAAATGACCTGCACCATGATATACGGAACACCTATACTATAAAATGGTATCCTGTATCAACCCAAGTTGCATTTTATTGCATTAGTACACTCAAAATTTTACAGCAGTTCTGGAGCAGTTATTTACTGATACAACAGAAAAAGTTAATGTTATTTACTCTGCACTGCTCACTTCATAAATCTAGTGAGACTGCTTAAGAAAATGAAACTATAATTGTCGTAAAAAATTAGTAAATTTACGTATGTATAAGTATGTACATGTATAAAATAACCAAGTAAACAAAATGTGGCAGGTAGTATAATTATTTGATTGAATTTACGGTTACGTACCAATACTCTTTAATAGATTGGTTGATGTGAAACTGTGTTTTCTGAAATTTATCTCTAATTAGTGGAAATGTCAGCCTTTAAAGGGAATAACGTGTTTCTTTATAATTATTTAGTGAGCCAATAGCAAAGGATGATCCCATTCCAATCCAACGAATCAAAACAGAGTCCACGACACATGTAATTTTTTTGTCAATTAAAAACTTAGGGATACATAGGGATTATAGTAAGGAGTGACGCTGTTTTAACAAAGACAACATTTCCACTAAGGATCTGAATCAAACAAACATCAATTTCTAAAGGTAAATATTCCATTTCGTTTTGTAATGATCGAACGTATGTAGATATATTGTGAGGGATGTCAGAATTAAACGGAATGTTACGACACAACACATAATAGGAAATGGATAATTAGGAAATGAACTCTCCCGAGGCGCCACCTCTGCAACACGTTAACGATGTGTATATTAGGTACGTTGCTACATAATTTGCAGGTTGTTTGACAAGCTGACGTTGCGTCTGAATATGTTTGTCAAGGGTAAAGAAAATTTTACGGGTGTTTGTTATTATCTTATTTGTTTTCGTCGAACTAACAATAATTCTATTTGTGTTTCATTATGTGTGCACATATAAATTGTTGAACTTTTTGCTATTTGAACCAGCATGCAGATACTTAGTAGTATCTTCCTGAAAACAATAATTATTATGAAAAGATTTTGAGGATTTAGTTACTAAAGCAAGTTATTAACACGCCAGTTTATTTCGAAGCACAAAGCGAAACATATGTGAGCTATATATTAGCCAAGTTCAGAAAACAAATAAATATATAAATTATATAGTTTGAAAGTGAAGAAACATGTCGTGAAAGTGAGATATAGGATATTTTTATGTAAAGAGCAATTGGATTCAGCAGAAATTGAAACAGATTCCTACATTTTTTGTAAATTGTCGCACCAAATTGGAAATACCGAATTTTCAAGGACCACGAAATTGGAATATGCTAGATATACGAGGCATGTCAAATTTGGATTGTGTAATAGGTTAAAATTTATTATATAAGGTGAAAAATGCAGCACCTTTTAGTATCCTTGAAATTCGCAACATTTTGCAGATTTTGAAAACACCTAAATAAAATGTACTACAATATAATAGGGAAAATATTGTAGCCGTCATTAACACAATTATGTTGCCCAACCAGCCACCCGACAAGATTGTAGTAATTTTTGCCGTAAAACTTCACATTTTTTCAGAATAAATAATAGAAAATGTGTGAGTCTATAGATAAATCATCACTTACAGTCCTTAGCCATGGAAATAGGACCACTTGAGAAATATTAAATAAAATTTTAATTTGTAAAATCTATAAATACATAATTGTTACTTGAGCAATACCCCTAATACATTATGACCACAGATAATTCCTGGTTATAAAAATAATGCTTAGGGATGCAATAAACCCAACGCCATTCGTACGTACAATAATTATGTTTAGTTTGAATTGTGTCGTACATTAGTTCGTTAATATCATTGCAAATACAAATAGAAACACTATTTTTACCGATTTTCCAAAGAGCTTATATTTCAAAGAGTTTTAATTTTATTTATATGCGTCTATTTTCGCGGTCAATTATTGTCATAACGGGAAAGAAGAAGGATATAACCACAGAAAAAAAACACGAATTTCTGCTGTCCGAGAGACGGGAGAGTTCTCTCAACGTGAAGTTACACAAAAGAGGGTGTATCACATCAAACTGTTCTGAGAATCACGAAATTAATTAAGGAGGATATTCCTAGTACAAGTACTGCAAGAGATGATCGTCGTTAGTAAAAGTAGCTACAGTCTATCGTTTTATCGCGCGGAATATAATCAATAAAAACACAAATGTTAGAAAAAAACATAGGGAAATTAATGAAATTAGAGTAGACGATGTTAATGTTAAAACACCAGTCGAAATAGCGGAAGCCTTTAATAATTTTTTTATAAACAGTGTTACTAATTTTGTACCGACAAGCTTAAATTGCAATACTGATGGCTGTAATATTAAGTACAACGACAGAACTATGTATTTAGACAGAGTTACCGAAACTGAGGTGGCCTTTGCTGTATCGAGATTGAAATTATCTAACTCTTCTGGTATAGATTTAATTAGTAATAACATTGTAAAAAATAATATACAATTTCTAATACAACCACTTACAGCTTTGATCAATAGATCGTTTATAGACGGGATTTTTCCCAAATGTTTAAAAACTGCAAGAGTTCTGCCGTTGTACAAGAGAGATGATGAAACAAACTTAAAGAATTACAGACCTATTTCATTATTGTCAGTGGTATCAAAAATAATGGAAAAATTATTTGTGAAAGGTTGACATCATTCTTTGAGTTTTCCAACATCTTAAGTGTGTATCAGCATGGTTTTACGAAACATAGATCAACGGAGACCGCAATGATTCAGTTTGTCAATATGCTTTACAATGAATTAAATGAAGGGAAAGATTGTTTGGGTGTCTTTATGGACTTAAGCCAGGCTTTCGACTTGATTGATCATCAAATATTGATACAGAAACTGTATATGTATGGAGTACGCGGAAAAACACTTGAATGGCTTGCGTCTTATCTAACTGCTAGATCGCAAGTAGTGGAAATTCAGAGACAGCGGTCGGATGCCTTGCCTCTCGATAGAGGTGTCCCTCAAGGATCCGTGTTGGGCCCCTTATTGTTTATTGCTTATGTGAACGACTTGTTGACCACTGTAGCACATTCGAATACAGTCATGTATGCTGATGATACCAGCTTCCTCGTATCTGAATGGACTAGACCGCATTTAGTTGTGCTCACACAGAAGCTACTTGATGCTTTTGTTAGTTGGTTTAATAGCAATAAGTTATATGTTAATAATGAAAAAACCGTTTGTATGCGTTTTAGTCCAGGTTCTAATAAAATGCACGAATGTGACTTAATAAAAATAAATTCACGCACAATCCAGCAGGTCCAGCATACCAAATTTTTAGGGGTCTACTTGGACAAGGGTTTAACATGGGAAACACATGTCACAAATTTATGTAAACAGCTTTCAACATCATGCTATGTAATATATAAATTAAAGACTGTTGCTAGTAATGAAGTTGTAATGTCATACTATTATTCGTCATTTCAATCTAGAATAAAATACGCGGTATTGTTCTGGGGTGCTTCTTGTCACGTTGGAAAGGTGTTGCGAATACAAAAATTGGCTATTAGAAATATGGCTGGTGTATCTAAATGTACTTCATGCCGCTCCTACTTCTCTTCTATGCATCTTCTTACCGTGACTGCTCTTTATATACTAGAGATTGCGGTGTATGTTAAAACTAACTTAAGTTTATTTACTAGGAATGCTAATTTTCATATGTACGATACTAGGAATAAAGATAGTTTATCCGTACCAAAACATGAATTGGTGACGTATGAGAGATCTCCAGTGTATATGGGGATCAAAATATTTAATTCACTGCCTGTTTCTATTAAAGATTTAGAAAATATAAAAGTTTTTAAAAAAGAACTTAAGACATTTCTTTATAATAATGTTTTCTATTCGTTAAATGAATTTTTTAATTACGTTTCTACTTACGATTAGTTGCTTAGTATTGCTAAATAATATGTATTTAGGTAAATTGCATATGTTATTTTCTATGGGCTGCATGTTACTTGCACACATGTTTTCTTTTTTCATTGATATTGTAAATCTATTTTTTTGTATATTTGTTTGTTGACTTATCTTATGCCGTATGGTCCACTAGATCAATAAACTATTATTATTATTATTATTATTATCCTCTAAATGCGATATCTTGAATCTAAAAATCTGCGTGTACTACCTTGGTCAGGCAATCCACCAGGCATAAACCCAATTGAAAATGTGTGGAATGTACTGGAAAACATCGTAAGTACACGAAACTCAACTACAGAATTACAATAACATATTGAAGATGTATGGCATAATAGCGACGAAATTTAAAGAAAAAAAACAATAAAAAGTTGCATTGGCAGTATGCCAAAAGGGATTGAGATTTGTTTTGTATTTTATAAGGCCTCCGCTAAGTATTAAAGTAAGTGTCATGAAGATAAGAGCTCATGATACCATTGATGCTACGAGTAGGTTAAATTGCCAATGTTATAGTTTGTTCTCTGTTGACTTCTTGCTAAATCATTTGATACTTTAATCGTTGCCATAGCTTGTCTCATAACAAAACGGTCGCAACTACAAGCACCCTATACTAAATTTACGGTAGTTTTTATGCCGCTCTTTCCGATAAGCCGATTTGCTTGCCATCTACCTTATAAGATCTTTTGGCCGTCCCAGTAGTCATCGGAGATTGGGGTGGGGAAAAAGAGGTAGTAAACCTCGAAAATTTTTTTTGTAAATAAAGAGGCACCACCACAGTTTTATTTAAAAAGGAAGAAAACGCACAAGTGTTTGAAACCGGGAAAATGGATGACATAGGTGGTAGGGGTAAGTACGCACGACTATGCACACAAACAATCAACTAAATCCAAGTATTGTATACATATTCAAGAGGAATTTAATTTTGATATGTATGGAAGTACAGTGCATTCATTTAATGCTGAGGATAAGGGGTTAAACAACCCAATTGACACTATTGGTATTACAAGGCGCCAATAATCCCTAAAACTAAAATTATAAACTTCTGTGGCGCAACATACTTACAATTGTCAATGGGTTTAAAGTGTAAAAAAGTTAAACGTTTACTGTGAATTTTTATAGGCTTCAAGGAAGTAATTAAGGTAATAATTTGACACATTCCTTTTTGGATAAAATTTTATTTTTGTCATAAAATAAAATAAGAAACAGTATTAATAAACATAAATCACTTAGTAAAGCACTAAAGCCGGTGTTGAAAATGTCCACCTTGATTCATTAAATACAGGTTAATTCTTCTTTTCATGTTGTCAAACACACGTTGTAATTCCTCGACATTTATATTTTGCATTTTTTGCACTATATCCTCTTCGAGTTCATTAAGCTTGTGCATACGATTTTTATAGATACTGTTTTTAATTCTACCAAATAAATAAAAATCTGGTGGTGCAAGATCAGGTGAACGACTGGGCCATAAACCTGCACTGATAATGCGATTGTCATAAAATTGTGATAGGTATCTAATTGTCTCCATAGCTTTGTGAGCAGTGGCCCCATCTTGTTGAAAATATCCATGTTGTAACTCATCTTCGTGTAAGTGTGTGAGAAATTGACCTATAATTATAGTACGGTGCCTTTGGGCTATTATGGTTTCATAAAAAATATTGGGCCAATTGTTCTTCTTCTAGAGATTGCTATCCAAACCCCAACTTTTAGAGGATGTAAATCAGTTTCGATAAAATTAACATATCCCAACAAATGAAACCAAGCTTCATCCGTAAAAAACGTCAAATCTAAGATATTATAATCGTTTATGTAATTATTGAACCACTGGCAGTATCTTATTCGTTGTTCAAAATCTAAGGGGTGCAGCTGCTGAACAACGGATACTTTATATGGAGTCATATGAAGATGTTTTTTTAAAGCTTTATGATAGGTTCCAACTGATAAACCTACAAAATGCAAAAGAGCAATTGTAATTTATAAATAAAATACTAATCACAATTATCACACCTGTTTGTGCTGATAGTTTAGCTACTGATTTATGTGGACTAACATTTATACGATGTTCAATGTCTTCCATAGTATCTTCTGCAAGAAGTGGCGGTCTTCCACTGGCTTTTCCTTTGCAATCCTGCCTTTATAATTTGCAAATACTTTGTATAGATTGTATAGAATATTTGCATTCAGAAATGATTCAGTAAATTGTTCGATACATGACTGTAAAGAGTATGACCAGGTGCTATCTGCATTTCGGCTCCCACTGCGAAAGTGTGCCATCAAAATGAAGGCGTCTTGCTCCGGTGTAAAAACCATCGCTGATGCAAATTATCTGAAATAATTTCGTCTCATAACCTAAAATTTTATTAGAATGCATCTATTCTTACCACACAGACTTTGATTATTTGGAGATTAGCTCTGAAAAGAACTAAAAATTGATGATATCGACTTGAAAAATGGAAGAAAACAAAGTTTGAAAATATTCGAATAAAATATCTGTACCTAACGACGCCAATGGCAAGGAACATACTAATTCGGTAACTTCTAGTTATTTTCTCTAAAATAAAAAGAAATCGAAGACCCGGTGTGTATATATATGTACAGTTCAAAATTACAGGTTGCGGATGAATTTATATGTTCATCGATTCTAAAACAATGATCCAGTTAATTCAATAGGAATAAAAAAAAACCTTATAAACTCAAATGTCGTTAAATTAAGTGGAAATGTTTGGCCCAAACGTTCTTTACAATAAGAAATACACAACTAAATACAAATATTGTCGTAGTAAATACATAAACGCAATTTCGAATAGTTAAAGATACTAAAACGTTAATATAATTTAAAAATGTAAAAGGGTAAAGGGATATAGGTTCAGCTCAATACCAAGTGGATTTTTTATTTTACTTATAGCGATCAATTTCAACAGATGTCATCATCAGGCTATTTTTTTTAACGACGTCATGGTATTGAGCTGAATCTATATTCATTCACCCTTCAAACTTTTAGTATGTTCTTATATTTTTTACTGCTGAAAGAATAAATCTATTCGTTTTATATTGATCTCTAATCGACATTTTTCTACCTATTTTTGCTAATTATTATTTATACGTACTGGTTAACTTACTAGACAATGAATGTAGGAAATTGATAGGTACTTCAAGAAGATGATTAGATGAGAATTATAACAAAAAAGATAACGTTTACACGTTTGCTTTATTAATTAATATATTTAGCGAAACAATATATGGCATTTCGTCTCAACACTCTTTTTAAACGAGAAACATATCTGCACGGCTTCATACTTTATTTACTAAACAATGACGCATTTTAGGTATAGGGAAATGTTTATAAAAAAGATTCCAGGAAAGCTTTTCTATTAGATGTTGCAAGAAATACAGGATGTTTCGTCTAAAAAGAAATGAAATAATATAAATGAAAACTTTGCGACGCTGTCGATGACCGTCTTGTAAAATCTGGCTGATTTAAAATAAATTCGTTGCATTGCCCAAAACTCCAAAAAAATTCAGTCGAATAACATTTGAATCCCCCTCTAGCGTATAATCCGTTTTAGATATTGATCGTTAAAGCAACAGCCGCACCTTGCAAAAATCTCAAATTATGTCAATTATTTCAAAAACTAAGGTAGATAGGTGTAGGGAATATTGAAGAAATTTTATATGAATTGAAAAGAAGCATCTAAAAACGTAATAATATGCAGGATGTTTCATTTAAAAACCCATACTTTATATTGTGCACAGCATGTATTGTAGGAAAGTGTCCAGCCTATATACTTGAATAAATTTTTGTTGTGCAGCTTTTGTCCTCGAATGTTTTTAACTTAAAAAAAACTTTTTTTCTAAATTGCTCAGGAAATGAATTATCTTCCGTCCACGCATTAGGTGGACACGCTGTACATGTTCTCACTAAAAAATATAACTAATCTTAAGTTAGCTTGGAAGTAGAAGTGACGCCCAGTTCCTTTTTTGTGTAGAGTATTGTGATCGGAAAGAAGAACACTACATTATTGTAAGTGAATCCATTCGTAGCATCGATAATTACAATATTCCTTTTTATAGACGCACCAAATAAATAATTTCTAAAGTGCAGAAGAGAAAAAATATATCAATTATTATTATTATTATGTCAAATATTTTCGGTAATTTGCTCGGCATCTATTATTTTCGTTAGTAATAAACTCGTTTATTTTAATGTAACAAAAAGGAATATACAAAACACAGAAATCACATCTCATTTTTATATTTATTTACTTCCATTTCTCAGCGTTGGCTTTATTAGTATAGAATACAAACGTGTCTTTAATTAATTTCTGTGATTTTCAGTGATATTACTTCGTTTATTGTCGTACTTTTCGCTTCCAACTATTTCATCTATTTTAATTAATACCCTGAAACTGGTAGCACTGCATAGTGTATGTGTAAATTCTCTATTTTTTTTCGATTACACTTTTTATTTCAATTTTTACTAGCGTTACTTTTTCTATTTCATTTCTAAAAAATCCAATTTTGTTAGCAACCGCTTCCACATGCGTTAGGAAGTACGCATGTGGAAGCGGTAGGACACATATAGACATTAACTACTGGGAAATGTATTTCTCTTGTCGAAGTTAAATTGAAAACGTTATTTTGGTAGTTTAAAAGCGAACAAGTTATTTCTTTACATACATAGTTCTTTTATATTATTACAACATGTTTATATTCAGACAATGTTGTAGTCCAGGGGGTCCTCCTTTGCTGTAATAAAGGTACTACATCGAAATGATGGGTTATTGACACGTATTATCTTAGATAATTGGACGTGGAAGATGTTATTATAGGTTGTTTACTATATGATTCCATTATTATTATTAGTGGCCTATTTTCTTAATTTTTGTATTTTGTGTCTATTTTCCATCCATTATATATAACTTGAAGTGGTATTGATTATTATATTATGTTTTCAGGCGACGTCTTGACACGAAATTTGTTATTGTTAGGTGGCAAAAGCCTTGAGTGTCTATTCTGGCATCATGTAAATACACAATATGCAAATACACATTAGCGGTGTCCCTAAGGTTTGAAATAGACCCATTGTTTCTCAAGCCAAATATGATTTATAAAAGTCTTCGAACAAGTGGGTTTTGAATTTTATTTACACACGTTACCCTTTATTTTTTTAGCGTGGTCACCGTTTCCATTATGACGTCGTAGATATTGTTACGGTGAACCCTCTAAATGCCGTTCTATCTAATTTTTATCCCGATAGATGGCGCCACCTGTTGGAAATAATGGTTACGCTTATTATTCCAAACTCTATTATAGAATTACATTTTGCTATTGTTATAAGCTAAATTTAGATTTATTTACATTTATTAAGCATTCTTAGTTTTAAAGCATCCCTAAGTGAAGTATCGAAACAATCATTTTCATATCCTAACTTCCACCTGTTGCAATCACGTGATATTTGCGTTAGTTTTGGGAGTCTTGCTTGAGCTTCGTGATTGGAAAGACGTATGTAGAACTCGAAGGTACGCTGTAGCATTTATTCCGTTGCCACTGTTGTAATACCGTTTCTGGGATCTAAGGCTACCTACCTAATCAAGTACCGTATCGTTTCCTGTCGTAACATTCAACCGATGGGGAATTCATAGTACCGAGCTAAATGCTGACGTCATACCGCCTTCACGTTACTTTTATCGTTCGAATTCCATTTTATCTTTTTATCTCCTTTCAAGGCCCTTATCTAGTCCCAAGAAACCGTGTGAGCAACTCAAAGTTCCCCCTAAGCAGTTCATGAAGGACGCTCGAGAAATTTCGAGAACCAGTTCGTGGTTGTTTGAGAACTGTATACTATAAGGAATTTTTAGACTGTAACATTTTCGAGCACAAATATAATCCATCCTGTAGCGCTTCTGAATTTTGTTTATCTGTTTTGCAATAGTTTATTCACCTGCGTTAATTTATTTGGTCATATCGCTACAAAACGGATAGGGACATGGTATTCATATAAGGTTCAATTTTGTATAACGTTCAATTTTGCACAACCGTTATTCTCGCGTATTTCTAGAAAAGACGCTAGTACATCATCCCCTTGTTTTGCTTATTTACTGGTCATTATTCTCGTATTTTGAATATACGTACTGGTCTATTCATTTTTGTTTCGCAACTACATTCACTACTACTTGTATACTTATTTGTTTAAATATATTAAAATATATTAAAATAACCTGACTTTTATTATTCGATATCCTGCGACGAATTTCCCTATTTTGGCGTCGCTAAACTACAGGGTGGTGCCTTCATATTACTTAAATAGGGTGGCGCTTGTCAACCCCCACGCCATCTTCGGCTGGGCTCGGGCAAAGAGAACCGTTTCCCATATTGGCCATCGTTTCGAATATATAAAAGTACCCACCATCTTCATTTCCTTGGAAGGTTCATCATTCTTCTTTTTCGCGCGATATTTTCGAGATAAGTGTTAAGCGTGGCAATATATGTTTTAGATGGAACACTCCACATGATCAGCTGACTTCAAACGTGTACCTTTGATCGATTGAGAGTCTAAGCAATAAATCTTTTTCCAGTGGCAGATCAATAGCGCTTTGCATAGAGAATCTGCGTTGAGGTAGCGTTGAGCGTTTGACAATAATATGCGAGGTTGTTTCTTCCTCTTCATTGCAATGTTTACATAAGGGTTCGTCTTCGTAGAGCTCCATGTTATGCAAGTGACCTCTCAGTCAGCCATGTCCTGATAATAGACATGTTGCTGCTCTAACAATAAGCTGAACCTTGTTTAGTGCAAGTAGGTCAGCAGTCAAATGTTGCGACGGTCTTCTCATAATTCGTTTGTTGTGCTTTTGTCCAGTTGCCTGGTTCCCATTTAATTGGTGCTGTTTTATGATTCACCTATTAATTGCATCACGCACTGCACTTTTGGTAATACCCGGTGCAGATCCTGTAAAATTCATTTTTGAACCTTCTCTCGCTAGCTGGTGTGCAATTTCGTTGCCCGCTACACGCTTGTGTCCTGCCACCTATACCAAGATAAACTTGTTGTATTCAGACAGAATCACTAGGTTTTGCAGGCACTCCCATACAAGTTTGGAGGCTGTAGAATAAGATGCTAATGCCTTTAAGGCTGCCTGACTGTCAGAGAGAATGCAAATTGTCCCCCTTCGTGGTTGTCGACGCAGACTCACGTGCAGCGTTTTTATAGCATATATTTATGTTTGAAATGCCGTGGTGTATCCGTTCTTGACCCATCTGTGTACCAGATTTGAGTTTTCGATTTTCTCCCCTCTCCATTTCTCAATTCCTCCCAATTCAAGAAAACTTTGAAAGGTTTATCATAGGAGACTCTGGAGATTGTTATGTCGTTACCCATACCAAAGATAGAGTTTGTTACTACTGTTTCTATTCTGGTGTGTCCCGAGCCATTGTGGGTTTTCCAGTTACTAGTGTCTCCTGTCTGTATGCTCCCATTCTAACCTCTCCCTTGATATGGATATAGGTTTAGCATGGTTTCCATAGCAGCCGTTGGGGTGCTTTTAATGGCTACAGATATATATATACGGATATATATAGACTGGTTATCGTATGCTTCTGTGTGATCTTAGGCCACCAAGCCAGGCAGGCGTAAGTTATCATGGGTTTTACCACCGGAGTGTGCAGCCAGTATATCATGTATGGTTTGAGTCCCCATGTTTTTCCAACTCTTCTACGGGTTGTCTTTAAAACCCTCTTATATTTGTCGGTCATTTTATGTAAATGTGAATTCCAGTTTAGTTTAGAGTCCAAGGTTACACCTAGGTACTTAGCCTCCTGACTGGCTTGTATTGCTTCATTGCAAAGTCGGTGCTCTTAGGCACTCGTGTTAAACTGGAAATTGGCCACCAAATCCATTTAAACTCTACCCACGCCCACCCATTTTAATTCTAAATCGCGAAGATGGCTACCCCTTGGATAACACGTGGAAATCCCAGCTGATTAAATCTCCTAGCAACCGCCACGTTTCATTGATCCATAACATTTCTGCTCCACTGACCCGAATGGAGCCCTATATGACCCCCCCCCCCCCGGAATGAATAGTCCCCAGTCAGTGTGCAGTAACAGCCCTGAAGATGGTTCATAAGAGGGCGAACGAAACGTTGGCTAAAGCTACGACAACGACGCAGTTCCAATCCGAAAATCAAGAGTATAATACATTTGTGTTTTTTTTTATTTTTTATTAATTTAACGTTATTTTTGTTACAAATGGAAAATCTTTTGCTATAAATATACTAGCTTCCGCACACAGTACAGTACACCACAGTACAATTTTGTGTTCCTAAATGGATGAAATGCGGAGATAACTTCATCGATAGGTATTTACGTATCTTGCGTTCGCAAAGATAGATTTTATTTCCGCAACGGAAACATTCTAACTACATTTTGAAATGAATTTCTTCTGTTCTAGACGGTAATACCACCGCTATGGAAAGTATTTACCACGGCAACGGGGTTAATTACATCCGTATCGGATATAAGTCTCTCCATAAAATTGCATATAAACATCGTATCAGGCTAAATTACCTCCGTTAGATGCGCAAACTAACGCTAGTTTGGAGTTGACTGACACTGCGGCGAAAGAAGAAACCTAGGAAAAGATTCTACTAAAATTTTGGATGGAATTGTGACATGGAGGGACAAAAATCATTCCGTTAAAGAGAGGTTTTTACCTGCCTTTCAATAGCTGCCATTTACATCAAAACAACCACTTAATCATGCAGTTTTAAGTAAAACAAATTCTGCCATGGAGTAGGGATGTAGTTGATTTGCGCTTGCATTTAGTAGAGGATTACATAGTTAACATAAAACTTGGAAGACAGTTCTTCCCACTAGGAGTTACTTTTCTCCTTTTCGGCGTTATGTTAAAAATAGTACATGCAGAAGCAAAAATGCTTGTTGGGCAAAAAAGAATTCCGTAGAGGAGAAAATATAATCCGATATGGGCATATTTACTAATGTTTAGAGGTTAAATACGGGGTTATAGAAGGGGGAAAGAAAAATTAGGTAATTTATTCCTTGACGGTGTTGGCAAAAAACGGAGGAAACTTGGTACCTCCGCTTCGAATGAAATTTTGCCCGAAACAGAGGAAACATTCGCCGTTTTCGGGTAATCTAACTGCTTTTTGGTACAAAATCCACCTAAAACGGAGACTACGTCAAATTTTGTCCTGTATATATGGTTCTAGAAAGCTACACCTTAACGCAAGACCATGATCTTTTTGTCAACGTAAAACTACAGTTATCGTAAGACCTTTTTACTATAGCATAAAAACTTCACACAAGTCCCAGGTTTCATACACTGCATATGGAAGAAGAAATTTCAGGTACACGGGGGAAATAGGGATATTTCCTCTCAATTACTCAAAGATATATCTTTTTTATAGCAAAGCTGCAAACTGTACGAAAAGCTGAACTTCATGAAAACGAATATAGTCAACTAAACAGACATACGTACATGTTCACTTGTTAGTGAACGCAAAATATCTCATTAGGTTAGGGAGAACATTATCGCCGCCTTACAAGAATGCTCCAATTGCAAGAACAAAGTAACGGGCGCCATACCGCTAGTACAGTAATTCAAACGCTTGTACTTCGCTCGTTATTACGCGCGACACCCTATTTGCGTAGGCGATATCGACTGTAAAAGAGAAGATTTTAAACCGCGTAATTTCGTGCAATGAATTCGAATAATTTCTCGCCTTTTTCGATTCGAATCGTCGTCTCGTTCTCAGTGCCTTTTTTGCATACTTTCGGAGAAGGTCCAGATCGAAGTTTAATTAAACGAATTCCGATACGGATTCGTTTTGTGCAAGCAGCAGTTTACTTTCTTGCTTTAATTTACAACGTACTTCAACTAATTAGTAGTCACTCGTGAAATTCGACAAAGCTTTTTATTCACGAAGCCAATTTGCCTACGTCTTGTATTTTGAATTTATGCGAGCAGCTTATACACAAATCAACAATTGAAGAGGATAATAGAAATACTACTGAAAATTACTTTTTTTCAAATAATCTTTTTGTTATTGTAATATACGCTTTAAGAAGAAACACGTGTGATATATTTCATGTCTGTTGAGTGAAATAACGGGTTACCGAAGATATTTCGTACTTCTACACAGGGAAAAAGAGGCTCTTGACTCAAATAAATATGCATTCAGTCAACCAAATCGTAATTTTAAATAGCGGCAATGATGTATTTTTTAATCTAAAGAAATAACTCTTTCGACAGCGTTATTTGATTCAAACAGATGATCTCTTGAAACAAATAACCTCAAGTTTGATTTGAAAATGTATCTGGCTGATTTAATATAGGTAATATGTTTGATTCAACAATACAGTTCTTTCTTTTAAAGAACTTCGTCAGTTTGAAACAAATATATTTTTCTTTACCATTTAATTGACTTCACCTTTTAATTACGAACGTTCCCAAGATGGGAACATACCAAAACATTGATTTTTTATTGAATTGATTTTTTATTTGCATAACATTTTTATATGTTTTAAAATATACATACATGTAAACTTTTCTGATTGTTAATTATAAAAATTAATTAAATAAAAACTTTTTAGTATATTCCCATTTTGGGAACGTTCGCCATTAAAAGGTTAAATAAATATGTATTTGCTTAACAAAATATTTCTGTGGTTTAAAGTATGCTGTTACTTTGACAAATATATTATTCTGTTGGTATTATTACTCTGCTGAAATGGTTAGTACAGTAGAAGCTTTCTTCTTTTTAGAGAAAAAAGCACCCACTTATGAGAAATGTGTGACAATCGGTTGCATCCGCAGAGACGCCTATAGGGGGGGGGGGGATATATACGTATGTAGAGTTCGATAATGCGGTAGACATTGAGGAGTTGGGTCATTCGGTTATTTATCAGATTCTCATTGTGTTTTCGAAAACATGGGACGTAAGCCTGGTGTACCTCTTGCATCGCATGTGAGGAAATATATTTGACGTTTCCCTGGTTTGGAATTTACAGGTTCGCACATTCGTTGCAAATTTTGCGATATAGGGTTGCTAAGTCGCACAACATTTGAATGTAGAAGTCATATTAAAAGTAAACGTCATATATTGAATTTAAGAAACAATATTCCGTACTGGCAATTTTTGTATTACTTTATTTTCATGTTGAGCACGTGCAACGTCCCACAACACCTAGTAGATAATGAAAACTTTCGTCTTTTTTGGGATAAGTATGTTCCATCATGGAAGCTACCAACAAAAAGACAATTGCGGTACAATTTACCACATGTGCAAAGTACAGTAAAAGACTGTATAAAAGACGAGTTGAGAAATCAACAAATCTGGCTCACTGTGGACGAAACTACTGATGCTCAGAAACACAGCGTGATTCATATTGTGGCGCATCCTTTAAAACGTAATGGTCCAGCAGCTTCGTTGTTGTTATTCAGGAAAAGGATTGAAAGAACTGATGCCGAAACCGTTGTAAACATAATAAAAAATAAGTTAAGAGAATTTTGTATTATAAAAGCCCAAATCACCATGTTAGTTTCTGACGGAGCCGCCACAATGCTGAAAGCTGGTAGGATGTTAAAAGTATGCTTTCCGACTCTTCTTTACATAACATGCCTCATACACGCATGTCATTTCGTAGCAGAAACAATTCGAAGCAGGTATCCTAGGGTGAATGATTTAATATCATCTACCAAAAAAGTGTTTGTGAAATCTCCCAAACATATCCGCATATTCAAGCAATTATACCCGCAAATTCCGCTACCATCTCAGCCGGTATTGACGCGATGGGGAACATGGATCGAGGCAGTATCTTATTATCGCCAATATTATTCCCAAGTGAAAGATGTCATTTTCAAACTTAATTCTTCTAATTCTCAAGCGGTTCGCGAGAGTCAGCAACTTTTTTTCCGATTCGGACGTTCAAAAAGAAATAGATGACATTTCCATAAACTTTTCTGTAGTAACACAAACTATTTCGCAGTTAGAAAATACTCACTTATCTATACAAGACTCGTTAAATAATAATAATAATAATAATTTCGTGCAGTTTTAAATAAAAATCCGTATGTAGAAAAGGTTCGATCTATATCTGGAGTTCAAGAATGCATAGAAGAGATACAGGAGTATTTGAATTTCGCAAATCTTACTTCATTAGATGCTGAACGATCATTTGCAAAGTATACGAGAACGTTTTCAGACCGTCGTCGAGGCCTGACCGAATCGACAATGGAAGCATTGCATATGTTGCAATACTACGCGGCGTACCATGGCAGTCGCACATTACTGCAGTGGTCATCGATAAGTCAATAAAAGGTAACAATCTATAATTTTTTTATTAATACTGCTTCTACTTTTGCGCGGTACGCCCCGGACGGTTCCACTAGTTTCTCGAACATTATAAATAGTACACGCACACCGACCAACCGATAATAACCGAACGTCCACTCGATTCCTTGTATGTACATAGTAAACACAGCTCCTTTCACGGCGCCTCTGCAGGTGCAACCGTTTGTCACGCTTTACTTATGAGCACATAGGGTAACAATGTCTTAAAAATACACAATCTTTTGAAAAATTTTATTAATACTATGGATGAACAACCAAAAGCACTAAGGAATAAGTGTAATAACGAAAATTAATCTCCATCTGGTAGTGACGTGGTGCTCTTATTCCAGTAAAACCCCAGCTAATCTGTGACAACTATTTTATTTTTTTTATACAGAAATTTTAACGTTAGTTATCCAATGGTAAAAATATATAAATCCATGATCCTGTTTACCTATTATTTTCTTCACTTACACCTAACCGCCCTAAACTAGGATTACGACTGCAATTGCCCTGCGTTCACTCAATGAAAATTGCCGAGGACTCGCGAAGCCCACGCTTCTAACATATATTTGTTTGACTCAACAAAATTGTGTAAAATAATAACGTTTGTACATTCAGACAAATTCAATCTGTTCTTAAAAAATGCGTTTTCACGCAAATAAACCTTTGTTGAATTAAATAAATAATTTGTTTGATTCAAGAACTTTTTTTTCTCTGTATAGGCATGGATCGCTACGAGGAGAGACTTTTATATTATCTACCTAGACACGAAGAAAAAGATTTAGGAAAAAAAATATTCTCTTCATATGTTCCAATAACGGTCACACTTATTTCAAAGTTCTTTTAATAGGCCTCTTTAATACCCTCTAAAAGAAATCTTTCGGTAGATCTTGATAGAATTCTTCCACTGCCGCTTTCAAGCATTCCTCTGAAGGTGTTTTTTTTTTTTTATTTTGAGAAGATAATAGTCGCTTAACGCCGTGTCCGGCCTGTAAGGTGGATGTCTCATCTCTATAAAACCTCAGTCGTTGATTACTTTTTGGATTGGGTGAGCTTTGTGAAGTTTGGCATTGTCATGAACTAGCATAATCCTTCGTCCACAATTTTGAGGTCTTTTTTGTAAAAAATTGCAGTTTTCAATTGTTTAATTGTTTTCTTATGGACTTCCCCTGCTACTGTATGCCTCTTTCTGTGTATTCGATTAACAATATCCCTTCTGCATCTCAAAACACCGTAGCCATCAGTATTCCTGATAAAGACTGGATTCTTGCTTTCCTTGTTAGCGGAGGTCCCTTATGAACCCTTTGTATTGAGTCTTGTTTTATCGGTGGGTCCCAGTGATACACCTACATCTCATCACCCGTTACGATTTTTGAAAAGAGATCTTTGTCGTTAGCCAATTCCGCCATATTTTCCGCACAAATTTCTTGCAGACATAATTTTTGTTCAAGAGTAAGCAGTTTCGGAATCCAACGTGGTGACACCTTTTTTATTCCTCAAATTTCATACAAGATTTTTAAAACTGTAGCTTCTGATATTCCTACTTCAGCAGCAATCATTGAAAAGTCCGTATTCCTCGATGTGCTAAGACCAGTTCCTTAACTTTTTTGATGGTTTCGTTTTTCTTGCTTCAACAGGCCGTTTACACTAAAACTAACCGTAAAATATGACGGCACATCTTCCCCGTCCTCCCTCCTTCGTTAAGAACTTGAGAACATTTCTGTGTCCTAACTGAATTTTACTAATTTTTTGTTGCTTAGGCCTTTATCAAAACAACACAACTTTTCGAATATGAACGAAACCTGGTCAGGTTGTATAAAGATGTCATAGCTATTTGACAGCAAAAAGTTGCTAACATCACTTATTTTTGTCATGGCTAGGTAGATAATATAAAAATCTACCCTCGTAAATCAGAGACGAATAGCAGGTTCTTTAGGAAAAAGTTAAAGCACTTCATCCGTTATATTCCGTTTTCTTTTGATGAATTATATGCATGCTATTCTAGTGTGATACCAAATTTTCAACTATTTAAATCTAACACTAGAAAAAAATACAAACACGACACGAGCACAGGTTATGGTAAACACTAATAATGGCCGATGATGTCTTCTGTTACTGTATTGTTGTGTTTATGTGTAAGGTGCAATCACAAGTGCTTACTTTTTACGCAAAGCATTTAAATTTCTTCCCCTTAGTTGAGACAATGGTGGTGAAAATAACATTTTCATAATGGTTCGCTTCGAAGTTAGTTGAAAGGCTTTTGAAAACAGTGATCATAATCACCTTGTTAAAGGCCACGTCATTCAGAAATTATGTTAAATTTGACACGCCAAATTAGTTTACATCATCTGCTTGCGTTGGTAACAAAATGCTTGCCAAACATGCAATTGAAAAACAGAACCAATTTAGGTTTCAACTTACAACGTAATCTATAAAACATTCTTAAAAGCAACGGAAATATTTACACATTTTGTCCAGCAACATTAGCTGCAAATAGTATTTCAAATAAAAAAATGCAGTTAATTTGATTTTTTATTGGAAATACGCTTTTTCGTTAACGTTCGCGGCTAAAAGCTATATACACTTGCAATTTTTCACTGTCACACCGTTTCACTCTCACCTCAGCGAAGTTTCAAAGGGCGCATAGTAAATTCTCCCAATCCGGAATCCTGATGGAACGCGTGACATCGATGTGGAAATAATGTTCCCTTGTTTTATTCGAATTACCCCTCTGAAGATATTAGCTGTATATTGATTTTGCTCTTTGAAACGTTACGCTTCCAGCGTCCTATTTCAGTTTTGTTAGAGGGACAAAGAAAAATGAAAAAATTAACGCACGCCAGAGGAACGACTTTTTCGTCGTGAAAAACGTCCCCTGGCTTATTGTGGCGCGGTACAAACGAGATTGGGAACTAATTAGATTATTTATATGTATGTACCTATACGGCAGACGTATCGTTTTGCGATACTAGAGGAAAATACTATGATGCACCCGCTAAAACAGTTTACTAATTCGGAGTATGAAAATGTGTAGTTCTCAATGAAATTGTAGGCTACTACCTCTTTTGGGAAATGTAACATTCAGAAAGTACTATGTTTTATTGGAAGTACGAACATTCGCCGACAATTGATCGAAGGAAAATTTCCGGACAGCAATTTGTCGACAAACAAATTTCTCGATGGTAAAATTTCTAAGCAAACAATTCACCGAATGGAAAATTCCATGACAACATTTTTTCACACCATATCTCGAATTAGGACGGGTAGTATAATGCCGGTGTGTTTAACAGTTTTTTTAATTTGTTTTCGTTTTTTTACATTTTTTTCACATTAATTTTTTCTAATGCCCGTAGTAAATTAGACCACAATTCCTTACAAACACTCTCTCAACAGGATAACTCTCAACCACGTATGTCACATATCACATTAATCTTTCTTGAGGAGAATGGTGTAGAAACTCCATCCTAGCTAACCAATCACCTGACTTTACGTCAATACAAGATACAGTAAAACCTGTGTTAACGGCCACCTGTCTAAAGCGGCCACCTGAGGTAACGGACAGTTTCAAAGTTCCCCGAATCAACTAAAAGGAAATTCCCATATACGAAAACCCGTTATTTACGGCCACCCTTATAAAACGACCTCTGCCAAATAAACCCAAATTTTTACGGCCTATCTTCATAGAAATTTACCTGTCGATATCGGCCGGACTATTTATGATGTATCTTTATTGATGGAAATGTGTACCCAATATTATTTCGTATTTGTGCAATGAATGCGATCTCAGTCCCGAACATGTCTGGATAACAAATTGCCGGCGCAATACGTGCACGTTTATGTTTGATCAAACAGAGATCGCCTTCATTTCTACAAGTTTACATATAATGTGGTCTTTCAGTTACTTGCGGTTAGTTTAAAATTCTCTCCGTTTTCGAAAGGTTCTTTCGGTTACTTGATTAGTTTAGAGTTGTCTCCGTATTCGAAAGGTTCTTAATTAAGTATGTCGCTAAAAAGAAAACGTTTGTCGCTAAAAGACAAAATAAATATAATCGTGGAAAGTGAAAAGTATGCGATAAGTTCGCGAAAGTTGGCCGAAAAATATAGAGCTGGGAAAACACAAATTAACGATATTATGAAAAATAAAGGTGAATTAAAAAAGATGGTTGAGGAAGATGTTAACTTGGAGCAAAAACGAAAATTTCCGCAGTCGGAAAGATTGGCAGGATCAAGTCGTCTACAATTGGTTTTGCAAAGCCAGAAATAAAGCAATTCCAATATCTGGGCTGCTACTTAAACAAAAAGCACTGGAGACAGCAAGCAGTTTAAAGATGGAAAATTTCGCAGCATCTAATGGATGGTTTGAAAGTTTCTGCCGGCGACACAGTATAACTTTTAAATCAATTTGTGGTGAGTCCGCAGAGGTTAATTTGGACGATATAGAGGAATGGAAAACCAAGTTACCGTTGATTTTAAGAAATTATTTTCCTTGAGATGTCTTTAATGCCGACGAAACAGGTCTTTATTACCGCGCCATGCCAAATAAGACATTTGCATTAATAAATGAGAATTGTGCAGGATAGAAGGCAGCAAAACAACGTTTGACTATTTTACTCTGTGCAAATACGGAAGATGAGAAAGAAATTCCATTAATAATTGGAAAAAGCAAAAATCCTCGCTGTTTTAAGGGTAATCATGTTAACAAATTATCCTTAGAATGGGTTTCTAACAAAAAGGCATGGATGACAACGGAAATTATGACAAGATGGCTGCATAAATTTGACAATAAAATGAAAAAACAAAATAGAAAAGTGCGTCTTTCCTTAGATAACGCCACGGTACATTCCAAAGTTCCATTAAAAAATGTTAAACTAGTCTTCCTGCCGCCAAACACCACTTCGCATTGTCAGACCTTGGATCAAGGAATAATTCAGAATTGATTTTTTGATTAAAATGCTTCTAACGTTTATTGACAGTGAATGTGATTTTGAAAATTCTGAAAAAAACATAAATTTTGCCAATGCACTTATATGAATTACAGCTGCTTGGAAAAAGGTATCTCCTGCTACAGTTAGGAGATGTTTTTCCAAGACCAGATTCTCTGATGTTATCCAAGAAGATACAATGTTTGATGAAGAAGACGAAACACTTCTTACCCAACTCTTTCCTACAGTTCGTAACGAAATTGTGGATTTAGATGAATATGCTTCTGTTGACAGTCATGTGCCTACAGAGAGCCCTAACTTCAGTATTATAGAAATTGTTGTAGAATTGTGCAATAATGATGAAGAACATAACTGATAATAGTGATGTGGGCGAATGTGAAACTCCAAAATCTACTTTATCTAGTATAATCGAAGTGTGTGCAAAATTAAGAGACATACAGAATTATTTATTGTGCAATAACAATGGTGAAATTTTTATGGACGTTTCTCGAATTTTACTTACGTGTGGAGCTGTGGTTTTTAAGTCGAAGCTAAAAAATTTTAAGCAAACAAAGATTGAAAAAAGCTTAACAAATTATGTTTTTTCGTATGAATATGTTGTAATAATGTATAAATAATGAATATATGTATTATCTACTATATGTATACATACATGTATGTATCTATAATATGTATATGTACATATTATCTACAGTAAGGACCTAAAGTATCCCCCCCCCCTACTATCTTTTGAACAACTGAGGCTAGCGTTTTCGGAAAAAATGGATCGATTTTTATTTTTTCTAATCTAACTTTTGGTATTATCAAGAGCTCAACTTCATTTCCGGTTTCACCGGAAGTGACGTCAACTTTTTTATTATAAATAGAATACTCTGTAGATTTTTACATTTTTGGAAAGGCAATAGAAAGACAAATTCAACCATACCACATTTATTATACTTTAGCTTAAGAAATATTACGATATGGAGCAATAAAGTTGGTAGTAATCTACACAATAATAGAAATTTAAATTGATAGAAATTAATAGTATGACAGTTGTTGTCTTTGCGTTGCCTAGTAACAAGATTTTTACATGAACATAGAATCTTAGGGGACAAATTGCAGTTTTTCTTTTAGCCTACTTTGCTCATACAATTTATCGATGTATGTGGTACCGTTGAATTCGTTTCTTTATTGCCTTTCCAAAAATGTAAAAATATACAGGATGTTCTATTTAAAATAAGAAAGTTGACGCCACTTCCGGTGTAACCAGAAATGCAGTTGAACTCCCGATAATACCGAAAGTTAGCCCAGAAAAAATAAAAATCGACCTATTTTTCCCGAAAACGCTAGCCTCAGTTATTCAAAAGTTGGTAAGGGGAGGGGGGATACTTTAGGTCCCCACTATATAATATGTACCTAGTCTATGTTTTGTATTACATACATTAAAATAGTTTTAGTTTTTCGTATACATATGTGTATTTATATAATACTTACTTTAATTAATAAAATAAAGAAAAAATTTTAGAAACCAATTGTGTTTTATTTGTGAGACGAAAAACCTGACAATTACGGTTACCTTTATATAACAGCCACTACTGTTTCTTTTTTTGGTGGCCGTTATTGACAGGTTTTACTGTATATGGAATTATGAAAGGGTATTAGTAATGGGTGGAGCTGGTCACAAGAGGTGCAGGGGGAGCAACGAGTCATCAAATAACTTTACGTGCAAATGTTATGTAAGTCGAAGGCATAATTATTTTTTACTACTACAAATCTATAAAATTCTATTGTTCATGTTTATTTGCACTTGTCTTTAATGCTGCAATTATTTACAATAAACAATATGTTATGTGTATTATGATTGCAGCTATCCACCAGATTAGTGGTTAGTAAACTTTCTGTGCAAAATTCTTTTCTAGATTAATTTCTTTTAAATTTACTAAACTTTTTCAAACTTTGAACAAATATATTGCCTATTGAACTAGCAGTCATCGAAAATTATTATGCTCACTGAGTTTTACATTGATAAAGAGAGAAAAATCACAGCCGTATCGGTTGACGTACGTTTTAAAAGAGAACAACATCAAGCCTTTGTATTCGAGAAATCGGAAACACATTCCTCTAAGTTTTCCGTGCGATATCTTGCCAGGTAGCGGATTACCTTTCTTATCTACTTTGTCATGTGTCTCGTGCAGTTCGTTAAGTTTTATCTACGACAAACTGGATTCTATTACTTTGGTGCTTTGGCTGTGTGGAAAGACGTTTGGTGTTGCCGAGTATGGCCAGCGTTTCGTAAAGTCGAAATAGAACTGAATTTACAGCAGAATGAGCATCCCAATTTAAAGTAGTGGAAAAGTAGACGTGTTCAGCAGGAGCACCTGAAATGAATTCATCTTGTATTTATAGTTTTATTGCAGAAATACGATGATGGTATGATAAATACCCCCAATTTTTTTGCGTTTAATAAATTTATTTCTCGACGTAATGCGATATTCCAACTTTTCTAAACCATTCAAATAATAGGATTTGCCGAACTTTGCAAAATATGCCTCTATTTCGGCAATGACCTCTTCATTTGACGTGAACCGTTTTCCGTCAAGCCATTTTTTCAAATTTGAAGTAGGGCAAAAGTCGCAGGGGGGCAAATCTGGCGAATATGGGGCACCAATTCGTATCGTAACTGGACTAATTTTGCTGTCGCAATTGCCGATCAGACAGCCGGGGCGTTATCATGATGTGATTGCCCTTCCCTTCTCCAAATAATCAACTAAGATTACGCTTTACGAACCCCAAAAAATCGTCGCCATAACTTTTTCTGCAGGTGGGGTTTTGCCGATTGACCCTTGGTTTCTGACGTGTAGTGATGTATCCATGTCCCAAAAATTCACTCATATTGTGCTTAAACATATCCAAACTATGCTTTAAAGTTATCACGCAATTTCGTTTTCGATCAATCCTCAGCAGACGCAGCACCCATCTCGCCGATAGCTTTCTCATACTCATGTGTTGCAGACGTTGAATTGAGATGTTTACCACATTAGCAATCTCTCTAATCTTCACCCGGCGGTCTGCTAACGCATTGTCATGAACTTTATCGTTCATATCGTCCGTAGTCACCTCAATGGGACGACCTGGCCGCCCCTCATCAAAAACGGGCGTGTGGTTACGTTTAAATTCATTAAACCAGTATCTGATGGTAATTACCGGAGGTGTACGGTCCTTATAAACTGCATCCAACTTCTCTTTGATTTCTGCACACGTTCTTCAATCCGAAGAAAGAAATCGAATCACTGACCGGTATTGTTCTTTTTCCATGATTCCACAAATACATAAACTTGTTAACTTTCAACAGCTCTCAAAACAATACTAATCGATGAATTTCTCTGAAATGTTGACAGACGTCGACTAAAGAATAGTACTCACAGTCGGTAGTGCAAATTTTGACACAAAGCGCCATCTGTCCCCAAACGCAGTTACTTCTCATATCGTCCTCGTACGTATGTCACGCAATATGGTTTCAACTGAAATGTGAAAGATATTGATATAATCAATAAAAGAATGTTGATAATCCCTTCTGAATTATGTAAGGTTCGATAACAACTGCAGTCGATGGAAGGCATCGAATAAAATTCTTATATATACCGTTTTACAGTTATCGGTTCTCGTAAAAGTAAATATTGAGACTTTAATTAAATTGAAATGTAACGATTCATTGAATTCAATAAAAGACATAAGAATAAAATTTATCCTCGTCGGCATAAAAATATATCATCTTTTGCTTTTATATCTCTAGAGACGTTCGTTTTCTTTGTGCAGAAAATTTACTAAACGCTGTTTACTTTTTTATAGTTAGTACTAGACAACGCCTTCTATTCGACTGAAAAATATTAGAAATCATTCATTTATAACGTGCTTCTTTAACATTTAGCGACCACCATACCTAGTAACCCTTTTCATTTGATCTAGCAAACCTTTTTACATTAATTTAAGTGAAGTGGTAGCCAAATATGGATATCCATTCTTGGTCCATAACAGATCCATACATCCATAGATCTTGAACGAACATTTTATGGGCGTCCACGAGCGGATAGCCATTCTACGTTCACAAGCGGACACATATTGTACATCCGCTTTAAGTACAAATAACCAACAACAGAAAAAAAATATTAAATAGTGGGTATAACTTCATATTACACATATTATAAGTAGGTATCCATCCTTAAATCAGCTAACTCCAGTTACATGATCTGTACATGATGACGTAACAACCAATCACGGATATCTTTATATTAATTTTCCACCATCTATTTCGGCGCTTGCATTTGTTTCTGTTTTATTTTCAGGTTTCGCTGAATATATAACAGATGTGCATTGCGATTAAAGTAAGCTGTTTTTATTACATTTTATCTAACTAAACATTAAATATTTCGTGTTTATGCATATTCTGCCATTGTTCCACCTAGTGTAGTGTTTGATATAATGTTAGCGTGGCTGACATTGGGAATTTGCTGAACTGCTAACAAGATTCCTGACAAATACAAACATTCAATAAGACAAAATTGTAATATCCACTGGACGTCCAGGTTCGACGTCTATTAAGTGTACAATGTTTTAATTTCTACAATACCATGTATACAAAATATAGACACGGCTAAAATTTCTCTTGAACAACTTTATATATTCTGTGGCGACCCTTTGGCGTTTTTCATGGCACTAGTTTTTCCAATTTTTTTTCAATTATTTGTAACGTGAAAAATATTTGCCACGTTTCTCTGTTTGGATAACTAATAGCGTATTCTATTGGAAAACACTAGAGCGCACTCGGCATTTGCACTTCTAGTATGAAAATTCTGGATTAAGCAGTGCGAATGGAACGGATTATTCATGCACTGAGCGATTTTACATGTCCTGTTTCATTAGGAGCGGTTAAGTACATCGGTTATAATTGCTATTGTTAAATTTGTAAATATCAGCTGTCGTCAGTCATATTGCTCTAAACTGGCTCTTGCTCCTCTTCCGAGAGCAATAAAAATTGCTGTGTACAACTCTGACCTCTCTGACATCGCGAATGAGACATAAATCATTGCTCCAAACATGCCAATGGAAAGTAGAATAGAATAGAATAGAATAGAATATATATTTATTTAACAAACACACAAAGTGTATATAAATCGTCATAAAAACAAAATATAAAATTTTAACATAGTTCAAACTTAAAAAGGTCTTATTAACAAAATACCAAAAATAAAAGTAACTAATAATTGGAAAAGGTAAAATAGAAGAATGCTGAAACTAATTCCAAATACAAACACAACAGAAAAGATGAAATTCTAAAATAATCAACTAGAAAAGTATTCTTGAATATAATAGAATTTATGCTGAACGAGATAGTGTTTTAAACCCTTTCTGAAGGACCTGATATTCTTTTCTGATTTGACATTAGCAGGCAGGTTATTAAAGATCTTGATTCCAAGATTATGTGCTCCGGCGCTAGTTACCTTTAGGGTGCATGCTGACGCGTGAAGGTGATCTTTTATTCTGGTTCCATGCTCGTGTACTTCATAGTTAGCAGGAAGCGCTTCTTTAAATATATGTAGGCTGCCGCTTCGAAGATATATAAACATGGTAGCGGCAATATATTTAGCAGTTTAAAAATGAGCTTGCAGGTATCTCTGTAGGACGCCCCTACAATACTTCGCACAACAGCCTTTTGCGCCACGAATACTTGATGAGCATGTGATCCAGAACCCCAAAGTAAAATTCCGTAGCTTCGTCGTGACTCTATCTCGGCATAATAAAGAGAGAGCAGAGAACCCCTAGACATTTGTGTTCGGAGACATCGAAACATGTACGCTCTTGTTGAAATGGTGTTAGCCAGGTTTTCGCAATGAAGTGTCCATGCGAGAGTAGATTGGGGATGCATTCCTAGAAATTTTATAGTGTCTGTGTGCTTTATTTCGCTTCCGGAAAGTAGTAAAGCTTCCTCGCTGACTGACCTTTGCCTGGTGTGAAACGTCATGTAGATCATTTTCTCCGTATTCAATGCCAGTTTATTCTGCACAAACCAGTTAGATAGAATTTCCATCAAGTTAACTGCTGTTAAACCAGCATCCTCTACTAGGGCTGAGATGTCATCCGCATACATGGTGAGGTAGATGTTATGAAGCAGTGTAGCAATGTCGTTTATATAAAAGCTAAACAGAACTGGACCCAACACTGAGCCTTGTACAATTCCAGTATTTACAGGTAAGTATGCTGAAGAGTAAGGTCGAATTGTGCCGCAGGAATCCTTGTAGAGTATCTTAAAGAATTGAATTCTATCGTTCAAGTACGATTGAAACTAATTAGCAATGTTTCCTCTTATCCCGTAGGAATATAATTTTTCCATTAGTAGTGTATGTTGCACGCAATCGAAAGCTTTTTCAGGTCACAAAATATTGCAACCAGTGATTTTCTGCTCTCAATACCTTTTAAAATTTCAGTATAAAATTGAATCAGAGCCGATGAAGTTGAGTGACCCTTCCTAAAACCATGCTGGCAGGCTGCAAGGATTGAGTTATTCTCCAGGGAACTAGTAAGTCTTTCCAACATACAATATTCCACTATTTTAGCTATGGGAGGTGTCAAAGCTATTGGCCTGTGGTTGGATAATTCGCACGTATTTCCTTTCTTGTGTATAACAATTGCAGTTTTCAACACTTTAGGAAACACACCTTGTTCAAAGGAGAGATTAATCAAGTAGGTAAGTATTTCGGCAAGGAACAGACTGTATTCCCTTATTATTGCAGGAACAATATCATGTTCCGAGCATGCTCCGAGTTCTTTAGAATTACCAATGAAATACGCACGCTATAAATGTTGGGATGATCGATCTTCTACTTCCTTACAAGCAAAGAAACCAACTTCTGGCGAAAATTAGTTACACTCATATTCTTAGAATCTCGAAAATAATAAAATATGTTTTTCATTGAGGACACTGCAGTAGTGTGACTATTACCTTTTTGGGTAGCAAATTCATATACAGGCTTTTGATCTGAAATATCTTGCACAATTCCCCTTTTAGTGTTAACATCTACCGTCTTTGGAATATCTGTATTAGTTAAAAAGGCCATCCATGTTGTCCTTCCATTTGCCGAATTTTTATATTACTCTGCAAACATTATAGTTCTTCGTTTTCGAATTTAATATCAACGATTGGTTTTGGTTTGCGCTTGCGATTACTTCTTAGCGTTCCCGCTAAATAGATATTAACTGTATTCAAGTTATATGTTAACACAATACTGGTATAATAATTATCTGTTGTCAATGTTCACCAGTACTGTCGTTAACGCTTTTGCCTGAAGCATATCTAAGATCTTCATCAGAGTCACAATACTCACTAGAATTTTCATTAAAAAGTTACTGTCTTCTAGTATTTTTTCCTAACCTATCTTGCTTACGAATGAGACGACCCCTAAAAGTTCCATGTACCTGCCATGCTCATAACCCAAAGTACGATGGCACAGTATGCGCCCACATATGGGCTAACGATCCATGGTAAAGCATGCTTCACATGAAAAAATGCCTAGTAACAAAACCAAAAATAATGCTAATATAGCTCATGGTGTTGGTGGAATCATTCCCGGCAAAAACAATGCGAGCAGAGAAAAGAAAGCACTAACACACGGACATGTTTCTGCCTACCCGGCGAGCATAGGTGGCGAGCATCTGTACTATGGTGTGTGTCGCCACGATCTAGGATGGCATGACTGTATTTCTTGGTGCTAGAGAGCGCCGAGAGATATTTTCAATGCTGCTGTGGACATCGGGAGCATAAACTGAGGGGTGAAGACAATGCAGACAGCAGAACGGGGAGTGCTCGTAATCACGCTGATGGCACCGGGCAGGCAGAAGCATGTCCGTGTGTTAGTGCTTTCTTTTCTCTGCTCGCATTGTTTTTGCCGGGAATGATTCCACTAATATCGTGAGCTATATTAGCATTATTTTTGGTTTTGCCATACATGATCGTTAAAGTGTTAAAATTTATTCATAAAATGGTTTAACGGTTTCAGCTTGCTCAATGCTTTTGTGAAATCAAACTCTTATAGTGTATCTCTTCCAAAGAGTTGAGTTTGAGTTTTAATTAGGGATTAAAAATAGGGGATTACTTCTTTATGACTAATAAAGTACTCTGATTTCCGCATTTGTCTTTCTGTCTCAACTTAGTCATAAATTATGAGGAAGCTGAAATCAGCCAAATAGTCAGAGTTAAAAGGTTACGTTGGTGGGGACATATGGAGAGAATGCCATTTGAGAGATGACCCAAGGGCTGTTAAGAGGCGAAGGAGGGAAAAGAAGAAGGGGATGGCCGCGCAGGAAATTAATGGAGGCATGCAAAGAGGACTTAAGAAGAGTGGGAGTCGCATATTGGGAAGAGGCTGCCAGTGAAGAAATAGGAGAAGGAAGATGGTGAAGGACTTCGAAGCCATGAGTCTTACAGGGTCCGTAGTGCTGCATTATACATATAACATTTATTAATGCATTTTACAGGTACATGTTTTATTGCAAATTTAGACAAATAGACAAATTTCGAATACAGTTTCATTTCTTTTCTTAACGACAGAAATACACATTACAGGGTCTTGCGCAGAAGATGGTTTTGCTTGAAAATACCTGCGAATTATTTCCTCGCCTTCTGCGTTATTCAAATTTACATAGATGTTTTTAATTTTCAAGTTTCTTGAAGCTTCTATACCTTACTAATGAAACGTGGAAATTTAAGAACGCAAATTTACGGTTTCTCGGCAGTTATGGTTTCAAAAGTAATATCAACGTAATGTATTGGTTTTCTCTGCATTTGTAAAAACTACTTGTAAGTGTTTAGCCTACTAGAGCTAACTGTAATTGAGTAATAGCAGAAGCAATAAAATTTGTTAAATTTAAAGAAAAACCTTTAAATTAAAATAAATTGCCAGTAGCTAATCTATCATGTGGATTAAGTTTCACGACGCTAGTGCCCAAACAAATTTACAAATAGCGAATAAGTTCGGTTATATATAGCAACTAAATCGATAAATGTAAAACAAAACACATCGTAAAAGCATTTTACGATGAGAATTTTATTAAAAAGGTGGACATGAAAATTGCAGATCCATTTCTCTACAGCGCTAGTATATAAGTAGACCTCCACCAAGCATCATAAAGTAGCTAGAATCAGACCAGTTCAAACGATTTATGTTTGATCACTTGAGCAATGTTCACTCATCGAAACAGCAATCGAAATTTATTAAACCAGAAAAAAGGTAAAAGGAAACTTAATGAAGCTAGGAAGTGGATTAAAGTTCAAGTGTGCAAAAGCTATAAGTGCTACAATAATCGGAATTGCAAGGCAATATAATATCCCCAGAATATTATCCAATTTATTTATTTCAATTTATTACGCTTATCCCAATTACACCGACTCAGTTCTCGCGTAACTTTTGGTCAAGTGAACCGTGTTAATCCAATAAAGTATCCGAAAACTGCCAGAACTTTAAAGCTTAAAGTAAATGGAGCGGTGGACTCATAATTAAACGAGAGTGCTAATTCCTGTGCTACTATTTCAATGATTAAATTAATAATACAGGGGAATTTAGCTAATAAAATATTCAACAGTTCTTGTCTACACTACGTTGCCGCTGGAAAGCGCCCGCCATGAATAATAGATGGAATAGAAATTGAGTTCTGAAAAAGGACATCGGGAAAGACGACAGTTTTAATTCATATTGTTGCGGTTTTTGTTATTGTTTTTTACACGATTTGTAACTGTCGCAATCCAGCAGACCAGCAAAGCGATAAAAAATTCATCTCAACGTTTACGCTGTTCAATTAGCACGGGCAAACCACAATATACAGAATATATTTTAATAAATAAATTGAAAATGCTCCTTGTTTTCTCTAAAATTTATATTGATAATTTAGCATAAATAAAACTAAGTTTATACATGAATATACACTCAGCAAAAATAATTTTATTTTGCTCCTCCACAAACTCATTCAATTCTTGACGACGAACTTTTTCTTTAAAAAGACCTATGTATTGTTGCGTTTTAACAGTTTGCGATTGGACTTCATTGTGTATGGCTATTTGCCTAAATGTTGCTGATTTATAATTTAATCATGTTGTTCTCTAAATCAAGTATTCTTCTAAAGAATATTGACAACACAGTAACAAAAGTACTACATTATGTAGGCGGACATCCCAATGTTAGTACAGTCGAAGTTTGACGTAGTATTAATTTCAAATATAAAACACTTTACCAGATTTTGGAAGCTTTATGCTAAATATTAAACGCCGTGTAAAACGTAACCTGAAAACAAAAAACACCAACCATTTAAAGCAATGTTAATAGAAACAAAAAGCATTTTTTTAGATTTTTCTGCATGTACTATATCTAATGTTCGGTAATATGACAGAATCTCTTACAAACTCAAAAACTGTAAATGGTCATGTAGAACCGTATACTGTTTTCCAGTTTCAATTTGTACAACAAGATTTTGTTTTATAGGAAAGTTTTTATTTATGGAACAAGATCAATTTTCGTTCAGATGTCCATAACATTAATCTCAGTAACAAAAATCTTATAACGCCTCCTATTCACAGTACTGCTAAGGTCGTCTATTTATAATCAGTGAACGTGAAAATAGTAAGAGATATGACTACGCACTAAGTGTATGTTGCATATTTCAGACAGAAGATTTTATAAATGTATTTAAACGAAATTCATATATAGTATTCATTATAAATTGAGATAGATATGATAGAAGATATGTACATATGTAATAAATTTGTTTCAAGTGATAAATAAGAGAAAAGAATTAGCCATTACCACAAGAGACTTTTCTATATTTTCTGCAGCAAAATGACTTCTTTTTGAAGTTCGTACGTCTTCCAGTATCGAAAACGTTCTTTCAACTCCACAATTTGTAAGAGGAGCAAAATTAAAATGTGATACAAAAGAGTTACATTTTATATATATACAGTGATACCTCGGTTTACGATAGTATCTTATTTCGGAATTTTCGGGTTACGGAAGGAAATTTGGATGAATTTTTGTTTCCAAAATCAAAATGTACTTCCGGATACGAAACACGGCTTAGAACTTTTACAGATTCGGCAGAACTTCCGCGCGACTCGTGTACATGCTAGAAAGAGATAGATATATACAATGTACTGCGACAGTTTGTGTGGCTAACTTTCCACTATTCGACCGCTTCGCATCTAACTTGAATTCATAGTTAATATTATCCTTACTTTATATGAAAATTCTTTTATCTTTGTGTAAAATCCTTTTCATAGAACAAAGCCGAAAGTTCTACGGCCAACAGTTCCTTATCTGTCGCGTCGCTAATTTTGTAATATATATGAAAATGCCACCTCACCCCCACCGTCTTCCATACGCGTCCATACGAGTCCTTATTAAAAGTAGTGTATGCAAGTGAAGTTATTTCTTTTTAATCTCAATCTTAAGAGTTTTTATTGATTTTTCTACGTAACTTTATTTTCTATATGTTCAATTGTATTTAAAATATATAAAATGAATTTATGATTATTTTTTTGGTTATGGGAACGGATTATCTCTATTTCCTTTATTTCTTATGAGAACATTTGATTCCGGTTAGGAAATTTCGGAAATGTTTTTGGAACCAACTAATTCCGTAAACCGAGGTACCAGTATATTTGAATTTTGTACTTCTCCTGCAGACAATTGGTTTAGTGTATTTAAACCAGGATTTCTGCCGAACACTACATTAACTTAACCAGTTTATTTCCAGTATAATCCGGAACACTTTTTAATTTGTTGATTGTGTCTTTTAATGTATTGAATGCGTCTCTCAATTTTATATTTCGACTTTCGAAGTATTGTATCGTCGCTGTTAAATGTTTAATGGAATATAAATACCTTAAAAACCTAGTAACGAAATAAATAATAGATATAGTAAATATATGTAGAATCATTTGACGAGAAAGCTCGATGCGAATACTACGACTGCATACCATTCACTAATTCCTCGATCTTTAAATAATCACCGCGTACATCGCATACTCTGCATACGGCTCTGCTGCGGTTAACGCCATCCCATTTAATTTTGCCGTTCTCTGCTTGTAATATATACAAATCCTTAAATTCTATTTCCAGCATTTTTGTCAACAGCACCGTTCAGATGTGCGGTTAAACAATATCTATGTAATAAACAGAATATTTAGTTTAAGGCTTTAGTTATGTAGGCGTGTTTTTCAGCTTTATAATGCTTTTTTCTATAGTTAAAGATTAGGCTTAAAAACAGCAGCATAACTTAGGTTATCCAGCTGAACCCAATAGTTCTTCTTTTTCTCTTCTTTCATGTAACCATTGTATTTCTCAGTAAATTATGAAATAAGGATATTTCATAATTACAATTGTTACATTACCTTTATTTCTTGGATTATTACGTCGCCGTCGTCAGTTTTTCCATTATGATTCATGGATATTTTTTAATTGAGTACTCTGCATATTTCTTTATTTTTATATTCCCAGTCAATTCCCAAAATATCATACTTAAAATCCAATTGATTGAAATAATTTGTTTAAGCAAACATTAGTATTTGCAGCAATTCAACGGCAAATCTCTCCTGCATTAAATTATGAATATTTTGATGCGCAAAGATAATAGTTTTGATGTATGTATGTAGTAGTACTTTGGTAATTATGAATGTTAGTGAATTTTAGTATGGAATTAACTGCTCACGCACGAGTCTTCAAAAAACTTGAGGGGAATTCCAGCTACGCTTCAAAAACAACCGTGACATCATAACAAAAACATGGCTTATTAAAAATTTACCCTCAGAATTTTTCTATAATATGTCTGCTTTAAAAAGTAACTAGTTTTATTAAAATTGGTTCCTACGGATTAGGGCCGTTCAGCAGCAAGTCCTATACCACAGCAGAATCCTAAATAATTTGCTGCATGTAAAAGAGAGTGGGTATGAATGCAACATTTTTGTAAAATATGCCTGGAAAGACTTGTAAAAACAAAAGCATATCCATGAAAACGCTGCTAACATTTAAATTAAACTTTATCTTAGTAACAGCAAAATCTTTAATAACGTAAGACCATTTGTTTTTTGTTTCGCTGTTTTATTAGTGTTAATTGTCCCTTATATTGCTTCACTAGGATTGAAAATAGCATTTGTGACAATAAGAGGGGCATTCTAATATTTAATATTTACAGTAACGGTTAACAAAAAGGTGTAGTCATACTACACAGAAAGTTAGAATAAGTAACACTACATATTGTTCAAGGATCCATCACGCAGACAATTTGTGACAATTAGTAAAACAATATTGTAGGAAACAAGAGTGGCGTAAAACTTGTAACGTTTGCTACAATAAACTTATTGAAATGCTAATATAACTAACTCTAGCAGTTACTACATTAAATTACACAAATTACAATAATTATTTCAATAATTAAAATATTCTATGTTAAATTACCACAAATTATGCAGTGTCCTTATTATTATAATGGTAGAAAGAACAAGTAAACGAAATGACAATAACTATTCCATGTTTCCGTATCTCCGGCAGCTTTCGCCACTTACAGGGAAGCATTGGCCGACTATAAGCATATGACACCTGCGCTCGTAGGTGTATGTTCACCCATCCAAGCATTTGCCATATTTGGAGCTAAACTACGGAAGACCTTACTTTGGCAGAGTTGCGAGCTCGGGGCACTATCCAAGATTGATAGCTTCGAGAAGTAGACATTACGCTAACTGTACCACTAATGATAAAAGTGATTTGAGTATATAAATGGATTTTTTACTAGAAAAGAATGAAGATTTTCGTTGCGTCATCTGTCTATGATTAACTAATACCATCTCAGTCTAGTTCTAAAGACAGGAAGTTCATGCATTTATGTAGGCTTCGATAATGAAATTGTCTGTACATATAAACAATGATTTATTTACAAACTTACTCATTTTCTATTACTTACTTTAAGATATGGAGTGAGAGGAGTGTGATGGAATATTATAAAAATTCCAAGTTTTGGAGGTAATAATTTGCCTATTATGCGATCGTACAGGCACATGATACAATGACGTAATTCTATTCCTGGCTTTTTTCTTACTATTTCACACATTTTTATAAATTGTAAGACAGAAATACATGAAAGGTAACGTAATACACTTAACTTGTTTGGCTCTCCTACAATTGTTTGAATCGCTGTAATAGTTACTGGATAGTAAAATCCTTAAATTTTGTCACATAAATTTACTTAATATTTATTAAATATCAAAACAATCAAGTATTAAGTATTAGACCACCTTTTGTGAATTCTCACTAGCTTTAAAGCATATTTTACTACAATAAAATTACTCCAATATTTTAATGAAAATTACTCTTCAACGATGGCGCAGTTTTCTACAATTACGTGAATTTTCAATACAAAATCAATCCTACAACGTCGTTGCACTTATCTTCACAGGTTTTCTTTCTGTGTAACTTCATACAAACAGAAGCTCCTTCATTAAAATGAGGTTAGGAAAATCATCGAATTTCCGTTCAACAATTTCACAGAACATTTATTGTCCTCAAAGATCTTCCACTGTTTTTCTATATACGAGGGACGTTCAGTAATTAACGAGTCAAACTGCATTGACGGGAAAACTACTGGATATTATTAAATGAAACTTTCTATGGGTCAAGTTGGCAACCTTGAAGACAAATCAAGTCAGCTGTTTGAAAGAAATAAAGGCAAACATAGCCTCTTTTGTTCAATTCAAATTGTCGGCTCCTCTCAAAAGCCAAAAGTGGAAGAACAACGTCCAGTGATAACATTTTTGTTACCCCAAGGTGTGGATTCAGGCCCATAGTGGTGAATCCACCTTTCATTGCAGGTCTGGAAAGTCATTGCCTTCCGTTAAAAATCGTCGCTTGAATTCAGAATAAATGCGAACACGGGTGTTTTTATGGACTTGAGTCAACTGTCTTGGAACCCATCTCGAACTCGTTTTGCGATAATTCAGCTTGTCGTGAATGATTGAGTACACAGTTCCAACACTAACATTACACAGATCAGCTATTGTCATGGTTTTTATACGCCTGTCATCGAGAATAAGGTCATTTATGCGATTTCAACCGGTCGTCCGGAGCGATGAATATCGTTGACACTTGTTCTGCCCGATTTAAACCGTTCAATCCACTTATACACGTTTCCGAGGCTTAAACACTTTTCACCATACTGTTTCAACATTCTTGAGTAAATTTGGGCCGGCTTCACACCTTCGGATAACAATAATCTTATCACTGGATGTTACTCTTCCACCGTACACGTTTCGAGAGGAGCCGTCATTTTGAAATTAACAAAAGAGGTTATGTTTGCTTTTATTTCTTTCAAACAGCTGACTTAATCTGTCCCCAAGGTTGCCATCTTGTCTCACAGAAAGTTTCATGTAATAATATTCAGTAGTTTTCCCGCTAATGCAGTTTGTCTCGTTAATTACTAAACGTCCCTCGTAATATGCTACGGATCAAATCGACCCACATTCTTCCACGATTTCGATTATAATAAGATTTAATTCAGTCGCTTTCCGTGTTCCTAAGCTTTCGATTAATTATTGTCTCAATAACAACTCTGTGGTCTAGTGGGCCTGCTCCCGATTATGACAAGGTCAGTAGCCATGCATTGGAGTCTTACAAACGTCGGTAATTTGTGACCGATACAATCTGAAATCATTCGCATGTTGGAAAATAATTAACTCGCCGTATTAAATACTTTAGTTATGCGAAAGGCTCCTGTGGTTGTTGCAAATGTGGCCCATCGCCAATGCATACAACAAAATTACTCAAAAAATTTAATTTCAACTATGTACAAAGGAATCTGTTCAATACCACTTGCATTGTCATTAACTTACTTCATTCTGTAAATAATTCCCGGTGGCGTATGATTTTTATATAAAATTTGCTTCTACAGATTTTATTATTCATTTTTGAATATCTATGTGATTTCTAAATTGCAGCCACTATGCGCATACATTTTAAAAATATTCAGTGCAGCTGCGTCATGCAAGCTTTAGTACAATACATTCAAAGATGTCACGGATGACGAAGATTGCTAAGTTTTTAAGTTCAAGAAATATTCCATTTTGTAAGTATCTACCAAGTACTTTGCTTTTCTTTACTATTTAGAAACGGCAGTTTCTGGCCAACCAAGAAGCCGCTAAAATACAAACACAGACAATTTTGGTCAAGAAAATGTAAACAAAACTCTACTTATGCTATATTGCTTGCTATTATTTCAACAGCATAGACTGACTATATTAATTAAAGCATATCGATGTCAATAATTGCCTTAGGGCTAAAGGGAACTTCGATAATCGTACACTAGAACCCAGGTCATAGATCATTAACTATACAAACACCTAAACAATGTGTCAGAAACATATATGCGATGACGATGATTTAACAAGGGGCGGTAGTCGACATTAATATTGTGTTAGCGGTAATGCGGTTAAAGTTGTCAAATTTACTCGACCAACTTTGTAATTTGCAAAAACGTCGGGGAAGATATAGAGCGTGACGAGGCATTTATTTAATGAAGGCGAATGAGCAACTTTCCGCAAACAAAAGACGTGTAGCTTTAGGTTATTCGACGAAGCGGAAAATTTTACATTTGGTGTAAATCGGCTTTTGAGGGCAAATAAAAAGCTAATGTAATTTGCTATAATCTAAAGGAGATTTTGAACAACGAAGAAAAGCGCGCAAATAAACATGTCTAATTAAGGACTTTTTATCTAAATAATGCGTAGGTGCTTTTTGTTTGACGAAGGTATACATTATTCCAGAGAAATGTCCGACTAACTTGCACATTAAGGCCTAACATTGTTTATTGAGCCGCTCCTTTCATACCTCAAATACTTATATAAATAGGATATTAGGGTATATTATCTAACGTTTATATACTTGTTACGTATCAATTTATTTTATGCTGAAATTATTTATTTAACTCAACAAAGGTTTATTTCAATGGAAGCACATTTTTAATAGCAACAGATTAAATTTGTTTGAATGTACAAACGTTTTTATTTTACATAATTTTCTTGAGTCAAACAAATATTTGTTAGAATCCTGCGCTTCGCACGTCGTCGGCAATTTCCGTTGAGTGAACGAAGGGCAATCGCAATCGTAGTGCTAGTTTAGGTTATGTGAGATGGTGGTTCGTAAGCGGTGAGATGTAAGTAAAGAAAATAATAGGTAAGTAGATTAATGGATTTGTATATTTTTACCATTGGATAGCCAACGTTAACATTTCGGTACAAAAAAATAATAAAATAGTTGCTACAGATTGGCGAATCTCAGAATTCGCCGATGTCGTTTTTCAAGGCCAGTAACACCAATGTTAGAACTTAAATAAACTGCGATTCAATTCATCACACATTTAACGATGATTTAATCTTTACGTTTTCATATTTTGTAACTAATTGGTAGTATATTTCCTCCTTTTTTGGTATAACAAGTATTGCGGCAAAGGCAAGTGATAAGAATAATTATTGTTTTTATAGATACCTATATAAAAGTGCATACCTCTTAACAATTTTTTGTCGACGTATTTTTGTAGCTATATATTATAAATTCTAACAATTTGGACATACTACAGTCTGTTTAAAGTTATCAGCGCACTATACCTAGCATTGAAGTTATTAATATTGTTAAAATCAGGTTCGACATCGAGACCTAACCTAACCTAACCAGATTCTCTTTACAGGTTCCTGGGAAATGTGAGTAATCTCGAAGAAACTTGAAGGAAATCTGAAAGATTTAAGGTTCACCGTTTTTGTTTGCGACCACAGAAGGCTTTGATATCACCTTAATGTAATGAAGGAAGTTATATGATATTTTAGGGAGCTGAGGTTTATTTACAGGAATGAAGGCACTACGTCACTACAAAATGAAGATTAATTTTCGGCATTATACTTATTCTTTATGTACTTTTGCTAATTTATCCAAAATGTTAATAAAGTTTTTCAAAAGATTGTGTATTTGTTACGCTATGTGCTTATAAATGGATGCTTTCTTCTCTAAAAAGAAGAAAGTATCTATCGTACTAACCATTTCAGTAGAGTAAAAATACCAACAGTAATTATACCAACAGATATAAATAACAGCACACTGTAAACCACAGAAATATTTTGTTAAGCAAATTTATCTAACCTTATAATGGCGAACGTTCCCAAAATGGGAACATACCAAACAAAATTATTTTTTATTGAACTAATCATATTATTTGCATAAAATTTGTATAACTAATAATCAGAAAAATTTACATCTATGTGTATTTTAAAACATATAATAAAATTATGCAAATAATATGCAAATAATTCAATAAAAATTAGATTTTTTAGTATGTTCCCATTTTGGAAGCGTTGGCCATTAAAAGTTGAAGACAAATAAATGGTAAAGGAAAGTGTATTTGTTGCAAACTGACGAAGTTCGTATATTAAATCACGCAGATATATTTTCAAATCAAACTTGAGGTTATTTGTTTCAAGAAATCATATATTTGAATCAAATAACGATGTCAAAAAAATTATTTCTTTAAATGAAAAGAGTATATCTTTGCCGCCATTTAAAATTACGATTTAGTTGATTGAATGCATATTTAAATAAATAAATAAATTGGTCTTTATTCCCTTTCAGAAGTATAAGTTAACAAAGAAGATAAAACAAAATACAAGTTTTGCCAATTAAGGGAAATCTCAAGGGGCAGTTCAGATGAACAGTATACATGTATTGCTGTTTCCTGCTCCATCACTGAACCCTTGAACTTATAAAAATAAATAAGGAAAGCCTGCATACCTAAATTAGCTTAAACCTAAAATCCGCGACATAAACTGACAAAAGAAAAATATAAAAATACAATTGCTCCCCATCAATTAGCAAAAAAAAAAAACATGAGAAGCTAACTATTGTGAGTGTAAATATTTAAACGGATACTCTAAAACTGTGGCACTGGAACACTGAAACAGTTCATTAAAACCCTTACCACAACACTTAATTCGTACTGGACGCACGTTTCGATAGCCAAGCTATCATCATCAGCGGCAAGACTGAACTGTTCAGTCTTGCTGCTGATGAGGATAGCTTGGCTATCGAAACGTGCGTCCAGTACGAATTAAGTGTTGTGGTAAGGGTTTTAGTGAACTGTTTCAGTGTAAATATTTGTTTGAGTCAATAACTTTTTTCTCTGTGTGTAAAATGCCATTAAATTATAGCTACCAGGTATTTTTCATAGATATACCTATCTTTCATTTTTTCCATCCTAACTTTCTTAGCCCCCGGTTTTAAATTAAAAATAGGTAAAATAAATATATCCGCCAATGCTTTTGAATAAGCCAAATGGTTAAGATGACACATGTGTCGCTATACCTACCGTTTCAAACTATTACGTTAGCAACTGGTTCATATCAATCGTGTTATAAAATACCGAAAATCGTCTCCATTATTATGAATTCATATTAATCGGCTTCTCTTCAAATAATACGGATAACAATTGGTATGATGAAAAAGATACAGAATAAATCCCATTTGTTCGTTACGAAGTAAGCATTAATATAAAATAAATCCTTACTAGTTCCATATTATTATTACTGCCTTTTAAGGTATTTAAAGTACTTGTTATTAGTCGTTCAATTCTAGTTTTTATGAAATTTCATTTTATTCTCGCTGTGAAATTAAATTTACGAATTTCGATAATTACATTCTGTCAAGTGATGAAGGTTCATTAATCTTGAACATTTTTTCATCATCTTGACATGAATACATAATGCCCAAAGATCGTTATAGATTATTAAAGTTTAATTGCGTAATGTTGACTCACCCAGAAGTTCTGCGTGATTTTAAAATTCAAATTCGACTCTGGAAGACGCATTAGCTTTTGAGGGGGTTTGTAGAACTTTGAAATAGGTTTCCAGGCGAGGGAAAATGTTTAAACATATGCTTATAAAGATTTTGTCCTATGTATAAAAATCATAATAGTACCATGGTGTAGTCACCCGAATTTACGTTAATAAGTTGGCTATTAACAAAAAGTAACTTATATTCAAGCTAAAAGTTAAATACTTAATGTTGCAAATTATTAAAATTCAAGGACATTAACATGATTTGTTTATGTTGCTTTTGAAAAAAAATATTAACAAAAGGGCTTTATTTCATAATTATTTATCGTCCTTAATAGACTATCAGTGACTTTCAGACGGACTATGTTGCCTACGTTATCAGAAGAATGTTTTGACATAAGTGTTTAATTGGCCACGGCTCCAAAAAAAGAACTTCGTGGAAGGCTAACACTTGCCTTCCGTCCTAAGTTAGCGTAGCAGAGACGTAAAGGAAAAGAAAAACTTCGGAAGGTCTGGTTCAAATTTAACTTCGTAATGGGCGACTTTTTACCGTGAAGGCGAAACTTTTCTAACGAATCGATAGTATTAATAAAGAGGAAAAGTTCGTAGTATTCGAGTGTCTGAAGATGTCAACTTCTCTCTGGTAACATTTCAGGGACGTGATATCAAGAAGATTAATGCAGCTGTTAACCGCGATAAAAATGGCATGGGAATAAAATCGGAAAGAACTATTGTTAAGAAGTACTGAATAATTTTACCTACGTACTGATAAAAATGTCTGTTAATTTATACAAATAATAAGAAATGTAAGGAGGGATTATTACAGATAATTCGTCCAAGTGGTTTCGCCCCAAAATTCATAACAAGTTCTATAAGTCTCAATACTAGCCAAGCAGAACATGGGCTTTTATTTCCTATTCTAATTGCAATAAATGATGAAAGGAGTTTATTGCAAGATGCAAATAGTTTTGATGGTTATATGGCGAATATGTTTAGTTTATTTTCAGCAAACGAAGCATAGATGCATCCTCAAAAACAGTATTTATGGTAGAAAAGGAGAAAATGCTACACTCAAATACTTCGGTGGCCCAGTAGTAAAAGGTCCTGTTGCTTGCTGTGACTGACGAGAAAAATAAAGAAATGCATGTATGCTTCATCGACTTGAAAAAAGCATTCGACAAAGTTAAGGGAGAAGATATATGGAACTCGTTAAAAAAGAGAAAAATCGACGGTGAAACAATAAAAATGGTGAAAATAATGCACAAAACAACAGAAACATCGTTAAAACAAATAATGCGGAATCAAAAGAATTTACAACGGAAGTAGGAGAAAAGCAAGATGGTTTGTTGATCCTCATGTATAATAGAGAATACGGTAAAGGAGGTAAGGTAATGAAACAAACAAAGATAACAGTGCCTATGTTGGCGAATGATATAGTATTGTTGGCAGATACGAAAGAAAATCTACGGTATAGCTTAAACATTTTAAAGGACGAACTAACAAAAGTTAAAATGAGAATAAATGCGAATAAAACTAATAGTATGACAGTAACAAAGGAGAGTAAAACACACAATATCCAAATAAATGGAGAAACAATAGAGCAGGTAAATGGATTTAAGTATCTAGGGCGATAATTTAAGGAAATGGAAAAAGAGAGACAAGGGTATATGTACAATTTAATGAGGATAACATTCTTGGAGAAACGAGAAATACAAAATAACATAAAAACAGAAGTAATTGAAAATATAGTCAGACCATCAATTAACAGAAAGATTCCTAAGAAAAATAAAAAATAAAACAAAAAAGGACAGTTAGAAATGTAACAACTAGAGATGATTTAAAAATAAAATCAGTACAAGACAAAATCGTAAAGGAAGAGCTAAAGTGGTTTGATCATGTTAGTCACATGCCAGATGCAAGAGTGACCAAAAAGTGTATGAAACAAGGATGGGGAAGAACGTGGAAGACCAAGAAAAACATGGAATGACGAGATAAGGGAGGCAGCAGCAACAAAATAGAGAGAAGAGATCAAGGCAAGAGACTGACATTCAACCAAAGACGACTTAACACCTACTGGTGGAAAAACATAGGAAGACAAAGTAAGTCTGTAAGATTCTGACACTACAATTTGAGCAACAGGGTGGATTAATGTATCTATCTTCAATGAATGAATTAACAACAGCAGGGATTGTGGGATAGTATAGCAAACAACAAAAGTATCGACACACTCCACGCCACAAAAATTATTCGAACTCAATTAATGAAACAATTTTTATCAGTTTATCAGTGGATGATGTAAAATCTGTATTTTGTAATGGCAAGATTAAATAGAGAAAACGATACCATCCTACATGTTTGTAATTATTGGAAAAGGTAAATATTTTCCTCAAATGGTAATGAATACACAAATAAAGTTTTATCTCTGTTCCTATTTGCAATGCAAACATTTCCTTAATTTATTCAGAAAGAATATTAATATGCTGCGTATATTTATAAGGATAAAGACATGGAACTATTCATGACGTATTTATAATGATATAACTGTATTTTACATAACCAAACAGTTCTTGGACCTCTAAACTCAAGATGGCTAAAGCGCTGATGTGCATGCCATCTCCAGTTTAGCAGTCCAATAACCGGATGAGAGTTGGTTTGGGAACCGTATCCGGTTTTTGTCGCTGCTTTCTAGACGGCAGGCAAGTTTCTTTGCCAGAAGATATTTTGCTCGTTGTTGCAAAGAATACTAATGCAAGTCGAGAGGCAAATAGCGATGTGAGGTAGAGAAGCACTCGAAGCAACACTGATGACGCCAAGTAGGTAAAAACATGTCTGTTTTCTCTCCTCACATCGCTTTTTCCGTGAGTGATTCCATCAATATCACGAGGAACTATATTAGAATTATTTTGGTTATTGTTTGTGGCATTTTTTATATATATTTTCAAAAAATTCATTTCGTAATTACATTTTTTTGCTAAAATAACATAAATATTAGTACAACATTGATATTCTTTTCCACATATCAAAATTCACATTGACATTCAGATCAAGATAGACAATCATCGCACAACTCAACACAAGAAATTATGGAAGCTATTGGATTGGTATCCTTGCGAATAGATGTGAACAAACAGACCGAAAACTAATTTGATAGAATCAAAACGTTCAACATTTGGAAATTGTACAAGAGGGGAATTTTAGTAAGTAACTTTTCAAAGTTTTTTGTAAAGATTTCATTTGTAAAGATTTCGTGGCTTCTATCTAAACTATATTTTAATGTACTGAGACTAAGTTCCCGATACGAATCAAGATTTCATTTATCTCTGATGTAGAGTATGTGTAACAACTTTAATTTAATTTGTAATTCCTCAGATTTGTTTTTCGAAAGTGTAAGCCAGATTATTAAAAATATACAGTAATTTTGTTTCATTTATTCTTCTTTCTCATTTCTAATAATTTGTTTTCTCTTTGTATTTTTTTTCGTTTGGATTAATCCTGTATTTACCTTCATTATTTGTATCTTCTGTTCTTGGAAATAAAACTATTATTATTAAAATAAAACGGGCAATTAGGTTACTTAAACCTATTTATTTCTACTTCGCAACATCTCAGCATAATCTAAAGGCCTTTAGCCGAAGTTTTCAGTATAGATAATAAAATTGTGTTTAATAGCATAGTGCAGAAATTTTAAAACATTCATAACAATTAAATTGGTGATAAAATTGCTAACGTTTTTCCAATATGAGTTTTCCCAATGCATATATAAAGTTGATCAATTATCTATTTTTAGAATAAAAATCTAGAAGCATATAAAACTGTATAATAGTAGTGCTTTAATAAAACCGAACAGTCTGTTGAGTAGGAACTGTCATTAATTAAGAGTTAGTTCATTTCCTGCTATATTACCTCACATTTCTTTTCTAAATGCAAGCAGTAACACGAGAAGAAGCCACCAAATAGTTTGAGTTAAAAAGAAAATGGTGTTATTACGAGGGATGATCGTAAAATATGGTTTCCATATTTTTAAAAAATAGACAGCATTGTTTATTTCCTTAACATTACACATCGTTTTAAAGGTAAGAACTTAAGCTACTTTTCGACATAATCGCCATTTCTATCCAAACATTTCTGCAGACGGTGCTCCAACTTCTGTATCCCCATGTCGTAAAATTCCGCCGCCAGTCAAAATCTGTTCAATTGTGGTGTTGGAAATCTCAGGAATCCGAAGAGCGAGTTGACGAATGGTAACCCTCCGATCTTCAAGCAGTATGCTCTCGACCTTTTCAATGATTTCCTCTGAAACTGATGGTCTTCCGCTCCGCTCTTCATTGTGAATTTCCGTTCGACCTCCAGTAAATTCCCTGCACCATTCGCGGACGTGTTGAACAGCTATACACTTTTCTCCATAAACTTCGGTTAATTGACGATGAATGTCTATAGGTGAAACCCCTTTCGCGTTTAAAAAACGTATCACAGCGCGAATTTCGCACCTGGCGGTAGCGGCGATCGGGAGTTCCATCTCGGACGGCTGCTTAGCCAACACTGAGCGGCGTAGCGAGGCGGGAGTGGTACGTATATAAAGTGGAAGAGCGGATTTCGCCTAACACGTCTTATTGCTGCTGTAGGGCTTTGGGAACCTTATTTTACGATCATCCCTCGTACATTACAAAAGTAAATATCTGGAGAAAGATTGAAAAATGGAAAGTTATTAAAAGAATAAGAATGGATGAATTCAAATAACGAATATGTTTAGTGTTGTTTGAAAAGGAAAATATACAAATATAATAGGAAAACTTCTAGAAAGAATCGCATGGCGATTTTAATGCAGGGTGTTGTAGTAAATAAAATATTTATTTTAACTAGAAAAGAAGTACTGGCTGTACACGTTAGGACAACGGTTTTAGAAGATGGAAAGAAATATCCTGGGGATAGCAGACAAACAAAATAAAAACTCTCTTTCATGAGATTCTAGGCTTTCGCATACTTCATCAGAGAATATCAGCTGAAATAGCAATCCACTAAGATATCGTAGACAGTAAAATCCATATGTTACTTACATAGGAGGTAATAATATCCAACAAACAAGAAAACATCAGAACAACATCGTCAGTAACTAGACGTAACATCATTTATATAAAATCACATTAAATTCATAAAAAATTTTGAATAAATTATTAAAATTCGAAGAAAAAAAGTTGCACTGCAAGCCTCGATGTGAAAACGAGCTTAAGAATCAATTTAGCGGTAAAAATCTTCGACAGACCAGACTACTAACAGTAAGTAGGCAAAGACAATTACTAGGTTATCAACCAAAACCTGACCAAATCGTCATATAATATTAATGGGATAAGTTGGTTTCATATGTTGATGGTTGATTTATTGTTTATGGGGGCAATGGATCTTTACATTTGAAATCAATATATATATATATATATATTGAAAAGATAACTGTAAATGTCGCTGAGATTACTAATGTCAGTTCTAAAATTAACGGTATGGTTAGTGGTGTTTATGTAGAACATCTCAAGAAAGAGACGTTTGCAATAATTTTGTTGTTATATCTTCAGACAAAAATGGTATATATGGGAACTTAAAATATTTCAAACTACCACCTTCTGGTAGGACAGTTTGACTAGATGGGTAGTCATTCTTAATAAAGATATTAGAAGGTATTCTCTTATTCGCATCATGAAAGGTATGGTGTGAGATATTTAAAATTCTATTCTTGAGTGCTCTAAGTGTGTTAAGTTTCATGTTGATTGGATGATTAGAATGGAAGTTAATGTACTTACCCGAAAATGTTGGTTTTGTATACCAATTTAATATAATATCTTGATTATCAAGACGTATGACCTTAGTGTCCTTAATATTGTACTGATGTTTTCTTGGTTGTTGGATATTATTATCTCCTATGTAAGTAACATATGGATTAGACTGTGTACGATACCTAAGTGGATTGTTTTTTCTGTTGATATTCTCTGATGAAGCGTAAATAAAGTATGCGAAAGCTTAGAATCACATAAAAGGGAGTTACTATTTTGTTTGGCTGCTATCCCCAGGATATTTCTTTCCATCTTCTGAAACCGTTATTTATTTTAACAATTCTCTTAATGAAAATAAGCGCACACTTAAGATATTCAGTACCTAATGTACCGCCACGTACCTAGTGACTGGGAGTCCTCATGCGAGAAATATCGCTCTCGTTACCGGCACCTCCACCACATATGTCACGCGTCCAGTTACCAATTTCACGTTCGTAGAAAGAAATAATAATGGTATTCGCTTACTTGGTTATGGTTTATTAACAATTTTTAGCTTAAATGCTAATTGGCATTAATAAATTATCTCTCTCGTACTACCTGTCTCTCACTTACCTAATTACCATCTAACCATGGTAAAAATCGATCAGCGTACTTTAGTAATTAATTACCTACTTATATATAAAATAACGTTAATTATAAATTAAACTTAAATATAACGCCTTCGTGGCAGTACTGTCTATAAGGAAAAAATGGAGCAAGTTGTTACGATTTAGAAGACATTGTTATTTCACCAAGAAACTTTTGAGATTGTGGCTTAAAAGAAACCTAGCCAAGGTGTTTACATTCCCTCTCAATAACGTCTATACCTAATTAAACTAATAAACGAATGTACAGATTTAGCTCGGGCTTTAAGACTAAACTTACGGGGCTTTGAAAGGTGAAGTGGTCATTAACCTAGATTGGGTATCTGCAAGTGTCTCGGTGCGCTGCAATTATTTTTCAGAAGAGCACTTTCAGAAGATTGCACCGGATAAATGAGATAGAGGCTGTAACCGTATGGAGTTGCTTTTATTTTTTAATGAATATGTTTTTATTTATTGAAATAATGTAACGTAACGTTTACACTTAGTTGGAATTCCTCAAAGGACCCCACAGAATCCTTATGGGAAATGGCTTTCCGTTAATTTTTTTTTTAATTTGATATGTTGTAGTTCTCAACAAAAGTGTCCATGGCCCCAAGGTCCGATCACGGGTACTTTTCGAGATACAGCACTCCAAAGTTGGACTTTTCGTATCTTATTGCAGCGTAGTGCGGGTGCAGTCGATGTCGATGTACGATGATGTTTACGATTAAAGTGAGTGTAGAGGTGCTTATGTGTGTGTGCGCGCGCGCGCATTATTTATCGTAATCTCAACATTCAATGATCATCTGAAGGTTCTCGGTCTGCGGCATTCAATGTCATGAGCAATGACGTGTTAAGGTATTTGATGTTCCCTTGATATCATGTAAAACCTAGGTACCATAAGATGCTGGCAACGTGTACACATGAACCTAGAGTACGACTCCAAACTGATATGTACAGTAATATCCATTAATTAGATCATTAGTATTGTCTCGTAAGCATACAGTCACCGGATCGTCGCTCGGTTTTCCGTACGGCGCCAGGGCCCGTGGTCGGAATCTCACCACTACGACGCGACGGCACGCCGTTTAACGGACGAACATGACTTTTTTTTGAGGTCGAGACTCGGAATCGTCTGTAGATGACTTAGGGCCTCGATAACATCGGTTTAAAAACGTATAGTTACGGGTGTATTTACCCGCGATTTCTTATTTCAATATTAATACATTGTTATACTGTCAATTGTTCATCCCTTCTACTCATAGTCAAGATATTTTTCTTGAGAAAAGAAACATTTTTCTTTCTCCATATCATACGTCACTTTTAAGTAATATCCCTTCAAGTACGAATAACTTCTTCTGGTAAATATAACCCGCTGGTGAATGTAGTGAAATACCTTTCTCGGGGGTTTTTCTCAAATTCTGTTAAATTTTCTAATTTAATTCGAATAAATGATTCTTGTAGGTTCGGGGGTATCCCTAGATACCCTTACGGCAATTTTTGAATGAATTTCCAACTCAGTAAAATGAAATTAACGGATTTTAAAATTTGAAAATTAACTAACCTTGAAACTTTTGAACGATGTCAATGTATATAAACCCTCTGTTTATATACCCACTACAGGAAACTGCCTCCTCTGGATATTTAACCCTTTTCTCTTCTAATAAAGACTTTGAATACACAAACGAACACTTATATTGGGACTGGATTTAAGACACACTTTGATTCAACCAAGGACGAATAAAGATTGATGAAAATGTATGGCGTCGTTCATCTTTCTTTGATTTTAAATCGGGAAAGACCGGCGATTGTTTTATTTCACAGCCAATTTTTATAACTTAACCCAAATAGAAACTTTCCGATGACTTTCGACTAAATGATATTAGCATACGAGAGCGAATGCAGCGACTTAACCAGGAAGTTGTATGTTGATGATTCTGTGGTCCAAACTGTCACCAACAAGCTTTAAACGACAAAATCCACTGCTAATTTACAGAAACCTTTCAGATAAAGATTTAATTGATGAAATATTATTTGTTGTACTCTGCAATTTATGCTGTTGCTTATTCCAGACGATTTCTACATTAATTTGGACGAAATAAGTGAATAAAAAAATCAACTAACGAGTAGATTTGTCCATGATACCCCACACTCGTCATTATCTGGACTTATATTTAAATTATAATGTCCTCGCTCCAAAGACGGTTGGCTGAGGGGGGATGGTAACGAAGAAATTTCCAATTTTCCCCGCAAGAGGGATATTTAGTTACCAACGAGTGGCCAGCCTGACATTTAGTTAGTACCGAAGTGACAACTGAGAGAAGTTGTTGTTGTCGTAGATACAATGTTGAACATAACAGTAGATTGATTCTTTATCCCAATAGAAAAATCTGTTATTGATAGTTTGCTTACAAAAAGTTCCCGTTCACTTCACCGTCATCACCCTCTAGTGAAAAAATGGCTCCCATAGTACTACCGCTAGGTTATACATGTAATAGACCGTTCAATGTTTGTCAATTGGCACGTAAGGCGTGATGAGTTTGACCATCTTCCTTTACATCTTGATGATAATTCAAGGTTGTGTATGAACTGTAATCGGTCAATTATTGATGAAATGCCTATGATCGAGGCAGATCCTACTTGTCTACGATTAAATGTCTTGACTCAAACAGACTTGCGTCATTTGTAATGCTCAAAATAATGTACGAAGATTATCAATAAAATGCAGAGTTCAGGTCTTCATAGAAACAAATATTTATATACCGGATAATGTGAGGAGTTATGAAAATCATTTGGATGAAAAAGGCTTTTTTTTTCGAAAATATTATTACCAGCACTACGTTTCAAAAACAGACCTTATGTTATCAAGAGTCCACAGTTGCAGCAAGTTTTTTTTACAGTAACTGGGAAACGTGGGTGCAAATAGAGAGGTCAAAAAATAAATCACTTAACTGATGAGGAATTTCAGTGTATAGTACCGATCAATAAACAGCTGATGAACTTTTTACTTATTGTGATCCTGTACTTCAAAATGGAAAACTAAGATACGTCAGTAGAAAGGATTTGTTGGTCTTCTTGTGCAAGATAAGACAGGGGTTGAGTGACGATTTTCTCAAAATCATTTTTGATTATCCTAGTAGACAAACTGTCAGTTCTGTTATGGCTTATGTTAGGTCATCTTTATTACAGAGATTTGTCCCGACTAACATTGGACCCGAATCAATAACAAAGCAAGAATTTATTATGCAGCATGTGACGGCGTTTGCAAATGAACTGTATTATCCTCAACCCGAAGAAGCAAGAACTGTCGCTGTGATTGACAGTACCTACGCGTATATACATAAAAGTAACAATTTTTGGTCCCTATTTCTCTGATGCTCAGAATAATGATGCCAAAATCCTCCGTCAAGTGTTCGAGAGAGATGCAGGAACATTACAAGGCTGATTTCAGAATGATGACATCGTTTTGGTGGATAGAGGTTACCGTGATGCAATACCCTTGCAGCACTCAAAAAGCCTTAATGGATTCTATCGCATAGCTGGAGCTATACTAAACAGGTATCATCCTATTATCCAAATGCAAGATGCAGATTCTCAGCTTGCTAGGGAAATGCTTCAAAGATCGACAACTCTTAATATCGTACAAGCGAGAGAAGAGGTATTTAACTTGCGACTAAGAAATGGTCAATAGAGACGGCTCAATTATTGTGACACACACACACACACACACACAATACTGCGGGAGTGACGAACCATGGCGTCCTTATCTCTCCTGACACACACACACAAACAAACAAGTAAGCACCAGTACAGCCACTTTAATCGTACACATCATCGTACATCGACATCGACTGCACCCGCACTACGCTGCAATAAGATACGAAAAGTCCAACTTTGGGGTGCTGTATTCCGAAAACTACCCGTGATCGGACCTTGGGGCCATGGACACTTTTGTTCTACGTTCTACGTTCTACTACAACATATCAAATTAAAAAAAAAATTAGCCGAAAGCCATTTCCCATAAGGATTCTGCTAGGGCCTTTATGTACACATTTACAAATTTATTATTTCCAAGCGTTAACTTTATTCCATCAAACATGAAACGAATAAAACTGCATATGAAAGCACGCAATTTAATAATCACTTAGGAAATGATAACAACTACAAAGTCTTCTCAATTAAAATCAGTTTTCCTGTATAATTTACATAACTTCTATAAATTAATAATGGCACATAGTTTGAGGAGATACATTTTGCTTGGGATGCTCTGCTAAACATTGTTACAAATTCTACACTTTCCCAATAACATGAAATACGTGCATTTTAGAAGGTAGCGAGCTTCTAATTTTATTGTGGAAATGGTCTTCCGAAAGGTTACGTAAATTGGATTTCTAATTAAAACAAACTCGCCGAGTAGAAACTGAAGTAGCTAGTGGTAGTGCATGTTTACGTATGCAACTCAACAAAGGAAAGTAGTTTGCGTATAACGCCATCAACAAATAAAAATTTGTTGTGTAAAGTAGGACGTATCTTTATTATTTGTTATGTGTGTTCATCTTTAAAATTTCAGAGCAATAAAGATACTTGAATTACTATAAAATTATAGTTTAATCATATTTTGTAGTACTTTACTTAACCATATTTAATGGAAGATTGGACTACATTTTAGAAAAGCCAACGTTAATCCTTACTATATATACATATATATTCTAAAAATAATCTTAGAAATGTAAAATTACAATGTCATATCGTGACAAACCATTAAAGTTCGTCAGATTTAAAGACTGTTAAATCTGCAATAGACATAAAAAAATATATATATATTATATTTCACCTTTTATAATCAGTCATTAAATCTCTAAATTTGTAAACTTTTATTTCATTTTTATGAATTGATTTTTCCGGAATCGACTGTTTTGAGCGCAAGTGTACCTTGTTTATGTTACTGTTTATGTTGAGCGTTAGTATACTTATTATATCAGCTCATGCGCGGTTTGTGCAACAGCGTGCTCGTAATCCACTTCACATATAAAGTCGAAATACGTCAGTGACAAAAAGTAGCGCGTTATACCGAAATCTGCTATATAAACCGTCCAAAATGTCATTGCTTTGCCTGATACTGTCCGGCCTTTTAGCTGAGTAGGACTTCTCGACCGCGCTACGCAATCGTCGGTATTATCTGGCTTTTGCAAAGTTCGGGCGGTAACGTCGATATCCCGCAATCGTAGGGATTGAACATTTTGAAAATTTTTAGTTTGGTCCTATTATACTCTTTCGTAGAAGAGAATCGAGCAAGAAGAGACAGATCCCACAGCATTTACACCACATTACACATTCCCTCTATACCGGACTTAGGACATTGTTCAGATGAATTGCCCTAGTGGTCGCAACGGGTAGCCTCTCATCACTCAGAATAGTCCTTCTAATTGACGTCAACTTCACTGTTTCGTCTTCAGCTTGTCAGCCCCTGCATGACAGGTTTCGACTAGTCTTATCTTGCAGAGGTGCCTCTTTAACCTGCACTGTCCAGTTAGAATCCCTACAGCCATGCCAGCCACAGTCTCGGATATCTTAATGCTGTCCTCTCATACGTCAATGTAACTTTGCCGGTGCATCAGGAACTAATTTTATGCCTTCTCTTCAACAAGTTTTCATGGTTGATCCATTTATAAAACACAGACAGAGGTGCTCAAATGGAGCGTTTTTGGCCTTGAAGCGTCATGCCAGAACCCCATTTGAGCAGTCTCTCCTCTTCTTCATTGCCAGGATTTCCATCGTGACCCTTTGGCCATATTATATTGACGCTTATTGTTTCAATAACTAAGGATAGGGCTCTGTGGCAGTCCAGCAGTACATTAATGGTCGCTTTAATGCCGATTCTAATTGCTTGCTGTCAGTTAACTGGTTGACGTTTCTGCCTACAATCTTAAAGTCAGTTAAGCAATACGTTGCTTGGGACAGCGCCGAGGTTTCCGCCGCCTGGAAAACGCTGATCTCGGTCCCCAACGTCCATGGTTCTGTTAGGCGGAGCTCCACAGGGAATACTCCTGCTCCGATTCCTTTCTTGGTGTCTTCATTGCGATCGGTCCGTTGGTATATCAAGGGTTTATAGGGTTTACAGAACAGATGGAATGTTAGCTTTGACAGCAGGTTTGGCAAAGTAATTCGTAGGAATCCTTAGCGTGTTGAGCATTGAATCCAGTCCTCCTCTTTCCTCGCCGCATCAAAACATGTCCATTTTCGAAATTGCTTAATCCAAACCATTTAGAATTGCCTCAGGTTCAGATGAAGAGGAGTCCTCCCTTTAGTTTTTACATGGTTATATCATTTTATTTCTTGTCTCTCGGTAGCTTTTTATCATATTTAATGGCGTACTTCAGTGAAAGGAGTATAGGAATACTTTCTCGGCGAACAGTTCTCATTGATGGAGTAATGCCGAGCGCTGGTGAAACCAGAAATAATTCCTTTCTTGGGATAATGTCAATCATAGTAGTTTGTTTAGGTGCTAGACTGCAAACCTCTTAGATCCCAGAAGGAAGGGATCCCATGAATCTTTTCGTTCCTCAAGTTGCTGTTCAGTGCATCGCTTAAATCTTCGATTAAGATCGCATGGCCAGAGATTAAACTTGGGTAAACGGCATTATTTCGGTCGATACATAATCGACCCCGGCAAACATTCAGTTCTCATTTGTAGAGACTTTCTTTCTTGAGTAAGCAGTTAATGCTTGATCCCCTTTATGGCGTACAAATCGATTTTTTGGAACGAATCTATAGAAAATTTTTAAAATACCTTTGTAATAAAAATGACGGTCGCTATCCTGTGTGTGGAACAGACTATGGTAAATTGTTGGAAAGATATTTCATTTCCCTTGGTGATAGAAGGAAAAATATCAGTACGGCATTTGTGCTGAACATTCTTACAAACAGGATCGACTTGCTCCCTTCATCTACTTGTATTAATACATTTGTACCCTTTCTTGGATTTTGTAATCTGTTGTCTTAATACAATTAATTATAGGACATACTAGCTATTCTTCATATAAGATACTTTTCATTTGCATTTTAAAGAATTATTTGATCTATTGAAACATCTCAGTTAACCTGAGTCGCATAAATTTGAAAAGAAACCTTTCTCTTGAAGTAACTACAAAAATACTTAATAAATAATTTTAAAATAGTTGCATAAACCTAGGGTAAACTGCATTGAATATTTTAAGAGAATAAATGGTAAATTGGTACTGAATTCGAATATTCCGAAGTCTCAATAAATTACTATTCGTTTACAATTTCTTAGTTGATGTTTCCCTAAATACGGTACTCAAGGCATTGTACGTACAAGTACACCTATTACAAATCTGTTCCTTAATATTCAAACGAATCAAATGCAATTGTTCCAAAATTCCGTTTTCTAACCGAAACCCAAACGATAAATAGCCAATTTACAGCTTTGAAATCCTCCTGCTGATAGGAATTGATATCCTTTCGCCACTAAACTTTAATGGGTTCGCGTAAAAGGTAAAAGTAAATAAGACACCTAAATTCTACTCGACTTATACAATCGCAGTGACATAAAGCAAGACGACGACGCCATTTCCCAGGAGTAAATTCGATCGCGAGGGGAATGTGTTTACCTTTCAAGGACCTTTTAAATATTTATTCCAAAACCGCGCTCTACTTTGGTACACATGCGAATATAAGGGCAAATACATGTATGAAAGATGAGGGGTGAAAATCACGTGTTGATATCGCAACAGACTTCGGTTTGGACCGGATTTAGGTAAAATGGTGTAACTCAGGGTTTCGTCGTCATACGTTCGGGATATTTTAGATACTTTAAATATATATTCATAAATTCGATTGCCGTTGCTGTCTATCTGAGAGTGTTGACCGAACTATTTATTTCGCAATGAGTATTTGAAGATATTTTAAAGCCCCTGGTACTTGCCAAAACGTGCTGCTGTCTAGAGAAGGTTGAATAAAGAATGTATACTTTCTCGTGAAGCGAATCTTTACTGGGACAGCTCGTAATTAAACCAACCTTATAAAATAATCTAAGGAGGTAAATTGTCCATCTGCTATTACTTTGTGACTTAAACGAACTGGTGTCTACCCCCTTTGACTACTAAAAAAACAACTTTTATTTGAGAATAGTGTGCTTATTCTTAACCAAACTCAGTTAGGTTAATTCTTGAATAAAAAGGAGAATTTCAACGCTCAAAACTTTACATTAAATTGCAGATTATTTTAGCATTACTATTTCTATATTATGATCAATATCGTTCATTCAATTCAATATTTTTGTAGTATCGTGTATATGCACAATTTCTAACAAAAAATGTATGTGAAGCACTGTTATAAATATAGTTGCCCAATTTGTGTCAACAGCCAGTGGCGGGCGCATAAAAGTTTACACAAAATAAATGGTCAGAAATAAAATATAATACGTGCTCAAACACTTACCGTCGTAAGAGTCTTCCGTGAAATCACAAAGTGAATAATGTCTGTTAAATATCTGCAACATTAGATATGTTTCCACAGTTTTTTCGGCAAACCGAGTGCGGCGTGAGGAAAAGTGTGTTTATATGCAGAGAACGAAGGTTCTACATCTAGTGACGTTATATTTGCGTAATTAAAATAATCTTGGAGCAACTTAACGGTTCTTTGTGAAGGTGCGACAACAGAACCGTTAAGTTGTTCCAAAGATTATTTTAATTACGCAAATATCACTAGATGTAGAACGTTCGTTTTCTGCATATAAACGCACTTTTTCCTCACGCCGCACTCGGTTTGCCGAAACAACTGTGGAAACATATCTAATGTTACAGATATTTGTGATTTCACGGAAAACTCTTAAGACGGTAAGTGTTTGAGCACGTATTATACTTTATTTCTGACCATTTATTTTGTGTAAACTTTTATGTGACCGCCACTGGCTGTTGGCGCAAATTGAGCAACTATTGATTAAATATAATTGAACTTTCCATTAGTGAATTTAGTTTTTCGCACTAAAAGTTGTTTACTGGACTCTTTGTTTTAACAAAATACTTTTTGCCTACATGTGTAAGACAAAAAAGGAAAACAGAGATCTAGCGAAATATGGAGGGAAGAGGTCACCAACATTACTTTGCCTCGTAATAAAATGGAATTGGATGCAATCAAATGTCAAAATAATATACTTTAAAACGTAAGTAAACAATCATAACAATGTATTACACCTAAGTAAAATTAATAATTAACTCCTGAATAAATTGAAATTACATTCGCCACATATATGTAAACAATGCACTTCCTCAAACCATTCTAGAACACAAACATTTTTTGCGTCTTCTACCGCGCATAGCTGTGCGTGAACATGTTGCACTATTTGCAGAGATTCCACTAACGACACCGAAGGATTTTGTAATTTTTCTATTGCCTCCACTAGTCCGAAGTAATTGTTCTGAATAGTTTTTAAATCCGTTTTAACCTGACTATCATGAAACTTCGACTGGCTTTCTTTAATAGCTGCAGCTTCCTTTGGATCGAATCGTAAAATCACGTTCTTAATATTCTCAAAAAAACACTGTACTTTTATATAGATATCCACAAAAACAATAATTATCCATAATTTGTACGTAATTTTGTAATTGTATACGTACAAAATTAGTTCGATGAAGATGACATAACCACAAAACAATTTGTGTGTTGTGTGTACAGATACAGAGCGATTAAAGTGGTACCTGTACTACCTTTGTTTGCAATGAATGTTATAAAACTTACTATCTCGGTAATCTCGTAGGAATCCTGAGAATCGCGAACGAGTGACATGGATAACTGTATGGTTAGGTGCTAGAAGGGTGCTAGGTATTATGACAAAAAGGGTAGGAGACAGAACAGCAGATACCATAACGGACTTATGCATGCAAGCATGTCTTATCGCTAAGGTTCGACAAACGAGTGCAACGTCAGAGGCGTATCGCGCAAAAGTAGGTACGTGAGATACAGTATTAACAAAAAATTATATATTCTTACCTTTTATTGACGTCTTGATGTCTTGGGGCAGTAGTATTTTGTCGCAGTGGACATCAAGACGTCAATAAATGGTAAGAATATATTATTTTTTAATAATACTGTATCTCACGTACCTACTTTTGCGCGATACGTCTCTAACGTTGTACTCGTTTGTCGAACCTTACTTATCACTTGCCTTGGCTGACTAATACTAACAATTAGTTACAAAATATCAAAACGTCAAGAACAAAGCATTGCTAAATGTGTGGTAAATTGCATCGCAATTTATTTAAACTACTAACATTGGTGTTACTGGCCTTGAAAACGTAATCGACGAGATTTTTGTAATTTTCGCTAATCCCTAATACAAACAGGAATTCTGATATTCACCAATCTGTGGCAACTATTTTATTATTTTTTTTACACAGAAATGTTAAGGTTAGTTATCCAATGGTAAAAATATATAAATCCATTATCCTACTTACCTATTATTTTCCTCGCTTACCACCATCCCACATAAGATGAGAGGTATGAATGGAAGAATGCTGGCAGTAAAAAGAGCAAGAGGAGGAAACACGTCTTATTAAAATACCCGAATAATGTGTTTTAATTTGTCAATACTCAATTGTTTTGCTATTTATTTTTCATTGCAATTTAACTTTGTCATGTTTGTTAATAATCCTACATTTCTATACTTTGCTAATGTTAATTCCATAAGCCTTCCAGTGTGTCATTTATGAACAAATTAATTAATTACTAAGTGATTTTATTAAGTCTTAAACAGTTACAAAGTGTTCAATATTAAATAAAATCGAATTATTAACGTGAATCGGTTTTTTTGATTACCGCAGCTTAACTTTCTTCATTTTTATAGATTATTTGGGCTGGGCTGTACCTAGATATTAACTAGGTTGAGTGTACTACACTCAAGGAAAATATTAAAAAAGACTTTCTCCTTTTCTTTTTCCCTGGTTTACGTACTAAATTATACTACAAAAGCGCTAACAATTCTATTACAACCGCCTTTATTAGAAAATTCAGCATTATAAGCACGAAAACTAAAGACTAATTCGAGCGATTTACTTAGATATGTAAGATATATTACACACTTGCTACCCCTTTTTTTACATCGAAGCTATTATTTTCGATAAGTGATTTTTATTTTGCTTAATTCAAGACCATTTTCACATGCAACTGTACACTCTATAGGGACTGAATTGAAGGATTGTTAAATTAAAAGGCCGCTAATACCTATTAAATCTTTGATAACGTTCGCCGTTGCACGCAAACTGAAAAGATTGTGTGTTTCGGTTTCCTAGATTGTATCGTTGTTTATCACGGACCGGGGGAAAAAGTTAAAGGAAGTAACTCGCGATAAATCTTTCACTTGACGGAAATTATTCGGTATCGAGAACTAGGGTGGTTACAAGAAATAATAGAAATCGATAAATTACTAAGCATCAAAAGAAGTAGGAAGAATAATTGTAATTTGGAGAACTGAATCTTACTTTGTTTTCAAATTAAAGCTTTGCTTTGATTCATTACATATTTCAGTATTTAAGCCAGAGGTACGTTTGCTGTTTAATATTAAATACATTTTTAACGTTCACAAATACTACTGTATGTATTGTAATGATTTAATTTACATCTTCGAACGCAACTGTCATTACCGGCATGTATAGTGTATTCAGCATGGCCACTCGTTCAATGGCCCTCTCTGACGGACATTAGCTATTTTTCGGTAGTTCCTACTCTTTCCCAGGCCTACGATCTCTGGAGCGGAAGTACTAGCGATTTATTTTAACTCCAGCCAACGACAATTAAGGGAGACCGGCCAAATAACTCCTCTTTTGTTAATTTTCTTCATATTGTTAATCCTCAAAATTAACGGAATATCTTCTTATATCAGGTAACAGCATAAATTCGGAGGTATTTCTAGCATAATTTCGAGTATTAAATATGTTTCGTTAAATTATTGTTTGTTATATCAGTAAGGTTCATTATTTGAAAGCCACAAAAATCATTTTAATTACTTTTTAGACAAACCTGGTATAAAAATGTATGCAACTACAATATTATTCTATCTAGGAAGTAGGTTGCATAATCGACAGTTAACTTCGCCATGCAGATTGTCCTCTTGATCAAGATTGCTAAAATTAGTTGAATACCACTTTGTGAAAGCTTGTTTATGTAACCCGATGTGATTGTTTCCGTTTAATACCCTATCTTTCCTTATATTCTTCTATACTCTTTGTTTACTTTCGTGCGTTATATGAGACTGGTACTGGACTACTGGTACATACCAACTAACATCAATAGCAACGTCGTGTGACGTAGGTACTTCATTAACTTGAAGTTACGGAAAGTCCTTTCAACTTCTAATTACTGCAGTACTACTACTGGACAATTACTTAAAGTTGGGAAGTGACAATATCAGAAAGTTTCGCAATTTGTAACACGATACTTACTATATGTAGCATATAACTCTAACAATATCCACCCTTTATTAAGGAAATATAGTTGCAGTTACAAGTAAGAAATTTGCAGTCGACGTTGCGGTGTGTTTAACGTTTCCGTATAATACTACTTGGATACTAACTGAAGATACTTTTTTGAGTAAAATACATCTTCGAGGGTAATTTAAGGTCAGTTAGACATTTTTTTTCCTCGCGTCCTCTTTTAATGACAATAAAGTAACTTGAAATGACGTTGAAAGTTGAGAGCCTATTTATTACTAGGTGCTCTGTATAGGTATCTTTCAAGTAAGTACGGTGCACGTAAATTTTTGGCTAGGTAATTAAGCAGCAATTCGCTAAAGCTCAGCTATCACGTGCCACTGTAATATGCGTTTATATACACGTTTATACACACGTTTATCGTCGAGACTATTATGTATGTCGCCGCAGCGTAAGACGTGCCGAGCAGTTTCCAACACCTTAACAACGATCTTACCCCATTAGTTCAAATTTAACGCCCTAACTGATTGCATGCTTAGCGACTCCTTAATTATAATTTGAGAAATTCCGTCTCCTCCAAGCAGCTACATGTTTAAGTGCTTATGTAGCCATTATTACGTTGAAAATGTACCGCGATAATAGTAAAAGCTTGTAACTATGGTCCTGGGAATTTGTAAGTAACGTATTATAAGCATTTTGCATTTTATTTTTTCTAATAACACTGCGCTAGTTGCAAAATGCAACAAGCTGGGCACCTGGGGGGTAAACCTAATTCGAGTACGCTGAATCCAATGGTGCCAGCCGTTTTTAGAACTTAGCTCGCGTTTTCGAACAATTTCAATTTAAAAAGGTTAGGCTCAAAGAACCTTCTGGAACATTCTGGAATTTTCTGGAAAATCTGATCAATGGCCGAAGAGCCTTCTGGAACCTTCGAGAACCTTCCATGGACCGTTCATGGACCATTCGTTAACCTTCTAGAATTGTCCATCCCCGCCACTGGCACTTGGTCAAATGGGTACATAAGCGGCGCTGTTAACCGCTGAGAGCTCAGTCTGTTTTCATCTAAGTATTAAAGCAAATACCCAAACCGAAGTGAATAGTGAAAAGATCGAGACTGTTCATTGAATTGGTTTGTAAAATTAATTAATTTGAAATATCAAAAATGGATAAATGTTCTTAATTGAATACCTTTTGTTACGTGTGTGGAAAATTTGTAATTAAGACCATTCGGCGTAACATAAATGTTGAAACCACTGATTTGTATCAACAATATTTCTCGCAAAATGTTTTTACTGATAGACGCCGTCTATTGTTTGTACAACATTTGTACAACATTGACTGAATTTGAATAAATGGACAAAAACCAGAGCCGCTATGCCATTTGGTTTTCCGATGATTTGGATAGATCTAAGAGAACATGATCCAGCTGAATGTTATGCGCGCGTAAATTATATTGGCGGTATGAACAGAAGAGAAAGTGGTTCTTTGAAATACATTCCAACAACAAGGTATGCTGAATTGCCGCTGCCGCATTCAAATACAATTCCTGTTCCAACAAGACCAATTTCAACCGAACAATCTGAGCCGCCAGCATTAGAAACCATGAAAACCGATGAAGCAGGCGTATCAATATATGAACCATCAAATGTCACTGCACCATGCAATCACATTGAAATCACGCTATCTCGTTTGAATAATATGATAAGAAGCCTGACACTATCACAGCGACAATCCATTCTTTTGGTAAATGACTTGGAACAAACTTGAAGAAGATGACGATACAGAAGAATCAGGACAATCAGCGAATGAAAAATGGAAAAAGTCAAGAAAAATGTTTTTATTTGTAAAAAAATGATGTCAAATTTTTTAAATTCTATAAATGGTCAAAAAATTATAAAAATTACGTTTTTTGTGGGTCTTTGGGCGTAGAATTTTTAAATTGAAATTGCTCGAAAACGCGAGCTAACTTTTAAAAACGATTAGCACCATCGGAATCAGCATACTTGAATTAGGTTCAACCTCCGGGCAAAAAAAGTCTCCAATTCGAGCACAGTGTATTCAATGGTATTTTAAAAGTTTCTTATGCGCTGAATATTTTTTTACTTTGGAAGGATAATGTCTCTTCATTTATTACTAGAGTCCGGATTTTTAGGCACTAAAAATATGAAAAGAGGCACCAAAAATGATAAAAAAAGGCACTTCAAAGAATTTGGAAAAGGCAACGTACAGCGAAAGAAAGACAATAAAAAATATATATATATAATAAATAATAGTTACCCTACTGTATTACATAGTATGCATTATACTACCGAAGAGACTTTTTTACGTTGACTTTCCAGTTGCATATTAATAGTTTTTCTAGATTAGAAAGCAAAAGTTGCTGTCTTCTCTCAGATAAAATATTTTTGCACACAGAAAACGTTCGCTCGCTGTCACATGACGTCAGTGGAGTATATTTTAAAGCGGATGTTTGACTGACAATTAAATTGGTGTTAGCTTAACTACCCGATTGGATTTTTCCTACTTCTATGACGATATTTAAAGCAGTAACATTTTGAAATTTAGTCACCACTTTTTGTCCTATAGCTCCGGGAGGATTCCGGAAAGTTGTTTTTACCCTGTTGAAAATTTCTAAAGATTCAACAATTGCATACCACTCTTTTCGAGTTTCCTTATTTCGTCCGGTGCCGGTGTGTCACCAAAATTTGAATGCGTAAAAGCTAAACCGTTTTCAACTTCTATGTCATTGAAAACATCTTCAGATTCCTGAATGCACATAGAGCTATTTGCTTCAAATCTGTTAACAACCTCAAAGATATTTATAAATATAAGCAGGTATTGCTGAGTATAAAAAACACGGAGTATGTACTGTCAGTGCTTCGAAATTTTTTGCAAGCTGATATCCATTTCCCCATCTTGTTGTCACAAGCTCTGGAGGCAAAGGTAAATTAGGAAGCTTTTTTTTAATAAAAATTATTGCGCGGATTTATTTCTAACATTTTTTAAAAGTATGCCGCATGTCAAATGCGAATCCAACGACATCACATGCGTTTAACTTTAACTTCAGAAATATAACGATATGCAGCAATAAAGGTTTTGATAATCTGTTCTTGTTCTTACTCAAAGTTAGCCAGGAAAGAGCGCCAAATTGTTTCTTGTGACGCCGGACTGATCTAAAGAGTTCGTTGCTAAGCAAAGTGACCATAATAATTGCCAAACTGTCACATCTCAACTCCAAAAGCCCAAATTATCCTTGTTGTTTATTATTTCTTTGTTCTCGTTATTATTTTCTCTCATTTTAACTTGGTTTGTTGGTTTGTTGTTATTTCTTTACTTTATCGAACTTGATAGAGAATTATTAATTAGGGCAAGTTTGTTTAAATGTGTTAGTTTTTGATAAACAATATGTCTGCTTTTACGTTTGTATTGTTACCTTTATGATGGCTTCCGCACGAGCCATACAAAATTGCTGAGTCAATTTTAATATTATGTAAATCTGGCAACAACTGTCACCTTATTTGCCCTTGTTGCGCAACAAATTGTACAATAATTTAAATCATATTATCTTCTGTCAAAGCAGTTCACCCTGTAAATTTTATACTATCTATCCTTACTGAACGCAAAGTTCTAATATTTCCGGCTGTACAAGGGCAGTGGTATGTTCCACTTCAAGGTAATTGTTGCCAAATTCACGGAATATTAAAATTAGCTACTTTATGTTTATCTTACGTGGCCCACGTGGAGGCCATTTTAAAATCAACAACATAAAAAACCGAAACACATTGCCTATCAAAATCTAACAAATGTAAACAAACCTACCATAATTAATTAAATACAATAAAGTTCGATAAAGTAAAGGAGAAACAACAATTAATAACACAAGTTAAAATGAGATAACGACAACGAGCACAAACAACGAAAGTATCACAAATGCAGGTTATAATAACCATAAATAACAAGAATAATTTACGCTTTTAGAATTGAGAACTGAGAGGTTAGAAATTATTATGATTACTTTGCTTAGCAACGAGATCTTTAGATCAGTCTGGTGTCACAAAAAGCAATTTGGCGCCCTTTCCTAGCCAACTTTATTTAGGTAACAATAAAAACATTACCAAAACCTTCATTGCTGCATATCGTCTTAAGTTAGAATATAACATATATGGTATCGTTGGATTCGGCTTCCGATTACCTTTCCAAAGACTTAAAAATATACAGGGAGTTCTATTTAAAATAAGAAAATTGACGTCACTTTCGGTGACACCGGAAATACAATCGAACTGCCGTTACAATTGAATTGCCGCAAAGGCTAGTTCACAAAAAATAGAAATCGACCGATTTTTTCTAATAACGGTAGTTTCTGTCGTTCAAAAGTTAGCATACCGGGGGGCACTTTAGGACCACAACTTTACATAATAACCGGATACATAAAGGGCACGGAAAATTGCAAAATCTAGACGAAAAGGCAGTTTTTTTTTTTTTTTAAAGGCAGTTTTAAGCAAAAGAAGGCAAACATCTTGGACATTACTAAAAGGGCAGACAATAAACATTTGCTTAAATATCCGGACTCCATTCATTACTCACCTCTTCCTGGAGCCAGTATTGATTTTGCCTCGTAGTAAACGAAGGGGTACCCAGCTGCTATACTCAGATTAGTTCTATGAAGTCCAAACGTAAATTTCATTTGATCACGGTATCCTACTACCTAGTAGTAGTCGGAACGTATCTTCATTTAATTCTTTGATTAACAAAACTTTTGAGTTAAAATTGATTCAAATTTGCCTGAATCCTTGGTTTTTATCCATGACCATTAGTATTTAGTGGAATAGCTTTTCTTTTAGTTTCAAATGCAAAGAAAGCTTTTGGTATCCCCAACATTCCAACTGACTGAACTATGCATCTACTGAATTTCATTACTTTTGTTTAACTAACTTTTCTTATTAAATTACTTTAGACGTTTCTGCCCATATCTACACCTCGCGCTCCCTCGGTCTACGCAGCCAGTTACTGCCCAGTGTATTTATACCTTCAATATTATTACTTGTGCAACATTTATGTTGAAACCCGCATGGTCACGATTATAGAATTATGCAACTTGTCTTACTTTCGGAAATGTGGTTGTTATTAATAATGCTTATTTTGAAATAAAGCTAAATTTTATGAACAAATAGATGTGTAGTAGCTGTAAAATTGCAGTCATGGTAGTCTACATTGCTTTTCAATGTTCGATCGAAGCTGATCCCAGCGCAATAAAATAGTTTAAAAACGACGTACGTGGTTCACTTACAAACTAAGGAAGGAAAATTATAGTCTGTGCTGTTCTGCAAAGTGCTCTCGTAGAGGCTACATTCTCAGACGTTTTATTTTACTGGAATCACTTAATGGATCTAACAATTTACCCATTCTCTTTTCAACTTTGGAAATTATTCTCGATATATGGAATCAATTCTGGTAAGACAAAAGTGAGATACTTTCACACTTGTCCAAGATAATAGCAGTTTCCTATAGTTTAAATCAACACTTTGTGAAAGTTGTCTTCCATTCTCTTAAAACGAATTTCGCATTAATACTAAAAAATGCTAGTGCCTCTAGTGTCGTACTAAAGTAGTTTCAAACAGCCCATTTATTCTGCAAAATAACATATTGGACAAGGAAACACATACACTATACAGGCTGCCTCACGAAGAACTGCATCGATCGATATAGGAAAAAGTATACATTGGAAAGTTCGGAAAACTTGGTAATATACTTAAGTCTACAAGTGCATTTGTACTAAAATATTTTCAATTATCTAAGACTTCCAGTTATACCGGAAGTAACTGTCGACTTTGTTATTTTAAACAGAACACCCTATCTATTATTATATTTTTGAATTTCATGTTGCAATCTCTAAGCATATTTGAAATATTTGCATTTCTTAAAACTTTTTGACGGATGGATGAGTGCATGTGAACTTTTATAACTGTGAAAGTGTTTAACTTAGAAAATTGAAATTTTGACTGTACAGACTAGGATTAGAGATTGAATGAATTTTTGGAAAACATTATACAGCGTGTCCGACAATTACGATTGATCTTTCGAATGGAAAACTGTAAAAACTCATTTTTTAAAATACAACTACCTATTTTTCTCTTTCTTATCAAATTGCTCTTCAAAAAAAAATGTCCTATTCATTATGCATCTAAAATGGATACTTTTCAAGATATTTAGGAAAATCTGAATTGTAACACAATTTTCTTCTAAAAGAAAAGGGTACCCTGCAATGAGAATGTGGCTTACGTAGTTTTTTAAAATGTCATCCAACTTTGGAAATATCCAAGTCAGTTGGTTAGACAACGATAATAATAAACTGTTTAACGCTATCAAATGTCAAACCCAATTGTGTTACCGTTTGCACATTATTCCACTTGGTGCAATATTTCACACAAAGGAAATCGTTGGAATGAACTGTTTTAATTTTCCTCAAAAATTTCAGGTGTATATTTTCTTCAAAAAAAGAATAAAATTGAGATAGGATGCATATGCTGCACCACTACGCATAAAATAGGTATTCAGTTCTCATCAAATATTGCGAAAATTTTAGAAGCAGGTTTTATTTTTACTATACTCTCGGTTTCCAGGTTGGTACCACGTCGTTGTCATAGATTTTGCCGACATTCTTATAGGACATCTTCGAGGCTGCTACTGCACATTGACTGGGGACTATTCATTTCAGAGAGATTTATATAGGGCTTGTTTCGGGTCAATGCAGAGGAAGAGTTATGGGTCAATGAAGCTTGGCGGTTGCTAGGAGGTTTAATCAGTTTGGATTTCCACGTGTGATGTAAGGGGTAGCCACCTTCGTCATGTAAATTATTGGGTTGTTTGAAGATCTCTATTGATTTACGGATTTTTTTTACTATAATAGTGAGGGTTGCGAGACAAGATGCGCGTAAAGTTAAATTGGATTTGGGGGCCAGTTTCCAGCCTATGCTAAGTCAACATGGACCCAACGTACAACGCTCGTGCTCACTAACGCAAGTGCTGAACGATCGCTTTGTTTCACCGATGTACACACTAGAGCACGAACATGAAATCTGGTACCAGGATACCAGGGGTTTCCAAATTATTGCGGTCTTTGATGGGAAAGTAGTTTTAAATTGGGTTTGAAGATGGTTTCTACGTTGTTCCTGAAGAGAATTTTGCTGATGCGATTGGTGACACCTTGAATGTAGGGTAGATGCGCTTGCTTACGAAAATTAGTGTTAGATGATAGCAATAGACGAAGAAAGGAACAAACTTCCTTCATCAAATATTTTGAAGACAATAAAAGGTACGGAAATTCTTACAGATCTCGGGGATACCGAAGTAATTATAACAAATCACAAAATCGAAATTTGCAACCAACAAAATTTTCAAAATTCAGCCAATAGTTTTGGGACATTTAATATGAACAGTCGCAATCGTTCGTTTCGTTTTCGCAATAATTTTATATCTAATCGTGGTCATACACAGACGCGTAGAAGACCGAGTAGAGTCAGGGGAGGTAACCGAAGTTCTGCATCTAATCACGGTAATGTATTTTACGGGGAGTCCGTAGAAACTCCATCAGATGAAAATCGGTTTTTTTCGTAACGAAACCGAGTGAAAATATTGTGCTGAGCACGAATGGTATTAATTACGTGGAACTGGGTTATGGACCAAAACGATTGTTATTATTTTTGTACACAGGCGTGACAATTAACTTAATTTCCGTAAAGTATTTAAAACCGGATGAATCAATACGTACAACTAAACAAATAACTATCAATGGTATTGCAGGTTCAACAAAGTCAAGTGGTTCTGTTAATATTTGTTTGGGTAAAAATAAAGTTAATCATGAATTTTTGGTTGTAGAAAATTGGAGATGATATGAATGGAATTATAGATTTAGATTTCTTTAGAAAACATGACGCAGTTATTAATTTCGAAACATTTTTATTTAGTTTTTGGAATAGTAGATGTAAAATAGCAACTCCTTTGCACATTGTGAAGTTGTTAAATATTTTTGGGCCGTTGACTCTGATGACTGTGTTGTTCTACGTACTGAAACTTGCAATGGTGTTTTTACTGTGGGCGTTACTGCGAGACCAAATTCACGTGTTATTCCAGTTCGTGTTCTTAACACTAATGACAAGAAAATCAAAATTAAAAATGTTAAACCCGATACGACTAAACTAGCAGATTTTGAAGCTTATACATTCAATAGTAGTGAAATTTCTCTAAACAGAGTGAACTAGTTGTTAGGTTTAATCGATACTAAATATTGAAATGAAGAAGGAAAAGACTCGATACAAAAGATCTGTGCAAAATATGCAGATATACTCCATTCAGAAAACGATCTAGTAATTGTAACAAATCTTATAAATTAAACTATGAAATTAAAGGAGGATGCAAATCCAGTATATGTAAATCATACCGTTTATCTTATTCTCAAAAATTTGAAATAAATAATCAAATAGATAAAATGCTGAAAGTCGGCATTATTGAAGAAAGTTAATTAAATTGGTCGTCACCTATCTTAATAGTACCAAAGAAAGCTGACTCTGACGGTAATAAAAAATGGCGAATAGTGATAGATTATAGGCTTTTAAATAAAAACATAGAATACGATCGTTTTCCTTTGTCAAACATCACCGAAGTTTTGGATTCATTGGCGCATTTTATTTCTCACATTTAGATCTTTCTCTAGGTTATTACCAGGTAAACCTAGAGCCTACTTACAGCTTTTACTACAAATGAAGGTTGGTTCCAAATGACAAGACTTCCGATGGATCTTAAAACAAGCCCAAGTGTTTTTCAAGGGTCACGACAATAGCAGTATCTGGATTAAATTATGAATCATGTTTCATATACATATTTGAATCATTTAATTGTTTTCGGCAATAATTTACTAAATCATAATCGACATGTAGTAAGAGTTCTTAAAGGATTAAGAAAAGTTAATTTAAACCTAAACCTTGTAAAATGTCAGATTCTAAAAAAGGAAATTTTATATTTAGGCCATGTAATTTCCTCGGAAGGTATTTTACCAGACTCAAGTAAGATATCAGTTATTCAAAATTATCCAATACCAACAAATGCAGACGAAACTAGACGATGTGTTGCTGTAGTAAATTATTATAGAAAATTTATACCGAATTTTTCAAAAATAGCAAATCCTGTAAATATATTGACCCGCACGGGTTTTTGCTGACTGATGCAAATGGAGTTATTGAATTGGAGTGAGTTGCTGCGCAGAAGTTGGTGTAGTTTCTATATCTTTCCTATAATAATTATTGCAGATCAGAGTTTCAGTGATGTGGTTCAGCTCTTGAGGAAACGAGTTGGTTTCAGATATGGGAATGGCCCTTTGGATAAGGGAATTGACAACACCGCGCTTTCGGGCTCGATGATGGTGTTAGAGGCCATTGAGATATTTATCTGTGTGCATGTGTTTTCGGTAAACGGAATGTCCTAGCGCACTGTCACGACGCCGGTGTACGAGAATATCTAGGAAAGAAGGATTATTGACTACCGCGGAAGCCTACGTATCAGAGTTTGATTTTCTTTGAATATAACAGAATCTTCGAGGTTATAAATATCTAGTCAGCAAGCATCAATTTTCTATAATAAATACCTTATTTTGAAAGGAAACTTATACTAAAGCATTATATTTTCTATATGTGCTTTGATACCAATAGCATTAAGAAGGTTGATATACAGTAATTTTTAGATTTTAGTATGCAACTTAAATTCAATAGATTTGAACAGAGTTTTCTAAAGGGTCTGTAGAGAAATTTTAAAGATAAATACTCAATAAAATGTTGGGTTTAGCATTAGACTACAGTTTTGCAAGCCCATTCTCAGCTATTGCAAATTTAATGAATAGAAATAAATCCCAGAACGATATATCATCAAAATCTAGCTTCATTTCTAATACGTTTAGTATTGTATAACACATTCATGTTAGAAAAGAGCTATTTTAATCCGTTGTGGCCTCCCGTAAGTGCCTACACAAATATTTCCAAATGGAACAGCTCTACGAAATTAATTCTTGTTAGTTCCAAAATAACGGGTATTAAATCAAAATCTATACTCTACATATATGCTTGACACCAGGTAAATCTGCGTATCTGATTTATGCGATGACACCTTCATATATTACCATTATCGACGTAGTATGTAATGCCATTCAGATTCATCAATGAAGATTGTAAAGTATTTAAAATAATAATAGAACAAATGATACATTGAATTGTTTTATGCGCAATTTCTAACAGAAGGAAAGAAGATAACAAGTTAAAACTAATTATTTTCTATATCCGTCACCTTGCCAACGATCTTTGGCAAAATGTGTATCTCATCCATTATACAAATGAAAATGAAACGGAGAAATTCATACGTCACAAATGTTAAGAGAAACGCCAGTGTGTCTGAATTCTTTATCGCTTTGTAAATTACGATAGCTATGATGATTATGGAAAATATGGAACACGCCGTCCAACTTCTTATTCATTTCCCGAGAAGTGACAGTAATAGCGTATTATTTCCGTTGCAATTTAGTTGCGGAAAATTAGCGGTCCAAGTCGGGGGTTTCGGTTGCAATTTTCTTCATAATACGCAAGAAGTGCTTTAATTAAATTATTCCGCAGGAGTTGTTGGCTAGAAATACGTTTGAATGTGCTTACGGGTAAATTTGCAAGCTTTCGTAATGAAGCCTCATCTGGCGGAATTTAAAGAAAAAAAGTTTAATTTGCTACTAAAATTGAAATGTCTTTAAATATTTTTAGTATTAGCGAACAATAAAGATCACAACCATCAAATTACAAGATAAGGATAAAAGTAGTGATGTTCGATCACAAAAGGTAATTTCATGACAATCTTATCCATCAAACCATAAAGAAAATAATCAATTTGAGAGTAGTAGTAGCATCCAATTAAATTATTTGAAAATGAATGAATACATTTAAAATAAATCACTTTCATAAAAGCGAAGCAGTTGTTAATCTAAAAGAAGCGTAAAGGCTTCAGAGGAGTATGCGCTGAAGAAGTAGGACCATGTAGGAGGATTAGATAAAATTAGATATAAAAAAAAGGAAAAACAATTAATAAAAATTAAATAAAGCTTAAAAGAAGTAGTAGGAGGAAATAGAATTATACAACAGCACATTGAAGAAGAACAAGGAGAAAGGATAGAATGATAAAACAGGATGTTATAGTACATTTCTTAAGGAATTGCCGTCATTTCTTAAAGTTCTTCTAACATCTTTGCTAGTAGCAAGGGTCAATCAATTTCATTTTCTTCTTGCTTTTACAGGTTTTTGTGTCTTCCAACATCCCTCCCTATTTCTCTCCCTTCGGCTGTCTCCAAGCTCCTTATATCCACAATAACTTCCCATTTTCCCATCTTATTTTTACTCTGAATCCATTTATATCAAGCTGCCAATCAACTAACTTCCCTGCTTGCGATTTATTTACTAAACTCATTTACTTACTATTTAGTACACTGATTGTTTTCAAGTAATCTCCAAAGGATCATATTTTCTTAAACTAAGAAGGCAATACCACATGTGCAGAGAAGATTAGGGTATTTGTGAATAAATTCAATTAGATAAAGTTATAACTAAACAAACCAAAGACCCTCTAAATTTCGTACGAAGAGCTAAATTTATTTCACGCAAGTTATCCACATAGAATTTTCCAATGTGTTTGAAGCCATTCATCCACTTTAAACACTTACTTCTAAAAGCATAAAGATATATATTTTAAAGATTGCCGAAGTAATTTTATTCTGTATAAACACTCAGTAATTTAAATTTGAGCTATTATTAATTTATGGTTTTCTAATTCAATATTATGCCAGGTTTCCTGTATATGTTGCGCTACATTTTGAGGATTAAATTCTCCAATGTAATGGGCCGTGTTCTTTGAACCTGGTGCTTATTGCCCGTACTATCACACTCTCCGTATAAAATTTTAGAAATTCCAAATCAAATTGCTTAGGGGATTTGTGAGTGTATTTCGCGTGTGAAGCATACTATACGTTCATAGCTTGTTACATACATTCATAGCACGTTACATACGTTCATGGCTTGTTACATATGTCCGTAGCTTGTTCCCTAAAAATATGACGATATTCTATGAAAAGAAGTTCCACAGATATCTTATCGCAAGTTTCTGCTGGAACTAAGGTCGTAGAATTTCTCATAAAATATTTAGAATGCGATCAACATTTTTCACAAATTTATATATTACATGTATTTATTATATAAAGTATGTGTTCAAATTATATGAAATAAAACATATTTTATTTAAAAATTTACTTTTTTTTGTAGAATGGTGTAGTGGGCTTTTAGCTGCTTGATAAAGCTATTTTTCTCGTTATAACTTTTATAAAAACTCTTTCAATTCTTAGTTCAAAATTAAAAAAGCAAAAAAAAAAGAATAATACTTTTAAGTTGGAGTAAGGGCATTAATAAATGTTGTCATCTGTTGTGTCAAAAAATCATTCCAAGACTGCCCTACCAAATGGTAATTTTAACTGAAACTGAGAGGACAACAATTGTAATGATGGTGGGGGGTAGTGACTCGTAAGGGAACACAACAAGAAGTATGTGCTCTCTTCAATGACGAATAGTCAAATAGGGAACCAACAACTCAATTTGTTATGAGCAAACCTTTGAAGCGTTTTAGAGAAACAAGTCATGTGAAGACTCTTCCTATATCTGCACCACAAAAGATTGCAACTAATGAAGACATGTCGTTACACTCTTCTACACGTCAATTGCCTTTATACCATAATATAATGTGGGTTCAGTACATCTCATATTGAAGGAAAGCACGTTTCCGTCTTACAAACCCATTCTACATAAAGAGTTATCCGAAGACGATTTTGACCAACGTGTTGAATTTTGCGAATTGATGATGGACAAATTTAACGACGTAAATTTAATCAACAGAATTGTTTTTTTTTTCGATGAAGCATCATTTTCTCTTAATGGTACTGTTAACAAGCATAACTGTCCACACTAGTTCCGGGAAAACCCTCATTGAATGATCTAGTACCATATCCAAAGACTACCAAAAATAAACGCATGAACAGGAATTTGTTATTGTTCCGTCTCCTAGAGTTCTATTTCCTAATGATGACGAGTTTGAGGAAGAACTAATAGACAGTAATCTAAGTTCCTATAACTGGTTTCAGCAAATTGAAGCACCACCACAATATCAACTCGATGTTAGAAATTATTTAAATTAAATCTTCCCAGGCTGTTAGATATGGAAAAGGCAAGTCGTAGAATGGCCGCCACGGTTACTACATCTTATTCCGTGTGTTTATTTTTCTTATGGGGCCATTTAGAAAACAGAGTTTACCGCAATCTTCCCGAAACTATTGCTGAATTAAAACAACGGATTCGAGAAGAAGTCGCACTATTACCTCGAAATGCACTCAGAAATTCGATTCGTGAATTCAGTGCTATCTGGCTGTTGTCGGTGCCCATTTTGAAAATTTGGTTTAGATTTGTTAAATTTCTTTTCAAATAAAAACATATGAATTAAAATGTTGACATTCTAGATTTTGTTTCTTTTGTTTTTTGTAACATTTTTAATAAACATTATTTATTTATTATTTGAATACACTGGGTATTAAAATTAACACAATATGCCAAATGCACTGCCCCACATCATTTACCGTATTATGTGACGTATATTCTACCAATCCGGGGTTGTATTCAATGCATGCCCTATTAATAATGTACTGCACAGTGGCGAATAAAGCATGCGATGAAACCGAACGCACCATTAAGTTCCTATTCGCAGTATTTCAAATTTCAATCCGATTTAATATTGAACACTGTACTGGAAATCATTGAACTTTATGTGGCATAGAAGCATAGTGCATACATTTTGCCTTTATGTGCTACAAAAGTTAGCAGAAATTTTGCATATTATATTATTTCAATTACTATCTTCTAATCTGCTCTACTCAATCCATTGAGCCTCTAAGCATTATTCCTCAGTGCTTAAATAAGAGAACCTAAATACACTAGTAACTAACAAAGTAACTGTGTACATTTGAAAGTATACAATAGCCTATTTCTTGACGTAGGCGAATTTTGGGATATTTTTACTATAAGAGTAAATTCTTAATAAATATGTAGTAGAATCTACTAAAAGTTCCTAACCTAAGATTAGAAGCAACGACGTGTGAAAGGCGAAAGTCGAATTCCTTTCGAAATCGAATTACTGTTGTTCTGTTTCGCAAAATTTCTGACGAAGTTAAATTGAATTTAGGGCGTTTGTGTGAGTATAGATGCGTCTCCGTGTGCGCGTACGAATACCTACTGAAGGGCTATGTTCCTAAATGTCTTCCTCGATCTCTTTTTCTGGAAGATAATCTTGCTTTCTCTCCGATTCTGAGAAAATATAATTAAACGATTATATCGTTATATTACATTTCCTAGCAGTAAAACACTTGTTGTTGTCTTTAGATTACTGCTAAACACCTGGCCACTTTACCAATGATTCATTAAGGAGAAAATATTACTTAAATTGATATCAATTTGAAATGATCTACAGAGAATTGGAGCCTATGCATATATCACATAAATTTGGAAGATATATGGAAAACACACTCAACGCCGTATAATTAATAAGCTGTTTGTGGCGTGCAGAGTGTACCGACGCATTTCGTGTCTGTTATACTATTCCATTCCCTAAAATTCATAAGTTGGTAAGGAAACCCCTCATTTAGAAGAATGAAATGTAGAATCAATCAAAAAAAGTAGAGTGAACCATTTTTTTAGTGCAATGGGTCTAACGTGTTATATGCATATGTTAATCTAGTCATTCTTTTTAGTTGACTACAATTGATTGAACGAACTAACATCGTGATTTAAATGAACGTTTTATGTGCATTTAGATATGCTTCGTAGTTTAACTTGTCGAAAATGTTATGGTATTTATGGATTATGCTTGATTGAATATCAGTGAATATATGTAAAGAAACGCGGAAAAAAGTTATAAAGAATCAAACAATTGTAGAACAATTTACTATAATTTGTTTGAGAATATACGACTGGCTACAACTTGCGCAATCCTTACTACTAGATTGTGGTTAGCGGAGCATATTTCTATTGAATACATTATTGTTGTAAAAATTTGGTCAATGATCTGCCAGAAAGGTTGCTACAATGATGTAAGTTTTAATTACACACGTTGTACAAAAAGCAACAATATTGTTCTAAAATTGCATGATACAATGCACTAACAATTTTTATGTTTTCGTAACTCCATCAGCTTCCCAATTTACAGGTATCATTGATCAGCCTAGAGAATGTTACCAACACCTGTGCTGTTTCCCAGGTATGTGATACCATCCCTCCAAACATTCGACAAATTTGTAATACACTATGTGTACCGATACTTTAGTATTGTTTGCCGTACCACCCCACAGTCTTTGCTATCACTACGGAATACCTTATTCCGAAAAAATTATGAACCCGATGAATATGATTTGACTATATAAAACCAGATGCAGAATACCATTTAGTTTCTGTACTCATACATCATACTGTTATTCATATTTTTATGGCCAACCTCACCGACATGTATTAAATTATAAGTAATTCTTAAAGCACTAAGTTGAAGAACAAAGGCTGAGGATGTTGAGACACCCTTTTAAACCAAACGAATGTTGCTTCAACTAATAAACATATACCATTTTTTTCAGTTAGCTATTTGAGTGAGTTTCAACACAATTTTAGTTAAGTGGTCGCTTAAAATATTTCAATTCTTCTCTGTGCAGTAGTCACCTCCACAGGGACCCCTAACTCTTTTTGGTCTACGTGAATGACTTCCCCAAAAGGTGCGCACAAGATTGTTTGCGAAAATCAAATAAATGATATATGTATTCCAGCGGACTAACAGAAACTGGAAACTACTTATATCTGGCGCAATAGGAATAAGTTAAATACAGAAAAATTAATTATTATATTTGGTTACTACAACAACTTACGAAAGTGACATTTCAGCTAGAAAAACAAAGTGCCTCATACATTTTCAGTGACAAAAAATGTCTTGAGGTAATTTGAAATCTCCTTATTATTAGATATAATATTCGGAACTCAAACATTTTAATTTGTATCTCTTTTTCTTTAATTTTGTAGAATTACTGGATGAACAAGTCTATGTAATTTCAATCAGTAATGTACGAGGGTGTATTAAATATAAACGGGACTGATTTTCTAGCCTGTACTGTTAGGGAGAGGGGAGAACTGACCGTAACTCTCTCGGGTCCCTTTAGTACAAAAAAAAACCATGAGCGAGAAAGAAGTGCATGTCTCCGTGGAGCAGCGGATTATTATCAAGTGTTTGGCCAAGGAGGGGGTGAACCCAACCGAAATTTTGTGGCAATTACAGACACAGTTCGGGAACAACACCCTATCAAGAACCCGCATGTTTGCATGGCACAGAAAATTTTCCGGTGAAGGCAAAGACGCGGTTGTCAGCCGGAAAGGTAATAGCAACAGTTTTTTTTTGATGGGCAAGGTGTCTTTCACGTTGATTTTCTCCACGATCGTCGCACAATTAATGCGCAATATTATTGTGATGTACTGGATACCGCGAAATTGTCATTTCGAATGAAAAGGAAGAAGCAATCGGCCAGAATTGTCATTCATCTGCATGACAACCCTAGACTCCATGTGGCTAACGCCGCGATGCAAAAAGTGGATGCATTAGGATGGGAAACGCTGGAACATCCACCCTACAGTCCAGACTTGTCACCTTGTGACTTCCATCTTTTTGGATCCCTCAAAGAAGCGCTTGGAGACCAGCGTTTCGACGACAACGAAGCGGTGGAAGCGTTTGTGCTCCAATGGCTACACGAACGTCCGAAGTGTTTTAACGATGATGGAATAAAAAAGCTCCCAGTCCGATGGGAAAAATGTATTTCTAGGGCGGGAGAGTATGTAGAAAAATAATATATATTTGTAAGCTTAGTTAAATAACGTTAGAATTTTTTTAAAACGAGTCCCGTTTATATTTGATACACCCCCATACTTGATTAAAATTCCCAGAGTCCTCCATTTATTAATAATTCTTTCAAAATGATAAAGTGAAATATCCCGTAATTCGTTCTGACCGACAATAGCTCTTCAGAAAACGATAAAATCTTATCTATACGTCTTCGGCGAGTCAATGCCGGCTTAATTCTTACAAATGTCTTCCATTTAAATGAGTACGTCTTGCTTTTTGCTCGAGCACTTCTAAAAACGAAATTACAGCTAAAACACCATTTACTCGACAATTGAAACATCTTCAGCAGATTAATTAAATGGCGTTTATCACGCAACACTGGTTTTATAGCTGTTCGGATTTAAGTACTGAGGTTCTTTTATTTAATTTAAATCCTTGAGGTAATTTTAGGATGTTATTGATTTTCGTCTCGAGTTTTCGAGTAATCTAAAGTATATCGTTAGGAAAAGATAGCGTTTTATTCTTATCTAAGTGTTATGGAGTAGATACTAGTTGGTTTTTAGGATCCTAGTCGCAAGAAATTAAATCAGATATTTGGTACAACGTGTACTGCGACGAAACGTAATCATCCAACCTTTAATAATCTTTATTACGCCTGCAGACACTTATTCTCATTACCAGAGCAATTGCGTTTACATGTATCTTGTAGTAACGATTCACTTATTAGTCTTATTGCCATTATTACTGTTAAAACCAGACCTTTCTCGTGTAAATTAAGGTTAATGTAATATTAGCGTGTTTCACATTAGTTCAATAAGTCGTCTATATTAAAATGTAAAAGACCCTTCCAGGATAATATTGTTAGAATTACGCAACTACCGGGATTTCTCTGGAAATAGGGTCCGCCGGATTCTATAGTATGTATGAGTAGCTGTTTAGTTTGCTTAAAAGCTTCTACAGTAAGCAATAGAGAAAAAATGAAAAAGTTGGCGAACCATTATTCGTCCGCACAAATTTAAAGACTTCTAGGATAAAAGAAAAGAGTATAGAATCATAACAATCATCTAGAAAATTTCGACATTTTAGTAATTAGAGTATCTTTAGTTGGATACTCTCAACCATACTAGTATTTACTATCTTCGTATATATACGAAAATTTCAAATACATCTACCAACTTCTACAGAGGTACGCTGATGAGCCGTAAGGCGGCGAAACGCGCATCCGTACATGGTGGTTGTTGGTAATTGGTTTAATTATTACATAACAATCAACTTTTCCAACAGATCTTAGTATCTTGCGACTCTTGCGTGACAAGTCGGCGATTACGCAGACTACAATAGGCTAAGCAATAGTTTCACCGCTACGTGGCAAGTCGGCGTACACGCAGACTACAACAAGCTGAGTAGAGTCCGGGAACTATCCCTCGAGTAGTCGGATTTTCGCCGGCAACTTTGAAATATTTTCTAAGTCCGAGAAATATCCCGGAGGCAGTCAACTTCGGCCGGCAACTCTGGAATATTTTTCCCAATCACACCCGCAGCAACAGCCACCAGTTGTTTGTTGGATTCTTCCGCGAGAAAGACCGCCGTTTATATAAATTATATAAGTGTGTAATTAACTTATACCAAGACTCGTTGCAAACACTTGCTCTCTTTTGACTTAGAGAATCTAATACCGTAAACGAACTTTTGCCAATATCCGTAACAAACGTTTGACTGTTTGAGATAGTAAGTAGTCTAACCAGACACATATCGTTCCACTACTTGATATCTTTTACTGAGAGAATATCTATTCTGTTAAACATTGTAAATAGCCACGATCGAACTAGAATTTTATGTTGTTTTGATTTAATTTGTATGTTACGTTTGTTCTCTTATAAAGTTATTTTGTAAAGAACGTTTAATTGAATGTCCATTACAGCTCTGCGCAATCCATCGGAAAAACAGCAAAAAACAAGGTTCCTGTCTCTGGTTTGGCTCATATCATCTCCAGAAAGCTTTTTAAACATTTTGTTAAATTTCCAGTAATAATTACTGAAGGTGTGCATATGTATAAAGTTTAACAAAACGTACATAATTTTTCATACACGGACTCAATAATGATGGTAATGAAAATAATAATAGTAATAATAATTTCTATGTTAACGGCGTGTAATTTATAAGGTTCAACAAACGAGTGCAACGTCAGGAGTATCGCGCAAAAGTAGGTACGTTTAGTAGTATTATTAAAAAAAATATATATTCTTACCTTTTATTGACGTCTTGATGTCCACTGCGACAAAATACTACTGCCCCAAGACGTCAATAAAAAGTAAGAATATATTATTTTTTAGTAATACTGTATCTCACGTACCTACTTTTGCGCGATACGCCTCTGACGTTACACTCGTTTGTCGAACCTTAGTAATTTACATTTACATGATTCAGATTTTACCACATTAAGACAACTTTGTGATAGTGCGTATGCAGATTCGTTAGGTTATTTCAAAGATTATTTCAATTATGCCAACATTACGTCCCTAGACATATTTAATGCTGCAAATGTTTATATATTATAATGATGTAATTTAGAACTTCGAATGTAGTTATTATTAGCGGCATGTGTAGTGTGTTTAGTATGGTCACTCGTTCAATCTCAAAATACCTCTGGCGTCTATTAACCCTTTTTCGGTAGCTCTTACTCCTTTCAAGGCCCCCTCTCGTTGGAGCGTGGATATTAGGAACTTATTATAAGTCCAGCCAACAACAAGCCTGGGAAAACGGTTAAATAACCCCTCTTCTGGTCATTTTCTCCACATCGTAAGTCCCCAAATTTAATGGAATATTGTCCTATAACAAGTGACCATAAATACTAAGGTATTTCTAGCATAATTTCGAATACTAAATATCGTAATATTATCGTTTTGTTCGTCAGTAAATTTTATGATTGTGTAGTTGTTGGTGGTAAAATACAATAGAGTATTAATAAAATCTTTCAGTTGCGTCACTATATGTAATGTATCATGCTACTATTAAAAATAAGAGCATCCATCGGAAATTCATCTACAAATTACATTTCGAAAAAGATTATCAAAATTTTTTTAATTAATAGTGAAAATTTAATTTTATTTAATAATTTCACACATTTAGGACATTTAAATATATACACGTGTATATGTGAACGTAGGACATCGCTTGTATATGGTCTAGTTTCACTGTGCCACAATGAGCGTGTTTGGGAGGTCTGTTTAGGTTACAATGCGCTAGTCTACTTATAAATTATAACCTTTAAGCAAGTGCTTATTGAAACAGTTCACTAAAATCCTTACCACAATGCTTAATTCGTATTGGACGCACGTTTCGATAGCAAAGCTATCATCATCAGCAGTAAAACTGAATTAACTAATTAAGTGAAAAACTAACCTTACATAGGGAATAAATTACGCAATATGTAAATCCAAAATAGGCATAATAATCCTTAATTATATCTTAATTATATATTTTCCCTTCTACTTTAAGTGTTTCTCGACGAGCCGCTTCACTGCACATGACTATAATTAATGCCTTAACATGCAAATCTAAAGATAAATAATCCCTAAATTAAAATGTAAATAGTCAGGATAAGGTAAGTTATTAAAATCCATATTTTTCAAAGAATTTCTTCATTGTATATTCATTATACAAGGGATAAAGGCTGGAATTGAGTGGTCCTAAATCTGAGTTCATTAAGTGATTTTTGTTTTTGTAAATTTCCATGCCAAAAACAAAAATTACTATAGAATTCAGATTTAGGCCCAGTAAATTCCAGCCTTTAGCCTTTGTTACATCATGTATAGTTAATTACCGTTGTAATTGTAACCATGTGCAATGAAGCGCTTCATTGAAAAACATGGATTTTAATAACCTCATTGTGACTATTTACATCTTAATTTAGGGAGGGTAAATATATAATTAAGATATAGTTAAGGATTGCTGTGCTTATTTTAGGTTTACATAATGGGTAATTTATTCGCTATATAAGTAGTTTTACTGCTGGTGATCATAGCTTGGCTATCGAAACGTCCGTCCAGTACGAGTTAAGTATTGTGGTAAGGGTTTTAGTGAACTGTTTCAGTGTTCCATTGTCACAGATTTAGAGTACCTGATTAGGCGATTATTACTAGTTTCTTACCTAGCATTACATATATTATTTTATTAGAATGACTACGAAGCGGTGAAGGTGACAACTCTGGTGCGAAGTAGAAACCAACTGTAATTATAAGTGTTCTTATTGATGCTGGTAAACTATTGTACAATCTATAACACGTATAATATACACTTATCTGAAATATAGCAGTTTTATATGATGATAGCAGCAGGTAACCAATTCTTCTGGGATTATACCCATGAACAGCGTTGTTCTAAATTTCCAAAGAAAACTCAAGTAACAAGGTACCTCGGCAAGATTTCATAGTTCATTCAAGAGTAGAACTTGGCAAAATAGAAAGTTCTTGCGACATCTGCACTACAACATCTTCTTAGCTGAAACAACGCGAAACATGTTTTTGGAATACCTTTACAAACATTGTGAATATTAACTTAAAACTTCTTCAAAAGTTATACCAATGATTTTTTTCGACTTTGTTAATTATGTTACATATATCGGCTATATTATATTTTATGCTATTTCAATATAATATAAATTCGGTTTTTTCAAAATTCATTATTATTTTATTAGCTTTTATCCATTTTTTAATATAAACAAATACCTCATTGGCAGTTAAAAGGAGCTCCCTATGTAGCGTTCCCCAGCAACTCGGAGAATTATTGATAAAAAATAAGAGAATTGTCGGTCCAATAACATAGCCTTGTGGAACACTGACTTTTAGACATCTGTTCTCGGACCATGTACCGCAAATCCTGATAGAGTTAGCTTAGAGATTCTTAATCCACGGAGCGCGCCTCCTTAGTGAGCTGTCGAACAGCTAAAAGGAAACGAAGATGTGGAACAATAACAAGGACGAGGGTAAGTCAAAAATTACTTACACTTCTGGTTCTACAACTGTATTAAACAAAGATAGGTGTATAACAGATATATTATTTTTCGATGTAGTCTCCACCTTTAGCAATGCACTTGGTCCAGCGAGCCACAAGCTTCCGTACGCCTTCCTGCTAGAAGGTTTTCGGTTGGTCGTGAAGCCACTTTTGCACCGCATCCCGAACGTCTGTATCTGAGGCAAATCGACGACCTCCCAAAACTTCCTTGAGCGGTCCAAAGAGATGAAAGTCTGAGGGAGCGAGATCAGGGCGATAGGGAGGGTCTTCCAGGGTCTCGAAGCCCAACCTGTTGATAGTTTCTATGGTGTTATGGGCCGTGTGCGGACGGGCGTTGCCTTGCAACAACAACACTTTCTTTGAGAGTAGACCAGGACGTTTGTTTCGAATTGCTGGTTTCAGCTTATTTGCCTACAAATCACTGTACCTCGCGCTATTTATGGTAGTCCCCCTGTCCAAGTAGTCGCCCAGTATAGGGCCTTTTTCGTCCCAAAACACGGTTAGCATCACCTCGTTGTTCCTCTTTGGTGCAAACTAATAGCGGAGCTGACATGCTTATGCTGTTGTAGCTAGCAGGCAAATGACGCGATCGCCATTACGATAATCTTCAAACCTTATGGCGAAAGTGTAGATAATATTTGACTTACCCTCGTACATTCCCACAATAATAAATAAGATATTCCAAAATGCTTAGAAAAATAACCAAATATTAAAAAAAAATTAATCATTAATGATGTTTTTACCGCAAAGTAAAGTGGATTCTATTAAATGCAAATATTTAGAATAGTTTTAATAAAATTGTTGCAGTGGGGGCTGAGATTTAAATTAAAACAGAAAATGGGTCGCAGATTGAAAATTTGAGAAGCGCTGAGGTAACTCATTGTTGATAATAAATTTCGAACTTACGTATACATGTAAAGAAGCATCACCAATACTCAATAGAATAGAGGTCTTCCAAGTACTTTCTACCTAATATTTATCAAATTTCTCAAATTATATGTAGACTGATCTTCTAAAATTGAATAAGTTCAGAAAGCTATTCTAATCCGAGATTCTATTCTAATCTGACTTAATAGATACTGCCTATTTAACATCATCGAGTAAATAACACACGTTTGCTTTTCTAACTTGCTTAGTTATTAGACATCTTTATTTGTACACGTTGTGTTTACCAGGTACTGTCAATTTATTAGGAAAATAACAAGACAGGAAGTAAGAAATAATCATCCAACTTTCATAGTTACACCCATCCTGTCTTCACTTATTTTTTCAGGTTAGAATATAATTGTTAAATCTACAAGTTCATCTTCATATACTACCAAATAGGAAATGGCAATGAAGGTTATATTGATGGTGTCCTACTCCCACAAGGAACCACCACACAAATTTGGATTCTGTTTATTGTATCTAGCGAAGTTAAAAATACCCTTCTTTATTACCTGAGTATAGCAGAAGTTATGTAAAAGTTGCTAGACACATTTCGTAAAACTACTACTCCAATAAATGATTTTTTTTTGGACATCAAAGAACTTCAGGTACTTTTGGGTAAAAACGCTTTTAGTAGAAAATCGTCGAACTACTCGTAATTCTTACTTTGAAACAATCATTTTTAAAGCACCCACCTTTAATGCAAAATACCTTCATCCAACGAACATTATCTCGCTAAATGGAATTTTGATTTGGACTTTTTCCTAGCTAGCGCTGCGACAGGGAGAAAGTTTCCAGCCATCAGGGAACAAACACTGAATATAAAGTAACAGCACCCCAAGCGAAAGGGATGATGAGGGAGAACGTAGAGTCCGAGCAAATGGCCGGATTATTCGGACGGCACTTATCAGGATTACATTTGCGTTCGCGAAATAAAATGACTGCGGATCCGTAAAATTAAAATTCATAACCCGAATTGGCGTACTTTCACTAATATTTTTCCTCGCACTCGACCGCCTATAATGTTCAACTCCGATGAAATATACACGGCGTGACAAACCTTCTCCCTAATCCGATTTTTTTTGAATGCGGAATTTTTTATCACTCACCCATTAAGCCCTATGCAAATATTTTAATGGGCACCTACATGAATAAAGCTCTTCAACCTTTCGCATTAACTTGATGAAATTTTGCTTCGTATGCATCTTCAAACAAGGAATATTATATATTATACAGATGCTAGGCAAAAGCACTTTCTTTGAAGTGAAACAATATTGGTGGCCTTCCCTCAACGCTCCTTTATGCTTGTTAGTTCAGTTTTTTCTAACTCGTTAAAGCTTCGTATTTGAATTAAAAGAAAAAGTTCTTCTAACAGCTGAATTCCAAGAAATCGAAATTTTTATCCTCGTGCTTATTGTTCAATGTCATAAAAATGCTGTTTGGATTTCAATGTTAACCTATGTCAACATTTAAAAAATACGTAGGGTTTAAAGCGCCTAATATAGCAAACAAGTAAGAATTTTCAAAAAGCCTTTGACTGAAATGAACAGCCGCACAACGATTATCACTTGTCACTAGTTGACTTCTAGCATTAATTGTTCAATGCATTTGCTTAATTTGTTGGCCCTGCCACACATTTTACTCCTGCTGAATATACGAATATATGAATTTCTGCTATAGCTTTTGTAATAGACGAACAAATGCTGCCCGTGTAGAATATAGATGATTGTTTCATAATAAGGTGGGAGATTCAATAAGGTTTGCTCGGATACACAACCAACTATTGTTGTTCCAAGTAGTCATTTTCATTCTGAACGTACAGTTGAGAAAAATATGAATTAGATTGAAGAAATTCCTCAATAGAACATATCGGTGTTTCTCATGTAACACAAGAATCCATATGATTTTTCAACAAGACCCCGAAAGTCACGAATATTAGAACAGTAACATGAAAGTACCTAAATCAAATTTTTAATGAACAACAATGGATGGGTTGTGGTATTCCAATTAACTAGCCAGGTAAATCATTCAGATGTAACTCCAATAGATTAAAGCCTATAAGGGTTGGCAATAGCATATATTTATTAAAAAACAGAAATTTCTGGCTCTGTGGACAGAACTCCATGAATAAAGGAGAACCAGAAAAAATTCCATACCACTGTGTGCAAGATTTTCGTTTGAATGGTGAACGCGTTGTCTGGTGAAGGGATTTTTGAACAATTTTGTTTGAATCTTGTATTAAATGTTAGTTGTCAGATGTTCATACGAGCTTCTTTACTAAAAACAAACGCTACCATTGTAGGTACCAATTGAAACATCCTGCACATCTCAACAACTTGTTCTCACTAGAATTTATGTTATGCTGATGACACATATGTTCATTCTGGAGTAATATAATCAATATTAACGTATGGCTGTGAGATCCCTCAGAGGATTTACGTACGGCGTTAAGCTATACCAGAAAATCCTTAAAAAGAAGATATCTATAATTCACTTCGATGCCGATGATTACACTGGGGAACAATTTGTTACACAATTTCTATTGAGTTTGGTTTTTGAGCTGTTTTATAGTTAATTAGGCATGTTGGTTTCAAAACTGTAGTTAGTTCTCTTCTACTACATCAAGTTTTATCTCTACACCTTATAAGAATGTGACCACTCTCCGCAAAATCGAGTATGGATCATAGGAAGCACTATTGCTCTCCTATTGGCTGACACAAACCTTCTCCGATGGGCGCCGGGTGAATGACGCATAGTAGAACAGCGAGAGGTTTATACTTGTCTGGACTTGTTCAGTTACGCCTGAGATACTGCAGTGAGACGTTGTGTGTCGCTTTGAAACGGTGCAGCCCATTCCGACGCGGAGTCTGAGTTCTTGTTTATATACAAGGTTAGCAGTGTTTAGTGTTTATTCCCAGTCAAAGGACAAACATCAGTACATTTGTCAGGCAAGTCTATTTTGCCTATTTTAAAGTGAAAATTGGTGATCAAGATAAACCATGGGCCCCTCACAAAGTGCGTAAGCAGTGTGTTGAGGGTTTACGGATGTGGACCAAGGGAACACGTGATAAACTGCCATTTGGTATACCTATGATTTGGCGAGAGCCCAGAGATCATTCAAGTGATTGTTACTTTTGTATAGTGAAAACGTCAGGATATAACAAGAAAAACAAATGTAAAATAGAGTATCCTAGTTTATCATCAGCTATACGCCCAGTGCCTTATTCAGCCGAAATCCCAGTGCCAGTTTTCAATGAATTACCCTCTTTGGAAATACGGGAATACGAGTCTGGTGAAGATAAAAGTGACCCCAACGATGAAGATTTTGAAATTAAAGATGATTCCGTTCGTAATGGATTTGACCAGCATGAGTTGAATGATTTGGTACGAAATTTGGGACTATACAAAAAAGCTTCAGCGCTCTTAGTATCAAGACTGCACGAGAAAAACTTGCTTGAAAAGGGAGCTAAGGTATCCTATTTTCTATCAAGGGAAAGTGCGTTTCTACAATACCTTCGAAGTGATGATGGATTTGTGTATTGCCATAACGTACATGGTTTAATGGAAGAGTTGGGAATTTCAGCCTATAACGCAACTGAATGGCGACTGTTTATCGATAGCTCAAAGCGGAGCTTGCAGTGTGTTCTCCTCCACAATGGAAATTTATTGGGTTCAGTCCCGATAGGCCATTCAATTCGTTTGAGCGAAGAATATGAAGACATAAAGAGAGTCATTGATTTGTAGCAATACCACATGCACCAATGGATCATTTGTGTTCACCTTAAAATGGTTAGCTTGCTGCATTAATCGCGCCTTTTAGAGATGTGCAATGTCTTGATTTTATTATTGTTCATAATTCGTGATCTTTTATGCCATTACTAAAAGAATTTATTGCAATTATTTCGTTTACGGGACGTAATGATTTTAAAAGATTTTTATCTGCTCCCGCTTGTGCTAGCGTCAAACCACTTAGTAGTTGCTCAATTTCTTGACCGAACTCGGGAACCGATTTATTTAATTGTCGTGCATTATGTGCCTGATTCGAAACAGTTGTAGCTGATTTTTTTGTTATAAAATTGTTACACATGTACCGCACTAAATGTTCAATGTTATCATGTTATTTATCCAGTTTAATTTTTGCATTTTCGGACAATCTTGTTTTTAACACATAATTTATTAAATGTTTATGATCTTCGGGTTTCAATAGTTCCCCGTATAGTATGATGGAATCAATTAATTGCTTTGTGGTGTCCTCACGACCATCCTGTGACTGTAGCAAGGACACCGCTGTTTTCAGACTAAAGGATTCCATTCCTCATCTACTTTTAATCTACTTTCGAGAATATCATGAGTTTCACTAATTGTAAGAAAGATTTCAATTCCTTTAACATATATTTTAATATCGCTAATTACATCAAAATTTCTCTCATCTTTACTAATACTTAATGTCAATTTCTTAAACCTATTTGAAAATTCTAAATCCAAAAGTCTTCTTTCTGTTAATTCTACATTTTTGCCTCTTCTGATTGTCTTTAATAATATTAAGTTTAAATACCTTCAGTTCCTCATAGAGTATTCTAATATCTTCTAGCGAAGCATCACTATCTTTCTTAACCACTAGCACTCCACAGATTCACCTACACTGCATATTCCAATGGAAAACAGTTCCTGACATTTTCCAATTTCCTTGTGAATTTTCTTCTTAAACCCCACTCTTTGGCTCTGACACGGTCCGATTCTTCCTTTTCTTTTGATTCATCAGTACCCCTTTTGTAGTTTTTCCATGTTTTTTTTTTACAGTTCGATGGCAGGATCGCCGTCTAATAAATTGATTTTATCTAATCGTGATATTAATTTGTTGTTCCTTATACTGTATTCATCTTTGCTTAGAATGTGAGGTATATACAATAAGAAAAAAGGCTTCAATTTTTCCACTTATTTTATTAACTATATCACACAAATATCCTTACATCATATGCGCAATAGATAAAATGATAATGCCATTTAATAATAAGTGCAAATATCATATATGAGGCAATTTCCCTACCCCGCAATAAAGGCTAGACCGCTGCAGTCTCCGCTAAGGTGAATAAACATGACACGGTTGATTGACTTGTATGTAAAACATAAAATAGCAAACAAGACAAATATAAAAACGGTAATTTTCCATTATACTGGTTTTACATAGTCAACTCATTTTCATTAATATACCTTTTTACAGCAAACTTGTTGAATGTTTGGAGCGATGGTATTAAATATCCGCGAAACAGCACAGGCGGTGGTAACACTCTCGTGGATGACCAATGTTACCTGTAAATTGGGAAACTGTTGGAGATACGAAAACACAAGAACATCTAATTGTTATTGCGTTATACATGTTCTTTCAACCATTATAATTATAAGAACACTTTAGAACAATATTGTTGCATTTCTTTACAAAGTGTGTAACTAAAACTTATACACCATTGTAGCAACCGTTGTGTTGGATTCAGTTTCTTATTCAATTTAAAAGAATGTGGTAGTCTTGGTTACGAAATTAGAGTAAAGAGGGCAGTGGACACAGTTTTGTTCAACCCTGACTTTTACCCGCCCTCTACAAAAAAGGGCACAGTGTTACCCCGCAAGTCGCCATATCGACGCACATGTAGATCGGCTCCGCATTAGAAACCCGCTGTGTGTGACCGTGTGTATAAACCGCCTTGCGTATAAACCGCAATATTGTATTGAATCACCGCTTGAAGAGTTCCCCGGTCTTCGCCGCTACAAAGTCGGTAAGTGTTTCACTGTCCCTCATATCAGTTTGCATTGCATACATTTATTACATTCTTAACGGGTATCCATCAGACAACTCTACAAACAGAGCTGAAATACCAAACAATAGTTGGTCCTTCGAACCACATAAACCTGAATCCAGCATATTTCAATTAGAAAATCATCTTAATCACACTTTCTGTGGTAATTGAAATATCTACGAGATTATTGACCGTTAGGTGTAGTGACGCGGTTACGCTTCCACGTTTCTACTTACAGCAACCCTTGAAACACCCCTGTGCACGTACACCGCGTTGCTAAAAATAGACTTCTCCCATTGCTTAGCCGTAATAGTTTCCCACATTACCAGTAGGTAATAGATTTCTTCTTCGACAATTTGTCTAGTGTAGTTGGGTGTCGAATTACCTACTCAATTCCAACACAAGATGGCCAACTTATCTCAAAAGGAAACTGAACGCGTACAAATTCACCTGATTGATTCACGAGAACGGATTAAAGATTTATTTTCAGAATTTGAAACCATTCACGATCTAGCCACGTTAGCGCTTTCCGATAATTTAAAAATACCGCTTTTTTCTGTTCGAATTTCAAAGTTGGAGAATTATTTTCAAGAGTTTGAAGATGTTCAATCTCAAATTCGTACCGCTTGTGTAAAATTGGGCAAATTGGATGAGTATGAAGCAGATAAAAAAATAGCTAAAGAGTTAAAGGATCTGTATTATTCTATAGTTTCAATAAATACGCAGCTAAATCCAAATGTCTCATCGCAATTGGCCGAACGTCGCGCTTCAATCGATGCAGCATCATTTGGGTCGGCTAACATAAAACACTCCAATCTGCCAAAATTAAAGCTACCTGTTTTTAACGGTAATTTGTCCGATTGGCCTCAGTTTTGCTCTCACAACGAAAAACCCCCCGTAGTATGCCCTCATTGCAAGGAGTCTCACAAGCTAAACCAGTGCGAAGAATTTTTAAAGTTAGCTGTTAGTGATCGTCATCAATGGGTCAAAACTAATAAACGTTGTTTCAATTGCTTAGGTTCACACTTAGTTACAAAATGTTCTTCAAAGAATACGTGCAATGTTTGCCGCCGCAAACACCATTCACTTTTACATTTTGCCTCTCCCCCTCAAAATGAAGCGTCTCAAAGCGATAAGACAGTTGGAGATCCTCAAAATGTTCAATCATTAAACTGCTCTGTCAGCCCCTCCACTACAGTCTTGCTATCCACGGCCGTAGTACTCATTAAAGATGTTTCTGGTGTTTTCAAACCGATTCGATTAGTTGTGGACTCTGGTTCACAAATCTCCTGTATTACTGACTCTTGTGTACAGAAACTCAATTTACCACGTCGAAGCACTATGTACCTATCAGTGGATTAGCCGAAGCACCTGTTCATCCAGCCAAAGGAATTACTTCTTGTATATTAGGCTCTCGTTTGCCTTCTCAACCAGAATTGAACGTCGAAGCAGTAATTTTACCTCGAATTTCTTCGGATTTACCATCTGCTCCTTTGCCCGCTACGATTAAAGCGAAGTTCACGAATTTATTTCTAGCAGATCCGCAGTTTAATCAACCTGGTCCGATTGATTTCTTGTTAGGTGCGGATGTGTGGCCTCAAATATCTCCTCTAGGCAGATTGTGAGTTCTCCTGGATATCCGTCTGCATATCTTTCTATTTTTGGTTCGCTAATTATGGGACCAGTAGCTGAACCTTCTCCACAAAAGAGAATATCTCTTTTAAGTCATACCTCGTCTTTAGAAACAACCTTAAAACAATTCTGGGAAATTGAAGAAGTCTCACCGCCAAAGATTTCTAACCCGGACGATGTACAATGCGAAGAACATTTTATGAATACGTTCCACAGAGATTCTACTGGACGTTATGTTGTAGAATACCCATTTAAGGCAGAGAATCCGAACTTTGGGGATTCACGTTCGACCGCTTTATCGCGTTTTCATAAACTCGAATTTCGATTATCGAAAAATCCCACTTTGTGTGATGAATATAGTCAATCACTCCAGGAATACATAGATATTGGTCATATGCAAAAGGCTAATTCCCCCGCTGCTTATGTTATCCCTCATCATTGCGTCATTAAAGATGGCAGTTCTACCACTAAAGTTCGCATTGTTTTCGATGCATCTACGCGAACCTCTCCGCACGGTTCCCTCAATGATTGTTTGTTTGTTGGTCCCAAGCTTCAAAAGGACATAACAGAAATCATTACTAATTTTAGAACACACGCAATAACTGTTTGCGCTGACATACGACAAATGTATCGCCAGATTCTCGTTTCTCCCGCTCATCGTAGGTATCAGCATATTTTGTGGCGTAACTCCCCTGAAGAATCTATACAGGAGTACGAATTGAATACCGTTACTTTTGGTATAGCGTCTTCCCCATATCTAGCAATGAGAGTCATAAAACAATTGGTACTCGATGAAGGCCACAATTATCCCGCCGCATCGCGAGCATTATTGAATCACATTCTGGTGGATGATGTAATTTCCGGTGCCTTCTCTATAGATGAAGCTCTCGAATTGCAGAAACAATTAATCAAACTTTTAGAGTTAGGTGGCTTCCAATTAAGAAAGTGGATGAGTAACGATTCAAGAATTCTAGAATCCATACCTGAAGAGGATAGAGCTCCATTGATAACCATTTCTGATGAAAGTCAAAACGTAACCAAAGTCTTAGGTATTCATGGGATCATTCATCTGATTGTTTTTGCTTCCACATAATCACGCTCAGTGTAACGTACACTAAAAGAGGATTGCTTTCAGTGGGAGCTCGCTTTTATGATCCGTTAGGATGGGTCTCCCCAGTCATATTCTTGGCTAAATATTGGATTCAACAACTCTGGCAAGCAAAGTATGATTGGGATTCTCAACTACCTTCTACTTTTGTCGACATGTGGCAAAACTTCATTTCGGAATTACCTCTTTTGAGATCTGTTCGTGTTTCACGTTTTATATTAAGCGAACGAAGTTATCATTGCCAATTAATTGGCTTCAGTGACGCCTCCGAACGTGGTTACAGTTGTGTAATCTACTTAAGATGTGAAGATAATTTAGGTGTTGTACAAATTCACTTAATAAAAGCAAAAACCAAAGTAGCTCCCCTCAAAACACTCTCAATTCCTCGTTTAGAATTGTGTGGCGCCTTGTTATTAGCACGTACTCTAAAATCACTTCAGTATCTCAAAACCAATCTCTCTATTCAAAACACTTATTTATATTGTGACTCTACAATTGTCCTTTCTTGGTTTCGTACTCCACCTCATAGTTTAAAATCATTTGTTGCGAATCGAGTAGTAGAAATATTAGAATCTACATGCTTATCGTCTTGGTACCATATACCCTCTGAAAGTAACCCCGCCGATTGTTCATCTAGAGGTATTTTGCCGCAAGCATTATTGGATCACTCGTTATGGTGGTCTGGCCCAGCTTTTCTCCAAAATTCCACATCGACTTGGCCGGTCGACGAAGTCACAGTTAATGAAATTCACTCTTTGCCTGAAATTAAACCAAACATAACTGTGACATTAGCAGTGCCAGATTCATCGGAGCTAGCAAAATGGATGAATACCTTTTCCACCTTTTCAAGATTGCAACGCACCGTAGCTTACATCCTAAGGTTTATTAATAATACTCGTTTTCGTAAAATCCGCTGTTCTGGCGCGCTATCTCCAATTGAGTTACAAAGTTCTCTCATGAAAGTCGTTTATATTTATCAATCGGCATATTTTTCCAAAGAATTGAAGCTCCTAAAAGATGATCTTCCTCTCTCAAGATCCTTACAACAATTAGCACCATTTATTGATGAATCAGGTATTCTCAGGGTGGGCGGTAGGTTGAAAAACTCATCCCTACCGTTTGACACAAAATGTCCGATACTGCTTCCGAAGAAAAGCCACTTAGCAAACTTGCTGATTGATTATTACCACAATTGTTATCTTCATGTCGGCCCTAGAACGCTTCAATCCTTCCTACAACAACGCTTTTGGATAATCGCTGCCAGAAATAACATTCGTTCCCGCATTCGAAAGTGCACTCGCTGCTTTAGATTTGGAACTCCTCCTTTTCAACCATACATGGCTGATCTACCTAGCGCTCGTACTGAATCTGTTAGAGCTTTCCTAAAAATTACTGCTGACTTTGGAGGACCTCTTATGATGAAAGAAAGCACGCGTCGCAATGCAAAAACCTTAAAGGTTTACTTCTGTGTTTTCGTATGTATGAGCACTAAAGCTGTCCATTTGGAACCAGTCACAAGTTTGTCGTCGGAAGCCCTGTTAGCCACACTAGATCGTTTTATTTCTCGAAGAGGGCTTTGCTTGGAGATTTTCACTGATTGCGGCACCAATTTTGTCGGTGCTGCACGTTATCTAAAGGAGTTGTATGCATTTCTCAAAAACCCAGCTTATCAAAACGAAATTAATGACAGTCTAGCAAACATCAAATTGCTTGGAAATTCAATTGTCCAGGTGCACCGCATTTCAATGGCTTAAGTGAAGCTGCTGTGAAGTCTACTAAACATCATTTGCGTAGAATTATGGGAGATCGCCCCTTTACATACGAGGAATTTACTACCATTCTATGTAAAATTGAAGCAATATTAAATTCGAGACCGCTTTGTCCGATTTCGTCGGACCCACATGAAGCGGATTGTCTAACACCTGGTCATTTTCTAATTGGCTCACCTATTGTAGCCATTCCGCACCCTGATTTCATTGACCTTCCGGACAATAGATTAAATCGCTGGCAGTTGGTCCAGCAAGTAGCGCAACATTTTTGGAAACGCTGGTCGAGAGAGTACCTTCACACTTTGCAACAGCGCTTCAAATGGAATTGCAAAACTAAAAACCCAGTAGTTGGTGATTTAGTTCTTATTTCTGATTCTCGTACAACGCCTACTCAATGGCCTCTGGCTGTAATTCAAGCTGTACATCCTGGTAAAGACGGTGTAATTAGAGTAGTTACGGTCCGCACTTCCAGCGGCAGCTACACTCGACCTTTGGTCAATTTAGTGCCATTTCCCTCAAAAGAGTGAATATTTTCCCTCAACATTGTATATTGTACATATTCTTTTAGTTATTGGTTAGTTTAATTTAAGTATAGGCTGATATCCTTCATTTCCTTTTCCGTGGGCCTCCTCTCTTCTAAAGTCTTTGCTGATGGCCCCCTGCAGAGTGAAGAACGCTACTTACCTTTCTCTCCTTGTTTAAGGCTCAAACCCCACCCTCCGCAAAGTTTAGTTATAGTTTGTTAGATTTGAAAATTTCCATAGTCAAATTTTGGTGGGCGGAAATTGTTGGATTCAGTTTCTTATTCAATTTAAAAGAATGTGGTAGTCTTGGTTACGAAATTAGAGTAAAGAGGGCAGTGGACACAGTTTTGTTCAACCCTGACTTTTACCCGCCCTCTACAAAAAGGGCACAGTGTTACCCCGCAAGTCGCCATATCGACGCACATGTAGATCGGCTCCGCATTAGAACCCGCTGTGTGTGACCGTGTGTATAAACCGCCTTGCGTATAAACCGCAATATTGTATTGAATCACCGCTTGAAGAGTTCCCCGGTCTTCGCCGCTACAAAGTCGGTAAGTGTTTCACTGTCCCTCATATCAGTTTGCATTGCATACATTTATTACATTCTTAACGGGTATCCATCAGACAACTCTACAAACAGAGCTGAAATACCAAACACGTTGTAACACATCAATGACTAAATTTTTACAACAATAATGCATTTAATAGAAATACAATCCATTATCCATAATCGAGTAATAGGGATTTGCGAAAACTGTAGCTAGTTGCATATTCTCAAACAAATTGTAGTAAATTGTTTTACAATTGTTTGATTCTTAATAAAATTTTTTCCCGCGTTAAATTGGATAAACGGTCTATAGCGGTGCGTTAATTGGGATATCCACAAAAATTTGACTTTCAATAATAATCATTTCGATGGACTCTGTGTATTGATTGGATGGTTTCGAAAGGAAATTTTTTCTGTTGATCTTACCGTACAATTTGAATGTCAAATGAATATATGTGTAGAATAATTATTACTAAATATAATACAATCATTTTTGTTAGGTATAAACATAGCAAAGCTTTTCGCAAAGATGTAATGGTCGCTGTAGGTCATCACTGCTATAGTTGGAAACCTTTATGAATTGAATTGTAAAAATTTAATCTGCATTTCAGAAATGTTCATAATGTAACAAACGAAGTAAATTCTACCATATAATATCATTCGTTAAATTAATAGGACTGATTGGAGGGTTTGAGTATAATTCGAACTATTTTTTCGTGGTAATAGACTTAGGTAATCACAGTTCCGCATGAATATATGCACAGCTATGCGATGATCGTGTCCCCGGCTCTTGGAAACGAAATGGACTGAATTATTCAGCATTTGATAATTTACATTATACAAGATATATGCAGGGTTTCCGGGATGGCAATTATTTATTGCTATTACAGCACATCGCATTAACCCACTTTCGGTTAATAATTATCCTTGACTGCTGTGGGTTTTTAAATCAATAAAATCTATTTATAAGTAATCAGCACGTATTAGATTGTAGGTGCGTGTTACTGTCATTTTAAAATTATTCTATCTTAAGTAGAATTATTTAACTGTCAAGTATACATTAATAACAAACTAAGAGCATAGTATTCTAAAAATTATCAAAAAGGGAGGTTGACGGAGTGTAATACTGACTCCAATATTAACTTCGTCAAATGCCAGCGAGAATATAGTCTTATGAAAAACAATTTTTAAATGTGTATCAAATTACCGTAAAATTCATGGCTAATGACGTTTTAACCTTGTGTAATAGCTTTTTTCCCGTTTATCAGCAATTTTGCTATCGACAATTCTTATTTGCGTTGGCATACAACTAAATAAATTATGTATATGAGCCATATAGGTACATATAGGTATATCTAGTCCAGTTATTGCTAAATCGCATATTGGCAGAATTACAGCAGTCACACCAGGAGTTTGTTCTCATCGTTTTTACCTTGCATTGCAGCAATTAAGTTTTTGTGTATTTTATACAAGGAGTTTTTATGTATTTTATACCGGCTCGGAAGAATGTGCGTTTGCCAATGCAGACTTTTCACAACGGTTTTTTTCTTATTATGAAGTCTGATTGTGGGTATGGTTTAGAATGATATTGAAACCTACAGGCTTATTAGTCTTATAATTAAAGCGAGGTAGTGTCTCTGCGTGGCATAAGCGTAGGCTTCCCTCAGTAAGTACAATACCAAAAAATAAATAATAAATCGAATAATAATAACAGAACCAATCAAGAATTATAATATCTAAAAAGTTGTGAAACATTCACCCGCTTAAAGCAGCATTATCAAGTAGGTTGGCAAACTACATCGGTATTACCGAACATTAAAAGTTATTATCCATATATACCATTATCAGTATTATCACCCACTGGATAAGAGTCGTAAAAAGTGGACAGCATTAGATATGTTTCCACAGTTGTTTCGTTGAATGGTGTTCGCCCTGCTGAAAAAATGTGTTTATACTTTGAAAAGGGTCGTTCGACATCTACGGATGTAATACGTGCATGATTAAAACTCTCTTTGAATTCAGTTAGAGGATTAATCGAATGCACCATCACAAATTTGTATTAATGTGATAAAATCGGAATCTTTCTTTAACATACTCTCGAACTTTCCTAAAATACGATTGTATTTTGCATCATGTATAGTGCGTAGCAGTGTATGTGCTTCGTCCACTATTTGCAGTGACTCCACTAACGACAACGCTGTACTTTGTAATTGTTCTATTGCGTCATGTAATCCTCTATAGTTGTTACGAATAGTTTGTAACTTTGTTTCAATGGAAATATCTTTACATTTTGTCCAGCTCTCCTTAATAGCTGCCGCTTCGGCAGGACCGAATTGTAGAATAACAGCTTTTACTTGTTTGAAATATTCAGCGTAATAAAGAGCTGCCTGCAACTATCTCCCCCAACGTGTAAGAATCGGCTGTGGTGGTTCACGAATACACGACACTAGGCGTAAAATGATCGAAGACATTTTGGAGATTTGCGAAACACTCTTTTTGTATTTGCTATTAATGCATCTATCTCGGGTGAACATTATCGAACAGTTTCTGCCACAACATGCAAAGCATGCATTTTACACGTAGCATGTAAACGCTTGCAACCGTGTTCAAGAAGAGAACGGTCTACGGAACGCGTTGTCGCGGCACCATCGTTCATAAACATCAATACTTGACGTGGTGAGAAAGTTTTCTAACGTACTAAGTATCACCCTCAAAATTGCTGCACTAGTACACTTTTCCAATCTTTTGCTAGCTAGTAACAGTGAAAATGTCGGTTTATGAGGGTCCAGTACACGTACTATAACTTTTAGAATCTGTAAACACATAACTAAAGCAACTGAATTTTTTATGTAGATTTGATTTTTCTTTTCCACGTCTTCGCGTACAAATAAAACATGCTTACGTGCTGTTTTCGTAGTTGGCAACATCAACAGTCGATGTTCCACATGTTACAAATTATTTTAGCACCGTCGTAAAACAAATTGGGAAAGTCACAAATAAACTTATTTAATGTGCCAGCAAAGGGTCGTTTTCTAGCCTTGTTCACATTACACATTTTAAATTAATAATTATATGTTTAAAAATAGATGGTCCAATTACTTTATCACCTAAAATGCCACACTAAACATTTATACCCCACATATGTATGTTGATGATCAACCTCTCACAACCAATGAAGATTTTCTCTGGACCAGTAATGCGTGTTATGTAACTTTACGTGCCCATCATTAGCAAAAGTAGCTTCATCAGCCCACAATACGCACTGTATGAAGGCAGAATCTTCAGGGTAGATATCTTTTAACCAATTACAATTATTGAGTCTGTGGTCAAAATCTGTATGGGTGTCACGTATTGTCTATTAGGGTGCGATGAATTGATGACTTACTTATACCTACAACGGAAGACATTTCTCTAGTGCTCGTGTGAGGATGAACTTTAACATATGCATATTTATCACATCAGCTTCAGTTCTAGCTACACGTGCTCTAGCAGGATTTCCACGAGGTTGAACATATCCTGAATACTTCTCGGCTGAAATGTTTTCTTTCTGGATACTTAACGGCATATTCACGTTCAACAATACACGCGTTTTCAAAACATTGAAAATACACTGCAAGCATATCATATACCTCTGCATTAGAAAACGACATTTTTTTATCGTTCAACGGCAAAGCAGCTTTCTTTAAGGGCCAGTGCGCAGTAAAATGCTATCTACTTACTTACACAATTTTGTGTACAAAAGAGTAAAAGTTATCATTCCTTTGTTTCATGGCCAACTAAGATAGGTTTCGATATTATTAAGTACGTATTTGTAGCTGATAGAGAAATTTATTACTGATAATGGACTGTTTTCGTTATTATTTGGAAAAAGGAAAAATATATCACTATGCGGTTTTCGCCACTATTTTAGTCTGTCAAAACTCTTCAAACACAACATAAGAAAAACATATTGTTGCATTTAATTTTTAGAAACAATTGAGAAAAATTCGTACAGTTGGGAATAACGCCATCAGGTACATCTCTTGAACATTAACAGGTGGCACAAATAGGTGGTATAAAACAGCGCTGAATGCCTTTTCAAACAAAACGTCTTCAACCAAAGTGGTGCGTAAACTAAGCTTTTTAATAAAGTATTTAAAATCATAGTTAATTTTGAAACTTTTACCGACTAATTTAAAGTTTACTGTTGACCCTAGCAACTGCGCCCCCTAGCGCTCATGTTTGGAATTAAACATATTTTAATTAAATTTGTCTTTGCCACTTTAGTTATGAAAATTTTTTTCCCGTCACTATAGCTACTGTAGTTTCCAAGATATCGCCGGTCCCCACTCTTAGTGGTACACGCTGTATATTGTAATGAGACTCTGAATAAAATTAAATTAATAACTCAGGGTTAACGTTTCATAAAATAATAAATATAAAATATATAAAATGTATAAAATATATAAAATATATAAAATGTGTGGGGTCTACTTATTTTCTTTTGCTAATGGAAATTGAATGAGAAATTAAACCATCTTTGGTGTTCAAGGGTTACAATATTTTACTTTTAATTTAAAAAATTATATTTTTTAAAGAACGTGGTTTTACAATTCGATCCAAAGGAGGCTGCGGCTGTCAAGGAAAGCCAGTCGAAATTTCAAGATAGTCAGGTTAAAACGGATTTAAAAACTATTCAGAACAATTACTTCGGACTAGTGGAGGCGATAGAAAAATTACAAAATCCTTCGGTGTAACGACGCCGAAGGATTCTGTAATTTTTCTAATTCCACTAACGAGTGGAATCTCTGCAAATAGTGCAACATGTTCACGCACAGCTATGCGCGGTAGAAGACGCAAAAAATGTTTGTGTTCTAGAAAGGTTTGAAAGTGTTTTAGAGAAAGATTCTGATTTTGGCACATTAAGACAAATTTGTGAAGGTGCGTCAACAGAACCGTTAAGTTGTTCCAAAGATTATTTTAATTACGCAAATATAACATCACTAGATGTAGAACGTTCGTTTTCTGCATATAAACGCATTTTTTCCTCACGCCGCACTCGGTTTGCCGAAACAACTATGGAAACATATCTAATGTTACAGATATTTGTGATTTCACGGAAGACTCTTAAGACAGTAAGTGTTTGAGGACGTATTATACTTTATTTCTGACCATTTATTTTGTGTAAACTTTTATGTGCCCGCCACTGGCTGTTGGCGCAAATTGAGCAACTCTAATGATTAAATATAATTGAACTTTCCATTAGTGAATTTAGTTTTTCGCACTAAAAGTTGTTTACTGGACTCTTTGTTTTAACAAAATACTTTTTGTCTACATGTGTAAGACAAAAAAGGAAAACAGAGATCTAGCGAAAAATGGAGGGAAGAGGTCACCAACATTACTTTGCCTCGTAATAAAATGGAACTGGATGCAATCAAATGTCAAAATAATATACTTTAAAACCTAAGTAAACAATCATAACAATGTATTACATCTAAGTAAAATTAGTAATTAACTCCTGAATAAATTGAAATTACATTCGCCACATATATGTAAACAATGCACTTCCTGATATTTCATATCTCGGCTATTGGTTTGTAACAACTTTGTACATGAAGAATATGAAGCAACTCATAGCTTTTAATTTAGCGTAAGAATATTTATGAAATAAAAACAAGATTGCGGTAGTAAGATTTAAGTTAAAATTGTATCTAAAACGATGGAACTTACCTTTTTTTTCTATTTTATTAGTAGATTATACATCGTAGTGATATATAATGCCGGCATTTTATTTAGATACATAAAGTTAAAATTGGGAATTTTTAGTAAAGGTTTTGTTGTTATGCTGTATTTTAGTGCAACCCGTGTGTGTGGCATTTATATCGTGTTTCCGTTGTTTAATTTTTAAAGTTGACCCGTTTAAAATGGAAATAATCAGGAACGAAGCTAGCCTACAATAGAAACATTGTTATAGCGTGGAATATATTGCCAATATTTATACGCACGGAAGCACCATACCATCATATTTAATAGGAAACTTTTGTTAGAATTAAAAATAAATTTATAACGTAAAATTTAATAAAACCAAACTTAGAGGACATTTATAGTGCAGATTTTTATTGATAAAGTTAGATGGGTGGTTCTATTTGTAAAAAAAAGAGTTTACACAAAATAAATTAAATGTGATACGTGCTCAAACACTTACCGTTTTAAGAGTCCTCCGTGAAATCACAAAGTGGATAATGTCTATTTAATATTTGTAACATTAGATATGTTTCCAAAGTTGTTTCGGAAAAGTGAGTGCGGCGTGAAGGAAAAGTGTTTTTGTATGCCGGAAACGAACGTTCTACATCTAGTGACGTTATATTTGCGTGAATAAAATAATCTTTCAAATATCTTAATGGTTCTGTTGACGCACCTTCACAAATTTGTCTTCATGTGCCAAAATCAGAGTCTTTATCTAAAACACTTCCAAGCCTTTCTAAAACACAAACATTTCTTGCGCCTTCTATCACGCATAGCTGTACGTGAACATGTTGTACTATTTGCAAAAATTCCACTAACGACACCGAAGAATTTTGTAGTTTTTCTATCGCATCCGCTAGTCCCACGTAATTGTTCTGATAATTTCCAAATCTGTTTTAACTTGACTATCCTGAAATTTCAAGCGGCTTACTTTGACAGCCGCAGCTTCCTTTGGGTCGAATTCTAAAATCACGTTCTTTATATTCTCAAAATATTTAAGATAATAAAATGCAGCCTCTAACCATGTTCCCCAACGAGTAAGAATAGGTTGTGGTGGTTCAGGAATACCGGGGCATAGTCTATGAAATTCCCGAATACGTTTTGGGGATTTTACAAACACAGCTTTTGTATGTGCTATTAGAGCGTCTACCTCGGGATAACATTTTCTGATACTATCTGCTACGAGACTGAGAGTATGAATTTTACATGTAATATGCAACAAGTTAGCACAATGTTTTTTAAGAGATCGACCTACAGCAAGCATGTTTGCGGCACCATCACTCATAAACATCAACAGTTGATTTGTTGAAAGTTCAAACTTTTCCAATGTATTTAACACCAACAGTGAAATTACTTCGGCAGTGCATTGTTGTATTCGTCTGGAAGCTAGTAAAATTGAGGGTGACGGTCGATGTGGTTCCATTGTGCGTACCATTACCATTAACCACAGAATGTTTTTTACGATCTGTTGCTTCGTTCACACATAACCACAGTTTTTTATCTTGCAACTCCGATTTAATTCTTTTCTCGATATGCTCACGAGCAGACGGCACAACTCTCTGTAATGTTCTCTCACTTGGTAACTTAAAGTCCGAGTATTCATTCCAAAAGGAGACGTATGCTTTCTTCCTTAGTAAATGAAATGGTAAATTACATGCAATAAACACATAAATTAAATTTAAATTTGTCATAATCTCGTGTGGAATTTTTTTTTGTAACATGCCCTGCACTATTTACGTGCCGTAGACAATCACTTTTCGACCAACACATTAAATCTATTTTATACACTACACATTGAATTTTAGCGCCATCACACTTTAAATCAGGCATTTCTGCAAATAAATTCTCTTATTATGTCCAACTTTGGTCGTTTTCGCGACGTAGGAAACATTTTCAAAATAAACGTAGAACTACGATATAGTATATGACAGCGTAGATGCATACACAACAGATCGGCTTTCGAGTCGCAGTTATATTGACGCTTATACCGAATTGTCCCGGCAGTGTTTATTTTGTGTAAACTTTTATGCGTCAGCCACTGGCTTTCAGCGCAGTTTGCGTTACTCTTCTAATTACACCTCAAAAGGACCGGGCTAAATTAATAATTAATCATTTCCATTACCGATTGGCCAGGCTATTCAGGCTACCAATGTATTCCAAGTGAACTTCAGTCAACCAGGAACACAGAACGCGGGCTGCACAATCCAAGTATATCGCAATCTGAGTGTTAATCGTATTTGTTAATGTTCTGCATCCACAAGTTTGAATGTATTTATGGCAAATCCACTAAACCGAAATGACAGGAATTACCGTCAGTCAAATGTAATTAATTATTTGTCGTTTCGGCCATTTTAGATCGCGGAAACTAATAGTCATTACGTAATCCGTCTCTAGTTATCAATAACGCATCATCCGCGCTACAATGCGTCCGTGCCGGTGATAAATCGCTGTAGCGATGATTGTGTACAGTAGATTTAACTTGAACGTTGCGACGCGAAATTTAGCTATCAATTTTTTCGATGAAGGGATGTGAAACATATAATCCACTGTGTATGCAATGATTATTTTCAGGTTTGACGCAAACTGCGTGAAGCAAAATGTTTGAAACATCTACATATCTGAAGAACTAGACGAGTCAAGCGAAATGTATGGAATTTCTTATCTTATTTCATAATAACTTTAGCAAACAATTTCAAAATCGAAGTAATAACACCAGTTGGAAGAGGAAATGCATACCTTAGGCTCTTGATATAGTATAAATATTGTTTATTCTGAAAAAATATGGCTCGACACAACAACAATCTAATTAAATCAAATGTCTATAAATTGAGAAAATTTAACTAAAAAGTGTATTTCATGGGTACAAGCAGTGGATTATTATTTTTACTGTATCCTACAATATAAGGTTTACGATATAGGTCTTATGCCACAGACTTTGTTCACAATGCATAAGAAACGCACAGTATGTAAGATGCACACAATACGTCAACTTCTTTACGTATTCGCAATGTACTATATTGTTATAAAGTTTCAAAAGTGGTTTTTTCAATTTTCAATCTGTAGATCTGGGTTTATCACCTTGATACCCTTGCCACAAAAACGTATATTGCAAATAATAACGTTTCGAAAATGATAAGTTGATGGAAAGTAAAAAACAAACCTCAAAATTTGACGTTTACACGCCCTCTCTATGATAGCGCGTCAAGTAACGAAATGAATGACGGAACTTAAACTAACCATGGTCTTGATATAAACTTCCAACCCTAGAGCATTTGAAATTGCTTTGAAACTTAGTCAAATACGTTTTCTCTCAAAACCGACTCGAGCTAAAAAGAGTAGATTGTCTTGGCGTCTGTTCGATCTTTGATATCAACAGCAATTGTCAAATGCAAATCACGGCCAATTACGATACACATTTCATATATACAATACTTTATATTCTTGCAATTTAAATTTCCAATTTCTGTTACTTCCTCCCAATTTATTATTAATTAGTACCGACAACCATAAAATATAGAAATTTCTTACCTGACTTGAGGACTTGTTACTAAGTAATATTTAATTTGCGAATAAATTGTAACGACAATACAGCTTATTCTCTACGTGTTTGTAGAAAGAAATTACATTAAGAACGAAAGTTGAGAACCTGAGATATATGGGGCGAAGAAGTGCTATTTAGCCATACCACCGGAATTATAGTCAGCTGAAGAAAAATTTACCTAATAAAACGCCGACAGAGGATACGGGAACGGAGACATAAGCCGCTACAGAAACCGAAAACGAGCCAGAAAAGACACACGTTGCCGGAGCAGAATCGGCTGAACATCGCTTGACATGGCGCTAATGACACCGTTTTTACTTGATGTATTTTTAATATAGCAGTACATAATACATGTTCTAAGGTTTGGTGAAATATGCAATTTCACTGCTTCCTACCGATCAACCATACTGTTAAGCTTAACAAAAATAATTATCACTAAATTAGTTCATAATGTATGCGTAAAACGACCGTAAAGTTAAATTCTTTCAAAATTCATTGTAATTCTAATCCACTTCCTTGCTGTTACCATCAATCCACCATATCTTTCCGGTTGTCTCTATTTCTTATGAACGACTCTCCATTCTTCTATATTTCTCTAGGTCTCCTCTACATTTTGTTTTAATTGCTTCTGTCCTCTACGTTTCGTATGCCCCCACTACTTAAGTCATGTCCTCTGAAAGATTCTGCCCATGGTTTCCATGCGGGGCCTTCCTCTGGTAACATCACTACTCAGCTTATTCATCAAAGTCGCTCTAGTTATGGTAGTACTATGTTATGGTTATGGTTATGAATGGTTATGAATGGTTATGAATGGTTATGAATGGTTATGAATGGTTATGAATGGTTATGAATGGTTATGAATAATGATAGAGTAAGATAGATCCCACAGTATTTAGGTCACAACCTATGCCTTGGCATAGGTTAAGACGTTACCCAGAGGAATCGCCCTAATGGCAGTTAAATGTAGCCATTCATTACCCAGCATGGATCTCCACAACCTCCGTTGGCATAAATTTTAATGCGCCCATGATATTTAAGCAAGCCGCTCTTTGTATTTGCATTAGTCTTTTGACTGTGATGGCGTTTATTGCACTAGGCCACCAAGCGACCGCGCCGTATGTTAGCATTGGTCTAGTAACTGCAGTATAGATGCACGTCATTACTCTGGGAGAGAGACCCCAGGTCCTTTCCAGCATTCTGCGGTACTGTCCAAACACAATACCGGTTTTGTTGATCTTACGGTCAATATATGGGATCCAGGATAACTTCTTATCGAAGACGATACCAAGGTATTTAACCTCCGACCATCCCCATTTCGGTTGGATTAACAGACAGCTTGTGGTCCTTACACCATTATTCTACACTTCTTATTACCATTTCCATACGTTCGCAAAGTATGATTTCATATGTACCGCTTACCAATATCGCATAAGCAGCCGTGTGGAAGCAGTCCGCCTCCAATCGGCGGATCAGGGTATCCATGACTTGATTTCACAGTGGTGGTAAAAGCACCCCTCCGTGTGGGCAGCCCTTAGCTACCAGCCTCGAAGGTTATCGGACGCTAGTCTCACAGTGACGGCTCGTTTATTAAGCATGTTGTAAATCCACTCTCTCAATGTATGAGGAACTCTATATTTCTCCAGGGCTATAGTAATTTTCGAGAAGGTGATCTTATAAAAGGCATGAATACACCCAAAGTAGATTGCTGTGTATCCAGCGATCGTTGTATCTTGCCAAAGACAAAGTTCAAGGCAGAATCTGTAGAACTTCTCAGAGTGTAGGAGTGTTGGGTTTTGTGGAGCGGATGGCTGCTCAGAATTCGCTCTTTACCTCCACCTTTAACAAGAGGGAAGTAAGACTGATTGGGCGGTAAGGTTTGGGAAGATGTAGTCGCTTCTGTGTTTTGTAACTTTAAACTTATATCCCACATTTTTCTTATATGTAATTTACTGGCTTCTTCATATTCTTGTAACTCTTTTATTAACCAAAGTCGAAAGTCAGTTTTAACACCATATCAAGAAACTAGTTGCTTCTATAAAAAAACAAACAGCTTTCAGTGCACGTAACAATGCCATACTTGTATCATCCTTTCCAAGTAACCAACATAAATCAGGATAGTACAAAATATTTTGTTTTACCTCGCCTTGAAACACTTTGTTTGGTTCAGTGTGCGCTAAGCTTTAAAGTACACGATTCGCACGTAATCGGAAAGCGGAGGAACTGCAAATAAAGCGGCGTGAGAAAAATGTGTTTTGTAAAGCGAACGCTGGCAGATCATTTATAACGATTTTTTGCTTCGCGAAGCGACAGAAATGGCAAGACTGAGAATGACTTAACTTCCTAATTACACCCAACGCGTGCATTATATATGAGCGTAGTACAATGGAGGATACCGCTGCCTTTCTGAATGAAAGGATGTGAAAATATTGTTTTTTAGTTATCAGTACGAGGGCGAGGTGAAAAGTTCTCGACCTAGCACAGAGATTGTATTTCTATCAATAAAATCTTTGTTCTGTGATATTGATACACATGTCCCAAAAACGAATGTCAAGCTTGATCAGATAAACAATTTTCTTTACACGGCTGTTTAGAGTAGAGATGTTGTTTGTATGGATAAATTGGGATATCGTACCATCACGGATTATCACCAACAGAAACTCATCCAAAATTGGTAAAGGCTTGTAGATTATATGGAGTCTGCCCCTTCGTTTTCAAATGTGAAGAAATGGGCGGCTGAATTTAAACGTGATTGTATATCTCTTGAAGATCCTCGTGAAGGACCACCAAAAACTGCAACCGCCGATGAAAATATCGAGAACGTACACGATATGGTTCTGGGCGATCGACGCTTAGAGGTGTATGAGATAGAAGAATTAAGTATGAGAAAGCTTTGTGCAAAGTGGGTGACGCATTTGTTAAATGCTGATCCAAGACAATCGAGAAAACGAATTTCTTAGTAATATTTGGATCGTTTAAAAAAGAATCCATCTGATTGTATGCGCCGATTTGTTACCATGGATGAAACGTGCGTCTAAAACAAAACAGTAGTCAAAGCAGTGTATAGAAGCCGGTCGCTCTGCACAAAAAAAAACAAGTCAATTAAATCTGCCGAAAAAGTAATGGCTAGTGTTTTCTGGGATTCCAAAAGAATTCTTTACATTGATTGTCTTGAAAGGGGTAAAACAATAATTGACGAATACTACGCATATCTTCTTGACAAGATAAATGAAAAAATTCGTAAGGCCAGGCCTGGATTACAAAAGACAAAATTGCCCTCCATCGTGTCAATGTACCAGCCCACTAAAGGGTTTTGGCAATGGGAAAATTAAGGAATTTAAAGTACTAATTTTTGGAACATTCGTCCTGTTCGTCAGATTTGGCTCCCTCTGACTTTCATCCATTCACATATTTAAAGAAATTTGTGTCTGGAAAACGTTTTGGGTTAAATGAAGAGGTGTTAACAGACATTTTGCAGATCTTCCAGAATTTCACTTTATTTATTATAGAATCGTTGCACAAAGTACATTGAACTAAAGGGTGACTACATAGAGAAATAAATGCATTTTTGAACTAAGAAACACAGTCTTTCACTGTCAGGCCGAGAACTTTTCACCTTACCCTCGTTTATAAACTTTTCTATAAGTTACGAAATGCACTGGGGTAACACTAAGAAAACACATAGTAGATATTATGAATAGTTGTTTTAATTAATGCCTAGCAACGGTAGGGAGAAAATAGAGAATGGATTCCTACCATAGAATAGTACTGCTTTTCTTATCGGATTGTGAACAATAGTGGAAATTTAAATCACAAGAATCAAAATTTGATAATTTTCTTTTTTTATAAATGTGGCAAATAATAGCGGTTTTTCTTGAATAAAAAATTCTAATATTTATTTACTGATAGTTTAAGAGGAAGCAACACGATTTGTGTTCTATAAAATATATGTTATTATTATTTCTACAGCGGCAACATTTCCAGAAGAATATGTTTAAAAAGTGCGTTTTGTTTTATGTCACTATCACACATCTGTGCGTATGTAGGACACCTGTATCTCAAACAATAAATCCAATTAGGTTTTTTATAGCATACAATTTGCCAAGATACGTAGGCAGAGTTAAGGAAAAGCCCTACAATTTCTTAAATGACACATGTTGCATTGGTAAGACCAAACAAAGTAGGTGTTTATTACGCCTAACCTGTTCCCTCGAGGCCGTTATCTCTTATCCATAATTATTTCACAATAAATGAAAATTCAATAATTAATTTTTTTTTCTTGATTTAGAGGCTTAACTGCTAATTACCTGAGTTAATTAAAACTTAAGTCGAGTACCCCCACTCCTAGGGATGTGGCACACATATTGAATTTAGATCCAAATTTACATCTTCCGAAATAGAAAAAAACCAAATTAGAAGTGAAGTCAGTAATTTAATCAATAATTTTAAAAATTCATCAAAAAAAAATTAGACCCTGATCAAAAATTATTACACAAACAAACCAAACTATCTAAAGATTTTATAAGATGTAATCCTCAAATAATAATCACTAAAGCAGACAAAAGTAATAAAACTGTTATCATGGATAGAGTGGATTATGAAATCAAAAATACATATGATAAAAAATTAGACCTCGCCTTTTTGACTATAAAATATACCACTCGTGGATATCAAGAAACTAGCCAATTAGATGACCGTCTGGAACCAGGACTATCATGAATAACAACTGCAACAAATGATCCTTTACTCCAATTGATAAACAAACAAATCCGGCAAAAACAAGACCTAAGGCGGCAAAGAAATTCAATCTGGAAGGTAAAATCCGGTTTCTATCACTAGAGCGATATGTCGATTACAAGAAGATAATTTACACAGCAGCTCGCTAGCCGTAATTATCGGAAAAGGCTTCAGTAGGCAAAGGAACATCAAAGTTGAACCGTAGAATAATGGAATGTTCTGTAGACCGATGAATCCATATTTCAAGTGCTCGATCAAAGTAGAAGGGTGTTTCTGAGACTATCGGCGAATGAGAGGATACTTCCGGAATGCATTGTACCAACTTCGAAACCAAAGAACTTCGAAAGAGTAATGCGAGTAGAGCGATATCGTAAAATACTAGAAGCCCATTATATATTTTCTGGTTTGCAACTTTTCAGGAGGAACTTCATTTTTATACGAAGCAATGATCCAAAACATTTGGACGAGCAGAATCAAACCAATCGTTTGTAAATTTTGACATGGTTGCCATAGAGTACTGACCTCTACCCTATCGAGTTATAGAGGGATGAAGTTGAAAGGCAGGGTTAATAATACTTAACATTTTATTGTTATCTTGTAAATTCAGCGTTTTGTTTTTTGTCTTATTTTATAAGTTCAATATTTTATGTGTCTTATTTTGTAGAAACAAACATTTCCTTATAAATTCAATATTTCATTTATCTTATTTTGTATAAATTCATAGATTTCATATTTTTATTCATTAAAACTTTAATGTGTACCTACTTAATGTAAAAATAGATTCAATTTCTTGTAATGTACACAAATATTGCAAAATCCCCAACGCACGAATTAATAAAACCACTTTAATAGTAATTTGTGATGGGGCTACCGCTAGCGCATATATTGGGAACGAGCGTCATCCGTCGTTCCTTCGCTTAAATTGGGCTAGTTTACTAGCTACAAGCCGGCGAGAAAAGTAGCTGGCGAGTCAGCTAGCGCTATTTGTGGGATCGCACACAACTTTTCAACTCGCTTACGAATTAGTTCCATAGACATTTTGAAAACACTGAGGAACCAGAAATCACCGGGATACTCGCAGCGATTTCACTAGCAACTATGATTGCACACAGCTTGTTTACAAGCTAGGTAGCTCATACGCTAGCGAGTAGCGAGTAAAGTAACCCTGCTTTCAACTTTTCTCGCACAAGCTGAGCTACCTGCTAGTTAGTGAACTTGATTACATTGGGCGAGTTTACTAGCAGCTAGTGAATTCGCCGGCTTGTAGCTACTAAACTCGCCCAATGTAATCGAGCCTCCAATTTTTGGTTTCCTTTCTTCTTGCCTCTGGAGGGGACAGTAGCAGGAGCAATAGATGCTAGAGGTGATGTATCACAGAAATACATGAAAAAACGAGAGCGTCTGGGTAGCCGTGGGTTGTATCGCATTTTTTGCTGTAGTGATCGGCTCTTTGCTGCTGTCGCCTGACCAGACGATCAGGCTGCAGCAGAGTTTGGTGGTGGCCTTAGTATTACACATATGAACATTTCAAAATTGTAATAAAAGTATGAGCTTTTAATAAATGTTCTATTTAGTTTGAAGAATTTTTACAATAAATTTAGATGAAATTACTTACAATCAATCACCCTTGTGCAATATGAAATATCTTCTTCAAAAGAATTTATTGTTATCTCTAAAATGGTATGAAAATTTTACTTAATTTTTCCAAATTTATTCGAACGAAATGTAACATTTTAAGATAAGCTTTATACTGGATTAGCAAGAAATCGCCTACACTAACATCGGCATATTGTCTTTTGTCTGATTTAGGGGTTAATTTGAATAATCAACCTTATAGTATCTTTAATGTTGCATTCAATAGGCTAGTTACCCTGCCAAAGTTGGTTTTACGATCAATTTATAGTGACTACAGACATGGCAACAATAAATTTCAAGTTTACATCATTAATACCAGAGAAATGAAGAGAGCATTATATTATTTATACTGACGGTTCTAAAATTTATTTGGTTGCGCTTTTTATGATCCCCAGCGAAAGCTGTCAAAATCATTTTATTTATTAATGCAGAACTAATCGCAATCTACGAAGGGCTGTAGTACTTGAATACAATAGGATCATATTAGTGGTAACTAACTGTAAAAGTATTGTATGGAAGCTAGAAAGAACTAGCATAGATTCTAAAATTTCCCCAATATTTATTAAAATTTATGAAGTTGGACAAGGCACATAATGTTAAATTCCTGTGAGTAAAAGGTCATATTGGTATAACGGGAAAAGAAACTGTGGATAAGGCTGCAAAAGAAGGATGTCAATCTTCAAATGTTCTAGAGTGAATATCATCTCCAAGTGACACGCTAAAACGCATTGACAAGGGCACAGGACGAGAATTCTCTGATTACTACCTTCTATAAGTCTATTCAACCATCCCCTCCAAAAGAACCGTGGTTTAAGAATCACATTGTGCCAAGAGATTTTGACAAAGCTGTGTAGCAGCTACCTTAAAATAACGAAAAAACGAAAATGATTTATTCCCATGCGGGGAAGTTGGAACATTGGAACACAATTGTGAGCATTTCAGAGGAGACCGACAACTATTTCTTAAAAATGTATCAAAAGAAATTGACAACCCTTTCAACTATTCATCTGTATTATACTCCAGCAATATCGTCGTCTACCAAGAGGTATATAATTTTCTTCGCAAGGTGCAAGTGGTTGTATGAATGTGTTATACGAATATATTCCCTTTATTTTTATCCTTATAATATTTTTATTCTACTATAATTAAAATATTTATTGAGATGAAAACAAGTTTTCCTCTAATTATTTTGAAGAGCAAATTGTAATTATATAAAATAATAATATGTGTGTGGGTACTCCACAGTAAATTGTACGAGGCGTGTTTTTAAAGTAAGTACCGTTTTCAAATAAAACAAAAACAAGTAAACTTTTCTTAACAATTTTATTTTTACATGAAAGCCTGTACCTTATTCTACTTTTCTACACAATTTTCACCAATATTGAGGCATTTATCGTATCGTACAATCAGCTTTACAATCCCATCCACATAGAAGTCTGCCGCCTGATTTAACAACCATTGGTCACAACTTCATAGAGAACACTTCTGGAAACTTGAGGAAACCCATCAGATAACAATGAAATTGTAAACGTCTGTTCTCTTTCACTTTTTCATCAACTTTCTGAACCAAATTTTCAGTAATGACAGAAGGTCGCCCACTTCGTTCGTCCTCATGGACATTCGTGCGGCCATCCTTTAAAGCTCTCACCCATTTCCGTACTATTCCATCACTCATAATGTTTTCTCCATACACTTCACAGATCTGGTGACGAATGTCGGCCGATTTAATGGTTTAACACTAAGAAAACGAATCACAGCGCGTATTTCACAGTCGGCGCGATTCTCGATCGGCGGAGACATTTTAAATAGTGACGAACAAACGTAAATATGGTCGAATCTTTTTGTAATGGCGTCTGTGGCTTGTCAACAGATGTAGGTACACAGCGCGTAAGCGTAGAAAGCCACCGCCGCGCTCACGGTTGCAGAATTTCAAAACGGTACTTACTTTAAAAACACGCCTCGTATATTAAGGGTCGAATATCACAGTATGAACGACGCATGTGAAACGTAACGTATTGTTAGGGTATATCCAGCAGGTATTAAAATCATTCACAAGCGTTATCAGCTAAAGTTTACTATTACAGTCACGTAAACGAGGGGTTTCTTGTTATTGTTCCAGAAGTGTATATCAGCAGAACAAGTGTGATTACTATTACTTTGTATGGAAAGCAGGAGCCGTACAATAACGTAAATGTGCGAAAGTTCTGGATAGTAATTGTCTGGGTACAATGCAGGAAAGTGTAAAGTAGAAGTCGCTTTACAAATATCTCATTATTATATCCTAACCTTATCGCAGGTGTGTGTAATCACGTATTAGCGCGAAACGCAGCTACTCTTGTGACGGTAAAGAATGTGATCAACTTGCAATTCTTCATTACAAGCCCTCTCACGTGAATTAGCCTAATTTGCATACAAAATTTTCTAAATATAGAAAACTTTATGTATGGTTTTATCCCGGTAGCGTGCCTATGAAAATTTTATATGCATGTTATATTTGACCTCGATGTAGAATTTTTTCACACAATAATATTCGCTTTCAAAATGTCACGTCTATTACTTATAATCGAATTTTTATCATGCAAGATTCAAGTAAAATTAAAACTTTAGTATGTATAAAGTTTCAATACAAAATTTACATGGAATTCAAAGATGGATCGTGGAGACGGAGATCTATGTTTTAAGTTTGCTAAACATAAAACGAAAATTTGCAAAGACATCCAACATTTTGGAATCTTGGCATCGTGTACAGGCTTGTGCACAACTATCTTTCTGGGGGCATAGCACCACGCTGTACTGCAAATGGATTATGTTTTCAATACGTAGCTACTGCTGTAGTATTAATTTTATCCCCTATCCTTTAACGGATGCTGGTTGGGTTGCTAAGGCCAGCTCAAATAATATTGATTATCGAAATCGCAAAGAAATTGTTCAAGGAACTCAAGAAATTAACCCCTTCCCAAATACAATCCTCAGTAGTTTCGTAAGCTTGGGTACGGTAGGTGAAACTGTTGACATTGATTTATGCTAAGTCAATGTTGAGATTGAAGAAATGCCCTTGAAACGATTATATATATTTTGAATAAAGATCGATACAGAAGAGCACAGTAAATGCTTAAATAATGGTAGATGCGTGGTCCTGTTCTTTGACAAACACTATAAAAATACAAATCTAATACTTAACGATCATATGTCAATAACTCTAATTAAAAAAAAACTTAATTTATAATTCTTCTAATGTGGTTACCGGGAAAGATAGGGCGCTAATACTCGGTGGGGCAATACTTCCGTTATGATTTCAGGGAGGTCAAAACAAACGAAAGTAAGATAAAATAAAAAATTCATTGATATTCACTTATTCTTAAAGTCTAACATTAAGAGGTTTTGAACAAAACATCGGATAAATTAGGACCACCATTGTTAATGCAATTCTGAAATCGGCAATTTTCCGTCACCCGTTGTAAGACGTCGATCCGTATGAGTCGGATTTCTTGGCGAATGGCCGCCATCAATGCCATCAAAGTGCGTCTGTGTTTGCAGACTTCAGCCTTGAGATAACCCAAAGGAAGAAGTCTCAAGGGTTTAGATCCTGTGATCGAGTCCGCCATTGAACGTCACCCGTCATTCAAATGAGCTTCCCAAGAAACATCAGCCTCAAAACCTCCATCGATCGCCGGGCTGTGTGAGCTCGCCACCCTCGCATTTTACGTGTTTTTTGGTGACCTAAAAAAATTAGCTTCAATATTAACGCCACATGATTGATCTTGACGCGAAAAGGTGCAGTGAATATGAAGTAGTTTACATTGAACATCAAATCTCTAGCAACTCAAAAAGAAAACTAAATCTAAAGCTTTGAAAACTACTAGTATCTACTTATACAACCATGGTGGTAATAAAAAAAATATTTGGCTCTGAGTTTGAGAAATCGTCTAAGTTACGGAGTGCCTAAAGGTTTCGTCATATCTTGTAAGTGAGTGTACAGAGGCGACTGACAATTTTAAAAATAATAATAACTGCAAAACGCATAGTCAACACAAAAGTAAAAAAGAAAATTCAAAACCGGAGGCAAAAAGCAATTATTCTCACTAACAAATTCTCTAATTGATCTCAGTGCCAGACAAGAATTGCAGAGGGTCAAAAGAAACGACACTTACTTACTTTGATTCATATTTTAAATCTTTCACCTTAAAATTTATCAAATCCTTTTTGTCTCTCATTTTGGCACATTCCTTATCGATTTGTGAAAAAATATACAATAACAAGTGAGTTATTTAACAAAACGCTGAATTGCCATGCACATTTTTTTCGATTATATTACATTTATGTTTTTAGGTTTTTAAAGGTTCTAAGTTGGCAATCGTGTCGTACGCAATGTAAACCTATCCCTGCTAATTCCCATAATCTTTTTCAGTATTGTGTAAAATAGTATAATATCAAAAACGTCTAAAAAATGGATAGTAGATATGTATAAGTAGTACTGTCCTGCTAATTATAGCATTTCCGTTGATTTAATCCGAATTAAGGTTTATAACATTTGGTAAATAATAACGTATTTGCATATGTTTGCAAATTTATTTCACACAACTTCGAGATACGTAGCCATTTGTAAAAGCGGTATCGTGCGATACCGCTAAGCCTTCGTAGTTGCTACTTACGTAAAATTTCTATTATTTGATTTTATTGTAATTTTAGAGGCATTATGCTTAAAGAAGCTTTACAAATGATTGAAGATGATGACAAAGTTGTAGATGCGGTTTGTATTGAACCACTGGCGCTGCGATAGACACTGGCGAAGACTCACAATCAGTTGAAGAAGATGAAGGGGGTTTAGCTGATAATCTTGGTGGACGTCAATTGAATGCAAAAGCAGAAATAGTCCTTTCTGGAAGACATGCTGATGAAGATTCATAATCGTACCGTCTGTTCAAAACCAAAATGCCAACAGAAATGTTTGAAACCTTTTTATCTAAAGAAGTAATAAATAACAGAGTCAACAAAATATGCCATTTTTATCAATGAAAAAGATCCCAACATTTCACCAAAGGAACTAAAAGTATTTCTTGGAATTTTGATATTGAGTGGATACAATTCTGTTCCTGGAAAAAAACTGATACTGGGAAAATTCTAAAGACGCTAGAAACGATCTTGTTTATGAATCAATGAGGAGAGACTGATTTATACAGATAATGAGTTAATACTCATTGTGGTGATAGGACTAAAATTGACAGGAATGATCAAATGTGTAAGCTGTGCCCTTTTACAGATGTACTGCAGAAAAAAAATATTGATAACTTTAAACCTGAAGAACACCAAGATTACGCTGAGCCAATTATAGCATATTATGGCAAACATCCCTGCAAGCAATTCATAAGAGCGTAACCGATAAGATTTGGTTTCAAAGCTTGATGCCTCAACACACCCAGCAGATATCTTGTAACATTTGACGTATATCAAGGAAAAAGCCCACTTCAAGGGCAAGGCAACTTATATGAAACAGATTTTGAAAAAGCTACAGCGCCTTTGGTGTGCATGTTGGACGGTTTACCAAACACGATGCAAGGATTACCTTTTAAATTATGTTTTGATAACTTATTTTCAAGTATCAACTTGATAAGACATCTAAAATTACGTGTATTTGGAGCTAGTGGAACAATCAGAGAGAATAGAGTTCTTGTTGGAACCAAACATTGGTAAGGTGAAGATCATTCAGGTTTGGTCCACCCCCTTACACCCTGCAGAGGTGGAAATGAGCCTCGTCGCTGAACAAGACAATATCGGCAGGTGCAATGTCGTTAAGAAACTGCCGACAAATGTTTACACGGTTTTCGAGGTCCTTCGGTTGTATGGGTGAAAATGAAGCTGTTCGTGCAAAATACGGCGTGCTGAGCGATTTGACATGCCCAGTGCAACAGCGTGTTTGCGGGTTGACATGCGTGTGCATGTCATGCATCAGAATATAGAATATTATTTGGTTTTTACTATTACGTCTTTGGAATATAAAGAGATAAAATGATTTTTCATCTGAATTTATTCACATTTACTTAATCAAAACAATAGGTGGTTTTTTTCCAACTGAACAATGCAAGCCCCCACGTAATATAAGGTAAAAGTTTGTTTTAATTTTGCTCCCATATTAAATTGTGTTAGGACAAAGAGCGCAGGGGAGACCGACAGAATAAAGTATACTTCATTTTGCAAGTGGTTTCTCTCCGGGGAGTAGCTGACGTAGTACGAATTTCGGTACTATACATGAAATACTGCTGCTGCTCCGGAAAATAAATTCTGACAGCACAGTTTTTTGTGTACCCACTCAATATGAAACGTTTCTGAAAAACTCAATGTTTCACATATTTAGGCCGAATTAGTTTTAGGTAACGTGGATATAAAAAATTGCTGTCAGTTTGTAATAACGACAAAAAAGTTTTTTTGCGGTATTCGTAAATGAGAAACTTTTAAATTTAATTTAACTTTGTACGTTAATATACATAAGATGTAGTTTGTATTTACTTCTAGTTAAAAAATATATACACTTGCCTCCTAAGTTTAATCGAATAGTTCAAAAATGTAAGAAAGCCATAAAATAAAATAAGTGGGTTGATATATCAATACTTTATTTCCAAGACTGATTTGTTTTCAAATACTATTCCTCACAAAAACCCAAGGTAAAATTATATTTGCTTTTCGTCAAAGTAACCCTCTTTAGCATTTAAATGCGAGGCATTCTTTCCAATAGTCTATCTAGGTATCCCGTTATCCCTCCAAAGTGCTTCTTTGCTAGTTGCAGGTGATTTTTGTAAGTCTCGATTTAAATACTCCCATACTTAATACTACTATAAAATTTCCAACAAATTGTAGAAAATGTAATGTTTTTCCAAAGTCTATTCAAATTAAATGTAAGAATACATCAAAGTCGGAGAATAGAGCAATTCTTTCGACTAAATAGTGTTTGTTAAATTCTGAAATTAAGCATCAGCATTTTAGAATTAGTCAATTAGAATTGGAAACTTATACGATAGAAGACATTATAGCTAAGAAATCTTTAAATAAACTAAATGTTCTTAAGAAAAAGCTATCGAAGTTAGAAATGATTCCAGTCCTTTAGTAATGGAGAAGTCAATTTATTAAACAAAGATTCGGTATACAACCAGATATTTAATAAGCCCCCGGTTGAAGAAATTATAGTTGGCATAGAAAACGCGATCAGTACTTTTGATGATAATACTAAAAGCTTTTATTCATACCGCTTGTAAAGCTCAAATTTTAGGAAATAAGAAACGAAATGTGCCCAACGTTGCAAGAAAAGATCCGATCATTGCTATAATACTGTAGTCATCTTAGATAAAGATGCTTATTTCAATCATGTCATTAAAATATTGTCACAAAGCTCTTATTTAAAATTAACCAAAAATTCTTCGCCAAAGAGCTTGCTTGGTTTTTGGTGGTTGTCTGAGAAATTGAACAAATTACTAGTATAGATTCCTGATTAAAAATTCATAGGCGTTCATTGAGAAAATTAAAGACATTGAGCTTACTGATAATGAAGCTCTAATCTCGTTTGATGTATATTCACTCTTTCCTAGCGTTCAGGCCGATTTATTTTTGAACTATTTAGAAAAACTATTGTTGCATAACCAAATGGATAGTAAAGAGGATGTTTAATTTCCTCGAGAAGGCTTCGTATGAACCCTCCGGCAATTATTACCCGTCTTTTGTTTTTGCAGAAGGTTCAAATGAACGTCATTTGTCAATGTGCTCTGGATTTCAAATAATGAACCAATTCGACCACCGCCAAGGCAATTCCAAACCATTACCATATGTTGCTCTTTCATTTGTTCTTAAAATCGGTTTGAATTATGCAGCTCATATCTTGATTCATCGGACGACAGTACCGCTTTCTATTGTCCTTGTATCCAATGCTCTTTGTGTTTAGCCCACTTTAGACTTTTCTCTTTACGGACAGTCGTTAAGTGAAATTTCCAAACGGTCATGCAACCTCTCATTGCATGACAGTAAAGTCCATGGTGAAGTCTATTACATTCAGCTGCGATTGCTGGTGCAGTAAGACGACGATTTAGCAAAAATGCTAAACTAAGGAAATCCTCATTTTCTGTAGCAACTCGTGGTCTTCATCCACTCCTCTTGCGGCTGTGTATTTGCATTGTTTCCTCTTTTCGTTTCACTGTATGACACCGACTGTCAATTTGACAGTTTCTAACTCTAGGCTCGATGCCTATTTCTTTTCATCTTGAGCATATTCAATAATAGCTTTCCAATAATAACTTGCACAATTTAATCACTTTTCAACTAAGAATTTATTATTTTAGGCAGTCCAGATGCACCCGAAGGCACCCTTTCTCCTCCCCATGCATTAACAAAATTAAAATAATCCTGGGTTTTCCAATTTAATGTGGTACATATTTTATTTATGTATCGAAAAAGATTATCGCAAATTAAGTACAATTTTTGTTGTGAACTTACATAAATACATACATGTATCCAGAAACTTGTACTAGTTTGTGTACTAAAGTTTAAATAAAGTTACAGTCAACAGATAGCTAATGACAGCTAATCATGGATGTTACTTAACGTACCTGCACGCCATAAACGGAAGTAAAATCAATGCAAGTCTTCTTTGAGTAATGCTTCGGAGCATCCGTATGCATTGTATATACCTGTCCCTATATTAAGAGATAATACTATCTAAGAATCAAACACCCGACCATGAGTTATAAATTTCCGGACTACAATTATTTATAATTCCCGTTACAGTTGATTAAAAGCGCTCATTTAAAACAGTTACTACTGTTGTTTTCAAACATTTTTTTTAACGCCCGTCAAAGCGTAAAATTCAGATTCCTTCTACATTATCCGATAAACGCCAAGCGTTGGAACTTAATAAACACATCTAATGAAGTTCAATACTATCTGCAAAGCTTTGTAAATTGTATTTAGTCTTGTACAAACTGTTCTGCGTTTGCAGTAATTGACATTCTTGCTTGATTGCGAATCTGTTTGCAATACGTAAACCCTATAACGGTAATTGACAATCCCATTTGATAACGAATTGCTCAACACTACTAGATACTGTTTTCTGTTAATTAATAACAAAGACGGGATGAAGAAGCGGCTTACATTACTTACAAAAATTCAATATTGATTCTTTTTCGTGGTCTAGCTGTGTTGTAGAGTTACTATTATAGATTTCTTGAAATAGCATGAAGAACTCATAAAACAATTTTGACTCATATGCTTATCTTTCTCCAGCAGAGAGATAGGATTTAAACTGAGAGGGAAACAGCTAGTTTCACTCTACTTCAATGTTTGATTAAACCTAATTTCGTTATTTATACGTAATAATTGAGAATGTGTAACTAGAAGCGACACTCCAAACTATATTATGACGAACAACTTTGTTAAATATCTCGCGGTTAGTAGAGTTGCGGTATAAAGAGAAGTCGGCAAAGATCGGATAATCCCGGCAAATTACTTAACTAACGAGCAGTTTCAATGTGGTAATAGAAAGGTGGTACTATGAAGTATGAAGCGTACGATTGGGAAATCATCAATAATAGAACTACACATGTGCACAGATGGGACTGAATTATTTCTGTATTCATTTGCATTCATAGATTTATGTGTAGTATTTCTAAAAGGATGCATAGCTTCTACGTAACAGAAAATCTTATGTAAAATATTATAACATAAAAAGGTGTGTACTAAACGGTCATAATGAAGCAATTAATAAAACGTACTAGAGGTTATCTGATAAAGTGGCGGAAGTGGTATATCTAACTCCCCAACTTAATATACCGGGTAATTCTGAATAGTAGTCATTTATGTACATATTTTAAATGCAAATATAAGCCAATTGTTGTACCTTCAGTTTCAAAATGTATGAAATAGCTGACTTGACCTGATCTACCGCAGCGATGCATCAGGTTTGCGTTTCACTGATATCAGAATAGAAACATATTATTAGTACAAAGAGTAAACAAACCACAATTCTACCAATAAGAATACTAAAATAATATTTATATATAATAATTAAACTCCATGACCATTCCAAAAAACATGTCGCCGATTCACCCTTCGCAGTCCACTGTTTCGACTGTGCATTGACTTCAGGAGTGTACTGCTGTATCCAAGCTTGATCTACAGCTATTAATCGACGCCAAAACTCCGACTTATTTCGCTTACACTGCTTCAATAGGGCTTTGGAAATGGTCATTTGAATGTGTTTTTGGTACCGAGTGAGCAAGCGCGGCACTCAACGCTTTTTCATGCCCAAATCTTCAGTCGATATATGACAAACACGTTCTTTCAAGATAACCACAGACTTTGGTATCTCTTTAACCATCAACCGTTCCTCAGCAATTCTATTCAACAGCGGAGACTTTTTATTCCGCAAACGAGTTACGGCTGTCGCATGTTTCGTTCGTCAAATCTATATAGTAGCTTTTGGGCTTTTAACCATTGTGAAAACAATATTTTTAGGGTGTACAGGTTTTCTATTTTCTTCAATTGATGAAAATATTACCAGCGCTTAGTATTACTTCGTCAAAACAGCCAAGATATGTATGAGCATCTCTAGCATTATCCAGGATCGTATCCAACATCCTAGCACCAGCTCTTTCTAGAAGATAATTAATAATAATGAAATACATAATCTACTTACAGAGGTACCGCACTGTATTTAGAAGAGGTGCATCTAATAATCCACAAATTTATCCAAGAAATTAGCATTTTCCAGCGATAGATAATACTTGTTTTGTTTATGGATACGCGACCTACCAATAAATATACTCAGCTTTCAAAGTCAATTCGCGTTATTTCTTTATATGTAACAGCAAGATTACTATCAGCGCTTTCTAATAACGTGCGTTATATTACTCAACGCTAATAGATAACCATTTCGTAATTGGAGCAATAGTTTACATAAGTATAACATTAAAGTAACATGGATGCCCATAATAATATAAAAGTGACTCTATTGATATCGACGTTATTAATTCTTCGCATTGATTGTGATAGCTAAAGAGCGTTGATTAAATACTTGATTGATTTCAGATACATTGAATTAGATATATCAATTCTTTAACTTTAGTTAACCAATAATACTGTCTCTTTCAAAAATAATTTATGTTCAAAATTGTTATATTCGCGCCCTTCGTACTACTTTATGATTGAAATATTTAATAATGTCCATCTTTGTAGGGTATAAAAAGATATGAAGCAATTTTATACTCCTCTTTTAATAATGAAATATGTTGTGTACTGTTAAAAAATACAACACCAATCATTAGCGCCATGTGGGGTGACGTTCAGCCAAGTACAGTCCGAGAACCTACATCACAGTGTTCCTGTTTCTGATCCATTTTTAAAGGCTTCTCCAGCCAGCAATAATCCAGGGAAAACGGCTAAATAACTCGTCTTCACTCCATTTTCTTTAGGTCGTAAATATTCGTTTTTAATGTAACATTATCAAACAGGCACAGAATAAATTCTATTTTATCTTAACCATAGTATCACTAATTAAATATCAACTGCTAATAAATAGCCAAGTCCGGTAGGAAACGTCCACATTATACAGTTGCTGTAATATGGTATTTTTAAAGAAATGAAATTCTAATTTATTAAAAATTTCATTGATAACGATTTAAAATAGTACCTATTATGAAACGTGTATCGTGAAATGCTATCGACAACAAAGGAGCGAAGGGACACTACGATAATCTCTCACTTTAATTCAAATCACCGTTGAGTGAAGATGTAAATGGCAAAGTGTTTAATTTTAAAAGCAAATTTAAGTGTTGTAGTGTGCAAAAAGTCACAAGAACACGGGGTTTGTCCTACGTAACGTTTTACCATTCTGAGGTTAGTCTTTATTCATTTTTTTTTATTCAATTTAATTTTTGTGTCCAAGTGATATTCCCGAACCTACCGGCCGTAAAATTATTAAAGACAAATTTCTAATAATAGGATGAGACAAGATAAACTTTATTATTGCTTGACAACTTATAAATACGTATATGACTAGGGTTGCGGCGCACCAGAATCGTAGTATGTATGTATGTATGTATGTACATACATACCTACCCACAAACAGATAGCCGACTCAACGAAGGGAATATTAACACTGACAGCCTATCGGAGACGCATGATGGATATATACATACCATATTACGTACAACAACGGATCCGGTCCTGTCGCCCCACCGAGAGTTGCAACTCTATATATGACAATCAAAAAATTCTAAATCCAGTACCTTCTTTTTCAATTGCAGAGGTTTTTTCTTTAAGATACTAATGGTTATTTAAAATATAACCTTCATTCTATACCTAGTTGATTTCTAGCACATCGACGAGGGATCGTCACATTTATTCTGGGACTTCCATATGAATAAGTAAGATTACATATCTTGCTGACTAATTTCCAATTCTGCTGGCGGATCTTGAAACCGCACAACTTTCTAAAATATCCAACTCCTGCAGTCTATACCGCAGCATTTGGTTTTCTATTTTAGTATTTTGCGCAAATGACTTTTCTTTAATAATTTACTAGTTTCGCTTATAGATTGCCAGTCTTCAATTCAATTATAATGTTTTTATGAAACGTTTTCTGAATAAATTATTTGAATTGAACTTTCTTTTGAAATACATTAGGTATAATAATTTTTGAATATTCATATATTTGTAAGAGCAACGAAGAAGAAATAACTAAAACACGGGATGGAATTGCGTTCTATTTCATTTTACAAGGAAATAAACGGAATTCTTAATTGAAACAAATTGCCAACATATCTCATCCAACTTCTAGTCTACTAGCAGCGAGCCCACTTCAGTTCTACGACCTTGGCGCGTTCTATTGTCTCTTCCTTGGGCGATTCAAGTGATCCCCCTCCTTTACGACGGTCGTACCTCTCTGCTTCTTTTCCACTACGCTGACTGTAGTCATCCGGGTATTTGTGAGTTCGCCGACTTTAAAATGTGCTAGGAAGTGATAGAAAAAGTTGACAATCCGGTATATTCGGTGACATACGCGTTTCGTAGATCTACGCTAAACTTCTGTACCTATCTGTAGTCGCTCGTTTTTCGTTGATAATAAAGAGAAATAAAAAACGCGAAAGTTTGCGAAGAAGTTCGTTTGGATAGAGGGCTTTACACGGTCTCGTTTTAACCCTGTGGCAGTTCGCTGTAGTGTTGTTCTTTGCAGTCTTTTATAGTTCGGTTTGTTCGATGTTTTTTTTGTGTTCTTCTTGGATTGCCCTCGGATTATTTTAACGGATTAAGATATACTCGGAGGTATGATATAGATTCATTAAGAAAAGTTGTGTAAGAAAATAACGTCAACACTATTTTATTTTTAAAAGTACGTGTTAGAAGTGGAGAAGCTATTCTTCCCAGTATTGTTTCTGTGAATAAGCACGTTTCATCTCTCGAAGGAGAATTTTGCAGCATTCCACGGATGCGGGTCCCCTAACAGGTTATGCGGCACTCCTCTACCCCACCGCGCCACTTATCGTGACCTTTCCGTCGTTACACAGTCACGGAGTAAATCTATGTTTTAAGAACTGTTTTGTATATACGACATATACGTACACATGAACGCATTTGCTCTATTTCCTCATAGTTGGCTCGTACAAAAATACCTATAATTACCTCAATTACCAATATAATAGTGCGCTTTGAGCAGTTGTTAATCTAGTTTGAATTGCTTTTTTGAAATTCAAAATCAATGTCATTCAGCTTACATCAGAAGCGAGGTGTATCGCACGTTTTCCTTGAAATATGTTTTTAAAAAATCATTCCATTTAATCATTTAGAAAGTGTAAACCGTTAAACATGTTCGCGTAAACAACGTGTGTAAGTTGTTGCTTGTGTCGATGTGCGAAAAGTATTAAAAGAAGTAAATGAATTATGTTGAAGGAATTTGAGTTGCAGTTGTAGTTAATTACTACTTCATATTCACTTTAGACTAACTTAAATTAATTTATTTTTGATGTAAAATTAATTTTTTACCGACTACAAAGAAGATTGTTGCTAGACATATGACTCTGAAGATGATCTTAATTTATTCGTGTGCATCGTTTTATAGCGAATGTATGTTTTAGAAACGAATACTGAAAAGAAAAAATACCTTATTAAAACTAAATAAATTCATGGTAAATCAAATGGACATATGTATTGTTGGTCCAAATAATTAATTATTTACCATTTATATTTTCCTAATGATTCTAGTCAAGAATTGAATTTCTCAATAATACTATCATTCCTGTAGCGACTACCTCAGACATTTGAAACAAAAAAAAAAGAATTATGCATTTGAAATCAATACAGACATAAAAGGAAAGAAGAGAAAATGCCCTACTGTAATAGCATTGATAATCTCAATATTTGCTTCGGTAACTAATCTGCTTCCATCCAATTACCAGAAAGAGTGTTGAGGGTACTCCCTGACTAAGGCAAAATCTTGAACATTATACCCATTATAAGATCACCTTCTTACATACGTATATATTTATTGGTCAATTAATTGAACAAGTTCTTGACCAAGAATACTCGTTTAATTTCATCAATAGTTGAACGGGAGAATTATTAAGAATTATTAGTGGGAAATTTTCATCTGGCTAAAAAGGTAGATTGGCAATCCGCCTTTGTCAAATGTTTTCATCAAATTATCCCTTACATCATAATTGCCGTAAATTTGCGAAATTTATTCTCGTTTTACTTTAAAAACACAAAACAAATCGTAGGTACTTTTCTGTTACTGGGTTGGTATTAAAACAGCAAAGTTAGTGAAAAATCGTCGGAAAATCGTGGCAAAAATAGAGCATGTTCTATTCAATTCAATTAATTGTACGATAAATTGTTCAAGAAATCGTACCGATTTTTACTGTTTTACACGCTACGATAAAATCAAAGATCAACTTGTTCAATTAATTGACCAATAAATCGCGGCGTGTAAAGCAGGCTAAACATGCGTAAGTGCTTCATTCTTTTCCAATATAATTTTCTGAAACATATTAAAACTGACGAAAAAGATAATAAGAGTAAAGAGTACTAAATTACGAAACTTTGCAAGTGAAATTTAGCAGAATTGCTTCAAGAATACTCTTTATATAGACAACATGGTATAAGTATGACATCACCACGGGAGGTAAACAAATTTCAAGAACTCCTTCCTTGCCAAAAAATGCTATTACTTCCAGTTAATAAGAGTCTCCGCCAAACCTATTCATTATTTCCAAGTAAAAATTTCTGGAGGAATATATTTCTTTGGACCAAGAAAACAGTATACTTTTTTAGTCTTTTGCTAGCTAATAAGATTGCAAATTCCAGTTTAATAGGATCTTGTACTCGTACTATGATATTCAAAATAGATTTTTTTACAATCTGTCGTCTCATCAAAACATAACCACAGCTGCTTATCTTCTAATTCTGCTTTGATCCTATTTTCGATTTCTTTACGTGTAGTTGATGGCTCGTAATGCTGTTCGTGATGGTAAGTTCCACTCGGGATTGTATGTACGCTAAAATTGTCGAAACGGTTCTTTATCGATTAAGGGAAGCGGTAGATCACAAACAATAAACATCAAAAGTAAATCCAACTTAAATTGAGTTGGTGGCACGCAATTTTTCTCATTCTTGTGCCGTACACTGTTTATATATCTTTTACAGTCGCCTTTGTTCCAGCACCAAGTATTTTGCAAACTTGACACAGTATTTTAGTTACATTATAGTTCAAATCCGGAAATTCACTGATAAATTTAGTGACTTTATTAGCCAACGGTCGTTAATTATAGAGATAAAGATAGGTAAGTATGTATAGTACCGTTCATGGAAGTTCGGGCAAGCTGACAAATTATATTACTGTTTAGGAAAAAATTTTAAAATTATATAATATACATTTCTGTGAGGAATTATTAAAAAACTTCTGTAACCTTTTACCAATTTCCAGGTAATATTTGTATATTATAAGACCGTTATCATAAAATATATAATTATGTTGGAAATCACCAATAATTACAGTGACAATAAAGCTTTATAATAATACATAGGAGGGTTAGCTGATTCACTCGTGTTACCTGGAAATATTCGTATACCCTTTGTAAAGTATTATAACATTTGTAAACGCAGTAGTTCTGAAGAGATTGTTATTGTGAAAGTATCTGTGGTTGTGCAAGTGAAAAATAAAATGACTTCGGTTTGACTGCTTAAAATGCCCCGTGGAAAGCTTCTAGCTGTTTCAAAACGATCTGCTATTATTACCTTGCATCAGGAAGGGTACGCAGAAAGACGGATTGCGGATAAATTAAAAATAGAAAAAATCTACAGTATATGATACTATAGTTCGATTTAAGACAACCGGTGAAGTGCAAGATCGTAATCGGCCAGGACCGTCAATAAAAACGGAAAATTTACGAATAAAAGTAATTAGTAAGCGCAATAGAAGACTAACAGCATCAGAAATTGCTGCAGAATTCAATAATGAGCGAGATTCCAAAGTTTCTGTGAGTACTGTGAAACGTCGGCTGAAAGAGGCTGGGTTGCATGGGCGAGTGGCTTGTCGAAAACCGCTACTCCGAACAGAAAATGGGCTGAAACGACTGAAATGGGCACAAGCTCATAGAGATTGGAAAATGGACGATTTTAAATGGGCTAACGAATCCAAGTTTGAGGTTTTTGGAAATAGACGGAGAGTTTTTGTATGCAGATCAAGAGGGGAAAGAATGTTACGAGAGTGTATAGTTCCTACGGTGAAACATGGAGGCGGATCTGTAATGGCTTGGGGTTGTTTTTCCTTAATCAAGACTTGCTCAAAATTGGGGGCATAATGAAAAAAGAAGAATATCGGAAAATCCTGGAGGAAAATGCCATACCGTCAGGAGTCCAATTAATTGGTCATGGATTGGAATTTATGCAGGACAATGGCCCCAAACATAAATCTAAATTGTGCACAGATTACCTGCAGCAAGAAGAAAATGAAAGAACCCCAAAAATTATGGAATGGCTGCCACAGTCCCCCGATCTGAACCCGATAGAGTTGTTATGGGAAGGATTAGACCGATGTATTAGGAAAAAGTGTCCAAAATCGAAGGAACATTTGTGGACCATTCTCCAGGAGGTATGGACAAGCTTGCCCAATGAAACATTAGCAAAATTAGTGAATCGGATGCCGAGAATAGTTACAGCAGTCCTAAAAGCAAAAGGCGGATTTTTCGATGAAAATCTGATTTAAATTATTTGTATTACATTAACTTTTTCTTTTTAATAAATTTGTGTTTGAAAATATGTAAAATCATGTAAGTAAGTATTGAATATATGGCCATTTAATATTTCTCTTATTTTCTTTGACTTCCGTACATTTTTTTGCTTGCCCGAACTTCCATGAATGGTAGTGTATATATACTTACATACCTATATTTATCTTACTATTAAAAGAAAACTTGTTTCAGTGTTAGGCTGGAAACTTTCAGATTACCCTCATATACGTATGTAGTTGTGTATAAAAGAAAACACTGAATAATTTCAGACTAACTATTCAGCGTAGAATAGTTTCATACTATCTCCGTAGCAGAAGCTAGTAGGTATTCAAAATTCGTTTACCGCTCCGTAGTGCCAAACAGAGACTTGATTTTCATTGTTTCCCGGCTAGGAAATGCGCTCTATTCATCTCTACTCCATATCTAATTGTAAATTCTAACACGATCAAATTGTAATGTAGGTAAGTAGATGGATTCAATGAGACATTGTTTAACTTGTTTCAATGAGTGAACGGTATTTCTTGACAAAGTGTATTGTGATGATGAGGGCGAGTACCATAAAATTAGTATAATTCTGTGGAAATGCATGAATTAAGTTGCTTTTGCTTTTAATCGACAACTGTTTGATACCTCCAAATATAACGCAATTGCTAAATGCAACGGCAAAGCTCTTTGTACTTTGCCTTGAGTTAATACTTAGGAAAAGAAGCTATATCTACTCTTTTATGTGTACAAACAACTATTAACAGGCACTGTCATGTTTAGGAATTCCCAAATAAATGTCTGTACCATTACATTTGAAATTTAAGGAAAATTCTTGTTGTATAATTTTATAATTTGCGTTAGGGTTTATGGCATTAAATTAGAGTGCAAGCCATTGGGCGACGACTCAGGGTAGCTTAGGGTAGTCAGGTAGTGGCATAGGTTGTAGCTATTCATTCATGAATATTGCTTTTGTTACTGAAACGTGAGAATAAGAATAGAACCGAAGAATATGCGCTCAAATATATTAACAGAAAAGAATATATTTTATAGATATACATCGTATAGTGCTTAACGTCCCCTCAACAATACTCTTTTTTTTCTAACTAGGTACCTAGTCTGCTAAATCCGTTTTGATTGTCAATTTATATGCTACACAATGAAAAAAGGTACAGATTACCTGACAATTCCCATTTCAATTAATTTTTGTTTGCAATAACTTGTCATTGTGCACAAACAAATCTTATTTTTTTTAATTTCTTTAATTCATCAATAAACACATTTGGTTTTTGCACTTACCAAATTTGCAATAGTTTTAGATATTTTTCTAACACGTTGTTTCGTGAATTATAATATATTGCTAGCTGTTATGTTAAATATTTACATCGAAAATATCACATTAAAATGTTTAGGGTATTTAGTATGGCCACCTGAAATGAAATTCCTAATTTTCGTAGCCACAATTTCCCCCCAGGCCGACTGGCCTTGGAGTGTGGGCATTAAATAATTTATATAACTCCAGCCAATGACGATCTTGGTGCATCGATGACGAAACTACTCTTTATTTTATTCTCCTCATTTCGTAAATCTTCAAAATTAATGTACCATTCTCCTACAACAAACAACAGGGTAAATTCAGAGGTATTTCTAGCAAGGTTTCGTAAATTAAATATCTATCGTAAAGTTATTAAGTAGATCGTCAGTGAATTTGTCATAATTATATTGTCAGTTGTATTTTAGAGCATAGAGTCGTCTAGTTTGAGTCATCTAGTAGCGTTACTGCATTTATTCTTTTGTGCTAATTCTAAAACTAGCTTCATTCATCGAAATTCGTCATAAAATTTATATTTGGATAAAAATCATCAAAATTTGCTATGGTTAGAAACAATCGCCATCGCGATTAAAATAAAAGAGAAAAGGGGCCCCAATAAATTCATCAATCCTGGTTAAGCTTTCTTCGAGTTAACTATTTTCGATTTATCTGCGATCCCAATTTAAAGTGTCCGATATAGAAATTAGAGAATAAATTCAAGGTAGGAGAGAAGGTTCTAGGTTAGAAAGGCAGATTTCTTGTGAATGTCATAAGGAACTTAGAGTTTGTATAAAACCAAAGTTAGTTTGCATTTTCATTCATTTTTTTTTGCATTTTCATTCATTAAAATTTGCCGAAAGAGTATCAAAGAATACTCCCTAATCCCACAAAAGAGTTACAAATGTCATTAATCTACAACATTCCAGATTTTTGAGCAATTTCCCTGAAATAAAACATTTCAATACACAGGGTTATTCAAATGTACCGGAAAATTCCAAATATTTTTAGCCGTATAAAATTTTAAAAACTTGAACAAGCTGACTTTAAAATATGCTGTAATGTTAAAAATACCGCTATGAGAACCGCTGTCATTAGCGCCACGACTAATGTCGTTCAGCCACTTGCGCTCGGGCAACAACTTTGAGAAAAACGATCTCCCAACGCCGTGTGCGACATTTCCTTCTTGTGACTCCCCTATCTTTATCCCCGGGGTTTTAATCAGTAAATTTATCTGCGACAACTCTTGTTCGCTCCGTATTCTTTAATTTTCATATTTAAAGTAACTGCTTTCACTAAACACGTGGAACACAATTATATTTTTCAAATTAAATATCGCTATTTAATTAGTCCTCTGGTTTGCTAAGGAAGCTGCATATTTCAAGGTTACAGATACACACTGACAACAGTTTGTTAGATTTTAGCAACTATACTGTAACTATTACAGTCTATAATTTCAAATCGCTTATACAAATTAAGTTAAATGTAATTTTATTTGAAGAATATAATAAGTTTTAAAATGGAAAGCGTATCGTGGTTAGACGTGGTTGAAAATTAACAGAATATTATTAATAACAGATGAGCGGGGGATGCTAAGACAATCGAGGCTTTTCAGCTCGAGTTGTGGTAGAAACATTTTAAGTGGTGTGGTGTATTTAAAAGTAATTTCAAGTGTGAATAGTAGTTTAGGTGTACCCGTAAGTACAATAATTTAATTTATCTGGTCATTTAAACGAACAGAGTTTTTTGTTAATTTACAAGGGTGTACCAAATATAAACGGGACTGATTTTCTTAAAAATTCCGGAGGGCTTCTAGACCTGGAAGGGGTTGATTCGCAGGTAGCCTGTACCGTCAGGGAGAGGGAAGAACCGACCGTAACTCTCTCAGGTCCCTTTAGTATCAAAAAAACCATGAGCGGGAAAGAAGTGCATGTCTCCGTGGAGCAGCGGATTATCATCAAGTTTTTGGCCAAGGAGGGGATGAACCCAACCGAAATTTTGCGGCGATGACAAACACAGTTCGGAGACAACGCCCCGTCAAGAACCTGTGTTTGGATGGCACAAAAAATTTTCTGGAGGGCGTGAAAAGTTCGAGAGCCATGATCGCCGCCCAAGGACAAATGTGACCGACGCCAGTTTTTTTTGTTCGGCAAGGTGCTCACGTTGATTTCCTCCACGATCGACGCGCAATATTATTGTGAAGTACTGGATGCCGCGAAATTGTCATTTCGAAGAAAAAGGAAGAAGCAATCGGTCAGAAGTATCTTTCTTCTGCATGACAACGCCAGGCCTCATGTGACTAACACCACGATGCAAAAAGTGGGTGCATTAGGATGGGAAACGCTGAAGCATCTATCCTATAATCCAGACTTGTCACCTTGTGACTTCCACCATTTTGGAACCCTCAAAGAAGCGCTAGGAGGCCAGCGTTTGATGACAACGAAGCGGTGAGAGCGTTTGTGCTCCAATGGCAACACGAACGTCCGAAGTGTTTTTACGATGATGGAATAAAAAAGCTCCCAATCCGATGGGAGAAATGTATTTTTAGGGCGGGAGAGTATGTAGAAAAATAATATATATAAAGTTAGAATTTTTCAAAAAACTATTCCATTTTATATTTGATATACCCTCGTATTTATTCAAACTGCCAAGAGGGTACCAAGTTGATACTCCCGAATTTACGAGGGATTTACGAAAATAAAAAATAGCTGTCAAGTCGGTATAATTTTTACAGTACACATGGTTTGTTACTGAATCTAATCTACTTCTTTCAAATGGAATACTATATGCACTGCGTAAAAATATACCATGTGCATTTTTTACTTTTCTGAATTATTTGATTAATTCTAACAACATCTTGTAGAATCTTTCTTACCTGTTGTATTTGAGTCATAAACAGCAATTAATCAAAGTTAGTCTAAAGCTTCAACTAAAGAAATGTAATGGTTCAGAAATAAGTTACAACTATGTTTCAAACAATCATGGTCGCAAAAGCATCGGAGACAGGTGATCTATTTACTGGCGTTTTAGCCATGTGTTTTGTAATTTAGTACTTTAGAATTATCATTGTGAAGAAGTCATTGATAATCATCTAGAGTTGGCATTTAAACATTTATTGTAACTTCATAATTTCTTTGTTGTTTCTTACATTTAATGTTTTTAGCAGATTTGTTAACTTTGAACGATTGCTAGTAACTAAAGTAAAAAATGTACAAAATTCCAGTAGAATTAATTGAAGAATATAAAAATATGCTGGGCATCATTTGAGGAAACCAGTTTGAATGCAGTTCTCAGTAGCAATATGGATACAATTATTAATTATTTTGATAATGCGCGTCAACTTTCGCTATTTAGATTACACGTTCCTTTTTATAGCATACGACCTGGTCCACCAATGCAGATAGAATTGAATTCCCTTTCGCCAGTTTACACAATCGCCAAAATCCATAATTTTCATTCGCAATATATTGAAATTTTTGGTATCTCTAAATCTTCATTCTTAAAGTCTGCCAAATGTATGGAACTTTATCGCTAAAGCTATACACATATGGATGTTGGTTTGTGCTTTGGTCTTCGTTGAATCCCCGAACATTAAACCTTGGGAGTGATTATGTATGTGTCTATATGCACACGTTGTTATGTAATGTATACTAGTGAATAATTACTATTGCCTGTTTGCTTTGTCTCCACAATGTATTTTTGATTTCATGTAAGTATGATGCATATTAATTAGGTTTATACCTGTATGTACCAATTTGAAATAAAATAAAATAAAATGGTCATTAAAACATAGTTTGATTATGGCTTGCTTAAAAATTATTTGAAAATATTTCTGAAATTTTATATGGCTTAAAAAGTACTATATTTGAATAACACGTAACGTTCCGCAGTAAATAAGTATTTGTCGAAAAGTAGTAAAGCTGTGAATTTTGATATGGCAACTCTGAAATGTTTACTATATTTCCTATAAAAGGAATCTGGAGGTTCATATTTCTCACGACTAAAATGCAATTTTTTTATCCATTGATTTCCTCTATATACGTGTTCACATAATCACCAAATATTGGCAAATGTTTAACATTTCTCATGTTATAATGATTCGAAGTAAAGTTTACCTTGGTTTCAGAATAAAGCTGCTGTTGGTTCTTAATGATATTTCCTTTGACATTGTTTGTCTAACCGAGGTTAGTCACACCGAGAAACATTCTGCTGTTCCTCTACAAGTGTGGATTAACACATTTCCGCTACAGCTACTAATCATGAAGTCTAATCGTAAAAGATAAATACCTTAACGTGAAGTTTAGTTTTGTATTGCAGAAGACGATTTTATCGTTGAGGAGAAAACTGCATCATTGTTCTAACGATGTTAGCAAGGTTCAGTAAACTTCGGCATTCTAACTGATGTATCCTTCCACTGAAAGAAAATCTCTTGCACGTGCACTTACTACGTCAGAACATTAGGAGATAAATTGAAAATTTCCGCTCACGTCCAAACGATTTCTCATGGGAGCTGCAATAAGCTAGAGCGAAATATTTATAAGAGTTTTAGTTTCGCGAGATAGAGTCAAGCATGATTGATTTCGGTCGCTTTTTGAGAATCGCTCGTCGTCGGACTGAATACCTAGGTGGTATAACTGAAATACAAACACTATCATTTTATAGTGGACTGACTCATGTATTAACCTTTATGCAAGATATACTTTCATTTAATATCAATTTAGATTTGAGGTACATTTATTTCAAATGAGCCAGTGTTATCTAGGTTGAAATATACCGTCAAAGCAAATTTTGCTACTAGTACATTAAGATTTTTTTATATAGAAGTACAGTAAACTCTCCCTTAACGGACACCTCTCGACAGTCGACACCTCCAGACAACCGACAGTTTTCGGGGAACCGACTGATCTCCCCATAACGGACACGGACACTAAAATCTATTCCCAATGGACACATGTTTCACTATAACACAAATTTTACAACTTACATTCTTCCAATTTTAAACCGTGCAAAACGACTGTCATCATGTGGGTGCTATATTATGCATTTTCTTTTACTAGCTCTCCATATTTGAATGTCACCCGAAACTTGGGTACGGTTAGACCCTATAATTGCACGCTATCACCGATTCTACAAAATTCTATTACTTTTTGTCCAGTTTCCCCCGATGAAGTTGCAAATGCGATAAGATCGTTAAAAAATAAATATAGCACCGGTATGGATGGTATACACACGAAAACCTAAAACCAAGTATGTTGTGGATGTGTTAATCGAGCCATTAACGATAATATTCAATAAACCAATAGTATCGGGGGTTTTTCCCTCGCAGTTAAAAATCGGTGAGACCATTCCAATTTTCAAAAAGCACGATCCATCTATTATTGCAAACTACCGCCCCATAACAATATTAGGTGTATTCTTGAAAGCACTGAAATCTATTGTATATAATAGAGTAGTCAACTTTCTTAACAAATTCAAAGTTTTTACGGGTGCCCAACACGGTTTTCTCAAATCAAGGTCCACTGAAACGGCTTCAATTGAGTTTTTGCAATTTATTTATAAAGAAATCAACGAGGGCAATTATGTAGCTGGAATTTTCTTCGATTTGTCACAGGCATTCGATGGTTTGGACTTGAACTTTGTGCGGGAGAAACTGTGCGCGGTGGGTATCAGGGGAAATGTATTAGATTGGTTTTCTTCCTTTTTTACGGGCCGAATGATTGGTGTAGTCATATCTGGCACAATTTCGCGATTAGAACCAATTCGATTGGGCGGAGCCCAACGATCGCTTCTGGATTCCCTAATTTCTTTTCTATTCCCGAACGATTTGCCTGAATTTTTCACCTCTGCACATGTTGTGGCATATGCGGGTGATACTTCCGTTGCTGTCTCCGCTAAGTCCTTGACAGAGCTAGAATTTATGATAGCTCGTGCTGTGGACGAATTCTCTACCTGGTGCTGTAAAAACAGATTGATTATGCATCGCGATAAGACCGTGTTTGTGCATTTCAATCAGCGGCGACTTGTCCTTCCTCAGTTTGACATTAATCTTTGCTTAAACTTTTTAATCAGTGTCAAGTTGCTCGGGATAGACATTGATTATAACCTGTCTTTCGATGAACAAATCAACAACATCTGTAAAAGACTAAATTCAACTTATTAAGCAATTGTACAATTAAAAAGTAGTTTGAGTACAAAATTACTGTTGACAGTGCACCATCCCCTAGCATACTCGATTTTTGCTTATAATATTCTAATATGGGGCCGTGCCGGTTACCAACGCGTACTGATTTGTCAAAAAAGAATTCTTAGGTTGATTTTTGGCAAATCCTGTAGGTCCTTGTTCATCGAAAAGAACTTCTTGACCGCTCCTTGTTTGTACATATACCGCGCGGTAGTGTACGTCAGCGTTCAAATTGATGGATCTCATATGTTCTATATTCCACTACCACTGACGTTATTGCGCACGCTATTTTTAAACGCAGACCGCCTTTAGAGTAAATGTATTGTACCAATCCTGCCTTTATCCTACAATGAAAATTTGCTTATTAAGATTTGTGAAAAATGTTTACAATATTTGCGCCTTTTCTCATAACCACCTTAATGTGCATTTATGTAATAAAAAAATTTACTTTAATATCGTTTTGAACAGAAAATAAAGATAAAGTAGTGAAAAAAGTTGTAAATTAAATGTATTATTAATTTGGCGTAATGGAATCCTAAAAAAATAAGCAGTTAATTGGTTATTTGAGGTCAAATGATGTCGTTTGGGTAAATACATGATATAAATGGAATGTAAAAGTAGCAGGTAGAATTAGTACAATTTAGGGGTTTTCAGTACTTTTTTTGTCTTACTAAAGTACTTTTATGTTGATGCCCCTGGCAACGCTGTTGGAAATTACTTCGGTGCGCTCAACATGGCAACAAACAAAAGGAAATTTTTAGCCTTCAAGAAAAAGCGGAAATCATCGAATACGCGGAGAAATATAAATTAACTGAATGGTATCCGGATGGCAAGGCAAATAATGACAGATTGGTTAGTAAAATTCGATAGAAAAATGCAAAGACAAAACAGAAAAATTCTTTTATTTTTAGACAACGCTGCATCTCATCCCAAACTTGAATTGCAAAATGTAAATTTAATATTTTTACCGGCAAATACGATATTACATTCTCAACCAATGGATCAAGGAGTCATAAAAAATTTCGAACACAACTACCGAAAGTTTTTAATCAAAGGACTGTCCTCAATGGATTACTCCGAATCTACGTCACAGTTGGAGAAAGACATCAGCATCATACAATCTGGATCGCGACTGGTTGGAAAAATGTCAAAGCTGAAACTATCAACAATTGTTTCTGTAAAGCTGGATTCGGTGAATTTAATGGGGAAGATGTAGACTACGACCCCGAAGATGATGTGGCATTGTCAGAACTGTGTGCGAAAACGAATGGTTTTTCTTCCGACATATCGTCCTATGAATCGATGAAAATTTGTTTACGGATAATACAGACGTAAGTGAAAGTGAATGTGCGCGTGAGTTTCAAAATAGTCAAAATGCACAAATGTCACCTGACAGTGATAGCGAAGAAGAAATTTTGACATCAGATATTACGGATATTAAGCAGGTTCACCAAAAATTAAGGGATATTGAAAACTTTTTTGTGATATCTTGAAACTCTGTTATAGGTCAAAAGATTTCGGAAATCGCCTGTGAAGTAGAGACACAAATTATTAAAAAGAAATTGGTAAATTTAAAGCAAACAACAATTTATATTTTTTTAAATAGTATAGGAGTATTGCATATTGTGGAATAAAATACTGTTAAAAGTAAAATTGTAACTCTGTAATAAACATTTTTTTTTCTAAATAATAAATCATGTTATACAAAATAGTAATTTTATTTTATACTTCTTCCAATAACGGACACATCTCCACAACGGATACTTTTTATTCGCGGCAGCTCTCTGTTGTAGAGAGAGTTCATTGTATAATAAACGACTTATTACTTAAATATCGGATATTTCCATTTTTTTTTGTTTTAGGTATCTATAACCTATGACATTATTACAAACTGTGAATCAATATCTGTCCACATTATTTACTACCAGGAAAACTAGGCACAGTTTAGAATGTGTTCCAAATATTTATCTTAACCCTTAACTTGACTAGTAGGGTCCTACAGACCCCCCCCCACGATACTAAGTTCATATGCAATTCTATTTCACCAGCCCAATTAAGAGTTAAAAGAAACAATGAATACTAATTTTAGAATTACAAGTAAATTAATTTATTAATCAGGTGAAAATTACAACCACTTGGTAAACAAAAACATTTTAATCTATCCGTCCCTTCAGCGGCGTGTGATACACAGACGGAATCAATACTCACTTATATGAGGTGTCGCAATTAAATAACCGGACTGGTGCTACAAAACATTTTATTGATCACCAATTACAATACAAAGTTTATCTTCTTCAATGTACTCTCCTTGCCGATCCCTACAACGCTTCATACGAATTTTCTATTGTCGAAAGCAGTGCTGGAAGTGTGTTTCGGTCAGCTTTTTGAGAACCTCCGTCGATTTCGCTTTCACCGCTTCCACACTGTCAAATCTTGTCCCCTTAAGTTCCGATTTTACCTTAGGAAATAAAAAAAAGTCACAGGGTGCCAGGTCGGGCGAATACGGTGGGTGGTCCAACACGGTGACACCGGATTTCGCAAAGAAGGCCTTCACAGACAAAACGGAATGGGCTGGCGCATTGTCTTGGTGGAGCATCCAGGATTTGCTCTTCCACAAATCGGGTCTTCGTCTTCTCACTCGTCCACGAAGGGTAGTTAAAACCTCGTGTTTAACAAGAAGCTTGAGGTTAACTCGTTGCTCGATCTGAACACTCTGCATTTTTCCGACGCGATGCATAAAGACTTGAACGAACGATTGCTACAGCGAGACTGAGCGATGTACAACCGTGCTCATCGAGCTCAGGGTGGGGAAAGCATTTATAAGCACAGTCGTGTTCAAACTTGCCGTGGCGTGCTCGCTGTTTGCCGATAGTGGCACCATTCCGGTTATTTAATTGCCACACTTCGTACGTATGTATGTACTTCATTTAATCCTCCACATTTGCATAAAATCCTTAGCTTAGAATAATATTTGTTGTAGAATTGTATTCCCTGAAATAGGAAACTGACCTTTCCGTAAATTTTATTTTCTGATTTCGAGAATTACTTTATTATAAAGCAATAATAAAGAAGAACAATCTTTCAAACAAATTACATTTCATTAAAACACTTATTAGTTCACATATCTGATACGATCAGAGTTTAGCTTTTAATAGATGCCTATCATTAACACCTTTCTATTGTTAATGTTTTGATAGTTGCCATACACATAATGATAAGAGTTCGATACTAATAAAACGACAGAAAAGGACGCTGCGAGAAAAATAGGTATCCGTTAGTTTTTTATAGAATTTTGGCAAGTTACACGATTCCTATTTTCATACTCAAAACTTTTCTGGAAACTCCATTAGTTTCCATTATAGCATTAATATTTCGCGTTGCACGTTTCCACAACTTTCCTGTTGCTTGATGGCCGAATGATTTCGCTAAAAGTACACTGTAAATTCCAACTTCTGTGCTTTTTATTTGGTTTTGCAAAACCCGCTTGCAGCATTTATACATTACCTGAATTATTTGAATCCAAAGCAGAAAGTTTGTCATTTCCAGGTGGTTCATCTTGTGAATTTATTTTAAAGGACGTTTTTAACTTATATCCTATTATGACAAATTTCAGTCCTAATATTTTTTTTTTACGTAAAAGCTTATAACTAGAGTAATCAAAACTTGCGGACTCGCATAGGCGTCGGTATTACGGATTAATATAAGAATACGAAAAATTCATAAATAAACTTACTTGCTGATTACTCAACAAATTAGAGGCATCAGGATGTGAACTACTGTAAACTTGCATCATTGCATATGTTTCCACAGTTACTTCTTTAAACCTTGTGCGTCGACAAGAAAAAATATTCTTATACACAGAAAACGATCTCTCCACATCTAAGGAAGTTACATTTGCATGTAGAAATCAAAATCAAAATCAAAATCACTTAAAAGTTCACTATTCTTACACTTATTATAAACGGCCTCTAAAGTATTAAAATCGGGATTTTTCCTTAAAACATCTGCCAACTTTTGACTAGCACATAATCCTGGCGTATCATTTAATGTGTGTAATTTATTTTTTACACTCTCCACTATGTCTAATGATTCCTGCAATGACAATTCAGTACATTGTATTTTTCAGATGGCATCTAGTAATACTGTATAATTGGTACATATTGTTGTTAGGTAAATCTTCTAAAAGTTGAGGAATTTGAAATTCTCTTTGACTTTCTCTAATTGCTTTGGATTCATTCCGATTAAATCGCATTATAACTGATTGAATTTGTTGGAAATGGATCAAATAGTAAGAAGCTGCTGTTAGCCAAGTACCCCATCGCGTTAAAATTGATTCAGGAGGTTCTGGAATACCTGGACAAAATTTACGAAATTCTTTTAAACGTTTAGGAGATTTACGAAACACTGCTTTAGTATTTCCAATCATCCGATCAACGTTTCCGTAATGTTGTCGAACAACTTCACCAACTAAATGCAAAGCATGCAGCACGCAGGTTATATGTATTAAGTTAGGAAATATATGTTTTAAGGATCGCCCAACACTTAACATCGTTGCTGCACTATCTGTCACAATCATCACAACTTGATCTTGGGCAATTTTAAATTTTTTCAAAGCGTTCATTATCACTTTTTGAATATTTTCCACGGTACATTGTTGAACACGTTTGCGAGCTAACAAATATCGAGATGCTATGTTCTCGCTGGATAAAACGCGAGCTATTACATTCACAATACTGTTTTTCTTTATATCGGTCGTCTCATCCACGGTAATCCATATTTTTTTGGAACACAAATCACGTTTACACACATTTTCTAGCATCTCTTTCATTCGCGGCAAATGATTCTGTAATTGTGTTTGTGAGGGTAATGGGTACTTTGGAGCGTATTGTCGCCAAAACGTTTTAAAAGCTGCTTTTCTCACCAATGACAACGGAAGGCTACAAGAGGTAAACATAATTAATAAATGTATGAGGAATAGTGTATAAGGTATTTCAGTTCTTGCATTTCTCATATGCTTAATACCATTGACATGCCTCTGGCAATCAGTTCTGTCCAATGTAGCCAAACGAACATTGCATATTAAGCAAAAAACTGCACTAAAGGTCATATTTTAAATGGGGAAAAAGTGACACATACTTATGTACATTAGTAGCAAACCTATTACGAGGCATTGTTTTCTTAGGTATGTAAATATTAATTCTATATGAAACGATACACTAATTATGTACTTGGTATAATACTACAACACACAAAAACACCAGCTGTATTTTCAAAAGCGACACGTAAGTACATAACCTTGACCGTTCGACTAATCTCTGCAACAGCTCAACCGGTACTAAAACGAAATCTCTCTCAGCGCGGTTTAACATGATTTATATTCAAGGTCGACACTACATGCCTGCTTCTCTACCGGTTTAGTTTATTTATGAATTTTTCGTATTCTTATATTAACCCGTAATACCGACGCCTATGCGAGTCCGCAAGTTTAGGTTACTCTACTTATAACGTTAGTACTAAAAACTGCAGTGATAAATTTGTCATCAAGAAATGTAAATACATGTCTTGCAGGTCAAAGTAAAAAAAGGAATGCGCTATTCAATATAAAACATTCAAATTTCTCTCTAATTTTCTCACATATCGGGCAGAATTGTATAAGAATGAACTTATACATAGTTTTGCAGATATATTGGAAATTATTACCTTGGGCATAATAAAAATGATGAATATTGATGAAACATATATTAAATATATTTCTTCTTGAATAAAACGTAATACATTAAGAAAATTACACATCGAAATAAAAAACAACGTAATATGTTCAACTGCATACTCCTAAAGATTAGCATACTTACGTTATCCTTAAGTTCATACATAAATAATATGTATTAATTCCATTAGACATATGCACCATTTATACAAAAACGTTGGAGATGTAAATTTTCTATACGATAAATACAGAAAAATATACGGTGCTGATATTTTAATTTGGCAAAGTTTAGTGTTCAATATTGAACACCTTGTATATTTCGAAAGCATTCTAATGCCATGTCTAGATAGAGACAAGAATGCAACTTAATCTCGTAAACATTTACTCTAGAATGTATTTGTATTTCAAATCTTTTGAAGGAAACAGACCTACCACCTACATTTATGCGATGAAGACAAAATTGTAAATACCTGGAAATCTATTGGAAATAAAGATGTGAAATCCATATTATATTGGTTTATTTGTAGATAGAGAAACTAAAAACATAATAATATACAGAACATACCATTTAAGAAAGCAATGTAGGTACTTGACTCGCTGCTTATGGTATGGTATCAGTTATATCATCAGAAAATTTTAGATTCCTATTATTTACACAATAAGCGTAATTTTACAATTCCAGAAGCTTGGAGCACCCTGTATGTTCTTGTAGCAAAGAATCAGACTCTACCATATTTATATTTTCATTTGAATAAAGTATATCGAAGTCTACGTATGCACAAGCACGTCTGGTACATAGATTTCACTCCTTGCGATCAAATTTTCGAAATACCAACGATTATTGTGTCTTACCCAACAGCAAATAACTTACCACTCCTTAACGACTTGCGGAGATAACATGCGCGTTCTCCTGGTTTCTATATACGCCAACGTACGGCATAACAAATTTCACGAGTGTAGGCTTCTGCATCGAAGTAAGGTGACATTCTTAGATTTAATCTATTTCAATGGCTGCCAACGCGACCACAGGCGATACATACCGAATTGAATAACAAAGTAGGTAGTACCGTAAATTCTGATAAGACATGAGGTCCCAACGAAATTGCTCACCTATTATGTAAGAGCTACCGAACACGTAAATAATTCTTAGTTTCCTACGACTTACAAGATAGACGTATGTAACGATTTTCCATGAATATCAAGCAGATTTCATCGCTCTACTTACGACGCCCAGTGTAATCAAAAAGGTTTTTATATATATCCAGATGATTTATTTGTAATGTTCCTGATTCTGGCAAATTCAGTTTTTTAAAAGTATGAAAAAAATGTAAAAAATACTACAGCAGAGTACAAACTCTCCTACTGATAGAAAATATACCAAATATTTGCTTTGTTTCTCTTCATTTATTGAAACTAGTTGCTATTACTTATTGTGATCAAAAGATTTTCTACTGTGGAATACCATAAATTATTTGATAACATGGTAATTTAAAAAGGTGTCTTTGCGGCAACATTACTGGAATCTAGCACCGATGCTAATAGCATATGGCACTTGAAAATAGCCAAGCAGTATTAAAGGTGTTTACAGCATACGAGGTAGACACCATAAATTCTCGGCCTGATATAGAAAAAACAAATTTTTATTTTTCAATATAATCTCCCCAAATCTCAATACATTTATTACAACGACCAATTAATAATTCTATATTCTTGTAAAAATAATCTAAAGTTTTTCCCTCAAAATGTTGTATTACAGCTGCAACTCACTATCGTCCTTAAAACGACGTCCCCTAAAGTCTTTCTTTAAATGAGAAAATAAATAATAATCAATTGGAGTCATGTCCGAATTGTACGGCGGCAGCTTGTGAAATGGCAGCACTATGGACGGGTGTATTGTCTCTCAATAATCGAACACATTTGGTCTATTTTCCTCGACGTTTTGCACGAATATTGTCCCTCAATTTATGCAGCAAATGCGCATAATATGTGCTATTGACAGCTAATAAAATTTCTTCAATAATTGCAAAGTTTTGAGCCGTTATCAGTTCAATTGGCCTCACCATCTTCTAGAGATTCTTGTCCTAAGCGGAAACATTTTGCCGGCTTTTTTACAGTGGAATATGAAGGAGATAAATCGCCATAAACGCCGTCCAAATGTTATTGAATGAGATTGGGCGTATGCTCCTCTTTTGTTAAAAAATTAATGACAGCGCGGTACTCAATTTTCGTTAGCTGAGACATTTTCATGCACTAGTCACGTTGTCCGGCTAGCTACTAAAAACTACTACTCTTCGAGCCGTAATATTTACAGTGTAGGTTTCGCACATGTGCAACTATGACCCAACGGAGTTTGAACCTTAATAAGCCTGCCAGGCCGAGAATTTATGGCGCATACTACGTATGTGGATGCATTTGCCTAGCAAATAGCATATTCAAATTGGGGTAACTGGGAAGTTAGAATTCATGGTCAATAACTCTAAAGAAGCTAAAGGTTGAAGAACTTGCCCAGGAAGCATGGACATTGAACAGTGGCCCTGTTCCAATCTACAAGAATGATGCCCTTATGTGAGTTAAAATATATTAGTTGGAGGTGTTTGATAAAACTCAATACTACTCTAGAATCTTCTTTCTTCAATCCAGCAAGTGTTAGGAATGACCTGTTGAGGTGCTAATGTGGTTTGTAACTAATGACCTGTATAAAATGCGTTCTGCCCGCCTCAAATCTTCTTAGATAGCATAGGAAACAGAGTTGATCTTCAGATTTTTCTAGTGATATTTTAAAGCTACGTGACCCGTCAGCAAACTTGCCAGTATTCTAAGATTCGTTTGCTGAAAAATAGCGTTGCTATCATTGGTGAATGACGCTTCTTGATTTTCCTCCCATTTCCTAAATTGCGGTTTTAGAGGGCGTTTTTGTAGCGCACAAAATGAAAGGAATATTCGCTGCTGCTTTAGCAAGCACATCGGCCTTTTCATTTCCCCCAATCCTTTGATGCCTTGGTACATAAGGTAACGTAGTTTTTACGTACCAACTGCCTGGGATTCTGTATACATTCATGTATTAAGTCAGATTCGCCATGTGAGACTTTTTAATGTTAGAAAAATATTTAAGATCCTTTAATGCTGCCTAACTATTTGTGAAAATGTATATGGTTGCATCTTGTATCCATTGCTCAATGTTCTCTCTGGTGCACAAGTGTACAGCAAAAATCTCCGCTTGGAATACGTTAGTTTGGAATCCCATAGGTACCTTTAGGTGGTAGTTGGGACCACTAATGCCGGTGCTAGTTACAATTCCTTCTACTCTTGAACCGTCTGCGTACCATGCCAAAATTCCTTTTAAATTGAGGCCAACTGGCCATCCATTCAGTACGGTTTTCAATGACCACCTTATAAGGCTGATCAAAATTGTACTGCTTCGGAATCTTGTGCAATATACATTTCGTAACTATGTGGAGATCTTGAGGATTTTGAGATGTCCTCTGAGATTCCCTAGCTTTAATCTCTTCGTTCTGTTAACAGCAATGACATTTATTGTAGTCTCCTTCTACATATAGAAAATAATTCCAGCGCTGCTATGGGAGAGATACGCGTCACACCTGTAATGTTGAGGCATGCAAATCTCTGGATTTGTTAAAGCTGCCGTTGCACAGTTTTTCGGGTTGTTTCTAGCCACCATACCAATGAAGCATAAGTAATCTTAGGTCTAATTGTTGCTATATATGATCTAAAGGTCATTTCAGGTTTAAGACCTCAGTTGTTATAATGCAACCTGCGACAAATTCATGATGCCATAAGGGCCTTTTTTCCATAAAATAGAGATATGGAAATGCCACGTCAGCTTTTTGTTTAATGTGACTCCTAAATGTCTAGCCTCATCAGTGAACCTAACCGTGTTTCCCTTCATACAAAGTGATTTAGAAAACAGACTTTCCTTCTCCTCGTTAAAGTAACGATAATTACACAGTACTAATAGTAATTTAAGGTTTATGCGATGTCAAGGGCTCTTCGCATAAAACCAGCCAAAGTAAGAGATTAAAATGTCAGAGTATACAGAAAGAGCCTTATACTAGAAAAATACGAACCAGGGTGTTTACAACTAGTGCTGGTATTGCAAGAATCAAACTAGAATGGTGTTTTGTTTAATATGACTTTAATTGAATTACCTTACTGGAATGGACTGTATATTTGGTGTGACCGCTGGCGTGGTTAGAAGGCAACTTTCTTAAAAAAGGTATACATGCAGTTTTGTTCGTATAACTTAATAAATCAAGTCCTTGTCACTTCTAATTGCACGTCACATAAATCACCCTAGTCACAAACTTGTCAGTCCGTTGAGAATAGGTCTTTTTAACGACCACCCTTAACCCTTCACATAAGTGTATATAGATACATATATATGTAACCTAAATTGCATGAACACAGGGTAAAAAAGGGAAATGATTCATAGTGACTTTATCAAAAACAGCGAATGTGGTCTTGTCTCTTCGCGGAGGGAAACTGAAAGTTACTGACAGGACGTACAGATCTAAAATGTCAAGGTAGTGAAGTAAATTCTGAAGATTAACTCTTTCCTATACGGTTTATGTAATAGATTCTAAGTAGGCAGAATACTATGTGAATTTCTGGAAAAGCTAAAGCTGTCGACGTGAGTGCTATTACATTATCGGAGCTGTCAGTAGGGCAGTATGAATAAGTCATAATCATTTATATAATGCGCAATGCTTACCCAATTAGAATGAAAAATTCGTCACAACGAATAAAATAACAGCTTCGATCACAAATGGCAGCAGAGAATTGAATGACTTACACGTATGTTACACATAATGGCTGCGTCCGATTTCCCCGTATGTAATACCACTGCTGTAGCACTCACTCGTGGCAGCTTGACTTATAACTAGAGTAACCTAAACTTGCGGCGTCGGTATTACGGGTTAATATGAGAATACGAAAAATTCATAAATAAACTAAACCGGTAGAGAAGCAGGCATGTTGTGTCGACCTTGAATATAAATCATGTTAAACCGCGCTGAGAGAGATTTCGTTTTAGTACCGCTTGAGCTGTTGCAGAGATTAGTCGAACGGTCGAGGTTATGTACTTACGCGTCGCTTTTGAAAATATAGCTGGTGTTTTTTGTGTGTTGTAGTATTATACCAAGTACATAATTAGTGTATCGTTTCATATAGAACTAATATTTACATACCTAAGAAAACAATGCCTCGTAGTAGATTTGCTACTAATGTACATAAGTATGTGTCACTTTTTCCCCATTTAAAATATGACGGTAGTGCAGTTTTTTGCTTAATATGCAATGTTCGTTTGGCTGCATTGGACAGAACTGATTGCCAGAGGCATGTCAATGATATTAAGCATATGAGAAATGCAAGGACTGAAATACCTTGTACACTATTCCTCATACGTTTATTAATTATGTTTACCTCTTGTAATCTTCCGTTGTCGTTTGTGAGAAAAGCAGCTTTTAAAACGTTTTTGCGACAATACGTTCCAAAGTACCCATTAACCTCACAAACACAATTACAGAATCATTTGCCGCGAATAAAAGAGATGCTAGAAAATGGGTGTAAACGTGATTTGTGTTCCAAAAAAAATATGGATTACCGTGGATGAGACGACCGATATAAAGAAAAACAGTATTGTGAATGTAATAGCTCGCGTTTTATCTAGCGAGAACATAGCATCTCGATATTTGTTAGCTTGCAAACGTGTTCAACAATGTACCGCGGAAAATATTCAAAAAGTGATAATGAACGCTTTGAAAAAATTTAAAATTGCCCAAGATCAAGTTGTGATGATTGTGACAGATAGTGCAGCAACGATGTTAAGTATTGGGCGATCCTTAAAACATATATTTCCTAACTTAATACATATAACCTGCGTGCTGCATGCTTTGCATTTAGTTGGTGAAGTTGTTCGACAACATTACGGAAACGTTGATCGGATGATTGGAAGTACTAAAGCACTGTTTCGTAAATCTCCTAAACGTTTAAAAGAATTTCGTAAATTTTGTCCACGTATTCCAGAACCTCCTGAACCAATTTTAACGCGATGGGGTACTTGGCTAACAGCAGCTTCTCACTATTTGATCCATTTTCAACAAATTCAGTCAGTTATAATGCGATTTAATCGGAATGAATCCAAAGCAATTAGAGAAAGTCAAAGAGAATTTCAAATTCCTCAACTTTTAGAAGATTTAACAACAATATGTACCAATTATACAGTATTACTAGATGCCATCTGAAAACTACAATGTACTGAATTGTCATTGCAGGAATCATTAGACATAGTGGAGAGTGTAAAAAATAAATTACACACATTAAATGATACGCCAGGATTATGCGCTAGTCAAAAGTTGGCAGATGTTTTAAGGAAAAATCCCGATTTTAATACTTTAGAGGCCGTTTATAATAAGTGTAAGAATAGTGAACTTTTAAGTGATTTTGATTTTGATTTTGATTTCTACATGCAAATGTAACTTCCTTAGATGTGGAGAGATCGTTTTCTGTGTATAAGAATATTTTTTCTTGTCGACGCACAAGGTTTAAAGAAGTAACTGTGGAAACATATGCAATGATGCAAGTTTACAGTAGTTCACATCCTGATGCCTCTAATTTGTTGAATAATTAGCAAGTAAGTTTATTTATGAATTTTTCGTATTCTTATATTAACCCGTAATACCGACGCCTATGCGAGTCCGCAAGTTTTGGTTACTCTACTTATAACATTATGTTATCGTAACCACAGCCTGCTACAAAAAAAACGTGAAAGTAAATATGTTTAATAGATGCGTAACGCTAATTATGTAACTATAACAGTGCTATTGTTAGTATCCATATTAAACTATTTAAAACAAACAAAACATTTAAAAATCAATTAATCTGTTTGAAATATTGCATTAACATCATTTTTTCCTTACATACATTAAAGAAAGTCAATTCAAACCCTATTTCAAATCATTTGTTTGGTCAGCCGCGTTATAATGGCCCCAATAAGCGAATCTACACGTCTTCTATCTCTCTTAATACTTGTGTAATAGGATAGAGTTTGAAACTAGAACCTCGATCCAATTTAACTTTAAAATCACACTACGCAATACTGCAATATATGCAAGTTGTTAGTAGCAGGTAAAGTCTATCAAGGTCGGATATAATTCTCTAGTATTGCCTTCACATAATTAAACATTATACGTTTTTTTGTGTTACATTTAATAGAACAAAGCTATTTTTATTTGTATGGCTTATTTTCAATTTTTCATTTTAATGAATGTCACTTACATGATAAGAAATTGAATCTGCTTTATGAATTTGCATTACTGAATGGATAGAAACCTGAAATGATTTTTATCTTCTGCAACAGCAAATGCAAATGAGAATTTCTCGTTCGTGTTGAGGTCAATAGCTAATAAGAAAAAGGCAATCCACTGCGTAAAATGAAAGAGAAAGTTAAACATGCATAAACGAACTACATTGAATTATATAAAATAAGATAAAATCAATGTTACTTTCTATGATTTCAAACACACTGGTTTTATTTTGAAAGTTTCAATGTTGTAGTATTGGAATTTATGTTATTTAGCTATTATCAACATTTGTCTTTCAAAACATATATAACTATTAAAGCTTGTCGATTTTGAACACTTACCTTTTTGTTATGATTATCATTGTATTTCCCTCCTAATTTAAAAGTTATTATATGACTTAATTCAAGTTTAAGATCTAGAGGCCCGTTGCCTGATTCATTTTCAAATTCGAAGTTAGGATGGTCCCTGGTTCAAAACTGTGGGGATGACGACCAAGATTTCAGAAAAATGCAACTCTTTTAAGTTTCACCAATATTTCGCTTTTATTTAAAGCTTCATCAGGGAAGCTCATTGTAGGAGTTATGTCAGGATATGTAGTGAGAAAGGAATAACTACAATGCTGAAATTAATATACTTATTATTTACTTAAGGTGACAAACACGACAATGTTGCGCTCGCAATAGACAAACACGATCTCTCTATATTTTCGTAAGTTCTCAAAAGTATTTGGTTATTGCACCCTTGTGGAAATACCCAGGCAGACGCATCCGTATAATGCAGACAGTAACGTAGCCTCAAAACACAATAGTAGTGTCCGTTCGTGCCTGCATATCGAAATAACGCAAAGAGTGCCCGTGACCAATTCATCGTTACCTCCGACCTGAGTTTCTCTATCGGGAGAATACTATTCCTTAAGTATTACGCTTACGCTAAAATCCCTACATTATTTCAAATAAAAGCGAAATATTGGTGAAATTTAAAAGAGTTGCATATTTCTGAAACCTGGGTCGTCATCCCGACAGTTTTAAACCACGGACCATCCTAACTTCGAACATGAAAATGAATCAGGCAACAGACCTCTAGAACTTAATCTTAAATGAAGTTGTATAATAACTTTTTTGACAGTGCTAAACTACCTGTTAGCTCCTAACGACTGCCATAGTCCTTGCTGTTAGGATGGCTCTCTAGAAATACTACGTGGAATTTAAACGAGTTACCTAGAATCAAGTTATTGCATTTGAAAGTTTCCATTGAAATAAGTTATAAGAAAACAATTTTACTACTAAGCAGGGCCGTGCCGTGCGGAGGGACAACAGGTGCAATTGCATGGGGCGGCAGGCGGCACGGACAAGAAAAAATACATAAACCCAATGCAACAATTAAAATATGACACGAAAGGAGTAAATAACATTCATACCTTTTCAATTTTTTTACAGTAAAAAAAAATCAATCTCTAATTTCCTATTTAAACGAAATCGGGGAATTACAAAAAAAAAATGCCATCAAAGGCAGCTGCAAAACAGCATTTTTTTGGGACGCCCCGAAAGAAATAGGTCACGCCGTCAACGGTGTTGGAGCTTCTCTTTCGATGTCTGTCTTTTCTTTCCATTTTGCTTTAAACGATTCTCGTTCTCTGTTTTTAAAGGGAAAAACCTTTATTTCGGTGAAATACCTATATTAGTGGAAGCCTGCGACATTTTTTAAAATGTTTATGAGTTGTTGTTCGTGTTCGAAATTAATTCGTTAAAAAAGTCGATTTTGAGGTTTAATTTTGTGCTGTTCTAAATACTGGTTGCAAAGTAAGTAGAAACATTATATTTTGCGTATATTTTAGAAAGTAACTGCTAATAACACAGGCACACAAAAAAAGAAAGTAGAAACCCAGAGGGTAAACCCCCCTTTCCCGAAGTATTTTGGGGCGCTGAAACCGAATGTGACAATAAAGAAAGGTTTTAATTATCCAATTTTCCCCTAGCGCCCCCTTTACAGCCCCCCTTGGGGTTTGAAATTCCACATTTGAAAAATATGTATATTATTAGGTTTCTTGGTGCGCTGAAACCGAATATGACGATAAAAACCGACTTCAGCCACCCTATCACCCCTTTACAACGTCCAGTGGGGTTAAAATTTCACTTCTTATGAAAATGTAAAATGTCTTGATACATATCAAGAAAATGCATACATTTTAAATTTTCGCAAGAAGTCAAATTTTAACCCCACTGGGCGTTGTAAAGGGGTGATTGTGTGGTTGAAATCAGTTTTTATCGTCATATTTGGTTTCAGCGCCCCAAAATACTTGGGGAAAGGGGGGTCTAACCCTTGGATTTCGACTTTTTTTGTGTGCCTGTTTAATTCACTTTACATATAATATACATAATATATTGTATTTATTGAACTTTTTTTTTTAATTTTACTAGATTAATACCGATTCTTACAAAATGTCGGGAAGTAATCCAAAGATGGATTCAGGGGCGTTTTATTGCAAGCAAAAAAAGAATGAAACTAGAAGAAAAGGAGCAACTTAGGGGATCCTTGGATCGATATTTTGAAGCTTCTTGTGAACAAATGTCATCAACAAGCAATGAACAACAACCAAGTACATCCACTGTAAGATTCTCCGACTGAGATAGTTTGGATGGAGCAGATTCAATACCTGAAGAGCAACCTTTGGTCGAATTGGATGAAGACCACAAAGAAGAAAGCGAGGATGCCGGTATTTCTGATACCGTCTCTCCTGAAAACAAGGAAGAAACAGCATCGGATTTTGATTTCCATTTGACTGATCCGGGTACGTGGCCGTCGGTTTTAAATAGTCACGTTATTGATCTTTTGATTGAAAAAGGGCATTTTCAACTGAAAGAATATAATTTTCCTCTTGATGATACACACAGAAAATTTACAATAAATTTATTTAGTAAAATTTTGTCAAATGGGGAAAAAGTTCAACGAAACTGATTAGTTTATTCCTCTAAACTAAATGCTGCTTTTTGCTTTTGTTGCAAGATTTTTAGTACTAAGAATAGAGAAATTAAATTAATAAACGGTGGATACTTAGATTGGCGGCATGCAGCTGTATATTTTTCAAAGCATAATCATAGTTCCTTTCACGTTGAGTGTATTAGAAAATGGTGTGATCTAAAATTCAGGCTTACGAAAACTAATACAATAGACAAAGAAGCTTTCTATGAACTCGAGAAAAAAAGGTAGAGAGCTATTATAGAAAGAATGATAGCTGTTATTCTTTATTTGGCTGGACAGTGTTTAGCTTTTCGGGGAAAAAACAATATTGTTTCTTGTTTTTCCAATTTAGCTGTTACCATGGCATCAGGTGAAAGGAGCTTTAACAAACTGCGAATTATAAAAAAATATTTGAGATCCACCATGTCCCAAGAGAGGCTGACAAATCATGCGATGATTGCAATAGAGCAAGACATTTGCCAAAATCATGATTTAAGTCGAATTATCGATAATTTTGCGTCAAAAAAAGCAAGACGAGTTTTGTTGTAGCTTAATCGAATTTTTCATCAATCAACCATAACATACTTTTGTAATGTTGTTTGTTTCTTTTGTTGTTATATATGTAGTTTTATTTTATTGATTTTTGTTCCATATAGTAAAATTCACGTTTTATAAATAAATAAATTTAAATTATTTGCTTGTATTAATCTAGTACCTACTTATATTTAGTACCTACAATAATTGTAGAATCAAATAGACGTCATGAAATAAAAATAGCAAACAAATTTTGTAAACATCTAAAATAGGGGGCGGAAAATTTGCTTTTTGCACGGGGCAGCAAAAGGGTTAAGAACGGCCCTGCTACTAAGGTTTTTAAGATCTGCTTCGATATAATAAAATTGAACGATTAATAAAAATCTCACTCAATGTAAACGATATATTTTACAAACACGCGTTCACAACTGCAAAATATGTTTTGCACTACTAATTAAATTTGATACTCGTATAATCTGAGTACAATTTATTTCCATTAAATATTAAATTACAAATAAATAAATAATATTTTGTATTTTGGAAATTCATGAAATATGGGCGGAGTATACATCTAGAGATTTATTATTAGCATTTCGGTTTTATTACCGCGATATTAAATTATGGAAATATCTGTTATTTCGCTAATATTAACGTAATAAATTTTCCAATTTATTGGAGTATTATTTAACACCAGCAAATTATTAAAATTATCATTTGCATCAGTGATCTCTTCACAGTGCTTCCTATATGACGTTTCCAAATGCCTATTGAGTGCATGAAGAAAATCCTTTTTACTCATTTATCATATCATAAAAAAATAAATACACTGACGTGCATCTGCTAAGCACTATCCTTTTTTTTACCGCTCATATAAAGTAGAGTGAATATATGCCTGAGACGACTATTCAATTACCTACCTCTTGTTTTCCGGATTGGAACCGCGTCGTTGTCGTAGCTTTTGCCGAAGTTTCGTCCACACGCTTATGGGACGTCTTCAGGGCTGTTACTACATACTAACTGGGGACTATTCATTCCGAAGGGGTTTATATAGGGTTTGTTCCGGGTCAACGGAGCAGGTACGTTATGGATCAATGAAGCGTGGCGGTTGCTAAGAGGTTTGGTCTGCTGAGATTTTCACATGTGATGTAAGGGGCAGCCATCTTCCCGATTTAAATTGTTGGGATGTTTGAAAATCTCCATTGATTTACGGACTTTTCTACTATAATAGTGAGCGTTGCAGGTTAAATTGGATTTGGTGGCCAGTTTCCAGTCTATGCTCACCCAGCGCGGACCCGGCTACACGCAGCAACCGCGTACAACGTTCCTGCTCGGTAACACTGGTGCTGATTGATCGCTCTGTTTCACTGATGTACACACTACCGCACGAATATGGAATCTGGTAGACACCAGAGGTTCCAGATGATTGCGGCCTTTGCTGGGAAAGTAGTCTAAGAGCTTAAAACTGGCCTTAAAGGTTTTTATAGTATGTTATTCCTGAAGAGAATCTTGCTGATGCGATCGGTAACACCATGAATGTAGGGTAGATACGCTTGCCTACGGAAACTAGGGTTAGATGAGGGGAGTTGCTGTAGAGAGGCTACGACAACGACGTGGTTCCAACCCGGAAACCAAGAGTATAATGTCATTGATGAGAGCGAAAGCCTATTAAATTATTTTTTTGGGAAAATTAGGTTGGGAATATGAACGAAAAGTAATACGTTAGTTAATATATCATTTCAAAATAACTTAAAATAAAACTTCTGAAAACTGACAGTAGATGTCCCGCTTTAGAAAAAATTAAAAAATTTGAGATTTTTTTTAGCAGTTGCTTAAATAACTCGAAATAAGATATTGTGATATTGTGATTCTAAACCACTCATCTGCATTTCTTGCCTTGTTTTCCACTATTTTTCAGTCCAAATACTTAATTTTTAAACGTATTATTGTGCTAAAATTACCGCAATGAAAACGCTGACATTAGTGCCACGCGAAATGACGTTCAGTCAGTTACGCTCCGACAACAACTGTCAGATTGAAGCCTTTCTAAGTCTTCTTCAACGCCTTAAATAGCCCTTGGCTCCTGTCTGTATATCCTCGAGGTTTTATTAGGTAAATACATCTCTAGCCAACGATAATTCCGGGAAAACGGTAACATATGGTATTGCTAAAGAAAGGCTCTCGGTAACAAATGATCAAACAGGCGTCAAAACAACCGAGGCTTTTTAGCTCAAGTCGCCTATAAGAGAAGACGCATTAGCTATATGGTATATATTGGAAGTAACTTTAACTGTTGTAGTGCACAAAATTTCAAGTCCAAGATTAATTCAAGTTCGGTCATTTGAAACGTTTCTTATGTGACGCACTACCATAAAGAGAGAGCGTAAGCATCAAGGTTTTGAGGTTAGTTTCTCTATATAGCTAATTAACCTTTCATAAACGCTATTTGCAATTTACTCATATAAACTGGTGAAAAAGTATCTAGGAGATATTTCCAAATGTGCAACTAAAAAAATACCTTTTAATTAGCTGACAAATCCAATTTTATAACATTCTAGTATAGGTATACAGCTTTCACATGCCCGTTTAGGCCCATTGCTTTAGAAGATCCTTCCATTTCTTCCCGTCTCTTGCTGTCAAGTTTCCTCCGGCTATATCTCTTAAATCTTCCATTATCACTTCGATAACCTCTTCTTTGATTTGTCCCTCCTTCTCTTTTCGTCAAGTACCTTCCTTGCAATCTGTTTTATGGCCCTTGTATCTTGTAGTCTCTCTAGATAACCCAGCCATTGATGTCCATGGATTCTGACGGTTTTTTATTTGTTGACAAAATCATTGTGGAAATCTATTGTATTCATCCATCACACTTGCGAAACAAGAAAATATTTAGCTTCAATGAATGCTATATCTATACCAAAACCGTAAAATAATACCAACTTTAGTAGATAAGTTATTGAATGAATTCTCTAGAAACTAAGTTGACAACTTCCTTAAAACGATGTAGAAAATGTTACAGTTGCTTCCAAAATCCCATTCAAACTTTAAACATAAAGATCGCATTATTAATACTTAGCTTGTTCATTCGCGTTTCATTTCATACATCAAATGTTTCGATTAAAGCAGTTTCCGCATACATTACCACTTAAAAGTGTATTTACGTTATAAATTTCGAAACTAGTGCGCTATCTAAGCTGTAATTTCGAACTGTAATTAAGCAACGCAACGGAAGAGTTGGTACGGTAGTAAAACAGTCGAAACTTTTCGCTAAGACGGAAGTTACACGTACTACTTACCATTGCGTATTAGAACATGTGTATCTATGTAAACGTGTATAAGTGGGTTTAAATAAATTTAATAGTAACATTTTGCTGAAATGTAATGTACTATAAATTATAAATAAATCTGTTCGCATCGGAGAAATTGAGATGTAATTCACAGACGAGATAATTGCATTGTTGCTGTTGTTGTTGTTGTGTATTGGGCGAAACGTCGGGTTACGGAATACACCTCGCACTTCTAGGCATCGATTACTATGATCATTAGCCAACCCCACTAGAATTTTGCCGAATCCAACGTGCCAAACATCGTATTGACACGGGGCCTACGGTTTCACTTCCTTATCCATAATTAAAAAACAACCGTCTCGACCGGGATATGAACCTGCGCCGTTCGGATCGAAAGGCAAGTATGCTAACCATACTTGCCTTTTGAATTGTTAATACTGCTACTGTATGGTGTTTCCGCAAATGAATGTACACCTAATTTGTGGGTTTATGTTGCTCTATGCGTTGTACACTCCTTATCGAAACTCGCGGAGTAACTTTTTGTGAGTACCATTAGAGAAAAGGAACCATGGTACCACCTGTGAAAACAAATGTTGCCTCTAATAGTATCAGAAGTATTGGTGCACAAAGTTGTGTATGGATGCCTTCATTCTAATTCACTTGTTGGTTACTTTTAGTGTGTTTATGTAAACGGCAGTGATTTTATCAGATTAAAACAAAATTCTGTGGAAATAAACACACAATTTTACTCACCCTATACGACCAATATTATTAACAATAATTATTCGTAAAATGTCACTATTATATTGTAATGAGGCTCTGTATAAAATTATATAAAAAGATAATGTATGGGTCCGGGGACATTTGGAGGGAAGCCACCAGCACTGCTTCGCCTCGCAACAAATGTAACTAAATACAATCAAAACGTCTCTAAAACACACTTTTAAATGTGAGTAATGATTCCAATTTATCAATACTTTAGAGTCAAAGTTTTTTGAAATTTTTCCAACCGGAAATATTCCTGGTTAACTATTTTCCGCTTTCAAACTAGGAATAAAGCCTGCATAATAATTTACAATTTTGGAAAAATTAATTATTAAAAAATGAGTTAATAAATAACTTATTAAGAGAAATAAATAAATCAAATTCAGTTTGTTAAATAACATTCGTTCTTGTAGTGAAGACTATTCTTGCATGAGTTAGCATTCATTTGACAAACTTATGGATGTGGTGTCGTCATAGGTTACTCTGCAGTCCATAAAAATCCCTGGGGCTCTTTTCTGACACAAAATGGAGTCATAGAATAAAATGTTGAAACTTTTGCTACTTAATCTACTTTACATGCGTTAACAAAATGAAACATATGGGAAAAAATTTAATGAATACAATTTTGCGAAATGTAAGTGTACTAGTAATGTATAAAGATCTGTTAGCATCGGAAAATAGATTGTAAGTTCACGACGAGAATGCATTGGCTGATGTTGTGTTTATTAACGTCGAAAGTTAACGGAATTACAGATTCTCAATCCGAACTTAAATAGCCAAACACTAAATTTTGAATTCAAGTGCCATAACATGTATTAAATTGGGCCTCGTTCAACTCTTATCCATAATTAAAAACGCAGGATATGAACACTGGTTGATCGAAAAAGTAGCAACATTGCTTGATGTAAGGTACGCTACGATGCAGTGGTTCCGGGCAATATGCCCAATTGTGGGAGGTTGCTCTAGGTTTCATTCCTTATCGAAACCGGAGTAATTTTCAGTAGTTACCATTAGTCGAAAACGGAAATTACAGGATTTTCTATAAAAAGTATTGTGCAGTTATGAGCCTTCAATTTCACTTTGTTCTTTAGGTTTTATGAAATTGCAGTGATTTATAAATTTAAACATTGGGACAACAATTTTTATAGACCAATTTTAGCATATTAGTAAACACATTTTGTAATAGGTCGACTATATAAGTAATTTGGTTAATTGGAGAAACCCAAACTTTCCCTTCTAAAAAATCAACTTCTTTTAATGTTATGATTCTAAAAACTTTAATCAAGTTTTTTGGTTTTCCAACACAAATTTGGAATTTTCCTTTCAAACTAGGTAGCTGCAATATTTCATTTTGGAAGTAATTTAAAAAGAAATAAAAACTATTAAGCAAAATCACTATCAACGTTATTTGTTCTTTAAGACTATAATGATTGTTCGACGAAATTCGTGGATTTTGCCATTATTAAGGTTCGGTAGTTATCGGTCAAGAAGGGCCAGGGGCCTTTTGAACTGGATATAGAATAAAGGATACTGTGTATTCGAATCACCTAGGATATTAAAATTGAACTTAGGGGATTCTAATGAAACGCTCCATCGCCATTTTAGCGCAGGTAGGTTTAGACTTAAACTTCATCCATTACGTCCAGGCGGGTGTTAATCCCAGTAAAATTCCAAGGAAATTTACACGCATTTTCATCATCACTCGCTGAGCATGAAAATTTAATAAAGTGTACACATGTAGAATTAATGGTCTGTCGCAATACTGATAATTGACAAAAACACGACCGAATGATGTGAGAAAAAGATTTTAATTCCAACACGCCTTGTTCTGTTCCTACTCTAGATATTTACAAGTACCATCGCTTTCATAAAAATCTGGAACAAGCGATACTAATACAACATTATCCATTTTAAACATGTCTTGTAAAATATGACAATTAAATAATTTAATGTCAAATTGTCTGTCAGTGTCAACCGTAAATCGACAAGTGTTGTGCAGTACCTAATTATTGAAGTATATGAATAATGCCCCATCAATGTAATATGGTTTTCAATAGAAATGTTTACATTTAAAAATAATCTTTGATATATTTTTTGCTAAAAGCAAACAGTTTTTAAGGTCATTGTCACAACACTCCAAAAACATTAAAATGTGCTCATAAGAGTGATCCCAGACTTCACTGAAAGTGATAGTACCTACTTCTACTGCTTATATATCCTAAAACGCGAATTATATGAAACTAAAAGAAAAGGTTCTTGACTGTAGCACAAAATGTAAACATGTGTCCGTTTTACATCAATAAATCCGTCAGAGCCGAGTGGCTCAGAGGCCCCTTTTCCCTGTTTAACAGATTTGCCTTTTTTCATATAAATAGTTTCGTAAACGTCTAATTCTCGCGGCGAAGTTACGTTCTTAATTAGTTCAAGGTTTGCTAATTTAATGTTACGCCCGGTTTATGTGCTGTGCTATACTTAAAGATTCAATCTTCCAATAACGGTAATGAACTATGTGTCCAATATAATCTTTATCGCAGCATAATAAGTGGTCAAGTTCACCTGGAAGTTAAACATTTTGAGCAAGAAGATATTGAGGGATTATTTTAAAATTTCCTACCGCTCTAGAAAGTTTATTGGTGAATCTTTGAACGAATCCTACATAATTATTCGCTGAATTAGAATCTCGGTACTATTACCTTAGCTAAATATGTAAATGCAAAATAAAGTAATATAGCATTCTCACATATACATTATAACACTACTTGTGCTAAAGTTTAAAATTGGAGGGTTGTCGGAATATTTCATCTCCATTATATTTTCACTGTAATTGGTTCTCTGCAATCGATAACGCTGTCTAAGGAAGCCATCAATCAATTTTTAGCTCAAAGAGAAACAAGCAAGAAAACGCGATTACGCAAGCCACCCGCGCGTACTCAAATCCAATCGGTATTAATATCTGTTGTAGGCGAAACAATTTACTCCTTGTGAAGCAATTGATTAATTAATGATAACAGCTACAGACACACTTACCATTACATAAAACCATTGTGGAAATCGTAATTGTGGTTAAATGTTGATGACTATGTTAATATTAATAGCATGATAATTGTGTAGAAACTACTCATAAGAAATGCAAATTGTAAAAAGCAGTTAGATACTGATTCAAAATGCTAACGGAAGCCATTGAATCTTAGGAAGAACTACCTACATATTTATAAGGTATCTAATAAAGTTGGACCAGCTGAATATTACATTATTATTAAACAACTTATTTCTTTAACAAATTTCTCGTTTATAACATTACTTAAGGCAATTCAACGTTCTTTTTAAACACAATTAAAGTTTATACTTATTCTATGGATTTCGTACATCTTTCTACAGTACTGTGTATAAAAAAAAATAACAAATTTTCTGAACAGATTGCTAAGACCGTTTCGCTAGTTCTATTAATTTTTTATCTAAATTTCGTTTTAGATTCTCATGACCAGAATTGAAAGCTACAGCGTTTCCTTTAATCAGTTTACCACAACTTTTGCAAAACATTGTACGGAACAACCACATTAGAGAATTTCTGCTAAAATGAAAATGGTAAAAGTAGAAAAATAGTTTGATACTTCGTTTCTGAGCTGCTTGCAAAACTAACATATTTAAAAAATCAAGCACTCCTATGTTTAGAAAGGAAATTTTAATTTATATAGAAAACATCAAGCACATTGTAAAATTCAAACGGTGAAGCAAGCGCTGCAGATGACAAACATTACATGCTTTTTCTTAATAAGATAAAGTGCTTTTGTTATTACATGCCAAATTAAATTAGTAATAGATGTTCAAACAATTTGTCAATTTGCTTAATACATTTCTGGGCATTTTGCCTTTTAGCAATGGGCAACAAACAGCTTTGGGAACAATGTATACTACTCTATTCATGCTGATGCTTCTTTCACCAATACTATTGGTTAGGGTCCGATTCATACCTGGTGGTTTGTGCTCATAAGAATGGACAAAAAATGTGTAGAAGAAAAAACGAGTGAAACATATGCAGATGGCATTGTACAAATGAATTATCCATAGTGATTCTGTGCGAGATGAAGTATGAAAGGTAGAAATGAAACAATGGTCGAGATCTCACAAAAATTCTATTGAGGGATTAGGCGACCGGTTTCGTGTTGAAAAAGCACATCATCAGGCCAGAATTAGGTGTAAACAGTTGAAGATTGTATCAAAATTTAAAATTATTATGTATAATTGTGCGAACTACTGTCCAGTAACAAACGTATTTCATCTCTGTAATGGTCATTTAAATTAAAGGAAAATTGTAAAAATAAAATTTTAATCGATTAGTCTTTTAATCCGTTGTGTGTTGTCCCATTTTACAATTATATTTTATTTTTACAATTTTCCTTTAATTTAAACGACCATTACAGAGGTGAAATATGTTTATTACTGGACGATAGTTCGCGCCATTATACATAATAATTTTAAATTTTGATAAAATCTTCAACTGTTTACATCTAATTCTGGCCTGATGATGTGTTTTCTCAACATGAAATTGGCCGCCTAATCCCTCAATAGATTTTTTGTGATATCTGAACCATTGTTTAATTTCTTCCTTTGTTACAAATTAATACAAGGTGTTTCAGGAGGAAAGGTAAATATTTTAGTAAGTGATAGTGTAGATTAATTCGAATAAAAAATTCCATATAACATGTGTCCAATTTTTATTGGTTACTGAGATACAGCTGTTTACAGAGAAAAGTTTTCATTTCGCGCGTTGGTATTCTCCTAGTTGCTACGGGTATCGAATGTCAGTTTTGTTTTGAAGTTCAAGTTGTGAGGTTGTGCTTGAGTTTACATTGAATTTTTTAACTGTGATAAACGTGCACCGTTTAAACAACAAACTACTGTACTGTTTAAGCATGTCGCACGTATTTACAAATGCTGAGTACACCGATATACTATACGGTAGACGATTTTCTAACCGCAAAGTACCCGCTTCAAGTGTTTAGTCGTGTTTTCAGTATACTGCGTGAGATTGGTGCAGTGCCCAGCAGTCATATCTCATCTGAACGTGCATATGAACAGAATGTAAATGAAGTAGAAGACATTATTCTGTCGTTAGAATGTAGTCCTTCAACAAGCACACGAAGAATTTCTACACGTATCGGTGTTCCACATACAAGAGTTTGGCGGACATTAAATGTGCACGGCTTTCATCCTTATCATTTACAGCGGATTCAACACTTTCGAGAAGGAGATGAAGGTAGCCGATTGGAATTTTGTCGTCGGCTAATTGCAAATCGCCGAGTAATCTCATTAATACTGTTTATTGATGAAGCCACTTTCACTCGTGACGGTACCAATAACACTCGTAAATCACGTCGATTGTCCGACGAAAACCCAGATGCCTTTGTGGAGACACATTTTCAAGAACATTTCTCTGTAAATGTGTGGTGTGGTATGATAGACAATCAGTTCCTTGGGCTTATTATCTTACCGCATACTCTTACAGGCCCCCGGTATGTTCTTCCAGCATGACGGGGCCCCTGCTAATTTGTCATCTGGTGACACAGCATCTAAACCTAACATTCCCCGGAAGATGGATCGGCAGAAATCGTCCCGTTTTTTGTCCACTATGGTCCCCGGGCCTTACCCCTTTATATTTTTGCCTGTGGGGATGGTTGAAAGGCGAAGTTTACAAAGAAAAAGTAAACACAAGAGACGAATTGATCGTTCGGATTATGAACAGTGCTGCCCTCATAAAGGAACGCCAAGACAACCTCAGAAAAGCTACACGTAGTGTTGTCAACAGAATTCGAAAGCACATTGAAGTCGGAGGCGGAATTTTTGAAAATAAACTTTAACTTAATCATTTGCCTTTGCTTAATATCTTTTGTTTTTGCCTTTGGCTTTTTTTTGTGAGTGTAATAGTTTGGGTTGCATTCAAACTGCTGTATCTCAGTAACCAATAAAAATTGGACACATGTTATATGGATTTTTTTATTCGAATTAATATACACTATCACCCACTAAAATATTTACCTTTCTTTGGAAACACCCTGTATATTGAAAGAAATTAACCTTGTAATTTGACGTATAACGCACTTTTTTATATTTAAGCGCGCCAAATATAGAAACTCTATGTTCCTTTAAATGACACAGTATAAAAAAAATGACGCTTGAAATATTTTTTAAACACTACATTCACAAATTAAAGTATTTTTTTTCTACAACTCACTTTTAAGCACGTCTATCTTAGCTCACCCTAAAGTCCTCAGTTGTCTTGGCGTTCTTTCGATTCTCAGTATTTGTTAATTTTCAACCAATAATAGCTTACAAAACGATTTCTGTCTAAAAATGCCTATTATTCTGAAAAAAATCTTAACATGTACAAATGATTTTAAATTACACATTTCTCTAGAGCCTGTAATATTATCCTAGGATTTACCGGCTAGTATCCTTGCGAAGTGTCGTTGGGTATCCGCAACCTTAAAATGTGTACGTTTCCTAAGGAATTTGACGATGAGTTAAATAACCGTATTCAGTTTGGGAAAACATTGTTTTATGACGAATATACGTGTTTCGCGAATGGAGTACATTCAATTAAGGACAGTAAGAATATAAGGCGGATATGAATCGTGTTCTTGTTTCCTCACGATCATTGCTGTCTGGAGATATATTTACTGATTACAGCCTCCGGACTGGAGAGAAGGAACCTAAAGGAGGGAAATCTGCTAAATAAACTGCTTCAACGTCTTGGTGGGAATGGGAAGAGCGTTGCCGTTACCGGAGCGCACGTGGCTGAACAACGCAGGTCGTGGTGGTAATTATTACAATTATAATGAAGATATTTTTAACATTACAATTGATTATAAATATTGGTACTTTCAGTACGAATAATACCACACCTAACCACGATACTATTAAGATTTTATCATCTGAGTACTGAGTAAGTTAAATCTGAAAGAACACGTTAAATGGTAACAAAATATTCAAAATTGCAAATGCTTAAGTGCTTAAACCTTTAACATTATTTCATCTCAGCCCATTAATAGCTCATAGTAATTAAAGGCCTTTTTCCAGATTTTCAATAATAAATATCAAAACGTTTTCAATTTGCTCTTCCAAATATATGCCCAGTGCGTTTGAAAATGATCCAGTCAATTTGACCATATCTCCGAGGATATTTCGTATGAAAGCTTTTCTAATTGTATTGTTACCCTTATTAGCTTCTCTCTCTATAATATTTCGATCCGTTCGGTGCACACGGTTATACCGCCGCGAGCTTCCAGGATCTCTACGAAAAATTCCGGATTACCCTGGGAAGTTTCTAGCGGTTCAACTGCGGTTAGGTTTACGTCCAACACCGCAAACTGAGTTAATCGGTTTAGAGGCGAGACCCACCATTTCCGTGCTATTTCAATACGTAAATAACGTTTCTCTTAGACTGCGTATGAATTGATAAATAATTTTGTGAAATAATGAAAGCGAGCTGTATAAATACACGGAACTGGACGATTAAGTCGGTTTACAAATAAATAGAAATAATTTCTGCGGATGAACGTACACTTATTCATCCAATTGTGTGTATAACAACGAGTAATTCCGCTTGTTGAGGATGGGTTATATTCCTGCGAAGATCAAGTGCCTGTACTCAGATTACTACATGAATATTTTGATACAACAAAGTAGAGGAATAAATACTTTCACAAACTCCTTAAAATACATAAATGGATTTTCAACAAGTGTGATAAAAGTTTATGAAAAACTTCTTTATAATCACATATACACTAGTGTGCGTGTACACTTTTCATTATTGCAACATGGATTTATCTCGCTCTACTGTAACCAATTTAGCAAGTATAACACAGTATATTACCAAATCCTTAAACACCCACGGTCAAGAAGACGTCATCTACGCAGCTATATCCTGCGCCTTTAATATGATTAACCATCATACTCTTCATAGCAAGCTTAATTCACTTGGATTTTTTTCTTCGTTTTTGGCGTTGATGGGATCATTCCGAAAGAATCGAAGTGATTATTCCATCGGGTGTACCCCAAGGATCTAATTTAGGGTCGTTATTATTCTTACTTTATATGGATGATTTACTAAAATCACTTGTCCTACATTGGCCTACGCTGATAATTTAAAAATCTATTCGACGATCTCAGGAACTGATGATATTGCTTTGGTCCAGCACAACTTGGATGTGGTCGCTGAGTAGTACTAGAACAGAGACTTAAAACTTAATGTTGCTAAATGTTACAAAGTTACATACACAAAAAGCTAAGACCACTTGTTAATACTTACCTCCTGTGGGGTACATCATTATCCTTTCATGATCTTGGCATTCTTTTTGACTGTTTAGTCACATTTGGTCCGCATCTTAATGAGTTGCGTGGCTTAGCGTCCAGAATGTCGGGATTTGTTCTAAGAACCTGTAGGGAAGTTACCGACATCGGCGCCAATAAATTGTTGTGTAACACATTTATTGTGAGTAAGCTGGAGTATGAAAGCATCATACGGTACCCAATTTACAGAACGCATTCTTACATGCTAGGGCATATTCAGCGAAATTGGTAACTATCCCATACACGGTTCTAACCTGACGATACTATAAACCAATTGCATATGCAGTCACTTACAACTAGAAGGGAGTTTCAGAGCGTAGGACTTCTGAGCGAACTACTTAATAACAATATCGCTTCATTGTGCCATTTTATCTGCCTACTACTCGGACTAACGTTTTAATGCTCTCACCAGTTTACACAATGTAATCACAACAGTATTCGACTTATTGTGAACTAATTTTGAAAATAATAGCGTTAATTTGATAATTTTTTTTATGTAATTATGGCTTATTTTATGGCTTATCATTGTCCTATAATTGGAGTCTCTGTTGGATAATAAAGTAGTGTTGTTAGTGTCAGATAAAATTGAGATCCAGATATCCGGAGCCAAAACTATCCAGATATTCGGATCCTAGAATTAGGGTCCACTATCCGATACTCCGATCCGGATCCAACACCAAGATCCGGATATCCGAATAGTATATTCTCTTATATTCTCTTCTATTCTAAAAGGATTCTTATATTTTTTGCTGTTTGTAGACACTTCTTTTATCCTCAGATTGAAAAACGTGAAGCATCAATCTTCTTGACGTGGCATCTAAAAATCAAACAAACTGTTAAGCTCTACTGTTTCTGCTTTTTCTACATTCAGTAAATGAAATAAAATTGAATATCGTCATTTTGTAGGTTTGTAAACACAGAAATTTTAAATCGGCTACTTTTTTTCATCCAAAATTGGTTTAGTGTTGAAATTGATATTGATATAGTTACAAAATTACCGTATAATACAAGGTAAGCGCCATAAATTCTCGGCCTGATATAAAAAAGAAAAAACTTGATAAAATATAACAACTTTTATTTTTCAATATAATCTCTCTTAACTTCAATACACTTATTACAACGATCAATTAATATATCTATACCCTTGTAAAAATAATCTACAGTTTTTCCTCAAAATGTTGTGTTACAAGTTGCTTGCAACTCACTATCGTCCTTAGAACGACGTCTCCTTGGATAGGGAATCATAATACAGAACCACTATATCATCTGCTATGACAATGTACCCCAAAATCTGTTTCGGGTCGTCTACACACATGTTTAAAAACGCACATTCGACCCGACGTTCACGTTGGAGCAGAAAGAAGATGCGCCACTCATCTTCCACTAATCTTATTCATACCCAAATGGTTATGGAGAATATACTTGTTTCAGAGATACTAGACATCACTGCCAATTTCACCTTCACTTTCAAAGCGCGATCTGCTAATACCCCTTCTTCAGTAATTGAAATATTTTGAAGCGTTATCAGTTCAATTGGCCGACCGGGGCGCTCATCATCTTCAAGGGGCTTTTGCCCCAAATGGAAACATTTTCTCCACTTTTTTACAGTGGAATATGAAGGAGATAAATCACCATAAACGCAGTCTAAACGTTCTTTAATGGGAGTAGGCCCTTCTTTTGTTAAAAATTTAATGACCGCGCGGTACCCAATTTTCGTTAGCTAAGACATTTTCATGCACTAGTCACGTTGTCTGGCTGGCTACTAAAAACTACTACTCTTCGAGCCGTAGTGTACATAGTGTAGGCCTCGCACACGTGCAACTATGACGCAACGGAGTTTGAACATGCTAAAACCTGTAAAAGCCTGTCTGGCCGAGAAATTATGGCGTCCACCTCGTAACTAGATCAATATTTTACTCCAAGCACCTTGTACTATCAGGTTAGCATGATAATATATAGCACATCTCCACAACACTTTTACATAAGATATATTTATATTAAAATAGCAGTACAATGTTTACAACGATGGTGCATTCAGAATATAACAAGAACTGAAATTTATTAAAAAAAAAGGTTAAAACAGCGATGTGTTTAACGGCTCAGTGGTAACAAGATCTGTGCATGACTGTGGTAGAGTTAGACGTTGTGCGTTCGAGTCCTACTAGGATCAGACGTAGAATTTTCTGGTGAGCTGGTGTAACCTCGAGTCACCTTTCACATTCCCCTTTACAGCGAGGGCGAGAGCAACAAAGCCATGGAACACTTTACGCACCATTTACACACGAAAGGCTCCTGAGGTTATAACATGCTTTAAAGCTTATACACTCCGTTGGCCCGTCATCACACGTAAAAAGATAATAATAAGCATCATCTCAGTTTCCTTAACAAAATGCATGAAGAAATGTTGCAACTAATACGTAATATTAATTGTAAGAAGATTATTATAAAATGGTTAAAGAAAGCTTACTTCATTGTTTGCTCATTTTTATTCCTTTGAAAATTGTTGTATATCGTTTGGCTAGGTTAAATTTAAACAAATCATTGTAGCATATGTATGAATAATGGTTTTAATAATAAATTCCGTTCCCAGATTACTATTTTCATGAAACGTTCATCTTATTCTGGAAAAGGAATTTTGCCTAAACCAATTGTTAAACGAAATTATTAACATCAGAAAATAAGTACTGTGCATTCGACAGAACAACCTTCAAAATAGCGGCCGCCTATGTTCTCTGGCAATACAATGGATTCGGATTGTATTCTTGATTAGCGACTATCAACATATATACATTTGAATAAAGGTTTACACTAGAGCAACGCAAACTGCGCTGAAAGCCAGTGGCGGACGCATAAAAGTTTGCACAAAATAAATTAAATATGATACGTGCTCAAACACTTACCGTTTTAAGAGTCCTCCGTGAAATCACAAAGTGGATAATGTCTATTTAATATTTGTAACATTAGATATGTTTCCAAAGTTGTTTCGGCAAAATGAGTGCGGCGTGAAGAAAAAGTGTTTTTGTATGCCGAAAACGAACGTTCTACATCTAGTGACGTTATATTTGCGTAAGTAAAATAATCTTTCAAATAACTTAACGGTTCTGTTGACGCACCTTCACAAATTTGTCTTAATGTGCCGAGTCTTTATCTAAAACACTTTCAAACCTTTCTAAAACACAAACATTTCTTGCGTCTTCTATCGCGCATAGCTGTGCGTGAACATGTTGCACTATTTGCAAAGATTCCACTAACGACACCGAAGAATTTTGTAGTTTTTCTGTCGCATCCGCTAGTCCCACGTAATTGCTCTGAATAATTTCCAAATCTGTTTTAACTTGACTATCCTGAAATTTCAAGCGGCTTACCTTGACAGCCGCAGCTTCCTTTGGGTCGAATTCTAAAATCACGTTCTTTATATTGTCAAAATATTTAAGATAATAAAATGCAGCCTCTAACCATGTTCCCCAACGAGTAAGAATAGGTTCTGGTGGTTCAGGAATACCGGGGCTTAGTCTATGAAATTCCCGAATACGTTTTGGGGATTTTACAAACACAGCATTTGTATGTGCTATTAGAGCGTCTACCTCGGGATAACATTTTCTGATACTATCTGCTACGAGGACTGAGAGTATGAATTTTACATGTAATATGCAACAAGTTAGCACAATGTTTTTTAAGAGATCGACCTACAGCAAGCATGTTTGCGAACACCATCACTCATAAACATCAAAGTTGATTTGTTGAAAGTTCAAACTTTTCCAATGTATTTAACACCAGCATTGAAACTACTTCGGCAGTGCATTGTTGTATTCGTCCGGAAGCTAGTAAAATTGAGGGTGACGGTCGATGTGGTTCCATTGTGCGTACCATTACATTAACCACAGAATGTTTTTTACGATCTGTTGTTTCGGCCACACATAACCACAGTTTTTTATCTTGCAACTCCGATTTAATCCTTTTCTCGACATGCTCACGAGCAGACGGCACAACTCTCTGTAATGTTCTCTCACTTGGTAACTTAAAGTCCGAATATTCATTCCTAAACGAGACGTATGCTTTCTTCTTTAGTAAATGAAATGGTAAATTACATGCGATAAACACATAAATTTAATTTAAATTTGTCATAATCACGCGTGGATTTTTTTTTTGAAACATGCCCTGCACTATTTACGTGCCGTAGACAATCACTTTTCGACCAACACATTAAATCTATTTTACACACTACACATTGAATTTTAGCGCCATCACACTTTAAATCAGACATTTCTGCAATAAATTCTCTTATTGTGTCCAACTTTGGTCGTTTTCGCGACGTAGGAAACATTTTCAAAACAAACGTAGAACTACGATATAGTATACGACAGCGTAGATGCATACACAACAGATCGGCTTTCGAGTCGCAGTTATACTGACGCTTATACCGAATTGTCCCGGCCGTGTTTATTTTGTGTAAACTTTTATGAGTCAGCCACTGGCTTTCAGCGCAGTTTGCGTTGCTCTAGTTTACACTCTGCAAATGGAAAAATGCTTTATATTTTAATCAATTACTATCTCTTTTAATACATATTAATATATGAAATTCTCAAGACTGCGTTTTTGCTTAAAGTTTCGAGTTTGATAGTAAAACATCGTTTTTTTATTTTTTATTGCAACATTCTCTATAATAATTAAGTATATTAATCCATCATTGCATTACATTTTAAATTTTGATTTCTCATATAAATATCTGAACTTTACTACTTGCAATTGCATGTGTCACTGAATCCCAAAATACAAAACACCTTCCATTTGAACAGAAGCTAAAATTTTCAGTTACATTTTTTTATTGCTGACAATTTTTCTTCAAATATTCTACACCCAAATAATATTCTTTTAAATTTAATTCTAAAATATATTCTAATGCAAACATGTCAAACTTTCATAAAAAAATGTGATAATAAACTAATCCAAAATCTATTGTGTACATGTAGACAACCAACTTTCACGTTCTACTTTTGCTCTGATTGTTAGGCAACTATGCTCCATTCGTAGTGTTTACTATAGCGGTATAGCATAATTTCTGGGATGTCAAATCTGATATAAGTATGTAAACTAGATATAGGTACGCGATATAAGCAGTAGTATTGAGCGATGCTAAAAGTTCTGAGTGTACAGGTACATTGTGTACATTGTATTTTATTATGCCAACAATTTCACATTCCAAACAATTTTCATATTTTACAACCATGCGAATACATTTCACTTACTGTCTGTATCGGAATATTCCAATAATATCCTTATATTAGCACAGGTTGGTACTATAAAACAGTCTAACCGTAATAGAAAACAATAAGCAGAACACGAAATCTTTGACTATATACAATTCCATAACTCTAGGTGTAATATTTTACACGAGAATTGTTGGCACGCAGACATAAACCATTTTCTTTAAAATTGACAACTGCACGTCAGTTCCAAACATGAGAAACTTCGAACAAAAGTCAAATCATGTCGTTATGAAACCAGAACAGAATGCAATCCATTGTTGCGAGAAACGACGTATTCACGCTGTTGAGGGCACTTCCTATTTTGAAAGTGCTGAGCTGGTTCGGCGTAACAGAACGAAAATCGAATAAGCAAATGGCACTTGCTTATAATACCGGAGCTTGCCTTCACTGGTATTCTTATTATCACAGTTAATGATGTACTCCTGTATACCTTGATGATTGTGTTTCGTTTAAAGTATGATGGACAACTAGGTTCGTTTGATTGAAAAACTAAACAATGTGTTGTCTGTACAAGAGTTTATTTGCGCAGGCTAGCAATGCTGCTCTCTGAAATACGTTACACGACTCTCCCAGGAGTGCTGTCTTTCCTCTATATATAGTAAGGTACTTAATTATCCTACAATTTAATATTCTAACATTACTTGGAACTTTCGAACAAATGCAAACAACACTAAAATCTATAAGCCCTAAATTTGGTTTAGTTCTAACAATTTAGGTAATAAAATAAAATAAATGGTATAGGTGCCCATTAGGCGACAGTCATAAAGCTGTTGATGACATACCGAGGTGAACCTTATAATATCAAATTTCCAGGTAGGAGACTATTGTGTGCAATAGAGAAATAGAGATTTAAATTGAATAAATACGCTTGTAAATTACATTGTACTAAGAGGCTTAAATTGAAGAGTATTTCCTAAACCTAAATTATATTATATTGACAAGATTACGAATACTTAAAAGGTTTACTAAATTTTAGTTGAAATATGTTTGAGGGTTTTACCGATGTCGTAAAATAATTCTTTGAACTTAAATATTTTCCTGCAAAGCTATAATTCTATGACTAAGGGGATTTCCTAATAACGTATTCGAGGTCTTAATTTATTAGAAACTTAAAGATACTAAAACTAAGAAAATCTGCAATGAATTTGTTGCGACTGTACGAAAACATAGTCCCTCGCCTTGAAAGCGCTGCCTTTCAACACCGAGACTATCCATGCTGATTAGCAATCAATTGGGAGTACACACAGCTTCGATGCCGGACGCTGAATAACGCCTGATTTGGTCTTCACGGTCGCGGTGCGGATGATGCCATCAGTACCAGGAAAACTTCTGCGATGCGGCCCGCCGTCCAGTATGCCGACGGCACCTTGTCCTCTTGTATTAGGACTAAGCTTCCTGGTTTCAGGGTATCTTCTCCCTTTGTTTTCCACTTACCCCTGGTCTGCAAGCAGTGTAGGTATTCCCTTTTCCACCGCTTCCAAAAATGCTCCTTTAGACGTTGGATATATTGCCACCGAGATAGCGAATTTGTCTTCATCTCCATAGTACTGGGCTCTGCAATGTAAGTTAGTGCTTCCCCAGTCAAAAATGGGAAGGGGTTAAGAAGGACATGTCGTTGGGATCGTTGGAAAGTGGCGTAATGGGTCGGGAATTTAAGACACCTTCGATTTGTACCAATAGGGTGTACATTTCTTCATAATTTAGAGAATTCTTGCCGATAACGCGGTGTAAATGAGTTTTAATGGATTTCACCGCAGCCTCCCAAAGGCCTCCGAAATGAGGGGCTCTTGGAGGAATGAAACGCCACGTGATCCTTCGGCTGCCAAGGTTTCTACAATGGTGCCCTTAGTTTGCTGAGATACAAATTGTTTCATTAGTTTGGCTAATTCTCGGTTTGCCCCGACAAATTGAGTACCGTTGTCGGAATAGATAGTTGCCATTTTCCCCCGACGTGCGATAAATCTCCTTAAGGCCCCTAGAAAGGACTCGGTTGTAAGATCCCCCACGAGCTCTAGGTGCACCGCTTTAGTCGCCAAACAGACAAATACAGCCCCATAAGTTTTGATAGACACGCCATTTCTTCTTTTGCCCGGGCGCACATGCAACGGCCCAAAATAATCCACACCGACATCATTAAATGCCCGCGTAGCAGTTATTCGCTCCGCTGGGAGATCACCCAAAGATATTGAGAAGCCCTTGGCTTGGCCCTGAAGCAAGTAACGCATCTTCGTAGTATCGCCCGGGTTTGTATTCCTAACTGATATTGGCCAGTACTTCGCTCGAACCGAAGCTATTGTTAGCTGAGCGCCGGAATGTAACTGTCTGATATGCTCTTGCCTTATTATGAGCTTTGTTACGGGATGTTTAGAAGGTAACAAAATTTGATGCCTTGCCTGATACGGGATATTTGCCTGACCTAGCCTTCCCCCGACTCTGATTAGTCCATCTGAATCGATAAATGGATTTAATGAAAGAAGGTTGCTCTTGCGATTCACCTTGCCAGTCGCCAGGAGCTGTTGGTATTCCGTAGCAAACGCCTCTATTTGCGCGATTTTTAACAAAACAGTAGCAGACGCGGACATCTCGTCCGTACTTAGAGATTCTGCTTTGATTTCGTCGAAAGATTTGGCAATTCGTGCTTTGACGTTCCGTATAAATCGTTGACAATAGGCTCCCACGCGAATGAGCTTATTAAAGCTGGAGTATCGGTCGAATAGATCGAGTTCATGGGTGTTAACTTTAACAAGACATGCTACTGATTTGGCTTCAGGAACGTTAGCGTCCACGTTTACGTCCGATAACGGCCAGTCCTCATTTGCAGTTCGAGAAATTTAGGACCGTGCCACCACAATTCATCGTTAATTAACACCGATGGCGCGCACCCTCTCGAAACGACATCGGCAGGATTTTCTTTTGTGCCAATATGCCACCAACTATCAATCGCAGATAATTCCTGTATTTGGCTGACTCTATTAGCAACAAAGGTTTTCCACGTTCTAGAGGTGGATTTTATCCATGACAGCGCGATGCTAGAGTCAGTCAATAATAACATTTAGAAATGCTCACGTGCAGCATTGTCTTTAACCTGTGCATCAATTGCGCTAAAAGCAAGGCTGCGCAAAGCTCTAGTCTGGGAAGCGTTGTTGATTTTAGGGGCGCGACCTTAGATTTTGAACACAACAAGTTACATGATACAGCGCCTGTTTCACTCACCGTTCGCACATAAATGCATGCCCCATAGGCCCTCTCACTAGAGTCGCAGAATCCATGCAGCTCAGCGATGTCCGGGATGTCTATGCTCATGATGCGCCTGTTGACCTTTAACGCACTTAAATGCTGAATTTCATTTATGTAAAGTTGCCATTCGTTTGAAATGTCTACAGGAAGGGATTCGTCCCAATCCAACTTCAATTGCCACAGACGTTGTATCATATTTTTGCCTTGATTATCAGAGGGCCAATGAGCCCTAGTGGATCGAATATCTTGGAGATCTCCGACAGTATGTGCCTTTTTGAAGTGCGTCTTTGCGTAGTTGGACTGACTATTGAATATTGAAGGATGTCAGCGCCTGCATTCCATTGTAATCCTAAGGTCGAAATTCCGGGTGTTTTATCTAAATCTAGAATGGTGCTGCCACTATCCGACTTAGGTATTCCTTTAAGCAGGGATGGCTCATTGGATGCCCATTTTCGCAATTCAAATTTGCCTTGACTTAAAATTGAATTGCACTGCGCTATAATGTCCTGTGCCTCATTAATGTCATTTGACCCTGTCAAGAGATCGTCCACATAAAAATCCCTCTGTATAATATTGGATCCTAATTCGAACGTATGCCGATTTCCAGCAGCCAACTCCTGCAAGGCCTTTTGGCTAGGTAGGAAGCTGAAGCCGTGCCATACGTCACGGTTTGCAATTCAAACGTTTGAATTTCGTGCTGATCTGATTCTCTCACAATATTCGTTGAAAAGGTGTACTGTCACTGCTGACGCGAACTTGTCTATACATTTTCGCAATATCTGCGGTGATGGCATATTTATGAAATCTGAATCGACAAAAATATATCAAATAAATCGGACTGCAATTTCGGTCCGACCATCAAAATATCGTTTAAGGATATCCGGTTACAGTTTTCGCGGAACCGTCGAATACGACCTGACCTTGGTGGTTAAACTGTTTTCTTTAATAACCGCGTGATGCGGTAGATAAAAATGATGATTTGGTTCTTTTGGTGAGTGGTTTACCAATTTCATGTGTCCCAAATGGAGATATTCCTGCATGAAGGCTGAATATTCTTGTTTCAATTGGGGATTCGCCTTTAGTTTCTTTTCCAATGAGTAAAATCGTTTTTGCGCTTGATCACGAGAGTTTGTTAGCACTGATGGGTCTTTTTGAAAGGTAATGATACAATAAACCTGCCGTCACTGTCCCTTGCGTATTTTGTTGAAAATGTTGTTCACATAGCCTTTGCTCTAGGGTGTGAACTCCGCTCCTGTGTCGCACATCTTCAAGCTCCCAAAATTTGGTGATATTGCTATTCAGATTCTCGAGTGTCGTTAGATTACAAACTACGGTGACTGATGGAGATACATTTACACTGCCCGCTACTATCCATCCAATAGCGTTTTCTGCAGGCAAGGATGGTTCGGACCGAGATTAATTTGCCTTGGGCACATCAGCGCAAAAAATAACTGTACTCCTAATAATATATCAATGTCTCCGGATATATTAAAATTGGGATCCGCTAATTTGATATTCTTGGGTATCGAGATATGCTCTTTCCGAATGGAGACTAGTGGTAATCGCTCTGATATTTTTTCTAGAACCAGACCATCGCACGTTCGTCTGATATCCGTTAGACCGGGATTTCATAGTCACGTCTATCGCATGGCTGATACGGATTTCGCAGAAGCTACTCCTGTCAGGGAAACTGAGTGGGGGTGAATGGCAAACCCAGAGCCTTCGCTGCTCGGTAGGTTATCAAATTGGATTGCGACCCTGGATCTAATAGCGCACGATATGCCTGGCTACGACCATTGGCATCTTGCAAATTAACCAAAGCAGTGCATAAAAGAAACTGAGTATTGCTGGCCGTCGCTGAACTGTGGTTTGAAACTAGGGTTTCTATAGCAGGTTGAGACGGTCCTGCGTTTATTGACTGGTGTATTTCTTGTGATATATGCAATAGCGTATTATGTTTTTTATTACATGTTTTACAGTTATGCTTTGATGTACATTGATTGCTGCGTGATTTGATCGGAGACAATTAAAGCAAGTTTTTTGGCTTTGATTTCTTCTATCCTTCGTTTTACGTCCATTTCTATAAACTTGCTGCATTGATAAAGCAAATGATTTTTTTTGCAAACTACACACGATGGGAATGGCTTATTTGTAACCATATTAGTTATTGTTTTAAAACTATTTGGCTTGACGATCATTTCTAGTGTTTGGCATTTTTGCATTAAGAATCGCGAAAGGTCTTGAAACGTAGGCAATTCTGAAGATTGGATGGCCGTTTCCCATTCCTTAAAGGTTTGTACTATCCAACTTTTTACTGACAATAAATATTATGAGATCATCCAATATTCTGTTGGTCGTTTTAGCGTAGTGAGCGCTCTAATGTGCTTAATTACACCATCTAGAATTTGTCTCAGTGCACCCCCGTTTTCCTTGTATGCTACTGGCAAATCAAAAATAGCTTTAATATGCCTTTGAACAATTAACCTCTTGTTATTGTAACGCTCTTCAAGCATACTCCAAGCAGTAGCATAATTGTCAGCCGATATTTCTAGAGAATATAAGACATTGGCGGCGTCACCTTTTAAACAGGACTTTAAATAATGAAATTTCTGTATAGGAGGTATGCTATGGTTGGCGTTAATTAAAGCATTGAAGGTATCGTAAAATGTTAACCAGTCTTCGTATGAACCTGAGAATTTCGGTAAATCGATGGTTGGCAGTTTAACAAAATTTTGATTTGGCTGTTCATGAAGACCCTCATTTCCATTAAGAGTTGTATTTAGTGAAGCAAGCCTTTGTTGAAAGGCATCCTCTAGATTGTAGTATCGTGTTTCGAATAATTCGCGCTCTTCTGACTCTAATTCTTCCTCGTCTAAAGCTTCGATGGTAGATTGCACGGTGTTGAATTCATTTAACAAAGGTATTAAACTTGACAGACGACTACGAATTGGCTTAGGCTTGTGTTTTCGTTGCACTTTCAATGAATGTTTGCGCTCTTGTCAACGACGCTTTTAACTGAGAGCGTTGTAACTTAAGGGGTTTTAGATCGGCCATGGTAAATGATTAAAATAGAGGTTTTTATAATAGGAAAGTGAATGACTGGAGACTAACCTTTATTTGAAGCGAGGTCAATCGTTGTCTTCCCGGAGTACTCTGCAGTTCTTTCTTCAGGATGTTGATGTGAATATCCAAATGTGTTGATACCCAGACCAATGTTGCGAATATCCAAATGTGTTGATATCCAGGCCAATGTTGCGAATATCCAAATGTGTTGATATCCAGGCCAATGTTGCGAATATCCAAATGTGTTGATATCCAGGCCAATGTTGCGAATATCCAAGTGTGTTGATATCCAGGCCAATGTTGCGAATATCCAAAAAGTGTTGATATCCGGCTCGAAGGACCAATGTTGAGGGCACTTCCTATTTTGAAAGTGCTGAGCTGGTTCGGCGTAACAGAACGAAAATCGAATAAGCAAATGGCACTTGCTTATAATACCGGAGCTTGCCTTCACTGGTATTCTTATTATCACAGTTAATGATGTACTCCTGTATACCTTGATGATTGTGTTTCGTTTAAAGTATGATGGACAACTAGGTTCGTTTGATTGAAAAACTAAACAATGTGTTGTCTGTACAAGAGTTTATTTGCGCAGGCTAGCAATGCTGCTCTCTGAAATACGTTACACGACTCTCCCAGGAGTGCTGTCTTTCCTCTATATATAGTAAGGTACTTAATTATCCTACAATTTTAATATTCTAACATTACTTGGAACTTTCGAACAAATGCAAACAACACTAAATCTATAAGCCCTAAATTTGGTTTAGTTCTAACAATTTAGGTAATAAAATAAAATAAATGGTATAGGTGCCCATTAGGCGACCAGTCATAAAGCTGTTGATGACATACCGAGGTGAACCTTATAATATCAAATTTCCAGGTAGGAGACTATTGTGTGCAATAGAGAAATAGAGATTTAAATTGAATAAATACGCTTGTAAATTACATTGTACTAAGAGGCTTAAATTGAAGAGTATTTCCTAAACCTAAATTATATATTTGACAAGATACGAATACTTAAAAGGTTTACTAAATTTTAGTTGAAATATGTTTGAGGGTTTTACCGATGTCGTAAAATAATTCTTTGAACTTAAATATTTTCCTGCAAAGCTATAATTCTATGACTAAGGGGATTTCCTAATAACGTATTCGAGGTCTTAATTTATTAGAAACTTAAAGATACTAAAACTAAGAAAATCTGCAATGAATTTGTTGCGACTGTACGCAACACACGCAATACCACACAAAGCACCGCTTACCTGAGTTCACATCGAGCCAGTTACTGCAGTTTAACCTTTTTTCCTTGACCCCATTTCTTATATTCACCTTCATTTTCAATTGGAAGGATCTAATGTAACGTAAATTAATGTAAATATTGACTATACAAACAAATTTGTTGCTTTATTTAACTACAGCGCCGTGAATTTCTTCGTCATTTCAAATTTCATTTAATTCCGTTGTTTTAGAATCCTTTTGTTTCGGAAATAACGCTCTAGACTAATTCCGACCATCGAAATTTTATATCTTCCAAAACTAAATTAGAAACCGTAATTCCATTTAAGACATCCCTGGAGTCTGTAGATTAGAAAGCTGTACCTCTGTACACTATCCGAAAAAGCGGCCTGTTTAGAGGTCGATCGTTCCCGCGGGGGGTATCGAACGGTGTTCTTGATAAATTTTTGGGGCCAAAAGATAAATTAAATTCGAGCTGACGCTGTTATCAAAGTTCCCCAAATAACCCTGCGGCTGTGTAGTAATTATTTTGGTAAATTCTAGACAGTCGCGTATTAAAAAGGTACATAAACCAAAGAGAAATTAAAGTTATGTTGAGAACAGCTTATAATAAGATACTGTGGGAGCTATTTATTAGTGAAAAGGTACTACAAATCAATAAAATTTTCAAGCATAAATGCTTCTCGCCAAGCGTTAAAGTTTTTCTTGCGGGACATTCTTTTGTGGACCAATATCGATCCCTTGCTCTGCTGTCCCATTCACATATAAAACATAGAAATTTTGTAAATCCCTTTTGTTGACCAAGGATCATGCAATTTTCAAATCCCCGCATAGCATTCAATTGTGAGCCGGATAGTTAATTTTTGTAAAATCATGTAAAGATTTTCGTAAGTTTCCATCATATGGATTGAATGAGCAACAGGCAGTCAAGCATAAGTACCTCCTTTGTGTAAAAGAACAGCTTTTAAACTAATTTTTGATGAGTCTATAAAAAGCCTCGTATCTGCCTTCTTGTACTCAATGCCAAATTCGTTCATTAGACTACCAATATCATGGCAGTAAACCAAATCCCCTTCCTGCTTGAAAAAACTGAGCAAACTGTTGATCTCTTGTTCTATATTGGTAAATAGATGTTCCAGATGCCAATAAATGTTTTTCTTTCAGCCTAGAACCAAGCAATTCTACTTTTTCCTTAGTCAAATCCAAATCTCTCACTAAATCATTTAACTCAGCTTGTGTAAACAACTGCGGTTTTAAATTTTTGTGGAAAACATTGGAACTCATCATCACCCGGTCGACTTTCATCAGATTCGAGTTCACTGGAGTGTAAAACGTCATCAATAGACTGAGGTGGCTCAGGGACAGAAAGTCCCGGTCTATGTCCTACCGGTTGAATAGCTGAATTAAGGTTAGGATAAACAATTACTTTCTTATTTTTAGAATTATACCCAGAAACATCAACGCTGCAAAAATAACAATCATTTGAATGATTTTTTTGCTCTCTCCGTACCATGGGTATAGCAAATCTAAAAGGTTTCTTTTCTTTTTTAGACCATTTCCTAAGATCCCTGACACAAACACAGCATACCTTCTGGGGAGCCCAACATTTTTCTTGATCACCGATTTTTACACTAAAATATGTAAAGTATACTTTTTTTTACAAAGTCAGTAATGTTTCTTTGATGCTTTTTAACTACAAATTCACCATATATATAACAAAAAGTGTTAGGACAGTTTTTACAACCACGGCTAGCCATACTTAGAGCCAGATTAATAAATACGTACTAAAACTTAGAACACATAGGCTAAACACTGAAAAGTGAGGTTATATTGATTGGAAGAAAGCAAACAATTGTCCCATTTACCAGAACTGCCCACCTAATAATATTTGATTTTACTGCCAAAGTATTATGTTATACGTTACATTTGAATGATAAAAAATTAACTTTTCGCGTTTTGAATATTAAAATGTGAAAGATTAGTGGGTGATACAACTTTTTTATTATTATTTTCGGACTCAGCACATCCAAAAACAAGAATTAGGTAAAATGAATAAAAAAGTTTTTATCGTTAGCCTGTGTAATAAAAAAGGGATAGATGAACTAGAATATTAACTCATTAATTATTAAACTACATAAAACTAATTCCTATTTAATTACATTATTAAAGAAACAATTTAATTATACTGTAGCATATAAAAAATAAAACTTTTTCATTAGTTCATTTACTTGCTCCTAATTTTAATTGTTACCTTTTTTTTTCATTGTTGTAATTTATTTGATGAAACCGGTCGCCTAATTTCTCAATAAAACTTTGTGAGACCTGGATCTTTTTATTCCTACCTTTAATATGAATATTTTTTTTCACTTGAAATTAAATGATTTACTTGAAAGAAGCATTTTTCCACTTTGGATTTTCTTGATTTTCTAACCATAAGAAAATATTTATTTAATAGAAATAAACTTTCAAGAAAATTATTTTCTTATACTATACATTTTTATAGTCTTGAAGTAAAAATATTTTCTTGAATAGAGACTGATTTTTGCAAGAAAATCTATTCCCATAATGCAAGAAACCATTTCTCTGCGTGTACAATTAAATTTCTTGCAAATTCATAATGACAAAACATAATACCACAGACTTAAATTTATTAAAATAATTTATTAACAACGGTATTATGAACAGGTCCTTTTTTATAACGTAATGAAACACCCTCAGCACACATGAACGTTAAAGTACTAAGCATATGTTATATATTTCGTTCTATTCTATCTATTTCTTCTTTAAACTTAAATGTAAGTAAAACAAATAAAAATCCTATTGTATTTATATAAATCGACTGTTGGCTCCCATTACATCAAACATTGTAACAGCATGTTATACACGTCATTGTACCTAGATTCTACACTTTAGCTGCGCTTCTATTTTTATACTGTCTTATCGAGAACTCACATATACACATGTACTGTATTGTTTGTACTACAAGGTAGTAACATCCTTCCGGTTTTCGACTACGTCTACCATAAAAGGCTGTTTCCTTTTTTGAAAGGACAAACAATTCAACGGAATTGTACACGCCTTAAGCTATTGTAAACAGGAGAAATATGGTAGGTATTTAATGGATTCGCATTTGCTACGGCTTCTCATGACATCCACATCAGTAAAACCAATATTGAACATGTAGTGCAGGGATACCGTAAATATTTGCGATAACTTTAGCGTAATCCTTCATAATTCATTTCGTTGTCTCTTGTAATGTTTAATAAGATAACCTACACAAAACAGCACTTACAATGTAAATATTTCCGGCAATTTTAATTAAGCAATGTAGAAAATGCTGAAACACAATTCTCGGGAATTTTCCACTACTTCATCTTACGCGTTTCGCAAACTTGACCTCAGCTGTAAATTGTAGGCATATTTACATAATTATATTGTTATTATTAATGTGGCAATACCATTATCACTGCTACTTTACTTCCGTTATTAGCCATTTACATAGATTAACTCCGTGAAAGGGTGAATATTAAGGTAATGATTCTACAGCAAGGGTATATCGAGTAACTAACTAGGCATTAAAGGTGAATCCAAGGAGAAAATGAAATCTTTATTTACAATCTGTGTGTTTCTGCTTTAAAAGCTTATAAACAATTTGTAATTTTCAATACCTTCCAATGATTAATATTTTCTTCTGCTTTGATTGTGCTTGCACCAAGCTAGATAGGCTGTTTAGAAGGTTATTAGTTCAATACAATTTTTTTTCTTGCTTTGAGCTACTTGATGTTTTTAGTAGAGTTTTTCTTGGGCTTTATTCTATTTAGAGAACTCCAGCATGCGTTATGGTATTTAAATAACAAGCTTAAGGTGGTCAACTCACGACTTTTACACCTTGCTATTCCATTTCCTCAAAATAACAATTTTACAGTTCTACCTACTATACAGGGTGTATCTGAATTGCTTAACCAAACTTCGCCGACGTGATATATGGGACAAAGCTGTAAAAGAAATTCCTATAAACGTGCCCAAAAACGCTTCTTTAAAAAATTACGCGCGAATAACTTTTTAAAGAAGCATTTTTGGACACGTTTATAGGAACTTATTTTACAGTTTTGTTCCATACATCACATTGTAGCGTTATATATTGAATTTTGTAACGATTTTATAGATATTTATCAACTATATAATTTTTCATAAGAAATCACCGCGTTCTTTCAAGTGCCTGAGTAGATCAGTTTGAATTTCTTAATTTTTAAGCACCATAAACACTGAAAATTATATTATTTTGAAAATACAATACACAGCTTCACACGCTTTTTCTCTAAGGGTGCGTGTATAGTGAAGCTGCGATACTCGATAAGAACGACGATATTAGCAGCGGTAAGAACGACGATACTAGCAGCGATAAAGGCGTCGAGAAATATGCATGGTGTTTATGATGCTTCGAACAGGAGATGTTAGGTTCAAGTCCTTACCGGGCTTGAATGTTGCCGGAGTGCTCGTGGTTGAACGGTATTAGTGACAGCGATTTTAAATATGGTACCTTTAACGTTACTGCTGTTGAATAATAAAATTTTCATTGATAAGACCATTCTTAGCGGATATTGCAATATTTTCAAGCATTCTGATCATTTTAAGCTTCTAGTTACTTGCTTTTTGTAATATGAAACGAAAAAAAATTGCTCTGCAAAATCACTGATTTACATGCAAGTAGTTATCCATTATTGGATTTTTTTCTAAAAATAAAAAGAAAAAGTTTTCTTGTAGACTATATTTTAAAAAACAGTTGAACAATTTCCAGGAAATTCATCAACTCGCTGAAACTCGTGCAAAATAAGCAACGAACCAATTAAAAAACAAATTGTTACAGGAAACACGTTATTATTCGCTGTTACTTAATTGAATAACGTTGTGCGTTGCACATAAAGTCAATCAAGTGCTGCTGTTATTCAAGACTGACTAAAATATTCAGTGAGAGCGATCTATTGAACGCATGTTTTCGGTTACATGACCAGTTATTGTTCTATAAAAAGGCTATTGAATTATGACTGTATACGAATGTGTATATGTACGCCAGTGTATTAACTAACTCTGAAAACAAAAACAACATATTTCACGGCTGCATGTTGTATTCAACACGCGTTCTGCAAAAACAATTCACTTGAACAATCTATGACATACGCTGGTTATTCAGTTTCAGTTTACCTACTCTACTCTAACGAATATCAAAAGCTGTTTTGTCTATCTATACATGTATGTATACTAATTTCTAATTGTAGAATTCACCATGAATATTTCGATGCCTCAAAATTATAATTCAAAGGAGAATTGTTCTTGCTAGTTATGTGTATCCGAACAATAATAATTGTGTTTGGTATTTGAAATATGTACTATAATTAATCTGATATTTGCGAACGTATTCGGAATGCTATGGTAAAGTTTTAATTAACTTTAGTAGAGCAGAAGTACAGGAATACTGCGTAATACTAAACAATGAAATGTTATAACCCCCAAGTTCTGGACTCGATAGATTAAAGGGAGACAGAGATCTAAATACCTAGTTTTGTTAATACCTTTATTCTATCATCAAACTTTCGCTGCCGATTTTGCGGCTTCTTCAGGTTACTATAAAGAGCAATATCATTACTAGTATTTGTCCTACATGAAAAACATTGAAGTTACTTACATGAATTAAAATTAATTTTCATCAAAAATATTAAAATATACGGAAATAATTCAAGTGTACATGTTACCGATAGAAAATAGAATAAATGAAATTTGAACGAAGTAAACTTACCAAATAACAAACAAAAAGCAAACAGAAAAATATATTTTATACGGATGCATATGGTAAAGAATAAAAGATTTATATTATGGTGAATTAAAACTATGGGAACCTAATTGAATTACAGAGTTAACAATAATTAAGTCAAAAAATTACACAAAAGCAAGGGGTGACAATTAAGTAATTAAATCTATACAGTGCGAACCTAAAGTGTCCCCCCTCCGTGAACTAACTTTTTCCGTTATCTGTAATTCAATTGTATTTCCGGTGTCACCGAAAGTGACGTCAACTTTCTTATTTTAAATAGAACATCCTGCATATTTTTACGTTTCTGGAAAGGTAATCGAAAGGCAAATCCAACGATACCATATATATTATACTTTAACTTAAAAAACATGACAATATGCAGCAATAAAGGTTTTGGTAATCTGTTTTTGTTATGACGCAAAGTTGGCTAGGAAGGAGCGCCAAATAGATTCTTATGACGCCAAACTGATCTAAAGAGCTCGTTGCTAAGCAAAGTAATCACAACAATTGCCAAACTGTCAAATCTCAATTCCAAAAGTGTAAATTAATCTTATTATTTAATGTTATTACAACGTGCATTTGTCATACTTTCGTTCTTTGTGCTTTTAACTTGTTTTGTTAATTGTTGTTTCTCCTCTACTTCATCGTACTTCATTGTAATTAATTAAATTGTGGTAGGTTTGCTTGAGTTTGTTAGTTTTTGATAGGCAATGTGCATAAGTTTTAGTTTTTTATGTCATTGATTTTACAATGGTCTCCGCATGGACCACGTAAGATAAACATCAAGTTCCTAATTTTAATATACCATGAATTTGGCAACAATTACCTCAAAGTGGAACATAATGAACACTGCCCTTATACAGCCGGAAATATTTCAACTTTGCGCTAAGTAAGGATAGATAAAATTTAGACGGCGAACTGCTTTAACAGAAAATAATATGATTTAAATTATTGTACAATTTGTTGCGCAACCGTGGCAAATAAGGTGACAATTGTTGCCAGATTTACATAATATTAAAATTGACCCAGTAATTTTGCATGGTTCTTACCGAAGCCATCATAAAAACCTTACAAACAGATATAGGTATTGTCTATCATAATTAATTGCAATATAGTTCGTTAAATTAAAGAAATAACAACAATTAACGAAGCAAGTTAAAATGAGAGAAAATAATAGCGAGAACAAAGAAGGAACGTACGACAAATGCGGAATACAATAACAATAAACAACAAGAATAATTTACGCCTTTGGAATTAAAATTTGACAGTTTGGCAATTGTTATGATTACTTTGCTTAGCAGCGAGCTCTTCAGATCAGTCTGGCGTCACAAAAAACAATTTGGTGCTCTTTTCTAGCCAACTTTCCGCTAACAGCAAAACCAGGTTACCAAAACCTTCATTGCTACATATCGTCATATTTCTTAAGTTAAAGTATAAAATATGTGGTATCTTTGGATTAGCCTTTCGATTACCTTTCCAGAAATGTAAAAATATACGGGTTGTTCTATTTAAAATAAGAAAGTTGACGTCACTTCCGGTGACACCGGAAATACAATTCAACTGCCGATAACGGCAAAAGTTCACAAAAAGTAGAAATCGACCTACTTTTCTAAAAACGCTAGCTTCTGTCGTTCAAAAGTTAGCAAGGGGGGGCAACACTTTAGGTCCGCACTGTATAATCTATGAGTTGTTCATATTGAAAGATGGAAATAAAAAAGGTCTTTTTCTCACCAAATTCTTGCATATTTGATGATTAATTAACGGTTGCAACCTGTTTCGTGCGTGGAACATATCTAAGGCATACAATATATTTGTAGTTAACGTGTTGTGGCAATATCCACCCCATTTATGGTTCTCGCAGCAAACATATACGTAGATCTTACTACATTACACGTAACACAAACTATTTTTTATAATGATAGCAAGGACTGTGGAATAGAATGGCAAACAACAATAGTCTCGGCACACTCCACACCACATAAACTCTTAATTAACTCGGAACAGCCGTTTCGAGGACTCAAGTGTCTTCGAAATAAGTTAAAATGCTCAATACTGTGATGAAAAATGACGAGATGTCGTTCATTCGCATCTGCTTCGTGTAAGCTAGACCGCCACACATCTACTTGCACTGACTCCTCTCGCGACGTTATTTTACATTACACCGGGTAAAAAATGCAACCCGAGCGAACAAACCTTAGATTACTAACAGAACAGCTAAGAACACCTATTTGGGAGGCGATGTTACTACGTTTTCTAACCTTATTTAGAGGAAGGAATACTACCAATTCCTAGCCATATCAACCAGCACTTTCCAAACTTGAATCGGTTTTTAACTATAGTATATCTAATCTACCTTAAAAAGCTCTAATTCAATGCAATATGGTAGAGCACTGCACGGGCCAATTTTTCACGGCCCGGCCCGCCCGTGGCCCGTTACAGTATAGAGTGGGCCCGCCCGTTGCGTTCGTTACCTAGGTACAAAACCCGCCCGGGTCGGCCGTTAGGAAATTTAGGCCTGCACTGTCTATTTCTAAACATTTTTTAATTACTACATGATAATGAGTAGAATGAAACATTATTTTGTTTGTTTTTATGTACTATATTGCATGAAACCAAAAGAAAACGTAACATAACATTGCATACATTAAAATTGTTAATGCAAATGATAGCGTAAAAACTAAACAGCATTTACTGCATACGTTATATCCATTCGATGTATTTAATAAAACATTTTCGGCCCGTCAGGCCCGTACGATTTTAGGCCCGGCCCGCAATTAAAAGAGACGAGGCCCGCCCGAGCCCGCCCGCCGGCCCAGACAGGCCGGGCTTTTCCTAGCCCGTGCAATGCTCTACAATGTGCTACAGTAGTGTATAAACAAAGTTCAACGGAAACAGATAAAAATACCTTCACAAAATATTAAAATTTTGCGCTTTAAAAGGAGGAAACGGAACAAAGTGCAAACATATTTTAATTTAAGTTTGCCTATTAATTTAAGTTTAAATTTCATATTGCATATCGCTATGGAAATATAATACTGCATTTACAACCTTCCAAAATTGTTGAAGTGAATACCAAGTAGTAATATTATGTGCTTTAAAATCTCTATAAGTGCTGCAACTGGAGAGGTATTGAAGCTGAAAAGATTTAAAACTGAAAAACAACGTCATTCAAATTTGAAAGCACGGATATCAGAGGACGGCCACATATAAAATAGGAAATAGTGCAGCATGTATGTGTTGTATGTTGTATCAATAATATCATTTTGTTACATCTAAAAGTATTATCCTTTAGAAACCAGTAATAACTTGGTGCGTTCCGAAAGCATTTCAAACGACCTCCAAAGCTCGCCAAGTCGACTGACATCATAGCGTATGATTCTGCCTCGCTAGCTTTCTGACGTGCCCGACTGTGCCGATGTAGTACCGATACTCCACGATATTCTTATTGTTTGCATTTGGATTACCATTAACAGTTGTTTTGTGACATATTGTAAATTCTAAGCTTTTATTATAAAAAAAAATAGTCAAAAATACTTTAAGTACTGTCTGGTACCACTTTGCAAAAGTATTACGGTAAAAACAAAATGGCTTAAAGCTTGTCGAAGAGATGTACACGATATTTCATCAAAGTTCAATGCTCTTCATGTCTGCGAGGATTTTTACAACTTACTCCATACTGTACTTACTTATTTGTTTTAACACCACATGCTTCTCCAAGAGAGAAACTTTTTTTCTACTATTTTTAATAGAATTTGTTGCCACAAACATATCAACAAAGGCTAGATTGTCGGAGTGACCTTTGGAATATCCTTCTTCAGTCATAGTAGGTATGTTAAGTTAACCACAAGTCAAGCTAATTATTAAACATTTCTAATAGATTTGTTAGTCCTAGAATCAAAGAAATACCGACAAAAACATAAGTAAACAAAGCTGTAAATGATCACTATTTGCTTGTCACATAGTATTTTACATCAGGATTAATAGCAGCGCGTTTAGGGCCGCTTGGAATAATTTGAATTTTGCTGCATTTTCAATACTTGATACTGGCCGTTTGGGACGAAAAAAAACTAATTTCTTCGCTGATACATGTTTTCATGCAATATATATGTACTTATGATTTGTAGTAATTTTTTCCTATATTTCTTTGTCAAGTTCCCTATTCCATACTACCAAATACCGAATATTGAGCTGCTGTCTATCAATTGCCCATTGACTATTTACAAATTGCCCTATTTAGTTCGCTATTTGACATTATTATTAGCTAACAATGCACTTCTAGCATGTACACGTAAAGTAGTTCTACCAAAAAGATGATAATAATTCAGTTTTAGTTTAATGGACCTCGTAGAAAATTTATCCTTTCATGCCATCAACCAGAGAGTAATTTTCAGACCTCCCACGAGTATCGAAATGAAAATTCCAGCATGCTGTGTTTTGCTTGAAAACATGCCTTTGCTAGGCTTCTATTGAGATTATTTGACATATGTACTAATTGGATTTTTCTGCAATAAATATCACTAAAGTAGTTATTCCTCTAGCTTTAATAACAAAAAGTACTCCTTAATCTTTTGTTTTCTAACTAGAAGGGTTAATCTAATAATACTGAATAAGAGTGTTGGCATTTATTTGTATAACCTATACTGATATATAAATTTTCTATATTAAAAAAAACTCTTCAACATTTTCATCTTTAACCTTTTCCAGGTGGAATTTCCGAACTTGCCATTGTTTAGACTGGTAGCAGCATTCCTTCTGGTAAGTAACTGGATTAATTGCGATGTTTTTATTTTAACAGTTAAAAAGGCGCTATGCGCAGTGGAAAACTTATATATATAATTTAATTTATAAATAGCATATTCAGAAAAAACCTTAAACAAGGCAAACCTATATTCCTTATTTTTGATAAATCTTACAGTAAAATATGGACTTATTGAACATATGTATAGAGGGTAGCTTCTTTTAGTTCAAAATAAATTTGAGGCATTATATAATTTAGACACTATTAATACTAATAGCTAATTTGCCCACATTGCGGTGCTCAACTTAATTTATGGCTTTTATCGTTATAGCCGTAGCCATCAGCTTTAAATCCTTTTATAATTTTATATGAAACTTCTTTAATCTGATTTACCTTTACTTTATACGATATCCCACCTACATTCAATTTTCCCTAAGAGTGTTTTTTTCTCAAGTATCTGTCGAAAGATTTCGTTACTTTTAAAACCTTTGGATCAAGATTACTCAGCTTACCCTTTTAGCATTAAAAAAGGTCAAAGAGTGGAGATTTAAATTTAAAAGAAAAGGAATACGTCAAAAGAAAGGAAATACGATAGAAACCGGAAAATGAAGAATTACAGTACTAGTTTTCTAAATGTAATGCGTATTATTTGAGATATTTAACCTGTCACGGTTCCTGTAATTAAGATTAATTTTGTTATAATGATCGAAACTAAGCTTGCATGTCGGTTGTTATCACTCGTTGCCAATTCAGTAGTTGTTAGTAGGCATCAAAGTTCAAATTATATACTAGCGTAGTCCATGGCACATTTCACTGTTATCGATTTTATAATTTAACGATATTGTAAGCGTACTGTGCGTACATATTATTACTTTGAAAACGAAACGAATTGTCTACAGGAAGGAGTACGGTGGGTTGAATATTGACATTTATGAAAAGCACTGCGAAATATATAAAATCTGCTTTTAGACACACCTAAAAGTTCTTGTATCAGAAGAGTTTCTATGGACCCAGATTATGGAAAATTCCATTAAAGAAATGAGAACTGAATGAAGTCAGCTACTAGAACAAATTTTGTCATCCAGTAGCGCTTGAGTTACCACGCTGATGGTTTGAACGATTCCTGCATGTCTGTCCAGAGTATCAAAAACATTGTTCAAACTCCCACACTGTAAATCACCACAATTGGAATCCTAAATGAAATAAGAAATTTCACATACATAGGACCCCATATTATTATACTAGAGCATGCTTCACAGCTTTCTTAGTGTATTGTGGTTAATATTCGGTTGAATAAAGTCGTAGTACATATTGTTGGTAAAATCAAACAACACCATTTCTGAATCGTTCGACCAGAGATATTTCGCCATTTGGTACTACCCCAGGAAAAAAGTATTCCGTTTGCAACATGTCTCTTATTTAGCAAAGGCGCCTTTCTTGGACGCCTTGCTTTCAAATCTGTTTGAATAAACCTTCCTCTAATTGTGGAAGTCCTTATGTGTAGGTTGAGCCGTTGCTTCACTGAGGTGTTTCTTGAACAAATTCATAACTTCTCCCTTTGTGAATCATGGTCAAAATTAATAAACGTTTCCTAGGTGTGCAGTGTTTTGAACGACCCATTACTGCTTACAATAGAATTTTATATTAGAAAAATAATTAAATTGTAACTAAATAATGTAATAATAAAAAAAAACGAGCATGAAACAATCCTTAAAGTAACTTCTTTATATTACAATAGATGATTCTCATCAAATGGTAAGATTGTGGTCATTTAATGTGTTGCTGCTATTTTCATGCACAGCACGTGGTTTGATAGAATGGCAACAGCAAACCACGTTTTCGTTCCTAATAACCATCATTCTCCTTGATAACTTCTAATACGTTTCCTTCTTTTTCCTTTCACAGATCTTACGCATCTTGAATGTTTTTATTTTGTACGTTGATTATAGTTGATCACTTTCAAATTTCGGTTTAAAACATAACATTTTACATTCCCTTTATATAGTTTCCAAAAGCATTTTTGCATTTTGTATTAAAGTTCATAATTATCAGGGTTCCTACTTATCTCACGAAAATGGCTGAATGGATTATAGAAAACTTTTCTCTCATAACTGAAAGTGCCAATTTTTTTAGCAAATGTATGTATACACGTTTAATTTCAAATCCTTTGAAAAATTTCTTTAATAATGTATTAAATTTTATAGTAAATAACAAATTCCAAATCCTGGATAATTGCTTCAAATTACAATGTCAATATTATTCATATCCATAAGCGTATAAATGTAGCCCTCCTAAAGTTAAAATTTATGTTGTAAGTTCAACGGAAACCGTAAGCAATGCTATAACCAAGAATTTCGGTCCCTTATCTTTTAACACGTCCGTTAAGGTGGACTAAAAGTGAATACATAATTCCTTGCGTATCCCGGTTCCTAAGCGTAAAGATAGAGCATCGAAATCTTGTAGATAGAAAAGGAGACGCGTATTAATGGAATACAGAATTGGCCGATCTTTTAGCTTTCCAGGGTAGATAAGAATTTGTAATTATAATCTTCGGGAAATACTACGTGACGATGTCTGCGTCAAAGCATGTAAATTTTCCGTTCGAATGAAGGTAACTCGGAAGCTCCTGCAAAGTCCAACGCCGAACTCGACGTTGTATAGGAATTATTTCGTTTTAATTAAAATCTAACTCCGTAATTACGACTAAAATTGATTAATATTGCACAGATTGTCGGAAAGGTGAATATTAGCATTTTATTAAATCAAGAAAGTTACGGGCGTTTTTCTATTGTAATTATAACATCAGATAATGTACAGTTCAAGCTCTAAATTACATTTATTTTGCAAGATAAACGTGTAGAGAGTTCATTTTCAAAGAATTTAATATCGCTCTAACGAAAATATTAACGTAGTACTACAAGAAATGTTGCTAGACGCCTTCAACAGGAGACAGCCATTAGTGTACATGGATATTACTATATACCCCTATATACAACGTATTGTCTTGCTTATTAGCTGTTACTAGCAATAAAACCTTGTAACAATACTAACACAGCAATAACACATTTTATTATATTTTAAATGTTCTTTAAACGTTTCATTCATTATAATTACATCGTCTAACCTTCTTCCATTTAAAATCTTTAAAAGTGGTATTAAGAGGGAGACTGGAACATTGTAAAGCCCGAAATTCATGCAGCTGAAATGAACAAAGTTTGATTAAGATGTGTCATTTTCTCTTAAGGACACTACAGAAATGGGAAATTCAAATTTGAAAAATATTTCCTAAGATTTACAAAATATCCTTTTATTGCGCAAGGACTATTTTCAGTATTTTCGCTATCTTTGAATTCGATTTTTGATTAGAATAGGCCATTTCCATTCACTGTCAAGTACATGTATTCTTCTTCGTTGGTGTTGTTTCCTTGTTTCGTCGTAAAGTAATCGAAGTGTTGGTTCCTGTTTTGACGCACATTTTTCTTTGACGTAGTGTCACGACCGGTACCATTATCAACTGATTCTTGATAGAGTCACTTGATAATAGCAACCGCCGAAACCGGTCGTGACACTATGTCAACGAAAAATGTTTGTCAGAACAGGAACCAACACTTCGATTACTTGTATTCTATCAGGTTCCCAATTTTTATTTTGCGATGACAGTAACTTTCCAATTTTTGTCACACTACTAGCATTATTGGTAACAAAACTTTTAATTTTATAATAATGATACAAGCTAACACCATCCAACATGTACAGACGTACGTCATACGGCTCAACGGTGTAACTTTGTAGAAGGTGGTAGCTGTATTTGAAATTGTCGTATATAGGGCTACATTCGTTACTAAATGAAGCACTACCTTCACACATTACCCACGTGTGCAGAATGCCGACTTAAAATCCACATATTTAGACTGCTCTGATTCTTGATGATTCATCTTCTGCTACCTCTTCTTTAAGGCATACTCGTCTTAAGGGTCCAGGAGTAGCCAGCCAGTATATTTTAATACCATTTTGAGTTCCACCTTTTCAAATGACCTCCATGTAACCCCGTAACAAATTATTTTGAAATGCGATGTGTACGTGTATGTAATGTCGTTATTGATATTGCGTTGATGTTGAAGTTATGTTACAAGAAATTTATATTATTATCAGTGACAGAGAAAGGAGCAGTTTTACATTATTTACAGTATTCACAAGTGCATTGGTTTCTCTTTAAGGTATATAAAGAGCTACATGATTATTCAAATTTTGACATTTATCATCTTTTTGGTAAAAGGTACATTAGATCAATCTTCCTTAACTTTTTCCCTAAACCATCTAAGAAATTGAACACTGCTTCCTTTACCATTTTTTGTTGATGATTCAAAAATAAGGAAAGTCTAAAGAAACAATCGAACCGATTCGAATATCCTGGCAAAGACGGAACATTACCAATAAATATGTTAATAGCCTCTGAAATCTACTGTCAAACAAATTTGCAATTCTGTGAGATCTTCTAAGTAAACATGAAAAGCGAGCGAACATAAAGTATGCATAAAAGAGTTTTGGCTTTTAGGATGACTTTAGATTTTTTTTACAACAAAGCTCTTTGCGGCGTAGTCAAGTGAACGTTTGATCGAAGACGAACACTTTATGTTAGAAAGAGAAGCACGTCGTATTCACGTGAAAAATACGTAGCAAACAGGCTTTGGCAAAAAGTACAAGTTTAACGTATTTTCCAATGCATTATACACGTCCTCTTTGCATACTTTTTTCTTTTCTTATTGGAACTTGCTAACAAACGTACACCATTCTGAGGACAAGCTAGGTCCTATTTGAGTAAAACTTTCAACGACTTATATTAACACATACTCGTTTTGTGAAGTTAATATACTTACGAATAACTTAACGCCTTCTTGGAGGGGTCGTTGCGTGAAATGCGAACAATGTCCGAGGGTTCTCGTCCTTATACGAGGTAAAATGCGTCGGCGAACGACATACTCGTCGACCGCATCAAATTCCATACGAAAGTCAAATCATTCGTGCCTAATGTAACTCTATTCCGCACGACGAGAGCAGGAGTTCGTTATTAAGTCAGCAATTTCCGAATTATTGCTTTCATGAGCTTGCCGTGATAGTGTGATTACGTTCTTATTTACGAAGGGTTTTATTAGAAGAGCCGGATTTCGTATGTTTTCCACTAATTTGATGGTATTATTAGTAAATACGAGGGGAGCGTTTTTAGGTTATATACATAGCTATGAAAACAATATGCTATGGCGAAAATTTTCCAACGTCAAGTTTCAGTGACATTTTATAGTGTCATCTTCATAATGAGTGATTTGAATCTTGAATACAGAAGCGTGAAATTTCTATCGAAAGAAGGCAGTAGCCCGAAGAATATCCATGAGAGAATGGTGGCAGTGTATGTAAAAATTAGCCCGTCTTATTTCCAAGTCATATATTGGTGCAAGCAGTTCAAATAGGGCAGGGAATCCATTCATGATGACCCAAAGTATGGAAGAGCTCTGAAAACACGAACTGAAGAAATCATCAACAAAGTTGAATTTTTGGTGTTGATGACTGACCGTCCAGTAAAAGTTTCAGTTATTGCTAGGGAAATAGGAATATCAGAACCGAGTGTTTTTAAAATTCTCCACGAAAATTTAAAAGACACTTGAGAGGGCGTCGCTTCTTATTGAATGATCTGGAAAATACTGTGGAGTCGTATTTTACAGAATTACCAAAAGATTTCTTTTTCAAAGCGTTATTAGAAAAACGTTGGAATAAGTGTATTAGCATTAGCAATTCTTACGTTGCAAAATAAAATGTTATCTGTTTTCTAAATCATTGTTTTCATAGCTAGGTAGATAACATAAAAAAACTCTCCTCGTTTTTATGATGAATACGTATTGGATATAATCCTTACAATTATTAACTGTAATAGTAATTTCACTTATTATTCTTAGGTTAGGTATTAATTACTTTTTATGCTAACGCTATCCTAGAAATATGTTTTCGTTGTTGAATAGTTTGTACTTTTAGTGTAGTTTGTGCCCTCCCCTAACTTTCAAATAGTAAGCTTTCCAATCTAAGCACATTTACAGGTTCCATAATAGGAAAGATATAAAAATATCCGAATACAAGTACTTAAAATTCAAAACCTAAAAACCATTTTTACAACCCGGTGAAACCACACCGAAACCCGAACATGAGGCTTTTGATCCAAGCTGCATTTTTTATATATAACTGAAATTCATTGCTTATAATCGTGCAAGTTCGGAAAATCTTCGGCCCAATTTAAGAAAACGAGGTCATGCCGGGAAACCAGCCGCGTCTAGCAAACACACCGCCACATATACATACATATATGCATACATTTACGGCGGGATGATTGTATACATGCCGAATATCGTTTTACTCTTTCTTAATAAATATATAGATATATTACATTCGTACACAAACGATCGCCAATATATTATATTTTAAGGAAGATATAAATTATAACTTGAAAAAATATTTTCTCAATTGTTTGGAAATATTTTTCAAAGGTTATCGACTAATTGACCTAATGGAGAAGCCGCCGCTGATATCATAGAAGTATATCTCTGAATTCAATAGCACATTTGAAATATTCAATTGTATTGTTGTGATAATTATTCAAAGGTTTATTTATTGTTTATTTGTTTACATTTTTAGTTGTATATGGTTGCAAGTTTGCGAGGCGAAGCAGTGCTGGTGGCTTATTCCCTTGATTTTCTGCCAGACTAATATTTCGTCTTTGTCTTACACGTGTGGGTACGACACGCTTTTGTTAAATAAAAATTCATCTTTGGACACTCTAATTATATTTCTTCATTTCAAAATTATTTAAATGCCGTGCATATCAGTGATTGTATTGTACTACTCACATTCTGTAATTAAAATACAATTGTAACCATTGTGACTTACTTCAAAACTTCAACAAGCAATATTTCCATGGAAGCGAAAGACATTTTAGTGGATATTGGAATCAGAGAGGTTATTTAGTGATGTTGATAAAGCAAACTTTGGATCCATATTAGAAAAAAAAAATACGTAGGATAGACAAGTTTTGACCAAACGACAATCTTTTCAAAATTCTTCGATTGGATGAAGAGTTTCAAGTGATCATGAAACTACGAGGCTCGTCCGGAAACTAGTACCCGTTCGCGCCGTGTGGAACAGCAATTGCGCGACGAGCCGCCGAGTGGTTTTCTCGTAACGCAGTGATCTGTCAGCTGTCAGCGTATGAGATTTGGTTGAGTTATCTACAATAATATGGCGTCAGTGTGAGATTGAAATGTTTAAAACACTCGACAATACCGCCAATTGTGAAGTGCGGTCTGTAATAATATTCCTGAACGCCAGAAATATGAAGCCATGTGACATTCACCGTCAAATTCAAGAAGTGTACGGCAACGATGCGATGGACGTATCCTCGGTTCGGCGATGGTGTCGCAATTTCAATGCGGGGAGAGACAACGTTCACGATGAAGAGCGTCCAGAACGTCCGTCCGTCATTACTGATGCATTGCTGCGTGCAGTCGACGACTTCATACAGCAGGATCGGCGTGTCACACTTAATGACATAAGTGCACGTTTTCCACAGATTTCGCGCACCATAATGCATGAAATCGTCAAAGATCACCTGCATTACATCCCCATGTTGCTGCAACAACACGCCAATTGCTCCAGCAGTTTCGCTGGGAAGTCTTCGATCACCCACCCTACAGCCCAGATCTAGCACCGTCGGATTACCACCTTTTTACAAAATTGAAAGATTTTCTAGGCGGAAAACATTTCCGCAGCGATGACGCCCTCAAAGCAGCGGTCACTACATTTCTCGCCACACTGGCGGTAGAGGATTACGACGTCGGCATAAAAAATCTCCTCCCACGATACGACAAGTGTCGTAATTTACGAAGTGATTATGTAGAAAAGTAATGTATAGTACATGTATACGTCTGATAAAAAGTTTGTTCAGATGTATTTATTGGTTAAGTTTTAAAAATATATTTCATATTAATTATCCAATATCAACATGAAATAGACAAAATTTGAAGAACGAGAATATTTGGATTTGAATTGGATGCAGCGATGAGGCAAGACTTTCGCAAAGGGACATCGAACTACATCTTTCAATTGAAAACCTTATTAATTTGGCCAAATTAAACTCAAATAAATTCAAAAACATTTAATTTGGGATTGATTTAGGAAACTGTTAAATTTCAAAATGTTGTAAGGAAGAAATATAATTATTAGATTTAATAAATATTGTAAACTTTTTGGCATTTTTGACATTAAAAATTGTTTTCGTTCAATTCTATTCGAAAAATAACAAAATTTAACTAGATCCCAGACATTTAATATCTTATGTAACTTTTATCTCTGAGAAGTTCATTTTTTCAGCAGAGTCTCGCTACAATATATTTCTATTTTTTTAAGAAAATAGATATCCAGATTATTTTTCAATTTATTTTACTACAATTTAATATACAAATAAAATCGTTACGTACTCGACAGACAGCTCATCAAAAAAAAAAAAGGGAACCAAATGGAGTACACCAGCTGGATCCTCTGACGAGGCTTTACCCTAAGGGCTATTTCATAAGCATCTTAAATGATGAATACCAGACACGTCCTTTATGGCTCGCATGCAGATCTTGACGATCCCAATAAATCTCATAAAGCCCCATTACACCACGCCATGTTACGTAAACCACACGTTACGACCGGCAATAAAGACTGTTCCCTTCCTACTTCCTTCGCTATTTTTCTAAGTTAAGGCGAATATCAAGAAATTTTGGGGTCGGAACATATATTATTAATATAGAATAAATATACAACTTCGATTCTCCTTTCCTATTCCTACACCTTAATAGATGTGGATAGTAAGCGGTGATTTGTTGTTATCGAACTTTGCACATTCACGAATATGGTTTCCGTTTCCGGCGATGGAAAAGAACGGTCGTAACATACGTTACGGTTGTATGGAACAAGTTATTATATCCAAGATGGTAATGCTACTTCTTTCTATCAACATTTTGTCTGTATATGCATATGGCAACTTTAACCTACGCGTTTTAAATTCTTGTCGTAGCTGACATCGTAATAAAATAAATAACTAACAGGTAAGTTTTGGAGTCAAATATACTTTGAAGTTTAAAAAAAAATTATTATACATATTTTATTGAATAGTGGTGTTAACGAATGAAAAAAATAGCCCTGTTGAGTCGTCCCTTCCATTTCCAAGTGAACTCTTAATAATTTTACACCCGAACTCTAATAACCAAATGAAACTAAAATAAATATTGCCTAATGCTAATCCTATATTAAACCATAATGGGACCAAGTTTTAAATAAAATCATGAAACTTCGATAATAACCAAATAATCAAATGGCTACGCCTACAAATACTGCCAATGAAAAACAACAATAATAAAAAGAATACACTGAATTCTAATAATTAAAATCACTCTCTCCCGAAGCATGTTTCTAAATCGATTTACTAGAAGACTCTTCAGAGATGAAGGTAGACAATTGTACTTAGAGAAAGCTAAATAGGAATGTGATCGTTTGAAAAGAAAACTTTATGCGGTGAGGGCGAAATAACACTACAGAAACGTATAGTAATATTATGTACATCACATTAACATGTGATTTTATTATATAAAGAAAAGATTTACTGAGAATGATCTTATGGAAGAAACGCAAAGTCTGCAACTCTCTCCTGTCCCTGATATTCAGCCATCGTACTGCTCTCAACTTCTGCGAAACATGGTGAAACATGGTGAAACTTCTCATATAGGAATTTTGTATTCAGTATACACAGAGAAAAGAAGTTTTTGACCCAAACAAATATGCATTCGGTCAACCAAATCGTAATTGTAAATGGCGGCAAAAATGTATTTTTTTAATTTAAAGAAGTAATTATTTTTACATTTTTATTTGATTTAAACATACGAGGGTGTATCAAATATAAACGGGACTCGTTTTTTTTTTAATTCTAACTTTATTTAACCATGCTTACAAATATATATTATTTTTCTACATACTCTCCTGCCCTTGAAATACATTTTTCCCATCGGATTGGGAGCTTTTTTATTCCATCATCGTAAAAACTTTTCGGACGTTCGCGTAGCCAATGGAGCACAAACACTTCCACCGGTTGGTTGAAACGCTGGCCTCCAAGCCCTTCTTTGAGGGGTCCAAAAAGATGGAAGCCACAAGGTGACAAGTCTGGACTATAGGGTGGATTTTCCAGCGTTTCCCATCTTAATGCATCAACTTTTTTCATCGTGGCGTTAGCCACATGAGGCCTGCCGTTGTCATGCAGAAGAATGACACTTCTGGCCCATTGCTTCTTCCTTTTCTTTCGAAATGACAATTTTGCAGCACCCAGTACTTCACAATAATATTGCGCATTAATTGTACGTCGATCGTGGCCCTCGTTCTCGACCTTTTCACGCCCTCCAGAAAATTTTTTGTGCCATGCAAACACACGGGTTCTTGACAGGGTGTTGTCCCCGAACTGTGTATGTAATCACCGCAAAATTTCGGTTGGGTTTACCCCCTCCTTGGCCAAAAACTTGCTGCTCCACGGAGACATGCACTTCTTTCTCGCTCATGGTTTCTTTTGATACTAAAGGGACCCGAGAGAGTTGCGGTCGGTTCTTTCCCTCTCCATAACGATACAGGCTACCTGCGCATCAACCCCTTCCAGGTCTAGAAGCCCTCCGAAATTTTTAAGAAAATCAGTCCCGTTTATATTTTATACACCCTCGTATGATCTCTAACATTATGGATAAAGTAACTAAAGCATAAGTATAATGCCGAAAATTAATCCCTGAATTTTGTAGTGACGTGGTGCTTTTATTCTTGTAAATAAACCACAGCGCCCTAAAATACCATTAACTTCCTCCATTACGTTAAGGTGATATCAAGGCCTTCCTAAAGATCTACGTGGTCGCAAACAAAAACCGTGAACCTTAAATCTTACAGATTTCCCTCAAGTTTCTTCGAGATTACTCACATTTCCCAGGAACCTGTAAAGTGAATCTGGTTAGGTTAGGTTAGGTCTCGATGTCGAAGTTGCAACCTGATTTTAACAATATTAATAACATCGAAATTAGATATAGTGCGCCGTTAACTTTAAACAGACTGTAGTATGTCCAAATTGTTATAATATGTAGCTACAATAATACGTCGACAAAAAAATTGTTAAAAGGTGTGCACTTTTATACAAGTATCTGTAAAAACAATAATTATCCATGAATATGTAATTTTGTAATTGTATGCAGACAAAATTATTTCGATGAAGATGACATAATCACAAAATAACTTGTGTGTCATGTCTACAGACTACACAAAGATTAAAGTGATACTTGTGCTACTTTTGTTTGCAAAGAATATTACAAAACCTACTATCTCGGTAATCTCGTAGGAATCCTGGGAATCGCGAACGAGCGACAAAGATAACTGTATGGTTAGGTGCTAGAAGGGTGCTAGGTATTATGACAAAAAGGGTAGGAGATAGAGCAGATGCCTCAACAGACTTATGCATGCAAACATTACTTGCCTTTGCTGAAATACCTGTTATATCAAAAAAGGAGGGAATATACTAACAATTAGTTACAAAATATAAAAACGGAAAGATCAAAGCATTGTTAAATGCGTGGTGAATGAATCGCAATTTATTTAAACTGCTAACATTGGTGTTACTGGCCTGGAAAACGATATCAGCGGGATTTTTGTAATTTTCGCTAATCCCTAATACAAACAAGAATTCTGATATTCACCAATCTGTGGCAACTATTTTATTATTTTTTTATACAAAAGTTTTATTGTTAGCTCTCCAATGATAAAAATATATAAATCTATTATCCTACTTACCTATTATTTTCTTCATTTACGTCTCACCGCTTACGAACCACCATCTCACATAGCCTAAACTAGGACTACGATTGCGATTGCTCTGCGTTCGCGCAACGGAAATTGCCGACGATGCGCGAAGCGCACGATTCCAACATATATTTGTTTGACTCAACAAAATTATGTCAAATAAAAAATGTACTTTCACTCAAATAAACCTTTGCTGAATTAAATAAATAATTTCAAACACATATTTGTTTGACTTAGGATTTTTTTTCTTTGTGTAGTTGCTGATGTCCCCATGGCAAATACTCGAGCAGTACGCGAATCTAAAAAGACCACAGGTATCACACAGTTTCGGTTTGATTTCCGTACTAAAAACAGTTCTATATGGATACGGCTTTTTAGTTAAAGGTAAGCACCTTTTATGTAGTGTTATATTAGTGTTCCCATGTGTAAAATCGCTATAATTAGCGCCACGAGGAATGACGTTCAATCACTTGCGTTCCGGCAACAAGGCCTTTTCCGTTTTCGATTCTACAGCAGCTTATATATCCCCTGGTTCCCTTCTCTCTGTCCCCGGGATTTTATTAGGTAAATATGTAACTTCTAACTATAAACATCTAGAAAATAAATTCTACTTCGTCTTTAGAATACCTTCGCAAAATTAAATATTACTTTGTAATACGTCGTCAAGTCCGGTAGGAAGTGTCCCAATTTTACGGTTGCCGACACTCGCTAATGTCAGTTCAATAATCGCTAAATCGCGGACTCAAATAGCATATTACAGGCTGTAGTTTAATATTATTAAAGAAAATAAGTAATGTTCCAAATTTATTTCGAGTCCAAGGATAATTCATGCTCGGTCATTTGAAAGAACGCGGGTGCGTAAACTTCAACGTTTTGAGGTTTGTTCTTGCTATTCATTCGCTTTTCGTAAACGGCATTATTTGTATATAATTTAGTCGCTAAACTCCCGAAAGGATATCTAGGTGATAATCCCGAATCTACGATGAAAATAATATCTTTTAATTAGCTTCAGTTTTATAATATTACTCTAGGTACTGATTTGATTGTGGTATCTAAAACTGTTATCTAGGGTGAGTGATAAGTTTTCCGTGGAATTCACGGCGAGTAGACTTATATTATCATTGATAATATAACTCTACTCTCTATCAACTGTATTCATATTGATAATTTATCAATATGAATACAGTTGAATACAGTTCTTCAACACATCGCGAGCCTATGAATAGCCCACAGTCAATACCCGAGTTTATCTCCAGTTATCAGATTCAGAAAACAAATACATCTGAGTATCGTATGCATACAGACATTGCAAAACTGATATCATGGGTGTATAAAGAAAAGAGATGGGGTCCAATGATAAGACCATTCAATAATCATTAAAGCTGGCCACGAGCGGTACCGCGCAGTAGCGTAGAGTCGACCAGGCCTCGCGTTCCACTAGAGTTATTCTGCTAATAGAGATGTTTGCTGCTGCAAATAATTTCGCTCATCTTTTAAATAAAAATTAAATAACACGTGCTCAAACACTTACCATTTTAAGAGTCCTCCGTGAAATCACAAAGTGAATAATGTCTGTTAAATATCTGCAACATTAGATATGTTTCAACTGTTGTTTCGGCAAAACTAGTACAGCATGAGGAAAAAATGCGTTTATATGCAGAGAACGAACGTTCTACATCTATTGACGTAATATTTGCGTAAGTAAAATAATCTTTCAAATAACTTAACGATTCTGTTGACGCACCTTCACAAATGTGTCTTAATGTGCCAAAATCAGAATTTTTCTCAAAAATACTTTCAAATTTTTCTAGAACGGAAACATTTTTTGCGTTTTCAATCGCGCATAGCTGTGCGTGAACATGTTGCACTATTTGTAGAGATTCTTCTAACGGCACCGCAGGATTTTGTAATTTTTCTATTGCATCTGCTAGCCCGAAGTAATTGTCGTGAATGATTTTTAAATCCATTTTAACCTGACTATCTTGAAATTTCGACTGGCTTTCTGGATAGCGGCAGCTTCCTTTGTATCGAATTGTAAAACCACGTTCTTAATATTGTCAAAATATTTATGATAATAAAACGCGGCCTGCAACCATGTTTCCCAACGAGTTAGAATAAGTTCTGGTGGCCCTGGTATACGGGGGCACAGTCTGTGAAATTCGCGAATACGTTTCGGTGATTTGACAAATACTGTTTAGGTATGCGCTATTAAAGCGTCTACCTCAGGATAACATTTTCTGATACTATCCGCCACAAGATTGAGAGCATGAATTTTACACGTAATGTGTAACAAATTAGCAGAATGCTTTTTAAGAGACCGGCCTACAGAAAGCATGTTTGCAGCACCATCACTCACTAACATCAAGAGTTGGTTTGTTGAAAGTTCAAACTTGTCCAATGTATTTAACACAACAATTACTTCGGCAGTACACTGTTGTATTCGTTTGGAGACTAATAGAATTGAAGATGCCGATTGATGAGGTTCCAATTTGCGTACCATTACATTAAGAACAGAATGTTTCTTCCGATCTGTTGTTTCGTCGACACATAACCACAATTTTTGATCTTTCAATTCCGATTTTATTTTTTGTTCAATATGTTCGCGCGCAGATGGCACAATTCTTCGTAACGATGTTCGACTTGGTAATTTGCACTCCGAATAGTTATTCCAAAAGCAGATAAATGGTTGCTTGTCTGGTAAATTAAACGGTATGTTACATGCGATAAACGTAACGCATAAATTAAATATAAATTTTTCATTGTCTCGTGCGCAATTTCTTTTTGCATGCTTTTCACTATTTACGTGTCGTAGACAATGTTGTCTGGACCAACACATTAACGGGATTTTACAGATTACACATTTAATTTTAGCACCTTCATATATTAAGTCTGGAATTTTTGCAATAAATTTTCGAAGTTTGTCCGACCGCGGTCGTTTTGCTGACGAAATCATAATTTTTCTAGGACAGATAAACAATTGCGCAAATGACCGGCAGCGAAATTGTCCGTACTGCTCCGCAGACGAAGTAATACTACCGTTCCTCTCGGTCCGAACTGATTCTACGCCGATGCGCGGTACCGCTCTTGGCCAGCGTTAATAATCATTCAAAAAAAAAACACATACAACTAAGAATGTTCCCAATACGCAGCGAATAGTGCATCTATTTGTCGCTGAGTCGCAGATGATTTTTTAGACGCTCGATAAAATGTCTCCAAAACGAAAGCACTCGTTGAAATAAAAAAAAAATGTCATTTGTTGGGAAGGTAGTGCCCACAATATTTTGTAATTGCAAAGATTTATTTACCGCTGGTAAGTCTATAAAGAGTTAAACCAACATAACATATCATTTTGAATAGTTCCCATCGCGATAACTCCACTGTGTACAGAAATCAAGTTGTTCAAGGGAAATTAGATAAGTTGCAGTTCCAAATGTTGCACAACCACTGTATTTATTCACTTAAATCCAAACTTTTAGTTGGTAGACAGAAATCTAAGTTGAATGAGGAGGTTATTGCTAAAATTTTGAAGGTGACCTTATAAAATACCCAAATCAATTAGTATGAGCAAACCGCATGTTGAAAAATAAAAGGAAAGCTAGCCAATTTACTTCGTAGTTTATTTTTTATATACATTGTAGTTAATTATGGCTTCATTAATAATACAAAGCGTGCTCTGTTAAAAATTAATTAAATGCATATTTGCAGTAACATTTGAAATTCTCTATATTTACCATATACATTAGATTCACTGCTGAATTGTATACCAGTGAATGCGTTTAATTTGCGTTTCATGCTCTCTTGTATTACTTTATTCGACATTGTTTAATGCCGACTTCATTTCCTTTCATATTGTTTAATTCAGAAACTAAATGGGTCTATATTCCAAATACGCGTAAGGGTTTCAATGGGATCCATGCCAATATTCAATCATAGTTAATTAGTTTATTAGTGGTTAGGCTCATTGCATCGACGTTCTAATATGATTACAAAAGCATTGTAACTAATAATTAATTATTCAATCATTTTAAATTATTGAAATTGCGGCATTTAATCAGTCGGTGGCTCTTTCAGTTTTCAGGATCTGAAAATATAATATCTCATTCATACTGACTATTAGCGGTTAGTACCATTGTACCCGTATGCCTACGTTGTGAACAAATTAATTAACATTTCATTATCCATTATTACGTTCCCTTTGCTTTCATGATATACAAACACTACACACATATATTGATAAACTACCGTAGAAATGTATTAATCTATTTACTTGGCGTACTTTACATTTAACCATTTATGTTTTACAAAGAAACGAATACCCTTAATACGTTCCTTATTCATGAAAAGTGAATTGCCAGAAATCAAGAAATCTAAATGAATATCTACTTAAAAATTTGACGTTTAGGCTCTCTCTCTTTGGTGATGCCTCACGTAATAAAACCCCGCGTTCTTTTGAATGATTAAACTTGAATTAATCTTGCACTAGAGCTTGTACGCTGCTACATTTGAATGTGCCCTTAAAATTAGCCCCTTAATCAAATATGTCTTCTCTCAAAGGCGACTGGTACTAAACACGGCAGATTGTGTGTGGCGTCTCTTCGCTCCTTTTTTAGCGATAGCATTTGTCAAGATCACGGCCAATTTCGTTACACGTTTCATACAGACGATGTTTTATATTCGTACAAATTAAATTTTTAATCAACTAAAATTTCTTTTCTTTAAAAATACCCTATTACACCCTATAATATGCCATACGAGTTCGCGATCTAGCGTCTAACGATTTGAGATGGGCGAATATTAGCAAGCGTACAATGTGGACATTTACTACCGGACTTGACGACTTATTACCAAGAAATGTTTAATTTGCGAAACGATTGTAAAGACACCAAAGAATTTATTTTTTACATGGTTGTAGGAAGAAATTACGTTAAAAACGGACATTTAAGACCTGAAGGAAATACAGGAAAGACGAAAACTATTACCGTTTCCCCGGAATTATTACTGGCTAGAGATATGTTTACCAAATAAAAGGCTAGTGACAAGGATAGGGAGCCGCAGATTATATAAGCGACTGGAGAAACCGGAAAAGAAGTCAGAGGATTAGCTGAATTGGCTGAACGTCATTCCACATGGCGCTAATAACAAAAAATCAAACTATAACTTTATGTATCCTTAACAAGCCTATTATAATATTTCTTAGGAATATCGAAAATGGCAGCCTGTTTGACCTCACTAACCAAAGTAACATCCTAAATGCTTTTCGATACCATCGGTATGCACCACAAGCACAATAACGGAATCCTGCAGAATTCTTAATTTTTTTCGAACCGAGCTGTCTGCAAGCTACGACTTAAATAATATTTCATCTATTTAAATACATTAGCCTTCATTCCAGTGTCCAGTCCAAGTTTTTATGATAATCAATTGTTCTGAGGATTTTTAGCCGATTTAATTACGACATAAAAGCGCCGTTACAACGCCAAACTAACATTTCCTTGAGAGAGATTTGTTCCCTAACTGTTTGCCAGAACGAACATATGGAAAAGGTTTGCCAGTTGTAGCTATTAACACTATTATAGAAACGCAGGCAGCAGTAAAAAATTTCGTCCGATATTTAACTTAAAGCACTTGGGATATAGGAACCATATTATTCTGTTTTGTTTCTTTGAGCGAAGCTATTTTGCGAACAGCAAAGGAACCAATGTAATAAACCGGAAAAGGTGCACCAAAAAGAAACCCTGAAAGACATACTTATCAGTAGAGACGGAATTTTAGGACGTAAAAAACAGCTAAAAAGGCCCTTTTTTAGGCCTTAAAAACTATGTATTTAGGACGAAAAACTGTGATTTAGGCATGTTAGGCAAATACTTAAAAAAAACGGTAAACACAAAAATCATTTTATTTTAGAAAAACATGAATAAGAAGACGATATTTAATGTAATTTTAGGTACATTTCAGCCATAAAAAGAAATAAAACATACAAATTTTAACCAATAACTAAAATATATACATTCATTTGGTTTAAAATAATAAATAAATTAATTAATCGCCGTGTAACATGTTCTCAAATTTCGCGTTTGCGTAGCACACAAGATGTTTTTCCAAGTTGTCGTTAGTAAAATTTGTTCTTTGGTCGGAAAACAGCAGTTTGTACGAAGAAAATGAACGTTCTACGTCACACGAGGTTGTAGGACAAAACTTAAATATGGACCAGTCAGCTGTGGTATGAGCGGTAGCTTCAACTGCTTCGCCACTGAGCAGCTCAGCAAACTCTTTAACCGTTTTGAAACCTGGATTTTTCGAAATCACTTGGTTAAACTTTGACAAAATTGTTTTGCCAACTTTTCCTGGGGCATTCTTGAGAGCTGCTTCGGCATTATTAATTACTGCAACAGAATCTGTAAGAGGAAGGCCGAACGTTTCTAATCTTTTGATGTTATCAATGAGAAATTTATAATGCGACTTGATGTATAAAAGATCGTTTTTGACATTTTGATTGGAAAAGTATTCTTGCGCTTGCTCAATACAGTTAGCTGAATCTTTGTCAAACGATATTACAACCTAAAACATAAAGCGTTAAATAAAAACAATCTTATTTAAAATTTTGCTAAAAAAGTACTTACTGATTTTATTGCTTCGAAATTATTAGCATAAAAAACTACCGCCTCTAACCAAGTTCCCCAACGTGTTAAGACAGGTTCGGGAGGCAAAGGGAGATCTGGCAGATTTTCTTTATACACTGCCACACGCAGTGGAGCTTTTAAAAAGACTCTCTTGATATTTGAAATTAAAAAAATTAAAATTTACATTTAAGAAAGATGCAGCTGTGTAAAAACCATATTTATTTAAAATAAAAAAAAAAACGTTTAGACCAAATAAATATTATTTTAGGACAAAATAGGCGAAAAAAACACGATTTAGGCTGTTAAAAGTCCAAATAGGTAACTAGGCAAAATAAAACATAGGTTGATCGCTTTGATTTGTCGAGAAACATATAGATTTTGTATTATTTTTAATTTGCCTTGAATCTAAACAAAGAGGCATTTTGCCTAAAATCCCGTCTCTACTTATCAGGTAAAAATGTTCAGACCATAACAAACAAAATCCAATTTTCTATTGTCGAACCCTCTTTCCTGCTTTTCCTTCTTCAGAGACAACTTTTTGTCGGATTTAGACTTCATTCTTCTTATAATATACTCCTGACTATTATTGTGCTAATGATATAAAACAATGCTTTACATATATCCTAAAGTTATAAAATTGCAATTGTTCTAATTAAACGATATTTTTTTCGTCGTAGACTCGGGAGCGTCATCTAAATACCCTTTCAGCAGTTTAAATAAATACATTGCAAATAATAACGTTTATGAAATATGAATTAATGAACAAAAAACTGACTTAAAACCAACAATTTGAAGTTTACGCACCCTCTCTATGCAAGCGCGTCACGTAAAAAATCCCGCGTGTTTTCAAATGATCGAATTTGCTTTAATTTGCATTAACCTTGGATTTGAAATGACTTTGAAACGTTAAAACACTTAAAATTACTTTGAAAATAAGTGAAATACGATACGCTTTTCATTTTGGCATTTGTATTCTTGCAATTTAACGTGTAGTCAACCACATTTCTTTTCTTTGGCAATGCTATAAACCGGTATCGGCAACGGTAAAATATGGACATTTCCTACCAGACTTGACAACTTATTACAAAATGACATTTAATTTGAAAAGTTATTGTAAAGACAGAATATTTATTTATGGAAAGAAGTTGCATTAAAGATGAACATTAATGGGTGAAAGAGTATGCAGCGAAGAGAAGTTTTATTATCGTTTCCCAGAATTATCGTTAGCTGGTGAAAACAGATTCAGAAAGACTTAACTCTGACAGTTGTTGCCATATATGCGTGACTGGCTGAACGCTATTTCCCGTGGCGTTAATGACAACTTTCAACGATGAAATAAAAATGGCAACATTTTTGAGCAAAAGTTGTTTATTCTACCCCCATGTGAACAACCGACGTTTCAATGAAACCATAATCTTTTCGGAGACTACAAAACATTTACTAAGACACTGTTAAATTAAATCTTACATTAACACATAAATTCCAGACAAAATGTTAATTGATTTAATTTAATAGTGTCTTAATAAATGTTTTGTAGCCTTGAAAAAGATGATAGTTTCATTGAAACGTCGCGTTGGTTCCGCACATGAGGGTAGATTAAATAACATGTTCTTTTTTGCCATTTCTATTTCCTCGTTTAACATAAAAATAGCGATGAACAGAAATGAGAAATTCTTGGCAAGACTATTGCTGAAAGTGTCACAAAAAATAAAATCGCAAAGTATTCATGTAAAAACAAGAAAGAATTACATAAATTGCTTAGTATTGCACATATTCGCTAGAATTTAAATGGTGGTTTGTAAAATAGATTTGATCTCCGATACTTTAACGAAACATAATCAACAAATTGCTGGAAATTTTCAGATATTAACGAACCTTTGTTTCCAGTTCGTGCTCTTTTCCGCTACGTGCAGAATAAAAAATTATGGCGTGATCGTATGTTACGAGCTATATAACTGTTAGCATGCCACTATCGCGTTTGTGTTTGTATTTGTGTGTTTGTACAATATCTTCGTCTATACCTTACGTTTATTGTCGAAGTACTTACACGCAGACAGTTGTTCTACTGTAAATTATGTTTCAACTAGAAGGACTGATAATAACGTTTAAGCGCGCCTCTCCTATAGAACTAGTGTTTGCTGCTCGTTCGTAGTTTGTTTGTAACGTGCTGCGTGAGGCCGCATTTGTATAAATTTACCTCTGACTACGATATTATAGAAATCCTGCGCAAGACAGGTATTAATTGTTAACAACTTTGATAGAATGAGAAAGTTTCAGCTTTGGCGTTTAATTTCGGATTGATTTCCAAAGATATATAATTTTATAGTAGTCACTCTATTTAATTACCTTTGGAATTCATACCTACGTTAAACGGATAATAATATAGTACGTATTACATTTTTCTATTTTTACCGTCGAATATCATTTATTATCAATTGAAATAATGTTATGGCAAAGTCATCTTCAAGGAATACTATTTTCTAGAAGCGAATAAAAGCCACGTAATGATTTTAACTGTAATAATAGTATATGGGTTAAAGTAATTGAGTGCTTTTTTATGCCTAAACCGTAGGACTTAATGTTAATGGATTTAATGTTCTTGTTCATAATTTCAGTGGATAAGGAATACTCCCTGTCGAAGAATTTAAGTCACTTTTGAATAATTGCAGCACTTCGATGTGTTACGTGTGTGATTGAAGTTGATGAGGTCTTCGCAACTTGTAAAAAAGCTAAAAATCAACTAATAGTTAAGTTACTAACTTAACTATTCGCAAACCAAATGATCGCCAGGAAATAGGCCTTGTGTACTAGATATCAGAGGGTTGTCAGACGACAAATGTGTAGTACGCTAAGGTAACAAGGGTTTCTCAGCTACTTAGCAACTTACGGCTACTCTTAACCGGCCAACAGTTCGGCTGCTATCGGATGAATGATAATTTTAGCTCTTATATACCTTTTACAAGACGCGCGTAAACTCCAATCAGAATTCGAGATTAAGCAAAATGTTGCTTAGATAACGGATTAATTGCTATTACTGCAATTAACCACGGATTAAATTTCAATTTAATCATTATCATATTATAGAGCAAGACGAGTACTGTTATTGAACTAAGAATTGTTTAAAAACTAGGAAAAAAAGATTCCGGGGCATAGAAATAGTATGTCATGCGTTTGGTTACAAACTGAAGCATTATAATGAACGAATATTGTAATGAGTAATGAATGTAATTCGAATTTATTGCTACAATATGCAAGAATGATCCATTACGAAGGTATTTAGCCGTATAGAATTTTGGAAATATCAAATATTAAGTGTTTTACTGAGAAATAAACATAGCAATGCAACTCAGATTTAGTGTAAAGAGACACAGATACGACCAGTTAGAGATATGAACAGTTGTGTGTCATAACAAATGGTGGGAAATATCGAAGTTCGTTAAAATGATGATATTGGCACGAAAGTAACGCTGTTTGAAGCATTTCAAATGTAAATTCGACAGAATCGCTAATTAGGGTGTAACACGTTTCCGCAGAATAACCGTTGGCTGAAATTGAATAAAACCGCCGAGATAGGTGGGACCAAGAAAATGGGGCGCGGCTATATAAAACGATGAAGCATTGTATTTGGCGGAGGAAGAATGTCATTCTGACAAATGTCATATGCGAACGTACCTGAGTGCACGCGGTTGAATAGAGCAAGCCGTCATACCAATATTGTTCTAGCATTATTTTTAACATACAGTATATAGGCTGACTCATTTTCGACCTTCATCTTGGTTACCTCGTCTATTATTGGAGATAGAGGGTAGGTTTAAACTTAACAAAGTTGCTAAATTTTGTGTTTGTTATGAATCCGAAGAGAAAATTGACCTGTGACAAATGACGTTCGAGATTTTTTTTTAAATGCAAATTTTCTTCTTTTTCCTCTACCACCTTTATTTGGCCTTGCAAAGAAAAACTAAAACCATATTCTCAAGGCCACTTTTGAACTTCTGTCCAATGGTGTACCCGAAATTTTTATATGACATTTCGGTTCTTTTTGTCGTTTTGCAAAAACACACACTTAATTTACCATTTCTGAAATCCTCGTTTTTTTCATTCAAATTCTTGTTAACATAAACATTCCGCGAATCGATAAACAATCCATTCTCGACCAAGTTTCTATCAAGATCCAGAAAAACGATACGATATGGCTGTTGTCGTTCTGGATATAATTGTAAATAATAATAATATATGTTTATTGCACATCAAAATTAAAATACAAGTACAGAAAAAAATGCAAATACAGTACATATTTAGCAAAGTAATAGATGGCAAATGGATGAAATCAGACAGTTAGCATAAATATGCCAGTGTCTGTTTTTCATTTCACCCACAACTGCTATAATAACGAGAAGAGATACGTTATGTCGAAAAAAATACAAAAAAGAATGAACAAAATTTAAAAAAAGCAAAATTGCATATCAAATAACAAGACAATATCAATGCGGTATTCACTAAATGTCACAGCTCGAAATCATGTGTCGAATATGACAGTGGAGTGTTAATCTGAAAACCTGAGCGGGAAGATTATTATTGAATCGCGCGATGTTGAACGAGAATGATCTCTCAAAATGAGCAGTGCGATGGGCAGGTGGTGCTATATAATGAGGAAACCTGATGCTAACGTTGTAAATATCACTTCTAAGATAAGGAGGAGCCTCCATTGTAATAAAAGCTAAATTGGTGCGAACGTCGACGATCACTCATGCTTAACCAATTCAGCTCACGCAATTTATGGGAAGCATGCTCACGTCTGCGTAAGCCATAAATGAAACGAATACAAGAGTGCCGTCAAGGCAAGGTGCGTACACAACATCACATAAATTAAAATGCGATAATATGAGAACATCAGACAGACGTTTTTTAGATGCAACAGAAAGGTAACTCCTGTGGAGGTAGAGACACTTTAAACTGGTGTAAGCTTTACGGATACATGAACTAACGTGATTTTTTTATACCAAAAGTCTGAATCCATAAGAAGGACAAGGTTTTTAACCGAATTGGTTATAGTTAAAAAGGAATCATTAATCTTTATTATCATTAAATTAGTGGCATGTTCAACATCAAATTTCTTGCTAAAAAGTATCACGGATGTTTTATTTGCGTTAATGTTGGTTAGAAAATGTGATAATTTGGTTACGATGGAAATTAACGCAATCGTTGGCCAAGAGCATCTTCCATCTTAAATGAATATATCTGGGTATTGTCAGCATAAAAATTATAACGACAGTGGTTCAGGAAGGTGTATAATTTCGAGGTATAAAGTGTGTAAAGAAATGGGCCCAAAATTAAACTCTGAGGAATTAATGCAATCGTTGGCCGAGAGCATATCTTTCATCTTAAATAAATATATCTGGGTACCGTCAGCATAAAAATTATAACGACAGTGGTTCAGGCGGGTGTGTAATTTCGCCCAAAATTTAACCCTGAGGAACGCCACTGCGAACAGGCAAAGTATTGGATACCTTATCGGGCAATACAACCTTCTGACGGCGAAAAGAAAGATAACTTTGCACCAAACAACTCACCTCCACACTGAATCCAAGAGATTCCAGAATAACGATGAGTAATTTATGATTTACTGTGTCAAAAGCACGAGAAAAATCTAGGAGGACGAAGCAAGTAGACTTCTCACACTAGCTGCAAGAATGTCGTCTATAACCGCCGAAAGAGCACAACTGTGATTTGGCCTAAATCCAGACTGATAGGAGGGGAAACTATCAAAACAATTTATGAACTTACGAATTTGACTTCTAGTCGCTTCTCACAGATCTTAGACACTGCACACAAAATGCTTATTGATCGCAAATCATCAAATAATGCCGGATATTGCTTCTTTGGAAGTGGCAAAACCCTTCTACTCGCTATTATTGTATTTCGGGTCGATGAATAAAAAATACTTAACATGTTTCGTTTCTCTTGGTTGGTGTACGACATTTTTCTATTACTACTGAACGACAATCGAAATGTTTGACAGTTTGGAATTTCATGACTACCTTATTTCATCTTAAAATGCATCTTTCGTAAATTAAAACATAATATCAAAAACTTTGGACAACATGTTATACGTGGCTGAAATCAGAAGAGTGGAATCTTTCTGGCAATGTCAAAATTCAATATGGCGCCGATAAGAAATAAGAAAGTTGATGATGGCCAGAAAGAACCGAAACGTAATATAAAAATTTAAACTTCACTATTAAATAGAAGATCAAAAGCTACCCTGAGAAAGTGTTTCTAGTTTTTCTCTGCAAAGCCAAATAAAGATGCTAGTGGTAAAACAAGAAAATTGTCACATGTGTATTTTCTCTTCGGATTCATAACAAACACAAAATTTAGTAACTTTGCCAAATTTAAATCTACCCTCTAGCTCCAATGATAAGCAAGATCCCCATGGTGAGGAACGAAAATGAATCAGCCTGTATAGTCGTATCCTAAGAAATGTCCTTTCATGTGTCTTATTTTTTTATTAATGTATATTCATCTCACACACATATTAATAATCTACGTTATAACAAAGCGTTTATTATACGAAGAATCACTAAGAATGTAACGTACATAAAATAATAAAACTACATACTCGTGTCTTAATCAAAGTTAAAACTTTAGCTTCCAGTGAAGACATCTCTACAATAAACTACGTCAATACTAGACAATGCTACAACGAAAATAACAAAACAACAGAAGAAATTCCTCAATTAAAAACAATATTGCTTTTAGCATTCTGTTACAAATAGCTGTGTTTCAACTATTTACCTTTATTCTTGCTTCTGGCGTTACGTCGAAATCAAGGAAGCTACATCTCGTCGAGCTACCATTGAGAGTATTGATTTAAGTCTTTTTAATAAGCAAGAATAAAACTTTTCGCCGCTAACGTAATACAATTGGGCTAATAATCCGTGGCAGAAATGTAAAACATTTAGTTTCAATTAACTTACCTTTAACTTTCTGCAGAAATAGAAATGTAAGTGTGTTCGAAATAAAATGCCATCGGAAATTATAACCTTCACAAAGTTTCATTTAGGTTATTGCACATTAGTATTCTATAAATGTTCTAAATAACAGGAGTACCGTATTTGCAAGTCATTGTCAAGTGTAATAATACAGGATATGTTCACTTACGTCAAGTACGTTGTAGTTGCGTCGTACGAGTGCATTGACATTGTTGCGCTAATTCTGTAACGGCATAATTTGTTAGTACTCTTGTAAGCTAACCGATTACCATTCCTTGAAAGTTAACATATGCGTTCACTACGGAAACGTAGCAATTTAAATCAACGTAATCCATTCGAGCCCTACTCACACATTTTTTTCATACGTAGGATCTGATTTTTTTTTTAATAAAATACCAACATTTCCTATTCTTCTTTACGTGGTTATATATTTTAATTTGCATATTTTTGATTCAACGCAACCTGGACTACCACTTAATTATCATCAACTTGTTAACTCGAAATTTTTAAGCAGAATATAATGTTGCGATCAAGTAATTCCAGGCCAAACTTGCGAAAAATCCTTTTAAATTATGCAACAGATATCTTTGGCAATTTATAGTGGTCCATAAATACCTGACCAAGGGATTAAGATATTGTAATATCTTTAAAAATAACAATGAAACAAATTGATTCACTTACAACTTCATCATCTTCAAGCAATAGAACCAATTAATAGAGAATTATACATGCAGTCAAAATTCAAATAAAACAGAAGGAATGGTAATGTAGCATATGGAAATTGATATTGAAATTTTTTGGTTTGATCGCTATTGTTTAAAGCTTAACGCACACTATTCATTATTCGGATGTCTTCTACAACCACATACCCTACAGAATCTGAAGAAAATAGAATAAAACAACTTTACTTAACAGCGCCTATTCCACGAATAGAATGTTTCTCAACACCTAAGTATAATACATACACGCATTCATACCGAATTTCTTGTAGCACATAAAAACTGTAAGATATACAGATATCCAAATAACATCAGTAGATATTAGAAACATAAATGTCGAAATGTATAAAAGATAAATGGCTCAATAAACTGTAATATATAACAACTCCATGCTTATTAAACAAATAAAATGAAGGATAATTATTACAACGAGAAGAGACTACCTGCTTACTCCTACGTCTTAAATTATATCTATATTCGGTTGTATTTTGTGTATCACTAGTAACTGTTTCAATTTGCTGAGTGTCCACATCTTTGCCTGAATCATCAATCATCAGTAGTCTGGGCAAACAGCGGTAACAGTCAGTGTAGTAGATATGTGGTGCGGAGTCGGCGATTATTTATTTCACGCGTTCACAGCATCAGTATTAAATCGATGCTGTATGCGAGTAGTCCTGTGTATATGTAGGCTGTCGTAACTTATTTCGTAATTGTATGCTTATGTTTGCTTTTAAAATGTCGCAGTTAGGGTACATCGCGGAAACGACCAATGGCAGACACAGTTAAAAACTTTATAGTGGACATGCCGGACATAACTTTTGATGGCGCTAAAATTCAATGTCTAGTTTGTAAAATCCCTTTAATGTGTTGGTCCTGAAGCCATTGTCAACGTCACATCGAAAGCAAACAGCATTCTTCTGTAAAGAGTGGCATACGAGACCCAGAAAAATTTACATTTGATTTATGTGTTACTCTTATTTTATGTAATCTATCGTTTCGTTAACTAGACAAAGAAGCATTTGTCTTCTTCTGGAATAAATATGCGGACTGTAAATTACCTAGTCGGACATCGATACGAAATGTAGTGCCATTTGCTCGTGAACATATAGAAAAAAGAATGAAAACGGAATTGAAAGATAAAAAACTGTGGTTGTGTGTGGACGAAACAACAGATCGTTAAAAACATTCTGTGGTTAATGTAATGGTACGTACAATGGAACTACATCGACCGTCATCCTCCTTCTTACTTGCTTCCAAAAGTTATAAATTGTATTGCCGATGAGATTTTAAAGGTGGTGTTGAACTCATTGACCAAATTTGAAGTTTCAACTAAGCAACTTTTAATGTTTATGAGTGATGGTGCCGCAAACATGCGTTCTGTGGGCCGATCTCTTAAAGAACACCGTGGTAACTTCTTGCATGTAACGTGTAAAATCCATACTCTAAATCTTGCGGCACAAACGATTCCTACATGTTTTCCACTAGTAAATGCATTGATTGCTAGTACAAAGGCAGTGTTTCTAAAGTCCCCGAAACGTACCCGACTATTTCATAAACTGTGTCCTGATTTACCTGAACCACCACAGCCGATTGTTACACGTTGGGGAACATGGTTGCAGGCTGCGTTTTACCACAACAAATATTTTGATCAAGTAAAGAAAGTAGTTTTAAAATTCAATCCGACAGAAGCTGCAGCAATCAAGAAAAGCCAAGAAATATTTCAAGATAGTCAGGTTGAAAGACATTTACAAACTATTCACAACAATTACTTCGGACTAGCGGAGGGAATAGAAAAATTACAAAATGTTTCGATGTCTCTAGTGGATTCTGTTCAAATTATGAATGATTTTAACGCACAGTTATACGCTGTAGAAGGCGAAACAAATTGGTGTGTAATACAAAAATTTGAAAGTGTTTTAGAAAAAGACTCCGATTTTCTTATATTAAGACAAATTTGTGAAGGTGCTTGTGAGGATGCATTAAGTTGTTTCAAAGATTATTTTAAATATGCAAATGTAACATCGCTAGATGTCGAACGGTCGTTTTCGGCATTAAAAAACATTTATTCCGCACGTCGTACTCACTTGACTGAAACAGCTGTGGAAACACATCTAATGATTCAAATATTTAACAGAAGTTACCCAGTTTGTGATTTCACGGAAAACTTTTAAAACGGTAAGTGTTTCAGCACTTCTATTTTATGTGTAAACTTTTATGCGCTCGCCACTCCTCTGGCTGTTACCGCATATTTGCCCAGGTTAATCATCAATACGTTGTCTGAACAAGTGCAAACAAAAAGTGACGAGCTGTCGTTAATTTCGATTGAATTTGATAGGAGTGGCGTTTTACTGTCTTGTTTTCTCTTTAACAATAACTTTTTCTCCAGGCTTAAAATCACTTACTTTACCCCCATAATTTTCCATTTGTCTTTCAGTTGTTTGCCAAAAATTATTGTCGATGTTAGGTATAAGTAAATCTAGTCTAGTTTATAGCTTTCTGTTGGATATTAATTTACCAGGACTCGCATAAATAGTTGAATGTGAAAAAGTAAAGATAAGTTTTTATAGATCAGGTAAATATCAATCAAAAATGCAAAATAATCAGTTTTATACACTGTAATATGCCAAATACTCGTTATAATTTTTTTTTTTTATTTAACTAAGTATGGATCATTTATGTCAAACTCAGCGCTTAGAAATTTTAATTCTTGTTGGATGTGGCGATAAAACCAGAACTCAGCAAGAAGTGTGCAATTTGTTTAATGCGAAGTATCCAGATCGAAATATCAGCCAACCCACAGTATGTCACTCACACACCCTAATGAATGTGTTTACAGATTTGCTTATTGTCAAGTAGCCCGTGGATGGCATTTCAAACATTTGATTTAAAGAAAACAATCATTTCATTTCTTGAATAACAGGATTTATTAATAACATTTATGTTTTCTACTCTTTAAATGACTTTTATTCGAAAATTTTATTATGTGAGGAATTTAAATTTTGGTGATATCATTTAGACAATTAAATGATCCATCAAAATGGGAGTTATTAAAAAAAATTGTCGAATGCGTTATTGCTTGCAAACCAGAAATGAGGGAAACTTAAAATTAATGCAAAAGTGTTTATTTTTTAAAAATTAAATTGACCTGTCCGAGCATTTCTTCGAAAAACAAACTGCAAAGTTTAATGAATTTATTCTATAATTTCGGCGCGCAGCAAAACTTCGTACAGGTACTAAAAGTAGAAATAGAACTCCATTTGCAAGTTTCTTTGAAATTCGATTTCAAATTTGAAGTTTCGAATTTAGAAAATATTACTCATTTTTTTACGTTATATTACATGCACTGGTGCACAGAAACGTTTGAATAGTTTGAATCTTATTATTAGTACATACATTCACAGAGGTGATCTTGTCCAAAGACCTTTGCTCACCGTCGTATAGAAATACCTCTCATTGTCAATCAACCCACGTAACTTATTGTACATTACATTCTGTGTAAAAATGCATGCCGCACCTTTGCTCAATTGTTGCCATATCAAGAATGCTTCCAACGTATTCGTTTCTAGCACCCACGAACAACCCACTGTTAGTATAAACCATGCCCTTTCCGTGTTGTTAGAGAAAAATACAATAAGGTTTTTGTAGAGTACGTAAAATGACAATTAAGAAATAAAATCTGCAAGTAAAATTTAAATACAAAATCAACAGGAAACAATATAATAATGAAATATCCACTATTTAAGCGAAAACAATATTTTTCTAGTAAATTTCAACAAGACAAGCTTGCTACTTATGCAGAAACTGAGGAAAAGGAATACCTTCAGAATTAATTCAGACAGAACAGTGGCGCAAATGTAAATATATTATCAAGCAGTTTTGTCCTCATGGTAAACCGTAAGAATTCCTGCCTTTACTTTACTTCGTATTCGTTGTACTCGTAAGAGTTATAAGTTATAAACGTTATTCTTGCATGTCTACAGGTGACTATGCAGCACCGTTGAAACGGAGTCAAACGTATAATGATAATTTTCACATAATTATCCTGGTTTCTTTTACATATTAATGTTTATTTTGCTTATATGATAATTTCTTTAGTTTTCCAGTTATTCTCACGCCTTCTATGCTTTACCTAGATACATAATAAGTTATACAAGTCTCGAAGTAATGTGTGAAAGATTTCATAGTAAGGTTTTTAGGAATCTTCATGAACTAGAATTTTCCGTAAAGAAGCAACATACGTTTTACTGTTTTCAATACTGCAGATGTACATACAACACTTTATGTACTCGTATCATTATAGATGTTAATTTGAGTATCATAATGACGAATTTTATCGACCTAGGACTGTAATGAAGAATCTATATTAATTAAAAACACATTGTTATTTTAGGAACTTTATTAACGAGAAACATTAATAGAAAAATTATTACAGTTTATTATCTTAATTCCTGATAAAGGTACAGATACATTTTTATTTTGACTGATTTGTATGGTCTGTTCATTCGCTTTGGACACACCATTCCTCCCACCAATAATCTGTGGTGGTGTAGCGCCTAGCTCCCTGAGTTATTGAACCCCGGCCTCGCAACTCTTAGAGTAAGGTTGTCCGTGATGCTCCTTACTTTAAATTTGGCCGATGCTTCTTGTAACTAGCGAACGCCGTTGGAGATGTAAAGGCATGAATTATTATTATTATTTGTACAGAAATTCTCGTTTTATTGTATATTGATTTTTCAATATGTTCCTCCGCAACAAAATTCTCCATCCTCCATGATGTTTGATAATTAACCAAGCTGATTTGGAATCGGCCAACAAAGAAGCATGAGGTTCCTTAAAATAATGGCAGGCATATTATTCTGGGTAAAACAGCTTCAAAGAAGTTGCGGTAACAAAATATTTACGAATCATTTCCACCATATTCATATCAATACTACCAACAGCAACAATAAATTCTCTTCAAATTCTTGTTTTTGTATTTGGTACAAATATTTGAAGAAAATTCACATTTTCTAAACGTAGATCCTTTAACCCCTCTCTCCTCAAACCCCACTTATTTCAATGACCATAATAACCGTCATCATTAGAAACCTCTCGTTTTATGCTTCTAACTTGAGCTTTGTGATATCTTGCTTGGTGAAAATTCTTGACCTTTTAGGAATGTAACCCTCGGACTTTCGCTTCAAAAAGGCAATGAGGTGTACATACTTGCTAATGTCTAATTTAGTTCTAATGAACAAAACACGTCGCAACATTGGGTAACATGACCAAAGGGAAGATGATTTTTTACTTTTGGATAGTTCTTTGAAATAATCTGGCAGTACTTTCTTATTGGTTATATGTATCACCTGCTTCATCATCAAACATATCATTTTCTATAAGCTGTTTTACATCGTCTGCTGACCAGTCTCTGTGCTACGCCCTCAACTGATCCTTACAACATGTCATTCGTCTTGGGTCTCGTGGAGTTCAACGTCAATTGCACTTTCCACTGGCCACTCGCCCATTCTGACTTCACTACGCACTCTACACGCAACAAATTTGCAATAGTCTGCATGTACCTTTCAATCTGCCCACTCACACGGTGAGCATGGGGAGTTATAATGTGGTGGTCAACAGCTCAGGAGCTTATTAAATCTGTTACTTCTTTTGATGTGAAATTAGTTCCAGCATTGGTAATAATACAGCAAAAAACAAAACATTGAATTTACAAAATAACAATAAAACGTTAAGTGTTCTTAGCACCGTTCGTTTTTTAACTTTCAAGGGACATCGGGTTAAAGAGACTATTTTTACAAATGATAGTTCAACTTGACAATTTACTAACACCAATGTAGCCAACTCACTCTAAATATTTTCATGCATCTTTCGCTTCCATTCGTACCGGTTTGAAGACATACTTTCGAGACCTTCCTATCCCTAGGTTTATTACTTCTCCAAAAGCCTTGAGCCATATTAACGGTGTGACAGATTTAGAGACGTAGACTATTATCAAATTACACTGAGGCATTGAAGAAGAAAGGTAATACATACTTTTATATGTGCTGTAAAAGATTTTAGCTACTGTGACATTATATGACGATGATATCAATAAAATCGTCTCCATGCAAAACACCATTGATCTCAGGGCGGCTAATTTTGTTTTTGGATGACATCAGTAACTGGATGGCTGCAAATAAATTGGTTTCAAATGCTAATAAAACTAGTTGTATGCTCTTTTTCGACTAGATGTATTACGGAATCGACCCCCTTGACTCAGCCGGTTTTGAGTGAACAGTGAATGTCTTCACTCTTAAATCATTTTACTGCTTTGAATTTTATTCCATGATGCGTCATCGAATTATGCACTGGGGCTCTTTTGCTACAAAAGGGAGCTAGCTATTAAAACACTAATTCATTCAATACAGGGAGATTCTAGTAAATAAGTTTTTAGAAATAATAATTTACGAACATTTTATGATGTGTACACTTTGGAAATATTTTGCCAAATTATTTAGGATTTTCCCTAACCGACTGAAGGACTATTCTAACGTAAATTTTTAAGCCTAAATTAAAGTTGTGTATCTTCAAAGTTAATACCTACACAATTCAAGATTTTATTGATTTCTTTTCTTGAGTAGTAACTAAGTATTATATATTTTTGTATTTGTACATATGTTTCTTGTACATTTGTTACTAGCTTATACTATGAGATACAATCTAAACGAATATTAAGTAATTCCCAGCAAGGAACATTGCAATGCTTTCATTATAAACTAACTTCGAATCTCATTTAAGCATATACTTCCTTGCTTAAACGGCTTTCTAATCCATTACGCTTTTCAAGCATTTCTTATGTTTTCCATTGATTAAATCCACGTGTATCCAAATTATTCGATTTAAATCGGAAGCAGTTTGCTGTTTGAGAAGCGAAAAAGGGACCTGTAGGATCTAGATTGCGAGTGTCTGGAAAATTAGATATTCACTGAAATAGACGGAATACCGAAAGATGTACTGCTATCGATTTTGCTAAAGTATATTGATACAAATCCATCGCCAGGGCTTTACACATCGAACGAATAAATGCAGTCGGGAAGAAAGAACGCAATTGTCCAAAGAAATGGGCGGTCATTCTAAATGATTGAAACAATTGAGGGAAAGGAACGGAGTTCGAGACGTCGGAATGGGACCACTTAATACCACTAGAATCGAGAGGAGAATGCGAATCCTAAGTGTACGTTGGAAAAGTGTTAGTAATTGAAATGTACTTATACGAAGATGATAAACTTCTGGTAGATAGAATAGAAGAGAATCTTCCTTTGCAAAAGTTCAGTTTACTATTGAATATTGTATTAAGATTTCGCACACGTACAAATATATTGTGATCATCTTAAAGATGAAGAGAAAATTAAACACATGTGCTGCTGTAAGAGAATACAATAGTGTCAAGTATTACATATGGAAGATACACATCCAAAGAACTGGACACATTCATGTACTTGCGAATACTAAGCAAAACACTGACAAATATCCTACGGAATAATATGCAATGGAGCAAGAAACAAGAAAAACTAAAAATGTTGGAAAGAAACATCATAGGAAGCATAGTGAAAATTAAAGAGATAATTGGAAAAGAAAAAATATACAACTCAGCAAGAATTAGATGGATGGTCATATTCAAAAGAGAAGAAATCAACAATAATGGAGCCTAATGTATAATAGATTCAAAAGGAGGCTACAAAACAAATGGAAAGATGAATTAAAGGACTACATGAGATACTTAGATGTGGATTAAGTAGAAAAGAAAGAAGAGAAATCCAGGAACAGTAATTTGTTAGGACAATTGTAATAGCTTATGAAATGCATCAACTTAAATAAAAATAGAACTACAAATTTCTATGTTTCTATCATGTTTCCGTTCTACCAACTTCTATATCAATCTCGCTGCGTGACAATAACTTTGGTGAGATAACTATTTTAATTTATTTTACCTAAATATACAATAAATAAAACATAAAAAGATGTACAATAGGTGGTAGTATTGTAAAAACATATGCAATTTTGTACATATAATTGATAGGTAGACATAAGTAACACCTAATGTTAATGCTTTAAGAAAACGCTATAAATTCATTCTCTGCTTTTGCGTACCTGGGTGGAAGGGAGTAGTTAAGTATCAACATTATATTGAATTTTTGTCTAGGGTAAGGCATTTTTTTAGTAGATAACATATTATTTTATAAGAATAAATCGATAGCGCACACGGTACCTTCTGTTATTAAAAATAACCTACCTTTAGAGACCAATACCAAGGTTTGCATTTGTGCACTAAGTTTAGCATGTCAAAGTAAACGGTACTGTTGTAATTCTTCACAAAAAACATTTCTTTTGAAACGAATTTGTATACTTAATAATAGATTTATATAACTTATTAGAATAGTGTTGGAAAAAATTATGTAGTTTAGTAACATGAGTTCTCAATGTCTTCATACAATTGGCTATTTCTGAAAAGATGACAAATCTGTTTTACAATTAAATGGTATAAATATACGGAGTTACATAAATATTGTACACATTTGGGTACGTATTCCAATGTTGCTGGTGCTCACAGCAAATCTTGTATTTTATTTTCTCTTCGTGGACTATTTTTCCTTTTTTGCTTTGTTTATGTTTCTAACATAAAGCAACTTGGATACTTACTCGTAAACAACCCCACGTTTTATATTAATTAAGCGTTACATTATTCAATTATCATTTGCCTTCCTCATTATTATTATTTAAAATTCTTGTCTGTTTTTCAAACAAGCTATTTACCTAAGGTTTGCAATCTTAGTACAGCTACGTTAATTTTTATCATTCCTCACTTTCTTAGATATAGATCATACACTGTTGAACCTACTGATACTTACAATTTTAAAAGTAAAAAAGATGAATTTTTGTAAACGTCTGAAAAAAGATGAGTGTTTAATAAAAGTTTTGTTTAAAAAATAGAGGAAACGGCAACTGATATGATCACTAGAGTTACTTACTAGCGCCAACGGGCAGTGGCGGAGGTTCGATACAATCCTCAGTATAACTGCAAGTCTCAACCAGATCTGTTGTGTATACACGTACGCTGCCGTAAGTACTATATATTTCGTAGTTCTACGTTTGTTTTAAAAATGTTGCCTACGTCGCGAAAACGACCAATGTTGGACAAAGTTACAGAATTTATAGCAGAAATGCCTGACCTAAATTATGATGGCGTTGAAATTCAATGTGTAGTTTGTAATATCCCTTTAATATGCTGGTCCAAAAGGCATTGTCTACGTCACGGAAATAGTAAGCAGCATTCTTCAAAAAAAATTGCACACGACACTATGAAAAATTTAAATTTCATTTATGTGTTACTTTTATTGCATGTAATCTACCGTTTAATTTACTAGACGAGGAAGCATATGTCTTCTTTTGGAATAAATATTCGGACTGCAAATTACCAAGTCGGTAATCGTTACAAAGAATTGTGCCATCTGCTCGTGAACATGTTGAAAAAAGAATTAAATCGGAGTTGAAAGATAAAAAACCGTGTGGACAAAACAACAGGTCGTAAAAAAATTCTGTGATTAATGTAATGGTACGTACAATGGAACCAGATCAATCGTCACCTTCAATTCTATTAGCTTCCAGACGCGTACAACAATGTACTGCCGAAGTAATTTCAATGTTAATGTTAAATACATTGGAAAAGTTTGAACTTTCAACAAACCAACTGTTGATGTTTATGAGTGATGATGTCGCAAACATGCTTTCTGTAGGCCGGTTTCTTAAAAAACATTGTACTAACTTGTTACATATTACGTGTAAAATTCATGCTTTCAGTCATGTGACAGATAGTTTTAGAAAATGTTATCCTGAGGTAGACGCTTTAATAGCGTATACAAAAGCAGTGTTTGTCAAATCCCCAAAACGTATTCGTAAATTTCACAGACTGTGCCCCCGTATGCCTGAGCCACCAGAACCTATTCTTACACGTTGGGGAACATGGTTACAGGTCGCGTTTTATTGTCATAAATATTTTGAGAATATTAAGATCGTAGTTTTACAATTCGATCCAAAGGAAGCTGCGACTATCAAGGAAAGCCAGTCGAAATTTCAAGATAGTCAGGTTAAAACGGATTTAAAAACTATTCAGAACAATTACTTCGGACTAGTGGAGGCAATAGAAAAATTACAAAATCCTTCGGTGTCGTTGGTGGAATCTCTGCAAATAGTGCAACACGTTCACGCACAGCTATGCGCGGTAGAAGACGCAAAAAATGTTTGTGTTCTAGAAAGGTTTGAAAGTGTTTTAGAGAAAGATTCCGGTTTTGGCACATTAAGACAAATTTGTGAAGGTGCGTCAACAGAACCGTTAAGTTGTTCCAAAGATTATTTTAATTACGCAAATATAACGTCACTAGATGTAGAAAGTTCGTTTTCTGCATATAAACACACTTTTTCCTCACGCCGCACTCAGTTTACCGAGACAACTGCGGAAACATATCTAATGTTGCAGATATTTAACAGACATTATTCACTTTATGATTTCACGGAAGACTCTTAAGACGGTAGGTGTTTGAGCACGTATTATATTTTATTTCTGACCATTTATTTTGTGTAAACTTTTATGCGCCTGCCACTGGCTGTTGGCGCAAATTGATCACACGGATGTTTGCTGGTCGTGTGTTCATGTCGGTTTTCGCTTCTTCTCTTTTTAAACAAAATTTCTATTAAATATTCCTAATTTCTTCACACGTTTACAAAAATGTTAATCTTGTTACCTTTGAAATTTTATATTTTCGACAACAACGTTTTCTTATTATTTTTCAACAAGCTTCAATGACTATTAGCCTGAAGATGACTTTTTGTTAAAATCATTACGTATAAATATTTTCCCTGCATTGAAATAAAATTGTTTTTCGGGTAACCTTGAACTATAAAAATTCAACTTAGTATTTTTCAATCTATCTAGCCAATGCACTTACCTGAACATTTTTTATTATAAAAGACTTTGTAATATTGTTATTTTTGCAAATGAAGAAGTACTGGTAAATAGTACATGTAAGATCGATTTTATCCTGCACGTTGGTCTTAAAAACTTGATGTGCGGAAATACGTTATGTGATGCCTGCAATGTAACGGTTTTCGATAATGGAATAGATTTTACTAGGCATATCTATTCATGACGTATGTGTACATGTTCGATATTGGGATGCTAACAGTTTAATGTTTGACTTTAATATAATTATATCTAATAGAAGCCTTGTAAATCAATATATTATAAATTGAATTAAAGAATTAAAACGATTAATTCTCAGTTATGTTTTTGAAAAAATGATACGTTTGTGGGAATCTAACTCTTACTTTTTCCTAGTTGAAAAATATAAGAAAATGAAACAATTTTTATTATTCGAAAGAGACAGCACGTTTTATCTTTTAGAATTTAGAATGATTGTATTTCTTTTAAAACAGAGTATGGAATTTCAGACAAGAAATAAACACGACTACTTAAGCTTCAATTTTTTTTTTAATTTTACATTTTGATATAAATTAATTAAACTGAATTTTATATTTTCGACAACAACGTCTTCTTATTATTTTTCAACAAGCTTCAATGACTATTAGCCGGAAGATGACTTTTTAGTAGAAATCGATGATTAGTATAAAATAATTTTCCTGGCATTGAAATACAATCTGTAGCTTTCTTAATCTGGACATTATAAAAATCAACTTGAGTAATTTTATCAATCTTATTAAGCAATGCACATTACCGCACATTTTTTATTATAAAAAGACTTTGTAATATTCTTATTTTTGCAAACTGAAGAAGTTACTGGTGAATGGTACATGTAAATCGATTTTTATCCTGCACGTTGGTCGTTAAACAAGCTCTGGGATGTGCGGAAATACGATTATTTGATTGCCTGCAGTGGTAAGCGGTGTTCGATAATGGAATAGATTTTACTAGGCAATATCATATTTCATGTACGTATATGTACCTATGTTCGATATTATGGTACTAACGGATATTAATGTTTGACTTTAATATAATTACTATCTAATAGCAGCCTTGTAAATCAATATATTGTAATATGTGAAATTAAAGAATTAAATTAATTATCTCAGGGTTAACGTTTTTGAAAAATGATTACGTTTTGTGGGATCTAACTTCTTTACTTTTTCCTAATTGAAAAAGATAAGAAAATGAAACAATTTTTATCATTCGAAAGACGCAGCAAGTTTTATCCTTTAGAATTTAGAATAATTATATTTCCTTTAAAACAGAATATGGAATCTCAGACAAGAACCGACAACTGCTTAAGCTTCAATTTCTTTTTGAATTTTAAATTTTGATATTAAATTAATTAAACTGAATTTTCCTTTCTGATTATTAGTATTAATTTCGGTACCTGCGCGCTGTTGTTCTTCGCAGAGTAGCAGTTCTTCGGTGTCCGATCCTGATGTTGGATTCGTAGATATACATCCAAGTATTTCTCTCTTCGGATCTTGCTCCGCCGATTGCAATTTTCAAATGTCGAAATGGATTTATTTGTTGATGTTCTCCAGTTTTTATATACTTTCATATTTACTTGAAATATGAATAAATTATCGTTGAATTTTTAAAAATTACTTCTTGCCGAAAAATTATTTATATTGTTTTTAACTGTTTTTATTGTTCAGAGCCCAGTTAACTATCTGAATTAATAAAACTTGACTTTTTAAATCCTTTTTCAAATTCCTTCCGCTCCCTTGGTGATGAAATTTTGCAAGAACGGCAGCATTAAGTACGGTATATTAAAAATGGTTACCATGATAAAGATGTTTTAAATTCATAACTGCATATGAATAGCAATTTGCCTATCCAAATATGATAAAATTACATATTTTTGGTTTAGAGAAATATAATCAGGATTTCCGATAGTAAGATCAGTTTGTAACTTCAGCTGTTGCTTACTGGACTCTTTTTTTAACAAAAATACTTCTTGTGCCCATGTGTAAGACGAAGAAAAAAACATCAAACCAGGGGAATATAGAGGGAAGAGGTCATCAACATTGCTTCGCCTCATAATAATATGGAACTAAAAGTAGTTCAAGTTAAAGTTAAAGTCACTTTTTAAAGGTAATTAAATATCACAATATATTCGTACACTGAAAAAAAAATAGATCAATTCAGGGATAGCAGTACATTATCTAAGATCCAGTACCATCAATATATTACTATTTATCAGAAAAATAATACTGCTTAATATATTTATAATAGTCCTAAAGTAGGTACGTAATATACAACATTAGTGAAAAATAATATTGTTACCTTTTCCTGTCGTCTTGATGTCCATTGTGGCAATTGGCAACCGCCCTGGTAAGCTGCGTAGAATTGCAACATCAGCAACGCTTCCATTGTCGATTTATTAAGCCGTCGACGGTGTTGTGAATACGTTGTCGTATACTTCGAAAATGATCGTTCGACATCCAGTGAAGTAAGATTTGCAAATGTCAGATATTCGTTTTTCCTCATCTGGGCACTCTTGATCTTCAGTTATAGACCGAACCAAATTTTTGAACAAAATTGACTCCTATAGTGTTCATCAAGTTTTCTAGAGCGGCTTGTAAATTGCTTATGCAATTTAATGCGTCTCGTCCAGATAAGTGACTGTTCAACCTCAAAATAGCTCATGGAAATTCCATCTATTTGTTGTTGATCGTCCGAAATGGAAAAAAGTTGCTGACTATCTCGAACTGCTGCAGAATCATTTGAATCAAGTTTCAAGATGACATTTTTCACTTGCGTTATTACGGCTGAGGTGGTGGTGGTAATTTCAGACACAATTGTTTGAATACACGAATGTGTTTAGGAGATTTGATGAACACTTTTTTGGTAGATGCTATTAACTTATTCACCATCGAATACTTCTTTCGAATGGTTTCTACTACGAGGTGACATGCGTGTATGAGGCATGTTATATGAAGAAGAGTCAGAAAGCATATTTTCAACATCTTACCAACTCTCAGTATTGTTGCGGCTCCGTCAGTAAGGAACATTGTGACTTGGGTTCCTGTGATACGAAATTCTTTCAACGAATCTTTTATTATCTTGGCAACGGTTTCTGCATTTATATTTAATAAATGAAAAAAATTAAGTTAAATTTATAAAACTCTCATTTATTAAGAGCGGAAGAACCTGCATTTGATATAAACAGGTAAATATTCTTTGTTTAACAATAGGATTGACAGCCCTTGGCTTTTAGGCAAACTTAACCTTCTTATTTTTAGACCTAACAGTCGATCTACATTCACATTTTATTGCCGCATTTCCACGACTAGTACCTTGGAAGGGTTTCTGCCGATCCACTTATTACAATAATGTAGCTCTCATATATTTCAGTACCACCACATAATTTTTCTAGCTTTCCCTGTTGATTTAACTTTAAGTTTTACAACAAACGGGAATATTGTCATATTCTTTATCTTTGTGTTGTTTAAAGTCTACCTTTTGTTTTTTTGTTTGTTGTTATAAATTCATGTATTTTGCATATATTTACTGTCATGTTTTGTAATGTTTCCTGTAACTGGGTTATCCTGCTAGAAATATACAATTATCATTATTATTATTATAAACATCTTGGTCGTATTCAGCGGCAGCATGTCCCCAGCCCCGTCACCCACGGATTTTGAAATTTTCTATACACTATCATTTTGTGCTCGTTTTGTGCCGTTTTGTGCCGCAAAAAGAATATTTTGTGCTTCAATATTAAGGGAGTTATAACGTTTTGAATTTTGGACATGGCATGTCCCCAGCCCCGCCACCACTGGATTTTGAAATTTCATATACGCTATCATTTTGTACTAGTTTTGTGCCGTTTTGTGCCGCAAGAAGAAAATTTTGTGCTTCAATATTAACCGAGTTAAACGTTTTGAATTTCGGACTTTTCGTGAAATGCTTGTGGATATGCCATTCTTGTGGCATGTAATTTCCGACTATGATAATTTCTTACCAAGCAAATATGTTTCGAAAGCTAATTCACTACTCTCAGATTAAAGTTTCTGATTAAAAGGAAAGTGTTGTTTAGAAGTCAAACATTCACGGTATATTTCTTAAAAATGAATTTACTCCATTTGCTTCTAATTACCAAATTTTGTAGTAGGTTGGCTACCGTTTACTTTTGTTTTTGTTTCGTCAAATAACGGTGTTTTCTTTAAACGCTCCGGATCCCTAAAAACACTTCTATTTCTGAAAGTGTGTTTTATTACAAATATATCAACCAAACACGTTAATTCTTTCCAAACAAAAAATTTACATTTTTTGTTCCCTCTCCTGCTTACGCGTAAATATGTATGCTCTCACTTGCTCGTCGTAACGCCCACATTTTTTGCTCTACGCATTCGTTTTACAAAACCTGTACATACATATATATATAAATTATGACTAGAGCAACGCAACTGCGCTGAAAGCCAAATTAAATGTGATACGTGCTCAAACACTTACCGTTTTAAGAGTCCTCCGTGAAATCACAAAGTGGATAATGTCTATTTAATTTTTGTAACATTAGATATGTTTCCAAAGTTGTTTCGACAAACTGAGTGCGGCGTGAAGAAAAAGTGTTTTGTATGCCGAAAACGAACGTTCTACATCTAGTGACGTTATATTTGCGTAAGTAAAATATTCTTTCAAATAACTTAACGATTCTGTTGACGCACCTTCACAAATTTGTCTTAATGTGCCAAAATCAGAGTCTTTATCTAAAATACTTTCAAACCTTTCTAAAACACAAACATTTCTTGCGTCTTCTATCGCGCATAGCTGTCCGTGAACATGTTGCACTATTTGCAAAGATTCCACTAACGACACCGGAGAATTTTGTAGTTTTTCTATCGCATCCGCTAGTCCCACGTAATTGTTCTGAATAATTTCCAAATCTGTTTTAACTTGACTATCCTGAAATTTCAAGCGGCTTACCTTGACAGCCGCAGCTTCCTTTTGGGTCGAATTCTAAAATCACGTTCTTTATATTCACAAAATATTTAAGATAATAAAATGCAGCCTCTAACCATGTTCCCCAGCGAGTAAGAGTAGGTTGTGGTGGTTCAGGAATACCGAGGCATAGTCTATGAAATTCTCGAATACGTTTTGGGGATTTTACAAACACAGCTTTTGTATGTGCTATTAGAGCGTCTACCTCGGGATAACATTTTCTAATACTATCTGCTACGAGCCTGAGAGTATGAATTTTACATGTAATATGCAACAAGTTAGCACGATGTTTTTTAAGAGATCGACCTACAGCAAGCATGTTTGCGGCACCATCACTCATAAACATCAACAGTTGATTTGTTGAAAGTTCAAACTTTTCCAATGTATTTAACACCAACATTAAAATTACTTCGGCAGTGCATTGTTGTATTCGTCTGGAAGCTAGTAAAATTGAGGGTGACGGTCGATGTGGTTCCATTGTGCGTACCATTACGATCTGTTGTTTACGATCTGTTGTTTCGTCCACACATAACCCCAGTTTTTTATCTTGCAACTCCGATTTAATTCTTTTCTCGACATGCTCATGAGCAGACGGCACAACTCTCTGTAATGTTCTCTCACCTGGTAACTTAAAGTCCGAATATTCATTCCTAAACGAGACGTATGCTTTCTTCCTTAGTAAATGAAATGGTAAATTACATGCAATAAACACATAAATTAAATTTAAATTTGTCATAATCTCGTGTGGAATTTTTTTTGAAACATGCCCTGCACTATTTACGTGCCGTAGACAATCACTTTTCGACCAACACATTAAATCTATTTTACACACTACACATTGAATTTTAGCGCCATCACACTTTAAATCAGGCATTTCTGCAATAAATTCTCTTATTGTGTCCAACTTTGGTCGTTTTCGCGACGTAGGAAACATTTTCAAAACAAACGTAGAACTACGATATAGTATACGACAGCGTAGATGCATACATAACAGATCGGCTTTCGAGTCGCAGTTATACTGATGCTTATAACGAATTGTTCCGGCCGTGTTTATTTTGTGTAAACTTTTATGCGTCAGCCACTGGCTTTCAGCGCAGTTTGCGTTGCTCTAATTATGACTCTATAGTGAGAATTGAAAGAGAAGTTTATTTGAGTACTCATTATAAATTTAGTTAATAACTTTGAAATTTGCCAATCACTTATTGATTCGCGAAGCATTTTAGTTGTTAGAAAATTTTCACTCTACAGAGTCGATTTCTTTAGAAAACCAATTTTCGCGACAACCAGGCTACTTTTGAGAAATTTCAGTAAAACCACCACCAATGTTTTGCCGGTTGAACCCTAACGATTTTTATTATTATTTTGTCGGGAAAAGTGAAACCAAAAAGAAGTTGTACGATTGCCGCAGAAATGAGATTGAGAATGAGATCGAGAAAATTCGATGTCTGAATTGAGCTAGGAAGGTCAGGTGCAGCTGCAGAAGGCACCTATAAAGACCTCTAGACCTCAAATTTGTCATAAAAAGCTCGTTAGTTTGTAGCAGTCTGTGGTAGGGGAAGTAAATCTTCATGGCGAGTGTGTTTAGACACAAGAGGTAGCTAATAGTTCTGTCTCCTGTACTTTGGCTGCAATATCGTGATAGAAAAAAAACCTAGAGTTTTTCAAAGAATTTCAAATTTAGAAAGTCTCTATTGGCCAAACTGTGATAGACACGCTGATCTCTAAACTTTTGTGTCTCTGTCTTACTTCATTTGAATGTTGCATAATTTTGTCCCGTAGCTAGACATTTTAGGACGTGACTGTCTGTCTACTGCCACCCCCAAGCTTGCTAGCTCTACTTTGAAAACAAATTCTGATTTGATTTCTGTAGTAAACCAACATTTAAGAGATTTGGTTTCCAACGATTACGACATGCACTTTCCATGTTTCATCGAAAAAAGTCGTGCAATGGTTACAGATGCGAGCTCTTTATGAAAGTTGACATTGTAAAATCTAAATTTCATTTCACAATTTTTAGTCTTTAGAAGTAGTTTTAGTTTCCGTAAAATACTTTCGTTGAAAGTGTACTCGGCGCAATTTCACTAAATATCTACGAGTTTCTTCCTATTATTTATTAATATTTGTCCACATAACCCAGGAAATAGTTACTGCTCTAGAGTTCTACACCATGATACCACTACTATATGTAATATTTTTAATGTTAGCAATCTGTATACCTGTAACCGGCTAGCAACGATACGTCAAAATGTCAAAATGACTATAGCAGAATTTGCAAATGAAAAAGTATTCCGAATTCGGTAAGTGATGCGAACGCCTGCAATTATCTGTCACATGCAAGTTGCGTCGTATTCCGATGAGAGGCGGACGTGATGTAGGACCTAACTCAGCGAAATTCGTTTTAACTCAGTTTTACGCACCGAAAACGTAACTAGAGCACGATTGACTGCGATAACGCGGAAAACAGGGCGGTCTAGCGTTCCGATAGCGAATGTCAGCGCTACCTACGAACGTGCCTATTTGCAAATACTACGGACGCAGACATATCATTGTTTCGCAAAACTACATGTATAGGTGACGGTATGTAATCACTGTAATCAGCGTAATTTTTCAAAAAAAAAAACATTCTTTGCATCAGACAGCTTAATTAAAATTGTAGCTTTGGATTTTTTCATTACCATTTTGCTGCATTGAGAGACTAGTTGCAAATTGACACTGTTGTCAGATTCAAATGCTAAAACAAAAAGTACTTCTAACGATACGAAATAAAATGTACATTATTGTTTACTGAAATTGCAACACCTATAAGAAAGCAAATAAACAAGTGAAATTTTACAGCTAAGCTGCATCAAAAGCCTTCCGCTTTTAGAAGCTTAGATACAATTTATCCCCAGAAATCTTGTTAATAATAATATTTATTTATGCAGAAATAATATTTATTTTTGGAAACATGTTATACAAACCTGTGCATAAAAATAACAGTGGCCACAAGTGTAAATTAATACCAAAGTTATGTTAAGGTGAAATGCTGCTAAAGTTCTGACTTTATTGTTATAATAGTAAAACTAGCAGTGACAGTAGAAAGTAAATAAATTCTTCTGTAACTATAATATCTTAATATTTCTAATATTGAAAGGTAGAAATGAAAAAGTGGTCCAGATCATTGCTACCTTTCATACTTCATTTCACACAGAGTCACTATGGATTATATTATTTCTTATATTTTAAGCATTGATACTTGATTCCATGACGCTTATTTTGAAAAATAACGACATCGCATGGGCGGACTGGCTACTAACCCTTGACATCTCTCCTGTGAAACAGATGTCCAAGCAGAGCGCTCCACCGCTTATAATTGAGCGACCGTGGTAGGCTGATTGTTATTCACAGCTTTCTTTATATCAACTCATAAGTTTTATATCAGGTTGATATACGACGATTGAGCTGGCAAAGACGTTACATTAATACAGGGTGCGGCAAAAGTAATACACTTCAAGGCTAAATAAAATCCAAAGTATATAATTTTTTTCTTTATTCTCATATGAAAGTACACAAAGTGCCATTTTAGTTACAGTAATTTATTAGTTTTAAAAATAATGTCAGTTAAGTGGGTGCCGTTGTTGCGTACACTCTGATGAAGGCATTCACGAAAGTTGTCCATCACTCGGCTGATCATTTGCTGTGGAATGGCAGCCACTTCCTGTCGAATTGCTTGTTTTAGTTGGTCAACAGTACGAGGGTGATGAGTATATATCTTAATTGCCCTAAAATTGCCGAAAGAGTGTCTAAGAACACTCCCGAACCCCAGTTCATCTAATTAAAAATTTTTTGAACAATTCCCCTGTATTAAAACATTTCAGTACATATTATACGGTATTCTGTCAAGTACTATGTTAAGGTACAATCCATGCTTGTGTACGGAATTCTTTTATAGTGGGAATCTACGGTAGCTAATGCGGTATTCATTCCATAAAAGGAAATATCTAGAAAGCCAACTGACTTGTGTAAACCCATACTTACGCCTTTGTGAATCCTGACAATACCATCTTTTTAGTTTCGGTAAGTACTACATCGCTGTCATGTCGAATGGCAAATGTATTATGAAAATGTTTACTAAGCCCATCAAATTAATAATTTTCGTCTCACTAAATTTGAGCGTGACATTCAAAGGCGTTCAATATCTGGCTAGGAAGCTGTATAACAAACTTTTAACGGAACTTAAGAATTTGCAGCAACACCACTAAAATTAAAAGCACATTAATAAGCAGTGACGTAGGTGTACCCTTTGTTCTCAGGATTTTATTATTTAACAGAGATTTATTACTTAAATTATTTTATTTATATCTCATATGGCTTATACACGCTTACTAATTTACTTTCATTTTACTTGATTCGTTTTTGAATAAGTTTTTTAGTTTTTGTTTTCTAACCTATATCTAATCAAGGGGGTATGTACCTTTCGAAATACGTAACAAATAAAATATTCTACTCAATTCTATTCTAGATTTATAAGGTATTAAAAGACGATTAAACGATTAAATTTATAAAGTATTTGCATATAAAAAAATTACAGCATTGTAGTGGTTTGTCCGTCACCTATTGCTCCTCTGAGTGCCTCCATTCTTCTTGGAATTATGTTAAAGTATGACCAAAGTTATTGTTAGTCATACCATGTATTAAATATTTGAACTCTATTTGCCGCATCGTAAGTGTCGAAGCGTCACGAAACGTCTAGCAGGAATAGATAGATTACGGTATTTGTATTAGTTAAAAGAGGCCTCTTTCACGTTCTTTATTGCAAAATAAAACTTAAACCTTTTAACAAAGTTAAATCTACTCTCATCTTACCAAGAAGGTTGAAAACATAGGTAATTTCAACGCACAAAACATAAACCATTTAACAAAATTAAACTCTCTCCCTTCTTAACAAGAACGTTTAAATGCAGAAGTTATTTATTTGCATATAGTCCACTTTTATGGCACCGTGAGTTGCATTGTTTTTTACCTTTAAAGCATAAGCTTATTGTAGTGGGACATCCCACATGAAGAGCGTGCGTTTATACGTTACTATATTAATTTCAATCAAAATTCTGAAAATAATAGAATTTAACCGAGCATTTGCAGAATTCGAATTATTTCGGGTTAGTATTCTAATTCTGACACTTTGATCACTTATATTATTAATCTTTTATTTAAAAAAAGGCTCCATTAATATTATCTTACAGGGGATAATCAAAGTTCCGGGTTATTTTTAGTAATTTACGTTTTGAAACATAATTTGTAAAAAATTACACAAACACACATATAAACACACTGTATTTGGAAATCAATCAACAAAATCCCTTACGTCATCTGCAACACCGAAATCGATCACCAGAACATCAACATTTAAAGTATCAAGTTGTTACATTGGCAGCGCCCAGACAACGGATAAACAAGAAGTTAGATACGAAAAATTCTGACAGTAAACAAACACATTTTTCGACTGATCAATTTAGAAATTGCATTTTGCCTATTTTACCTATAGCGAGAGTTGTATGCCAGCTACGAATTTTTTGGGTTCAAATGAATATTAATCAGAAAAGAAAACTATTGTATGGTATTCTTACACTTACAATCGCCTTTTCATCGGCAATTTGAATCCTTTTTGCAGATGTAGAGGTGTTAGTATTAGCTACAACATTCGCCGTATTGCTCATCCCTCTCATCTCGACTGAGAATAACCGATGTCTAAAAAAGCTGGTGGATAATCAAAAATCGTGTTATGGTCCACCATTGTTCGGCACGCAAAATCCTACTACGATTCGTAAATGCGAAAATTCTGAAGATGACTATACTCACGATGGCAATAACTCCGTATTGCAGTACAATAATTATCATCAACTTGTCGGCCTATTTCCCATATGGAAATACCATATTCGCAAAAACCTACAATACGTCCTTTTTCTAATGATTGCTACTTGCTGATAATTTGCTCCTTATCGATGATGTAGCATCTTGACACGAGTTCGTTTACTAAAGGCTTTCTGAATGAGTTGTATATTAACGCAATATACTTCACCTTAATTAGAAACTATAAATTAGTATTATGAAATTTAATAATGTAGAGGTTAAATATAAGGTAAGTTGGAATTTATTCTGTAATAAATAAAAACGAAGTTCAAAAGTTTTTAATCTAAAAACATCTTTTTGAAGTACTTATTATTTTACTAATTGGTCCACCATAAATCAATATTAATGATTATAAACTATGAAATGTTTGATTCTAAATATGTTGTTATTTCTAATGCGTATGTGCAAAGCCGAACGGGCCAATGACAAAAGTCAAAAGGCAAGTGCTTAATTTGCTAAGAACAGCAATATGTTACTAAAATCTACGCGTAATGAAAAAAAGCAGTAAAAATCAGCGACATTGCTTGCAATTCAACGACCACCATTGTGTACATTGTGTATACCTGTTTCGATCATTTCAGGATTCCGCCATATTTCATAGTTTGCTGTTCGCAAGCAATTGCTGACATGAAATTTTCCAAACGTTCATATGCGCATATTTGACCAGACGCGTATACTTTTGTTTTCACAATGTGCTCCATATGTTCGCGAGGGCTCGTCGGTACCCGAAATATTAAGGCGCATACGCTGTAACGGTTTCAATTTCACCGTTCGTGTACGTATTTGCATTATTTTTACTGTTTGTTTTAGCTCATTCGATTCTTTCGATAATGTATTTGCTTAACATAACGATTTCTTTCTGTTATCACTCTTTACCTTAAGTTATATTCATTCAAGTGAAGTCATCTTTGAGCTGAAGTTTATATTAAATATATTCACTACTAGAATACAGATTATAAGAAGGAAGTAGCCCCCATCCTTACATACGGAGCAGAAACATGGACAACAACGGAGTAATAAAGAAATAAAATGGCAGCGATTAAAAAAAAAAAATAGAAAGGAAAGTAAAAATGGGTAAAATCAGAAATGTTACGCATAGACTGAATTTAAAAGTGACCTCCATCGAAGATAAAATCGAGGAAGTCAATTAACAAGGTATAGCCATGTAAAATGAATACCAGAAGACAAAATAAAACTCCAAGGAGTATGGCGGTCGTTAGAAACTAACACATGGTTAAAGTTGTCGGGACGACAACCAAAATTTTAGAAAAAATTTCACTTTTTTAAATTTCACCAATATTTCGCTTTTGTTTTTAAAGCTTTAAAGCTCTGACTGATGAATGAGGACATCGACACATGTATTAATATAAAAAGAAACATAAGGCAATGGCATTTGTTGAAGACACGTGCCCGCAAAATTAGAAATGAAATATACAGGTTGAACGTAATAATTTGAAACAAGTCCATTTAAGTTATTGACAATATTATAAATTACAAGGAGTGAAACAGCAATCAGATGTGATTACATTATTAAGCAGGAATTAACAGTATATTACTGGAGTAATTTTATTTTCTCATTTTGTAAACCACTGAATCTCGAAATCAAAATCAATCTCTACCTACTGTTTAAATTTTTGATTGTATCTAGATGAAATAAATATGAGTGAATGTTGCTTAATCCGTCTATGTCAGATCGAAAATTCATAGTGTTAGGATGCTGATTTATGTGAACCATTTCGAGAAATAAACGGGACTTATAATTATTTTCAACAGTTAACACTTTTACATTGTTAAAATCCATTTGATGTAAGGTATTATTAGTGTGAATAGCTGACGCACTAGTTTATTTGTTTAGGTTGCAATCACTACGATGATGTTTGGCAATTCTAGATTCTAACCAAGTCAATATTTGGCCAATATTGGTTACAAAATTTTCAAGGAATTTGATAAATGACGTTTGATTTAAAATCAAGTGAAATGGTGTCTTTTAATGGCAAAATTATTATGCCTAAATTTAAGAAATGATCCATGGAAATTTGTGCCAGGCTGGGGCTAAGAGGTGACCCCGTTGGTGTACCAAAAATTTGAGCATAAAATTTATTATCAAATGATGAACAACTATTATCAAAAATGAACAAATGATTTAATGAATTCGATAAGTTCAAAAGTATATTAGTAAACAAAGAAACTACGTGAAGAGAAAGTAATACATGATTAAGGGGAAGTTGAAAATTTTGAAACAAGTCGGCTAAGTGAAATGAATTTCTAATATGATAATTACTAAAATCTTTGAATGACATAGTTAGTATAGCAGTGTATGTAGAAAAATTGTAGGTAAGAGAGTTGTTATTAGAAACTATAGGCCTCAGTGGGTCGTCAGCTTTACGAAGTTTTGCAGTGTAATAAAGTTTCGGTGGTATAGAGTTATATCAACGTAAACGTTTATAAGTTTGCAGGTTTAAGTGGCCATTATCAAAAAAGGATTTATGTAAAGAATTTTGAATACGATAGAAAATAAAATAGTGAAAAGTGTTTAAGTGTATGTCTAATAGATCGCGAGTAAGATGAAACCCAAGAAGGACATAGTTCGAGGAAATTAAGAAAGTTGTAGTAAGAAGACGAATAACCTGAGAGGAGGCCATCCTGACCACTGTATAAGAACAGCCTGAAAGAACTATATAGACTTCCAACACTGCTAACTAGAAAACCTTACACCCGAAAGGGTAGATAAGTTGAGGACTAGGTTAACTAAGTAAGTATGTAGATAATAGATTAAACAGTTCGACATATGTACACGAACTATCACTAAAACTGAACTTCGTAGTGTACAGTATGCGAAGAATTAAAAATTGTCAAGTTACCGAGCAGCTCATTTGACCTACTTCGCAACTTCCATAACGCGACCTAGTATGGAATGGAATTCTGGGAAATGTCCACTGACGTACAATGGATCTTCTTGCTGCGAAAAGGAGCAATAAAACACTTTGTGATTTGAAACAGGAAGAAAATTGCAAACAGTATACATCTACACACTAGTGAAGCATATGTTCAAACTCCCAATCAAATAACCAAAAAATACTGTAGAACAGTCCAATATGAACGCTATTGGAAATATAATACTGATGTGTTAATCAACTTGTTTTATTTCACAACTTCCTCACATTTCTGTGCTAGTAGATTAAATTTATGAGCGGTAGTGTATTTCATTTAAGCTCTGATTATAGATTAGCATAACAAAAAGCATACCAAACAGCATTTCATTGTTACCTTAATTACTATAATACTGTTATCGGGATATTGTCAATGAATAATTTAGGGTATTTAAGTAATTATAAGCTACATATAGCGTCAGGCGGAATCTCGAGGGAAATATTTTATTCACACGTCCGCCTGTTTAATCGCGATAATGCCGAAACCGGCTCTCACCCGCTACCCAAAACCGCTCGACAAATTCGTCTTGTTTGCCTTAAAAGCTTGTGAAAACACTAGAGGACAAAACAGATAAATATAACCACCTTGTTTTCAAATTTCTCTTCTATCCAATCTTTTACCCCCTGGACACCCAAAAAAATATTAAACACGCCAGCTTTCGTAAAAACGTGTATATGTACTGTTACGATCACATGCTTCTTACATTACGATCTATGGACATATTGTTCCAAATAGAAAAAGTTAATTACAAGGTGGACATGTAGGTGGAGGTGGACATGTAACTGTCATGTTTAGTTGCGTAGATGTGTATAAAAAGATTTTCACCTTTTTGTTGTTATTTATTATTATATTTTTTAAATAACTTGAAAAGAAAGTATGAAGTTCATGATTACTAGGATACGAGCAGTGACCTGCTCTTACCATTTAAATACTAACAATAAGCACTTTTTTATGAATTAATGCTGAATTTATATACACTAACTAAACACGAAACAGTCTGTTTATCTTCCATCGATTAAGTCATTTCTCAAACTTGAATTAGTAATTTACCAAAGCAAGTCCTTATCATTAACAACCCCCGTCGTAATAAGCTCATCGTAAAGACAAGAATGAGAAAGTGCAATTATTTTACTCTGCCTACTACCCCGAGCCGCATTACAGGATGGATTGTATATGTATATTGTAATGTTAAAAATAACGCTACCAGAATCGGTACGATTAGCGTTGTTCAGTTACGTGCGCCCAGGTGCGTTCAGCAACTGTCAACGCGGCGCCCTTGCGATGGTGAATGTGATGCTGCAGTGGCTTATATATGCATCTCCCCTCTTTCTGATCCCGCCCCTGCATCCCCGGGTTTTATTTGGTAAATGTATCTACAGCTAACCATAGTCTCGGGAAAACAAGAACCTTCTTCACCTACGCAATTCAATTCACATTTGACACACATGACAGTGCTTTTATGAAATAGATATAGGTTAAGAAGACACCTACACCTAAATGTCATACTTACAACAAAGAAGAGAAAATAACTATACATACTATTTTTAGTATAGCAGTAGTGCAGAAAAGAGATTTTTTTCTATAGATCACTGCACGGATGAGACGAAAAGTTTCCGTCCTCCTCTAGAGGTGGCGCCCCCAGAGCCATCTTGGCAATGTCACCTTGAAATGTCATCTTTTTGGGGCAATACCCGAGTGTTTCAGAATACTGTGTTGTGGTATTGTTATCCTGTGCCAAGACGATTAATGTTGAGTATAACGCTAACCTTCCAGATCAGTTGAAACAAAGAATCAAGGAAAAAGGATAGGTTCAAAAAAGAAAGTCCTTTCTCATTAAGACGCTCTCGGCCATAAGACTGTCTTGATGATGGCTAAAATCCATTCAGTGAAGTTTGAACTTGTGCTTCATGCACCTTATTCGCTGGATATGGCACCCTCGGCGTACTCTTTGTAAACCTGGAAAAATTCTTTGATGGGAAAAGGTATGGGTCCAACCCCGAAGTCATCGCCTATTTTGCAGACTGGGACGAACGTGCCTACAGAGAGCGGATTCAAGTACTGCAGCACCGGCGGTATAAGTGTAGATTATGTAGAAAGCCAAAGTAAGTTTATATCATAAATTTTGATTTTCCCTTTTAGGCCGGAAATTCTTCATACCAAGCTCGTAGTCAAGAGCATTAGTCCATACTATTAAACCAAATGAACGAATCTAGAACATTACAAAAGCATCTCTGCAGTCAAGAATATATTGTAGTGGGACATTCCACCTGAAGTGTATGCGTTCAAGCGTTATTACATTCATTTCAATCAATTTTATCTCAATATTCGCAAAATATTAGAATTTAACGTAGCATTTGCAGAATTCGAATTATTTTGGGTTAGCATTCGATTTCTGGTATTTTGATGATTTATATTATTAATCTTTTATTCAAAAAGAGACTCCATTATCTTACAGGGAATAATCAAAGTTCCGAATTATTTTGAATAATTTACATTTTGAAATATAATTTGTAAAAATGACACAAACACACATACGAAACACACTATATTTGGAACCCAAGCAACAAAATCCTTTCCATCTGCAGTACCAAAATCGATCATCACAACATCAAAATTAAAAATATCAAGACGTTAGATTGGCAGCACCCAGACATCGGATAAACAAGAAGTTAGAAACAGAAAATCTGACAGTAAACAAGCATATTTTCGACAAATCACTTAGAAATTGTATTTAAAACTAAAATGTAGTTGAAATTGTAAACTTTGAAGCATTATTAAAACTAAACAGAAAAAGTTTAAAGAAAATAATCTAGAGAGTTTAATCAAAGAAAACGACTAGAGAGGTCTATTCCAAGAGTATATCAGGTTTTCTTAGAAAAAGCAGATTAGGATTGATCAAAAGAGGAACAAAGTCACACATGTACTACACACACACACGAATAACTGTAAAAAATTATCTTTGTAAGTGAAATACTAAAAAATAATAAACGGAACAGATTGTCACCCAATTTACTTTTAATTGTTTTAAAACATCTCAATATACATTGAAAGCACTACAAGCCTAAAAGGTTCATAGCTTGGTTTACAATTGCTTTCCATATTTTCTTATCTGCTGTTTTTTTCCTTCCAGTCTGCTACATTTAAGTTCTTAATATTTTCTTCCACCTCTTCTCTCCATCTATCCCTTGACCTACTTCTTCTTTTTTTTCCCTCAATTCCACTGTATATTATCTGTTTCTGTACCCTATTATTTTCCATCCTCACCACGTGTCCCATCCAGCACATTCGTTGGGCTTTAATTACTCTGTATAGATCTTTCAGTTCTTGGTTTGTTCTTCGTTCTCAATTATTTTCAACTCTTTTGGCTCCAAATATTTTTCTAAGCACCTTTCTCTACCATACTTCTGTTGATTTCATGTCGGTCTGACTTAGAATCCAAACTTCACTAGCGAAGCTCACTATATGTCTGATGACCGATTTGTATATTCGAACTTTCAGATTTCTTGATGTTAACTTATTTTTGAAGGCTCTTTTGAGAGAATTTATACATCTATTTCCAGCCATTAATCTAGCTTGTATTTCTTGTTGACATCCCGGTTTTCTTGTAATTATAGCTCCTAAATACTTAAAGCTTTCCACCTCCTCGAAGGAATAACTTTTTCCTCTTCGGTTTTTATTATAAACGCTCTATCTGTTACGAATTTCCTGTCAGACCAATTCATATATTCAGTTTTTCGTACGTCTACTTCCAACCCAAATTTTTGTGCCGATTTTATCAGCCTCTTTGTCACCTCCTCCAATTCGGTCCTAATTCGGGATACAATGGCAAGGCACTGATGTCTCTTGTGATATAATAAATCAGACCTGCTTATGTTTGCCTCTGGACCTGGAAGCCTCTCCTTTCATTCCTTAGATCTGCATACAGTGCTCTCACTTCATTATTTTTAAAGTCCTCCTCTATATTGCTTAACAATGTTTCCTGATATTTTCTCTTTTTCTCTCTTATTAGTTTTCTACATTTTTTCCTGCGTGTTGAGTACTCGACTTTTGTTTGTTTTGTTTCTTTTTGTAACATACACAAGAATACAATTCGCAGTCAAGAATACAATAAGGATTAAAAACAATTACATTCAAATAATGTTTATTATGAATGCAAGGAAAGGGATTCTTTAAGCTTGTGACAAATCAAATCGAAAATTCGTTTCTGACGAATGCATCCTTAATTTTTTTCAAGAATACATAGAACTCTATTGTAAATCAACGCCGATTTATAAGGTCAAATATTTTGAACCAGAATAACAACGTCACGAATTTATCACCGCTGTTTGTTGCACTGCTAGTAAAAACATGCTTACTCTCGCAGACGTAAATTACTCCCGTAGATTTACTACCACCCAGTTACATCTTCTTTTCTTAACCGGTATTTTTATGTTTACAAACTACATTGTATTCGATTTAAATTCAAATTATGTTTACGAGATTACGAAATATCTCTCGGCGAACGTTTTATTTGCGAATGCAGATCCACGGTAATTCATTTCTAGAGGTAGTAATGCCAGAATATCGCAAACATTAAAACTAGTGCCTTATCACCAACAATAAAAGTACCTGCAAGATTTATGGGATCGTGAATATTCTATTTTTTGACTTTAGTGGTACCATTCGAATCGTAAAAATCCGCATTCAGGCAGATGTATAGATATCAATATAATCTACATATCTTATAGACATTTTAATATATCATACAGGAGTGCCGTGTCTAGTTAAATCAAGGTTATTCTCTATATTTTCAGTTAATTTTTCAGTGCACTTGCACTTTACCAAACTTAATTATATTTTTTACAGATAATACTCTTCTATTTTGTTTTAGATTTGTTTTAAATTATTTGATTTTTACAAATTTTAAGGGTTACAAGAAATAAATCTATTTTTCTTCCATCGTTCTTCTTTTGATTGATCCTTCTGAATTTCAATTTCAATTAAGAAATCATTCACTTGGTTCATTATGAAAACCTTTACAACTGTCTACCTGTCACCATAATTAATTACTTAATTACTAAACAATAGTTACTTCTTATCTTCCTACACTCACCAGTTATACAAAAAAGTAAACACTCTCTACTCTCTAACAAGGTTTTCCTAGTTATGTCAATGAAAATTACTGGGTTTTAAAAAGTTATTTTTTGCGAGAATTCCTTTAAATATCGTAATACCCCATTAGTGTAACAGTTGCAAATCCCTATTGATTGGCGTCCTTTCATCAAACAAACAGTAACAACAGTGAATAGAACTTCAGACTATACTTATTGTCGTCCGAATACGGTGGGCTTTACAAAGCTCTCATTTAGAGATTTTTTTATATTAATACAGAGCTTTGAACATATGCAATGCGCACTTCGGTTTAAATGAAACAATTTAAATAAAACAACAAATTCCCCGTTATTAATTATTAATGTACTGCCTAGGTTGTTGTCCGACATATTACACGAAGGTATATCAATATTCCAATCTAAATTGCTTCTCGTGAAAAATAAATGAAGATAAAATGTCTGATGACGTTGACAATAAATTCTGTTTTACACAATTTTTATTATCTAGCAATATAAAATACATTTTCAAAAGCTATTTACATCGTAAATGAGTATTTACAATGCCTTTGGTTTGTTTAAACAGAGTAACCGATGTTAATTCTGCTCCTTGATGTCTAGTGTTTACCCTAGTCAATGTGGTTTCCATGTTCCAATTGTAGCTATGCGAACGGCTAACACATGTACATACTTATGTTTCATTGTAAAGTAGTCAGTCGTAAACATTTGACTAATGATAACTTAAATAGGCAAACGTGTTAAGTTAGAAGACAAGATGTGTACATACACGTTGGTGCAGATACGAACGGGGGATTGCGAATGGCAACACGTAATATTATAATTCAACACCTTCCGACAAAATGTGTTAATATAGAATTACTGCGCAATTTTCTGTATTTTCAGATTATGTTAGAAATTACAGTTTTTTATATTCATTTTGTTGCTGCTATGCGTTGTAGGAGAACGAAAAAGTAAGTAAGTACAAAAAAAAATAAGTAGGAAAATAAACAACGATTCTTATAAAATTAAACTAAAGGAAAATAACTTCGATAACTATACAAAATAAATTGAAATTCTAACAATGTTACTTTATTAAGAGGAAAAATCTCCTGGCAATTTTGAACTTTGTAACTTTTGTATTTGTTGCGTTTCAAAATACGTTTCACAGTACTTCTATTAACACCGATTTCGTCTGTAATTTGCTGGCTAGAGCAGGGCTCGCCCATTTCAACCAACGAGCAAACCCTCACTTCTCTTTCATCCAACTCGGGAGGCATTAGAGGGATTTGAGACTATTCGTCTATTTGCTGGCATTTGCGGCAATTCCCGACCACGCAGCCAAATTTCCTAAACGTTTTGACGATCCTTTCAATCGTCAAATTCGAAGGAATAGGACGATCCACGTACTCTGCGGCAAATAGATCGGCAGTGCTTTGTATAAAGTAACATAGTTATCCGAAATCCACGATCACTTGTTAGAACTTTACGAGCGCATCGAAAGACAAAGAGTGCGATAGGTCTCTCTACGGTAGTTGCGCGCGGCAAGGCTGGCGGGCGGGGATTAATGCGAGTATGCCAGATCGCGCTACGTACAATATACCTTGCACCCGGGTGAAACCTGGACCAACGTGTATATATTTATTCAGTCTTTATACACCGACTTTCTTCACTTTTTTCTGTCCTTTGCGAACTTGCTTAATTTCGTTCTACTCCATTTGTTTTTTTTCCAGTGTATCCTTTATTGCGCTATTCCACGTTTTCTTGGGTCTCTCTTTTGTTCTTTTCGTCATCGGGTTCGCTTCCCATATAGCTTCAACGAATCTTTCTTCTTCCATTGTTATTTAATGACCTAACTATTCCAGCTGCTGTTTCTCGATTATCGATTGTCTTTGTAGAGGTTCTATATTTAAGTCTTCTCCAATTTTTCTTATTACGCCTTTTACTCTTCATAACCCTCCGTTTGACGAGCTGGGCCTGGGAAGTTTCGCAAAATCGTTTTCTTACGGTAACTTCTATAAATATTTTTTTAAATTCCTGAGCCTTTATATAGCTTCCTATCTTTAATGACAACAACAATACACGGGTTGGGTCTGTCAGGCCCATTGCCCTTGCAACACGCAAATGGTAGGACTTACAATTTAAAAAAATACAACACAAGTTGTTATCATTAAAGATAGGAAGCTATATAAAGACTCAGGAATTTAAAAAAATATTTATAGAAGTTACAGTAAGAAAACGATTTTGCGAAGCTTCATAGACCCAGCCCTTCAAACGAAGGGCTAAATGTTTCATCACCATCTCCTGAAGTCTACTTTTCAAACTGTTATTCAGCACACAGCTTTCACTCCATATATCAGTACCGGCCGAAACACTGTTTTAAATATAATGATTTTTGTGCCCTTGTCTCCTTCTTAATAATAAAGGTCTTATTAAGAGCATAGTATGCATATATCATAGTATGCGCTGTTTATTATTTCATTTATTTCTTCCTCCATTCCTCGGTTGCTTTCAATGGTTATCCCCAGGTATTTAAAATAATCTACTTGCTCCAGGATGTTTCCGTCGACTTTTATATTTATTTTTGCCACTGCCATTACTTTTGTTTTGCTTGTTTTTATCTTCATATTTCTTTTACACAATTCCTTTTGCCACATTTTTCTCTCAGTTGAGACTCACTTTCCGCACATGTAACCAGATTATCAGCAGGTTTAACCGATCTTAACCTTTTATAAGCTACATATATTACTTTTATATACGTTTGCTTTAAGTTCTTTTAAAGCATCCTCTATTATTATTATAAACAAAATCAGTCTCAGTACTCCTCCTTGCTTTAATCCTTCATTAACTGCAAGCTGTTCAGACTGCAAATTGCTTTTTCTCACGTAATTTGTATTGTTTTGGAACATACTTTCTATTTCCATCCGCAATTTATCACCAACACCTCTTCTCACCAGACTTACCCATACTATCTTCCTTGGTTTTCTATCAGAAGCTTTATCCAGGTCCAGAAGTGCTTTATAGATGCCTTTGTTCGATCATCTGCCTTAATGTGAAAATGTGATTTTGTATGCTTCTGCCTAGCCCAAAGCCACTCTGTACCTCCTCTAGTTGTTCGTCTATATCCCTGTACTTTACAGCAATGTCCTCTTGAGAAAAGAAATTATATTACAAAATACTGTTACATAATTTGTTGGGACATATTATTTATGTGCATTATATATTCATGCATTTTAGATTAAATTCATATAATGGAAGTGCCTCCTCAGCGATTTGAAGTCGTAGATCAAACGGGTTTAATAATTCTAATAAGTTTAATTACTTGAGAATAACCCTAAATATTGGTGGAGGCGCCGGAAGATTATTGATTAATTTAGTTTAAAAGTTGATTATTACTCAATAACACATTAAAAGTGCTGGAATCAACTTCAAAATAAATTAAAACTGCGTTTACTATAGTTAAATTAGTCTTTACCGTGTATAACTGTTTCACCGAGTAAAACATCAAACACTAGAGTGGTTCCTTTATAAATGCGCATCGTTTATAGAAGGTGCTCAATGACTGAGACGCCGTTCAACCAGATCATAAACCAAAGACCATTCTCAAAGCCCATTATGCACCCATGCAGCAGCAACGAATAATAAAATAACAAGTACACTAAGGTTTTGCTATAAAGGAAACAGTAAAGCGTCTAATGAGGACGGTTGTATCATTTTACGACCCATTTCTGATATCCTCGCTCTTAAATTTCACACAGATCTTACTTAAAATCGCATTAATTCAACTCCATTTCCTTTAATATTCCATTGCTCGTTCGATTTGTTTTGTCTATTTTATCTACCTGCAGAAAGAGGAGATTTCTGTTGACATTTTCTTTTAATATAACTGAAACGTTTATTTTGTTATATGTTTTACTTTATTAGCAATGCAAAAATAATTTATCGAACTATTGTGAGAAAGTATTTGATAAATTGTTTCCGAAATTAGATTTATTTTCGCTCTACTGCAAAAGGTTACGTCGTTCTAGGTTGAAACTGAAGTATACTGCTTGGAGTGAATTGAAAAGCCCGTCAGTGCTCGTTCTAAATAAATTAATCAAGTATGTAGTGTATACGGAACTTTAGTTTCGAAGTTTGTTATTATGATGTTTTGGCTTTGTACTGCATTTAAACTTTGTGAAATCCTGCAAAAGCTAAACTCTAAATTCGATTATGTAATGCAATCTTCTGGAGAGTTACTCGCTCCAATAAAACCATTATTTGCGTTTTATTTATGTATTCAGGTATCCAAAATTTAAGCTTCTAATTCGTTCAAATTCTTTTCCTTATGCAATAAATAGTGCAGCCCGAAACAAAAATCTTAGATACCATTAAAATACATTAGATGCGAATCACCAAATGTTAATCTTTCATTTCCATCTTTAGAAACAGCAAACGTTACAAAATATATTTAATTTATTCGAACAAATTTTTCATCACTCAAAAAAGTAAATTATGAGCTTATACATTCCATTTCAAAGTATTTCCCTAGATAAGAGCTTTATCCTAAGCTCTTCCTGGTCATCCATCTGTACTACGTAAAAAAATCATATTAGCGGGATATTCATTTTTAATTTACGGCCATGTCAAAAATTTTACGTTGTTTGCACGTCTACCTACAGCATATGGGAGCTAATTTAAAATTACTGATGCATTTTTAATAACTTGGCTGTGTCGTATTTTCAATAATTCCCGTAAAGGTTTGCATGAATCTCTGTACCATACCGTTTTATATTTTCTTTTCATGTTGTAAGAAATAGTATAATAGTTATCCAAAGGTACGAGAGAACAATTAATGTATTGTTCAAAATACTTTGGAAGGCGATGGAAATAAAAGCAATCAAGTTTTTATGAAATACATTTTTGAGTTACTCATTTATTTAACGTTGAATAAATGTTAAGACTCCACTTTCATATTAAATGCTGTTCCTTCGTATTACATATATGTTTATTCCGTTCCCGTTGGAGTTTCAAATTTCTCCAAATAAAAAACATTTTATGAAAGTTTGTGGCGATATAGTTAATTTAATCTCGTGGTGACCTATTTAATACGATTTAACAGAAGTGCCACTGGTCGTGAGAACTAAACGTTGACACATGACGAATATGGAAAATGATCTAGTACAAGAGAATTATTGGGAATCTCTATGTATGTTATTTGCCTAAACTTATGATGTCAAATTAAAGACTCAGACGTTGTACCTATTTGTTCAACAATTATGATTTTCTGGTTATATTTTACCTGTCTGTGAATTCGTCTTACGTGTACGAAACTATATAAAGGAATTTTGCAGAAATTTCTCAAGTTTGGGTGCACAGAAGGGACTTCTTACGCACTGGTTCGTCCAAACCTGGAATAGCCATCAATTATACGCTAATGGTCAGAAATTCACGGAAAATCGTCAGGTAAGGCGATTCTGTGATTAATTCTGAGTCGACAATCCTAATTGAGAATAGTTTTATGGTTATTCATTATGGCACAAAGGTCATCAAAGTTGCCATCAAAATGTACGATTAAACCGAAAGAAGCACCGAAGAAGCACATCACTTCTCAAAACATATTTCTTGTCTCTTTACTTTAATGATATGAATACTAATTTTTGGTGCTTCTGAAAGGAATATCTTTATTTTCTATATCTAGTTTATAGCACTTACGCCTATACAGCATTCCTTTCAATACGCTTCGAATATAGTAATATTATCGGCACTGTAATTTGCTCCAAAAGTTATTGATTATGAATTACATGTGTAGATACAAGATACATATAGAAAGTTAGTTGCAAACTTTTAAACAAAAATTAACCATATATTCAAAATAATATTAATAATAGTGAGGTATTGAAATAAATAGTTTCATAAATTTTATCTGGAAAGTAGACCTAATGTTTAAAAATCGCTAGCCGCTATTACCACATGTGTCCGAAGCTGCCACCTCCTTTTCGAATGCACAAGGTCATTCGCCGTGTGAATGATGTAGAAATCTGTCTCACGCCAATAACTCAAAATAACAACCCCATAAGAATTAAACAAAATTACTGTACACCTGAAAAAACGCTCAAATACTTGACATACGAGGCGTGGCAATTAAATAACCGGACTGGTGCTACAAAACATTTTATTGATCACTAATTACATTAGAAAGTTTATCCTCTTCAATGTACTCTGCAGTGCTGGAAGTCCGTTTCTGTCAGCTTGTTGAGAACCTCCGTCGCTTTCGCTTTCACCGCTTCCACACTGAAGTATGTTATCCTTTGTACACTATGCATCCTGAAGCAGGCGGAACTAACACTGTTGACAAACTGTGCTCGCGAGCTGCAGCGAATAGCATTGCCCGAACACCATGGCGTGGGCTCCTTATTAGAAGATGACTCAACACCACTACATTAAATAGCATGCCCACCGACTCAACTTTGTAGCATTTTGAAATCCGTTCCCAGAACATTTAAGGTATTTGAAACATCTGATACAATACTATGTACTCTTTTTTCTTGGACTAAAAGAATAACTATACAGTTTGGAAACAAATTTAACACAAATATCGTCTAACAAATGTAAGTGATGTTTTGAATGCACTAATGTGTGGATGTGTTATTACTATCTTCTCCATCGTTATTTGCAGGAGGAGCATCTACATTTTTTTAATGCTTATTGAAAAATTGATCTTTGATTGGTATGGTTGAAATTGTTTCTAAAGGAGCGTTGACTTTGAAATGTCTGTTGAGTACATGCTTTTTGAGCATACTGACACTGTGATACTTGTGTTTACAATTGTCTTGGCAACAATTGTTCTACAAATGTAACACTTTATTTTGTACTTTGAGCAAAGTGTTCAAAAGTTATTTCAAAAGCTCTAAGCAAATATTTAAAAGCGTAACGAAGTACATCGATAACCACGAATGCTATGCTACTAGTTTCACCCTATATAATTTATATAGGGTTGACCAGGTCCGCTTTATTTTAATCGTTTCTTTTCAATGGTTGCTTCAACTTCATCCAAAGACGTGAAGAAAAATAGTGATAGTATAATAAAACAACGATTTGTTCAAAATATTAGGTGGTTTTCTTAAAAGAAAACTACTTTGTTTTAAAAACTTCGTTTACTAAATTAAAGAAATGTAGGCGACAAAATATATTTTTCTTAAGAAATTCTTTCTGTCTGTGTACCCGACACTCCTTGCTATCGTTAAGAGTAACGACGTAAAAAAGTAAAATTCCCACGTGCACTTTTAATAATAAACTCATTTATTAATTTACTAAAAGTAGAACACAATTTTATTGTAAAAAACTTTGTTTAAAACTTTCCAGACAAGTTTAGATCGTTACATTAGATATGAATTTTGACTTCTCATTGTTACCAACAATGAAATGCACTAACTAAAACTATGAGATTGACGATGTAACGTGATTATAATCATAAAAGCATAGCAGTTTCCATTATCGAAGCAAGCAATCAGAAGTAAACTTTAAGGTCAGCTTACGAAGCTTATCGATAAGGTAAGGACGAAGGCACGCTCAGCGCCTGTATGTGCGAGTGTGTAGTAGGAAACCGGTGAAATCGCGCAACTCGAGATCCGAATACTTCACCGTTTTAGTTGGCGTCCAACACTCTTGCCCATAGGCCGCCCGATAGCAGCAGGCGTTAAAGCTGAAAACTTCCGCTCGCTCGATCCCCGAAAAGCTTGCCGCGTTGTGCGTTAAAAATTATAGTACGGAGCATTGAATACCAATAGCCGTTTCATACTTTGCAGGCCGTATGTGCGAATAAATATTAAATAATGTTTCTGCGAAGTTGAATGAACTGGAGTGTGGGTACTTCGATGATTTATAACTTTATTGTGAAGAAAAGAATTCAAATATTAAACCCGCGAAAACGTAAGCATTCTACAAACCAAATGTTTATGTATTTATACATAACTGCATGTATTTCACATTATTTTGTCTTATGTTACATTACTACAAAATTCTTCTGCAAAGAAAACACAACTAGCGTATATTGTTGAAATTTAAGATTCCCGTTAGAACGGTCTCTAAGTAAAATTTAAATATGACTCTCAAATTTGATTAAGCAGTCTCTATTTTCAACCTAATAGTAGTAAACATTATGCACAGTGGGAAAGTTATAAACTAATTGAATTCAATTTCTATCCTGCATTGCCAAGTGGTGGCATTATCTAGAAAAATTCCATATATGTATAGCAAAAATATCCACATAAAGTAATACCTTCAAATTGCAACAAAACTAAATAAATAGTTATAACATACAGTATGTCCACCTAATGCGTCGGTGGAAGAACAATTTAAAGAAAAAGTTTTCAAATCAAAAATATTGGGAGAAAAGTTATAAAAATTATGTCTGTCCAAGTATACAGGGTATGCAGTTTCCGCCGCAAACAATACAAGTTTGAATTTTTAAATGGTAAACGCTATATATCATTAAATTTTTGGGACCTTTTTTATCTATTTTGCTTACTTTTTGAGTCCTTGTTTCTTTGGCGCTCGATATCTTAAACGCCTTACATGTTAGAATGGTGATACAAATTTTATTTAATTGAGTATTTCTTGGAGTTTTTAGCAGAACATTGAGAAAACCATTATATCAATTAGATTCTACAAGATGGTCATCGAACTCGTTACCAAGTTTGATTCATGTTATTCAATATTTTTAATGGAGCATCCTGTGTACTTTCTTCCAGCATCTAAAGGAGAAGCTCTACCATTTTTTTTATAAATATTGCCCTATACCTGAAATATATCGCTCTTTAGTAAATTAAATATGAAGCTTTGCAAACAAGTTTTTCGTTTAAAAACCTGTGTGCTGCGACCAAATACTAAAGATCTTTGTTTCGCTAACAGTACACTTTAGAACTAATGTGTAAACATTGTCTTTCTTGGTACAATTCCAGCATCTACTGGAAGCAATTATCATTTTCTTACATACACTGCCTAGCAAGTTAATAAGCACGTATAAATAAAACGAAAACAAGCCCAAAAATGTTCAATATACTAGGTGATTCATTTATCTTGAGACGACTGAATAACTTAGAAACCATTTATTTAATCGAAAAAAAATGTAGATAAAAATTTTATCATATGAAGGGGGAAAGTATATTGTAAGGTCCGCGTTTAATTGTAGAAGTGCCATCAATGTCTTTAGAGTGTTAAGTTCCTTTTTTCAAATGGAAATCCATATTTTTTTAATAAGTGTGTTACTGTCCATGAAAAAACAAGTAACTTTTATCTGAAACTTTTTTTTATTTAACAACTATTTACGGATATAAATATTAATAAAATAATAAAAACAAACAGAAGAAAACCAGTAGACTTCGCTTTAAAATAACTCGCGTTGATTTAATAAATATTCAAAATGTTGTCCATTTACATCGATGTACTTTTATATTCGATAGATAAAAATTCATGTTTTCCGTACGATTTCAGCCTGATACGTCTGCGATCGCCACCGCGTTGGTTTGCGCGTCGCTTTAGAGTAAGTTATAAACACAGGGAAAGATGTGTACAACAACAATGGAAGCCTCCTTGATTTGTAGCTCATTTATTCCTTTACTGCGATCATTTTAAAGCGAAGCTTACTTGTTTTCTTCTGTTTGTTTTAATTACTTTGTCAATGCTTATATCCGTAAATAATTGTTAATTAAAATAAAGTTTCAGATAAAAGTTATTTGCTTTTTCGTGAAGAATAATATACAGGTTTCCATTTGAAAAAACTAACTTAACACTCGAAAGACATTGATGGACCTTAGAATATACTTTTCCCCTTCATATAATAAACTTTTTATCTACATCTTTTTTCGATTCAATGAATGGTTTCTGAGTTATTTAGTCGTCTCAAGATAAATGAATCACCCGGTATAAACAAATAAATTCATTTAAAGCTTTGCACGCTAACTTCTTCAATAGCACATAGTGAAAGTAGTTCAAAAAATGTCACAATTTCGCTAAATACACTGCTTAAAATAATTAGCCCTTCTCCCCTCCCCAGACATTCTCATATTTTCTTCAATTATTAACACCCAATACATTTAATTTAAAAAAATTTTAATAAACATTTTTTTTTTATTTTTAACTCATTCATTTTATAAACAGGATTTTATCTTTAAAAGTTATTTTACATCGTAAAATCAATAACAAAGACTTGTCAATTCCATCCGGTACTACAGAGTTTGCATTCCTCAAGATTCATACCTTTACAACTACCTTTCATACGATGGAACTTTTCTGCATTACCGGCTGATAGTTATAAAGTTTTAGCTCGAGAGTGACTACGGTCACCAAGCAATTTGTCGCAAGAAGTGTTATACAAAACCGTAACTAGATTAAGAATGTCTTCTTGGTTTCAAACTACATGATTGTACATTAATGTTTACTTCTATGTGGCCATTAGATATAATCACAAAGTGATGATGCTAAAAGCAAGAGTTACGTTCATTTTGGTGAGATTATGCATACAACAATTTACTATTCTATAAACATTATTATGTGAAATCTTATTTACCTCGTGTAGAATTGTTTTCGAAAATTTTGTAATCCTTCTGAAGAAATTTTTTAAGAAGTTGACATCGGAATAAAACTAATATTATAACACCTACAAGAAATTTTGCCACTAAAGATGGAATCAATAAGGGTGGGGTCAGTAAAGGTGAAAGAGTTTCTCCCAATATATATTTTTTTTAAGTGCAGTTACCATTAACATGTTTTGTATGAAAACTTCTAATACACCGAGAAACTTTGCACTTTAGACACCACGACAGGTTTTCACCCTTCGATCAAACAAATAGAGTGAAAAAATTGAAAAACTGTACGAAATATAAGGCCGTAGTTGATGAAATGTCCATGACATCCCGGTGAATTCGAGATGTTGACTGTCAAATTTACGCTGTTACCCGTCTACACCGAGAGAAATGTATAGTAAATTGTATCCTACCAGAATCGATGGTTACTACAGTGACAGCTAAGTAAGTAGAAAATACCCTATTGTTGCAGTTTTTTGAAGTGGCTGTCTGTACTTCATATTTATAGTAAAAATACTCCTAAATTATAGTAAAAAAGGTACTACAAAATTGTAAGTTAATTACCATACACTTGTAGTAAAATTGTCATTAAAGTAAAAAATTGGAATATAGGGATTCTTAGTATAAGTAAATGGCCATTATAACTATTATTTACTTGGAATTCTGGAAATGCGTATTATTTACATATATCCACATTATTAATTGCGCTTACCTTGTTTGAAACAGTACGGCCTATCCGTACATAATGCAGCAAATTATTCTCATGCTCGTAACAAAATAATGTTCAAACAAAAGTGAACTGAATGTGAAATGAACACGTCAAAAAAGTGCTTAGAAACAATAACCAAGATAATGCTGAGATAAAAAAACTCATGGTAAAAAAAGCACTAGCGCTTTTTCCTCATGCCTTCATTTCTACTCTCGTCTCAATTTATGTCCCTAATCTCCAAAAACAGCACTGAAATATTTTCCAGCGTCATCTAGTGGCAAGAGGTGTAGTAATGCCGTTCCAGAGAGTGGCGAATATAGAAACCGGAATAATGATGCCATACTTACCGATACAATGATATAACCTTTAACGTACGCTTCATAAACATTTTCAAAATATACCGGTTAATGTCTTATGTATTAAAAAAGCTATAGTTAAATTACTACATGTGGTAAATAGTAATAAAAAGAAAAAAAATTACATTAACCGATATTTTTTGAAAATGTTTATGAAATGTTGTTCGTTAAAGGCTATATCATTGTAAGGGTAAATTACGACGTGTTATTCTTGAAGATGGTATATCATTACTGTTGTTATTTGGACTGTTTCCATTATCTGGAGGATTTAAAACATCCGACGTTTCGGCAGATTTTCTTCTGCCGCCTTCAGGGTAACCCTGATAAAGGTTGTAGGTTGCCAAACTCATATTGATAAACTTAGAACTTGTACTCTGCCTGTGGCCCGGTCACCAGTTTTGATGAGTTTTTAATGACAGCGGGGTTGGTTGACTTATATTGCCACGTATCTATGACGGCGGTGATGGTTGACGTATATTTACGCGTATTATCGGCAGCCATATGTCCTTAATCACAAGGCTAGGAGTACTGATAGGGGCGGTTGCTATCGCCATGTGCGCCGCTTCTAAGAACTTTCTTCGGGTGTTATTCTGTACATTTTTTGCTATTATTGACGCTTTATGCCATTGAAAACGATGTTGATCTTCCTATGCGTGTCGTGCAACTTGTGATTTGTCTATTTCCCCTAATCTTACTAGATTTTGGTGTTCTTTTACTCTAACTTGCAGGGGTCTTATTGTTTCTCCAATATAATTTCTGCCACACTCACAAGGTATTGCATATACACAATTTTTTGTGTGTTGTATTTCACTGCCAGGCTTGGTTTTTGTAAGAAGTGACCTAGTTGTATTCGTTGTCGTGAATGCTGTTCCTATGTTGCATTTGTTCCCAATTCTTCGAATTTTATCAGATATACCCTTGATGTACGGGATTACTGTTATGCCTATGGGGCTTACTGCTCGTTCTTGTTCCCTGTTGTCCTTTTGTTTCTGAACTAAACGAAGAATTCTTTCAGGATATCCGTTTTGCTTAAGAGTCTTTCTTATGTGGTCGTATTCATCATTCTTTTCTCTTTCATTGTGACATATGGTTTCTGCCCTATCCTATAGACGTCTTGCACCTCCAATTTTTGGATTTAGATGGTGGTTGGAATTATAGTGCATGTAATTGTAAGGGTAAGTATGACGTCCATATTTCTGTGTCTGTCGCTGGATGGTATGACTACATCTCATGGCAACGAGGTGTCGCTGGGAAATATTTCAGCGAATCCATCAATACCATGAGCTATATATAACCTGGGCAAATATGCGGTAATAGCCAAAGGCGTGGCGGGCGCATAAAAGTTTACACATAAAATAGGTAATAATAGGTAAGAAATAAATTATAAAACGCGCTGAAACACTTACCGTTTTAAAAGTCTTCCGTGACATCACAAACTTCTGTTAAATATTTGAATCATTAGATATGTTCCCACAGCTGTTTCAGTCAAGTGAGTACGACGTGCGGAATAAATGTTTTTTAATGCCGAAAACGACCGTTCGACATCTAGCGATGTTATATTTGCATATTTAAAATAATCTTTGGAACAACTAATGCATCTTCACACGCACCTTCACAAATTTGTCTTAATATAAGAAAATCGGAGTCTTTCTCTAAAACACCTTCAAATTTTCCTGGCTTTTCCTGACTGCTGCAGCTTCTGTCGGATTGAATTTAAAAACTACCTTCTTTACTTGATGTAGGTAAGGTTACAATATCATAATTGTCGTAATTTTTCGAAATTTAACCTCACTCTAAAAACACTAAACAAAATTCGTAGGTATTTTTCTGGCACCGGGTTGGTATTAAAACAGCAAAGTTAGTGAAAAATCATCGGAAAATCGTGGCAAAATAGAGTATTTTCTATTCAATTCAATTAATCGTACGATAAATTGTTCAAGAACTCGTACCAACTTTTTCTATTTTACACGATACAATAAAATCGAAGATCAACTTGTTCAGTCAATTCGCCAATAAATCGCGACGGGTAAAACAAGCTTGAGATGCCTTTAACAAAGAAAGACGGTGGTAAAAAATAGAAGTTGACCTGTTCGAACGTATTTCTCTAACTATATCTTGAACTTTATGGAACTTATTTCAACCTTTACGCGCTCACTGTGTATAAATGTGTCATCTTTCTAAATTTTCTAAAATTTATCTGAGACTTTATATTTTCGGCCAATTTGTTAAAAAGCATTATGCTATTGCATTGTGCAACTTTGATAAAGTTTATCAATTTGTATTTTGGAATTTTATAATAATCTGTGAACCTAAATTATTACAGATTGATTCCCTTCGTCGTTTATCGTGCTACTCCCCTGCTTTATGGTTACGCTACGTACTCTTATAACTGGAAAATCTTGCAACGGTGTCTATGTATTTTAGCGGCCAACCTTTCCTTCTTTGTCTCGCCCATTTTGGTACGCTTTGTATATGTCAGAATAATTTGAATTGTAACGCCTACCAATGTCTATGACCTACGACTTTTATCTAAAGAGTTTTTTTACCAAACCAACTATAGAGTATTTTGGCGAAAGCTGAATATCTTAAAACGCTCCACGAGTGCGGGTATAACAATAACCTTAGGATTACTATTATCATTATTTTTCAAAGAATCTCACCCTGTATTAAAATGTAAATAAAGTGATATTACCGCCCACCTAAAGACAAAATATAGCTGATAATCATACTTGACCGCAGATTTGTTCCGAAGCACAGTTTAGGTGTAAAACTGGTTCCAGACAATATTGCCCCTCCAAGAGTTGGTCGTTTAAGAATTTATAAATTCTGCAAATGTAATTAGCGCAAACCGTTTACGGAAAGCTTAACGCAATCTCGTAATTGCGTTTGCAGTATCCTAACTACCACACGTTTCACTAAAAATTTCGGCTCCACTTTCGTGAACCGAAGGTCCCAAAATTTTCACTATCTCCATCTTGCAAGTCGTAATTGTTAATGCGTCTGGCCCACATAATTTGGGGTTGCGGGTTGCTGATTCACGGCCGATAGACACGCAGCTTGGCCTGGCACTTCCGCACTTCCCGGTACACTTCACCGCGCGGCTCCATTCCGGACCCGTCCACCCATTTACAGCCATCTGGATCTGCATAAATGGTAATCTGTTTATACAATTTACGTGTCCCGTACTCTCCTACTAGACGAAATATATTTAATTTGGTACGGCCTCTGGCTTAATTTTACCGTATGCATAATTTCGAAATAATTATTTTGGAATTTATTTCAAACATCCGCCGAATATTAAAATGATCCACTTCAAATTTGAAGTGGATCATTTTAGTAATAATTGTCTCGTATAATTACACATTGTTACATGTATAGAACTTATGATCGAAATTCTAAAACGAAATTTTATATTCCTGAAGGAGCATTTCCACTTTAATTGAATATACATACGAATTTACTCAAATTGCTTTAGATAAACTAAATTACAAACATGAATTCGATTGGGATGTGTATTAAGCCCAATACAGTTCGCAGTAGTGTTGGATGAAGTAGTAAAGAAAGCTAAACAGAAAAATGAAAACTGCAGACAGGCAACTGGAAAATGAAGAGAATGAAGGTTTCAGAACTGTTGTTTCCTGATGATAGTGTGTTACTGGTAGAGTCGGGAAAAGACTTACAATACCACATGAATATCTTCAATGAAGAAATGGTAAAGACAAATATGAAAATAAATATTAACAAAACGAAGTGATAATAGCAGTTGGAAATGAAATGAACAACATCAAAATAGAAAATATTAGAACAGAGCAAGTGAACCAATTTAAATATATTGGAACAATCATCGAAAGTAGCAGAAAATTAGACAAAGAAATAAGTGAAAGAACGGAACCTTTTTTGGAAAGAAAGAAAAGTCAAAAGATATTAAAGTAAAAGCTGTAAAAAAGTGGTAATACTCACACTTATATGCGGATGTAAGTCATGGACCTTGACGAATAAAAATATAAGCCGTCTTAATGCAACGGAAATGAGATTCCTCAGAAAGATTGAAGGGAAAGCTAGAAGAGATAGAATTAGAGATGAAGTATTTAGAAACGAGCTTAAAATAAAATCGGTAGAACTGAAGATAGAGAAAAGAAGACTAGGATGGCTAGGTCGTGTTCACAGAACGGAGGGAGAACGACTCCCGGGACACGCAAAGAAAGCGAAACCTACAGGCAAAAATAAAATAGGAAGACCCAGAAACAGATGGCAGACCGAAGTGAGAAAAACAGCAACCGAAAAAAACATGTGGGCAATGGTCCACAACTTGGTCGAAGACAGAAAGAATTGGTAGTTGAAAGTATGCTTAACTCCACAGCCCTGCACTTAGCGGTAAATGGATAAAGGACTAAGTAGGTACTAAGTAGCTACCGAAAACATGGGAAGAAAGTGCAAAGGATAGAGTAACGGAGTATGTTATTATAACAACATTTTACAAACAATATGACCTCAATTTCACTGATTTTATTGCAACCTTTTAATTTCACTGATTTTATTGCAACCTTTTATCTACATTAACTGGGCCCCCATTTTCAACCGAGTTACCGAATAAATCTGAACGAAAAAACTAAAAACTTTCCTTTAATTCTACCATGCATGTATATCCCCCCTCTCGAGTAAAAAAGAAGGGTATATATGTACAAATGTGTCTAAACATGTAACTGTGTATATCTATTTCCGAATACCTACTTTTCTATCGCTTAACTCTAACATGTTGGGTATATGTGAAACGGCCAAGGGTCTTATACCGCCCTCGTAGAAAAGAGCGAGACGAAAGGAAGGTTACTTCCCGCTAATTCTCTATCTACGCACTCTAAGGATACTAAAGAAATCAATCATAAATTGCAGAACACCGAGACTCGGTCTTCGTCAAGTGTGGACTGAAAAGTTCTTTTACCCTAATAAATCAAACAAGCAAGAGAAATGAAGTGGCGCATTCTCCTTGTTCATGACCTGCGAATGTTCCTTCTCTTTTTTCAGGTACATTGTCTCAAATGCGTCCAATTCCCGAGGTGAAGTTACGTTTTTAATTAATTTGAGGTTTTCCAATTTGATTACATGTCCTGTGTTATTCATATGGTCAGCTACACTTGACGCTCCTGTTCGACCGAATCTATAGCATCTCATGTGTTCATTAAATCTAGTACCTATCGCTCGTTTCGTTTGTCCAATATAGGCTTTATCACAGTCGTTGCATGCAATTTTATAAATTCCCGACCTTTCTTTCATGTCCGGTTTGTCTTTTGGATTACCAAGAAGGTTCTTAAGTGTATTTCGTGAACTAAAACATACGTTCATGTCTTGTCCCCTAAAAACTTTTCTGACGCCTTTCGATATTCTATGGAGGGGTAGTTTCAGAAATTTCTTGTCGCGCGTTTCTACCGGTATCAAGGTCGTAGAATTTCTTACATAATGCCTATGTTGGACTTTCTTAAGGATGCGGTCGACATCTATAGACGAGTAACTATTATAAATAGCCACATTTTTTATGAATTTAAGCTCTTTCTTGTACCTATTTTGGTTTAAGGGAAATTTCACCAATCTATTAATTAAGAAACTAATCGCGGCCATTTTGTGTTGTTCGCAGTGGTTCGAATCGGTCATAATGAATCTATTAGTGCTTGTTTCTTTTCTATAGATGTCTATTTCTAGTTTATTATTGTTTCTAATTACTAGGCTATCTAGGAATGGGAGCTGATTGTTCACTTCTTTTTCTACTGTAAATTTAATGGATCCGAATTTTGAGTTGAGTGTCGCGAGGAAATCTGGGATGTTACTTTTCTTAGTGTCAAAAACCGCGAAAATATCATCTACATATCTAAGCCAAATTCTAGGGAAATACACGGTGTCCTTTTTCAAACACGTTTCAAATTTACTCATAAACAAGTTGGCTATGAACGGGGACAGTGGATTACCCATCGCTGTACCCTCCAATTGTTCATAATATTTGCTCCCTATTTGAAAACGGTTTTGGTTCATGCACAGAGAAGTTAGTCTTTTGTATTCCGCGATTTCGACGTCGTCAATGTTGTTAAGTTTTAAGAGTTCAACTAAATATTCTATGGTTTCTGGGATTGGTACGCCGGGGAAGAGTGAACAAACATCAAACGATACTAAAATTTCCCCTTCTTCTAATTCAATATTATTGACCTTATTTACAAAATCTAGTGAATTTTCTACTTCTAGGCTGTCTACTTTGATGGGTAAATTTTTGTATTCGTTTACTAGCCATTTGGACAGTTTGTACCTAGGTGAGTCTATACCTGAAACTATTCTCATGGACTTTCCTGGTTTATGGATTTTTGGTAGGCAATACACTTTTGGAACTGTCGGGTTTGGGACTGACAATTTAAACTTAAGGTTCGCGTTAATGAGTTTTGGACAATTTTTTATAACCTCCTTTGTTTCTCTGATCATGGATGGTAACGGATTTTTTCTTAAACCTTTGTAAGGTCCCGATGACAACAAATGATTGACGCGATTGAAATAATCGGGCTTGTCCAAAATGACTATTCTATTCCCTTTGTCTGCTTTTAGGTAAAAACAATTTTTATTGTTCTGAGGTCCCCTGTGTTATTTGTCAGACTTTTTTCTTCGTTCAAGTCTTTCGAAATCGTAATTTTGCACGCGTTTCTTATGTAGTCTTTTGTTGTGGAATCTAAGTTCTTAATGGCTGTCTCTACTGACGCAATGAGGTCCTCCGTCAGGATTTTTGAGTCCCGAATACAGTGTTTTAGTCCTTTATTTAACAGTGTGATTTCAGTTCTATTGAAGGTCTCTGCTGATTGGTTACAAATTAGTGGTGTGTTCTCCACTGTACATGCGGCGTTTACGTCCTTTTTAGGGCAAATTTTGTGGAATTTCTTGTTGAGGCACACCATTTTTAGTTTAAACTTACGATTAATTCGTTCAATTACGCGTCTTTGGAAAACACACCATTTTTGAAAATTGTTTTCATCTAAAAACCGTGTTATTTTAAGGTGTAACTCGTATAATTCTATTTCTAATTGACTACGCCTTGCATACTGATATCTGATTTCATTTCGTAGCCATTGTTTTTTGGCATGATTTATGACATTTTGTGGTTTCTTGCAATTATTGGAAAGGTTAACCTTCATAAATTTTGGAAAGACGTTATGTTTTTTACACCGTTTCAGAAATAAGATATCAGCTTGTATGAACTTAATTCTAGTACTCACATCACCGAAGCGGTTCAATTCCTTGGGCTGGAGAGCCATGATCAATAATGATAGCAAGGACTGTGGGGTAGTATGACAAACAACAGAGAGTATCGGCACACTCCTTACCACACAAAATATTATTAATTAATTCGGAACAGCTGTTTCAAAGGCTCACTGGGCCCCCATTTTCAACCGAGTTACCGAATAAATCTTTATTGAATAAATCATTATTGAATATGCATGCCTTTAGAATTTGTGTAGCCCAGAAAATCAGAGAGAATCATATATCTTGTAAATTTGTATAAACAAGGAATAACCCTTTTAGTGTTCTTAGGATCCGGAAAAGTAATCAAATCTAAGAGATAAGGATATTAAATTATTCTTTGAAGAGCTCTCTGGCGGGTGTAGAGTACAATATCATTTCCTGTTCTTTAGCTCGTTATTTAAATGAAATTCTTTCTAGTGGTGAAACTCAATTACATATACTACCTACTGAAATTGTTGGTTATCATTATTTCCAGTGACTCCCCACAACATAGTAATGGTAACTTTTGGTAAGTATCTTAGGTAGTTAACACTGTGCCCCCTTGTCTGGTAAAGGTATTCAGCTACTTGTTCTTGCGTCCTCTGTATACGTCTTTTTGGTGTTCCTTGTTTCTACACTGTATACTGTGTCCGGTTTGTCCACGTTTAGTTTGTAACTTCACTTAACTGAATGAAAAAGCTTACTTCAGCAAAACGTCAAGTATATAAATACATGAATAAAATACTGCACTTACCTCCGAACCAGCAAGAAAAACTGCTAAAGAATTCACGATTCTATAGGAAACTGTGTGACTCTCTTTAACAATGTAGTATATTGTACTCAAAAGGGTCTGCTAATTCTGTTAATAAAGGTATACTAAACAACGGTTTAAAGCAAATTTTATTCATATTAAAATGAAAAAGAGGATAAATTAAATCTTCACGTTGACAAAGGGGGAAGTGAGAGTCTCAAACAGAAACGCATTTCGTTCGCGAAATGCAAACAAAGGAGTACAACCTCGAAAAGCTGCGCGTTTTATTCGTTCGTCGAGGATTTGCCGGAATGAATTAGCACAACTGCGAAGGATCTGCATGAAGAAATTTCATTAGTGTGTACCTAAAACTTATTCATAAACCATTTTGTTTGTAGGCGGATTATGATATAATGTTTCATTTCGGATATAATTCTCGCCGCTGGATGCCTCCGTTACAACCGTAAAGGGAAATACTTACCTCCGGCAGATTTTTTGTAATTAACCCTCGCTGTGCGCGAAATAATTAATTTAATGCTTGATTACGTGAAAAAAAAAACGAAACGCTAGGTCTTAGCTGGAGAAAGGAAGCACGAATTAGTGCCACAGGTAAGACAGTATAATGGTATTATATCACGAAAGGCAATAATTATGTCGAGAATGAAATAATTTTTAGCTGCTTAGTTTTACCTTGAGAAGAGCACAACTAATTAGTTCTTTTCATTATACTAGTGGAAGGTCGTAACCTAAAAGCGATGTAAATAAATAAACAAAAACCCCAAGCTACGCATTAGTGTATGGGACAACTAGGTACAGGAGGATTATAAAACCCGCACGCGCTTAGCTATTATTCATCTCTAACCTGGGCAAATATGCGGTAACAGCCAGAGGCGTGGCGAGCGCATAAAAGTTTACACATAAAATAGAAGGTAAGAAATAAATTATAAAACGTGCTGAAACACTTACCGTTTTAAAAGTCTTACGTGAAATCACAAACTGAGTAACATCTGTTAAATATTTGAATAATTAGATATGTTTCCACAGCTGTTTCTGTCAAGTGACTACGACGTGCTGAATAAACGTTTTTCAGTGCCGAAAACGACCGTTCGACATCTAGCGATGTTATATTTGCATATTTAAAATAATCCTTGAAACAACTTAATACATCTTCACACGCACCTTCACAAATTTGTCTTAATATAAGAAAATCGGAGTCTTTCTCTAAAACACTTTCAAATTTTCGTATTACGCACCAATTTGTTTCGCCTTCTACAGCGCATAACTGTGCGTGAACATCATTCACAATTTCAACAGAATCCACTAGCGACATCGAAACATTTTGTAATTTTTCAATTCCCTCCGCTAGTCTGAAGTAATTGCTGTGAATAGTTTGTAAATCTCTTTTAACCTGATTATCTAGAAATATTTCCTGGCTTTTCTTGATTGCTGCAGCTTCTGTCGGATTGAATTTTAAAACTACCTTCTTTACTTGATCAAAATATTTGTTGTAGTAAAACGCAGCCTGCAACCATGTTCCCCAACGTGTAACAATCGGCTGTGGTGGTTCAGGTAAATCAGGACACAGTTTGTGAAATAGTCGGGTACGTTTCGGGGACTTTAGAAACACTGCCTTTGTACTAGCAATCAATGCATTTACTAATGGAAAACATGTAGGAATCATTTGTGCCGCAAGATTTAGAGTATGGATTTTACACGTTGCATGTAAGAACTGTGTTCTTTAAGAGATCGGCCCAAAGAACGCATGTTTGCGGCACCATCACCCATAAACATTAAAAAGAAGGAGAATGACAGTCGATGCGGTTCCATTGTACGTACCATTACATTAACCACAGAATGTTTTTGACGATCTGTTGTTTCATCCACACACAACCACAGTTTTTTATCTTTCAATTCCGTTTCCATTCTTTTTTCTATATGTTCACGAGCAAATGGGATTACATTTCGTATCGATGGCCGACTAGGTAATTTACAGTCCGCATATTTATTCCAGAAGGAGACAAATGCTTCTTTGTCTAGTATATCAAATGTAAATTTTTCTTGGTCTCGTAAGCGTCTTTTTACAGAAGAATGCCATTTGCTTTCGGTGTGACGTTGACGATGGCTTCTGGACCAACACATTAAAGGGATTTTACAAACTAGACATTGAATTTTAGCGTCATCAAAAATTAAGTCCGGCATGTCCACTATAAAGTTTTTACGCTGTGAACGCGTGAAATAAATAATCGTTAACGTTTTAACAAATGACTTAATCTGTGTGATCTACTTATTTTCTTTTGTTAATTGAAACGAATAGAAAATGAAACAATTTTTAATGTTCATAATATACAGTATTTTATTTTGATTTTAAAAAAATATATATTTCTTTTGACAATGTTTGGAATTTTTAGACAAAAACCTAGCGCAATCCCTAAGCGACAGCTTTATTAAAATTAATGTATTTATTTCTGTTTTTGAATTCTTTTTTAATAATTAGGTAAATTGAATTTTCACGTTTATTTAGCCAAATAGTAAATTTTGGTACGTGCACACTGACGTTCTCCAGAGAATTAAAGTATGTCGGTGTCCGTTCTCAGTATTTTGGTGTAACGGTTGAAATTTTATTTAGTGGAAAATTTAAATAAATTTGCAATATTTAATTCAGGTTAAATTCAGATTTAATACTGGTTGTGCCATCTGCGTTCGATCGACTTAACATCGTATCAATACATTTAGTTGCTACAAAGGTCTAACACCAACATGGATGTCACAAATAATGTTTTGGGTACGCTGAGGTGTGTGAAATAATAGAAAATTAGTTTTCTTGTCATTCAAACATAATTTATTAGCACAAAACCACTGATTTATACGATCTATTGCGGCGTTACCTGCAATTTCAACTTGATTAGAATCGCTACCAGAAATTAGTATAGTGGTGTCATCCGCATACATATAAAGTAGAAAATCATTTACAAAGTTATATATGTCATTCATATATAAATTGAAAAGCGAGGGGCCCAAAAACATATCCCTGAGGAACCCCATGGGGAAAGAGCACACAGTTGGACTTGTATTATTTGAGTCTATTGTTTGAAAGGTGCGTAATGAAGACAAATTGTATACGTCCCTCCAAGTATGAGTGTATCCATTCAGCAGCATTGCCTCGTATACCGTATTCGTACAGTTTCTGTAATAATAAGGAATGTTAAACGCAATCAAAAGCTTTGTTAAGATCACACAAAATGGAAAGTGGAGTATTTCGTTTGTTAATATTTTCTAAAATAACGTCATAAAAAGCTATTAATGCGGTAGCAGCCGACCTATTTTCTCTAAAACCATGTAAATTATCATTAAGTATTTTATGTTTTTTAAGAAACAAATTCAGTCTATCCAGCATGCAATATTCAGAAATTTTACCGGCATTAGATATTAAGGAAATAGGCCGATAATTTGATATGCCAGTTCTAGAATTCTTCTTAAAAATTGGCACAACTGCGGATGTTTTAAAATCGCTAAGAAAAATTCCATAAGCAAAAGAAAAATTAATGAGATAAATTAAGGGCCCAGCTAATAAATGAAAAGAATCAATACTTCAATCAGTATTTCACACCTCAAGAATTTCGCTATCTTAACTTACAACATGGAGCACAAATATTAGATCAAATGTACAAATCGACGCTACGTAACGGTCACCCTAATCACCTCGCTAATTAGCAAAACATTAAACTCTCCTTTTTTACTTCCCTTTAACAAATACGATACCATTACCTTACTCAAACTTAAAAGTATACTGATACGTAAAAATTGTATATACGTTGCTACGTTAAAAAAAAGTACAGCATGAAAAATCGCTGTCATTGGCACCATGTGGTGCGACGTTCAAGTTGCGCTCTAGCAACTTCTGGATTATGCCGTTCTGACCTCCTTTACGGATTTTGCAGCGGCTTATAAGAGGGTAATCTGAAAAGTTTCCAGCCTAACACATTTTCCCCTGCGATGTTTCCATCCCTTTAATCCGTCCAAACAGTAGTTGGCATCTTGTTCTGCGAAATAGGCGTTTACTAAAATGATGGCCTCTTCATTTGATGAAAATCTCTGTATTTCGAGAGAATCTTTGAGCCTAGAAAAAAGTCATCGGGGCCAGATCTGGTGAATTTATCAAATCAAACCCCAATTTATGAATTTTTGCAATGGAGACTACTGAAGTGTGGAGCGGTGCGTTGTCTTAGTGGAACAAAACTGTCTTTTTCTTCAGATGCGACCGTTTTCCCGCAATTTCTGCCTTCAGCTTGTCAAGTAGTATGCTCCCGTTATTGTTTTTTTCTTTTCCAAGACAGTCGCTTAACACAACTCCAGGACTATTCCAAAAAACAGTCGCCATCACTTTCCCGGTCAATGGGAAAGTGATGGCGCCTTCTTCAAAGCCGATTAATCCTTTCCACTCCACTGTTTCGACTGCGCCTTGGCTTCAAGAATGTACTGGTGTATTAAAGTTTCATCTACAGTTATTAATCGACGCCAAAGCTCCGACTTATTTCGCTTAAACTGCTGCCACAGGGCTTTAGAAATGTTGATTCCAATGCAAGCGCAGCACTCAACGCACGGTTAGCTATCTCATTTTTATTATGTAAATGTACCTCCAGCCAACGATGATCCTCGTTTGTTCGTTTTTAATGTAATTTCTTCCTACAAACAAGTAGAAAATAAATTCTATTGTGACTTTATCATAATTTCGTAAATTAATTATCGCTTAGCAATAAGACGTCGAGTTCGGTACGAAATTTCCATATTTTACTGTTGCCGATACTCTCTAATATCAAGTCGTTAGATGATAGATCGAGAACTTGTATGGCGTATTACAGGCTGTAATATGATATTTTTAAAGAAAAGAAAATTTATTTGTAGGAACCCAAAATATTGCCCATACGAAACATATATCAGCCGTGATTCATATTAGGAGCTGCTCACCCAATTTGCCCTATTTAATTCGAGTCCCTTTGAGGGAAGACGTATTTGTCCAAGTGGTTAATTTTCAATGCAAAGTCAAATATATTATCGTCCAAATTTTGTCTCAAGTCTAAGATTAATTCATATTTGATCATTCAAAAGAACGCGGGGTTTTCTTACGTGACACGTTACCAGAGAGGTGTTTTATTACATTAATTTAATTTTTGGTAGCCCTGTTATTTGCGATTCATCGTTTTATAACTGTCAAAAAGGTATTTAGGTTATACCCCCGGATCTACGACCGTAAAAATGCTCTTTAACTTATTTAAACAATTTCTGAAAAACTTTTGTAATTACTTAAGTAGAGAATACATACAAGTGAATATCTGCAAATACTAACCTAAACCAATTTCAGGAAGATATTTACGTAAACTTATGTACATTATTTGTTGCAGGTTATTACGGAATGATTTAAACGTGAGAAGAAATATACGCAACTTCAACTAATCAGAGGTATGTACTATATACGGGAATTTTGTCAAATAAACCGCTGTACATTCATATAGATTTATAACGTAGAATATCAGCTTTAAGTCCGGAAGCTACGTTGGGATCCTCGGAAGATCAGATATAAGAAATATGACGTTATTAACGTAATGAACTCGGTAGAAACTGTGATTTATGGCGCGCTCTAGTCATCTGACTGACTTTGGCAGCAGAAGTTAGTGCTTAATGCAACAGCTGCGAACGTATCCAATTCCCCAGTTAGTAGATGCTCATCTTACAAATGGATTTTTGCGATCAGCATAACAAAAACATATGAAAAGCTTTGTCAGGGAAATAATTTTAGCTGAAACTTGGAAACGTTCAACCGGATGAAGATTTTGCTCACTTTGTGCAAATTAAAATACGTGCCCATTTCCATCATTAAGAACAGAAAGTAATTTCTTAGTTTGTCGTTGGTACACCTTCTGCTGCGATCAGATTATATTATGTTTTGAAAGACACAATGCTACACTGTTTCAAAGCAACTTCCAAAATTTCCAAATGTTTACATAACTTATCCCATTTACTTATCAATTTTTTCGTTGAAAGTTCATAAATTTAAAATATACAGCACCAGAAAAGTATTTATCATAATCACACCGTTTTAAGGCATCTGCCTCAAAATCTGCAAACTCCAACACGAACACAAAGGCGTATACATAAGTAACGGATAGAGTCTTAGGTGTTGAAAAATGACCTACAGTTTAGAAAATTAATCGCGTCCATTTTCAACAAGACGCTATTCGCACGAAGTGCTAGAAAATCTACGAAACGTTTCATTTTGATTTATCTAGAATAATTCGAAAGAATATGCTTACACTTCAACAGATAAATCAAGAAGGCGTGCTATCCCTGGACACTTAAATTGTTTTTATGGAAATGAATTTTTTGTAGGTGATATTGCTTACTAGGGTTAGGAACCTGTATATTTTGTTTTCCTGTTAATGATCCTTTTGTTTTTTACGTGTAATGACGGTACCACCGGGTATATAAGCTTTGAAGTTTATTACCATCACCCCCTCGCCGTAAAGGGTAACACACATTTAATTTTTCACCTATATGCGAAGGGTGATACGAGATTGTACCAGGCCCACGAGAAAAATCTGCCACTTGACCGTGATAGAATTAAAACAAACAGCATTTAATTCGGCCACAATCAGGAACACGCCACCAAACCGTTTAAAGACGAAATTAATGAAAGAGTTGGAAAAACAGGAAAGATACGCAATACCATGAAATCTATGTTTTGGAGGAAAGAGCAAGTATAAAAGGATGAAAATTTTTAATCAACTTGAATGATCTAATCAAAGTCACCGGTTATTTTCAAGAATTTACTTTATAATAACATTTTTTATATTGGAATCAAGTCATTAAAATTAGTAATCTCGTCGATATAGGCATGTCATCAAGGTCAAACATCAAGATATGGAAGTCCTTATTCCTAGGGGGACCGATAAACAAACAGAAAAAAACAGCATTTTGACGAACAATTTTTCCAAGAAGTAGGTAATTAACATTAAAGCAAGTTTTAAAAGTATTAAAGTTATGAAACAATATTACTACAATTTGGAAACATTTGGAAGGTAAGGAAAACGCGAAATTAAAGATAAAAATATCTAAAAAGTGACCGACGAGGATATTAGAGAATATAAGAAAAAATCGAAGAGGATATTATGGAATATAAAGAGGCCCTCATTGCACACAAACACACGCACACAAACACACGCACACATATATTAATCAAAAATTTTCATATTTAATTCCATTGTTTTTATGCTTTTGTTGTATATATTATGGTAAGACCAATTTTGTTAAAAAAAAGGGGGTCCAGCCAACAACTTTTACTATGTAAATTGAAATTCACTATCGTAAAACATAAGTATATTTCTTCAACATAAATTTATTAAATTGTTATTGTGTGCTTCTACTCGTATTATTACTCACATACACTATTTGAAATTTTAAATTAAACATGGAAAACATTGAAACCACATCGAATTTCAAAATTTGACAATTTGCGTGCAAATTAGAATCATAAAAGTAATTAATATATCTTAGCTTCCGCGGGTGAATTATGAAAATCTATAGTTTTCCTTGGAATTTCCGACGCAATTAATTACTGAAAAAAATGTCTCGATGAAGAATCGAACATCACATCTCCTGCTTGCCGGGTAGACGTGTTAACCGCTACACCATGAGAACTATGCAAGGATCGTTCACTTTTTAATACCTAAGCTATTTTTATCTGAAAATATATCTCAATATTTCGACAGGCAATTTTTAATTTCACATGCCAAGTACACCAATGTAATTAATATAATTATGAAAATCTATAATTTTCCTTGGAATTTCCGACGTAATTAATTACTGAAAAAATAAAATTAAAAATTATTTGTCGAAATATTGTGATATATTTACAGACCTTAGGTATTGAAGTGAACGATCCTTGCATTGTTCTCGTGGTGTAGTGGTTAATACGCCTACCCGGCAAGCAGGAGATGTGAGGCTCGATTCCCCACCGGAACATTTTTTCAGTAATTTACGTTGGAAATTTCAAGCAAAATTATAGATTTTCACAAAATTAGTTACTTTATTTTATTTATGAATTGGACTTTATGAATTCGAAAATATTAGAGGTAGAAACAATAAATTAATCTTTAAGTTAATAAACAAAAGAAAATCAAATAAAATCAATATGTTTAAATATAATAAATTGGAATATTTACTGTAAGTAGTAAGAATTCATTATTTAGACCAATAAACCAGTTTGAAAACATTTAATAAGATAAATTTTAATTCAGTTGTCGGTTAGACTTTGAGTTAGGCCATTGTAAAAAAGTATCTAAATTTTTAAAGGAAATATAGTTATTAAATTTAATAAATTGTAGACTCTTTTTGACATTGAAACATTGTTTGATTTGACTTAAAACTCATTAAATAAATTTGAACATTATATATGGACCCCACTTGATTAATTTTTCATATACCATCCCTGAGAAATTATATTTTTATATTTTTAAAAAGAATCTCATTACAATATAAAGTAAAAGAAATTCATAACAGGAATTCATGAGGAAACGAAATACGGAAAGCCGTACTGTTAAAAGGAAATTTGCTGATCATATTCCTCCTTTTTTATCCTTGCCAAGAACAATTGAAAACCCTAGATGAAAGAATAGGATAACAGAATAACAATTATGATTTACGTTCATTAAAAAATGCGGTAGGTAACGCCGAATCGTTTAAGCAATTTTGTATTTTGTTTTTTGTTTAATAAAAATCGAGTCACTATGGAAAGGAATTATTTATTTAATTTTTATATTAAAAGGGAAGACACCGAAAAATTCCAAATGTAACTAAGCAAATTAACAAAACAGGCAACATGTTAAAGATTAAGAAAAAACATCAAACGAAATATTTTCCTGCTTGGACAGAAACATCTGCCCTGGCAATTGCGTAACACATTAATTCAGTTTAAACAGCTTTAGTTATCAGCTGTTTAAACGTAGTTATTTTCGTCATACAACATGTTTCTTTTTTTTTCTGTTTTGATCCAATATGTATTTCTTTCAGTTACATTACATGCACGTATACGTTTCTGAGTTTCTTGCCATCCCTCTCAATTAATATTCTTCGAAAAAAAATACAGAGTGATCCAAATTAACAGATCACTGTTGCTGTAGTCGTCATTATTGGTCTCACGAAATCAGTTAAATTAAGAAACCGGTAGTGTTAATGCTGCTGGTTAATATGCTGTTAATTCAAAAACCATTAAATACCACCTTTTCTAAAAAATCAAAGTTTACTGCTTTTTTAAACGTTGTGCCTTGTACATTTTTCAAAAAGTTCCAAGATAATTCAATTTCTGGTAAAAAAAACTTTATAGACTACTATTCTTAAGTAAATAATAAGAAAATTGCAATGGTCTTTAGATCATTAAAGATACAAGTTTGTAGCCTAATAGGGGTTGGTAGGCTGTTGCATGTATATGCAGAAGTAAATAGCTTCCTTTCAAGTATCAAGAAGATACATTTGACAATCAAACGCACTAGCAAATTATACTATTGTACCTTTTGACACTTTTGGAATGTAAGCTATTATTCCTACTACCGGCTACGTAAGCCAATCATTACCACCCTGACTGGAGGAACGTAAGTGTGATTTACGGGTTATTTACGGTGGTTGTCCAGCGGAATGTAATGGAATTTTACATTCCGTGGGACTTAAAGTGTAATACAGGGATAGATGTCAATACATAACAGAAATTGACAACTTCGACAATTATGGAAGTATACAGCGTGTCCGCCTAGTGCATAGACAGAAAATAATTCCTTTCTTGAGCAATTTACAGAAAAACCTTTTAAATAAAAAATACTATAATATAATATGGATGCCTATCTTCAATTCATGTCAACTTTCATCAATATTCCCTATACCTATCTATCTTGGTTTTTAAGATAATTGACATAATTTGAAATTTTTGCGGAATGCCACTATTTCCTTAACCGCCGATATCTTAAGCGCCTTATACGCTAGAGTGGCGATTCAAATTTTATTCGGTTGAGTATTTCTTGGAGTTCCAGACAATACATCGAAAAGTTTCTTATATCAACTAGAGTCTACAAGATAGCCAACGAAATCATTGCCATGCTTGATCTATGCTGTTTCAATTCTTTTAAATGGAGCACCCTGTATATTTTTCAACGATCTGATAGAGAAATTGTTATAGATCTTTTCTTATAAACATTTCCCTATACCTAAAATGTGTCATTCATTAGTAAATTAGGTATGAAACTATGCTTTGATGGAAACGAATATTGTTTGTTTGCGGTAATGATTGTCCGCATTCAACAACGTTACACTTCTAACACAGATACAATTTACCAACAACTAAAACACCCACGCTGTAAACACATTTCTTCAACATGTAGAGCATGTGGATTTGTCATTATAACAATGCTCGTACAATGTACAATATTACCAGACGTCACATATACGACATCTGTATTTTACAATTTGCATTCTAGACGTGTTTATGAGGTCTGCACCGTTCCTTGGCGATATTTCTACCTCAACTAATAATGCTAAATTAAACAGCTACAACTTCGCTCCTCTAAAGTATAATAAATATTCGCACGTACAGGAAACACAGCATAGAATTTCGCATGGGAATATCGCATAACATCGCAGATTACAACGCGAGATTTATACGTCCGACGTCGGAGGTCTTTACGCAGAGAACAACTGGTAAATCTTCGAGGCAATTTTGCGAATCCCTTTTTACATATCTCCTTACTGTAGACAAGCGCGTACGTAAGCAAATATGAGGTCAGGATATGGCTATAAATGTGTGCGTAGGCGCCCGTTGTATGCTATCCGCCACATAAAAATTCCATCGGAGCATCGTACTGCAACCCTTCTACGCATTTTTCCCATCGTTTGTAAGCGCTAGAATCCCACGAGAATTGAGAGTACGAAGTCAAACGTTACACTCAGTAGCGTCCTGTTAGTAATGTGACCAGCTGCAAAGATTAATATCTTGTTTCTAAGCGGTTTGACCTGGTATTCAATGAATTTGAGGTGTAGATCGATTGCTGTTAATGTTATGATGTACATTGAATTTAAATTTGCGATAGCTAAATTTAAATTTGTTTTTTAAAAATGCTTCAACAAAAGTAGTAATTTCTTGCTACTCACAGTTTTTCACGTAAACGTAATGATTGAAATCCTTTTCGAAATGTCTTGTCACGTCGCGCCGAAGTATTAACAATATAAGACCGTCCTCAACGATTTCCATGAACCGTTTACCTGCCTGTCCTTCTTCATAAGGGTTGTCAACCTGCTCAGTGAAGACGGGGGGATTCGTGAACAAAACGAAAGTCGAACTATACTCAGATGCCCCACTTGCCATCCCATCAGGAGACCACGCGATAAGAACATGAGCTGTTCAAGGGTAGAATGGACTCAGTCAATGAAAACCCAAACGACAATGTGGTAATAATATTCTCGTTTAATAAAAAGGAAGTAAATATTAACAGGTTATGCACAGACACATAAATAAGAAAACATAATACGATAACCACTACATTTCCAGGGTAGATAAAAGTTGTATCTCTAGGCTACAGCTTAAACTGGTAATTCCACAATGTAGTATAGCGTAGATGCTTCTAATGTATCAAAATCCAAATCAAACGTAGACTACACGAACAACCGACAAATCATCAACAAGTAGTTAACCAACAGAAGAAATAAGAAGGGATAATTAAGATCATAACGTAAAAGAAACCCTAAAAGATACAAATGAATTAACAAAAATACTTAAAAATACCATAAACTGCATTTGTAACACTATACTTCATCGGATGAGGTGTTTTAAGCAAGAAAAATATAGATTTTCAGGGTTACGTTTCTACGTGCATGTTAACCATTTTCATAATCCCAGCACAGGTAAAGCAAGATCCTAATTCCAACGTATCCAACAAACTCGCTTCTAATACAAGTTGTGAAATTAAATCCGCTCAAACCACAAGCGATTCCTAAAATTTTGAGTCTAGTTACACAACTTTATAGGCACACCTCCAGTAAAACGTCTTAACTTGACAAAATTTGATAAGAAAGTGCTCCAATTTATTCTGGAAATTTCCGTACGAAGAAAGAAAGCGAAGCCGAAGTAAGAGCGGGGTAAAGTGAATAATCACACGAAATAACCAATTTGATGGCAACTAATGACAAAATTATCATCAAATAGAAATGTAAAGAGAAACCAAATGAAAATTTGCCATCCAAAGGGTTAAAAACCATGAATTCGCAACAATTCTTAGTATGTAGATATTTAATAACAAAATACGTAACGCCATCTGCCCCAACGGCCAAACTACACAACCTAAAGCTAGCTTTAATTTCAAAAACTAAAGAGACATCTACCAAAAAGGTAAATAACTAACAGAAAATATTAATGGCAAAAATAAAATGTAACAGCCTGCTCTGCCGATACTTCCAAATGTGCTCCAACAGTTGATGTTCTTTCCTTATAGGTACTTATTTTCCAAATAAATTAATTCCAAAACATTTCAATTTAGTAGTTTTAAACAATTATGTATATGTTTTCTCTTCTCTTGTTTTTGTTTTTAAAACCAATGTCCATGTCATAATTTTTAAATAAGCTAACTTACCTTTATGGTTCTAATTTGTACACCGAAAAGTATTCCGCTTCCACAGCAAATTTTGAAGTACGATATGTCTACCATGATTTCAATGTTTAATTTGTAATTTCAACTGCTCCATGTGAGTAGTAATATGAGCACTAATACGGAATGCATTCAATAAATTTATTTAATGCAATATAATTACGTTTTACGTTACTGAATTTCAATTTACACGATGATTGTTGTTGACTGGCCTTTTTTTAACAATAAAATTGGTCCTACCATAATGTGTACGACAAAGACACAAAAATAAACTAGGAGAAAATCGAGAGAAGACTAACACTGCTTCGTCTCGCAATCTCACAACTATATGCCAAGAGAATGACAGCAAATGTGAATCTCAAAAGAAAACGCTGATACACTTTGTCTAAAATATCACAACAATATCCAGCCCATGCAAAATTCCTTAACTTAATAAACAGACCTAAAGCGAAAGGAATATTAAACCGATGATTTAAATATGACCCACGAAATTATAATTAACGTTAAAAAGCGTTACGGAAAGGCGATTACTTTGTAACAATTAAAACGGTTTTCGTGTTTTCTGAAGGACGTAGGGTCTTATCTACCTTTCGCGCAATACAAGCTCGTTTAAATTTCATTATTCCATTAATTTGGCCCGTCAGCTAGAATTCCATAAAAGTATCTGCCCGGGTTAAAGAACCCTACAGGCATTATTTCAATAGCTATAGAACAAAACGTTGGAGAAAAGCTTAAAGAAAACAACGGAACTGTACTGCGATGAAATTAACGATTGATGTAACAAGTAAATTAATCAATTTAAACCCTTTCCAAGACTTGGTATTATTTATTGTAAACTTTGGATGCACTTGGATCGCAACGTTGTCGACTACAAGTAATATGATTAAACTAAAGTTGAATTCATTATATTAAATAATTAGTATATAAAGTTTACTTTAGATGTTCTCAAAATTTATAATACGACTTTTATTATAAAAGTTTTACATATGCAAATCCGCCCAATTTTCAAATACTGGGAAATTAAGGAGAATATTTTTTCAGTAATACTGGTGTTTTAATAAGCTTTCTAACTCAACAACAAACTCCTAAAATGTGTCAATAAATGTTTCATAACTACATACATTTGCTTGTTTAAATAAGCTATAATGTTTGGATTGCCTGTTTGCAATTGCGAAAATAAATTGTGTACTTCAATTAGCTCTGAAGTTTTAGGATTTTTTTTACATTTATGTACTTCCGCTACATTTGCAAACCATTATTAAACTCTACTTTCACATGTTTTTAAAACAGGAATTACAATACTTATAGCTTTCCTGATTATTTATTCACAGCATTGCATGTTTCACAGTAGCTGGTTTGTGCATAAACATACACAGGGAATATATTTTACTAAATTATAGACAGAAACAGTGCTCCGTCTCCCTTACTTTTTTTTGTTCACAATACCCTCTAGTTTATCGTGAGCTCATTTAGTTACTTAAATAAGTTACAACTATAATTTTGTACAATTTATTGTGAGAAATCAGCTCGGTGGTCCAATGGTAAGACCTAGGCCTACGCCCGACGAGACAAAGTTAAATGTTGGACGTTTAAATCCCATCAATGTCAGATTCCTGGTGGGTCCGATACAATATCGCGTTACCATTCGCATTTTGGGGACAGTTAACTGCACTTACGGCAAGGGGGTGATAGTAACCAAGCAGTGGAACACTTTACACACTAAAAGTTCTTGATGTTACGAAAAACTTCAAGCTTGTGTATCCCATTGGACCGTCACCACACGTAAAATAGAAATTTTTAGATCACCTTCTGCACTAATTTCTATAGACACCTGCAAAAGAGTTTCTTTTCTATTCCAAAGAGAAAGTCTCTCTAATAGACGGCTGTTGCTATTTTTGTTTGAGGCAGTCCTGTAAAACTGAAAATCACTATTTGTATCCTCTTAGTTTCACGTAATTGTTGCTTCTTTGTCATAATACTTGAAAATATAATACTTACTCCTTGCTAGTGCCTGACTTAACAACCCGTACGCAACTGAAATACTACCAAACATTGAAGCAACACGTTTGTATAACCGATTTTGATTCTTGAATTGTTTGTGACTGGATTTTATTTGGTTTCCCAAAGGAACACATGCGTGCCATTTTAGAGTAATTCGCACAAGAACATTTCATTATTTAAAAATATAGTACACATCGCATTGCTGACTGGACGACAAATGCGGTGAAAATCAAACCAATTTGAAATTTTAAACCACGCATGCGATGCTGATAAGCCGTCCTACCCGGATCGGAAGCGTTACGCGTTAACTTTGGCCATCTTCGTTTGTTTCTTGCAGTTTAATTTTGTGGGTGCATCGCGTCGCCCACATTAACCGCACGCAGCGCATTGCCCATGTTTAGATAAGACATTGGTTTGTTGGTAGCATACATCACTGATAATTTATTCAGCGATTAGAAGCTGGAGCTCAGCTACAAAAATGTAAACGTAATGTGGGTACTGTTGATTAAGCTGTAATCGTTAGCAATTCATTTTTTCGTAATTTTTAATTTTGTTCATTTAAAACAAAATATTTATGTATTATTACGTTAAATATTTAAATCGTCAAATTCATCTCAGTCCGGTGTATATCGTTCCATATGAAATTCCCTCTGGCGACTATTAGTTCTGTTCCGTAGCCACAATTTCCCACCAGGCCGACTGGCTTTGGAGTGGGGGTACTACAAATTTATTTTAAGTCCAGATGACAAATGTGGAGAAACGGTGAAGTTATTCCTCTTTAGTTCAACTTCCTATTTTCGTAACTCTTCAATTAATGTAAAATTCTCCTATAAAAAACAACAGCATAAATTCAAATGTATTTAGAACATTAATTCGTATATTAAATATGTTTCGTTAAGGCATCGTCATTTACGCCAGAAAAATTTTGTATTTTAGTGTTGTCGTTGAGGTTTTGTTTCACAGAGACATCTAGTTTGAGTCATCTAGTAGTGTTCTTACAGTCATTCGATATTGCTACTTCTAAAAGTAACTTTATTCATCGAAATTCATCACAATATTACGTTTAGAAAGAAATCGTCAAAATTTGTTGTGGATAAAAACAATCGCCATCGCGATTAAAATAAAGGAGAAAAGGGACGCCAATTAAATTGATCACTTCTGGTTAAGCTTTCATCGAGTTAACTCGTATTTTGGCTGCCCTCCCAGTTTAAAGCGTCTAACATTGAAACCATAGAATAAATTCAAGGAAGAAGAGAAGGTTGGAAATTACAACAGGCAGGTTCCCTGTGAATGTCATAAGGAACGTGGAGTTTATATGACATTTTCGAAAAATCAAGGTCAGTTTGCATTTTTAATTTTAACATTCCTTAATTTTCATTTACTGATATCAAAAGTCGTTTAAAATTACCGAAAGGGTGTGCAAGAATACTTCCGAATCCCACAGTTCAGTAAAAAATTTAACTAATCTGGAAAATTTTCGTATAATTTCCCTGATATAAAACATTTCAGTATTTATTAAAAGAATTCGAGAACTGTTCTTTTAAAACATTTGCAACCATCGATAAATATCGTTACAAATACAAAATCTATCCTATTTTGTTTATTTCATGTTTTTATTTTTTGTTCGGCTATTTCATTCCGGTATTAGAATATTTGAGTGATTTTAATATAATATTTCATAAAATTGAAACGTTGACCATTGAATCGATACCCGATTACAAAAATATTTCAAACGCCCAACTCTACTAAATGCGGGCAATACTCTGACTGGGTTAAGTCAAAATATAACAGTAATTATATTCAAAATATAACAGTAAACAGTATTGCATATAACTAAATTAGAATCCATGTAATATAATTCTAAACTAAAAGATTTTTTAAGTTCTAACAAAGCTTACACCTCTCCGATCTGTGTATACGAGGGCGATTCGTAAAATAAGTTCAATTTGGTTATTACAAAAAAAAAACAATACATGAAGAAGTTTTTGTTATACCGGGTGATCAAAGATGGGTGGCGAGGTACCATACATGAGGAACTAAGAATCGTATAGCTGTGGAAAAAAAAAATTCATAAAAAATGCTGGAAATTATTTTTAAGTTCCTATTTCTACCGCTAGGGGTCGTAACCACTACAGTAATAAAAAAGGATTTTTCTAGAAAATATACCCATATAAGTTATCAAATAAATCTTATCGTCGTAGAATCCTTCTTTTTGGCGGGGGGAGCCTTTTTTCTGTGGAACAAAAGCAGAAGCTCGAGGGGAGGGGTATTTTTTTATAATTAAATTGGCTGTAATTTCGGTTTTGAGTTAACCGAATCTGATAAACACGATCTCATTTGAAAAAAGAAGCTTTACTGATTAACATAAAAAAATAATCATGACCTATTGATTCTCAAAGCCATCGCTAGAGGGCGTCATTTGGAAAAATCACAGTTTTTATAATTTTTGTCAGAAATTTCAAATGGAACGACCTAATTATTATACCATATTTGGAAAGTAGATTAAATTTCCAAGAAACGTTAAAGAAGCAATTTGGTATATCTATTGGTGTTTGAATTATCCCCAAAAGAATAATTAATAACACGTTAATTCTTACATGATCAAGCATGTTATGTAAAATTGAAAAATTAAAAAAAAAGCCACTCCTCTGCTCACTAGGCCGAAACGGAACTTACTTTACGAATCGCCTTCGTATATTGAATTTTTAAAATAATTTCCTTGTAAAAAATGATATTACTGGATCTAAATGTAAAATGCAACCCTTCTGTAATTTATTTTCTATTCAAATCGCATCACAAGCACTGGTATTACGAAGAAAAAAAGGCATGCTTTGCCCTCCAATATGATTATTTTTTTTTTTTATAAGTTATAAGTTATTACCGATCAGGCGCAATAATAATACGCCATTGGAAGTTATTCAGCCACCAGGGTTTGTATGATTAATGCTTTCCTTTTATATCCTCTTCCAAAAAAGGACCGGCTCATTCTGCGGATTTTTTCGATATTTATGCAAATATGATCTCGGTTATGTACAACTTCATAAAACATCATTTATTATGGCTGCTCATTTTTCATTATTTGAGAAATATGGCAGTTGGTAAGTATTTGGGTGGTATGAAAGCCGCAGTGATTAATTAAAGACTTTTGTTCGGATGCTTCGGCGAGGTATTATTGCGTTTTTCGGTCTTTACGAAAATTAATTACATAAGTTAAGAATATAATTTAAGCTTTGGTAATTTAAATCCTATCTAAACTTAGTGTGCGTCTTCTTAATACTCTATTTTATATTGTTAATTAAACTATTGTAGAAAGAAACAATTTATAGGATACTAAAGGTAGATCGACAATTAGCTTTGTCTTTATGACTGTAATTTTTTATACTCTCATTTCTAATAGACCCACCAATAAAGAACTGAGTGTTACTAGTGTTTAATTGAATAATATATTTATTGGTTATTTGTTTACTACAATAAGTGTTTTCAACTAATATGACGTCGTAATCACGTTACAATACACAGAATCTTTGTTTATAAAGAATCAAACAATTCTAGAACAATTTGCTGCAATTTATTTGAGAATATACGACTGGCTACAACTTGCGGAAATCCCTACTACTCGATTGTGGTTAGTAGATTCATCCCTCCAAACATTCGACAAATTTGGAATAAAAAGATAAACTACTTTGTTCCGAAAGAATTGTGAACAGCAATTCATTGAACCAAGTAGTGAATATGATGAAGATAACGAACATGAAGGCTGTGTTCCCCAGGAAGGAGGTATTATGATTGATATCGAAATACATTCCGGTCGAACCTTACCTTATCCGCCATGGGGACAAAAACAGTGGAAGCCGTCGTGCAATCATTATCCTTTATTACGCTCAGTTACATAATCATGTCAACAATTTCAGCAAATGGACCTCTCTTATCTCCCCTCTTCCTTGTGTTAAAAGAAACAACAGGTCGGTTTGGACTGTAGGTCCAAAAAACAATGTTGAGGCCTGAATGCCCCTAGTAAATTAAAAAAACGTGCAATATTTTTGAAAACTTCTACACTAGTATCTCTCATCTTACACAACAGAGTAGCATTTACAAAAATTCATTTTATGTAGGGTATGTGTAGTTAATCTATGCTTTTTGTAGAAAAACACACAACTCAAAAACTGCGTTTTGTAATATTTAAATTTATTTGCTATACATGAAAGAATCTCTAGGTGGAGCAACTACATAAAAATAATAAAAATCAGCATAGAAATCAATCGTGCAAAGAGACATTTGGATCGAGCACTCTATTCTAATAAATTCATTGCAATTTAATACGCATGGAGTTCTACCGTTTTTTTTTTTGTAGACAAGAGAAGATCCGTTACCGTTTAGTTTTTGCAGTACACAATTTCTCTCTGTATTTACCGTTGCAGTCAGCGCAGAAAATTTGTAAATTTCCAGAACACATACCTCAAATGAATACATTAATTCATGCGGTATGAAGTGCATGGATACGTTTGCCGATTATACTAGCATACGCCTCACATGCCAACATTAACAAAAGAAAAAAAGGAACATTTGTTTGCCGTACCAAACAATACGTCCGAGTTCATAGCGCTACAATTTTATAAACAGAGTGTTAAAAAATCCTTATTTTGCGCACATACCTACATATCTCGGTAACGTAAGGACATACAGCTATGCGCACACGTATTAAACCCCGTATTATCAACACTATTCAAATTCTAACTAAATGAATGTGTGCGACGTTTACATAAACGATTCTAATGAAAGGTAAGTAAGGATTATAAAATTTATTTTATTTCCTAAGGATTTAGAAAGAGCATACCAGTAAACTTATATATATATATAATCTGTATCCTTAATATACCCTTAGAGTGTTAAGGTTTATACTATCCAGAATTCAGCTATAAATAAATTTTTACCATTCCTTCTTGTTTTTTGTCATCTTTTCTGCTTCTCTCCTTGGCAGACCTCGTTTTTTCAAACACTCTATGATTACTGCGTCCCATGTTTTCCTCGATCTGCCTCTCTGTCGTTTTTGTTGTGGCTTGGTCTGCCATATTCTTTTTGTTTGTCTCTCCTCTCCCATTCGTGCAACGTGCCAAAACCATCTTTGTGCTGTCTTTGAATGTCTTCTAAGATAGGTTCTACATCTAGCTCTTTTCTTACTGATTCATTTCTCTTCGTATGATCCCCTTCACTGCTCTTAGATATCTCATCTCCAATGCCTGAATCTTACTTTTTTTCTTGTTTGTTAAGGACCCAACTTTCACTTCCATAAGTTAGTGTAGGCTTAAAGATGGTTTTAAACGCCGTTACCTTTGTTTTCTGTGAGACTTATTTTTTTCTTATGAAAGCTTTGTTCAGCGCGTAATATAACTTCGTTGCACTTTCCAGCCTTTCGTTTATTTCTGCCTTATGTTCTCCGGCCTTGTGTATTTTTGACTCCCAGGTACTTAAGTATTTCTACTTGTTCTACACGTTGTTCATCTAGCTTCATTTTGATCTTCGTATTGTTTTTACCTATTACCATTACTTTTGTTTTCTCTACATTAATTTTTAAAGTTTTCCATATATTTAAATTTATTTGTAAATTTCTTTCGTTATTAGCACAGATGATTAGGTCGTCTGGAAATGCACATTCTACTATTTCTATTAAGTTTAGATTTCTATAGCCCACTTGTAGCCCTCTTGTCTTTCCTCTTGTTCTAGTACAACATTGAAGAGGGTCGGACTCAGGACACCACTCTGCCTTAGCCCTTCGTTGGTAATAAACTCTGTTGATTCTAAGTTTCCTGTTCTTAGATAATTTTTTGTGGTTTTGTACAAACTCTTTATTCCTTCGAACAACTTCTCGTTCACTCCTTTTTTGTCAGGCTTTTCCACACTATTCTTCGGGGCACCCTGTCAAAAGCCTTTTCAATATCGGCTACGTATATAAAATTGATACGGTTCTTTTCTATTAATTGTATCTGCCTTTTCAAAATCCACTCTGGAGTTCTTCCAACTGAGGTTCTACAATTTTCTTCAATCTCACTTCGAGTATTCGTTCGTAAAATTTAGACAATGTACAGAGTATAGTGATTCCCCTATAGTTCTTACATATTCTGTTATCCCCTTTTTTAAACAAGGTATTCTGGTATTTTTTTCTCACTCCAAGCTTGATTAAATAACTGTTAACACCGTTATTCCATTCTTTCCTAAATATTTTGCAATTTCCGATGTTATTCCACCTCATGTCCAGCTGCTTTTGTCCGCTTCAATGTTTTTATAGCTTCCACAGTCTCTTCTATTTTTATTTCTCCGTTTTCTTTATCTTCTTGGTCATCTAAGTATTGTTCTTCTGCGATTTCATTTACTAGGTTTAGCTGTACCGGGTTAAGAGTGCTTTCGAAGTAATCCCTCCAACGTTCCATTATATCATTGTCATCTTCTAATATTTTTCCATCCCTATCTTTTATATAATTTAGTTTGTTTTGTTTTCCTTTTCTTAAGGTTTTTAACACTTAGTAAAATAGCTTTTGATTTCCTTGACTATCTTTTTCCATTTTTCCCCAAACTCTGTCCAAGATTGTTGTTTCGCTATTCTTACTAGTTCTTTGACTTTTATTCGTTGTTCTTTATATTATGGAAAATTATGGAAGAGTGTAATTTAATTTCAGCTGGGTTATGTTGCGACTTACAAATTAGTGGCTACTATGTCGAAAGTACTGTACTTGTTGATTACATACAAGCAGTTTTATTTCAACATAACATACTCCGTTCTATTTCACAAAATTTGGAGGCACTTAATATATATGCACATATACTACCGGCCACACTTATTTGCCCACCCAAAGAAATATGCACAAATAAAAGAAGTGCTAACTGAAAAAGTAATTGTAGTTTTGCATTTAATAAAATACTCAAAGGAATTGATGCTTTTTATTATATTATAAAATCTATTTGGCACAAAAAAAAAATAAATCGTTTCGTCGAAATATCCACCTCGACTACTAGTAATTGCGGCATACTTGCGGCATTCTCTCTATAAATTTCGTCAGAGTAGCGGGACTTCTTGTAGTTGTTTCTACAACGATTCATTGGAAGTTGGAGGATTCATTTTCACCTAAGTGAATCCTGCGGATGAGGCGCCGAAACAACCCCAAACCATTATCGATCTGCCACCATGCTTGACTGTAGGTACTACACATGATTCTGCTGCTCGTTCTCCTTTCGACCTTCGAACGAACGTTCTTCTCTTGGAACCAAAGAGCTCAAAATTTGGAGTCATCGGTCTATAAAACATTTTTCCACTCATCAACTGTCCTAGGCCACTGCAGCCGTTTTATTTTATTTTGCTTGGGTAAGAGTGGTCTACGCAACGTTAGTCGGTCAAATAAACCACCCTCTCTTAATCTCCTTTTCACGGTGGTTAAACTAACTCGTTTTTCGCGCTCAATATTTATTTTGGGCATTTCAGGTGCAGTTTTTCATCTCTTCCGTCATAATTATTCGACGATCTTGCGCTGGTGTTGTCATTTTCCGTCGTCGTGTTCGATTTCTATTTAATAATGTGCCAGCCTCTTGATTTTTAACGTCATAGTCAACAGTTCGGCGACTTATTTCAATTGTCTTCCGACATCTTTGTTACTTCGGCTAAGATTAGGTAAAGCAACAATTATTGTGCGGGTTTCTAAAGACAACTCTCTTATTTTCGGCATTTTAGTACAAACTTTAGATAATTTTATTAACCATATTCACCGTTTAAAAGAACAATAGTTACTAAATCTAATTTCATAATTCTAGTTCGGTTAAATAGGGAACTGTCATCTTTACCTGCACTACAATATTTATTAGTGAAGGATAATTGTATCGCATTTCTGGTCTTTTATAGCCCTACATGAACCCCTGATTATCGGGTTAAGGAGATTTTGCGGAACTATTTAATGTGATATATATATCTTTTACTTGTAGATAAATAGTTAAATACCTCCGAAATAACAATAAATAAATAATTTTATAAAATTCAAGCAAAAATGTAGATGGGCAAATAATTATGGCCGGTAGTGTAGCTGTATTTTAGTAGTAAATTTTATCTTCATTACTTCTAGAAATTATTGTACGAGTTTAGATTACAAAAGGGAAAATAAGAATGAGGAGATCTTTTATCCACTAGCAAGGAAGCTTTTTAACTTTGATGGTTACCCATCCTAACGGTGCCTTTTTTTGTGAAACTCAAACGGAAAGAAGATCAGTTCACATAAACGAATCGGTTTACTTCAAAGGATGCGTCCGGAAGACATTAAAAGTTCCAGAAATTTATAATTTTAGGAGAGATTTAGATTAGAAAGGAATTTTATTAACCATTGATATTTCACTATTTGTTACGTTTCTAATTTATTAAAAGGTACTTAATAATGCAGTTACTTCAGGCGATATAATTTACTTGAATAATAAGATTAATATTTGCTTATTTAGAGGAGTATTATTTGGTAGCAGAGTATTATAAATGAAACATTTTAATTATTTCCCTTCTGAAATGCTAACCGCGTATTTCTAACTGCATCTCCTTAATTACTTTATCAATTTAACATTGTTCTGGCGTGAATGAAGCAATTAACGATGGCACTATAAGAATAGCAAGCGCCCAGAGTCAAAGAATCCTAGGAAACAATAACATTTCATGTAATTGTGGCTGCCTTTAAATGAAGGTCTTATTTATGAAATTACATTTAGAAATGTCTAACGAAATTTAAAGCATACTTTCTGTAATTATTCATGTTTTGAAAATTATAATTGTCCTCATTTGAAGAGCTTTTTAAGCGGAATCTTAATGAAGACATACTCTTTGTTTGTTACCTATTGAAAACCGCAACATAAATGGAGTATAAATTACAGAATCTAGGTCATAAATTAATTAAAATATCTGGAGCAAAACTAAAGAACAAGTCTATAGACTAGAATTACGATGCTTACGCAATGTCATTTTTTTTACCTGCTAGTGGTTGTAGTAAGCCAACACAAACTGAAATGCCCACCACCTATCGAGCAGCTCGTGGGCTGCTTAACGCAAGGTGGCGTTGCATTAATTTTTGGTTATTGTTACTAGGCACTTCTTTCATGTGTATTTTTAATTAAGCGCAACGCCACGTTGCGTTAAGCAGCCCATGGGCTGCTCAGTAGGTGTCGCCGAGAGATATTTCAGTGCTGTTTTTGGAAATTGGTGGCATAAACTGAGAGAGAGGTAGACGCAATGTAAGCAGCGGAGAATAGCGCTCAAAACCACGCTGGTGACGCCGGGTAGACAAAAACATTGCTTTTGCCGGGGGTGATTCCACCAATACCATGAGCTAAATTAGCATTAATTATTGGTTATCAATATTATCGTTAATTATGCTTCCGTATGTGATAGATTCAGGAACCTTGGAGTATGTTGTACGATGTATATATCTGAGAAAAACCTTCTTCAGTGCTTTGAGATAATTGAACCCCGTGACTGCCTTTATAACTATTTCTTGTGCGTGCTGGGGGCCCTACAGGGTATAGAAATTAAAACATCGTTCAGGTCGAGCTTAAGTAACTGTTACTGCTTCGTCACCTTAATGCAGAACTATCCTTAATTAACAGGCTTATTATGCGTTAATGTGACGACTTAGATCCTTTCACAAAAATATGTGTGCTAAATACGAATAAGTCCCTGTACAAACGATTCCCCAATTTCATATCTACACTCGAAATGTCAATTTTACTTGCATATTCTTCGACACTGCGGAAATAAATTAAATTCGAGCTTTGTAAATCATCAAGTAATTGAATACTAATGCGCGAATATTATTAGGAAACGAGTTTATACATACCATCACGCTACCGCTTCATATTACTTCGTCAAACAAAATTATCATTCCTACATAGGTTTGCCATACATGTTTGTTCAGCCACGTTAAATTCCGCGCACTTGAGCCAACCTGCCGCATTCAGAGAGCCGTACCTCGACATAGGTGAATTGATTACCATTACAAGGGTAGTGGTGCAATTTTACATTTAACGAATCCAGTGAATTTGATTATAGATCCCTGCGGGATATATCATATGATGCAAAGTCTCATGGCACATCAACTATTACTACCTTGATCTATATAAGCATGCGCTCTATTGATAGACAGAAGCTGCAGTACACTATTTATAATGTAATTCTATATTTTATCAGGAAATTACATGAAGACAGTTTCCCGTTTGACGCTTCAGCAAATGATGATTTCAGAGTATGAACTTTTCGAAAAATTTTTCAGCAATCTTGGTGCTACACTGCACACTTTAGGTACCTGAATTAACAGAGCCTGTACACTCACAAATTATGTACTAGTTGGACTACATAACGGCTTACCTGTGGAAATGAAGAATATGAGCATGAGGTTATTCAAAACAACAGCAAATGAACGCCTATTGTCGGTAGAATGCTACTCCATAGAGGAATTTTTAAATTTTAGGTTGCGTTTATGTACTTATTTGTTTTCTGCTATTAATTTCATCTATACACTCTTTGTTATACGAGGTAAGCGCCATAAATTCTCGGCCTGATATAGAAAAAATAAGCTTCATAAAATATATCAACTTTTATTTTTCAATATAATCTCCCATAACTTCAATACATTTATTACAACGATCAATTAACAGTTCTACACCTTTGTAAAAACAATCTAAAGTTTTTCCCTCAAAATGTTGTATTACAGCTGCTTGCAGCTCACTATCGTCCTTAAAACAACGTCTCCTAAGGCCTTTTTCAAGTGAGAAAATAATTAATAATCACTTGGAGCCACGTCCGGACTACACGGTGGATGTTCTAATTCTTGAAAGCTGCATTCGCGAATGGCGGCTGTATGGACGGGTGGATTGTCGTGCAATAATTGAAAACCTTTTGTCAAGTTTCCTCGACGTTTTGCACGAATATTGTCCCTCAATTTATGTAACAAAAACGCATAATATGTACCGTTGACAGTTGTATTGCGCTCTTTAAAGTCAGTGAGTAAAATATCCTCGCAATCCCAGAATATCGTGGCCATCACCTTTTTCGTTAATTGAACGACTTTCGCCTTTCTGGGACGAAGTTCATCGGGTCGCCGCCACTCCATCGATACTTTTTTGAATAGAGGATCATAATACAGAACCATTGTTTTATCTCCTGTGACAATAGACTCCAAGATCGGTTTCGGATCGTTTCCACACATGTTTAAAAACGAACGCGCACATTTGGCCCGATGTTCACTTTGCAGAGCAGAAGGAAGATGGCAATACCCATCTTGCAGTAATCTTGTTCATATTCAAATAGTGATAGAGAATTCGGTGAATACTTGTTTCAGAAATGTTAGACATCACTGCTAATTCCTTCACTTTCAAACGGCGATCTGCTAATACCATTTCTTCAATATTTGAAATGACTTGAGGCCTTATCAGTTCAATTGGCCGACCGAGGCGCCCATCAAGGGATTCTTGCTCCAAACGGAAACGTTTTTCCCACTTTTTTACAATGGAATATGAAGGAGATAAATCACCAAAGACGCCGTCTAAACGTTCTTTAGTGTAATTAGGCGTATAGCCTTCTTTTGTTAAAAATTAGTGACCGCGCGGTACTTAATTTTTGTTACCTGAGACATTTTCATGCACTAGTCACGCTGTCTGGCTGGCTACTAAAAACTACTACTCTTCGAACCGTAATATATATACTGTAGGCCTCACACGTGTGCATCTGTGACACAATAGAGTTTGAATACGCTCGAACCTGTACAAGCTGTCAGGCTGAGAATTTATGGGGCTTACCTCCTATGTATATTTTATGCTTGTTAAATAGTCTATTTGTTTATTTCATTAACTAACATTAATTAATTATTAGTGTATACTTTGCACGTAAATAAATATATATCTGTATGTCAATATGTTACAATACATCCACAGCCATTAAAACATCAAGGTATTTACAAAAAAGATTCGAACTTGCAAGAGACTCTGTGATATAGCGGTAGCGCGGCCGATCGGCAAACGCAAGTCGTAGGTTCGAATTCTACCGGCGTTTAATGAAATTTTTATTTCCTTAATTAAATTTAATTGCATGAGTAAAATCAAGGAAATTGTCGATTTCTCTTTATTTTATGAATACACTTTAATATTGATAATATTGAATCCATTAAGGTCAAGTATTTTCGAGGCAATAATGCTTGAAGATTAATTTTAAAGTCTACTACTGTTATAAACACGTCATTGCACTGTCAAGTATACCCAAATTTGACAACTCCAAGCATTATGTGTGCGCATACATTCTTGAGTCGGGTTTTAAGTTATTGGACTTGTTGCATGAATGTGCTGCTAGATTGGTTGGTTCGAAGGACCGTAAGTTGATTATGAAGCACTGATTAAAAAAGGAAACTAATACAAAGCAGCTACCAACAAGTATTCCTCCATCACGGCTCTATACATAGTCATACAAAAATCTTATTTTACAACTTCTGCGCTTGCGCCGATAATACAATAAGAAACACGCTTTTGTGTACATGCGTAAGTTACTTGAAAAGCAAATTAAACGAGTACGCTTAACAGGACTAACAATAAGAAGTAAAAGGAAAACATCAACTTCGAATGTGGCAGTTTACTATAGAACTGAACCTTTTTTAACCAAAATCAATATATCTAATGCTCTAAAATACGCAGTTATACTACCAGTTAGATGGCGATCTACATACAAGCAACACACCTTTTAAAACCAGACCTGCTTATATAAGTTGTTAGATAGGAATTGTGCTATAGCTACTTCTTCCTCAACTTAACACTATTTTTATTCGAATTTTAACCCTCTTTTTGCCATCGCTGGTAATATAACATAATTACTAGAGTAACCTAAACTTGCGGACTCGCATAGGCGTCGGTATTACGGGTTAATATAAGAATACGAAAAATTCATAAATAAACTAAACCGGTAGCGAAGCAGGCATGTAGTGTCGACCTTGAATATAAATCATGTTAAACCACGCTGAGAGAGATTTCGTTTTAGTACCGGTTGAGCTGTTGCAGAGATTAGTCGAACGGTCAAGGTTATGTACTTACCTGTCGCTTTTGAAAATATAGCTGGTGTTTTTTGTGTGTTGTAGTATTATACCAAGTACATAATTAGTGTATCGCTTCATATAGAACTAATATTTACATACCTAAGAAAACAATGCCTCGTAATAGATTTGCTACTAATGTACATAAGTATGTGTCACTTTTTCCCCATTTAAAATATGACGGTAGTGCACTTTTTTGCTTAACATGCAATGTTCGTTTGGCTGCATTGGACAGAGCTGATTGCCAGAGGCATGTCAATGGTATTAAGCATATGAGAAATGCAAGAACTGAAATACCTTATACACTATTCCTCATACATTTATTAATTATGTTTACCTCTTGTAATCTTCCGTTGTCGTGGTGGGAAAAGCAGCTTTTAAAACGTTTTGGCGACAATACATTCCAAAGTACCCATTACCCTCACAAACACAATTACAGAATCATTTGCCGCGAATGAAAGAGATGCTAGAAAATGTGTGTAAACGTGATTTGTGTTCCAAGAAAATATGGATTACCGTGGATGAGACGACCGATATAAAGAAAAACAGTATTGTGAATGTAATAGCTCGCGTTTTATCTAGCGAGAACACAGCATCTCGATATTTGTTAGCTTGCAAACGTGTTCAACAATGTACCGCGGAAAATATTCAAAAAGTGATAATGAACGCTTTGAAAAAATTTAAAATTGCCCAAGATCAAGTTGTGATGATTTTGACAGATAGTGCAGCAACGATGTTAAGTGTTGGGCATCCTTAAAACATATATTTCCTAACTTAATACATATAACCTGCGTGCTGCATGCTTTGCATTTAGTTGGTGAAGTTGTTCGACAACATTACGGAAATGTTGATCGGATGATTGGAAGTACTAAAGCAGTGTTTCGTAAATCTCCTAAACGTTTAAAAGAATTTCGTAAATTTTGTCCAGGTATTCCAGAACCTCCAGAACCAATTTTAACGCGATGGGGTACTTGGCTAACAGCAGCTTCTTACTATTTGATCCATTTTCAACAAATTCAATCAGTTATAATGCGATTTAATCGGAATGAATCCAAAGCAATTAGAGAAAGTCAAAGAGAATTTCAAATTCCTCAACTTTTAGAAGATTTAACAACAATATGTACCAATTATACAGTATTACTAGATGCCATTAGAAAACTACAATGTACTGAACTGTCATTGCAGGAATCATTAGGCATAGTGGAGAGTGTACAAAATAAATTACACGCATTAAATGATACGCCAGGATTATGCGCTAGTCAAAAGTTGGCAGATGTTTTAAGGAAAAATCCCGATTTTAATACTTTAGAGGCCGTTTATAATAAGTGTAAGAATAGTGAACTTTTAAGTGATTTTGAAAAACAGTTTCTACATGCAAATGTAACTTGCTTAGATGTGAAGAGATCGTTTTCTATGTATAAGAATATTTTTTCTTGTCAACGCACAAGGTTTAAAGAAGTGACTGTGGAAACATATGCAATGATGCAAGTTTACAGTAGTTCACATCCTGATGCCTCTAATTTGTTGAATAATTAGCAAGTAAGTTTATTTATGAATTTTTCGTATTCTTATATTAACCCATAATACCGACGCCTATGCGAGTCCGCAAGTTGTGGTTACTCTAATAATTACTAATATGGAGTTTACAACTTATTGCTAAAAAACAGCTGTTACGTATAGGTTGTAAATCAAGAAATCTAACTGCATAAAAGTATTTTATTTCAATACGTATCCAATGAAATAAATGTGGATTTAGCATCATTTATGGTAATAGTACTCTCAATGTTTTCGGCGCGTCCACCAAAAAATATTGCCATCCTAAGATATTAACCATACTCTATCCTATTCTTTTAGCGCCTTCACCGAAACTATTACAATCTTAACGTGTAAATAAATAAGAGCAGTATATTATTGTGCTTATATCAAAGTTAAGTTACAGAAATAAATCTAAGACGTTACACACCATTATCTAAACATTAGTCATTAATTTACAAATAATTTTTGACAGTTTTATGAAGCAAAAAGTGTTGTAAAATAAAAGAGAAATAATCTTATCGCAGCTAAGATTATTAATCTAATAATATTACGATTATCAAAGTTTTCGTAAGAGAATTTACAGTTAACAGTATAACCACGTCATGAACTAGTAGAATCTTTCAAATAATGTAAAAATAAAAAGCAAAATTATTTATATAGTTTATAAGGAAGTACTAAGTTCTCTCGTTCCTATTAAAGTATGTCCTATAATATCTTTGCAACATTTACTTAATAAAGTAAAATTACGTTAGAGAGGGGCCACTAAATTTTAATTATATAGAAGCAGCGTCCCATATCAAACACTAATTGGTATCAAGAAACGTACTTGCCGCATAATTTACGCTTAAGAGGTAGAAACCGAAATGTTAATTAGATGTACGAGAAATATTAGAGCCTCGACCTCGTAAAGTAGCACGCTAGATTTACAGGAACCGGGGTGATACACTAAACGTATTGTCTCGGCGGTGACGTACACATCTCACTCGTTATTTACCGGAAGGCGCTCTTCTGTTTGAAGACACGGGACATAATTAAAAGATTTACTGTTATTATGGCGCTTAAATTAGATTTAAGGAAAGTCGACGTTTAATTGTAGTACTGTGGTGCTTTAGTGTGAGTACTTACTATGGTTGCCTCGGATATTTCTAGGCGTTTGCTCCGGGAGAGGTTAACGAATATCTTAGAGAGGTATCACTCCCGCTATAATTTAAGGAGGGTCCCATTCGTCTTAGTAATTCACTGTGTTTCCTTGGGCTCGAAGGATTTAGTAACCCAGGCGAATTACTTACACCTGGATCGAAGAGGATATATTTTGCTTTCACGTTTGCTGTTTTCTGATTTCTTTTTGGATAAAAAATAGCGTACATCCATAGAAATTCTACGAAGAGCTTGCCGCTACTTTATAAGAGTTTGGGAAAATTAGATCATTAGAATTGCACATCCTAGTTTGCTGGTGTAACCCTAATCTATCTATTTATCTTTCCTTCTTGGTCATTACGTCTTTGGAATACCTTTCAAATTACTTGCAATTAGTTGAATTGTTCCAAGATATGTGTACCTCTTATATTATTGTTAGTACGTCTCACCAGAGGTATTCACTGCATGTCTTATCGCTGCATGCCTTAATTACTCTAAATTTAACATTTTTTTGAAGTTAGTCGTCTATTACACCTATTTTAATCCACAGATCCGTGATAGAATTTTTAACGCTGGAAGGTTACACGCCCATCGAAATTTACAGGCGTTTGAAAGCTGTTTATGACAGTTATTGCAAGGATGTAAAGAATGTTAGCCAGTGGGCTCAACGTGCAAAACTCTATCATAGAGGCGAAATGAAGGTGTTTGACGGAAAGCGATCAAGTCGACCAGTATCAATGACGCATGAGTAGAATCAAAGACAAATGAATGCACTAATTCATGAAAACCGCCGAATTACGCAAAAAGAAATTGCTCGGCAATCAAGCTTTAGCCAAGAAAGAGTTCAGTACATTGTGTAGACGTTGAATTACAGAAAAATTCGCGCCAAATGGGTCCCACAACAATTAACGGATGTCACGAAAGAACAAAGAAAAAGCATTTGTCAAGAACTTCTTAACCAGTATCGACGTGAAGAAGATGATTTTCTCATGAACATCACCACCGGGGACGAATCTTGGGTTTACCATTATAATATCAAAAACAAGCGGCAGTCAGTGGAATATCGTCGTCCTGATTCTCCATGTGTACGAAAACTCGAAAGAGTTCCATCAGCGCAGAAAGCCATGCTCGCCATTTCACTGGGATGCAAAAGGAGTCATTCATACCGAAAACTACCGAAGAGATCAACGATTAATTCAGTAAGATACTGCAAAGCTTTACGATCACTGAAGAAACGTATCCGTAGGATAAGGCCGGAAATAACGAATGTTTTGTTGCACCATGAGAACACCAAACCGTATTTGCAGCAACGAAATGATGAAGACAGTGGGGAGCCTGAAATTTACGATTATTTCGCACCCTGCGTACAGTCCTCATTTGACACCCTCTGATATTTGATTGTTCCCAAAGTTAAAGCAGGTATTCAGAGATCAACAGTAAACAAGAAAGTTTTTTCATGGACGGAATGAAGAAATGGATTCAGTATTTGGAAAAATGTTTTACTAAATGGTAATCATGTCGAAAAATAATTATGTACTTTGCTAGTACAATAAATTTACTTCATTTTGAGTCTGGTTTCATTATTTTGTCCTTTCTTATTCTTGGAGACCTTATATGTACATCAATCCGCCCTCGTACTTCCAAAAGGAGATGCAAACGAAGAACGTGATCGTTTCATTACCTGGCAAAGTACCATGCCAAAATACATGCTAATAACATCGCTTTCCCAACGTTTCTCCATTTAAAACTTACATTAACGAGCATGCCGTTTTACGTGTAAATTCTCATTTCCTCTCCTTGTGCTACTACTATTAATCTTACGTTAATTGCGACTTAGTAAAACCTTTTATAGAACATGATGGGAAAAATCGTACACACCATTTTAATTTAATGAAAAATTAGTCAGAAAAGAAATCTTAAATGGAAAATATAGAATAGCAGGTTTACTTTACACAATCTGATGATCCTTTCTTTCGCTTTCTTTGCACAGAAAACTTTCTCACGGCACAAACAAATATTTCCGTTTTGTACAAAGTCATTCCTAAAGAATTGTAACACTTCCGTTGATAACCAAAAATATCATTTCTCTCTATGCTCCTGTAATATCATTCAAGCCAAATTCAGGGAATTCGAATATTCCCCCAAGCCTCGCCAGCTCGCGTCTCTATTTTAGAACTGTCCGTCGAACATCCTCTCTTCAAGGTCCCTTGATTAATGACGGGGCTTTTACGAACCGGCGCTCGTCATGCCTTAAATTCATCGCGCTTGTTCCTTTCGCCAGTGTAGGTCAACGTCAGGAATTCCATGTGTTCCGACAGTGAATGTGGATATGAATTGAAACGCCAGGCTCGTAAACTTTGTCTTTCGCATTAAATCGAACATCATTGTTTAACGTTTATTGTTCACTATCACGTTCGAAATAAATGGAGCTTATTAGAAACGGTTCAACTAGTATAACGTTGTTTAGTGGCATTGTTAAGCAAGGATATTTAATGTTTCGATCATATTCTGGGAAACGGTATTGCTTGTAAAGGAGAACTGACGCAAACTTGTTTAGGTATTAATATGGTCTAAATGGTATTGCTCAATTCTTAGAAAACAGTGAACAATGGATATATCTACATATACATAAATTTCAAAATTACTATTTTCTTGGAAGACTTTTCTTTTATTCGGAAACCTCCTTGAATTTTGACATACAGTGTTTGTTAACATTTTATTTTAAAAATCAATACTAAACCAGGTTAAACTTAAATCTCTGACATTCTTCTAAAAGTTAACTGATAGAATTTTGCAGCTTGCACCTCGGTTTACTTCGTCATTTATACAGGGTGATTTACAATGGGTGTGAAAGTCTTCTACATTTTGTTCGAGAAGTCATTTAAAACAAATATTAAATAAAGTTAGGCCCTATTTTTTTATTTAGAGAACTAAAACAAATTTAAATTTTAATAAAGCAGAAATGATAATCAAAATACAAAATATTGCCTATAATAATTGTTCAAAATGCTCTCCTTGAGTTCGAATACAAGCATTACACCTGCACCATAAGGAATTTCATTAAATCTAATTGTTATTTGGTCAAGCAGTTGTTCGCGTCGTGTCGATTTAAACACTCTAAATCAGTTGCTTCAAATGGCCCCAAAGAAAAAACACCAAGGGGTTTAGGCTGTGAGATCTTGGGAGCCAAGCAATAAGACATCTACGACCAATCCATCGTTCAGGAAAATGTGCATTCAACCATCGAATTACGTGTCTACTGTAGTGAGTTGGAGCGCCATCGTGTTGAAACCACATTTGTTGACCATTAAGAAGCGGAGTGTGTTCGATCTTCTCAAAAAGCGTTTCATCTAGTAAAATTAGATAATATTCTGCATTTAGTCTGTGGTGAAACCTCTAATTCGAGCAGTTGTCCGTTAAAAGTACCAGGCCAGGTATTCACACTAAAATGGTGCTGAAATCGCGATTGTTTATCAGCATGTGTATTTTGAAGATTCTATAAATGGTAATTGTGAGTGCTATTAATAGCATCTTTAGTGAATTGAGCCTCATCTGACCATAATATTCTAGTTAACAATATCGGATCTTCGGTAATTCGGTAATCTTTCAGTTGTAATGCTTAGACGCATTGAATGTGATAGGGGTATAATTGTTCTCGTTATAGTGTTCTCCAAACAAGGTTATTTTGTTTGGCGTGATTATCTCGACTATTACGTGGAACAAGTGCATCAGTTTCTCCGAGCCGTTGAAAACAACAGCGGAAAACTCTGTGAGAAGGTTGACGCCTATCAGGAAATCTTCGACGATACCGTTTAGATGCCTGAACCCCGTTACCATCACAGTACCCATACACATACATAATATCTACGTATTTAACTGCAAAATCTCGTTCATTTTGAAAACTGTCAAATTATTTTTTCACAAATTATGTTGTTTGTGTTTTAAACGTAGACTACTACATTATCCAATCTAAACTAAAAACGGCAGTAAACTCATTCATTTTTGGAATTTTCAATTTCATTTTTTCAAAATATGTTTTTCAGCTTTTAAACATAAGCTACTAGCTGACCTAATCCATATGCCTGCAATAATAATATCAATCATTTCAAAATCAATAAAATTTAAATCTGTTGTAGTTCTGTGAATAGAAAAAAATAGTACCTATGTTTATATAACATTTTTTGATTTGAATGACTTCCTAAACAAGATGTCAAAGTCTTTTATATCTATTATAAATCACCCTACATAAAATATAATATTAAACCTAAAACTCTCACCCTTACTATCTCTTAAAAGTTACAAAGTCTTGTGAAAAACGCAACAATCAATTCTTCGAACATACAGTAAACTCCATCATGTTAACAGAGTAAATAATCAGATTTATAGCATATTTACAAAATCAAAGAATATACACTTTTTAAGGGTATTGATTAAAAATTTTTAGCAACAGCTAGAATAATTTTTCATCAAAAGTTCACCAAAGTTCTGGTCCACGTTTCGTTATTTACAAAATCTGAGTTACTTGTTCCTTATTTTTCAGTTCTAGGAAATAGCTACAATAGTAATACGCACACGATGACGCTAAAACATTATAAAATGGAAAATTTCGGTAATAATGCATTCATTGTATTTTTATTCCAAAATCGACATTACCTGAAGTACCTAGCCATAAAATTTAATGTACGATGAAGTTGCATTTCAAATCCCAAAACAGGAGTGGATAAACAAATGAACATTAGGAGGATATTCACTTGAAGTGTAGAAGTTCCAAAGATAACCCCACCTCTTATTAATTAATTCCATTAATTGATATAAAATTGCCGGAAAAGTGTTTAGAACACTTGCGAATCCTCAGTTCGAATAATTATTTAACGAATTTGCGAAAACTTTACATTTTTTACGATTTCCCACATTTAGAACATGTCAATATATGTAATTACTACTAAAATTACAATTATGACATTACTTTAGCTACCTATATGAAACATCTTACAGTTCCCAAATTATACCCGATTTTCTTTGAATAATCCCCATACTTGTGTATGTATAGATATTGTTTACGTCATCCATAAAAGGATTCTTAGTTGGAATCAATGTCGCTACCAGAAACAAATCGCCCGTGTTTATCTCAATTTCCTCCGATGCTGCTTCACCCGCCATTGTTTAGATTGCCGGAAATAAAATGTATAGTCTTGTTGATTTATTACAAAAAAGAGTATAAAAACATCCCGTCCTTCCAACAAATAAATTTCTATCGGAGTTCTTTCGTTTAAGCGAGAAAAGTGGCGGATTTGAAAAAAAAAAGGAGACAAAAATTCATTTATTATGGTCGAGAAACCTATTCTGCTCTTATTTGGGTTATCTGGCTTTCAAACGTCCGATCCACCCACCTTTTTTATAAATCCTTGATTTAGCCTTGTGTATATACATACAAGGAATGGAATAATGGGAAGATACTGAAGATACTAACATTTTAATTAAAGAGAAGAAGGTTAAGAATTATCTTAAACAAATAATTTGTTATATTTCGTTCCCTTCCTAAATCTTGAAATTAGTCTTCTTTACCTAGTATTTCTGTCATAATCAGAAAGACATCTACCGTCGCTCTCTTAAAATCTCTTTTCGTGTCCTAGATATATAAGAACTTCTATTCTTTTCGTTTACACAAAGAAAGAGTCTAATGTGATTGATGACATTAGACTCTGCAAGCGTTTATAGAAATCCTTTCTAAAAACTATTCGCGAATACCCGCAGAGGTATTGTCACGCCATCAAAAACTAACTCAAGGCATAATCAATATCTATTTAACTGCCGTTCATTAATCCTGGTACATTAGGCGTCGAAAATATGTAAAATGCTGAAGAAATGTAAATGAAACGGTGGCTGGTACCGCGGATTGTTTCGTTGCTGGGTGTCCTCTCTCCGTATACTTTGATTGAACTGAATGTCTTCTTTTTAATATTACTGGCTAAAAGCGTTACATTACAAACTTTCCACGAAGAGAAGATCACAAACGGTTGCACAACGGTCACAAATATATTCATTAGCAAGGACCAGGCGCTTTTTAGTTATACAAATCATTAAAGAGGAAAAACTACTACTTCCCCAAATATTAATTTTCACATAGCTGACATGACTAGGAGGTGGTTAGCGTTATTCAGCAACATGCATCGAGTTACATTCAGCTAAGGGTGACTTTCTGCCATCGCCTAATATGACGTATCTTATTAGCCGAGTGTCTTTTTTTTGGTTCCCTCTTTGTATCCCGGGTGCTTTATTCAGTAAATATATTCTCAGCTAACGATGCAAGACCCTCTCCGTGGCCGCACATTCACCAGCCGTGCCACTATTACATCAGGGATTTTCCAGTGGTAAAAACAGACTGTTGTGAAAAATGTGTAGGGCTGTAGGGAGATTACGTCGAGAAGTGACACAAGTTTCATAGTTTTCGTGTGATTAGTTAGTGAGAAAAAAAATCGGAGGTGTTATAACTTGAATGCACCTCGTACTTACATAAGCTGTGATATTTGCTGATAACCTAAAATCATGATCCTACGATCAGGATTCCAATAATTTTACAAAAAAAGCAGCTGTGTTTAAATTTGATTCGATCAATCAAAATCTCGAGTCTCACATTTGATCCTTCCTAGTTTTTGATAGAACTGTCAGTAGAAATATAAGAGCAAATATAGATCTGGATTATTTCATTGTGGGAAGAAACTTATTTAATATACGAACTATTTCAAACCTGACCGACATTTTATGTTTTTAAGCTTCTTCTATTCTTTGATCAATGAATTAACTAGATGTCCCACTGCAGATGGAACTCAAGTAATAAGACATAGATTTGAAAGAAAGCGGAGCCTGAAAAACACCATAGAAACGCTTGATTTTGCTATTCGCAGACCTAAAAAACATCAAATTGATTATGTCAATCAGAAGAGCTACCGCAATGTCCTTCCGCAAGGCACTGAAAATGATCAAATGTCTTTTATTGATGTATGTATTGAAGAACCGGGCTGTTTTGCATAATCCACGAGTGCTTCGCAAAAGCAGCTTGTACCGAAGTGCAATAAGTAATCCAAATAATCTATTTTTTGGTAAATATCAGTTGATCTGTGACTCAACATATCCAAGATGTGATTGGCTACCACCTTCTTGTAAAGATAATAGTGAGTTAACACAAAAACAAATTAACTTCAAGCCACTCGAACTGTTGAACATAGCTTTGCTCTGTTGAAAAGCAAATTTCCTCTATGTTACGAAAGAACACAAAGTGATCGAATCAAACATGTTTGAATGCAGTTTTAGTGTGCAAAAGAACACAGTTTGTTGTCAAAGTTGTCAATTTCTGTTATACATGTATCGGGATCTATTGCTGCATTAATGTATCATTAGTTTACGTCCTTGGAGACATTGCATTCCATTACATCCCGCTGTCAAGAGTAACCAAGTAAATAACCCATAAATTGCACTTGCGTCCCCCCAATCAGGGCAGTGATAATTGACTTACGTAGCCGGTAGTAGGGAATAGATATTTACATATCCTAGTATATTCAGCCCCTACTTGATCAAAACGACAACAATAAGGGAATAACAACATTAACTGCGACCAAATTAAGCAGACTATACAAAGAATCGAATTGTTGTATCTCCAGTATTTGTTATTTTCGTAGCACGATCGAGATTTCCTTATATTCACCTTTATTTAAACATTACGACACTGAACTTCAACTTAATTCGGCGCTATTCTTTCTAATGACCTATTTGTTGTGTACTTATTTTGCACGTAGCGCCGTATGCTCACAGTCCGTTGTAACCTAATTTATAGCGGACGAATGCTTCCATCCCAAAAGCGTACCGTTTTCCGGAAATTCAAATCCCGAGCGTAGGCTTCTTGAAATTAAATCTCGAGTCAGTCTCTTTGACACAGGACCGCTAAGACTTCCTGATTCCGCTGTTGCGTAAACAATTTTTTGAAGCAAAATTACATTGTGTTATTTTACTGTCATTTGTAAAACCACGAAAGGAAATTTACATATTTAGTAGGTTCAGATCAATATTGTCTATAGTGAACCTCAGACAAATATGATATTACAGTAAAACCTCTAAATAGCGGCCACAAAATTTATTGTAAAAATGGCCGTTATTGGAAGATAGCCGTTATTGAGAGATAGTCTAATAAATACAAATATTTTACATGCATTATTATACTTTTTTTCAAATATTTTTCAATTGAGGTTTGTTGTAAGTTTCTAATTTTTACTTGTAAAACCTGAAATTACATTTTGCTAAAATTTGAGCAATTTGTACAGCTAGATCACTTTCATCATTACAAAATAAGAAACTTTGTACCTCTCTTAGTTTTTCACACGCTTCATCCATATCTTTAATGTTTGAACTACAAATGTCAGATTCTTCCACATCAGTTTCACTGTTTGAATTACAGTCTTGATGATTAATTAATTCACTGATTATTTCTTTAACGTTAAAACTGGGATTTTCGATCAAAACATTGCAATCAATAGATGCATAATTTTCTAGGCTTACACCACGTAATACAGGAAGAAGTTGGACCAGTGGAATTTCGTCTATATCATCAAAATCCTTTTCTTGCAGGTTATTTTCCGAGAATTCTGCTTTCGCAAAACATTTTGAAATTGTAGCTGACGAAACGTCTTTCCAAGCTCCAAATTAAAGCGCTGGTTAAATTAATACTCTTTTCTGCATCTTCAAACGAACTTTCGAGGTTTGTGAATGTTAGAAGTCTTCTGATTAAAAATTTCCTATAGCTCATCTTAAACTTATGGATAATCCCTTGATAAAATGGCTGACAATGGGAAATGGTGTTTGGAGGCAGGAAAATGATGTTCAAATTTTCTAGTACCACTTTTGGATGGGGCGTGGCGTTATCCAGAAATAATAAGACTTTTCTATTTTCTTTTCTCATTTTTCGTCGAATTTTTTTAGCCAGGAAGTCATAATCTCTGTTGTCAAGCAAGCTTTTTTTATTAGGTACCCATTCTAAGGGCAGTTTGTCGATATGAGATCCTTTAAAACATCAAGGGTTTTTACTTTTCCCAATGATTAATGGGGTTTCCTTGTCACCTTCCATATTTGCGCAAAATAAAATTGTCAATCTTTGTTTTATAGTTTTCTTACCGACACATTTATCGTTTTTTAGAGCGAACGTTTTGTTTGGCATTGCAAGATAAAAAGTCCGGTTTCGTCAGCATTGTACATATTTTTTGGTGAATAGTCCTTCAATATTACTTGTAGCTTTGGTTTCCAGGCTTCAACACTGTCCAAGTCAACATCACCCGACTCACCACAAATTGTTTTAAAAGCTATATTGTGTCTAGCCATCCATTTGAAGTTTGAACACTCGTCAGTTTTAAATTTTCGGCTACTTCCAAAGCTTTTTCTTTTATTAAAGGTACAGATATAGGGAGATTTTTATTTCTGGCTTTACAGAACCAATGGTAAACTACTCCGTCAATCGCCGATCCTTCGGTTTTTGGGAAATGTTCTCTTCTGCTCTAAATTGGGACCCTCTACAAAGCGCTTCTTTAAATCGGATTTGTGTTTTATAATTTCATTACCTGGTGTTCTTCCAACACCAAACTTTTCAATCAACTTTCTAGCACTGGTACTAAACATTTCACTTTCCACAATAATATCAATTTTGTCTTAAAGAGACGAATGTTTTCTTTTTAGCGACATGATCGTTACAAAAGCACAGTCGAACATAAACTAACTTACAATCTATGAAACTAATGTGCTTAAAGTGAATCGACCGAAAAGTTACAAACAACTAATATTATGCACATAATTCCCCCAAATCTTAGAAATTTTGAAGAATAACCATTCATAAAAACATATAGATATAAAATTATGTGCAATAAAGTAAATCTGCTTACAATCGTTCCATCTGTATTAAATTGAATGAATAAACGACAGTTACGAGAATGCGGCATTGATGACTTTGGGGTGGGTAAGCCGAATACCGTTTTTCGGAATTGGCCGATAATGAGAGGTAAAATTGCAGGTATTTTCGCAAGAAAATGTTCATGGAAGTCGCCATGGCCGTTTTATGGAGGTGTCCGCTATTAGGAGGGTCATTATTACGGATATTCCATATAATTGGTTTTTGAAAATTTGAAAAGCTGGCCGTTTTAGAGGTGACCGCGCTTAAGAAGTGGCCGAAAGTAGAGGTTTTACTGTATATGCAAAATCCGCTGTATTTTGTTTGTATTCTGTTACACATACAACACATTCCGCAATTAATTTTCTAGATGGTACAGGAAAATTATTATTGTTACGGGAAGTGTTAATTGTAGAGTTTTAGCAGAGCACACTAAACATTAAATTCCATAATTTATTATAGGATATCATCCTATTTTTTATTATCAGTATGTAGCGGAATTTAAGGGAAATGAACAAATTCTATTACCGCCCTCCATTTACATAACGAATAGATGTGAAATACGAGTGTAATGGAAGTAGAATATATCTTTTTCAGGTAGTGGAGATAGCACGAATTCGCCGTACAAATTAAAAATAAATAATTCATAGGTCGCAGGGAGATCCTACTAATAGAATTTCGTGTTCTGCGATACGTTGACCTCTTCATGGCAAACGTACTTAAATCGATATTTTGCACATTTTTACAGGTTCGTGTAATCGTTTATTATAAATTTTCATATTCTATTTCAACCGCTTTTTATGTTTGCACTAATTAAAGTTAGGAATAGATCACATATTAGCGTTGTAACCATTCTCATATGTATTAGACATCCCAGAAAGAAGCTATTCAAGGAGGTGGGATCTACAAAAATTCAATGAAAGAAACAATTTTTGATACTATAGTAGACATATCGGTAATTAACCCGAATTTATCTCATTTTCAATCATTTTGTAACCGGAATGTTGCGATTTGTAACTGTAGCTGATATATATTTAGTTGGAAATTGTGTTAATAGATTTGATCTATTTTACTTACCTTCGTTACTTAAAGTTACTTTCGTTTGTGCTTAAAGATTCTATTCAAAGTTAGAGAATTACTTATTATTGACCTTGATTGTAAATAATATTATTTAAACAAAATAAAAAAACAGTATGCATGTTTATAAAAATGTAATATGAAAATAAAAAAGTTGATAATTATAATAATTATTGTTCATCATCATCATCCGAATCAGTCTCAACATTTTCAGGAGCTCTAATGAAGTCCGGGATTCCCAACATGACCATAACTTCTTTCGCAAAGGGTTTACGTTTTTTCTTCGTGATTTTTCTTTGTAAAGATATGGATTACTGGGTCCAACGAAATGACCATCCAGTTAAATATATCAGTATTTGTCTGAACCCGTGATGTTTCTTCTTGAGTGAAATAATGGCAATTCTTTGAAAAAATCTTTCTGACTTGCTTCTAAAACATCTTTGGAAAGCAGTCCAATAGGTAGAGGCAACAAAGCAATGATATCGCTTCCGTTTATTAAAATTTTATGTATAGATGCAGTCATGTTGTACCATCCATAGAGATCAATGCATATCTGTGCTGTATGTAAATAAAGCCTTTTGAATTTTATGCAGTTTATAATAATAATAATAATAATTCATGCCTTCACATCCCCCAACAAATTTCACCAATTACAGGGGGGCATAGAGCGTCTTAAGATGTTTACCCTCAGCATTTTCCAAATTTGGAGTAAGAAAAACTACGGAAAACCTTACTCTGAGAATGACGAGCTCGGGGTTCGAACCAGGTACCCTGAGACTGGTAGTCCGGCGCGCTAGACACCGTGCTCCCAGTCCCTGTATGTAGTGACAATTGAATAAGGTGCTTAAGATGCTGCCGAATCTTATCAAATTTTCATCCAGCCCGGTTATTATTGAGACTGTAGACGGATACTCAAAGAATTTTCGAACTGTATTGCCATCATTCGAGTTGCCCCCACCTTATTTCGGTTGATCGATAACTAGTCCCATTTCTGTACAAAAAGACGAAGCAATCTTCCTTTTCCTGGGCTTCTCGTCCTCTTGCCTGTCATTGCTTTGTGTCTGGCTTTTAAGCGATATGCAGTAAATACTCGAAGTACCTTATATAGGCATGTAATACTGGAAATCCGAACTTGTACGTCGATGTGTCATAAGGCCTTTCTAGAATACTTGCCAAATTGTTTACGTTTTTGGACGGGGCTTTACAGACATTACATCTTTGCGAAGATGCAGTGTCCGTTATAGCATGACACATTTTTCCGTCCATCATTGTGCATATAAGTTTATGTTTGATAATTACCTCTCGTTCAGACATAAACACTTTTGTTTGTCTTAGTTCTATTTCTGTGCTATTTCTCTTTCCGTTGTCTTATAAATATCCCTTATTGCATCGTTAGTTTCTTTCCTCAAATGGAACTCTACAGGTGGGCAGTGTAAGTTTCTCAATTCCCATTCCATTTTTGCAAGGTACAGGCAATTTGAAGGGTAGAATTTAAAATAATGTATCTTTAACCGTTTTCAATACATAATTAGGGAAATAAATTTGAAAATGACGCCACAAGAACTAATTAGCAAGAAACCTTAAGAACTGATGATAGGTAGAATTGTTTGAGGAAGAAAAAATAGAATAGGGGATCCTAAAGAAGCAACTTTTCTCTTAACTTCGTTATTCAACCTCACTAATGTAAAGCCTTAACCAATGAAAAGGAGTCCCTTAAACTTCATTGAAATATGTTTACAATGTTAATTACATAGTAAAATTCTACACGTAAATTAAAATCGTGTGTGACCTCCTCGGGCTTTAATGACTGCCTGTATACATTTAGGCATTGTACCCACCAACATTTCGCAATGCGCCGGTGGAATATTTTTGCAGACTTCTTTTACTTTGGCCTCAAATAGTAATTTTGAAGAGTGTTTGTGACCCTTCAGTGGAGTTTTCGTAGCGCCACAAATGCTCGATCAGATTTATGTCTGGAGATTGGGTAGACCAATCTAGAAGATGGAATCCATTTTCGTGTATGCAATCTGTAATTTTTCGAGCTGCGCGGTATAGAGTTATCTTGTTGGAAAAGATGTTTTCTAAAGGCTGCATACAATGGCTTTAATGCAATAAGAACTGTTGTATACGTTTGGCTGTTCATGCTGCTGTGACATGTGAACATTTCCTTAACGCCCTGTGATGACATACACCCCCATATCATAATGCCGCTACCTAGACTATGAACGACGCAATCCCGCAATGAAAAAAACCTGGAAAAGGAATTATGTATGTACTTTATCAAGAGCAATGTTTATCCTTTAAAATTAGAATTATCATGATAACGTTCAGTAAGAAAGTAATATTTTTTTAGTAACTACCTGCGCATTCGTTTCGTCGAACCACAATACCCTTTTCCAGTTTTCGATTGTCCATTGTTGGTGCAATTTTGTTCATTGTAAACGATTTTTACTGTTGATCTCGAACAATAACAGCCTTTTCCTTGCCTTACAACCTTCTAATCCTGCACTATTTAAGCGTATTCTAACCGTTCTAGCTGAAACTTTTGGACCACCTACACTAATTTCTGTAGGCAACTGCAAAAAAGTTTTCTTCCTATCTGAAAGAAAAGTCTCTTTAATACACGGTCCTCTCAGGTTGTTGTTATTTTGAATCCGTCGCTTCCTGATCCAGTAATCTTACACCTGTTAACCCATTGCTAGTTCCATAATTTAACTGTACTCCGCTGAAACGCGAGTACAACTAAACATTGAAGCAACACGTATAACCGATTTTGATTCTTAAAATTGTTTGTGTCCGCAGTTTATGTTTCTCATAAGAACACATGCATGCCATTTCGGCGTAATTCGCAAAGTAATATTTCATTAAAAATCTACTGGTGCTCCGGTTTTTTGGTCAAGGCTGTAGATATGTATAAGATTGATTAAGAACGTAACTTCGCCGCGAGAATTAGACACTTATGAAACTATTTACATAAAAAGAAATACCAATTTGATGAATAAAGAGAACGGTCCGCTGTACTCAAGTCTTTTTGATTTATTAGGGTAAGGCGGACACATGTTTTACGTTTCGTGGTACAATGACAAGAGACCATTTCGTTTATTTTTCCGTATATTTCACATGTTTTAAGGTGTACGGGCGGCAAAACTAAGTACTTGTAAATATCTTCTCGAAACAGCTGTTCTGGAATAATTAATTAATAACTTGTGTGGTGCGGAGTGTGCCGATACTTTATATATATATTGAAATGTATTTCTCAGGGGAATTTTGGGGAAGATTTTAAATTTTCTAAGTTAATCTAAATTCCTCAATTCTTTGTGGAGTCGAGAGTATTCCTGGATACTCTTTGGACAATTTTCTTTTCAATTTCTAATTAAATAAATTGAAAATAACGACTTTTAAAATTAAAAACATAAACTAACCTTGAATTCATACGATGCTCTCACATAAACACTCTATTTATGTTAACTTTTACAGGAACCTGCCTGCTAACCTTTTCTTCCTTGAAATTCTACTTTAATTTCACTATCGAACTCTTCAGGGGGAGACCGTAGTCAGAAACACCAGTTAACTTATCGTAATTCTAACCAGAATTGATGAAATGTCTGGTGTCCCTGTCTTCCTTTGTTTTAACGCTAGATAGCGATTGTCTACTTCCAAAGCTAATTTTGATGAAATGAAACCTAAAATATCAACATTTATAATGCATTCCGATGGAAGGAAGTTATTTGTAAAAATAGCTGGCAGAAATTAGGCGAATCTATGACCTAAATTTTGTCTGATAAGGTTTAAACTTGAAATTTTACCAACGATTTACTTAATAACGTTCGGGCAAAGATTTCATTTACTAAATGATGTTTGAAATACCTTTCAATTCACCCTGTTGTTTGTTTTAGATTACTTTTACATTAATTTTGACGTTTTACAATATTAAGAAAATAAACAGAAGAGTGGATTTGTCCGTGTTACCCTACGATCGTCGTTATCTGGACTTACATATTTAATATAAGGTTCTCACCCCAAAGCCATTTGGCGTGGGGGGAAATGGTGACTTCGAAAATTATTTTTACCCGCAGGGATATTTCATTACAAACGGGTGGCTAACCTGAATACCGTATCCGTTCTGAGATTGACAGCCGATGTTTAATGGACACTTTAACGAGCTAAGGTGGAAGACTTTAACACTATTTAGCTCTGATGAAAGACATTTTGTGAGAAAAGGCTATTAAGAAATTTTTTTTTTATAATTGGCTATCATCCCTAAAACATTTTTGGTAACTTTTAAGCCGACCCTGTATTTCAAACTTAGTGAATTGTTCCTATTTAAGTATACCGAGCCACACTCAAGTTCAAATAAGCAACAAAACTGAAGGAAATTAAAGAGTGACATACCAACATACATATGTTAATCATGGTAAGTACAGCGATAGAGTTACACGTTGTTAACACTATACTCGTACACACTCATTCATTTTAGTAATTCCGAGAAATTATTCTGATACCATCTGAAGCATTTATCATCGTCATTCTCGCCCCTCAATTTGTACCGCAATAGGTTGTTATGCAAATTCAACGTTCTGAATTACCAGTTTTTACACCACGGCAATTTGAGAACGGTGGCGATTTACAATTTCATGCCGTAATTACGTTCTGAAAAGCGGAGCGATGTGAGAAAATTGATATCGCGGGCTAGGTGCGAAAAACCTATACGTATCTACCTACTCGAATGTTATTGCTTTATAGTCCTTTAGCGAAATGAGGCGAGCCGTAAAAGTATGTCGGCAAAAATTACGTAAATAGAACTTCGCGCCCGCACTTGCCTTCCGGTCGTTGCCGCTGAAGTGGTGAAAATGTGCAGTTGATTGCCTTTGAAGAGTGTGCTAGGAAAGAAATTGTGTCGATACTAAGTTTTCTTAAAGAACATTTCCGAAGTGCTAGCTAGCATTTTGGTTTTCCACATAAATGTATATGATGTGTTATCACTATGCTATCCCAAAAACACTTCATCCGTAAGGTATTACCATGGAAACTCAAAACGTGCGAACTTGCAAAAGACCTGGTAATGTTTATTGATTGATAAAGTAGCATAAAGATTGTTTGACCTAAAGGTATATCAAATTATTCTAAGTGAAACTAAGATTAATATTTTGAAAATCCACTGTGGGATCTAAAGGAAAAAGGAAAAGAAAGCGAACTCAAATTCAATGAGAAGAACAAGAACCAGGGAAAATCAATTTATTTTGCCGTTATATACTTGCATTTTGTTTGAAAATTTTATTTGGTTTTAGTGGTATAACACTGAGTAACACTCAAGTTGTTGCCAGAAATGTAAGAGTCGTTTTCGGGTAACTTGGTGCTCCTGATCATGAATATGATATTATTTTTTCTAGCTTGGCTCCTGTTTTTGAGATATGCATATGCCTTAAATATTTGTAGAGAAAATGTTGAAGGAAGCTAATAAGTAAACGCAAACTATATTATATAGAAAGTATTAAAAGTTATGAAAACCATTTTTTGTAGAATATTCTTCTGTATTCTTTTTTTGTGGACAATCCCTCTGTAATCGGCCATCATGTAACGGTCCCATCTTCCTTCTTCTGTTCCTCACTGTAATCCGCCAAATTGGACGGAAATTTGTCTAAATGGCTATACAATGCACGCAGTTTATTGCGAGTGCTTTTCTTTTGCACGGCTCTCCTATAAATATGTAGATATGGCAAGGATGTTTAGCGTATCCACTTTGCAGTCCAAGAAAAAAATCGCCATTTTTAAATCGACGCAAAGAGACCATTGATGCTGAGTATAAGAATTTTTTTCTAAGACTAACTTAATATTGCCATACTTTTCCTTAAAGGTTGTTGAATGACCGATTGCAATCGACGCAAAATTATTTCCATTGTGTAGTAATACACATTTGAAGCTCCTTTTAGAATTATCCAGAAAGAGTCTCCAATCTTCCAGCGTTTTTCTTGAAGCCTGGATGCTAAGAGCTCAGTACCTCTTTTCATTAACTTTATTGATTATGTCGTCCATAGTCCTCTCAATGGGACGACCTGGTCGCTGTTCGGCCACGCTTAAATTCATTAAACCAGTTCCTAATGGTAGTCATTGAAGGTGCACGGTCCTTATAAACTTCTTTTTGATTTCTGTACACGTTTTCCTATCCAAAAGAAGCAATCGAATCACTGATCGGTATTGTTCTTTTTCCAAGATTCCACAAATACACTTGCTCACTTTCAACAGCTCACAAAACAATATTACTCGATGAATCTCTGCGAAATTTTGACAGACGTCAACCAAAGAATAGTACTTACAGTCGATAAAGCAGATTTGGCACAAAGCGCCATCTGTCTCCAATCCATCTTCGTACATAAGGAGCTCTACTTAAAGTACAACAGATCCAAAAAACAGAAATCAAATAAATCACAACTGTGCGCATCGAAAGAATTTTTTACGCATGGTGACGGCCCAACATGGTATATAAGCTACTATTCATTAACCACTATCATAGATGTGATATTCGCTTGTTGAAATTTTTCTATGCATTAAATAAAATATCGAATGCAAAATATAAGCAGAATTATAGCGTCACTGTTACCTTAATTTTGGAATCCTTGGATGCGTTGCACTTTGATAGTAGAGCTCCTTATAAAACAGTAAAATCTGTAAAGAAATCATTTTTGTGTCAATATAATCCGATAATGAAATTAAGAAGATAAATTAATTTTTTTCTTACATTAGTTGCATCTACTCTACGTAGTATTTTCGTATAAGACGAAGCGGCAAATACCAATGGCACTTTTATTGAAATTTATTCAATTTCATCGTCCTATGACTGTCACAAAGGGTCTCTTTCAAATTCAATACTTTATACGCTTTTTAAACACCTTTTTATCACTGAGCTTTACATGCGGCAGAGCAAACACTGATCTGACTTTAATTACATTCCTAACACAGGCCAGCCCCTTTAAAGTGTATTGCGTTTTTAGTTTTAATTAAAATATATTACAAATATCATTTCGCATCAAACAGCGTTCGTCCAATGTGTAAATTTTCCCATTTGCAAATTAAATTTCAAAATCCTGTTGTAACAAATCCCTTTACGGCGGGATACATAACCATATTCTAATACCCTAGCAAACGTTTTAAAGAGGTTAGATAAAATCGTTGTGCTGTTGTTTAATATGTAAAAGTATCGTAAAATAGAATGATGATGAATGCTTGGCAGACTCATTGTTGACCTCCATTTGTAAAATTTTACTAAAAATAATCACCTTCACACCTACCACGCTTTAAAAATTGTCACGGTTAATTTTACAAGAAAGCACTTCCTCCTACTGAAAAAACTTTACATATTCTTAAATTCTACAACTGGTACAATGCATAATCAAGCTAGGTATGTATTCTAATTTAGTGCCGGTCTCTAGGGTAAGGTACAACGAGAAACTTTATCTTAAACCACAGATGAAACATCATTTTGCTTTATTACACCAGGCGAACTAAATACATTACGTACAATTTACGGCCTCCACTCTGAGTACAAGGTAAAGCTTTTATAATTGAAACTCTTTTGTTTACAGTGAGCTTATCTTCAGAACTTACGTACGCTACCTACGTAATTAGTCATAAGATACTAAAGTTTATGTATGCATATCAAACTTCTGGTTGAAATATTTAATTTTGTTACCAAATTTAAATTTAGCCGAACGCACGCTATTCCAACTTCTACTTATTGTTTAACTTTCCGCATTTGTGGACTTTAAGATACAAGGTGATAAATGTTATACGCATTTTCTTTATCACGCATATTCTTGGCTGTGTTGGCTAATGTTTATTCTAGACCACCAACATCGAAGGTATTGGAAAAATATTAACTACACTTGATTTGCTGAAGGTAGAGGTATTCTATTATTTACTGGGTCGTGCTTTTGGTAAAATGTTTTAAGGAGCTTAAGCACCTCATTCCCGTAAATTCTTATTTTGTGTTCTCTTCTTTAATTCTTTAAGGAGCTACGAATTTTTCGGTGTACCATATTGCAAGTGAGAATGTGGATATTGGCCTTCATTGATTATTGCGGCATAATGATTGACATTATCCTCTCGAAACGTGGCTAAGATAGAATCACTTGCGAAACTTTATGGCCTTGTCTTTGAGCGTTTAAATGGTGGTGGCATATTGGAGACTCTTCTCTTTATTCCCTATTCCACGTATGCCAATTCTCTGGTAATTATTATCTGAAGACCATATATCCAATATCAAATTCGTCGACAATATTCCTAAACAAAAACAAAATTTACCTGTATAGCCGTTCTACTCCAAACTTTGTCCCAACATTATCAATTGGTGAAAAGTAGTGTTAACATTGAATCTGAAGAAATCAGCAGATGATTTCAAATTATTTATCTAATTTAAGCAACTGTTAACACCAAAATTTTCACCTCTACTCACTTACAAAACAACATTAAAAAATTTTGCTATAAGTACTCTTAATAAAGATAAAAATTACTCCCAAATTGTCCTTGTGATCCTATCGGCTTAATGTTCAATTGTAAATTTCACCGGCTGTGAGGTTACTAGAGGTCAAAGATATGAAGCTTTAATCTGATAAACTCGTTGCTTCCGAAAGCTCTATATTCGCTTGTCAAACGGTAATGAAATATAAATCATGCCGTTAAAATATCCTAGAAAATTTATTTTCGGGCTTGTCGATATTTATCCGGGATTGGAAAGTTTGTTGGTAATCACGTCGTTAATAAATTACCTTTCCGATTCAATTTTTCGGCTAACTTTTAGCGAAAGACATTAAAAGTTATTAATTTATCGCTTAAATACTCGAATTCTAAGTCACAATAATTCAGGGTAATTGAGCGTAATATATTTGAAGTAGGAAAGATGTTTTCATGATTGAAGCTATATGAACAACTACTTCAAGGCTGTATAGAAAATATCTTAAAATAGATTTCAAGATCATATAAAAAGGAAAGTTTATAAGTGTGTTCCTCGAGTGCGTTCTGTATGTAATAATACGCTTTGCATCTGCACATACTTCTAATTAAAGAGTTTGAATCCTGAAAAAGTCAACAATCTATATAACTGCCTTTGTAAAAGAATTTAATTACGCCGCTGACATTAATAACGCCGTGTATATATGGTAACTAACTTCATTATTTTCCATTCTTTGGCGGACATTTTTCGTTCTCTTTTGCCGCGCACACGGAATTTCATTCGAATATCTTAATTTGAATAACAAATATTGCATACAGTATACACGCGTTGCATTAATATTCCCTTGTTTTCCATACAAAGCTGTTGGAAGACTGTTCCACATACAAGATTTTTATCTTGGTAGCGTTCATAATTTATTAAATGTGTTTTCTCTACGTTCACTTTAAACCGCAACTAACAATACTGTATAGGAACAGGGTGAGTCAACGATAGAATGAAGTAAGTTTATGATTAATTGGTAAAATTTGCAATAAAACTGTATATGTATATGTATATCGTATGATATAAAAATATATAAATTGTTTAAAAAACTTTTTTTTCTTGATTTTAGCGGCTTAATTGCTAAATATATTATTGCTTGAGTTAATTAAATAATCACTAAAGCAAACAAAAGCAATAAAACTGTTATCATTGATAGAATAGATTATGAACGCCTACTAAAAGATCCAAATACATATGCCGAAATAAAAAAGGATCCATCAACAAACTGTCAAAATAATGTTAATGAAATAATAAAAAAAATGGGAACAAAATGGTTACATATCTCGTGAACTATCCAAAAAGACTCAAAATTCATAATGCACATTCTCCAAAAATATATGGCCTTCCAAAATTACATAAACAAAATACTCCTCTTAGACTAATTGTGTCTTGTGTCCAGAGCCCACTTTACAAATTCTCAAAATATTTAGCCGATTCAATCTCAAAAATTACAAGTAATAATGAGAATAATGAGATTCATTTGAATTTAAACAATTTATTGACAGTGTAAAAAATAAAAGTTCAGAAAAACTGGCAGATTACGCAATGAATGCGGAAAAAAATTGGGGTAAATTACAACATCATATTGACCTTCCTCTGAATGAATTTCTAGATGCACTAAAACTAACGCTATCAACAATATACATATTTTCAGTTCCAGAATAAATTTTACAAACAAATCTTTGGGTGCGCAATGGGATCCCCGATATCGAACACAATTGCATAATTAATCCTTGAAGATTTAGAGGAACAAGTTATAACTGAATTAGATTTCAAACCTAATTTTTTTAAAAGATATTTGGATGCCTAGCTTGTATCCCAAATAACAAAATTTACAATTTACCTTCGAAAACGAACAAAACAATATGATTAATTTTTTAGACATGCTAATTCGCGAAAAAACAAAAATATTAACAAAATTATATTGTAAATCTACATCTTCTGGTCGCTATTTAAATTTTCATTCCGCCCAACCCTTTTAAATATCACAGCACAAAGCGATCTGTCAATTAGTATGCTTTTGACAGTACGCCAAAGTGAACGTCTCGTGTGATTTTGTAAACAATAGAAGACTGAGTTGAGAGCAGCTTTTCCATCAGGATAATGCGCCTGCCCATAAGTCTAAGACTGCAATGGCCAAAATTCATGAATTGGGATTTGAATTAGTGCCTGATTCGGCCTATTCGCCAGATTTGGCTCCCAACAATTATCATCTGTTCCCAAACCTGAAAAATTGACTCGGCGGTAAGAGATTGTCGTCTAATTCCGAGGTAATCGCTGCTACAAATTGCTATTTCGAGGACTTGGATTCATCGGCCTACAAGGAAGGTATTGCTAATTTGGAATATCGTTGGAATAAATATGTTGAGCGAGCAGGAGACTGTATTGAAAAATGAAATGTTTTTTGTCGAAAAACAATTGGGTTTCTTTGTTAGGCCACGTAGTTTCCGAACAATCCTCGTAGTTAATAGAACCATCAAATTGACAAGCTCAAAATTTGGACATGAAATATTAAATAAAATTAAAACTAATTTGAAAAATAATAGCCCCCAGCGTTAACAGAAAAAATAATAAAAAATAAAATCCACGCATTTTACAATTCCCAGCAGAAGATCAAAAACAAAAACAACAACGATAGACCAATAACAAAATATATGAGTATACCATATATCCCACAATTATCTGAAAGAATCGACAAAATTTTAATGCCGCATAACACTAAAGTAGCACATCAAAATTACAATAGTTTAGAGTTTGCATTTTCCAAAATGAAAGTTAAGATACATAAAAATAAACAAACCCATGTAGTGTACAAAATCCCATGTAGTGTACAAAATCCCATGTAGTAACTGTAATGGAGTCTATATTGGACAAACACAGCAACATTTGAATGATAGGTTAAAAGGTCATAAATATCAAAACAACATCAGTGCCTTAAAAAAACACAGAATAAATACTGGGCACACTTTAAATTTCGACAATGTCTCTATCCTTAATAAAGAAGTTAATTATAAAGCAAGATGCATACTAGAAATGATACAAAACAAAAAAAATTCAGTTTACGACAAAACTGAAATCGAAGGACTATCTAAGATTTATTATCCTATTTTTTAATGATTAATTACTCAAACTATTAATTTTATTACATTCAATTTTTGGTCTTGAGAATATTTGACGATAGTAAAATATTTTATAAAAGATTTTTTACACTTATACAAATAAAAAATCTCTGAATGCGTATCGTCTCGTTGAAATCGGAGTATTCGCATCCGCCTTTCCGTCAGCCAACAAAGATGGCTAGAGTAATTTTAAAAATAAGTTAAAATAACCAAAAGACTGTAACGTAGAATAGTTTTTAATGTTTTATTTAATACAACAACAAAAAAATTTAGTGTTGTGTTGGTTGAAAATGTTCTATTGTAAATTCAAAAAACAAGAAAGCAAACGAAGAACCGTATTACTAAAAACAAATTATTTGATTTGTTACAGTTATGGACATATACATTCAGAAGAAGACAATAAAATTTGTCGACTCGTAAATGTTAAGTTTTAATTAACTCGAACAATAATATATTTAGCAATTAAGCCGCTAATAATAAAAAAAAGTTTTTAAATTATTAAACAAAAACGGCTAAGAAACTGTCACATATATAAATTTTTTTCCATGGCAATTCGATTGAAGCAATAATAAACTAGAAGGCAATACAAGAAAATGAAAAAAAATATTCTCAAAAAGAATTGAAGATAGGTATAGGACATATTCAACAAAAATTGGATGGTTCTTAGTCCTTTATAAAATAAAATAAAAATATACAGGTGTGCCATTTGAAAAAAGTGATTTTTTAAAGTGTCATTTTTTCATGTTTGGACAATTATATTCAACATCCTGTAGCCGATATCTCAAATATTTTATATAGCACCTATTAACTTAACATTTGTCTTTCCACTTACCAAATATAAACGTTTTTCTTAGAGAAACGACGGTAAAATTTTCAATTAAAGAGGCTTGAAAATGTGAGTTTTTACCTTTAAAACTGAATATCTCGAAAACTGCAAGGTTTCAACAAAACAAATACATAACAGAAAAGTTTTAGAATTAGGCGTAGAATTTAAAAATTAATTCGTATATAAGTATCCCGTTTAAAAAAATACAACTTTTGGTTGCTCTACTTTTTTATCGCACCCTGTATACTTTTATATATTTTCAAAATGTGCGGACTTACTAACCATATCATACGATATATACAGTTTTATCGCAAATTTTACCTATAAATCATAAACTTACTTTACTCTATCGTTGATTCACCCTGCATATACACTATACTATTGGAAATGCGGAGTGCAATCTATAATCTTAAAACGTAAATAATCATTTAGTCAGAATAAAAAAGTGAATGCTGAAAAGTAGTGGGAGCTTTCAGGCGTAGATGGTATTGCTGTGGATAAGTCTAATGACATATTAATTATAGCTAATTTACCCATAGCTCGTTAAAATATTGATTATAGGACTTTAACGTCTTTTAAATGGTGCAATTTTCTAAAAGCTGGTATATATAGCTCTCTCATTCTTCCACAGCTTACAAAATCAATTCGTGAGAAGAAGATAATATATGCTTGGAACTCAACTCTATATACCACAAAATCCTGGCGAAAAGTAATCTACCGAAGTTTAAACATAAATTATTAATTTGAGATTTTCCAAGTTCATAAAAGAGTTAGGTGATAAACTGAGGTCAAGTTAAACAGCTTACTTTGTCTGGAAAACCATTAAAGTAAATGCCTACTTGACGTACCTATGGAAAAACTTAGGTCAATTATTTCATTCACTTAAACTGCTTTTATGAAAATTACGTTCTTGTCGAGTAATATGGTGGAACAAGGTACAAAATAGAATCAATTAACACATTTTCTAAATTAATGAAAAATGCTTTACTTTGATTAATTATGGGGTGTACTTTGTGGAATATAAAGGGTGAGTCAAATCTACAGGCTCCGAATATTATGCATTTGTAAACAAGCTCTTTCAAAACGGTTTTTTTGTTATAAGTAGAGACGGGATTTTAGGACGTAAAAAAACAGCTAAAAAGGCCCTTTTTTAGGCCTTAAAAACTATGTATTTAGGACGAAAAACTGTGATTTAGGCATGTTAGGCAAATACTTAAAAAAAGCAAAACTCATTTTATTTTTAAAAAACATGAATAAGAAGACGATATTTAATGTAATTTTAGGTACATTTCAGCCATAAAAAGAAATAAAACATACAAATTTTAACTAATAACTAAAATATGTAGATTCATTTGGTTTAAAATAATAAATAAATTAATTAATCGCCGTGTAACATGTCCTCAAATTTCGCGTTTGCGTAGGACACAAGATGTTTTCCAAGTTGTCGTTAGTAAAATTTGTTCTTCGGTCGGAAAACAGCAGTTTGTACGAAGAAAATGAACGTTCTACGTCACACGAGGTTGTAGGACAAAACTTAAATATGGACCAGTCAGCTGTGGTATGAGCGGTAGCTTCAACTGCTTCGCCACTTACAGCTCAGCAACTCTTACGTTTGAACCTGGATTTTTCGAATCACTTGTTAAACTTTGACAAAGTTATTTTGCCAACTTTTCCTGGAGCATTCTTGAGAGCTGCTTCGGCATTATTAATTACTGCAACAGAATCTGTAAGAGGAAGTCCGAATGTTTCTAATCTTTTGATGTTATCAATGAGAAATTTATAATGCGACTTGATGTATAAAAGATCGTTTTTGACATTTTGATTGGAAAAGTATTCTTGCGCTTGCTCAATACAGTTAGCTGAATCTTTGTCAAACGATATTACAACCTAAAACATAAAGCGTTAAATAAAAACAATCTTATTTAAAAATTTTGCTAAAAAAGTACTTACTGATTTTATTGCTTCGAAATTATTAGCATAAAAAACTACCGCCTCTAACCAAGTTCCCCAACGTGTTAAGACAGGTTCGGGAGGCAAAGGGAGATCTGGCAGATTTTCTTTATACACTGCCATACGCAGTGGAGCTTTTAAAAAGACTCTCTTGGTATTTGAAATTAAACCATTAACATTAGCATATTGATTTCTTAGACATTCACACACCAAATTGAGTCCATGTGCAAAACATGTTAAATGATTAAGATTTTTATAAAAAATCTTCAAATTTGTACCACATTTGAGCATATAAAAAGCACCATCCGTGACTAAAAACTTGACTTTTTCGTACTTAATTCCATCCGTTGGCCACAAAATACCTAAAATACGAGAGTTGCCTTTAACTTAAATATCTAGCATTAAATTTACAATATTATTAAAGAAAGTTTTTTGCATAATATATCTTACCTAAAGCTTGGTTCACGAATCTTGCCATTGTATTGCAATTTGTTCTTTCAAGTTGCTTTGTAGCCAGTAAATACGGTTTTCCTGGTGTTTCAGAACAAAGCTTACCCACAATTATATTTGCCATAATACGACCTTTAGAGTCAGTCGTCTCATCTATAAATATCCAAATATCGTTGTTACCAAATTCTTCGCGAATAGTATTAATAGTCTTAAAAAATTAATCAAAATATTATAGGTGTAAACAAAATCTCAATGACACTCAAGTATGAAAATACATTTTTAAATTATTATTTATTATATTAATTACCTGATTGTAACATTTTGTTACATATGTTGTTCTTAAGGTTTTCACGCTTGCCACATTCTTGTTGCAGTATTTAGTGAGAAAATTTCGCAGTTTTGAATAGTTTAATCTGTCCAGGAATATTTGCAGACATAAAAGCGTCGCATAAATCTCGATTAAAAACGTCGATTTCTCTTGAATTTTTGGCGTCTATTAACATTTGGTTCCTCAACGGTTTCCTAAGATTTGCCTGATGTCCAGAAGCAGTAGCATGTTGCTCTAAATGATTTTTCTTTTTGCAAGTTAACTACAATAATATTTTTGAAGCAAATTAGGAAAGAAAAACAAAAACGTCCTTTACCATTTTTCCGCACGCTTTACAAAACAACTCTTCACTGTTGCTTGGATTCAGCTGAAAGACAGTAGTGCCTCCAATTGCCTTCAGCCATTTTTGAACTTTATCGCTATATGATTCCTTGGATTTTGCACAAACCGACAGAAAACTACCGAAAAATATTCGTTGCAAGCTACGATATAAATGAAAATTCAAAGTACGTCTTTCACTATATACTGATTCGTCAATAGTCCACCTCGCTATAGGAACACACACATATACGCTCCAGAGAAACATTAAGAGAATAAATATAAAATCTAAACTGCAATATCAAGATGTCCATTGTATAAACTATGAATGGGCATCGTATATTCATTAATCACGTTAACAGGGAGAAGAAATTTGGTTATATGGTTTAAATTACAGGGCGTAAACAAGCCGATAGGGATTCCCGTAAAATAAAAACGTGGGTGCAGGTAAATGAACCCGAGTGCGATAAGCCGATAATTGAGGATATATCTTCAATAGGGTAATAATATAAATTTTACGGCGGGCAAATCCAAACTTTGCCCCTCACACAATAGACGGGAAAACCCATCGTTGTATTAGTTTATAGCATTTTAGCTGTAAAACTAAAATTTACATTTTAAAAAAGATGCACTGTGTAAAAACCATATTTATTTAAAATAAAAAAAAAAAACGTTTAGACCAAATAAATATGATTTTAGGACAAAATAGGCGAAAAGCCACGATTTAGGCTGTTAAAAGTCCAAATAGGCAACTGGGCAAAATAAAACAGCTAGATCGCTTTGATTTGTCGAGAAACATATAGATTTTGTATTATTTTTAATTTCCCTTGAATCTAAACAAAGAGGCATTTTACCTAAAATACCGTCTCTAGTTATAAGGTTATAGGGCAAGCAACATATCTCAAACTTTCTAATGTAATTCCTAGAAGTTGGGTAAACCATAGAGGTTATATTTCTGGATGTACAAAATCATCGCATTACATACAGTGAAATTAAATTTACTGTAAAAATGTACCTATTCTATGTTCGTTATAACGCGACTAACTACTTTATTTCCTTAAAATTAAAAATTAATTAAACGTCCAATGGCGAATAATTTGCAAAGTATCTATCTATGCTTTTTACAGATAGCATGATATAAGGTGCAAACATGCATAAATTTTATTTCATAATACTTTGAACAACAGAAACTTGGTTCATACAAGAAAATCAAACTTTGTAAAGCTAGTAATAAATGTTACTAAGTTAGAAGATAGTACGTACTTGTAATTATTATTAAATGTCATCATATTCAATGTTAACAATTTTTTTATCTACCATACTCCCAAAAGCTCAAAAATAAAATAATGTACAGGATGTTCCATTTAAAAATATTAATTTCCTATGATCTTCAGTTCCTATTCTCATATCCTTTGTCCTCTTTGTATCTACATATTTAAAGTCCCACATTCGCCGCTTGTTGTAAGTATGTTTACCATATCCTTTCTTTTGCATTACATCAAACAGATGGCGTCAATATATCCAAGGCAACCAAGTTTTTATTTTACAGAGGCTTCCATGTTATTCCATTTTTATCTGCAATACATTTTTCAAGAACATATAAAACTTATCAAATAATGAGTGGATAAGCTATCGCTATCTAAATTGTATGTATTGCAATGTTTTAAACGAGGGAAGAAATTTAAATATATAAATATATATATATATATATTTTTATTAATAATTAATTGTTTGGTCTGTAGGTCCGGGAGTGTTCCTAGGCACTCTTTCGGCAATTTAAATTAAACTAGATATCAATTAATGCAATTTTACGATTATTAAAACTTGAAAAGAGAATAATAATAGCAATTGGTACTTGGCTTGATGATAATGACTCACGTGTCTTCAAAAAGGCCTTTCCGAGTTAATTAATAATTTGTGTGGTGTAAGTATAAACTCCAGCTTTATATGTTACGTACTAGAACCCTGCGTATTCTTAAACTACCAAACTTGACTTTTACTTCGTATTTATGGTAGAATTTAAGCGCTGAACACTTAGGAAATGGGAACACGGCCAAATGCGTGTTACCTGGATGAAATTGGTTAGCATCCCTTCACTCCTTTATTTCATTAGCGGTAGCGATTGTTTAATCACGGCTAGTTTGGATAACTAAACCTTTTGAAATATAATTTGATAATAAATTTCAATCAAATATTCTTATTTTTTTAAAAATAGCATAATGCATATGCCATGCAGGGACGCAACTGGATGACTAAATCTATGCTACTCCATGATATTTGACACTAACAGCAACTGTACAATATTAAAATTTGCCGACAAATAAGACGATTACTTGACGAACGATATTTACTTTTCGAAATTATGCTAATTTTATGCATTTAAATTGAAGATTTAGGATGTGAAAAAAATGAACAGAAGACAAGTTATTTATCCGTTCCACCATGATCGTCGTTGACTGAATAATCTCCCGACACCCCGGCTTCAGCAGTAGGAGGCCATAATACTTAGGAGTTGCAGCTACTGAGGAGGAGCTCATAGCCGTCGGAAGGATTTTGACGTTGAACTAGTGGACATACTAAACCCACTATGACAGCTTACGTTCGATGTTGTAAATTGCAACATTACAGTATATTAACTTTAAATCCATAAATGAAACTTAATTCTTCAAATACTGCCAATCATATTAGCTTATGGAAAGTATGATAACTTTATACCAATAAAACAATGAAAGGTTCTACATTGAAATGCTATAAGAATGTTTGTAGTACGTTGTAGCACATGTAGTTTTTTTAATCAGTTCTAACAATAAGGGACAACCCAGTAGCACTGAATTCCTCCAATTTCAAATAATAAAATCATTTGCAGAACTAAACAGCGTTAATATAGCAACCCCATTTATTCTGGCCAACCGGAATTGCAGGTATCGATTTTTTTAATCCAGAAGAAAAACTCATATATCTTTTGTATGAACGCCTAGTTCCACAGAGGAAAGGAAACAAACTGCTCCCAAGAGACGTATAAAAACATTTTTTGCTTACCGCCTAAACTATTATTAGCATCGGAAATATAATTAACGCTTTCCGGGTACGTATTGCCTCCTCCGAAATATTCCGGAGAAAAAAGACGAAATGGCCCAGAATACTCGACGATCGATTGGTAATACATCTTCATTATATTCCGTTTAGACGTGCAGGGAAAACAAAAGTTTCTCGCCGAAAGTAATTTTGACCATGGCAATAATGTCCGAAGTGCTAACCGTTATTTAGGAAGCGATGCTTAAGCTCTTATCTGGATTAACTGTTACGAAGCAGTTGCATTGCTGGAATTCGTCCAAGACAGTGTATTTGTTTATCTGACCAATATTTTAAACGCTTAAAAAGGACCGTTAGTACCCGGAGAACGTTCCTAGTATTTACGATCCCTTTTTATGCACGCTGAATAAATTTCTTCTGAATTAAGAACTAGCGTCTAGGATATGCACATAAAACAGAACTGTGCCGCGAAATGCTTAAATTTTGTGTAGATACAAAGTGAGCAAAATTGTGAAATGATGTTAAGAAAAATCTTGGAAATAGAAAAAAATGGCAACACCGATATTGTTTATTTTTAATTGATTGTGACCGCACATAAGGAACCAAATATGAGAAGCATGCATTGTTGCTACTACATTAAAAGTTTCAAATATTCCAACGATACTCTTAATTTCTTTAGACCCAAACCTATTACCTTAAGAGAAGTATATACTTGTAATGAAATAATTGTATCTCTTTGTTTAAGACATTTGTTAACTTGATTCAAGAAAATCTTGCAGAAAATTTGAAGAAAGCGATTCTTAGTATAAGTAAATGGCCGTTGTAACACAGAACAATATTTTCTTAAGGATAGCAAATAGTTTTCTTAATTCAAGAAAGCGTTTAGGTATTGTTCATAAGTCTAATAGTTTCATTTTCTTAAAATAAAGCATCTATTTACTTAAAATTCTTGAAATGCATATTATTTATATCCACATTATTAATTGCACTTACCTTGTTTAAAACAGTACGACATATCCGTACATAATGCAGTAAATTATTCTAATTGCTTGTGATTTTAAAAATGTAGAGGTTTTCTACAGAATAATGTTTAAACAAAAGTGAACTTCATGAGGAAGTACACATGAAAAATGTGCATAGAAATTATAACCAAGACAATGGTAATAAATAGCTCATAGGTTATTGACAGAATCACTACCGACACAAAAAGTGTGAGAAGAGAAAAGCACTCATGTTTTTTGCTCAGTAGATATATTCATGCCGTCCTAGATAGTAGCGACGGAACCGGAGTGCAAATACCATACTTACCCGTACAATGATATGACCTTTAATGTACAACGTTTCATAAACATTTTCAAAAGATACCGATTAATGTAATTTTTTTTTCTTTTTATTACAATTTACCACATGTATTAATTTAACTGTAGTTTTTTTTTAATATTTAATAAATCATAATAAAAAAGAGACAAATAAACATAAATATTAACTCATTAATAACACTTTGCTCAAATTAGAGACCCTTTTTTACAACATGCTGGACACCCATGGGGTGAACCTAATTCGAGTATGCTGAATCCAATGATGCTAACCGTTTTTAAAAGTTAGCTGGCGTTTTCGAGCAATTTCCAATTAAAGATTTCAGACCCAAAGTTCCCAAAAAAACGTAATTTTTATCATTTTTTGACCATTTACTGAATTTAAATGAATGGAAATCGATCGAATGGACACCGTATTCACGAATACACATAGAATAAAAACAATTTGAAAAAAATTCAATCGATTCAGTCGATTTTTCATTTTCTTGCAAAAAAAAACATTTTTCTTGATTTTGATTTGAAAAAATTTGTTAAACGATGATAACGATTGATTGCTCCGTATATCCCAACATCAGCCGCCAAAATGTCGTTTGTTTCACGTCCTTTGCCAAAAGAATTAATTGTCGCCGTGAGAGTTTCAGGCTTCTTATCATATTATTCAAACGAGATAGCGTGATTTCAATGTGATTGCATGGTGCAGTGACATTTGATGGTTCATATATTGATACGCCTGCTTCTTCGGTTTTCATGGTTTCTAATGCCGGTGGCTCAGATTGTTCTGTTGAAATTGGTCTTGTTGGAACAGGAATTGTATTTGAATGCGGTAGCGGCAATTGAATATATGTTGTTGGAATGTATTTCAAAGAACCACTTTTTCTTCTGTTCATACCGTCAGTATATTCACGCTCGCGTAACATTTAGCTGGATCATGTTCTCTTGGATCTATCCAAATTATCGGAACACCAAATAGCATAGCGGCTCCGGTTTTTGTTCATTTATTCGCATGTTGTGCAAACAATAGACGGCGTCCAATACACATCAGTAAAAACATTTTGTGAGAAATATTATATACCAATTTGAACAAGTGGCAATAGCGGGGATGGAAGTTTCTAGAAGGTTTACGAATGGTCCATGAACGGTCCATGGAAAGTTCTTGAAGGTTCCAGAAAGCTCTTCGGCCATTGATCAGATTTCCCAGTAAATTCCAAAATGTTCCAGAAAGTTCTTTGGGCTTAATATTTTGAAATAGAAATTGCCCGAAAACACGATCTAACTTTTAAAAACGGGTGGCATCATTTGATTGAACGTACTCGAATTAGGTTTATCCCATGGGTGGCCAAACTGCCAGCTGCAACTAGCACAGTGTTATTAAAATACATAAAAATGGTCCCTATTTAATTATATTATTAAAGAAATATTTTAAATATACTGTAACCTATAAAAATAAACTTTTCATTAGCTCATTTACTTGCTCCTAATTTTAATTATCAACTTTAGGTCGGTCTGGTTCTATTATTGTAATTTTTCTTTTATTGAATATCCTTGTAGATGGCCTGATGATCTGTTTTTTGAACACGAAACCGGTCGCCTAATTTCTCAATAGAACTTTGTGAGATCTATATAGAACATTTTCTCGTTCCTACCTTTAATATGAATATTTTCTTAACTTAAAACTCAACAATTTACTTGGAAGACACATTTTTCTGCCTTGGATTTTCTTGATTTTTTAACCCTAAACAAATTTAATCCAAATAAAATTTCCAGAAAATTATTTTCTTATATTATACAGTTTCTTGAATATTGACTGATTTTTGCAAGAAAATATATTTTTGCCATTTCTCTGCGTGTAGTAATAATCTTCAATCCACCCACCTATTTATTATTCCCCATACTATAAATTGCCATAAATTTCCGAGTAGAAATGCGATTTTAGCATCATCGACTATGATGATCAAATTCCAACTTGCACCGATTTGCGTTCCTAATCCGAGGATTAAGAATCAACGGCGTGCTCGAGATAATGCACCAAATTTATGCGAAGCGTAATTGTGCCCTGCATGAGGTAGGTATGGGATAAGTGAAACACATGAATTACAAGTTAAATTAAATATAACACGCCAGGCGTTATTCGATATCTCTACTCCCCAGTTTCGACTGTGCTACCCCCACCCAGAAACCCGGTATAATTTGACTTGACACATTAACTTTATTACTAGTGACATTTACGGAATAATAAGCAGATTATTCAATAATTAAAGAGAGGCATAAATGAAATTGGAGGCGTAATAGGTTTAATCAATTAGTATATAAGCCCACTGTATTTGACAATGAAATTTGCCTATACATTTTATTCGTGTTTAGTATTCCAAGTGCTTTACTTAATTTAATTGTCCTCTTCTACTGGGTGGTTCAGAATAATAAAATGTCACAAAGGAAAGTAATCAAGCAGATTTCAGTTTTCAATTTTTGATGAAATGCATTCTTGAGAAGAACATTTTGAATTGATGTTGGCTAAAATACTTAACTGTAAATACAATGAAACTTCTCAGTACTTTCATAGCTCAAGTTAAATTCATATTTTTGATATAGAATTCCATATTAACACTAAGATTGTAGCGGCGGTATTAGAGGCAGTCTGGAACAGATGCCATGGGCTTACTATTAACTCTAGTAAGACAGTACTCTGTCTAGCGTCCGTCTTATCTCAGGATTTCCAATGTAAGATCTTGCCGAAGTTGCGATTATTTGATTTAATAGCATTTTACGTCGGTTTTTATTTTATATGCGTACATATTAAGTGAATTTAAATATGTCTTAGTGTTAAATACGTACACACACAATATTTTAAATGAATGTAATCAGAGGCGGATTACCCGTAAAGGAAACTAGGCACGGTACCTAGCGGCCCCGGTCCTCAGGGACCCCCCGGCTCATTTAAAGTTATATACCTAATATAGATTTATTTTTACAATAAAATATATTTTACAATAAAATTATTTAAGTAAGTACAAATTTCAAAAGTCTAACAATTTTCTTAGGCCCCCTCCTGGATTTTTTAAAATAAGCGTATTTTATCAGTTAATTTTTAAAATTCTAACTGCCCTTAAATTTTTTTTTAAGAAAAAGTAGTTAACGAATTACTGGCTCATTATTAACTTATTTTGTATTTAATAGTAAAAAGTTTATTCCAAATAAAGCGCTATTCCAAATAGTTATAAACTATAAATAATTCTAACTATAGTATTCACTATTCCAAATAGTTATAAAAATGTTATTATTTCGTAACCGAAAAGCAAACAATTTCAAAAATTCCGTACCAGAGAAGTTTAGAAGTCGAGCGCAGTATCTCCAATAGCGTGGAACAGTGTCGAAAGTTGCAGTTTCGTCTCGATCGATTTTGTCCGCGTATATTTAAGCGCGACGCGCTGCTCTCCGCTCAGTCTACACACGACAGCGATATACGTAAGAAAGCAGATATTAGTAAGCTACCGAACCACTCGCTATTCAGTGATCGTGAAATATTACTCTAACTTGTACACTTCAACCTTATTTCAAAATTTGACAATAAGACACGTGAATTTAAAAAGGTAAGTTTTATTATTATTACTAAACAATAAAATTATTTAGACACCTACTCAAGCACAAAATAAACTGACTTAAAGTTTGAGAGTTGTGTCCATTAGAGGCCAAGCTTTGCAATTTTAGTAACCGAATAAATGCCGTCCTAATACATGCTGAAATCGTGGCCTTACAATTTACTTTTCAAACTGCAAAACCTTATGCTGCTCTATTAATTAAATTTATAATATTATTACTTTTTACAGAAAAAGAAGTGAAAGAATCTGCTAAATGACAAACGTTTTTATTGGAATTTTTTGAAAAAGAAAACACTCCTTTAGCAGCTTCAGATGTTCAAACGGGGTCACCAACCAAACATGAAGATGAAGTCACTGAAATTGATTCATGTCGACGTGGACCCATATCTAATGATTCTGGCAGCGATAAACAAGAACCAACAACATCCTACACTAAATACGAAATATTTAGTAATGATCCTGCTGAATGGAGTAAGTCTGAAGAAGTTTTACGATATTTGATCGAAAAAGGTAATTTTGAACAAAACACTGATTTTGAAGATAAGGAAATGATTAAAGCTACTTTACAAGTTAGCGGATCGACGCAAAGATTCATTTCAAAATCAATGTTTAAGCGCAAAATATTAAATGGTGAAGAAGTAGATCATTTTTGGCTAATATTTTCGCCGAAAACAAATAAAGTTTACTACGAACCCCGTAAGTTATTTTTGCTTGAAGAAAATCAGGATCAATTTACCGCAGGTTTCAATGTCTGGAAAAATGCCACAGCGAGAGTCGTATCTCATGAAAATAGTGCTTCTCATACCAAGGCGTGTTTTAACTGGATGACTAGATAAAAAAAAAAAACAAGGTTTAGAAACAGATTTCTCGAAACCATATGAAAATGAATGCGAGTACTGGCAAAAGATTTTATAAAGAATTATTGATGTTATAATTTTTTTGTGTCAACGTGGACTTCCATTAAGAGGCAAAGATGAAATTTTTGGATCAGTACATAATGGGAATTATTTAGGCATATTGGAACTATTAGCAAAATATGACGGGTTTCTAGCAGATCATATTGAAAAAACTAAAAATATTGGACGGGGCAAGATATCTTATCTGTCTTCGACAATTTGCGATGAATTTATTGAATTATTAGGCGATCATGTTACGAATTTAATTTTACAAGAAGTAAAAGAATCAAAATATTCTGAAATAATAGTTGATTTTACACCTGATTTGCAACATATTGATCAACTTACTTTTGTAATTAGATACGTGAATTCACAAACATTTGAAGTGTCAGAAAGTTTTTCTAAATTTTTGCCTCTAAAAAGCCACAAAGGGATTGATCTAGCTCGAGAAATTGTGCAATATTTAATTGAATGCAATCTTGACATTCAAAATTGCCGTTCGCAAAGTTTCGACAATGCGGCTAATATGTCTGGAAAATATCAAGGTGTCCAAAGTAAGATAAAAGAAATAAACAAATTTGCAGTATTTGTACCGTGCTCATTCTTTGAATCTTTTTGGACAGACAGCAGCTAGTGTATGTGTAGAAGCTATATCTTTTTTGGGGATTGTACAATTTCTTGTCAGGTTCTACATACAGGTGGAATTTCCTAAAAGAATAAATTAATACAAGAATTTCATTAAATTCTAATGCAAATGAAAGCATTTTTGTGATGAAATCTCTGTCTGACACATGTCAGTGAGATATGATGCCTTAAAGTCATTAAAACAAAATTACCATGGAATTTTAATCACTTTAAAAAAGTTATCTCAAGATACTGACCAAAGTTACGATACACGAAATGAAGCAACAAATATTATGAATAAACTATGTGAATTTGAAACATGTATGCTTAGTTTATTTTGGTACGATGTTTTAGAGAGAACAAACAAAGTAAATTTGACATTTCAAAAAGAAGATCTTATTTCAAAAGAAGTTGTAGATCAAATTACCTCTTTAACAGAATACCTAAAAACTATTCGTGAAAATTTTGACCAGTATGAAGAAGAAGCGAAACTTATTTTGAAGGTTTCGACTAAATTTGAGTTTGAAGTTTCTTATAAAAAAGAAAATACACTCCAAATTAAGAAAAAGGTATTCCACGGTGATTCCTCCTATGCAGAAAACTTTGCTCCAAAACAAAAATTTAGAGTAGAGGTATTTTTAGCAATGTCTGATAGCATAATTTCTGAAATGGAAAGATCTTGTTGTTATAAAGAATTGCAAGTATATTTTTCGTTTATTTTCGATTATAAAAAGACAAATTTGAATGACGAACGATCCGTAGCTCAACGGCTTCTTAAAAAATATCCGTTAGATTTGGAAAGTGGATTAGAAATCGAAATAATACATTTGACATGAACATCTGACAATAAATGAACAAAGCTTAAAAAATTGCAACAGCCAAGAAACATTAGAAAGTGTTAAGAAAGTATTAAAGTCAAACCTCTATCCTAATGTAGCTATAGCATTTAGAATATATTTAACTTTAGCTTGCAGAGGTAGTGACGGAGAAAGAACATTTTCAAAACTAGCAGTAATAAAAAACCAAAAAAGAAGCGTCATGAACCAAAATCGGCTAAATGCTTTAAGCTTGTTATGCATACAGCATGCTGCTTCTAAAGTCCGCAAAGTTAATCTGCTATAGAGCCCTAATATGTAGACTTCATTAAATATTTTTATTAAGAATAAAAATTTATTTATTTTAATTTTTACTAGATTTTACAGATATTACATATTTATAAAATAATGTTTTTATTAGGAATGTAAATATTTTTATTGAAAATAAATTTGCAATTTTTTTGCTTATTGTTATATGATTAAACATTATTTGCAAATATATGTTTTTATAAAAAAATTAAAATTTTAATTTTACCTACTTGTTTACACATTTTTGAAATTACTTCTTTTACAATTTGCAATAAAAGATGGAGGGGGGCCCCATTATTACTTGCGCATAGGGGCCCCGAAGGCTCTTAATCCACCACTGAGTATAATATATATATTGTTGTGACATTTATTTACATTGGTTAATGAGTGTTGTCTTTTGACAGTTTGAACTATTTTAGTTTTATATTTTTACGAGGCGAAGCAGTGTTGATGACCTCTTCCCTGTATATTCCCCTACTTTCATTTATTTTTTTCGTCTTACACATGGAGACAAAAAGTATTTTCGTTAAAAAAAAAGGGTCCAGCAAGTAATAGACAAAGTTATAATCTAATTTTACAATCAGAAATTCAGATTATATTTCTTAAAAATCGAAAATATGTAAATATATCGTGTTTGGTTAGGCAAATTGCTATTCATATGTAATTTATGAACATCTTTCTCATGGTAACCACATTTAATACACCGAACATACAAAATTGAACATTGTCTCCAAGGAAGCGGATGGAATTTTGAATGGTTTTAGAAAAGTCATTATTTATTTATTCAAAATAGTTAACTGGGGCTTTGGATAACAAAAACTGTTAGATACAGAAAAAACAAGTTTCGACAAAAGATAAAAATTTCTAAATTCATCGATACTTTTATTCATATTTTGGATAAATATGAAACTATAATGATAACAATAATGATAACAAGGACTGTGGGATAGTATGGCAACAACAATATTATCGGCACACTACGCACCACACAAATTATTAGTTAACTCGGAAAAGCCGTTTCGAAGACACATGGGTCTTTATCTTCAGCCGCGTTCCGATTAGTGTGAGAGAACATGCGTTACAACTACCTACTTTTGCCGCTTAAACTAGAAAGCTAAAATAAGGAGAAAATGTGGAAAAGGGTCTTATCACCACGAAACACAAGACGCGTAGCCATCCCACCCTAAAAATATATATATGAAACTATTTAAATAAAAACTGCAGTACAGTATCAAATAAATCCATTTCGATCTAATACATCAAAATTACAATCCAAGGAGCAGGATACTTGGTTTTGAGATCGAGAGCTGTTACGAGTTCAAGAAAGGACACCAAAAAAGCTGTTCCGCTGAGAAGAGCAACGAAATTTAAACAGCAACCAAATGCAGGTGCCGAAATTTAAATATTTGGCCAAATAGTAAATTCAAAAAGGAAAGTTCAACTTAGTTTATTATCAAAATTTTAAAATTTCAAATAAATAACTTAATGCTTAAGTAGCTGTCGGAGAGGGATTTAAATAGGTTTTTGTTCATGTTTTGTTTTAAAAGAAATATAATCTTTCCAAATTTTTCTTTAAACACAATAAAACTTACTGTCCCTTTAAAACAATAAATCGTTTTATTTTTCATATCTTTTTCGATTTGCAAAAAGTTATTAAGTCAGATCCTACAAATAACAAAAACATTTTTAAAACATTAGCCCTGAGATTCATTTAATTCATATCATACTTTAATTTCACATTAATATCATAACAATATATACTGTTATGTTCAACGTTGTATGTACGACAACAGCCTCGGTTGTCACTTCTGAACGACTAAATGTCAGGTTAGCCACTTGTTGGTAACTAAATATCCCTCTTGCGGGGAAAAATGGAAATTTCCCAATCACTATCTTCCCTCCAGCAAACTGGCTGTGGAACGAGGACATTATATTAAATATATAAGTCCAGATAACGACGAGTGTGGGGTAGCATGGACAAATCTACTCGTCAGTTAATTTTCCTATTCACGTAATTCGTCCAAATTCATGTAGAAATCGTCTAAAATAAGCAACAGCGTAAATTGAAAGGTGTTTTAAATAATATTTCGTCAATTAAATCTTTATCTGAAAGGTTTATGTAAATTATTAGAGAATTTTCACGTTTAAAGCTTGTCAATAATATTTTGTATCATAGAATCCTCGAAATACAACCTCCTAGTTGAGCCACTGCATTCATTCTCGTATGCTATTTGCAGAAATAATCTCATTTGAACGAAATTCATCGTAAAAGTTTCTATTTGGGTTAAATTATCAAAATTGGATGATCGCCGGTCTTTCGCGATTTAAAATAAAAGAAAGATGAGCGACGCCATAATTTTTAATCAATCTTTATTCGGCGTTGGTTGAATTAAAGTGTTTCTTAACTCTGATCCCAATTCAAAGTGTTCGATTGCGAAATCAAAGTATTTATTCGAAGAGAAAAAGAGTTAAATTTCCAGAACAGACAGTTTCCTGTAGAGGTTATATAAATAGAGAGTTTATATAACATTGGCATCGTTCAAATTTCAAGGTTAGTTACATTTATAATTTTACAATTCGTTAATTTCGTTTTATTAATTTGGAAATTCGTTATAAAATTGCCAAAAGGGTATATAGGGATACTCCCGAACCCACTAAGATTTGAAAAATTTAGTTTAAGTTAGAAAATTTAACAATTTTCCTAAAATCCCCTGAAAAAAATATTTCAATACATATATCACTTTATAGAAAATAAGACAAATGAAATGATGAAATTACCAGTAATACAAATGAAATATCAAATTTACATGAAAAAGCAATAGAATTATGAGTTTGCAGCTTAAAGAGAATAAAGTTATGAATTTCTCAGCATATAAAATGTTACAAAACCTTAACACTACGTTTAACTAAGCTAGGGAGTAATAAAATACGAAATTAAATTGGAGATTTTTGATAGATAGTTGAAAATATACCACATATTTGGAATGGTGAAAATTGACTTATGACCTATATATACTTAAACCAAATACAATTATTTAAAAATGGTGCTAAATTGCTTTACACATTATCCTTTTCTACCATTAAGGGATTGAAAATAGAATCTTTCCAACTCAAAAGGCATATGCATTATTTATGAACCGCTCGTGAATACAGAAACCCGCGAATCAGCAATTCATTATCCGAAGATACCACCGTTTTAGATTCAAGAGATATCTTTACGTATGGATAATTGTTAGATGCTAGCAAAAAGAGGGTTCGCTGCTGGCGTCCCTCATCCTGAAATACTTAACGATCCGCCGAGGTCGTACATACCTATTCCATGGAAATAAAACCGAGGACGTCGTCTGCAAACCATCAACGCATAAAGTGAAAAAAAAAAAGAGTAAGTACTTTATTTGTAGTACGAACCGTTTCGTTTGTAGCAGAAATTCTGGTAAATGCGATGCCGCTCTTACCAGCAGGGCAACGTCTTTGATGAGACGCGCTCTCCGATGCACTCGTGCGATTACACACAACCCGCGCGTCGTCGGCAAAAAGTAATATTTTAAGTGTCGCGCTTGCAGGGTATTGTGCAAGCTTCGAGAAGTATCGACGCTTATGCGGGAGAAATAATTTGTCAACTCGTAACAAGTTATGGATGTTTGCCTTGCGTCTTTAGCGATAAAGGTTACGTATCAATATTTTACAAGTACTATGATAAATTCATCCTTACATATAATATAAATTGCTGTGACTTCGAAGAAGCTCTTATTCATCTTTCATACTTATGAACATAATATTTTTGGTCAAATCAATATTTTTTTTTTAGTTTGGGACTAGATTAAATCCCAAATTACATTTTTTATATGTATTGTCATGTTATATTTTACAACTTACAAACGTCATTAGCGCCAAATCACTCTGGCGGCTAGTAGCACTTTTTCAGTAGCTCCTACTCCTTTTATAGCCCCCTATCATTGGAGGAGGGAAGCTAGGGAATTACATAAAGTCCGGTCAATAGCCGATGATGGAACGGATAAGTAACTCCTTCTCTGTACATTTTCTTCGGAGGTATTTCTAGCAATTTCGCATATTGAATATGATTCGTCAGGTAATTGCCCTGTGTGTCGGTAAATTTTATTATTGTACGGTTCTTAGTGATGTTATATGTCAAACAGTAGCATAGATTGTGTCTTCCAGTTGCGTCACTGCATGTAATGCATCATGCTCCTATTAAAATAAGAATATTCGTTGAAAATTCATCAAGTTATATTTCGAAAAGAATTGCCAAAATTTACTGTGTTTTTAATCGCGGCAGCGATTTAAAATAAAAGAGTAGAGGGACGCTAATTAATTTCTGACTGAGTCACGATTTTCATCCAGATTATATTTGGCTATGTTCCCAGTTTCTAAGTGTTTAACGTTTAAATCGTACCATAAATACGAGGTAGAAGTTTAATGGTTGAAGAATAGACAGGTTTCCAGTGGACAACATATTAACATAGAGTATATATGAGATCGTCATAATTCCGGGTTTGTTTTCATTTTTTCAGTTTTAATACGAGTTAAATTTCATTAATTGATATCTAGTTTAAATTTAAATTGCCGAAAAAGTGCGTTTAGGACACTCCCGAAACCTCACATCGCATAATTAATTAATTTTGAAAATTTAATTTTTATTCAATAATTTTCCAGATTTAAAATGTTACAGTATATTCAACTATCACACTACAGCAATAGGAAACATATTCTGTATTTGAAAATACAGATTCTCTTTAACATTCATATAACATTTATTGCGCGGAGTTTAGACATAATTTTATTAAATTAAGCCCATTTCAGTGTATTTCCTTTAATAAGTTAAATACTCAAACGAATTGATTCAATTTAAACTGAGTATCTCATATTTCGGGCAGATCATCCAATGAGTCTAATCTACAGGTGAAAACAAAGTCTAACAACCTTCTGAGCAAAAGAAATAGTCCAAAACTGTACTATTTCTGAGAAGAGAGAGTTGAATAACTGATTTTGAAAAATAGAAAATACTGGAGCAGATATTTCACGTGTTCGCCTTAAGAACATAATTCTTCATTTTTAAGAATAGAACTATTCTCTGCATACTCCGCACGACACAAATTATTAATTAACTCGTACCGATCGTACCTTCATCGATCGTACCGATTGATCGGTACGGGGCTAACGATGAAGACCCACGTGTCTTCGAAACGGTTGTTTCCGAGTTAATTAATAATTTGTGTGGTACGGAGTGTGCCGAGAATATTGTTGTTTGCCATACTACCCACAGTCCTTGCTATCATTATTGAATGGGACTATTTTTAGTAGAACAGAAATACTGGCTGTACACGGTACAACAACAGGTTGAAGATGGAAAATAGTTCGGGGGATTACTGCCGATCACAAAATAAAAAAGAGAAAGCAACTGCAATTGTAAATTTAGACAGAATGCCAAAATTAACTATAAAAAGTTAGTTGCGTAGCAGATTTGGATTGCCAGCAAATTAGAAAGAACAGAGATACTATAACATAGTCAAAACATTAAAAACATATTAAAATCATTTAAACTGAATGTTAAAAATAAATCGCATAAAACTTCTTATTATGGAGACTATGACATTGATGCCTTTCGTCACAGCATCCTGAATAGATCTATTGTATCAATGCCCGTATATCGGCTGGTCGGAAATGACCCTAACGCTACACTGAGAGAAAAGGATTGGTTCATCCATCAAACCACGAAGTGTTCAACTAAAATACATCCATTCAATACTTTAGCGAATCTCTTCAACTCATCTTGCAACTTAGCAGAACACACTAACTTTGGTTCAATTATTTTTGTTAAATCAAATCAGGATTTGTGCTGGTTGTGCTCCAAAACATATTGCTTCTGGACCAACCACAAAATTCGTTTCGCACAACAGATCTCTAAAGACATCCTTCTTTATTTAATACACACATTCAGATTTGCACAGTCAGAGCTTTGTTAGAGGTCTGGGGACTGTATAGCTTGATACTACAATTTTTTTGGTTTCTACCAACATTCTAGTGTAGGTTGGTTGAACATTCATTTTAAAGCTTTTTAAAGCCAATTCAAAACGTTCAACCAATTGTATGCTGTTGTTTTAAACCATATGGAGTGTTGAGTATATTTAACAAACAAAGTTATTCGAGTCAATCAATGTTTGGTTGGCTCAACCAATTTAATTTTTTCTCTCAGTGTATGATTGAATGCTGCATTGTGAATTCACGCAGCATTTTTTCATGTAAACGTGAGAGAATCATCAAAAAAGGATTATTCGAACTAGTGATTGATTAAATTGGAGTAACTTCTAAATTCTAAAAGTCATTGTCAATTCTTGTATCTCTAACCTTATTCATTTCGAACGAAGGGAGTTACTTGTTTATTGACCCTGGGAAACTACAAAGCAAATGTCCATATAAATATTGTACACTCCCAATCGAGTCGTCTATTTCCATATGGTATGTGTTAGAATAATTGGAGGCGTTTAATGAACCTTAATACTCTTGTGGGATCTCTTTCTTTTAATTCAGTAGGTGTTAGGAATTTCCTTCTGAAATAATCATGTGGTTAGTCACTAATAATAACATATTTGCATAGAATGTGTTCTGCCATATCTAGATCTTCTTGGCAAAGACGACAGAATTGATCATCAACTTTTCGTAGTTTATAGCTTTGTTCCAACAGAAATCACAAACTAGCCAATTGTATACATGCTGTGAAATCAATCATGGATTTTTTTTGGTTAGTCAAGTTCTATTGAAACAAGCCTCATGTAAGTGATATTTTAGAGCTGCATGGCCTGTCAGTAAACCTGCCAGTGTTCCTTTGCTGTCTTTTGTGAGCCTGATAGGAATGTTTTCGTCTGATTTTGTCCTGATGTGTTTTACCACAAAGCCTTTTGATTTTCCTCCAAATGAAAGGCATATTCGCAACTTCTTTTACTAAGTGACATGGTTTCTGCGTCTTAATTACCTTAATAATGTACATCAAGTTAGATTCATACGTGCAGGCTTTAAGAGTCTTTAGCGCTGCCTGACTATCTTTGAAAATGTCTATGATTGCACAACATATCCTTTTTCTGAAGGTTCAATTTGGTGTATAAGTTCACAAAAAATACTACTATCTCCAAGAAAAATGCAAGCACTACATTACACTTCACTTTCAAATAGATTATGTTGTAGCTATTTCAGCTTTTTCTTCTTTTCTGTCATCGGTGATATCATTTCGCATTGTTATTAATTATCCTTTTATATATTTTGTCAGTTTGTATGAGTACAGATTCTTGATCAACAGTAAATGTTTAATTGTAGCGGATTAAAGTGATATCATTACTGTTAATAGTTCTTTTTTGTAAACCTACTGAGAAAGTCTATTATTATTGTTATTCAATCGACTCGGTGGTACAGTGTTAAGAGGGTCTGCGCTTCTGGAATGAGTTAGACGCTATGCGTTCGAGTCCAACTAGGATTAGATTTTCCTGGTGGGTCCGGTACAATCCCGAGTCATCATCGCATGTTGGGGAAAAATAACTGTGGTTCACCCTTTACGACGAGAGGGTGATAGTCACATAGTCATGTAACACTTTACACACACAATTTACATATTAAAGGCTCCTTATACACCCCGTTGGGCCGTTACCACACGTAAAAAAAATTATTACGGGGTAGCTGTCAACAAAACCTGTGGGTATTTGTAAACAGTGCTTTTTATTTACAGACCAAAACATTACATTCGAAAATAATTACTCCAATTGCACTGAAGATGATATTGTCCAAGTAGTTAGAGACGTGGAAAATGGAAACTAGACTTACAGACAGGTAAAAGAAGGTATGGAGTTCCGATTTCTGCAGTTTTCATTAAAATGTATGTTTTTGAACAGTGCACTTGCGTTCATGTGTTCGTTTTTCTTTATTACATTTTCCTCTAGAAAATTATCATGTTTCCATTTACCCCAAAAGTAACCGAGAAATTGTAAACAGTGAAAAAAATTGTTGGTTACGTTTAGGTGAATAAAATATATAACATTGTACACCCAACTGTACAGTGAAACAAATGATTGATTAAAATTTTCCTATGGTTATTATAAAAAAGCACAAATTTGACATATTAAAAATCACTTACAATTAACCTGCTTTATCCTACATACTTTTAATATTAATAGAAAAACTCACTGATTTACAAGCTACTACAGTTCATTTGTCCAAATTTCCATTTAACCCGTCTGTATTTCTGAAAAGAGAAATTAGATAATACCACAGTAATCTTGTAATTAATATACAAAGTCGGATTTATAAATAAACTGGATAAGATAAATTGCTTTATCTGTCCCAATTTTGGGATTAATGTAATTGGAAACAATTTCAAGTTCTGTGTCCTGAATAATCCCTCTTTCTAGACAATCTTCCTTGTTAACTTTTTTCGAAAATAACGTTGGATCTTTATATTCTTTTTAGTTAAATGGCAGTAGGAAAGTTATTACTAACAAGTTATATCATTATTATATTATATAAATTGATTCATAATAATACGAAGCGTGTTTTTCACGTAAACACAGTTTTGAGGTAAAAAAACAAGGATAATTTTTAACACCTTTATGTTTGCATGAAAACCTGGACCTTAATCCACTTTTGAACATAATTTATTACTTTTATTAAGGCATTTATCGTATCGTACGACCGGCTTCTGAATTTCCTCATCCTAGAAATCTGCCGCCTGGTTCGCTAACCACTCTAGCTCGGCCGTTTTAAAACTTGAGGAAACTCCTGATGAAATCGTATAGCGTCTGTTTTCTCGAGCCTTTTTCTCCAGCGGTCATAACGTTTTCTCCATACACTTCACTAATCTGCCAATTAATTTCGGTCGCTTTCAGGTTTCTTTAGTCTGACGCATTTTAATTAGGCATAAGAATGGACGTCTGTGGCTAGCCAATACATAAACGTTCTTAGCGCGCATTGGGAATGGCGACCGCAGCACTGCAGTGATCAATTTCTGGATTTTATAAACAAGACACTAGATATTAATTCTTTGTACTTTAACTCCCCTGCATAATTTATATTATTATCGTGTTGTTGATCTATTTCAGAGCTTAAATTTTAATAAATACTTAACTTGAAACTAACACTCTTCTACTTCCATTTTTAAACATTAAATAAATCTCTATAATTTCATCGGAATTTCCGACGTAATTAAATACTTGAAGAAATCTGATCTCGCTAAGTAATCGAACCTAACACCTCCCGCCTGCCGGGCGCGCGTGCTAACCGCTACACCACGGGAACCTTGATGCCAGAAACGTTCCGCCGTCGCCGGTTCGCGTAGGATCAGTTCGCCGTCGACCCGATTCAAAATTGTGATTTATCAGATATTACAGCAAAATTTATTACAACTTGAATGCTAATGATAATAAATAGATTACAACATAAAAATAAATATGTATTTATTTTGCACGTCTGAAATAATTAGCGATCAGCTCTAATAAACTCCTTAATCACCGTTAGCAATGGCAAATCGTGTAATTTCAAACCAATTGATGAGCCATAAAAGCTCTGCAGGTAAAGCATAGGTGAGAATATTAATAGCTACGTCCATATTTGCAATTGGCACAAACGCCAAAGACGTTAGCATCCTGGCGTTCAAAGCAAATTGTGGATCGTTACTACACGCAGAGAAATGTTTAGTGTATCAAGGCTGTCCGCCTTACTTTAAGACAATTATCATTTTAATTAACCGCAATAGAATTATTGCTTCAAATCAAAGAAAATATTTTCTTAGTGTCTTTTTCTCCGCTTACGAAAAGCACATACGAGGCGTGTCCGGGAACAAAGATACACTTCTGCGCATGTGTATGATTTCAACCCTGCAATCAGGTCGTCCTATTGTGTCATCTTTTCACTCAATGTTAGTGCGTCGGTTATTTTGTTCCGGAAATTATTACGATAATAATGCAGCCTCTTCTGTCAAAATGCGTTCCACTGGAAGTTCGTGCAATCATTCGCTACTTTTCACCGAAGAATTTCCGAAGCTTATGGCGAGGTTATGTCACGCAAGCAAGTGTCGGTTTGGTGTTCAAAATTTCGAAATGGTCAGACAAATTTAGATGATCTTCCAAGATCTGGAAGACCGAGAACGTCTCTGACGGACCGCAACATCCAACGGGTTCAAGAACTCATCATCACCGACAGACGTTTGACAATTCGTGAAATGGCATCCGAACTGTACATTCCGAAGACGGTAATCCACGGCATTGTCCACAACAAGCTTGACTACCGAAAAGTCTCGGTGGGTAGGACCTGATTTCTATATCAAGGGTATGTTAGACCTCATCCGCAGATGGGACAAGTGCCTCAATCGACTTGGTGGTTACGTTGAAAAATAGTTTAAGGACCGCACCTTCATCCTGTAATACGCTTTTTATTTTTAAATAAATTTATTTGTATCTTCCAAGCGAGTGTACCTTTGTTCCCGGACACGCCTCGTATATTTGTAGTAAAATAACTGTATTTCTTTGTTTAAGAAATTTGTTAACTTGATTCAAGAAAATATGTGTTTTATTATTACGTTGGCCATCTCTGTTACTATAATAAAAGGCACCACAAGATGGAATGGACACATTGTATAAATTTATATTGCGTTGGTATTTATATAATATAAGAATAATGCTGATTTACACATACTTATTATGTAATTTCAACTACACTCATACTTTTACCCATATAATAATATAACATTTAACGTACAATGTTTCATGAACATTTCACATTCTTATAAAAGTAATATTAAACGTGTATCCGCCAATTAATTTATAAATTAAATGATTTTTATTAATTGTAATACGTACTGAATATTTTCTTAACTTAAGATTAAATGATTTACTTCGAAGAAACATGTTTCTGTCTTAGATTTTGTGATTTTCTAACCCCAAGGAAATATTTATTTGATACAAATCAAATTATTTTCTTATATTAATCATCTTTTTAGCTTTGAAGTAAAAATATTTTCTTGAATACAGACTGATTTTTGCAAGAAAATCTAGCTTCTTGATGCAAGGAAATATTTCTATTAGTGTATATTCCGCAGATAGAAAAAAAAAACGTTTATTACCTCACTGCCTTTTATGGTACCTTGTAAACGATGAATTAGATCCTGTTTACTAAGAAACCACAAAACTTCCACAATTAGTAAGTAGTGGAAGGAGTACGGCTACACTTAGACATATTGAAAACTACATATGGAATCCTATAACAAATGACTTACTATTGAATTTATGAATATTATCCATATAGAATGAATTATTAACAGAAATGTTTAATGATTACACATTTAAAGAAAATGTCATAGACTTTTTATCTTGGATTGCTATTTTTAGTCTCCCCAACATAAATTACAGGCTTTTCCACTGCTGACAGGGATCAAGAAGTTTACTAAAGCTGATTGGTAATTAGTTCAGAGCTGCCAAATAAATACATATTTATTATTTAAGTTGTAATTTATCTATTATTATTAGCATTTAGGTTGCAATAAATTTTGCAGTAATATCTGTTGAATCATCCTACGGCGAACTGGCCCCACGGCGAACTGGCGCTACGGCGAACCGGCGACGGCGAAACGTCCTACACCCCAGTTTTTAACATCTAGTTATTATTTTATTTGCAAATGTTTCTTAATAGTCCGACAGACAACTTTTCATTTTTACATGCCAAGTACGCTAATTAATAAATATATTTTAGCTTCCGTCGGTGAAAATTTGTAATTTCCTTGGAATTTCCGACGTAATTAAATACTTGAAAAAATCTCATCCCAGTAAGAAATCGAACCTGAGCAACTTCCAGTATTTAATTACGTCTGAAATTCCAATGAAATTCCAGATTTTCATAATTTATCGACGAAAGCCAAAATGTATTAATGAATTACTGTACTTGGCATGTAAAAATCAAAAATTACCTGTCGAAATATGATATATTTGCAAATAAAATAACAACTATTAAAATGTAAACTTTCCTGGCATCAAGGTCCCCGTGGTGTAATGGTTAGCACGCCATGTCAGGCAGGATGTATCAAGTTCGATTCCTTATCAGGAGAGATTTTTTCAAGTATTTAATTACGTCGAAAATTCCAGATATTCATAATTCACCGACGGAAGCCAAAATTTTAAATACTTTTAAAAGAAAACTATTCGGCTTTAAATTAGCCAGTTTTCATTAAGAAGCGGTGCTCTAATAGCGTCGTCATGTTCAAGATGACGTCATTATAGCAAAAAGAATGCAAAAACAAGATTGAGGTTATCAGCGTACTAGCTTTGCTATCACCCTCAATTTCAAAAACTTATCGAAACAGTTTTGCCATTTATCTCGACGAACTCGAGATGTACATCGATTTTTATTTTATTAGTTCATATCCTGTAATAACTTATTAAACTTATAAAGCGCAATTCATAAAACTTTATCATCGTCGTTGGCCACGACCAGATCGAATACTTTTCATGCTTCTCTCTCTTTCCTCCTGTGAAATTTATTCGCTTTGAAACAGTCGGCTGACGTTTATGATTCCAGTAAATTCGCTGATTACCATTTCCCGCTTCTTTCTCGTTCTCTATTTTTCTCCGTCGGGGATCCCACATTAGCGTAATCTTAATCTTTGCGGATACGTTCAGTTCGCCCTGATCATCTGTCTAATCATTCGCTGAAAACCTTTTTTTCTGTCCCACGCCGACGCCTGCACCGACCAATGATCCAAATGGAAAAGGCTTTTGAAATTTTCCGCCGCATAGCAACCCTTTAATTTCCCAGTTGGAAATTAGGGTGGATATTTGGTAATTCTAGTGCTGAGTGGAGAGTATAGCGCGGAAGAGTCTTTGTTCGGAAATTAAATCATTCAACCATCCTCGTGCCTCCAAGGAAAGAGAAGAAGATACCGCGTGAAAGCTCCTGGATTTCGAAAGCTCATTTCGCCACGTTTGCTGATTATAAGATTCTTGTGCGTTCCATCGACAAAGTAAACTTTCTCCGAATCTTAGTTTTCGACTACGAATTAGTGAATAGGAAACATTTGTTGCGGAACTATTTAATCTTTTCGCGAGCTCCACTCAACGGTAAAAGCGGAACTTATTGTTAGTTAGATACAGGAGAGTCACCGTTATCAATAACTAGCGGATCTAGCGCTGCGTTAGTAACGCAGGAGATATACGGATAATTTAGTTAATTAGTGTATTCTCTCACTAAGCAAGATAGGAAAGGACTTTCGCAATGGAAATCTCTACATACATAATGCCCGTTCCTACAACTACCTTTTTCCTCTGCCTTCCGAGCTGAAGCTCGGGCAGCAGTTTAAACATTTCTAAATCCTAATTAATTCGCAGGAAATTACAAATGCGTTAGGAGTGAAATTTAATTCAATTGTAACCCTAATATGTTTGTAACATTTCTCGCTTTGTTTTGCTAACTGAAAATATAGGACTGGATTATTAGTAAATTGCTTAATAATTACAAGAAACCTAGCTACGAAAATAATTTGCTTTCCATGTCTTGGTATACTTGGCAACCTTGTGATAAATAAGTAATTGACCATCATTTTGACGTTGAGCGAGTGGACATACTGAACTCACTAGACGCGGCGCTAGTGATAGCTGCGTTTGATGTTATAAATTATAACATTACAATATATATATTGTTGTGTTCAATATTCGGGATAGCCACCCGATAGTAATGAAAGTCCCTCTGGCGGGTAAAAGCTATTTTTCGAAAGTCATTCTCCTTTTTATTCTCCTAATTTCGCAAATCTACAAAATTAATGTAAAATTCTCCTACAATAAACATTAGGGTAAATTCAAAACTATTTCTAACATTATTTCGTACATTAAAAATATTTCGTTAAGGTATCTTAATTTACGTCAGGAAGTTTTTTATTTTAGCGTTGTTGTGGGAATTGTCTATCACAGAGTCGTCTAGTTGAATCATCTAGCAACGTTACCACATTCATTCTCTCATGCTACGTCAAAAAGAGATTATATATGGATAGATAGCATCAAAATTTGCTGTGGAAAGAAACAATCGCCATTGCGATTAAAATAAAGAAGAATAGGGACGCCAATAAATTAATCAATCCTGGTTAAACTTTCTTCGAGTTAAAGTGTGCGATATTGAAATTAGAGAGTAAAATCAAGGTAGGAAAAAAGGTTCGATGTTAGAACAGGCAGATTACCAATAAATGTCATAAGGAACATAGTGCCGAAAGAGTATCAAAGAATACTCCCGAATCCCACAAACGAGTTAAGAACTTTAATTAATATGCAAAATTCCAACTTTTTAGTTTCCCTGAAAAAAATCATTTCAATATATTGGACAAACCTGTCAATAGCTAAAGCATAAAAGTGATTACCGCAAGGGTAAGACGGTTTGCGCGTTAGCTAACAACAGCCAAGAAATTGGCCACTTGTTTGATTTTGAAAATGTTGGTATTTTGGATATTCAAAATAATTATAAAGGTCGTCTTTTTCTGGAGATGTTTCACATTAATGTCACAACAGATACAGTAAACTTCAAAACTGATACAGTTCAATTAAGTAATATTTGTTGCAATATTTTGAAATTTCGCAAATAGTCGATCTCTTTGTAACCAACCTCTACTTTTCCAGTTCATAGTTTCCAAATATTTCCAATTTATACGCACAAAGCCCCTTTTTCCTAGAATGTACAATATGTTTGTCAGTTTTCATATCAATCATTTTGCATTATTTTTAATATAGTCACACAGAGTTTGAAGTTTTAGATATTTTGTAAAATGTAGTTGTCATTACCACTTTCTACTCTTGTTTGTAAATATTTTAAATTTAGACAGCAATTGTTGTTACATTTGACTTTCTCTTTATACATTATAGTAACTCCTGATGAAGTTCGGAATAAAGACCGAAATGTTGAGTTAAAAAAAATAGTTTCAATTTTCCATTCAGAAACAGATCGCATACCCGATTCTTCAATTTATTTACTTCTCAACGTCGTACGGTCGACTACTTCCCCTCTGGTTTTTATTTTTATTATTATTCGGTCGTACTGTTGATAATAGAAATCCACTAATTCTCTAAGCAATTGTTCCCAATTAACCAAATAACTTATGTGGTGACAAGTGTGCCAATACTTCGCTGTTTGCCATTATTACTAAATGGCAAATACGTATAATGAAATGTAGGAATAAATGATACCGAACTTAAAATAATTTATATATTAACGTATACACAAAATATTCGTTAATTTTACGAATTTATTGCTTGAAATGACATCGATGGGAAATAATAACTTGCCTCCGCATTCATTTATTCCTGTTTTATCCAAAATTATTCCCGATGAATTATTACGAGGGTTGTTTTAATTTACAAAAGCAATTACGTAAGCTATTAAGAGAAAACGCAATAATATTCCAGAATACTAAATGCCAAATTACCCAGCATGTTTCGATTTAAAATAATTTATATAATAAAACGCGGCAACCACATTCAGGTTTGTTTATAAACCAAAAATATAAGGGAAACACCCGGCATCTGCCTAAACCTTCCCGCCGTACATATAACAATGGAAGAGCGAGCATTTGCCCCGTAAACAATCCGTGACGCCCATGTAACAGATCGCAGAGATCCTACTAACAACACATGTACTGCCTGTCTACATAAAATTACTCAGAGCTACCACATCCTCATAACGGGAACCGCCACGAAGCGCCTCAAACGGCCGTTGAGAAATCAGGTTAACCGTAGAGAGAATCGGGAGAATATACAGGAATAATAAACGTATATATTCAGTGTATCTAACATATTATAATGTAGATCCCTAAAGGAACAGACGCAACCCGCGTTTCGAACGTCCGTTATCTTCAGATTAATTCGAATCTAGCGCGCGCCCTGTTTTGCAGATGTCGTCGGTTAGGGAAATCGGGTTCGCAAGGGTGGAAAAGAAATACGGGGCACACCTTCGGAAAGACGACGTTACGCTTTACGCCCAGCTCCCTCTACCGGTACGGTTTTATTACAACGATTCGCTTTCATTCTTTGGTCTTTTTATTTGCATCAACTTTCACCTTGTTTACTCTTGTGCTTCCCTACACTCCAATTTTTTGTTTCTATACAAAAATATTTTTATTCAAGTATTTTCCTATATCTTGTTTCTGTAGGTGTACATATTTTTAAATGTATTTCCTGTGTGCCAATCGATAATTTAAAGCCTGTTTCCTTGTTTCAGAAATATGATATTCTGCCGGACTATACACTTTCTTGGTGTTATATTAATCCTCCTCACTAAAGGTAAGCCCTTTCTACTAGACATAAAAACAACTTTCAAACGTATTTTCGTATTAATTAACAATGAAAAAAGTTTAAAATTAGCTTACTATTTTTCATATAGTTTATATACAGTGCGCGTATAAAATATTGCGCCAAGTAGAATACTGTGCAAACGATAACACATTCAGGTTTGATATTTGGTAGCATTAAATTGTCAAAAAGTGCTTATACACCACAAGTTTCGCTTGTTTTGTGCAACTAATGACTGCAGGATCCCGCCATCTTGTGTTCTTTAAATAGGAACGAATGTTTCACTTTGCATTGTTTGAAAGGTATTTACACCAAGAATACAGAAAAGTACATTATTATTCAATCTGTGCTAAAATAGTAAAAGTAGAAAGTAAAATGTCAATTCTGAATAATAAAGATCGTAATTTTAAAGTAATATAACAAAAACTTTTGTCAGTGATAAATTGTTTTTGTAAAGCAATTGTTTTATATTTGTCGTATTATTGTCCTAACATTGAAAATTAGTGTCAAACTTGAAGTTTAAGTAAAATTAATTTAACTGAAGCCGAATTAATTAATTAATTAATTACTAATAACTAGAGAGCGGAATTATATGCATCGGAAATCGACAAACTATGTGCATATATATGCAAAAAAATTCTTCGAAATATGCACAATTTTTGCTAAATATACAGTTTTATGTACATACGCTTCTGATACCGATTAACTTCTTGTTAAATGTTATAAAACAAGAATAATCACAACGAAGCATTTTACAAACGTTTACTGTTACATTATTCCCACTTACATCTTAAAATCACAATTATATAAACACATACGTACTTAAAATTTGCTAAAATACATACTTAGATACTACATATTTTTATTATTAAAACAATTCACAATTAAATGCTTTTCTAAATTTTCTAATGAAAAATTATGTCGCCTATCTGTGAAAATGCATTTATATATCGAAAAACTTCTTTCAACATCAACGGAAGTTATTGGTGCGTACTTTAATCCATTCATAATCTCAGAATTTAATTCTATACTTGTTTCTGTTTCATCCATTTTTAATTCACCAGTTAAAATCAAACTGATTTTGCTAAACTTTTGTATCCTACATTTTTATTAATTATTTCTTTAATCTTTTGATTTATTGAGTTTCCTATTATACCCAGAATATTTGAAACATTATTTTCTAAATCATTGATTAATTTAACTGATTCAGTTAGTGGCAGCGATTCTTTTTCAAGTTTTGTTATTGTCAAAGAAAGAAATTCATAATTGGCTTTAATAAATATCAGTTCATTAGGCAAAGAAGAGTTTTTCAAAATGTCTTGACATTTTGCAATAGAATTGCAGTTGTCAGTAGAGAATTCTTTTTGATCTCTAGATAATGGTTTGCATAAAATATTGCGGCATTTAACCAAGTACCCCATCGGGTAATAACGGGTTCAGGTGGTAAAGAAGCTGGTGACTTTAAGAAAATTTTCTTAACGTTACTGATCAATGTATTTACTGCTGGAAATTGCTGCCGAATTTCCTCAGCCACCCTATTTAATCCATGAGCCAAACAAGTAACATGTATTAAATTAGGGTACAAAAGTTTAAACTGTTGACCCGCTTTAATTATATATGCCGCAGCATCGGACATGACTAAAATTTTTCCTGTGGGAACAACATCGGGAAGAAAAAAATGAAGCTTTCATTAACAAATCTTAATATTGAGAGATGGTTTGTTTTTTCTAATTGTTCACAAGCAATTAAATACGGTCTACCAGGTTGTTTATCATTTAGATGACCAATTAATAAATTTGCTATATAGCGGCCACAGAAATCTGTCGTATATATATACTCGTTTTTAACAATTTCCCTAATGCTATTGATCGTTTCAGAATAAATATCGGTTACGTAACATTTCCTGAGCAAACTTTCATCCGGAATACTCTTTTGGCAGTACTTTTCTAAAAATTGCCGAAAATACGGATTTTGCAGCTTTTTGAGCGGTATATTGGCAGTAACCATCGCTTTGCACAAATCTGCGTTAAATATTTGTTGCTCACTTTGTTTTGAGGTTCCGGCAAAAGATTGTGTCAAAGGCACTTGGCTAAGTTTTGAAACTTGAAGTTTTCGACAGTTTCTTTTATGCATTTCAGTTGCAACATGTTGGGTGACTTGAAATTTGCGGCAAAAAGTTACTATTAACACAGCACTTGTTGCATAAGTGTTACAGAGCAATGTAGAACATTAAAAATACTACATGTGTAAAAACTATGACAACTGTAATATTTATACAACGGAAATTGGTCAACTGCCAATATCAACTGAACACTGACGACGCATAGAACAGAGAACAGTAGAAGGAAGCAAAATATATTACGTGTTTCCGTTGCAACCTCCCACCTGCCCCACACTTATAACGAATATTCGTATATCTCACCCTATCCTAAATTATCGTTATCTCAAGAACTAGAGCCAATCTAGCAAAACTGCTGTCGCTTTCATATTTAGTAGGCTTAAAATAACCTAATTTTGTTTAAAAACGCCCGGCAACATAAATTTTATTTTTTTGTTGAGCTGTGTGTTGGTTTCGGTGATCGCAGAACAATAAATTCGGAAGCTTGTAATGTGTTTAATGATACTCATCCAAACAGAGCTCCAATTAGTAGATCAACAGTATCTAGAAGAATTCAACAATGTGAGGAGATAAGAAGCATAAGGGATCCTCCAACTTCTGGAAGAATAAAGGAAGCAGAAAAGAAGAATTAAAAAATTTTTATGTTAGTCGTTTTAGAACAATCTGTCGGCATATCTGTACTGTTTATTCAAAGTTATGTTTTTTTTTTGTAATTCACCACAATTTCAATACAACGAATAGTTAGGAAATTTTCATATCTTGTCACTCTGATAATAATAGTAATGATAATTCACGCCTTCACATCCCACAACAGCTTTCGCCAATAACAGGGGGTAGCGGCCGGCCATGAGCTATTATTGCGCCCGTAGAGCGCCTTAAGATCTTTAGCTCCACCATTCGCTAAATTTGGAGTAAGGAAAACCTTACTCTGAAAGTTGCGAGCTTGAGGTTCGAATCCAGTCCCCAAGACGATGAAGAGAAAAAGCATTTGAAATATGGGGTGAATAACATTACTTGGGCCTTTCCAACTTGTTTGGTTTTTTGTTGGTGGAGTCTGTTGACGGCGTTACATTTTAATTATTAGACGTTTTACATCAGTAAGAAAATACTAACGCTGTCTAAATTACACCCCTGCAAGCCACATTTGTGTAAGAACTATCAGAAGACGATTTCGATCGTAGAATGAAGTTCGCGGAAATTATAAGTAAAAAAATTGAAATTTGTGAAAGTGCTATCAATAATATTGTTTATTCTGATGAAACTACATTTATGTTAAACGATTTTGTAAATAGGCATAATTGCAGGTATTGACATACTAATAATTCTCATGTAAACCTCGATACAGTAGCGGCTGGTGGAGAAGTCAATGGGAGTTAAAGGACAAGGCTTCGATTCCCTCGTGTATTTCGGTCGTGTATCGTGTACGTTGTACTATGTAACGGAAATGCACGAGGGAATCGAAGCTTTGTCATTGAACTTCCAACCACGTCATCACGAGCCGCTACTGCCGCGATGTCTATACACAGCATCCCGAAAAGGTTAATATACTACGGTTTGGTATATTAAATGGAAACATCATTGGTCCATTCTATATATGTGAACTCTAACATCAACTATATACTTAAAACTATCACAAAATCGAATTATACCACAAATAAAAGAAATCAAACTTAATCCAGTTAGTCCACAACTTGGCCAACAAGTTCGTGATTATTTAAATCACACGTTTCCCGATAAATGGATCGGACGAAAAGATACGGCTCCAATTGACTTTTTCTTCTGGGGACATTTAAAAGGTTTGGTGTATGTTAATAGAACAACAATATATTTATTTAGAAGCTCGGATTAGAAAAAATGACAACAAATATTCCTACCTTCATCATTCATTAGAAACTTTAGCAAGACGATTTTATTTCTGCCAGCAAGTGAACATTTTCAACAATTACTATGATTCATTTGTTTATTGCTATTTCCATTTCGTTGTCTAGAAGGATTTGTATTTTTTACGATCTTTTTTCTTATTTTTTAATAGATAACCATTTCTGAATTTTTGGAATAAACACCTTCAAAACGATGCAAAGTTAAATCCTTGTCCCTATTAAGAAAAGGGCAAAATGGCGGCATCCAGCAAACACCAGCTACACAAAATTTAAGAAACAATACGAATTTCAAATTACATTTTTTTAACACTGTAGTATTGTGCCAAAGTTCGCCGTCTAGCGTCACCGCAGAGTATCATCGCTGCTTATCCGCATCTTTGAAATGTGCATATTCGCTAGCGAATCTTACTCCACAGCTATCTTTAATTTGGGAAATATTATTTTATACTTAGAATTTCTTTATACGTATTGTGCGGAATGCGAATGAAATTACTTTAAATTTGAAAACTAGTGACCGCAAGTGATATGCAGCTAAGTTATCTTCTCGTTTCTCCAGGATTATCGTAGACTGGAAATATATTTACTAAAGAAAACTCGCGGCACAGAGGAAGGGTATTAAAAAGGGGACTCGGCTATATAAGCTGTTGCAAGATCGCATTAGAGAGCGGTACAACATCGCTGTTACTTAAACGTGCATCGATTCATGTGGCTGAGCAACGGTAACCACGCGCTAATCATACCGCTTATAATAGCATAATTTTTTAACACAACAATATTGTTAGTCTCAACAAAGAAATTCGATGTTGCTGAAAATGTATAGCTTTATCTTACAAAACTTCCGCTAAAGTTTCAAATAGAAAAGGATGAAAAATGTATCTTTGGAAAATCGCATACATTCTCTTTAATAGAGTACAGTGCATTATTTTTATTTGTTACAACAGATGTTTAAAATATTTTTCGTTACATCATCCATTCAGTCATTATGTCTCTCTTGTGTGATTTGGGAGAAAATATGAGACTACTTTGTGTAGATACAATGTTTAGTAGTGCATATGTTACGCCAAATAAGCGAATTTTGCTTATTACGTGAAATAGGTCTAGTAGTACGTCCAATAACAGTTAACGACCCGAATTAAAGGGGTCAAGTTGACTTGATTGATTTCCAAAGTTACCTGATGGGCCATATAATATTTGCATTATAAAGAACACTACTAAATACAGTGTTTTAAGACCGCTTACTTTTAGAAAACCTACAGAAGTTGCTAAAGAATTGTTTAATTTTGTCTTGACTTCGGTGCTCTACATGTTCTCCAGTCAGATAGCGGACATAAATTTATGGCAAATACTATTTGCTAATTAGCAAAATTGTGATCGGAATTAGTGCTAGTCAACGGTAGACATTACAAAATTTCTTAATCACTTGATTGTACAGTGGGGAATTAATACAAGTTGCCATGAAGCTATCAAAATGGAACCGCATAAGGCTTTGTTTGGCCAAAAGCCAAAAATTAGATCAAGCTCCAAGGTTCCACGAGAATTTTTAAAACATATTTCAAGCGGAATTTTGGAAGAATACATGATACACTTGATAAATTCTAATAACGTTGGGAACACAAGCAGTGACGATATTGCTAAATCAAATGAGAATATAGGAATACCTTCTTGTGATCCTAATATTGATAGCATCGCAAGATATTGGTAATAGACACCGGAAGACGTAGAAATTCATGAAGATGCCTTTAAAAGAAATGTTAATTTTACAATGCAAAAAGGACTATCATTAAATTAGTAAGATATTACAGATATTTCTGGTGCTGCTTAACAACTATTGAAAAAGGATCCAAGATAAAAGTATTGTAAGATTCTCACGTTTAACTATTGTGTAACTTTTGTTTCCCACAATATATAGTACTTATTAATTCGCGATATTAATTCTAATAATACAACTTTGTACTATCATTTAATATTTCTTAAAGTCTTCTACTCAGTAATTATGTTAAAATTGTATTAAACAAAAAACCTTACGTTTCCCACATTATCACAATAAAACACTACCTGCAACACTTATGGTGTACAAATAAATGTATAAGCGAAAGCGTCTAACAGAGAAGACGAATGACTTTTTAATATCATGGTTAGCACTTCCATTCCAGCTTCTATATTTTCAAACTCTTCCTCTAGAGAACCTCTGTCACAGAGCTCTCTTCTTCCCCTCGTAATCCATATGCTCCCTTAAAGCAAATACCCTAAATTTCACTTGTCCTTTCCCACTCAAAACTTTTCCGATAGCCTTTTCGTTCTACCGCATCTGTTCCATATTACACGTACTCGATTCCATGCTGCTTATATCTCTTTAGTTCCCTGGACTCTGTAAGCTACGCATTTTTCATTGCATTGTGGTTTAAGCAAAGCTTAATTTGTAAAAGTCCTATTTAATAAATTTGCATTTATAATTGTTTCACACTAATAGTTTACTCATTTTTATTTGTTTTTGCAAGCTAATTTCTTCTACGACATTTCTAATGCAAAATGTCAAATATTGAAGATCCCGCATGAAATTTTCTTTAATATACTAGCATGCTACATTTAAAGTCGGTTCATAGTTTTTTTGTAATTGAAAAAATTGCTACCTTGTTGCCATTTAAATATGCTACAGCTGTAATTCCAGAAATCCACTCATTCAACGTCAATATCCCTATGAGCCCTTTCTCTGTGGTTCCAACTCCTTTTATGGCCTCCTATCTCTGGAGCGGCGGTGTTAGGAGATTATTGTAAGTCCAGTTAACGACAATCGTTGAGGAACGGATAAATAACTTGTCTTCAGTTCATTTTCTTCACATCTTAAATCTTCAATTTTCCTATAACAATTTACAGTACAAATCCAGCGGTATCTTTAGCATAATTTCGTAAATTAAATATCGTTCATCAAATAATCGTCTTGTTTCTCAGTAAATTTTAAAATTGTATAGTTGGTGGTGTTAAATGTCATAGGGTAGCATAGAATCAATCTTTCAGTTGTCTCCCTGCATGGCATGCACTATGCAATTTTTACAAATAAGAATATTCAATTGAAATTTATCAAATTATATCTTAAAAGATACAGATATCCAAATTAGCTATGATCAAACAATCGCTATCGCGAATGAAATAAAGGATAAAGGGTCGCTAACTTCTCACTTTTAGCTCGAATATCCATCCAGGTAACACGTGTTTGGATGTGTTCCTGTTTGCTAGGTGTTAAGTATGTAAATCCGACCATGGATACGAAGTAAAAGTCAAGTTTGGTGTTCTAAAAATACAATACGTAACATATAAACAAGACTTTATAATGAAACGTCACAATTCCAGGTTAATTTCCTCTTATCAAATTTTATACTCGTAAAACTTCATTAATTGAGATCTATTTAATTTAAATTGCCGTAAAAGTGTCTAATCCCCCCCCCCCGCTCGAAAAAATCAGTTTTTCTTTCATTTTTTCCCTCGTTGTTTGTGTCAATCGATTTGTCAATCGAATTGTTATTAAATTCTTGCATTTGAAAAGCAATACGCCTACGCAAACTAAAGCCGAGATGAACGCTGTTTATGAGGACTCTGCACCCACATTGCATTCCACAATGAAATGTTCGGCAGCTGAGTTTAAGTGTGGTCGTACAAGCTTGATTGACGATGAACGTTTCGAACGGCCAAAAGCTACCGATAACATCGGAAAAGTTCACCAAATGGTGCTAGACGACCGTCGAATTAAGATTAGAGAGACAGAAGAGGCTGCGGACATCTCAGAAGATAATAACTGGAGAATTGGACATGAAAAAGCTAGCCGCCCGTTGGCGGCCGCGCTTACTCACTCGAGATCAGAAACGATCCCAATGCCCTACTAAAGCAGTTTAAGCGAAATAAATCGGAATTTTGGCGTCAATTAGTAACTGTAAATGAAACTTGGAAGCACCAATATCCTCCTAAAGCCAAGGCACGGTCGAAACAGTGGACTGCGAAGGACGAATCGGCTCCGAAAAGAACTGTTCCATCGATCGGGAATATGATGGCAACTGTTTTTCGGGATAGTCATGGAGTTGTGTTAATCGACTATCTTGAAAATGGGAAGCATGCTACCCATCATTACTTGACAAGCTGAAGAAATTGCGGAAAAATGACCGCATTTGAAGAAAAAAAGTTTTGTTCCGCCAAGACATCACACCGTCTCACACTTTCATAGGCGCCATAGACGAAATTCACGAATTAGTGTTCGAATTGATACCACCCACCCTATTCACCAGATCTGGCCTCCAACGACCTATTTTTGTTTCTTAGGCTCAAAGTTTCACTCGAAGAACAAAGATTTTCATCGAATGAGGAGACCATCACACCTATTTTGCAGAACAAGATCCCAACTACTATTTGAACGGATTAAAAAGATGGGAGCATCGCTACGAAAAGTATATAAACTTACAAGGAGACTATGTTGAGAAATAAAACTAAAAAAAAATACTTGTTTCCGTGTTAGGCTGGAAACTTTTCAAGGTACCCTCCTAGCGCCCGACATTTTTTTAGGTAAATATATCTCCAGCCAGCTTTAAATGTTGTAGTATACAACATTTATTTCAAGTTTAAGGTTAATTCAAGTTAAGTCATTTAAAAGAACGCGGCGTTTCTTGCGTGACGTGTTAGCATAGAGAGGGCGTGTAAACGTTAAATTTTGAGAGTTAGTTTTTTTGTCATCAATTCGTCTGTTTCCTTAATGTTAACTAAAGCCCACTATAAAAGCAATTTTTAAATTTTCAGCCAAAATGGTCATTAATGTCTTACCGCTGAATGGAAAGCTTTCCATAATACAGTTTTATGTACCCCATATATGAATACGTAAGGCATAAAAACATTTATTGTGGTTCTTTTCACATAGCCGATGCGGTTTTTTTTTATACCGCGCCGAGAATATGATAGATAAGTGACTTCCCATGTTGAAGAGTTCCAAATCTGCGGCATTGGCGTGAAAACGATTTCCCCGGCTTTCACTGGATTTATCTCTCGCGGGTGTCCCTATTGAAAAATCACGAATTTTATGTAATACTTGGGACGTATTCACTCCGGTGCCATAGATGTATATGATGGAACGGTTGCATTTATCCAGTTGCTCAGTTCTTTGTTTGTATTGTATTTACCATATATTCAGGTTTCTCTTATTACCAGTGTTAGAACTGTCTGCTGAATAACCCTGGCATGCACGCAGCGCTAAGTAATCAAATTATATGCATATTTTAAAATCAATTTGTATTGTACATCGAGTATTAAAACATGTAGCTCTAATTTTTATTAAAATTCCATCCAAATGTCTACTTTTAACATTCCGAAAAGCTTTTATGGATTTTAGAATATACGTATTTCAAATAACAATTCCGGCGCATCTACCAATCCATGTTACTTTAGAAGATGAAATTTTGATATGCTTTTTTTTCCTCTGATATAGTGATGGATTACCCTAGATCGCAGGTAAACTACAAAGCCCGCAATATATGGCGACACATCGATCATGGTGTGCTTAAACGGTAGTTGTAGGTACCTAATGAAATTCTCGGCGTTTGTAAAAGTGCTATTCTGATATTTTCGCGTATGTTGCAAATTGTCAGCCTTTCAATTCAATAAATTATAATTACTTTTGATCTTCAGAAGCTTCAAACTGCATAATATATAAGTGTAATACCCTTCTGATGATTACTGGTTTAAAATCACCGGGAAAAGGTGAAATTCTTTGGGAATCTGTAGAAAACCCATAAACGTAAACGAAGTGATTTACTATTTACTGGTAATAAACTCTGTAAGCTGCCAGTAGATGTTTAATTGGCTCCATATCTGCGGGTTTCCAAAGATTAGTCAGGATTACGTGGCATTAAACTCTATGATTATTTTAAACAATTCAATGAACCCAATATTTTAAGTATGCATATTTGAGATGAGAAAAATGATCTTTCGCTATGTTCAGATTGAAAGTTGAAAGAGGCCATTTTGAAACAAACGCCGATAACCATTATACGTATTTGCGATAGCTCGTTTGAAATTCTGTTTAACTATATACAGCCTTGGACAAATATAGGCACCTTATATTCGTTTAGAAACGAGCCTCTTGAGTTATTTAATATTCGGGGATATAATAGTATCTAAATATTCCCCGGGGAATTACCGAGTTATATCGCAAGTTAATAGGGCTTATTGTGTTTCGCGTTGTTAGTTGTGAGGGTGTAAGAACATTTGTGGGCCATTTTAAAACAGAAGGTACGTACTCGAAAATGTGCATCCGAACAAAAGTTAGAAAGAGTGGTAATAGAGGAATGGAATAAAATATCAGCTTCTACTTGCGAGAAACTTGTTGGTAGTTTACCGAAAAGGATAACTGCTGTAATAAACTCCCAAGGAAGATCAACATGATATTTAATTTTATTTTTTCTTAGATAAAATATTACATTTATACAATCAATTTCATTTATTTACTGGTGAAAGTTGAGATATAAACCATATGCGAGAGTGCCTAATAATTTTGTCCAAGGCTGTACCATAAAATTTAACATAACATGAGAAATAGTTTTCGAAAAACTTAACACCCTCATCTTTAGTAGTACGATACCTATGACAATTTAGTAAATAAATAAGTACTCGGAATACAAAGTAAATAAGAATTTTCTTTGCTTTATGTCAAAATTTATAACGATCAAAATAAAGACAGATAATGCGAAAAAAGAGATAATATGTAAAAAATGTCATTCACATAATATTCAAGCATGTTAACTAGATGTACGTACGTTGAAAGATATAACCACCGCTATCGGATCGAATGAAAGCAAAACATTTCTTAAAGAAATAAAAAGCAGTAATTGCCAATAAAATACTACTACGACATTACAATCGCAAATGTCGTTAGATTAGATTCAAAACAGCCTTGTATAGCTCTTTTTCGAGAGAAAAACTAGTTAGCTAATGGCCATTTCCTGTATAACGATTTAGTACTCTAAAGCTAATACATTCTAACAGTTTTATATGAGCGAAGAAGCTGTGAAGCTACATGAGGTCGCGTTTACATAAGCATTTCGCGATCGCGGATGCAATTGTACTAGTGGGTAATGCGAACCTTGAGGCTGTGCACTAACCGACAATTGTACCATACGACTGATCGCTGTCGTACCCCAAAGTATAAATGCACCGTTCACGGAAATAATGTGATGTGCGTTCCATTGTCCCGACTGAATAGCGTCGTTGTATAAATGCAAGGACGCAGCTTCATTTTAACGATCGACCAAGATGATCTGAATTTCAAGTAACTGTATTTTCACTAGCTTCAGTAGAGAACAATGTGGCCAGTACTTTAGAATAATTAATGGTTACTTTTGAAAAACGGTTGCTATTGTAGAGTTGCTGCTGAATTATGAACCACAGAAGCTAACATATGAGATATACTGGTATGGCAATTTATACATTGTAATGTTTTTAAAAATGGCTGAGATTTTTAGAGACATCTATGTACATATGTACCTTCCGTTTTTAGACGTCTATCTTTTTATATATTTAACTACTTTACTTTCTGACAAAAACTATTTACGCACTTAAAAAAACTAGTGGAAAACATGTAGGAATCGTTTGTGCCGCAAGATTTAGAGTATGGATTTTACACGTTATATGCAAGAAGTTACCACTGTGTTCTTTAAGAGATCGGCCCAAAGAACGCATGTTTGCGGCACCATCACTCATAAACTTTAGAAGTTGCTTAGTTGAAACTTCAAATTTGTTCAATGGGTTCAACACCACCTTTAAAATCTCATCGGCAGTACAATTTATAATTCTTTTGGAAGCAAGTAAGAAGGAGGATGACGGTCGATGTGGTTCCATTGTACGTACCATTACGTTAACCACAGAATGTTTTTGACGATCTGTTGTTTTGTCCACACACAACCACAGTCTTTTATCTTTCAATTCCGTTTTCATCCTTTTTTCTATATGTTCACGAGCAAATGGCACTACATTTCGTATCGATATCCGACTAGGTAATTTACAGTCCGCATATTTATTCCAGAAGGAGACAAATGCTTCTTTGTCTAGGAAACGAAACGATAGATTACATAAAATAAGAGTAACACATAAATCAAATGTAAATTTTTCTTGGTCTCATATGCCACTTTTTGCAGAAGAATGATGTTTGCTTTCGATGTGACGTTAACAATGGCTTCTGGATCAACACATTAGGGGATTTTACAAACTAGACATTGAATTTTAGCGCCATCAAAAATTATGTCCGGCATGTCCACTATAATGTTTTTAACTGTGTCTGCCATTGGTCGTTTTCGCGACGTACCTAACTGCGACATTTTTAAAGCAAACATAAGCGTACAATTACGAAATAAGTTACGACAGCCTACATATACACAGAACTACTCGCATACAGCATCGATTTAGTACTGACGCTGTGAACGCGTGAAATAAATAATCGCCGACTCCGCACCACATATCTACTACACTGACTGTTACCGCTGTTTGCCCAGACTAATCATCAGTGATCCAACTCTTAGGCGTTTTATTATTTTCGTTCTTATAAGTAGTAGGAAAAGCAATTTCGAAATTAGAAATTACCCTTTCAAAAAGAAGTTCATATTGTTGATCAATATTCGCATGAACATCAATCATTATGTTTTAATGCAATTAAAAGTATAGCTTCGTTGATGTTTAAGGTGTCAACCGGTCACTGGATCAAGGCCGTAAAGTGAGCGTTTTCTTTTTATTTTTGGTTAAAAGGTGATCACCCCGAGCTCGGAATGAAGTGCTCTTAATTTTTTAAATCCTATTCTAATATCACACATATGTCACACTACTCATCCAGCAAAGCAGAACCATGTATGAAATTATTTGTTGGCTGACACACTGGTTAGTCTATTGGTAAAGAAATTCGCTTCAGAAATGTTCTGATATTGCAGTAATTCAACACAGGTAAGTATTATTATTATTACTAAAACGTTTTCTGAAAAAAAAATGTGACAACAGATTATAATTTTCATACACAGATGGCGTTACTACTATTTGGAATGTTGATTTATATTCATATGTACTGTTATTTTCAAGTTGTTATATTTTTGTTGACGCTACGATCAACTAATTTACCTTCTTGAAATATTTGCAATGCCTTTGCCACAGAGTACCCAGCGCATCCACCAAATTTTAAACAAAGCTATTTGAACTTGACTATGTATTCATCGCACATACTTGTTTATGTGAAGAGCTGCTTATTCATTACAAATCTGAATATGTGTGCTAGCACAAAAGTTTATAGTAAAGTATCACAAGGTGGAATAAATATGTGGACGATGGACAGCAGTGTACCACTACCTTTCTTTAGTTAATTTAAGGATTTTCCTTTAGTTAATTTAAGGATTCTCGTCCTCTTTTCCGTTGCTTTTTCTTACACGCAATGTATTATTTTAATTTTGAGCTCTAAGGCATTTATTTATTTTAATTCTATGGCTCTAAGTCTGTTCTCTCTCTAAAATCGCTACATTTCTCATCCTTCACCATCAGTTCCATCTTGAACAAATAATGACCAAAATCCTAACTATACGTTATAGAGGGAATTATGAAATATAAAGGCATGATACGAAAAAGGATGTATTAACTTCAAGAACAGAGAGGAAAATGAAATTAAAAACGCTTGAACCATTAAGAGAAACCTTCTTTCTTTCTTTAATGCGGAGTTCTTACTCCAAAATTCGATTATCAGAAAAACAAGATACCCACAATTGCATCAGTAATTCCATGCAAATTAACAAATATCATTAATTTTATTAGATGCAAATAAGAGCTTGCTGTAATCTAGCCATGATGTTAAAATCAGATTACAGCTTTATGCCAACGCTAATTGCAATTAAGCCAAGCTACTTTCAGTTATTCAAAAAATCTCTTTCTTCTCTCGATAAATTTTAAATATGAACGTGGAATAGTTTAAAAGAAAATTCTTGTCGAGGAATTTTCCCGTCAAGTAACGATAAGCCTATTGCGTTCCTTACTTCTCGTAAAAAAAGACTTCAAAGGTGATTAATTCAACTGAAACTACCCTTAGTTCCTTACCTAATAAAAGGAATAGTTTATATCAGAACTCAAGTGTAGGCTAAAAAAAAAAACAAAAACAAAAATAGAACAGGAAAGGTTATGTAAATAATTTAGGCCAACCTTAGCTTTTATTGTAAGAAAAACAAGAGGCACATACCTACATACACGTAGGATAAATGAGTTAATTAATCTTTAAGTAAAATAAACAGACTGTTTTAATACCTAAGCCCTAATTTTATGTTATAGTTCATTAACTTAAGCTCTAGATGAGACAAATACCCTAATAAGTAGCATTGGATGTTATATTATTAGACCGGGCACAGAGAGCATCGCGCCAGGTTAGAAGTGAGGTTACCGCGCCCACGACGCGACGTATGTATACAGATGAATCGGCACGGGTTACCTCAGCGAATGAAATTATTGATCTCTTGCAACAATTTCTCGTCAACCCTTCGCAGCGTTAGTCGTAATTATAGAGATAAATATATGTATGTAAGTATTGTCACGTGTTTACTTCTAATATTAATATAAGCCTACTTACGTGTCGAAGGGGACTCGCTGACAGATACCAATTTATTAGTAAAGCAGTGTTACTTTCCCAATATCTATTTATTTTCCCTATTCTGCTGGTTACCTTATTTACAACTAACCTACTCCTACTCGAGTTACCGACTAACTCTCTATCTATTTATCGACCCCGATCTTCCTCACCCTTTTCTGCTATTCTGCAGTTTGTAACTGTGTCACGCAGTTGTTAAGGAAGATCGGTTTCGATATTACAAAACCTAGTTCTATAATGGAACTTTCCGTGGCAGTATGCCTAACGTACGCAAGGAAAATAAACGACCGTTAGCTAATAAAGTCACTAAATTTATCGGTGAATTTCCGGATTTCAACTATAATGGAATTAAAGTATTGTATTTGCAAAATGCATTTAATGTACTGGGAGACTGTAGGGCTAGGCGACTGTAAAAGACATATAAATAGTATAAAGCACAAAAATTAGAAAAATGGCGTGCCACCTCAAACCCAATTTAAGTTGGATTTACTTTTGATGTTTATTGTTTATGGTCTACCGTTCTTACCATCACGGGCAGCGCTACGGAAAGAGCTACCAAGTATACGTACAGATATCGAAATAGGATCAAAGCAGAATCAAAAGCTGTGGCTATGTCTTGAGATGACAGATTGTAAAAAACATCGATTTTCAATATTATAGTACGAGCACTGGATCCTGTTAAACCGAAATTTGCAATCTTATTAGCTAGTAAAAGATTAAAATAGTATACTGGCGAAGCAATTATGGACGCAGTGCTCGATACAACAATTTAAAATGTCAACTAGTCAACTGTTGATGTTTATGAGCGATAGAGCAACGACAATGTGTAGTGTAGGCCGTTCTCTTAAAGAAAAGTGTGAGGGGTTTTTACATGTTACGTGTAAAGTTCATGATCTTGTGGCACAAACTATTCGAGAATGTTATCCAGAGCTGGATGCATTAATAGCAAATGCAAAACAAGTTTTTCTCAAATCTCCCAAATGGATTCGAGCATTTCACAGGCTGTCTCGGTATTCGCGAACTACCACAACCGATTCTTACGCGTTGAGGAACATGGCTACAAGTGGTTTTTTATTATTCTGAACATTTCCAAGAAGTGAAATCTGTAATTTGACGAAGCTACAGCTACTAAGGATAGCCAAAAAGGATTTCTAGATACTTCTGTTAAAACGGATTTAAAAATTATTAGCAACAATTATAAACGATTGCTAGACGCAATAGAAAAATTGCAAAATACTGGGTTGTCGTTAGTAGAATCAGTGCAAATCGTGGACGAAGTTAATATATTGCTACACGGTATAAACGACGCAAAAAACGGTCCCATTATAGCAAAATTCGACAGTATTTAAAAAAAAAATTCCGATTGTACGAGATTGAGGCAAATGTGTGGTGGTGTATCTGCAGATTCATTAACTAACTCTAAGGATTATTTTAATTATGCCTGTGTTACTTCCGCAGATGTTCTCGAAATATAAGAACATTTTTTCATCACAGCGAACAACCTTCACCGAGACAAATATGGAAATATACCTGATGGTGCAAATTTTTCAACAATCCTACCCACACTGTTAAGAAATTACGTTTATTATATTATTATTTATTGTTACGGTATTAAGTACAACAAATTTTTGAAGAAACTGCTTTGTTTACTTTTTACGGTTATTACATTACATATGCAACAAATGCCGTTTTTAAACAAAAAAAGAACAATAATGAGAATAAAAACACTCCAACGTGTACATATATTCGCTTTATTTACCAAACATTTTTATTGCGTCAGCTTTTATTTTTTATACTGGGGTATTGATTTCAAAATATCATTTTTGTTGGCTGTGAGCCACACATACACTATTTATAACCCGCGGCCCATGCGACTGATCCGATTCTGTTGCGAAGACCGATTGTGCCCGACTCATATGTATATTATTAATTATAATGGAATCTACAACATAATCTAATGCAATAACATTTACACTATATTCCGTAAGTTTAACTACGATAAAACACAAAAATGTTGTAAAATACCATGGAAAACGTTATTGGAAGATTGAGACTAAACTGAAAATGTTGTATCAAAGACATACTGAAAGCGTATTTTTACAATCATCCATGTGTTAGTTTCAAGAATCAAAGTTCTGAACGCTAAGATGTGGACTGCAATTTATTGAAAAACACTTTTATATGAGGTTCTTTTATACATATATAATAGATATTCCAAAATTTTTATTTCTACTGAAACCTCTGTAAGAAGTTTTCTTAAACTATTAATAAAACGAATATAATGGATAATTCGCAGAGTTGAATATCTTTAATACGAGGAATCCTTCATGAACAATGAAAGAAAAAAAATTTTTGGTACAAATCGTCTTATTGTTTTTCAAAATACTCGTCATTCAGATTAATACATTTTTGCATGCGTTGGAACCAATTCTCAAAACATTTTTTCCACTCTGAAAGTGGTATCTCCAAAACAAGGTTTTTGAAGGTTTCTACAGCTTCTTGAGGTGATAAAAATCGCTACCCACGCATTTTTTGTTTGTCATTCGAGAACAAAAAAATAGTTATTAAGCGATAGACAGGTGAATACGGACAATTACATTAATTCGATGTTTTTCTCTTTCAAATAATCAATTGCTGGACGTGATATATGAGACCCTGGCACTGTCATGATGAAGGATGATACGACGTTGTCGATTGCTGTTCCTAATTTCATCGATGACTGCTGGCAAACAAATTGTTGTATACCATTAATTGTTCTTCGATCCTTCAGAACAATGCTGCATTGCGACATATCCAGTACAACGAAAGAAACAAGTAACGATTTTCTTGGAAGTGCTTCGTAAGCGAACAACTTTTACTTGATTCTATAACTAATAAGAACTGTATGAATTCCTATTTTGAAGTATAATTACTAGTCGGCTTCTAAGTTCCTAGTGTAAACGACGTCATAGTAATTTTTCTTAACCCTTGGGTGAAAAACTTCACACTTAGATTTATTTAAATTATTTTTCTAATATTAAGAACCGTGCTTTTTCGCTTATTCATTACGACTCCGAAGGTTGCTTTTGATATTTCTTGCGGCAGATACATTTCTAATTAACTTCTGTATTTGTACGAAGGTAAATCTCAATTAGGTTCAATTGCCCCGATTAGTATATGAAACCAAAATTATATTGAAAGTGGGACATTGGTATCTAGTGATAGCTGTATTACATTATAACAAAAATTTGTGAGCTTGAAGTTTATGTAAAGAGATTGCTCAAAATAGAGAAAGAAAACTAACATAGGCTCAGTTACTAATTCTTGCCGAAAAATTCTATGAAGGTATTGAAGAAAGTGATTTCGTTGATGATTGATAATGAAAACGATGATTTTACTGTTGGTGCTAGTTGTCTCCATAAACATATTAGAGATGCTTTAAAAATTTATGGAGTAAATCTTATAAATGAATCAACAAGCGACGAGTGTAGGCATGTGAAAATAAGTGCTATCAGTGTTTGACACAACCTGTTAGGAAGTACTCTACCGTTTGTGTCAAATGCAAACGGCACGTCTACAAGGAGGAGTGAAAACCATAAAAGTCTAATGTCCTGTATATAAATTGTACTCAAATAAGCTAACTTACTGTTAGTAGTAGTACATATTGTTCAAAATTAAAACATAGTTTTTGTGTAAGCTGGCTTTTTACCGATTTCATTCATAATCAGAAATATAAGATCTTAAATAAAAAAAAAACAGTTTTCATTAATGTTAAGGCTAAAAAAGAAGGGGCTTGAATAGATTTGGTACCACAAGGATTAATTATATTCAAAACAAGTGCGTTTTGGGAGTACAGCAAAAAGAACTAGAGCGATTGCTTGAAAGTGATGTGTGCAAGATACTAAATTAAAGTGGTAGCGTCTACATTGAACTGTACTCTTAAAATGTCAACAGAACTCAAATAACATCTTTACATCATATTTAACTCCCAAAACTTATGCACATATGTCAATCATCTACGTACAGGTCTTTAATCCGCACAAAAGAAAGCAATAAGTTGTCCTGATGTATTCAATGTTCGCCACTGAGGAATTATAAGAACTGAAATTATCAAACAATAACACAGTGTCTATCTTGACAAATATCTTGCGAACGCCTCTCTCGTTAGTACAAGATTTTTAAATAAATGCCACGCCATTAATCCACTAAAAGTTTAAACAAAGACTAATAAACTATAAAAGAATGAATACTTTATAACCTTAATAGGTAGCAGATGAAAGCGACACAAAGCAAATATCAAAATCCTTAGTTAGGAGTTCTCCATACGGAGGAAGCTAACTGGTAATAATACGATAACGGATCTCGGTGACTATAAATTTCGATTCTGTGTACGTTCGCAAAAAGTAACTTTAATCTCCCTACACTTCCTCTGCCTTTTCCGTAATACTTTGTTTGACGTTTTCCTTTCGCATTCATATTTTATCTATACGTACGATGTAAAATATGACGACTTCGGTGGCAATTTTTAGTATCAGTTAAAGTAACGGCACTAGCTGGCGCAGATTGGATTTTACCAGCGCTTTCTTCGATCGTAAAACGGAGAATTTATAACTCGTTATTGGACCCTTGTCCTTTCTTCTACATAATGACCGACAATAAAGGACACACGTTAATAAAGACTTATCGCGAGGGCAAGGTGTCGTTAGGTTGTTAGTTTTATTATTCACGCCTTATTTAGAAACTTTTAGTCGAAGCTTTCAAGACATGTCCTTACAATTGAATTCAATATCTTGCACTTGCGAATAGTCTTAAATAGAATCTTTTCATAAATATAATTATTACTACAAGATAACCTTACTGTTAGCATCAGACACAATCTTTATGAAACCTTCATTAGCACTAATTTAGAAGTACTACTTCTTGTCAATTTGTACATTTGTACAATTTCTTGTACATTCGCATGAATAGGTTATCCAAAAAATTGAAAAAATAGCTTTAAATTACTAACTGTTGAATAGTCATTTGGTGATTTTAGTCCTTGAATTCGTAGATCTATGCTTAAAATTCAGTGTCATGTACTGGTAATTTTTATTGACGGGTGTAACAGGCGCAATTATAAACAATGTGCTCTTTGGGCAAATATGTCAATTTCAGCTGAATTACTACATTCTCTTTATTGATTGTGAAATGAATATAAACTTTACAACATTTAAGAAACTATCAATTAAATAAAAAAGTAAAGAATTGTAGATATTTATACAAATGACACTCTCAGTGAACCAGGGTCTTGAGAAAGAAAAGAGAATTTTTGGAAATTTGACGGACGTGACATATTACTGTAAGGAGTGTAAGAGATTGGAAAATGGGATTTTAGAATAATGAATTAAACTAAAGATGAAAATAAGGTTTGTTTGACATAAAAAGATTCAAGAGAAAGCAGGGTGTTAGCGCATAATACATACATTTACAACAACGGACAAAAGTTACAAACAAATGAAAATGTAGTTGAGCTTAAAATTTTAGATTTGTAACGTGGAATTTAGGCTCAACCTCAACTACACTTTAATTTGTTCGTAACTTTTGTCCGTTGTCGTAAATTTACATATTACATTGCAATTTGCGAAATAAGTTCATGTAGTCGACGATATAACCTATAAATTATTGTAATTGAGATGTTCATGTACAACAAGAAATGGGTAGCCATTTTACTTCTCGGTAAGACTTTAATATTTATTACCTTTATTACGTAATTCTCACATTAATTTTTATTTGGTAGGTCTCGAAAATGTTTAAATAATTAAACGAAACGTCGACCTTTGTAGTTGTTTGGTTTTATTTAACACCTAATCAAACCCAGTAGAAGAGAATATTGCCCTTTGTAATGTTCTATATGTAGGTAATGGTTGAATAAAATCAAATTTTCCCAAATTAGTTAATTAATTATACGAACTAAGGGTTCGGAAGTGTTCTAAAACACGTTTTCGGCAATTTAAATGAACTTTAATATCAATTAATGAAATTTAACGAAAATTAAAACTGGAAATTGAAAACTAACCTGAATTTTATGACCATGTCACATAAACTCTATGTTTATGTGACATTTACAAGAAATCTGTCTATTCTTAACCACCAACCTTCTACCTTGAATTTATAGTACGATTTGAAATATTAAACATTTTGAAACTTGGAACCCAGCCAGATACGTTACCTCGATGAAAACTTGACTCAAAGTCAGAAAACTAATCGGTGTCCTTTTACTTCTTTATTCGATGAAACTATCGATGGCGATAATTTCATCCATAGCAAATTTTGATAATTCTCTTCCAAATACAATTTGACGATGAATAAATTTATTTATAAAGGTAGCATAATGGAATAGAAGTAGTGACGCCACTAGACGACTGAAATTACACTACTCTATGATATAGAATACAACTAACAACTTTGAAATAATAAATTTTACTGACGAACACGACGAATATACAGAAGAGGAGTTTCTTCCCCATTATCCCACGTTTGTCGTTGGCTAGACTTAAAATTAGTCCCTAATACCCCCGCTCCAAAGATCGGTGGGCAGAAAAGGAGTAAAGGCTAGCGGAAAATAGCTAGAGTAGTTTTGTTTTCGGAAGACACCAGCGCAAAGACCCATTTGCGTCTTAGAAAGAAAAAGTGGACTTAACTGACAGAAATAGATATATATTTCTTCAATACGGTCGTTACTGAAAACATTGTCATAATATTGGCGTCAGTTAGCATTGTGCTTTCGTTGTATTCGTTTGGTTAGTTTTATTATTCTTCCCATCGAAAAGATATGGGCAACCGTGAAGGGTAGAGTGGCATCGAAAAATGTCACATTTAAATTAAACGATGCGGAAAAACTGGCTAGATAAGAATTCTCAAATATTACACAAGAAGAATGGGTAGAAGTTTGTCGACATACGATCAATATTGAGCAAGAATACATAAACAAAGTACATATAATGGATATATTAACCGATGAAATTATAATTAATCTTAATGAGGACAGTGATTTAGGTTTCCCATCAGATGACGAATAAATTTATCACGGTGATAACTTGTATTGTTATTTTTAATATGTATGTAATATCTTGAAATGTATAGTAGAAGACTGTAAAATAAAGGAGCAATTACATTTCGATTATTCTTTATGTGCCTATCCGTAAAGTAATTTGAAAGTTATACAGTTTAATAAAGTTAAAATTAGTCAAAATTGCCGATACTAACTATAACATATAAATATAAGAGAGGATATATAAGTTTTAATGAAAATTAAAGCAATCTAACATTTTATTACATTATTAATGTAGATCTATAGCATGGATATTTCGACATTAATAATGTCCAGCAAATACTATAGCGAATTAAAAGTAAGTAATGTGATTTTAATATAGTCATGTAATTGTTTTGTTTTTTATACGTATAACAAAAAAAAAACTATTTTTCTTTTTTTTATCCAGATTTATTTACTTGAGTGTATTCTATGCACTTCAGAATACACTCAAAATCTGCTATATTTGCACATTTAAAAGTCCGCCATGTATGTTTGAAAATCGCGCCATATATGTTTGAGAAACCCGCGTGCGTTGAATATATTTAGTGCGGTTAATAGAATTCGTTCGCGCAGGTTGGTGTCTTCCGAAAACGAAATTACTATAATAGCCGCTAGGAGAATTTTCACATTGAACGAATGGCCGTACTAAATACACTATTCGTGCCGGTTAAGGCTTGCGTTCGAAGATGTAAACTATAACATTGCAATATCTGCATATAGAGCATCTCCTTTCGTTTTATCAATATTACTTATTTATTTCTCTAGCTCTCCAGCTCTCGTTTACGCAATTGTGTAAGCACCAATCGAACATCATTTTGGAAATGTCTTTCAGTACGCCAGCCTCGGTGTTAAAAATGTAATTTAATTTCACTAATCAAAAGTACTTGAGGAGGAAATCTCATTTTTAAACAATCTTGAAAACCAAGTGGAATTATCTGTGGGCACCAGTTAAAAGAACAACATCTTTCTGTACTTCCTCATACAATTAAGAAAAGGGGATATTGTCAAGAATCAGGGAAAACTAAATCTTTAAATTCAATAACAGCTTAGGTAATTTTCAACAAACGAAGAAGTAATCAAATAAATTTCAAACCTTATTGCGACAGCAATTTTTGTAATCAAATGTGAATGGTCTAATGCAGAGGAACAAAGTCTTACTGCTTTTAAACTCAGTGCACTTTGAAAGGTATAGCATCAAGCGTATGTAAGATGAGACAGCTGTTAAACTATCCCCTTGCTATTGTTACATTAACATTTATAAGATTGGATTCGCTCAGAGCTCTATGTAGAACGGCGTCGTAAAATTGATTGGATTTTCATTTCATGAAGTTTTTCCGTATCATCGTTGCTTTCGCGGATATCTAACCGAAAAAGGATTACCAGAGTAAACCTTCCACGTCTATCTAATTCACGCCTAGATTTTCATATAACCTAGTTTCCTCTTTCTTTCCTCATCCGCAAACGCGCGTTTTCCTCCGTGTTTTGTTTAGAGAGAGGCTCCGGGAAGATGGATTTGCTTTTCTTTGGAAGTGTCGCGAACGCGACGAAAAGGGGGCCTTGGTTCTACGTATTCACGCCACCTTTTTCATTTGCATAATCCTTTACTTTATTCCACTTCTGCACTAGAATCTAGAGAAGCGAAATGATTATTTACTCGAACGAATACCGCTAATGCATGTTTCGTTTTTCTCCTCGAAGATTTCTTCTTTCGCATTATTATTTAAATTTATTTCAAGGCGAATGGGTGGATTCGGGATTGTGAAGTTTTGAAATTTATAATAGTCCTATCCTTAAGAGCTCTACGTCGTCAGAATATTATCGCTTTGTTTACGGATTCGATGCAAAGTGGCTTTGGCGTTTAAGGCCTATCGAACTCTATCTTCTAGAGTTACAGGCAACTGAATTATTTCCATAGTACATAGAACATAATCAAAGTTAATACGATTGAAATGAACTGTGAATCTACACTTACTTACCCTGTGCAACCTCTTAGTTGTTTTAAAGTAAAATCTATTCTGGATGCAATAGCTTAGAACTCTAAAGTTCATCAACACCACACAAAGACTCATCATCGAATTGGTATTCCTTTTGCAAAGTTAAAACTGTCGAAATTGTTAGTAACAATAAGTTATATTGGCCCAAAATTATTTCATCAATTATTAAATTTTGTCAATTCTTGGAATTTAAATCACTTGAAAAGGCAATTAAAGGCACATTTAATTGAGAAGTTATTAGATAATTTAAATAAATTTATTAATGACTTGTAGCTAGTAACTTAATTTTTGTTTTTTCTCAAAATTTCTACTTGTTTAGCTGAAGTGTATGTAAAACTCGATGACTGAAAGACCCAACATATTTCAGCGCATCGATAAAACTAATTCAATTGCATTGAAATGTACACAGAGTTGAAACTTACAGAAATTAAATAAGTAATAAAACAGTACAAGACAATTTAACCGTCCTTATTTAATTGCTTATAGCCTGTCGTCACCCACAGAACGAAGCAATATGTATATTTGCTTTCTTTGCCTACTTTGAACTAACACGACCAATGCTTTGAACTAACTTCTTGTCAAGGTAAAGGCTAGTCAACTTTTTTCTATTAAAATTAAGATGCCCTAAGAGTGTTTATGTAAACAAGTAGCAAAGGAATGGATTTGTTAGTTAATTTTTGAATAATATTTTCACATTTAAGCTTCAAATAACTCTGAAATCCATTTTAAAACTTGTATCTCAACTTCAACCTAAACCGACAATGAAAAACTAGGCACAAGAAGCATTTCATTGCATTGAGTCTACTTGAAACATTTTTAAGCGTATTGGTTCAAGGTTCAAGGTTTTTTTATAAAACAAATTACGAATTCATCCCATATTATATTGTAGGATATGTCAAAGAGTTCAGAAACAATACAAAATAATACTACTTAATAATCCCCTTTAATTTCTTCGCAAAATTGTAATATATTTCTTTTTCAGTGGGCAACAATTAAAGCCAATTCTAGTTATATGACTGAATTTCATTAAGAAGTTTTTTTGACTTCAAGTTAATTTGTTAAAAAAAGAAATGTACAATAGGAATGATTTGTAAACTGGAATGCAAATTACACATTTTCAAAGTAAGGAATATGACCATTAACTAAGCTAAAGATTCTTGAGATTAATCTGCAGATATGTGGCGTACCGAACCGTGCACAGACTTGAAAAGTTAAAGACCAGCTTTACTGGATAAACTCCACGCATTCAATCTCATTTTCATTTTTAATTATAAACTGAAAATATATGAATGCGCAGTTCCAACGATATAGTCTTGAATTTTTACCAAACTCGATGCAACTTTTTTTTAATGAAATATGGATATCAACGAACCTGCAAAAAGAAGAAAGAACACGCTAATAAGCTGGCGTAACTTCCTAGGCGTAAAAATACGAATGATTTTATAAAAGCATTTTATCGGGGAGTAAGCCTGTGTTCATATAGGTTAGTATAAAGTTCAATTTCTTTCATAATGTACAGAATTACATAGAGACGTTTATTAGTAGTTTCTGTAATAATCATGGCATACAAATTCAAAAACAACTGTAGAAAGTACCAAGGGTATCCATAAGTAATCACTTATTTTCTGAGACTACGTTGTGTTCAGTTTTGTTTTAACAGTGGAAGTTAAAACGCTTTTTATGAGTTTCTTACCTAACCTAGACTGTAATCATAACATTGTGCAATTAAAAAACATATTTTATTGCTGTGGTTTAAAATGGCGGATTTTCAACCATCCGAAGAGCATATTCGTTATTGTATGATGTTTAATTGCTATTCCAGAATTAATGCAACAGTTGCAATTAAGAATATTTGCGATATTTATGGTGACGTTTTAAAAGTAAACAAATGTCAACGTTGGTTCAGACAATTTGTATCAGGTGATTTTGATCACTCTGATAGGCTTCGTAGTGGAAGATCTGTGGAATTTGATAATGAGGCTTTAAAAGCACTGGCCGAAACGGATCCAAAATTAAGTGTATAAGAATTAGCGGATACATTAGGCTCTACATGGTCGACAGTGCAAAGACATTCCCATGAAATTGGTAAGGTCTCGAGACAAGGTTCACACCAACTGTCGGATGCGAACGAGGTTCAACGTCGCACAATCTGCAGTTCACTGTTAATTAGACTAAGAAATGATTCAATTCTTAGCAGGACTGTAACTGGAGATGAAAAAATAGATTCTTTATTCCGATCCCCGTCGCTCCATACAGCGCCTCTCTGTAAATCAACCACCAGTTCCAACCCCTAAACCCACGTTAACGTCCTACTGTACATTTGGTGGGATTCCAATGGCGTCATTCTGTATGAACTTTTACAACCACGTGAAACGATTGCTGCTGACATTTATTGTCAACAACTGCAAAGATTCAATGTTGAATTGTAGAAAAAGGCCTGCTCTGGTTAACAGAAAGAACATGTTACTTCAACATGACAATGCAAGACCTCGCGCAGCAAAGGTGACTCAAGAAAAAATCACGCAGTTGAATTGGGAAGTCCTACCTCACCATTCATATTCACCAGATATCACCCCATCCGATTACCATTCATTTAGATCTCTAGATCATACACTAAGAAATACAAATTTTCGATCATGTGATGATGTTCGATGCCACCTTGAACACTACTTTTCATCCTAGCCAGCGCAATTCTACAAAAGTGGAATTGAAAATTTGCAGAAAAGATGGCAGTGTCTTAGATAGTGATGACGGTTATATCCTAAATTAATAAATAAAACATTTTTTTTAAACTTAAAATTCGTATCTTATTATAAAATAATTGATTACTTATTCCGAGTAATTTATATATGGTGTATAGAGAACTGATAAAAAATATAAAAATAAAATTATTATGTCGTCAGAGACGACTGCTTGCTATTCTTATAATTAGTCTGGGCAAACAGCGGTAACAATCAGTGTAGTAGATATGTGGTGCGGAGTCGGCGTTTATCTATTTTACGCGTTCACAGCGTCAGTACTAAATCGATGCTGTATGCGAGTAGTTCTGTGTATATGTAGGCTGTCGTAACTTATTTCGTAATTGTACGCTTATGTTTGCTTTATAAATGTCGCAGTTAGGTACGTCGCGAAAACGACCAATGGCAGACACAGTTAAAAACATTATAGTGGACATGCCCGACTTAATTTTTGATGGCGTTAAAATTCAATGTCTAGTTTATAAAATCCCTTTAAAGTATTGGCCCAGAAGCCATTGTCAACGTCGCATCGAAAGCAAACAGCATTCTTCTGCAAAAGTGGCATACGAGACCAAGAAAAATTTACATTTGATGTATGTGTTACTCGTATTTTATGTAATCTATCGTTTCGTTTACTAGGCAAAGAAGCATTCGTCTCCTTCTGAAATAAATATGCAGACTGTAAATTACCTAGTCGGACATTGATACGAAATGTAGTGCCATTTGCTCGTGGACATATAGAAAAAAGAATGAAAACGGAATTGAAAGATAAAAAATTGTGGTTGTGTGTGGACGAAACAACAGATCGTCAAAAACATTCTGTGGTTATTGTAATGGTACGTACAGTGGAACCACATCGACCGTCATCCTCCTTCTTACTTGTTTTCAAAAGAGTTATAAATTGTACTGCCGATGAGATTTTAAAGGTGGTGTTGAACTCATTGAACAAATTTGAAGTTTCAACTAAGCAACTTTTAATGTTTATGAGTGATGGTGCCGCAAACATGCGTTCTTTGGGCCGATCTCTTAAAGAACGCACTGGTAACTTTTTATATGTAACGTGTAAAATCCATACTCTAAATCTTGCGGCACAAACGATTCCTACATGTTTTCCACTAGTAACTGCATTGTTTGCTAATACAAAGGCTGTATTTCTAAAGTCCCCGAAACGTATCCGGCTATTTCACAAACTGTGTCCTGATTTACTGAACCACCACAGCCGATTGTTACACGTTGGGGAACATGGTTGCAGGCTGCGTTTTACTACAACAAATATTTTAATCAAGTAAAGAAGCTAGTTTTAAAATTCAATCCGACAGAAGCTGCAGAAATCAAGAAAAGCCAGGAAATATTTCAAGATAGTCAGGTTAAAAGAGATTTACAAACTATTCACAACAATTACTTCGAACGTTGTTTCAGCACGTTTTACAATTTATTTCTTACCTTCTATTTTATGTGTAAACTTTTATGCGCTCGCCACGCCTCTGGCTGTTACCGCATATTTGCCCAGGTACGATCATACTCATCCGTATTTTAAATTCCTCGCGAATAAAAGGGGCTATACTGAAGGTTTACGCTTCGTTCTCTATAATTAACACATTCCTTTAGTGCAGCCGAAGCTTTGTAAGTGATAATACGCGAGAGGTAACTTTGAAGTACCTACTTGCCTAACCCCTCGTTCATGCAAAATATAATAGTGCACTTGCATGCATACGCTACCATACTATCATTTCCTTTATGTATAACTCCGTACTTAAGTTACAACAATAAAACCAATTTTCTTTAGCCTTTGTTCTCCACAATCGTATACATTAAATGTCGCACGTGTTGAGTGGATGTAAGAGTTGACTACATAATTGCGCTCAACGTGAAAACGTCGCACAACTTACTTCTTCAGCAGTCTGCATATATAAAACCATCTAAGAGAGAAATTTTATTATATCATAGGTACGAATATATACAGAGAGCTTCGAAAGTATCGCTCCTCATGCCAACTTTTAAACTGCAGAAACTAGCGTTTTTAGAAAAAATAGATCGATTTCTATTTTTTGTGAACTAAGTTTTTCCGTTATCGGCATTTCAATTGTATTTCCGGTTTCACCGGTATTGTCGTCAATTTTCTTATTGGAAATGGAACACTCTGTATATTTTTACATTTCTGGAAAGGCTATCGAAAAGCAAATCCAACGATACCACATATAATATACTCTAACGTAAGAAATATGACGATATGCAGCAATAAAGGTAGTCTATTTTTGTTGTTACGCAAAATTTATTAGGATAGAGCGCCAAATTGTTTCTTATGACTCCAGACTGATCTAAGAGCAAAGTAATCATAACAATTGCCAAACTGTCAAACCTCAATTCCAAAAGTTCTCGTTATTATTTTCTCTAATTTTAATTTGCTTTGTTAATTGTTGTTGTTTCTTTACTTTACCGAACTTTATTGCAATTGATTAGTTATGGTAAGTTTGTTTAAATATGTTGGTTTTTGATAGACAATATGTCTCTTTTTAGGCTTTTTGTGTTCTTACTTTTATGATGGCTTCGACACGAACCTTGCAAATCTGTTGGATCAATTTTAATACTATGTAAATCTGGCAACAATTATCACCTTATTTGCCATGGTTGCGCAACAAATTGTACAATAATTTAAATCATATTACCTTCTATTAAAGCAGTTCGCCCTGTATATTTTACACTATCTATTCTTATTTAGGGCAAAGTTCAAATATTTCCGGCTGTCCAAGGGCAGCGTTCAATATGTTCCACTTCGTGGTAATTGCTGCCAAATTTATCGAATATTAAAATTAGGTACTAGATGTTTATCTTACGTGGTCCATGCGGAGACCATTGTAAAATCAACAACATAAAATACTGAAACTTAAGCACATTGCCTATCAAAAACTAACAAATTTAAACAAACCTTCCACAATTAATTAATTACAATAAAGTTCGATAAAGTAAAGAAAAAACAACAATTAACAAAACAAGTTAAAATGACATAAAATAATAACGAGTACAAGGAACGAAAGTATAACAAATGCAGGTTATAATAACAATAAATAACAAGAATAATTTACACTGTTTGAATTTAGATTTGACAGCTTGGCAATTGCTATGTTTTACTTTGCTTAGCAACGAGCTCTTTAGATCAGTCCGGCGTCACAAGAAACAATTTGGCGCTCTTTCCTAACCAACTCTGTCTGACAACAAAAACAAATTACCAAAACCTTTATGGCTGCACATCGTCATATTTAAGTTAAAGTAGAACATATGTGGTATTGTTGAATTCGCCTTTCGATTACCTTTCCAATTACGTAAAAGTATGTAGGGTATTTTATTTAAGAAGAGAAGGTTAACGTCACTTCCGGTGAAACCAGAAATACAGTTGACATACCAATAACGGCAGAAGCTAGTTCACATAAAATAGGAATCGGCCAATTTTTTCTAAAAACGCGAGCTTCTGTCGTTCAAAAGTTGGCATGGGGGATGGGCACTTTAAGACCGCACTGTGTGAATTAGTCTCGTTTTATGTAGGTGTAAGGCGAGAAAATATATGGAGAGAAAAACAAATACCACAAAAATACCTCACAATTACTTAAAGTACGATTAAAATCGAAAGACACCAACTACAGGACAGTTGCAATATTGAGTATGCTTTGTTCGCAAAGGTATATTCGTGCATAGATTATTTGCAGATTTCGTTTGATTAATCATCTTATAAAGTACCGTCTTCGTGTGCTCTGAACTGTGTAGAACCTACGATCATCTAGCCGCTCAATCATTTGAGTTTTCTGGGTCTATGAGCTCTTGCCTTCAAACTAACAGTTGACTAACCCTCATCTATAAACTCCAGGACACAGGCGTTGATAGCAAAGGGGTAACCGACGGCCTCGCCAGAATGGAGTTTGAGCAGATTCCACTGGAATCAGAATCTGTAGTTGGCATATCACTTGACACTGCCAAAATGCACGTTACCTCCTGGGCCGTACAAGAATTCCTTCGAAAAGGATGTGAATCCACCGGTCTATCTCATGGAAAGGCAATTATGTTGCCCAGCTGGGACAGAGTCAGCAAGTTTATAAAACCTGACAAAGAATCTGTCAGGATGCAATCCATACCGGCCGTGATCAACTTATGAAACACCTACGCGAAGAACTATCGTGTGTGTTTGGAAGAGGAGTAGACAATTGAGTTGTTGTCACTGTCTTTCTGTCAGTAAAGTCAGATTTTCGATTTGATGATGTTTTCGTAACACCAGTAGGTCTGAAAAAGACCTCACTGAGTGAACTTCTGAAATTCGCTAGGAGAATAGGTCTACTTGACGAAGTTTAAGATTACATGGTTGGCCTACAATGTCCAACTTTATAAGAATGATGTAATGCATATACGAGGTAAGCGCCATAAATTGTCGGCCTGATAGGCTTATGTAGGTTCGAGCGTGTTCAAACTCCGTTGTGTCATAGTTGCACATGTGCGAGGCCTACACTAAAGCACTGCACGGGCCTATTTTTCACGGCCCGACCTCCCCGTGGCCCGTTACAGTATAGAATGGGCCCGCCCGTTGCGTTCATTGCGTTCATTACCTCGGCACAAGGTCCGCCCGAACCGCCCGTTAGAAATTTAGGCCCGTTTGGCCCGTCTAAATTATTTTAGCCTGTTTAAGTAATTATACCTGCACTGTCTATTTCTAAACATTTTTACATTTTCTTTAACCAAAAGAAAACGTAACATAACATTGCATACATTAAAATTGTTAATACAAAACGATAACGTACAAACTAAACAGCATTTACTGCACGTTATATCCATTCGATGTATTTAATAAAAAATTCTCGGCCCGTCAGGCGCGTACAAATTCAGGACCGTACAAATTCAGGCCCGGCCCGCAATGAAAAGAGACGAAGCCCGCCCGAGCCCGACCGCGGGCCCGAGCGGGCAGCTCTTTTCCTAGCCCATGCAGTACTCCAGCCTACACTATATATGTTACGACTCGAAGAGTAGTCGTTTTTAGTAGCCAGCCAGACAATGTGACTAGTCCATGAAAATGTCTCAGGTAACGAAAATTGAGTACCGCGCGGTCATTAAATTTTTAACAAAAAAGAACATACGCCCAATCACATTAAATAACGTTTAGACAGCGTTTATGGTGATTCATCTCCTTTATATTCCACTGTAAAAAAGTGGGCAAAATGTTTCCGCTTGGGGCAAGAAGCCCTTGAAGATAACGAGCTTCAGTGCAACCAAATTCTATGCATAGAGTAATAACTTTACCAATAAGTCGAATATCATTTTGTATTTCACTTTAGTAAAGTATATATAACTAAACAATTAGTCAACAAAAAGATTGAAATAAACTGTTGTTTTAGGTATTAGGGCAAGTATTACAAATCCGTAGAAAAGTACAAGGTGTTCTACTGAAAATAAGTAAGTTATGAGCAACCGAGGTTTGTTCACTTTGACAACACCCTGCATACTGGCTGACCGTTTTGTTATCGTCGTGAGATATCACATGCCCCATACTTGCTGTCTACCACAGGATTCAGTTTTTTATCAAAATTGCCATGAAATATAAGCAACTTTCTAAACATTTGCAAAACAAAAAGTTCCTAAAACATTGTAAATATCTTCTAAACTATTGTAGTAAGGTGTAAATTCTCGGCCCGACAGGCTTATACAGGTTCTAGCGTGTAGGTCTATACTATATATATTACGGTTCGAAGAGTAGTAGCTTTTGTAGCCAGCCAGGCAACGTGACTACTGCATGAAAATGTCTAAGGTAACGAAAGTTGGTCATTAAATTTTTAACAAAAGTAGGACATACCCCTAATCGCATTAAACAATGTTTAGACGGCGTTTATGGTGATTTATCTCCTTCATATTCCACTGTAAAAAACTGGGCAAAATGTTTCCGCGTGGGGCAAGAATCCCTTGAAGATGATGAGCGTCCCGGTCGGCCAATTGAACTGATAACGCCTCAAAACATTTCAATTATTGAAGAAATGATATTAGCAGATCGCCGTTTGAAAGTGAAGGAATTAGCAGTGATGTCTAATATTTCTGAAACAAGTATTCGCCGAATTTTGCATAACCATCTGGGTATAAATAAGATACAAGATGGGTACCACATCTTCTTTCTACTCTCCAACGTGAACGTTGAGTCGAATATGCGCGCTCGTTTCTAAACATGTGTGGAGACAACCCGAAACCGATTACTTTTTAAGGACGATAGTGAGTTGCGAGCAGCTACAATACAACATTTTGAGGAAAAAACTTGAAATTATTTTTACAAGGGTATAGAATTATTAATTGATCGTTGTAGTAAATGTATTGAAGTTAGGGGAGATTACATTGAAAAATAAGAACTGTTGTATTTTACCAAGTTTATTTTTTCTATATCAGGCCGAGAATTTATGGCGCCTACCTCGTCCCAAAACAAATTTTTAGAAACAATAACTATAGAACAGTGTTGTATGCTTGATGTCTTTTTTTCCGAAAAATAATGGATTCCAAAAACGTTCTACGTTGCTATTCTTTATCCAATTTTTGCCATAAAATGCCACTCCTAAAATGGAATTGAAAGAAATTAATGCATATTTTTTAAATAAACAAGCGGTTTTCGAAAGTATTTTGAAAATTTCTATTTCATAAGAGTTTTAACTGAAACGTAAATGTGGAGCAATTTTATGCGGGTATTTCCAAACCTGTTATTTTCATTTATTTACTGTAGACATTGCCGTTCGACACCTGTGACCTACACCATGCATGGTTAAACCCAGACCTAATGGGAAATAAACACATCCATTGCACTGGTAAACACATTCCGCACGACGAATGAATAAATTCGGTACACCAGCAGCACGTTTTAAGTTACAATTTAATTACAAAAACTATTGCACTTAATCTTGCTGTCCTTTTATTGATTTCGGCTTACTCTGTGCAGTGTTTTTTAAGAAATATACATCTGTACTATAACAGTACATTAAACTAATTTTGAATATGTCGTTATATTTGGAAAAATTGCAAAACCTCATGTATTTTAATCAATATAATACGGACTACTGGACATAGTCAGAACAAACAAATGATAAGAAGACCCTCCCAACAGCTTATGGGCAAAATCAACCAACTATTGGAGATTATTATTATCAGCCTAAGATTTGTTTTCCAAAACAGTCGTGAAATAGAATCTCTAGCCTTTAATACACATATACTCAAACGAATTTTCGCAAAATGTACAGTGCATTTCGTTACAGAAAGAAAACTAGTGGCAGCGTTTGTTGGTTTAATTCGTTTTTAAATAGTTATGTTTCAAGAATGTACTTTCCTCTAACGAAATCCACTGTATTTATGTAGCAAATTACGAAACTTAATCCTGGCCCTCACCGTAAAGGTAAATACCTTGAATACGTAAGTTTCTGTGTTTCTCTTTCTGAAGTTAAGTGGTTTGCTTTTCAGGATTTTTTTTGTATTTCTCTTCAATTAGAGGTTTTCTGTTTTTTATATACAAAAATCTTTTGTCGAAAGAGGTGGATTTAGCTTTCCGTCAAAATTGAAGCTAACATATTAATACCATACTGTTGGTAATTTATAACATTTTCTTTAACATTGTTTAAAGTTAATAATTGAATTTACCAAAGAAATTCTTACCCTGCCAAGCTTTTATGGATATATCATATTTAATGATATTTGTAATTGCTAAAATAAGAATCATTACACTATAATACAATACATTAACCTACATCTTCTTACCTGCGAATCTTCAAAATGCTACATTTCCTACTTTATTTAGCAAATGATTATAATTTCTTGGATAAAAGGAAACAGCCAAAATAACAATACTTAAGGAATTATCAAGGTTCACACGACTTTGTATTACGAATTGCCTCACATTTTCGCAATTTTCGATTAAGTGGTAGATTAGTTATTCTTAACCTATCAAAGTGTTCACTATTCTCCCCAGTTTTATTCATGCAATCTACTACGTGCAATATTGAACTTCTAATTAAGTTAGAAGTTATCGTACAATATCTCGACATAGTCGGAATGCTAATTCATTAATCTCCGCTGTCTGTAATCAAAATCAGCGTATGCGACCCTCGTCTAGGCTGAAGTAACTATTTCTGCATAGCAATAGCGATATAAATAGGATTATAGTTATTTCAATACGCTCGCATACAATTTAATATTATCCTGGGATTCCTAGAATTATTTGCATTGTACAAATTTTTAATAACTGCAACAAGTTGTTTTTGTAGGGAACAATTCTTAAACATTGGAAGGTACAAATATAAAAGTTACTTCAGATGATCATTAATGACTTTTGACGAACAACTACGACTACAATAGTAATGCTATTTTTACCTTTTTCTCTTGGCATTGTAATTTAAACCTTTTCATATTTAGAGTTTTGGAAAATTCTCATCGTTTCGTTGTTTTCCTGATAACTGTCATCTGGAGGGTAAGTCATCTCTAGAAATTTTTCAAAGCGCTTTTTTTCTTGTTATGAAGTCTGACTGGGGGACAGTTTGAAATAACATTAAAATAAACAAAATGTCCCATAAATTCAAAGCTAGGTACCTAAACTTATGTTTTTTTATACAAACGATGATTCAGAAATAACTCGCAGTCAGTCTCCAGGTAAGCTTTAATCATGTAGAATCTAAAAGTTAAATACATCAGGAGTTATTCTTTAAACATATCAGAAAAAAAATAGAATTCTAATAGGCGAGTGCGCGGCTAACTATGATCGCATTCAAATGCGGGGTAATAGATTCAGCAGAGGGTGGCAACGATAAACCGTACTTCATTTGGTTAATTGTACGCGAGCTAGAGTGCAGTATAGTTATTTGGTACAGTTTGGTGCAGCTTACCCCGCAAGAGTTATTTGATTTAATTTTCTTTTATGGCGAAACAGGCGAGAACATAATAGATACAATACATGCTTACGGAAATCGGATTCCAGCTCGACGAACACCATCACGGATATCATAAAAGAAACGACGCAGATGCATCAACGTGCAATCGCATTTAACCTTTTTGAAAAATACATATAGGTAGCCACAGTTATTAGATGTTCCTCTATCGATTCGCGCACAGGTATGATTTATGTATATTAGACCACCACTTCATACATATTCATGATGGATTGGACGTGATGGTCGTAGCTCGTGGTCTGTACGCTGCCCAGACTAACATCTCCTAAACTTTGTTATGGGGCTATATGAAGCACTTAGTATACTGTAGAAGAGATGACATTGCAACAGTAGAAAAGCTTCGCCAACGAATCTTTGATACTGCAGCACGTATCTGTGGCAAGACGTAGAGTTTTGATTTGCATGGGAATTTCAATCGGCGAATAATATAACTTTCCTTCCAGTTTCGTAAAAAACGAACAATCGATCACGCAAAACATAACTTGTGTTCGTACTATAAAACAAATAATTTAAAAAAATACTGTGCACTGTCAATGAAAACTATTAAAATGTATCTTATTTACCAAAAATATTTCAAATTATATGTGACTTCTTCAACTAATTACGAAAGGTCCCTTTCATCTCTGCTTCTATTTTCAATACGCAATGTAATGTCGAGCTTACAAATAGTACCTTAAGATGCAATTTATTTCTAACGGTGAAAAGCAGCTATTAATCACATGTTTGATATTGACATTTTATCGCAGCCCCTGAAATTCCTCCTGAATTCTATCAGCTTAATACTCATATACATTTCTCAGGGAATTGAGCCACACAATATCTATCACATTAAAAGTTCGTTCCAACACACTTATAAAACCCTAAAATTACCATTCGTTACCTGCGTAGTGCAAGCGAAGTATTCTAGCTACATTATGTACAGTACTTGGAACGATAATAATAGTGTTCCGACTTAACTTTGTATCGTACAAGTACCAGTTACTGTCCGGTCATATCGGTACATCGTATCAAGCAATAACCGTTTATACTAACATGCGCAATGTGTATTAGTTCCAATAGACAACATTCATATTGCATGTTATCTATTTGTCTATCATTTCGTCGATGTGAGAACTGATACGCATACCGTACAGAAGTCAGCAGTATGACTTCACACCATAATCTCTAAACTAAACAACCATTGTATTCGAATTTCTAAAGCGTCTGTCTTTTGGAGCGATAATTTATATCCATATTTGCTTGCGTTCAAATTTATTGGAATATTAGTAAGCGTGTAATGTGCACAGGGCGACAATCAAAAGTTTGTTAGACGCAAATTTTGCGAAAAGGCCAACTTATAGTTCTTGTATAATTATGGCGATTTTTAGCTTCTATACTGTATCCGTTAGTTACCATTTATAGATTGAGAGTTATTCCTGAAACACCCTGTATGTACAAAACACCCTGTATGTACAATTGCTTTTCTGGAAAATTCATTAAATTCCAAAACAAAAAAATAATAAGGTACCATTACCTTAAAAGTAAGGGATTCAGAAGATTTTTTTTAAGTCGGGATTTACCGTTATTTGTCCGAAAGGCCATTTTTAAATAAAACACACTGTATATTATTTCAGTTTTGAATTTTCGGCAAAATTACCAAAATAATAATCTAAAATTGACAATTTATCCTTGTAGGGATTTTTGGAAGTGAGCTACTGTTACAACTCAGTTTGCCATGATACAATCAAGTAGGCCATTGGAGCAGTTATTAAGCACGGTGTCTACGGTAATATTTCATAATAATTGTATCCTCAACAAAACTATGTTATGTGTCTCCTAAGTCGATCCTCGGAAATACTTTAAATCAATAGTAAATAATGCAGTTATCGAAGAAAGGACTAACAGAAGTAGTTTTTGTGGTGGGGTAGTGTAAGAAGAATTGTTTATTTGTCAGTAAAGTTTCCAGTCAACAAACCCTACGCCAGCAGCCCTTATGCAACCGTTGGAACACTTATCAATTATGGGTAATGCTTGTATAATTTTGAATCCAAATCATTATTTTGTAGTTGTTCCAGTGACTTACTTGATTCTGTCATGGCAAATTAACAAAATAAATACTGACAGTTATTGCTTTATTTTAGACTATTAACATCCTAGTATTATTTTGTCTAGAATTTTGTCAATAAATGAATTAAAAAAAAATGTGTCATATCAACTTAACACAGTATTACACGTATATCGTAAGGTTATTGTATGCCTAATCTAGGTACCAAAAATTATATTATCTGCCCAATATTCACTACACACATATAAATAACGGTTTTTACAAGTGCCCAACTTTTTCAAAAAGAAGTCCTAATAACTCTGAAACTTTTAATTTTATGATAATTAAAAGTATCTTATTACTTTGTGCCTTAGAATTTCCAAAAATGCAATAATATGTAGTATGCTCCATCTAAAAAACATACAACTTTGAGTGACTAGAAACTTATGGGACATCCTATATGTTTTAATATAATTTTAAACCATGTCGCCAATCGGAGCTAGTAATAAGAAGAAACCTGTTTTAAGAAACCTCTATTCAAAAAGGAACAACTTTCCGAACCTCGTGGATGACTCACCCTATATACCAGCTATTACAACGTTCAACTAAATTATAATGAAACTAGGTCCTAACAAAACCAACTTCACCAAAAATGTTTACCTCCTCCACGCTTCTTCAACCGAAACTCGATGACACCTCCCAACATCATATATAATATATAATGCAACATTACGAGCCTTGTAGACCCATGGCTTCGAAGTCCTTCACCATCTTCCTTCATCTTTCCAATTTGTGATTCCCACTTTCCTTAAGTCCTCTTTGCATGCCTCCGTCCATTCCCGCGCGGCCATCCTCTTCTTCTTTTCCCTCCTTCGCCCCTTAACAAAGTTCCCTTGGCCCATCTCTCATCTGGCATTCTACCCACAGGTCCCAACCAATGTAACCTTTTATTTCTGACTATTTGGCTGATCTCAGCTTGCTCATAAAGCTGATTTCTCTTATCTAACCTCTACTCTTATTCCCTCAAAAATCTTTGTCAGCACTCGCCGCTCCCAAATGTTCAACTTATTTTCTATGTTCCGATTCATAATCCAACATTCACTCCCGTAAGTTACTGTGGGTTGTATTACTTTTCTATATAATCTTAGTTTTGCAGTTTTCCAGACCTTCTTCGACTTCAATAGTTTCTGGACGGCTTCAAGTGTTCCGTTTCCTCTCATCACTCGCTTCTCAATCTTTTCTTGTTCCTCGTCTTTGCTGGTTACAATTATTCCCAGCTCAAAATTTTGTACTTTCTCGAAACGATACTCCTTGCCCTGGTTTGTTCCAATCTCAAAGACTTCTTTGTTTAGTTCTGCATTTTCTCCCATTACTAAGTATTTTGTTTTATTTTCATTTATGTGCAGCCTGTATATTTTTGCCTTTTCCTCGATCAGTTTGAAAATTCTACGGACTTCCTTTCTTGTCCTTAACATCAGCATTACGTTAGCAGCATAATATGTGAGGATTTGACTTTTGCTGTTGTAGATCAGTCCTTGCGCTCTGATCCCTCTGTCTCTCAATATTTTCTCGAGCAACATATTGAAGACCACTGTAGATAAATTCGTTTGAGAATTCCCCGGCCACTTTTAATGTGTTTTTCTCAATCTCGTTTTTACTAATTTAATTAGTTTGTCCGGGACTCCGAGTGCACTCATTGCTTCATATAGACGTGTTATAACTGAGTCATATGCCTGCCTAAAATCGATGAATACCATTTTTAGGTTTAGCTATTCTTCGTGAATGTTACGTTGAATTCTATTTAGGATAAAAATCTGGTCTATGATAGATTTGCTTTTTTTGAAATCTCCTTGGTATTCGGCCACTTCTTCCTTAAAAATTCCTTCAAGTCTACTTCGTATAATTCTGGCAAGTACTTCATAGATCACATCTAGCAGAATGATGCCTCTATAATTCCCGTATTCGCTTTTTTCCCCTTTTTTTATATATTATGGCCTCTCCCAAAATCTTTCCAGCATTTCCTCCTGTTCCCAGATTGTTCTTACTAGGCTGCGCCAACAGTATCTCGTCCCCATACTCAAATAACCTCAGCTGGTATACCATTACTCCCTCCACTTTTATTATTTTTCATGTTTTATTGTCTCTCTTACTTCTTCCTCCATGAGTGTCTCTACCACTTGTGCCTGTCTAATATCTTGTAGTTCCTCCTCCAGTTGATATTGTTCATCCTCAGTCACTCCTTCGTAGGTAATTTAAAATTTTCCGCTCACCTTTCTAGTTTCCTTTTCCTGTCCCCAATTAGGCGCCCTACTTTACTTCCATAGTATCTTTATCCTGTCTTTCAAATCCTCTTACATTTTTGTTGCTTTTTGGTAAAAAATTTTTATGTCCTTATTGTTTTCTATTTTCTGCAATTTTCTGTTAATTTCTTGTCATTTTTTATTCCTACATATTTTTTGAGCACTTTTTCTTTTTGTTTAGTATGAGTCTCTTATACAAAAAAAATGTATAAATTAAAATTGTTTCTGATATATCCAGGCGAAATAAAGGAATAGTCCGTGTATTTTGACCAACTTCGAAATTAACTTTTCCTAGTACGCAGTACCGCAATTAGTCGGTTTTTTATTACTTCAAATAGAATATGCCATAACACAGACCGAGGAAAGGCAAGCTTTTGCAATATCCAATATTAAACCTCCGATTCTTGCAGTAGCGAAAATTCAATTTTAAAAAGTTAGAACGAAAACTTTTCCAAAGGCTTGTGTTAGAATAATACGTATTATTGTTGGCTGGAAATATCCGACTCGACTACTCCTCTACTCCTCGCTATTATACGCGATACACTTGAAAACTAAATTAACTTCTACGAAATTTTGCATTGTTTGTAGGTTCAATTTAACGTAATAAGAAACCAAAATTAAGTATGGAACAGCGAACGGGTTAATTTAGTTCATGACATACACGAAAGGCTGTAATTTTAGTACCTACCTATGTAATATGTTGGTATATTAATATCAAAGCTAATTAACATGCATCCAAGAAAATGAAAATGAAAAGATAATTGTTGAATATTCCATAATAAAAGTGGAGCACAATGCTTTTTTATAAATAATAAAACCTAGCACTAAGAACGGGGACATTTCTTTTTATACCTTTTTTATTACTCGCCCACTGCCTTGTCATTTACGTTAATTATGCGGAACCTTTTAGTGAAATGAAAAAAAATACGCATAAGGTGAACTTACCAAAAAAGAACACCAATTACCCTTACTACCTATGTACAAGGGCTCTTAAACTATATCTAAATATCGTAATTAATAATACATTTATAATCATTCGCATATGGGAAACAATTGTCTTCGCAAATGAAATATTCAGTACGGGTCAAAATCATGTTACATATGTTTAAATAGTGTATGACAGTTATTTTCGGTTCACTTGCATTCGTAATTATCCAAACACCACTATGGACTCAAACCAAATTCGCAGTTCATTATACGCCCAATTGGCCACGTTAATGACCGTCCTATAATCCTAATTACTAAAAGCAAATTACTACAAGCTAGCGTACCTATCCATTCGCTGATTTAACGATTATTTGAATAGGCCACAACGATAAAAAAAAAGATTGCTGCAATTTATACTCGGATCTGAATGGCCAATAAAACGCATCTATCCAAAAACGAGACCTATTCAAAAACAGCTTTGATTGGAAAAGTATTTTCTGCAGTAATTATCATATTTCCACACACTGAGCAGAACGAATTAATTTGCTAAAGTTTGGAAGCTTCCTCTTGTTTTGCAAGTATTAGTTCGCATAGCTTCAATTTACCTTAACCGCAGCTCTCAAGGGGCTACTAAGCTCTAAGTTGCAAATTGTTCTAAAACCGCACCTAAAATCAACAGGACTGACAATGAGCCTGTGTATACCTCAAGAATCACACACATCATTACCGAGTACATAATATACAATCTCAAGAGTGGCCGTTAGTCCCTCTGCTTAACAAGGAGTCAAAATAGAAGCAATTTCTTTTCCTGCTTATATAACCATACACTTAAAAAATTTCAAGATTCTGAAGCTCGCAATTTTCCCTCAAAACCAGCTCCATCGTTGCTCATTACTTGAGTAATTTGAGATGCCTTTTCGGGGTACTTTCCAATGGGAATTAAACAATTTCTCTAACAAGGAAAGTACCCCAAGTCGCCGATTTTAATGAAACTTTGTCAGATTGTAGACTCCATCGAGTGTTGCTCAACGGTAACTTCCGTTGCTGCAGAGCTACATATTTAAGGAGTGAAATTTGCCCTTGAAATTCGCTCCAAATTTCGTTTTTTCAAAATAAATTTTGAACGATTGAATATAGAAAAAAATGTCAATGGTGGACGTATACCATGTAATGATCTCGGTTGGTGCAGGTATACATATACAGGGTATTGCAATAAAGACGAAATAACGTACGTTATTTGCTATCAAATAGTGTATATAACAATGCTTTTCAATGCTTCCTTATTCTAGCAAGAGATCGTATGTATTGTTACGTGGTTATATTGCACATTAAAAATTGGTGTAAATTCATATCAGGCACCAAGCGCTACTTGTAACAGATTTCGGGAAATAAACCAACCATTGAACGTGCGAGCACAAAAACCTGTATCTAATAAAGTGGTAAAAAATGTCCAGATATAATTTTGTTATTGACACCCGCAGAAAACAAGTACTGTAAAATAATTAACAGCAACATTTTATGCAACTGTGACGTACACGTGGGAAAAATCGCAATTAAGTAGCTGAAATTAATAGAAATAAAAAAATTATAGCTAAATATGCACTAAAAATAGATTCGAAATAAGTTCCAATATTTAAATAAATTAAATTCAAATACTTATATTCTATTATTTATAGTCAGTAGACAAAAAAGCTACGACATTCTAAATATATATAAAAAATATGATTACGACACTATTATGAATCTTTACAGACACCAGCGTACGCAAGTGGAATACGTGTCATTTGCCTTATTTTTATAAAATGCATAATGCATAATGCATGCTGTTTTTTATAATATTATTATTTAGAATATGGCTTTTTTACTATTTTTTATGTCAATACGTTTTACAAATAACGCAAATTAATCCTCCTGACATAAAATTGCATGATGTGATAGAAAACTTGATTGACACGAAACCACCTCTGTAGTGCCAATAGTGATAGTGCTATATTTTTGAAGATAAAAAAGTAAACTAATGATCTGTTATTATCTCATTAGTGTTAGTGCATTATCTAAAGCGCCAGGAAACTGGAGTATGTACTTCTGACTGGCTGTGCTATTTGAGGGCGTGATGTATGTAATACAATCACGCAACAATATACAGGATATCTCGTTTAAATAAGAGAGAATTTGAAAAGTCATTATTTTGTACAATTATCAGTATCACCTTGTGACGAACCATCAAAGTATGTCGGACTTAAAGACTGTTAAATCTGGAAAAGACGTAAAATTTTATTTTATTTTTTCACTTTTTATAATCAGTCATTAAATCTTGTATAAGTTTGTAAACTTTTATTTCATTCTATTAATTAATTTTCCAAAGAACCAGAATCGACTATTTTGAGCGCAAGTGCACCTTGTTTATGTTACTGTTTATGTTGAGCATTAATGTACTTATTATGAAAGTTCAATAGTTGCAGGGTTTGTGCAACGGCGTGTTCGTAAACTACTTCACGTAGAAGGTCGAAATACGACATTAACAAAAAGTTCCGCGTCACCCGAAATCTGCTATATAAACCGATCAAAGCATCATAGCTTTGCCTTTTACTACACGCGCTTTTAGCTGAGCAGAGGAACTCCCCGACCGCACTACGCAATCGTTGGTATTTTCTGGCTTTTGCGAAGTTTGGACGTCATAACGTTGGTATTCCACAATCGTCCAGTTTTAACTCACTAAGATAACGATACTCGTTTACGTACAAGTCCGTGTACCCGTTTGCCGGAGTCTTGAAATCATACAAGTCCGTAAATGGTGACGCGTTTTCTCTTCCATAATTTAGAATAGAAATCTAGTTAAACTTTGCACAAAGCTCGCAACCGTTGATAGATTATTTGTTTTCTGATTTTATAGACAAAGACTGTGTAAATATTTAATAGTTTATGTCAATTTCTAATGCTTTCATGTAAACGCCAGAGTTATATTCTGTATTTTGCATTTCCGACCAGAATCATTGTAAACACTGACAATTCGGATGTTATTTTCTTTTTCGCTTTAAGAACCCGAGACATGTATGTTATTTTACTATTTTAAAGAATTTTATTTTGATTTATAAGACGTAAATAAGTTTGGTTAATTGTAAGTCTCCTAATGTAAATATTGCTTTCCAAATTGCAGCTCGAAAGTAGCAAAAAATGTTATATCCCCATTTGTGGAGTTTTTTCGGGTTATATGTTTTCTAGCTTGTCCTTCCTTTAAAAGGTATTATCTCTCATCGCAAGTTAATTTTTCTTCTATTGGAATTTTCATACAGGGGCAGTTTTTATCTGTTCTATTACGACCATTATTTTGTGAAGCTTGAACGTATTCTCCATATTGTCAGAAAAATTCAAAAATCGCGTTAGTTTCTCAAACCGATTACAAATCATAGTGTCTACAACTTGCGCAATTCTTGTATCTGCAGCCCAATATCTTTGTGTAGGTTTCCAACAAAGCAAAACAAGTCTGTAAACCTAATGTGACAAAGTACGTATTTAGTGAAAGGTATAAAATTCGTATAGATGCAGTTTATGTTGTATATACAACTCCATCTACGCAAGCCAAAGGGGTAAACTAAGAAAAGTTAATATTAGTGAATACTAAAATTAATAATAATGTTTTTCTATTTCCAAAATTTCTAAAATTACAAATTGTGATTGATCTTAGGATGGGTGTCTTTATGTTAATATCTTTACATAATTCTTTCATGTACATATTTTTTTTTCTTTTTATAAATAAATTGTATGTACGAGGTAGACGCCATAACTTCTCGGCCAAATATAGAAAAATTAAACTTGATAAAATATAACAATTTTTATTTTTCAATATAACCTCCCCTAACTTCAATATATTTATTACAACGTTCAATTAATAATTCTATATCCTTGTAAAAATAATCTGAAGTTTTTTCCTCAAAATGTTGTATTACAGCTGCCTGCAATAATACAAAACCATTGTTTCATCTCCTGTCACAATGGACTCCTAAATCGATTTCGGGTCGTCTCCACACATGTTTAAAAACGAGCACGCATATTCGACCCGACGTTCACGTTGGAGAGTAGGACGTATAGTTGTTTCAGAAATATTAGATATCAATGCTAATTTTTTCACTTTCAAATGGTGATCTACTAATAGCATTTCTTCAATAATTGAAATGTTTTAAGTAATCAGTTCAGGCCCGGTCGGCCAGGGCGCTCATCACCATCAAGGGATTCTTGCCCCAAACAGAAACATTTTGCCCACTTTTTTACAGTTGAATATGAAGGAGATAAATCACCGTAAACGCCATCTAAACGTTGTTTAATATGATTAGGCGTATGTCCTTCATTTTCATGGACTAGTCACGTTGTCTGGCTGGCTACTAAAAACTACTACTCTTCGAGCCGTAATATATATAGCGTAGGCCTCGCACATCTGCAACTATGACGCAACGGAGTTTGAACATGCTCGAATCTGTATAAGCCCGTGAGGCCGAGAACTTATGGCACCTACCTCGTATTCATTAAATTAATATTAATGAATTAGTTTTAAGTTGTGGTATTCTAAACCTAATTTGAATTTATTTTTTATATTTAAATATATCTAAGTTAAAAATGTAGTAGAACGTGGTAAGCAGTAGAATACTTACAATTTAGTAGAAACCGGTCGCATTGATTAATTTTAATATAGAATTTTGTGAGTCAAGGCCATCTTTTATTTCAACCCTTATTATTTTGTCTATTTTAAGGGAGCACAGAATTGCCAATTACCGTTCTTTAACTTGCATAATCCTAATGCAGTAACATTAAATGCCCGAACTATAGGAAAATAAATGCGTGCCGTAGGGGATTTATGTAGCTATCACCGATTCGCCACAGAATTGAGATAAGCTTAGGACAGCATGTCAGATCGCATAGGAGGCAGGTCATCCTGAACAAGCAAGCAGCCCGATTATGGGTTCGCGCCGGCAAGGATTACATTAGCAATACTGTTGATGGCGGATGAATAGTTTGATGCGGAACAATTCCCACATTGCTACACTCCTCGAATACAAATATACATTTTCCAAGGTACCTAGCTGCTTATCCCCGACTAACCAAGTTTATATAAATTCGCTGTAGCGCTAAGCGCAAACTTCACTCTGATATCGAATGGGATAAAGTAGTTTCATTGGAAATCGATATCGCGATTCAAATGGCAAATGTCGGTCGCAAACCTTATCATTTAAATGTAGAAGTTAAACTCGTTTTAAATCCATTTACAATGAAACGCCAAAATTTATAGTATTAACCTCCTTTAAAGAGGATTTTGCGGTATACATACGTATTTGGGTAAATCTGTTGAAATCGTTTCTACGCTTTACGTCAGTAACCTGGTTCGTTGGATACATACACTATAATAATGATGTTGCCGTTAGTGATTGATAAATAGTGAAACGCCAAAGTTGAGGTACCTGCGCAACACCGCGACATCTTTATCTATAATTTTAAACGTCGATTATTTCTTAATTTTGATTGTTATAACGAAAGATGTTATATGTTTACTGGAGACAGATTCCATGCAGTGCTGTTACGAAAAAAATCAACCAGAGAATGTTTGTCTATGCAATGGCAATCGTTTAAACATGTTTAATGAAGAGCAAAGCAAGTTCTACCCATATTGCAACTATCGCCCGATTAGCATCTTACCGGTAATACCCAAGATATTCAAACAGGCTATAGCAACAAATTTTCCATATGTAAGGGAGGATGTCGTACACTATTTTAATGTCAAATTCACTTTTACTCAATATTTTCACCAATCTAGGGTTTCATTATAACCCAATAGAATCAAATTAGTCACTATATAGACAAACTCTGATCAATTCCGTCCAATTCTCTCTTGTTTTCCTGAACGTAATTCTCATAGTAAGTATTAAATAAGAACTACCTACCACTAAGTGACTTAGACGGGAAACTAAGCCATCACGATCTAGAAGGCGACAAATTTTGGGGAAGACAAGAGAAATATATTCTGAAAAATTGTATTCCAAAAACTCCTCAATTCTGACATCATCTGTAAACAAAGTGATTTTCCAAAATATTTGCCTCTTTTAGAATTCTTTGAACTTCTTGACAAGTGCTAAGGGGTTGGTTTCTTTTAGCTTAAATTGATAAAATGTCTCATTTTCAATTTGATGGCTCACAAAATGCTTATCCAACCAGGTTGAAGGTGAGTTAACTCAAAATATCAAACTAGACAAAATAATTACAGAGGTTTTTCTAAACTTAAAGCACGTTAATTCTAATAAACCACTTGAATAAGTCCTTTTGCTTATTCTACTTACTAGTACATTCCACACAGGTATCTCGGCATGCCATTCAGCAACATCCAGAATACCAAATTTCTTGAGAAAGTTCGCAAATTTATATTACAATATTGCTAAGTTTAATTATCTCGTTTGCCTCGTCGGATAATACCTTTTCAAGTTTATGATTTAATATTTTTCTACTTTTCTAGTCAAGGAAGGCATCGCATTTATCCGCTAGCACAATACCTCAAGCCAGTCCTGATAGATACTACTTGCTTTTGAAGTTATTAGAGCTACTGTTGCGCAAAAAAAAACACTACGCGAGAATCTAATAATTCCATTTTATAATAATCAAAATACCGATATCCTTATTTTAACATACACCCAGGTAATACCATTAGCGAGCTAAGGAAGTAAGCAATAATAACGTTGTGTTTGTCAAAATAGAAATTTATTTAAGAAAATAAAAATTAGTAACCAAGACTCATTCGTTCTCTTTCAAGGCCAAAGCATGGTTTTGGTGTTGTCATCCAAATTCCCTATGACATTTGCAAGGCTTACGTTGATTTTCAATTGTTAGAGGAAAGTAATTGTTAAAGTAATGAGATTCACTAACGATATTTTAAATATGTTCATGTACGGCGCAGCCCCAATATATTTTACTATTGTCAAATATGTAATCATATGTTCGTGTTAAACTATAAAGTCTCGGTCTTTTATTAATTCGAACCGCTGAAATTCTATAGGTTATGGACCCAAACGGGATCCAGACGGGTTAATATAATCGAAAGCTTCAACGCGTTGTTTTTTGTAGATTAGTGTTTGATCGGATCAATAATATCGACGATTAAACGTGTAAACGAACTGAACTGTTAGCATAATGGCGAACCGCGATGATCAAATCGAGAAATTAACGGGCAGTGAAAACTTTCATACCTGGCAATTCGCGATGCGAAATGTATTAGAGTTAAATGGATGGGAAAACTGTATTTTACCAGTGACAGATGCGAATTATAAGAAAGATGCTGTAAAGTTAAAAAAGTCGAAAGCAAAATTAGTTTTATATATTGATTCATCTGTGTATGTCCACATTCAAGATGAAAATGCGGCGACTGGTATATGGGAACAGTTAGACATTATATCAAAACAGTGGTTTGGTGCGTAAAATCGGACTTCTCCGAAAGCTGACGTCGACTAAACTGGAAGGCTGTGACTGAATGATGAGCTACGTAACCCAAATAATTGATACGACGAATAAACTGAACGGAATTGGTTTTACTGTAAGTGAAGAGTGGCTTGGTGTCATTCTACTTAGTAGTTTAACAGACAATTTTGAGCCGATGATCATTGGTTTGGAAAATTGTGGTTTGGCAATTACCAACGACACAATTAAGACAAAACTGCTCTACACAATTTGTCATAAATCAAATGGCAATAGTAGTGCATATTTTGATAAGAAAACTGTTAAAAATACGAACTTAAAACCAAATGGAAATACTACGAAAAATGCCAAAAAGGGGAAAGTGCTTTAATTGTGAAAAGCGCGGTCATTTTGCAAATGAATGTCCAACAAAGACAGAAAAGGTTGTGAATAAAAATAATTCAAATGAAGAGGTTAAGAATGCTTTCCACGCGGTGCTATTATCAAATTCAAATACTCCGAATTCAAATGATTGGTACATTGACAGTGGAGCTTCGCAACATATGGTATTGAACGAAAAATTGTTACCCAATACGAAGCAGATTAGAGCCAAAGAAATTTCTACAGCAAATAGTGGTAAAATTTCAGGATTTTAAGTTGGAAATGTTTTGTTGCACTTAGATGAAACCCAATTGGGAGTGAAAAATGTGTTACATGTTCCGGAACTGGCTGCAAACCTATTATCTGTTCAAAAATTATTGAAAACGATCATACAGCTATCTTCAACAAAAGTGGATGCTCGATTTACAATAAAAATGACGATTGTATAGTGCATCAAAAGCCAATCAACGGTGTTCATCGAATTCAAGGCAACAATGCTCAAAGTCTAGCGGCAAGTTCAATTGATGCGGTTACTTGGTATCGACGTCTAGGTTACATAAATCATGCTGATTTGTGCAAAATGAAAAACGGTGTCGTCGATGGAATAAAATTTGGCGGAAATGATGATGCAGTGAAGACGTGCGAAATATGTTGCATGGGCAAACAAGCGAGACGACCATTTAAGAATGTTGGAACTCAATCGAAAGAAATACTTGGTTTAATACGTTCAGATGTATTAGAGTATGAGACTCGTACCATAAGAGGGACTTTATTAGAAAAATTTTCGTATATTTACTAAAGCAAAAATCAGATGTTTTGATAAAATTCAAGGAATTCAAGCAATTTATTTAGACTCAAACTGGAAAGAGGATCAAAATTCTACGCGCAAATCATGGAACTGAATATTGCAACAAGGATTTTGATGCACTTTGTAAAGAGTTTGGTATGGTACATCAAACATCGAACGTGCATACACCTTAGCAAAACGGTGTAGCCGAACGTGCGAATAGAACGATTATGAAGCAGGCCAGATTTTTACTAATTCAAACCGCTGAAATTCTGCAGTAGCGAAATGAACTTTCCACACAAAAACTTTACGTTCACTTACCTCCAAAAACATGCATGTTTGCCTTCTAACCCTTCTTCTGCAACAAAAGAAACTTTCTTGGGATCGATAATATTTTTGAGAAACTATAATCAATACGATGAAACCTGTGAAATAAATAGTTTGAAAACATAAGAAACCATACTCTTATTTTTATATTTAAAAACTCTACTAAACTATACATATTGGTAAAAAAAATCATCTTATAATTACAAGAAGTATAAATATCTTCTGAAAAAATATGCCTAAATGACAAAACGAAACAAAAAATATCTTCTAACTCTTAATAATCACCAGCTTATTGCTTACTATAATTTATTACTTCAGCAACAATTCCAAAACCGAAAATCTAATTCAAGCACCTAGAATTAAAATGTCAATTATATTTGGGCACTAAACTCACCGGTATACTTCGAGAAAGCTTCAACATTTCCAAGTTTATTTCCGCTTTTGAAAGGAGTTATGAAAGCGAAATCTTACAACGCGCTACAAAGCGACACGAAATGAAAAGTTCTCCGACAGCTGCTGTTTCTTTTTCTTCCAACATCGTCGACACGGAGAAACATAAATTAAATAAAGTAAATACTCCGTAGAACTGTCACGCAATCAGTCCAATCTTTTCGGTCCGACACGACAACCAATCAAGTCTTGACGGAGACAGTTTCTCGCCTTAATTGAAACGGAAGCCGACCGTCCCGCTTCCGGAATACTAAACCGCAGATCCGATGACTTGCGAACACCTCTCTGTGTGCGATTATAACTTATCACAACGGGAATCACTAATTTCGTACTTATTGTCGCTGATGAGAGGTTGTAAAACGAACATGAAAAAGTGACTAATTTTGAAGAATTAATACCTGCAAGGAATTTGGTTTGCTGTTTAATAATTACTCTTGATTTGCTCTAATTTAAATAGATAATTTTTCCATATTTTTTAACCTAATTGTGACTGCATTTCCAAAAACATGACACACTTTAAGGCTCTTCTCTAGCCCAGGCCTCCTGCTTAGTGCACGGTCTATGATTCCTTTCGATTAAAGTTGACGTTTAGAGGACATTATTAAAACGTTTGCGGTAGCAAGAGTTTGTGTATGTTTTGGAGGAAACATAAATGATGTTATCTATCGCAAGGAAATAATACTGCAAGTGGTTACCTATAAAACGATAAAACATCACATTAGTATTTTGATTTTATGTTTCTATCATTTCTATACATTTAATTTCCTAAAGTACTACTTCTTAATAAATTTATTCCAGTCCTTTCTGTTTGTTGCTAGTTTCTTAGTTTCTAACCATGGTTTTTCTTTCTTCTGTAGAACGTTCCCAACTGTATTATCCCATCACCCTTTTGGTCGTCCTCCAAAAGAGTTTGGTCATTCTAGCTTCCCAAACTCTTTGGACAAGTCTATTAGTGTCCAGTCTTTGCAAGTGTCCCCACCATCCAAATTGCCTATGCTCTATCAAATTTTCTATTGCTTCTACTTCCAATTTTTCTCTAATATGTTGATTTCTAATTCAGTCTACTCTAATGACACCTCGTACTCTTCGTAAATACCTAATCTCTGCCACACGAATCATACTTTTTTCTTTTTGCGTTAGTATCCATAACTCGCACCCGGAAGCAAGGATATGCCTCTAAACGGCTTTGTAAACTTTCATTTTCGTGTGCTTAGTTACTTCCTTTCTATTTATAAAACATTTACTCAATGCGTGGAATACTTTATTGGCCTTTCTCTTTCTTCTAGAGTTGTTCCTAAATATTCAAAACTTTTTGCCTGTACTATTACTTCATCATTGATCCTAATTTGAGTTTGTACTTGTTCTCCTATGACCATAATTTTTGTTTTGGATGTATCCATTTTCATACCATTTCTTTCTAAAATGTCATTTCATACATTTAAGTTTAGTTCTATGTAGGTCTTTTTCCTTTCTTGCTGTAATTGCGATATCTTCTGCAAATATGCATGCTGTGATGTTGACGCTTTTCAAGTTCCTATAACCGACATTTAATAGTTTTGTCATTTATTTAGTTTCTTTTATTAAATCATCCATAAAAGTAACTCCTTGTTGTACTCCTTGATTAATGCTGAACATTTCCAACATCATGTTTTTACTTATAACACTACTTCTAGTTTTCTTGTAGAGACATTTAGTAATCTAATCAATTTACTATTTACATTTCTCTTATTTAAACTTTCCTATATTTTATTTCTAGGAACTTCGCCAAAAGCTTTCTCCATATCGATGAATCCGAAATAAACTGATTGCCCTCTTGTTATTCTTCTATTTATGATTTATTTAATGATAAAAACATAGTTTTGGGTACTTCTAGCTTTAAGAAATCCACTCTGTTCTTCGTTTAAAGTTGATTCAATTTTTCGGAATCTTTTTTCTAGAATTTTCTCAAATAATTTCATTGCTGTGCTAATTAATGTTGTGCTTCTGTAGTTATTGTAATTTTTATTATCTCCTTTTTTGTAAAGTGGTGGGATTAATCCGATTTCCCATTCCAGTGGTACTTGTTCTTCTTCCCAAACTTTATTAATTATTCTTACAAGGGAACATACCAAATCTGAAAATTCAAAAAAAATTGAAACTTTGTAAACAAGTAGTCCACACCCAAGGATGTTTGAAAGTATTTTCCTTATCGCCCAATCTCGTTTTAAGAACTACCCCTGAAAGTTTAGTAGATTTTCGATTTTCTTAAAATAACTCGGCAACGGCTGGAACAAATAGATCAAAACTATATATCAAAATAATCGTCTCATCGAGCTCTATCACATATGTGAAAATAGCACCCTAGTTCCATTAAAAACATTTATGGTGCCCTCCCCCACCCCTTCGATAAGGAGCGTATTCAAATCCAATTTGAAGCCATTCCTAAAATTGGTAGCCCGTGGTGTACTGCTACCGTCCAGCAAACGGAAGTCGTAGGTTCGAATCCTACCGGTGCTTAATGACCACCTAAACTTTTTCACGATGCTTCCCTACCAACCATTTCCATTCGTTTCAATTAACAAAAGAAAATAAGTAGATCACACACATTAAGTCATTTATTAAAACGTTAACCCTGAGTTATTGTTATTAATTTATTTTTATTCAGAGTCTCATTACAATATTCTAGAATTATTGTTCAAAACTCACATTAATACGCCAACCATCCTTACAATATACCATATAAGCTTGAACTCATTCAAACTTAATTTTGTTTTTCTTCGGATATTTATGAATTGAGTTAAGCGGTAATGAAGCAATAAATTTAGAAGAAGAAACAGGGAAAACGTTCGGCAACGAAAATATTTCCAATATCGTTTCATCCACCGAAAGCGAAACCTTTGGATATGTAATTGGTTTTTCTCTGCTCCTCTTTTTCCAGCGTACGCGTTCCTCACATCGACATCTTATAATAATGTCAACATCGTGCAACGATAATACAGCACTCAGAAGTCTTATCTGAGCGGCGATATTTTAGTTTCAATCTGGCGTCTGCCGGAGCCGAATCGAATTTATAAAAGCTCGCCGTCCAGAAAATACGCGCGAGAACGTTGGCAGCCGCGGAACACAATCGTTATTGTTATTGTAGCCACGTTTGTACGACTTTTTAACATTACCTCGCGTATAATATGTCTATTTCTTTTATGCTCCATCTAAAGATGTTTTTGTTAGAGCGCTTTTGAGCACAATCACCGATTTCGTTCAACATTTGTTCCCATATATAGACATACAAGAAGTGAATGGGGCTGGATTACAATTCTCCTTATCTTTTGGAACAGATTTCGCGATTTGTACTTTTTATACAAGCCATCTTCAAAGTGCTTAACGTTTTTCTTCGCATTATGAATAATTTGTTAAAGTAAACGACGGAGTCTTCAAAAGCGTTTGCGACAAACGACGTATAGACTTAATGATGAAGGTTTTCCTGCTCAAAAGGTAGTGAATACTTAACGTACTATTGAAGTAACATTTTCAAATTGACATTAAATAGCACAAAAAAAATATAATTTTAAAACTAAGGTAGCTCATTCGATTCATCAATATCACTGTTTGACATTTATTTATTATAAATATTCATTGCTCTTAGAGCTCGGGTTCTCTTTCTCAAATTCAGAAAATAATTTTCACCATAAACAAAAACTTTACCAAAAAAATAGTTGACAAATAAAATTCTCAATACAAAATTGTTAGGTCTTTTTTTCCTTTAATACACAAACATTACAATGACATATTATTTGACATTTGCCGTATACTAGGTAGGCACCATAAATTCTCGGCCTGACAGGCTTATACAGGTTCTAGCGTGCTTAAACTCCGTTGCGTCATAGTTGCACATGTGCGAGGCCTACACTATATATATTACGGCTCGAAGAGTAGTAGTTTTTAGTAGCCAGCCAGACAACGTGACTAGTGCATGAAAATGTCTCAGGTAACGAAAATTGAATACCACGCGATGACTAAATTTTTAACAAAAAAAGGGCATACGCCTAATCACATTAAACAGCGTTTATGGTGATTTATCTCCTTCATATTCCACTGTAAAAAAGTGAACAAAATGTTTCCATTTGGGGCAAGAATTCCTAGAAGATGATGAGTCGGTGAATTGAACTGATAACGCCTCAAAACATTTCAATTATTGAAGAAATGGTATTAGCAGATCGCCGTTTGAAAGTAAAAGAATTAGAAGTGATGTCTAAACATTTCTGAAACAATATTCGCCAAATTCTCCATAACTATTTGGGTATGAATAAGATTAGTGTAAGATGGATACCACTCTAACATGCTTGTTAGAGTTAAAAGTAGGTAAATAGATATATACAGATACATGGACATTTAGGGATACATGTGGATATTTATTTTTTCCTCTAGAGTGGAGAGAGACAAGCATGGTAGAATTAAGAAAAAGTTTTTAGTTTTTTCGCTCAGATTTATTCGGTAATCCGGTTGAGAATGTAGGCCCATAGAGCCTTTGAAACAGCTGTTCCGAATTAATTAATATTTTGTGTGGTGAGGAGTGTGCCGATACTCTGTGTCGTTTGCCATACTACCTCACAGTCCTTGCCATCATTATTGATTTCCAATATTTTTAAAGTATATGCCCATATTTAGCTTAATATCAATTAAATAAAACATCTTTAATCCATCACAGTACGTGTAAAAAGTGACTACAATAACAACAATATCTAAACTTGTATAGCCTGTATTGTCCAGAAATTGAAGCATTGTCCTCTTCATAATTTGTTTACGTGTGGTGACGACCCAACGAGGTATATAAGCTATGAAATTTGTCGTAACTACAGGCTATAAATGTGTGTGTAATGTTCCAAGGCTTTTCTGTCACCCCCTCGCCGTAAGGGGTGAAACACAGTTAATTATTCCCAAACATAGGGATGGTGTTAGGACTCAAACGCATAGCTGCTAACTCTGCCACGATCAAGAACAGACCCTGTTGCCACTGGACCACTGTGCCGTTCTAATGAAGGGGCTATTAGAAAAAGAGATTGGTACCAAATATCATTGTGACATTAAAAACGTTCCGTATAGATTAATCACTCTTGCGGTGAAGCAATTTTATGTAAATTATAATGCAAAAGAAACGAATATACAAAAATAAAACAAAACCGTTTGGACATTTTTTTATAGTATAGAATGACACTAGTTTCCGTGACTGGAGATTCCCAGAACTTGATTAGCCACGACGAATCGAATTTGGCAGGGAACATTGTAAGCAAACAACGCTTCGCCTCAAGAAATAGAAACCTGCCAACAACCCTTCTGGTTCTAAAAAAAATATACTACTTGCGCGGACCCGAGTTAACTTGTAAATTAATTTTAATTAAACTAATATGTGAAATTAAGGACCCCACTTCAAAATAATACATTTTTTTTTTTCAAAATCTTTATAACATGAATCATACCGCATTAATAAGTTTCATTGTAAAGTGAAACGCTAAAATACATGGACACTGTTGCAACGTTTACTCCCTATGAAAGTATAAGGGCGAATTAATCAGAATCAGTAAGAATCCAACCGCTGTCCCGAGTATTGCGCTAGAATCTAGCCATGCATTATACCCCTAGTTTATTTCTTTAATTGATCGTCCTTGTCTCTCGCGATCTTTTCTCCTTTGTTATTTTTGATTTACTTTATTTGTGTCTCGAAATTATACTGTAGAATAGTTTTCTTTTTAATTATGTTCTTATAAGAAATACATACAATATCTTTTGTGAACACTTGAAGCAGGAAATCGAGCAGTCACGCAGATCTTCATACATGGAACACATAAATAACTCCACTAATAAGTGTAAGGCAACGTGGGATGTTGTTAAACAGATTCGAGGATCTGCAAGGGAACAGCCGTTCGACTTACGAGATCTCGGCGCTAATGACAGCAACAGCAGGCAGATCCTAAACAGTATTAATAACCACTTTATAGATCTAGGCGAATACAGTAAACAAGACGACGAAATAATAACAGAAAGGGTTAAATACATACCCAAGTCTTTAGCGTTGTATTTGACGGACCACCATGAGGTGACGAGCGTTATTGGTAGCCTCAATAATACTAAGGTGACAGGCGAAGATGGAGTCCCAGTTTCCTTACTCAAGAGTTGTACCGAGCATCTTGCACCTCCCCTGACTCACATCATAAATACAGCATTCCAAACTGGTAAGTTTCCTGAAAGGTTAAAATACTCTGTTGTTAGACCTATTCACAAGAGGGGAGATAGGGATGACATTGGTAATTATAGACCTATTGCACTGGTGTCTAACATCTCCAAAGTTATAGAAAAAGTTTTATATGACAGAATGACTAAATTTATGATCAAACACGACCTCCTGCATCCAAATCAAAACGGATTCATAAAGAAACGATCTACCATGAGAGCGACTTTTCAACTGCTGAAGGTGCTATTGATTGGAGTGACCAACAAGGAAATCACCACCTGCGCGTTTATGGATTTATCGAAAGCGTTTGACTGCGTGCATCATCAGGTTCTTTTGCACAAATTGGAAGTAATGGGTGTCAGAGGTGTATCTTTGGAATTGCTTCAGTCCTACTTAACAAATCGGAAACAAACGGTGGTAACTTACGATACATCTGGTACAGAAATATCATCTTCTTAGAAAACTATCCGGTTTGGTGTACCCCAAGGTTCTATTCTTGGACCACTCTTGTTTTTGCTGTATGTCAACGACTTACCGGAAATCATTGACGGCTTCGCAATTCTTTATGCTGATGACACTTCATGCATCCTTCGAGAGAAAACATGTGAAAAAATAAAAAGGTCTCTAGAACAAAATCTTAGTTGCATACAGAAATGGTGCGAAAGTAACAAATTAATGCTAAACGCAAGCAAAACAAATATTCTACCTTCTAAAGCAACGCCAGAAGAACTAGTAATCCAGTATGGTGGAGAATTAATTTCTTGTGTGGACCATGCTCGCTTTCTTGGTGTGGTGCTTGACAACGCTCTATCTTGGAGGGACCATATTCTGGATCTCGCTGCAAAGTTGGGTAGTTTCTGCTACAGTCTGCGAGTGATTTCGCGAAGTGTAAGTGTCGATACCGCATTAAATGTTTATCACGCATGTGTCAAATCCCGGCCACAATACGGAATAATGTTCTGGGGAAATGCAGCAGATTTCAACAGGATTTTCGTATTACAAAAAGGTTGCATAAGAGCCGTCTTCCAACTAAAACCTAGGGACTCATGCAAATCGGTATTCAGAGAAAACAACATACTTACCTTACCGTCAATGTATGTATTAACATCATCAATATTTGCAAAGCAGCACTATAATGACATTTTTAAGAAATATGAAATAGACCACGAACGCAGCACTAGGTGCAAAGTTAATAATCAATTACTCCCGCCTCAAACACATTTGACTAAGGTTCAGAAGCAAGCTGTATGGCAATGCATTAAAATATACAATCACTTACCGCAGGAACTAAAGCAAATGCCATCAGTACAGTTTAAAACAACTTTAAAAAAATACCTTTCTAGTCACACATTTTACACTATATATATAAGAAAATTATACTATACACGGTGCGTTAAAAAAATCTTTGATAGTGTAAAATGTGTGACTAGAAGGGTATTTTTTTAAAGTTGTTTTAAACTGTACTGATGGCATTTGCATATATATATGTATATATATACATGTATGTGTTTATTTGTACTATTTGTTTCATGTTTATTGTTTATTTTTTATATTTACAATTTTTTGACGTAGTCTATGCTATTGCATTATGGAATAAACGGATTTATTATTATTATTATTATATTATAAACTAAGAAGTCGTTAAATGGCATTACGGTAGAGGCAGTACTACAAGTGTTATTTAAACATTTATTACAATAATAGGTTCAACTAAATTTTTACAAATACAAATACGATTCATTTTGATATAAAATTCCATTAATTAGATTTAGAAAACACGTTTTTGTTTAGTAATTTACATCTAAAAGTTTATGTACTTGTTATGCGCTTGCTATCATTTGAACATTTAGTATACATATTGGATATTTGGAAATGAAAAAATGTAATGAATTCATCATTTACTTTTAAATTACGGACGCTTTCTTTGCTTCATATACGACAATAGTATTTATTGGGAAATAATCAACAATTAAAGTCCATCAATAAAATAAAAATCAAATAAGATGTGTTACGTATTTACTAAAATCTGTGTCGAGCTGATACCTCCAGAGCGTATGCCAGCGTTCCTAGCACAGGCGGCAACGTTATTCGTTACATGTATGGGACTCGCGCCTATAAATGAATCCTTACCAATACTAGTAAACAATAGGGCTCAATGACGCATAGTGAATCGATATCAGGGCGATATCGGGGCCTTATTGTCTTTTTAATATACATTTTACTAGTTACAACCTTCATTTCCATTCACTCGTTGCATATATTATATGTAAAATGTTGTAAATAAGAAATTGAGAAGTCACATAAAATTTTTCAATTTTTTTAACCAAAAAATTTTCCCTTTTGAATGAATATGTTATATTATCAATTCACACAATAAAAAAATATTTTGTTTGACCGATTTTATTGAAAAAGATCTGCTTTAAGTGGTTAATAATACCGTACTATCACGTAACACGTAATAATCAATTTTAGCATCCCGGACAATTTATTTACCGCGATCATCTGTTATTTGTTAACCCTCGTTAATTTTGGTTGTAATATGGCTGACTTTCTGACTTCACTTGTAGCTTATTTTTTCTGTTGCTTCGCTTCAAAATGCTGGGAGATAGAATACCGTTTAAACATTTTTCACGTCTTTGTCCAGAAAAGGAAATATTGCTAAAAGTTCTTATTTAAAATATGCTTAAAAATATAACTGTTAAAATTAGTTTAATTACATACTTAAACGCTTTCGTTGACGACTGATTTGATTTAAGAAAATTATTTTGCTGGACATTTTTTAAAGTGTTCAAATCTTCAATTACAATTTATAACTTTCCATTCAAAGCAATCAATCATAATAGTTGCAATACTATCTTAGTGAATTATTATTATAAGATACGCTTTGCAGGGGGATCAAAAGAGAGTTAAAGTTGATTGATTTACGCAAGAACTCAAAATCTCTAATTTTATCCAAATTCCTAACAACTAATAAATTTTAATCAAATCTTGATTTTTCTTTAAGGTATAATATACCTAGACGCTGTTAGACGCTATTTATTATATCTTACTGTTTTTTTGGTATATTTTCAATTTAAATCATAATACACCATTAATATAAAATTAAATGTACTTTAATTTATCGAAGCTATCGATGTAATTTTATTGTTACCATTACTTGTCCCTTCTCAGACCTTGCTGCTGAAAAGTAATTAAGTTACTATTACAAGACAAAATTTCTGTGCTGAAAAATAAATACTATTTACTTTTCTTTAAAAGAACATTTTTTAATTCAAATATTAAAAAAATTCACTTCTATTACTATCTATACAGTTGATCATCGTGTAAATTTTACAACGTTTTGGAAACACGTAAACGTATCACATATTTGAACGCTTCCGGAAGTAGCTAGATCTCTGTTGATTGATTACAATGACTAGGGAGCTTGACTGCAAAACACCTCCTCGAGCGAAATTGATGATCCGACACGTGCTAGAAAGTAAAATTCCAGTTAATCAATATGCAAACGACCGATAACGTTACAAAGTCGATTAACTTTTATCAAGTATCTGATCTGAGGTTATTTGAAAATTACTACGCAACAAATTCCATGAATACTAACAGCGACAGCGTCCCTCGTGAATTGGAAAAGCGTTTCTTTGTAAAACCAACATTGATGTAACGTGTAAAACTCGTTATGTTCAACGTATTATGTATATTTTTATCGTACGTGTACTTATTATAGCAAACAAAAGCCAAATTTCTCTTGCGTACCACTTATATATATAATGCCATATAACGATATCTTAAATTGCAGTCTATGTACGTTGTACACAGAACATAATGAACGTAAAACTCCTACATTATATCTTCTGGCCGTTTCCAAATGCCTAAAGTAATCCTCATTTTTCGTACAAGAATTACCAATAATGGCTTTGGTTTACTTACACTTAGCAATATACATAATATGCAAATTGATTATTTTGGAAATAATTTGTTTATCGCGATATATTATGTTATACAAACACACTAAAATCTTTTTTAATATAAAAATGTATTATGTCCTTAGAAAACTTCTTTTAGAAGATACAGCAAACAGCCCTTGAGTCTGGCACAGTAATCTGTTGAAACCTTTGGAACAACATATCGAAAAGTGCTAAAATTTATTATTGAATTTTTAATTAGCAGATATTTCAATGTTAATGAAACGAGGTAGGCGTCATAAATTCCCGGCCTGACAGACTTATAGAGGTTCTAGCGTGTTCAAACTTCATTGCATCATAGTTGCACAGGTGCAAGGCCTACATTATATATATTACGACTGGAAGAGTAGTAGTTTCTAGTAGCCAGCCAACGTGACTAGTGCATGAAAATGTTTCAGGCAACGAAAATTGAGTACCGCTCTGTCATTAATTTTTTAACAAAAGAAGAGCATACGCCTAATCACATTAAACAACGTTTAGACAGCGTTTATGGTGATTTACCTCCTTCATATTCCACCGTAAAAAATGGGTAAAATATTTCCGTTTGGGATGAGAATCCCTTGAAGATGATGAGCGCCCCGGTCGGCCGATTGAACTGATAACGCCTCAAAACATTTCAATTGTTAAAGAAATGGTATTAGCAGATCGCCATTTGAAAGTGAAGGAATTAGCAGTGATGTCTAACATTTCTGAAACAAGTATTCGCCGAATTCTCCATAACCATTTGGGTATGAATCAGATTAGTGCAACATGGATACCGCATCTTCTTTCTGGTATCCAACGCGAACGTCGGGTCGAATGTGCGCGCTCGTTTTTAAACATGAGTGGAGATGACCCGAAACCGATTTTGGAGTCCATTGTCGCAGGAGATGAAACAATGATTCTATACTATGATCCTCTATCCAAAAAGGAACCGTTTTAACTGTAATATAACATTTTGAGGGAAAAACACAAGGGTATAGAATTGTTCATTGATCATTCTAATAAATATATTGAAATTAGCGGAGATTATATTGAAAAATAAAAATTGTTATATAAGTTTATTTTTTCTATATCAGACCGAGAATTTATGTTGCCTACCTCGTAGCTAATATCTGCTGGAATGAGAAGCTCTTGTTCCAGTAGTCACGAATTTGAAAAATCTTTAGAAGTTCTAGCCAAATTGAAATTTCAAAGAATCTCAATTTTTCCTAAGCATATCCCTATCCTAGGTTTGGTTTTAGATATTCGTGAAGGCGAGTCTCTCTGAAGCTTTTGCTCCACGTAAATGTTTGTTTGATCTGCTATATAACTTATTAAAGTAAAGTTCTTCATCGAAAAACAAATACAAATCATATTTTACATCAGCTGTTTTAACCGGGTTCCATCTTCTTTTCTTTCATTTCCTGATTCTGGTTTACTTTTGAAACCAAAATAACTTCTTCAACTGTTTGTTTTGACAAGCTAGCGTTAAACTACTAATAGGACTACTAATAATTTTTGTCTCTGGTTTTTTAGATTTGATTCGAACAGTATTCAAATTAGAAGCACTTTCTTTACTTGGACAAATCGGGTCAATCATCACCACCATTTTCATCAGACATCAATTCATCCCATAATATTAACAGTTTTTTCTGATCTGTTTCTTTCTAAATACTTTACACTGTTCTAAATAAAATAACCTCCCAAGAATTTGAAAACCTGCCGGTAAAAAGGTCGTTCCCACTATCTACAAAACTTAATGCTTTATAAAACAAGCACATTGCGCATGCTTTCACGTCTTTGTGCTCCTATTATTATTATTATTTTGGTCGGGTCATGGCACAGATGCCTTTAATCACTGCGACCTGAATAGATCTATTGTAACAAAATGCCCTTATGTATTCGAATAGCTGGAGGCTTCTAATAAACCTCAGTACTACTCTAGGATCTGTTTCCTTCAGTTCAGTAAATGTAAGAAATGGTCTAATGAAATGTTGGTGTCGTGTGCGACTAATGGTAACACATTCATATGGGATGTGTTCTATCGCTTCCAGATCTCCTTGGCATTGACGGCAGATTTGATCTTCAGCTTTTCCTTGGGCTACATTGCCTGTCAGAAATCCTGCCAGTATTCTAAGATCCCCCTTGCTGAACGATAGCGCTATTTTTGCAGTCTTTGGCGAGCCTGATATGAGTGCTTTCGCCTCTTTTTGTCCTGGAACATTTTCCCAGTACGAAGCCTTTTGATTTTCCTCCCATTTCTTAATTGCTTGTTTTATGTGGGATTAGGACCAATGAAAGGCATGTTTCCTGCTTCTTTGGCCAGCTTATTTGCCTTTTCATTTCCTTCGATCCCTTGGTGGCTTGGAACCCACCGCAAAGTAACGTGGTTATTGCGTCCCAATTGCCGTAGATTGTGTACACATTCGTATCGTAGCAGATTCCTATGTGTGGGCCTTAATAGCATTTAGAACTGCCTTACTGTCGCTGAATATATTAATAGTTGCGCCTAGGATCCCTTTCTCGAGGTTCTTTATGGCGCACAGGTTTAAAGCAGAAATCTCTTCGTGAAATACGTTGGTGTGGGGTCCTGTAGGCATTTTTAGATGGTAGTTAGGACCACTAATGCCTACACCTGTTCCGACACCTTCTATTCTCGAACCGTCCGTGTACCATTCCAGGGTACCTCTTTTGCATTGAGGCTCAACGGATGCCCACTCAGTACGGCTTTCAATGGTTACCTTATAAGGTTGATCAACATTGTATTGCATAGGGATTGTGTCCTTTACAATATACATCAGATAGTTTATGTTGGGATCTTCAAGGGTTTTGAGATGCCCTCTAAAATCCCCAGGCTATAATCCCTTCGTTCTACTAAGAGTGAAGGCACTCGATATAGCTGTGCTCATTACCATTACAAAAAAACTCCCTACTAGATAAACTTAATTACAACAAATTAACATTTGAATTGAATTAAAATTGACAACAATTAGCGTCTGTTTGTTACTTTTAAAATTTCACCAGAGAAACGATATTGCACCAAAACTAACTGACAGAAATAGAGACGCCTCTTAAATGAGTAAATTTGATCAAATTATACCTATGGCATCATTAAAATGATTTGTTCAATCATAAATCTCATTGATAGTTTGATAGAGGCTCAAGCTGTTTATGTATAGATTACATATTGTATTGCACTGCCCCTTTTTGTTAATATTTACTGTTACTGTAATTCTGTAATTTATCTTGTAAAAATGTGACGAATCTAATGACTTTTCCCGGGCTATTCTAGTAACTTTTACAATTTCAACCTGGTAACACTAAAACAAACAAACAAATAATAGCATTTTGACAGAAAAGTAATTTAGAAATTAGCATTAAAGCTAGTATGAAGCAGTATTAAAACAATTTGGAAACATTTGAAAAATAAAGAAATCGCTAAATTGAAGACAATAACATTCAAAGAGGGACCAACGAGGATATTACAGAATATAAGGAGTATTTCATAATACACACACTCACATTACGCATAACTGAAAGCAAATTTATCAGGATTTCTGTAGGAACTCTTTAAAATAAAACGGACATGTATATTTGTTACAATTCATACTTTTAATTCAATTTGAAACATCTCTATATAATAAAAGATCACCGGTCCCGGAAGACCATAATTTTTTTCAACCTCGGCGCCAGGGCTTAATGTGTTAACATACCGCGTTCGTAAGTTCCGTAGTAAAGTGAATCGCTAAAATATATGGACAGTGTTACAACGTTTGCCCGCTATGAAAGTATAGGTGGGGAGCGCGCTAGGCGAATCAAGGACGCTGTTAGCACAAGCGACAACATTATTCCATACACGTATGGGACTCGCGACTATAAATGAATCCTTACGTACGTACCCTAACATACGTTTTAACATAGATACACTGTATCGGTTCAATAACCCTTCTAAAATGGTAATAAATCAAGTACTACATCTTACCATTTAAGATTCAGCGATTACATAGCAAAGTACTATTAGTCGAGTAATGGCTGTAGAAGCGGCACTAAATTTCTCTGAGGAAACGCATCTATTTATCTACGTAAAGCCTTTAATTCATTTTCCAACAGGTTTAACGATCCCCAACTCTGCCATTAAACCGCGGTCATTTAAATTTTATCGATTAACAAATTTTTCCTCCGCACGATACGCGTAACAAACGAATTAAGAGTAAAAGAAAACAAAACCGTAAGATATTTTATTTAAATGGACTATCTTCCGATTTACTGCCTGACCATTAGGAAGGTCTGGTAATTGGAATATCGGCAATAATCGGCAATTTATTCCGGAAGCGTTCGAAATGCATGCGTTAAGCTGCTGTAATTAAGGCTCCTTTAATTCTTTTCGGAAAAAGCTCGTAAAACCCGTTGAAATATGTAGGTAACACAATAGAATTCCATTTACTTTTGTTAATATCTTTTGCAGAAGGGAATTACCAATAATTACGGGAATTTGTGGAAGTTTTAGCTCGTAGATATCCAAGGATTGACGCAAAATATCCAAATTTACATTTTCAATTTTTATAACGTTATGACATATTTACAAAATTATTAGTAGATAACCCAGTATTGTTCTTTGAATTTTGGCATGTTGATGATTTATATTAAAGAAAAGGATCCAGTAAAATTAGCTTGAAGGTTGTGACGAATGTTGCGAGGTAGGTGCCATAAATTCTCAGCCTGACAGGCTTATACAGCATGTTCAAACTCCCTGGAGTCATGAGTGCAATCATGACGCACGGGTAGCATTGTAGCCAGTCAAACAACGTGACTAGTGCATGAAAATGTCTCAGGTAATGAAAATTGAGTACCGCGAGGTTTTTAACAAAAGAAGGGCATACGCTTAATCACATTAAACAACGTTTAGACGGTGTTTATAGTAATTTATCTCCTTCATATTCCACTGTAAAAAAAGTGGACGAAATGTTTCCGTTTGGGGCAAGAATCCCTAGAAGATGATGAGTCAGTCAATTGAACTGATAACACCTCAAAACATTTCAATTATTGAAGAAATGGTACTAGCTGTCAATAGCACATATTATGCGTCTTTGCTACATAAATTGAGGGATAATACTCGTCCAGAACGTCGAGGAAAATTGACAAAACGCGTTCGATTATTGCACGACAATGCATCCGTCCATAGTTCCACCAGTTCAGAATCTGCCATCCACGAATGCGGCTTTCAAGAATTGAAACATATAGTATAGTCAGGACATGGCTCCAAGTGATTATTATTTATTTTCTCATTTAAAGAAAGACAGAGTTGCAAGCAGGTCTAATATAACATTTTGAGGGAAAAACTTTAGATTATTTTTACAAGGGTATCGAATTATTAATTGATCGTTGTAGTAAATGTATCCAAGGTGGAAGAGTCTATATTGAAAAATAAAAATTGTTATATTTTACCAAGTTTATTTTTTTTTATGTCAAGCCGAGAATTTATGGGGTCTACTACGTATTTTCAAAAATTTATTTTTTAGTAACAATTTTTGTTAAAAAACTCACAAAAAGAGAAGTAAATATGATAATGAAAACATTTTTAAAAATATTTTCGAGATCCTGAAGTTTCCGCGAGATTATGAAATAAACGCCAAAGAAACCGCTGATAATTATCTACAAGTATGGTTAATGACATTTTGTTATTGTGCTTACTATAAAAAGATGGGAGAAATATACTTTTTATCACACAAAAGTCCCTGTAACCACAGCAAATACCAACCGATTTTCAAAAACGTTGGCTCATTGTGAAGAGAATGTTTAAAAGTTTAAAAGTAGGTTAAGAAGGTAAATAATAATGTTTGCTTTCTTGCTTTAAATGGAAACTAGATGACGTTGTGTACCACTTTGTCCTATTTATACGGATTCCTTAAAAGTTAAAACGGAGTGGTACAACTATAATTGGCCCAGAAAAATGATATTGCAGTGACCAGTTAACTTGTCGAAACCTCAAATTGTCATTCCAAAGATATTTCGATTTCTGTAAGTTTTGGATCACCCTGTAAACTACATGTGCTGTAATTAAGTGCTTTCAGAAAAGAACTTAAATAAACAAAACACATCAAGAGAATATTTATTAACAGAAATTACGAAAACTGAAAAGCCTAACATTATCGAAACTATAATAATTTATATCTAAATGCTTAAATTACTAGTTTTAGTTTTTTACAGAAATATATAAATCCGATGGACGTGATGTACTTTGCTATAACAATAGGTCGAAAACAAAGAATAACATAACCCTAAATTTGCAATTTCTCTAGCACTTGTTTGTAAATCATACGTCAAAACACTTACAATATTATAATTTACAGGGCGAATCAAACCTTAAAAAAATTTACAAAAGTCTAAATATTTTTGGAACGACAAAAGATTTCAATCTACGGCTGCGACAGGTTAATCGGTCACTGCATTATAATTTTCCTCGGCTGATTATAGTTATACCATTCTATTTTAATTTTCCGAGAAAATCGCACAACTTGGACATACTGGCAAACAATACCATCTTCGAAGGTGTTTCAAAAAGTAAAGTAGCAAAAGCTCTGAGAGAAAACATTTACTCACGAAATCAAGGAGATACACAACGTAATAAAACACTGGTACATATTACTCCTCCACATAGTCGCCATTGTTGTCGAAGCATTTGTTCCATCCGTACATCAACGAAGTGTTCCGTTTAATACATGCTAGGGGGACAAAAATTGTAAATAGATTTTTAAATTATAGTAGTTATAAATATTGACAGTAGCAATCTAATATCATTCAGTTAGAATACTTTTTATTGACAGCGTCTTTGTGGTTTTTACTGGAACTTAAATAGAAGCAAAGAACGTTTTATATAAAATATCATAATATAAAACATCAGTGGCAAATTGTTGTTATATGAAAACCTCCATTTCTTAAAGTTTTCATTACGCGAAATGGTTTTATTTCATGGATATGTTGACAAAAAGTAAAGTGCCTCTACTAATAGTTATTGTGAAAAAAAATATTTAACAACGTTCAAAAAAACTAATTTGAAAACTAAGATGTTAATGGATAAAATGAATACACTCTGTTTTATATATTTAGGAGATTTTTTTATATATTCCACTTCGTTAGGATATCATTTTATTGTCATCAAAAAGATCAAGTAGTTTGCTTCATTTTACAGTTGAATTGTCATTTCGCAACTTGTTGCATTATGTTTTTTTTAGATTTGCGTTACTTAATAACACGCATTGCATGCACTGCATTTTTTTTAACCTTCATGTCGGGTTTTCTGTTAAACATTGTCCCCAAATATTTAAAATTTTCTACTTCTTCAAAAATATACTTTCTACCATCATCAGTATTTATCTTTAACTTTCCATTCATCCCTAAATCATTATCAGTCCACGACATAAATTTTGTTTTCATTTCATTTATCTCGAGTCCCGTTTTCCTATCTGCTTTTTCTAACCTACCCATTACATCCTGTACTTCTTGTTTGCTTCAATCATTGGTTTACTATAACCAACTTTAACATTTTTCCATTATTCCTTTTTTGTTAAATCGTGGTTAATGTAAATTTTCTTGTATCTATTTCTTTTAATTTACATTTGTTCTCCATAATCTTCTCTTTATCTTGTTGATTCACTATTTCCATTAAAAGTACCTTTGTACCAAGCATATGAACTGCTTTGGTTTGGATTTCTACTCCTAGGTGTTCTTTAATAAATTTAACCGTCTCCACTTTCAACTTATTCACGTCTTTCTCATTTATATCCGCCCCAGTAATTACTGTATTATTAATTTTTTTTGTTTTTCCATCCATTCAACACTATTTCTTATTTCTCTCAATTCGCGTCTAATTTCCTGATTTCCTTTTTTGAGGTCCTCATTTTCCCCTTTCAGTATTTCATTTTCGGTTCTTAATCTTTTAATTTCATCAATGAATAGCTTCTGTTCTGTTTTAGTTGATTGAAGGTACAGTCTTGTCTTGTTTATCCCGCCAGCTGTTCTTATTTGTAGATCGCTAAACTCGTCTTATTGTACTTATTGAGGCTGTTTATTTCTCGTTTCACCATTAATATTTCGTAAATTATTAACTAGTTAATCCTAGGTGTTATGTCACATCCACTAATCACTCTCTGTGTAATTAGACACTCGAGATATCCAATATTTTTGGCTTTATTTCGGAGCACTAATAACACACAACCACCTAACCTCACTTCTCAAAGCAGACTCATAACAACATTTACCAAATAAAAAATAAATTTCGCACTACTAAGTTTAATAAAATACGGAATTGTATAATTAAATCGAAAATACACTAATGTACACCGATTTCAATCCTCTAGAACATACCTATTCCGTGTGTTCATTTTTGGTGGTTGCGCTAATTTAGTATGCTGGTACTAATTATTTGTTTAACAATTCTAAAGGAAATGTTTTTATTATATCTAACAAATAACAATATAAATTACCTAGATATCTTTAAGCTAAATGAGTTTCGATTTTCCCCTCACAAAGAAAAACTCGACTATAAGGAAACCCATTGAGCATATAATAAAAAAACTTCTCAACAAGATTTGAAATTCTCCTCGTTGGAATTTAACTTTTGTTCCCGTAAAAGGGCGACGTGGATACTGTCAAGAAGACGGGTGTAAAACGAAAATAAGAACTAATATAGTATGCTACACGCTAGCATACAAATTAGACACATTTTTATTAGGGCCCCGTAGATTTAGACGTTCCACGTCTTCCCATCGCATTCGTAGAGATAAATCGGTAGCAAAGCAAATACAAATTACCAGGAGGCGAGAATATTGCTATGCTAATCTGCATTTTTAAGAGAAACAGAGAATCCAACAGTGCGTAAAATTAACAACCAAACAACCCTACCTCATCGTACTTTATCGTAATTTAATTCCATCAAGTGGATATCTTAAATTTTACCCTTAGTATGCCTGCAGCGACGTGCCATTTGCGATGCAAAGTAAGAACGAAAATTTGCCTCTATTTTAAGTGTCTACAAGGGTCCTACCAATAATACGGTTTACGATATGTACATACATAAACTCGAAAAAAAGGAGAAATAATAATGATATAAAAATAAATTTTGGTTTGAAGATGCTTTATGGATTAAAATAATATACAAAACAAGTACAAATATATAAGGGATGACCAGAGTATGAGTCTACAAATGTTGATTTTACATTATCCCTTAGTATTGTTCAATAAGTTGTTAGTGATTAAGCTGTTATTGTTAACAAGTTATTATTAACTACGCAAAAAAAATTAAGTGGAAATTGAGACTAGAGACAAGAATTGTACTATAAAACAATCAAACTATCTGTTTAAACTTATGAACAGTGATGAATCTTTCATTAACCAACCCGATAATAGATCTGGAAAACTACAAGCAAATCGTCCTTGTGTTGTAAATGGTTCAGGCTGTTATGTCTGTCAAAGTGGTACTACCAAAATGAAACCACTCCTATTGAGTCAGCTTTTGATTAAATATCTCCAGTTTGCGAATCAGTTCATTCAGAAATAGCAAAAATAGGTGATTCTATACAATAAGAGCATAGAAATCCCATGGATCTTGCAACTAAATGGTTTCCAGCCAGTCAATCGCTTAGTGATGGAAAATCTATTACTCATTTACACATAGCGCCATTCCTTCAAAATCAACTCCTTCTGCAGTTCTTTATCAAAAACGTGTTATACATTGACAAAATAACGCAAAGTTTGCAATCTCCATAATGTAGTAACCTTTTGACAACTTGTGCCGTTCAAACGTTCTTATGCTGGCGGCTGATCTTGCCTTTTATACCAGGAAGGAAAAATGAAATAATAAACTCAAGAAACCTGAAAGATAAGCCACCGCTGACCACTTCAAAATGCAAAAAGTTAAGGTACTATCATCCCTGGTCAGAAGAATAACGAAAATAAGCAAGTTCTAACAAAAATTAAAAAAGTATAGCGTAATAATAAAGAAAAACAATAAAATTACTTACTAAAGCGATATAATTAAAATCTAAATTGAGAATTACATACATTGGCACATGTTTATTGTTTATTTTTTTATATACTAATATAATGAGATGACGTATTCTATTGGATTATGGAGTAAATGAATTTATTATTATTATTATTATTATTATTATTATTATTATTATTATTATTACTATTATGTTCAAAGCAATTAAAGTTTAAATCCCAATTAATCATTTATTTACAAAAAAAAAATTAAAGAAACTGAGTAGATGCCTAGCTACTAAGCAAAAAAAACTACACAGGCTTAGATAACAACGCATGCAGAAAAAATATATAATAAGTACAAAGAAACAGTAGTCAAAATATCTTAATCACACAAAAAAAAAATTATAGAGTTAGAATCACTGATGTGGTATTAATGGTCTTAATCTCGCAAAAACTCCTTAATAATAATTCGCTATCGGTTTCGAGCAAAAATTTTTTCTAGTCCTAATATTTCAATAAATACTGAAATTTGTATTCTTGATAAGATCGAGTTGAAAAACAAATTCAGTTAAGTTTACCTTTCGACAACATAATTGTCTTCATCAGAAGCTAAAAAACACATAAAAAAAGCAAAGTCAAAATGAGACAATACTAGCATTAGAATTAATTAAAAGGTTTCTTATAAGGTCATAAAATTTTAGTTACCACTTGTTGATGGGAACCACATTTCTCATTGTCAAAAACGGTGATGGGTATTCTAATTGACCTACGAGAAAAACCAAACCGATCGCTTCGATAATTTAGTCTAGGCTACAGTATGTGTTACCAGGCAATTGCAAATTTATTTAAAAGCGAAAAGTTTAGTCCTTTCAAGATTCACCTAGCTCAAGAACTGACAGAAGATGACTTCGAGAGACGAAATTTTAATAGATAGGTGCTATGATGATCCTGATTTTGCCCGTAACATTTTTATTCTGATGAGGCTACCTTTATGCTTAATGGCACCGTCAATAGGCATAACTGTAGATATAGGTCTGCAGTTAATCCGCGGTAGATGACCGAAATGCACATATAAAAACCAGAATAATTTTAATGTTTGGGTGGGTATTGTAGGCCGTAACGTTATTGGACCATTTCTTATTAATGATAACCTTACCTCTGCTCTTTACTTGGAGTTATTATGCGAACAGATTGTTACGCAATTAAACAAACTTTATCCAGACCGTAGGAATATCTGGTTTCAGCAGGTTGGCGCTCCCGCGCATTTTGGTTTAAAGGTACATCAATTTTTAAATCAAATATTTCCAAGTCAGTGGATAAGAAGAAAATTGAGTGATTTGACAGATCCCCAGACCTCACTTCTTTGGACTTCTATTCGTGAGGTGATTTAAAAAAACAGGCCGCTTAATATTGAAGATTTAAAGGCTCAAGTTAAACATTGTATACATAAAATTCGGTGGGATACCTTTGATAATATTCTGGGGGAATTTAGGTCGGCTATTGCCTAGCTAACAAAGATAAACATTTTGAACATCTCATAGAATAGCATTTGTACAATTTTCAGATGTTTCTTATTTTTAGGCTGTTCTTGTTCATTTATTTACAATTTGTGTTCATGTGTTATTTTAACAGATAAACCCACTAAACCCTACATTGTTGGATTTTTTTCTGACTCACCCTATATAGTTACTGAAACGGTTTTACACCTCCAAGGTACGTCGACACTACATCAATATACCTATTTAGAAAAGAAAACATTCTGTAATTTTTAATATATTTGCAGTATTCTAGACTTTTTTGGCACAGTGCATAATGTTTCCTATCACCAGTGTTTCTTTTTAAAAAGATTGACGTACATCCCATTTGCAATTAACTTCGATATACACAGGTTATGCAATGAATAAAATAACCTACTATGGCTTAGCTTAATTCAACTCCCGCTACACAGCCAGATTGACTGTTCATTTAGAAATGAATAACGTTCATTACGGACTACTTACCCTCAATCATCATCACGACATGTATTGAACACCATTAAACCAGTACTGTCGTGCGGTAATACAAAACGTTAGGGTCACATTACTTGCATCAAACGATATTATGACACGTTTGAAAACGAAAATTAGTTGTCTATGACATTAATGTATGATATTACGCTGATCCAATTAATTCGTTATTGCGGCCCAAAATGCAATTTATAGAGAGCCAACGGTATTCGATATTATTAAGCGATATTGACAGCAACTATCCAACTACTCGTAAACATATCAAGTTATTAGTTATTCAATAAGGATTTATTTATAAAGTCATCAAGAAGCACTAAACATACTCGTTAAATAAATGTAAAAGTAGTTTAGGAAATCCTCAAAATATTGAAAAAACTGGTAAACGTAAATATCGTATACGAGGGGAGATTTTTATGTTATCTACCTAGCCATGAAGAAAAGGATTTAGGAAACAAAAAAAAGTATTTCTCAACATATGTTCCACTAACGGCCGTACACTTATTCCAGCATTTTTTTAATACAACTATACCCTCCAAAAATAAATCTTTCAGTAGGTCTTCAAAAAACTCTACCACCTCCGCTTTCAAGCACTCACTAGAAGAAAAACACCGTCCTCTTAAGTGTCTTTTTAAATTTAAGGAGGTCATTGATGAGCTTTTGGACTTGGTGCACTTTGTGGACTCTGGCGTTATTATGAAGCAGCATCATTTTTCGCTCTCAATTTTGAGGTTCTTTTTGGTTAATGGCAGTTTTCAACTCTTTAATTGCTTCCTTATAGACTTTCCCTGTTATTGTAGCCCCTTTCTCCATATATTCATTTAACAAAACCCCTTCTGCATCCCAAAACACCGTTGCTATCAGTTTTCCTGATGTCGGTGGGTCCCAGTAATACACCAATCTCCCAACACCCGTTACAATTTTTGAAAAAAGATCTTTGTCGTCAGCCAATGCCGCCAAGTTTTCCTCACAAATTTGTTGCCGACCCAATTCTTGTTCAGAAGGAAGCAATTTCGAAATCCAACGTGCTGACACCTTACTCATACCTTAATTTTGCTATGACCAGTTGTTTTCGTTGATTCTTGCCCCTCGTATCTTGGGTCATCTTGAATTGATTCCCTCCCCGTCGAAATTGTTTGCACCCAAACCTTACCGTACAATATAACAGCGCATCTTTCCCATAGTCATTAACTATCCTAGCATAAATATCCTTGGATCCACTTTCCTCCTTCGTTAAGAGCTTGACAACACTAATTTTTTGTTGATTAAACTTTTATAAAAGCAACAACGCTTCGAACATGTACGAAACTTGCTCAGCTTATATCAAAATATGACATCTACTTGACAGCAAAAAGTCAACGTCACTATTTTTTTTTTATGGTTGATATACATATATATATATATACAGTGCGATCCTAAAGTGTCCCCCTCATGCCAAATAGGTCGATTTCTATTTTTTACGAGCTAACTTTTGCTGTTATCAACACTTCCATTGCATTTCCGGCTTCACCCGAAGTGACGTTAACTTTCTTTTCTAAATAGAACACCACACATATGTTTGCATTTTTTGGAAAGGTAATCAAAAGGCGAATCCAACGATACCACATGTGTTACACTCTAACTTAAGAAATATGATGATATGCAGAAATAAAGTTTTGGTAATCTGTTTTTGTTGTTTATTACAATTACGATACATTAATACGCAAGGCTAGCAAAGAGCGCTGAATTGTTTCTTGTGGCGCCAGACTGATGTAGAGAGCTCGTTGCTAAGCAAAGTAATCATAACAATTGCCAATCTGTCAACTCTCGATTCCAAAAGCGTAAATTATTCTTGTTATTTATTGTTATTATAACCTGCATTTGTCATACTTATACTTATATATTTATATATTTGCAGATAAAATAAAAACTAGGTATTAAAGAGTGAACGTTCCTCGAACCGGTCCTCGTGGTGTAGTGGTTAGCACGCCAACCCGTCAAGTGGGAGATGTGAGGTTCGATTCCTTGCCGTGATCATTTTTTCAGTAATTAATTACGTCGGAAATTCCAAGGAAAATTATAGATTTTTTAACACAATTTGATACATCTCAAATTTCTGAATAAAAAATTGTATGCAACATTTCTTTGATAAAGTGGCCATTCTAAAGCAATCGGTAAAAAAAGGCTAAAATATTCAACAGTGTTAATCAGCTAACGTAGCAATAGTAGATCTTAAAAACTATGTTGTCCGAAAGGAGCTATCATTGTGTTTGAAAGGAGCAATTGTGCTACATTTTTATTTATGTACTAAGATGAAAAGCTTGTTCGTCGAAGTTATTCTGCTATTAATCTCTGTTTCATAATTTCCTTTTTCATCTATTAAAGTTCCTGAGTACTTGATTCATTTTCTTTTTGTTATTCGATACTACAATAGTTTTGGTCTTTTTAGCGTTTATGCTCATTCCCATCTCTTCTAGTGTTCTTACCCATATACTGATACAGAAGAACAATAAGTAATCTTAATTTCTTTTGTTTCAGAATGCCTATCGAATCTTCCACCAGTCTTCGTTGTAGATATGAACAATGCAGTACTATCAGAGAACACGCCAGTAGGAGAAGTGGTGTGGACACTAGAAGGCTCCGATCCAGAAAAAGGGCCAGTACACTTCGGAATAGATGGCACTGACCTATTGAAAGTAGATAGGGATACGGGCCAGGTTACAGTGGCAAAACCTTTAGACAGAGAAGTATAACTTACACCATATAATGCTACACGCAGAGAAACGTTGACTTCTATCAAGACTGTCCGCCTCAATTCAAGACAATTACTGTTTCAATTATCCACAATGCAATAATGGACTTAATGAACTACACATGAAAAAAGTGCCTAGAAACAATTACCAGGATAATGCTAATAAATAGTTCATAGAATCACTACCGGCAAAAGCAATGTGAGAGGAAAAAAGTGGAACCTAGAAAAAAAAACTTTTTCATTAGTTCATTCACTTGCTCCTAATTTTAATTATTAACTGTAGGTTTTTTTTCCATTATTGTAATTTTTCTTTTATTGGATATCCTTGTAGCTGGCCCGATGATGTGTTTTTTGAACACGTAACTGGCCGCCCAATTTCTCAATAGAACTTTGTGAGATCTGGACCATTTTTTGATTCCTACCTTTAATATGAATATTTTCTTAGCTTTAAACTAAATGAAGAAACATTTTTCTTGGATTTTCTTGATTTCCTATAAAAATATTTATTTAATCCAAATAAAATTTCAAGAAAATTATTTTTTTGTATTATACATTTTTATAGTCTTGAAATAAAAATATTTTCTTGAATAGAGACTGATTTTGCAAGAAAATCTATTTTCTTGGTGCAAGAAACCATTTCTCTGCGTGTAATATGATGTACGTTATATACATAATACTTTACTTCAGGCAAATGATACGCTAAATTTTTACGTTAGTATAGAAGATGAAGTTAAGGATGCTCCTGTTGGAGGAAATAACGTTGTTAAGATATTAAACACTGTTATAATACTCGACGAAAATGATAATGCTCCCGTTTTTGAAGAGGTAAGTTCTACAGTAATGTTAAGTTGTAGAAAACTCGGTTGCATATACTAACTTAACGAAACATAGAACATCTTGGCACCGTCTCATCATTAAGAATACTTCAAGAAGCAATTTTCATCATTTTACTTTAATAGGTACCATACAGCATAGAAGTACAAGAAGATACACCTGTCGGTACAACGATTTTCTCTGATATAGTATTAACAGATGCTGACTCAGTGGGTGAAAATATAGAGGTAACATGCGTAGAAATTCCAGAGTCTAAAGATGCTTGCCAAAAATTCTCTGTAAACCCAATTGACACCGATCAAAGCAAATACGTCGGAACGATTGTTTTGCAAGACCATTTAAATTATAGTTTGCAAGAATCCTATGTATTCTTGCTCAACGCTACAGTAAGTAACATCAATTAGCATTTCAGTGTTACCTAGTATCTTCATTTGTAGGATGGTACGCTTTACAATACTACGTTAGTGAATATCACTGTTGGTGATGTTCAAAACACACCGCCAAAATTCTATGGTGATCTAAAAGCGGAAGTCTATGAAGATGTTCCAATCAATACTCTGATTATGACTGTACACGCTGAAGATGGGGACCGACAAATGCCAAGAAAAATCGTTTATGAATTAGTAAATAGTAAGGAAGTAAATTATCGACGTATATATAAGCAAAATGTAACAATGTCCCTTTATTAGATCCAATGAATTACTTTCTACTTGATGCGGTTAAAGGGGAGTTAAGAACAGCTCGTCCACTAGATCGAGAAGCTTTAGAAAATTCAAATGGTGTGCTTACCTTCAATATCAGAGTAAGTTAACGTTATGAATATCATATTTGTAAAAATCACCCTTAAGGCATCATTGCCAATGATACTAATTCACATTCCTTACAATTTGAATATTCAATTTTATTCAACTGGAGTTAATGTATACGTATTTCTCTTAAGGCCAGAGAATTAGTAGATGGTGTAAGAATTGAAGACCCATCAGTTATTTCCATAGCCGAAGCTACTGTAACCATCAAAGATGTTAACGATGAACCTCCCACTTTTAATCAACGTGAATATTCAGTAGAAATCCCCGAGGATATATTACAAGGATCTCCCCTTCCAAATCTAAATATGACTGTTAGAGATCCGGACTTGGTACGCTTCTTATACATTGCGCAATCTAACCAGTAACAAAATCCTGCTTCCAGGGAACAAACTCCATCTTTTCATTGACACTAAATGACATATCTGGCGCTTTTTCCGTGGAACCAGAAATGGCTTCTGGATCTGCTGATGTCACAATTCGAGTTGCCAATAGCTCTTTAGACTACGAAAATCCCAATCAAAGACAATTCATCATACTTGTTGTTGCAAAAGAATTGCACACTGACCTCCTCTTATCATCCACAGCCACCGTTAAAGTTACAGTAACCGACGCTAACGACAACTCACCAACTTTTGATCAGGAAGGATACACTGCGACGATATCTGAAATGGCGTCTCCTGGTACTTTAGTAACTAGCATAGTAGCTAAAGATCGAGATAGCGGAAGATTTGGAGAGAATGGTTTAATTTATCAATTGGCTGGAAACGGAGCTGAAAAATTTGTTGTAAACAATCGAACTGGTGCGATAACTGTGGCTGAATGTGAAACTCCAGGAAAGGAGCCCTGTTTGGATTACGAAATTAAAGCCGATTATATGTTACAATTTAAGGTATTGATAACTTTAAGATGCAGCTTCAAGAACATATGACTTTGGTACTTTTATCTAATGATTAACTATTAGCAGCACCAAAACTTGGTTAACTTAAAGCCGAATTTAATCTAAGTGCGGATGTTTTGTCCATTATCGTATTACGCGTCATTGCAAAATACTTTACATCTTTTTTCGAAATAAATTCACAAATAATAGTAGAATCAATTGTCAAACCTATTTTTGTTCATCAGTTTCTAACTATTTATTGTTACTTTAGTTACATTTTGACTACCTCCTTTGTTTCCTTCACTATAACTAGCTGCAACTTTACATTTCACGAAAAATCCTGGAAAGTGCAATTAAATTAGAATTAAAGGAAACTTCAAACATATGTAAGTGTGATCTTTAAGAATTTGTTACAAAAGAGTAGTGTCATTTGTTAACTGGAGGCAATACTGGTGTTAAGTGAGTTTGTGCACAGATTTTCTTACATCATGCACGCAGTTTTGGCAAATTCCTTTAAGTAAGTTGTTCAGTGGCTGCGCAAAAGTAAATTTAAAGATCTCAAGCTATGCATACATCTTCCAACATATGTTTAGAGTTTATACACATCAAAAAGATTGCTCATGGTATTGATGGAATCACTTGAGGCAAAAGCAATGCGGGGAAGGAAAGTACTAGTCATGTTTCTGTCTACCCTGCGTCGTCAGCACCAAGTGCTTCTCTACCTCATACCGCTATTTGTCTCTCGGCTTATATCACTTATCTCCAAACTACCAAGCAGTATATCTCCTTGCGCCATCCACTGCCAAGAATCTAGTGAAAAGTAACGACGAAACTGCCAAACGTTTCCCTATGAATTAAGGAATGAAATTAGAATCTCATGTTTACTTTTGCTTTTAACCATTGACCAATATTCTAAAAACAAGGTAAAACACCAAAAGTAGCATGTAGCACAAAAATTTATGTTTTAAGTTTTTTCCATATAGAAACACCAAATATTATTTTACATATTACGTTGAAAGAAACAAAGCATGCTTGTAAGAATTTCGATCGAAAAACTTATGTACAGCCATGAATTTTCCAATTGTTTAGAAGCTGATGGTCATCACTTTTGATATTTATTAGAATGGATTTTCAAGTACTTTACAGTAGTCATCTATTGGTCCTGAATACATTATACGTTAAGCATCCAGTTATTATTCTTGGCTTTTATAATAATAAGATAATGATGCTTCAGATAAAAGTTCCACGGACAAGAATGTCGACTTTCATTTGAAAAAATGAAGATGACTACGAAATAAACTTGAAAATAGGGTTAGGAATAATTTAATATCATCATCAAATAACTTTACCCTTTTTTTCTAATTGGTTTCCCTGCGGATTTAGAGAAAAAATATTGTACAACTAACAATACCTATTCATAGATTCACTGAGCGCTAAAACTAATTTTTAAATATATTCCTAGGCATCGGACGATGATGGGAAAGGTCAAACGACGCTTGTACCTTTAAAAATTAGCTTGATCGACAGCAACGATAACCCTCCGACCTTCAGTCAACCAGTTTATAGGGTATTTGTCGACGAAGGAGCAGTCAAGTTCGATCCGGAGCTAATAATAACCGCGCAAGATTTAGACAAGACTTCGCACGTCACCTACTCCATCCTCGCAGGCAACGAAGACAATCTATTCAGCATCGATCCTAATACGGGCAAAATAAGGATCACCAGCAACAAAGGATTAGACCTATCGAACGATACAGAAACTGACAACAACATCGTCTTAACTATCGAGGTAAAACGGAAACACATTCATTTTTCAAACATCTACACAACATACGATATTCGCCGTAGGCAAACGACAACAAATACACAACCTCTACCTTAGTTAAAATTAGTGTCCGCGATGTCAATAACAACGCCCCGATGTTCGAAAGGGAGAATTACGTTGTATCAGTAGCCGAAGATATGTCTCTTGGTAATTAAATTCTCCGATATTCGGCAAAAATATAATATTTGCATATTTACGCAGGTAGTAGCGTGGTACAGCTTAAAGCTAACGATGCGGATATCGGAAGCAACGCGGAAGTTCGCTATAAATTACAGAAAGGTGCTTTTGATGACTTCAGCGTAGACAACGAGACCGGAATCGTACGGATTGCATCCAAACTCGACTATGACAGGAGGAATACGTATAATATTGAAGTGATAGCATCTGATTTAGGTACACCTAGCATGTCTGGAACTACGCTGCTTACGATCAATATAATTAACATGAACGACAAGCTGCCGTACTTTGTTCCTACTACGCAAAAGGCTGAGGTATGTTAAACTATTACCAGTGCTAACATATACATATACATAACCCAAATAAAACCACATATGATTTATTTAAAAGCTATTTCAGACAATTCTACGTATTACATTTTTATAGGAAAATATCCTAGATCTATTTTTTTTTATTCATAAAAGGATCAACAAACAACACGAATTGAGAGTTACTAACAGTATTAAAAATAGTAAATATTTCAAACAAAGTATGTTGAAAATGTGACTTGATTAGAGAATAAAAAAACTAGTAACTAAGGATTCATCTTTAAATAATAAAAATCTCGACACAAATTTCTTGAGTCATCTTCAAAGTTTTGTATCCTATATATAAATTACATCCAGACGTAAAACATTCTCGGGAATTCTAGAACTATTGGTTCAAAAATTCGGAGAACGATTTCTTTACCAATTCAGAAAGAAATTGTCAAATAAATAAAAAAAAAACCTTAACATCCGTTGTAATCTTTCCCCTGTCATCCAAGTTTTGAACGCTCGCAGCCGCTGTAACGCATGCCAGAGCATTTCTTTGGGGTGTTTATCAAAATTAGCCACAAACATTTGTTTTGGATGGAATCCATATTACCAAAGTATTCCCTTACAGTTTCCAATTTTCGGGATAAAAAAGTCGACCGGAATTGAATATGGTGAATAGTGGCTAACAAAGAACTTTTGACAAGAAATCCGATAAGAAACGAAAATTAATCTAATTTTCTCGTCAGTGTTCTTTTATATATATAGTTTCAACTACGTCCAGCTCATTGTATATATGTATATAAAAAAATCGAAACCTACTGAACAAAGACCTTCCACCTCTTCATTACTCCTGTCTTTTTGATTTACTAGAATAAAACGACCATGTTTTTTCATTTTTATATTACGTAATACATTGACATAAGACTATATTGTCGCGCCCTATACATCTTGTTGCATGGTTGGAATTAAAATGCATAGACATACAAACACATTTGACGAGAGGGTACGTATCGGTGTATTGCTCTATTTTATGAAGGTTGAACGGACACGGACCTTTTTCATTCCGTATATACTTCGCATATGGTCAGCGTCAAACGGCAAATAGCAGATACTTGTAAATACATCTATATCTTTTGTAAATACATATATCTTTTCCCGAAAGAGGGATAAACAAGTATGATAGAATTAGATTCATATTAGAGTTCTTTTGTGTTTCTCGCTCAGATTTATTCAGTCAATCGGTTGATAATGGGGTTGCTCGGGAGCCCCTAAAACAGCTGTTTCGGATTAATTTAATTAATATTTTGTGTGGTGAGGTGTGTGCCGATACTTCGTGTTGTTTGCCATGCTACCCCACAGTCCTTGATATCATTATTGAGCAACTTTCATGATTGTTAGGTCGATAATATTTTTTTCAATGGCATTTTTAGGCAACTTACAATACGTTTCAAGTTAAATGGTTTCTGATGGCCCTGTGATCGATTCCTCTGTGTCCCTCGGTTTTTGGATAACTCGTTTCTAAAAGCCGCGTTATCGCCGATCGTATACTGCAGCAAAGAACATAGACCGCAATTTCCTTCCTTTGTCTAATAGAATCTATATGTTGTTTCCTCTGCTCAAATTGCTCAATGAGTAACTTAGACCTGGACCACTGTTAATTTAGACCTACGCCTCTTTTCACCAATCTTGAGGTTTCTTCTCTTTTCGTTGGTTAGTAAGAGAGTTGACCAACGCTATATAATATACCGTGTATGTAGGAACATTTGATCTCAAAGTGTTCATGAATATATTATTTATCTTAACAAAGGAAAGCTCAACCAACGATTTTTAGTTTTAATTATAAGATTTCGAAGTTGATGGAGACAAAACATTAAAAAACTCATTTCTAATTCTCATAATTTCTATAAATTTATGCATTTCTACGAATTATTTCACGTAAGTTACATGCATTGTATGTAGATCCTATTTCTGACATTGATTCTCTGTTTCATTGGTATGTTTATAGAGAAATTGTCTTCAACAAACGAACTTAATTCAAAATTTTGCAGATCATGGAAGATGCTCCAGTCGGAACCATACTTCACTCATTAATAGCTCTAGACCCTGACGTTAACATATCAGAAGCCTTAAATTTTGCCGCCACTGAACCAATTACCGCTTTAGACAAACACGGTAGACAAGTGTTGGATAGTGAAATATTCAAAGAATTCTTTTCTGTTGATAAGAACACTGGAAAGGTAACTGTTGCGAAACCATTACAAAGGGACGTAGCTGCCATCGTTAGGATTACAGTACTGGTAACTGATATAACAGCTCCTACGATTCAGCAAGGAACAGGTAAGTGATAATAGCAATATCAAAGATGCTAGATGGTTTTCATTGTTGTAATTGTTTTATAACAGGTATGCTGGTGATTACGATAACTGATGTTAATGATTCTCCTCCATACTTTATGCCACCGTGGACACCGCAGAATCCTTTCTATGATTTAGAATTGAGGGAAGAACAACCGGCAGGTACAATTGTCGCTACTTATGCAGCACATGATGAAGATTCTGATATCGCTGGATATGTAATCGATCCACCTAGTGATTATTTCGAAATAAACTATGGAACAGGTAAAAAGAATGAACTGTTTTTACCTTTCTTTGTCACTCAGTTAAGCATTAATTCTTTCCATACAGGTATTGTACAAATCAAAAAGCAAATTGACTATGAAAAAATAAAGACATTGAACTTTACCGTCCTTGCTCTCGATACCGGCGTGCCGCAATTAAATTCCTCAGCAACAATCCTCGTCCGTGTAAAAAACGTAAACGACAACGATCCCGTTTTTTCGCAAAAGATGTATAATGTCTCCATCAACGAAAACTCTCCTGTAGGATCACACGTACTTACCGTTAGGGCTACAGATGGTGACGCTGAGGAATACGGCGTCGTCACTTACAACCTAACTGGCGAGCACAGTGAAAATTTTCGCATTAACCCGGATTCCGGTGAAGTAACCGTGGCGAATACCGAATTTTTAGATCACGAAACTCTGAATGAAACTACGATACAGGTGGTGGCAATGGATGGAGCTCCAGGAAATTTGAAGCGTTCATCTTCAGTACCGATTAATATAAATATTCTAGATATAAACGACAACGCCCCAAAATTCAATCAATCTGTATACAACGCGTCAGTAATAGAAAACGTAAGATTAAACCCACCTATGCCAATTTTACAAGTTCATGCTGAAGATAATGATGTAGGCATGCATGGGAATATCCATTATAGGATTTTGAAAGGAAATGAAAAAGGTTAGTTATTAAAACCATTTTACTACTATTATAATCACTATTTATTTCGTCATAGATATATTCATATTGGGTGACGAAACAGGCATTCTTTACCCGCATAAACTGTTAATTGGGCAGACCGACGAATTTCATTTGCTCATCGAAGCTAGAGATGGCGAAGGTGCTGCAGCTTTAAGTGATCAAGCTATTATCAATATTCAGGTGCTAAACGTTAACGAACATAAGCCCACTTTTATAATGCCAGCTCTTTCCAATGCCACCGTAGAAGTAATAGAGGTAACAATATCCAATTACTTACGTAATTGTCTCAAAATTAAATCAAATAGCAATCAGATTTGTAACATATTATCCAATATGTGTTCGTCAATAATATTTCAAAAGTCTATAACAACTTCATCATTTACTTATTAATTATTTTAATCTCCAAAAGAAAGCCAAGTAATCAATTTTTGCTACAAAAAGAATTCCTGTATTAACTTCACCAATAAAACTTGAAACACGAAATCTATGTCAAGAATATACATAACTAACTAGAATCTGGTCCGTAGGCTTCCGCGGTCGTCAATAATACTACACTGGTTTCCGGATTGGAACCGCGTCGTTGTCGTACCTTTTTTCCGACGTTTCGTCCACACTCTTATGGGACATCTTCAAGGCTGTTACTGTACACTGACTGGGGATTATTAACTCCGGAGGGGTTTATGTAGGGCTTGTTTTGGGTCAATGGAGCAATCAGTGTTACTGAGCACGAGCGTTGTACGAGGTTGTTGCGTGAAACTGGCCACCAAATCCAATTTAACTCTACCCACTTCTTATTTCGCAATGCCCACTATCACAGTAGAAAAATCCGTGAATCAATAGAGATTTTCAAACATCCCAACAATTTAAATCGCGAGGATGGTTACCTCTTACATCATACCTGGAAATCTCAACTGATTACACCTCCTCGCAACCGTCACGCTTCATTGATGCATAACATTTCCGCTTCGTTGATGCATAACATTTCCGCTTCATTGATGCATAACATTTCCGCTAGATTGACCCAAAACAAACCCTGTATAAACCCCCCGGAATAAATAATCTTCAGTCAGTGAGCAGTAACAGCCCTGAAGATGTCCCATAAGAATGTGGACGAAACGTCGGCAAAAACTACGACAACGACGCGGTTCCGACCCGGAAACCAAGAGTATAACTAGAATTTACATTTCTTCTTCTTGTATAATCTTAGGCAAACGTTAGTTTAAATTGATTTATGACTTTGCTTTGAGCTAAAAGCTTATTTTAGCTGATAAAGAACATATTTAGTTGTAGATTTTCTCTACAATGATAACATTAAGGAAAACCTGAAACGCATATTAATGCAGCTTACAGGGAATCTAGCTAAAGCTATTGAAAGAAATATAGTTAGTGATTTGAAATTATTTTGAAAATTCGGAAAATCTAAGCGATCCGCCTCCAGAATTCATGTTGTGACAACTTGGTTCTCGATAAACCTAGTAGACTTTACGAGTACATTAAACCTTACTTATCTATCTAGCAACATGGATTTATCAGTGGATGATCAACTACCACCAATTTAATTGAGCTTATTCAGTACATTAGCGAGAATCTTGACAAACGAATTCAGGTAGATGTAATTTATATAGATTTCCGCAAAGCTTTCAACGCAATTGATCATAAAGTGTTAATATTCAAATCTCTTTTAGTTGGATTCTGTCCTGGTGTTGTTGCGCTAGTGCGATCATATCTTCATGATCGTTCGTGTTACATTCACTATAATGAATTTATACCTCTTTCGTTGCGTCCAGTGGAGTAACTCAAGGTTCAAATTTAGGTCCACTTTATAGTGTAACTTTCTTGCTTGTGCGATCGCAAAATTTATAGCAAAATTATTTCAACATTCGACTGCTTCAATCTACAAAGAAACATCACAGCAATTAGTGATTGGTGCTCTCTTAATAGCATTCAATCGAATTTTGATAAATCTGCAACACTTACCTTCACCCGCTTCTCTCAGCCACACACTTACGCTTGTGCTAAAAGCAAGTATCAGCATCTCTTTCACCCGATATAAATGCATCAACTTGGCACTTCTCTTTTAAGGCAATTCTTTTTTAATATCACTCCGAATTTACAGTGTTTGATATACGTTTGTTTAATATACGTTTCTTCTAATAGTTTTAAAAGTTTTGACACAACTGCCCTGCTAAACCCCATAGATTTGCTTCACGCATAGATTCCGGTTTCCTTGTAGCAATTTGGTATGCCAACTTAAAAGAAACCTGGCATCCCCAGCCATTTCATCCATTTCTTAAAAAGTTAGGTATACCCATTTAATTCCGCTAGTGACTAGCAAGGTTTTCAGTTGTTTTCAGATGAGAACATGGTAAGTTCATTTTCCCCTTGAATGCTCTAAACTTCTACTCTCCAAAATATTTGAAACAATGTTAGTTCCTTCTTGTATCGTGAAGGAAGCATTCTAAGATTGTTAGCTTGGGGACAATTGAAGTAGATGTTCAGTAGTATTCAAGTTGTATACATAGAATATTTCAAAAACTTCTTACTTAAAACATCGTAATTGTTTAAATGCATTAAAACAAATGTGTCTAAAAATGTACGAAATGTGTAAATTTTTGTATCGTTGTATAAATAGATCTGTTAGATTAATAATAAACATGAATACCCCGTTTTAATCATCTACTCCGTCCTACGGTTCAGTCGCTCCCTTACTTCCATTTCAGTCAAGACTTTTGTTGTCGTTTAATTTGTTGTTCTCCGATGTTGTTTAGCGTAACTAAATCCATTCTTATCCTACTTTCAGAATGCTGCAACTGAAGATTACCTGATTATGACAGTAAAGGCAGTAGACAAAGATGTTGGCGAAAATGGCCGAATAACCTACCATTTCCGTGTAAATGGAGAAAACGTCCAACAAACAGAAGAATTTTCAATAGACGCCGATACCGGTGAGCTGAGAAGTAGGAAATATCTCGATAGAGAGACACAAGCCAAGTATGAGGTATTATCAAATAAATTTCCTAATAGCAAATTTCTAAAGTAAATATTGGTTCCGTTAGCTAATTTTAGCTGCGAGAGATCACGGCCGCCCAAAATGGTATGAAACTGTTCGATATCTGAGCGTGCTACTTGTTGATATGAATGACAACCGGCCAGAATTTCCCGATTCTAAAAGCACTAATCCCTACGTGTTCTATGTAACGGAGAATGGTCGCAGAAACGAAAAGATTGGTAAGTTCATGAATAGATAGAACTTAATCGATAAGGGGAAACGATATTACTCAAAAGAACGTCCGCATTCTAATCCTTGCATATTGAAGCAATATACTTATTTTTAAAGGAAGCCACTACAACTGGAAAGTCATTCGCTAATTTAGAATTAAAAAATTTAAACAATTTATTTATTTGAAATTTGGTTGTCTCTTGTATAGTAATAATGAGAAAGTTCCGGTAAAAGGTAATAGATTAGCGTTATCTCTTCTGATTCTTACATACTGATGGCCTCAATCAATTTGCATATAGTAACTTATAGCATTTCATGAAAGCTGTATTAGTTACCAACAGGCTATTGAAAAAACCTTTTTAATTGAATATCGCTTCAACTAGCCCATGCTTTAAGTTGCACGCTCCGTTACATTAATTTCGTAATGCTTAAAAGAAAACACAATAAACTTTTTTCAATGTCGTTTCTCATTTTCACTGTTCCTTCTTTTCCTTTAAAAATTGTTTATTCATGTCTAAAGACGAATATAAACTCGTTATGGATGTGATGATTACCGCGTCAAGAATGTTGCGAAAGACTGTGAGTGAATTCGTTGCTAATGTATCTATCAGCATTGGAAATATGTATGGATTTTTAGCCAGATGGGCTATTAGATATTGTAATTTGAAATCCTACATCCTGTGGCAGTATTGAACAAATTTCTGTAGTATCGGATTACGAAAATGATTGCAATTCCAACAGCAGTTAAAGTACGTCAGCATATCATTTTACAGTGAGGTGCTAAAATGTCCCCCCCCCCCCATGCTAACTTTTAAGAGACAGAGACTCACGTTCTTAGAACAAATAGATCGATTTCTATGAATTAACTTTTGCCGTTATCGGCATTTCAATTGTATTTCTGGTTTCACCGGAAATGACGTCAACTTTCTTATTTAAATAGAACACATTGTAACAATATCACATATGTTGTACTTTAACTTAAGAAATATGACGACGATATGCAGCAATAAAGGTTTTGGTAATCTATTTTTGTTGTTACGCAAAGTTGGCTAGGAAAGAACGCCAAATTATTTCTTGTGACGCCAGACTGATCTAAAAAGCTCGTTGCTAAGCAAAGTAATCCAAACAATTGCCAAACTGTCAAATCTCAATGCCAAAAGCGTAAATTATTCTTGTTGTTTATTGTTATTATATCCTGCATTTGTCATAAGTTCCTTCTTTGTTCTCGTTATTATTTTCTCTCATTTTAACTTGTTTTGTTAATGGTTGTTTAAATATGTTAGTTTTTGATAGACAGTATGTCCGTTTTTTAAGCTTTTTGTGTCGTTACTCTTATGATGGCTTCGGCAAGAACCATGCAAAATTGCTGGGTCAATTTTAATATTATATAATTCTGGCAACAATTATCACCTTATTTGCCATGGTTGCGCAACAAATTGTACAATAATTTAAATCATATTATATAATTCACCCCAGTGTTCATTATGTTCCACTTCGTGGTAATTGTTGCCAAATTCACTGAATATTAAAATTAGGTACTTGATGTTTGTCTTACGTAGTCCATGCGGAGGCCATTGTAAAATCAACAACATTAAAAAACTGAAATTTAAGCACATTGCCTGTCAAAAGCTAACAAATTTAAATAAACCTGCCACAATTAATTAATTGCAGTAAAGTTCGATAAAGCAAAGGAGAAACAACAATTAACAAAACAAATTCAAATTACATAAAATAATAAGGAGCACAAAGAACGAAAGTATGACAAATGCAGGTTATAATAACAATAAATAACAAGAATAATTTACGCTTTTGGCATTGAGGTTTGACAGTTTAGCAATTGCTATGATTACTTTGCTTAGCAGCGAGCTCTTTAGATCAATCTGGTGTCACAAGAAACAATTTGCCGCTCTTTCCTAGCCAACTTTGCGTAACAACAAGAACAGATTACCAAAACCTTTATTGCTGAATATCCTCATATTTCTTAAGTTAAAGTATAACATATCTGGATCGTTGGATTTGGAAAGGTAATCGAACCTTTACAAAACCGTAAAAATATACAAAGTGTTATATTTAAAAAGAGAAAGTTGACGTCACTTCCGATGAAATCGAAAATACATTAAAATGCCGATAACGGCAAAGTTACGAAAATAGAAATCGACCTATTTTTTCTAAAAACTTTCGTCGTTCAAAAGTTAACATGGGTGGGGGAGGCACTTTAGGACTGCACTATATGTATAAATGTCAGATATAACGTGACTTCGCCAATTACAAACGAATGTTCTAAAATTAACCCATAGTCTTAAACGTTCCATATCAATTTGACAATTCATTTCATAACCACATACGCCATTACTTAATCGTTCATTCTACTTCAAGACTACCAACGCTAATCTACATTTGATTTCACTACCCATTTTGGTTGTCTGTCTGACATTATTTCGGTTCCTGAAGTGATCATACTTTACACTGGTTTTATTTGTACAATTTTATTCATACCATGAAATTCCTTCCTCCATATAACTATTTACAAGCTCTCTAAACCTCCAACCATGATTTGGGCAAAGTATGGAACCTTTAATGTAATCTCTTTTTACTTCTTTATCTAGTATTGAAGTTGCAATTTAATTTGTTTCAGGGCAAGTTCAAGCAATAGATAAAGATGAAGGCCAACATGCGAAGGTCTTCTACTACTTGCTATGGGCTGATGATGACAAGCCTTTCTACGTAGATAAAACAGACGGCAGCATCTTCACCAACAAATCTTTCGACCGAGAAAACCAAGAAGAATACGATTTATACGTCTTCGCGACCAACGACGAAGGCTTCTACATGACGAACGAAGAACGAAATGACGTAATCGAGAACGAAATCGCGCACAATAGCAGCATAGCCAAAGTTAAGGTGGTGATAAACGACTTAAACGATAACATACCGAAATTTGAGCAAAGCATCTATTATACCGCCGTAAATGCCATGGCTAACATCAACGACTTCATCGCTAACATAACGGCATACGACAATGACGCGGGCATGAACGGGACGCTTACGTATTACATCAAAGCATCGAATTTGTACAAATACGGTTCGACTAAAAGTTCCGGATCGATCATACCGTCGCCGTTTAACATATCTCAATTAGGGCAGCTTAATACTGCCACCTATCTAGCGGAAAATAATCAACATCGTTTCATTGTCGACGTAGTTGCTAGAGAAATTGCTTACCCCGAACGTGAAGCTATGACCAAAGTACATGTAAGTGTATGCAAACTAGTTTAGCTCAATTGTATCGGTTCTTCATATGCAATAGGGAGTGAACAAAAACAAAATGTTACATAGTCGTATACACGTACAGTATGTATTTGAAATATGGTACAGGAATGCAACAACACGCAGCTAACATAAAATAACGAAAGAACTCAAAAAGTTCTCGCCAATTATGGTAGCCCTATGCATATAACTTTGAAGATAAATGATACTGCATGCCCAATACCGATATATAACCAGACATACAAACCTGGCCTTATTTAACATTTGGCCTTATTCAATACAACTTGTGGTATTCCACATCCAATGCGGTATATCTCGAAAATTATTAAAGACAATAGTAATAATGTATAACAGTTTAGAACTGAGGGATGAATCTATTGGGAATTAAAAGATTACAGGACTAAATAACTACAAAAAATCCAACTGCCAACACTTCTTCAATTGTTCTAATGTCAATTTCTGAATGTTCAAAAGAGATTCCAACTCAGAGAACATAAGAAAACAACCCTAACCCACATTGGATTATATCTACTCTACTTTACTCAGCAGATACTTCTACATTGACCTCTTGCTTTAGACGTCTGCATTTAATCCATTTGTAAGCTCGTTTTATTGATTAACGTTTAACGAACTCAATAAAGATAAATATTAGTCGCCTATAACCGAACTCACTTTCCCGTGTAACCTCCCTGTCACACGTCTTCCTTCCAACTCTCTCTATATCCCTAACAAGCGATGTCAGCCCTTCAGCTGTAATGCCAACTCCTCTGTTTCTTCTCGGTTTTCATAGGTTTCTCGAATTTCTTAATGTGGTATCATTTCTAAAGGTTCCACTTCTTCCATTTCGTCGTCATCACTTTCTTCTTCGGACTCGTCACAACAATGATATATGTACTTTGGTTGCTTTAGTGTGTCCTCCTTTTTCATGGTTCAATGTCGTAACTTGATAAGTATCTTTCGGTAAAATTTTTGATATAACTAAAAGACCGTTATACTTCAATTGGGTTTTTGATTGGTTTCCCAGTTGCTTCTGGTGGTTTTCTGATGACAACTACATTCCCAATGTTGTAGGCGATCCCAGAATACATTTTCTTGTCAAATCTTCATTTCATTTCCACTTGTTCAGCTTGGATGTTTTTCTTAATCTCCTTTTGTAATTTTCGTGGTGGAACCCATTTCTCTTCTCCCACGTTGGCAACTTTCCTCAAAATTCCATAGTAAAATCTCAGCACGTACCCATACAATACTTCAAAAAGCGTTCGACCAGTCGTTTTATTTTTGGAAGTATTCATATTTCGTTCCACTTCTTTTATCCTTAAATCCCAATCTTTTTCATCCTCTAAAGTTACGGCTATGATCGTTATCAGTGTCCCATGTAGGCGTTCAATCTGGCCATTTGCCTGAGAGTGTCTAGCACTGATCAAATTGTACTGAATCCCATTTCTGATTTGTAAGCTCACTTTGTTGATTAAAGTTTGAATACAATGAAGATAATATTAATAAGAATTTAGCTAAATATTCGTCGTCTATAACCAAACTCATTTTCCCGCGTAACCACCCTGTCACACGTCTTCCTCCCAACTCTCTCTATATCCCTAACAGGCACTCTCAGCTGTTCATCTACAGGTCCGTTTAATGTTATTTGTTACACGCACTAACACGTTATCTATATTTAGTATTGATTGCCTCTAACATATTATATTACATTATCTTTCAACATATTTACCGTAGACTTGAAGTCACTATGTTCTAATGTATTTACACCTTCTTCAAAAACTCATGGTTTTGCTCATAATGTCGCCGTCGCTGTTAAATTTGGTTCCCTGAAGACTTTCTTTTAGTCTTGGAAATAAATAAAAATCACTAGAAGCTAGGTCGGGCAAGTGTTGTGTATGCCCCATCGCCTCGAAACCTGTACTGTAAAATGCGTTTAAAGAAACGAGGTTTTTATGCACTGGAGCGTTGTCCTGATGAAAGAAAACACCACGTAACAGCTTTCCTCTTTTTTTTCTTTAATACAATTACGAAGTTGATTAATTAATGTGGCGTAATATTGACCCCTGGTCTAGCCATGTTCCAGGTAATCAATTACAATTCCCTCAGCATCCCAAGAAGTAGTAGCCATAATTTTACCCGCGGAGGGTTGGATCTTAAATGTACGAGGTGATGGAGATCCTCAATGTCACCATTCCTTGCTTTGCCGTTTAGACCAAGGATCAAAGTGATGAACCCACGTTTCGTCAACTGTAACGAACGGATCCAGAAAATTTTTGGACCACTGTTAAACAATGTCAGAAGGTTTTGACTCTCGTTCGCTTTTGTCGAGCATTCGGAAAACCCATCTTGCAGACACCTTATGAAATCCCAAATATTCGTTAATTATTGTTCCAATTGTACCGCTTGAAATGTCTGTTACCTCTGCTAAACGTTTAGTAGTTAACTGACGATCTGCAAGTCACAGACACGATCAATATTTTCTTGAGTGGACATAGTTTGCGGTCGACCAGCACCCTTTGCACGTTCGCAAGCTATCCTACCACATCGAAACTCCCGAGACTAATTCTTCACTACCTGGTATGAAGTAGCATCATACCCAAGCACACTAACCATATCTTCATGAATTTGTTGTGGCGTTAAATCTTTCTCCTGCATATATTTAATAACAACATAAAGCTCGTTTTTCTCTATTTTCTAGAATCTATGGGCAGATTCTATTTTAATTTACCACAACTTGTTAACAAATACAGCTACAACTAATGTTGTTGTTTGACAGATAAATAACAAATAGGTTGTATTACTATAGAATCTTTATTTCAACGCCTACTGTGTTAGAAACAATAAATACTGCACAATCTTCGTAATAGCGCTTGTATTTCTGAAGGGTTTATTTCCAAAACAATAATGTTTGATCAATAGAAATTAAAAGTAATAGAATTAAAAATATTCATTTAAAATGCGTGTTCTATCACCGGCTTCATAAATAACACTACTACTTGTTCAAAACCAAAGCAATCAGTCAATTATCGCCTTTAACATGGTTTTGTCTTTCTTTTCTGAAGAAGCCTTTTACTATGGCATGAGGCATGAGGATTTTCTAGTATTTATATTAAGGCATGGGCCAAGTACGACCAATTGCCCTCAAAATCTATGAAAATCTGTTATGATAACGTAGTTTTTATTAAAATTGAAGACAATAACAACCTCCTTATTATTTTTCAAATGAATAATTCAGTATTCTCCCATTACATTCTGTAAAGAATGGTCAAATGGACAACAAATTTATCGTTGTACATACGAGGTATGTTAGAAATATAATGAAACTGACACCATTGCGAGCGATCTGGCAACGCTGTAGTTATTCTCCCTCACTAGGCATGTTTGTTAGTCCGCTCCAGACGCTCAGACCGAGTTTGAACTTCCTAGTGTCACCACGCGATTTTTGAGAGCGTTATCAATGAAGTTGTGTTTCTGTTGTGTGGAACAGCGGTATTTGGAGCAACGTTATGCCATTAAGTTTTGTGCCAAACTTGGGGAATGCGCGAGTGTAACTTCTGAAAAGTTGAAGCATGCCTATGGGGAACATTGCTTATCAAGAGCACAAGTTTTTCGCTGGCACAAATTATTTTTGGGTGGGCGAGAACTGGTGGAAAATGAACCTCGCTCAGGGAGGCCTTGAATTTCAAAAACCAATGAAAACATCGAACGTGTGAGGACTCTTGAGTGACCAGTTACAATTAAACAGTTTCACCGCTCATCGAATTTTAACTGAAGAATTGCACATGCAAAAGGTCTGTGCCAAAATGGTGCCTAAAAACCTCACAAATGGGCAGAAGGAAATTCGAAAAAAAGGGGGCCTTGATCTTCTTGAAAGACTCCGATTTCTTCACTCGTGTGATCACAATTGATGAAACCTGGATTTTTGAGTACGACCCTGAGACAAAGCGGCAAAGCCAGGAGTGGCACGCTGAGAATCAATGCTGATTTGCTTCTTTGACAGTAGGGATACCGTTCACAAAGAATTTGTACCTCCAGGGCAAACTGTCAACCAAGTTTTTTACAAGGGTGTCCTTGATAGACTCAGAAGAAGGGTGATTCGTTTGAGACCAGGCATTGCAGACAAGTGGATGCTCCATCATGACAACGCCCCATGTCACACGGCCATCTCTATCACGGAGTTTTTTACATCAAAAGGCATCCCTGTAGTTCCTCAGCCCCCCTATTCACCTGATCTCAGTCCTTGCGACTTTTTTCTTTTCCCCAAACTAAAAAGTGTCTTAAAAGGACCTCATTTTGGGACTTTGGAGAATATCCAAAAGAAAATGACGGACATGCTAAAGGCCATACCGGCTGAAGCCTTCCAGCGATGCTACCAAGACCGGGAACAACGACTCCGCCCGTGTATAAATGCCCAAGAGACCTACTTTGAAGGGAATAATATTGTTATTTGAAAAAAATTAAAAATGTTGGTAAATAAAAAATCAGTTTCATTAATTTTCTAACACACCTCGTATATAATTGTTGCTAAGCTTTCACAATCGTACCCTAATGTTGAATAATGTAGTGTTCTTCCTTGTGTTGTCATAGTCAGTTTAGTAAGCTTGCAGTTTCACTAACGATATGATCAGCTTTTTGAGAAATTTTATAAAGACATTCTTAGGTTTTCTAGAAAGAATGCTTAACGTACCTCTAAGAAACTTGGCGTCACGATTAGCCACTACCACGATAATACCTGGAAAACAGACTATGCATTAATATGTGTCGCATTTCTAGTAAAGCCATTCTATATTTTAGACTACAAAGACATTTTATTGTAAAATCCAAGCATGTTCTTTTTAATATTGTGTTCCAGGTGTGGATTTTCGAACCAAGTCAGTTGATAAGAATCATATTATCCAAGCCAGTTGAACAAATAATGCACGAGAAGGACGAAATCATAGCCGAATTAAGCAATGCAACTCAAAGCCGTGTTATCATAGTCGACATTCGATTTAATACAGATGATATGGGACACAAAAGGGAGGAATGGTAAGTCATACATCATTTTTTCTAATCATCATATTATTTTTACATAAATTCTTTACAGGACGGACATGTATATTCTAGTTGTTGATCCTATGACACATTCGATTTTACCAGTCCCAGAAACACTGAAAATTATCGATGCAAAATATGATTCTCTAAAACAATATTATTCTGGTTATTACATCGAAAATGTTCTACCGGCGTTGATTGTTGATAAAGAAGAACCGTTTGACCCGGCGTTAGCTGCCTTAATCGCTCTGTTGATTGTACTGTTTGTGGGTGTTATTACATTCATCGTGGTGTGCTGCTGCTTAAGGCATTGGGCGATAGCACCAACAAATCTAAAGAAGAAGGATGCTCTGATAAAGAAAGCTATAATTGATGATCTGAATACGACAGAGAATCCTTTGTGGATCGAACAGTAAGTTATTGTTAACCCAGCGTTACTCTGCTCACTTCTTGTGACACCGCTAATCAGGCGTGGTAGGGAGCTTCTATGTATTTGGTTTACCCAAGCATCACTCATTCATCCTGTTAAGTTGTTGTCAAAAAAAAGGAACAAACAAGCGCTCAAAATATTTTATTATAAAGATAACTAAAAGAAAAACAAGGAAAGTAAATGTATCTACTGTTAATAGTCATCTTTAATTGTCATATTAATTTCTTGCGGATTGAACGTTTGAATCTCCATTTCGCTGTAGACTGACTTCAGGATCTTCCTGTAGAGTCTACAGAAAGATCTTGAAGAAGCCTGCAGTATGAACAGCGAGACGTTGATTCAAACGAATGGTACACGACATAACGCGAAAGTTTCTATCAAAGGACATAAAATATTCTCACATCTACGTACCAACGCGAATATCTGGAGGCCGTATTTGGCAGGTTTATTTGGTATGAATTGCCGAATACTGCATTTTCCCCTAAACGACTCTAGCTTTTCATCAATGGTTTTTCAATTCACCTGGAGTGTAACATGCTAATGAATTGGACTTGCAAATTCCGTCTGTTTGGTTTCATTACACCACTAAGATATAACAAACTAAGTCACGCCTTTATTTCAGTAATCGTTTCTATCACTTTACAGATTCCTTAATTATTTTTTGATTAAAATATTCTGTGATATCTGCAATAATTTTATCACTAATAAAATTTGTCCAACATTCAATAGGCGTTCTCAAATCTTTCGCTAATTTTACTCTGGGCATTTCTATGATAAAATTGTCTTTCCTTATTCGTAGAGCTGCTGATTTAGAAACCTTGCGCCATTGAGTTATACCATCGTTGCCAGTAATGTAATCTTCGCTGTTGGAAGAAAACTCTTACATGTCAGCTGCGCAGTCATCTTCATCCATCCCTTACTCAGTTATCTAGTTGTCCGATCTTTTACTAAAACCTGTTTTACACGTTGCGATTTATTGGCCAATTAATTGAACAAGTTGATCTTCGATTTGATTGTAACGTGTAAAACAGCAAAAACTGTACGGTTTCTTGATCAATTTATCGTACGATTAATTGAATTGAATAGAACATGCTGTATTTTTACCACAATTTTTCACTAGCTTTGCTGTTTTAATACCAAACCAATAACAGAAAAGTACCTAAGAATTTTGTTTAGTGTTTTTAAAGTAAAGTAAGGATAAATTTCGAAAATTTACACAGTAACCTAAGCTAAACAAATATTCATGATCGTTAAATTTGTGTGATTTTAATATTAACCTTTTAGATGTTGGCAATTCATATGTTTATTCTTTTACGGAAATTTTAGATTCCTATGGTCTTACACAATTAGTTACTGATGCCACAATAGTAACTGAATATTCAGCCTCAATACTCGACTATATTTTAACTAACAACGCAGATATTACTACGAGCATTGATGTTCGACCTATACAAAATTTCTCTGGCCATTGCTGTGTTTCATGTGACTTGTGTTTACCGTTTACACCTCTCGAAACATTAGTTAAAGTATACAGAGGTTTTAAATATTTGAACTATGAATCATTCCACTCGGACTTGGTTAATACTCCATTTTCTCTTATTTTCGATGCTGAAAATGTTGACGATAAAGTTAGTCTTTTCAATTCGCTTTTAACACAGCTTTTTGACACAAAGGCCCCGTATAAAACCTGCAAAGTAGGTAGAACTTATAAACCGTGAATTATGGATGTACTCGTAATTAAGAAAAGAGATAAGGCATATTGGAAGTATAAGCGTGCCTGCAATCCTGATCATTGTATTTATTATAAGTCCTTAAGAAACCACTACTGCTATTAAAAATGAAAAAAAGTCTTATCTTGAATACCGTGTTTAGCGCATTAATCAAAAGAATGTGTGGAGGGACCTCAAAAATGTAGACATTGTTTCTACCTCTGCTAAAGATTGCACCTTACCTCCCCACTTACTAAATCCCGATGAAATTAACAACTTCTTCATTGCAGCACGGTCCTCAGTACATAGTCCTGATATGAATGTAATTAACTACTACCTAAATCAAGTAGCTAAAGTCTCTGCTAATGCTCGCTTTTCCTTTAATCTTGTAACAGAAGATCAAGTATTTATTATAGTACGCAACATTTCATCTGGGGCTTCTGGTTGCGATGGAATTGGCATTGACCATATTAAGCTTTGCTGTCCACACTTCCTTATGATATCAGGAGCAGAGTTGGAACGGCAAAAGCACTCCTTATGCCCCTTCTTGGACGCAGAAATGAGCTGTACATTAAAACCAAGTTGTTGCTGTACACTTCAACATTAAGGTCCCGGTTGACGTACACCGCTGTGGCCTGGTCGATGGTCGCTAAAGGCAAAATCAAAACCCTGGAGATCAAGCAGAATAAGATCCTGCGAATGATTGTAAATGCCCCTCGTTTTGTGAGAAACTACCGAATTCGAGCTGACTTGAACATTCCCTCCATAGCCGATTTCTTGGAGAGGTTGTAATAAGGAGCGTGGACCAGGGCATCGGAACCGAGCCATTATTTAGTTCGCCAGCTGGTGGAGCCACAGGACCGTCCTCCACCGAGAATCACAGTCCGGAGAGTTCGAGACGCAATCCATCATCGAGAAGATGAAGATGTTGACGGCGAAAATGGCTGAATACGCAGATGTGCCAAATACGAGGACCCACCAGAACAAACCACAATACGAAAGAAAAAAGGAAGACTGAGGGATCCAAAGGCAGTAGCCTCGCCGTAGGGAGAGAAGGAAGACATTAAACACCTCCTTACATTTCTGACTCATATATTTAATGGCTGCATATCTTCGTGTTTCTTTCCTAGTGTCTGGAAGAAGTCACGTATCATTCCTATCGCAAAGAAAAGCACTCCAGAATAGTTTGCTGATTTACGTCCCGTTAGCATTTTATGTGCCATGTCTAAAATATTTGAAAAAATTACTCGAAATTCAAATCAGAGATTTTATTAATAAACACAACATGCATCCATCATGTCAATCTGGATTCAGACCACACTACAGCTGCGCCACTGCTTTGTCAATTGTTGATGATGTTTGCACTGCCATTGATTCTAGTAAAATCACAGCTCTTATTTTGCTTGATTATTCACGCGCTTTTGATACTATTAAACATCACCTACTTATTTCCGTTTTAAGATCCCTGAGTTTTGATGACGAAGCGGCGTTATTGATTGAAAATTATTTGGCCTTTCGATGCCAAGAGGTCATTTTAAATAATAAAACTTCAAATGCACTGCCAGTGTACAATGGTGTCTTCCAAGGCTTCGTTTTAGGTCCACTTTTGTATACTCTCTACACATCTATGCTATACAAGTCCCCACAGTATTGCTCTTATAATCTTTACGCCGATGACACACAAATATATTATTCTTCTTATCCTGAGAATTTACCCGATGCTAACCATATTATAAATACTGATCTTGCCAGCACAGTGAAAATGTCCATACAACTTTCATTATCCATCAACGTCAAGAAGACTGCCGTAATTGTTTTTGGAAGCAAAGCTGATATAGAATTTGCAAAACAACATTTACGTTTTAGTATTAACGGTACTCCTTCACAAAACAGTAAAACAGTGCGAAATCTGGGACTACATACAAACTCGGTACTACGATTTAAGGAACATGTCGGTCATTGTATTAGAAAAGCTTATTCCAACTTAAAGAAGCTTTATACTCATCGGGAATATCTGTCAATAAATACTAAAAAGCTTCTGTGTTCTGCGTTAGTTCTTTCTCACTTCGATTTTTGTGATATTGTGTATGGTTCGTGCTTAGATACACTTACAACATATAGAATTCAGGAATTATAAAATTCCTGCATTAGATTTATATACGGCATTAAAAAATTCGATCATGTGTCCCACAAGCTTGAGACATTTAAATGGTTTAACATGGCCAAGCGTAGACTAGTTCATTTGTACTGTTTCTTTCATAAGATTATTATATTTAAAACGCCCCCATATCTTTATCTTTAAATCAGATTTCGCACCAATGTGCACAATATTAATATACGGTTCCCTCATGCTATTAGACCAACTGCCCATCGTACTGCCCTGTTCGAAAGATCGTTTAATTATAATATTGCACATTTGTACAATGGTTTACCTCCGTCTCTTCTGGGGTCGAGCGTCGCCACATTTCGGTCACGGCTGCGGGTTCTTCTTGGCTTGGGGGATTAGCGCGCTGCCAGTAGTTATTGTCCAAAAGTAATGTTATTACATTTATGTACTTAAATTGTATGTGTGGAATACAGGTTACACTTCCTTGTCTTCTTGCGTTTGTTTAATATGTATCTGTTTAATTAGTTTAATTTTTTTTACCCTTTGTTTACTACACTGCACTTTTTTCATTGTATTAGATTTTGCGTATGGCCAAATTGAAAATCAGATATTTCAGAATCTGGCCATTTTGTTATATCAGCTACTTTCTTTTTTATAATTTTATAACTATTGCAAAAGATGATTAGTTGTTATGTTTAGCTTTTATAACAACAAAGATCATTATTATTATTACTATTATTATTAAAAACTGTCCAATTTATTCTAGAATCTAAAGCAGTATATTTCTACCGATTTCTTGGTCACGAACTTGTTCAATTAATTGGCAAATAAATGGCGGCGCGTAAAACATGCTTTACATGATCTGGAAAATCGACTGTTTCGCAAATAACATTATTTTAGCACACATCTTCTTCGTTTATTGCATTCCATAACTTCAGGATCGTTGTTGCTCCTTTTCGTAGTATAACATCCTGTAAAACGCAGAGATACTAACTAATTGTATGCCGTTTCAACAGTTGCAAAGCTAATTACCTACGTTATAATGGGAAAACCGAAAAAAATACATTATTTTAGTTAATAATTGTCAACGTTGCACTCCACAATGTAATTAGTGACCATCAACATAAATCACTATAATAGTACCCGTGGTATAGACTCAATTCGTTTACTAACCCCTTCAATAAACTGAGTTATAACCATGCGTCAATAAGCTGGGGTATGAAATATACATAATTAATACGTCTCACTTCTGCGTTAAAATGCTACTAACATAAAGGTACTACTACCTATATCAAATAACAATAAAAAAACATAAACTGGAAGGTATACAGAGTATCACATATCTGAATATTCGCCATGTACATAATATTTACAAAATATTGCAACAGGGGTACTATTTATCCCACCTGAGTAACGCCGGGTTAAGTTTGTCCAAGTTTTTAACGTTAATTCTTCGCTTATTTACAGGAAACTCAAAATTTATGAAGAGCAAGAACTGACTATGCAAGTTTTTAACGAGCCAGAAAATGTTTTGACTAGAGGAGATAGTGAAGACTTTGCTCCAGTAAGTAAATTACTTGCGAGTAGCAAGAAAAATACAAAGTACCTAACGTTTTCTCTTTCATTAGGATGACAACACATACGCAACAATACAGCATCCAAATCGCAGAGGTTCGGCGCATATTGCGACATTATCCATAGCTGACGATATGGCGGACTATGCTACATTATCTGGCGTGCCACATCACTCTATTAGTGCAAGTAGTTCTTTGAGAGGAGCACCAAATGTAAGTCTAAAAATTCAAACGGAAAATTCCTATAATAATCTCTAATCGATTTGTAGTATTACGAAGCAGCAATGGGATTCCAAGGTTCAACGTTCCAGGTTCCAGAGCATGCGGGTAACAACAGCGATTCCTTCGACGGTTTTCGAACACGGTTTAAAAGTTCGGGTTTAACGATTAATAACGATGGACAACCAGAATACGTTGCCGAATTGATTTAATTCGAATTTATACAATCAAGGAGTGCATGTGGTGATAAGACAATACAATGAACTGTCGATGATTAGCATTATTTGTTTCCCAAAGCAGACGAACTTTTATAATGGCAAATCATATACGCGTAGATTGATATCGTTAACTCTATTTCTTGGCAACACTTTTGAAAATCATGAAACTTATAGCGCTAATCTTTCAAAAAAGTGAGAAAATATCTTTAGTTTATCTAACGAACTCATTGAAATTCATTAGTTTTTTCTTAATCGAGTTAGTGTTTATTTATTAAGGTATTTTTTATTATAAAGCCAATAAGGACATGTATAATAAAAACAAAAGTGATAATATTTATTTTAATATTCTTATTTAACTATAGCAAGATAAACGTTACCAAAGGCCTGCCGACGACAATGTGATGCTTTTGTAAAACACAAGCACCATGAAATCTATATTTCACACGTTATTTTCGTCTTAATTTTACAAACCTGCAAAGGTAATTCATTTTCGATGGTAGAGGCCTTTGCCTCAAGACTTTTAATGTTAATACTTAGAACTACTTTTCCGTTTTCGAATAGTTATTAATGTAATTTTTCAACACTTAAACTCTAGAAGCCATATCAAGTCATCTTTACATACATTACTAGATATAATACTCATTTTTTCTACTTAATTAGTTTCTAGATGATAAATTATTTTGTATTGAGTTTATATATAAAGCACGTGGACGAAAATTCTAGAAAAATTGTATACATTTGTACATATGAAATAAATATGTTTGTGTATAAAAACGAATTTGTTTTACGTACGTCTCCACATAGTTTCTCTCTGAAAATATCTAAATTAATTAATTAATGAAAATTGTGTTACGATGTTCCTTTAACAGATGTACTCTATATTTACTTAATATATCCACTTTCTTCATTAGTTCAGGTTCTGCGGAGTGTAAATTCTTTTGCATACATAGTATGACCCATGTGAAATGGAAGCACCCCTGAACTTATATTTTACACTAAAATGGAAACACTTTTTTAACATATAGTGGATCAAAAAGTTTTCCATACAAAATTTCAGAAGTTCATCTAAATTTTCAAGGCATACTATAATTATTTTTCGAGTTAGGAGATTTTGTTAACAATTCTTTTGATTAAAAATCTGTCTACATCTCTGAATTCAAATAATTCTAAAATGGTTTTAACCAAAATGTCATTCAAATTAAATGAAATGTAGTTAAAATTAAAACACACTTTACTGAAATAATTATGGCGACAATTAAATAAATAAAAATTGTTAAATTTTCGTAGCTTCCACCAATCCGCCGTTTATTTCAGCATTACATTTATTGAGGTGTAACTTCCGCACAAACTTGTATTCTTGCTCGATTCCTTGCACCCGTTTTATAAACTTTTTGAACTAGAAGACCCCATACAAAAAATCTAGCATCGTCAGATCAAGCGTTCTAGATAGCCTTCCCAATCAATTAGCTACCTCGACCTATCCAATGATTTCAAAATTTTTTGTTTAGCTATCGTTTCACATTTCTAAAGTTATGGACGGAACAACCGTCTAATTGAAAATGTAAACTTCTTTCTGTAATATGAGGTCCACCTATTGTGTCTGATAAATCATTCCTTAGAAATTGTAGAAGTTTTCCCACATTGATATTCCCGTAAAAAAAGAAGGGACCTATTATTCTTTCCTTGAATATCCCGCACCACATTTTCTTTTGCAGTTAATTAGCTAGTTTGGACTTTCAGTGGCAAAATACCGAATATTTTGTAATGATACTACCTCGATTTTTGTGAAAGTAGTTTTATCACTAAATAACATATTTAAGAAATGTCTGTTATTTAAGGAAATACCTAAATAACAGAACCCATAAAAAAAATTCCAGGCGTTTTTCTTTATCATCTTGTTCTAGAGTATATAGAAATTTTAGTTTAAATTGTTTCACCTAAGTTCGCCACTCTTCGACTAGCATTTGAACTATTTCTAAAGTAACGTAATACCGTCTGGACATGTCCATTTTGTCTTAGTACATTATTTCATAAAATATGTTTAGTTATTGCTCCAGTTTCATTAAATATTTTATCAATTTTATGAACCCTGCTATTACTAATGGCGGGACGATTTGTATGTCTATCATTAAATATTCTTCTTCACTCTGATCGTTGTTTCCAGAAAGACCTACAACTTCAATTTTTTCTAGTAATGATAATTGAACAGCCATCATCAACTTTTTTGTTAAAAGTAGATATATGTATGTAGTTCCTCATTTAGATTTACTTCAACAATCATCAAACCTAGTTACGTCTACTTCTTTGAGATCCAACGAATTCTTATGAAATTCATCTTAAAACAGTCGCTATTCTTTTTACCTCAATTTGGAACGAAACACAGGTCATCAAGGGTTTGATACTATTATAGATTTTTTACATCAAAATCTGGATATTTTAGACGTGAGAAAATATTTCCAAGAAGAACGGACGTCCTTTCGTTTTAACAGAATTCTAAACTAACCTTTTAAATTCTCCTGGTGAACTCAAGTAATATTTTAGCCCACTGGCAAAAATTCATAGAAAATCAGTTCTTCTAGGTTGAAGAATATAATTAACATTATCTTGATTTTGGACTGTACTGCTAATACCTTACCATGATATGCACAATTGTCATACGCATTGCAGTCTTTCAAAATTAAAACAAAATAAAAAAATGTGCATGTATCCTCCACGACGAATTAACAAGGAAAATATTCGCAAAAACGTACTTGTTTCGTTGTCCGCTTCTGCAGGTATCCAGGCAAACGCTTATAACTCTATATTATGCTGAGATTCAGGCAAGATTACAATATGGCATCTTGTTGTGGGGAGCATGTCTCAAAAAGAAATTGCGCACGAGACAATGAAAAATTTATATTTAATTTATGCGTTACGTTTATCGCATGTAATATACCGTTTAATTTACTAGACAAGGAACCATTTATCTGCTTTTGGATAACTATTCGGAGTGCAATTACAGTCGAACGTCGTTACGAAGAATTGTGCCATCTGCGCGCGAACATATTGAACAAAAAATAAAATCGGAGTTGAAAGATCAAAAATTGTGGTTATGTGTCGACGAAACAACAGATCGGAAGAAACATTCTGTTCTTAATGTAATGGCACGCAAATTGGAACCTCATCAATCGGCAACAGTTCTTCAATTCTATTAGTCTCCAAACGAATACAACAGTGTACTGCCGAAGTAATTTCAAAGTTAGTGTTAAATACATTGGACAAGTTTGAACTTTCAACAAACCAACTCTTGATGTTAGTGAGTGATGGTGCTGCAAACATGCTTTCTGTAGTCCGGTCTCTTAAAAAGCATTCTGCTAATTTGTTACACATTACGTGTAAAATTCATGCTCTCAATCTTGTGGCGGATAGTATCAGAAAATGTTATCCTGAGGTAGACGCTTTAATAGCGCATACCAAAGCAGTATTTGTCAAATCACCGAAACGTATTCGCGAATTTCACAGACTGTGCCCCCGTATACCAGAGCCACCAGAACCTATTCTAACTCGTTGGGGAACATGGTTACAGGCCGCGTTTTATTATCATAAATATTTTGACAATATTAAGAACGTGGTTTTACAATTCGATACAAAGGAAGCTGCCGCTATCCAGAAAAGCCAGTCGAAATTTCAAGATAGTCAGGTTAAAATGGATTTAAAAATCATTCACGACAATTACTTCGGGCTAGCAGGTGCAATAGAAAAATTACAAAATCCTGCGGTGCCGTTAGAAGAATCTCTACAAATAGTGCAACATGTTCACGCACAGCTATGCGCGATTGAAGACGCAAAAAATGTTTCTGTTCTAGAAAAATTTGAAAGTGTTTTTGAGAAAAATTCTGATTTTGGCACATTAAGACACATTTGTGAAGGTGCGTCAACAGAATCGTTAAGTTATTTGAAAGATTATTTTACTTACGCAAATATTACGTCACTAGATGGAGAACGTTCGTTCTCTGACGTTATTCACTTTGTGATTTCACGGAGGTCTCTTAAAATGGTAAGTGTTTGAGCACGTGTTATTTAATTTTTATTTAAAAGATGAGCGAAATTATTTGCGGCAGCAAACATCTCTATTAGCAGAATAACTCTAGTGGAACGCGAGGCCTGGTCGACTCTACGCTACTGCGCGGTACCGCTCGTGGCCAGCTTTACTTATAACTCTTATTATGCCGAGATTCAGGCAAGATTGCAATATGGCATCTTGTTGTGGGGAGAATCTGCCGGTACGAAGCGCGTCTTTGTGGCACAAAAAATCTGTTGTGCGCGCAATTGTGGGCGCTCACTTCCGCGAGTCATGTAGGCCCATATTTCGGGACTTCGGTATTTTACCTTTGTCTGGTATATATATCTTAGAGGCGGCTTGTTATGCGTACCGTAATAAGCCTAATTATGCAACAAACGCAGACATACATTCTCATTATACACGCGCGAGAGAACACCTTCGAGTACCACTGTGTATAGTTTATTTCAAATTATAAGAATATAACTTTGAACGGCTTAAATGCTGTTATTGCACCACCTGCGGTAATAACTACCTGAATACGCAAACAAACTGCTGAGGACCGTAATGACAAAATTTAAGTGAATTGAATAGAAATGGAATTATGATTTGCGATATGCGTAACTACCTGTTTGTACATTTAAATCTCATTTAATATGTAAATTCTTTAATTACTTGTAACATCGAATTGCTTACTATGTAAAGTTATACTGTTTGTAAAATATTGGAATATTTTTCTCAGGGGTTTTTACTCAAATTTTGTTAAATTTTCTAATTTAACTCTAATTAATGAATTTTGTAGGTTCGAGAGTATCCCTAGATACCCTTGCGGCAATTTTGAATGAATTTCCAACTTAATAAAATCAAATTAACGAATATTAAGATTTTATAAATTAGCTAATCTTTAAACTTTCGAACGACGCCAATGTATATAAATACTCTGTTTAAATACACACCACAGGAACTGCCTGTTCTGGTTTGAATTTGAACGACTAGAACCTCTATTGTAATGGCCGTTATTCGGAGAATGGAAATTGTTGTGATTTCAAATTTGGCGCCCTAACGTTTAGGCAATTTAAAAGAAAATTAAATTCTGTAATTCTGTTATAAGCGACAGAAAGTAAGGTAAGTCAGAAAAATGCCTAAAACCAGAAATAGAGAGGATGATGGCGATGCATCTGACCTTAGGGATGAGTTTGGTTACTTTACGAAAACAATGGAGGATAAGTTAGATAGGGCATTCGATCAGTTTCGAGGCATGACAGAGAACATGCAGAAACGCATTGACGAGTTAGAGGAGTCTAATCGGCAGCTATTAAGTCAGAATGTAAAAATCGTCTGGAATAAGCAACAGCGTAAATTTGAAAGCACAACAGATAATATTTCATCAATTAAATCATTATCTGAAAGGTTTCTATAAATTAGCAGTGGATTTTCTATTTCAAAGCTTATTGGTGACAATTCGTACCACAGAATCGTCAACAAACAACCTCCCGGTTAAATCACTGCATTCGTTCTCGTATGCTAATATCATTTGATAGAAAGGCATCGAAAAGTTAGTTTCTATTTGGGCAAATTATCAAAATTGGCTGTGAAAGAAAACAATCACCGGTCTTTCGCGATTTAAAATAAATGAAAGAGGAACGACGCCCTGAATTTTCATCAATCTTTATTCGGCCTTGGTTGAATCAAAGTTTGTCGTGAATCCAATCCAAAGATAAGTGTTCGTTGTGTATTCAAAGTCATTATCAGAGAAGTAAATAGGGTTAAATATCCAGAACAGGCAGTTCCTGTGGTGTGTATTTAAACAGAGTGTTTATATACATTGGCGTCGTTCGAAAGTTTAAAGGTTAGTTAATTTATAAAATCTTAAAATTCGTTAATTTGATTTTATTAAGTTGGAAATTCATTCAAAATTGCCGCAAGAGTATCTAGGGATACCCCCGAACCTACAACATTCATTAATTAGAGTTAAATTAGAAAATTAAACAAAATCTGAGTAAAAACCCCTGAGAAAGACATTTCAATATATATACATAAATATATAATTATCTTATAGGGCCGTAATTTATAGTCAATACGGCCCCTAGATTCAATATGCATTGCCAGGTTATTATCGTCACAGAAGGTGCAATAAAAGTATTAAAGGCCTTGTAAGTCTACAGTTATATTCTTATAATTTGAAATAAACTATACTTTGCATACCACCAGTATTGGAGCCAATATTTTCAGTGCCAGAATTTTTAACAGGATACCAGTTCCTATCAAAAATTGTAAAACGTTGCGGTCATTTAGGGCAAAGCTGAATGACTACCTCCACCAACACTATTTTTACTCTGTTAAAGAATTCCTTAATTTAAAATAATCTTTTTTTTGTTTTGCTACGATGTGATTCTCTTTCTTTTCCTGTCTGCTTTGTACTCTTTAGCACAACCTTTTGTTACTTTTTTTCTATTAATTATGTCTTTTGTTATTATATATGTACATTCTGTTTAGATTTACTCTATTTTTTTTTCTTACTTGTTGCTTGCAGCACGTTGTTGTTACTTACTTATTTTTTTTGTTGATAACATATATATTTACTTTGTGTTTGTCTTGACGTTTATATACGCACTATGCGTCACATAAATAAATGCTTACTTACTTACTTACGGCTACACCAATGTTTTCATGCAAAATAAAATGATATTACATCACTTCTACCAATACCTTGGCACCATTCTCTCGATTTAAATAAATAAGGCAACCATTTTTAAATAAGTTACCTTGACTTGGACTTTTTACAATAAGCCGATTAAAAATAAATTTATTTTTAGAACATTTCACGACTTATTGTTCCTCCTAAAAAGTTCACCACGTTGTTGTAATTGGATATGGTTTCTTAAATCAATGAAATAAAATTCGCTTGAAGGCACTTGCTTAAAGATTGGCACAACCATTTAAATGTTTATTTTTATCTGCAGTAATAAGATTATACGTTACACTACATGATATGTATTAAAGGCAATCCCTACCCTATTATAAAAGAAAAACGCTAATATTAAGTAAGGTAAGTAGTAAATAATGTGTACAGTAACAAAATTATATTATATCCCCCCTTGCAACGACTAAATATCGATACTATCTTCTGCACGCAAGGCCGAGTACTTTGGTTCAGTTTGGATTCACTGGTACAAGAAGAGCAGGTAAGGACATTATCATTATTTATTTGTGACGATTTACAGAAAATTATACGCTCATGGACAACTTTAGAGGAACGCCAGTAAATAAATAAAATAAACATGTTTTACAAGATTTTCTGCTGATACACAAGAAATATTTACGTACAATTTTACTTTTTATCCTAAATTTTAAGAAATTTGTAAAAACTAACGTTTCAACCAAAAACAAAATTAACATAACCAACGCAATCAGCAACGAATATTTAATGTTTGGTACAGGGGAAAAAGATATCAATATCGTGTATTACCTCTTCTTGGGGAATCTGTTCTCATTCCTCCAATACCGCATTTCTAAGTTCTTGTAGGTTCTGAAGTGCAGGACTTCTATGATTTAATTGTCTCCCTAGCCTGTCCCAAACATGCTCCATTTGATTTAAATCGGGGGACCTCGATGCCCATTCCAGGGTGTTCAACTGGGCCTCTTGCAAATACTGTGTAATAATGTCTGTAATGTGAGTTCTCGCATTTTTATGCATCAAAAGAAAGTTGTCATCAATATATTGTACCAAACACACAACAAGGTCTTCTAAAATGTCACATATCTTGCAGCTGTTAAAGATCCACCTTCTACGTTATGAAGTCCTGTGTGAGCTCCCAAACAAATACCACGCCACAACCACAGCATCAGCGATCTTTCACCATAAAGGAACTCTTTCGGCAATGTTACATTGGGCATATATTTCATCTGATCGTCGACGCACGCTTACCCTTCCATCATCTGACCGCAGACAAAATCTGGACTCGTCACGAAAGAACACCTGTCTCCAATTCCTTGTAGATCAACGACGGTGATCTCGAGCAAAAGCCTTACGAGCTACTCTGTTTTGCCTAGTTAACATCGGACTTTTAGCAGGTATACGCGAAACCATTCCTGATTGCTTGATCCTTCGTATTATTAACCACGACGCCTTTTTATTGTCCCATCTGCCGATGCCGTAGCGCAATATGAAAGATCAATGACTTTGAAACATTCAGCATTTCGGCCATCTCGATAGCTGTACCCACCCACTTTCGATCAGAGTGACAGGTCTAGAAACCTCAACTTCAGTAAGATCACGCATCTTGACTTAAAATTGCTTATCGATAGTAAACGTTGACAATAACAAAGATTATTTGAAAAGAAAAATTAAATTTGTCATAAAAACCTTTAATACGTCAATCTCACAAAACGATCGGAGTACAGATCATATACAGATAACAAAGAATTGTGTTTGAAAGTGTTTAAAACGCACTGTACCTTGATTACATTAATATATTACTCAATATCGACGAATGCGTGTTAAAAAACTTGGCTTAAGCCATTGCTGTTATAAAGTTAACAGTGTTCTTTTGACGTTCCTCCAAATTTGTCTATGAGTATATTTATTGTACTTTGAGTTTACGATTCGCAGATGGGCTATTTCAATTTGTAGTTATTTAGATGTTCCGGAATCAGATCTTTAATATTATTTGTATAAACTAAGAACGTGTATAGAAAATCCGGATTATTATTATATTAAATATTAGCGTAAATTGAATTTATATTATTTTGAATTGTTTTATTTTATTAATCGTTGTGGGTTTTGTTTTAACATATTCTTTTATTTGGTTAGAAATTTATTTTTATTTTATAGGTTGCTCGTTTAGAATTTGTTATTTATTTATGTGGAATTTGTTTATTTATATAGAATTTATTTTTTTATTAAAATCAATTTTATCCGACGTTTAAAAACATTTAAATAAATTAATTTTTAATTAATATCTACCTCCATAGTTGTTACACCTCATCCTCCACTTCCTTTCGTGTTATAAAATGGATACATACATATTTGCATAGGTACAAATATCTATTAAGACCACACACACATCTCTGAACTAATATTTGTTTGTGTAAATTTGTAACCACACAGTTACATTAGTTTCATGGCTAAGCAGCGGCATTCTGTGTTGGGCTTCCCTGTCTTGCACATAAGTGTCAAGTAGCGATAGGTATATATGTACAAGAGAACGAACGCGAAGATTAAACATAATCATAATGACTAAAATTACTTCCAATTATTGCTACATTATTAGCAATTAGATAGATAAAATATCCGAAACATGTAACTGGAGTTACACAGGGGGAGACATAATATAATTTTGTCACTGTACATACATATATAAACAATCCTAACTCTAAAAGTACTTGTACACCAACTTATTTGACATAGGTATTTCTAAAATATGGATATTGGATACAAAAACAAAATAAAGAAGCAAGATGATAAGTAAGCATAAATAGAAATGAATTAAGAAGAAGGGGTCTCTACTGTATTTTCGACACCGTTTACTATGTGTCTGTGAGAGGCCTTCAGTTGAGCTTTTGGGGAAGCTGGTGGTTGCAGTGTTTCACATTGTCTTAGCGGGTACGTTTGGTTTGAGGGCTTTGTGATAGTCGTTTGAGGTATGGACCTTTGCTTTTTAGGCTGTTGCTGCTGCTGATCCTGTGGCTGTTGCTTTTGTTGTTGATCTTGCTGCGAGGATTGTTGTATTTCGGCCAGAATCGTAGCAAGATGCTCCTGCAATAAAGAGGATTTAGACCAATAAGAGTAGATTAGTAACTAAAATATTAGGAAATTAATGCAACATTCAATTTTTTTATTAAGTTTACTGCTGCTCTAATCTACGCTGTATAATTTGGTGTTCATATATCTACATCTGGATTAGTTCTACAATTCACTGCTATCGTAATCAACATCCCACTTTAAATTATTTTCAAAATAATTTGATGTTCTTATAGAAGGTAGTTAAATTACAGTAGAAACTCAGTTATGAATACTATCTGCGACGCACTATATGTGACATACATATGTGTACAGTGACGGAATTTTGTATCGAAACGCTTCGAAAACCACGCGCAGCTTAGAGGGCGGCTCTGTAAGGAGGGTACGTCACCTTGAGGACGCTAGACGAAGACGCAAGTAGTATTTGTTCCGTAATGCATTGATTTACAGACGGCAATAGACACTAGGACATTACGATAATTTTAGTTTAAGCATTTCTGTCTTTTACGTTGTCTTAAGGTTTCTTTCGAAAATAATACTTATAGAGTCTAAGCATTATTGGGACTTTTTTTCGATATGCCTATGTTTTTATCTCGTATAGGCACCAAATTCTTTTGTTGATTTGATTCGTTAGAAATAGAATAAAACCATTTTATTTCATTTTTGCCACGCTATTCTTATATAATATAACACATCAACATGTATACAGTCTATCCGCTTAAGTTCTCTACATATGGGAAACTTTTTTATTATCAACTTTATGGAGAAAAGTTACTCTTTGCAAAAATTTCTGCTTCCTCAAAATTCATGATTAAGCTACCTTCACTTCATTTACAACGTACAGGGTGAGTAATAGCTCTGAAACAGTTCACTAACACCCTTACCACAACACTTAATTCGTACTGGACGCACGTTTCGTCCAATTTCCTAAAAGGTTTTTAAGGTTTGGTTAGGAAAATCCAAAGACCCAGTGGATAACATGCTTAAATCAGGAATTTACAAAATTTCATGTAAAGATTGTGATCAAGTGTATATTGGGCAGACAAAAAGATCAATCAAAATTAGGTACAAAGAACATTTGGCTCATCTCAAATTCAGAAGGTTTGATAAATCTAGCGTGCCTACATATGCTTGAAAATAACCACAATGTTGATAATAAAGTTAATTAAAAACGTAAGAGTACTGCTCAATTAAATTGTTATGAAGGCATGGAAATTTACAAAAACAAAACTCACTTAATGAATTCAGATTTAGGACCACTAAATTAGAGTCTTTATCCTTTGTTACATCATGTTTAATCATTTATAGTTGTAATTTTAACCATGTGCAATGAACCGCTTCATTGTAATACTAGGATTTATAACTCACGTCATTCTGCTCATTTACCGTTAGGCTATTTATAGTCCTGTGCAATGAAGCGGCTCATAAAATTCTACGATTTTAAATTTACATATTGCATAATTTATTTTCCTTATAAGGTTAGTTTTTCGCTTAGCTTGTTAGTTCAGTCTTGCTGCTGATGATGATAGCTTGGCTATCGAAACGTGCGTCCAGTACGAATTAAGTGTTGTGGCAAGGGTTTTAGTGAACTGTTTCAGTGTTCCAGTGCCACAGTTTTAGAGTACCCGTTTAGTGATTAAAAGCTATTAAAAATAAAATTAATAAAAATCAGTTGATACAGCTTTTTTAATTTTTTGTTGAAGAACTATCAAACCAGACACAGGTAAATAAGTTGGTCGACTAAAAATTGAATATATACGGTAGGCCTGTTAAAATTATTCTTTTTACCTCTAAAAAATCATTTTTTGTAATGAATATTACCATAAGGATTAAGTTATCTATGAAGGTAATTGTTTATAATAATGTCATTGTGACAGTCAGACCTGTTATTTTATTAAAACGTCAATGTGAATATCTGAATTAAAAAATGCCGTTGAAATTGAGCACGCAGGATAAAATTGAAATAATTTTAGTTGTTGGCGAAAATTGTAAGACGTATCGGGAAGCAGCAATGATTTTCAACGAAAGACATCTCGATAGGAATATACATTTCACAACAGTAAGAAATATCCTAACTAAATTCAAAAATTTTGGAAGTGTAGAAAATAATTTCAACAAGAAACGTTGGTCAATGGTTGCAAATGAAGAAACTGTTGAGCAAGTATTGCTGTCTGTTGTAAAAGATGGTGAAAAGTCACTGTGCAAAAGATCTGCAACATTACCAAATAATGTATCTAAAACTACAACTTCAAAAATATTAATAGAAAACAAATTTCGACCTTACAAACCAAAACTTGTACATACCTTAAAACCAGGAGATTTTGATCGACGATTTGAGTTTAGTTGTTTGATACAAGGAGAGCTGGAATATGATCCTTTCATGGTAAGAAAAATTATTTTCACCGACGAAGCAACGTTTACTTCCAATGGCACTGTGAGTGCACAAAATTATCGGTGGTGGAATGACGTGAATCCCAATTTCACGATACAGACACGTGATCAATATTCGTTTAAAACAAATGTCTGCTGCGCAATTTTTAAAGATCGAGTAATTGGACTAGTATTTTTCCGACAAACTTTAAACAGCCAACGTTACTTACATTTTTTGAATAACTACTTGTTCGATTTTATTCACGAACTACCCATACACGAGAGATTACAGACATGGTACCAACAGGATGGTGCACCATGTCATAACACAAGGGATGTTCAATGGAAAATTAATTGATCGGTTTTCTGACATTTTTTGGCCTGCTAGGTCTCCACTCGATTATCTTTTTATGGGGCTACTTGAAAGAGAAAGTATATTTGCAAAAACCATTTCAAAATATTGACCATTTGGAGAGAATAATAAGGGAAACAATACAGGGAATAACTCCTGTCATGGTTAGAAATGTATTGAAGGAATTTTCTGCAAGGACAGCTATCTGCATGGAGAGGGAAGGTGGATATGTCAAGGAAAATGCGCAATGAAAGTAAACTAAAAATTCACTTGTTTAAATTTTCTTTGAAGATAATTGTAGTGTCATTAAAAAAATTAATTTGTTATAGATATAAACGTTAATTTTAACAGTAAGAGGCAATGAATTCTAATTCTAACATACTTTTTAATTCCAATTAAATTTGTGTTTTTATATTTTGTTCTGAAATAAAAATTAATAGTACTTCTCTCTTTGGTCAATTTTGTTTTTTTTTAATTTCCGATCACCCTGTACGTTGTAAATGAAATGTGGGAGCTTAATCATGAATTTTGAGGAAACAGAACATTTTGCAAAGAGTAACCTTTCTCCATAAAATTGATAACAGAAAAGTTTCCCATTTGTAGGGAACTTAAGCAAACACACTGTATATACTACATATGTAATAAATAAAATCTTAGGTGGTGCGATAGTGTAGCAAAGCTCGATATATCGACTATTAAGAGTGATATCAAAAAAACTATCTAATAAAAAATGTAAACGCTCCTAAATGTAACATTTTAAAATTATTCACATATGTTCACTTATGTTTTTTTTAATGGGACAGCCTATATATTAATTTAAATTTTGGTTAAACTCATCTACTCCATACTCCCAATATAGGGTTTCATTGCGTTATACCGGGCATTTGAAAAGTTATGGTAAATTTTATTCTAAAATCATGACTACTCGTATCTTGAGAAATAATGAATACTCAATCGTTTTAATACTACCACGAGTTTAGGAATATACTCTTACTTTGATATCAACCGTAATTTGTCTACACGAGTGTCGCATTTATACAGGGTAAGTCAAAATGGAAATTGGCGATTTTCTCATTTTTTTGGACACCCATCTATGTTTTATCAAAAGTAGAAATGGTACATTACGTATTCTCATGTTTATTAAGCATTCCCGGTACCTAAATTCAATAGTTGAGGAGATATTTCAAATTATTACAGAAATTATTTCAATACATCAAGTTATCCGTTAAATTCGATATAAAAAAGGTTGTTATAATATAAATTAAAATTAAGTATAACATAATTCCAATAAATAACATTTGCAATTAAACAAATTTTATAACATATGATCAAAATGTCCACCCATAACATCAATGCAGCATTGTAAGCGTTTCTCAAATGAACGGCTTACATTCCTTAACATGTCTATACGAATACTATGAAATGCCTCTCTTATTCTGTTCTTCATATCATCTGACCTTGGAGGGTTCCGATAGACTTTTTTTCCGTAGTAAACGCTTTTCTGTCAGGTTGTCTTCGTTTAGGATATCTCTCTAGATAAATCCTTTTTGCAAGTTAGCAATTTTTCATACATCCACTCAAGACCCAAATCATATCTATTAACTCATCAAAAGAATAGTTCGTTTTGGAGAGGACTTGCCATTTTATAAATTAATACATGCGTTGCATGTGTTAAGTTTTATAAACGTAATGTCAATGACGTGGATAACTTTGTTTTCTCGAATGGAGATGTCTTGAGTGTCCCTGACAATATACGGTTTCTGGGCGTTTTTTTGGATGCGCAGATGACTTGGAATTGTCATATAGATCATGTGTGTGCTAAATTAAATTCTGCGTACTACGCGATTCTAAAATTAAAAAATAGCCTTCATAGTAATTGTATTGTGAATGTATACTATGCACTTGTGTATTCGGTCCTTTGTTATAATACTGTCCTCTGGGTTAATTCTGTAAATGCTAGACGTATTTTTATACAACAAAAACGGATACTGCGTTTAAATCTTCATTTGAAAAATGACGAATCCTGTAGGCCAGTTTTTCAAAGGCAAAAAATGTTGACATTACCATGTATATATGTATATATATACAAATCTGCTGAATACACAAGAGATAATTTAAATGAACAAAATTCCAGTACGCATAATCACCCTACAAGATTCGCGCACCTATTGCGCACTGATCAACATAAAAGTAGTTCCTTCGAAAAATCACCATCATATGCCGGTCAGATTATATATAATAAGTTGCCGATGGAAATAAAAAACGCGCCAAGTTTAACACAATTCAAATTAAAGTTGAAAACGTATTTGCTCTCTAAGTGCTACTACGCTGTTGCTGATTTTTTGGAGGACTAATGGTTTTTTTTTTCGCATACATATCTGTACATTTGTGCTGTATTTACACATTTGTGCGTTCTTTGTATTTGATTGACTTCTCTTTGACTGCTAACTATGGTTTGTATACCTGTTTCTTGTACCTGTTTTTACTTGACGATTCATATACATTATTACTGTGTCCGACATGAAAATACATTAATTATTGGAATAGTTTTTATAATAATTTGAATATATTAAACAAAATCGCTAGGTTAAATCAGCATAACTTGATGGCCAGATACTGGAGTAAGAAAGTTTCCCCGCCTCTTACATTAGCGTTTATTAATACAGCGGTCTATGATAGCCAGATACACAAATACGGTCCACATTTTTACTATCTACTTCCTTATGGATGCTTTTCCTATATACCAACAGTTTGGTTCCCAGTTTTTACGAAAGAGGTACATCACAATAAACAAATTTTCTTTGAAGTGAAGGCAAAGTTAACCGAATTTACTGATATCTACACAGACGGTGCTAAAAACAACAACGCAACTGGTTATGCTTTCTATGTTCCATCCACAGCATATTGTGCTAAAAGTACACTTCCCGCAGAAGCAAGCGTGTTTACTGCTGAAACGCTAGCAATTAAGAGTGCATTGCAATATATTCTTCAGACAGGTGAAAATAAATACGCTGTTTTCAGCGACTCCAAAAGCGTTCTTCTTGGTTTGAACAATACAAACTACAGATCATTTCCGATCATCTTAGAAATTTTGCATCTGGACTACATGCTGCATCTGATGGGTAAAAGAATTACATACGTGTGGGTGAAAGGCCACTCAGATATTCGCAATAATGAAATAGTGGATTTGTTAGCTAAAAGTGCCTGCAATGGAACACCAAAAGATGACATACAAATTCCATATACTGACTTTTTATTAAAAATCCGGCAGCTACAACAACAATGCTGGCAAGATAGGTATGATGGAATAAATAATAATAGACCCACGAATTTCTACAGAATTTACTCGAACGTTATCAGTAAAAGATGGTATGATAGTGGATACATTAAGAAACAGATGTTCTCACAAATTATGAGACTTTCTTTTAATCATGGCAGATTTCCATCGCATCTCCATAAAATAAATTTGGCCGACAATGATTTATGCGATCGCTGTAATGTAATAGGAGACATGAATCACATCATATTAGGATGCAAGAAGCACAGTGCAGACAGATTGGTAACAGAACTTATAAATATGGGATTGCAGTTACCGTTAAACGTTAATTATATTCTCGCCCAGGATAGCTTTGAAGTAAACTTCTGTCTTTTCACATTTTTAAGTAGAGAAAATATTATGATATAGCTTTTGATACTCCTATGTGTTTCTATCCTTTGTGGGTTTTTCCTTTTGCCCTATGGGGCCTACCTATGTTGTTTTTTTTTTGTGAGTCACCCGATCGGCCCCGGGTGTGAAGTGTGTCTTTGTTTTTAATACCTGTGTTCATTCGGGTTGTTAGGTGTCTGGGGTAACTGGCCAGTGGCGTCCGCCAAAGCCATTTAATAATAATAATAATAATAAATAATAATTTGAAATATCTGCTCAACCATTGAATTGAGGTATAGGGAATGCCTAATAGAAATAAGAACACGTAATGTACCCCTTTCACTCTTGATATAACATACATGGGTGTCCATTTGAAAAAAAATGAGAAAATCATAAATTACCATTTTGACTTACCCTGCATAAATGCGACACTTATGGAAACCCTGCATAAATGCGACATTTATGGAAACAAATTACAGTTGATATCAAAGTAAGAGTATATTCCTAAACTCGTGGTAGTACTAAAAAGATTAAGCATTCATTATTTCTCACCCTATATATAAGATATGAGTTATTAAGTTTGTCATGTTTTTAGAATAAAATTGACCATAACTTTTCAAATACCCAGTATAACGTAATGAAACTCTATATTGGAAGTGTGGGGGAGATGAGCTTGACCAAAATTTAAATTAATATATAGGGCATCCCGTAAAAAAAAAAAAGAACATAAGTTTTAATAGCGGATATATGGAGGTTTGCCACACTATTGCGCCACTCTGTATATATACATACTACATTTAGCGTTGTAACATGTACAGGAATGTTTATGTATTAACGACTCTTAATAAAATTATGGATCGTGTGCGTCTATTTTATATAAAAATAAGTTTTAATTTTTACAAAACATCATTTTCTTCTCAATTATTATTCATTTTATATTCTCAACAAAATCAATGCATGTAATCCTGCATTATTAACTAGTTCAAATATTTTTTTATTTATGGACCAGTAAGTAGAATGTTTTAATTTCTACATAACTGAAAATTATACTTGCTATTTAATAATTTTCGGTGATACCAAGGTAAAAAAAGAATTACTTAAATATGCATACATGCATATATAATTCTTGTGTCAAGGTGTATATGTATATATATATATATATACACTTCTTTCTGAAATTATCACTTAAGCAATCCATCGTCGGGTAATAAATCGTTGGGACGAACGAGGAACTATTCCTTGCGTCTTTGTTTACCGTTCTCAGGGTGACATACTCTCGTAACAGGGTCGCCCTCCAAAGCTGCGCGTAGTTTACGAATCGTTTCGATACAAAATTCCGGAACTGTACATATAACGCATCAACTCTTAGCATTTGGTATTATCGCTTATTTCATAACCTGACTTAATCAATGGATAAAGTACTCTGTAAATAATAGATATTGAATTGCCCCCGATATCTGTATATTCTAGAGTTGTTGCTACGTAAAAAGCGTCAACAGCAAATTGCTGTCTTGTGAATACTTTCAGTTTATTAAAAATTAATTTATGCGAAAGCATAAATAGCGTTTATGTATGTTAATTAACCATATTAACAAAAAAATAATTGAAATACCCTTATCAAATTATTGCTGATATATGCAAAGATCATTTCATCCGAACAATAAATAAAGATGATATATGTAGATGCCATGCAACTCGAAAGTGATAGATAAGAATAGATAATCTGTAATAACTAATTAAATTATAAAATTCAATATTATCTACTCAAAGGCATATTGTCAATTATAATTTCTCTATAAAACGCGAACGATTAATCATTATTCTCGAAAATATTTCCAGCAAATAGTTTTTAAAATTACACTAACTTACCATTGTATTTGACGCGAATATATTAATCTGTTTTAGTAGGGGCGTTTGTGTTGTTGCGTTGTTAGCACCATCCGTAATCGCCCACTGGCCATCATCCAAATGTACCGTCTAAGACATAATACGCATCATACAATGAATCAAAAAGAATTTTCTTGAAAGCTGAAGCAGCCAACAACACTTAGGTGAATCCGCATAGCATTGTTTAGTAAAAACGTGATATCAACTGTGCGACTTGATTTTGTGCTGTACATTGACGGATTAAACTAAAAAGAAAAGCGCCATTGCCGACAATCCCTTCAACTTCTATTGTCTAATTATGATATGTAACTGTGTTTCATAGATGTTCTCCATTACTTAATCGTTTAAACTTGATTGATTGAATATAATTCACATCCTTAATGCTTTCCAAAAACCAAATGGGTAACAAATTTAGAACCCAGTTAACTTTATTCCCTCATTGAAACCGTACTAAAGCAAGATAAATATGCTACTCCTGCTCAGAAACAGTTTCCTTTACTTTAACACGGTTCCAATCTTGATGCCAGATTAACCTAAATGCTGACCAATAAAGCATGTAAGATCTAAAACAGTTTTGTCCCATTTTTATTATCTGAAGAAAATCAAAATGCCTGGTTTTAGAACATCATTCGCAAATCTGACCGCACATAGGGTTGTATGTAACTTTTTTTTTATTGATTACCTCTATCTTTACATCAGCTTTAATTTGTTCAAGATTTCATTGGGAACACTTTCTTCCACCTTAATCAACTTTTAACAGAAGAAAGAAACCAAGAATTATATAGAGTAACCATGTTATTGCATGGCAATAAGGAACACAACGAGAAAATAGATGTAAATGATTATTCACTTAATTTTTAAAATAAATTTTGGATTACATTTTGAACAACAGATAATAAAAGGTATCGACACAAAATTGAATGTAAGCAGAAATACGAGAGCTGTATAGTATTTATTGTCTATAACATATCAAACAACATTATTTTTCAACATAATCACCATGCACTTGAAGACACTTATTCCATCTATGTTCTGACATATTTACACCTTTTTCAAAAAACTCGCGGTTGTGATTAGAGAAAAATTCTTGAACTGCTACCATGATATCGTCGTTCCTGTTAAATTTGGTTCCTCGGAGTCTTTTCTTATTTGGAAATAAATAAAAAAATCGCTAGGAGCTAGGTCGGGCGAGTATAATGGATGCTTCATCAGCCCGAAACCAGAATTGTAAACTGCGTTTAAGGAGACGAGGTTTTTATCCACTGGAGCATTGTCCTAATGAAAGAGAATACCACGCGACATCTTTTTTCTTTAGTACAATTAGGTAGTTAATTCATTAATGTGGCGTAATAATAACCTATGACTGCCTGGCCACGTTCCAGGTGTTCAATTCCTTCAGCATCCTAGAAGATTATATGCCGATGAAGCTTGTTTTTCTCCATTTTTTAAATCTTTGGGCAGCCTCTATTTTAACTTAGCAAATGCTGCTACAAAAACCAATGTTGGCCATTTATTTGACAGATGAATAACAAATATATTGTGTTGTTAATAAAACTGTATTTCAACGCCTACTGTGTTAGAAACAATAGGCACTATACAGCCCTCGTAACAGTTTTTATTGTCAAGTTGTATTTAAAATAAGTACTATGAATATTTATAGATTACGGAATTTTAGAAAATAAATATTATGCGAAACCATATCAAATGAATGCTAATGAACAAGCTTGCTTTCTAAATTACGAAGTATCTCGTTCATAAATCAACGCATCATCGAACATAAGTTTTCTCGTAAAAAATTGCTTCATCGTCTCACCTGTTTTCTTTAAACTTTGATTCGGTACTTGAAAGACTGTAGATGCACTATTAGTACTCATAGACAAAGATGCCTGTTATGGAGGATATCGTTGCTATCAAGTCAAAAGTTGCTATGAGATCTTTTTCAGGAAATAATTTATTGAACATGGTTTCTTCGTTTTACCAGAAAATATGCCGCGTGGAGTTCTTATCAATATTGATTTTATAATCAATGTCAAAAATAATTACAGACATATTGTTCTAATATTCATTCAAGCCACCCACTTGCAGTCCAGGAGATTATATAAGCTGAATCTGTGTGGCACGCCGTAAGAAACCTTGCAATGTCTGTCATATAGACCATGCACTTTTTAAAAATTACGAAGCCCAGACAATTTCACTTCAATGAAACCTGGGAAAGTGTAAACGGTCCCTTCGTTACATTCACCGTTACTTTACTGTAAACAGTAGGAACTAGAGATACTAACGGCCAGAAAAGATACCCACTCTGGAAACTAATTAATCATTAAACTCATAACATCTGGGTTCACTTTCACATGTTAAAATACATTAATTTTTTCTGGTTGTTCAATGAAATGGCTATGTAGCACTTTTAAACACCCAACTTTGCTACATATACAGAAAATCGTAGAAAATCTACGCAGATTTTGACTTGAGAGCGACAATATACCAAAATGAAAAGATAGCAGCTACTAATTGAAAGAATTGACGATGACGTCACGGCTCAGATGCAATTAAATCTCAAATTGAACCAAATCGTAAAACAAAGTCCTCTGTAAAATAAGAATCAACGTGTCCAGCGTCTTTCGCAAAACCTATTCATTATTGTCTGACATTCAATATTCATGACTTTATGAATGTAATCAATACATATGGGAATATATGTACATAGATTTATTAAACATGATGAGCCCTCATAAATACATGACAAAGGAATAAATAAATACAAAGTATTGCATAATTTACTTCACTAATTTACCTTGATTATCGACCTGACAACCTGCACACACGCATCAGTGGATCGTTTCATGTACTTAGCGACACTACGAGGCAATTTTCCAACGCTATTAGCGGTAAAATTGACCAAATGCACCACCCGTCTTGCAGATTCTCTTGACAGCAAAACTATTAACTGCTCCAAATTCTCAGGTCTCGCTTGATTTTCAGGCTCGTCCTGACTTAAAGAAGCCCACAACTCTTTTCCTTTCTGAAAGGCCAATTTAGGATCGGTAATAAGCTATAAATCAAAAAATCGATGTATTTTATTAGAATAAGTAAGCTTTCCTATCTGCTTACTAATTCAGCAACGTAAGCAAGTACATGAATAGCCTCCACGCTGTGTTCTTTCAAAGCCTTCGCTTCTGCGAGGGTGCGTATTGTCAATCTGCGTTGGAGTTTTCGAGAAAGGCGATCCATATGCTTTATGGTCTGCAAAGCTTTGTTCCCTGGCTGAACAGGACGTTTGTGATCCTTCTCTGAAATTACGAAGACGGTAATAAATGATAAAATTACTTGCAAGTCGAAATACTAATTTGAACTGGTACCACGGTCGCCACTTGCCCTTGTATGTAATTTAAATAATCTTTGAAAAATATTGAAAGTATGAAAGATACTTTGTCCTATTAGAAAGTAGCTTGCAGTCTACAAACTGTTTTCTTTTCTGTTAAGTGAAAGACGCCGTTAAGTAGAGGAAGGTGGGGCATGTTCTTACGTGAAGCACGTTATTACATTGCATATCTGCTAATTTTATTTTTATTATCCGAACAGTAGATGCGTTGATGAACAATACACAAAATTTTAAACGTCTGCTTAATTTTGATAAGGATCTAGCAAGTATTGTAATACTTCCTTCTTATCGATCAATTACTCCTATTTTTATACAATGATTAAAGATTAAATTCAAAATGATGTATTTAATCAATTGTGCTGTAAACAAAACCATATTCTAACGTGTTATTTATGAATTATTTGAGCATTGATCACAAGAAACACTTTCTACGTCATATTTGGCGTTTTAAACTGGCGGCGTATAATATCATATTTATTGTATACCACATAAAACGTTTTAAAACTACCTACCTTCATTTCCTTTAGAATCGTCAGGTAGATATTTATCGACGTACTTATCAGCAAGATCTAAAGCCCCATCTAATTTGTCGGCAGCGTATACAGTGTATTTACTGGATAGTACAGAATTACCAATTTGCTTTACGGAATCTGCTCGTTTTAAAACTGGTCTTACAACATACTCCTTTGTGTTGTGGTAAATCTGAAAATGAACATTTAATATAGATGTTCTATGGTTATTAATGAGAAAGTTACATTTGAAAATTGCTATAAGTTTTTAGAAACTCACTGGAGATCTAAAAGCAAACTTTTGCTTACTTAGCCAAATTATTTAATGGAAAATCTTGATTACTTTTATGAAAGTTTTATTTCAAACCTTTTACTTGATTCTAGTTTACAGTACTTTAAAAAGTTGGTCGACAAATTATCGGTAACGACATTACCGACAAATTTGAAAGAACTCGTTGTGTTACTCATCAGAAATAGTCTGGACAATCTTAACTAATGATGTTATTGTTGCTGGTGTTCGACTAAGCTTAACTTTTGGTCGAAATTAACACAGAGAAAATAGCACTAACACACGGAGATGTTTCTGTCTACCCGGCGTCATCAGCGTGGTTTCAAGCACAATTTTCTGCTGCATACAATTGCGTTTGCCTCTCAGTTTATATTGCTAATCTCCAAAAACAGCGCTGAATATGTCTCCCGACGACACCTAGCACCAAGGCACACAGTCATGCCGTCCCAGAAGGTAGGAGTGCAGATGTCCACCACCTATCGTGCAGCTTCTGGACTGCTGAACGCAAGGTAGCGTTGCGCCTAAATACTGTGTCATTTGCACGTGCAAATGATCTCTCAGGCTTACCATGATGTATTAAAATACACATGAAAAAATGCCTAATAACAATAATCAAAAATTAATGCCTATATAGCTCATGGTTAGTACTATTTTCTTCGCTACATTGTTTTTGCCGGGAATGATTCCACCAATACCATAAGCTATATTAGCATTGATTTTTAGTTATTGTTACTAGGCATTTTTTTCATGTGTATTTTTATACATGATCTGAAGAATCAGTTGCACGTGCAGATGACGCAGCGCTTAGGCGCAACGCTACCTTGCCTTTGGCAGCCCAGGAGCGGCCCGATAGGTGGTAGACATCTGCACTCCGGTTTGTCTTGCTACCCACTGAGACGACATGACTGTGTTCCTTGGTGCTAGGTGTCGCCGGGATACATATTCAGTGCTATTTTTGGAGATTAGCAACATAAACTAAGAGGCAAACGGAATTGTATACAACAGAAAATTGTGCTCGAAACCGCGCTAATGACACCGGGTAGGCAGAAACATGTCCGTGTGTTTTTGCCGGGAATGATTCCACCAATACCATGAGCTATTAGCATTAATTTTTTATTATCGTTACTGAGCATTTTTTTCATGAGTACTTAACAACTTATCTAATCTTAATTTTTTTTTATTGTACCGATGTACTCACGGTGCATCGCTAGAGTTTATTGATATGAATCATATTTACTCAAACTATCTTTATTATTAAAAAAGGCAATGCACAACTACAGTATTTCCTTATCTTCGTAAGTTTCATACAAAAGCTTGTGTTTGCTATGCTAAATGTGAATATGATATGGTTATTGATTTGTGCTAATTTCTCTCATGCAATTTGGAGAAACTTCTGTTTACTAATCAAACAAAGAAAAAAAGAAGATTGTTTCGATAAATCTCACTACAAACAGATTTGTCAATATTTTTGGTAAATAAGCTGTGATGTGTGACCAATTGCTTCACTTTTCATAAAGTGAAGCAATTGGTGCGTCAATAGCCTGGATCACAGCATTGGGTGACGAAGTACCCTCCAAATGCACATGGGACCATATGTATTGTACGTTCACGTAGTACGATGTTAATAATGCAATCATTGTTTATTCTGCAGCAGTTACTTCACTAAAATTATCTTTAGACGCTTCATATATTATTTTACAGTTATCGATAACGCTTGAAGAACAAATAGTGCCAAGTCTTGTAACTTTTTTCTCGTAGTTGTAGCAGTTGTACTTCTTTCTGAAAACTTATCTTAGAGGTGCCTAAACATTTCTGATACAAGGTTAAAAACACACGAAAATCATTTCGCAATTGGTTGCGAAAGTTTAAAACAATATTAAAATCCATACTTCTTGCACTAACATATGACATTACGAAACAATTTTAAAATTTATTTTAATAACAAGAAAACGCCGCTGTAGGAACGATTTGATGGAATAAACACGTTTATCGAATGTTGAAAGTATAGCATTGTTTTCTAAATGTACGACGAGATAAAAGGATGTAATAATTAAAAATCGGAATAAAATAACAACTGATTATTGAATATAATGATCAATAGGTTTTATAACATGTAGAAATGGATGTTGTTGTGAAGTACGAGGTAATATCAAAAAATTATCGAAATTGCTCCTGTCTCTGCATATACGAAGAGATATGGCAACCACACTGCACCAATAATAACGTGGTTCACCATTGTTGACAAAAGGATAACAGTAACATCATTCAATCAGAAATTATAACCCTTTAAGAGTTCGATATGTTCGGTGGAACGTCGCAATTTCGGCGCAAGTGCAACATCGAATTCATGTGTTGATTAGGGAAAACGATAACAGAAACGCTTCAGGCTTTGTAACAAGTACATAGGGATGGTGCTCTGAAGAAATCCACTATGTAAAAATGGTTTAAGCGGTTGAAGGCAATCCTCGCGTTGCGAGATCGTCAACATCGGTGAGCACGAACATGATTGACTCCATCAACTTGCCAGCGAAATGAAAACCTTGTATGGTTTAATACAGACTATCATAACAGACCAACTGGGGATGTATGCGAAGTTTGCGTCACGCATGCTGATAAAGGAATACGTGGACATGCATAAAAAATTGTCTCCAAATTGTTAACTTGCGCGCATGAGAAATATCTAATTAAGATGTTAACTAGGGTTTGTAGCAGCGGAACAAATCCCAGTGGTATCGCAGCTGACCGATCTGTCACTTTCCGATTTTTAATTATTTGCTACTATGATAATGGGACTTCGGTGAACGTCTTCCGACAATGGATGATATTAAGGACAATGTGAGAGCTGCTTTGAGATCTACACCAGTATAGGTATTTCAGCGGTGGATATTTAGAGAAAAAGTAGTTTGAAGGTGACTAAAATTGCAATGGATAAACATTGTTCTTAAGTGAATTCTGGATTCACCCAGAATTCACTTAAGGGGGAACTTTTTAATACTACCTCATACTACAAAATAGCTTATAAATAATATAATTAAATCTTACCACTTGTGGGGGCAATGTTATAGAAGGCACCCTTTGTTCGACTATATCTAAACTACGACATATGACCCTATCTATTGCACCAAGAGGTTTTTCTATCAGAAAAACTGCTGGTGAGGCCGTATCCAAAACATTATATATTGAATCTTCCGCTCTATCCAACGTCCACGTGAATAGATTGTTGGAATTCTGAAATAAAAATGATTCATGTATGTCTATGCATATGAACACAATTTAAAATTTAAAATTAGTAAGCTTAAATTGTTTATCAAAAATGTTTTAATAAACATTCGAAAATACCATACCAACCTTTATCTTGTTGTATACATTCCCTGCATATTTCCAACCGGATTCCACAATTGGTATGTTGATTATACGCTCCACAGATACCATTTTTGGAAGATTCAACTGTTTCTTCTTCATTGTCACTAGAATAAAGTAATCATAAAAGGAAATCGAATACAGACGAAGATATTACTTCAAGGCTTTCCTATTCTACAATTAAAGCCTGTCTTATATTATTATTTTCCAATATAATATCTATATAAAATTTGAACAAATAGTTGACTACATATATCAAAAGGAGAGTTGGTTGATGTATTGGGTGAAGCGTCGGGTTACGGAATACACCTCGCACTTCTAGGCATCAATTACTACGATTATTAGCCGACCCCACTAGAATTTTACCGAATCCAGAAGTGTTCCAACCTTTGGTAGGAATTTTTAACGTGTCCCTAACTAAAAAGCTACCGTTTCGACCGGGGTATGAACCCGAGCCGTTCGGATCGAAAGGAAAGAAATCAAACCGTTCGACCACCGGTCCGACTAATGATCAGCAAAACGGGAAATTACACTACCAGGAAATGACTCATGTAGTAATTGAATCGTTTCGCTGGCTGTATGACAAGTTGCACCGTCTTGTTGAAACCACATGTCGTCCATATCCATATCTTGCAACTTAGGCACAAAAAACTGGATTATCATGTCGCGATAGCGAGCACCATTAACTATTATTGCCTGACCAGCCCTATTTTCCAGCCCAAAATCCGCACCAAACAGTGACACGTCGTGGATGCAATTGTTTCTCAACATTCACTCTTAGATTTTCGGAACCCCAAATGGGACAATTTTGATTAACGAAGCCATCAAGATGAAAATGAGCCTCATCGCTGAACATGATTTTGTTCGAAAAATCAGCATCCACTTGTTATTGCTCCATAATCCATTCAACGAACTCTCTTCGCTGTGCGTACTTAAAAGGCTTCAGTTTTTGAATCAATTGAACTTTGTAAGCATGAAGATGCAAATCTTTCGTGAGAATACGCTGTAGAGAGTTTCTTGAAATGTCAAATTCTTGACCACGGTGCCGAACTGCTTCGATGTTTTGTGTTGAACGACTTATTGAAGGGCGGCTAGAGTGTCTAAGATTACTAATTGATCCAGTCTCTTTAAATGTTTTAATTAATCTCTTCACAGTTGATGAAGTTAAATCGCGATTCCAACCATATTTTGTGCGAAAATTGCGAACTGTAGCTGCCAAACATTCATTATTTTTACAATATTGCTCAACAATGAAGACGCGTTGTTCTTTCGTGTAACGCTCCATTTTTAATAACCCTGAACTGTGAGCTGTCACGCTGTCTTTTTTTTCCGTTGGCAACACTTTACCGCACAAATGACGCAAAATTCAAATCTTGCGTGAATTTTGGGACACCTTTTACATGTTTTATATTTCTAAGCCATTTTTACCGTTTCAATACCTTTCACTATAGTATGATATAATAATACACCTACATTTTTGCTTGGATTTAAAAAAATATGTATTTATTGGTATTTAGGGGGTATAATTATTTACTTACAAGTAAAAGAAAGATATCACATTAGATAATTCCTCAAGACTCTTCTGAATCTTAGTTATCGATTGAATCTCCTTAATGCGATAATTAGCGGGTCAGGTAGGGCCATAAAAAGACCCGAAATGTAATACAATTACCCTTCATTAAAAAATATTTAATCTAGTGCAAGTAAAGATGGCAATTTCCTATTTATCCCAACTAGAAAATTGAATTTAGATTTAGTAGTTATTGTTCTTTTAAATAGTGAATATCGTTAATAAAAATATCTAAAATTAGTATTAAAATGCTAAAAACAAGAGAGTTGCCTTTAGAAATCTGCACAATGATTGTAGCTTTCCATAATCTTCGCCAAAGTAACAGAGATATCGCAAGAAACGAGCAGAACGACAGAAAGTGACAACACCACCAGAATAATAATATATTTTATAATTGAATAAAGACTATCAATTTCTTTATTTTAAGAGTATTTTACTAAATGCATAACCACAATTAATTTTTCAGTTAGCACTTTCTTTATTTATACGTATTTCTTTGGGTGGGCAAATAATTATGGCCGGTAGTGTACACAAGTACAAACTTAATAATCTTGTGCTTGTATTTGTATTATTGTTTCCATTGTAACTTTTCCATTACGTATTTCCCTAGGAAATATGTGGAAATAAAAAGTAAGTATGAAAAAAATAATTACTGATGGCATAGCAGCAAACACGTAATATTATTGAAAAAGTGTAGTTTAGACTAGTATACAAAGACAAAAGAAAGCTGACGAAATATTTAGAGAAGTTACTTGTCGCAAAGTTTTTTTCGATTATTCATCACATATTCCATGAAAGAATACTATCAAAACATATACTCAAAGTAAAATTAAATTTTGAAATGTATCCTAAATTTGGCTGGTAAAATATTTTAAGTAAACTTCGGACATTTCAAAATCGATATCTTTTGTTCGGACAGTACTAGAAGCTGTCAACATTGAATAATACAAAAGGCATATTAAAAACTTATTAAAAAATAAATTCTCTGATAAGCTATTAACTTATTTACGAGTTGTTGTCTGCAATTAAGATTAACTAATTATTCTAATCTAAATATTGTCCGTAGTGTACATTTTAACAGTCTTACATAACATATACGAATAGACAAACCTCTGCAGTGTAAACTCAGCAAAATCAAGTAAGATTTTTAATTGACCCGTGACCCGATACTGACTGAATCACACTTTGAACGTCGCAGAATTGTTTTCATGAGGTTATCATCAGCTCTAAGAGTGTACTTTGGATGTCTAGCTCTAGTTAAAAGTGTAAAATGTCATAGAGAGGAATGCGCTATTGACAAGCAGAAATATCGTCGCATATTTACCCACGACAGCGCAATTGAAATTAGTATGCGACGGTTATAATTTCAACTTTTTTTTGCGATAAAACCTAATAAATACATCTTGGAATGCATATTGTTTATTTCTGTGCAGGAGATAAGATGATCCATGATTCAATTTGAATGATCAATATAATGCACCGTGTTGATCACGTCGTTTCGGAAACCGAAATAGAACAAAATGCAACCTTTGCGTGATATCTCAATGACTTAATCCGTACATCTGCTCAATCTATGTATGCCGCGTGGGGCAGCAGGAGACTCTTCGATAGCAGCTTTACTATTGGTAACAGTAAAAAGACTTTCTATACAAAAATCATAGATATAATTACATTCGTAGCACAAGCTATAATTATTTTGGCATAAACAGGATGAACCAAAAAAATATTATATATATGTTCTTTTTAAATAAAACAGCCTAATATTAGCATATATTTTGTTTGCACTCGAGAATCTAGGGCTACTTTATTTTATTTTATTTTATTTCAATTGATACATACAAGTATAAACCTAATTAATATGCATCATACATACATGAAATCAAAAATACATTGTGGAGACACAGCAAACAAGCAACAGTAATTATCCACTAGTATACATTACATAATAACGTGTGCATATAGATACATACATAATCACTCCCAAGGTTTCATGTTCGGGGATCCAACGAAGCACAAACCAACATCCATATGTGTATAGCTTTAGCAATAAAGTTCCATACGTTTGGCAGACTTTAAAAACGAAGATTTGGAGTTACCAAAAATTTCAATATATTGAGAATGAAAATTATAGAGTTTGGCGATTCTGTAAACTGGCGAAAGGGAATTCAATTCTATCTACATTGGTGGACCAGGTCGTATGCTATAAAAAGGAACGTGTAATCTAAATAGCGAAAGGAGACGCGCATTATCGAAATAATTATTGAATGCTTTATAAAGTGTATAAATCATTGAAAATTCACGACCTTGACGCAGCAAGGGTAAAAGAAACTCTTTTCTAATATTATCATATGATTCAAACGGTGGATTGGCTTTATATTTTATATAGTAAAAAAATTTTAGAAATTTATTTTGAACTTTCTATAGCATCTTCTTACCTCTTTCCGTTGCAGGACACCATATTATTGATGCAAATTCTAATTTTGTTCTAACATACGCATTATATAGCCGAATAATAGATTTAATGTCAATGAAATCTGCAGTATTGTGTCTCGAGTGTAATTTTTCTAATATGCTCAGTAAATTGAAACGACGATTCAAATATTACACCTTTCGAGATTTGCAAAAAATTGTATTTGCAATACTCTGCACAAACAGCTGTAGTTTATATGTTTGATATCTTGCTTTCCAGATTGGATATTAACTAACTTACAGAACTAGGGAATTTCTTTGTCATGGGCCATCTTTGACACTACTAAAGAATTCATTTTTCGAGAAACGTTTTTGTCGTTTTAAAAGGGTCAGCCTGTATATTTTTTAATATTTGAATTGTTGATAATATTTTGCGTTAACAAACTGAGGATGCAAAATAACTCAAAAATGACTAACTTTAGCTATAGGAAAAGTTTTAGATAATTAACGCAAAATGTTATCAGCATTTCAAAATCTAAAAAAAATATTATGCAAACTACAGCTACATATTTCTGCAAGGCATTGCAAATACCACTTTTCGTAATGATTTCGGAAACAGTTGAGTTTAGGTATAGGTAATCCTATATAAAGTATCCGTAGATTCTCGAGTACAATCCAAATATGAGTGTTCCCTTTAAAAAATAAACCTTTGACATGTCACTTTTTTTTTATTTAGCCTGTACATATGTCAAAATAGCTTTAGCTTATGATACTAATGTATATCTATGATTTTTGTATAGGTAGCTTTTTCCTACTACCAACAGCAAAGGTGCTATCCAAGAATCTCTGACTATTGCCCCAGCCTGTACATTTCAAATGTTCAACTAAGGAAATGATATAGCCGTTTATCTCAATAATTTTTGAACAAATTAGCTAGATCCTTCAATCTTCATTAAGTGTCATTAAGGATATTCAAACGCTACTTTTCGGAGAAAGATAAGAGTTCTAGATTATCAAGATTAAGTGTATATAATAAGTATATATAGATAAAAATGCAAAAGATATCATCACAAAATATTTACTAATTTTGGATTAAAATGGCTTCATCGGAATATAACATGCACCAATAGTAGAACGAATTAATATTTCAGTAAATATTGCAATTGCACTTTAACTTGACATTCGATTAATCTAAGCATGAAAAAGTTTCAATTCGATTTTTTAAGATAAACTCATTTTCAAAATTAACGCACCATGCAACGTTTCTGATGTATTTTCTATAATTTTTGTATTTTCCAAAAATTTTTGATTTAACAGAGCATAATCTAATAGTTTTATGCCACTAGAAAGTTATTTTGACCTTTCTGGTGAAAATGGCCGCAAGTTAATGTCAAATTCTGTTTGTTAATTTTTTACGTGTATATAATTTAAGTTAATAAAGTTTAAATCGAAAATCATGAACGGAATACATCATTTAGCCAAAGATGAATGTGTAAGAGCTTCAACTTTGTTAGAAGAAGGACGTGCAATTCGATATGTGGTTAATTTCCAGGGCATTAATCATACAACAGTCAGTCGAATGGTTAGAAGATTCAGGGAAACCGGATGGCACTCTAGAAGACGTGATCAAGATAGGAAACGAGTCACAAGTGTGAGAGATGATCGTTTTTTGCAATTGTAAGTTCTCAGAAATGGGCGAATAACAAGCACAGAACTCAGTAACCAGCTTGAAGTAGTTAGAAATGTCAGAGTTTCTATTTTTACTGTAAGGAAAAGGTTGAGGGAATTAAGTTTGAGTAATAGAAGGCCTGCAGTTGGACCATTACTTACCACAGCACACAGAGTTCAACATTTGAGGTTTGCCAGAAATTAAGCAGATTGGACATTTGAAGATTGGAAGCGAGTTTTGTTTTCAGACGAGTTCAAAATCTCCAGATGGTCGCTGGAGAGTATGACAAAGAACTGGAGAAAGATATCTTGACTTCACAAGATCTCTGGTGGTGTATCAAAAATATTCTGGGGAAGTATATGCTTTGACATCTGCAAAGAGTTCATCCCTATTCGCCAAAGATCAATGAATACTACTGAGAGAACATTATTCACCATATAATGCTTTTTATACCATTTTTAGGGAAGAATTTCATGTTCATACAGAATAATGCGAGACATCGTTAGACAAGTTTTGAATTACTTACAAGAGGTCAATATTCAGGTCATGGGCTAGCCACCACGAAGCCCAGACTTAAATCCGATTGAGCTCTTTTGGGATGCTCTAAAAAAATCAATAAGAAGTAATTCAAAATTTGATAGTGAGCACACCACGGCGAATCCAAGCAGTTGTCAGAGCTAGGGGAACTGTCACGCGTTATTAATTTTTTATTCTTTTATTCTTTAATTGGGTACTCTAAATCTGTGGCACTGGAACACTGAAACAGTTCACTAAAACCCTTACCACAGTACTTAACTCGTACTGGACGCACGTTTCGGAATTCAGTTTTACTCTGATGATGATAGCTTGGCTATCGAAACGGGCGTCCAGTACGAATTAAGTATTGTGGTAAGGGTTTTAGTGAACTGTTTCATTTTTATTCTTTCTTTTTTGTTTATAGAGATTTTAAAGATTTTCAATAATATCGTTTTGTTTCTGAATTTGTAATTGAATGGAATTTGCATTTTTATTTTCATCAGTTTCCATTAAAAAAGAAGTTAATTAATGAGCCAATGTTTAATTATCTTCAGTTATATTGTTATATTGTTGATGATACTAAAACTAATTCACCAAATAAATTTTTTTTTTTTTAATTATATAAGATTATTTGAGTGGTGCGTTAATTTTGAACATGAATTTTCATCATTTATCATATTTATGGGATATCAATGTATCGCGCTTATGAAAAAAGATGTTTGTAAGAACTAAAATATATTAATGCAACTGTCATTGCTCTACTGGTTTCGCAAACAAAACTCTATCTTATTTGGTAATAACCTTCAGTTTCATACATTCTTCATCACTTTTATCTGATACTTTTCAAAACTCAAGAAATGCACACAAACGCAACTTGAAAACCATTGTTGGAATAGGTAGAAACAGGCTCCAAACTAAAGAAAATCAACTTATGTACATCAAAAAACAGAAGAGTATATTGTTAAACCAAATTTTAACTGTAAATAACACAACTTAAAATTAAAACAATTCTATTACATACTACAGTTGCAAACAGTACTAGATCTCAGTAAATCAGTCTTATGGAAAATGATCAATAATTTATTTTATTGGCAATAAACTTCTTTGGATATAAAAATTGGAATTTCAGGAAAAATCAGAAATACTGAAGGGTTCGATAAATATTTTTAGATAAATTCCATTATTTTAATGAAATAAATGAAATTATTTGGGACTTACTTGTGACTAATTCACTTTTACCGATGTCTGCAACAGTACTAAAGTCCGTTACAGCAAACGGATATCATTCTTGGATGCCCCTTGTTTTGACCAATGCCCTATGACCCTGACTCCTGATTACGCCTGCCCTGTACTAACACTCTGATAAACACGGACTAGGTACAACACGTAATCTCGAACATAAGAATGGCTAAATACATAAAACGTTCATTGGGAAATATACAAGCATACGTAATGTATTATAATATGCTAATTGCCATATTTAGAAGTTATATATACCATGCATTGATGCAAATGTATTCATTTTTGTTTAATGAATTGACATCATGAAATAGAATAAATTCAAGCTATTACATTGTTCCCTAATTTATTATTTTGTTTGGAATATTAAATTACTTCAATGCAGATGAAATATGAGAAATATAGAACACTATAATTTAGAGTTAACATAGTAATACGTCATAGAAACATGAAATTAACCTAGATTCAGCTGAAAAAAATAGTTCAACAGGATTTTCAAATTATGTATATCGTAAATTTGCTTACGCTCAAAACAGATAATTTATAGATTCTTTATTCAATTTAGATGATTAATTGTACTAGATAATTGCAATAATGTTGTAGAAACGATTTTGTATTGAAAGTTGCGCCATCGTTATAGAGTAATTATCATAAAATAATGGAGTGATTTTATTACAGTAAAATATGCTTTAAAACTAGCGAAAATTCGCCAAAAAGTAGTCTACTTCCTAGTACTTGGTAAAAGAATATACTGTTTTGATATTTAATAAACGTTAAGTAAATTTATCTGACAAAACTTAATGATTTTGCTACTCAGTATTATAGCGATTCAGCAACAATTGCAGAAATGTCAAATAAGTTATGTAACATATTATCTTCCCTGTGTTTCTGCTTCATAATTTATAAAAATGTGTGAAATGGTAAGTAGAAACCCGGGAACAGAATTGCGCCATTATATCATGTGTCTGTACGATCACATATTGGGCAAATCATTGCCTCCAAAACTTAGAATTCTTATAGTATTGCAATGTGATGCAATATCTTAAAATAAAAAATAGAAAATGAGTGAGTTTGTAAGTCAATCATCATTTATCTGTACAGACGATTTCATTGTCGAAGCCTCCCTAAATGCATGAACTAAATGTTTCCTGACTTAGGACTAAACCCAGATTGTATTGGGTAGTCATAGTCTTATAGATGTCGCAACCAAGAACTTAAATCTTTTCCGATAAAAGATCTACCTATTTACTCAACTCATTCCATCATTAGTGACACAGGTAGCGTAAAGCATAATTCATCAAGCTTTCTTTCAACCATTATAATTGTAAAAACACTGCATAATTTGTGGTAGTTTAATATAGAATGTTTTAATTTGCGTAATCTAATGTAGTAACTGTTAAAATTCGTTATATTAGCAATTCAATAGGTACGATACATACACTATAATGGATAATATTCGAAAAATATCTAGCAACCATTGCAAGTTTTGCGTCACTCTTGTTGTATACAATATTGTTTCACTAATTACTACAAATTGTCCGTGTTGCGGACCCTAAAGCTATTTGTAATAGCTTTGCTACAGTTGTGGAAATTATTTTAACATTCTGTTTCTATGTGGATTTACATGCATACACGCAGAGAGATTATTTCTTGCATCAAAGAAATAGATTTTCTTGCAAAAGTCAGTCTCTATTCAAGAAAATATTTTTATTTCAAGACTATGAAAATATATAATGTAAGAAAATAGTTTTCTTGACATTTTATTTGAATTAAATAAATATTTTCTTAGAGTTAGAAAATCAAAGACAGAAAACTGTTTCTTCTTAAGAAAATATTCATATTAAAGGAATGGTCCAGATCACACAAAGTTCTATTTAGAAATTAGGCGACCAGTTACGTGTTCAAAAAACACGTAATCGGACCAGCTACAAGGGTATCCAATAAAAGAAAAATTACAATAATGGAGAAAAAACCTAATGTTAATAATTAATATTAGGAGCAAGTGAATGAGCTACTGAAAAAGTTTTTTTTATAGGTTACAGTATAATTAAGTTATTTCTTTAATAATGTAATTAAATAGGGATTATTTTTATGTAGTTTAATAATTAATGAGTTAATATTTAAGTTTATTTATCGCTTTTTTTATTATTTATTATACATTCTTATTTGAAAATGTTTATGGAACGTTGTACGTTAAATGTTATTTTATTGTATGGGTAAGTATGGTATCTATATTCCAGTTCCGTCGCTACTATCTAAGACGGCATGGCTATAACTACTGACACTAAGTGGCGCCAGGAAATATTTCAGTTGCTGTTTTTGGAGATTAGTGGCATAAACTGAGAGATGTGGCCAGGAGCAAAAAGCTTTAATGCTTTTCTCTTCTCATATTGCTTTTGCCGATTGTGATTCCATCAATACCAGGAGCTATTTATTAGCATTATCTTGGTTATTGTTTCTAGGCAATTTTTTTCATGTATACTCTACATTATGTTCACTTGTGTTTGAACATTATTCTGTAGATAATCCCTACTTTAGCCATTTTAAAATCACAAGCAATGTGAATAATTGCATTATGTACGGATATGTCGTACTGTTTTAAACAATGTAAGCGCAATTAATAATGTGCACATAAATAATATACATTTCAAGAATTAGTAATAAGTAAAAAATGCTTTATTTTAAGAAAATAAAACTATTGACATATGAACAATACCTAAACGCTTTCTTGAATTAAGAAAACTATTTACTATCCTCAAGAAAATATTATTTGTATTATAACGGCCATTTACTTACTACTAAGAATCGCTTTCACCAAATTTTCTGCAAGATTTTCTTGAATCAAGTTAACAAATGTCTTAAACAAAGAAATACAATTATTTCATTACAAGTACATATATATTTCTCTTAAGCGGAGAAAGTAACGCTAAGAAAATATTTCTTTTGATTTAAAACAGTTATTGTGTTCCGGATAATTGAAACAGTAATTGTCTTGACTTAAGGCGGACAGCTTAGATACATACAAGTAAACGTTTCTCTGCATGTATAAAACCCTGCCTAACTTATTTCTTTTGAAATTTAAAAATAATGCAAATCGTTAGCTTTCCAAGAGTATCAATAATTACTGTAACTATGTACTACAGCAATAATGTTAATAGTAATAATAATAATATTTAGTTTGCCTACAAAAATTTGTACAAAATAACGTCGGAAAGAAGCAAATGGGAGAGATCGCAATTTAGAAGATCACACAGTAAATTAAAAGATTAGGTATTCATTTAACGAATAAGAACTTATACTTAATAAATAGTTCCTTATACTTTGCTTAAATAACCTAATAGTTTTAATTAATCTTATATTACTAGGAAGTTTATTGAATAATTTGCATCTGAAGGAAGGGGACAGTAGATAATTGCAATTTATCACATTATAACTACACTATGTTAAAGCTGAAAGATCAGATCGGTATGCAAAAACAAAGCACAGTACCTCATACACATAACTATCATAATAAGTGAACATTTTGTGATTTTGCATGTTTGCGTACATGTTTTGCGAAAATAAAGTCCATAGATAGTCCTTATAGCTCTATAGTATAAATGGAGAAGTGGAATTTTAAAGATAGTAAAAGGTCCAATGTTCCACTTAAAACTATTACGAACCAGGATGCATTGAGTTCTACCTGAGCTTCTTATTAAATTATTAGAGGGTAACCAATTAGGAATATACTATTTACCTTTTAAAATAATGGTTTAAAATCGTTGTTATGGAAAAGGAAAGTTACGTCATCACCGTAAAGAAAATTACATTACTTATAATTATACTCCAAGTATCATTACAAGTAATTATACTTGGAGTTGGCATCTTCAAGCTGTCGTAGTTTAGCGGACCATTGTTTCTAATACAAGCGCGCACACGGACTGCAACGAGCTGCCGATCTAAGCAGCAGCTGTCAACCTGCTGCTCGACCCCGGCGTGCAATGACAATTGTGCATCGCACACAAACTGCTTTAAGCTGTCGGGAAAGAAAATGCGCATACGTCTCTTGTCACCATCAATTGTATAACATACATAACCACATTTTTTACCCTTTTTACAGTAAGAATATACATATGTTATTAATTGTATGCATGAATTTATCTTACCAGTTTATTTGTATTGAATAAGGTAAGATTGACTTTGTCAGCGTAATATACAAAAATATGAAGTTTATTCTTGTATGTAAGGTAAATTTATAAGAATTGCACGATAAATTGCATTCATATATTTATCCTTAGAAAGCTAATAATAACTATTTTTTCTTATTCTATACGCAACAACTTTATTTAGTGCGAAAGGATATTTCCAACATTTTTACGTGGGTATTTATGCGTGTACGTGTGTGTATTAATTTTGTTAATTCCTTAAATTACACATTTGGTAACATAACAAAATGGAGTAAAGATTTTTCAATGGCTGTCTTATGAATTTTCTAAATATGTACTTATATTGTTATGGCTACTAAAAGTAAAGCATATTATTATAAAATAATATACAGGCAATCTACAAAAGAAAAAACTAAGAATGCAATAGTAATTATTTATTTCACACAGTAAAGAAACACTAAAACCTTATGAATCATTGGACTGATTTCTTCGTATAAACAAGAAATTGAAGTGTCTCCATTGCCCCATCAATTAGATCTTCATTATGAATGCAGTCATTAACAATTTTGTCTACATAGTTGCAAATAGATATCCCCAGCGATAGCGCAAATTTTTCTTTTGGTTATCTTTCAAAACAAGCCAATTTGGAATTTGCATGTCTTGATGCCACGTAAATAATAGAAATCCATCATTTTCTAATTGACAGCTGTCAGTGGCACCCGGAAATACTGCTCGCTCTGGCAGCAAAATGCTGCCCGACTTGCTTGAAGCTGTCGGAACAAGCAGCTCGCTGACAGCACTGCTGCCGGCAGCGGCAGTTTGAAACTCAATATAACTTACTAGAAAGGCAACTCTAGCCATGGACCTGAATCCGTATTTTGGCGCCCCTCGTAGACGTACTAAACTATCAACAGAATACGCGGCCTATTTATGTTGAATTTTAATCAATTTTCGTTAAATTATGTATATAATGCAAATATTAGAGCACAAAACACAAGTTTTCATTTGCATATACATTTATTAACGGAATTCAAGACTAGATATAACACAATACATATAGGGTGTATGGGTTTCCTTCGATGTAATGTGTTTCTCAATAGAGAAAGCACATTGTCCACATTAAAGCAAAAATGTTGCATTGCGAATTTCCGTAGAAGGCTAAAGGCTTTTCTAAACCAGCCCGAAAGATTCGCAGCGACAACGAATCTTTCACTCTGCGAAATTCTCGTCGGTTGAACGTGTCCGGCGACAAGCGCAATCACCCAAACTAACGCGGCAATGTCGCGAATGTGTTCACGAAATTGCAGCGATTAATATATTTTCGCTGAGTGCACGGCTTTTGTCTCTGTTGCCGGCCAATTATTGATGATTGTATAAAATATCTTGTAGTAAGTTATCAATATTTTATTAATTAAACATTCAATTCTTTACTTTTTAATATTGAAATTATAACTTTATATTAAAGTATAGCTATGAGGCATTCTAAAATAATTATAGAAACGCTTTTGATCTTGTCGAAGTTGTGGCATCAATGTATGATATTCTCCAAAATTTTTACAATCTAAATTAATTTTATGAACCCATTTCCGTTTCTTTTTCCTGTAAAAAACTACCTATCACACAGAAAAATATATGAATTAAAAGACAAGTGCAAACCTAGAATTATCTTAATCTTCTATGGCAAGAAATAAAAGTGCCTCTTCTTCATTTGATGAGGAGTACATTGTCGCAAATGTTATAATAAACTAACGCTTTGGTGTAGATAGATGCGCGAATTTCTTTGTCGCCGTCAACGCGAAATTGTCGTTGTCGCCGCCGCTACGAACATTTCGTGTTAGTTTGGGAAAGCCTTAAAACACTTACTGGCCCATTAAATTGGAGTATATATTGATAGTACTACAAATAAACATATTTTTAAATAACATAATTTACAAATACTATAAATATTAAACGTACCTATTGCTCTAGTTGTAATACTTGTAATTATTAAATTTGTCCGTACAGGCAGCTTTGAAAGGACCAATTTTTTAACGAAAACTTCAAGCAACAGAACTAAACGACTACGAAATGAACAAATCCATTATAATTCACTGAAAACTGCAGACAAACGCGTAAAACTGAACATAAACGCAGCATGAACTTGGCGAATGACAATTTTCAACAACAGTTACTATGGTTACAAACATTCAAGCATGTTACAAACTTCGAAATCCTAGTTACAAACCTATTATGAACGAGATAGATATAGGTTAGTTTGCGGTGTATTTACGAGAGGAGTCAAAATATTTTTCTCGTTGAATTCCAAGAGCTGCCGCCCCCTGTTGAAACTGCTCGTGTATTCCGGCCCTTAGTCGTTGTGTATGCTGACGGCTTCTGCTTTTACACAGCGGCAAAGGTATCGCATGTTCCTAATATCACATTATTGTATTCTCCATAAATAAAATACATATTTAAATAATGAAATCTATAATTAATTAATTCCGTCGGAAATTCAATGGAAAGTTATAGATTTCATAATTCACCGACGGCAGCCAAAATATATTAATTAAATTATTGAACTTAGCATGTAAATTTAAAAAAATTGTCTGTCGAAATATTGTGATATATTTACAGATAATGTAATATCGAGGTATTAAGAAAGAACGAATCTTGCATAATCCTCGTGGCGTAGTGGTTAACGTACCTACCCGGCAAGCAGGAGATACGAGGTTCGATTCCTCGCCGTGGATACATTTGAATTTTCATTAATTAATTACATCGGAAATTCCAAGGAAAATTATAGATTTCATAATTCACCGACGGAAGCCAAAATATATTAATATTTAAATAATCTTAGTTCGTATTGCAAATCTCCAACATGCTGGCATTGTTTATAATTCAAAACTAAGTAACATTTCATCAGTGCTGGATTGTTTCCTAATGGTCATGACTAACATAGATCTATCAAAGTTGGATGGCAAAAAAGAAACCACGTAAGTTACTGTAATCAGGTGCTCGAACTCTGTGGCACTAGAACACTGAAACACTTCACTAAAACCCTTACCACAATGCTTCACTCGTACTGAACTCGTACAGTACGAGTGGAGCATTGGTAAGGGTTTTAGTGACGTGTTTCACATAAGTTACAATACACATTTTCCTAAATATCTTGGAAAGTATCCATTTTAGTTGCGTAATAAATATATTTTTTTTTTGTTCTTTTGTAAAAGCAATTTGATGGGAACACGAAAAATAGGTAGTTGTATAAAAAAAAATAGTTTTGACATTCTTACCATTTTAAAGTTGAACCGTAATTTTCGGACATGCTGTATAATGTTTCCGATAAATTAATTCGATTTCTAATCCTATCCTATACGATCAACAGATCTGCAAAATTTCAATTTTCCAAGTAAAATCTTCCCGCACAATTATAAATTTTCTAAAAATGCAACGAACATTTTAAATATGGTTAGAAATACCAACATATTTGCTTCATCAAACATACCTCAGAATTAAACTAGGAATTCAGAAATATAACAATATATATGGTATTCCATTTATAATAACAAATTTGGCAGTTATTTCCGATATAACCGGAAGTGTCAGATTATTCAAAACATTTTAGTTCGATAGTACATCTCGGCTTTAGTATACTGCCAAATTTTTTTAATCTTCCAATGTATTGTTATATTCAACGTTGTATGTACGACAACAACAGCCTCGGATGTCACTTCTGAACGACTAAATGTCAGGTTAGCCACTCGTTGGTAACTAAATATCCCTCTTGCGGAGAAAAATGAAAATTTCCTCATTACCATTTCCTCCCAGCCAACTGGCCATGGGACGTTGATGTTATATATTAAAAATTAGTCCAGATAACGAAGTGTGAGGTAACACGGACAAATCTACTCGACAGTTAATTTTCCTATTCACGTCATTCGTCCAAATTCATGTAGAAATCGTCTAAAATAAGCGACAGCGTAAATTGAAAGGTATTTTAAATAATATTTCATCAATTAAATCTTTATCTGAAAGATTTAAGTAAATTGTTGGAGAATTTTTACGTTTAAAGCTTGTCAGTAACATTTTTTATCATAGAATCCTCGAAATACAACCTCCTAGCAACCTCCTGCATTCATTCTCGTATGCTATTTGCAGAAATAATTTCATGTCATCGAAATTCATCGTAAAAGTTTCTATTTGGGTTAAATTATCGGTCTTTCGCGATTTAAAATAAAAGAAAGATGAGCGACGCCATAATTTTTCATCAATCTTTATTCAGCCTCCGTTGAATCAAAGTGTTTCTTAACTCCGATCCCAATTTAAAGTGCTCGATTGTGAAATCAAAGTATTTATTTGAAGAGAAAAGGGTTAAATTTTCCAGAACAGGCAGTTCCCTGTAGAGGTTATATAAACAGAGAGTTTATATAACATTGACATCGTTCAAATTTCAAGGTTAATTACATGAATAATTTTAAAATTCGTCAATTTCGTTTTATTAATTTGGAAATTCGTTATAAAATTGCCGAAAGGGTATCCAGGGATACTCCCGAACCCATTAAGAATTGTTAATTCAGTTTAAAATTAGAAAATTTAACAATTTTCCCAAAATCCCCCGAGAAAAATATTTCAGTATATTCTTTCATATACCTCGTGAAACATCCAGTATAGTAACCTAAAACTGCTGCTATTTTCTTTACAATAGCAGCAACTTTCGTTTTCAATATATCAGTTCTCATCCTCTCATGTATGTTGAATATGTTCTGCTTTTCAAGCACAGACATACGAACTAAACTTAAGAATTTTCGTTTTCGTGGTGGTGATATTTGACTTCCACTTGTACGAGAACGTTTACATAAATACCAAAACCAGATACAACACTAAGTAAATATTACTTAGAAGTACTGTTTTACAACGTTTGTGGTGTTTCACAACAAGAAAAGTCTAAATAATAAACACTAAACAATATATGTCACTCAGTTGATAAAATAATATGGCTGTCCATGACAGACTTTGTGAGTGTGTATAGAAAATAGCCAAATTTTTAGCGCCCGATTTTAAAACGCTCTTCCTAGTTAAATATGTAGATTACATTACAACAATTAAAATTGGTAAGTTACCAAAATCTCGCAGCTAAAAGCTAATACTAAAAATATAAAATTTATTCTGAACAGCTATCCCAATTATGTCGCTTCTCAAAGGGAAAGAAATTAGATTCTTTCATTCTACCGCTTTGTCATCCAATTTATACTTCTTATTTACATACAATTCAGCAGATGTTTTTAGCCGATAATTAGAACACATTACAAAGATAGAGGTAGAAAAATATCAGATAAGTTTATCGTCGCTCTGAACAAAGAGGAACACTTCACGATAAGTGCTAATAGGAACGATAGATTTCTGTTTTCGTTGAAAATATTTTAATATCAGGCTTCATGAATATTAGATACATATGTGTAATATAGATATCGATATGATTTATGTTTTGAACAGGATACGACGTTAGCGTTGTCCCAAATGAAGCTGTTAAGAAACGTGATGTTCGTGTTCTATTGGATGATCCAATGAAAATATTGACAAGCAATAAACTACTAACTAAATATTTTTTTATAAATAGTTTGCACATTTTTGCACAAATCTTGATTACCATTATCTCACGTTTTCAATACTTGAGTCATAGATCGATAACCAATCCATCAAATAACAATAAGCTTAATTGCAAAGTAGTATTTTCGACATACATTTTGTATAAGGTATATAAAATTAGATACCGATTGCATTAATTACTGAGATTCTCATTTCAAGTGGTTAACGGTAAATTGGATAAATTTTTACTTTGTTAAGATTTTTCAAAGTAAATCAAAGTAACAATAACAATATAAAACGAAGGTCGCTTGATAGCAATTATACATGGTTGCGGTTCATGAACAAGTCAAACAAGAGCAGAACAAATCCCATAGAAATGATATTTCATAGGAAAATAGAAAACAATACCCAACCAAATAAATTTGTATGCGGATTCTTATCACAGTTTTTTTTAATTGGTCATTATTTATAGATAAACAATAGAAGGATGTTCTCATTAAATTATTTTATCGGCAGTCAAAGTATGTTATCTATAATATCTAATCTAATTTGGAAATATTTCTAACAATATACAGGAACGGAGAAACCATGTTTTTGGCCAGAAAAACTGAACAAAAAGAGAAAATAGTATCATTTTGTTACATTGAAACGCTGCACAAGATTTTCATAATTTAATCTATATCTGCCTATAATAAATAGTGCTTATCTTTTCACCAAGTATATTTTGTCAAGTGTACCTTACAACCTGTTTTAGTTAATTTCGCTATACCTGTACACTATTAATTGACTGTCATAATTTAGCCGCTGTCTATCGAATGATAAGATTATATCAAGAGTATTTGTAGATAAATATGTATATGATCCCCTAAAATATGATGTAGTAGTGCCAGTTGTACAACCCATTCTATATTTCATAGTTATAAACCCGCTGTATTTGAACAACCAAGGAAATTACCAGGATTGTTTTAGAGTGTGTGGATTTTAAACATAGTGATACATGTTGAAAATTTGCGTTAAATTAAAATACCAAGTAAGTTACTGTTACACATATAATAATTACACGTGGAAAATATATTGTATTAATTATCAATTTAAAAGATTCATTAATCCAATATAGAAAATAATTTCAAATTCGACAGAATAAATATAATAGATAGTTGTCTCATTTTTGTACACATACAGCGTATTCACCTAGTGCGTGGACAGGCAATAATTCCCTTCCTGAGCAAATTAGAGGAAATGTTTTCAATAAAAAGTATTTGAAGACAAACGCTGCATAGTATAAAATTATATTTAAGTATACAGAGTGTTCAGTTTCCGCTACGTACGGTACAAGTTTATATTTTTAAATGAAACACCTGGTACATTATTACGATTTTAGATACCTCTCTTCAGTTCATGGCAACTTTCATCAATATTCTCTATACCTATCTATCTTAGTTTTTGCGAAATGTCACTGTTTCCTTAACGCCCGATATTTTAAACGCTTTACGCGCTAGTGTGGTGATTCAAAAATTATTCGATTGAGTATTTCTTGGAGTTTCAGACAATATATCGAAACATTTTTTATATCAACTGGAGTTCACAAGATGGCCATCGAAATCGTTGCCGTGTTTGATTCATGCTGTTTCAATTTCATTAAATAGACCATCCTTGTATATTTTTCCGCGATCCGATGGAGAAACTGTAATCGAATTTTTTTTTTACATTTCCCTATACTCAAAATATGTCGTTTTTTTTAGTAAATTAAATATGAAGCTGTCCGGATAAATTTTTTGCTAATTTGCATAGAGTGGCTGTGACAAAATACTATAAACTGCTGTTTTTTTTTAAGATACTCATTATAGATAAACTACAAAATGTAATTTATGCATCCAATTTCACATATATACGAAGTGAACGCCAATTTGCTTCATACAGACTGTAATGCGATTTCTTGCATTTTATTGAACATTTACTAACATCTCGGGAGAATTATTCTATGGAATGTTCATGTCATGTTCATTGCCTTAAGAAATTTATCCAGGAAGTGTTTTCATAAATATTTCTATTTAGCTATATTGCGAAATTTTTTAAACAACTTTCAGTATGTTTTTATTATATTTCATACTGCCGAAAAAACTTATGCGCGATGCTAAACAAATCTGTTGCTTTTATGTTGAATTGTAATTAACATTTGTCTACTTACTTTCGTTATTTATTATTTATAGGTGCTGGTTAATTTACTAGACATTGTATGTTGGAAAATGGTGGTTACTTCGAATAGATGATAACATTGTACCAAAAGTTTACACAATTGCTTTAATGAATATCTTGATCGAAACAAAAGTTTATAGTATTTCGTCACAGCACCCTACGTTTTTAAGCGAAAAACTTATCTATATAGCTTCATATTTAATTTACTAAAGAAGGACGCATTCTAAGTATACGGACATTTTTACAGAAAAGGTTCTAAAAGAGCTTTTCTATTATATTTTGTAGAAAAATACAGGCTCTTTCATTAAAAAAAAATTGAAAGAACATGAATCAAACTTGGCAACGACATCGATGAACATCTTGTAGAATCTGGTAGGATAGAAACAAATTTTCGATGCTCTGGCAAAAACTCCAAGAAATACTCATTCGAATAAAATTTGAATCACCAATCTAGCGTGTAAGGCGTTTAAGATATCGGCTGTTAAAGAAACAGCGATATTTCGCAAAAAATCTCAAATTATGTCAATTATCTCAAAAACTAAGGTAGATAGGTATAGGGAATATAGCTGAAGGTTGCCATGGATTGAAGAGAGGTATCTAAAATCATAATAATATATAGGTGTTCTATTTAAAAAACGAAATTTGTATCGTGCGCAGGGGAAACTTAACATCCTGTATACTTGAATATAATTTTATAGTATGCAACATTTGTCTCCAAATATTTTTTATTTGAAAACTTTTCATTGTCCGTCGACGCACTAGACGGACACGCTGTATACTCGAAACATTGCAAAATACATTGATTCACTTCCCAAAATATCACACCTCTGACGTAAAATTACTTCACAAATACTTTTCTAACGTTGTATTTTCTACAATTTCGACATACCTTTTTAATGTGACTTAATGATATGTAAATGGCAACTATTAGACAGTATTTTCAAAAATGAGTTCTCTGGAGTAAAGGAGTTTTATGAACTATTGCAAACAAGCACGAGTGAAACTTGTTTGCGCATTAAAATAAAATTTTCTGAAAAACAATTGTATGAGAAACAATACAAATGGAATACCTTCAAAATAGCAAAATTGCTCTCTTCTCTCTATCAATTTGGGTGCTTTGTGTTATGGACTGATTATTTCACTTCAATCCTCAACGATATTCTCTCATGTTATGTGAAGTATACAGGGTGTAGCAACTATCTGTACTCGGTGATGTACAGCTTACTTATTCATTTAATTACTCACATATCAATTGTCTTTTTGTTGGTTTTATCTCGTTAATAGCAGAGAAAAGAAGCTTTTTGTTCCTTCTCCTTAAAAAAGATTTTTTTATTTTATAATTTTATTGTTTTTCTTTAATTTTTCGATGTGTCTGTCTACTCATTTCATCTTTTGTGGTATACATCTTTTGTTTAAGCTAATAAATATGTTCACAAATTTGTATAATACACCATATACTTAAAGTGAAGAGTTACATTTGTAATATTTTATCAAAAATACCATATCTCTTTTATTTGTCACTATTATACAAGAATTTCTTACTGCCGTATTTGATGTAAGAGTCAATGTGTGGTATCAGCATGATGGAATCTCAAGCCCAAACTCTGCAGTAAAGTAACTGCTGCACGAAATGTACAGAAAGAAGTACATTGGAAGAGGAGAACCAATAGCTTGGCCTGTAAGTTCTCTTGATCTGACACCTTTCGATTTTTTTCTATGGGGTCAAGTGAAGGAAATTATCTGCAGGGAGATTCCGAGTACTCTGGATAATCTGAAGGATAGAATTTGTTTTAGCTTTTCGCGAAATAACACGCGAAACACTTTTGTCAGCAAAAACTTCGTACGTGCGTAAATAATGAAAACGGTCATTTTGAAGAGCTTTTGTAATATATTTATGTTTTTGTTTTAATCTTTATTTAATTTAATTGTTTGCAGCATGAACCTTTTTTATTTATTTTCTAATGCAGATGTTTTTTTTGTGTGTGAACACCCCCGACTCAGCCTATTAGATTTATTTGGAAATTAATTAAGATACGCATGACTAATAGTAGTGGATATTATTATTAAATAAGACAATAATCCATAACTCAATAAGTCTAATATGATTATTATACTATTGTTAATCGTAGTTTATGTTGTAATTGTTGTAACATAGCTATGGCCTAGGCTAAACACAATATACGAAGTAGGCGCCATAAATTCTCGACCTGGCTTGTTCAAACGCCATTGCGTCATAGTTGGACATGTGCGAGGCCTACACTATATATATATAGGCTCCAAGAGTAGCAGTTTTTATTAGCCAGCCAGACAACGTGACTAGTGCATGAAAATGTATCAGGTAACGAAAATTGAGTACCGCGCGGTCATCAAATTTTTTAAAAAAGAAGGACATACGCCTAGTCATATTAAACAACATTTAGACGGTGTTTACGATGATTTATCTCCTTCATATTCAACTGTAAAAAAGTGAGCAAAATGCTTCCGTTTGGGGCAAGAATTCCTTGATGATGATGAGCGCCCCGGTCGGCCAATTGAACTGATTACTCCTTAAAACATTTCAATTATTGAAGAAATGCTATTAGTAGATCACCGTTTAAAAGTGAAAAAATTAGCGGTGATGTCTAACATTTCTGAAACAAGTATTCGCCCTGCTCTCCAACGTGAACGTCGGGTCGAATGTGCGTGCTCATTTTTAAACATGTGTGGAGACGACCCGAAACCGGTTTTGGAGTCCATTGTCATAAGAGATGAAACAATTGAAGAGTGCAATATGAAAAAGGGCCTAAATGCTAACTTTCTTGAAATAAGGATTTTTACGGTTTTAGGGTATATATGCCATTAGAAACTTGCAACAGAAGTTATTATGATGATTGCGGTGCCACCTATGCTGAATATTTAGAATCTTTGTCAAACAGGCCCAAGTGCCTTTAAGGTGCACGTCATTACTTTTAACCTCACTTTTGTTGCCTAATTTTTATGTAAACAGCAGTATTATTCTAGTGGTTTTCGATTAACGTTTGTGCATAGAAAATGAGTGAAAATGCAGGTGCAGTGTGTAATAATACATTCAGAAAGAAGAGGGAGCAAACCGGAAATATCCGTAAAGATGGTAAAGCTCGAAGAAACAGCACAGAACCATATAAGCAGCCACCCTCACAGAACAATCCACGCTTTTTTGTTCCAGGAAAAAAAGGTCCTTCTCAGGCTTGTTGTATAACATAATAAAATCGCTAAACAAAATGGGCTATTTTTTATTATTGTATTAAAACTTTCAGTTGGTGTGTTTCAGGTTACTTGTAAGTGTAAATTTGCTTGCAAATCCATTACACTTGAGACTAGAATGGAGCTTTCAAACAATTTTGGGATAATGGAAATACAGTGAGCACAAAATTTATTAGATGTTAGAAGTGACAAATAATAGAAGAAGGCATTGGTACATACAATGCACCTGATTTAAGCAGAAGGCAACACACATTCCGATATTTCTTACTCCTTCCTGGCAACTCAAAGGTACAAGTTTGCAGGAAGTCATTCTGCGAGACGTTTGGTATAGGCGATAAGCGAGTTAAACTCCTGTGTCAAAAAATTACAGCATTTCCTGAGACCAGTAGTGGAAATCAAAAATAGTTGAATTTATATCGTCCATCCCAACTAGGAAGAGTCACTATGGACGAGAAAAAAGTTCGAAGCACTACCTATCTGAGGATTTAAATATTCGAAAACTTAATTCAGCTTTTATTAATAAGTACATCACGGTAAATAACGCCGTTCCGCATGTCTCGAGACAGTGGTTCAATAATATCTTCAAAAAACATTTCAATCTCTCTTTCGGTCCTCCAAGGGTAGACACATGTGCAAAATGCGACTTGTACAACATGGAACTAAAAAAAGCCAAAAATCCCGTTCAACAGAGGGAGGTGGAACTAAAACGCAATTTGCATCAAAGAAAGGCCGAAGCTGCCCAAAAGATGATGTCAAACGATTACAAAAGAGCAAAATTACAAGATTCTCCTTGCGCTATATCATTCGATCTTCAGAAACAGCTTTATATACAAGCAGTGACTCACACCGACATGTATTACAGCAGCCAACTCGCCTGTGTTAATCTTGGCCTGTATCTGGAAGATGAAGGAACTGGATTTTTTTATTTTTGGGACGAGAGCACTGGAAAACGTGAATGTAACGAAATAGGATCCTGCGTTTTTGACTTTCTTACTAACCAGTTAATCATTACGCCTAAAAAGTCATTAGTATCGTGGTCCGATAACTGCGGTGACCAAAACAAAAATCAAGGCGTTTTGACGCCTACATCACTCTTATTGCAAAAGGATTCTTTAGTGATATCATACATAAGTTTCCACAAACAGGCCATACATTTCTTTCCTGGGATAGAGATTTCGCATCGATAGAAAAAGTGCAGAGGACGAAGAAACCTGAGGTTCCCCGTGATTAAACTAATAACGAGTGCGAGACAACACGAGCCATTTACTGTCAAACAAATAGACGGTTTCTTTGACTGGATGAAACTTTAAAAACGGATCATATTGGAATACCGCAAGCTATAATGCGAAAAATTGACTACCAGTTATTGCAAAATGGAATAATAGAAGTTAAAAATCATTACAGCGACGTTGCTGCATTTCGTAGTACAAAGAGTACAAATTTTTAAAGAAAACGTAACCATTGATTATTTTAAAAACTTAGAGGTAGCCCTTTCGGGTTCAACGAAAAGAAATCCATGGCCAGCTTCCAAAATACAACAAATTCAGGACGTGATTCCATTTCTGAAGGAAAAATATGGAGAATTTTATCTACAGGTCATCGAAAAGATGACCATGCAAACTGAGCATTTTCGTTATCTTTATATTGTTTACTCTTTAAAACTAATAATACCTTTAAGTTAGACTTAAGGTGCACTTTGTTAGGTACTTAGGCCGTTTTGATAAAAAGTTAATGGAATACTAAGTTTTCACCAAATATCTGTGTTTTCTATTGTTCCCAGATAAAACATGTATTCTCTAAATAATAAATATTTTTTTTTCAGAAATACTTTATTTTAACCCTAATTTATAGAGTAACTATTGTGTCTACTGAAAAAATTACTAAATGGCACTTGCGCCTTTTTGCATATGCACTCTTCAATTGTTCTGCGCGCCAACGGGCAGCGGCATTGTTTCGATTGGGCCTCGGGTTCCACTAGAGTTATTGTGTGTAGATGTTTGCTGTCGTAAATACTTTCGCGTAGTTGTTAAATAAAAATAAAATAATGCGTGCTCAAACACTTACCATTTTAAGAGTCCTCCGTGAAATCGCAAAGTGAATAATGTCTGTTAAATATCTGCAACATTAGATATGTTTCAACAGTTGTTTCGACAGACCGAGTGCGGCGCGAGGAAAAAATGTGTTTATATGCAGAGAACGAACGTTCTACATCTAGTAACGTTATATTTGCATAATTAAAATATTCTTTGAAACAACTTAACGGTTCTGTAGACGCACCTTCACAAATGTGTCTTAATGTGTCAAAATCAGAATCTTTCTCTAAAACACTTTCATATTTTTCTAGAACACAAACATTTTTTGCGTCTTCTATCACGCATAGCTGTGCGTGAACATGTTGCACTATTTGCACAGATTCCACTAACGACACCGAAGGATCTTGTAACTTTTCTAGTGCCTCCGCTAGTCCGAAGTAATTGTTGTGAATAATTTTTAAATCCGTTTTAACCCGACTATCTTGAAATTTCGACTGGCTTTGCCCGATAGTGGCAGCTTCCTTTGGATCGAATTGTAAAACCACGTTCTTAATATTCTCATAATATTTATGATAATAAAACGCTGCATTTAACCAAGTTCCCCAACGTGTAAGAATAAGTTCTGGTGGCTCAGGTATACAGGGGCCACAGTCTATGAAATTCGCGAATACGTTTCGGGGATTTGACAAACACTGCTTTTGTATGCGCTATTAAACCGTCTACCTCAGGATAACATTTTCTGATACTATCTGCCACAAGATTGAGGGCATGAATTTTACACGTAATGTGCAACAAGTTAACAGAATGCTTTTTAAGAGACCGGCCTACAGAAACCATGTTTGCGGCACCATTGCTCATAAATTATGAGTGATGGTGCCGCAAAAAGTGTTTGAGCACGCATTATTTTATTTTTATTTAACAACTACGCGAAAATATTTACGACAGCAAACATCTACACACAATAGCTCTAGTGGAACCCGAGGCCTAATCGAAGCAACGCCGCTGCCCGTTGGCGCGTGGCCAACTCTAATTATGATCCTCTATCCAAAAAGGAATCGATGGACGTCGTTTTAAGGACGATAGTGAGCTGCAAGTAGCTGCAATACAACATTTTGAGGGCAAAAACTTTATAATATTTTTACAAGGATATAGAATCATTAATTGATCATTGTAACAAATGTATTGAAGGTATTTTAGGGAGATTATATTGAAAAATAAAAATTGTTATACTGTAGAAATCAAAGAGACTTTAAATGTACATCGAGTAAAAATATACAAGGTGTTAAAAAAACGCGTTTCAACTGTTTGAAAATGCTCCAATTAATGTTACCTTCCGGTACAATTAAATAAAAATATCTTAAAAACCGTCCATTTTAGGTGCATGGTGCCGTATTTTTTGTCAAGGAATCTAAAAAATGTAATAATACTGTGGCTGTTTTATTTAAAATAACAAACTTAAATAACGTACTAGAGAAACTAAACAGCCTGTATACTTTAAAATGATTGTCGGTCCTAGGTCACTTGATTTTAAACATTTTTCCATCAAATAAATAGATAAGCTGTGATTCATGGCGTACAGATAATTGCCGTACCCGGTATATAAGTTAGCTTTTTTGTAAATTCGTACGCAAAAATACAAATTACTGTCGTACCTCTCTATAATGGTTATTTGTCTTTACTGGATAGAATAGGATGTGTGAATTCTATGCGATATCAACATCTTTAAGTACTACAATTCCAGATATATTATTAAAATAATTTTAAGATTTGCTCTCGAAAAACATTACCGATACTTTAATTAACTTAATAAACCCTGATAGCTCTTGCGCCGTCGCGCGCATCGTTGACCCGTAAGGATAGAAGCGAGGCGACGCGTAGCGATATCGGCAAATGCTCATATAATCACAATAAGTAATTAAAAGATTCTATGGAATATCATGGTATTAAAGTGATTTATAGTGTAATGTTAATAATAATAGATATAATAAATTGAAGTGTGTCACGTGTATTAGTTGTGAGGTAACAAATACGCTATTCGTGCTAAATATTTTTGTTATGAATATGTCATGCAATCGTATTTACAGATTATTTTCAATCACCCTTCAAAAATGCGCGATTCTCTTAGCAATAGATTCTCTCATTTTGTGAATGAATTAATCAACATTGTAGTCGCAGATGAAATTACTTGTTATATAAGAAAATGAGAAAACAGGCCTACTAACTCAATAAATCTACACGCAATTCAAATCGGAAGCTTTGCATTCTGAACACTTCAAAAATTGTTCATTACTCTGATTTTTACGCCAAAGTTAGATATGAAATATTATATTAGGGTTCGTTGGAGCACAAGGTTCGTACAAAAACTTTTTGAATATATTTTATCATACGTGTACACTTAAAATTTTGACCTTTAAATTATACAGTGAGGTATAAAGTATCAACGTTCGATAATGTGAAGAAAGAACAATGATTAATAAAACATATAACAATAAAAAAAATAATACCGAAAACAAAGAACGAAGATGAATGTAGGATATAATAACAATAAATAACAAAAATAATTTACGCTTTTGGATTTGAGATTTGACAGTTTGACAGTTATTATCACAAGCTTGCCTAACGTTTTCCTAGCCATCTTTGGATACCAACAAAAACAGATTACCAAAACTGTTTATTGCTGCATATCGTAATATTTCTTAAGCCAAAATATAACGTATGTGATATCGTTAGATTAGTCTTTCAGTAATCTTTTCAAAAACTTTAAAATGTACTGTTTAAAATAAGAAAGTTGACGTCACCTCCGGTCACACCGGAAATGTAATTGAACTACCGATAACGCCAAAAGTTAGTTCACAGAAAATAGAAATCGACCTATTCTTTTCTAAAGACGCTAGCTTCTGTCGTTCAAAAGTTAGTGGATATTTAAATCATTGAATCCAACATATAGAATGCAATTTTTATAATTCACTGCTGAGTGAAATAAAAGAAACAAACCATACTATTAACTACAAACTATTACCGTATTGAAGATCTTTATAACGCTTATAATTAAACCATATTTTTGCATTTTTCTTTGACGGTTCCAAATTTATCTATTGCATGGTTTATGTCATCGCGTGCATGTTTTGAGATAATAATAATAATAATAATGGTCTTTATTATCCAACAGAAAACAAAGTCTAATTACAGGATAATAATAATAAAGAAAAAAAAGAAAAAGGTGCACAGCACTTCTGGACATAATATACAGCGTACACATATACAAACGCCAGTTATTATAAAACAGACAACTCTAATAGCAAAAAATAAGAACATTGATTAAGAAAAAAGATACTGAACCAATTCAGTGCCACAGAGTTCCAGTACTTAATTAAGAAAAAAGATCACCATAAAGTTTATTAGCATTTTTCGACATGTGCGTTATTGGGGCTTTAAGTAAAATATTAGTCTTCGCTGTGGGAACAAAGAACGTTTCCGTTTGTCTAGTTTTGTACTGAGGTACAAGAAACCCAACTGCTGCAAGTATGTTCGGGGCATCAATTTTATTAGTAATTATTTTAGCCAGAAATTTAGCGTTGGCTATCTCCCGACGAGTAGTTATAGTTTGCATATTATGTTGTTCCAATAGGCTGTCATAATCTGTTCCGCGTGGTGGATACGTACCAGTGATTTTAAAGGTTAAGTATTTTAGAAACCTCTTTTGTGTCCTCTCAATTGCAAGTTGTTGGTAAAGGTATATTGGGTACCAAACAACAGAAGCATATTCCAATCTAGGGACCACCAGGCTAAAAAACAAGGTTTTAAGAGTTTGAGGATTCAAAAATCCTCGAAATGTTCTTATAAGAAAACCTAGCGATCGAGAGGCAGAATTGCAAATAGTAATTATGTGCTCAGAAAATTGAAGTTGTGAATCAAATAGAACGCCCAAGTCTTTAAACTGCGTTGATCTTGATATGGCGACGTTGTCCACCGTGTAGCCAAAAAGCTGGTTTTGAAGTATGTAACAACAGCACATTTACTAACATTGAGACGAACCTTATTATTAATACACCAAGAATGGATTCTGTTCAGGTTTGTTTGTAATTGCGGTAGACGATATCTCAGAAAATAGTTTTAAGTCATCTGCGTATGCGAGAACACCACAATCAAGACAGGATAGGAGATCGTTAATACATATATTAAATAAAAGGGGACCCAAATTGGAACCCTGTGGAATTCCCGAAGAAGCAGTGTATACATTAGAGGTAAAGCCGTTATAGCAGACGTATGCGGATCTATTTTCCAAATAGGAAGCAATGAAATTTGTAATTTCAGATGTAAAACCAAATGAAGAAATTTTGGAGGCAAGTATGCAGTGGTCAATAGTGTCGAATGCCTTGGCAAAATCTGTGTAAATAACATCGACTTGCTGTCTACTATCAAGGGATTGGCTGATGTACTGAGTAATTTCTACCAGATTTGTCACAGTTAACCTACCAGAAATAAAGCCGTGTTGATATGTTCAAACATTTTCGAGCAGGTGGAAAGAATACTAATGGGGCGATAATTTGATACGTCACTTTTGTCACCATGTTTGAAAACAGGGGTTACCTTACTTAATTTCCAGAACTCAGGAAAGGTAGAGGTTTTACAACTCAAGTTAAATATGAAAGTTAATGGTGAAACAAGAGAGTTGCACAGTCTCGAATAAAAAAATTCGGAAGTCCATCATGTCCGGCAGTAGTATCGGCTCTTATATCCTTCATTGCGGACATTTCAGGAATGCTGAAAGTAAGGGGAACGTTCTCCATAAATTGGGAGCTGGGTATATCTGATGCCTGGTATACGCGCGCGAACACATCTGCAAAAGCCTCAACAACGTCTTGAGGTTTATCCAATGTCTCTGGGCCATACTCATTGTAGCTGAAATTCTGGTATTGCCACTTCTGTAGTGAACATACTGCCAAAACTGTTTCGGATCCGCCACAATATTAGATTCAGTACTTAACATAAACTGCCTATATGCATCTTGAGATTTAATTTTAGTGACTTTTTTTTGAGATGATTATTATTTAACTAAATGATCACTTGCAAACGCATAGTGAGTTATTTTTCTTCCTTACCATACTACTTATGATTAAATTTCACAAATACACCTATAAGCTGGACCTAAAATACCTTGTGCTACAGAATAATTATTTGTAAAAGAGAAAAAGAAATTAATAGTAATCAGTATATATAACTAAATATCAAAATTGAATAAAGTTTATCTAGAACAATTGCAGTTACAAAAGCTAAGCTGTAACTGTTTTTTATTTGCAGACATGAAATCAAAAGCGATTTTACTCCTATTGCTATACCTTTCGCAATCGATCGCATTGGAATTGGTAATTAGTGAGGACTATGGGGAGAAACTTACTTGGAGCCTAGGTGCCGGCGTCTACACAGTAAGAATGCACGAAGAAATGGAACTCGGTACTATAATAGGAACCCTCACTCGCCAAGGTACTATTAAAATAGAATAGTCAAAAAATGTACTTAATTTCTTTCAATGGCACCCTGAATTTTGTAATTTGCAAAATTGTTTAAATATAATACTGTTTAAATATAATAAATTTACCTATTCATGTAGAAAACGAATATCTACGAGGAGGGTCCAACAAACAACCATTATTTCGTAGCTGATTTGGAAATTTCAACAAGACACATTATTTTTATTAATTATTTGAATTATTATAATTTGAAAAACTACGGTGACTAGTAAGAATTTTATTAATTTGGTCAATAAACTCAAAAATAGAAAAATATTTGATTAAATATTGAAATATAGTTGTCGGTTAGGTTTAATAACAAAATTTATACAATGAATATGATTATTAAATTTAATAAATTGTAAACTCTTTTTGACATCAAAAAGGCTTAACTTAAATCTTTTCAGAAAATGCCAAAACTTGATTTAGATTTTTCGTATACGTAATACCCGGGAAAGTAAGTTTATGATTTTTAAAAGAGTCTCATTACAATAACTTGCTGCTGAATCTTCGCTGTCATCATTTTTTTTTCTCCTGGTGAGAAAATTTCGTACAGTAGGTGTTCTCATAAAACAATATCATAGTTGGTGCTTACAGAAACATGCACCAGCAACTCGAAATTAGATCAAGAATTTGTTAAACACAACAAAACAAGCTACTCTCAGAATGATTCAGCGAATTAAATTCAGCAACAGCTTCAAAAACCTATAGGAAACAGAGCAATGTGCTGCGACGCAATGAATTGACTTTGCGGCCAATCATACAACGGCATATTCCACCTGGAACTACAATCATGTCTGATGAGCAGGCAACATGCAATAAAATAGCCAACTGGCCTGGTTTCAATTTTGTTTATCAAATGGTCAATCATCAGCACCATTTCATCGATTCAGTGACTGGCGCAAATACTCAAAAATCGGATGCCATTGGGACCATATTACTGACTTTGTTCTCAGCTCTGGCATCCCCCAGAGATCAAATCTGGGACCGTTACTGTCTGTGCTTTACATTAATGACTTGCTTTTGAACATTGACCTTCCAGCCCTTACTTATGCAGATGATATTAAAATCTTCTCTGAAATATCTTCAATTCATGACAAAAAAACTGCAAAATTGTCTTGATATGCTAGTAGAATGGTGTGAACTTTTTAAGCTCATGCTAAATATTGATAAATGCTGTGGACACACCTACTCTTTCTTGTTCACCTTACTTATTGCCCTACCAAATCAGAGTTACCAATTTGTCACATAACCTTGAGTTTAAGGATTTAGGTGTACATTTCGGTGCCATTCTCACATTTAAATCTTATATTAACAATATCTGTTCTAAAGCCATGAAATCTCTGGGTTTTGTTATGCGTGTCTCTAAATACTCTTGCACTTCTTGTTTCGGTAGCTCTCGTCGACAATCCACTATGTTGCTTCCAAGGAAGTCATCACCTGTAAAAGCCATTTCATTCACTGGTCATAGATCCAGTTTTGGAAGGAATGTCATATTAGTAAAATATCTCAGAAATACTTTATTTGCGAGGGTAGATATGTCATATACGGAAATTTGTTTCCATGGACTCATTGTCATCCAGTTGTTAAAAGCTACTTTGCAGTTTCCTTTAAGAGAACTATAAACGTCGACATCTGGCGGTTGCAACTTGTGAGATGTATGCAATGGGAAAGAAAGTAGCGTATTCCCATTTTCTTCCACAATATTCAATAACCTCTATAGTACAATGGGATTCATGGTTATCTAGTAGAGCTAATGATAGATTTTCTTTACTGACGAAAAGGAGTCATACAGCCCGATTTGGAAACTAATCCCAAAGATCCCGTTGATGCTCCATTGAGGAAGTAGTCCTTGCACCTAACGCGGGGAAAGATGAAAATAGGGAGTATGGCGACGCATGTGACACTTACAACAACACAAAATGTAACCAATTGTCCTAGTGCCCTTGAAACTGCTTAGCCTGCCTGTTTTTGGCCTAGAGTATATGTATAATGAGATGAAAAAAGTGACAATGAATAACTAATTTCAAATGTTACTTGCTTCTGCAGTCACTTTAGCAGTTAATAAAATAATTATAATTACCTGTTTCGTATATTGTAAATTTCTGCTTTTCCAAAACTTGTACATAATTATCAAAAAATTCATTCAACGTATGCTTATTGAAAACTGTAGACCTAGCAAGGCTTGTACTTCCTAGTACACGAAGAAAGATGATGGGATGCCATTTCAAAGCCACCAATTTTGTTTGTATAACCAATTTAAAGGAATTACAGTTTTTCTACAATGTAGTCCGTATTCGTACTTCAGCATTCTAACTTGATGATATGTTAATCTATAATGGACTTGTGAGCATTTTTTAAAATAATCTGGTACACGTTCTTCTTCCTCTACTTGATTTTTTTTATTCTATGCTGTAATGTAGCAGCATGTATATTATAATGTGCAACAATTGATCTTATAGACTATTTTTGTCGCGTTTTTCTTGTACACATGTCAACCATTATATCTAAAAGTTTTAATTTAAATTAACGATTTCATAATAAAAAATTAACATATCTTCCCGCTTGCTAAAATATAAGAAGGCGGAATCATACATTTTGGAGGTATAATTTCAAATTCATATAAACAGGTAATGATACGTGTAAAACTTCATTACAGAATACGGGACTACATCACAATCATAGTGACATCAAACATACAGCGTGTTAAAATTGTATGGAATAATGCTTCTCCAGCAGTACGTTGCTTGGAAATATATTTTGCATAAGTTGTTTGGCGAGGAATTTTTTTGGGTTATATATTTTTTAACTGTTTAACAAAACTATTTTTTCTTATTATAACTGTTACAATAAAATAAGAACACAATAAAATATCAAATATCAACATTTTAATCCACATATTATTTGAAAAAAACAGACAGTGACTTATCCTGTCACTGAATTCCCGAATGGAATTTCAGAGTGCATTTCGAGGTATCAACGCGATTTCCCCTTTAATCCGTTGTTCTAATTCTGCAAGAAAAAAATCACACGGAGTAAGATCTGGTAATAGTGGCAGCCATTCTACAACTCCCCCTTCTTCCCACCAAATTTTATTAAACGATAATGAGGTGGTCATCGGGATTTAGATTGTTGTCTATTAGTTCTTCTTCAACCTTTTCATCATTAGAAAATAGTACCCTAACAGACGGAATAATTTGATTCCTGCCCACGCGTTTGTTTTTTGTGGTCTTTGGGTGTGGGGCTGAATCATTCAGTGAGGAATTTGCTGAGATCAGTATCAGTAACAATCCTATTAATTAAATTTACGTCGTTGTTAATTTTGTCCATCATCAATTCGCAAAATTCAACATGTCGATCAGGATCATCTTCTGATAATTCTTGAAATAGAATAGCTCTGTAAGAGTGAAACGTCCGATGTACCGAACGCACATTTACAGTATGATTGTAGATTTTCGGTGACTTCTAACAACACGTCAAATTTTATCCTCATTGGTTGCAATTTTTCGTGCTCCTGATTTCGGAAGAGTCTTCGCAAGACCAGTTCCTCTAAATCACTTCAAAGTTTTACTCCCAACGAATTGAGAAGTTGGTCCCTTATTTAAATATTCTTCATTGAAAACGACACACACTTCTTGTTCTGTTATCCTGCGATCACCATACCCAACCATGCTAAGAATTGTTATTCTCTCAGTTTCAGTTAAAATTACCATCTTATGATCTTATGTTACTGTTGAGCAGTTTCGAAGAATACACCGCATAATTTTTATTTAACCTATACATATGTAAAGAGCTGACTGTTCTGGGAAATAACTATATACATAAATATTCTTGCAGATCCCTTAGCAGAAATAGCACTCAATTTTATTCTACCAAATTCGAATGCAAATGATAATCTTGGACTACAAATCATTCAATCAGGAGCAGAAGTAAATACTTTTTCCTTAAATATCACTTTGAGGCAAAATTACGAAAGCAGCTACTTTGTGCAACCTGATAAACGATACCTTTTTGAAATAATGGTGCCGGGTGAAGAATTAATACGAATGCAGATTACTCTTGTCAATATAAATGATAACCCTCCAGTAGTCGAAGTAAATAATGCTAGCTGCGCAATAGAGGTGAGTAAAGCAGTTATACTTCTTAGGAATATTGATGGAAACAGATAGTGGTAATTACCAGAGATAACTTATACCATAGAAATAGTAGTCAACGTTAAACGTCTGAAGAATTTAGTGGGAGATAATTTTCATTAGTTCGAGTCTCTGTTGATAGAGGGCGCCCTATTTTTTTGCGCGTAATTTGAATGTGTTCCTACATAGTTGTCTGCGCTAACCATACAAATCTACATTATCATTAACAATTGAAGATTTCTATATGGCTGTAAACTTAAATCTTATGCTATAATAGGGATCTCGTATACATATGTAAAATCATCTAATTCGTTACGTACTTAAATGATAAAATGGGTTGCCCACATATGCATATTGCAAATGCCATGCCGTTGTTAAGAGCTATGGGATTTTGATGCCTAATTATAACAGTTTATAACGATAAATGGCTTCAGTTTTCAAATTAAGTGCAATTATAAAATATACATAGTTGTCCCACGATTATCACAAAGAAACACTAAAACGTACTCGCCAAATACCTTTATTTGTACATTGGCACACGTATTCTACAAAACAACATCTTTTACTGCTTTTACGACATAATGTCAAGGAATACATAAAAATATCAAATCAATATTTTTAATAACATTATTAATAGTGTTGAGCGATTATGAATGATATAATCAAGATATATCGATTATACCCGAATAAACGATCATTCAATTATGGTTCAGAAATCATTCATTATTAACCTGGGCAAATATGCGGTAACAGCCAGAGGCGTGGCGAGCGCATAAAAGTTTACACATAAAATAGAAGATAAGAAATAAATTATAAAACGTGCTGAAACACCGTTTTAAAAGTCCTCCGTGAAATCGTAAACTAGGTAACATCTGTTAAATATTTGAATCATTAGATATATTTCCACAGCTGTTTCAGTCAAGTGAGTACGACGTGCGGAATAAATGTTTTTTAATGCCGAAAACGACCGTTCGACATCTAGCCATGTTATATTTAAAATAATCTTTGAAACAACTTAATGCATCTTCACACGCACCTTTACAAATTTGTCTTAACATAAGAAAATCGGAGTCTTTCTCTACAACACTTTCAAATTTCCGTATTACACACCAATTTGTTTCGCCTTCTACAGCGCATAACTGTGCGTGAACATCATTCACAATTTGAACAGAATCCACTAGCGACATCGAAACATTTTGTAATTTTTCTATTCCCTCCGTTAGTCCGAAGTAATTGTTGTGAATAGTTTGTAAACCTCTTTTAACCTGACTATCTTGAAATATTTCCTAACTTTTCTTGATTGCTGCAGCTTCTGTCGGATTGAATTTTAAAACGACCTTCTTTACTTGATCAAAATGTTTGTTGTAGTAAAACGCAGCCTGCAACCATGTTCCCCAAGGTGTAACAATCGGCTCTGGTGGTTCAGGTAAATCAGGACACAGTTTGTGAAATGGTCGGGTACGTTTCGGGGACTTTAGAAATACTGCCTTTGTACTAGCAATCAATGCATTTACTAGTGGAAAACATGTAGGAATCGCTTGTGCCGCAAGATTTAGAGTATGGATTTTACACGTTACATGTAAGAAGTTACCACCGTGTTCTTTAGGAGATCGGCCCAAAGAACGCACACAATCATCACTCATAAACATTAAAAGTTGCTTAATTGAAACTTCAAATTTGTTCAATGAGTTCAACACCACCTTTAAAATCTCATCGGCAGTACAATTTATAAATCTTTTGGAAGCAAGTAAGGAGGATGACAGTCGATATGGTTCCATTATACGTACCATTACATTAATCACAGAATGTTTTTGACGATCCGTTGTTTCGTCCACACACAACCACAGTTTTTTATCTTTTAATTCCGTTTTCATTCCTTTTTCTATATGTTCACGAGCAAATGGCGCCACATTTCGTATCGATGTTCGACTAGGTAATTTACAGTCCGCATATTTATTCCAGAAGGAGACAAATGCTTCTTTGTCTATTAAACGAAACGATAGATTACATCAAATAAGAGTAACTCATAAATCAAATGTAAATTTTTCTTGGTCTCGTATGCCACTTTTTGCAGAAGCATGCTGTTTGCTTTCGATGTGACGTTGACAATGGCTTCTGGACCAACACATTAAATGTATTTTACAAACTATGCATTGAATTTTAGCGCCATCAAAATTTAAGCCCGGCATGTCCACTATAAAGTTTTTAACTGTGTCTGCCATTGGTCGTTTTTGCGACGTACCTAACTACGACATTTTTAAAGCAAACATAAGCGTACAATTACGAAATAAGTTACGACAGCCTACATATACACAGAACTACTCGCATACAGCGTCGATTTAGTACTGACGCTGTGAACGCGTGAAATAAATAATCGCCGACTCCGCACCACATATCTACTACACTGACTGTTACCGCTGTTTGCCCAGACTATTCATTATTATTATAGCACACAAACGGATTACGATTCGGAATCGGTATTCGAAACTTCGAGGTTTCGAGTTTCGAAATAATTCACGCGTCACTCGGATTCTGTCAAATAATCGTGGAAAATAATAGAAAGCGTTAGTAAATTTCGAATGATGATTTCGAATGATCATTCGATTACTTTAAACGATTATTTCGATTCATTCGATTACTGAAATATATCGATTATGCCCAACACTAATTGTTAATACTTACTATTGGCGGATATATACTAAAACAAATTTTTACAATAAAAGCGTATAGGCAGAAACACTGGTTCGACTCCCTTATTTTCCATGTCCACAGCCCCTGCAGTTTCTTCTGTGCACAAGAAACAAAATTACAAATGCGTGTTTAGTTGTCAAAGTTACGAATATTTATTTGCAATAGATCACGTGGAGTTGTAACATAAACAAGATTTAACACATTTTCCGCACTCTACAAGCTATATATCTTTGCGCACGTGTATAGAAATAGCCTCTCAGTCTCTAAAATCAATTTTAGGAAACAAACTATAACACCTTTATATATTTTTTATTGACCAGTCAACGTTTACCCACACTGTGATCATTCCTGTTTCGCATTAAGACTGCTAATGCCACTTACCTCGTGCGTCAACATTATCTAGAAATGAAAGTAGACATGTAAAATTCTGTAGTCTACTCCAAATTAAACTCAACGTTAATTAATTGGGATTCCATTAGGATATTAATATTCGTACATAGGTGATTTTACCATAAATATGTTGACATTCATTTGACAGTTGTCAAATTTGACAAAGTTTACAAGTTAACGCAATAGGTGCCATCTAGCAAAAGAGACTAGAATCTATGAAGCAGAAGCCTTCAGACTGTTCGTATAGCATGGGGCCGGTAATTATGTTGACGATAACTTTTTCATAATAGGATGGAGCAAAAGTTTTTTGGTCTTTCGTGTAGGTAAAGTTTGGATTTATAGAACTGTCAAAAATACAAGTAAAATAGCTGTCATCATTATTAAACATCGTTATTGTAAGTATGTGTAACTAAATTATCTTAAAATGTTATTGATGCATTGTACACTTTCTGTAGACCGAAGACGTCAAATATAAATAAAGAATGGCAATTTTGCATCGCGTCTGGAAATTAGACAGAATCGCTGTTAATTCCGTACGTAAACCCCGTGAACTGGTATAAAAAATTTAGGAATGGCCAAACGGATCTTCCGGAAGACCTTCTATCGATGACCAAGAGGTTCCTCGCCAAAGAATTGAGGCCACTCCGTCTTCTAGGACGCAATAATTGTCACAGAAGCTTGGCGCTTTGAGATAAACGTTGGTTACCATCTTGACAATCTTGACAAACTGGTAAACAAACGATGCGGAGAAGTGCCTCATGATTTAACTATAGAACAGGCACAGCGACAAATGCAAATCTATAATCAACTTCTTGCCAATCCACAGGATCTCCATTTCTATCGACGAATTGTAACATGTAACGAAAAAAGGATTTGCCTTCCTAGTCCAAACAAATGAAATCTGTGGTTAACCCGTGGCCAATCTACAGAACCTATGGTCAAGCGTAAAAGCTATGAAGCAAAGGTGATATGGTGTGTTTGGTGGAATTACGTAGGTATTACCTACTTTGAATTGGTACTAGAAGGTAGGGCGTTAAATTCCGAACTGTACTGTGAGCAATTGGATCGAATGTATGCAGTTTTAAGAGAAAGATATCCTGCATCAGTGTACAGAAATCTCGTGCTATTCCAAAAAAACTCCCCAGAAACTAGAAGAATTTGATGGGAGCCTGGACTTAGCGCCATCCGATTACCACCTTTTTAAGTAAATGGTACACTTTCTCACTGGGCGTGCTTTTGCCAATCTTGTGGAGGTAGAACAAAGATGCCGTAAGCTTTTTGTCTCTAAATCAGCGGAATGGTACAGGGGCGGAATCGAAAGGTTTACTAGACGATACCAGAGAACTATCGATTATAATGGATTATATTTTGAACATTAATTAGCTTTGTGTTTTTTATATCGTTAAATTAAATTTTGTTCACAAAATACGAAAAACGTTTGCTCCACCCTAATACTGTGAATGCTGTTAATCCAAAACTTATGCCTTACATGCTAAACTATTAATTAGTGTAGTATAGTAATTGTCTTCATAGTTTTGGCGCAAAATGCATAGTTTTCTTAAATGTTTACAGGAAAATAACTCAGACATAACAAACTGCAGCGTTACTATCAGTGACCTCGATGGACATATGGAGGATTTCGAGAAAACACTCTCAAGCGAAATGGATGCTGTAACCATGATCATAACAAAAGCGAACTATTATTTACTGCATTATTTTTAGATTTTCGAATTTGTTGGTGGAGTAACAGATGCGGACGTAAAAGAAATGACCTTATTGTTAAAACCGAAAGTTGAACTCGATTATGAGAGCATCATGCTTTACGTTATGGATCTAACAGTGACAGATACACCAATTGTTAACGGTGATGACGTCTTTTCAATTACAGCGAAAATGGTAGTAGAAGTAATAGATTTGCCGGACACCGATCCTGTATGGGTAACAATTTTTGCATCGCAGCAATTTTTAGAATTAGAGGAACAGGTATGCACGCATAATTAATCAGCAAATCATAAATATAAGATAGGTCATTGTTTAGTTAAAATAATCATCATAGTATAATTCTTTACCATCCGTATACCGCCTGCTTAACCGTGAGCTGCAAATAAATATTTAGAGAAAGAAGTAAGATAAACACTTTAGTATGTTGGAAAGAGTATACCCTGCATTCATACATCAAAGAAATATACATAAATAAGCATGTACAGGTAACCCTCCTACAACACGGTATCCAACAACATGGTTTCGCTCTTACACGATAAGAAAACTGCGGAAACCTCATACAGGGCAACCTACGATACGCTTTCATGCTAACACGGTAATGAATATGTTGAAACCTTCTTGTAACACTGTACTTATTTAACACTAGATAAAGTAAATTAAAAAAATTAAATCTTTATTGACCCTGTGAGCTATGATAGAGTCAATAAAATATACAGGGTACCTCACGAGGAACTGCATCGATCAATATATAAAAGAGCATGCATCGGAAAATTCTGAAAACTTGGCAGTACACTAAACCTACATGTACCATTCAACTGAAATATTTTCAATAATCTAGAACTTCCGGTTATACCGAAGTAGCTGTCAACTTTGTTATTTTAAATGCAACGCCCTATATATTATTACGTTTTTGAACTCCTAATTCAATTCTTTTGACAAATCATCTAACAATATTTGAAATATTTTGCATTTTGTAAAAACTTTTGACAGGTGGACGAATGCATATGAGCTTTCATAACTGTGAAAGCCTTTAACGTATCCGACAATTACGATTAAACCTTCAAATGGAACAACTTAATTTTTTTAATACAGCTACCTATTTTTTTCTTTCTTGTCAAATTGCTTTTACAAATAAACAAAAAATTGTCATATTCATTCATCGGCATCTAAAATACTTTTCAGGATATTTAGGAAAATGTTTGTACGACAATTACCTTATAAAAAAGGTATCCACCAATGAGAATGTAGCTTATGTAATTTTTTTAAATGTCGTCCAACTTTAGTATATCTAAGCTAGTCATGACTAACCTGGGCAAATATGCGGTAACAGCCAGAGGCGTGGCGAGCGCATAAAAGTTTACGCATAAAATAGAAGGTAAGAAATAAATTATAAAACGTGCTGAAACACCTACCGTTTTAAAAGTCTTCCGTGAAATCATAAACTGGGTAACATGTGTTAAATATTTGAATCATTAGATATATTTCCACAGCTGTTTCAATCAAGTGAGTACGACGTGCGGAATAAATATATATTTTTTAATGCCGAAAACGACCGCTCGACATCTAGCGATGTTGCATTTGCATATTTAAACTAATCTTTGAAACAGCTTAATGCATTTTCACACGCACCTTCACAAATTTGTCTTTCTCTAAAACACTTTCAAATTTTCGTAGTACACACCAATTTGTTTCGCCTTCTACAGCGCATAACTGTGCGTGAACATCATTCACAATTTGAACAGAATCCACTAGCGACATCGAAACATCTCTTTTAACCAGACCATCTTGAAATACTTCCTGGCTTTTCTTAATTGTTGTAGCTTCTGTCGGATTGAATTTAGAACTACCTTCTTTACTTGATCAAAATATTTGTTGTAATAAAACGCAGCCTGCAACCATGTTCCCCAACGTGTAACAATCGGCTGTGGTGGTTCAGGTAAATCAGGACACAGTTTGTGAAATAGTCGGGTACATTTCGGGGACTTTAGAAATACTGCCTTTGTACTAGCAATCAATGCATTTACTAGTGGAGAACATGTAGAAATCGTTTGTGCCGCAAGATTTAGAGTATGGATTTTACACGTTACATGTAAGAAGTTACCACTGTGTTCTTTAAGAGATTGGCCTAAAGAACGCATGTTTGCGGCACCATCACTCATAAACATTAAAAGTTGCTTAGTTGAAACTTCAAATTTGTTCAATGAATTCAACACCACCTTTAAAATGTCATCGGCAATACAATTTACAACTCTTTTGGAAGCAAGTAAGAAGGAGGATGACGGTCGATGTGGTTCCATTGTACGTAACATTACATTAACCACAGAATGGTTTTGACGATCTGTTGTTTTGTCCATACACAACCATCTTATCTTTCAATTCCGTTTTCATTCTTTTTTCTATATGTTCATGAGCAAATGGCACTACATTTCGTATCGATGTCCGACTAGGTAATTTACAGTCCGTATATTTATTCCAGAAGGAGACAAATGCTTCTTTGTCTAGTAAACGAAACATAAAATAAGAGTAACACATAAATCAAATGTACATTTGTCTTGATCTCGTATGCCACTTTTTGCAGAAGAATACTGTTTGCTTTCGATGTGACGTTGACAATGGCTTCTGGGCCAACACATTACAGGGATTTTACAAACTAGACATTGAATTTTAGCGCCATCAAAAATTAAGTCCGGCATGTCCACTATAAAGTTTTTAACTGTGTCTGCCATTGGTCGTTTTCGCGACGTACCTAATTCCGACATTTTTAAACATAAGCGTACAATTACGGAATAAGTTACGACAGCCTACATATACACAGAACTACTCGCATACAGCGTCGATTTAGTACTGACGCTGTGAACGCGTGAAATAAATAATCACCGACTCCGCACCACATATCTACTACACTGACTGTTACCGCTGTTTGCCTAGACTAGTCATGACCATTAGGAAACAATCCAGCATTAATGAAAAATATATCACTTAGTTTTCAATTATAAACAATGCCAGCGCGTTTAAATTATACGAACGAAGATTGTTTAAATTTGTTCGTTATTTATAGAGAATGCAATAAAGTGATATCAAGAACGTGCTATGCTTTTGTCGTCCGCTATCCACAAAAACAGAAGCCGTTACCAAACACAGTTAGACGAATAGTACAGAATTTGAAAAACTTCGGATCGGCCAAGGCAAAAATTCAAAAACATAAACTTATTATTGACGATCCAAACATGGAAATCGTCATTTGAGATACTTCACACCACATCCAATAATATCTTTAAGACAAGTTGCGCTGGAATCAGGATTATCTAAGCGTTCAATACGCAGAATAACTTGGTAAACATACGTTTCGCTCATTCCTGTTTGCCAACTAAACGAAATTGATTTCCCAAGAAGCATCTTTATAAATTTATTTCAACGTGGCCTCAAGAGCAGGAATTATGTTTGGACAACACTATCTTGACAAATGATGCCAAATTTACAAAAAATGGTCCGCTTAATCGGTACAACTCTTATTACTGGAGCAATTCGAATCCCCACGTACTTAGAACGCAAAACTTCCAGGAAAGTTGGCAATTCAATGTTTCATCAACGCTGGATTGTTTCGTAATGGTCGTGACTAATTTAGATATCTCCAAAGATGGATGACTTTAAAAAAACTATATAAGCTACATTTTTATTGGTGGGTATTCTTTTTTTTTAAGGAAATTGTGTTACAACACACATTTCCTTAAATACCTTGAAAAGTATCCATTTTAGATGGGAAATGAATATGCCATTTTTTTTGTTTTTTTGTAAGGGCAGTTTGGTAAGAAAGAGAAAAATAGGTGGTTATATTAAAGAAAAATTAAGTTTCGACACTTTGTGCATTTGAAAGTTTAACCGTAATTTTCGGACACGTTGAAAAATGCTTTCGTAAACAAGTTCAGATGCACTCGTCCATCTGTCAAAAATTTTCAAAAAATGTAAATATTTCAAATATGGTTAGAAAAAGCAACATATTTGGTGCATCAAACAAACCTTAGCATTGAATTAGGGATTCAAAAATGTAGTACTCCTAATATGTAGGATGTTCTATTTAAAAAAGCAAAGTTGAGAGCTGCATCCGTATAAGCGGAAATCTTGGATTATTTAAAATATTTTAGTTCACTAGTACTTGTAAGCTTTGGATATTTGGATACAAATGCTGCGCAATATAAAGTTATACTCAAGTATACAGGGTGTTCAGTTTCCGCTGCTCACGATACAAGTTGTTTTTTAAATGAAACAGCCTGCATATTATTACGATTTTAGATACCTCTCTTCAATTCATGGCAACTTTGATCAATATTCCCTACACCTATCTATCTCAGTTTTTGAGATAATTGACATAATTTGAGAATTTCGCGAAATGTCCCTGTTTCTTTAACGGCCGATATCTTAAACGCCTTACACGCTAGGGTGGTGATTAAAATTTTATTTGATTAAGTGTTCATGGACATCGCTGCCAAATTTGATTCATCTTGTTTCAATTTTCTTAAATGAAGCAGCCTGTATATTTTTAATCTAATAGAGAAGCTCTTCTAGAACCCTTTTTGTAAACATTTCCCTATACCTACAATCCGTTCGTCTCTAGTAAATTAAATATGAAGCTAAGCAGATAAGTTTTTCGTATAAAAACAGCGTGGTGTGACGAAATATTATAAACTTTTGTTTCGCTCAAGATATTCATTGAAACAAATGCGTAAACGTTATCTTTTTGGCACAACTCCATCATCTATTCGATGTAACTATCATTTTCCTACATACATTGTCCAGAAGTTAACTAGCACGTATAAATAATAAATAGCGAAAATAAGTAGACAAATGTTAATTTGAGTTCAACATAAAAGGAATAGATTTATTTAATATCGTGCACTCCAGTTTTTCAGCAGTAAAAAAATATAATAAGAATACATTGAAGATTGTTTAAAAAATTTCACAATTTAGCTAAATAGAGATATTTATGAAAAAACTTCCGGGATGAATTTTTCAAGGCAATGCATAACATGGAGATTACACAAAATAATACTCTCGAGATGTTAGTAAATGTTCAATAAAATACAAGAAATCGTATGCATAAATCAAATTTTGCAGTTTATTTTTAATGAATAACTAGAAAAACTAAAGTTTATAATATCTTGTCACAGTACTCTATGGATTTTAGCAACAAACTTATCCCCATAGCTTCACATTTAATTTACTAGAAAATGACACATTTTAGGTATAGGGAAATGTTATTTATGTATAAAAATTTCAGTAATGTTAGACAGCACTGCTAATTCCTTCACTTTCAAACGGCGATCTGCCAATACCATGTCTTCAATAATTGAAATGTTTTAAGGCGTTATCAGTACAATTGGCCGACCGGGGCGCTCATCATTAGGGAGCGGACAGACGGCAGTCCCTATCGCATCAGGAAGACGGTAGAACATAGACATACTCGTATAACACCTATGCACCGCTGCTCTGTTAAGCAGTCTCTCACAAAGTTTTATTGCAGGATCGTTCTCGCTTTCTCTATGTAACTATTTACCTATTTACTATAGATAGAGAGCCGTCGGTCCGCTCCCTACTCATCATCTTCCAGGGTTCATGCTCTAAACGGAAACATTTTATGTGTTGTTTAACACATCTGTTTTCATACTTTTTCTTAATGCTTCAATTTTTCCGCTCTTACTCTTCGCAAGAAGATATTTCAATTCTTTAGTTAGTCGCTCCAATCGCCGATGAATTGTTTTTGGCAACTCAAATGATCCATCCAGCCAATCTTTATTTTTCTTAAGAGACGATCTAACCTCTTGTTTGCCATAGCCCATCTTCTTTTAACTTCCGATTTTACGCACGATAATTTATTTCATAGTTTTCGTCATATTCATCCTAGTTCATAACATAATTTTCGGTGAATTTCAATTTTTTAGAAATATCTGCCAGATTTTGTTCTTGCATGATATTAAATAACTCTCGACGACCTATTTATTATTTTAACTTCTAATAGTCCTACAACGAAATCATTGGATTTCAAGAAAGCATCGCTGGCAACACAGCATTGTAGGCACAAGTTTGAGTGTTTTATAAATACACTCAATTCTTAAAAGGCCTATCTTGCAAACAGTGGCGGCTTCTTGTGACAGTTTAGTAAGGACAGTAGTTTTACTAAACTGACATGTTCGGGTAAAGATTAATACCCTAAAGTATTTCAAGAGCTTCATGTTTCCGAAAATTGGGAAAAATATATAACAAAATCCAACTTTGCTATAGTAAATCAAAATGTGAAGAACAAATATGAAAGCGTAAAATGAATATACACTTACTAGGTGCGACAAAATCCATAACTAGACACTAGTGCTCACAGTAAACACTAACCACCTCCAAATAAGCACAATAAAATTATCTCATAGACTGGCGCATTACTAGCAAATGATTAAGGACGGGTTTGTGCTTAAATACCATTTAGGAGACGCCTAAGAGAGGGTGTATTTTGTTAATAGATACTTTCTTAAGCAGTATCCCATTATTGCATATAACGAAATTTTGAATATCGACTTTTGGCTTTAGAACTGGTAAATACCCCACTGTGCGACGCTTCTTAAGTCTATTTTCCTTTATCTTAAATTAAATAAATGCCATTGCCAAATTTCCTAAAAACGAAAAATTGGTAAGCTGACTGTTAAATAAGAGTCCCCACTTTCCCTCATATTCGATTATCTCGAAAACGAGACGAACACAAAACGAAATTTTCACTGCAGATGAACACAAAACGTTGCCATTATAAAATTTTTAAAAAAGCAAAATTGATGCGGCGGCTGCTAAATAAGGATCTGCAGCAGCTTTCATTCCTGTACATCTATTGCTTCTCGGTTATATCGAGGAGGAGGTAAGCACAAAATAAAATCTTTACGCCACAAATCAGCACAAAACAGGCGCAACACTCTAGCGTGATCAAATTTTAAAAAAGTAAAAGTGCGGGCAGCGTGAAGGTAGTCCTCACTTTTCAATCGCGGTTATCTCGGAAATGAAATGAACTGGACAAAAATCACCTAAAACGTGGACATTTTGAAATTGTAAAAAGTGCTGTGCACAACTTCGCACACCTTGTAGTCTTTTATTTTAAAAATCTCGATCTAGAGCTTTAGTGATGTAGATAATATGCGTATGTATGCCTCTTTGTTGCAGAGGTTTCAAGTGCAAGCTAGGGATGGGGATATAGGAGTAAACGATGATATCACCTATTCCAAAGACGATCGTTGTAAGTATACACTAATTGTTAGATAAGTTAGACCACTGCTTCGTCTTATAGAGGGTACCATTATTATAGTCGGTCCATGGCACAGATGCCTTTAGTCACTCCGACCTTAATAGATCTAATGCAACAAAATGCCCTTGTTGGTGTTAGAATAGTTGGAGGTTTTTAATGAACCTTAATACTATTCTAGGATCTTCTTCCTTCAGTTCAGTAGGCGTGAGTAATGTCCTACTGAAATGTTGTAGTATGAGGCTCTCTCATTATCCTCCCAAGTCTTAATTGCTTGCCTAATGTGGCTTTTTTGAATTTCACAAAAGAGATTAGGACCAATGAAAGGCATACTCCCTGCTTCTTTGGCCAGCTTATTTGCCTTCTCTTTCCTCCGATTCCTTGGTGGCTTGGGACCCACCGTACCGTAACGTGGTTATTACGCCCCAATTGTCTTAAATTGTATACACATTCCTGTATCAGGCCTGATTCATATGTATAGATCTTAATAGCCTTCAGAGCTGCCTGACTGTCGCTGAATATATTTATGGTTGCACATCGTGACCCTTTCTCGAAGTTCTTTATGGCGCACAAATTTAAAGCAGTAGTCTCGGAGTCACTTTTAAGTGGTAGTTAGGACTACTGATGCCTATACCTGATCCGACTCCTTCTATTCACACTGGATAGTTACAAATATGGCAGCCTTAAGTACCTTTGGCTCGGCCGGTTTCAGCGTTGTTATCCAAATACGGTTTAATACCGCCCAATCGTTTTGATTGATGTTATTCATATATCTGAGTATTTCCATTGCCTTGCTATTCAAGCAGATGTAGAAGTTTTTCGTTCTTACCAAAATATTGAGTTCACCAAAACGGATAACATGACCTTGTTCCGGTAGAACATGATCAACAGCGGACGATTTTTCTGGTTGCTACCATCGTATATGATCCATATACTTCTATATATGGATATAGTTCTTCCTGCTATACTAATGTAGACTGCTAAATTAGCACGGTATGCAGTTGTAAGTAACGGATTCCTTTTCCTCTTTATGTGTGGGCAATGGTCTCCACTTTTTATATGGGTGTAAAGGTAGTTCGAATATAACATAGTAAGTTCTCTGCTTGTAAACAGCTATGCCGAAGCTCACCAAGATGTCATCTTATATTGTAAGCCCATAAACCTCTCTACAAAGCTTGCACTTTTTCCTATATATAAGTGTGTATGACCAGTAAATTATAACCGTATAAAGGTTTAGACGATATATCCAAAACTTTGGAAATAACGCTCTCTAATATTACTGTTATATTGTGTTTATATTACAGGGAATAATTACATTACTATCGGAGAAGAGACAGGAGTAATAGATGTAGAACAAATCTACAGAGATTATGATGCAATACAAATTTACGAATTTAGGATATTTGCATGCGAAGTCCAAATGCCGGACGCATGTATAAATCAAACTATTACGTTTTTAGTAGAAGACATAAACAATCAACCACCCGAAATCACTACTAACACCACTTATATTAAAATTGAAGAAAATTATTACGAAGATTTGCCACTGTCACTTTCCGTGAATGACTTGGATATAGTATAAATAAATCAAACTTGTTGGAAAACTTTTCTATATAACTTTAATTTTTAGGGTGATAATGCTCTATACAGTGTTGCACTGTATTCCAGTGGTGAACAGAAAACCGCTTTCACTATTGCTCCTTCGACAGGATATCAAGAAACAAACTTATATCTGTACGTAACAAATTTCTATTTACTTGATTATGAAGAAGAAGAATGGCGATCATTCGAATTAACGGTAAGATTTTTGGAACTTCCTTATAATACACACACATTTAATGACGAAGGAATACCTTAATATGTACTATTAAACTAAAATATTCTAAAAAAAGCTCACAATAAAACGAATTCACAAAAGAATCAATTTACTATCTTTCATAAAGCTTGCATGGTACACATCTCCTGCAAGGTGCAATTCAAAGTTGCACTTTGTTAAAAGTAACATGAAGAACCAATTACTAAGTAGTAAATAACTCGTTAATTTCAGAAACATTTATGAGGACAATGAAAATTGCCATCTTTGAAAGTACAACAAAATAAATGTTAAATATTAGATTCTCCTAAAATTACAACTTATCTATTTTAAAGTATGACCCACAAACACCCTAATGTTTTCTCTAATCATAAAGATGTTTTGTATATTTCCTGCCGCAGCGAATTGATGATCTCTCAGCTTCAATTTAGCTCAATTTCCCAACTAGTGCACCTTTCCCTACTTAAATAATTATTTAAACATTGGATTTGCAGAAATGTTTCGGATATGAAAAAGATCTGTTAGGATGAAGTGCATTGTATTGTTGTCTTAGGTTATATATTTGAACCACATAATATTTAAATCTGTTATATTAAAAACAAAACAGTTCTTCCAAATCTACAGCTTTTATAGCTCATGGTATTGATGGAATCACTCACCGACAAAAACAATGTGAAAAGAGAAAAGCACTAGCCAACGGACATGTTCCTGCCTGCCCGGCATCATTAGCGTTGCTCCGAGCGCTTTTTCTCCTAATCACATCGCTGTTCCCTTCTCAGTTTATGCTAGTATTCTTCAAAAACAGCACTGAAATATTTCCTGATGCCACCTAGTCCCAAGAGATATAATCATGCCGTCTAAAAAGTAGCGACAGAAACCAGAATGCAGACGCCAAACCCCCTCTCGATTCTTGGAGTGCTTAACGCAAGATGGTATTGCGTCTGAGCGTTACGGTATCTGCACATGTAAATGATTCCTCAGGGTTACCATGATGAGACGCGAACAGCAATGTGAGTATGGGAAAAAAGTGCTCGGAACAACGCTGATGACGCGGAGTAGGCAAAAACATGTCCGTTGACCAGTGCTTTTCTCTTCTTACCGGGAGTAATTAGCAATATTTTGGCTACAGCTTTTATTCAAAACTACATTTATGAAAGGCCACATCTGTACCAATCCAAGCAGTCGCCCATACTAAGTAACGCTTAACATCTCCATTTCAGATACTGACAGAAGATAGGACGGACCCTTACAATAAGCACAATGTAACAATTGAATTTGAACTTATAAATCTAAATGATGAAATACCTATATTTCAAAACATGGAGACAGAAACTGGATATGTTGTTGAAATATTAGAAACAGTTGGACTGGGTGAGGCAATAAAAACAGTTTACGCAGAAGACAGAGATATAGGTGATAAAGTTAGGTCAGTAGGTAAAACAAGAAACAATGCCTTTCTAAATCCCCTACCTTACTGTTCAGTAAGCCATACAGAAAAAAAAACCTTTATAGATACTCAGGTACTATATTATCAAAGAAATGGTTGTTGGTTTTTGAAAGAGCAACTATACAAACCTGTACTAACAATAAAAAATTATAAAAAAACAAACCTATACATGAGCGGTTTATTAATTATAAGTGTATGTTAAACTCAATGCGGTGAGGGTTTTTGTTTTCACTTCTTCTCAGAATCGTGTTTCTTAAAGTTTGAAATACGAAACGATCTAATCTAAAATTTCTAATGTACTTCTGAACCAAACTTCTGATCATTTTTATCAATTGCAAATTTGACTGACATCAGCCAAATACCAAATTTCATGTGAAATTATCGAAACAGTATTTTTACAGACAAGGAGCCAGGTAATAAAATTTAAATTGTCGATTTTTAGTTATGTTCTAAGAATGGCGACCGGTATGTAATAAGAAAACTAGAAATCTGTTATAATGTTTAAGTATAGAAACTAAGTACCTGCTAAATACACTTACACGCTACAGGTGTGTTTCTTTCATCTGCACTGACTACACTTTCTTACACCAAAGAATAATTCTCGTTTCTTTCGTCGCATATCACTGCACACATCCTATTTCTTTCGTCAGGTTGGTTACACCTGGTGCAGATTAGTGCACCATTTTCTACACTAGGCTTTGAATAGTTGTACTTAGTGTAATGCTAACGTCAAATTTTGACAACTTATTTGATTTGTGTACTTACCAGTCTTTGTTTACCGTTTATGAAATAATAATAATAAACGAAATTTGTTTGATGAGTATCATGAGTTCAGATAGTTAAGTAGTAGAAATAGTACATTTGTTGAGAGACCAGGACGGAATTCCGATTTCTAATGGATCAAATTATTAATTATTGCTGATGCCATGAGAAACGGAAGAAATGAACTTCCGAAAAGATTCTTGGATGCTATTGGTAAAGAAAAATAAGTGGTTAAAGCTTTTCCGCCTTTTGTGCTTTTTTTGTATTAATAAATGTTCTTATAAATACACACAAATTTGAACCTTTCGGCTTCTGACTCAAATTTGTTCGGAATTGTCTTGCGAAGTTTATTACGCAAAGGGAGACCCCTTCAGATTACCTAGACGCAATAAATCACTGCCTTTATGTGTTTCTCTTTTACGATTTCTGAATGAATACAACCAAAAATTTATCTACATTAATATTTTTTTTTTATTTCTTGAAGCATACTTAAATCATGGCTAAATTGTAACATTTAGTGAAGTGACGAGAAGGACGGAAGTACATATTTCATTAAATTTACTTCAAAGTATTCGAAATGTAAGGAAAGTTGAAAATTAAAGTGTTTATTGCTTCAGTAATACGTTCTGTGTGAATCAATATACATTGCAAACAAATAATATATACATCAAAACATACTATTTCTAGGAAACGAGCTCTAAAAGACGTAGAAGCTTTATATACCCGTCTAAAGCTTTGTCACCGAGAAGGTAATATTTTCAAGAAGAAAAATTGAGTTTTTTATAAATGGAAATGCCATGGTAAAAGTAACTAAAGTAGAACAACTGCAACGCACCCCTCAAAGAAAAATTATTAATTGAATACAGTTTCCGTACATCTCTTCTTACGGAATTCCAAATATTGAAGGCATTATAAAATCTTTGCCAATAAGTCCTTTTGCGGGAATTCCTTTAATGTATTGCTAAATTCATTGCCGCTGTATTGGATATAGTAATTAACAGTTGTTTTGAAACTTTATATTAGTTGTAACTCTTATGGGATTCTGAACAAAAAGCTCCTCATTTCTCTAAACTAAACTATATTATTTGATATCGAATGTTGATGTTGCAGTAGTTTTAACTTTTCGTAATTATGAGTTGTGAGTGGTGAAATAATGTTGGAACCACCCTTGAAATATTCTGAGTGTTCTTGTTTCACCTTTCCTTCAAAACCAAGAGGTGGTCATTAGCTTAAATCATATTTCTTCTAGGAATTTTCATCTCCATTGTGTACTGCTGTATTATCATTATTATTGTCGGGCAGAGGCACATATGCCTTTAGTCATTGCCATCATAGATCTATTGTAGCAAAATGCCCTTTTGCGTGTTAAAATAGTTGGAGGCTTTTAATAAACCTTAGTACTACTCTAAGATCTTCTTCTTTCAGATCAGTAGGTGTGAAAAATAGCCTACTGAAATGTTGGTGCCGTGTACGACTGATGACAAAAGAAAAGACGCAGCGTTAGCCGACGGCCATTGTTCTGCCTACCCGGCGTCATCAGCGTGGCTTCGAACACGACCCATTCTCGGCGTTGTTTTTCACCTCTCGTGTTTATGTCATTACTCTCTACAAACAGCACCAAAATATATTTCTTGGCGCCATCTAGCACCAAGAGTCACGCCGTCTAGGAAGCAACGACCGCAACCCGGAATGCAAGTGCCCACCACCTATCGAGCAGCTCATGGGCTGCTTAACGCAAGATAACGTAGGCTGCGGTATTCTGCACATATAAGTGATTCTTCAGGCTTACCATGATGTATTAGAAATACACATGAAAAAGTGCCTAGTAACAATAACCAAAAATTAATGCTACTATAGCTCATGGTATTAGTGGAACCACTCACGGCAAAAAGCAAAACGAAAAAAGGAACAGCGTTAGCTGACGGACATATTTTTGCTTTCTGAGTTTCGGTCGTTACTTTCTAGACGGCATGACTATATATCTTGGCGCTAGGTGGCGCCAAGAAATACATTTTAGAACATGCAAATTCTGCACCTTCGGAAATTGATGCATTAGTTGTACGATATATGATTGTATCATGCCTCCTTCAATTGTACACATATTATAACTTTATAATAGATTAGTAAATTTAAATAAAACATTAAAACAAATTTTAGATATGACACATTTGTATCGTTTCACAATCAACAAACTACTTTCGTAATATTTCAGTTATGGCTTACTGGGTACCTATATAAATAGCATATTAACTATTGACGAAGAGAATGGCCAAATCACAACGATTGTTGCCAGAGCTCTGGATTATGAAACTCAAGAGGAAGTTGTTCTTCAAGTTCGAGCCATAGACAGTTTAATGGAGCCTTTCAATACAGCCATAGCACAAGTAACTATTGTTGTAGGTGATGTTAATGATGAAACACCTCGAATTATAGTGGTAAGTTTGGCCATACTCAAATTTACAGTAATCGGCACCAATAACATAAATATGAACAAATTAAACAATTTTTAAATGAAATTTAATTTTTTTAAGTTATTCTAAAATTCAATCAGTGAAAATGAAACTCGGCCGCTTGCGGCACCAAAAATTACATACGCAGTTAAGTAATTTATATTCAACAAACACAAATGAATTCAGAACTTATGTTGTAAGTCTACGCCATGCCCACTTAATTTTAATAAATATATTTTCCTGTCAAATCCGGCGCTTGCGCAAAATTACAATAATTTTTGTACTCGCATTTTCCATTGCTGTTTTTAGGCGTTTTGCGTACGCTTTAAGCTATTGAAAATATAAGGAAATCAAGAATAGTTAGATACATATATCATCTAGAAAATTTATAATGACCCGTGAAAATATGTAAATCATCATCTCCACTAAACAGAAGTCAATTCTTCAAGAAAAGAAAATTTATTTGGGAGAATTTGGGAGTGATTAATTTATTACAATTTATACAGGCTCCATATTGATTAGCTAAATTTACTGCTGAGATATCTGACATAATACTGAACAGAATATCTTAACAAACCTACGTCCGGAAATAAGTTATTTACGAGATGTAAATAAAAACAGCAGTACTATATGTAACCTTAAGTGGTGCGCAAGATGAAGAATAAAATATAGATAAAAAAAAATAAAGATTAATAAAGTATAAGTCAGCGGATTTCGATTTCTAACACGTTGTAATATGAATACATACGGTGTTGTACCTGTTACGATGATAATGCTCCGAATTTAGTCGGTAAATTACTCACGGAGCAAGTATTGTGCGAGAATGCGTCGAGGTTTATCATGAATAGAGATGGATCGTTTTTCCAGCACGGCACACAGTAGCGCGGCCGGTTCAAGTTCGACCAGCGGTGTTACACATCAAAATCAGTTCCCTCGGGTTGCCTGCTGGCTATGTTTTCTTATCGTTGAGTGTGTGATAATTCAATTTACAAGGAGCACAAGAAGTTAAGAAATATGTATATTCCTTATTTGACTTTTGCGCTCCTTTAATACCTATTCAAATTAAAAAAATGTCTTGCCCATGGTTAACACCCAATTTACGCCTGATGATGAACCTAACAGACAATGCTTTGCGTTACGCAAAACTGGTTCTAGAGCCGCACTTGATTATTATAAGCAACTGCGTAACCTTACTAATGACGCAATCAAACGCGAAAAAGAGCCTATTTAAACTTCAGATTCCAAAATAATAAATATAGTCTGGAGTTATTTAAGAAAATTTAGTATTTTTAAAAAAGTTACACCTATTACTACTACGTAATCCTGCTGCTATTAATCGGTTTTATGTTAAGTCTATTCAACGTACTTCTGTAAACTTTGACCTGCTTAATTTCTATACACACAACATATTTCTACATCTCTTTTGTCATTTTTGTTTTCGACCCGTTTTAGAGGAAAGAGTTATGCTGTTGCTCTCGTCGGTAAAATCTAACAGTTATAGTTGTTTTCTTTTGCCATATATTACACACATTGTAAATTTTTATTTAGTTGAAGGAGTATTTCCGTACATCTGGGAGGAAACTATTGTAGTTCTTATTCCAAAGTATCCTTTCGACTTTATCCAAGATTGTTAAGAAGGTAGTAGATATACAAATAAGGGAGTTCTTAGAATTATATTCTATTATACCGCCCCTGCAGGGTAGGGTTACTGTACTGGTATGCCTTAACTATTCCAAGGCTTTTGACGTAGTAGACCATGAATTGCTTCTAAGCATCTTGAAATATATTTACTTTGGTAGTGAAGCTGTTGCATTTTTTAGAAACTATTTGTCTGAACACAAAAAGTAAAAGTTCACGATGCTGCAATCTCAAATATCGTTCGTTTAACTGAAGGTGTTGCACAGGACAGCGTAGTGGATCCGCTCTTATACACCATCTACACCTCGTTCCTTCTCAATAGCTTAAAATACTGTAAACACCATATGTATCCTGACGACGTGCTATTTTATTACTCCTTTAGAGTATCTGACGTTGATTTGGCGGTGTAAAGAATGAATGAAGATCTGAGATTAAATTTATATCCTGAAAAGTCAGCAATACTAGTACTAAGGCGTCTAACAGCTCAGTTAAGCGTGTCGAACAAGGTGAAACTTATATTAAACAATTGCCCACTTCCGTTAATACAGTCAGTAAAAACTTTGGGTGTTGAACTGGATAGTGACCCGAGATTTAAGAAACATGTTACTTCGTTGCTTGGGCTGGCTTGTACAAAACCTAAGGTACTCTACGGTAGCAGAAGAGAATACTGTGCGACACGTTGGTACTTTCTCATTATAATTATTGCGACAGTGTATATGGCCCATGTTTGGATTCTATTGATACGAGACGAATACAGAAAGCCTAAAATGCTTACCTTAGGCCCATACACGGAATAAGGTGTGGTTGTGAAAATCCCGTAACCTCTTTTGCGTCCTCAATTTTAGATCGGTGGTCCGTAGGCGCCAGGAAGACGGGAAAGAGGGTCAAAAGGAAGCAAATTGTACGGGATTTGCGATAGAGGGTGAGCAAGATGGACATGCGCGATCTACGTAGATCGAAAAAGGGCTACTTTTCCTATTAAATAGACGTATTTTCGTTCGAAACTGGGGCCCGCAAGGTTATTAACAGGCGTTCGGTAATTCAAGGCGGTAGTGGAAAAAACACGCCGGTCTATGTCTGGGCGAAACATGAGATTTATACCTTATTATATCCGATGATAACAAGTATTCCATTGATCATTAAGACAAGCGTTCGAATTCGCGTCCTTGAACGTTTAAGCATTCGAGTTCGCATACGTTATCCGACCTCTTTTATTTTTCCTATTTCGTCCTGTTTTTCTGGTTGAAGATAAGAATTACTGTATTTAAAAAATGCAATATGTTTTGGATGACAACGGCTTTTCGATATTTTTTAAAATTGAATTTTACGCTAATACATACTTTCTTTTAATTTTAATGTAAAAAGCTATTTACATCATGATAAAAAATAACACGATACCTACTTGGACAAGTATATATGTAAATTGTTAAAGAATAATTTTCTAAATGTGAACTTACAGTATAATTAAATTATTTTATCTTTTACAGACATATATAAAAATATGACAATGTTCTTATATTTTAAAATCGATAAATTAAATAAGCTCCTGGACAAATTTAACGCACCACTTTATTAAACTTAAATAATTACATTAATGAAAATAAAATTAAACTAAATTATAATGAAAACGTACAAATTGGGTTTATACAATCATTTGAGCATTTTGTTAAAAATGAGTTAAAAATTAATGGCTCCAATGTGACCTTAGTACCTTGTAGATCCTCCTGTACTTCTAATTACTGCATTCATACAAATTTTCAATGGCATCCCGGGGAATATTCCCCCATTCTTCAATCACTGCACCCACGAGATAGGGTTGTTAGGTATTATTCCATTAACGGAATATCAACAGCATGCGGGTAGTCAATAACCTGTCCAGCCACGTGGGGGCGTTCATTGTCTTGCATGAATACAAAATTGGGACCCATAAAAGGAGAAAATGGTATTACGTGTTAATGTTAGTAACTTGTCCTAATCAGCTGTTTCTGAACGAATTTTAAATCAATTCTGGTCAAACGTGACTAATTGACATTTGCAATTTTAAAACGTATTTATATAGTAAATTTCTTTATGTGAACGCATCTCTGAATAATAAGAAAAGCACAATCAAATTTTATAAATTTAGTTTTAAAAGAATGTGAGCATTGAAGCATTAATTACCTGAAAACAATTACATATTTTTTGCAATATAAAAAGAATTCAGAGATGTTAATTATGTTATGTAATATAATTATTATTTAAATTAAATTGATGTGCTTGACGATTTTTTGGTAGGCTCACGTCTCTTTTAAAAGCTTTGATTCAGAAAGGATACGTTTTTTGTAGACTGTTAACAGAAATAGGAGTTAATTAAGAAGATGTATAAAAGCAACATATCAAGGAATTATACTAATATATAAAATATAAATTTATAGAAAATGTATGACCACCTTAACCAGTGCCATCATTTAACATATAGATTACTTTGACGATACACTGGAAGACGATTTGATTAACAGATCTCAATATATGGTGTTTGTATAAAATTTGATAAGCGTTCCAAGATCTACGGTTTGGATTTTTATTATTATATTACTGTGTAACGATTGTACATTTTCTTAATTTGGTCATTCAATATCAGATACTAGATACGTAAACTTATGGTTGTGTCATAAAATGTTAGGAATTTGATTATATGTTGACGGGGCTAAAATAGCTAATAGATTGATAATAATAGATTGATAAATTATTGTTTTGTCCGCTTTGAAAATCGTTTTATTTATGAAATTTATAGAGTTTTGGTGGTACGGTTGTTACATAGGACTTAAGTTTGCCTTAAGTAGAGTGATATTAGCACACAATGCGATAACCGTTCTCTAGCAAACTTTTAAAATTTGTGTTTTCGTAATGTATAATAAGTGACTCGAGTGAATTAATGCACAATAGCGCAATATAGGTATAAATAAAATAATCCCGTCTAACGCCAATCGAATTCGTACCAGCTGCGCTGCTGTGCGCCGGTAAAACGATCCATCTTTAATAATGAATTAGCAGATATTCATTTTCATTACATGTACATTCGTAATTGTCACCAATGGGAGGAACAGAATCCCCATCTTAAAAGAATGTCATCAACTCAAATGCGTTCTAGTACTAATGTATAGGCTGGAATTATTAACAATACATTTACCGGTCCCATTTTTTGTCATATCGACTCGATGCTAAGAATTATTTGATATCGCTAAATAAGCAAATAATGCCATTATTGCTTGATGAAACACCACTATGATTACGAAATCGCATTGTATAACATGATGGTGTTCCCACACATGCGGCACGGTATAGGTTTAACGAAAACTTTCCCAGGCGACAGGTGGGGTTTCAATGGATCTATTCCATGACCGCCACGGTCACCAGACGACGCTGATGGATTTGTATACGTAGGGAATCATGAAAATCCACACGTATACGACCAATCAACATACAAGATCACCTAATTGTTAGTTAATTTAAAACAAAATTTTGGATATAATTTCTGTTTTTACTTATAACTCAAAAATGACGCATTTTCGAACACCAGTTCGTTAAAATATATTGTTCAAAATTATCCCAGATGTCCTTACAGTGAATTTGGCTAATTGATAATAGGACACCTGTAAATAATGATCATTCTTACATCTTCGGTTTCTTCCCGAATTTGAGTCGATTTATTTAAATGGGACAATCATATTAATGACCAGCAAATGTCGAAATTGTGATACTATTGTGTAGGCTGATTCATTTTCGATCCCCACCATGGGAATCTCGATTATTATTGAAGATAGAAAGTAAGTTAGATTTAGTTAAATTTTGTATTTGTTATGAATCCGAAGAAAAATTGAACCTGCGGCAAATGACATTCGATATTTTTTAAAACAACGAAAGCTGCTCACCTTCTTCTTTTACCTTTAGCACCTTTATTTGGCCTTGCAGATAAAAACTAAAAACACACTCTTAAGGCCACTTTCGATCTTCTACCTAATATTGTACTCGGCATTTTTATAAGACGTTTCGGTTCTTTCTGGCCATCATCAACTTTCTTATTTCTTATCGGCGCCATATTGGATTTTGACACCGTCAAAAAGAGTTTCTTTTCTGATTTCAACCAAGTAGAGTACGATTAATATCTGATGGCACCTGAGATGCGTGATGGATGCACGAGGCGAGGTATAAGCACCATACGATACATACTAAAAATGTCGTTCTCAAAAAAAGCCGCTATACATTTAATATACAGGTCTACATTTGATATCAACACAATGAATATAACCTAGAATTTGTGTGAAGAAACATTTAATTGACCAACAAGGTATTTATTGTTTTAGCTCCTCTAAATTAGTGACATGTGTTTAAGAAATCGAATTTTTTAAGTGACGCCTTACAAAAAAGTCCAAAACTGTTATATCACAAGAATGTGGAAGAAATAGGATCACAGCGTTTCTGTTATGACGATGTCAGAAAGCTGGTGTAAATATTGAATAGTATAATTCTCCGCAAATTGATGTTTTGATGAACAAAACAGGAGAGCTTAAAAATTAAGATATAGAAGATAAAGTTATTGAAATAGCGAAAAGCTATTCTTTTGAAAAGTACGTATTTTTATTTGCTTTTATTAAACATGTACATTACAGAATTTCTTCGAAATATTAAATTACGAAAATCATATTATAATAAATATAATATTGCAGTGCAATTAAAGTAATTTTAAAATAGTCTTAATCTGCTGAATACTAGTACAAAAAATGTCTATATGACTATGATAATAAATATTTCAAGGTTCAGTACCAGTAATAGGCTTGAAATAAAATAAAACCATACACATACTTATTTCTGCTACAATGCATCATCTAACCAATCAAACACGTCATCACTGTTATTGTTCACTTGTATTATGAAAGACTCACAAAAATTATCCATTATGTGTTCTTTGGCAATATTTTCAATGTTTTTACATGGTTGCATATGTTGCACCAATCCTGTGCCGTCACATTACTAAACTCTTGCAATGCAATTTTCTGCACGTCTTCTAATTTAACTCTCCGTTTGCTGTATATTTTTTTTAATTCCTCAGTCTTTATATAGCTTCCTACCTTTAATGACAACAACTTGTGTTGCATTTTTTAAACTGTAAGCCCTACCATTTGCGTGTTGCAAGGGCATTGGGCCTGACCGACTCAACCCGTGTATTGTTGTTGTCATTAAAGATAGGAAGCTATATAAAGACTCAGGAATTTAAAAAAATATTTATAGAAGGTATAGCAAGAAAACGATTTTGCGAAACTTCATAGACCTAGCCCGTCAAACGGAGGGTTATTCCCGGGGTTCCTGAATGTCCGTACAATACGATATTTTATTTAGGGAAAGTCCCTAAATGCAATATGGTTTTCTCAGGTAACATATGTAACATTATAAGTGATTCCCAGTTCTCGATTTTACTTTATTATTTGATTATTTAGGTAGGTTATTCCCGGTAGAGCACTGCACGGCCCGTACAATTTTAGGCCCGGCCCGCAATGAAAAGAGACGAGGCCCGCCCGAGCCCGTCCCCGGGCCCGAGCGGACCGGGCGGGCCGGACTTTTCCTAGCCCGTGCAGTGCTCTAATTCCCGGTTCCTTATGAAATTTTGTGTAGCTATAAAAACGAAGGGAACGGGATTTTACATTCAGTCTTTTTCGAAAGTGAAACGGAAATGTTAATTGTTTTTGTTTTTCAAGAGTTACTTCTTTTGCTTATTATTTTGTGACAGTGTTATTTCGGTTTTCTAAAATGAGGGACTATGAACGTGAAATTATGAGATTGACGGCACTGTACGAAAAGGTACAAACACCAGACATTAGTGATGAATCTGATTCAGCGGATTACGCTGCCGAAGACATCATTAGTGTACATGAAACGGAGACAGAACAAGGAGATCTACACGACGACGATGACGACGACGAACGTTCTTCAGATACTAGTACTTCGTCTAGATCACTGTACTTTTGTGCGAAGGATGGAACTAAGTGGAAAAAGCATGCTCCTTTTCAACGTGTTCGCACAAGGATGCAAAACATTGTTACTCACCCGCCTGGAGTTCTAGGAAATGCAACAAGCGCGAACACGCCACTTCAGTGCCGGATGCTCTTTTTGAAGAAATTCTGGATATAATTGTGGTAAATACTAACCTTTATATACATAAAATATCGGCCAAATATAAGGACAAATACGACGGTAAACCTACCAACAAAGGGGAAATGATGGCATTTATCGGGTTACTGTATTTAGCCGGTTCTCTACGTGGAGGACGAAAAAAATTATCCGAGTTTTGGTCACAAACAGGCTTAGAGTTGGAAATATTTTCTGCTAGTTTGGCTCAACGCAGATTTATATTTCTGATGAAATGTTTACGTTTCGACGACACTGATACAAAACAGGAGCGAAAGAAACTGGATAAACTTGCCGCTGTGAGAATAGTGTTTGGAAAATTCAACGAACAAATTAAACACTATTCTGTGGGGGAGTACGTAACCCTAGATTAAATGTTGTTAGGACTTCGTGGAGGATGCAGCTTCAAAATCTACATTCCCAACAAACCGAACAAGTACGGTATAAAAGTGTTTTTCATAGTGAATGCAAGAACATTTTATACGTCACATATGGAAATATATGCAGAGCGTCAACCTGAAGACCCGTTTCAGCAAGATAATTCTGCTGCAGCTGTCATTAGAAGAATGACATATCATATTTCAGGAACTGGGGGGAATGTAACCGTGGACCGATGGTTTACTAGTGTGGAAGTTGTAAGTGAATTGTTACTTCAGCATCGACTAACAGTGGTTGGTACAATACAAGCCAATCGAAAATCATTGTCGAAAGAAATTGCCAACATGAAAGAGAGGCCTGTAAAGTCTTCGTTTCTTGCATATCATAATGATATGACAGTGACTTCTTACGTTCCAAAACAATCAAAAAACGTTTTGGTTATTTCATCGATGCATTACGACGACAAAATAGATGAAACTAGTGCTAAAGATAAAAAACCGAATATAATCACCTTTTATAACAGCACGAAAAGTGATGTAGTTGACAGGATGATTACATCTTACAATCTTGCTCGTAACACAAGACGGTGGCCGCTTGTTGTTTTCTTCGGCATGTTAAATGTGGGGGAATTAATGCATTTATAATTAAAAAAAAATCCAGATGGAGAATCCTCAAAAAGCAGACGTGTGTTTTTAGAAAACTTGGGAAGAGAGTTAGTGCTCGAAACTATGAAAATACGCGCGAATACGCATAACTTACCATGGAAAACGCGATTACTGGCAGAAGAACTGGCAGGGATTACAACCCCAGACGTCGTCCCCCAGGCAAATACTGTAAGGACCGAAAATCACGTTATCTTTGCAAGTTTTGTGGTGTTTGCGTTTGCCTAGAGCATACACAACCGTGCTGTATTGACTCTGCAGAAAAACTGCTGTGACTATTTTATTTAGCCGATATTTTGTGTACTGTTAACACATTTTTGTTTTAGTAGGATTTCTGTATCATTATACATTACATTTAAACAACTTTTCTTTGCATTAGACTTTTACTATTTCTTAAATAACCATTTTTTGTACACATTGTTAAAAATATAACGTTTTGTATAATAAATAATTACATCTAGACTAATTTTTTTCTACTGAGCATTTTCCGTTTCAGAAGCGTAGAACTATCGAAAGTATAACAAGTGAACACTAAATCAGAAACATTTAGTGGGGATTAAGCACCAAACGCGAGGGCTTCTGGGACCCCGCCCGTCAAAAAGTGAGAAATTCAAACCACCCGGCAACCGGAGGGTTAAAGGTGACATTCTTTACAGCCACCCTATGTTTTACGAGAGCCCATATTTTTTCTATTGGATTCAGCTCCGGATGGTGCGGTGGTAACCTGAGCACGGAATGCCCATCCTGAGCTAATATCCCAACGATTTCATACTCCATGAATGTGGGCTTGTTTTGCTTAATTATGCCATACAATTCTGACTTAGTCATAGTTTTTTCATACATAATGCTCCTTGAAACTAACCATGTACACATTTCTGCCTTTCGAATATTTGAAGTAGGATGCCGAACTGAAAAAACATTACGATATGATGCGTTGTCCACCACCAACTCTGATTTTTCTGATAAATTTGGTTTTAGCATTCGTTTCAACCATTACTTGTAATTCTGATAATTCATTTCATCATGGTAATCGTCAGTTTTCTTTCCAAACTTAAATATTAAGAGGGCATTGTCCACCAATCCCATTTCACCTGCTAGAAATTATAAAATTTCTTAATATGTGATATTATGTTTATTTATAATTTTAATATACTTGCATGCATAATAATCAGGCGTTTTCCTTTTGAAATGGGGGATTTTATGCCTTTATCAGAGCCGTCAATCCATTCATATGAAGTTGTATGACTGCTTTGAATGTAAATTTCATCTGAAGTTAAGAAAAAAGCATTAGTAACTATATAGAAAATATATTCTCATAAACACTCACCAGTATATACCGATTGGGAAAATGAGAAATTAGCTATATCGGCTTGCTCTCTCGCCGTACATGCGAGAGAGCGTGGAGGGGACTGAGTGAAATCCGATCGATTCGATGCCAGTCGCGCGTTAGTATGCTTGTAACAATGTTGGGGTGTAGACCTACTGTGTGCAAGCATGCACGTACTAAATTGAAGTCATGGTCATCGTTGGTACGAAGCTTAGACGAAATTAATAAGATATTCTAAAGACGAAAATAAAAACAGATTCTGATAAAATGAAAGAAAAGAAAAATAAATACTCTATATTCTTACTAAGATCGTCCGCACATAATGCAGTCTACCTCGTAACTAACCACATCGGTAACCTTGAGCCATCTGCTGCCGTTAACTCCTCCGCTTGAGAGCGAGGAGGGGATAGCGATATGACTAATTTCACATTTTCCCAATCGGTGTAATAGGACGACCTTCTGCCCGATATTTTGTTATGTTCCGTATATATTTACATCTCAACTCACGGATGTCATTTTTTTCTAGTAATAGTTTCCGGTTATCTGTTGTTTTCTTCCACCTACGTATAAAGAAATTAAATAACGTTTTAAATAGTTTATAGTCGCACGGAAACCCAATTTAAGCAACAACTTCCTTAAAGATGACTCCTCCCCCAAAAAACCAAGGGAATGTTATTTCATCATACAAAGCATTTATTGTTGGTCTTTGGTTGTGTGTTATATGGAAGTTGTAAATGATTCTACGAACAGCTTCTTCACCAAAATTGTCAAGAGTAGCTGTTGACACTTGTTTCATGCATTTTACCCGCATTTACAATTATTGTAAATGAGGGTATATAACACACAACCAGAGACCAACAATAAATGCAAGAATTATTCTGGCAACCGTTCTTCGTGAAATGCCAGTAGCTTCGCTCACAACTCACAGTATTTAAAATATCACCTTCAACAAAATCAGATTAACAAAAGGAATATCAGTGAGTGAAATCACGATTTACATATATTTGTTTCTCTATAATTCCCTATAAATGAATGAAAAGAAAAACAGTACACTGATTACCATCATGTTTCTGCAGCTTGAAGTAATAAAATACATTCCACATGATATCTCGAGCTTGCCCATGTGTAATCTTCTGTTTTTTCGCAGTAGAAACAACAGCGTCTACCACGTTTATTTCTGCTTTACTGAAAGCTCGTCCCTTAGTTACTTACGTGCGATTCAATAAAGGTACAAAAAAAGTTTTGGGAAAAACTGATTGTATTTAACAAAATGGAAGAACAAGATTAATATTTGCGTGTTGGTCTGTACCATGGTAGAAGTACATATTACTGTACAGTTAAAGTCATAAAATTGTTCCGCTATAAACTACTTGTTTAAATGAATTATATTGTTAACTGAAATAAAAGCAGTTCGTTTCTTTTTTTAAGTTATATGATGTAAAAGAACATCGACTATTGAGGAACGAAAAGTAAAACTACAAACACGCAATTTCGTTTATTTTTTTTATTATAGATTGCTAAGAAGGGGAAGAAATTTATTATCATACAGCTATTTCATAAACTTTTGTATTTTTTTCTTATTTTTGTGCACATTATTAATACTAATTTTGTTATTGAGTTCTCTCACTCTCAGGTAAGTTAATACTTTTACAAACCGTATTACAACATCTCTAGGAAGATCAGAAGTTACTCTGTTTGCAATTTTTTGAAAAATATTGCTTTCTTTCGACAAGCTCTTGCCATAAAATATTTTAAATAGGTCCACAATTTGTTTTCCTAGTTCGAAAAGTTTTTCATTTGGATGTAATAGCCGACCTTTCGAAAGAAAATCAATCCAATCATACGGGGGCGAAACGAGTAAATCTGCATCATTGGCGTACAGCTAGTATACGTTTTTGTATTTATATGCTATGTAGCCTGCTATTTATTTCAAGCCTTCGCTATGAATCTCTTGTTCGGTTTCTATTTCTCCCGCTTCCTCTTCAAAATGATGTAACAGCTGAATGTGCTCTTCGCCCATGGAGACAGCTTGAAATGTCTCAATGTTTAAGATTGCCCCCTCTTCATCTTCTTCCATTGTATCTACCGCTGTACTGAATGGTTTTAGAGCGTCAGATACAAAGCAGATTTGCGTTTCTGTAATATTTATCAGACTTTCATCAGAGTCATCTGCTGTATTTTTGCATATTGCTTCAAATTATAAATCATAATTATATACCTTACCTTTGGTATATCTGCGCCTACTTAATATTCTACTTAAATTGTCTATTTTTTATAAAAAAGGCTACGCCACAATTTGTAATGGCGCTCTTGTGATGACGCGCAAAGAACAATCACGTGGTACATGCGCAAACTGAACGCATTTTCTCTCCCTTATCGGCATACCTCGTGTACTTCTACCTTGGTCTGTACTATGTTCGTCTCTCTCGTTTCATGGTGCGCATTATTTTTAATTCTTTAAAGCGGTTTCTGCGCCAGTGCCATCAGGTATTAGTCCTACTCTACAACAAAAGTGTTTGATATTATGCTTTACTTGATGAAAAATACATTTTAAGATTAAATAATGTGGCCATGAAATTTCAAACATTTCAATTGTCATTCGTTAGTAATTGAAAAATGTATAACAATGAAGAGAAACGAGATATGTTAAATACTTTTTTGTTCATCGAACCGAAATGCAACAATAGCGAATACAAGATATTTTCAATTGTATCCAGAACAACAACGCCACATCGTATCATTTTTGTAGATCTTGATAGAAGCTTGGTCATTATGACTTATGTTAACAGTTGGTGGTTTATGTTAACAGGAATTTAAACAAAAACTAACGGGATACTTTATAAATGGTAAATTGAAGGTGTGTTTTCGAAAAGTTTACATAAATTTTGCACCTAATTTGTAACAATGAATGAAAGTAACAATAACGGTAATAATAATAAAAAACAAAACGATAAACCAACAATTACAGTAAATGTTCAAATAACAAGCCATTTTGATTAATGCATAATTGCACACGCTTTTCGTCATTTTGAACTGCCCTTGTTCTAAGAATTACATCGGCATTCTGGAGTAAACTTCAGTTCTTTTTGAGTACTTCTTCGTGGGACATCAACTTTATAAATAATATTTTTAACAACTCCCCATAAAAATAATCCAGAGAACTTAAGTCGAGAGATCTCACCGGCCATTCAACAATTCAACTATTACTAATCCAATAGTTTAGAAACTCTTCACTTAAATAATTCCTCACAATTGCTGCATTGTGAGCCGGCGCGACGTCTTTTTCCACCATAAATGCTGTGGTTAAATCAATGGAAAAATGTTACCTGAGAAATTAGACACATACGTGAGAAGAAGCTTCAAGTATCTTTTCCGATTTGATCTTTCTTCATGCGAAACTGGTCCTATGAGACGATTTACCATAATGTCCTTCCAAACGTTTCATCCAAAACGATACTGTGGTCCGCTTGCCCTATTTTGTCTGGGATTCTGCCCAATAATGCTTTGTTTTTCTGTTAGATTCCAGAATTTAGAATTTATAAATTTTGAACAATTCACCAAAACCCTTACCACGATACTTAACTCGTACTGGACGCACGTTTCAATAGCTTTTTTTGTTCAAGTGTTCCAGTGCCACAGATTTAGAGTACCCGATTGGTAAATTTTGGTTCATTTAACCAGACGATTTTGTTTAATCTTCCCACTAACTAATTGCAGTACTCCAACATGAAAGGTTATTTGATTTAAACTTATTTCGATATAAAGTTCTCCATGCTCGAGTCCGAGGCAAATTTAATTCTAACGCCACTTGGCGTATAGATCTTGATGGATTTATTTGTCTAGGAAATATAAAATTTAGATATACCTTGCAAAAACACATTTAATTTACCATCTTGATCAAGGCCAAATAAAGGTGCTAAAGGTAGCAAAAAAAAATGAGCTTTTTTAGCTTTTTTTAAGTCTCGAACATCATTTGTCACAGGTCCATTTTCTCTTCGGGTTCAGAACACGCAAAATTTAGCAACTTTGCGAAATTTAAACCTACTCTTTATCTTCAATAATGAACAAGATTCACATGGTGAAGATCGAAAATGAATCAGCCTGTACACCAATATGAAACAAATTAATATCAGACCAAGTGATGCAGTAAATAAAAGTGTTAAAATCGGAACCAAATTAGAGGAATGGCGCTGTTCCTCCAAATACATAGTAGTTACTAGTTTCTCTTGATATAGTTAAGAAGCCGTTCGTTCGTATTTCCTTTGTATATTTTTGCCTATTTTTTTGTGATTTCTGAGCTATTGCCGCAAATCAGACTATAAACTCATAAAGTTGAATTTAAATCTGAATTCCCGGATTAGCTGTGGCTACTACGTTGTTGAATCTCTCTAGCCCGCGAAGGTACGAATAACTGCATTCGGCTACGCCATTCTTGCCCGCTAACTTGAGTGTACATACTCAAAACGACTAACATTAACTATTTTTTTTAAACTTCCTCATCAGAAGATACTTAAAACTAACTTACTGAAGCTGATAAAATAATGATGTTTCTAATACTGATTGAATTGTAAAAATGAAATTTAATTCTATACTCTTTACTAAAAAAAACTTTCCGAATTTTTGCATGCACGTCAAATATAATGTTCTTTTTCGTTAATTTCATGAATCAGGACAATCAAAGAGTTGAAATCGAAGAAAACATTGAGCAGGACTTTGTTGTAATAGTTAACAGTACTAGCAACTATTTAATTGCAACGGACGACGATCAAACAGCTGACCTTCTTTTTAGCATAGATTGGGATAGCTCTTACGCAACGAAAACTGGCCGGCGAGTCGATGATGTATTTGAGCCATACAAAGGGTAAGGTGTCCTCATTCAGAGCTTTCAGGAAAGATCTCCCTTACGAGAGGCAGTCTCATTTCAAAATTCTAAAAGAGCTATTATCAATGTTTTATTTATAGATGTATCACTATTGAAACATTCCCCCTTGACTCATCTAGTTCTGCAAAAGGCAAATCAGCCGCGGCTATCTTACAAATAAATAAAATTCAGGACAGGCAGACACCTGATTTCGAGATGTTTGAGATTATATACTTACGTATAAAGGTTGTGGATCTAAACCAAACATATGGCGAAAACACGAATTCCGGTAACCTTTCGAATTTACTTTTATATGAATGCATGACTTGAAACCTCCTCTAATTGCAGTAACGGTACCAATATACGTTATTGACATAGATGACGAACCTCCAGTATTCGTAGAAAGTACAATTACTTCGGCGAAAAATGTTGTTGAGGAATCCCTTGTAGGTACTGTAATCGGCATCGTTATAGCAACTGATGTTGACAGTGAGGATATTTTTTATTACATATCGTAAGTTTTATATCCAATATTATAATTAAATTACTCAAGTTACGCGAACACATTAGAGGAAAATAGCGTAATTACGATCACTTCAACGGAAATCAACGTAAAATTAACGTCCCTCTTCCCATTTAAAATGTCTGATACGGTAGGCATATCAAGTAATTACCGCTAGTTTAATTTTGACATCAAATTTTTCTCCAAGAAATAAGAACCTACATGTTTTTCCCAAAATTACAATGCTGACAATATTGTAGAACGTGGCGCGAATTCTAAACAAAAAGTGAAATTTGTACGAAAGAGATAAAAAATTAAAGAAAAAAGACAGAAGACGATGAATTTGATCGGAGCTGTTTTTTTTTTCAACTCTGATTGCGAAATCATAACTTGTTTTAATTAAGGAATCATGTTAGTTTGGTAAAAAAATTGATTTGTGACTAATAGTCATAACACTTACATTAACAATCATGATTGATAATATTCCACTCTTTATGGGGTACAAACATTTTCCTAAGCCCACAATACACCATCATAAAAATGCATGTAGAAATACACGTAAATATACATGTAAAAATTTGACCGTCTTGGTGGTCAAACGGTTAACATACTTCGATACTGGAAGTATCAAGATTGTTCTTCCACATATTTTTATGTATTTTTTTTCCAAATTAATTAGGCCTCAAGACAGCGATTATGATGGACTTGTTGCAATCAACGATCTAGGTGAAATTTCTGTAGCGGCTGAAATCGACGCCGACATACCGATCTATAATATGACATTCAATGTGATCGCCTCAGATGGATATCGAAACACCACCGCAGAGGTAATCCTTTTATTATATCTGTTGTACAGAAGTACGTAGTAGGGCTCCATAAATTCTCGGCCTGATATAGAAAAAATAAACTTGGTAAAATGTAACAATTTTTATTTCTCAGTATAATCTCCCCTAACTTGAATACATTTATTACAACGATCAATTAAAAATTCTATACCCTTGTAAAAATAATCTAAAGTTTTTCCCTCAAAATGTTGTATCACAGCTGTTTGTAACTCACTATCGTCCGTAAAACGACGTCTCCTAAGGTCTCTCTTTAAATGAGAAAATAAATAACAATCACTTGGAGCCATGTATGGAGTATACGGTAGATATTCCAATTCTTGAAAGGCACATTCGCGAATGGCAGCTTGTGCAATGGCGGCAGTATGGACGGGTGCATTGTCGGGCAATAATCGAACACGTTTTGTCCACTTTTTTACAGAGGAATATGAAGTACGGAAATACAGTAGAATATGAAGGAGTTAAACCACCATAAACACCGTCTACACGCTGTTTAATGTGATTAGATGTATGCCCTTCTTTTGTTAAAAATGACCGCGTGGTACTCAATTTTCGTTACCTGATACACCTTCATGCACTAGTCTCGTTGTCTGGCTGGCTGCTAAAAACTACTACTCTCCGAGCCGTAATATATATCGTGTAGGCCTCGCAGATGTGCAACTATGATGCAATGGAGTTTGAACACGTTCAAATATGTATAAGCCTATCAGGACGAGAATTTATGGCGCCTACGTCGTAAGTAAATACCCATGAATGTTTAACTCTATTATCACATACACATTTAATGAATTTTAAATATACCCGTTGACGTATCTAACAAAGAGTATATTAATATATTTTTCCTACGACACTGTAAGACAGATATCAATTTCAGACTTTTGGGTAAGCATGAAAGTTGACAATTTCATTCATCTGTCAAAAACCCGTGCGTTATCGTAACGCACGGTTTTAACGTAATAATTTACTTTTATCAAGTATGTTGCTACTTTGTTTATCTGAAACGAGCGGTCAGAAGCAAGAGAAACGTCAAAAATTTTTGGGCAAATTGTGAGCTACTAAAAAATTAATATTTTTCCAATAAATGACTTTTTTCAGTGTCGTAGGAAAAATAGTGTACAAAACTCGCTGGAAAGTGTCTATGGTTTGCTCGTGAGATTTCTGCTCTCGGCTGGCGCCTCGTGCGTCAAGATTCTCACTCGCACGATATCACTCACTTTCCATTCTCGTTATGTAATATACTATTGGCATCCGTCGGTGAATTATGACAATCTGTAATTTCCCTGGAATTTCCGACGTAATTAAATACTTGAAAAAATCTTGTTCTGGTAAAAAAGGTGTCAGGTCTGATTCTTCACCGGAACGAGACTTTTTCAAGTATTTAATTACATCGGAAATTTCAGGGAGATTACAGATTTTTTAAAGAAGTGCATATTTCATAGATATACCGACACATTTCAATATCATCCTTACCACAATACTTCACTAACTGAACTAGTTCAGTTTTACTACTGAAGTTGACAGCTTACTTATCGAAATGTGCGTCCAGTATTAGTGAAGTGCAGCGGTAGGAATCAGTACCACAGTATTCAAGTACGTGGTTTTCGTAGATACATTGCCACCACAATATTCTTTTCCATGTTAGATACACAACTATTACATTCATCAGATTCACTCACAAGGAAAGGTCCCCGGGTGTCAAATTCAGACTTGAGTGAAACTCGGTAGAAATGTATTGCGCACTAAAATACGCACAAACCAAAGTTTCTTTCGGCGAAAATTCATTTTGAAGGAGGAAACGTTCCTTAACTGCAGAACGAAGAAAGATAGAAAGAAGGAGTAAATGCAAAACTTGCACCATATTCATGAAACTTTAAATATATTCAGGGGATTACGTTCAAGCCTAACTCTTCTGACCGATCGCCTATAAGCATATCACCGAGTAGGATAATTGTACCTCTATGCCACAATCTTTTTGTCTGCACCTCTGTGATCAAGTATTTCAGTTACTAGAACTCAACATTCTGCTTTGTTTACTGCTATCATGGTAACCAAATAGTACTAACACCAGTAACTACTTGAAAGCAATGTCCAAATGCAGAACCCGCATTAGGCATATGCGTCATTATACAAAACGCTAGAGATATAAATTTCCTATACGATGGATACAGAAAAAATATGGTGCTATTTGAAAGATTACGTTTCTGATATCTGAATTTGGTGAAGTGTGGTGTTCAATACTGAACAGCCTGTATCGAAGGCGTTCTAATGCAATATTCAAATAGAGCCAAGTATGTAATCATAATCTTGTAAACATTTACGATAAATGCGTTTGCATTTTGGATTTTTGGAAGGAAAGAAATGTATCTAAATTTGGGTAATTGAGGACAAAATTACAAGTCTGTTAGAAATAGAAATCCATATCACATTGGTTTTCTAGATGGAGAAACCAAATACGTAATACTATACAGAGTGTTCTATTTAAAATAACAAAGTAAGTATCTGGTTACTTGTCGATCACCCTGTACAGATGAAAATATTTTTAAAATATAGGTGGTCTATTATGTCATCAGGGAATTTTACCTTCCTATAATAAGCGCAATTTTACAATTTCAAAAGGTTGGGACAGCGTGTATACAGGGTGTCACAGGATGACCTTACGTTAGACGTATGTAAGAAGTTAAGCAAGTTCCAAGTTTGTAAATTTGCAGACTTATTTTGTTCAGAGGGGGCTAATTTTTAGAAAATATCGGCACTTCTAATCAACTTCCGGGTTCACCGGAAGTATCGCACAGTTAATTTTTTTAAATGGATTGCCCCAATTTTTGTAAAACATTTGAATTCAGCAATTAATTTGACGTAAAATCGATCTATTTCCGTAGGTCCAAATATTATCGTTTTAAAGCTAACTTGATTTTTATGAAGATTTCAGAAAAATCATCGTAGTGTTTATCGCTTATTTCCTCGGTACGCAAAAGTGTTGATTAATAATTGTCACGAGTTAGTAAACTACAAATATGGGCTATTGAAAAGTATTTCCATTTTTGTACAAATATTGTACAGGGTGTCAGTATTTATCGATCAAATATGTATAAACTTCAATCATTAATATCTACGTAATTTTAAATAGAACACCTGTATATTTTTACTGTAGATGATAAAATATTAAATTCTTCATCAAATGATATTACATTTCCCTATACCTAAAACGAATACTTGGGAAATTATTCGCAATTTTACAAACAGGTTTGTAAAATTCGAAAGACGGCTATGAATATTCGTCCTATTTGTCAAAATTTCTGATTACCAACAGTTGAAAAATATGCTAAGACACGTCCAAGTGTATTAAATGTTTAGGAAAATTAGGGTAGCAGGAATTAAATATTACTGCACACTAACAGAATGACCGATTACAGCACCGCTGTTAAGATTAATATAAGAATTCATTTGAGAAATAAAAAAAAATTCTGCAGTCGCTTGGATATGCCGTTTTGTTAACGCCGATGGGTCCGTTATTAAAAAGAAAAAAAGACAATAGAACACTGAATTTTATTTTTTAAGCAAGAAAAAATAAGAATTTTTAATAAATGTAAATTAAATATATTAAGAAATAAACAAACAACTATTTCAAAACGTGTTCAAAATTGGCACCATTCATTTTTAAACACTTATTAATTCGTTTTAGTACTTGAATACTAGTGACGTTTCGTACTTGCGCTTCTGTTAGGGAATTCAGTGTTACTCGTATTCTTTCTTTGGCGTCTTCAACAATTGTCGCTGGAGTACTATAAACTTTATTTTTAACGTAGCCCCAGATGAAAAAATCCAGAGATGTTAAGTCTGGCCACAAGTATGGAACTTCGTTTGCTATCCACTTTCCTTCAAACAGCCTCTCCAAAATTGAGTGAACATTTCTGTGTTGTGAGCCGGTGCACCATCCATTTGATAACAAGCGGCAGCAGATTGAACAACTGGCAATGTATCAAGTTCTTCTTCGACAATATTACGCAATATGTGTAAATACATTCCCCCATTTAAATTTTCATTATAAAAGTGTAGGCAAAGGATGCAATTACCTTTAATTGCTTGTTTCGCTGCTTTATTTCGTCTGTCCATATAATTTTCTTCGTGAAGTTTTCATCTTCCTGACAAGATATTGTGAAAAATTCGCAAAAACGCACCCTTCTGAAAAAATCCTGCGGATGTAAGTTTTGTACTTGCTGGTACAAAAAAGGTTTCCGTTTGTGTTTTTTTTACACTCTTTGAATAGACATTCGTGAGATTTCTAACGTTGTTTCTGCTTCTCGAAGAGATGCAAACGAGTTAGTATAAAAATATCCCACCAATCTCCACAATTTCGTGATCAATTAATTTATATTTTTTAATTTTTGGCCTAAACTGCCCGTATTCTAAAAAATTTTTAATCAATCATCGAACTCCATCTTTAGACGGTATTGTCCAGGTATCTTTCCCGAAACAGAACGCACGTTCTACTTAAAATTTTTCCAGATTCGCCATAAATAATCAGTAAATTCAAGTAATCTTGGTTTACCAATTCAAAATGTAATATTTTCTTGTACGTTATAAAAAAAATTAGATTACGAAATGTGCGATATACTTGGAAGTTTACTAAGGCACTATCGAATTGTCAGACAACTGTCATTATAAATTTAAACCCATACGCTCAATCGGTGATGAACGTACATAGCCAACTTTCGAACTTATACGAAATTTTTGAATACAATAAGTTTAATTGCAAATAGTTGCCCAAGTATTCATTTTAGGTGTAGGGAAATGTAATATAATTTGATGAAGAATTTAATATTGCGTCATCTATAATAAAAATATACAGGATGTTCTATTTAAAATTACATAGATGTTAATGATAGAGGTTTAATATATTTGATCCATAAATACTAACACCCTGTGTAACATTTGCACAAAAATAGAAATACTTTTCAATAGCCCATATTTATAGCTTACTAACTCGTAAAAATAATATTTAGACCTATGGAAATAGATCGATCTTAGTCAAATTAATTGCTGAATTCAAATGTTTTATCAAAATTAGGGCAATCCATTTAAAAAAATTAACTGTGCCTTACTTCCGGTGAACCCGGAAGTTGATTAGAAGTGCCGATATTTTTTAAACATTAGCTTCCTCAAACAAAATAAGTCTGCAAGTTTACAAATTTGGAACCTGCTTAATTTCTGATATACGGCTAACGTAAGCTCATCTTGTGACACCCTGTATAATCTCTTCTTATCGTATCTAATCTTAATCGTAGATATGACTTTCAGATCACCATTACCGTTACGGATATAAACGATAACCCACCAATATTTGTATATCCACTATCCGGAGCGCAATTTACAGTTTATGAACAAATAGACGATGGTGAAATTATTATTGAGGAATTAATAGCAACAGATGCCGATAGAGACGGTAAGAATATCGTGCATATCGATCATATTGCTTTTACCATAAAAAATAAACAACCATTATTATTAAACTCAATTTGAAATTTGTTCTTAAAATTGAATTTACTGTAAGCCATATACCTTTCCTTCCTGTTACTACTACATTGGATTAGTATATATAATCTGTAAATGCAGAAAGCCACCTTTCCATCACTTTCTATTTATTGATCAATACTTATTTTTGTATTGTTTCTTAAAGATGCATATTTATACTCACATAGCACTAATTATTGCACTTTCAGCACCCAATAACGTAATTACATACTCGTTAAGTAGTAACCAGTTATTCGATACCACATTGAGATCCTATTTTGGTGTTGTCGACTCAAGCTTTAGGGTATCTTACGCAGACGAAAATAATAAATTAGATAGAGATGGTGAAATGCCCGGAATAAATAACACAATATATCTCGTTGCTAGAGATCAAGGCGGTATACCACTATTGACACAGTATACAAAGTTATGTAATAACTAATCGTTTACATTGTAGACAACCCACTGTCTGGCGAAGTTTCATTCTATGTGATACTACTTGATATAAATAATAAAGATCCGGAGTTAATTACAGAGGAAATCAACGACAAAGATGAAAATCTATCGAAGGTAAGATTATTTCTATATATTTCTATAACTTAAATTGACAAGAAATAATTGCCAATTACTGCAAATCCAGAAGAAACACATTTAAAAGCTGTTTTTGTTCAATTAACGTTAAAAATAAGACCTACTGATGCACCCACGCCTGTTTGCTGCCATTTTCCAACAGCAATCTCTACCTCAACGTTTAAATTGAACTGGTACCCTTGTGGCAATTAATTTAACAGACTAAACATATGGAAATCACACGGGGCCCAGTCAAAATTCCAAGGTGGATTTTTTAATACTTCCGAACACATGCGAGCAAGCAGATGTTAACCCGCCCGAGCTGCATGGTAGCAAGTATTACGGTGGAGAAGGATAACAACTCTGGTAGGTTCCCGGGATGTTTATTTTGGATTTTGACACACAGTCTGCATATCATTCAGCATTAATGCCAAAGTCAGGTTCTTTAAGAACTGAAACCAGTACACACTAGTAGTCAACGAATACGGTCACCATTGTACCTACTAAAGACTGAGAGCGACAATTTTTCATTGTCGAAGATTCTACACGTTTTCAGTGAACTTAATGATTGAAAACCTAAATACGAGAATGTATCAAATATAAACGGGACTGATTTTCTTTAAAATTCCGGAGGGGATTGATGCGCAGGTAGCCTGTACCGTTAGGGAGAGGGTAGAACCGACCGCAACTCTCTGGGGTCCCTTTAGTATCAAAAGAAACCATCAGCGAGAAAGAAGTGCATGTCTCCGTGGAGCAGCGGATTATCATCAAGTTTTTGGCCAAGGAGGGGGTGAACACAACTAAAATTTTGCGGCGGTTACATACACAGTTCGGGAACAACACCCTGTCAAGAACCCGTGTGTTCGCATTGCACAAAAAAATTTCTGGAGGGCATGAAAAGGTCGAGAACGAGAGCCATGATCGCCGCCCAAGAACAAGTATGACCGAAATCCCATAGAGGGAAATCGGCGCATAACTGGAAGTACTGGATGCCGCGAAATTGTCATTTCGAAGGAAAAGGAAGAAGCAATGGGCCAAAAGTGTTCTGCATGACAACGCCAGGCCCCATGTGGCTAACGCCAAGATGCAAAAAGTGGATGCGTTAGGATGAGAAACGCTGGAACATCCACCCTCTACTCCAGACTTGTCACCTTCTGACTTCCATCTTTTTGGACCCCTCAAAGAAGCGCTTGGAGGCCAGCGTTTCGACGACAACGAAACGGCGGAAGCGTTTGTGCTCCAATGGTTATACGAACGTCCGAAGAGTTTTTCCGATGATGGAATAAAAAAGCTCCCAATCCGAAGGGAAAAATGTATTTCTAGAGCGGGACAGTATGTAGAAAAATAATATATATTTGCAAGCTTAGTTAAATAAAGTTAGAATGTTTTAAAAAACAAGTCCCATTTATATTTGATACACCCTCGTATTTAGTATTTTTCTCAATTTCATCATTCAAAAAAATGATAATAATAACTTGGAAGCCTCTTTGAAACAATCGGCATGAAGCACGAATATTTAACTAGTTGCAAATAGCCGAGTAAAAACGCATAAATCATGACATCGGACGCCTTACATCCAATGATGGTTATATTTTGCGTTTGGTGGGTTTCTGTTTTCTAGTGAAACAATCATGGTAAATAAATCTCAATTTAGGGTTTCAAGAAAAGGATTCGAAAGGCCTTAGCTACTGTTACAACGCCAGATAGTAGAAGATTTATCTTCTCTAAACTGCAAAACAGCGTACGCAACAGCTTCGGTCGTATGGACGCTGGCAGTGGACCCACCACTTTCTTTCTGAGCGAAAGATCACGTCCTTCCTACGAAAAGGGAATTCAACACAAACTTCCAAATCGTTGAGCAACAATTGAAGGAAGCAGCGCAACTACAAAGATTGGTTCGTCTTAAAAAGAGTAATAGCAGCGTACAGCAATACCTGCTTGAATAGTTGATAACTGTAACCTGTATAAACAAAACCATTTCCTTTAAAATGTAACACGCCCCATTTTACTTTCAGAGGACTGGTAGCGCAGTGCCTAACGCACCGGGCTATCAGTCTCGGAGTATCGGGTTCGAACCCCGGTCCCGCAACTCTCAATAAGTGAACATCTTGCAGGCGTAATAATTACTTATGGCCGGCCGATGCTCGCTGCAATTGGCGAAAGCTATTGGGAGATATGAAGGCATGAATTATTATTACTATTATTATTATTATGTCTGAATAAACTTTTGCAAAACTACAAGATGCAAATAACAGCAAATTTTCAAGTACTATAACGAGTGTAATTAAATGCAGTAATTGGAATATTTAACAATGCCTCATGATAATTTTAAGGTTTATTAGATATCCGTATATACACTTTTACTTTTGACAGAACGGACTGATTGGACAAATTGTCGCACACGATGATGATGAAGCTGGTACTGAAAACACAAGGATCAACTTTGAGCTTTTAAGTATAACCGCACAAAGTGGAAAAGAGATTCCTCCAAACATCTTTTATCTAGACAACCCTGATCCCGATGCTGGTATGGTAGATCTGAAAACTGCAATAGATTTGAAAGGATATTATGGAACATATACCCTTACAATCCAGGTAAAAATCTTCATTTCTTAGCATAATTTAGTGGTTCCAATCTCATCTCTGTGGTGATAATCTTCTCAGTCTTCCATAGTATTTCATTTTTTGTAACAGTGAATTACCAAACTAGAACTTTTTAAACTTAATTTTTCGAAATACTATAAAAATTTGACCTCCTTTCAGGCTCTTTAGTAACTTATAAGTTTTCCATAAAAATCGAGCCCATTATCATTTACTTTTAATATATTACGTAATAACGCTGTTTTAATTACAGACCGAAGATGAAGGTACAATTCCAGGCCCTCGTAGTTCAATCGGCACCGTTACAATAGAGATTAACATGTACAATTTCGAGGATCCATTGTTTAACAACCTACGCGATGGCGACAAATTGTTCTTGGGAACAGTAATATTGCAGTGACTTTTAACAAAATTACAAACTTACTTATATCAATATCATTTCAGAAACAAGATATAGGTGCCAGATTGGTACTATATAATGGAGACGCACTGCAAGATTTTTCGGCCACCGATCAACAGGGCAACAAATACGCCCTAAGCTTCACCATTATTTCAGACGGTATTCTGGATTTTTCTTTTCCTGATTGAATAACTGTTGATTTGCTACTTTTTCCAAACTAATTAAACTTAACGTTTGCAAATTTCCATCAAATTAGCTTTTATGGATAGGAGATATAAACATGCATACATACTTAGAGTTTTGTTTGTTCTTACGAGAAATAACTTCAAATTCTTTTTAATAGAGAATGAATATTCTCTATGCATATGCATTCTTAATAAAAACGCCTAATCTATTATACTTTTGCAGAGTCTGAATTGTTTGCTATACAGTATGTAACATCCACCATATCACAATTGCAAATGACATCAAATTCACTAGACACGGAACAGATTTACACTGTAAGTATATACCGTACGAGCGAGCGTACTATGACCACCCGATTTTACACGAACTCGCGCTTCTAAACGCATGCTGTATTGAATGTCACTGTGGAATGTCATTTGCTTCATAAAATTGCGTAAACGCAGATTCATTTGTGCACCTTGCTCACGTTATAAACGTCGTATTCTTTCACGTACATGTGCAAGCCACGACTTCACTCTTGCATTTCTGAAAACACCTTGCTCACGTTATAAACGGCATATTCGTTCACGTACACATGTTAGACACAACATTGCTCTCGCATTTCCGAAAAATGCCGATTGTATTGGCTAACCATAGTACGCTCGCTCTTACGGTATACTGTTTATTAATCAATTAAAGTTGTCATGTGTTTACTTCCGAACTTATTAAATTGAGTGAAAAACGTGCTCCAACGTTTCAATTGAAGGGAACAAAGTGGGATTGAATCATGGCGACAGCGAATTAATAAACAAAAAAAAATGTATATGTTAATTGTTGTTTGTCTCTTTTTACCAGTTTGTAACATCCGTTATAACATTTTTACAAATTTATGGAGAGACTAAAAATTGTATTGCAGATAACGTTGCAACTGGAAGCAGTTAACGCCTCTCCAACAAGAACAGTTCAGATAACTATCACTGTGCAGTTCGTTGATCAAGACGCTGAACCAATTTTCACTGAAACTACACAAACCATATGGTTCGTCGAGAACCAAACCGATCATCAGTCGGAGATTTTCCATAACGCTTATTTCCAAAATCTTCCAGACGAATTAGATTTTCCAGTATATTATATAATGATCAGCAATAACCCCGAATTCGAGATCAAAAATAGCCGCGAGAATGAAATATCACTTATAACAGCACTTGATAGAGAAGAGCAACCGTCTTATGAAGTTCGTGTTGCGTCATCACGTTTGGGAAGTGGAGTAGCTGTTCCTGACCCGAAATCCACTCTTACACTTACTATAAGGGTAATATAAAAAAGAGACTCACAGATTCAGATAAATACCAAAATAAATACACTTTGCGCATGTTAATCATATAGTTGACGTTTTTTCCAGCTTATAGATATTAATGACAATCCTCCAAATTTCGTCTCACGAACGTTCTATGGCAGTATTTCCTCTACTATAGCCATAGGCTCCAGTATATTACAAATACTAGTAAGTATAATGTATAAATAAATTTCCATAAACATATGGGAATATATAGCAGTTTAAACGTGATGCCAACTGAAACACTTTATTTTTTAACAAAATCTTTCGCACAACAATTAATAGTTACAACGGAGATTATTCAAATTACAATGAACATTCACGTAAACTCTTTGAAAACATTAACTCAAATTGGTTTACACCGATAAAAATGTAATCCACTGTAAAAATGAAAAAAAAAAAACAAAATTGTGGATATATGTATACACAGTGAACTCCTCAAGTATCGCCCCATATTAACTGTTGAACAACAGATGCTAACGTTTTTAGACATCTATTTTTTGTGAGCTATTTTTTTGTGTTATTCGGTAGTTCAACTACATTTCCGGTAAGTTTCCAGAAAGTTGACGTCACCGAAAATTATGTCAAATTTCTTATCTCAAATAAAGCATCCCATACATTTTCACATACAATGGTACCCCGGTTTACGGAATTAATTGGTTCCAAAAAACATTTCATAATCCGAAATTTCGTAACTGGAATCAAATTTTATAAAAAATAAAAGAAGCAGAAATAATCCGTTCCCATAACCAAAAAGTAATCAAGGATTCATATTATACATTTTAAATACAATTTAACATATAGAAAATAGCGTTACATAAGGAAATCCATGGTGAGACTCTGTGTGAGTTATTCATAATAAGGGTTGAAATAAAAGATAATCTTAACACAAAATTCTATATTAAAATTAATCAATGCGACCGGTGTCGTACGATGAGCGCATCCTCAGGGCAGAATTCAGTAAAGCAGTAAAAAATTTGTCAGTGAATGAAATTAAATGTTGGTTGAAAATTTCTCTACTGGCCACGATTCAAATTAAGAGTATCAAACATCTAAAAACTTTTGTTAAAAAATTATAAAAAGGGACTAAATGTAAAATTCAGATTTTTTTTATTTATTTTTTTTTTATTTATATTACAATATTAACGACGCGACAAATAAGGAATTGTTTGATGGAAAACGTAAAAGTTTCGACTTTGTTCTTTAAAAAAGGTTTTATACAAACTTAAAAGGATTTTCCAATAAAGTAAGAATAATATTAACTATGATCTATTCAAGATAGATGCGAAACTATGGAATAGTGGAAGACTAATCACACAAACGAGCGCCTTAGGTTGTATATACTATCTCTTTCTAGCATGTACACGAGTGGCGTGGAAATTCTGCCAAATCCGTTGAAAATCGCGTTTCGTATCCGGGAGCACCTTTCGGTTTCGAAAACAAAAATTCATCCATATCTCTCGTAACTCTGAAATTCCGTAACAAGATGCTATCGTAAACCGAGATACCATATGTTTAATAATAATGATAATAATAATAATAATAATAATAATAATAATAATAATATTAACATTGACCCAACAATTTGGCATTTTTCATGCCAAAGACATCTTAAATGTAAGAACATAAAAAGTCTGAAAAACAAACATATTGTCCAACTAAGGGGGGTACCATAGGACCTCACTGTATACCTATATAAAAACTGATTTATTATTACATAATTTGAAATCAATTTGAAAGAGAAAGGTGCCCTTTTGTTATAACATTTGTACTGATTTTTGGTAATTCTTCATTTGGCCACATCTGTACCTTGTTTTCTTAAGTCTCCTCTGAAAGAGAAGCACGTTTACTTGATTCTTCTAAATTACACCAATGAATAATCAATCCAAATAATTTTACGGACTTATCAAATTAAAGACATCCCATACTGAGAAAAATGTAGTTGTAAATATATTTGTAGTTAACGTGTTTATTTATGGTTCTCGGAACAAACATACACGTACATCTTACTACAATAAACGTAACACAAAGTATTTTTAGTTTTTTTAGTTCGTTTTAGTAGATTTTACGAACACGCAATATGGGAATGAGTGACATATTGTAGTGAAAAAAAACAAAATATTTGTAGTTACTTACTGTGGTTACATACACTACAATATTGTTATTGAACAAACATCAAGTGGTACATGCAGAGAAACGTTTACTTATATCAAGGCTGTCCGCCTCAATTTAAGAAAATTACTGTTTCAATTATTAAAAGAAATATTTTCTTAGCGTTTTTTTTCTCCGCTTATGAGAAGTATATACTTGTCATGAACTAATTGTATCTTATATCCACATTATTAATTGCACTTACCTTGTTTAAAACAGTTCGACATATCCGTACATAACGCAGTAAATTATTCTCAAGCTTGTAACAGAATAATATTCTAACAAAAGTGAACTAGATACAGAATCACACATGAAAAAGTATCTAGAAACAATAGTCAAGATAATGCTGATATGTATATAGCTCATGGTATCGATGGATTCGCTGAAATATTTTCCAGCGTCACCTAGCGCCAAGAAATGTAGTCATGCCATCCTAGAGCCATACTTACCCATACAGTGATATAGCCTTTAACGTACAACGTTTCATAAACATTTTCAAAAGATACCGGTTAATATAAATTTTTTTCCTTTATATTACTATTTACCACGTGTACTAATTTAACTATAGTTTTTTTTTTCTATATATGAAATAATAATAATAAAAGAGATAAATAAACTTAAATGTCAACTCATTAATTATTAAACTACATAAAAATAATCCCTATATATTTATATTCTTAAAGAAATAATTTTATTTTACTGTAACATATAACAAAAAAAAACTTTTTTATTACTTCATTCATTTGCACCTAATTTTAATTATTAACTTTAGGTTTTTTCCATTATTGTAATTGGATATCCTTGTAGCCGACTTGATGTGTCTTTTGAACACGAAACCGGTCGCCTAATTGCTCATGAAATCTGGACCATTTTTCTATTTCTACCTTTAATATGAATATTTTCTTAACTTAAAACTAAGTGATTTATTTGGAAGAGACATTTTTCTGTCTTGCATTTTCTTGATTTTCTAACCCTAAGAAAATATTTATTTAACAAATAAACAGGAAAAAATTTATATTAGTGAGCGAAAAGGTTTTTTTTTTATATTACAGTATAATAGTATAATAATGTAACTAAATAGGGATTATTTCTATGTAGTTTAATAATTAATGACTTAATATTTAAGTTCATTTATCCCTTTTTTATTATTATTTATTACATATTTTAAAAAACTATAGTTAAATTAGTACACGTGGTAAATAGTAATAAAAAGAAAAAAAATACATTAACCGGTATCTTTTGAAAATGTTTATGAAACGTTGTAAGGTTATATCATTGTATCGGTAAGTGACATCTGTATTCCGGTTTCTACTATCTAGGATGGCATGAATATATCTACTGGCACTAGATGGCGCCAGGAAATATTTCAGTTCCTGTTTTTGAAGAGCAATGCAGATAGGAGCAAAAAGCGTTAGTGCTTTTCTCTTCTCACATTGTTTTTACCAGTAGTGATTCCATCAATACCATGAACAATTTGTTATTAGCATTATCCTAGTTATTGTTTCTAGGCACTTTTTTCATGTGTACTTCTACATTAAGTTCACTTTTGTTCAAACATTATTCTGTTAAAAGCACGAGCATAACTTACTGGATTATGTGCGGATATGTCCTACTGCTTTGAACAAGGGAAGTGCAATTAATAATGCGTGTGGTAATGAATGCATTTTGTAGTAATACTTTTTAACAACAATTTTTTGCTACAAGTGTATGATAATTTACTTACAATTTGGTAGTACTTTTTTTACTATAATTTCATAGAACTGTTTACAATTTTGGAGTACTATTTTTACTATAAATATGGAGTACAGGCAGCTTCACTTCAAGCAACTACAATAATAGGGTATTTTCTACTTACAGTCCCTGGCCAAATTACTTGAAACAGTTAATATTTTGTAGTTTCTTCATAATAAAATATAAACTATGCATGTATTATATTTTTTATTTATAAAATATATTGTAAAAATATGTAACATATGTAAATATTAAATAAGTAATTAATATTTAGTCCATAACCCATGATTTTTAATAACACTCTTAATTCTTCGGGGCATACTTTCAATGCAAGATATGATTGTCTCTTTTATATCTTCATCATTCTCCCATACATCCTTTATATTCTTCATTAATATTTCCTTTGTAGGGTTTTCTCTTTCATATACCTTACTTTTTAGTCGATTCCATACGTTCTCGATGGGATTGAGGTCCGGTGAATTTCCGGGCCAACGTGAAAGTGGTATGTGATTGTCTTCAAAGAATTTCTTAACCTTTTTTGCCACATGGCAAGCAGCATTATCTTGCATAAATATACGCTCTGTCGGTATGCGACGTCCTGACTTAAAATACGGTAATAACGTGTTTTTTAACACATTTATGTGCTGCCCTTGACGCATTGTACCTTCTACAAAATACAAAGGGCCGGGTCCGTCTCCACTAATCACTCCCCAAATCATTACCTGCGGAGGGTGTTTTACAGTTCGAAGAACCGTGGACTCTGTGAGACGTTAGCCAGGTCGTCTACGAACAAATTGTGCTCGCTGCACTAACACGCAGAGCGAGCACTCGTCACTAAAGAAAACCTATTAAATAATGCAAACATTAATTCAGTAAAAATCACGTTAAGTTATTCACCTTTTTCCAATTCTCGTCTGTGAAATGTCGATATTCTCTTGCAAAGTTGAGACGAGCAGATTTCATTTTCTCTGTTAAACGCGGTTTTTGTACAGGTCTTCCGCCCATTAGGCGATTTTCGCGCAATCGGTGCCTGACAGTTTCACTCGAAATCTCTATTCCTCTCTCTTGTAAATTTTTTTGAATCATTTTAATTGTAGCAAATCTATTGCTCAAAGCCTGATGAATAATTTCACGGTCAGATCTCTTCGAAGTTTTTCTTTTCCGACCGCACTTTGCCCGTCTTTGTGTCGATGTGCTAGCTCCTTCGTTTAAGTTTCTAGCTAAACGCCATACAGAAGAAGGAGATACTTTCTGTAATTTTGCAATTTCTCGTTGTGAATGTTTGTTTGATTGTAGAAGAGCTTGTATAGCGGCTTTTTGTTCACTTGTAAAATCTTTCCTGGGCATTTTCTACAAAAAACCCCAAATATTTCAATTTTTTTCAAATTCCAAATAATTAATTATTTAGAGAGAGATAGAATAACAATTTTACCTTTGCAATAACGGTATATCAACACAAAACACTTAACGATACTCCACAACTTAGCTTCTATACGGTTATGACGAAATATTGTAAAAAATATCAATGCATTCTCTAAACTGTGAACTCGCTAAATGTAAGTTGATAACTGAAATATTTATATATACGTACTTTACTCTTCTAAATATCATTTCTCTGGTTCTTTTATTTATTGATACAATAATCTAGTCCCCCTATAAACGATCGGATTCAAAGCAAAAGAATATCACTATAATAGGATGGGAATTTCCAGGTAAAAGGGTTGATTTATGACATGTTTCAAGTAATATGGCCAGGAACTGTACTTCGATAGTTGTCACTACAATTGTGGTACAATTTACTATACATTTCTCTCAGTGCATTTACTTTATGGTTGTATCAAACAAAATATTTGAATACAGGCTACTGATTTGGATGAGGATCCCGAGTTAATATATTCAATAGAAGACTACATAATTATACCATCCAGCATAAGCAGTGATCACCCGTTCTCAATCGATAGTATTACTGGAATTATTTCAAGCAGTGTTACAATACTTGATAATGCTGAAGGATATTTCTTATTTAATGTAAATGTGAATGACGGTGGTAAGATAAATTTAAGCCTGTTTGAAAAAAATATATATCATATAACCAGACGAAAATCTTTTCAGAATTTTCAGATTCTGCTACCGTTAATATTTATATAGTGTCCGATAAACATAGGGTAGAATTCCGTTTTGCAAACGATGTGAACGATGTGGATGCACTACAAAATCAAGTAAGTATATATGTTTTCCATGATAAAATAACTCAACAATTTAACATCGCAGATCAGTTCGGTTCTCGAAACACAATTCAATTACACTTGTATTATCGAACAAGTTTTACAAAACACCGATACTAATGGCATTCCTATAGAAGATGATACGATTGTACGCATCTACTTCGTTAATTCCGAGATAAATTCGCCGATTCTGAAAGAAGACATAGAAATGTAAGTTTTAATATGAAGCTCCTTGCAAGATTATTACCTGTATTAATATATTTCAGCGTTGCAAATAATATACAAATCTTTAAAAGCTTAGCAACGCAATTTGAACAATATCAATTGATATTGCTTGGTTTCTCTAACAATTCGTCGACATCACAGGACATGGAAAAGGTTTTTAGAGCTTGGCTTATCGGCGTAACAGTTGTTATGTCTACACTATGCATTCTTCTGTTCGTCGCTTTTATATTAAAAACGCGAAGGTAACGTGAGCGCAAAGTTATGCACCTATCGAAATAGAACTAATTAATCATTTTCTAGTTTGACACAACGCTTAAATAAACTCTCCGTTATCCGTTATGGCTCGCAAGAATCCGTGAACAACAGACGAGCTGCACCATTTACAAACAAGCATGCAACGGAAGGTTCTAATCCAGCCTACAGTGAAGATAAAATAAAATCACCCGGAAGTGAAGATGCTATAAGTGTAGGTAGTGGCGACTCTGATCTCATTGGCGTGGAAAATAATCCAGAATTTGATTATAAATACGAGGTACAACAGAAACATCATACATGAGTTATTAAACTAATATAATTGTTTTCAGAAACAAGAAAATTCAACTAAATAGTACATATATATATTTAATTCTAAAGATATTTGTAACGTATTTATATTAGTTCTTAGTATTACATAAATAAAAAGAGATTATTTTAGATTATTACGTGACAATACAAAAAAAGTAGTAACCATAATACATAAAACTTCCACTGTAATTTATGTAATTTATAGAGCATATTGAAGTTGAAAAAAAGACAACTACAAATTTATGAAAGGTACCTAAAATATAACTCCACTTAGCTTTCATATGTATCTCTTTATGATCTCTTTTCATGGTGCCTTTGACTTAGGCTGTGGCTAGGGTCCCGACTCGGGATGCATATCGGATACCAACTGACGTCATGCATTTGGCGCGGAACCCTATATAATTCATGTAATGTATAATTTGTATTTTCGCCTGTTACCGGTAGTAATATTGTCGACTTGACCTTAATATAAAGTTCAGTTAAATATTAGTATTATATAATAATTTAATAAAAAAAAGATGTAGATTTTACATTTATATATGTGAGTATATATTAATGTTTACTTGAGTCAACTTTGAGGAATGTACATAACACTCCTCAAAGTTGACAAATTGCACTGTTGATTTAATTAGGCATGGTAAAGAATCTGTGCGAGAACAAAAATTGTTGACAAATTGATGAAACAAAAAAAAGTTTTGTGGTGGTTTTTTTGTACAGAACCTTAAAAGAACGCCACTCGAACTATCGAAACTTTACTGTATAATAAAAAAAATAAAATACTATGTTATTATAACAATATAATTATATTTTTATTTGACTACACATAATACACCAGTAAATCTGACTTGAAAATATTGTTAGTCAAAATTCAATAAACTAATCCACCGCGATTAAATCCAAAATGTTTAATCATGATCATAAGAAATAAGAATTAATCAACTCATTTAAATTTCAATTATTTTGCACCCCTCTTCCAAAATTTAGTAAAAGTACTGCTTTCATATTTTTCAAGGAATTCCTCTGTTTCTTTACATAAATTCTAATCCATAATTTAATCCTCTCGTTAATTGTTAAGATGCACAAGTATTTAAATGTGCAAAGTTATACTTGGCCAATCTCATCGAGAGATAACTTTTTAATTTAATTAACAAGGGAACATCCCGAACCCGCAAATTCCAAAAAAATTGAAACTTTGTGGACAAGTAGTCCTCGCCCCAAGATGTTCGAAGCCATTTTCCTTATCGGCCCAATTTCGTTTGAAGAGGGTGAAACCACCCCTGAAATTTTACTTGATTTTCGGTTTTTTCAAAATAATTCGTACATTAAAGTTATACTAACTATTTTGCTTTCATGAATATTAATTGTTTCTGCATATATTAAGTTCTAATTATGTTATTTTACTCTTGCTCCTTTCAGATATCTTTGCTTACGTTTTACTAATGCCTAACCTACATTATTTTGGGGATTATCATGCAATGTTAGCCCTTAAAAGTTAAAGTGGGCGAATTAAGCAGCGGGCCTGACAAAGTGGGCATTTGGTCCAAAAAGGTTGAGAAACACTGATGTAGACTTTATGTGTGGCACTCTATATTATCTGCATTTTATATTCCATTATTTACGACGACACGCTAGTAATATATTTTACTATTTGGACAAAATAAAAATCGTCAAAATTCTATTCATTCTTAGGTCGGGAGTAAATTAGGATCTCGCAAGAAATGATGTTATCATATGAGGTCAATCGGGACCGAATTTGGATCCCGAATCGAGACAGTAGCCACAGGCGCTGCTTGGGGTTGTTTTACACAACGCTTAATTATTTACGTAATTATGCGCACTTTACATTTTTGAATTCTCTATTTGGCAAGAGATCATGTTAATTGTATCAAACAGAAATCGTGTATCCTACCTTTGCCCGGTATTGGTTTACTGATGTACTACGTTATGCAAAAGTTTTATATACATAATTCTGCGTTATATAAAACAGCCTTTAATGTAACAATTAAAGTCACTCGATATTGAATTGACATATAAAGTACTATCGCTTTCATAAAAATCTCTTTATGACAACTCTTATGACTTAATTTTGACTTTTTTTGAGTGTTGTGACAATAACTTTAAAAATGGCAATATTTTGTATTCAACCTAAAAGATATACGTTATATTCGTTTATTTTAAAAGCTGCTTGCTTTTAGCAAAAAATATATCAAAGATTATTTTTAAATATAAACATTTTTTTATTGAAAACCATATTACATTGATGGGGCATTATTATTATACTTCAATAATTAAGTACTGCACAACATTTGTCGATTTGCGATTGACACTGACAGTTTGACAATAAATTATTTAATTGTCAAATTTTACAAGACATGTTTAAAATAATGTCATAATGGTATCGCTTATCCCAGATTTTTATGAAAGCAATGGTACCACTTGACATTTTTTAAATTTCGGGGATGATTTAAGTTGATAGTTACGACAATAAAGGACATTCACCAATTTCTTATGTTTAGCATGCGAATATGATATTTATTGCCGGAAAATCGTCCACGAAATTTTAAAAATGCAAAGTGGAAATAAACTTGGGTTAGAGAAAGAACTACAATTTGGACCTAAAACGGCGGTTACGATCCGAATAACAAAGACAATTCCTACTTTTCTATTTGTACGTTGCGATGAATGCTTGTGTTTGATTGAATGAATGAATGCCACTGGATGCTATTTTCTTTTGTTTTATTGATTAATTACACTAGAACTTATGCTTAGCTAACTAAACTACATATACGTGTGGGATGTGAAATGAGGCGCGAGTGCGAAAAAACTTCAGACAGGAGTACGGAAAAAGAGGGCGGTAGGTATTTATCTATGTATGGTAGGTGCAAGGCACAAGCGATGCGAGTTGCCCGTTTCATAAGAAAGAAACACGTAAATGTATCCTGAAGTTAATTATATACACACTTAAACACACAACCCTTGTTTTAATATCCCACATACATATGCTTGATGTATAACAACTGCAATGTGCGATTTACTTATCTACTGCTTACGGTTCTATTTTTTTTTACTATAGCGTTTTTAATTAGTTCATTTATGAGTGTACGATGGGTTGCTGCCCAGACGGCGTATAATTACCTACACACTATTCATGAAGTGATGGCATTGAATTAACTGAGATGCAAAAGTGGTTTGTTTGTTTCAACAATAAATTTATATGCAATTTATTATAAATACATCATAAAGTAATAAAAATAAAATCATTAAAAATTTTCGACACAAGATGGATATAAACCGCGGTACTTTTTATACTACATTAGAAAAATAGTGCCATCTACTATATCCTGCTTACACTAATATCCTCTCGGAATTACCTAATATCAGGTTAGATGGCACTGTATCAGATATATGATTAATATATGAAATTATACTGCATAAGCAGGTTGAGACGCTCTATAGAATAAGTTTCGACGGAGTTCCTATTGGTCAGTTGATTCGCGTGACGGTCTTAGTATAAGGGGTCAATGGATAGATGTCACACTAGTGATGGAAATAAACCAAGAATACTGAATTATCGACTAATTCTGTCATCTGCTGTTTAAGCCGCGCCATATTTGTTATCATTTATTATTTACATCGATCATTTTCATGTTGATGTTTATGGTTAGTGGGTGGTTACTGTTAATTTGGTGTTAGTGTTGAAGTGTATTTTATTACGTTTAGTAGTCTCCCTTTGGTTTATGAACATTTTAGTATACAGTAGCTTTATTTTTTTTTTAATTTTGGGATTAACTTGGTTTTATATTTATGGTAAGTATAATTGTCCAATATCACTTCTAGCTTAAGTTTATACACATAATTCCTGTTTAGAACAATGGTCCGTAGTTGTGCAGTGTTAACATGCACCTCAAAGGATGGTGAAGTACCTCTCCACAGATTTCCGCCATTGAAGAACACTAAAGTGTTTGTACACTGGGTGGCTTTATGTGGTAATGCTTCTCTTTTACGTGGAGATCCAGATACAAGCCTTAACTTAAAGCAAGTGTGCTTGTGACATTTTTCTAAAGACTTTGTTGGGAACAGAATTCGACATGGTACTTTTCCAAAACAAAATATGCCAAGTAAATAGAATAAATAACATTTAACAATCAATTACAAATGATTTTATTAGATTCAAGTCATAAAGCTAATGACATATGATAATATATACTGCTTAATGATGTTAACTTTTTTAGATCCAATACATGTTCCAGAAGCTTGGATAAATGTTTCAACAAACGTAAATCTTCTAGAAAATTCAGGGACATCGGAAATGGTCATAAATCTTACATTTGATTTTTGGGAGCCAACTTATTTCTCAACGATTTACTCTACTACTAGTCCCAGAAAAACATTTAGAGATGGTATACTGATATCTGCCATTATTCCTAGAAAAACTTTTAGTGAGCATACTTTGATATCTAGTGGTAAGTGCTCCAATCTACCTCTGTAGAGTGAAATTGCTTTAGGAAGACACTGACCTAGCTGAACTTTATATGCAGCTTGGTGTCTTTCTGCATATTATTTCTTGCCCTGTGTACAGTTTTGAGTAGATATTGAGGAATATGTTCTCATTTTCATGCAGAAAGTGAGATGGACACTGTAAGTGTAGCATCACCAATTACAGAGCCACTACCATCAACGAGCACAGCATGTTTGAATAACCAAGCTGTATATCTTATTCAAGATAAGATAAGTAGGTATGGTAATTATTTAATCTTGAGTCTACATTGAGTAACATTTTTGGAGTTGCATTTTAACAAAGTTATTAAGCAACTGGTATATTACATGTATTTTTGTACATTTTTATATTTTTGATTTAGGTCCAAAATCCGGGAAAGTTTCATACTCAATGGGTCCCAAGAAATGTCGTAATCTCGTTAGAAATTTGGTAAAAAGAGTCCAATATTACCAGAAGAGAGTTATTTCTTTCAAAGCAAGGTTTCATGCAACTCACAAGCAGTCTATATTGTTGGCTAAATTATCTCCAGTGGTTTCACGATTTGTAAAATGTCAAATCCAAAATCAGGACATAAGAAAGGAAGAAAATTTAAATTGCAGGACAAGATTTTTGCTTTGTCTTTTTATGAAAATAGCCCAAGAACTTATCAACTACTTTCCAAGATATTTGTATTACCTGGTCCAACTACTCTCTGAAAGCTAATTTCAAAAGTTGACCTACTTCCTGGTCTTTCAAGTAGAATACTCCAACATTTATCTGGAACAGTAAATAAAATGAAAAGCAAGGATAGACTGTGCGTACTCATGTTTGATAAAATGGCATTGTCAGCGCATCTAGAATATGTACCTCATCGAAATCTTATTCAAGGATTTGAAGATGATGGTACAGGGAGAACAGATGAAATAGCAGATCATGTGCAAGTATACATGTTACGTGGAATTTTTAAGAAGTGGAAACAACCACTTTATATGTTCTGTCGATCCACCGCAACAGCAGCAACAACTGCTCGATTTGTGAAAGAAATTGTAAAAGAGTGCAATAAAATAGATTTCAGCATACTTACATTAATATGCGATCAAGGCAGTACTAACAGCAAAGCAATAAAGATGTTAAAAGAGAAAACCAAAGCTGCATTTTTAAGAAGAGGGCAGACTTATAATAATTGCAATATTGTGATAGAAGGCCATTGTTTGATCTACCTCATCTCCTAAAATGCATCAGGAATAATCTTTTAACCAAGAATTTAAAATTTACTTTGGATGGACAGCAACGCACAGTGAAATGGCAGCATATTGAAGATGCTTACTACATTGACAGTTTAGAGGGTGCTCTTAGGATAATGCCACGATTGACAGAGTACCACGTCAATCCAAGAAAAATCCAAAAAATGAAGGTGAGTTTTTGTACACAGGTGTTTAGTAAATCGGTTAATCTTATGGCATGTAGCGGAACTGGAAGCCGTGATGGATTAAAAAATATGGCCGCAGAAGCAGAGGACTCAGCACATTTGTGTAACTTTCTCGATGAGGTGTTTGATTCTCGACATCTTGACATGCTAGAATTTGGAACAAGGCTGTAATTGTAATACATAGCATGGAATTTATTCAAAACAGATCAACAGACAAGAAGAAACCGGTTATACTGGAGAATTTCGTGACTACGATTGAAGGATTCCAAGATATACAGAGAAGACTGCATGAGATTGGTCATGATGCATTTTCGAGCCGTTCCTTTAACATTAGACAGCATGGTGTACATAATGTAAATCCTTCATGTACAACATTTGAACCGTATTACAAGACGCTGTTATTTAATAATTTTATGTCATTCCATTCACCATATGGCAATTGTGAGGCTGATGACTACTCGCAACATTTGGTGAATATTGAACAACTTATTAATGACCATTGTGTTACCCACATAAGTGATGATCCTTGGGTAGTACACTTGCCAAACTTGAACACTTTGCCTAGTGTAAGTAAAAGTGCCTTGGGGTTTGTTGGTGGTTGGCTTGTGAAAGATTTGATGCCTTTTATAAATAAATATGATATTTGTAAAGGTAATATCCTTCATGGAGGAAGTAGTGATGAAGACTTTCACAAATTTATCAAGTTAAAAAAATATGACGATGCAACTAGATTACAATATTGTAATAAAAATTTTAGATACATTGAAAGATGTATACAAATTGGCGATGTTCCTTTTTGCTTCGAACTTACATTGAAAAAAAATTATAGACAATGTTTCGATTATCAAACAAAATATCTGTTTTACATTTAATGCATGTCCTCATGGAGAGGAATTATTAAATGTTCTATTGAATACTTTTGTAAAACTTCTTTTATTTAATTATATTAAGAGAATAAACAATATACTAGTTGGTAAGGAATCTGCTCCAATAGAGTTAGATATTATGTATAACAAATCAGCTCATTATTACAAAAAACATGAGTAAAATGTAAATCGTGTAAATAAATAACTAGCTTGAAGTTTTGTTTTTCATTAACTGAATATCCTGATTCTAGATACATTGCTGGATGTTTCCACATTTTAGGAACGTTAAAAATAATGTTCACATATAGCAAGTCATTTTTGACATTCTTAAAATGTGGAAATATATCAATTTAATTATTTTTCCAATATTCTCCGGGATTTTCAACTTTTAGTTATAGGGGTCAATCAATAGATGGCGCCACTAATTCTATAAAACTTGGAGTATGGTTGGCGTACTACCTTACTTCTGTTCTGTGACATAACCTAAAACAATATAGAACCGTAAAAACAATTGATACATGGTTAAAAAATGGCTTTATTACTGGGATGGCGGTATGGTGTACTTATTGGAGGATTGGTTGGCATAGTAGGATTAGCTGTGTACCCTGCAGTCATATATCCACTGCTTCACGTTGACGAATACAGTAACTAAAACGTTACCTGCTTATTCCATATACACACTTAAAATAAAATTTTATTGTAGAAGAGATACAGAAACAAAACAGAAAAGGAATTCGTCAGGAAGATATCCAACCTGGAAGTAAGTAATATAACCTCATAAATTATTTAATATTGCACATATACTTTTGCAGATATGAAGGTGTGGACTGATCCTTTCGATAGAAAGAAATAACAAGTTAAAAAAGAACAATAGATTATAGTATAATTTGCAAATATATATTATCGCTAAAAAGATCTATTTTTTGCATAACATTATCTGCATTGCTATTTTAGAGAGAACCATGTTTTTCAAATATATAAAATACATCTTAATTATTACAAACGTATTTTATGATAAAATTAATGAATATAGTCTTCATCATCATCACATACATCCAAAAACACATCATATGCTTCTCTATTACAATTTCCATCTGAATTGAATACATACTTGTGGAAGGTACCATCTAAACAAATTGCTAAAATAAAAAAATAATTGTAACACTGGGACTGGGACACTTAAACCTACACCTTATACCTATCACTGAATTATTAGGTCCAAATGCACAAACACAGGCGCATTCTGGAGGAACAGTAAAGTTGGCCAGAGCCCATTGAGATTCGCCATAATTTCCCAATATACCCAAATTTGAGAGTCTAAAATAGTTATAATCATTAGTGATGAGCAAAACCAAATGATTTATTTAGTTGAAATATTGGTAACCAAATGAATTTTGCAATCAACTTATCGATTGTAAACTAAAAAAGATTTTCAAATGTCGATAAACAATCTAATAAAAATAGTACTATAAGGAAACATTAAAAAGAAATTACTAAAATATGTAGTAGAATATAAGTATTTCTGTCGTTCTGCCGTTTCTTTTCGTGAATTAGATTGCAATATTATATACAGTGACTCCCAGCTTAAATTAACTTGTTTCTTTACACTACTGCATAGTGCAAAGAAACGTGTTTTTTGAATATACTATTTTTTTTTTAAACAAGTAAGGTGGTGTACAAATGTATTTCAAACATAAGTTTATAATATACAAACATAATTGCCTTTCCTAAAAATAAAGGTAAGTAAAACAATAGAAAATTCTCATATTGTCTACTTACAGCTTAAATAATGCGTGATCGGAAATGAAAACGCACCATAAATATTTATTCACACAGGTTTAATTTGAATACTTTATGCGACCACCTATTATGGCCTGGAGTCTGGCTGGCATCGACTGTACTAGTTTTCGTACATACTCTGGTAAAATGTTTCCACTTTTCTAGTATCTTACAGCAGATGCAAACCGCTAAAGTATGACACAATTTTGTCACGATAGGATCTATGAGCCACTTTGACAACAAATTGTGGTAAATCTGTAATATGTTGCGCTTTTACTCTACAACTAAGCTGTTGTACCCAAAAGGCTGAGGCGGATCGCCAAATTTCAGCATGGTAGTCACCTCAGGTCATGGGCAGTTAGGAAACAAACCTGATGATTTATTCGTTATTGTCGCGACATCAAAAACTTGGCTAGTACCCCAACCATACTATTTACGAAGCTGTAACTTGGCACAACTCCTTGTAAGACCCGTATGTACATCCGGTAAAAATTTCATCAAAATTGGAGAGGGTCGGATAGGAACCATATCTAAATTTGGTCCACTTGACATGGAATCACCCTTACGTATGTATTATTGAGCAAATTGCATTCGTAAACGGGAGTTCCTCTTACTAATAATAAGTTTGTTTCTTGCAGTGCTATCCTATGTATGGTTATTGCACTACACTTTTTACTTAATTGCGTCTCCACTTGCATCACCATTTCGACGCACTTGATTTTGGATCTTTTCAAACCTCTCTTCAATCCACGGATGCATGTCCCCAGACCCGCCACCCTCAGATTTTGAAACTTCCCATACGCTATCATTTTGTTCTCGTTTTGTACCTTGGCGTATCCCTAGCCTCGAAACCACTAGATTTTGAAAATTCATATACGCTAACATTTTGCGCCGCAGAAATAAAATGTGCTTCGATATTAAACGAGTTATAACGCTTTCTTTTTGGCGGGGCTAGGAACACACTTTTGGCCATACACACCACATGTCAAAGTTATTTAGATTATTGCTTGAGATACTCCACGCTGTCTGCGTGCAGTACGAAAATCGCTTTTCCAAATCATCATATTTTTGCCAACCAATTGCTCACCTGCAATAGACCATAAAATGTCCTACTGTGTGTGCGGTGGTGTCATAATATAAAATTACACCACGAAGGTGGTGTATTTGACTATTGACACGTATCTCAGGAAACAGACTTAATTCCATTTCCATTATCGGCTATGGTGCGCCTCCATCACCATTACATATTGCTTCACCGAATGTTTTCCCCATTCCTGGAAATGGAAATAAGTCTGTTTCCTGAGGTTTTTGCGCGTCAATAGTCAAATATACCATCTTCATAGCATCACCGCGCAAGCAACTCAAATTTCAAAATCCAGTGGTGGCGGAATTGGGGACATGCCAAGCCGGAATCCAATGCGTTATCAACTCAATATTGAAGCGCAAAATTTTCTTCTTGCCGCACAAAAATTTTAAAATGCTGAGATGGCGGGGGTGGCATGTCCCCAGCCCCACCAAAAATAAAGCCTCCGTTAATATTGTAGCAAATTTTTTTTCTTTTGCGGAATAAAACGGTACAAAATGCTAGTGTATGGGAAATTTCAGGAGGACACGCACCCACAATCCACCACTCATCCTTTACTGTTAATAAAAATATTGTTAGTTTTTTTGTTTATTATGCACACTATTTTTTTTTTCTGTTGGAACAGATAATGGAGAGGTAGAAACCTTATTTGCAAAGGTTCATCACACGAATACCGGAAATTAGAACGGAGAATAGGCAATAGGCGTGTTCTTGCATTGAATAGAATAATAAAGTCAAAAAACATTTCTAGAGCGGCAAAAATAAGATTATGTAAGACCAATAGTCACAGATGGAAGCGTGATATGAGTATTAGGTAAAATAGAAGAAAAAATGTTAGAAGTATGGAAAAGAAACACTTTGAGGAAGATTTACGAGGGTAAAAAGTAGGCGATATGGAGGCGTAGTCAGAGCACACTTGTTACTTTAGTTTTAAAATAAAAAAATGTATGTAATATTTGTTTCCAAAACACTCCTTTCGTGCACTACTGCTCACTTATGCTGGGAGTCGCTGTATATACAATATTCAGGGCTCTGAACAATTTCATTTTGTTTTTAAAACATAGTATTTACACGAATTTAATTTCTATCAAACAATGTAATGTATTATATCAAATGCACACGGTGCACCGTTTAATAAAAGTCCATTTATTCTCCATAAAAAAATTAAATGAAAGTTTGATATATGTACGTAACGACGCAAATATACACGTTTGTCCAGGTTTCACCGGGGTGCCAGATATATTGTACGTAGCGCGATCTGGCATACTTGCATTTATCCTCCCCCGCCAGCCTCGCCGCGCAACTACCGTAGAGAGCCCTATTTCACGCACTCTTTGTCTATCGATCCGCTCGTAAGGTTCTAACAAGTGATCGCGGATTTCGGATACATTATGTTAGTTTATACAATGCACTGCCGATCTATTTGCCGTAGAGTACGTGGATCGTCCTGTTCCTTCGAATTTGACGATTTGCCGTAAATGCTAACAAATAGACGCATAGCCCCAAATCCCTCTAATGCCTTCCGAGCGGGAGGAGAGAGAAGTGAGGGTTTGTTCGTTGGTTGAAATGAGCGAGCCTGCAAATTACAGACGAAATCGGTGTTAATAGAAGTACTGTGAAACGTATTTTGAAACGCAACAAATACAAAAGTTACAAAGTTCAAAATTGCCAGGAAATTTTTCCTCTTAATAAAGTAACATTGTTAGAATTTTAATTTATTTTGTATAATTATCGAAGTTATTAATCTTAGTTTAATTTTATAAGAATCGTTGTTTATTTTCCTACTTAGAATCACTTTTTCGCTCTCCTACATCGCATAGCAGCAACAAAATAAATATAAGGAACTGTAATTTCTAACATAATCTGAAAATACAGAAAAATTACGCAGTAATTCTGTATTAACACATTTTGTTGGAAGGCGTTGAATTATAATATTATGTGATTGAGCGGACATGCGTGTTTATAATATGCGTGCCGCTGCTCGCTTTATGATATACTACGACTGGATAGGACCTCAGTGAGACTCGAATACGCTGTTGCCATTCGCAGAGGCAATCCTCCGTTCGTGTCTGGACCAACGTGTATAGCAATTGAAGGGCTGGGTGCAAAAACCAGGTAACTCCACTTTTGAGGGAATAATTCCCATTTCAGAATTGTACTTTTTTTATCATGGTAAGTATTTTCTCACAAAACTATGTCAAAAATATCAGCTACAACATAAGCAACATCCGAATTGAATATTATGTTCTTCTTTTAAAACACATTTTTGTTAATTCCCAAAAATTTACTAAAACGGACCTACCTCTTTTTTGCACTCATATATTAAAAACAAGCTTACGTCATTCTCCTATTTAAATTTGTGTTCTTGATTGCAAATATATGTACTGTCCCTTTATCACTGGAGCAACATAAAAAATCGGAATCTCTACTAAAGTTTATACTGCAAAAGATAACAAATTTAAAATACCTATTATACAAATATGTTTTGCCATTCATAAATATTAGTCTGTAATGTGAAACAACACAATGGACTCTAAAATAGACAAAGAATTGTTAAACTGAAATATTTATGAAATGGAAATTATATATATTCCAATGTAATACCAATAAACTGTTGCTGGATCGGAACCTCTCCGTAACTCAACAAGTCTTAGTTTGGTTACGGAATCCCAAACACGAATTAAAGTGCCTTTGTTCGATGCAGTTGCTATTCGTGTGCCTTGCTGATTAAGGGCAATGCAACCAATTTCGTTTCTGTGCGCAGGTATAGTAACTGGTGAACTCGACACTCCAATCTCTGTATTCAACAAGTCCTGCAATTTTATATTGAAACATATGCCATAACATATGATAAAGAAATATACTTACAACTATTTCTATGCTACCTAATTTATGCCCTGGAAAAACTAATATTTGACGTTCTGCTGAAGTCAAAGGACTTACTTCACATATTCCTTTTGGATTTTCTTTTGTTTCTAGTGAAAACAAGCGCTGCGTGGGAGTGGGAAATGAAAATACATGGATTTGCGTAAGGAGCGCTACAACTAATCTGTAACACTTTTATTACTCCCATACACAATCTAATAACATAAAGCCATACTTATCTCTCCGCAAGCGTACTGCTCTAATAGAAGAGGGAAATGTAAGTTCCAATACATACTTTTTAGCTGCATCATCATAGAGAAGTAATGTATTGTCAGCAAATTTTGGTCGCGAACCACCAGAGACAATAGCTAATATATTGGTGCGGTAGAGCATTTCACACTGTCCAACACTTCCAACTAAATCAATATCTAGAGAAATACTTTGTAATGGTACTAAAATATTTCAATCATAACTCATAACATACCATAATGTGCTTTGCCTACCAGAGGCTCTACATTATGAATACGTAATCCAGTCTGCATACAACAGACAAAACATCCTATAAACATGTAAACCCAAGTCAATTTTTAAATGTGTTGTTACTTATACTAACCTTGATCTTGATTAAATTTGATATTCAAAATTCCTTTGTTACTCGACATTTTCTAAAATAATTAAATTATTACAATGAAATAAAATCAATGGATCCATATCCTTATGTACCATTTATATACTTTACACATTTCCAAACACTACAAAAAGGTTTCTTTGTTTATGTACAATCATGTCAAATTTCACTAGTAGAAAGTTAGGTTAAGTTGATTATTGACAAGAGACGTCCTCCTTTTAAAATAACCAATGACTGATTACAAACTGAAATGATTTGCAAGTGAACCTGCTCAACTGAAAATTAAATAATTAGCTGTCAGAATAAGGAACACATTTTAATTAGGTAACCACAACGTGATTAACCAATAAAGTAGATGATTACGATTTGAACTTGTTCAGCATCTTAGCAATTGCACAGAAACTGAACATTTGTAAATGGAACGCTACCAGCGTCAAAGTGATTATATGGTGATTTTGAATCAATAAATATTCAGTTAATAAGGTAAAAGGAAGACGTCTTGGGTTAATAAAATATAGAACCAAAGAAATATTATTTATTGACACCACTTTACACTAAAAATACTTCACAAGATTACAATTTACAATCAATAATTTAAGATTAACAAAGTCTCGTAGCCCATTCAACATGACAAGGACTATTAAACAAAGTAAATGTCACATCACTAATTAAAATTGGTAATAATATCCAAAACGGAATCAATACATGATGCACTTGCAAATGAAGAAACTTATATTCTAGCTTTAAACATATCATAACTTGAGCAGAGATCTTTAACAATATCACAATCACCAGTAAAGTATTTTTATTTTGAAAAATTGTTCTAAAAGCTTCATTCTTACAATGTATAAATACGCTAAATAGTGCATCAAGTATCAATATAACATCATATAACCATAGTGGAAGGAATACAATAAACCAATTCCAATGTGTTCGCAACTCCAAACGTAAGCATAAGAGAATAAAAAATACTAGTAATATAAACCACGTAACAATTGCTCTGTGCATAACCATCTTGAATTATTTGTACGTCATTTGGCTTTGCAGATCTGAAAAATTAATAATAATTCTGTATTTTTTACATAATTAAGCAAATCATATAAGGTATGAAAAATTACGATTACTCTCTATTATAAAAATGTTCAATACATTTAGAAATCTTATGGAATGCATTTGAATTCTTTGCCATACAAATTATATGGTCGCCAATTAAACTTAAAAAACACTGGATTACATCTTTAAGTCTACTATAAGGTTTGTTTCTGCAGCCTATTTGTGATAGTTTGATCAGAGGTTAATTTGAATTAACCTACGCATGCGCAAACTAAAACTGATTTGAAATTGATTTAACAATTTAACTGCACAAACGCTTTTTTTTACAATTTTCAGGCGATATATAAGTTACAAGCGTATTTAATAGACTTAAGAGAGACAATATACTCAAATATGCAGATGAAAACAATGAATTTATCTTACATTCAAATATTACAAAAAGACAAGCGAAACAGAAATAAATGTGAAATATTTAGAGAGAATTACAACCTTAAAGGAACTGTTAATTCCTAACAAAACCACTGACATAAATAAAACACGCGTGAAGTGTGAACGTATACAAAAAAACCTATAACACAACTTTTCACTTCACAATATAACAATGCGCATGCGTCTGATGGATCACTGGACGATAAACTTCAAACTGGAGCAACTATCAGCAAATGGTTAGAAATTAATTTGGAGATCTGCACGAACGCCAAATTACGTAAAACTAATAGTCAGAGTTTGGCGTTTTAACTGCACCAACACTATTTTTGTAATGCGCATGCTCTAACGATTTCAAACGATTTTAAATCGCTGCAGAAACAAACCTATAATAATCTCTCTACCTCAATCATTTACATTTTCGTACTGTCACAGATTAAGTAATAATCAGATACGAAACTTTCTATCGGCGCCATTCATCCCATTCATTGTCAGCCAAATTTCGTGACCTTGTGCTTACGCAGCCATTTTGTAAGTGAGGTTATCAAACTAATGGGGGCATGTAACCATTCTGGGACAATAAATTGAATAAATAATCAAAAGGAATGCCTGGCCTTGGATAGGAGTTGGTGAGAAATTTGCGTGATAAGTGCATTTATGTAGATTTCGCCTTCATCTTCGAGAATAATATCTTAACATAGAAGGATCTACCGGATACATGAGTAATTGTGTCATCGAATTTTAAAAGTCACATTCGAAATCGTTGTAAACGACTGGATAATTTATTATCCAGTAAAAAATAAAACAAGCACAGCATAAAGCCTGTTTTACAACGCCGCGGTTTATTGGTTACTTAATTGAACAAGTTAATCTTCGATTTTATCGCATTGTGTAAAACAGTAAAAATCGGTACTATTTCTTGAACAATTTATCGTACAATTAATTGAATTGAATAGAACACGCTCTGTTTTTGCCACGATTTTCCGACGATTTCTCACTAACGTTGCTATTTTAATACAAAACCTAATAACAAAAAGGACTTACGAATTTTGTTTAGTGTTTTAAAAATGAGGATAAATTTCGAAAATTTACGATGATCATGATGTAATGGATAATTTGAATTAAGTAATCGAAATTGAAGCAATCTGAGTTAACCTGTGCATATACCAAAATTGCCGAAATATTTGATAAAGGCAGATTGCCAATCTATTTTTATAAGCAGATGAGCAATAACGAAACTAATGAGTATTCACGATCGCTAAAAAATTCTTTAATTTTTTGCGTTTTCTAACGCCTATTTTACACGCCGCGACCAAGAAATCAGTAGAAATAGCCTGTTTTACATGCTACAATAAATTAAACAATTTTGTAAGGATCGTGAATATTCGTTTAGTTTCGTTAATAGTTGAATGGGAGAATTATTAAGTAGGGAATTTTCATCTGCTTATAAAAAACAGTTGGCAATCTGCCTTTGTCAAGTTTTGGCAGTTTTGGTATATGCACAGATTAACTTAGGTTGCTTCGGTTTCGATTACTTAATTCAAATTATCGATTAAATCATAATTGCCGTAAATTGTCGAAATTTATTCTCTTTACTTTAAAAACAGTAACAAATCGTAGGTACTTTTCTGTTACTAGGTTGGTATTAAAATAGGAAAGTTAGTGAAAAATCGTCGGAAAATCGTGGCAAAAATAGAACATGTTCTATTCAATTCAATTAATCGTACGATAAATTGTTCAACAAATCGTACCGATGTTTGCTGTATTACACGGTACGATAAAATCGAAGATCAACTTGTTCAATTAATAGACCAATAAATCGCGGCGTGTGAAACAGGCTGAACAATGGTAAGGATGCACATGACTATGGCATAAGACGTGGCATTTTGCACCAAACGAATACTGTATTTATAATTCTTCATTTTTCCAATTCCTTCAAGTAACTCGGGACACTCTCTTGTAATGTCTTCTTTTATTAGAGCTTCTTCAGGTGTCTGTAGTTTTACGACTTCTTTCTGAATATTTTCTATTGTGGCTCTATCGGTTGATTATGAATGAAGAAACCATGCTGCGACCAATCAAAATACGAATTTCTTTTAGCCAATTAAATCGTATCTGACAAATACATTCGCCTTTAAAATAATACAAATACAGATACAGCGTGATCAAAAAAGGCTGATTAAGTTAGCAATCCGAAAGCAGATATTTTTGGCTTGTTAAGTTTATAACATTTTCTACTGTCAAAATTGATAGTTGTAATTCTTATTGACGTGCGGATGTTTTAAGTGAAATTTATCGTGTGTGGTTATATTATTCTCACTTTGTTTTAGTATATTTCCCTTTATATTTTTAAATAATAGTACTAAAGGGCGATAACGGTTCGATAATGGTGTTTTCTGTGGAACAAGACACGTTTATTGTAATGGCGTACTTTCGCAGTGGAATGCAAAATGAAGAGGGTTCTTGGGTATACTTGACGGAATTTTGCTATGAGCAGTACATCGCAATGTATCCAGAGGGTGATGTACCATTTGACACTTTTGCTCAACATCAACAACATACTGTTGAACGCTTTATGGAGTCTGGAAGTGTATGCCAATGGAAGTCCCCTGGTAGACCTAAAATTGTAACGGAAGAGGTTCGCGAAGATATCACTCAATGAATGCAACAAAGCCCAAATAAATCTTTTCGTAAACTTTCAAAGCAAACTGGTAACTTTTTCTTGTCTTTTTAATATAATATATGTAATAAACATTTCTGTTCTAGGGCTATCATACGGAAGTTGTCACAATGTAGTTCGTAAACAACTACACATGCATCCATATAAAATGACTATGGTTCAGCAACTGTTTGCCCAAGATTTTAATGCCCGAGTACAATACTGTCAGTGGTTTGTTGACATAATGAGTGACAATGATGTATTGGACAATATATTTTTTACTGCTGAGGCTTGGTTCTATTTATCTGGCTATGTAAATTTCCAGAACCTTCGTACTTGGTCCACTGTAAATCCACACATGTTGGTCGAAACAAATTTACACTCAATTAAAATTGGTGTATGAGTAGCAATGTCACGTAGGCGAGTTATCAGTCGTATTTTCTTTCGCAAGACTATTAACGCTGAGAGATATAAGGAACAGATTTTGAATCCATTTATAGCTGAACTAAATGATGATGAAATGCAACGAGGTTATTTTCAACAAGATGGTGCCACTGCACATACAGCTGCATTTTTTGGAAACACACTTTCCTCAGAGAGTAATTGGCCGAGGGAGATGGCCAAGATCACCCGATCTGACTCCTTTAGATTTTTATTTATTTGGAAGCTTAAAGAATAGAATCTATCGTACTCAACTTCATAATATTGACGCACTACAGGCAGCTATTGAAAACGAAATTCAAAATATTAATGTTGAGACATTGCAAAATGTTTTCGAAAACATGAAACGAAGAGTTCAAGTCTGTTTAAATAATGAAGGTGAACATTTTGAACAGTTTTTATAAGAAATTTTATATTATGCGTACCGAAATAACTAATGTAACAAATGAGTTTTATATTCATAAATTAATCTATGGAATTCAAATGTGAATGTAATTACGTGAAACTTACATATGTATCATTTATTATAAACATTTTTTTTATTCTAATACATGTGTAAATATTTGTCTTATTTATTGAAATGTGATATGTAGAACTTTTGTTTTGTTTATTGCAATTTCATTTTCCACATCTTAATAATACTAAATATGTGGCTGGGGTTTCATTTCATTAATTAATTAGAAAAAGTATTGACAAATTTGTCAATGAGATTTAAACGTCAATAATTACTAAAGCGTGAAAAACGGTTGCACCCGCAGAGGCGCCGTGAAAGGAGCTGTGTTTGCTATGTACATACAAGGAATCGAGTGGACGTTCGGTTATTATCGGTTGATCGGTGTGCGAGTACCATTTACAATGTTCGAGAAACTAGTGGAACCGTCCGGGGCATACCGCGCAAAAGTAGACACAGTATTAATAAAAAAATAATAGATTGTTACCTTTTATTGACGTATCGATGACCACTGCGGTGATGTGGGACTGCCATGGTACGCCGCGTAGTACTGCAACATAAGCAATGCTTCCATTGTCGATTCGGTCAGGCCTCGACGACGGTCTGAAAACATTCTCGTATACTTTGTAAATGATCGTTCAGCATCTAATGAAGTAAGATTCGCGAAATTCAAATACTCCTGTATCTCTTCTGTGCAGTCATGAATTCCAGATATAGATCGAACCTTTTCTAAATCCGGATTTTTATTTAAAACTGCACGAAATTTTTGCGCGACATCTAGTCCTATAGGATCCGTCAAGCTTTCTAGAGCGGCTGCTAAATTGTTAATGTTATTTAACGAGTCTTGTATAGATAAGTGAGTATTTTCTAACCGCGAAATAGTTTGTGTCACTACAGAATAGTTTATTGAAATGTCATCTATTTCTTTTTGAACGTCCGAATCGGAAAAAAGTTGCTGACTCTCGTGAACCGCTTGAGAATAAAAATTGAGTTTGAAAATGACATCTTTGACTTGGGAATAATATTTGCGATAGTAAGATACTGCCTCGATCCATGTTCCCCATCGCGTCAATACAGGCTGAGGTGGTAGCGGAATTTGCGGATACAATTGCTTGAATACGCGGATATGTTTGGGAGATTTCACAAACACTTTTTTGGTAGATGATATTAAATTATTCACCCTAGGATACTTGCTTCGAATTGTTTCTGCTACGAGATGACATGCATGTATGAGGCATGTTATGTGAAGAAGAGTGGGAAAGCATACTTTTAACATCCTACCAGCTTTCAGCATTGTTGCGGCTCCGTCAGAAACTAACATGGTGATTTGGGCTCCTACGATACAAAATTCTCTTAACATATTTTTTATTATGTTTACAATGGTTTCGGCATCAGTTGTTTGAATCCTTTTACTGGCTAACAACAAGGAAGCTGCTGGACCATTACGTTTTAAAGGACGCGCCACAATATGAATCACGTTGTGTTTCTGAGCATCAGTAGTTTCGTCCACAGTGAGCCAGATTTTTTGATTTCTCAACTCGTCTTTTATACAGCCTTTTACTGTACTTTGCACATGTGGTAAATTGTACCGCAATTGTCTTTTCGTTGGTAGCTTCCATGATGGAACATATTTATCCCAAAAAAGACGAAAGTTTTCATTATCTACTAGGTGTTGTGGAATGTTGCATGTGCTGAACATGAAAATAAAATCATACAAAAATTGCCAGTACGGAATATTGTTTCTTAAATTCAATACATGACGTTTACTTTTAATATGACTTCTACATTCAAATGTCGTGCGACCTAGCAATCCTATACCGCAAAATTTGCAACGAATGTGCGAACCTGTAAATTCTAAACCAGGGAAACGCCAAATATATTTCTTCACATGCGATGCAAGAGGTACACCAGGCTTACGTCCCATGTTTTCGAAAACACACAATGAGAATCCGATAAATAACAGAACGACCGAACTTCTCAATGTCTACCGCATTATTGAACCATACTGAACTCTGCATCCACATACATATGTACATACACCCCTCTGTACAGGTGTCTCTGCGGGTGCAACCGTTTATCCGAAATTTTCATAATAACTGTGAATTTGTTTGGTGTTACTATCAATTTTTCAGGTGCGCCAACACAATCGGACATTTTTGATCCCACTGTACAAATATGTTTACACAAAAATCCCCATCAATCTTATGGAGACAGAAACCAGACAACCCAATATGTGCCGATAATACAAAATAATGTTTAGTGACGCTACTATATTGATCACTGTGGTTTGACACAGCCCTGTTTATTTAAAAAAAAAGTCACTGACTTCCTGTATTTGACCAAAGTTGGTTGATTGTGTATATGGGTATTTGTATTTAAGAGGTTTGCTAATTTTGGATTTTTAAGTTGTCTGACGTGAGTACACCACCAATGACTATCACGCTACCGCAACAACGGGAGTAAAAATTGGAAATGTTACAATATGCAAATATGCATAAATAGAAAGTTTTTTAAAAAATTTTAAACTGATTTCGGTTAGGTCACAGAGTTAGATTTAAATTACGATTGTATGATTAGGGTGAACAAAAATATTTGATAAATAACATATAGATATTTATTTAAATTTGGAAAATGTTCTTGAACATATTATCTTTGGTTACTAGTGTTAAGCTTGTCCTTATACCAGCATAGTAAGTAAGAAGTTAACGTGGTATTCTTGGTATTAGAGTGATATTTATTTGTAGCCGATCAACGGATTTTGAGGTTCACAGAAACTGGTTGGCAATTACACACAACCTACCTACAAAAAAATGGTACTTTGATAATACTTCTGAATGGACGTTAGATTATCCACCAATGTTCGCTTGGTTTGAATACTTCTTATCCTTCTTCGCCCAATATTTTGACAGGAATATGTTGATAATTGAGAACTTAAAATACGAGTCATGGGAAACTATTGTTTTTCAACGTTTATCAGTCATTGCTGCTGATTTTGTCTATGCTTATGGAGTCCACCAGTATGTTGATTCATGTACATATAAAAATCTTAGCTTTATTAAATTTTATTGGCTATAATTCTTTGATCATAAAAAGTATTTTCAATTTACGTCTGATTTCATTTCAAGAAATATTTAACAATTGGTAAATCTCTAAAGAAACTTACAAAATAACTTATACACATTTTTGTATTCGATACATTTGGAGATTTCACAATTACAATTTGCTCAAGTTTATCAATTGAAGCATTTCAAAGATATGTTTACTTTATTTTACATTGTTTAGTTTTGAATGGTATTGTAAAAACAGCTTCGTAAAGTAAAATAGTTACTTTGTTGTATTCTATAAATGTAGCGGCCCGAATAATTTTGGCAAACCCAGTTTTTGAATTTATTTATTAATCCTTGAGCCATCATATAGGGTCATATTAACCCAGATTGATTTTCGATATCAATTATTTTAATTTCTATGCATTACAGAGTTACTAAATATTTGCACATCTCTTTTGTTTATGTTTTGATTTAAGTGGCATAAGAATTGAAAAGGGGAACCCCAATATTCAAATATATGTAGTATTTGTTATTTTTTCATATCATCTTTTTTGTTTAATATACCTTCTATTCTTAATTCCTTTTGACTAAAATATACTATATTTATTTTTCGCCCGTTTAATTATTTTTTTTTAATTTAATTTGGGTCAATATGACCCCAGGTGGCTACTTGTGCTACTCCATGACAGGTAATGATTCAAAGATTAATTACGTATTTACACTCACAGACAAAAATATTGCGTATGTTAGTTTAGGTTTTTATTATTTTTTTCTTTAAAACTTTTGCGATTTCTTTTCCTAAATCTTTCAGGCTGAAGTGTTCTACATATTTTTCAATTTATTACAGAAAAAAGAATGTTTTAATATATCCTTTTATAAGTGAATAAAAGATAACTATAAAACGTTATAAATTAGCCTAATGTGTCTTGGAGACCAAAGCAATGATTGATCTTCAGTCGATATTGTCAGAATGACATTTCCAGAGCTTTAGTGAACAAGTGTGTAGTTTCAGTTAGTGAGATGCCGCATTTAAGTGTCATAAACTGTGATAAACTTGTTTGTTTAGCCAATGAAGGGTACAGAAGAGAAGATATTGCACGGAGATTAAATATCCATCAATCAACTGTTTCTCGTATGGTAAGACGACACGATGAGACTGGAGAATACAAGAGGCAGCGTGGTCAAGCACGTAAAAGATGTACAATGCCAAGAGATGACCAATATTTGACTTCAATCTTTACCAAATCGCCCACTTACAGCACCACATCTTAGAAATAAATTATTGAATACAAAATAAGTCAATGGCATCTATCAAAACAGTAATAAGGAGACTTAAGGAGGTCAGCTTAAATCCAAAACGTTCTGCCAAAGTTCCTCGGCTTCTCCCACATCACGAATTTCGACGTTTAGAATTTGCAAGAGCTCATGCTAACTGAAATCAACATCAATGGGGAAATTTTTTTTTATAGACGAAACGAGAATACAATTATGGAAACCTGATGGACGTAGTTGTGTGTACAGAAGGTCAGGAGAATGTTTCGCAGAATATAATCTTGCACAAAATCTTAGCTTTGGTGACGGTCCCATTATGTTATGGGGCGGCATTAGTTGGGAGAGTCGCACGGAACTAGTTGAGGTAAATTTTAGAATGAATGCTGACTAGCACATACACAACATCCTTGAAGAACATGTTTTACCTAATGCCGTCTTTAATGCCCGAGCCCATGTTGCAAGGACAGTGATCCAGTACCTTGAGGATGTCGGGGTTGCGGCGCTTGAGTGGCCAGCAATTAATCGTGACGCAAATCCCATAGAACATCTATAGGACATTAAAAGAAGACATAAAAAGAAATATACGAGGACGAAATCCAGCTCCTAACCCAATTGCAGAATTAAGAATCATTGCACAGGAAGAATGGAATCGAATTCCGCAAGAAATCATCACAGATCTTTCGCGCAGCATGCCTAGGAGGATGCAGGATATGTTGCTTTTTCCAATTAAGCGTTTTTTGCCAAAAACAAGTTGTTTCAGTAACTCCTCCACGAATTTGCTATCAATCGTCCATATGTAATTTATTTGATTATCGATAATGTAAAACACTCCAGTGTGCAAGATTTAGCAACAAAAATCACAAAAGTTTTAAAGAGAAAAATAATAAAGGCCGAAAATAAAATATGCAATATTTTTGTCTGTGAGTGTATAACCTAGGTTATGATACACATCTTTACATGTATTTTAGGTGCTGTTCATTTTTACCAAAGAGTTGGCAAACAACTGTGATATTACCAATACTACTCTTAAGTAACGTAGGTCTATTGATGGTAGATCATATACACTTCCAGTATAATGGCATTATGTTTGGAATTTTATTGTTGTCAATAACAAAGTTATTGAAGGTATTAATTTAATTTTTAACTGTTTAATCATTGAATTCCTCTATATTCAAATATACTGAGTATCCAGGATATCACGAAGTACATGGGTATATTGGAAACCGTTAGAGATACAAGGTCGATTAAATGGGGAAAAAGTTGTGCACTTATACGGCTAAGTACAATCCAGAACTACATTTTTAAAAATCCATTCCATTATTGAGATACAGGGTGAAAACCAAAAGTGTGCGTTTTCTAAAAACCTTATATTTTCTTTATTATAAAAAATACAGTCATCAAATTTTCAGCATAGGGGTAGTTAGTAATGAGGACTGGGTTCTTTGCGCTTGTACCCAACATTTGTTTTTATTATGGGCGCCATATTGGATTTTTTCATTTTTGAAATGGTAATAAAAATGATTTTCAACCACGTATAACATCTTTATGTTCAAAAATGTAAATATCTAATATGGCGCCAATAAGAAAAACAAAAGTTGAGTACAAACGCAAAGAACCCAATGAGCCTAGAATTTTTCAAATGCCATTTTTGAAGCCCTCATTACTAACTACCCCCACGCTGAAAATTTGGTGACTGTACTTTTTATAATAAAGCAAATATTAAGGTTTTTAGAAAACGTACACTTTTGGTTTTCACCCTGTATCTCAGTAACGGAATGGATTTTTTAAAATCCCGGATTGTACTTAGTCGTATAAGTGCGCAACTTTTTCCCCATCTAACTGACCTTGTATCTCTAACGGTTTCCAATATACCCATGTACTTCATGTTATCTGAGCCGTCCTCCACTTACGCAAAACTGAAGTGACTGTGAACTGAAATGAATACAAACTGAATGATTTTGACGTGAACATTATACTGCCAAAAGGAACACCACTTAAATATGGAGTGATTGCGCATCTTAACACGTGATCATAACCTCAACATAACAAGCTATAAACATGGAGAAGAAATTCAATATTGCTGAGAGAATTGTAGAGGTAAACTTCCGTTTATTATTTTCGCATTATTTAAATCAATTTTAACAGGATATAATGACAAAATCATCATCAGACTCATATGATACATCGTCAAACGATTATTTGGTACGAATAGACAATCAGCTTACCAAAATCAAAATGTAATTGACGTAAACCAGTTTAAACATAAACATAACCTCAGAATTCAGTTTGAATGCAAACTGAACATAGAAAATAGCTGCTGCTTGAGAGGAGGGGGATCGGTCAAAAGTTTCAGTTTAGAATCAAGTGAATAGGTGTAAAAAGAACGGTTCAAAATGATAAAGTGATTTTTATTCGATTTATATTCAGATAGGGACATAAATGGAGAACGGCTCTGGACACTGTATAAAAAAGAAACAGCATTTAAACTAGAGCTTGTTAATGTGCGTTAATACGTGTACACGAACGCGTCCGAACCTCTTTTGAAAGGCTCGTATGCGAACTGCACGTGTATCATAGGTGCGCAATGTGTATGGTTAAATTCACGTGAAATACACGTGAAAGTTCGATCTAGGCAAACAGTTCGTGTTCCACCCCCAGTTCGACATCCACGTATAAACACGTGAGTATAAAATGTTCCTACGTATGTACGTGTATACTTGTGGTTCGTGTTTACGTTCAAAACCAACAGCTCTAATTTAAACTGCTAGATCAACTTTTAAGGCAATCGAAAATTTGTTTAATGAATATTTCAGGAACAACATATCCAAAGCTCATTCTGGTTTGTACTATTGTTAAATATGAAACATGTATTTATATATTTGGCTCCAGCATACTTTATATACATGTTAAGAAATTATTGTTTAAAAAGGAACAAAAGTAGCAAACATTTTTCTATAGCACCTTTAAATTTCTTGAAATTAAGTAGTACAGTAATCGGTATATTTTTAATTACTTTCTTTCCATTCTATGATCATATAAATCAGGTGAGGAAACAATTTAAGTAGATTTATTATCAACGTTCATGCTCCAGGTTTTTTCCAGAATGTTCCCGTTCAAAAGAGGATTATGTCATGCATATTGGGCACCTAATATGTGGGCATTGTATAATTTCTTTGATAAAGTAGCTGTTATTATTGGTAAGTAAAAAGAAAAAAACTTCGTGTGTAAATGTTAATAACTACAATAAATTAAATTAAACAGGGCCTTTATGAATGGAGATTTTTTCAAAATTTCCTTTTTGTTTTTTTCTTGTTATGTGGACCGATTGTTAACATGTTTTAAAATTATATTGAAAGCTACTGTTTTTAGTTACTCAAAGTTATATTTTTTTAAGTGGAACAGGATATCTATTGCATTTTTTGGAATCCTCGTTAAATTCTGCGCCAAATGTGCTAAGGTACTATTATTCTTCTCTTCAGAGTTATTAGGTTTTTTTTTTTTTAAGATTTAACTTAATTTAAAATTCAAATAACAAAGAAAGGGAAACTTCACAGATCTCTGGGCGCCTATATACAGGTCTTGTAAAGCTTATGCGTACAACAAAAAATAGCGAGTCACCCGCTCCCGCTCAGCGATTGGAAATCACAAGTCAATCGCGCCGTCGCGCCCTCTCCTCCGCGTGTGAGTATAGGTGTGATCGTTTGCGTTGCACTAAGTTGAAATATCTACGTCATCAATACAACTTGAACTGAACTTATGCAACTACAAATTCTAGTCAAACGAACGCTGTATGTTTACAGTTCATGTAAGGCGTAACCTATAATACTGTTGACAACTGATAAAACGGATTTTCTTTTATTATGTGGCGATGAAAATGGAAGAAAGTACTTTTTCAGTCGCTAGCACGGTCTTTTTCTGCATCAGAATTGTTTAAAAATCTATCAAAATGTAGGTAACCAAATCATACTTGAATTTTCCAATATTACACAAATTTGCAATAAAAACATAATTTCCAATTATGAAAACTGTTCCAATTATGAAAACAATTTCCTATATTAAATGCATAACAATCATGCTCCACATAATCGGTCATCTTGCAATTTTTGTTGTCAACAAACGCATGAAAAGCTAGGATTTAAAACAGCTGATCATTTAGTTCAACTTGCACCACCTCCAGACCAAGTACAGTTAGTGCAAGTTCAGTTCAGTTCTTGCACCATACAAGTTAACGAACACAGTACAACTAGCACTTTTGTTAAACGAACTGCGGACTTGCACCGAACACGTTCCGTACAGCAAACGGACACACCTACCAACCAAAGAGCTCTTGGTTTACTAAAACAACCTACACGAACGGGCACATGAAGGTTAAAAATGTCCACAACACAGAACACAAAAGAATTTAGATCAAAAGTGCTAAAGCTTCAAAAAGTTGCAAAAACAGGCGCAAATCCAGAAGTTGTAAAGTCAATAATACACAACCACGTAAAATAGTACGATGATCGGTCCAACAAACTCTGCTAGGTTTATTAATAATCTGTCTGAAATTGTATGACTCAGTTAGAGTTTGGAACTGTTCAACAGAGATATTGTTGACGTTCATAAAATCTAAATTAAAATCTCCCAAAATGATGACAAAGGCAATTGTAAATGAAGCTCGCGATAAATTATTCTCAAAGTTAGTAAAAAATGTACCAAGAGAACTTAATGGTGGTCTATACAAAAAACATGCAGGTATAACATGATTTGTTAATTTAAAAGTAATAATTGAAGGGGCAAGTGGATGAAGGGGTTAAGTCAAATTAAAAAAAAAATCTACTTTTTGTTGTAATGAATAAGGTTCGACAAACGCGTGCTACGGCAGAAACGCCGAAAGGGAATTTAGGTCGATGCGAAGCCAGTGAAGAGTTTAGTCATTCGATTGGCGTGGAAGTGAAGGGTTGTTCGATAATTATCGGTTTATAGATGTGCGTCTTTTAAAACATGGGTTGGAATATACAGGTACTATCATTCAGTGCAAAATTTGCAATATGTCGCGATACATTTCACTGTAGAAGACATATTAAAAGTAGACGTCATGTACTGAATTTAAACAACAATATTAAGTACTGGGAATTTCTGTATGATTTTATTTATATGTTAAGTGTGTGCAACATCCCACAACACCTAGTAAACAATGAACACTTTCGTCTTTTTTGGAATAAATATGTTCCCTCGTGGAAACTACCAACCAATAGACAATTGCGATATAATTTACCACATCTGCAGAGTACAGTAAAAAACTGTATAGTAGATGAGTTGAAAAATAAGAAAATTTGCGAAGTGTGGATGAAACAACTGATGCACAGAAACACATCGTGATTCATGTTGTAGCGCGTTCTTTGAAATGTAATGATCCATCAGCTTCCTTGTTATTAACCAGTAAGAGGATTGAAAAAAGTGATGCTGAAACCGTTGTGAAGATAATAAAATATTCGTTAAGAGAATTTTGTATCACAGGAGCCCAAGTCACAATGTTAGTTACTGATGGAGTTGCAACAATGCTGAAAGTTGGTAGGATGTTGAAAATATGCTTTCCGACTCTGCTTCACATAACATGTCTCATACACGCGGATGTGATTTTAAAATTTAAATCAAATGAATCTGCAGCGATTGGAGAGAGTCAGCAACTTTTTTCCAATTCGGACGTTCAATTACAAATAGATGAAAACAGTCACTTATCTTTACGAGATTCATTAAATACCTTAGATAATTTATAAACGCTAGAAAACTTGACGGATCCTATAGGACTAGATGTCGCTCAAAAATTTCGTGCAGTTTTAAATAAAAATCCCGATTTACAAAAGGTTTGGTCTATTACTGAAAATAAAGAGTGCGCAGAAGAGATAAAGGAATATCTGAATTACGCAAATCCTACTTGGCTAGATGTAGAACGATCATTTTCGAAATACACGAAAACGTTTTCAGACCAACGTCGAAGGCTAAGTGAATCGACAATGGAAGCGTTGCTTATGTTGCAGTTTTACGCGGCTTACCGGGGCAGCAGTATTTTGTCGCAGTGGATATCAAGACGTCAATAAAAAATAACAATATATTATTTTTTAATAATACTGTATCTCACGTACCTACTTTTGCGCGATACGCCTCTGACGTTTGTCGAACGTTAGTAATGAATAATGAATAAGTTTCATGTTCAACTCAAATGTTTTGAAAAATCTCCATTCACAAAAGCACAATCTTCCAAGGCCGCACAAATTACTCGCTCTGTATAATATTTTAATGTCCTATATAGGCAACAAAATGGACCTAAATGTTGGAAATATAACAGCTAGCATGACTGCTGGATTGGTGCAAGAATATTCGCATGCGGTCTTACCTTCCATTACACCAATACTGACCGTGGGTCTAACTGGATCTCTGATGATACCCGGAATGATGAAATTGTGGATTTTGGGAAAGTCTCCCTTAAATTTCATCAGATTCTTAGTGATTTGCGCGTTGACATCGTTTTTATTTGGATGGCATGTTCATGAAAAGGCAATATTAATGGCTATAATACCTTTAAGGTAAATGAATCACTTAACTTGCTCAACTATATATTGTATATACATAACTTGCTATGTTTTTAGCATTCTGGCTCTTATGGATGCAGAGGATGCAAAAATATTCCTAATTTTATCCACAACAGGCTTCTATTCATTATTTCCATTATTATACCCAAGCAATTTGCTGCTATTGAAAACATTATTAATCATAACGTATTGTGGTTATGCATTTTACAGTCTTTGCAAATTGTATCCCCTCAGGAAGTACGAAAGAACTTTGCCTCTTTTAAATTTATTTGAAAGTATTTATGTTATCGGTTTAATACCATTATTTCTATACGAGAATGTTCTACATGTATATTTACAATTAAATGAGAGACTACCATTTTTACCTCTTTTGATGATATCCACTTACTGTTCTATAGGAATAATCTATTCATGGTGTAGGTACTATATGAATTTTATATTTAAATGTAAATAATGTAAATTTGCTGTAATATTTACAAAATACATTCCAGTAGAAATGCGTACCATGTTTTAATGTATTCAATTCCTTATCTGCGTATTGTGGCGTAACTGTATTTTTGAAAATAACACTCCTTTTCTTGAAATCCCAGTAAAATACAAAATATTAATTTTTTTATGATAAGAGCTTGAAGAAACGTAGATTTGAGAAATCGATAGGCTTAAAATAAGTTTTGAGATAACGACCATATTTTCATCCGACTGCCTTAAAAAGTAACCATCATAGCTAACTTCTACACCGGAGTGGATGCAATACGAGGGGAACCCTAAATATTTCCGGCAATTACCACTAGATGGCATTTGCCGTATGTTTCAATACGATTTTCTTAAAATTTTACATTTAGTATGATAAATACCTTTGGCAGAAAAATAATTGGCTGAGTAGTTTCGTTTGATAGCGTTTCAAAGAAATCAATTATAAAAAAAAAAAATTTCTCATGAACATTTTCGTGCGATGATTTTTTACGATTTTAAATATGGCCTAACTTAACAACAATGCATCGATCGAGTTAATTCTGCTTTTGGTGATGAAGTACCATCCAATATCACAGTTTATGACTGGTTTACAGAATTTAAGCGTGGACGTACTAGTCTCAGTGACGAATTTCGTGGAGGTCGTCTATCAACTGCTGTCTTTCCGGTAAACATCGATGCTGTTCGAGAAATGATTGAAGCGGATCGACATGTGACATATCGAGAGATAGAGGCATCCTTGGGCATTGGTAAAAGTCAAATACAAACGATTTTACATGAGCATTTAGTAGTGAAGAAACTTTGCAGTCGTTGGATTCCACACAATTTAACCGAATAATCGGGTACTCTAAATCTGTGACACTGGAACATTGAAACAGTTCACTAAAGCCCTTACCCCGTTTCGGTAGCCAAGCTATCATCATCAGCAGCAAAACTGAATTTGACCGAAGGTCAAAAAAAGGCTCATGTGAGTTGGTATAAAAAAAATGCTTAAAAAATTCAATCGCGGTGCTTCTGCAAACGTATACAGCTTCGTAACAGGTGACGAAACTTGGATATATTCATACGAACCAGAAACAAAGCAACAATCGACTGTTTGGGTGTTCTAAAGTGAACCAAAACCAACAAAAATTGTTAGTTCACGAAACACTTAAAAAAAAATGATGGCTTTTTTCTTCTGTAAAACTAGGCTAGTTGCTACCGTTGCTCTTGAGGATCGAAAAGCAGTAAACGCTGATTGGTATACAACAATTTGTTTGCCTGAAGTCTTTGCCGAAATCAGAAAAAATTCAACAGTCATCGGCGCATCATCCTACACCAAGACAACGCCAGTTCTCACGAGGGGAAACCTAAAAATTTCCGAAAAAAGAAAAAAAAACGAATATTTTATAGAAAAAATCACTTTATTGTTTCTCAAAATATTCACTTTTAAGTTTTAAACACTTTTGCATTCGAAGAAACCAGTTGTGGAAACATTTATTCCACTCTGAAGTGGGTATCTCAGAAACATGCCTTTTAAATGCTTCAACGGCCTCTTACGGTGTTGAAGAACGCTCACCGCGCACTTTGTTTTTGACAAAAGGGAACACGAAGAAGTCATTAGGTGATAAGTCAGGCGAATACGGACCATGAGTCATTAATTCAATGTTGTTCTCATTTAAATCGACTGTTGGATATGCTGTGTATATGACCTAGTAGTTTAAACACAAATTCTTCTAGATTTTTTCCCTATTATCATAATACATCCTTCTTTAATAAATTAAATATGAAGCTATGCAGATAGGTGTTTCGTTTAAAAACAGTGTTGCGATGACATATCGTATACTATATCTTTTCTAGTACAATTCCATCTGCTCGAAGTAACCATCATTTTGCTACACACATTCAGTGGCGGCTGGTAATGACGCAAATGAGAGGTTAAGGATTCAATTTCCTCGTATTTTTTTGACAAGTACAATGTAGTCGATATACAACGGAAATACACGAAGGAATCGAAGCCTTGTCCTCGACTTCTCATTTACGTCACCCCCAGCCGCCACTGAATATAATATTATCTCAAGCACATACACTTTAGCCCAGGCCTCACCGGGGTGCGACATATATTGTACATAGCGCGATCTGGCATCCTTGCATTTACACCCGCCGGCTACCCTCGCCGCGCGCAACTGCCGTAGCTCTGAGAAGCCTATCTGACGCACTCTGTGTTTCTCTCTGCGCTCGTAAAGTTCTAACAAGTGATCGTGGATTTCGAATACACTAGGTTAGTTTTACAACCGCAGAGAAGATTCATATCATTAAATGGTATTTTGCCGGAAATTCCCACCAAAGCACGGCCGATCTATTTGTCGTAGAGTACGTGGATCGTTCTATTCCTTCGCATTCGACGATTGAAAGGATCGTCAAAGCGTTTAGGAAACTTAACTGCGTGGTCGGGAATTGCCGTAAATGTCAACAAATAGACGAACAGCCTCGCGGGAGGGGAGAGAAATGAGAATTTATTCGTTAGTTGAAATGGGCGAACCTTGCTCTAGCCCGAAAATTGCAGACGAAATTGGTGTTAGTAGAAGTACTGTGAAACGTATGTATTTTGAAACGCAACAAATACAAGTTACAAAGTTTAAAATTGCCAAGGGATTTTTCCTCTTAATAAAGTAACATTGTTAGAATTTCAATTTATTTTGTATAACTTTCGAATTTATTTTTCTTTAGTTTAATTTTATAAAAATCGTTGTTTATTTTCCTACTTAGAATTACTTCTTCGTTCTCCTACATCACATAGCAGCAACAAAATAAATATAAGAAACTGTAAATCGATATTTCCTTGGTTTTTACCGATGTTATTAAATGAACTAATGAGTGTAATGAGAATAAAATTTTCTCATTAGACACCGGTAGGATTCGAACCTACGACTCCACGACTGGAAATATCGATTTTCAATATTTGCCGATGGAAGCCACTTATATATTAGTATAAGAAACTACTTTCTAAGATAATTTGAAAATACAGAAAAATTACGCAGTAATTTTGTTAGAAGGCATTCAATTATAATATTACGTGACTGAGCGGACATGCGTGTTTATAAAATGCGTGCGTACCGGTGCTCGCTTTATAATGTACTGCGACTGGAGCAAACTGGAGTGAGACTCGAATGCGCAGTTGTAAATCACAAAGGCAATCCCCCGTTCGTATCTGGATCAACGTGTATAGCTAAAATAAGCCGTATAAAACGAATAGACATATTTAAGTTTTTTCAGCAATAAAACAAATAAGAACAACCGAAAGTTATTTAAAGAATGTTGCAATTTAGCTAAATAGAAATGCATATGAAGGGATTTCTGAAGGTAATGCGTTGCATGGACAACATACAAAATATTACTCCCAAAATGTTAGTAAATGTTTAACAAAATACAAGGAGTCGCTTTACAGTTTGTACGAAGGTGTTAACTTCGAATGCATAGTCAAATTGTATGCATAATACATCCTTAAAAAACAAAAGTTTACAGAATTTCATCAAAAAACTTTAAAGTACAAGGAAATGTCAAACAAATTCTAGAAATCTATCAGTTTCTTAAAAAATATACAGGTGTTTTATTTAAAGAAAATGAAATATCATCACCATCTTTTAGACGATAGTTAATATAAAAATTTTCTCAACCTTATTGCCGAAAACTCAAAAAAATACTCCGTCAAATAAAATTTGAATCGTCGCTCTAGCATGTAAGGCGTTTGAAGATATCGGCATTCCGCAAAAATTTCAAAAACTGAGCGAGATAGATATACGGAATATTGATTATAATGATTATAAAGCTTTCACTTCTTTTAGCACCACAACTACTGTAGATCGTTTTTTTTTTTGCTCAAAGTGGTCCTCCTGTGTACTAATTTGGTTTGTTGTACCCATTATGACAAACTTCATATAGAAAAAACTGTAAATATTGTTGACCTAATTTTTTTGTCATATATAGACGTATGTATATTTGAAAGTAAAGTACTCCCACTTTCTATTCCATAAAAATATAAACAAGCTGTTAGATAATATATTTGGTTTCCGTTGGTGAATTATGAAAATCTGTAATTACCTTGGTATTTCCGACGAAATTAAACGATTTTCCCGGGTAAAGTATTGAACCTGATATCTTCCGCTTGCCGGGTGGGCGTGCTAACCACTATACCATGAGCACCTCATGTCAGGAACATTCACTCTTTAACCTAGTTGTTATTTTGTCGGCAAATACATCATCATATTTCGACAGAAAATTTTTAATTGCAATAAAGCACGCCCACCCGGCTAGCAGGAGATGTCGGGTTCGATTCCTTACCGGGGAGATTTTTTCAATCATTTATTTATATCGGAAATTCTAAGCTGTCAAATATTTTACTATTTTAAAGTACCCAGATTGGATCACTAAAGGTATTTAATAGATAGTTTTGAAACAATTAAATAAATGATATATAAAGCTTGTAAACGTTAGAAATGAAATAATGGAAACATTTTGTTACTTGAAAACATGTATAGTTCTTATTATAAAATATTTTAAACCACTTAGCTCACGTTACGAAATTGATGAATCTTCTTACATGCTTTAGTAAAGCAAAGGACATATAGTTGGGTGTAAGAATATTTTAACATTTCTAAAACAAACACAAAGAAGGGAAACAAAAACGGTTGTTATTAATTTCATTTTATTTTTGCAAAATGATTTAAACTATCTAAATAGAAAATAAAATTAACAGTTAGATACTGTAGAACAAACATCCTCTTTTGGATATATCATATTTCTACATCAAAATCTAGACATATCTTTTATTAATTGGACAATATTCTGCATATTCTTCCCATGTGCAACCGGATGATCTGCAGCATTCAGAAGTAATGGAGTGGCTAGATCTTGCACCGTAACCTCTACGATAACGAAGATAGCCTAGTGCATGTTTTTTGGGTATCCAAGGAAAATCTGCAACAGATATAAACGTAGAATTTTATTAATGCAATGCTTTCACGTCCTGTTGCTGTCCGATTTTGCCTGAGGAGTAGTTTTCAAGAAAAATCTCTGATCTTTGAAATGTCATATGTTTTTAAATCTGAATCTAGTTACTTTCGGAAAAAGAAACAATCTTACATTACAACGATTAAATATTTTACAATATCTGACCTCCACAAAAATTATCAAACAATCAGAACGGTAAGTACGTACGAATCTTCTAATCTAATTTTAGAATAAATATTAAAACAAAATAATAAAAACTAAACTGTGTTCACGACAAAAGGAATAAATTCAATAAAATTCTAATAACTTTTAGGGAGTAAAGATACTCTGACACAACAATTTATAATTTTGGTTTACCATCTTTTGACCTACACTACAACGTCGTATCACTTCCGATTTGAGCGGAAATGGCAACGAGTCTATTATTTTAAATAGAACATCCTACATATTTTTACGGATTTAAATAGAAGACTAATAAGCTTAAAACAGTTTTGACGTATGGTTACTATGATTTTTTAAATTGTTGAGTTTATTTGCCGCCTTGGTCAAGTTATTGTTTGTGTTCGTTTAACTTTTACAATATCTCACAACTATTTAAACCTGTTATTTTGTATTGTTTTGCTAATTTGTTCATACCGAATGTTTATATGTATGAGTGCAATAAACCATCACTTGCTTTGATCTTTTAATAACTGTAACAAAAGATTAATTACAATATATCATACGTGGAAGATGAACAATGTGCGTGCGAAGCTCAACAATGTTCATTGTTGTTATTCTACTGCACATGCGTATTTTCCCGTGCTGCTTGATGAATTGGCGCTCTTCGGCATGACGAATCTCATCCAGGTAACTTAATTTTAAACTTAACTAAATAACACTTAAATTACAGTAAAAACATGCGCTGTAGGTAATATTTATTTGTTTAGGTGACACTTAGTGCTTTAAGAATTACTTATAATTTAAGACATGTCAGCAAGAGTGGCAATTAGTGAAAAACTTGTTTAATCATCTATGTAAATCTGTAAAAATATACAGGATGTTGTATTTTAAATAAAGTTACTATTACTCACGCTCAAACAGGAAGTAACATTAAGTTGTGGTATAAGAAAAGGACAAATGAAAAATATAAATCGACATTTCGAGCATTTTTATCAAAGAAAGGTTGCTAGAATTTTATCGAATTTATGCGCAAGATAAAATTAGGCAACGCACCTGGAAGAAACAACATAACACCGGAAATGATTAAGTGCATGGGAGAAAAAGGAAAAAATTAACTGAACTTATAAATAAAATTGTAAAAAGGAAAAAGGTACTGAGGAATTGGAAATCAGTGATTTTACTTCCTATTCTCAAGAAAGGTAATAAAAGAGAGCGTAAAAACTATAGGGGTGTAATAACAAGAAAAGTGCTAGAAAGAATAGTAGAGAAAAGAATAAGAAGTATCTGTGAAGACACCTTAGAAGATATACAATGTGCTTTTAGCAGGGGAAGAGACACACAAAATTTAGTAATCATGCTAAAGCAAATGACTTGGAAACTCAATGTGATAGAGAAAAAAAATGAAATACGTGGAAAATAATGTAAACAAGAGGAGTAGAAAAACGAATCATCAGTACTGGATGAAGCCATAAAAGAAGCTAAGAAGCATATGAGAAAACTTGCATACTGGAAGAACAAGGAAACGGAAATAACGGATATTAACAGAAAGTCATAAAAGCAGGATTAACGCTATGGAGATGAGGTTTTTAAGAAAAATAGGGAAGAAAACGAAGAGATAAAATAAACGAAACTTAGAGGAGATGATCAGTCAACGTGGTTCGGACATATTTGCCGAATTCTAGATGAAAGAATAACCAAAAGAGTTTTTGAGGTTAGAATGCAACGAAAAACTAAAGAGAGATGCAAAGATAAACATGGAAAGATCAAATACAAGAAGAATTAGGGAAAATGAAGATGCAATGAGGAGGAAGTGCGGAAAGTGCAGAGGGAAATGTATACGAGAAGAGAATAAACTCAACTTCTGGAAGGAAGGCTTACGAATAATAAGAAGGAAAAAACTTAACTGCTGCTGATTATTTAGATTTTTGAAATTTAAATTGATCCCTCGTAGCTTTTATTGCCAATAATGAAGATAACGATCAGAGCATTTGTTTCTAACAGTATGGAGCGCCTCCTCACTTGGCCATAGAAGGTCGTTTTCTTGATGCAACATTTGCAAAAACATAGATTGGGTGACAGGAACTAATTTAATGATCAACGCGTTCTTCTGATTTAAGCCCGACAGATTTGTGGGGTAATTTTAAAGTCAGAAATTTACTTTAATAGCCCTAAAAGACCTAATTATAGAAGGGAATTTGCGCTGAAATAATAAAGGATATATTCGCTAATTTCTTAACGCACTATATACACATTTGATCTTTGTTACCGAAACTGTCAACTTAAATTATCCGCAAATTTTCAAAATTTCTGCTTGCGTAAGTTAGTGCCAGCAGTTGAAGAGCAATTCAAAGATTTATTTTAAATTTCGTTAATAAATTATTTTTTTAATTCAAGAATTAGAATTTACTTTTTAATGAAAAAATCGTTTTATAATTTGTTCATCGTTTAATCAGTAAGATCGATCGCAAGTAGAGAAGCAGTATGAACTACATTTTTACAAAAAAAAGACTTCATTATGCATACAGTAATTATGTCATTAGTTTAATTTTTGCGTCAGAAATTTTTTAAATAAAACGAATACCGTATACACAAATAGTATTAGCTAGATTCAGGTACAGGAAAAGTAAATGAGTAAGAATTATTTACACTTATTATCTTTGTTTTTCTAAGGAAGTGGTACTTTAATTATAAAATGAATCATCTACAATATAAAACTAGAAAAACATTATACTTGCATTGCACATGGAATTCTCCTGTTGTTGAACCACTATGGTCTATGGGGTAATGCGGTAATGCTATGAGGTAAGATGAGAAATTGCATTTTTTAGCATCTAGAAAGTGGCTTTTTGTTTAATAGTATCCGAAGTAAAATAGAAATTTGATGTTAAAAAGGTAAGTGTAACGGTTATTTCTGATTCTATTAAGGAAGATTTTAAATGGGGCAAAAATTTCTCTATTACTCTAGTATAGTGCCAATTTGTATAAATTATTAGAGAAACGATATATCCGCATAATGAACATCAGTAAGTTACGATACCTACAACAATATGCTTACCAGTTTCAAAATCAATTGGCTGGACTGCCGGTTTGCTTCTCCTTGTTATCCGATAAATATCCTTTTCACAAGCCCAATACAAATGGCTCATCAATGATTCTCTACATCGAACGAATTTTTCCCTATGCCATGCTTCTTCCCACTGGGATTTTGTTCTGGAACGGTACAAACAAAATTTTGTCTTAGAGATTCCGAACTAAGATTACAAATGTCAAGTATTTTAATCCCCTTTATAGTAAGAATTTCTCGATGTCTGCCTATCATCTGCATAGGATCTATTGAAAAGTAATTTTATTTCAAAAGCGTCAGAAATTGCTAAAAGGGAAAAAACGGCTGAATTTATTAATAGGATGATTTACAATAGAAGTTTATTATGCATCATATGTATGTATATTGGGTTTTTAACACCTACGCTCGCTGTATATTTTGCACAGTATTAATGTATAAAATTTTTAATTATTTTTAATATTTTATTTACTGACACAATCAACTGTCTTTGTGAGAGAAAATGTGATGTATATGTTTTCGAAACAAATTCAATTGGCTTTAATATGATTTACAACTTACCTAGCACCCTAAAACAAAGCAGATAAAATGACACAAGTCTTTCTAAGAATCTAGAGTATTGTTTTTTCCCAATTTTTACTTTTCAATTAAAAACAAAAATAAATGATCTAAGCAATGTAATGTAACTACGATATAGAAATGTGCGAATACTAATCATCTTTACTCCAAAAACCTTGCTTCCAAATTTTTAAATTTTAATCCATTTTAAATATTATCAGTGCTCATTTATGACCATAAATGCCAAAACTAAAATATCCAGTAAAGTATGATTATTTATTATTTTTAATTGTAAATATTAAAGATTACGTACACCTAGAAGAATACTTCATTTAGAGTGGGGTTCCTTATTTTTATAAACATCTTTCTTTTGAATTTTTGTAGAGAACGTCGTTCCTTGTGAACAGTTTTTCTTTGGCGTGAAAATTTATGACGCGTTCTCTGGTCTATGGCAAAATAAACCACACATTTAATTTTGATTCTGATATATTATTTAGTAAAATTATTTCAAAGATCGAAAAATGAGAGATTTAATTTAAAAATGGGAAATTCTAAATCTTTAGAAGGAATAACTTTTTCTTGAAAGATAAGAAATAAAAAGGTTTATAAGAGTACGGTGACCTATCTTGGGAACGCTCTGCATGAACTATAAAAATTATCGGCAGCAAGGAATTAATGTGATTAACATTTTTCTTATTCTATACTGCTTCTCATTAATTTCCTTTACGTACTTGCTAAAACAGTCAAAAAATTTTGCGGATCAAACTTTTTGGAACTTACATTCAAAGTATTCAGATAAACTAAGGATTTGATAAATTTCCAAACATCAAAAACTTTTAAATTCGAATTTTCGAATTTTTGTAACTTCGAAATCCGAAAGTTTGAAATCGAATCTTGGTTTTCAAATTCAAATTTGAAGATCAGATTTCAAATTCAGATTTCGAATGGGAACCAAAAGTTAATTCTGGCAAATATGTAGGTATACTGTGCATTTTTTATTTCTGAACATACACCTCCAATGCTATGATGCGTTTTTTTAACTAAACATAGGGACGAAAGATGTTATTGTGATGGGAAAATAAACAAATTTTCAATCTGTAAAATTTGACAGAAAATGTAATTCTTGTATTATTAGCAAATTTGAAAGATTGAAAGCCTATTTATTATATTTCTGTGTTACCATAACATTCGAATTTCGAAATTAAAGAACGCACTTCGAATTCTAAAGTGAAATTATATCGATATTTCGAATTCTGAAAAATTCGAAAATTCGAATTTTATCAACAGCCATATTTCAAACAGTGTGTTTGTTCCTAGACTGTCTATTGTAAGGAAGAATGAGAAAAAGTACAAATACCTTCCTCGGAAAATACTGTTCAGTTCATTGTCGGAAGCGCGAGATCCGTCAACAACTTCTACTAAAACACATAGCGCGGCAACAGTTGAGACCGGAAAGAACATCTGCAGAAATGCGACCATACCCTTAAAAGACGACCGTTAACTAAAGTTTAGGGTGCACAAGCGCGTCTTTAAATGCGTTAAGTGTACGTCTCTCGCAGAATATAATATGTACGCACACGGATGGGGCAATGGAAAAGAACTATGAGGCGCATCCACCATTTCAAGAGGAGTTGGTGGCAAAATCATGGCGCAGCCGCCTCGAGGTCAACAGTTCCGATACAAAAATTACTTCTTATAAATTGAATGGCAAACAGTGGTCACCAATTGACGCCATAAATTTTCCTAGTGTGTGAACGCGCGCTACGTAGTTACGATCCAACGGTACAAGCAACGCACGAAGACCAACAAATCTGATTAAGGGCCGCAAGAAACCGTAAGAAAATATAAGCTGTTTGATTTACATTATCTGTCAGAAATGATCAAATACACAAAAGCGTTTACATTTAGCCTATGAACACCTACAATGATACTATATATACGATATTGAATAAAAGTTATGTACGTCTTAGTTCCAATGAATCTAGCGAAAGAGGATGATAACAAACATTTCGATATGTGTGGGCGCCCCAAGTTTACCAAATAATATCCGGAATTCATTCTTTTATTGTCACTATCTTTAGATATCTTTTTCTGCTAAAGCGGCGCCCATGGGTCATTAAAACCCAAACGAAAATTTAATTAAAAACCTTAGATTATATTATGGAGCACTCGCAATTCTTTCAAATTAAACTATTCACCTGTCGAAATGATCCTAGCATCAAATGTTCCATTTAGGTTGAGGTTTAATTAAGTACATTAATCATATTAAAAAAAAAATAAAGGTAGTATGGTAACATGTTGCTATGAAAGGAATATTTCTTTCCGTGTTACGAAGTATTAAAATTTTCTGTCACTCTAAAGTAGAACTTTTATTTGAAATTTCATATTTCTGATTACTGGAATGTAATTCAGACATATGTTAATGTGGTGGCAACAATTTTGGGAACTATAGAGATACCAGTATCAAAAATTATTTTATTAAGAAATGAAAATGAATATTAGTTTTAATGAAATGAATTCTACTTCGAAAACCTAGAAAGATCTATACTTATCTATGGTGTCATTTATCAAAATATTGCACGTAGAAAACAATTTTGGGACAGCAAACCCCTGTACTTTTAAAATAAGAACAGTTTATACTAAGAATTACAATACGTTTATTTAATCTAACAAAATATGTAGTTGCTCTAACAAAAATTATAGTTGGATTTAAGACAAAGTGTTGCTGTCACATATTTTAATATATATATATATTGTTATTTTAAGTACTTTTTTAAATACTTTTCTCAGTGAGTAAATATTTTGTTCTGAAACTAAAAACGGGATACTGAAGCAAAGATTCAGGTTATTTCTCAACGGCATTACTATTATATTTATAAATTTGTTAATCGTAAAGGTCGGGTGATTTTGCACACTATATTACATTATGCAGAATGTCATCTAAACAATCAATTAGATGCACGTTTAATTGCTCTATCATGCAAAAGTCATGGAAAAGTGTACACATACTTTTTATTTACATAAACATAATATATATAATTGCATATTTTGTCAAGAAAAATAACATACTATATTTACATTTTTGTTTCATCTATGTGACCTCTATTTTTCATAAAAACGGTGCACAAGCGGTGCATTCTTGCAATAAACTTTGATAAAGTTAATAATGCAGCCGATGTTGGTCTCGATGCCTACACCTCTCGGTCAAGTTACTCCCACAGCAGCTCAATGGGATTTAAATCTGAGCTCTGGGGAAGTCATTCCATAACCTTTAGAGATCCTTCCACTTCCAAGTGTTGTAAAAATCCTTTACAGATTTTAGATGTGTGTTTCAGGCCATTTTCTTTCTGAAAAACAAAATTCTGACTCAAAAGTCTTCTTCCTGAAGAAATTGTTTTCTAGAATGTGCTTCCGATTTTAACAATAAACCCACAACTTTGTCGCCAAAACAGACCCAAATTATAACAGAACTTCCGCCGTGCTTAACTGAAGGGACAATACAGTGTTCTCTTGCATGCTGCGCTATAGATCTTCTCACAAAAACACGCCTTCGTGAGCCAAAAATCTGAAATTTGCCGATTCATAAAACTTTACCCCAATCCTTCACAGTCCACAGTGTTTACGAGCACATTTTGAACGTTTTTGGTCCATACATTAATTTCTTTAGCGATTTCTAGCGCTGTTCGCCTACTTCTCTTGATGGTTACCATACTGCAAGATCTTCATAAGATGTTGTCGCCTTTGGTCTCCCACTTCGGGTTTTGGTCAGCAAACGGCCACTTTCGCAATATTTTTAACGTTATAATCAACAATGGAGTGGTTTAACTTTAATTATTTATCAACGTCGCAGTTACTTTCGCCAGGTTGATGATTTACGATTGTGCACGCGGTAATTCCAGCAATAAAGATCATATTCACATGTATTATGCTAAAAAAAATTTTTATTGGAATAAATTTTAACAGTGGGCAGTAACTACGAGGGTCACGCTATATATTTTGAGATACAAGAAAACTACAAGTCTTTTTACGAAAATGATTTTATTTATGTTCAAAACAATCTCCTCCCTTTTGTAACCGAAGTTTCCACAACGTAAAAGCGTGAAGCCAGTCATCTCTTGGAATGCTCTCAAAAAAAAGATGAATTGCTTCATCTATCTCATCCTCCGTCGTGAAACGTCGACCACGTAAATGTTTCTTTAGATTGAAGAACAACCAGAAATCACACATGGCCAAATTAGGCGAATAGGGTGGATGTTCAATGACTTTTACCTTATTTTCACGTAAAAATTCAACTGTCTGCTGTGCACTGTGTGACGATGTATTGTCGTGATGCAACATTAACCCGCGAATGTTGGCTGACTCAAGAACTGCAGGTAAACATTTTGTGGTGTACCAGTTTGCTGTGACTGTACGTTGATTTTCCAGCTTCATTGCTTTTACTAATCCGGTACTACGGAAGAAAACTGCGTACATAACTTTCTTAATAACCCTTTGTCTTTTGGCCATTGTTGGTGTTGGTGCATCTTCGTGGATCCACATGCGGCTCTCCTGGCGGGTAGGCATATCGTAAAATGGGATGTAAGTTTCATCACCTGTTACTATTTTTGGTAGAATGCGATGTACACCATTATTTAACATTTCCAATGTTTCCCGAGCGATTCTTACTCGCTCTGCTTTTTGGAAATCGGTAACCCAACGAGTAACAATTTTTTTCATCCGAAGATGATCATGTAAAATTGAATTTACTGTTGCGGATCCAACACCAAGAGTTGCCTCAATCACTTGATAGGTGCATCTTGGATCTTCGTCGATCATACGTCTCACACTCTCAATGTTTCCAGCGGTAGCTGAGGAACAGGGCCTACCGGTACGTTCCTCATCACCAAGCGATATCCGTCCTCTTTTAAATTCCCTATTCCAGCGAAACACATTTGCACGTAAAGGACTTTCGTCACCAAAGGCGAGTTGCAATCGTTCAAGACTTTGGTGTTCATTTAAACCGACCTTAAAATCGTAGTAAATCATTGCGCGTACATGTTCTCTTGACAAGTCCATGTTTCGATGACAAATCGTACCTACCATGTTTACTCTATGACAGCAGCGACTCAACTGACAGTCAGAGTTTACTACTTAAGGATAGTGGTATTTAGAAATGCAGTGTTGCCAGGTCTAACTTCTCTACTTTTGTGGCATCTCAAAATATATAGCGTGTCCCTCGTACTACACTACATACGAATTATATTCTATGGTTGTTGTGTTGCAACACAAACTCAAATCTGTGTTGGGTCATTTTAAGAAAAAATTTTCATTGGAGGTAGTTTTCCACGCTCCACCTGAATGTTGTTGTCCTCCAGCATGTTCTGCCAGTCGTATATTCGAATATCGCAACAAAGTAGAATGGTTTCGATTCAGTTTGCAGGTAATTTCTCTAAACGAAGCACCATCTCTCATAACACAGCAATTCGTCTCCTTTCGAAATTAATTAAGCGCACACTAACTGAATCTTAGGCATAATTGCAGCATCAAATAGTGCTTAAAGTGCCAAGAAGAACACCTGTACTTTCGGCAAAAGCAAACAATTAGAAGAATCGATCTCGTATAGTTTGATAATCTTATTTCTGGAAATGCTTCTGAAAAGTTCTAACAAATTATTCGAATATGTTAAATGTAGTGCAATTTTAATTGCAGAGTGTGTAGCATAATTTGATGTAGCCTCTTCACCTACTTCTAGCAAAATATATATATAAAATGCAGTATATTTATAGTTAATTGTCCTAATTATAATGGGTGCCACTTAAATTCCGTGAAAAAGAAGCTGAAATTCAAATTAGAACTAAAAATAACAGCAAAATCTTTCCGTAATAAATAAAATAACTCTGTCAACCTTAAGTATTGCAACTAAGTGTACATAGAAAAGACCAAAATCTTGAACAAATTTCCACACTTAATTTGCGTACCAATAAGATCGGCCGATCTTTCTTTTCACATTGAAAAACATGTCACGTATTTCGAGAATTGAAAATTTATTGCTTGCGTTTATTGTGGTAATACAGAACCGACATCTATTCCCTACATATGTTCATTTCGGCAGTACACGTCTAACGATTTAAGGCAAAAGCGAATAATTTGGAAATAAATTAGAATATCACGGTCGTAAAATGAAAGAAATGGTAAAGATAGACACTTAATTTTTTCAAAGAAAAGAAACGAAAGAAAAGTACCAGGATGGTAATTTAATTTTAAAAAATTGCTTCCTGTGTATAGATCCCCATCCCATTGCAAATTACATCATACTAAACCATCCAGTTTCAAATTCCAAACGAAACGTTTATTACTTCCAGATTCTTAAATCTCCTTGAAGTTAAGACTCGAAAACTTCGAAAGAGGTGAATGAGAAATGTCAAGATCATCAAACAACACGCCATACAGGTGTCATAGGATGAGCTTACGTTAGTCCCATATCAGAAACCAAGCAGGTTCCAAATTTGTCAATTTGCAGACTTATTTTGTTGGAGGGAGCTAACTTTTAGAAAATATCGGCACGTCTATTCAACTTCCGGTTTCACCGAAAGTAAGGCACACTTGATTTTCTTAAATGAATTGCCCTAATTTTTATAAAACATTTGAATTTAGCAATTAATTTGGCGTAAAATCGATCTATTTCGATAGGTTCAAACATTTCGGTAAAATCATTGTAGTACCTTATGGCTTTTTTACTTAATATGCAAAATTGTTGATTAATGATTGTTACAAGTTAGTAAGCTATAAATATGGGCTATTGAACTGTATTTCTATTTTTCTACAAATATTCTACAGGGCGTCAGTATTTATCGATCAAATATGTAAAATTTCAAACATTAATATCTATATAATTTTAAATAGAACATTCTGTATATTCTATTGTAGATAATTGTATATTAAATTCTTCATCAAATGATATTACATTTCCCTAACAAAAAATGAATACTTGGGCAGTTATTCGCAATTTTACAAACGGTTTTGTAAAATTCAATAGACGGCTATGAATATTCGTCGTATATGTCCAAATTTCCGATGACTAACAGTTAAAAAATATGCTAAAAACGGGAAACGGTTTAGGAAAATTGACGTTAAGAAAAAAAAATGTTTCCACAAAGTCGTTATTAAAAAGTGTACCCGTTATTAAAAAGAAAAAAAGACAATAGAACATTGAATTTTATTTTGTAAGCAAGAAAAAATAGGAAAAGCTGTAGAATACTTAGAATAAATAAATGTGTACCTATTAAATGTATTAAAAAGTAAATAGTCAACTATTTCAATACGTCTTCAAAATTGCCACCATTCATTTCTAAACACTTATTAATTTGTTTTAGTACTTGACTACTAGTGACGTTTTGTATTTGCACTTCTGTTGATCGACAAATACTGACACCCTGTATAATATTTGTACAAAAAGAGAAATACTTTTCAATAGCCCATATTTATAACTTACTAACTCGTTACAATCATTAATCAACACTCTTGCATACCGAGTAAATAAGCAATAAAATACTACGATGATTTTACTGAATTCTTCATAAAATCAAGTTAGCTTTAAAACAGTAATGTTTGGACCTATCGAAATAGATCGATTTTACGTCAAGTTAATTGCTGAATTCAAATGTTTTAATAAAAATTAGGGCAATCTGGGAAACCGGAAGTTGAATAGGTGTGCCGATATTTTCTAATAGTTAGCCCCCCTCGAACAAAATAAGTCTGCAAATGTAAAAATTTGGAATCTGCTTAATTTCTGATATACGGCTAACGTAAGCTCATCCTGATACACCCTGTATAGTAAATTCTAGACGCTCAATATTCGCAAAAACCAACCTTTGCTCTTATTTCTATGATTTTTTAGATTCTATTTCTTTTTATTTGAAGATTTCATTCAGCTAAATTGAGAGATATTTTAAACAACTTTGTTCTTACTGTTCTTTTACTGCTGAAAAAACTCAGTGCGCGTTGCTTTAAACAAATCTATTCGTTTTATTTATTGGTATGCTTATTTTCGCTATTTATTATTTATACGTGTTTATTAACTTGCTAGATAATATAACGTTTACACAATAGTTATGAATATCTTTTGAGAAACAGAAGTTTTGGTATAATATTTCGTCGCAGCACTCAGGTTTTAAAGGAAAAACTTATCTGCACAGTTGTATATTTGATTTACTAAAGAAGGACGCATTTTAGGTATAGGGTGTATAAAAAGTTTATAGAAGAGCATTTCTATCAGATTCTGAAAAAATTCTGGAAAGTTGGCATGAATTGAACAAATGCATTCCAAAGCGTACACAAATGTACAAGGTGTTCCATTAAAGGATTCATTTATAGGCGCAAGTCCCATACATATAGCGAATAATGTTGTCGCTTGTGCTAGGAGCGTCCCCGATTCGGTTCGTGCGGCTCCCCACCTTATACTTTCATAGCGGGCAAACGTAACACTGTCCATATATTTTAGGGGTTCACTTTACTACGGGACTTACTAACGCGGTATAGATAACTTCAAATTTTTCTAACAGTAATTTTCAAATCTCACAAAATCCACAAATTATTACAATGAGTAGCATACCAGCTCCTTGATCCCAAGGTTGTTGGTCCGATTCCTGGTCCAAGCGGTTGGTTTTTAATTGTGTATAAAAGTTTTTTCTTAGATAATTAGCAAAAATGTCAACAAAATAAGTTAGTGGAACGTACAAAGTGTAAGTGTAATAATTGCTAAAAAAATAGTTTCAAAAAAACCTTACCTTTGCGAGTACTTCGCATAATAAAATTCAAAACGATGTTTCTTCTTCCTACTAGGTAGGCGCCATAAATTCTTGGCCTAAGAGGCTTATACAGGTTCTAAGTGTTCAAACTCTGTTGCGTCATAGTTGTACATGTCGGAGGCCTACACTATATATTGTAGTGGTATTTTTGAGTAAATAATAGTTAAATTGTAATTAAATAAATTAAATGAATTAAATTAACCTAAATAATCTCAGGGTTAACTTTTTAGTAAATCGTGGGAATCTCACTTATTGATTTTTTGCAAAGTAGCAATTGAATAGAAAAAATAAAACGATTTAATAATTTTAAAGAGATACAGTGATTTATTATTAGTAATTTTGATATAAAATTAAAATCCTAGATAGATTATATTTCTTTTAAACACGGGATGTACAAATCGTAACCGGTCTTCAATATGTGGACTGGAAGCTTGGTCTTCGGGTCTTGATATTTACAATTTTTTTTAACAAAAATATTCTCAATGTGCAGACAAAGGTAAAACAATGAAGTAGGGGAATTTCGAGGGAAGAGAGCAACAACACTGCTTCGCCTCGTCTAAACGATGAACTAAAATAATACAAAATTTGACATCTCAACCTACTTTCAACAAGGTAAACGAATATCACAACAATATATTACCGATCAAAGAGTAGTGGTTTTTAGTAGCCAGCCAGACAACGTGACTACTGCATGAAAATATCTCAGTTAACGAAAATTGAGTACAGTGCGGTCATTATATTTTTAACAAAACTAGGGCATACGTCTAATCACATTAAACAACGTTTAAACAGCGTTTATGGTGATTTATCTCCGTCATATTCCACTGTAAAAAAGTGGGCAAAAGATTTCAGTTTGGGGCAACAATTCCTTGAAGATAATGGGCGTCCCGGTCGGCCAATTGAACTAATAATGCCTCAAAACATTTCAATTATTGAAGAAATGGTATTAGCAGATGGCCATTTAAAAGTAACGGAATTAGCAGTGATATCTAATATTTCTGAAACAAGTATTTGCCCTGCTCTCCAATGTGAAAATCAGGTCGAATGTGCGCGCTTGTTTTCACACATGTGGAGAGACGATCCGAAACCGATTTTGGAGGCCATTATCACAGAAAATGAAACAATGGTTCTGTATTATGATCCTCTATCCAAATAGGAGTCCATGGAATGGCGGCGACCCGATGAACCTCGTCCCAGAAAGCTATAATACAACATTTTGAGGGAAAAACTTTAGATTACTTTTACAAGAGTATAGAATTATTAATTGATCGTTATAATAAATGGGGAGATTATATTGAAAAATAGAAATTGTTATATTTTACCAAGTTTATTTTTTCCATACCAGGCCGAGAATTTATAGCGCCTACTACGTACATTGTTGGTACGACACAGAATCTGATGAACTTTAAAATTTTGAAATTATGGAAAAGAGATGCATCAATCTAAATTTAGTAGTATAGAATATGTATTTACGCTAACAAAATTGAACATAAGACACTGTAAATTATTACTTATATGATTAATTTCAAAAACGAAGTACGTTGGCAGAGTTAATTAAAATGGATTATATTTGTCGGTAGCGTGCAATATGTCCAACGCCTTTATAAATGCTCGGTAATCTACTTCATCGCGAAGGCCCCTTTCGTAACTGAAGCATTTGCAAATCATGTCGAATTCATTCCTGGATATTAGGTTGTACATTCCTCTCACCGATAGCGCTTTCAGGAAGAGATCTTGAGATATGGTACCGCAATTAGTGCGATCGTAATCCTATAAGAGAAAAAAGAGTAAATGTCTTAAAAATTATATACGAAGCAAAATTAGCGGAAAACTTAAGAAACTTAAAGGAAGATAAAGTATTGCTGTCATAAATTTTGCAGTAAAATATGTGACAGCAACACTTTATCTTAAATCCAATTATAATTTCTAGTAGTAAGTACATATTTTGTTAGATTAAATAAACGTGTTGTAATTCTTAGTATAAACTGTTCCTATTTTAAAAATACAAGTTGTTGTCCCAAAATTTTTCTCTCTGTGCAGTACGTTTCGTAGACTACTAGATCTTATGAGCTTTTCCTCAGAAATTACTTTTTTGTTAATATCCGTTGGCCGTTAAATGAAAGATATCGAACCCCATATTTCCATATTAGTCATAAAATGTTCTAATTCAAAACTAAATAATACACTATAGTATACAGGCTGTTTCATTACAAGTTAGAATTACTACCAGTTAAACCGGAAGTTCAATTATGATGAAAATATTTAAACTAAATACACAATACACTGTGATAGCCACCTATCAGATTTAATTTCGATTTCTCTAGTAACTCCAGAAGTATTTACTTGGTTCCACACATTTGCAACATATTAATATTTCTAATGCTGTCAAAGCTAAGATATTTACATCAAAGACTTAGACATGCAAGCTCAGTTTATATATAAATAGAGACTTCAACTACTCACTAAATTATCTTAAAAGGATTATAACTCGGAACCGACACTAATTTGCACATCCAGAGGTACCTAATGGATGTTACTTGCGCTTTTAGGAGCAATTAATCCTTCTTTAACCTTTGGCTTAATAGCTAAGTTTAACTTTAAGAAATAGGGATAAAACTGTCATACGATAGTTGTAGATCAAAATAGGTACTTTCTTTTTTAAAAGAACCAATTAGTTATCAGCACAATAGAGAAACTTCTTTCATATTTTCTTACTTTCACAAGTAAATTTATTATGTAAGTTTATGTAATACGGAGGCCAAACTCGAATTATACAAGTTAACCTTTCTGGAGATTGGTGTATTGCAGGAATTTAAATTATTATCTCCAATTTTGTTATAGTTAGTCGCGCAAAAACAAGAATGAGAACTTGGACAAGTTCTTGAACATAAGGGAAACATACAGAAGATAAGATTGCTATTGGTAACTAGTATGGAATCCCAACCCTGACATTTATAGAATCTGATGTAAAGTTTAGTTGTGATAGTGATAACTAGAGTCCGGATATCTGGGCAAATGCCTGTTGCCTGCCTTTTTTGGTAATATCCAAGGTTTTTGGCTTTTTTTGCTTAAAAGTGCCTTTTTAGAGAAAAACTGCCTTTTCGCCTAGATTTTGCAATTTTTTATGCTTCCGGTTATTATGTAAAGTTTATATAATATAGACAAATTTCAGACGGTAGTTTGTTGTGACATCGATACATTAAAGGGACGAAGGTTTTGCGTTTACAATGTTATTTTAATTTAAACTTGAAGTAATAAGTAGAGATTCAATAAATGAAAAATTACAATAATGGAAAAAAACTAAAGTTAATAATTAAAATTAGGAGTAAGTGAATGAACTAATGAAAAAGCTTTTTTGTAGGTTACAGTATAACTAAATTATGTCTTTAATAATGTAATTAAATAGCGATTATGTTGATGAATTTTTATGTATGTTTATTAATTAATAAGTTAATATTTAACTTTATCTATCCTTTTTTTTTATTTTTATTATTTATTATATATACAAAAAAACTATAGTTAAATTAATACACATGGTGTCTTTGGCCTTTGGGCTCTCTTAACACAATTAAACAGGGTAGGTTCATTCTGTTTGAGGGTTTGTTGTTTTTCTTCAAAAGAAGATCATAATGATGTGGTCCTCATGGGTGGATCGATCATACGGGAAAAACCTTATCGGCCACTCTGGTCATCTTTCCTCGGGGAGGGGGACGGTCCTGGGGCTCGACTGTTATCTTCGCCAAGAGCGTATTTGAGGAGGTTCATACTCTTTCAAGAGTATCGCGTGCCAGCTTATGGATGTGTTCCTTTAGAAGTGTCACCTGCAATTGTTTGTTTCTTACAAACCAAGGGGCACCAGCGATCATCCTCAACGTCTTATTCTGAAGGACTTCGATCTTGCGCAAGTTGCTGACAGCAGCCATCACCCAGGCCAGCGCTCCGTACGTGATTATCGGTTGCAGGCACGTCTTATAAACTAACACCTTCGTTTTTAAATCGAGTGCCGACCTTCTATAAAATAATACCATGAGGGTATCCCTAGCGCTGAAAAAGTTCTTCCTAATATGATCCATATGCTATTTCCATTTTCCTTTGGTCGGAGACCACACCAAGATATTTTACTGTAGGACTCCACGGGATTTCGACTCCCTCGACCCCAACCCTTGGAGTAGCAGATCTCCGTTTTCTGGTGAATCGTACGGCGACGCACTTCTCGCCCCTACTCTCAGGCCCCACTTGGCCAGCCAATCCACAAAATCGTCTGTTGCCCTCTGCAGTCGCCTGACTACCATGTCCTCGCTTCTGGAAGACGTGCAGACCGCCGTATCGTCGGCGTAAATTGACAGGTGTACGAGGAATGCCGCTAGTGTACAGGACATACAGCTCAGGAGCCAGTAGTGAGCCTTGCGGTACCCCGGCTAATATCGGCCTTCTCGTCGATAACGTTTGATCGTACCGAACCGAAAAGTTCTTCCTTCCAAATAAGATCTTACGAGGAACACAAGATCCCCGCCGATGCCTATGTTACTGAGTTTTCGTAGCAAACCGTGGTGCCAGACTGTATCAAAAACTCTTGAAATTTTCAGGAACACCGTCCCGACCGTTTCTTTACGCTCAAAGGCGTCTCGGATGCATTCGAACAGGCCCGTCCCGAAATCCAAACTGCTCCTCTGGTAACGGGTTAATATCAAACACCCTGTCCCTCAAACGGTTCAAAACTATTGCCTCCAGCAATTTCTAAATTTTCGTTCTATATAATACGTACAACGAAGGTCAAACGACAAATGCACGTATTTATTTCAAACATGAAACAATGTAATTTGATCTAATAACAAAAAGAAAGATATTAGGATGTTTGATGTTATTCAGTTTCTTTATTGTGTTGTCCCAGAGGTCGTAACTTTTAATAAGATATCGGCATTCACCAACAAGTGCGTCGTTCTTCGATAAATTCGTTTACACCTACAATCAGTCTCCGCAACCAGGAACTGATGGGGTCGATATCGACAGAAAACACAGAATTTTCCAAGAAACTTCCATCCTAATCATCAATATCAATAGGGTTTGATTTATGTACATACCGAGTCAATACGTTAAAAATGTCATAAGAGCGTTCGTGATTTATAAAAATTTTCTTAGAGGAAGCACAAGAACTTTAGATTCTCTTGAAATCCATATTTCTTAATTACTGAATGCAGACCATATAAAGAATTATGTTTGGGCATTAATGCAGGCAAGGTGAAATGAAAGATATGGAAATTACTATTTATGTCCATAATTAGGAGTGAAATAGAAAACTTGAAAAGTGTACTGCCTAATTGGTTTACTAAATTTACATATGACCGGTTTTGTGTAAAACTTTTCTTCGGGCACTAAAATTTGATATGATTGAAAAATTAGAAATGGTGAAATTTGTAAACTTTGCAAAAATTTGTTGTATTATTGAAGTGGACATATCCACGTGAAACTCACGATGAGTTGTGACAAATGTCAGAATTTTCAGTTTTTTATTTTTAACATGTTTTTAGACTATTAAATTTTAGTGCCCGAAAAAAGGTTCTTCCCGAAACCGGTCGCATGTCAATTTAGTAAACCAATTAAGAAGTACACTTTCCAACAAGTTTGTTTTATAAGGAAATTAGTGTGTGCAGTGTAATGTATAGCACCATAAATGTAAATAAAACAAGATTATCTTGTATTGAGTAGCCTTCTCGGTGAGGTTAAGAACAACCTATATGCAATATTGTTTCCCCAAAAGATGCTGAAAGCGCTTTAAATGTATGCAATCTCTGTTAGATTCAAATTTACTAGAAAGACAACTTGCCTGGAATAGTGACATTAAATTCATCTGAAGATCAGGCTTCTTAGATAACTTTTGCATAGCCACGGATAGAGTCAAACGTTCATCGAAGTTCAAGAAATTCCTTTCACAATCTTTAGTGGGAATATGCTGTAGCGGAACAACAAGAGGTGCACGTTCCAAGCACGATTGAGTGAACGATTCCTCAACAACTTCTGAGAACCGCTTGTAATCCACACATTCGCGTCTCATAGGCGATGCAAAGCTAGAAACCGTTTTCAATTAACTCGGACTGTTCCAACAACTTTAATTAACCCTATCAACTTACACTTCCATTAGAGTCTCCATTTCATTGTCGGTTAGTTCAAACCTACATACCGAAAGACCTCGTTTAAAATCTTCCCGCCTAATAATCTGTTCGTTACAACGGTCGAAATCACTAAGGAACTCCATAACTCTTATACGTTCTCTAACAACTTTTCCTTTAATTTTAGCCAAAATGAGGACAATATCCTTTTCGCGTCGATTAACAGGTGGTCTTGATTTGGGTTCGTTTAATTTCTTCATATCTGCCATAAATCCAGCATACTAAGAAAAGTTGTAGAAGTGATTCTTGAAGACTGTCATGATTTTACTATGTACAACTATTTTAGAGTTCCTCCAAAAAGATGAGACGCACAAGAGAACGATGTAACTCGAAAGAGTAGTCTATCTCGGAAAAGATGCATTTTGGAAACAAAAATGTGTAAAATAAAGGTTGTTTGATCTTGACAGGAAAACAGTGTGGTCAAAATACAAGTTGACTGTGACTATGACTTTAAGTTTATTTCGTAGTCAAGTTGGTTTTTTCAAGCTAATAAAGTATAGCGACAATAATTAAAGGATCATCTTTCGAGAAAAGGAACAGAAGGCATTTATCAGCTGGTGTGCTGAACAAAGGAACATACAATTTACACCGTGGATTCAACGTCGATGATGACAATATATTTGTTTTGACTGAAACAAAGCAGTACCCCCAAAAATTAATAAGAAAATCAGTAGATTTAGGATTTAGGAAGACAATTTTAAAGACAGCTACACAGTTAGCGACAGTGACATCTGGAAGAATTCCATTATTAGACAATAAATTCCGAGAAACTCGGTTACATAATCCGCTAAACATCGACCATGAACCAAGAAAAAGCTGCACACATTGAAAAAAAATTGTTAAACTGAAGCTCTTTGCAATAGCATACCAATGGTTCTTCGTACGGCTTCGGTTCTGCTTCGCGCATAAACCAGAAATAATTGAATCCCATGTCGTCATTAAATCTTTCCTCCAGAGCATACAATTCCTCATCGGACAGTAGAATTCCATTCGATAGCAAACATTGTCTCATTTGCGCTCGCGAAACATGCCCATTGTTATGTCTACAATTAGTAACAATTTGTGAGCAAAAATAATAATTTATTGTACAACTATTTTTAACTTATCGCAATCCCTAAACACCGGTTTCAACAGTATACGTCGCCTTATCACCTTCTGTTTGACTTTCTCAACGGCTTCTTCGCATAACTCGCGTTTTCCACCGTTAACGTATTGCCAAACCTTAGCGCCCTTTCTGGAAAGCTCATCAACTTCTCTCGGCGGTGTATTCACTAATAAACAAGGGAACTTCTCGAGCTCCTATAACAATTAGTTCATGATTAAGGATACAAAATTACTGATTTGGAAAAGGCTTACTTTCGTTGTAAAAACTTGCTCGATGTCATTTTCGAATGTTCTCCAACAAACACGTGTTGGGTCTGTCGGATCTCGGTATTGTATCATTACGGATTCTATCTCTGGTAAAGAGAGGTAAAGTCTTTGGGTTCCACTGATCCCCAATCTATCTAACCCTCTGTGGAATTGTGATATCGTAATCTTCCCACAGTTTAAGGGATCAAAATCCTATAATGATATTTTAAAGGATTTGATTTTAATTGAAGTATTATACACTCAAAAAAATAGCCAGATTTGTTAATAAGAGGTATAACAATATAACTGTAATAAAACTTATGAACATTATAATAAAGCTTATTAACATGGGCATAAAGGTTATTAATTCACTTTTATTATCTAGATTTCATTATCCATTTTTTGAGTCCTTGCTGCTAATAATGAAGAACTTTATATTACCAACAGTTCACCCTCTCAGTAAGCTTCGCTCTAAAGGAAGCTAAATTAATTACAAAAATATATTTATGGGTAATCTAAAATTTAAGGCTTTTATTTGAGATGAGTCATCAATTAGTTAATTCCATAAGAAGGGCATTCTGTAACCTTTTTCTTAAATAGAAGGAATTATTCTAATAGGTCATCACTTGTCAGTGACTTCAGGAAATAATTAGCTATTGTTTACTTTTTAGGCATCCTTATATGCACAAGATCGTTCACATCTCTTTGTAATTTTGTAAAGAATAGGTATTAAAATTGAGGGGGTACATAAGTATTCATTTAAGATTTAATTTAGGTTTGTTCTGTGATGTACAGCGTTATGTCATTTTATAGGGTATAAAAATGAATCTTTTGTTGTAAAGATGATACGTAAATACTTCACATCAGAACTTTTTTTTATTAATTGATGATTACAATTCATTATAATTATTATTTTGCATCAATGTTAGTATCTTAAATCGCGAACAGATTATCGTAGAAAATGTTTCTAAATGTGTATACGGCTTGGCAAATTTAAATTGAGTTCTCAAGGCCGAATGCGTAAGTGTAATAATAAGTAGAGTAACCAAAACTTGCGGACTCGCATAGGCGTCGGTATTACGGGTTAATATAAGAATACGAAAAATTCATAAATAAACTTACTTGCTAATTATTCAACAAATTAGAGGCATCAGGATGTGAACTACTGTAAACTTGCATCATTGCATATGTTTCCACAGTTATTTCTTTAAACCTTGTGCGTCGACAAGAAAAAATATTCTTATACATAGAAAACGATCTCTCCACATCTAAGGAAGTTACATTTGCATGTAGAAACTGTTTTTCAAAATCACTTAAAAGTTCACTATTCTTACACTTATTATAAACGGCCTCTAAAGTATTAAAATCGGGATTTTTCCTTAAAACATCTGCCAACTTTTGACTAGCGCATAATCCTGGCGTATCATTTAATGTGTGTAATTTATTTTTTACACTCTCCACTATGTCTAATGATTCCTACAATGACAATTCAGTACATTGTAGTTTTCTGATGGCATCTAGTAATACTGTATAATTGGTACATATTGTTGTTAAATCTTCTAAAAGTTGAGGAATTTGAAATTCTCTTTGACTTTCTCTAATTGCTTTGGATTCATTCCGATTAAATCGCATTATAACTGATTGAATTTCTTGAAAATGGATCAAATAGTAAGAAGCTGCTGTTAGCCAAGTACCCTATCGCGTTAAAATTGGTTCAGGAGGTTCTGGAATACCTGGACAAAATTTACGAAATTCTTTTAAACGTTTAGGAGATTTACGAAATACTGCTTCCAATCATCCGATCAACGTTTCCGTAATGTTGTCGAACAACTTCACCAACTAAAGGTTATATGTATTAAGTTAGGAAATATATGTTTTAAGGATCGCCCAACACTTAACATCGTTGACGCACTCTGTCACAATCATCACAACTTGATCTTGGACAATTTTAATTTTTTTCAAATCGTTCATTATCACTTTTTGAATATTTTCCGCGGTACATTGTTGAACACGTTTGCAAGCTAACAAATATCGAGATGCTGTGTTCTCGCTAGATAAAACGCGATCTATTACTTTCACAATACTGTTTTTCTTTATATCGGTCGTCTCATCCACGGTAATCCATATTTTTTTGGAACACAAATCACGTTTACACACATTTTCTAGCATCTCTTTCATTCGCGGCAAATGATTCTGTAATTGTGTTTGTGAGGGTAATGGGTACTTTGGGACGTATTGTCGCCAAAACGTTTTAAAAGCTTAATTAATAAATGTATGAGGAATAGTGTATAAGGTATTTCAGTTTTTGCATTTCTCATATGCTTAATACCATTGACATGCCTGTGGCAATCAGTTCTGTCCAATGCGGCCAAACGAACATTGCATATTAAGCAAAAAACTGCACTACCGTCATATTTTAAATGGGGAAAAAGTGACACATACTTATGTACATTAGTAGCAAATCTATTACGAGGCATTGTTTTCTTAGGTATGTAAATATTAGTTCTATATGAAACGATACACTAATTATGTACTTGGTATAATACTACAACACACAAAAAACACCAGCTATATTTTCAAAAGCGACACGTAAGTACATAGCCTTGACCGTTCGACTAATCTCTGCAACAGCTCAACCGGTACTAAAACGAAATCTCTCAGCGCGGTTTAACATGATTTATATTCAAGGTCGACACTACATGCCTGCTTCTCTACCGGTTTAGTTTATTTATGAATTTTTCGTATTCTTATATTAACCCGTAATACCGACGCCTATGCGAGTCCGCAAGTTTAGGTTACTCCAGTAATATCACATAAACATAACTGCAACTGTGTCATTCTCAAGCAGGTAAGAAACAGCAGGTAAAAAGAATCAATTCCTCTTTGAGAATATAAAAGTTTAAAAGTACTTAATCGTTCCTGGGAATACAATGAAAGCGTATTTATTTAATTCCTATTTGCATAAATTCCATATTTATAAACAATCGAATTTACCTTGAAAAACTCGCAAACTCTTAGTCGATTTTCGAGCACATGTCTTTGAATCCGTCTAATTACCGTTACCAAATCTTGTGTTTCAGGCGGCGCATTCAAAGCCGGATGGAATATACTCTGCTTACCAAACACACTGGACGCCATAATCTTACCGATCTCTGGTCGCGGCAATTTTGGCAATTCCGCATTGATAATTCGTCCAGGAAATTGATTCAAAATATCCTGAAATACATCTAACCGATGAACTAAACGCCGTAAAGCCTGTAAAGGAACCTAATAACTCACTCCGCCAAGATCCAGCATGCCATGCTGCTCCATAAATTGAACCGCAGCGTCAACGGCTGACACGAACGCTACGTAATTTAAGGTGTATGAATCTTTTAAGAATTTCTTCACGAGCAAATTGAAATCGTCCGCCGACACCATGATGCCTAGGTAATCCAAGATTCGGGCGAAATGGGCGATTGTAACGGTTCCATTGTTTTTAGCAATCTAAAAGAGTTAATACTACCATTAAAAAGTTCTCTATAGATTCTTCAATACTCTACAACATTGATTATTGCACATTTATCGAAATAAAAATAATATGAAAAAAGATAATGCCATAATTTAGTATTCAAAAAAATCTATTCTAAAGCCCGTTTGCAACGATGTGTAATTTGATATATAGTTCTGTAAAGAAATTTACAAATTAAATTATGTACCGTCGCAAACAGGTTACATACAAAATTTGATACATAATTTTCAAAAAATAGAACATGCTCCAATTTTGTAAGAATTTGATATATAAAATGAGCAGAAATATGCGCAATAGTCCAAGTTTGCTATAGTGACTATTTCTGATAAGTGACAGTTTAGAATCAAATTCGCATGTATTGCGCCAGAAATCAGCGAATATATTCTTTATTACCGGAACTATTAACTTAAATTGTTTCCGAAATTTAATTATCTTAATGGGGATTATACTGCTAACTATAAGGTATAGTTTTTCTAATTTTAATACTGATATATCTGCATTCTCCTGTAAATTAAAATACAACAAAATAAAATATACTCCATACACTACCTAACAAAGAACTAAATATAATAGAAGCACATTTTTGGTATTTGCATATCAATTATACATATATAGAAATTGAAAAAATATGTTTGACTGTAATATTGCAGCCGACATCATTTTAAATCAGCGTGTTAATACTGTTAAGTAAATAATTCATTGATTTTTACAACTTCGTAAGGAACCGGTTTTTGAAAACTAGCAAACCCTAACTAATAAGGTGATAAAATAACACAACCCTTCAGTTTTCATTTTTTACAGAAGGGAAAGGGATCCGAACTTGATAGTTGGAACTACAACGAACATCGACCTCTATTACTGTTCAACAACCTTTCTCCCATAGTTATAAAATGAATTATTATTGTTTAGCTCTATTTCTGATTTTAAATCAAGAAATTTACAATTATGCATGGGTTTATAAACAATAATTATGCGGAGAATTAATAAAACATTTAAAATATCTCTTCTTAAAATCATATCAAATCCTTGAGATATAGTTATAAATTACCTTAATTTTGTTTATAGTATATTTTTCATTTTGAATTGAATTTAAGAAGTTATTTCTACCTTTTTAGTACTTTCTAAACTGCATGAATAAATTGATTTTCAATTGATATTGTCATTTCTTAAATAATATTGTTCTAAATAGTTTAGAAATGAGTATCCGTATTTTCAACCACAAAAATAAAATCCATTTGTATATAGATATTTAAAAACTTGCCAATTCGTAATCTTGAAAGTAGGGCCTCAAAACCAGCTTCCTTAAGTTAACAAGAGCAGCTATTTTGGTAATTTGCAAGCTGAGGCGTCTCTCTTCGCTGATACTCAGCCGATTTACGTGTAAAGGATCTTCCCATTCTAATCCACTGACAAGAGGTGCATTTTTAGCGAAATCAGGTACTAAAAAATTGCACCAAAAAGGACGTTATACTTAATTATTAATTACTTTACATACCGCTGTCGTGGATAACTTCGCAAAGCTGAGTGTAAAATACTCTTCCATCTTGTACGCGAAAGTATTCTGCGAGTTCGCTAATTTCCTCATCGGAAAGGCCGATTGTTCCTCTCAGAGGACCAGATAAAACAGACACAAATTGGGATTCTGGAATGTCACGCCAAATTGAGCTTTTTGAGTTTCGGTGATGAAAAAGGAATATAAATATGATTGTTATTTGGGGTAATTCTCTGAAAATACTAAAATTGTCTCAAGAAATGAATCGAAAATACTCTTCTATTCTTTTCATCGTTTTAAAATAATTCTATTGTCAAAATTACTCGCACTCTTTGTCTCAAATGGGAGTTAAGAATATATCACCAAAAAGAATTGAAGTTAAAGTAAAAAAATATATATTAAGCTCCTAAAACTAATTTCGCTCGAAAGTTACAATTTATTTTTTTTATTTTTTCAGAGAACCAATGCCATAAAACTAACATAACTGATATATAGATCAGATAAAATACCTGATATTAAGCAATTTTTATTCGGATCTAAGGGTAAATAATAATCCCATAAATTAATTCCAACCCGAAATATAGCAGCACGGATCTTATTGCATATTCTCCAAATATTTAATAATTTTATCTCCTGAAATAAGTAAATTTACACTTAACATTTAGCATCTTAATGTGGATTACCTTGCAATGCATTTTTTAATTTCATAATATATCCTCAAAAGAGACAAGAAATTTCTAATGACGTTTAACATTTAAATTAATTCATGACACACCACAGCCACAATTGACTTTCCCGCAAAAATTAGTGAAACATCCTATTACGAGTGCGCATGCTCTGATAATTCCAGATACTATTTTGTTATTGGTTAGCTTCTCCCACACCTATAATACCCAGAATGCACAAGTAGCGTTAGCTCTCGTTCCTTTTCCGGCATTCTCTTCACTACGTGCTTTGGTCGTGAGTGGACGTGTTTCTTTTCTTATAATATTTTAGAACTATATAAATAAATAAATAATGGCAAATCAAGATTGTCCGATGGAAAACGGTGAAGATTTTTCTCAAGACGTTAAAACTACAGATCAAAATTTTGTTCAAAACGATAGCCATGTAAATGGTCAAAACGGCGGCGGAGGTGACGCTCCAGCAGATAGTGGTAGTGCAGATGCCCCTGGTCGAGATGATGACAGGTAAGTTATAAAAAAAAAATACGTTTATTTGCGTCTTATTTAAGATAATTTAGTCTAGTCATGTATATTTTTATGTTAAAAGTAGTATAATATTATTTAGTTTAGTAACTTGGTATTTTCTTTGTAAGCCGGTATTTTAATCCAGGTTCATCAGTATTTCAAAGGCTTTGTTTATCAACATTTCGGTAAATAACATTGTACAAATCAATAATGTAATGACGGTTTGTATTATTTTATCTGTAATACTAGTCTTAATTGGAGAACTCTTAAAATCCCAAATCATTTGTGTTGGTCATTTACGAGAAGAAAATGGCGTCAAAGCATATAATCGGCTTGGGTCGACGCGAGTTTGGATTGCAATAAAGAATAATTCTAAGTGTGTTTTTTCTTGTATAGTGTCAAATCACTATCGGTTTTTTTCTAGTTTCAGCAGTAGTCCATATCAAACTAATTTTTTTCAGAAACGATTTGTTGCCTTTCAGTGATATTTTGTTGTATAAATAGAACCGATAACTTTTCAACAATAAATCGCACAAACTTGGGCGGTGTAGGCTAGCAGGGTTAACAAGCGATATACATGCATTAACCATGCTTCCTTTCCTTCAGGTGTGTCAACCATTGTCGTAAGGGAGGATGAGACGACTGGAGTGGATCTTCAGGCACCCATGGTATTTATCCTTGGGCAATTCTTCTGCCAAAAATTTAGTAACCTATTGTTACATTAAAATAAATTTTGAACAGTATATAATCACCTTAAAGACTTTCGAAAATGAACTTAAATTTCACACACTACTTTTAAATTTGCAGATAACTTTAAACTTACAGTTTATAGATTGCAGATCCATTTGATTGAACAAGGATCAGTTCAGTTTGTTTGCTGCTCTATTTTTATTAACATTTTTTTCTGTTTAAACTAGTAATTTATAATATTTCATAAGCATTCAAATACAATCGTAGTAATGCTTAGGATTAATTTGTTCTGCGATAAATCTAATTTTGTATAATATTTTGTTCACAGAAAATTGTTTGTTGGTGGTTTGAGTTGGGAAACAACAGACAGTAAGTATTTTCTATTTATCTTAATCTTCTTTAATAATCAATAGCCTTGAACCTACAAAACAAATTTTGTCAAATTCAAAAATTTCTAAATAAACATTCATTGTCCAACGACAACAAAAAGCACTATTAACTTAAACTACACAAGACACACACGATACACTACAATACAAGCCTTGGTATTTTATTTTAAAAAATACAAAATATATAGTAAAACAAACCATAATTGTAATACTGAAATTATAAACCTTGAATTTTTATTTACAGAGGAATTACGAGAATATTTTGGAACATATGGTGAAATCGAAAGTATTAACGTCAAGACAGATCCAAGCACAGGCAGATCCAGAGGTTTCGCATTTATTGTATTTAATTCAGCAGAAGCTATTGACAAAGTGGTAGCTGCTGGAGACCACGTCATCAACAACAAGAAGGTAGATCCAAAGAAAGCCAAAGCTAGGCACGGCAAAATATTTGTTGGTGGACTTTCAAATGATCTGACGGACGAAGATATTAAATCGTATTTTAACCAGTTTGGAACAGTAAGTTCAATTTCTTTTGTCTTTGCTTTTTTTATATTAAATAATTTCTCCATTCACAGATCATAGATGTAGAAATGCCTTTCGACAAGACAAAGAACCAGAGAAAAGGTTTCTGCTTCATTACGTTTGAATCTGAACAAGTTGTGAATGAACTATTGAAGACACCAAAACAAACCATAAAAGATAAAGAAGTATGTTCATCTCATTTCATTGTTTTTTATTGTGAAATGCTTATTTGTTTATTTCTTGTAACAGGTTGATGTCAAAAAAGCAACACCAAAACCAGACGCCATGGGAACCATGAGAGGCGGCCGCATGGGCAGAGGACAAGGCGGAAGAGGTAGAGGAAGAGGTAGCTACGGTGGAAATCAGAATTGGGGTGGCAACCAAGGTTATGGACCGTATAGTGGCTATAGTCAAGGATATGGGGGTGGTTACGATGGTGGATACGGGGCTGGTTACGATTACTACGGAGGTGGCGGATATGGAGGTTATGGTGGCTATGACTATTCGAACTATGGCAACTATGGTAAATACTCTAACAGGCATTATTAAATGAAATTTTGTAGCGTTGGCGTACAGTAGTACAAGTGATTTATTTTTATTCTAAAGACTTTAAATAGTGAGTGGCTGCCGTCTGCCGTTACTGCATGCCAACGTAGAATTAGTACTTGTTTTAAGAAAAATTAAGAAATTATATACATATATATTTAAAATTGCCATCTCCAGAGTATTTGCACATAAATAAATCGATATATACATTATAGACAACTTGTTTGTTCCTATACTTTTTGCATGTTGACCTTTATATGGGAATACATTGTGAAATATCTAAGGCTTGAATAAAGCGTTTTGTTAAACTAATTTCATAATGTTTTCCAATCATTTAAAACCTTGATCCTAAGCATGTTTTTAAATTGCAGAGCACAAAATTTGGTTTACAATCACAACGTTTTCTCTCTTTTTTTGCAAATTTTGTAAACGTATACTAGTTATTTTTCTCTAATTAAGAGGCGTTAATTAATTTTGTTTGTTATGCGCCGAGCAGATTATGGCTACGGTAACTATGATGGTGGCTATGGCGGTGGACGAAGCGGCTCTCGCGGCAAAGGTACAAAACTGTTGCAATTGTGCATCATTCGTGCTTAATTTTAGTTTTGTTTTACCTAAAGATTATAACAATCCTTTACTAAAAATTATTAAAGAATTCATATTAATGTCGATCATGCCCTTTAACATTAATTTAACACTTTGTTGGATAAAGGATTGAATTATGCTAATACCTTCACTTCTCAAGGTATTACATGTATTTCACTATAAAGGTTCAAAACTTTGGCTATAATTTTTTGTTGTATGTTCATCCGAGTCAGTTATACAAAGTTTCTCTCTCCAATTTTCCAGGATCTGGTGGTTATACAGGTGGTAAACAAAGAGGAGGAGGTGGTGGCCGCAATCAGAGGCATCAACCCTATTAAATTTAATAGTTGTGATCTTTTCGTAGGTATGTATCTTTCATGAACCACACCTCCACACTGAACACTAATGTTAGTATGATGAAATGAAATTTCCAGTTCTGCTTCTGAAAATATAAATGAAGCGACTAACCGCTCTGATAAACATTACTGTCACCATACACCTCATGTTATACGAGATCAATAAACTTAATTCGATTTTTCTTTTCTAGGTGTATCATCTCATTATCTTCAGTTTGAAAATACAAATTGTGTAGATTATTTAATATAATCATTCCATTTTTCGACAATATTTCATTACTATGTAATTCTGTCCAAACAAAAATTCAATGCTTTTCTTATTGTCATCCTACATCATTTAAATAATGTTATTTTAATTTTTTTAATATTATTTTTTGATATTCTTAGTAATGTAACGTAAAGGTTTTTGAATGATCATGAACAGTAATAGATATATTTACCTTCTGTATTAGATTTAAACCTGCAGTAGAGATAAGTTAATGATTGTATTTGTATGAAGAGTGCAGAGGGCATTGTACTTCCGTGTTTAATAAATTTATTTGTATATATAGTAAAATTTATTCTTGAATGACTATTAAATGCCATAAATAATATCCCGTTCACTTAAATGTTTTTAAAAGTCGATGGAAAAGCCCTAGGTCGCATTTGTAATATTCCGACCTCTAAAATTTATGTATAAAGTATTTTTGTTTATGTAAACTCAATAAATTTTATATAGAAAGTATAGTATTTCATTGAAGTGTAAGATACGTCATAGCAGGTAAGTAATGTGAATAAAATTAAGCATATAACAAAAAAGTTGAAAAAATACTTTGTGTGAAAGCCACCATCGATTACACGTGTAAGTATAATAAATTACCATATTAAGATGAGAAAAATAACCATATATGTGTATATACAAAAGAAGTAAATAAAAGGACTAGGTTAATATATCCAACTGTTTTGTAGTAAGTTATGGCTTACGATGGGCCGCTTATAAATCAAAACGTTCATGTTAATATTGCATAAGCATTGGTAATTTAAAATTAACCTTTCATTATAAGTTTCCAGTACTTCAATTTACTATTGCATTTTGTGATATTAAAATATAGTTATCAGCCCCCTATGAAAAGAAATTTAATTTATTTCAGTTTAGCATAAATGAAATATAGTCATATATGTATTTACCAAGCAAAATACGTTGCATCAAAGGCAAAAGTGAAAATCGTTAATAAATCGACGTGACGTGCTCTTAGCGAAATGTAATTAAGAATGAATAATAAAATTTACTAAATCAGTAGACACCTATGATAAAAAAATCCTGGCGGTATGTGTAATATATACACATTCGTTATGTAACGGTGAGAATTAGGAAAAATCTGCATATATGTAATTTATAGGTTTGTTCATAGTAAAATCATAAACGAGTAGAGCCAGTTGGATGCCTTTAAATTCAGTAATAGTTGTACGCTCCGGATAATTGCAATTTTTCTATGAAGAAGCCTAATATCTTGGGCGTATGCCGAATATTTTTAGCAATCTTCTAGTAAATAAAATTTGGCAAACGACTACAGATTAGTGCCGCTGGGCTAATTAAAAGTTAATTTATTGGTAGGTATTTACATTTTTATATATTCATGTATATGAATCCGTTTGTAGTAATATTTTACTTTCGATTTGTCACATGTTAAAAAAACAGCTGTATATATAGCAGTGGTTCACAAATTATATGAGGGCGTTGCTACGCGCATGTCTGTTAATCTCGAACCCCTTTTCCTGTTAAAAGCGCTTTGGGTACGAGATTATATTTTGAAAACCTTGATCGGCAGCGCCGCCATCTAAAACGGATAGAAACTGTATTAATAACGACAATTTATGAAGTTTACACCCGTGGTTTTGCGGCGTTTCTAGAATTTCATTTCTCTGAACCCTGTTGTGCATTATTTAAATATTTGCAACTCCGCTTTAATGTTTTTTCATCTACTCTGATACCTATTTATAAAGGTAAGTTATAAAATATTCGTTTTTTGACATTTTGGTTATTAAAACCGGGATTTTCACAAAATTGCTGGGACGTACATGAGGACGGTTGCTAATATCATATCGCATCAAATTTGTGTGCGTTTTTAAATATGTTGTAATTTTCAATATTTATGCTTATAAAAGTTATAAGAGGACTGGATGGACGTTATTTTTATCGAATTACCAAGTTTATGTGTCGTTTGTAAACGACTCCATGTGGTAGAAATTGAAACCTCTTTGTTTGCACAGCAAATCTTTGCAATTTTTTTTATTAGTGAATTCTAATTTGTCATTATTATTGTTATCTACATGATAAAATTTATGGATACATAGTATTTAACAAAAATCGGGTATTTCATCAAATGATTAAAGTATACATTGCAGGCGAGAGTTTCTATTTGCAAGCTTTTTGTGGTAGTTTCATTATCGGGTACTTAATCAGGAATGGTCATGGAGGCTCCCCCGTCACCTGATAGTGTTGGTCGAGAATTTGTTCGACAATATTATACTTTGTTGAACAAAGCTCCTGCGCATCTACACAGGTTTGTTTATTATATTTTTATATAAATCTAATTTGGAAACCAATATATTTAAGTTTACGGAAATTACTGTAGCAAGGTTATATTTTCTCTTATCGTGCGGTTCAACAGATATGATTTGTGCTGGTCATTATATAAGAGTAAGAATGAGAATTTGAAAAACATTTAACACATAGTCTTGGCTTAAATAGTAGATGGCACAATAAATTCTATGAATATGGTGAAATATAAATTATGAATATTGTTAATATTATTTTTATGTAGGTCGTTATTTAGAATCCGGCACATTATGACCCCCCATTTCATATGACCAGTGTTCATATACAAAAACCAATGCAACGTTGCCAAGTTGTTGATTACTTTAGTTGTCATTCAGGAATCGTTCAACAAACTTGAAATATTTTTGTTACAAATGTTTATATTTATGAGCTTAGTTTAATTTTCTCTATTAAAAATAGCAGGAAAAGGCGATCTAATACTATAGACTAAGAAAGGGTAATTAAATGATCAATATTGCAAATTACAATTACAGTAACGCTGCAGATCTCACTGTAAATGACAAGACAGACATTTTACAAAGTCATTGGACACTTGATCACATTTTAACAACCGTGTGTGTCATGTTGCAATTTTGTGCTTGTAATTAAGGACATAAATAAATAAAACAAACTACTTAACATTTCCTTTAATATTGATATTGTAATCCGACAACATTGTCTAATTATGCGCATGCGCAGATATGCGTCTTGAAATAAGAACTGTAAATTGTTATTTGGGGTATATTTATATAGGCAATTGCGATAAAAGTTTGTTGTTTTCAACAAACAGTTTACAGTGATTTCTTCCTGCATTATAAACCATTATCAAATAGAAAAACAAATTCCCAGTTTTTACTTAACTTTGTGCAGTTGAATAAGTACCGATTTTGTTATAAGATATTGCATATGCTTTTTAATTTTTTTTTTCTTTACGGTAATAAAAACTATTCACTAATTTTTTTACATGTAACCCTAGATTTCCAGCATAATTCATACTATTATTTTACAAAATATGATATTTCTTGATTATAAAATAAACAAATAAATTTTCAAGTTTACACGTTATTGTTTTTAGGCACTTTTTGTTTTTTTTTTGTCTACGTTTGTTTAATGCTATTTTCTCTGGTAGTATAGACAAGCATGACTTTATTAAAACTATTATGAATTGGGATGCCATAAAGAAACGTCGAGATAAGAATAAGAACTCGTTTTCTGTGTATTGTAGATTATCGCAATTAACTAAACTAAATGTTAATAATTTACGTTAATAGGGTATTCCCTCAGAATTATTTTGCATTGTTACAAAGTTGTTTTACATCTGTTAAAGATAACCAATTGTTATATAATTTTGGACATCACCCTTTTTTTGGAAATGTCAGAATATAATTGTACTTCATAGAATCACAACATTCTTTCTTATCAAACCAAGATAATTTACACAAATGAGGAGATTAAAGAGTCCCTATTATTACGTAATATTTTACCATTTTTATTTTACGAAAATCATTTTTAAAGCAAAAATTCCATTGTTTGCAAATCCGCGTTTAATTTTGCTTTCTGTTTGAATAATATTTTTTATAAGTCAAAGCATTAGTGCATACACCAGGAGTTTCCAACGGGGTCGGTATCGACCCTTTGGAAATCGGTGAAATTTTAAAGGAGTTAATAATGATCAAGGGGTCGATTGGGGATCGATAGCCGAATATGCGATGCGCTAGACGATGATCAATAGTGAACGGAAGCAGGATTTAGTCAAATCAATAACTTAGTGTGGAAAACAAGAAAGGGTGGTTAAATATTTTTGAACGAGGTGATTTCAAAATTAATCGTTTTTAGGGCAGATATTAAAAAATGTATTAATAGATTAAATGCAGCCATCACATTAATTAAAAGTCGATTAGTCCAATTACAATCTAAGATTTTATTTATTTATATTTGTAAAATTAAAAATGGTAGTAGTACAAAAATAATAAATCATAAACCTATTAAGCTAGATATTTGTTCATTTTGTTAGTGTAATTGTTATTTTTTGTTATTTAAATGCAATTATTTGCATTATCTTGTATGCTGTATATTATAGAGAAAAGTGTAAGGGGGTCAATGAAGAAAATCATTCTTTTAAAATGGGTCGATGCAAGAAAAAGGTTGAGAATCCCTGATGTGTTACTTATTGTTTACATTAGAAAAATAGTAACGTTACATTCCTGATTCAAGGAATGTATGAACCACTAGTAAATAACGGCATTTCCTTAAAAAATAACTAGTCAAATGCGACACAGATTGGGGAACACGGTTGCTATAATATACGTTGACGTTTCGTGCTTTCACACACGGTATAATTAATAAATTTACCATTTCTTATGTCTTCTAAATAATATTGGTTTAAAATTGGACGAGGTGACTTCTACAAGGCGTGTAGTAAAGGCTTAAAGTAGAGCTGTGAATTCTTACCTGGCTAACTTATTAATAATAATAATTCGCATAAAAAACCATAGTATACAATAGTTTGTAAATCGTGATATGTAATTCAACGAAGCACAGATTTTATATATAGGATTAACTGTAGCTTTAAACGAAGTGCCGTTTCATGCAATGGCGATCAATTTCATTGAAGTGGGTTGAACCCACGTTTCGGACGGTTGATTTTTTAATTACAGGTGTAAATCAGTGCTTTCTTCTATCTTATCCATTGATGTGAAATGAAACTTTCCATTACATAAAATCATCAGATTTGATTTTATGGAAAAAAATTAATAATAGCGTTATGGTATTTTTGATTCAAAATTGCATATTGTTTATGTAAAATTTATTTATTTGTGGGACCCATAAAATAATACAAGTTTACATTTGAAAATTTGTCAATGTTAAACAGGTAATACACCCTAACACTAAAGCCTGAATGAATATTCTGCTTACAACTCAATTAAAGGTAGCATGTATTTATCTTAGTTACATTATTTATGTAATTTTAATTGGTATCTTACTCTTGAAAATGCAAATTAAAACTATCAATGCTCATAATTAACATATAACACATTGCAGAACAACACTGAACTATCCATCTATCTATCTATAACAACAAGAGATATTGTCGTAAGAGTTGCTATACTCTGGCATACTGTTATACGTATTTACCATTATAAATTCCAGTAGACGTTTGTGTATTATTAATTTATGCATTGTGATTGTAATCATAAATAATGTTGATAAATAAACCAACGCCATCAGTTCATACTGTAACGATTCCATTGAAACTGGAATTTCAAAATAAAAATATGAACGTTATTTTAGATTCTACAACAACCAATCTTCCTTTGTCCATGGTGGCCTTGATCCCCCTAATCGCGAGACTAGTCCTATGATTGGCCAGAAGCAAATTCATCAGAAGATACAACAACTGAACTTCCGTGATTGCCACGCAAAGATTGCACAGGTGGATGCTCAAGCAACTTTGGGAAATGGAGTAGTCGTGCAAGTGACTGGCGAACTATCCAATGCCGGTCAACCTATGCGCAGATTCACCCAAACTTTCGTCTTGGCAGCTCAAAGTCCTAAGAAGTATTACGTGCACAATGACATCTTTCGCTATCAGGTAATTTTATAATATACATACATATGATTTTGTGTAACGTATTTATCGGATGCACCATTTGAGGATTGATATGATTAAATCACATGAAGAAGTTATTAATTGGGGCGAGGTAAGCACGCCGTTATTAGGCTAAACGGATTTAACTAACTTTGCCAATGTTATGTTGAATTAAATTATAAATGAAATGTTGTTACCTCTACCGTTTATTTCACATTGAAAAAAATGTTAACTTGCTTATATAGGATGAGATTATATCGGAAGAAGATTGTGAACCGGAATCTCGCTCTGATGTTGAGGACGAGATCAATCAAGAGCGTCCTACTCTTGGCGACATGCCACCTATTAATCAACAACCAGTACCACCATACTACAGCCCGAATGCTGCGCCGATTCAAGGAACCATGCCGCAGGTACCACCGCCTCATCATCATGCCCAACCGCCGCAACATGTCTTACCACCGCAACCACAATCTGCTCCTGTACCAACAGTTAATGGCGCCATACATCCGGATGAAATGAATGTTATGCCTCGTAAGTGCTATTGGTGTAATTAACTCCACATTCTTTTAAAAATCGAGTTTTACAGCTGCTCAAGTTCCACCGCATGTAACATCACCTCAAGCTGCTCCTGTGATGGGTGCTCCTTTGTCTAGCTTGCAACCGACAATGCCACAAATTCCCCTTGTAGTACCGATGGTTGATGAGAGACCCCAACAGCAACCACCTATTGATGAAGGAGCTGGGGATGCACCTAGCGAAAATATCTATCCTGATGAACCAATTCAGGACGATCCGCAAGAAGTTGTACAGGAGCCTGGTATGTTATTGTTTATGTAAAACGTTATATTTTGTATTAATATTTATGCTTTTTGCTGCCATTAAAGCCATTTTAAGATCAAATCTGATACGTATAGTCATCTTGATTCGTTTTTATTATAGCAGCTATTTCCAACGAGCCCAAGACCTATGCAACTCTTTTAAAATCGGGCAACAACGTTTCCAATTTTAACACTTCATCACAAATTTCTGCTATGCCTATCCAACAACAACCATCTATATCACCAGTAAGTATTTCTTTTAATTTCTCAAATAGTAGTGTTATTCCATTTATTAAACTGTACAGCCACCTTCTAACCACTTTGATAGTCGAGAGATGACGCCAAACCAGCCACCAAACCAAGGTCTTCCTTTAGGCCAACGGAACAGCATTAACCGAAACAGTAACGGCGCACGTGGAAATCAAGTGAGACCACCCAGACAGGATTCTAGGGGCGGTCCTGGTAGACTTAGCTTGAATGAGGATGGTAGGGTTATTTTTAAATCATTATTCTAACTCAGGGGTGTCCAACTTGCAATGCCTCAAGGGCCAAAACTAAAACTTTTGATGTTGTCGCGGGCCATATAATAATTTTGTTACAAGTAATAACAAAATAAAGTGAGGTATAAAAATAATTAAAACAAAAAAGAGTATTATTTCTTTTATTGCTCAACAACTACATTTTTTTATAAACGGAAAATTTATTGATAACACTTCTCAATAATCAAGACAAACATTGCAAAAGCAACGAAAAAGATGTATCCAATTAGTGTGAGGACTGTGGTCGATCGGCTTCATCCACCAATGAAGATATGTCCACCTCCAGTTCAGTTGTAGACAGTCTCATAAGATAACGTAAGGAAGAATCGATAAGGTTGCTTCTGTTTTTGTTTTTTATGTATTTCATGGAGGAAAAGGCACTTTCACATGTATATGTGCTTCCGAACATTGACGTCATTTTCAGTCCAAAATCTCGCAGGTTTGGGAATTTCTCCTTTGACAGTAATTTGAAAAATTCAGGTCCCTTTTCTTGTCTGGTGATTAGGAACATGTCTGCTTGAAGATCACATAACTCAAGCTGTAAGTTGGGTGGTTGATCATCAATGGTTGCTCCAAGAGGGTTATTATAAAGTAGTACACTGCTTTTGAGACTTTCAATTTCTTCAAATCTTGTATTGAATTCATCAATAACCTGTTCAATTTGTGAAATGCAGGATGAAAACTCAATATTTTCCTCACCGTTGAATTCTTCTGCTATTTGCAGACAGCTAGGGAAGTGTGTCAGGTTGTTCTTTTCCAAAGCACGTTTAAACACGTTCAGCTTATTCCGGAATCCGTTTATCATTCCGATCAAATCTGAAACCGTCTGGTTTCTTCCTTGAAGACTCAAGTTTAACATGTTAAGATGATTAGTCAGATCTGTTATAAAAGCTAACTGTCTTAAGAATTCTGGATCCTTAAACTTCTCTTCCAGTTCAGTTGTGTCAGATGAAACGTATTTGTTGAGGAATGCAGGGATTTCCTTTCTTATGGCAAAAAATCGTTCCATGCACTTTCCTGCACTCAGCCACCTTACATGGTTGTACATTAGCAAGTCTCCATACTCAGCCTCTGTTTCCACTAAAAACTGCTTAAGTTGCCTGTGTAAAAGAGATCGATTTCCACCTCTAATCATATTTATAATCTTAATCACGGTTTGGAAAACTTGATCTTCCTTGACTGATTTTCCACATAAAGCTCCCTGATGTATAATACAATGAATTGTTGGGCAAGTGACACCATTCTCTCGAAGCAGACCCACTAATCCAAATTTTTTACCTGTCATTGATGGGGCCCCGTCTGTTGCTATGGCTGAACATTTATCAAAGCCTCCAATTCTGTCAACTGTTTTCTTCACAGCCTCATAGATGTCTTTTCCTTTTGTTGTTCCATAAAGAGGACAAATATCAAATAACTCCTCTTTACTGGTAAAATCATCAAAAGTAGTGCGCACAAATATTAACAGCTGACTAACATCGGTTTGATCAGTGCTTTCATCCAAACAAAGTGAGAAATATGAACTTTTCTTAACAAGGCTAAGCATAGATTTTTCTACTTGCTCACCCATAGCAACAATCCTTCTTTGTATGGTTTGATGTGAAAGTGGCACTGATTCAAATTTCTCCGCCATTTTAGAATCACCGAAAGCTTTGGCCATTTCAACAGCACATTTTTTTATCAAATTGCCATCAGTGAAAGGTTTTTTTGCCTTTGCCAGCTCAAGCGACACGGCATAAGATGCATGCAAAGAATGCGTTTGAGAGTGTAATATTTGACTGAACATACCAGTTTGCTGTTTAAGCTTTTTCTTCAAATCTGCAACTAGGGCACGCCGACTTTCATTTGTGTACGTAGCATACTTATTTTCATGCACTGTTGTGTAATGTCTTCTCACATTATATTCTTTAGGCACTGAAACGACATTCATGCACACTAAGCACTGCAACTTTCCATTATTGTTAGCAATCAAGTAATCACTCTCCCAACTTTCTTTGTAAATTCTGTTCTCACTATCAATTTTCCGTTTTACTGGTTTTACACTCATTATTGTATAAGAGGAATCAAGACAAAGAATTAATCAAGTTCACTGTTCACTAGCAACGTAATAGATTAGCCGACTAGCCTACGTGTCAGTAGCACACTAGCACGATGGCGGCTGGCGACGGATGGTAAGCAGTGAGAGGTGTGGCCTGCGTGAACTGTGATGCGCAGTAATCAGTGCAGTTCTCATAGTGGTGGAGGATGATTATGTTCGTTACACGTCCGCGAAGCGGCACGCGGTACAGTACTTGTGTACTTGTGATGTAAAAACACTGGTACACCATAAAATATAAAATAAGTTAAAAAATCTTTTTTCACAGTGGCAGCATTTAAAGAAAATATATGCTTTTCGAAAATCTTACGTGGGCCACAACAAATAGCCTCGCGGGCCGGATGCGGCCCGCGGGCCGCCAGTTGGACAACCTTGTTCTAACTTCTTATTGATGTTGTCAATTGTAGACTTATAATAAATTAGTTTGTTTATATCTTTTAAATTTTGGGATACTTGGCAAAAATTACTTACAAGCTGTGTCACTAATTCTGTTCAAAATTTCTATACAGACGGTAGGAGAGTTCAAGGAAGTGCGCACGGTGACAATTATCAACTGTTCTTGGGCAATCTGCCCCATTTTGCTACCGAAGAGGAACTACGTGAAATTTTTTCGGAATTCGGACAAATCGTTGATTTACGCATTCACAGTAAACCCAACAATAAAACAGGTCAAGCAGGAGGGCGGGTTCCACCAAATTATGGCTTTATTACTTATGAAACCCAGCAAGGCGTGCAGAATTGCTTGGCTGCAAAGGTATGTATATAGTATTAGTACGTACTAGATTAGAATTCACTATCAAATAGATAAAATTTACTATTTTCAGATAATTATAGTATTAGTTTGTACATACCTGAAAACTAAGCAAGCGTAAGGGTTGTTTATAGTGAAGCTGTAACAATCGGTAAGAGCGACGAGTTAGCAAAACGAGCAAATCAGTGAGCGTTGTAACTTTCCGTAACCATGGTTATAGAAGCGATCTGTGATATCCGATAAGAGCGATGATATTAACGAAGCGGCGAGATACATTGCTTGTATGCGAGTGTTTACGGTGGAACTATACGACATCTGTGGGCAAAGGTGGTAAACAGAGATAAGAGCATTTATAATCGAACTGTCAAATTTTATCAGCTCTAGTTTTAACGGATATCGAGAACTTGATAAGCGAAAGTTACCTTAGGCCCCTAATACGGAAGCAAAAACACCAAACTCGTAAAAAAAAAGACTTCAATGAAAATATTTTCACAAGTATCAAATTGACGCGCCTGTCGAAGGTTCATAAACACCATCCGCGATGTATAGATTTCCACGCTTTTATCGCTGCTAGTACCGTCGCTCTTACCGACTATCGCAGCTTCACTACAAACACGCTCTAAAACAGATTTGACAAGCTATTGTGTTTGTGAATAAATTGCATTTTTAAGGGTTGTCAAAATCGAAAAAAATGCTACTTCAGAAACGATATGAACCATGTTTTTCAATTTAATTAGGTTTGGAATTAGACATATAATTAATTCGATTAATTACTTTTCTGAAATTTCAATAATTTGATGCCATTTCTATTTTTTTTGTTAGCAAATTACTTTTAGACGAATTTCCAAACATTTTTAAGCGTTACTCTACATTACTCACCAAAAGTATTTTACACCAAAAATACTAAATCGCGTCAAACTTATTTCACATTGAAATTACACAAATTTAATTGTACGAGTTATTGTTAATAGAATATGTCGTAATAATAAAGAAATAATTTAACTTGTGACTGCGAGTCGACTGCAATGCTGTTATTTGCACTTGTGTCCCCCAAATCAAGAACAACTTCCCTTGTAATTTTTAGTTTCAAAATATTTTTTGTGCGTGTAAGCGTGTATTTGTTTGGATACACAAATTACAGCCCACCTTCACAATGTATAAGTCCAAGATAATGGACATGTACGATAAGTGTTGTGACGTCAGTGACGTTGATAGATAAACTTACTTGTGTATTTTAGCACGTAGTTTCGAAAAATAATTGATATGAATTGTAATTATATCTAAACTTTCTAACCTGATTATATTTTCTAGGAATTCATATAAGTAGTTAAATAGAGTAACATTTTTAATTTAGTATATTGCATTAATTAATTATTATAATAAGAGATTGTTATATTTAGACGATAGTATATTAATATTTTTTAATAATCTCTAAAAGGAATCCGTATTTGATTTTTATACGAAAATATTGCAAATAGATTATTTATGGTTTTCCAATAAGAACGATATGATTTTGCAATGAAATAAAATAGGTTTCAGATTATATTTTGAATAACACATCATTTGTTGTTACATCGATTTCATGAATCAATGAACCCAATTTCCCAATGACATTGTGCAATAACTCGCGCCTAATGTCACGAATGCAGCGTTCGATGTTCAATCTTAATGCATTAAGGGCTCGGATTTGTTCGCATATACCATAGATTTCGAATAACTTCTTGGAGACCAACTAACAGTTGCATTTCTTGAAATTATCCTTTCACCGAACTTTATGCAATATATCGATAGCGGTATTAGCAGTGTAACATGTGGCACCGTCTTGTTTTAACCACATGTTCTCCAAGTCAATTTCATCTAAATGTGACCACAAAAAAATCTATTAACATCAACTAGTGTAACTGCATCTCCTACATCGTTCTGGAAAAAAATTATGCCACCACGCCATAAACGACGCCTTTTACGTATGCCGGGGCTTTTCGTGAATCTCTTGTGGATTGTTTTCACACCTAAAACAATAATTTTGTTTGCTAACATATCCGCTTCACCAAAAATGATCTTTTTTGCCCAAAATTGTGATTCGTTTCAAGTTACAAAAGCCCGGGTTGCAAAGTCACGGCGCTTGCGATGGTACAGTGGTTTCAGTTCTCGGGCCAACACAGTCTTGTACGGTTGCAAACCTGTCTTTTTGCCAAATACGCCAAGTTGTTCTTCTAAGTCCTCATGCTTGAGCCCGACGAGGAATTGATAAATTTGGAACCTCTGCAATACTGTCTCTACACTTCGCATCGTCAAGGGTAAAAACCAAACGTTCTTGAATCGTGTACTTACCCATGATGAACTGTCAGAGTATACTAAACACAAAACTAGTGACCGTTATAACATTTTAAACATGGTTGCCCACTCATTTCAAATCATATCGTTTCTTGTTGGGAAATGAATCTGTTAGCCCCACTTACAGCTCTACGCCTAACTTCTGAAATTATGCCAATTCAGGAGGTTAATGTACAATAATAATTTCACATATTTCAGCCGCATTTCTTCCCGAAAAATGATCGTTATGGACAACAACTAAACGTAGAAGAGAAGAAGACAAAAGATCGTCCGTTTGGTGGTGGTGGCGGCGGTGGTGGCGGTCGACCAAGCGGGGATAATAATGGCGGCCCAAGACCTCGCGATAACGGACAAAGGCGTGGACCGGGCGGCCCAGGCGTCAATAGAGGTGGAGGCGCTGGTGGTCCTGGAATTCCGGGCGGCCAAACCAACAGGCCAAGTAGCTTCAATAGAGGAGGGGGAGGTGGCGGACCCCCAAACCGTGGACCCAACAACACATACAATAACCGCCGCTAGCCTCATAACTTTCTTTTCTCAATCTATTCACCCCTACCGTGTCTGAGAACGTTCAGTCGCGGCCCAGGCGGACACAGACACTTTGATCTAGTACGTGTGAACGATATATTATAAAAACGTGGGACGTGTACAGTGCTCTTATGTCCGATGGAAATAGAGCTGTTTAACTTGAAACGTTAGTGCCAATAATAATAGTGACTTTGCGGATTTGCAGTCTATTTGTATGCAAACCATTTATTGAGAATCAATCTTGATACCGTATCCTTTTTCTTATCTTGCAGTCTAAGTGTCTATCCACCTAAGTTTAGTAACAAGTATAGTAGTGGGAAAAGTGTATTTATTGGCTGTGTTAATGTTGGGGTACTATTTGTTTTTTTTTTATTTATTTAAAACGTACTACAGTGTTGGGATACCTTAAAAGTGGATTTCGGTTTCATTTCCACCTAAGCGCCAACCCTCCATGACAATGGTTTGATTATGAATAACTGCTTGTCACTGAACGGTCAAAATCAACAACGCCTGTATAATATACTATGTGGCTAATTCGTTTTAACTATGTATTGTTTATGTATAAATATACTCCCAATAACAAATCAGCTATGAAAATTATTTATTCCTTATGAAATTTAGATGGAATTTTGACCACTGCTTCTATTTATTCTTTTTTTGTAATATACATTATTTTATTCACCGATATTTAATTTCTTTTATTGCGCAGTGGTTAAAATTTTATTACAATAACATATTTCTTTTTTTTTTTGTAAGTACTAATTGACCGAATCAGGTGACATCTGTATTTTTCAGAAGGCCTTTATTATTAAAACAAAAGGAATATGTATCAAGGTTTTGATAGATTTCAATGTCTAGAATGTTACTTTAATGACATTTATTTTTAGCTTGCACTTATCTTTGTAGAGTGTTTACTGATTTTTATTCAGAAATAAATACAATTACCTGAATTTGAGTTCAAGTTAAGAGTAAATGAAATAAACATTAAGTCTGAAATATTGTTTCTTTTATAATAAATACAATTTTCAATTAACAATGTGAGAGTGTTTTTTAATTTTATGATTTTTCGTTTTAGTGTTGTAGATTAAAAAGTGGAGTGTTTTACTTTTTTTTTTTGATCTATAGCTTTATCCCTAATTTCTGGTCTCTATTTGAATTAATAATGGACAGTATTTATTCTTTTATTCCTGTGATATTTACCTTTGATTCCACTCTATTAGTGAAATGTTTTGCTGTTTTCTTCGCAAGGTCTACCATCACTTCAACCGAGGGAAATGTGCAGGTTCCACTAATGCATATTATAGTGTTCAAAAATATTTGTCCTTATTAAAATATAAAGAAAAATGTGAAATTGTTAAAACTGATATTCATTAAAGAAAACTTGTTATTTCAATGACTTTTCTATATATAAATATCCTTGAATGCTGCTATAAACTAATAAAAAAAAGTATACTGGCATATGTGATACCCTCGTGGAACTGCAATTTATGTACATTATCGTTTTGTTTCATTAGTGCTGCAAAATATTGTACTTCGATTATTAGTTTAATGAATTTTGAGAAGGGTAGATAAATTATCACTCCTTTAGATTTGCACAGAACAATAAATAAACATCCTAAGCACAAGGAATGGATAAATTATCTAGCCTAATCATTTGTTTATACCTTTTACATTAACTAGAAACTAGTGTTTGTTATACTTTAATAATTTGTCAGTCTGTCCGATCAGAGAAGTAAATTTGTTTGCAATTATTTTTTATTAATAAACTTTTTTCTGCTAAATCTTAATTATTATAATTTCTTTATTGGATTGAACTAAATTTCCACATTTGTCTGTACTACCATTGCTATTAATATTAATTTTATTAAATATAGTATGATCAATGGATGACAATAAACAAATAAATATAACAAACTTTGGAAAATTCCATGATGTTTACTGTAATAAACTGCCACTATTAATAATAATTCAAATCAATTGTGGATTCAGAAAATAAGATTGATCAGAAAGATAACAGTGATAAATTATGTACAGCAAAGAAAAAATGGTAAGTTGCATGAGATATTACATTAGTTTTTTCTCGGCAAGCTTGAGATCGTTTACGTGCAGTGGTGGCTGGTGTATTATGGCTACGGGGCTGCAGAACACAAGGATAAGGTATGGGACAACGCTCTAATTTGTGTAGTTTTTTATCAAATACAATGTACACGATACGTAACGGAAATATACGAGGCAATCTAAGTCATGTATTTGACCTCCCATTTACGTCACCAGCAGCCGTCACTATATTTCAATGAATATTCGTCTTTTATTTATGTATACCATTCTATACATTTCAGTAGTGAGGGATGACTGAAAAAAAACTGAAATCCCTTCCTTAAATTACCAAATATTAGGTTTGTTCGTTTGTCAATTAGTGCAATACGGAGTAGCTCGAATTTCTAAATTGCGCGTTCGTTTGTAAAAAGAACTGGCAATCCGATGTTCGTTTGTATATGTTGGGCAGCTTCCGACAGTTTTGAACTGCACAAACTTACACCTCCTCAGCAGGTGGAGTAAGTTTGTGCAGCTGTCATTATATTATTTGCCTAACCCAATTTTACTTCATATTCATACAAAATGACATCCCTTGTAATCATTGAAAGTGAAATACAACAATTAATAGATAATTTTTTAATGCTATTTTTTAGTGCTATTTTTTAATGCTATCGTGATTGCCAATTACCACCATTCTCGATCTTTTAGGTTATGTATACCACACAAATGCCAATTTGTACGGTTCGTTTGTACCCATTTAGAATAGTTATGAGCAATCAAAACGATCACGTGATCATAATCCTATTACACTAGAACTAACCCGAACAAGACAAACGAACAAACCTATTACTTATGGGCATCTTGAAGAAATATTTAACTGAACAGTTTTTTAAATTTTGGAAAATAGAGCAGATATAAACCTATTCATCAGCAGTTTAAGTTACCCGAATCTTTTATCAAAACAATTCCTTTTCACTGATTTTCATTTGCCCTTGCCGAAAATGGGAATAGAAATTTTTATTTTGTCAAGTTCAAAGTAATGTAATTCACTTATTTAGAATTTATAACCTCAACTTTTGAATTTGAAAATACGCTAATTTGTTCATTCGAAGTATAAAATCTTAAATTTAACATTACAAAGATTTGCTTCTTCAATAAATTTAAAATATATAAATTTGCTGGAATCGATGGACCAACTGAAGGAAGAGGATCTTCTCAGTGTGTTTTGTGAAATTAACGATAAAAATAGTGATAATGATATTAATAGTATACGGAAAACAATTATATTTGAACATTCCTTAGCTTCAAGCACGTTAGTTAAAATACAAAATATGTTTGTATTAATTGCTAATTCTAACAATTTCTAGATTGGATAATAGAAGTAGTTGTTTGTTACTAAACGAAAATTTAAAGAAATATAGAAGCACATCATTGATAAGTGACGAAGACATAAGCCAAATACTGTCAGGAAGTAACGCTGTTCAGAGGAAGTGCGGTTTACAAAAAACTCATGCAGAATCTATTAACGCAAATCTGTCTTGCTCAAGTACCGTTATTTGTGAAAAATCTGAATATGTTTCAGAAGAATATTTTCAACATTTTATGTACTTATTTAATGAGAATCGTAATCAAGATACAACGATAGAACAGAAACAAAGAACGTTTGCTAAAAGTTTTGCTCCACAAACATGTAATGCTAAAGAGCGTTTTGTAAAACATAACACATTTTCAAAAACATTTAATGGTGGTGATGGTAACAAACTTGAATCAAGGGAAGATCTAGGTAAAATATGTAGTTTCAAGACTGCAAGAGAAGAAATAAATTTGCAAAAGAAACAAGCGCCAAATACAGGACAAAAGAGAAAATTAGGAACAAGACGAGGTGTTGGCAGTAAATTTGTTTCTCCTATGTTATCCAACGAAAGGTATATTCAGCATTTCTACCATTAAATATATTAAATGAATTTCCCAAACATTTATAAGCATCTTTACTTTAACATTAATTTTATTAGCAATGGGGATAGTTCACCTAAAAGTCAAGAATGGGAAGAACAAATTGATGACGACCGTTTAAAAAATTTAGAACCTCGAATGATTGAGTTGATTAAATCTGAAATTATGGATAAAGGGCCCTTAATTGATTGGAATGATATAGCAGGCTTGGAATTTGCTAAAACTGCAATTCAGGAAGCAGTGGTATGGCCAATGCTACGTCCTGATATATTTACAGGCCTTCGTAGACCTCCTAAAGGAATATTGTTGTTTGGGCCACCTGGTACAGGGAAGACGTTGATAGGTATTAAATGTTTCAATTATATTTTTATGAATTATTGCATACTATTAATTGTTGCAACAATTTTTACTACAGCTTTAGTTAACTTCACTGATAGTAGGTTAAAGCCGGGCGGGCAAGGGTACACAGAGAATAAGTGTACGCAACAGATGTTCTTACTATGCAGACCAGTATGCCTAGTTAGATACGTACATACATGATATTAACCCTGCAATGCATGGGCAAGGCCTCACAGACACCACGGCATATTTGATCCTGCACTAATTTTTTTCACCCAATCACTGGAGGGTTAAATTGATATTCACTTGCCAACTAATATTGGTATGGTGTGTGAAATATTCGTTAGCCTTGAAATAGAAAACAAATTTTTCACAACAAGCTGATTCTTATTGAAAATGACCTTCTTTACATGCAATTTTGAAAAAGTGACCTGTACTCCTTCTAATTCTTTGTACAATAGTTAAAAGTTGCAGCAAACAAATTGTATATTGAAACTATAACTTAGCTATACTGTTGCTTAGTTTAATAATGAAAAATAATGCGTTTTACAATATTAGAAATTATTATATTTTGTTAGACAAACTTCTAAACTTGGTAATAGAATGGAAAAACATTATTTTAATTAAACACAAACCTCAAAAATTTGTTCTACAGATGAACAAGAGAACACAAAAATGATCAATTAAGAGTGCGCAGTTTCTACTTATTTGGCATAGTGCATACTCTTATGTAATATGCAGTCCGATTTTGACTTTATTGCGCGATTATTGTATCAAGTATAGCTAAAATAGGCATTTTTACATAATTAAGGTGTTAGGTACTACAGTAAATAAATCTTGAGAATAACGGGGTGAAACAGCAGGAAGTGTTTTAATTCATCAGAGCTTTCGCTGTTTATTTGACAGCTTCTTGAGTGATGTTTACTTATATCCTGGATTTTTCTTGTAACTCGTCCTCTTGCTCCATTTACAAGAGAATTAGTATTTGCTGAGTTGTTAGAGATACGTTTGGGTAGTGTTCCTTCTTGTCTGCAACGGATTAAAAAATGTTTCCTGTTGCGAAGTTTCGCCAGTTTGATGTTGGAGTTTATTAATTCTTTTATCAAGGCACAAGTGTGCGGTCCGTAAATGGCAGATATATCATTCAGAAACCCTATTTGTAAGTAATTTGTACTACAGTAACTCGTAAGTAAGTTAAGTGCGTACTGTTGCCTAACCTTATCCCAATCCTTGACTTTAAGGGTGCCCTCGAAAAAGTTGGGTATAGGTAGGGCATTGGTAATAGAGGAAATAATCACATGACTTTTCGCAAATGGGTGATGGACGTTGGAATGAGCTGAAGTTTGAATATTGTTAGTTGGGTTAGATTTTAATATTTTGAAATTTGTTAATTCTATGTCCTCTATAATTTGATATATGGATTTACAAAGAAAGAAGCGGGTTGTAATCATTGACACATTGATTTCATGTCTTTTTTTTGTATATCTCTATATTTATTTGTTTAATTTAAATATAGCGTTATGCTTATCATATTAACCACTTATATTCTTATATGAATATGTGTATTGTAACGAATACCCTTCCAATACATAATCTTCAAAAGTTTTGTTTTGACTTTTGAAGGAATAAAGTAACACTGCGCATGACGGGTAATTTTTCCCGACGTCCGGAGGTCGGTAACATCTGGGTAACAGTGGAGCATCTACCCGCGTTCGAAAAGTAAGGTAAACATTGTCCAGAGCAAGTTATCCGCTATTTTCGAACGGGTAGAGGAGTACCTGGGGACTACCTGCTGAATTTTCGAACAAATGGTTTGTAATATTAATACACCTACTCCACTGAATCTAACGAATACCTCATACTGGGTTATTTTTTTTTACTGCACATACTTTTTTCCTATGTGTAACCTTAAAAAGGAAATTGTCAATTTATTAGTGATATAGTAGGCAATCAGTTATACATTCCATGAGCGTACCGTCCGGCAAAACTCGGCGTTGCCAGTGCTATTACCTTCGTAACAGATCTATTTGCAGATAAAATAATTATTCTGAAAGTACACCACTTTTAGTTCAAGGGACCTATTATAATTTATTTTTTTTGTACCGAAAAATTAAACTTTCCAGTATACATGAAAGTTTTTAAATCTATTACGAAACTATTAAAATTTATTACGAAAGTATAGCAGAGTTTGGTACACAGAGCAAACAAAGCTATAAAGAATTTGGTTATGTTTTTAATAAAGAAAGTGCAAAATTTCAGCTTTGAATAAAAGAAGTATTTTATTCTAAGAAATGGATCAATAAGTCTGTCACTTATTATTCCAATCCAGACATTGAGTTTTTGAGGGTATTGCGTTCACGTCAGGTGTTGAGCATGAGGATTTGTGCGGGACCAATAACTAATGGACTAATAGAAAGGAAATTTAGTATTTCTCAATGGATAAGATATAAACCGGAAGTTTTGAGAGTTGACCTCACCGTTTACGGTAAATGTAGCTTTCAGCTTTATCAGTAAAAAGTATTTTATTCAAAATTTCTACGTTTGTATTTAACATTGTTTTGAAAAGTTCTTGTTGGTTTGACATTTTGTATAGCTTATAACCGAATTCTTTCAGGGTTTTGTACACCGAACTGTACGATACTTCAAAATGTCTAGCGACATCTAAAAGCGCTCCTACAGGACGCACTTTTACATTGCATGGGATATTCAGTTTAATGTGTTCTGTTAAAACGTGGTTGGTTTTATTTTCTTTTTTGGGGAATTTGGGAACTTAGAACATAACAATCTGCTTTGATTTTGTTAAAAATATTGAGGATAGGTTTCGCGTAAGATATAGGCCTTCAGAATAATTATCAGAAAACATGTCCCTAACCCTTCTTATTATTCCTCTGGTATCACGTTATCATTGCCAGCTTTTCATCTTTTTTGTACCTGGTCATGATTTCTATAAATTTTCTACTATTCAATAGAATGTATTTAATTTGAGATTGATGTATAAATAAAAACTTTTAAAGAAATATTTTACATAAAAAAAATGTTTTTCCCTCTATAGCAACTTGATTATTTAAAAAATAATAAGTTATAGGTAAGTCCATTACTGGTGTATAACTGGTTGCCTACTATGTCGCTAATGTATTGACAATTGTTTTGTTTTTAAAGTTACACAAAAAAGAACCCGGTATATTGGCTACAATGTTTCCTAATTCAGCTTAAAGTGCTAGCCTGTTTGGGTGCATGTGGTATTTTGGTATATAATTTTAACCCCTTGTGATAAAAATATATTTTCCAAATGTGTTTTTCTGTTTCACTGGAACTTTTTTTACTAAATAAGCCACATGATTATTAAACGATAATTCATTGTCTTGAACTACTTCAAGGTATTTGATTTCGCTTATGTATTTGATGGACACGCCATCAACCACATTGCCATTAATTTTAATTTATTTAACTTTAACAATTTGGAGACGCCTAGTTGTTCACGATTAGTTTTCTTAATGGCCTATTCAATGTCGCTATCTGCAAGACAAACCAGCTTATCGTTCGCTAAAAGAATTATCGTGATGTAGTCTAAGTCGTTGACATGTAAAATAAACTGAATAACTAGAAGTGGACCTAATATCGAAGCTTGAGGAACCCCCAATGAAACCTCCTTTGATTCGGAGATTTTATTTCCGAAATTAGTTACTTGAAATCTATCATCGAAGTAATCCTTTATGCACTTTCTTAATGTTTAATTCACAGTTTAATAATTTTAGTTTAAGAATATCGAACTGTACTATAAGGCCAAATCGATATTGAGAATAAAAGAATCCAGTAGACCATCAAAAACGAAACATACACTGTTCTTTAGGGCAACTCTTTATCTGTCAATTGAGGTTCATGCGTTGTATTTGCGTTAGAACCGAAGTTTGCTAACATAAATGAAAAAATGGAGTTAACTAGAGAGCATTTTCGAATCATGATTTATTATGATTTCAAAAAAGGTTTACGCGCTTATGAATGACCTTTAATGAAAATGCACCTCCTTTGGCTACAATTTACTGATTGTATCAAGTCTTTGAACGCCTACGAAGTTCTGTTCAACACCAAAAAGGAGCAAGACGACCTCGTGCGGCCGTCACCGAAGAAAATATTGTGCCTGTTAAGAAAACAATTAACTGTACTCTTTTGAAGAATTGCTCACACCATTTTTTTTTCCAAAATTGGGACAAGTGACGAAACGTATATTCCGTCTTTCGAAGTACCTACCCGTTAAAAGAATTGTGTGTCGATCCATAAAGATGAAGAAATACCAACAATGACAAAGAAGTAACGAGCTTTAACAAGGTTATGTATGCAGTATTCTTTAGAAGTACGAGCCTGGCATGTGCAATTAAACTGGATGAACAAAAAATAGTTACAGTTGAATGGTACATCGAAAAATGTTTACCTGAGTTGTTCAGTAAAGTCCCCGAGAATGGTATTATTTACATTACGATCTGCATCCCAGACAGCAGCTCTCATGATCCAACATTTAAAAAAAATTTGAAAAAAATATAAATATAATTATAGGATTAAAAAAATTGCGATATACGAGATTTTCGTCCGAGGAAGAAATTGATACGGTCATTCATCAATATTTTGTATTTCAAAAAAAAAAGATTGGTTGGCGGCCTTTAAGAAGTGGAAGGATAGAATGGTCAAATGTATGTATTATTGCTGAATGGAATTGGTTACTTTGAACATATTTAAAATTAAATTCTAAAATATACGAGGGATGACCGTAAAATAAGGTTCCCGAAGCCCTACAGCAGCAATAAGACGTATTAGGCGAAATCCTACAACATTGGCGTGTGCAGCAGCTCTCCCACTCTATATACGTACCACTCCCGTCTCGCTACGCCGCTCAGTGTTGGCTAAGCAGCCGTCGGAGATGGAACTCCCGATCGCCGCTACCGCCAGGTGCGAAATTCGCACTGTGATACGTTTTTTAAACGCGAAACGGGTTTCACCTATAGACATTCATCGTCAATTAACCGAAGTTTATGGAGAAAAGTGTATAGCTGTTCAACACGTCCGCAAATGGCGTAGGGAATTCACTGGAGGTCACGAAAATTCGCGATGAAGAGCGGAGCGAAAGACCATCAATTTCAGAGAAAATCGTTGAAAAGGTCGAGAGCATACTGCTTGAAGATCGGAGGGTCACCATTCGTCAACTCGCTCTTCGGATTCCTGAGATTTCCAACACCACAACTGAAAAGATTTTGACTGGCGGCAGAATTTTACGACATGGAGATACAGAAGTTGGAGCACCGTCTGCAAAAATGCTTGGATAGAAATGGAGATTATGTCGAAAAATAGCTTAAGTTTTTACCTTTAAAACGATGTGTAATGTTAAGGAAATAAAGAATGCTGTCTATTTTTAAAAAATATGGGAACCTTATTTTACGATCATCCCTCGTATTAACCGTGTTTTTATTTTCAATAACAACATGAGCTTGGCCCTCGTACATGTAAAAGCAATAAATTAGTCTAGTAGCGATGTTTTTACCGTTTCAATACTTGCATCTATTGCTTTTTATTATTATACAAATGTGCCGATTTATGCTACAGGAAGAGAGTCACTGTATTTATTACAGGTAAATGCGTAGCTTCTCAAAGCAAATCAACATTCTTTAGTATTTCCGCCTCGTCTTTAACTTCAAAGTGGGTTGGTGATGGTGAAAAGATGGTGCGTGCGTTATTTGCTGTAGCCAGATGCCATCAGCCAGCCGTAAGAATAAAATAAGCCTACATTTTTCATCGTTACTAATCCTTATTGTATCTATTTTCAAATGTAGGTGATATTTATTGATGAAATAGATTCACTGCTTTCTCAACGCACTGATACGGAACATGAAAGTTCACGCCGTATAAAGACTGAGTTTCTGGTACAATTAGATGGAGCCACTACTGATAACGACGAGAAATTACTTGTCATTGGTGCAACTAATCGTCCACAAGAGTTAGATGAAGCTGCTAGAAGAAGATTTGTAAAACGATTGTATATCCCATTGCCAGAGCTTAAAGTAATGTTAATTATATAATACAAGAGGAAGGTAACAACATATTTTCTTGAAGGCTAGGCAGCAATTGGTAGAGCAATTAATGTCAAATGAAAAACACGAACTGAAACCAGAGAATATAATAGAGATTGCGGAACTCTCCGAAGGATATTCTGGAGCTGATATGAGGAATTTATGTTCTGACGCTTCGATGGGACCAATAAGATCAATTGACATGAGCTTAATACAAAGTATACAAACAGCGGAGGTAAGTATCACATTAAGTCCCATTCACCAGTGGTTTGGTACAATATCATATCGGATTTCTAAATGTTATAGGTAAGACCAGTAAACATGGGCGACTTTAGATCGTCACTTGCAAGGGTTAAGTCGAGCGTCTCGCCTAAGGATCTCAACCAATATATCGAATGGAACAAAACATATGGATCTGGAAGTTTATATTGATGGAGTTAATGTTAATAATTACAATGGTTTAAATAGACGTTAAGAAATAAAGATTGTTTTGAAAAAAATTTTGAAACATTTCCGTATGTTCGCAACCTATTGACCCGTCATAATCCAATTTATCTTTTATTTTTGTTTGGGGAATGATAGCTAAATTTAGGAACAAGGCTATTTTTATAAGGGTGTCCCCTAGCGAAAGTAAATGAATGAGTACCTCTAAATTTTCCTCATTTTGATGTTCTCTGATAACGGATGAGGCTGCTGGAGTCTATGACAACTAATAACTAGCGTATTCGCCGTCTTAACCGTGTCACAAGCTAAGTAGGCATTGAGCAGTTGGATAGGATAACCATAAACCATCCCAAAGGACTTTTTTTCTTCACCTGAAGAGACCCTTTACGATTGGATATTTATTGGAAACAATTTCTTCTGTATGAAAAATTTAATAGATGCTAAACGAAGACATGCATATGACATTCTATGAAAAGTGGGACAACGGACAGATATTAAGTAAGGCCTGATGCAAAAGTAGCTGGACATTGAAAAATTAGCGTAGTAGGCTGTAGAATTTTTTTTAACAAATGAGTCAAACGTCAATGTCTTGTACGAACGTTTCTCTTAAACAGAAAATCGTTTATTTGTTAGTTGTAAGAATGAAAACTGCTGCTATTGAAAATTTGCGAGAACGTATTTATTCTGCCCTTGGAAGATGGACCCCGGCGGAAGTGATGAGACACTTTACAAAAGAAAATGTTAGCCGGAAAACGTTTTTACGATGACAAACCTACTACTAACTTGAAAAAAAAAGCAGAGCGAAAAAGCTAAGTAAGGGTAAAGTTAAAAAGTGATGGACAAAATGATGAAAAACAAGATTGAAAATTTATCGCAACGGACAAATTGCGGCAACTTAAAGGAGTCCATCTGAAGTTACAAAATTGAAAAAAAAGGTTAAATATTATAAAAGACAAAAAGCACCAAAATACACGGATAAACAAATGGAAATTATTCCGGTTCGATGTAGACCAATCTAAAAGTTGCACAAAAAGTGCTGATCTTAGATGATGAGCGGTATTTTACCATTGGTTACACTAACATCGGTGAAAATGCTGGATTTTACACAAAAAAAACTGCTCCTGACGAAGTGAGATTCGCAGGTAAAGCAAAATTTGAGCCAAAAATTTTAGTTTGGATTGCTATTTCAAAAGCCGGTGTTTCAAGTCCTCTCATAAGAAGTGTGCGTGATTCCGCAATAAATGCTGAAGTGTATAGGACAAAATGTCTACCAAAACAAGCGATTTATTGAAAGATTTTACCAAGGAGATGATATTCTCTTTTGGCCAGACTTAGCGAGTTCGCATTATGCGAAAACTGTTACCACATGGTTAACAGAAAATAACATCGCCTTCGTCCCTAAAGAAATGAATCCTCCAAATATTCCAAAGGCACGTCCTATCGAAGATATTTGGGCAGAACTTAGTCGACTCGTTTATGAGAAGGGTTGGACCGCAGAAAACGAGAATCAGTTAGCACGTAGAATTAACAATAAGCTCAAGTAAATTAGTCCAGATTACATCCAAACCATGATTCAAAAGGTTCCATCTAAACTGAGAGAAATTGAAGAAAGTGGATCTTTTGCCATTTTAACCTAATGATAATTGTAAACAAAAGCTCTAGTTTAAAGATTAAACCATCGAATATTTTCTAATAGTTTTTGACTAGAGTATAAGAAATGTTAAAAGATGTCCAACTACTTTTGCATCACCCCTTATATGTTGATAGCGCCAATACGATAGCTTTACGATTGGATATAACAATTGGTAACAAAGTTTTGCAATGATTCCCAAACACGAAATGACCAAAGGAAAGTATTGTCTACTACCGACCTTGTTACATACACTTAAATCAAGCCTTGAAACAATGGATGAAAAAAATATAATATGTGCAGGAATAGTGGAAAGGGAATACATTGCGCGGCAAAGTTATGGAATGAATTCATTAAGTATGAAACAATTTGTTTTTCGAAGAAATGCTTATTTTGTCTAAATGGTACCATCAAAATGTTAATACCTCACATAACATTTTCGAATAAAAGTCATTTAGAGAGTTAGAATAACAAAAAGTCAAAATAGATGTTGTCATACAAGAAATGAAACAATTGTTTCCTTTAAATCAAATATTCGAAATGCCATTCACCGGCCTCTTGACAGTAAGGAAATCTACGGACACGTTCATTTTGTACATTGTAAATGACAGGACTAATTCGTATCATTCCATAACTAATTCTATCTCTCAAATCGTCTGGATTTTGTGGTCTATCAACATAGATTTTTGTTGTTAAGTATCCACATAAGAAAAAATTAAGGGACGTAAGATCTGGAGACCTGGGAGGCTACTCTATTGATCCTCGCCTACCGATCCACCTCCTCGGAAAGTAGTTGTTTAAAAACTCGGGAACAGGATGTGCAAAGTGCGGAGGTATACCATCTTAGTGAAACCAAATATCACCATTTGGTAAGTTAGTATCATCTTCATTTCGAAAAATTTCTGCAAGAGCAGGTACAAGTGCATCCCTCAAAAAATGTAGATATCGCTGCCCCGTGAGAGTTTTGTCCAAGAAGAAAGGATCAATGATTGTCAACTACCGCTGCCCACACATTAACTTAACGAGGGTGTTGAGTATGTGCTTCAGTAATCCAGAGAGGATTCTTTTTACTCCAGTAGCTGCAATTTTGTCGATTTACTGTTCCATTTAGGCAAAATGAAGTTTCATCCGAAAAGAGAATTTGGCAAATAAAACGTGAACTACAGTTGCATCAATCCTGCGTTGTATCATAAAACTGCATTCGGCGATCACGGTCATCATCATTGAGTTCTTGCAGTAGTTGTATTTTGTAAGGATGGTATTTTTCTCTTTTTAATATACGTAGTACTGATCACTGAGAAACTTCATTGTCTGCTGCAATTGATCGAGATACACCATGCGGATTCCTACCCACACTTAACAAAATATCAAGTTTCACATCTTCATTCATTTCCTTAGGACGCCCAGTATTTGAAATGTGTTTGACATGCCCAGTTTCTCTACATTTTCCTCTGGATTGTACTTACTGTGGATTGGCTGATATTTTTATCTGGATACTTCGCTTTAAACAAATTGCACACTTCTTGCCGAGTTCTTGTTTCACATAAATGATACATACTTCGTTAACTATCAAAATTTTTCTTAATTAAGAATGAGTATTTGGCACGAGCAGAGTTCGTGTACTGATTATTCTGTATTTTTGATTGATGGCTACTTGATTTCCAAAAACTTATCTTTTTTTGCTAGGCTTTTAGTTAGTAGTAAAATTTATGAACAGGTGGATAGGTTTTCGAACATTTAATTTAAAGGAAACAATTATTTCATTTCTTGAATAACAGCATTTATCTTTGCTTTTTGTTATTAATAAAATTGTGTTTTCCACTCTTTAAATGACTTTTATTCGAAAATTTTGTTAGGTGAGGTATTAACATTTTGAAGATACTATTTAGACAATTAAATGATTATATCGAAATAAAAAAACCGGTAGTTGCCATTTAAAAAAATTATCGATGACCTCATTACTTGAAAACCAGAAATGGGGGAAACTTAAAATTGATGCAAAAATGTTTATTAAAAAAAAAAATAATAAAATTGACCTGTTCGAGGATTTCTTCGAAAAATAGCTTCAAATTTAATGAATTTATTCGATAATTTTGCCATACACAAAGAATAACAAAAGAAAAGTACTTACAGTGAAAATTGATCGTCTGTGAATATCTGCAAGAATATCAAGGCTGGAAGAAATGAAGCAACAATAGAAGAAATGGAAGAGCAACAATTGTCGAAGATACATGGGAGTGTGTTGTTAAAATGGTACCTACGTAGTAGGCGCCATAAATTCTCGGCCTGATGTAGAAAAAATAAACTTGGTATAATGTAACAATTTTTATTTTTCAGTATAGTCTCTCCTAATTATTATATCAATACATCTTTTACAACGATCAATTAATAATTCTATACCCTTGTAAAAATAATCTAAAGTTTTTCCCTCAAAATCTTGTATTACAGCTGCTTGCAACTCACTATCGTCCTTAAAACGACGTCTCCTAAGGTCTTCCTTTAAATGAGAAAATAAATAATCACTTGGAGCCATGTCTGGACTATACGGTGGATGTTCTAATTCTTGAAGGCCACATTCGCGAATGGCAGCTTGTGAAATGGCGGCAGTATGGATGGGTGCATTGTCGTGCAATAATCTTTTGTCAATTTTCCTCAACGTTTTGCACAACTATTGTCCCTCAATTTATGCGGCAAAGACGCATAATATGTGCTATTTACAGCTAATACCATTTCTTCAATAATTGAAATGTTTTGAGGCGTTATCAGTTCAATTGGCCGACCGGAGCGCTCATCATCTTCTAGGGATTCTTGCCCCAAACGGAAACATTTTGCCCACTTTTTTACAATGGAATATGTACCTCGTACATATACAAAGAATGAACAAAGTGAGTTTACCACAGTATTACATTCGATACCACAGAGAAGAACAAAGAAGTCCCAGCCGATGAGGATCTGGATGGAAGATATTTGGAAGGCAATGAGTTTTAGAGAACTACAAGATGGACACTGCAAAAGTAAGATCAAATAGCGTATATGCATCGCACAACGCCGAAAGATGTTTTGAAAACGAATATCTAGATATAATACGACACCGCACAAAATTTGAGGGTATGCATTCAGAAATCTTTTTGAGCAAAAGCAATCAGCAAAGTCCAAAGTTCAAAAGTCCAGTGAAAAATTTAAACTGCTGAACTGGCTTATAAGTATACCTCGATTGCTATGAACTATCCAAAATTTTCATTTTAAACGAAAAAAGGTATTATGACTTTAAGACGATTTTCATATTATAAATTCAAGTTTTTCCATGTGAATATCCTAATTTGATGACGCAGAAGTGTGCATAACCCTGCATTGTAAAGAAGAGAAGCAGAAGAACAGTGTTGGTTGAGCATATGATGGAGCGATAAGGCGCATAGATAAGAGAATTCTATCAGCTGTAAGGTGGAGTCCAAAGAAGAAATTGGCATTTGAAACTGAGATTTGGTTAATGTAAATAATGTATATTGTAGTTTTGCTTAAACTTACTTTTGAAATTAAGATTAAGAGAAACACTGTTAGAATTTGGAAGCACAATATGTAAACAATATAGTTATATGTTATTAATAACAATAATAATAATGTTTATTGTCCAACAGGTAGCCCCAATTACAGGACAAATGTACACATTGTCAATACAATACGTATTGGTATAAGAAAAATTGTATAACAACATAAAAATAAGCACATTCTTATCATGATGCTAACTCTCCGGTGAATATATAACTAAATATCTTCTCAGCATTGCTGATTATGTGATAAATTGGTGACCGTAAAAAAAAATTCGTCCTGAGTATCGGTATCTCAAAGGTTGAAGCGCAAGGGGGTGCTATTTGAGGTAGATATTTATGTTAAATCTTATATGGGAGACCAACTGTATACAGACAGCAACTCGAAAAGAGTATTGTAGGAAGTGTGCCAAGGCGGATATTCGCCATTAACTTTAAACGACAGGAATTTCAGGAACCGACGTTGAACACATTCAATTAGAGCTTGATGGAACACATAAAGAATATTGTTTAATATAAAATTACATTTTCTAGAATTTAATGTCAATGTATTGGATTTTGATCACTCAATCAATATATTGATATTCATCTGAAGATTCTTAATGTGTTAATATTACAAAATAGCTTAACGTCGTCGGTATAAGCGAGGACATGGCAAGATATAGACGTTAAGAGATCGCTTATGTATAAGATGAACATTAATGGACCAAGATTGGATCCTTGTGAGATATCGCTTCCAGATACAAATTCAAAAGTCATAGTTCTATTTACTAAGTAAGACGTTATTAGCAATGAGAAATTGGCTGCTAAGCCAAACGAGTTATGGAATTAACCTTGAATAGTTAAGTACTTAGTGTATGATTTTTGGAAAGAAATAATATTACTCGCCATTTCTTGCATGGAAAATTATAATTTTCTTAAAGAAAACGGTTGTTTCTATAATAAGGTGAGTTTATTTATTTTTGGGTTTATTAACTTACCGTACAAGGGAATACTGTAATTTCTATTGCTTATCCTTATGCAAATAATTACATTAGATCAAAATAAAAAGTTGCCTGTAGGAAATCAATCTGATTAGATCTGGGTTCTATTTGATTTACTCTAGCGTGAATACAATACGTGTTTGTTGTTAAATTCATGATTTTTTTGTATTGCTATTTATTATCATGAAATTTCAATACAGTAATTTATTTAAAAATAAAAAAATAAATAACATTCTAATACATAAAATGGCACCCACAAAAGTATCCGGCCCTCAATAGATATTATAAGATAAAACAATAAAAATGAAAAATTAATATTTTGTCGAGTAACTATGAGCTTCTATTACTGCTTTTGATCTAGTAGGCATTGAATACACAAGTTTCTTTGTTAAATCTGGTGTTATTTTCTCCCTTTGTTCTGTAAGATATCTCTTAAGCAATTCTTTGTTTGATATTCCCTTTTTGACAAGGGCCCTTTTCAATTCTCACCAAAGATGTTCAATGGGGTTCATGTCTGGTGAGTGTGGAGGTGTATGAAGTTGCTTTGGTACATTGTATAACACCCACCCCTTAGATTTCATAGCCGAATGTTTCGGGTCGTTGTTCTGTTGGAATATAAATTGACCAGTCAAACCTATTTTGTCCGCACTACTCAGCAAATTTTTCTTCAAAATATTAATATAGACATACTGATCCATTTTTCCTTCGATTCCATTATAGAGCCACCGCCGTATTTTACTGTCGCCTGTAGATTTTCTTTCTGGAAAGCTGTTCCAGGCTGTCGCCAAACTCTCTCTTTTCGGAATGAGTTAAAAAGGCTAAATTTGAAATTTGTGACCCATCCCGAAGAGAGAGAGCTTGGCGACAGCCTGGAACAGCTTTCCAGAAAGAAAATCTACAGGCAACGGTAAAATATGGCGGTGGAAAAATGGATTAGTATGTCTAAATTAATATTTTGAAGAAAAATTTGCTGAGTAGTGCGGACAAATTAGGTTTGACAGGTCAATTTATATTCCAACAGGACAACGAACCGAAACATTTGGCTAGGAAATCTAAGGAGTGGGTATTATACAATGTACCAAAGTAACTTCGGACACTTCCACAGTCGCCAGACATGAACCCTATTGAACATCTTCGGGGAGAATTGAAAAGGGCCCTTGTAAAAAAGGAAATATCAAATAAAGAATTGCTTAAGAGATATCATACAGAACAATGGGAGAAAATAACACCAGATTTAACAAAGAAACTTGTGTATTCAATGCCTGCTAGATTAAAAGCAGTAATAGAAGCTCACGGTTACTCGACAAGATATTAATTGTTAATTTTTATTGTTTTATCTTATAATATCTATTGAGGGCTGGATATTTTTGTGGGTGCCATTTTATGTATTAGAACGTTATTTATTTTTTTATTTTTAAATAAATTACTGTATTGAAATTTCATCATGTAATTTCTAATTCTCTAAATTAAACCTAGTATATAAATATATTTTTAATTTTTATTTTGATATTAAATACAGATATTAGTTAGAGTTTACAGAATATCAATGGGGGCCGGATATTTTTGTGACCAACTGTATAATAAATCATAAATTTGTTACATTTGTGCCCTTTAATCAATGCATTTAATATATTTGTGCCTTGACGGGCCATAAAATAAATCGACAACAATTAGGTCACTATGGCACGCACGTATTTAATCGAAACTAAGGACAACTTTGTAATTTCTTCAGGTTTTTACTTGGATAAAACATCTTTAAGACGAGATAGAGCGAGATGAGGCGTATGGAAGGAAGGAAAGTTTATTTGATGTATGTAGCTGGTGTAAAACGCCCGGCTCGGTTTTACGAAAGCTTCAGATACTTCTCGAACCTTGACGAGATCTTTGGTACATCGGCAGCCGCAGAAGCAAAAGTTTAAAGAGTTAGTACAGTTTGCCTCTCTTTCGGAGAAGTAGCTGGCCAACTGGTAAGATATTTTTATTTTAATAGCCACAATATTAGGCATTTTTCCCTAAATTAGTTTAGTTGAATGAACATTAATGAAAAACATTGCTAATTTGTAGTTAAATATTAATTAGTAGCAAGTAATTGCGTTTAACATTGATGTATATAAAACTGTGTGGGATCTATGTTGGATAACAGAACAAGAATATCCGTTTTATATTAAAAAAATCAGGAAATGTAATTGATATAATCACATTAACCGTTATAAAATGCATATACAGATTACTATATATTTGCTTCTTGGTTTATAATTTCAATAATTTGTCTTTAGATCTGTATACGTTTCTTCTTAAATGAAATTATTTAATAGAAACGATTCTGCAACAGTTTTACTAATAAAAGCATTAGTTGGTTAATTCAAAATCTATCGATTGTTTTTAGATGACAACATATTTTTTTTAAATTATCTAAATAAGCACTTCCAGTGCTACTTAATTTGCTTTTTCACCTTTGAAGCCTTGGTCAACAATTTGCGAACTGTTCCTAAACTATTCACACTCTATTTGGTTGTTTCAAATTTTGAGTGTAAAGTCAATTTATTGTTGCATTGAAGCAATCGGCATTCAGTTAATGAACTTTGAGTGCAGGTGGATGGTTAACACGTAGCAGTGAAGTACATTTACACGTTTTTTTTGTGAAAGTATTTTTTTCTCAATTGTTCAATTTATTACATGGATTAAGTTCAACGTTTTACTTCTTTAAGTTGTTACACAATTTTCAATTTGTTTTAATTGAAAGTGAGGACCAATGTTAAGACGAATGATTATTTTGTTGAAATAGAATTTAGTTAGGTTATTCGTTTTAGTAAGTAATCGCAAAGATTGATAAAATAGGAAAGATAACTTCTGTAACTCTTTACTTTAACGTGCTATCTATCTTTGTTTATAAACGTATTCCAATAAAATACTGAAGCATGTTTATATTACGGTAAATGATGTAATAGCACCATATGTGATCAGCAATGTTTGTCTACTTAACTGAGTCATATTATTTATTATTTGTTGTGACAAAATGTTCTCGGATTGTACAACATTAGAGAAAAGAATGAGAGTGCTTTTGGTTTCAGATAGTTTGTGGGAGATTAATGCAAAAATAAGATTTATTTTATGTAATTTACTGCTAATTAAGTCTCCGGTATATTCAGTAAGCTTAACTTATGTCTTGTAGGTACATGCAAAATTATAATTCGATAAACCAGGACATTTCTTTGAAGATTACAAACTTCAATGATAAAATTGATAAACAAAGATCGTCTTATCTTTTGATGCAGAGCACCAATTCACATTTAACTTGAGCGACCTATTAACAACTACAAGCACATAAGTTCAATGTTTTATTTCGGCCACGTTAATTTATCTAGCAACATTTGGTTATGCAATTGACCAGGGGATATTGGAGACCCTCATATGTGTGTGTGCTATTTAAATATACGGCTTCTATAGCACGATTCATTGCCGCATTTCATTTAGAAAAAGTACGTATTTGTAATTATATAGAAGATACTTTGGACGTCTATGTAAAATGCTTAAAAATTATCATCGCATATCCTGTGTATATACTTATCGTTTGAAATATTACTTCATACAAACATTAACGCTACTATTTATTATAACTAGCTATACTATGAAAAACGAAGGGGACGTGATTTTGCTGCGTTATACAAATTTTGCGAGTATCACAATTTTCTGAGAAAATCTTGGAGCGATATATACTTACGAGGAATGCGCGTATGTGTTGGAAGTCGCAGAAGTACTTGAAAATGCAGACGTATGCATAATATCAAGTTTTGTTTGATTACAACAAGTATTAATACAACGAATGAACTTCTTATATAATCACTTTTTTAACTAATATTTGTTTATAAGAAAAGACCCCAACACAGAAACCAAGTTTGTTGTAGAGAAAAACAAGCTCCTTTAAATGGTTGTTGAGTCAAGAAGCTCTTAGGTTTTTCAGTTGAGATACAGACGCTCAAAGATATGCTAAATTTGCATTAACATTTTTTGGGGTCATGTTCATCTTCAAGTATCTCAGAAACTATTTGTCAAAGAAGCTTACAATTTGAAACAGTTAAAAACACCTATTTTTTCACTGTTGTTCAATTTCCGCATCTCTATTCCGAAGTGGAAAGTGCCCGAAAATGCTCTATCGAGAATTACAAATCATCCGTTTGGATATGGGATCGAACCAGTGCCTTCAATATATTCTCTATGGCTCTATTGTTTACAATTTATCGTACTGACCATCTTCAAAAAGCCATCTCCAAGATCAGATATTACTAATTATCTACGGTTCAGATTCATTCATCCACATTTTGGACGTTCTCCAAAAATTTAAGCATTAATGCTTCTTACTTTTGATAGTTCTTATGTCGAATAGATGCCATTTCATTTTCGTTTTCATGTTAACTTCAATCATTTAAAAGAGGATTTTATTTTTTAATGTTAACATGTATCAAGAATCGTAGTCTAGCATAACTATACAATGTTTTTTTATCTAAGTTTATCGGAGTGTGTACAGTAGAATCCCTTCATTTCGGTATAGCGACAGACATTTGCGCTCACAGCAGACTTCTTCAATAAATAAACATTAGCTGTACAATGTATACTCTTAATACTCTTACTAAGAGAACATGTATAAGCTGAAATCTAATTTCGTGGCATGTATCCGGTACTTAAAGCGCGATTGTTTACATTGTACACGAAAGTTCGTGAACTAGTTTTACAGATGTATGGAAAGAAGGAAATGATATAAGCATATAGTCTAATTTCACTGGAAAAACGATATCTATGAATATAAATATCCGTTTCATATCTTGTTTTTTTTGCGCAAAATTCGTTCGTGCATACAACAAGAAGCGATGTAAGCGTGACACATATTACAGCAGCACTCGGCCGCAGAGATTTTGACGACCATGTCTTGAAATAAGGAATGATGTCATCGGGTTAGGATATGTACAAACCGTTTGTTTAAAGCATATGGTCAATAAAAGGTTCTTAAAATAGAAACTGCAGTAATAATTATTTCTCATCAATAACCAACTGAACGTACACTGGCGCGTATTATGCGATACTTTAAAAGTTGCACTTCAACATAGATTCATTTTAAATATTAAAGACGGTATGGGCAAGCCAAAGTATACATACAAGAAAAAAACTGAAATCAATCTCAATTGTGAATATCTCACATTATTTAATAATTTATTATCACGATTCTTCTCTGACCTCTTTCGCTATCTGCAAGTTTATGTTATGAATGCGTGTGTTTTATAACAGAAAGATAAACACTTCACAACGCAAAGTCTATTTTTATAAACACGGTTAAAAAAATAATTGAGGAAAATTGACGAAGTTTAGTCTAACCAAAAATGGAACACTATGGGTTCACAGATTATTGGCGATATATTTTGTTTCTAATATCTAGTGTATGTAGTTATCTAAGTGCTATTGAAGACTCTTGTAAATAAACTATCACCTTTTGTGACTTATACCATATTAAAGCGTACTGGGCACATTTAAATTTCGCGGCAATAAAGGATACATTCGCCGATTTCTTAAGGCTGTTTTACACGACGCATAATCGGCACTTGAGAGGGGGAAATAAGTCGAAAAAAAGCAAAATGGAGTTATGTCTTCCACTACATTTACGAAGTCATCTTGCAACTTTGAGATATTTCACTGCGCAAAAGGAAATAACTTCAATCAAATGCGAATGTTGCTATTCTTAACTGCTATTTCCCAAAATGTCTGCTTTTAGGAAATAGCAGTCCATGTGTCAATTGTGTGCATAATTATGCATGGCCCATGCTTACATGGTTCCTATACAACTTTGCCCGGTGTTGATTTACTGATTTACACGATGTATAATTTTCATAACAATATTGTTTATTGGCATGCCAAACAGACACGAAGCACAATTCTGTACAGAATGGATCGTGTAAAATAGTCTTTAGCGTAATGGGAATATATCCTTTATTGCCGGAACTACCATTCGCTACTGCAACCATTCGCAAAATTTAAAAAATGCTAAATGAGTACTGCCTTTGAAAGAGCAGTTGTGAACAGTTGTGATTTTGGCATTAAGTCCATGGTCTGGTAAACCGAAGTCTGATGTAGACCTGAAATGTGTAATAATAACCCTGTTTTGGTTAATACGTACTTTTATTAACTAAAAAATTAATGCTAATATAGCTCATGGTATTAGTGAAATCATTCCTGGCAAAAAACAAAGCGAGGGAAAGGGACAACGTAAACCCGCGAACATGTTTCTGCCTATCCGGCGTCATCAGGAGGTCTCGAGAGGTAAAAAACAATAGCGAGGGAGAAGAGCACGTGCGAAACCGCGCTGATGACGCCGGATAGGTAGAAACATGTTCGCGGGTTTACGCTGGCCCTTCCCCTCGCTTTGTTTTTTGCCGCGAATGATTCCACCAATACCATGAGCAATATTAGCATTAATTTTTTGGTTATTGTTACTAGGCAATGTTTTCATGTGTATTTTAATACATCATGGTAAGCCTGTAGGAAGCGTTTAAAGGTGTGGACACACGGCGTCTGAGGCGCCATGCCATCTTGCGTTGAGCAGCCCAGGAGCTGCTCGATAGGTGGTAGGAGTCTGCATCCCGAATTGTTGTCGCTATTCTCTAGACGGCATGACTGTGTTTCTCGACGCTAGGTGGCGTGGGGAGATATATCGTGATTCTGTTCGTGGAGAATGGCAATATATACTCGAGAGATGAAAAACAATAGCGAGGGAGAAGGGCACGTACGGAACCGCGTTGATGACGCCGGATAGGCAGAAACATGTTCGCGGGTTTACGCTGTCCGCTTCCCTCGCTTTGTTTTTTGCTGCGAATGATTCCACCAATACCATGAGCTATATTGGCATTAATTTTTTGGTTATTGTTACTAGGCAATCTTTTCATGTGTATTTTCATACATTCATACTTTATTCATACTTTATTGTGCTTATTGTGGTTGCCTCAAAATTACAGAAATAGAACACATATGGGGCCAGGAGCAATATGCACAATTTCTGGACGAGGTTCAAAAACATAGAAGATAGGTCGCTGCTCCACCTAATCCTGTATTGTTAACGTGACAATTCTAACATATAAAAAATGCCTAAAATTAATTAATTATGTGTGTGCCCACAAACTATAAAAACAAAAAAACAATATATGTTGAATGCATAGTTAACATAGTTACCAACTACGAATAAAAACAGAATCTACAGTTATACACTCTTTCTATATGTTGAAAACAAAGAAAAATATATAAAATACATCATCTAGGGAGAAGCGTAGATCGTAATTTAAATTTGAATTGTTTAATATTAATGTATTCTTTTAACTGCGGTGAAAGACTATTGTACTTGGTATATACACAAAAACAAAATGACCTCTCAAAGAGAACTGTTCCGTGGGAGGGTGGGGATATCAAACCTCGGTATTAAGCACTCACTATATTCAGAACACAAGTTTATATACAGGGTGGGGCAGAGCAACTTACTTACTTGAATTTGGCGCCCTGAAGCGATGGTTGCTCCAAGGAGGGTGGGGGTAGGCACATACGAGAGGGCGGGGCGTAAAGTTGTAGCTCCGCTTGGTTTAGTTAGCATCATGGTTTTTTGAAGGAAACGAACGGGCAGTTTCGGTGACTTCTGACCGTTATGTCCACATGATTCAGGAGTTTTTCCCTGCCAACACTCAACGAGATGGATGTTGGAGATGTATGGTTCCAGCAGGACGGTGCCACGGCACACACAGCACATGTGTCAATGACTGTTTTGCGGCAACACTTCCCAGGACGCCTCATCTCCTTGAGAAGCGATCTGCACTGGCCAGCACGGTCGCCCGATTCAGCCCCCTGCGACTATTTTTTATGGGGCTGTTTAAAATCACTTGTTTACAACATACCCGTCGATATGCTGGAAAGAATTGAACGAAACTTCCAAGTTCGATTAACGCAATGTATTGAGAATTTAAAACTGGGAAAACATAAAATTTAAATGTTGTACTTGATGCTGTTCAAAGAATTAAATATATATCTGCATTACCTTTTTTTTAATTGAATTTCTAAATAAGCAAGTTGCTCTGCCCCACCCTGTACTAATCTAGAATGTAGATTTTGAAGAACGTTTCATAACCACGCATTTAACCGGAGCTCTCTTGCGGTCTATAAATGAGTCATCAAACAAAATTAAAAGACTGTGACCGAGGGAAACTACTGGAAAACTCACCAGGGCAAAGTCAGTCATTGGGATTGATATAAATGTCAGCAAAGATATTACTAACCAAAGAAAATTGAAAAACGACTCTGCCGTCTATATTCAGAAGATTTGGAAACGGCATAACATATACCCTGTAAATTCAATAATGATAGCAAGGACTGTGGGGTAGTATGGTAAACACAATATTCACGGCACACTCCGCACCACACAAATTATTAATTAACTCGGGAAGGCCTTTTCGAAGACACGTGGGTCATCATCATCAAGCCAAGTACCGATTGATGTGAGAAAAACAAATTTAAATCGATCGAAGGATTTAAATTATAAATAAAAAGTAGTTAAATTTTAACAAATCCGATACAGAAAGCGAACTAGACATTTAACAGTAGTTTGAGTCTCCATATTTGGGGGTTTCGCACAGTTTTTTTTTATTATCAATATAAAGTATACAATTATAAATTTGTCCGCTTTACTGACCGAATTAAAGGATACTGTTTACAACTTAGCAGTATTTAACTACCAGCAATAATTACATTAATGAAATATAGAGGAAATAAGTAACAATAGCATGCATACATTCTGTAACATCTGTAACGTTGAGTTCGCTCAAGGGAGTACTTTTGCTCTGAAAATCAAGAAAAATTGTCCGCGTTCGCTCAAAGGAATTATTAGTTCATAAACAAAATATCCAATACTGAAACAGTTCACTAAAAGTACTGTGGTAAGGGTTTTAATGAACTGTTTCAGTGTTCCAGTGCCACAGATTTGGAGTACCCGATTAAAATATCCAATAGATTTGTCCGTCCAAGGGAGGTGTTCGTGAAGGGAGGTTTCACTGCACTTCTTTATGTAAAACCATTTGTTTTCCTGCTCATTAGTAATGTTATATGGTTGACATAATCCTTTTTCTGTAAATACTATAGATTATTTTTTCTAGGTTCAAACATGAGGTTCCATGTACTAGTCGGAACTTTAATTTTGGCTCTGCTAATCTGCGATGGTTTAGCATCGGAGAAACCGGTATGTAAAATCGTTTTCTTTATAAAACAAATCTTATTTCAATCTCTTGCAGAGAAAGCACAAAAAAGTCAGAAAAATCAAGAAACCTGCCGCAGAAGCCGCTCTTCAAGAGAACGTTTCTAATGCCGTCGATGGTAGCGCGGAGTCTAGTCCGGAAGCGGAAGTAGTTCCGCCAGAAATAGATGACCAAGATGTGATCGATAATAGAGTACCGTACATTGGTAAATAAAAGAAATACATATTTTAAATTGTTGACAAATATAGAATTCTTCTTTTTTAGACCCTTGCGTTACTGTACATTGTGGTGCAGGCAGAGTTTGCGAAATAGACGACGATGATGAACCAATGTGCGTTTGCATTCCCGATTGCCCGATTGAAGTAGAACCACGTCGGAAAGTTTGTTCTAATCACAATGAAACATGGGAATCTGATTGTGCGATTTATCAACATCGCTGCTGGTGTGATGTTGCAGATGATAGATGTAAAGGTGATAGATATAAACACGTACATATTGAATATTATGGGGAATGCAGGGATATGCCGGTAAGTCAATAATTCTTGATAATATAGATGATCTTAAATTAAGAATTACTGTTTTTTGAAAATGATTAAATTGAAAAGGACGTATGTTTCATTCGAGCGATTACGTCAAAATCAAATGAATGCAGCTTTTTGTAAGTAACATAAATAAAGAACGTGAAAATATGTAATGTTAGATACTTACAAACATCCAGATGTTATGTGAATTGAAACCACATGTGCCAATACGCTTATACAAATTAGTTTACAGTATAAAATCGTACTGTGGCTTGGCATATTTACTTTTTAGTACACAAATACGGAAACATTTTGAAAAATCCTTACAAGTTCCAGAAAATTTTGATGCAAAATCACCTATACGCGCAGGGTAGAGTGGGACAAATGGTTAAAGTTTTTACAGTTGTATTAGTTTAATAGAAAATGTAAATAGACCGTATCCAACAGTTATTATTCAGTTTGAAATATTGATGTAGAAGGTAATTAAGTAGACAGATTTTTAATTAAGTAAACCTTCTATGATGTTAAATATTTGATAATGGAGTACAGGTCTCGCGTTGTAGGATGGCGAGTTCCGGCGCTGTTCGAAGGTACTGTCGGACATCGTTCGGGAAAATTCAAGTTTGAATGCAACATGCAGTGGCGCAGCTCGACTTATTTTTTAAATTATGTTAGCATAATAAAAAACGACTATAAAATAAAGTCTTGTATTTCCACGGCGCATCGAAAGCGTTCGCCATCCTATAAGGCACAAACTGTATGTTGCTATGGATTCCGAGGCAATTGACCGTAAAATATAATAAAGTAAAAAAAAAAACAGGCAACGTCTAGGTGTTCATCTCGTAATGCACTAGATCCAATTTTTTTTTTTACTGAGGAGGGCTTCGTCAATAATTAAGAAATATAAAGTCATCATCTACAGAATTTCCTTTATTTTTGTTTTGTTTTTGCAGTAACAAATGGCGATAACAACCCTCATTTGTGATTTAGAACTTATCTTAATACTTAATACCGTTGCAATAAAAATTCATTATCTTGATTTACAAAAAATCTGTATTTTCAAATTACCCTGTAGCGTTTCGTACAATATTGAAATTTAGTTTGCGCTCATTAAAACATGTTTATCTTTCTGCCTTGATTTACAGTCAACCGGGGTGAAATGGCCAGGTTTTCGGTAAATTTCTGTTTATGTATTTTTTTTTCTTGTAAAATTAGAACATTGTGAAGTGCGGATACGACCTTCACCTCAAAGCATTTCTATAGCATATTAGAAATATTAACAATAGACAAATTGTATTTTTCATTTTTAAAAGTCGCTCTAAAGTGCAAGGTGAATCATCAGATCATTCTTGTATGTAATTTCAATAGGTTCGTTCCAACACAGCAACAAACCAGTTTGTGAATCGCCGGGTACATGCGCAAAGCAAATTAGGTGTTCCAACATAACTTCTGACTGAAATGTGTACGAATGGTCGGATGTTCCAAAATAAAATTTGACGATGACCGAATCGTTCACTAAACGGTCGAATCGATCCGCAGATTTTTGTGGAACCGCTAGTCAGAGGCATGCGCAGAATGTCATTAGCTTATTTGATTTTCGTACGTGCAATAAATGAATGCAGTTTAATGACTGCAAATAACGTAATTGTTTACTATTAGTATTTATTTAAAAAATCTGTTAAAATGAGGGATTTGGAAGGATTCTCCGATTTCTTAAATAGTTCTCCCAGCGATGATGACGATTTAGACGTTCAGTTAGTAGTTCCCAAAAGAAATAATGAAATACTTTTCATTATTTTTTTTGGAACCTATATAGTTGTAAGTAAACTTAAAGTGACAGACAGATTCAAATTCAGTAATTGTCCATAAGCCGTTCCAACACGCCACGATACGCAATCGGTTGAAGAGTAATACATGTTTAACGCATGCGTAGAAAACGGTTCATGAACTGACCCATGTATCGTATATGTACGATACACAAACTGCGCGTTGGAACGTACCTAATGGAAACTCTACTGATATAAATTGGACCACTTAAAAAAATATACAAAAGATAGATATATTTTTAGCGTTTTGGATATATCTTACATTTTCTGCAAAATTAACAAGCCCGATTCAGAGGTTGTGAGTATAATTTTCAGAAGTGATGGTACTGCGCGGTATGTTATACCCACTTTGCATTTTTTAAATTTCGCGCATAATTTAGCTTTGTAGTTCTGGCAATAGAGATCATATTCGCATGCATTACTTAAAAAAAACGGGCGAATACGTCCTTCATTGCCGAAACTGCCAACTTAAATTATCCGCAATATTTTAAAAATGCCAAGTGGGTAGTTATAGCAGTCTGTTCAATGTAATTTTGGCCAGTTTTAACACCGAGACAAACTTTCTTGAGAATAAGTTGATAGCGCACACCGCCTGGCACTTTAAAATACTTTTGAGGCGTAATCACCCCAAAAATTCTCTAATTAAAAAAAAAATAATTTTTCGAAAAATAGGTGAAACTGAGTGACATTTTATCACAGTCTTACCTAATATGTGTATTAATTAATAAAGTATAGTATAAATATAGTTTTTAAAGTGAAGATGATGATTACAAAGCTACTAACTTCATTGTTTTGAAAATTTCGCGGCTATTGCAAAACCTGAGACGTATTGGTCCAAATCACCACGGATATCCGTTTCACCCCAGTTCATGGTACATAGCAGCTAAAGATTTCAAGTTATTCAAGCTTCGTAATTGATATAAAATTTAACTAAATATGCGAGATAACAACGTCTCCAATCTAATTAAAATCTTATGTTAATGTCTTTTTTCCTTTTTCAATTCAATAGGATTGCACCAAAGAAGAAATGTCCGATTTTCCACGTCGCATGAGGGATTGGCTTTTCAATATCATGAGAGACTTAGCTGACCGCCAAGAATTACCTGAACGTTACATCAAATTGGAAAAAGAAGCTGAACAAAACCATACGCGCCGCTGGACGAATGCTGCGATTTGGAAATGGTGTGACTTAGATGGCCATCCTCACGATAGGTAATATATATATATACGTTATTATTTTATTGCATCCATTTTTGCAGAGCCGTATCCCGTCATGAGCTCTTCCCAATTCGCGCGCCTTTGATGGCACTCGAACATTGCATTGCTCCATTTTTGGATGGTTGCGATGCCGATAATAATCATAGAATCAGCCTTAAAGAATGGGTCACCTGTCTAGAACTCGAAGAGGTAATATGACACTTTGATTTTCTTGCTTTGCAAATGTAATACCTAATCGAAATTTATTTCTATAGGATGTTCTTGAAGATAAATGCGAGGACTTAGAGAACGCTTACGCGGGGACTATATAAATAAATCCTGTATATATTTTTTATAAATTGAAAGTGATCTAATATGCAGAATATAAAGGTGCTATTAAAAATATAATATGTAATAATTTTAATTGTTATCATCGTCTATCTTAGCGTTTCTACTATAAGTATTTTTCTTATCAGATGTAATATTTACACACAGATTGACCACTGCCTTAAATGTTTTAATCTAGTTTAAGTTTATAAATAAAAACTAATAGTTGTATAATTGTTGTAAGCGAAATTGAATCTAATAGAAAAGCTTATTTTAATGATTGTTTTATTGTGAAAATATATAAAGCTAGATGATGAAATGTGCCAAATAGTTTTGATAAAAGTATTGCAGTTACTCTTTTATAAAAATAATTGCATTCGTTTAGTTAAAATAATTTTGTAGAAAATGTACTTGTAATTCTTTTTTAATCTCAATAAATGTAAAATATAAGATTACTTATACTGTGGTATTCATTAGTAGAGTTGACTTTGTCATTTTATTGGTCAATTTCTAGGCTTTAGAGCTGATCAACTTCTAGATCTTTATTGAGAGCGTATTATTTTTAAACTACATTTACTAATATCTAGTTACTGTAAGGTCTTCAAATGTAAAGTTGACTTACATTTATAGCTACTTAATTGTTCCCAATCCAGCTAACAACATTTCAAGTTTGGGGACGTAAAATCTGCTTTGATTAATGGCTAGTAAAAAAAGGCTTTTTTTATTTTCAAGTACTTGTTTTAAAATTTATGTTCAAGTTGCTAGTTTTTTTTGTTTTTATTAAAGATATTACATTTTACAAAACTGATGGCAGCCGTAATTGAGGAAAATCTGGTAACGGCTAACTATTAATTAACTTCACTATTATTAGGGAAAACTGTTTTTCCTAAGACATAATTTTTCTCGTCTTTTTGGTCACGTTCATTAATATGTAACCACGGAATCACCATTTACCATTTACGAAATATGAATTGAAGTAAAAAAATATTTAATCTAAAACTGCGTTTTACTGATACTATTGATGGGCGAACTGATAGTGTATTTTGTTTATAATGCTATTTTCAGTAGCTTATACACACTATACATAAATTATTAAAAAAATATATTGCAGTAGTAAGAATAGAAATAGAAACGTTGGGAGTGGATAGCTGCATATCGACTTGATACCTTTTGTCGATGATATGTTGCAATTACATAGCAAAGCGCTTCTTAGGGATTGGTAAAAATTAATTGAATTATTGCATCATATTGCGCAAATTTTTGGATAATTTAGAATATTGAACAATTGAATTACATATAGTACCTACATCAATTTAAAATGATATTGTTTGTGGTTGCTCTTATATACATAGTAAAAGAAAATATGAAATTTCAGTTTTCAACGGTCTACCATTTATAAAAGTGGCCTAAATAAGTCTATTGATTTGGTTCTCTTGTATTGTGTAACATCTTTAAATTGATTTATCAGCATTTTTAAAAATTTTTCGTATTTTATTCCAAAATTCATTTCATGCAAAAACGTATTAGGAATTTGCAAAAATTTATTGCATTTTGCATCACATTATTACACTCAATTTTTGAATAATATAAAAGATTGACCAAGGAACGGCTAATACATATACGTATAACACATACAATTTAAAATTGTATTGTTTTGAAACACCCTCGTCTAGCAATAGAGAATTGAATAATTACAATTAAGCATACTAAATTTGAAATTTCAATTTTCAGACAAAAAGTAAGAACAATATTTTCAACGATCTAACCTTTATCACACCAATAATAGCGTATATGTGGTAAGATAAATGTATTTAAAAACTATCTGCTAAAGTTCTAAAGGACGACCGTTAGATATTTTCCCTCCAATTTTTAATAGACGCTATCCCTACGCTTCGTTTCTCTCAAAAGGTCGATAATCGCCATCTTGATCCCTATGAATTTTTAACAGTCATTGGCCATTGAGGGTCACGTGGCCGCATCGACGCTTGCGCACAACTATTTTGTAGCCGTTTGGCGCGCGTAGCTTACTTTCTCAAAGCTGTTTGTTGGTGTTACATCGTGCTGTTAAGAGTGCAATAAAAATGGTAAGATTATAGTTTTAATATGCAAATTGCATCAATTTCTGTGTGTCTGTTCAAGACGAACATATGAAAAGATGAGATTAATATTTCTCTTGATCTGTGTTTTTTCGTAATATCATTTTTTTTTATTCAATTATCTAGGCTGGCGGCAAAGCGGGTAAGGATTCCGGTAAAGCTAAAGCCAAAGCTGTTTCTCGATCAGCCCGTGCTGGACTTCAGGTATGTTATATTCACTGCCTGTTTATAGTTTGAAACTTTTGATGTACTTATTAGAAACTTAAAATTGTTTACGTACTAACTCAAACACCGAGGTTATATTAATGATTGATTAATTTTTTTGCTTTGGTTATCAGTTTCCCGTAGGAAGAATACACAGACATCTTAAGAATCGTACGACAAGTCACGGTCGCGTTGGAGCCACGGCTGCTGTATATTCCGCCGCTATTCTTGAATATCTAACAGCAGAGGTAAGCATATAAAATGGCCGCCATGTTTGTTTTGCTTGCAAGGTTAGTTTTATAAAACGGAAGTAAGTCAGCAGGCGCCTTTTAAACAGATATGCTATAGATTAATAGATAGTTTGGTAATTTTCTTTTTGTTTGTAGGTATTAGAATTGGCAGGCAATGCTTCCAAAGATTTAAAAGTGAAACGTATAACACCCCGTCACTTACAATTGGCTATCCGTGGAGATGAAGAATTGGATAGTTTAATTAAAGCTACCATTGCGGGTGGTGGTGTTATCCCTCACATTCACAAATCCCTAATTGGCAAAAAAGGGGCACATACTCAGCCAGCTTAGGATAATCGAATAATACATTTACATTTAATTGTACAAAATTACTTTAATTATAATGTGTCAATAATGTGTTTTAATATTGTTCGGCACATTTATTACCTGCCATAATGTTGAAGTGTTTTTCAACGTTATTTTTTTAATTTGTACTTGCAGTATAAGACTTAAGAAAATTTAGATATTCTTTAATTTGTTTAAATTATCTATATTATAATATAAATATATAAAAAAAAAATACTGCTATTCTGTTAATGTGCCTTGACAAAAGTAACTAATTTTAGCACTTTAAAATATTACTTCTAGGGAACTTTTATTTGTTAACTGTTTTAATGTGTAATAATAACAATAGTAGTTAGTGTGTAGTAATATGTTCTGTTTATACATTGGAAATGTATCCCATTTTGTGTTCTTTTCAACTTTTCTTAGACTAAAATATAATAAATTTTGTAAATGTTGCGATTTTTTTTTTATTACCATTTCAGTAAATTGAGTTGAAAGAAGCAAAAGAAAAATAAGTATTGGGTAGGTTTCTAACTGTAAATTTATTTGCGTGTACAATAAAATAAATGTATTTTTCAAAAAGTTGGATAATTTTACAATTTACTATTAGTATCTATGTATAGAATGGGTAAATTGAAAAAATACAATTCACAATCACGCATTTCCATATTTTTTATTTAAAGGAATATCGTCAAGCTTAACTAAACAAGAACATGAACGTAGATTCAAATTATTATTATTATTAGGTAACAATATCTGAAGATAGGCAATTTAGTGTTTGCTTTCCGCCACCTATAACGCTGTGTAGATGTAATACATATTACAAAATTCTGGCGGTGCTAAATTTTGAGATCTTATACTTATACCCCCATTTTATAAACGGGGTTATCAAATTAATGTTTACATACACGAATTCGTTTGTCTTGTTTATTAAAGGTTGTAGACTCCGCACCATATAGGCTACTATTTGATTAAATCGGAACAGTTGCTTCAAAAATTCATAGATTCTCATTGTCATACGGTTGACAAGAATTCATTAATTCTCGAAACGGTTGTTCCGAATTAATCAAATAATAACTTGTGTGGTGCGGAGTGTACTCATACTTTATTGTTATTTACCAAATTGTAATGTCTTATTTCAATTTTAATAATGAAATGGTTATACAAAGATACAAGAGATTAATAGTTTGACAACATTAAAGTACATACGGTTATTGTATGAATACCTAATATTTTTGTATTTTAAAACTAGGTTTCGCATTTAAGACAAATAATTAATTTGTTTTGTTTGAAGTACCTATCAAACAAAATACTATTTGGTTGGAATTACATATGTAAATACAAGCAAAATTGTGTGACAAAATAACTATATTAATATAAATAAAACTATGAATTTAATATCATGATTACTGTAAACACTACGCTAAAAAAGAATACTAAATGCACAATTAAAAGTTTAAAATAAATCACTACATTTATGATATATCTAAAAAAATTAAAGTAAATGAAACAATTTCATTTAGGAAACCAATTTTTTTCGGTGCCTAAGGCTGTGTTTATAATGAAGCTGTGATAAGAGCTACGATACTAGCAGTGATAGTGATAAAAGCGTCGAAAAATACCTATCATGGATAACGTTTATGATTATGAAGCTTCGGTAAGTGCGTCAGTTTGACAGTTGTCAAAATATTTTCATTTTAGTCTTTCTTTTTTGATGTTGATGTTTTTGGTCCCGTATTGGGGGGCTAAGGTAAATTTCGCTTATTAAATTATCAATATCCATTAAAACTAGATCTGATGAAAGCAGATAAAATTTGACAGTTCGGTTATAAATGCTCTTATCTTTGTTCCCCATCGCTATTCATAGATGTCACGTAGTTTCAACATAAACACCCGCATACAAGTATGTTATCCTTTCGCTATTATCTCCGTTCTTATCGAGTATCACAGTTTCACTATAAACACACCCTTAAGCCTGTAGTAACCAGAAAAGTTGCTAGAAAAAAGTTGGAAAAAGTATGGTGTATGGTTGTATACTATACTAGTTTCAAAACTGGAACATGTCCTATTCCGATACTATTTTTCGTACAAGAAATTTAGTATTCATGCGCACAAATGTCCAGTAACATGCCTACCAACATACCTACTTTGTTTGTATCCATCATTTGTGTTTATGTTTATTTGTGTTGGCAGACGTTATGAATAGTCCTCTGAAGTATATATAATGCGACTTGCTGATATCTTCATTGCGCTCTAAATTTACCATGAAAAAAAAGACGAATGTAGTATAATGTAATTCAGGCTTTACGCAATGTCGATAAGAACGGGGGAGTTTTTGAGTATTTAATTTAATTTTTTGATATACATCATTGCTTAGAAATTCTAGTTTTGTGTAAGAAACAAATTTTTCTTTGTTATCTTAGTTATTTACTGGTTGACCATAATAATAGTTCCAGCTATTGTTTCTACTCGGTGAACGATACAGTTTGATTTAAATTTTATTTCTTTTTTTTTTAGAATCCCGTTTTTATTTCAAATGTCTAGTTTCCTATTTTAGATAGTAAGATTTAAGTAGTAACAAACAGGGTTGTTTCCTTTCTCGCTCAGCGTTTTTATTTCGAACATTTAAGTTTTCTGTTTTAGGCAGTAGGATTCTTTAGCAATTATCTATTTTATGATTCTGTAATCCACTAATTTTAATCGGGTACTCTAAACCTGTGGCGCTGGAACACTGAAACAGTTCATAAAACCCTTACCACAATACTTAACTCGTACTGTACAATTCACTTTTACTGCTGATGATGATAGCTTGGCTACCGAAACGTGCGTCCAGTACGAGTTAAGTATTGTGGTAAGGGTTTTAGTGAACTGTTCCATTAATTTTAGTTTATAGGACGTAAATATTTCAAGTTAATTCCTTTATTAATTATACTCAGATTTATATATATGAATAATAAGAATAAATATTTTCTTAGATCTCGAACTGGAATAAAGCATAGCAATACACTGGGTACTACTAACTAGTCTCGACTAGTTTGGACACTTTACAATTGAACTGATGAACTGAGGAATATGGTGAGGGAAGTAACTCAGCACCAAGGTTACAAATTGATAACTGATAACTCTATTTATACGTTTAATTCATTGCGTTAGGCACCGAGGAAAGTTAATTTCCTAGTTAGTGTAGTGTTTGATAACCCCATTGACAAAATGGCGATTTCACGCATGTGACATAAAAGTAATTTTAGAAAGTTTACTATATGTATTATTTAAACTATGCCTACGTTATGTAACTCAAAATAAATAAAACTGGGATGTTTCCACTATACAGTTCCAAATACAGCTGCAATTTTATAAATAGCGCTCACTAAAATCAAGGAGCCTAAACACGGCTTAAAGTCTAAACTGCAAGAGCAGTAAAATTTTTTAAACCAGAAAATTAAGTTGCTATATATAAATAGTTGTGAAATTAATGCATTTTGGAAAAAAAAACATAAAAAAAAAAGAATTTGCTGTTGGTGTAGTTAGATCTATTAAGTTTTTGTAAGCTAGTTTGGGTTAGCGCTAGTTGTCTGCACTGGTTTTTAAATCTCTAAATTAACAAGAATCGTTGCTTAAAGAATTTTGTTAAGTTCATAGAAATCACATTTCGGGATGATTCTATCAGATTTGCAACCAGTTTATACTAGTCCACCGACCTATATTAAGGAGATTACAAAATCATCAGAAAATTTCTATTTACTGTATAAGGTAAGTTGATGTGAAATTAGTAGGAATTAACATTTATATTATTTAAAAAAAGACTATTCAGCATGTTAAACATTCCTCTAATACCGAAAACGATACCAAACAAAATATCGAAGATACAAGTATTAGCTTAGATTTAACTGGAAATCCTTTGCCTGTTGACTTAAGCAGCGATGTATCATTTTTGCCTTTGGAAGAACAGATTTGGTTACAGGAAGATAATCACCATCCTTTACCTTTGGAAACTGTTAGGTGAGTTACAATTCAAAGTTGTTAGAACATTCACTTTGAAACTGATTTGTAGAAGGTCAATTAATAAGTTTAATAAAGAATCTCGCTATGGAAATGCAACTATATATGGGATTTGTGATGGGATGGATAAGAAGTGCACACTTGTGCTGGGAGCATGCCAAACAGATGATTACTTAGGTCGAATGGAAATATGTAATTTGGGTTGTTTTTATCAAAACGATGCTCAAATTAGTCTTGAGAAAATGATGGAATTTCACTATGATAATGTAGGCGGATCAAAATGTCAAGTAGGTATATGCATTGTATTTTCTTTTAGTTTATAGGTTGTCAATTAAATCTGGTTTAATAACTATAAATGTATCTAGTGGAAAGTGATATATTTCATGCATATATATACTTGTTCAGTGAAGTTCGGCCACTCAATAAAAATTTATTTTGTTATGAGCGTTATGACATGTAGCTCGGAGCAAAATTTTTGGATTATTTCATAACTTATAATCCCTGTTTATTGATTAATGAAGAAGAATATTTCAGCATTATGATCCGACAAAGATTCATAAATGTTTTAATTTGCTGATAAAAGCCTTTCTCTTCATATTTGTAGTGAGTGGGTGTTGTATAGACAATTTTGTTTTAAATTTGAAATAATATATTTACTAGTGTTTAAAATGCATAGAAGAAAACCAATGGTCCAAGCAATAAGTACTGTTATAAGCAGTCAAGGCTGCTTTGTACCTCAAATTGCAGAAAAGACGAGGGTGAAGAGAGTGATTGTATGTGACATCATATGAAGAAACAAATAGTTTACAAGAGCGCTCGTGTCCAGGTGCGCTACAACTAACATCCTGTGCCGGTGATAAACACATCAAGTTATTAAGTAAACTATGCTGAAGACTAACAGCATTCCAAATCAAGACAGATATGAACCGCGATCGTGAACAACAGATTTCTGTAAGTATGGTGAAGCGAAGATTGAGAGTTGCTAGTGTTCATGGTCGTGTTAAAGTTAAAACAGCTTCACTGGGCTAAAGCCTGTAGAAATTACATGGTGGATGATTCGAAATGGCTACTTTGGGCTGACGAATCACAGTTCCAAGTATTTGGATAATCAAGACCTATAGTAGTAGTGTGTAAAAATTATTTAAATGATCAGCATGGAAGGCATGTATTGGAAAATCGTGATGTGGAACATCTTGCGACAACAATGGAATGAGTTTTGCAAAATAATAATTGAAATGATTCTTTGGGCAAAAGGAGGTTTCTTCGATGAAAAGAATGTTTAACTTACTTATTGTTTCATATTTTTAGAATCACTATGATTTTTGTTTTGTTTTATAAACACCTGTGAAAGTAGAATGATAAATTTAGTTTTTACTTCAATCTAGTTCGAATTTTTATGATTTTATTAATTTTTATTAAGTGTCCGAACTTCACTGAATGGTAGTGTACATAGGTAGGTGGTACTCCAACTATTCCCACCACAATATTCTCTTCTTTGTTAGATCTGTAAGTACAAAATGTAATGTAATTATTTTTCTTTAGGTAAATTCTTTGATAAATGCAACTTATACAATCTATGGCAATAACTTAAGAAACTACAAAATATCCAATATATCACCATACAATTCTTGTATCTTATATAATGCTTCATGGAACACCTATCAATATAAAGTACCAGAATTTGTACAGTCTGCGGAAATGGTATACATTAAATCATGCTTCATATTTTTGTTGTAATCACTATTTTTTCTTAGACTTTGCAAACCATTATTGGTCATAAAGAATCAGAGATGCATATATTTTGGGAACAATTCATGTTGCTAAAGATGTATACAGTTTTGTTATTGAAAGAACCTACAGATCTTGAAAGTATTGTTTTATCCGATAATCCAAAAAATTATATAACAATTTGTGAAGACATTTGTTGTGTGCTTCAAGAAATGGAGGGTGCGCAAAAAGTTGTTTTGAAGAAAGAAGCAAAGAATATCTTGGATGTAAATAATTTACGCAAGGAAGATTTAATTGATAAGCTTTGGCGAATTTTAATTTGTAAGTTTATATTATCTATATGTATCTAGTTACCACGATAATACACATGAAATATGAGTTTTCTTTAATTAACTTTTATTGCAGCATGCACTAACGTTGGTGATTTGAAAATTTGTTTTCACACTCTGTTTGAAGAATTAGCAATGAAGGAAACAGTTAAACCCTTTGTAAGTATATCTTCAATGACTATTGAAATTTTTGAATATGTACCCAGTTATTATTTAGTTTAAAAAATCTGCTTCTAGATATTCGCTATTTTGGGTATTTTTACTTGAGTTACGGCCTGCCTATTAATGTTACGATGAGTTCCTTATTGTATAGATAGATTGTTACATATGTTAAAATTTCTTAGTGCATTCTTCATATTTAACTTATTTAGTTACAAAAAAGTGCAAACTTGTTCGATTTTTTTATTTTTGTTAATAAAAACAGACAAGAAATATAATTTTTGCCATTATCTTAGTGTTTACTTATAGATGGTTCCATGTTTTATTATATAATTCAAAAAGTATTACCCCTTTCGGCACTTGCACTTCACTACAGTATTTAAACACTGTTTCTGGTTATATTAGTTCAGCTAAGAATGCTTTTTATAACATCTAATGAATGCTTTAGCCTCCCTAGAAGCTTAGTTAATTAGTTTGATTTTACACATACTATGTCTTATTTAACAGTATAACAGTTTTTCCGGGATTGAATCAACATTTCCTCAAAAGCAGGAATATTCTATGATCCACTTATGGCCAAAACACTATTTCACTTTCAAATGTACAGCCGTCCGCAATACAAAATAATTGGGAAATACTAGAAATTATGTTAGGCATATTGTTACCAGAAAATTTTACTAACAAAATTTGTTCCGAATTGTCCAAAAGGCCTAAATTCAGTTCTATTGAGATTAAAAGATTTTATTTAATTAATTATTCCGTATATTTTGATTTAAGGGAGCAAAACATTCCTCTGTAACATTTTCAACTAAAATGTGCCTAATATTATTTTCTGATTTTTAATTTTGTTGTCCTTTTCCACCTATTACATTTTAGTATTGCAAGTGGCTCTGTATTTGAAGAGGTGAATAGTTTATTGGCTATCGTATATAAGTAGATATGTTCTGCTTTTGAAGAAATTCGGAAAAAACACTTGAGTTTGCCAAAATACGTCCTACGTTGGGTTTTTGATTTGAAAGCTAACGTTTCTGCCATAAGTATAATGTAACTGTGTACTATACATATACAAAATTGCATTTTATACGCTAATCCTCTACAACACTCGAAGTATTTTCATCGATTCACATTCGTATGGTTGATATTAGAGCAACGCAACTGCGCTGAAAGCCAGCGGCGGACGCATAAAAGTTTACACAAAATAAATTAAATGTGATACATGCTCAAACAGTTACCGTTTTAAGAGTCCCCCGTGAAATCACAAAGTCTATTTAATTTGTAACATTAGATATGTTTCCAAGTTGTTTTCGGCAAAGTGAGTGCGGCGTGAAGAAAAATGTTTGTATGCCGAAAACGAACGTTCTACATCTAGTGACGTTATATTTGCGTAAGTAAAATAATCCTTCAAATAACTTAACGGTTGACGCACCTTCACAAATTTGTCTTAATGTGCCAAAGTCAGAGTCTTTATCTAAAACACTTTCAAACCTTTCTAAAACACAAACATTTCTTGCGTCTTCTATCGCGCATAGCTGTGCGTGAACATGTTGCACTACTTGCAAAGGTTCCACTAACGACACCGAAGAATTTTGTAGTTTTTCTATCGCATCCGCTAGTCCCACGTAATTGTTCTGAATAATTTCCAAATCTGTTTTGACTTGACTATCCTGAAATTTCAAGCGGCTTACCTTGACAGCCGCAGCTTCCTTTGGGTCGAATTCTAAAATCATGTTCTTTATATTCTCAAAATATTTAAGATAATAAAATGCAGCCTCTAACCATGTTCCCCGACGAGTAAGAATATTTTGTGGTGGTTCAGGAATACCGGGGCATAGTCTATGAAATTCCCGAATACGTTTTGGGGATTTTACAAACACAGCTTTTGTATGTGCTATTAGAGCGTCTACCTCGGGATAACATTTTCTGATACTATCTGCTACGAGACTGAGAGTATGAATTTTACATGTAATATGCAACAAGTTAGCACAATGTTTTTTAAGAGATCGACCTACAGCAAGCATGTTTACGGCACCATCACTCATAAACATCAACAGTTGATTTGTTGAAAGTTCAAACTTTTCCAATGTATTTAACACCAACATTAAAATTACTTCGGCAGTGCATTGTTGTATTCGTCTGGAAGCTAGTAAAATTGAGGGCGACGGTCGATGTAGTTCCATTGTGCGTACCATTACATTAACCACAGAATGCTTTTTACGATCTGTTGTTTCGTCCACACATAACCACAGTTTTTTATCTTGCAACTCCGATTTAATTCTTTTCTCGACATGCTCACGAGCAGGCGGCACAACTCTGTAATGTTCTCTCACTTGGTAACTTAAAGTCCGAATATTCATTCCAAAACGAGACGTATGCTTTCTTCCTTAGTAAATGAAATGGTAAATTACATGCAATGAACACATAAATTAAATTTAAATTTGTCATAATCTCGTGTGGAATTTTTTTTCGAAACATGCCCTGCACTATTTACGTGCCGTAAACAATCACTTTTCGACCAACACATTAAATCTATTTTACACACTACACATTGAATTTTAGCGCCATCACACTTTAAATCAGGCATTTCTGCAATAAATTCTCTTATTGTGTCCAATTTTGGTCGTTTTCGCGACGTAGGAAACATTTTCAAAACAAACATAGAACTACGATATAGTATACGACAGCGTAGATGCATACACAACAGATCGGCTTTCGAGTCGCAGTTATACTGACGCTTATACCGAATTGTCCCGGCCGTGTTTATTTTGTGTAAACTTTTATGCGTCAGCCCTCGCTTTCAGCGCAGTTTGCGTTGCTCTAGTTGATATGATTGTTTAAGTAAATTGTTTGTGTATTTAGATTCCAGACAATAATACAAGTTCAATAGCTATTATTATTAATGAAATATCCTCAGGAAAATTAGCTGTTCCGACATTAACTTCTTTACAAGCTCTGCAATGTCTTATCGAGTTAGGTATTGAGAAACTGAAAAGCGATTACTTTTATATACTAAAACATTTTGATTGTATGGATTATGATAAATTTGAAAGTTGCTGGAGGTAAGTACTTTAATTCATTTCTCAATATTTTATAATAAAAGTTCATTCTAGCGATGCAACTGATGACCCCACTCTTGACACCAAAATTACTACATCTAGCAGTCGCGTAACTAAGCATACCTTGGATAGAGTTGCAGCACGAAGAATGCGTCTAACTACGCAATCCTCAATATCCTTAATTGAAGTCTCTCAAAGGTTTACAAAGCTAAACTGCTTATTAAAGCTGCATATAGCTTCTAGTTTCCTAATTTTTGGTGACCGATCTCAATTATTAACCTATGCATCTTTTAATCCATTAGTGGAATTTGTTAAAGACTATATTATAAAGTTGGATAATACAACCTTGGTGAAAAATTATCCTGATTATGCGCTAGAAGAGATTACGGTTAAACTGAGATCTAAGGAAGTAAAAGGTTTACAAAGGTATTTCTTCTTGTTTTAATTTGATGATTTTAAAATGAAAATACGCCATTTCAGTAAAGAACCTATCGCATGGAATGTAAGACTTGTATCCATGTATAATCGATCCGTAGTAACTACAATATTCCACCACACATTGAGGCCTGTATTTCCCCCATGTATCTACAATAAATACGGTACGTTTATAATATAAAGCACGTTTCTTTAAATTAAAATTATGTTCTACATTGTCTTATAGATGTACCTCATTCAACCAGCAATGATTCAACAGATAATATTTATTACGTTACTAGAATGGTGAATTTTATAGAGAAATTGTGATTTTTGTAGTGATACGTATGTTATTGATGCATTGCATTTTTTGAATATGTGTTTAATATGTTTTTCTATATATTTTTTAATAATGAAGTGAAATATGAAATTATTTTTTAAAAATTGCTTTGTATATTTCTTTATTTAACCCCACAATTTGTTTGTGAATCATTTAATTAGGTTATCTTATGTAAAAATGATAATATTAACCAGTATTATTTTTATTCTTTTTGTGAATCGTATTTGAGGCGTTTAATTATGTGCATCTTTCATGTAAAGAGAGAGGGTATATCTTACCACTTGATGGTTCTTTATGTAAGCTTACCGTGACGTCTGATTATTTGTGAAAATATATGTGATTACTCTAGCAGTAAACATTTAGAGCATAACAGTTTTTATAGCTTCAACAATGGCTTGGGGCTTTAGGGCCGCTTTGAAATGGTAATTGAGTCTACAGAGACTTATACTCGTTCCAACATCTTTTATTGTTAATTCGTCTGCACTATATACTCTTTTTTTAAGCTGTAAACTTATGTTACATAGCAATAATGTCTTTTGCAATACAGTTCAGATAGTTATATCATATAGGCCAGTGCTCTAAGCTACAGTGCTAGGGAGCAGCTTGCTAATAAAATTGTCCTGCCAAAATTACAATTTGTAGAACAAATTGTGTAGGTAGGATGGTCGCGACCACTGGCGCTACTAAGAATGAAAAAAATACATACAATAAATTAATAAGGTTTAAAACTAAAGTTTAAGAAAAAATGTAACTTAAATTTCAGCAGTATTTCGCTTTTATTTTTAAAGCATCATTAGGGTCATAAATGAGTTAAAATAGGTAGCCAGTCAAAGCTCCTAGCATGGGTATCTTTGAATCACTATTTACAAGCGTGGCTATCTATTTTAACTCATTTATGACGCTGATGAAGTTTTAAAAACACAAGCGAAATATTGTTGAAATTTAAAAGAGTTACATTTTTTCTAGAACTCTGGCCATCATCCCGACAATTTCAACCACGTACTAAAATGCAATTATTCAAATATCCATAATTTATATATATTTGCTAGTTTCGAACGATTTATGGTTTGTCTTCTCAACGACAAATTTTAGGATATTGTTTACAAAATTGTACTTGAAATGGATTGTGGTTGATATCAGTTCTTTATTTTGTTTCGGTCTAAGTTGAAAGCTTCCTGTAGGATAAATTTAAACAACTCATAACATTAGAACTTTTACTGGTTATAAAAACCTGTATCCGCGGAAGTTTAGCAAAAATTGCATACTGCATGTTGTAGAATCATATTTATTTTAGCTTATTGGAATGCTTATACACATTAGAGGAAATTACTATAAATCCACTGGCACTATATCATACAGGCCTTGACCGCACATTAAAACGATGGCGCGACAAAAGGATAATTTTTAATAATAATAATAATTCAAGTCTTTACATCCTCCAATAGCTTTCGCCAATTACAGGGGGCATCGATCGACCATGAGTTATTACGCCTGCGCCCGTAGAGCATTTTAAGATGTTTACCCTTAGCATTCGCCAAATTTTTGGAGCAAGGACAACTACGGAAAACCTTACTCTGAGAGATGCGAACCCGGTACCCCGAGACAGATAGCTCTGCGCGCTAGGTACTGCACCACCAGTCCCTAATTTTTAGGCTGGTAACAAAATCGCATGGCCGCTCACATCTTGACGTTGCCATAAGATGTGCACGGCAAATTTTACAAAGTAATAAAATAGAATGGTGAAAGGTTAAGCAAACCGAGATTTATGTGAAGCATATTGAAGCTAGGCCGGCATTTGCCAAAAAGCATATATCCCGGGATTACGTTGGGAAGTAATTTTTTCAGATGAAAAAAGGTTCAACTTAGATGGTCCTGATGGCTGGCAATGTTACTGGAACAATTTATGAAAATCTACAGAACTTTCAATGAGTCGGAGTTTTGGCGACGCTCAGGTAATGGTTTGAGTTTTTAGAGAAAGACTATTTTTCAACAAGATATAATGTTTTGCACAGTACAACTATTCAAATTCTAGAATGGCCAGTATGTAGTCCTTATTTGAGCACCATGGGGCGTAATTTTCCGAGGTTTGGACTAATGTAGAGAAAAATGAAGTGCAAAATTTGGTAAAATCAATGAAAATTTTTTAATTAGTAAGACTAAATGGAAAGCATATGCATTATTAATTTAATTTTACCAATTTATAACATTTAATAGGTGAATCATGTTATGTATGTTCATTATAAATGAAGGTAAAGTCAAGCTCAGTCTCCGTACCATGTTGTTTTAAATGTAGAGTGGATTTATACTTATTTCTGCCAGTGTATTAGCTGAGATTTTATTTAATTATAAAAGCATCTATAAGCGTAAAAGAAAAGCTTTTTAAATAGATCACAGTGAGCGTGTAGATTTTACACGTGCATTTTGTACTAATACGGCAGTCTAATTTAATTCATTTACTGGAGCATATAGGACGTCCTTTTAATTACCGACGCCTACGTATCTGAATACTCGAGGTAGCTGGTCCGCTTCTTACATATATATAATTCGTCGCAGTAAGTTAAGTGTGCGTTTTACGTTTTAATATCAAACCGCGTAAATTGAATTATAATGATGAACGCATCCCGTTGCGTACTATAATGGAAATAGATCAGATATTTGCTGTTCACGGCGAATTTAATCTTGTTAGGTGAAGCCTTTGCGATGTGACATTTTTTATGGTCTCTTGAAATTCCGCCAGTACATAGCTTTACATTAACCTACCAACATGCATGTATTGAGATTGTTTTGATTCTGTCGTTAAGGACGGTTAGTGATGTATTTGTGCTAGGTTGAGAAGTATAAAGCGTAACTATGGTAAGTAAGTTAAGTAAGCCAATTTGGCAAATATGTAGGTATATTTATGTACAAAGTGAGTTAAATTTATTTCGTTTTATTTTAACATACTGAAGGCCACTTAACATACCTATGTTACTTTTATTTAGTTTAGTTAGATCACAATAAAATACATAGGTACTTGCGATGTTATACCAATTGCGGTTCTACATATATTAACTAAAGGTTAATCACTTAATCAGTACTAAGTATCCTTCTGAAGTCATTATTTTCTTCTATATTGCAGTCGTTATGTACTATATTTTTTTATCCACTGCGTAGGAAACCTCTACCAAACAATATACATAAGCATAAATACTGTCAATTGGGTAAAGTCGATCAAACCGGGTTTTTTACATTTTTTAATGCGTATGGCAACAACACGTAAACAATAAGTTGTTTTCTATTTACAACTATACAGCCCACTGACGAACAACCGCAATCCCGGGGGTGTGAGTTAAAAGGGAACAGTAAGTTTTCCATAAACTATTGAAAATTAACAAGCAAAATTTCTTAATTTGTTCAAAATGTGAAATCAAAACTTTTATTAAATTCTAGGTGATAAGGAATATATTCAATAAAGGCTGACTACAAATTTAATTGTTATATGGTTTTAATTGCAATTTTTGTAAAAAAAAACAGCAATGCAGTCGATCACATGGTTCTTGCCGAATTTTGTTCGGTTTTAAAGTTGGGTTTAAATCAATTTGCTATGGTGTGAGATGTGCTCGTATTTTTCCACACAACGCCTTAAAACTGCTATATATTTCAATTTCAAAGCATTTTTTAAACAAACGGCTTAGATCGTACAATAAATTTTTGGGTATAAAAATAGCAAATATCGTACTCATTCTAAATTATTATACTTTTTATAGATGTCACGAAAATAAGTAAAGAAAATGGTTGCTTATGGTAACTCCTCATGTCAAACAGTTGATCGTCAGCAGGGTTTGACATGATGCAGCCCAGAAGAGCGAAACATCGGTATACTGACGCATATTTGACGTGGTTCCAATCTGGAAACATTAATGAAAAGATAAAAATAAATGACAATTTGAAGTGCAAAATAAGAAATGTTTTAAACCGTTCTAAAGTGAGAATTATTTATTTTAATATCGCTGATTGACTTCATTCCGAGCTCGGGATAAAGTCGATCACCTTTGAACCAAAAATTTGCAACAAAATGTTTACTCTACGGCCCTGGTCCAGTTACCAATCGACAGCCTAAACATTAACAAAGTTATATTTTTAATTGCATTAAAATAATTTGTGTTCCAGTCATCTGAAAATATTTTAATTTTGTGATCGACTTCACCCCGGTTGACGGTACTATATTTTTATTCAAACAAGATTTTTTTTCGAAATTCAAGGTGCTTAAATTACAATTTCGGAATAAAACGAAGGCTATGTATCTACACTACCGTTCATGGAAGTTCGGGCAAGCAAAAAAATGTACGGAAGTCAAAGAAAATAAGAGAAATATTAAATGGCCATGTATTTAATACTTACTTACATGATTTTACATATTTTCAAACACAAATTTATTAAAAAAAAAGTTGAATGTAATACAAATAATTTAAATCCGATTTTCATCGAAAAATCCACCTTTTACCTTTAGGACTGCTGCCACTATTCTCGGCATCCGATTCACTAATTTTGCTAATGTTTTATCGGGCAAGCTTGTCCATACCTCCTGGAGAATGGTCCACAAATGTTCCTTCGATTTTGGACACATTTTCCTAACACATCGGATAATTCTTCCCATAACAACTCTATCGGGTTCATTTTCTTCTTGCTGCAGGTAATCTGTAGACAATTTAGATTTAGGTTTGGGGTCATTGTCCTGCATAAATTCAAATCCACGACCAATTAATCGGACTCCTGACGGTATGGAATTTTCCTCCAGGATTTTCTGATATTCTTCTTTTTTCATTATGCCCTCAATTTTGAGCAAGTCCTCTGTTCCGATTAAGGAAAAACAACCCCAAACCATTACAGATCCGCCTCCTTGGTTCACCGTAGGAACTATACACTTCCGTAACATTCTTTCCCCTCTTGATCTGCGTACGAAAACTCTCCGTCTATTTCCAAAAATCCCAAACTTGGATTCGTTAGTCCACAAAACGTTTTTAAAATCGTCCACTATCCAATCTCTATGAGCTTGTGCCCATTTCAGTTGTTTCAGCCTATTTCCTCTTTGGAGTAACGGTTTTCGACAAGCCACTCGCCCATGCAACCCAGCCTCTTTCAGCCGACGTTTCACAGTACTCACAGAAACTTTGGAATTTCGCTCATTATTGAATTCTGCAGCAATTTCTGATGCTGTTAGTCTTCTATTGCGCTTACTAATTATGTTTATTCGTAAACCTTCCGCAGGAGTCGTTTTTCTTGACGGGCCTGGCCGATTACGATCTTGCACGTCACCGGTTGTCTTAAATCGAACTATAGTATCATGTACTGTAGATTTTTTTATTTTTAATGTATCCGCAATCCGTCTTTCTACGTACCCTTCCTGATACAAGGTAATAATAGCAGATCGTTTTGAAACAGCTAGAGGCTTTCCACGGGGCATTTTAAGCAGTCAAACCGAAATTATTTTATTTTTCACTTGCACAACCACAGATACTTTCACAATAACAATCTCTTCAGAACTACTGCGTTTACAAATGTTATAATACTTTATAAAAGGTATACGAATATTTCCAGGTAACACAAGTGAATCAGCTAACCCTTCTAGGGATTATTCTAAAGCTTTATTGTCACTGTAATTATTGGGGATTTCCAACATAATTATATATTCTATGATAACGGTTTTATAATAGACAAATACTACCTGGAAATTGGTAAAAGGCTTCCAGAAAAGGTTAGTTTTAATAATTCCTCACAGAAATGTATATTATATAATTTTAAAATTTTTTCCTAAACAGTTCATATAATTTGTCAGCTTGCCCGAACTTTCATGAACGGTACTGTATGCTATAGTGGATACTACTCTTCTTAATAAATGCCTTTTCTATTAAAAAGAATGTTTTGCCATTTTTGCAAGTAGCCAAATATCTTTTAAGGGGTAAGACCACTCCATATCCCAGAGAAGAAAGGCTGATTTCGGGATTTTTTTTCAACAGTATAATAAAAACTAGAAAATTCATTTAAGGCACTTTATTATTAAACACACATTAAATGTAAGGAACCATTTTTCTTATTTGTTTTTATTCTAAAATGACGGTTTTAGAATCCGAGGTTGCAAGACACCTTTCAAGCAAGGCCCCAAACGGGCGAAACGAGTGCCTCCGCAGATTTCAACCAAGAACAAAAAACAAAACATTTAGTAATATATACTAAAAGCTATTGAATAGCATATGGAAATTTGATTTTTTGAAATATGGTGCACATTTAAAACAAAAGTTATTTTTTCGCCCAAAAGTTTCACCGAAAAATTGTTTACGAAACAGAAAGTTTATATTTTATCGCAAAATATGTAGGCTATCCACTAGATAATGTATCTGAAAAGTCATCCCCAATAGTTCAAGGGAATCGATAAAGATTTGTATCTCGTCCAATTTGAAAAATGTTTTTAGGAAAACGCGTTGAAAGTTTCATGTAACATTCTATAGTAGAAAATTCTATTACCTTTTTAATTTGGATTTGCCTGCACCATACAACTGGCTTTCTGTGTTGATCTTCCCCTTTTCTGCATTCTTCCTAACTGACTTTAAAGCAAGCCGAGATGTTCTTGCCGCTTCAGTCAACAATCGATCAGATAACTCGATGCGGCGGTTGTTTGCCTCAACGCAGAAGTTACAGCATTTCAGCCCTCTGGTCTTGCCTAAAACCGCCATAATTTGCATGATACTGCTTATTCCATCGTTGAAGATGCACACAGTAAGATTTCTCTTATTATCAAGGATAGTTTTCCCACTTGATGATTTCATTTAGTAAACACTAACGCCCTGCTTTACTATTACATCTTGCAAACTATTACACGAACCTTATATACTTTTTAGATTCCAGAAAGTAGGTGATTCTCAGCGGGTAAGGGGATTACAAAGGTCTAAACGTAAGCCCGCTGTATCGAACCAAAAGTGTTTGGAGTTCGCAGCGGCAAAACCTTCGAAAACGACCTCTTGGTGATTTCTACGGGCTATGAAACATGTTTTCTTATTCTCAAGGCTCTAAAGCAACATAATTATCAATTATCATTCACTCCTTAAACTTTTTTAGTTGTTACAACCTATTATACTTCCTTGTCGGTATATTTGCGCATACCACAGGTGCTAGAATCATTTTTAAATTTGAAAATCTATATCCTATAAATGGATAAGTAAAATTAAATCAAGGGAAAATTTTATTTTTGCTTATTGTTACTACTACCAAAGAGTATACATATATGTGTGCTCTGTTACTACTTACTAACTTAGCGTAATAAGAGAATTTTACAAATTTACTTTACTTTTGTGGCAGGCAGTATCAGGTTACTTATTAGATTAGGTTATTTATTCCAGTATGTAAGCGCAAAATAAACGAACACAGTTTTTGAAGAAAATACTGACTTAAAATCAAAATATTATGGCGTCCCGGATTTTGTCCGAACATTTAAAAGGAAATGTCAGGGAATGTGTAATATGCACCTGGAAACCTTACTTGTATCTGGGTATAAGCAAATAAATTCATACAAACGAAAATAACGAATCTCCTCTTAAAGTTTACAATGAATGCTTCCCAAAATTAATTACAATAAAAATGTGGTTTACTGCTCAGCAATACAGTCAGAAGAAAATAATATGCTATAAAAGTGAGGTATAGACTTAATTCTAATTTTGCAACATGGTGTTTGCCGGGAATAATTGCATCAATACCATGAGGTATATTAGCATTATTTTGGATTTTATTACTAGGTATTTTTTCATGGTGAACCTGAGGGATCATTTGTACGTACAATTGCCTAGCTGCTGGATAGGTGGCGGGCATCTGTACTCCGGTATGTGTCGCCACGGTCTAGGACGGCATGATTGTGTTTCTTGGCGCTAGGGGACGTTGGGAGATATTTTCAGTGCTGTTATAGACATTGGGGGTATAAACCGAGAGGTAGACACAATGCAGGCAGCAGAAAGGGAGTGCTCGTAGCCACGTTGATGACGCCGAGTAGGCAGAAACATGTCCGTGTGCTAGTGCTTTATTTTTTCTACTCGCATTGTGTTTGCCGGGAATGATTCCACCAATACTAGCTTTATTTTTGGTTTTGTTACTAGGGATTTTTTCATGTGTATTGCAACAGAATATTTGCAAACAATTCTCTTAGTTGTCAATAAGCATACAGACCTTTTTTTTAATTTATGTATTATCTCATGTAGAAACTACAATAATTCATACATCATCATATTGCCCGAGATATCGTTTTAATGTTAATCTGGAATCTATCTCTCTCCATTTTTAGGGTTTATACGCCATCGTTAGATTTGGTTATGCTGTTGTAATCGTCAGCTTTTTGCTTATGATATGGATATCGCTGATTGAGGGGAAAGAAATGGATGGTACTCAACATCCTCCTTGTTATTTTAACCCACTCTGCAGTTGCTCGAAAGCAATTCCGGATCTGGGAATAGTTAGATGCAGAAATATCCATTTACCACTTATACCTCAGGTGATTAACACTTCTAAAGTGTTTATGCTTTACTTGGAGAATATTGGACTGAGAGATATAGAACCGTATTTTTTACAAAGTACAAGTAAGAACTTTCGTATTATCAAAAGATTAATTAATTAATTACTGATATTTTCATCTTGCAATCTGCAGGTCTCTATAAATTATCAATTACGAAAAATATGCTTACCTTTATACCTGAGGAATCATTTCTTGGTCTTGAAAGATCTTTATGGGAATTAAATTTAAGCGAAAATGAATTGACGGTGGTGCCTAATAAGGCTTTAAGATATTTGCAAAGGTTGCGACATTTAGATCTTGGCGGTAATATTCCTTGAACGATGGAACATGTTTGCGAATTACCATAACTTCCATTGATATTTTAGGCAATGACATAATAGAGATTGCTGCTGATGACTGGCGTGGTCTAGAAAACTCTTTAGAAGCCTTAATTTTATCAAATAATGCCATAAATTCACTACCAGCGGATGCATTTTCTGGTTTACCACACTTGGACACTTTAGATTTGAGCGGTAACAATTTAAAGGAAATTGATCCATCAGTATTTAGGGACGGTATGGGCAAGCTCACGCATGTTTATTTGTCAGACAATCAGTTAAGTGCTATACCATATCAAGCGCTTCAACCTTTAAAGTTGTTAAAGTACTTGGACTTAAGTTATAATAGAATCAACAGAATGCAAGTGCAAATAGATTCGCTTAATCCAAGCCAACAATTTAATTACGTGTTGTCGTTAGACACGTTAAAGTTGGAATATAATCAGTTGGCAGTCATAGAAACAGCTTCTTTTCAATATTTTGATGTACTCAACAGAACTTATTTGGACGGAAATCCCCTTCTTGAAATCCAGGTAAAATGTTACACTCATCGCTATTTATCATCTTAACTTACCTTTGTCAATTCCAGGAAAATGCTTTTATGAATGCTTTAATTAAAGAATTATATATACGAAAATGTGGTTTAACGAATATTTCACCATTAGCGTTTGGTGGCCTGGAAAATTCTTTGCAACTTTTAGATTTATCTGGTAATAATATAACTTCATTATTCCAAGAAACATTTCACAGATTCAGTGTTATACGCACTTTTATTTTAAAAGAAAATTCAATTAAAGATTTTAATCCCGGTCAACTATTGAATGGATTTCAATACACTTTGCATAATTTAGATTTGAGCGGAACTGGTTATGAACCTTTGTCAATACCGGATCTTAAGAGGTTTTCTTATTTACTATATTAATTTGTATCAAAAATTATTATATTATCGTTTTAGAATGAGACATCTAAGAACATTATCGTTATCTAAAATTTTACATTCAGACCTGACACCAGATTTGTTTCAAGATTTTGGCAGAGATGTTGAAGAATTGAATATAAACTTTGCAGATTTAAAATCTATAAAAAATTATGCATTCCAGCATATTCGGTCTCTAAAGAAACTGGATTTGTCAGAAAATCTTATATCCGATATTGAATCAAATGCTTTTGAAGATGTAATTCAAAATGGATAATTAATATGTGGTTTGCTAAAGGTACAATTTTAGGTGGTCTTTTCATTGAAAACGTTACTGTTATCACATGCCTTTGCTCCATCATTGCAAGAATTGCCACTGGATCCGTTTAAGTATTTGGTCAATTTGGAAGAACTGGATATTAGTAACAATAAACTTAAAAGTTTAGCTGATACTTCACTTCATTTTTTGAAAAAACTTAAAATACTTGAAGTGCAAGACAATGTAATAGAAAATTTATTAAAAGGCACTTTTCAGGTAATATTCAAATATATTGAAATCTTTTGCATTGTTCTTATTTTCGGATTTTGTATTGTTTTCTAATTTTACAGGGCGATATTCATTCTAAGTTAGAAGTTATTTATTTTTCATTTAATAATATCAAATCTATACAGCAGCATACATTTGTCGACTTGGCTTCTTTAGAACAATTACATTTGGACGACAATCGAATTGAAAATTTAGAAAGACGTGCATTCATGAATTTAGGAAATCTAAAAAGATTGAATTTAAAGGGCAATCGAATATCGACAATTTCTTACGAAGCCTTTCAAAATCTTCCTGAATTAGAAGATTTGGATATGTCCTACAACAGTATGAACAGTTTTGAATTTTCCTCGTTGGATCAAGTTGGAACATTATCAATGTTTAGGGTTAATGTTAGCCATAACAATATAAAAGAACTAAGTGTGAACTTTAGCTTCACTTTCAGCCATGAAAGCGGTGAGTTTTTCAATGTTATTCTCAATTTTGTATTTATGTCACAAACGCACAAAAGTAACTGTGTTCCTATTACATCCCAATGCTAAATTTTGCATTGTTTGGCAAAATGGTTTTACGCAAGCGATGTCTGAAATATATACAATCTACAAAAACGTTCTGGTCAACTTAAAATTGATGTTGATGCAATATGAATGCAGGTGCTATAGTTTTCGAAGCGACTATGTAACAGTTATGATGTTCTGAGAAGTTTGTATATACTGCCCAGGTGTTGGAGGTCTACATTCAAATATAAAAGTCCTGGATATATCACATAACAACATAACGTCGATTAGTAAGCAATATTTTCAACCAGCAATTTTATCTTTAACGCATTTGTATTTGAGCCATAATAAAATTGCAAATGCTACAAAGGATGTCTTTGGTAACATACCTCATCTACAGGTGTTGGATGTTTCGCATAATCAAGTTGTAGAAATTGATTTTGATACATTTAGGAATACGAGGAATTTACAGGTAAGAACTTATTTCTTTACTGAAACAAATAAGCGTTAGCTTTATTTATTATGTTTTGCAGGTTCTTTACATATCACACAATAACATTGTGGAGGTGTCAAACGATTTATTTCGCTCTTTGTTGAAGTTGAGGATTGTGGATTTTTCCAATAATAATCTCAGAACTTTGCCAGATAATCTATTCAGAGAGGAAGGCTTAGAAAGTCTGGATTTATCGCATAATCATTTAAATCGATTGCATCTAACTTCTTTGACTTCTTCAGCAGCATCAACATTGTGTGAGTTGGATCTTTCCTGGAATGGTATATCCTCTGTATCACATGGTGATACTTTTGCTAAATTCAAGGTTTGGTTCAATGTTTTCTTTTTTATCCAATAAAAACACGTTGATAATAGGTACATTAACAATGCCCAAATATAGTGCTAAACATTGCATGCTAGGTTGTTCTTATTACTAATCTAACCTGGATATCTTGTGTAGCATTCTATTTGGTTATTGCTCAGTGATAACGATTCAAAAGCATCTTTTGACAACATTTTATTTATTGCTGCTTCTTGCTTTCAGAGTTTATCTTGGCTGGATTTATCCTACAACCGATTGATTCAAATAGACGATGCCGTATTTAGTTCGTTGCCGCGTTTATCAAGTTTAAATTTGGGTCACAATACACAATTAATTTTAGAAAGCGGAAGAACTTTCGACGGAATTGAAGATAGCCTATTGCATTTAGCACTTGATAATATTTCTCTAACATATGTTTGTATTTTTTGATTTTCCTCCAAATCATTTAGTTCTACTATGAGACATTCGCAGGTGCCTGAATTACCACTGCCGTCTTTAATATCATTGTCGTTAGCGTATAATGCACTGCCAACAGTTCCACCGGAAATGGCAGCCAATATCAGCTCATTGCAGCGATTGAATTTGAATTTTAACGATTTGTCAGCAGTTCCAGTGATTACACATTCTTTAACTCTACTTCGGCGATTGCTGATGTCCAATAATCCGATTACAGCTTTAAGCAATACAAGTCTTTTAGGGGTTGCTGATCATTTAGAGGATTTAGATATTACAAATTTTGATTTAAATATTTTGGAGGTAAGTGGGCAATGAAGATATTTGGTATGTTGAAATATTCCCTATGATAATTCACAGAACGGGGTTTTGTGCAAAATGCACGCTTTGCGTAAATTAAAAATCAGCATTTATGAAAATGTAAAGAATTTTAATATACCATCTTTGTTAGAGTTTAATGCAGGATTACAACATTTAGAAATTTATGTAAGTAATTTTTGACGATAATAAAAGCCACCAGACATAATGATTATAAAATTGAAGGTTGAGAAGGAAGTGTTGAGTTTAGGAAAGGTAATTAGCGGCAGTTATCCACCAAAACTGAAGACCATTACGTTATCTGGTAAAGGGCTAAAAGTGCTAGACTTCAACATGCTACAGGTGAGTTGTAAATAACGAAAACGTTTACCAAAATCGAGCTTCGTAGGGAGTTAGAAGTCCGTCCATAACATTTTGCCTAAGGAATACCAGTTTATCAAAGATTCCAGCCAGTTTCTTTGCAAATATGGGTGCTATTAAAAATTTCAGTTTAGATGTAGGGGGAAATGAAGACCTTCGAATGATTTCCAAAGCATTTCAATCGGAAAAACCAGGAGAGAAGCCCTTTATGATAAATTTGGAATTGGGAGAGACAAAATGGACATGCGATTGCTCCCTTGGGTAATATAATTTAATTAATCAAGTTGCATTTAATTGCTCCTGTGACTAATTCTGAGTAGTAATCGATAGAATTAACTATTTATTTTGCAGAGCTTTGCGGAAAATTCTTTCTTGAAATTTCTACTCTACAATTTGTATAATTACCAAGTTTGTTGTTTCTAGTAGTTACATATTGTTTATTAGAGGAAAATACGTTGACGTTGAAAAGAAATCATGAACGATAGGTATTCAATCATAGCTTTGTCGAATTAATGTATTAACTAATAATTTAATGCAATTTGGATAACTATAGATTATAATTAAGTGTAGTTATATTAAATTAAATAATAAATTCCTTGCCAACAATGTAACTAAACAAATTACGTTAAAAGTTTAAAATAAGTTAACTATAAAACTGATTTTGCTTATTCATTCCTTGGTCGAAAATTTTGAAAATTCTCCTTGTAAAACGAAGTATACATTTTGTGGTAACAATAAAAATTTGTGTTGGAGTTGAACAAATTATTTGTAGTTAATTTTGAAATTTTCAAAAAGATATTGTTTTGTTACTCGCAGTTTTAGACATTAAATTCGTGATCTATAAAAATGAATTTTCAAAAGATTTTTGCAGTATAAACTCCATAAATCGTTTTTCACAATACAACTGAAAATATGTCCATAGTAAGAACTCCATAGTCCGTTTTATTGTTGAAAAAGTTCTGAGATGAACTTAGGAAGATAACGACTCAGTTTTTGTATTGGAGTTATTCTTTAGGAGAAATCCAGGCGTTAGCAAAACTATTCATGTATAACAATCGCTTCTTCGACATTTCATTATTATATCACATCAACGCGTTTAATTGAAAAGATGACAAGAGTCATAAATCAAAGATTGCAACTAGTTGAGTTGACATCCGCTGACTCCATTTTGTTTCTGAATTTGGGGTAAAAGAGAGTATTGGCGATCTATGTAGCGATTTCGAATTCTTTCCCACAATAGAACTAGCCTTCAGCATTCCAACAAATATACAAGAGCTTCAAGGTGTGTATAAAATGAACAAGAATTCGGGAAATAATTGAAATGGAAAAAGATTATTTATGATTTAACAAAGAAACAACCAACCCAAGCAGAAATTTTTAAAATTCGCGGAAAATCTAAGGTGGTAGCTGTGGCAATAAATATAAAAAAAAAATTGTGAATATGTCCTTTATTACCAGAACTATCAACTTAAATTATCCGCGAAATTAAAACATCTCTATTGAAGAAAACGTCAGTCTTAAAATTTTCTCGATAAAGCGTGAAGTTTAATAGTCCTATGGTAAGAACAATATTAGTTTGCGAAATGTTTGTAGTAGGCATATTATTTCCATTGTGCTTAAAACATGTAATATAGAATGAATTGTGGAGGTTTTACTGTATTGTAGTTATCCGTAATTCACATCTAATACAGCCTTGGGGATGTACAATATTAACGTTTCGTATGAAAAGAACTGTAAAAATAATACGAAATGGTTTAGAATGAGTTTCTTCTGTACGATCTGTGGGTTACTTGTATTGAAATTGTTTTTATCAATTATCGGAACACGATGATATTAACCCTCGTAAAACGGTGCCTAGTTTTTTTACGTAAACGGTGCGGGGTGCATTTGCATTCCATCCATACTTCAAGTTTTTTAGGTGTAAACGTGAGGAAATTGATTTAGAAGATAATTAGAATTTGTTTATTATACATCAAAAACGTATTACACAAATTAAGCATTTATTTATTTAAAAAAAAATAATTTTCATTACAAGGCAAACACATGAAATTTTTAACAGAATGATCAACACAAACAAACTTTTTACACACAATACAGTAATGACGGGACTTTCGGTCTTTTTTTCTCTTGCATAAGTAACATCGACCATGTCCTGAAGCTTTGTCATCTGCAGGTAGAGCAGCAGGAACGTCCAATTCAGGATGTGCCATTTTCATAAATTGGCGTAACTGAGAGTGCATATTCTTTGTGTTCTGATATCTGTACATAATATTTCCGTTTACTAATTCTCGTCCAATAAAAATTTTCTTCCTGCATCCAAACGTTTCCCATCGTAATTTGGATTTTTTCCAAATTTGGAAAGCGTTTATGGTTGAAATATCTAATAGGTGATAAAACATTATCACGGGCCATCTGCGTGTTTGGCGCTGTGTTGTGTACTGTTGTGCCATTTTGTCTACTACGTTCACAGCTCCTTTTGTTTTGTTGTAATGAAGTATTATTTCAGGTTTATAGGCGTCTTTTTTTCACCTACTTTATCATCATAATGTTCAGTCAGTAGTATAACAGCTCGATTTTTTTTAGTAACGTAGGAAACCAAAGTACTTTTTTGTTGAAAAGCAAAAAATTTAGAATTTATCGGTTTTGAAACTGATGGGAGTAATTCTTCTGGAACAAATCTCTTATTTTTGCGCAATGTGCCACAAATAGTAATCTTTCAACTCAGAAGTTTTTCTCCCAATTTCAAGCTCGTAAAAAAGTTGTCAGTAGTAACTCCATATCCTGGACCAAGATGCTGAACTAAATCAAGAACTACCCGTTCGCCCTCATTTTTCTCTGGTTGGTTTTTTTCCTAAAAATAAAATTTAAAATTTTGATATTAGTTTATCATAGTATTGTTACCTAGGTATAATTGCATATTAAGTGTGTAGTCATTTTTGCAGCACGCCAAAGCCCAAACTTTCAGACCATATTTTGCGGGCTTACTTTTCATGTACACTCTAAAAGGGGCTTTTCCTCTAAAGGGTACCAACTGTTCGTCTATACGTAAATGATCTTCTGGATTATAAGCCTTTTTACAATTTTCAATACACAAAATTGTTCTTATTGGAGTCATTTTATCTTCTTACCTTCTCTCCATTCTAGTTTCGAAATTATCAAACCTAAGGAATCTTGTCAAATATTTGAACCTGTCTCTAGAAATAGATGCCGGCATAATTGGGCGACAGTATGCAAGATCGTATGATCATAACATTTTCACTGGTTCGTGATTGCTTTGAAAGGCTCCTGCGATGAACGAAACACCGATAAAAGCTTCCAGTTCCAAGAGAATTGTAGGAATAATTTTTTTTCTGATTAGACGGGTTTTCATTATTCCAAGTATCATAAAAGCTTTCAGCTTTGCGATTGGTTTCTGTCAATATGATATCCATTGTATCTTTTGATAAAAATAACTCAAACAACTCTTTTATTGTGGAAACGCTTGAACTATAATTTGTTAGACCAGGACGAACCCTTATTACGTTATTATTAGGATGTCTTTTAAATGTACGGAAAGGCACTTTTGCCCACTTAGTACCGTCTTTACTTGTATACTGAGGTACATTATCGTCGTTATCATCCAATGGAGGAACTTCAAACGAATCCTTATCACCTTCGAGTTCGTCAGATTCACTTTCATGATGCGATTCTCTATCACTCTCGTCGTCACTATGTTCTTTGTTCGCCACTTTTCGGTCAAATTCCGGATCATCATTGTCCATTAAAAATCTTAGTTTTTCATCGGTACAAAATCGAGAATCGTGAAATTCATCTCTTATCAATAAAAAATTCGAAATGCCGCTTCCACAAACCAACTACACTCAACAAGAGTTGGGAAGAAACTAAAGTATAAATCGAATCTTCAAAACAAATAATTTTTACACGTGTTTTGCGGGATTCGATTGAGCTGGTTACCGGCAAAGGCTTCCGCGTGTCATAAATTTAATTGCTCCAACAAAGGAAGCCGCACCGACGAAAGCAAAATTTGCGGAATTTATTACAAGGATTACACTACCATTCCAAACCCAAAAGACATAAAATTGTAATACAATTTTCACGAAAAAGCACTTGAGAAATTATAAATTCTGAAATATTATGGCAAACGTTCACGACGGTGCGGGGTGCATTTGCACCCCACGGCCACTTTTCGAAAAAAGAGAGAAAACTCAATAAGTTTTAAATACCGTGATGGGGGGAATACGTTTTGAATTTATTGCGACTAAAAAAATGGACAAAAATCTAAAAAAAATTATTAAAAAAGAAATGTGAGAAAAAGAAGGTGCACCCCGCACCGTCTTACGAGGGCTAACATAGTCTTCAAAATTTCAAAAATATTTCCAAGTACAGTTGCATATACCTGTCTACATCGTCTTATTGAATTGTTTCAACTACAACAGGACTTATTTCAACTCCGTACCAAGGCTGTATATCTTAAAGAAGCAAGATGAAATAAAGAAGTCAAACAATTTATAAAGCATTTCATGCATTTTTCATTTCTATTTTCAGGTGGATAGAAACCTGGCAAAGAAAACGTCGACAATATGTTTGCGGAAATAGTCCAAGTACTCCATACACAGCAAAAATAGACGAATATTTATGCAGACACGCTGGTGATGGTATGAGATCGGCGATTTGCGTCAATAAAAGAAATCATAGTCTTATCGATATCCTGAAGACAGAAATCGAATGCGGTTGGAGTTCTGCTTCGATGATATATAACTCCATCTTCAGTATTCCTCTCATATTATTCGTCGTTACAATTTCAACTTGAAAGTGATTATGTGTGTGCATGGTTTAGGTTAAATACAAACTGTGTTGTTAAGATACAATAATTTATTAGAATGTATGTATTCTCTCTTGTATTACACGTTTGTTTTTGGGGTACATCCACTTACATCCCTGAGCAAACTCAACTAACTCACACATATGTACATATTTTACATATATTATAAATAGTTCTACACACAAAAAAGTATGTGTAACAGTAGATACAGGATATAAAAAGGGTAATTATAATTTAATGTCTTTTGTATTTCCTTTAAAATATTTCCAAATATGAAGGCAACAGAATGACTTTTATTACGACGTTATCATCATATTTCTTGTAAACATTGGAAAGAAGGAGTTGCAAAATTTTGCTAACGAAACATATTATTTAGGATGTTTTATGCAGGATGTTAAAAAAAAAACTGGTTGGATATTATCTCCAGGTACACAAAGTCTTCATGATTAAGTTAGTAAATTTATTATTTCAAAGCGACGATTGATTTTGTATTTTGATAATATTAGGTGTGGTTTCTCAAAATATCTAACCAAACGTTTGGAAAAAGCCTTGTCTTGCTTTCTCAATGGAATATGATTATGATGGAAATTGATCAAAACAACAATATTCTCGGCACACTCAGCACCGCACAAATTATTAATTAATTCAGAAAGGCCGTTTCGAAGCCACGTGGGTCATCGAAATGGCCTTTCCGAGTTAATAATTTGTGTGGTGCGGAGTGTGCCGAGAATATTGTTGTTTTGCCATACTGCCATACAGTCCCTGCAATCATTATGGAAATTGATGTTGGAATATTAGCAGGGCCCTTCTTAATCACCCTGCGTAAAAAATCTTCTTGAGTATCTGATTTTTAACGATACAGTTTCTTAAAAAGTATCTCGAATCTGAAATTGCAAGTGTTTATAATTTAATCCAAGTAAAAATTTTAATGAGTAATTTTTTGAAAGAAAATATGTAGTGTGTAAAAGAATTTAGTTAGCTTACTCCTGTTTATACTTTGATTAAGTGGCAAAATATGGTGTTGAACTTCAGATTCGGGAAGGTTTTATGATTAACTTTATCTACATTCATCATATTAAAAATAAATATTACATTTACATATGTATATCTACTCTAATTCTCCTTACTAGTATACGTAATGTCTTATTAGATATTACAAAAAATAACACGTCAAAATCAACAAAATATAATAGAAGACTTTATATTACACCTATTTTCTTTTTTCACTATCTTTAAATTTCCTCTTTGGCGATAAGTACATGCGATCTTAGCGTTCGGTTTCAAAATATTAACAGAAATTATTTAATTGGACTCTCTGCTATTCTCACTACTTCCTGGCAGGGCGTTTTCCGTCTGGCTCAACGCATTCGTTGTGCCAGATGAAGAATTATTTGCAGGCTCTGAAGGTATCAAACCTTCTTTCATCCTTTTCTTCTGTTTCATGCGCCTGTTTTGAAACCAAATCTTCACTTGTGTCTCGTTTAGCTGCAACGCGCTGGCGATTTCAATGCGCCTTGCTCTCGTTAGGTACTTGTTAAAATGGAATTCTTTTTCAAGTTCAGTTAATTGCTTATTGGTGAAGTTCGTTCGACCTGTATTCAAACAGTTTAAACCCAACATGCTTGAAGTAAGGCTAGTGTTGGATCCCAGACATGCTGCTGTCCGGTTGGCAGGATTACTTGAGTCTAGGTTTCCAGTGGTGGTTGGCGAGGTGAAGTCGGTAATATTTTGCGCAGTTATTTTTGGAGCTGTAACAAAAAAAAACCTAAATAAATATGGTATTGGTTTACATAGATATTTATGTACATCATGAAAATTTTGAATAGAAACAGCATTAAAGGTTTAATATATTTGGCTTCCGTCGGTAATTATGAAACTATAATTTTTCCTTGGAATTTTTCCGAGGTAATTAATTACTGAAAAAAACCGTCCACAGCGTGGAATCGAACCCCACATCTCCTGCTTGCCGGGTAGGCGTGATAACCATTACACCATGCGGACTGTGGAGGATTCGTTCGCTCTTTAAGCCTAGATGTTACTTATCTGCAAATACATCGTAGTATTTCGACAGACAATTTTTTTTTTTGTAAATACTCAGTCACATCTATCGAATTGTATGGAAGTGCACCATCGTGCTAAAATACCATTTCCCGTCTAACTGCTAATGGCATATCATCCAAACAGCCTTGAAATTCATTTCGCAAGAAATTTAAATATAAAAATAGTACTATTTATAATTCCACACCATACACTGATTGAGAAACGTATCTGGAAATTCCTATTAACTGTTTCACCTGGATCTGTATCTTTTTTTTGGCAATAATGCGTGTTGTGTCTATTTAATATACCATTGTTAGAAAAATTGGATTCATTTGACCATAAAATTTTATTTAAAAACTTTGGATTTACAAAATTTTGCGGTATTAAATAATTGTAGCCTTCTCATGGTATTGCCAGGATGAAGATTATGAATTTCTGGCTTAATGTCTACATCAATAGGCAAAATTGCCGTATTTAGGCTGAAAAGCAACCCATAGAGATTCAAGAGCTGCCATTACATCCAGACAAAACAACGTTTGGTGTGGTTTATGGGCTGGTGGAATCATCGGTCCATATTTCCGGAACGTAACTGTGAATGGCTCCCGTTATCGCGCCATGATAACGGACTATTTGCTGCCTGAAATTGAAGCCCGTGATCTCGACGACATTTGGTTCCAGCAAGACTTGCCATACAGCCCGTGAAACCATGGTTTTATTGCAAGAACAATTCGGTGAGCAGTTAATTTCACGCTTCGGTGATATCACACCTCTAGACTTTTCCTTTGGGGCTACGTAAAGTCCAAAGACTACATGGATAAGCCGGCTGAGGAATTGAAAGCCAACGTTACTCGCGTCATTGGCCAAATACCACTAGAAATGCGCGAACGCGTCATCGAAAATTGGAAATTCAGAATGGACCATGTTAGCCGCAGTTTCGGCCAACATTTGAAAGAAATACTCTTCAAAAAATTAGATGGTCTTGATATAAAAGATTACCATAAATAATTTGTTGATTTTTATTAAAAAAGTTCTAATGCAGATTATCATTATGAGAATAATTTATTATGAATAATAATTTAGTGAAACCGCACATACGTCTTGCAATTACTGAACATCAATATTTGTAGTTCTCATAATAAGTATAAATATACATGTATTAATTTTATTATAAATATGTAATATGTAACATATGTAAATTAAATATATTAAATTATCATAACCCTGATTTAATAACACCTTATTCTTCGGGCATACTTTCAATGCAAGATATGATTGTCTCTTTTATAACTTCATCGTCTCCATACATCCTTTATATTCTTCATTAATATTTCCTTTGTAGGGTTTTTCTTTCATATACCTTACTTTTTAGTCGATTCCATACGTTCTCGATGGGATTGAGGTCCGGTGAATTTCCGGGCCAACGTAAAAGAGGTATATGAGTCTTCAAAATTTCTTAACCTTTTTTGCCACATGGCAAGGAGCATTATCTTGCATAAATATACGCCCTGTCGGTATGCGACGTCCTGGCTTAAAATACGGTAATAACGTGTTTTTTAACACATTTATGTACTGCTCTTGACGAATCATACCTTCTACAAAATACAAAGGGCCGGGTCCGTCTCCACTAATCACTCCCCAAATCATTACCTGCGGATGGTGTTTTACAGTTCGAAGAACCGTGGACTCTGTGAGACGTTCGCCAGGTCGTCTACGAACAAATTGTGCTCGCTGCACTAACACACAGAGCGAGCACTCGTCACTAAAGAAAACCTATTGAAGAATGCAAACATTAATTCAGTAAAAAACATGTTGTTAAGTTATTCACCGTTTTCCAATTTTCGTCTGTGAAATGTCGATATTCTCTTGCAAAGTTGAAACGAGCAGATTTCATTTTTTCTGTTAAACGCGGCTTTTTTACTGGTCTTCGGCCCATTAGGCGATTTTCGCGCAATCGGCGCCTTTCTGCTCGAAATCTCTATTCCTCTCTCTTGTAAATTTTCTTGAATCATTTTAATTGTACCAAATCTATTGCTCAAAGCCTGATGAACAATTTCACGGTCAGATCTCTTCGAAGTTTTTCTTTTCCGACCGCACTTTGCCCGTCTTTGTGTCGATGTGCTAGCTCCTCGTTTAAGTTTTTAGCCAACGCGATACAGAAGAAGGAGATACTTTCTGTAATTTTGCAATTTCTCGTTGTGAATGTTTGTTTTGTAGAAGAGCTGTATAGCGGCTTTTTGTTCACTTGTTAAATCTTTCCGGGCATTTTCTACAAAAACCCCAAATATTTCAATTTTTTTTCAAATTCCAAATAATTAATTATTAGAGAGAGATAAATACATTTACTTTGCAATAACGAATACACAAAACACTTAACGATACTCCACAACTTAGCTTCCTATACGGTTATGACGAAATATTTTAAAAATACTCAATGCATTCTCTAAGCTGTGAACTCGCTAAATGTAAGTTGATAACTGAAAGTATTTATATATACGTACTTTACTCTTCTAAATATCATTTCTCTGGTATTTTATTTATTGATACAATAATCTAGTCCCCCTATAAACAATCGGATTCAAAGCAAAAGAATATCACTATAATAGGATGGGAATTTCCAGGTAAAAGGGTTGATTTATGACATGTTTCAAGTAATATGGCCAGGGTACTGTATACCGACAACAATATCCGGATCGCTTTTATCCAACCCATTCGTATTTTTTCAAATTAGAAAAAAAATTGCGTAGAACTGTAGAAGTTGATGTGTTAGCAAATTTCAGTATTTACCCTAGAAATTCAATCAGAGAAACTACATTAGAGTTAAATATAATACATACGAAGGTATATGTGACTGAAAAAACATAATTACAGAGCGTATAAAATACACAAAATTCATAATCTTCATCCTGGCAATACCATGAGAAGACTACAATTATTTAATATTGCAAAATTTTGTAAATCCAAAGTTTTTAAATAAAATTTGATGGCCAGATGAATTCAATTTTTCTAACAATGGTATATTAAATAGACACAACATACATTATTGCCAAAAAAAAGATATAGATCCAGGTGATACAGTTAATAGGAATTTCCAGATAAGTTTCTCGATCAGTGTATGGTGTGGAATTATAAATAGTATTATTTTGGATCCATATATTTATCTTAACACATCCAATATATTTAAGTTTGTTGCGAAATGAATTTCAAGATTGTATAAACTTTATCTAAACAATTTTTTGTTTCTATAATAACTTCCGAGAAAAACGGCGTTTCCAATTTTTATTTTCACACTGTATAAAGTTAAAATATTAAAATTCTAACATAAATAGAGAAAATTAAAAAAAATGCGTTACAGTAAAGGCAGCGAAACAAATTTGTTATTTGGATTATTTTATGATTGATTCTTTTTTTATGTATAAAATGCAAACTCGATTCCTGTTCAGTTTTTATTCGTAGCTAATTTTAAACAAAAACCTTCGCCTTATTTTATTTACAAAATTTATTTAATTTTTCGCACAAGCTATTTCTTGTACCTATGCTACGTCATTTCTGACCTTTCGCCGGGGTTTAAATCGATTGTCATGCGTATGGTATCACATTTCGTGCCAAATTTAACGTTCTGTATATTAGTCATAATGGGAAAATCTGATGCAATTGTTTTCGTGGCGTTAATCTGCTGTGTCCAGTGCTTGGCCAGCTGTCGACTTAGTCTCGCATAATACCTTAGGGTTAGAATATATTTCAACCCTTACCCGTATATATAGATTTTTACGTAAAAGTAGCAAATATACGTTTTTCGGTATTAATGAATCACAAAAGGGGATTATGTTCTCTTTTCAACTATAAAACAGCTTGAAAAGAAGTGTATTAGGCGCAAAATGTAATAAGGTTACTTATATAAGTACTCAACAACAGGTAAATTAAACTAATTTTAATAAATTGCAAATTGTTACAATCGTACATATAAACATACTTTGACGTATGTGATGTAGATGCTTAGGTTAAAGCAAGTGCTTGATAGAGTGGTGCATATTGAAACGTAATGTGCTACATCTGTTTAGAAAAAGAAGGTTTGTTCAGATACGTTTTGAAAAGTAACTCACTCTTCTTAAAATAATAGTAAGAAAACAAAAAATAGTACAAAAATGTATAGGAAATATACGAAAACAATCGCAATTTACACTATATCTGTTTTATATATTTCTTTTGAAATTTAAATACTACAAAATGAGTTTGCTTTGTGACCAGTAGCGTATAACTTTGTGCCACAGTATATATGCCAACTATAAGTTAATAACGAAACTATAGCGTTATGTAACTTATTCAAAAAAGTTACCTCCCCAGTCATAGCGTATGCTCCAGATTAAGTTACACAAAATTGCATTGTGCATAATACAGCAGCTAAAACGTTTTGAAAACTTGTATTAGGAAGAATTTTTCGAAATTGTATGCACTATGTTCAGCGGCTAACTAATATGAAACAAATTCACATGGTCAATATCAGTTAGTTACCAGTTATTACAGATGAATATTATAATAAAATTTATATTTTCTTTTCATTGATTTGTCAGTTAGTCTTATTTTTCGCTTGTATTGTTTACTGTTTATTTTTCTAAGAAATTTAAAAGTCTTAAATATGACTATTATAACTCAATCTTTTTAGAACTGAGATTAAGCAAAAACTATCGACCATTGCAATTTTTCTTTCGACGACTTATAGTATATCGTGCGTCTACCTACGATACGGTAAAAACTCCATCAATTTCCAATAATGAAAAATTTAGAAATTTCCTCCGCATGCATTACAAGGAAAGATCTACGATTAATTAGGATATCAAACAATGGAAGCTTTTTCCAAATTGCTGAGAACTCAAGCATAATGTAAGGACCTCAAAGTAGGTTGAGTTTATAAATGTTTGCAAATTAGAATAAGAAAATTTAAAGATTTAAAAGCAGTAGAAGAAACTTAAAGCTAGAATCTATAATATAATATATATAATAGAATACTAGTGCAATGTATGACAATGTTATCAGACTTAACAGAATAAATAAATCTAAACGATTGCTTAAATGATATTTAGAGCAACGCAACTGCGCTAAAAGCCAGTAGCGGACGCATAAAAGTTTACACAAAATAAATTAAATGTGATGCGTGCTCAAACACTTACCGTTTTAAGAGTCCTCCGTGAAATCATAAACTGGATAATGTCTATTTAATATTTGTAACATTAGACATGTTTCCAAAGTTGTTTCGGCAAAGTGAGTGCGGCGTGAAGGAAATGTGTTTTTGTATGCCGAAAACGAACGTTCTACATCTAGTGACGTTATATTTGCGTAAGTAAAATAATCTTTCAAATAACTTAACGGTTCTGTTGACGCCCTTCACAAATTGTTTAATGTGCCCAAAATCAGAGTCTCTATCTAAAATACTTTCAAACCTTTCTAAAACACAAACATTTCTTGCGTCTTCTATCGCGCATAGCTGTGCGTGAACATGTTGCACTATTTGCAAAAATTCCACTAACGACACCGAAGAATTTTGTAGTTTTTTTATCGCATCCGCTAGTCCCACGTAATTGTTCTGAATAATTTCCAAATCTGTTTTAACTTGACTATCCTGAAATTTACAAGCGGCTTACCTTGACAGCCGCAGCTGCCTTTGTGTCGAATTCTAAAATCTCGTTCTTTATATTCTCAAAATATTTAAGATAATAAAATGCAGCCTCTAACCATGTTCCCCAACGAGTAAGAATAGGTTGTGGTGGTTCAGGAATACCGGGGCATAGTCTATGAAATTTCCGAATACGTTTTGGGGATTTTACAAACACAGCTTTTGTATGTGCTATTAGGGCGTCTACCTCGGGAAGCATTTTCTGATACTATCTGCTACGAGACTGAGAGTATGAATTTTACATGTAATATGCAAAAAGTTAGCACATGTTTTTAAGAGATCGACCTACAGCAAGCATGTTTGCGGCACCATTACCCATAAACATCAACAGTTGATTTGTTGAATGTTCAAACTTTTCCAATGTATTTAACACCAACATTGAAATCACTTCGGCAGTGCATTGTTGTATTCTTCTGGAAGCTAGTAAAATTGAGGGTGACGGTCGATGTGGTTCCATTGTGCGTACCATTACATTAACCACAGAATGTTTTTTAGAATCTGTTGTTTCGTCCACACATAACCACAGTTTTTTATCTTGCAACTCCGATTTAATTCTTTTCTCGACATGCTCGCGAGCAGACGGCACAACTCTCTATAATGTTCTCTCATTTGGTAACTTAAGGTGCGAATATTCATTCCAAAACGAGACGTATGCTTTCTTCCTTAGTAAATGAAATGGTAAATTACATGCAATAAACACATAAATTAAATTTAAATTTGTCATAATCTCGTGTGGAATTTTTTTTTGAAACATGCCCTGCACTATTTACGTGCCGTAGACAATCACTTTTCGACCAACACATTAAATTTATTTTATACACTACACATTGAATTTTAGCGCCATCACACTTTAAATCAGGCATTTCTGCAATAAATTCTCTTATTGTGTCCAACTTTGGTCATTTTCGCGACGTAGGAAACATTTTCAAAACAAACGCGCTGTGATTTCACCTATAGACATGCATCGTCAATTAACCGAAGTTTATGGAGAAAAGTGTATAGCTGTTCAACACGTCCGCAAATGGTGTAGGAAATTCATTGGAGGTCGGACGGAAATTCACGATGAAGAGCGGAGCGGAAGACCATCAGTTTCAGAGGAAATCATTGAAAAGGTTGAGAGCATACTGCTTGATGATTGGAGGGTCACCATTCGTCAACTCGCTCTTCGGATTCCTGAGATTTCCAACACCACAATTGAAAAGATTTTGACTGGCGGCAGAATTTTACGACATGGGGATACAGAAGTTGGAGCACCGTCTGCAAAAATGCTTGGATAGAAATGGCGATTATGTCGAAAAATTGCTTAAGTTTTTACCTTTAAAACGATGTGTAATGTTAAGGAAATAAAGAATGCTGTCTATTTTTAAAAAATATGGGAACCTTATTTTGCGATCATCCCTCGTAAATATCTTCAAAACTATTGTAGTAAGGTATAATGTACGAGGTAGGCGCCATACAGGCTTATACAGGTTTTAGCGTGTTCATGTGTCATAGTTACACATGTGCGAGGCCTACACTATATATACGGTTCGAAGAGTAGTAGTTTTTAGTAGCCAGCCACACAACGTGACTACTGCATGAAAATATCTAAGGTAACGAAAATTGAGTACCGCGCGGTCATTAAATTTTCAACAAGTAGGGCATACGCTTAATCACATTAAACAACGTTTAGACAGCGTTTATGGTGATTTATCTCCTTCATATTCCACTGTAAAAAAGTGAGCAAAATATTTTCATTTGGGCCAAGAATCTCTTGATGATGATGAGCGCTCCGGTCGGCCAATTGAACTGATAACGCCTCAAAACATTTCAATTATTGAAGAAATTGTATTAGCAGGTTGCCGTTTGAAAGTGAAGGAATTAGCAGTGATGTCAAATATTTCTGAAACGCCGAATTCTCCATAATCATTTGGGTTTGAATAAGATTAGAGCAAGATGGATACCACATCTTCTTTCTTCTCTCCAACGTGAATGTCGGGTCGAACGTGCGCGCTTGTCTTTAAACATGTGTGGACATGACCTGAAACCGATTTTAGAGTCCATTGTCACAGGAAATTAAATAATGGTTCTGTGTTATGATCTTCTATCCTATCAGGCCGAATTTATTGCGCCTACATCGAACTCCTAATAAAGAATATTCAGAATGTGATGCAGAACACAAAAATGATGTCATATATAGGACGTTGTATTACAAAATAGCTATTATCCACGAAAAAATAGATTAGTGCACGAGGCGACGCCGAGTGTGATAATGTTTTTGAGTGGATAAAATTTCTTTATTCACGTGTATCACACAATATTTTTTCCAATTCCCCTGAATTTTTAAAAAAATTTATTGCTTAGGTAATTCATTTACATAAATGTTAATTGTACTATTACTAATGTAACGAACACTTAAAGAAGGAAAGTTGACTCTGCTTTCGTCAGAGTCAACTTTCCTTGCAGTGGAAGTTCTAGGCCTTTCATTTAAATTTACATCTGCTAAAATTTTTCTTGACGTGGATATTTTTTGAGCAACTGATTCGTCGATATAGTGTTCTGCCACTGTAGAAGACTTCTACCCTCCGTGCCTTTTAGGAGTTAATAAGTCAGCTCCTGCATTGGCTAGTAAATTTGCGGAAGTCCATCGAAAACAGTGCCCGGTATAAAGATCATAATTTGGTAACTTCAAATATAATTTGTGGCATTTTTGCAAAAATGTTGATACCGATAGGTTGTATTGTGCATTTTTGATTTTGATAACAGAGAAAAAATTTTCTGTGTGGTACATTTTGTGGACGTAAATTTTTGTACTTCTTGTAAATTTCTATTAAATTAACTTGACAGTCTTCATCGATAATTAATTGTAAATGTGCGTTTCTTATTTGTTTTAGTGTCCGGAAGCGAAATTATTAGAACAGACTCTTTCTTATTAATATCATCAACTCGTTTTTTGTGTAGTTCGTCAATTCTACATCCGCCAGCTACACCCATCATTAAGACTACCTATAAAGAATGAAAAATTGGAAACGTATTTCAAGGATGATTATAAAAATTCAGACTTTCATACATAAGTACATTTCATTAGGGGCATTTCAAATGTTTGAGACTTTTTGGTTCGTAACCTGAAGTCTGTCTTTTATAAAAGCGATGAGCTTTGAAATCCTGCAAAACTCTATAATAGTGAAATCTAATTTAGAACATTTAGGTTTACTTGGAAATATCAATATTTTCATTTATGGATAGCGTTACTCTGAGCATTAAGTAACGACACCATAAAGTGGACACCTTTACTTTCTTTGATTTTTCTAAGAAATAGGCTAGCAGTATTTTCTCGTTAACGGTTTTCACATTTTTTACTTCCATTCACAAAGTGTTTTGCACTCCTTTTCGTAAACCAATTTTGATTTTTCTGGCAATAAATTGGATACTGCAATCGCAGTTTGGTTCAGAACATATTGTATGCTTTCTTCCTGGTTATTTGCTATTTCAAACACACTTTCAGACTCTTAAATCGGCAAATTGAAGAATTTCCGTCAATGTCACATGTTTTATAAACGAGCTACCCATAGCAACGAAAATTTCAAAGGTAGTGCGAATTTTAATTTCTTTACTTTATTTGTTTTGTCAATAGCAGTGTGAATTTTGTGTTGCTGGAAACATTTTATTCATCCTTTTGATCAAACTATTGTTTTAATAATGAGATTTAATATATAAAATGAGCATTTTATTAATAGGAATTGGAAAAAATAATTTATTTGCTTCAATCTGTCGTCCTGTGAAGTTATAAATATTTTTAGGTATACATATAACGTATTTATCGTTTTACTTTTTCTTTCATTGGAGAATAAGTCGACGTTGGCAAACCGTTGACCGTTGTATAATAATATTTTGCTGTAATGTACAAGGTGGCAAACATGTGTGTGGAAACATTTAATTAAGAACATTTGCGGCGTTTATTATAACAAAAAAAAATCAATCAAAAACACATTATAAACATTTTTAATAACATACTACTTTGTCTTATCCCAATAATTTATAATAATGGTTGAACGGTGTTTTGGTTTTAAGGGAACCTTTATGAATAAGTTAATTATAGGCAGCATGCTAATAATATAAACCAGAACTTGTACAATAACATAAAAGTCCATGTTATTGGATAATGTCCATATAGTAAAAGAGGAGGACAACAGAAGTTAAGAAAATTAGGGCGAAAACTAATAAAGGAAGACGGATTAGTCCTCTTATTAGCGCGAAGAATTCCAACTTGCAACACACCGTTAATTCAATTCTGCTTGCAATTCATCTTCTTTCCTGACTTTAGCGTAAGCTGAAGGCCGTATGCCATCGTCCATATGTCCGAAAGAATAGTCAAACTTGATAATTCCGGTACGCTGTTTTAACGAGCGAACGTAAAAAAATTCCAGCTTTTCCTCATGATCTTATTACTTTAAAAGCGTAATACGGTTCAAAAGCGAAAAAGTAATAACGTGATGACAACTTTGTTTCGCCCGAAGTCCATTAGAAGAATGTGAAATTTAAAACCGTCGAGCAACGTTGAAAAGTGTATTGATTTAGGACGGATTAATTCGAGGAAGATGACGATAACAAAACGAGGAAAAAATTTAACACAAGCAGCCCATAAGAGCCCCTCTTTTGATTACCGCGAATATGCGTGTACGTCGCGATTGTATAAATATTAATCTCAATTTGCATTTATAACGTTTTCTTTTAATATACATAGAAGAGATTTTATATATTATGAAATAAAGTAGAGGTATGTAATGTTGTGTTTTATGTAGAAATATTTCTAATTCGAATGAATTAAATTGGGTATACATTAAATTATAGGAGTATCATTTTTTTTTAACTGGAAAAGTTGTTTATACGTATTATTTTGATTAATTCATTTGAATGTTTAACTATTATTAATTTTATTGAATTATTTATTAATGCTATTTAATTAAAGCAATAAATAATAATTTATAAAAGCATTGAATATCAGAAATTAAAATGTTGTTTTAACAAGTCATTCCGACAAATATCGCTTAATTTAATCTATAAGGGTCATTTCGATGAAACTCTGCATTTTTTATAACGATTTTGAGAAATAATAAAAAAGATAGTTTGATAACTTGCTATTTATTATTTCAATACCACATACTTAAGCCTACAAGCTAGATAACAGAGTTTAATTATTAATATTTTCTAAAAAAAGCAAAATTAAGATTCAAAAAATTAACGATAGTGAAGGATAATTAACGGAAATGAGAACTAATAAGTAATATAACAGCAAGAATAAGATCTATGTAATTTTTGACGGTTTTCTTTTACCTCATAAGCCGAATTATGAATATGTGTGGATCATAGTGTTTTAAACCGATTGAAATATTATCAAGTATATCCTGTTTTGTACATTGTACCTCTTCTTTTACAGTCTTCTGACACATCTTTTTTTTTCCCTTCAATTTTCTTGGTAAACCATTTTTCATATTTCACATTTTCTTCTTTTTCAAATTCCAGAATTTGAACCGATTTATTAACGCAAATTTTGCATGTTCTTTCCGAAAACTGTTTGTTTTCGTTTCTTACTTCACAGCATAATTCTTTTAACAAATCTGGATCTTTTGCTTTAATAATATTAAGTATTTTTGCTTTTGTTATTAAAAGGGTCATATTCTCGTGAACTATACAGAGACACGTTTTCCTCTGCCTAACACAGGCTTTTAGAACCCAAAGTGGTTTAAATGTACAAAAACTTTGGTAACTGATTTTAATTTTTGGATGAACTTTTTCGAAATGGCTGTATGTATTTTGTAAAGATCCATTCAGGCATCTATTTTGGTTTTTGGCTTTTCTAAACGTCGCTGTATCTTTCTTCCCTTGACATAGGTGACTAACTTCATCTTCTTGGAAAAATTCTTCTGCTATTCTTCTAATTCTTTTGATAGTGGTTTTTCGTGTTTCTGATATTTCAAAACTGCCATTTCGTTGCATTAGGCTCCTAGATGTTGCTAGATTCAACAAATATGTAAATCGATATTTTTTAATAATTTTTCCTTCTACATTTGATGTAGAAGTTTTTTTCTCCGATACGGTTTGCTTTTCTTGAAAATTGACTTTTAGTTGCCGTCGAATAGCTTCAGCAAACATTAAGTGTCTTTTTACTTCAGGAGTAACTTCTTGTCCTTTGAGCATATCATTGACTATTTTGCTAGGTGTATTATACCTTCTTTTAACACTTGCACTTGCCATTTGTATTTTTCAACTCTTTTCTCATTCTTAAGCTCTTCTCTGTTCTTTCGCTGCATGACTGCCCTGAATGGCTTGTTTTGAAATGGGACGAAGTACCGGTACAGCTTCCTGGGGTATCATAGGCTCTTCAAATGAAACTGGACTGACAGGTGGTGTATTTTCTTATAATATCCCTTCAAACAATTCTCTTTTCTTTTTTTCCTCATATAATGATTTTTTTGCTTCGGAGTCTCCATTATTTTCTTACTTTTCTCTATCATTCATCTCACCTACACTTTTAATCTTCCCAGCTTATTTTCTAGCCAAATACCTCTCTCGTTTCTTTCTTTTTTATTGTCCATGTAAAACTGGATCGTTTCTAATTCGGTCACGTAATTTTTTCATGCAATTCTTTGATCGCTGGTTTTGTAATTTTCTGGATTTTTCTGTTTTTTGCTTTTCTCTTTTTATAGTTTTCCTTGGTATTAGCCATCTTCTAGTTTCTTTTATGTAATTTACTGAAATTTTCTTTAAATCTCAGTTTCTTCTCACTTCCGTTAATTTATTCTCACCTCCATTAATAAAACTTATTAACGGCAGTGGGGTTAACGGAAGTGAAGTTAACGGAAGTGAAACTTTAATTCAAATTCGCTGCCTTACATTTACTGGTGTGGTTGTTGACCAAATTAACCTAAAAGGTTTTAATTTCTCTCTTCAATTTCTGGTAAAATTTCAAAAAACGCTTATAAGCGGCTATGGCACATGCGCATAATACAGCTGAACGCTTATAAGCGTTATGGGCAGCGAACGTGTTAAAACACAATAAAACTAATACATTTTGACGTTTAAAACTTGAACAGACACTATCACTTTGCCATTAAAATGAATAACGACAATTTTAATATTTTTCTATCGCTATCCAGCGAATTTATTGTGAATTTAGACGTTTTATTAACGGAATTAGTGAGGACAGTGACTTTTAGTTAATTTTGGGAAAAATTTGTTTTAGAATTTAAAATAACATTATGGGAATGTTCATTTTTTGAGTTTGGTTTTTAAATTATGTTTAAGGTATAAACCTTTAACTGTAATATACAGATACAATTTGCATTTAAAGTTTAGATTTCAGTACCTGGGACAGTTAATGGAGGTGAGATCTCACATACTGTTTACTGGAAAAAAATAATATATTTTTTAAATATCATAAAAAATGTGTAGTTAACAGGAAGTATTCTGAAAATTTCCTACGAGAACTGTCTCTAAAGTAGCTTTAATTCCGAAAATTTAAGCAGGGACCGCAATATGCAGAGTTTCATTGGAACGACCCATAAATAGCTAAATGAAACTAAGGCGTAGTGTTTGATTTTACAACGTCTTCATTGTTGTGAATTTGATGGTTGACCTTAGAAAGGTACATTGTTGATACGTATTCATTCACTTTTTTTTTTAAACAAAGTGTGTGTATTTTGTTTTTGATTGCCGTTCTTCTAAATAATCAGTTTTCACAGAAAATGATTTGATATATGTTAGTTGACTGATGTTCTTTCTCAATCCCTCTTATTGTCGCCGACGGTATGAAATGCAACAAAACCAAGCACTAACGCCAGAAGAGTTTTTGAGAGAGTAACGTGTTATTCCAATCTATTGACGAATGACCGATATACAAGATATAACAATAAAAAAAATGACCGTCTCTATGTAATAAATTGTTTAAAAAAGGTGTTCGTAATCTTGAAAGCGGACAGAATTAATTGGTGGATGGGTGGGAAAAGGGGTATATGACCAAAAGTAGAAGTTTTAACAGTGTCATTATTATGGATCCAACATTATCTTGTGACTAATTCGAGGAAAGAATGGAAGGTTTGACGCAAAGGTGTATCTACGTCAAACTAAATTTAATTTATTTCTAATTACTGGTGGGATTATTCTGCGCCCCTAATAACGATGTTAATAACACTACGTATAATAATATATAATATTCAGGGAACAATTAGCACATATTAAAATAGGATTTCAAAATTGTTAATATAATTACCAGCAGAATATTGAAATTACGTTTTAGTATTGTTTAACCAAGTATAAACATTGTTATAACAATACACGTGGAAAGAATGCCTAATAATAATAACCAAAAATTAATGCTAATATAGCTCGTGGTATTGGTGGAATCATTCGCGGCAAAAACAATGTAGCAGAGAAAATAGCGCTAACACAAGAACATGTTTCTGCCTACCCGGCGTCATCAGCATGGTTCTGAGCACAATCTTCTGCTGCTATAGTTGCTGCTAATCTCCAAAACAGCACTGAATATGTCTTTCGGCGACACCTATCGCCAAGAGACACAGTCACGCCGTCTCAGAGGGTAGCAAGACAAACCGGAGTGTAGATGTCCACCACCTATCGGGCAGCTCCTGGGCTGCCAAACGCAAGGGGGCGTTGTGCGTAGGCACAGCGACATCTATACGTGCAAATGATTCCTCAGGCTTACCATGATGTATAGAAATACACGTGGAAAGAATGCCTAATAATAATAACCAACAATTAATGCTAATATAGCTCATGGTATTGGTGGAATCATTCCCGGCAAAAACAATGTAGCAGAGAAAATAGCGCTAACACATGAACATGCCTAGGCACAATACCCCATGAGTGCCTACGCACAATGCCCCCTTGCGTTTGGCAGCCCAGGAGCTGCCCGATAGGTGATGGACATCTACACTCCGGTTTGTCTTGCTACCCTCTGGGACGGCGTGACTGTGTCTCTTGGCGATAGATGTCGCCGAAAGACATATTCAGTGCTGTTTTGGAGATTAACAGCATAAATTGAGAGGCAAACGCAATTATAGCAGCAGAAGATTGTGCTCAGAACCATGCTGATGACGCCGAGTAGGCAGAAACATGTTCATGTGTTAGTGCTATTTTCTTCGCTACATTGTTTTTGCCGGGAATGATTCTACCAATACCATGAGCTATATTAGCATTAATGAACCTATTGTTTCAATCTTGCTTTTGTATTCTGCCAATGTATTTAGTTTATTCAAAACAACAATATAAAATAGTTGAAACGACTACTACAATGTATGGGTTTAACATCCGCCGTGCCTTCCAGCAATGATTAGAAATACGTACACTTTAATATTGATATTGAGTTTACTAACTGTAAGACCATTTAACTGTATTTTACACATCCATTTAACATTTGTAGATCATTGCCCATATTCAAGAAGAAAAATGAATTCAATTAAGTCTTTCGCGATTAATGTAACACCTTTTTCTTCTCGGCGTGGTTTTATCGAATAGATATTCTGCAAAATAATTGGTTTTATTCAATTTACGGAATATAAAACGATGATGATTGCTGAACTTTACAATTTCACAATATTACTAAAACTTATATAGTAATACGTATATGCACTAACATAAGTATGTTATGCGTTACAATTTGTAAAGGATCTAATTACAATGTCGTATATATATATCATGCGTTTTATATGTTACTTTATTTTGAACTCAAAAGTTCTCAGATGACTTAAGGAGATTTGAATGCTGTGTTCAGTGTCGAACTTCTTAAATGTATACATTTTGGTAACTAAATACGCCACAACTTTATTTAAAAAGTGTTTAGGGTAAATATTACTAACTCACAAGCAATAATGCATTGTAACAGAAAAGTGTATACCTCGCATATCTTTATCGGCCAACATATAATATTTGATTTTTAAAGTAACAGCGGTATATCACTTACGAAATGTGAGTAATTTCAAAAATATATGTACCTACCTACATTAAAGAAAAACTCAGCTTAATCAATTAGTAGAGGTAATATGTTTTTGAGATAAGTTTCCGATGTATTTTCTCCTACATAGCCCAATAATAGTACAAAATCTTGACTAGTGACCATTCTTAAAACTATTAACAGATTATAAGATAAATTACCATACGTTGCACCTTTGCATTCTATAAATTTTTTGTACCTCGTCTTTTCCTATGTGGGTTTTCCTCTTTTCCATTGGTCTGCTTTATGTATGTATTGAAGAAAGTCGTTTCGATGGGCCCCGAAACGTAAAATTTTGTGAAAATCCTTTTTTCCGACGTAATTTAATTTTTGAAAAACATCAACCCTGGCAAGGACTCGAACCTAACATCTTTCATTCGCCGGACAGGCGTGCTAAACACTTCACCACAGGGTCTATTCCAGGAACGAATTACTTTTTAAACCTACATATGCCTGTCGGACACGAGAGATAACTACAGTAATGTTAAAAAACCTGGCGAATCAACTAAGGAGATGCTATTGGTTTTATTTAACAAGATTTGGGAAGAGAAGCGCATACCTATTGACTGGGAAATGGCGGTTATTATACCTTTGCATAAAAAAAGGAGATATAAGAGATTGCAGACACTACAGAAAAATTTTGCTATTGAGTACAGTGGAGAAAATGTATGAAAGAGTGCTAGAAATAAGGTTTCAAGGAATAATAGAACCGCAATAGACTAGGCACAAAGTTGATTCAGGCCAGGCACAAATATCCAAGACCATATTCATTTTCGTTGTATTTAAAGCCTCTACCCACACATACAAATTTTTGCCCAACGTTTTACCCGAAAAAGTTTCAAATCAAATCAACTGTTATTGTTTTATTGGTAATAAACTGCACCATAATATAGTCTCTGCAATAGAAAAAATTATCATAGAATTTTATTGCAGTGTATACGAATAACGGCGATAGATGTCGCTTATAGACATTTCATACAATTTTTTGCGTGCAGTAGTAGATATATAAAAAATACTTCACGACCAAAATAAATGTGTGTAAAATTAGCATGTGGTATCTTATTTACGTATTTACCGAAGAATAGTTGATACCGTTCCTATAAGAAGGATTTATATCACAATTTCGAACATTGTAATATATAATTTTTCTTCTAGCGAGGGGTTCGAATAAAAGAAAATGCGGATATTATTTTTTATTAACAGCATAATGACTTCATCGTAACAAATAATTTTTGTTAAATTATTAATTATTTCTGGTCGTGGATGATAAAATAATTGGTTGTAAACAATAGTACTTTCTTAGCTAATTCTAACTCTTCAAGAGATAAAATTATTGTACCCTCGAGCAAAGGTATAACACACAAAGGCTGGGAATAACTATCACCAGAATTATAGATTCATCACTTAATACAATGTAATGATAAATAAGATGGTCAAGAGGGAATACCAAAAAAGAATTGACAATGTGTTAAAATTAACTCCAGGTTTTGATGTGTGCATGAGAAAATATTTCAGCAATGCTGTAATTGGTGTTGTGTTTCGTGGAAACTAGTGAATATACCAAGCAAGAAAGAAGTTGACATTAAGGTATCGGCGCATTCCGCACCACACAAATGACCGTACGACATTTGGTCGTACAGTTGACAACGGGAATCGATGAATTCCCGAAACAAAACAATAATTGTTTCGATTTTATCAAATAATTTATGTGGTGTGGAGTACTTTAATGTTTGGAATACTGCCCCACAGTCTTTGCTATCATTATTTTAGAAGTTGCAAAAAAACGTCAATAAATCATTTTGTTTATGTAACACCTAGTGTATATGTGTAAAAATAAACAGAGATTAACACAAACATAACAAAAAAATGAAAGAAAAATGTGACATTAACCGGAAAGTACCGAAAAAAAGTAAAACCGGATATATTATAATACAAAAAAAGTATTTTTAATATTAAATGAAACAGAATCAACCTACAACCGGCCTACGTAACACTACTGCAGACTGAGAAATTTCCTTTCAGAATAAAAAAGATGCCGGAGGAGGTAATTATGCAATTTCACCCTAAATGACCAAGAATTTTTGATAAGAGCCAGAATTTTGTTAAAAGTTTTAACGCTAATGAGATTGGCACTCATACATGGAGATGTTCTCTTGCTCAAGTATCGTGGGAATGTATTTAAGTTTATAGTGGCTGTTTAATTTGACTTATTTCGATACGCATAACAGTCGGCGTCTAAAATATAAATGCAAGATAATGGTAGAATTCTGAGGTTGCTAAAAATGGGTCTGTATGTATGGCGAAAGTGGATGCCCACAATTTTCTTTTGGGTTAAAAATGCGCTTCGTACTTGGAGACTTTCACCAAGGCAGAATGCCGTATGCAATGTTGAATGGATTTTAGTGTAATTGCAACGACAAAAGTGTTGTCTGATGGATGCCTGCAGACGCAAACAACGGAACAAGTACGTGTTAGTGGATATTTTCTTTACTAATTCATCGCAATGAGTATTCAATGACAAAGTATTTTTTATTCCCACAAAAATTTGACCCACAGACCAAACAGATTGCACTCAGTTAGCTAGTGTCCTGTAAGTGAAAGCGAAACATCTGCTGATTTTTATTTGGTGTGAAGTATAATAAATTTTGTTTTTTCCAAAGTAAGAGACATATTCTCAGTGAGCCAGCTCAAGAGGGTAGCTCAAAAGGCTGTTAGTGTTAATACGAGTGCTACTCACAAGGATAGAAATACCACCCGTGTAGAATATTGTATATGCCAAATAATAGTTGAATAATATCGTTAATGTATAGGGTGAAAAGGACCGGCCTTACCACCGAGTTTTCTATTATGCCGTTAACTACTGGAAAATATTCAGAATTAGAGATTTTGACCACGGCATTATGTAGAACTAGTGTGCCTAGTCTGCACAAACTGTATTCCTTCTTGAAGATGGTAACCAATTCCCCAAGTTCTCATCACTTAAAGAAAATATATTCATGAAGTTGTATGATGTTGACCAAGGAATAGTCAAATATTGCCTAGTAGCCAAACGTATTTTTCTGAACCGCGAAATGTTCGATCTTCTTTCAGTTTATGTCGATTTTGACCTTGAAAGACTACTTTTTCGATAATAATATCTCAGTACTTTCTTAAAGTAGACTACACTTGCTACAATTTGAAATAAAAATAGTTTCTGTAAGCCCAATAGTTTCCAAGATACCGCCTTTCTGAGTTTCCATTTTTTTTTAATTCTGTAATTTTTAGCAATATTGTTTTGAGCGAATTTTGACCCTGTAGGCCTACTTTTTTTGCAACTCACAGATGACCCCCCTCCCTATCAGATTTGAAAATTCTGAAAACTACGATATTTATCGAGCAGTATTTATACACCTTTTACAGATGTGGTGATCTTACAAAATAAAATCCGCAGTATGAACAAATAGTTTTTATTTGAATTTAGGTAAGTTAATATTTTTAAGAATAGGTACTGTACAAAAAAAAAAGATTTAAATAACCTCTTCTCATTGGTTGACAACTGTGCATGCCCAATCCCTTCACTTGCCTACAATATTATTATTGTCATATCTTGCAAGGTACTACGCTATGTTTTTATGCACTTGTTATTTTTTTAACGGTTGCATATTTTATACTATGTCCAACATATCGATCTCATTTCTCTGCCTAGTGAAAATGAGAATGTAGTTGCAAATAATAGTGTAAATACAAACGTTATTATAAGAGGTAATTAAAAATGTATGGAAGACGTAAGTAATACGAAGACGTAAACCACTGGGTTTCATTATTTTGCGAAAAAAAGCAACAACCAGTGGATAATAAGAAGATCTCTTCAGATCTTATAGAAGAAAGAATCCAATTGCGCCATGGCATTTTGACACAGCTGCCATTACCATATAATTATTTTTATTTGGTTGAACAAGTAATAATGCATTTGCATTTTAAAATATCACAAGTACGCATTTTTAATTAAGTTGCAAAACTTTGGGCGTGTTGGACGTGCCCATCTCACTTTTTTATAATTGTTATTGTTATTCATACATATATGTAATACTACACATTTGATATCATCTACTTCTTATTCTTATTTATATTCTTATTCCCGGTCGGTCATTCAACCCGCAATTCTCTAAAGCGAAACAATAAAGACAACTAGAAGGTCCCTTTGGAAACTTTAGAAAGCTGTACCTCAGAAACTGCTGGGTTCACAGAGACCATTTTAGTTAATTTGCAAATTTAGTCTATTTTAAAAAAGCACTCGAAGCTTATTATCGAAAAAATAGTTCTTTAAGGTCAAAATCGATAAAAACTGAAAGAAGGTCGAAAATTTCGCTGTTTTCTGGATTCTTGACAAAGTTGCGTTCGGCTTCTGAGGTCGAAAACTTGGAATCTTCATTGGACTAACATCATAAACAACTCAGCAAAAATCAGAACTACCAGATTTGATGTAAGCTAGCTCCCCTTTCAGGTGACAAGGCTACTGGCCTAATGTTAGTGCTCCCGATTTATATAATTAACTGTATCCGTAATGATTCTTTTCCTATATAGAGGAATAACGGCAGTTTTTAATACTGTTAGTAATATTAGCAGAGCAATTTTGCAAAAATTCTCAATTCAGAATTAGATTATAAACCCAACACGAATACGTGCCTTCTAATATCAAAAACGTTGTTGATTATAGACCCTGTTCTATTTAGTGGGTGACCGGTTTAGGTCTGGTGGTGGGCAAAGTTAACCGGAAGTAAGCACAAATGTCAGTTCTTTCCATGTCAAAGGCGATAAGAATCTCTCGACATCGTGGCGAATACACGGACGTCTAGAGAGTACGTGCAGAGCTTTCTTTGTAAGCAGTGTAAAAGTGCGTTCCAAGAGGGCACTCCGACAGCCTACTATAACGGAATAATTGCATGGTAATCACAAGTTCAATGTTAATTCGGAACGTTCCGACATCGTTATTACGGTGTTCGCATCCGTTTCTACATTTAAATGTAAATATCAGCTTGCGATTCGATCTCTTCATATTAAAATTAATTATCGACTGTTTGAATGTACCTAATGAATCGTTAAAAGGCGGCTATGTTAATTCATTTTTCATGTTTTTACAAAATTAATAAATATGTATCTAAATGTTGCCGATTAGAGGTATATTTTGGCTCTTAGGGTATAATATCAGTTATAATATCGTTATAATTGCTTCACTGATTCTGGGGGGTTTTGAAATTTTTTTATTGTGCTATGGATTGTCGAATATACAGTGAGATCCTAAAGTATCCTTCCTCCGTACTAACTTTTGAATGAAAATTTGTTTCGGTGCTTCTATTACGAATAAATCTACGTTTTACCGCAAAGATATGGGCAGAGAAAATGGATATAATATTGGTAACAATTGATTCCCTAATGTAATTACACTATGTATCACATATTGAACGGTAGTTGCAGTGCGATCACCGGATTTGGTAGTACAAAAGAGCTCTTCCACTGCGGTGGAAATATCCCTGTGGAAAGGGATAAATTGAAAACTCTTGTAAAGCTAAGAATGGACTGCAGCGTTTTAAAAGATAAGGGGAAATACTATCTGGTCCAGAAAATAAGGAGCTAGCTTATCAAATACCGATAAATACTTCAATACTTACGCGTAGTGAGTATTTAAGAGTGTTTTTGTGGGTGAAAGTTTATAAATACAATTTTAAACAAAAGGAGTCTACGGAAGGACAGAGAAAACCTAACTAGATTTGATACCAGACAAAAACAGTAGGTTGTGGCAATACAATGTGTAAATCACGTCATAGGAAAAAATAACAAAAGTAGACTTTGAGCTAATTATAGTATAAAGAACTTGAGTTATTACACGAATACCATATTTTGACTAAATATATTGTAATGATTAGAGTTGCTCACTAGTGCCAACGGGCAGTGGCGGAGGTTCGATACAACCCTCAGTATAACTGCGAGTCTCAACTAGATGTGTTGTGTGTACATGTACGCTGCCGTAAATACTATTTCGTAGTTCTACGTTTGTTTTAAAAATGTTGCCTACGCCGCGAAAACGACCACTGTTGGACAAAGTTACAGAATTTATAGCAGAAATGCGTGACCTAAATTATGATGGCGTTAAAATTCAATGTGTAGTTTGTAATATACCTTTAATGTGTTGGTCCAAAAGGGATTGTCTACGTCACGTAAATAGTAAAGAGCATTCTTAAAAAAAATTGCACACGACACTATGACAAATTTAAATTTAATTTATGTGTTACCTTTATTGCATGTAATCTACCGTTTAATTGTGCCATCTGCTTGTGAACATGTTAAAAAATGAATTAAATCGGAGTTGAAAGATAAAAAACTGTGGTTATGTGTGGACGAAACAACAGATCGTAAAAACATTCTGTGGTTAATGTAATGGTACGTATAATGGAACCATATCAATCGTCACCTTCAATTCTATTAGCTTCCAGACGAGTACAACAATGTGCTGCCGAAGTAATTTCAATGTTAGTGTTAAATACATTGGAAAAGTTTGAACTTTCAACAAACCAACTGTTGATGTTTATGAGTGATGGTGCCGCAAACATGCTCTCTGTAGGCCGGTCTCTTAAAAAACATTGTGTTACATATTACGTGTAAAATTCATGCTCTCAGTCATGTGGCAGATAGTATTAGAAAATGTTATCTTGAGGTAGACGCTTTAATAGCGCATACAAAAGCAGCGTTTGTCAAATCCCCAAAACGTATTCGCATATTTCACAGACTATGCCCCCATATGCCCGAGCCACCAGAACCTATTCTTACACGTTGGGGAACATGGTTACAGGCCGCGTTTTATTATCACAAATAATTTGAGAATATTAAGAACGTGGTTTTACAATTCGATCCAAAGGAAGCTGCTGCTATCAAGGAAACCCAGTCGAAATTTCAAGATAGGTTAAAACGGATTTAAAAACTATTCAGAACAATTACTTCGGACTAATGGAGGCAATAGAAAAATTACAAAATCCTTCGGTGTCGTTAGTGGAATTTCTGCAAATAGTGCAACATGTTCACGCACAGCTATACGCGGTAGAAGACGCAAAAAATGTTTGTGTTCTAGGAAGGTTTGAAAGTGTTTTAGAGAATGATTCTGATTTTGGCACATTAACACAATTTTGTGAAAGCGCGTCAACAGAACCGTTAAGTTGTTCCAAAGATTATTTTAATTACGCAAATATAACGTCACTAGATGTAGAACGTTCGTTTTCTGCATATAAACACATTTTTCCTCCGCACTCGGTTTGCAGAAACAACTGTGGAAATATATTTAATGTTGCAGATATTTAACAGACATTATTCACTTTGTGATTTCACGGAAGACTCTTAAGACGGTGTTTGAGCACGTATTATATTTTATTTCTAACCATTTATTTTGTGTAAACTTTTATGTGCCCGCCACTGGCTGATGGCGCAAATTGAGCAACTCTAACTCGAGGTTAACGTTTATAAATTACTTAATGTGTGGGATCTACTTAATTTCTTTTACTAATGCAAATTGAGTGAGAAATTAAATAATTTTTAGTGTTCAAGAGTATTTTAATTTTAAATGTAAGAAGTTACACTTCTTTTGATAAAGTTTTGATTTTTTAGGCAATGAGTTAGCGCAATTTTTGTTTGAGTTTTTGAAATTAAAAAAAAATTAATTGAATTGAATTTTCTTGTTTATTTGGTCAAATAGTAAATTTTCTACCTGTTCGCTGAAGTTTTTCAGTGAATTGGTTTACTTCGATGTCAGTTTTTGCAAGTTTTGGCCCGAAGCTGCACCCGATTCAAAACCAAATATGTTTTTTCTTCATGTCTTGATCAGTTTCATAATCTTGTTGTTCGATGATCCAAATAAGTTTAATAAACGTTATTTATAATATTTGTGATGAAATAGTTTCGTATATTATTGAAATTTTTAAGTTTTATGGAGGAGTTTTGATTTTAAACTTGTCGAAAATTGTTTTATTCCATCTCAGCTTCTTTTTCAATTCAGATCCACAGTTTACTATCTGTATTAAATCAAATAACATCCTTGATGTTTTCAAAATCCATCGAAAATATTTTTCGCCTCCATGGTGATGATGTTCAAATTTTCAGGTACGGTAATGGCAGAATGGTTACCATGAAAACGACTCTAATTTAGTGACTGCATGTGAACAGCACTGTTTGTGCATATACATTGCAATAATGTAATTTTGAAATGAAGAAATGTAACTTTCCGTTAGTGAATTTCTCACACTAAAAGTTGTTTACTGGACTCTTTTCTTTTATTTTAACAAAAATAGTTCTTGTCTACATGTGTAAGACAAAGAGGGAAAGCAAATCTGGGGAAAATTGGAAGGAAGAGGTCACCAGAGGTCGCTTCGTAATAAAATGAAACTAAATGCAATCAAATATCAAAGGAATACACTTTTAAACGTAAGTAAACAAATATCATAACAACATATAATTTTATAGAATTTAATTCTTTCATGAGTAGATTTTAATTTGTAAAAAAAGCATCCGTTATTAATATACATCAGGAAAACATTAGAAACGTGCTACAAACTCCTCTACACCCAGTAGTTAATGTAAGACAGGTTTTATACGTATATATTATATGGAAAAATATAATTATCAGTGCCACAGTGACAAACAGATAGAGATATAAAGTTTGTACAAAGATTTATTTAAGACTATTGTCGGTATTTTGAAAAGGTTTTACCAATAATCCCGCTCTAATACGAACTGTATGTACACAGATATGGACATGTGTACATGTAGCATGAGCTTCTGAAAAATAAAAGTTGATCACAAGGTACCGACTATTGTATTCATTAAATGTAATTACTCTTTGTATAACAAAATGCAATTAGGACCAGAAGGAAACGTTATACACGCTGGTGAAAAGTTTAGAAATGGCGTTTAGTATTTTAATTTAATTTTGGAAATAATTGTCTTAAATTAAAGGTATTAAAGAAGAAAGCTAGTGTAAAAGAGTATAATTTGTTACGAAATTCGCCATAGCCTGATACAAATTTGCATGCGGATTATTTTTAATAATAATCATATGGATGAATTAGTTCAGATGCATGGCTTTACTTTTTCAAGGCGTTTGTAGTTCTTTTATTATTTGGCAAATACATATACGAGGTAGGCGCCACAAATTCTCGGCTTGACAGGCTTGTACAGGTTCGAAAGTGTTCTAGTGCATGAAAATGTCTCAGGTAACGAAAATTGGGTACCACGAGGTTATAAAATTTTTAACAAAAGAAGGGCATACGCTTAATCACATTAAGTAACATTTAGACGGCGTTTATGGTGATTTATCTCCTTCATATTCGACTGTAAAAAAGTGGACAGAATGTTTCCGCTTGGGGCAAGAATCCTTTGATGATGAGCGCCCAGGTCGACCATGTGAACTGACAACTCCTCAAAACATTTCAATTATTGAGGAAATGGTATTAGCAAATCGCAGTTTGAAAGTGAAGGAATTAGCAGTGAAATCTAACATTTCTGAAACAAGTATTCGCCCTTCTGTCCAACGTGAACGTCGGTCGAATGTGCGCGCTCGTTTTTAAATTAAAATGTGTGGATACGATATGTTTAGAGTCCACTGTTACAGAAGATGAAACAATGGTTCTTATTTAGTTTCTCATTTAAAAAAGACCTTACATCGTTTTAAGGACGATAGAGAGTTGCAAGCAGCTGTATAACATTTTGCGGGAAAAACTTTAGATTATTTTTACAAGGGTATAGAATTATTAATTGATCGTTGTAATAAATGTACTGAAGTTAGAGGAGATTATATTGAAAAATAAAAATTGTTATATTTTACCAAGTTTATCGGGCCGAGAATTTATGGCGGCTACAACGTAGGTAGGTATCTACTGTATTAATCTCTCAATAGCAATTCAACTTCAGCTTGAGAGAGCAATAAACTACATTTACATAGCTTGAAAGTGTTAATATGCCGGTATACTGATGAATTGTATTATGGTTACAGACAGAGCTGAGCATGTACCAAACCCATTGACGCATTATTGTAACATCGGTTAAATTACACTAGGTAACAGCATGCTTGTTTATGGCAATTTTGTTAGAGAAAATCAAGTAGGATATGATCTTAATTGTTACTGTGTTAAGTATTTGTTTGACGTAACTGTTAAAGTTCATTTCAATGTGATTAATTCTGCTATAACCTTCATTTCTTCTTCTTCTTCTTTCACCTGTCGCCCTTACCGGGCATAGGGCACCTTTTAAAGGTGTTTCTACAGCAGATTTTCTATTACACTGACAGACCTGCTATTCCTGCGCAGTATTAGTTCTGCTATAATAGTGGCAAACACGTTTAAACGTGGCAATTGTATACATTCTAACAATAGCATTTGTTACGTGTGTGGATTTTACATTGCGCCGAAATAAATTAAACATTCTAAAAACTAATATAAAATTTGATGTGGTTTATGAAGCATATTTTGGTATGCCAATCCGTCGTCAAGATAAATCGGGGGCTCCGCATCTAAGTTGCAATAGCTGCAGATCAGAAGAGGTTTGCAAAGAAAGATGTCCTTTGCAGTTTCGAGAGGATGGAAGGAACTTGCAGACCATGTAAATGATTATTTTTGTATCGTAAATTTGGCAGCTTATAGAAAGTCGTCCGATCGTAAGAATCTTGTATATCCAGAATTAAAATCTACAAGCTCCCCATTTCCTCACTGCGAAATTCGCCTTCATCAAGATCAATTTATGAAAGATTTCTGAAGAAGTCTCAAGAAATAACTGAAGGAGGATTAGATTCTTCTGGAAGTGATGAAACCTACAGAATCTCATTTGGTTAGGGATTTAGACTTAACAAAAGAAAAAGTCGAATTACTAGATTATCGTTTGGGCCAATAGAACCCTTTACATCAAACTTGTGCGTCTTCAGTTTTTCGAAATAGATACATACGATTTTCAACATTTTTTTTGTGGAAGATAAGGTTTGCTGTTGTTCTGATGTTAGTGGCTTATTTAATGAATTTGGGCTAATCCATGATACAAAAGAATAGCGTCTCTTCGTAGCCTTTAGTTTCTACAGATACAATTTACTACCAACCCTTCACTTAAAATTAGGGCTCGTTAAACAATTTGTTGTTTCCATTTTTTTTCGGTCTTTTGCTATTTCTTCCCAATTATTTACACCTATCTCCTTTATATTAGCTATCACTTCTTTGAGCCAGTTTTTCTTTGGTTTTCCTCTTCTCTTTTTCGATCCTTCTCCTTCATATAACACTTTCCTAGCAACTTTTTTCTTCGACATTCGAGTAATGTGCCCTAACTACCTCATTCTTTGTGCTCGAACACACAAATCCATTACTTCTTTGTTTGTGCGTCTTCTCCACTCGCTTTCCGTTGTTCTGACGCCTTCCAATATATTCCTCAAAATTTTCCTTTCCTAAATTTCCAGTTTTTGTTCGTCTTTTCTTGTCAATATCCAGGCTTTGCTTGCATATAGGACAACCGGTCTGATGATTGTTTCGTAAGCCCTAATTTTGACTGCCCTCAATAGGTTTTTTGCTCTTAGTATTCTTAATAAAGACCCTGCCGCTTTATTTCCTTTATAGATTCTCGTATCGATTTCGTTCTCTTCTTGGTTGTTAGCTCTTATTATTACTCCTAGATATTCGAACTGGCTAACTCTTTCAAAATCGCAAACCTTTCCTTCTGCACTGAGTTTGACATAGTTATTCTTATCTGTTATGTCTACTCCGTTTCGTTTTTTCTGTTTATCCGTAGTCCGAATTTCCAACTCTGAATTGATCTGAGCAACTGCCATCTATTAATTTTTTTTTTGTTTTCGTTAAAGTCATTTTCACCAGATTTATTAATTGTTTTGGAATTTCTAATTTTGTAAGCGCTTCATATATATTTTTCAATATTCAATATTATCAATAAAAAGCATATTAAAGCATATTATCAATAAAAAGCATATGCAGGCCTAAATTTTTCTTATAGCTATTATTTTGGATCTGTTTTAGTGTGAATTTTTGGTCTACAGTTGATCTTCCACGTCTAAATCCTCCTTGATATTTACTCACCACTTCATCCTCATATTTCTTTAATCTATTCCGTATAATTTTGGCCATAATTTTACACACTATGTCTAGCAGTGCAATTCCTCTATAATTTTCGCACCGTGTCTTATCACCTTTCTTGAAAATTGGACAAATGAGTGCGTTATTCCATTCATCTGGCATTTTTTCTTCACTCGACACTCTTCGTATCAATTCCGCTAATTTCTTTTGGAGTTTGTCTCCTCCTTGCTTTAATATCTCTGCAGGAATTCCACTTTCTCCAGCACTTTTATTGTTCTTTTGTTCTTTAATAACTTCATATACTTATTGTCCTGTAGGTTCTTCTGTTTCTTCCTCATTGCCTTCTACTAATTCCGAAGGTTCTTGTTCACGTTTTCGTTCCTGTTCTTCTACGCCATTAGGCCATAGCAACTGGCTAAAGTGTCTTGCCCATACGTGCAATTTTCCTTTTACTTCTCCTACTAGCCCTCCTTATTCATCTCTACGGTAAATTGTTCTGGTGTCCGAACTTTGTCTGGACTGTTTTACTTCTTAATAAAAACTTTCTACTTCTTCATTAGTATAGTGTTCTTCTATTTTTTCTAATTGTTTTTCTAGTTGCTGCTTCTAATTGTAGCTCTAGTATGCTTCTCTCGTGCTCATAATTTCTCTTTGCTTCTTCTGTTCCCTTTCGGTCATTTTCTATTTTCGCATTATTTCTCTCATTTAATACTCTCTTGCACTCTTCGTCGAACCATTCCTTTTTCTTTTTATGTTTTCTCTTTCCTATGCAGACATTCATTGCTTCTTTTACTCCGTTCTAAATTGTTGTTCATTCATCTCCTATTGTTTGGTACATTTCAATGCCGTCCACTAGCCTCAATTCTATCTCTTCTTCGAGATCATTTACTACACTCTGTTCCTGCAGTTTCTCTATGTCGTACCTATGCCTGACTTTCTTCTCTTTACTTAGTACTGGCAGGGAAAGTATATATAATTCATACTTAACCAATATTTCTTCTAAGTTTTTTACTGCTCCTTCTTCGTGTGTACCTCGTACAGTTCATGTACCTATCCTCAGCTTCTTTTGGTTATCTTTTTGTACCTTCTTATGTTTATGTGTCCAACGATTCCATCTCATTTCCCTTTTCATCGCCTGGTCTGTTTCATGTTTTCTAGTATTCCATATTTAGTTTTTTAGCTTTTTTCAGTCCTTCGTTGGTTCGCATAATTTATTCTTTTCTTTGTTATGTCTTCACTCCTTACCGTTTACAATCAATTTTTGATACCCTATCTTCACATGCTTTCCCCTGCTTTTTTCTTCTTTGGCCGATGTTTCTAATAAATTATGAATATGTTTTTTTATAGTTAGACAAAATGAAAAATCAAAAAGTCTATACTTCGTAGATAAGTTTTTTTAAACAGTTTAATTCCAAAATCATCAGGAATTCAAATAAACAAAACCTTTTTTTAAATTTGTTGCTGAATGTTGTCAATGCTGCTGACCAGAATGCTATAACCAAAAATGTAAATTTCTCATATGGAAGTTTAAGCACTAGGAGATAGAAAACAAAGTTCTATACAATGTTTTCTTTTCCACAGTATGCTTCTAACATGATAAATTAACGAGCTACGATGGATTTAGAGCAGTGTCCTTGTAGCTGCCGTAACGTTGTTATGAAGCAAGCCATGGAATAGATTAAAATATGAAATTTGCTAGTTTTTTTTTCGTTTATTACAACGGTTTACTCAAAAAAATAATTTCAGGTCGTGCTCCCATCTGCATGTAGAGGAATTATTTTTACAAGGATCTCTATACATTACTTACCAACCAAGACAAAAACGTAATGTTATGTTTTTTTTTTTGATATTTTCAAAAATCCAGGAAAATAAATGGAAAATATCTTTCTAGGTATTAGAGCCGCTTGAACACAATGTGATTTTTTTCAAAGGGTTTGTGATTTTCTATCAATCGAATATGCTTTCTTTAGTTTACGATTTATCCTTTGAACAATCCATCGTAAAAATATTTTGTTTGGAATTTTGTCTTCTGTCAATTGATGCTTAAAAATATAGTATGTTTCATCTAAAAGCTGTGAACTATTTAAGTTAGCTCAGAAATGTGACATATATCGTATTTATTTACGAAATATTGGTAATTTAACCGAGGTTCTGCCGTCAATAATAATAAATTTTAGTAATATATTAAGTAGCAGAGTTAAACAATTGTGAGAAAGTCAAGAAATTCTGATTATTAATAAAACTTCTCTTTTTAACGATACATCAAAATTTTAGAAGCGTTCGACGAAAACGAGCTAACGCGTATCTTTAGCAACGTTTTAATGCCATATTGGTCTTGGAAATTTTATTAGAATGAATCGCGGCAGACTGTGGATTCGATTCAAACCTTACATAGTTTTGGGATGTGGATAATTTCCATTTTACTAAACATACATCACGCTGTTAATTCGCTTGTAGTTTTTTTTCCATTTCAGAGCTTGGTGCTTAGTTTAGGATCAAAATCTCTTCTTTGCATTACGTTAATTTAGTATACGACTAGAATTCAATACTTAAACTATGAGATATTTATGAGTATTCCGAAGATTATCCCTGGGAGACTATAAAAAGTGGTTTATTATTTATTGGTATCAATTTGTTCGTTAAACCTATAAGAACGTAACGTGGAAATTAACAAAAACATAATTGCTCTGCGTGAGGAACACGGAAATGATTTAATCATCATTAGCTACAACACATGAAGTGCGGTGTTATCTTCTTATTGGCTGCCATATAGAAGTGTGACAAATGATTATCTCATTTCGGCAGACATCGCATCAAAGGCAAGCACGCAAGGTTCAACCGCACGCATGATATTTTCTACTGGTTAAATGCACGCATAGTTTTATGTGCATTGTGAATATATATAAATTATTACTAAAACGTTTAATGTCTTGTGTGATCTATGTTTGATATTGATAAAATTATTTCTCTGTGTTTTGATTTGGATTTGTTCCTCTCAGCATTGTGTAGTTGAATGGTTTATTTCTGACTTGTACCAGGTAGGTATTTTTTATTAATCAATTTTAGCTGACAAACTTATTAACTTCACTTCAAATTAGTAATTGAGGAAATAATTAATAGGTAAATAAAAATAGTCTAACAACATTTAAATAGTTAATTAGTGCAAGTTACAGATTCGCGTGAAGTGACTTTAATATTTGCATCAGTGGTTTAAAAACATTTTGATAAATTGTTTGATAACTATTAATCTATTAAAAATTATATTATTTATCTGTAAATGTCGTTTGGTTAGTTATATACTAATTAAATGTTAGCTTAAATTTAATGTTAAAAAATAAAAAAAAGTTAATTACCCATTGCTAGAAACCTATTACGGTCCTCAAACAACTTAACAGCTTCTGAAAATAAGAACAAATAGATTAGCCTCGTGCTAGGCTTCGACAAGAATATAACAGAAAGAACGAAAGGATCATTAATCTAATTAAATAGAATGACTTTCGGTTTTGTTCGGTGGGATCCCTATCTTCATCGGAATTACAAAAATGATCTGGGTTGGTCATTTATACGTCATGATATTTAAATGTGCCTACATGTGCAACTGGATGTGTGCAGGATATGCAACTTTAATTGGTACAGAATTCGTAGAATATAATGCATAACAGCTTCGCTGAAATTAGCAATTTGTAATTACAAGTAATGGATCTCATACAGGTATAATATATGCATGTAGGTATTCAATTTGTTATTTTGCCATAAATTGGAGGCGAATAATGAGATACACTGAAGTTAAACTAAACAAATTGTTGCGGATATACTTTTCTTTTGTAATTTAATTTAAAATTATCTATTTAAAAGGTTTAAAAAGCAAGAGAACAGGACAAGGGAAAATTCAAGAGGTTTTGGTAATGAGCACTGGAAATTATACTATTATTTAATGTCTATCTCTAGTTTTAAGAAAAAAAATAAAGTATGACTTCGTAAGATATGTGTGGTATAATTTTGTATACAGCGTGTCCAAATTGTATGGAGTAATGCTTCTACAGCGGCCATAATATAAAAATATTTTATATAAAGTTGTCTGGCGAGATCCTACAATTGTTTCGGGTTATGCGAGAAGAAAAATTGTTTATCAGTTTTAACGTATATGTAACGAAGGCAACTGTTTTGCACCTTCTGAATACGATACGATGTCATATAATCCAAACAAGGATGATAAACTTCACAACAATATGTAAATGCGGAGAGCACGTAAGCTTCACAAAGAATTTTTTTAATATTTTGATTCAAAACTGATCGAAACGGATATAATTTTTTTAAATTAGTATAAGATCGCCGTAAGCAATTATCAATAAAGTCTCGATAACGGAAAGAATTATCAATTATTAATCCGAGGCTCTTAGCACTGTTTACAATTGGAGTAGAAGAATTGTTAATACTGACGTCGATTAGCGTACTCAGAGTGGCGCAAATGTTCCAGTTACCAAAGATTAGCACCTTTGACTTAGCCGGATTAATAGCCAACGAATGCAGAGAGGAAGTTGAATAAATGGACGCTAGATCATTGTTGAGATTAGAGATAGCGATATCCCAATCACAAGGCGCAAAGGAACAGTACAGTTGAATGTCGTCAGCATACAAGTGGGCCCTGGAATGTTTAAGATTTTGAGTGAAAGACGCCGTATATGAGGAAAACAAAAGTGGGCTTAAAATAGAACTCTGCGGCACTCCCTGTTTTATTTCTAAAGGTAGAGAGGTTTCACTTCCTACCCGCAGACACTGAGATCTGTTTGACAAAAAGCTAGTCCGTAAATTTAAAGAATCCGAACCAAATCCCCTACTTGACAGTATTTCTAAAAGTTTACTATGAGACACTGTGTCAAAGGCCCTAGAAAAATCCAGAAGCACAAGAACAGTCATCAATCCACTATCCGAAGCTTATAAAATATCATCCATCACGCACAGTAATGCAGTTGTGCAGCTGTAGCCAGGGCGAAAGCCAGATTGTACATCTGGTAGTAGATTTTCATTTATAACAAAATTTTTGATTTGACTTTCTAATACACGTTCTAAGATTTTAGATAGAACGGGCAAAATGCTAATCGGTCTGAGGTTCTTAAACTCCCGAATCAAATCACCTTTTGGTATTGGAATAACTACAGCTTGCTTCCAGCTGGGTGGGATTGCATTTAGTAAAATGCAACTATTAATAATGTGCGTGATGTATGGCACGATATATGGAGAACAAAGCCGAATCATATTGATGTTAAGTCCATCACATCCAATTGCAGTAGACTTAACATTTCGAATAATATCGGCGATAGTATTATTATCTACTAATCGAAAGTTAAAGCTGTTTGAACTATATTGCTGGGAATATTGCGGTGCGCAAGTTGTAGACATTGGGATACTATTTATAAAATAATTATTTATTTGCAATGGATCAGCTAATGATTGAGGAATTTGTTTTTTTATTTTTGTGAAACCAATATAACTCAAGTGCCTCCATAATCTTCTGCTGTCATTCGAACGGGAACTAAATTATCATTTGTTTGTGTGTTTGTACTAAATGCAGTTTGCTCGTCATCTAGTTTTCCTTCCATACTTTTCAATATAAAGTTCTACATTTACGGTTTTTCCTAGAACACGGCCAATGTACGGCTACGATATAAACCCAGCATCAGAAATGGCACACCACACTAAAATTGTGTCCTCAAATTTGGATTTACCTTTGAATTTGAATTTGTCTGGTGTGTTTTCTGTGTCGTCGGTATAAAAACCGTCGTTTCCCTTCATCTCTGAATGGGACAAAGTAAAATATTTCTCATCGTCCACAACAATCAGTTTATTGACAAAGCGGATGCGCGACAGTATCTACAAATTCGTTCTAACTGAGCCGCAGTATATTTCGGTACATTGGGAGGGTTGTCGGTGGTCGATTGGTACATTGTTCATTTACGAAACCCTATGTTATTTCAGGAAATTGATCGAAAACAGTGCTCTTTAAAACACGAAATCTTCGAGCTAATTTTCGTTGTGAAGCTCCAACGCTGTCTTTAACGGCTTCAATCAGTCTTTGTTCCTTCACCTGGCTCAGCATTTTTGGTAGACCACTTTTAGGCAAATTAACGCGCGATAGACCCTCTTCAAATGGTTGCAGTGACAACTGCAACCATTTGAAACCATTTCGAAAACTTTATGACTACATGTTATGTAATAATGGTAAGAGGTAAAGTTTCTTGTTTAGGAGTAACCGTTCATGGTTACATTTTTTCGAAGAACCTGACTATAAGGTGAAAAAACATTGCCTACAATTTTATAGTCGTTAAAATATTGAATATTAATGTTCATTTTATTCACAAATTCTTTGATTAGTTTATTTATATTTTAGACTATTGCAATATTATTTTATCCTACCTCACTTTACAGAAAATACCCTACCTACATTTGAATAGGTATATAACTTTAATTTTTGAGTAGTTATATAAAAGCAATTTTTATGTAGCACCATCATAATTTTCTCGAAAATAAATATAATAAATATAACCTATATATACATATATAGGTATATTGGAAGAGAAACGAGATGAGTCTCACATGTCATGTTGCGGTCCGTCATCTGTAATTACTGGTATAGCGTATAGTTAACACTGCGCTGTCACAACAGATTAATGAATGTCTCCCCTGGCTCACACCTCCTATCAGGGTCGGACTCATTTAGATACTACCTTTCCATTAATATTTTATTTTACCTATACAATTTCAACTTTTTAATTAATGAAAGTAAAATGTTCCTAGACCCTAACGGGGCATGATGACGTGGACATATGAAAAAGTTTCTGTTGGAGAGATAAATTTAATTACCGATTGAGAACAAAAGCGACTCCTGCGAGTTATAATGGGCCGTTTGCGCATACCTGCAGGTTACGTTGAAAGTGTAATTATTCACGAGAATAAAGTTATATGATTAATTCGTTGATTTGCCATATGTATGTGTGTATAAGGGGATATGCGAAGTAAATACGCACGAATACACTAAATGATTTTAGTGTTTTAAAAATTTAATAATTTTGTGGGTATTTTGTGTATAGGAAGAAGTTAGATTTTCAGAATTTAAATTATAAAATTTCAACGTTGGCTTAGCTGAATGCCAAAGTGATAAAAATAAGCCCCAGAACATTCTACTTAAACTGCCGCAATAGAAGACGTGCAATGTTAGCGTCTCACAATCTCTATGCATTTATCATATTAGACACTTTTGGACTCCACCAGAGATATGACTTATATAAAATTAATTGAATTACTGCAAAATTTATCGGCATTTCCATGTATGGTTAAGGGAAAAGAAAATTCTGTAAATACTCAACTAGAAGTTGGGTTTATTACTTTTACCCCTACTGATTTTGATACCAAAGTGCTTACAATTTAAAAATTCGATTTTACACGAAAAATTTTAATAAATTAGGACGAAACACAAGACATGCTAAAACTATTGTTATTGTTGTTGTTGTTGTGTATTGGGCGAAGCGTCGGGTTGCGGAATACACCTCGCACTTCTAGGCATCGATTACTATGATCATTACCCAACCCCACTAGAATTTTTCCGAATCCAGAGGTGTTTCAACCTTTGGTAGGGATTTTTAACGTGCCAAACAACATCGTATTGACACGGGGCCTACGGTTTCACTTCCTTATCCGAGCAGAAGGCATACCTTGATTTTTATCCGTAATTAAAAAACAACCGTCTCGATCGGGATATGAACCCGCGCCGTTTGGATCGAAAAGCAAGTATGCTAATCATTCGACCACCGAGACGGTCGCTATTGTTGTTATATTTGTTTAAATAAAGGTGTGCCTTGCATTACAATATTCATAAACTTTGTAATATTTGTTATTGAGCTATTTATCCTAAATCCATCACTGGCACATTTGCATCTATGTCCATGTTTATGCCAAAAGGTAAATGTTGCTGAACGAGATGGATTCTTATTACTTATTATTTTTGACATGTAAATTTTGTTTGTATTGTCCTATAATTGGATTTTTATATCTGTTGGGCATTAAATTATAATTATCATCATTAATGCATCTTTTAAATAAGTTGATGTTTTCTAAGGGGCGTAAGACAGGAAGTCCTAAGAAGTCATAAGTGTCATAACACAAGGTTGATGTAGAGTTAAACCATTGCTTCATGAACACTTGAAGTTAAGCCAGATAGAAAATCAGTAAATATTTTAAATTTGTCAACAAAAATGATCTACCGCGCTAGTAAGTTCCGTAGTAAATTAAACCGCTGAAATATATGGACAATGTTACAACGTTTGCGAACTATGAAAGTATAAGGTGGGGAGCCGCTCGAAGCGAATCGGGGACGCTCCTGGCACAAGTAGCAACATTATTCGCTATATGTATGGGACTCGCGCCTATAAATGGATTCTTACGTACCCTAGTATATGTGTATTGCGCTTCCTCAAAGGCATTTTAAACATTATCCCAGGAAGTGAAATGGAGGACATTTTGAACAATTCTTGCGTTTAAAATTTAATTTGTATTCTTGTAACGAAAATAAAATTAAAAATGTTGAATTATAATGATTATTTGTTCAATTTAGCAAGAACATTAAAGTGTAGGTTGAAATTGGAAATATTTCATAGATGAACCTTGGGTAAATACCACAAGGATTTTTATATATAGAAGACTAGAACTTTTAACAAGAATGACTTCTTTACCAAATGTAGAGTTGATATGAAATTTGTGATTTTCTTTTCCAAGTTGAATTCCGATCTTTGTCAATAATCAAAACACGATCACTTGGACGATGTTGAAAGAAAACCATGTCAATGATTTCACCATCCATGCCGTTATAAATTTCAAGATTTTTGCACAAAACAAACACACATTAAAAAAATAAACTTACTATAGTACGTATTATGTTTTTAGTAATCAACAATCTATGTTATGTTATGTATTTCATAACTAAAATTCTTTTTTGTTTTTTTTTTTTTTTTCTATCTTTATTTAGATTCATAATAGGTTAAAGGAAGAACTCCAATGCAACAGTATATTGTTCTGTAGGCGATTTAATCGTTTTGGCAATTGTGTTACAGATAAAGTATGGAACCAAGCAAATATTTTTAAAACGGAAACGATGATATTGATGAAACTTTGAAGGTAAGTGTAGTGACGCATAATACATCTCATTTCGAATTTTTTGTTGTTATTGTTTATTTTTTAATTTAAAATGGACACCCTCCATATTATAACAGACCTTGTTTTTCCGGATTCGTCCATACCAGTTTTAGTACCATTATATGTAAAAAACGGAAAGATAAGCATTTACTGAATAATCAATTCTATTTATTGTAAATTAATGACAAAATGAGAATCATCCAATATAATTAAAATCATTTCAAATGTTCAAACTGCTCGCCGTTTAGCGCCTGACAATATACAAGCCTGTTAAGAAATTCTTCAGTTACCATTTCCAAGACTTCTTTACGGATTAATTCACATTCTTTGTCTCAACTCTTGCAAAATAGTTGGTCGTCTAACGTAAACACGCGATTTGAGATGACTCCAAAGGAAAAAATTTAATGGACTAAGGTCTGGAGAACGTGCAGGTCACTCAAAAAATCCTCTACGTCCAATCCATTGATTTTGAAAAGTAGCATCCGAAAAATTCCTAACTCGTGTATCATAGTGAGGAGGCGTTTCATCTTGTCGAAATCAAACATTTTGAGGTAACTGCCCATTATGTTGAGGTGCAGGAGTAAGTCTGTTTTCTACAATTCCCATCAACCCATTTAACTTTTGTGGATGTTGAGTATGGGCTTCATGAATCAAGTGAGAATTTTCATTTGACCAATGCCTTGAATTATGGCGATTAACTGTTCCATCTAAACAAAAAGTTGCCTTGTCAGAAAATACCACATTAGTTGCAAACTGTTTATCTACATTACAAATTTCCATAATTTCATTCTTTCGGAGAACTCTAACTGACGCTCAAAATCATCGTTTGACAATTTTTGAATCAAGTGTACTTTATACGGATGATACTTTTCTCTTTTCAATATTTTTCGTACAGAACGACGACTTATACCATGGTTTATGAGGTGATTCTTCTAATTCAACGGCAACACTTTCTGTAATATCTTCGTTAGTTGCGATCTGTAGTCTTCCAGTTTTTGGCAAACTTTTAACAGTCCCAGTCAAACTAAAACGTTTTACTACTTTAGTAGTGGCTGCTTTAGTTATAGGATTTCCTTCAGGATGCAAATCATTAAAAAAAATACACATTTCTTCATGAGTTCTTACTTGCCACACGATCGCCAAAACCGATTATCATTAAAATTTCAATACGCTCTTTTTCTTTTAAATGCACAATTTTCAGCCGTACAATTAGTAATTAGATAGACGTGAATTAAATAAACTTGACAGTTCTTCAGCAATTACCTATTAAATGCTACATGTTAATTTTTATAATGGTACTAAAATCAGTATGGACGAATCCGGAAAAACAAGATTTATTATAATATGCAAAAATATACAGGATGTCCCATTTAAATTAAACAAGTTGAGGGTACTTCTATAACAACAAAAAATTCGAAATCAGATGCATTATGTGTCATTATACTTACCTGCAAAGTTTCATCGATATCATCGTTTCCGTTTTCAAGAAATTTGCTTGGTTTCATATTTTATCTCATGGCGAATATCGTGTCTACTGTCTCATTTTGTTACCAATAAATACGTATTACATATTATTATTTAATTATTGAAAATGTAGGTACCAATAATGTCTAAAACGAAAGGAAAATACTTTCATAATATGTGTATCTAGTACATGAGCACGCGCTTATGTGTGTGTGCCTAAATGGTAACACTGTCCGTTTTCAAGTGGTATCTTATTAATGGAAATGATCTGTTCATTGAAGCAATTTAACACGAACGGTTGAGCTGTCAAAAAAAGACAGGTATAGTGATAGTGATACCTGAAATGTACAAGTATATCGGATGACACCTATAGATTGGAAAACACTCACATTTACAGAGGTGACTCTAAAGTGTTTTGTTGTTTCGCTCTACAAGACACATTTGCACGAAGTTTTTTCTTTTACTGCTTTATGCTTTTCACTATTTTGATCCAAATAATTGTTTTATATACCTGCCTTGTTAATTGAATTGTATTTCTTTAATTATCTATTTCTTGCTCTGTGAAATTACATAATTAGAAATCAAAGTTTCAAAAATAATCTTGAATTATTTGTTGAACGACATTAATATTCTGTTAGCCTATAACGTCTATAAAAGCTCATAAAAGTATACTCTCGAATTTATCTCGAAAATGCCATTATAAAACAAGGAAAGTTTGTTGAATGGCATCGGTCCATGTGATGGGGCAATATAAAAATGTTCAAACACAGCTGATCGGTAAGTCAATAAGGTGGGTAACTTGTTGACAGAGGGTACTCACTCTCTCCAGCGTAAGCTTACATCATCTGCCACCAGATATAATATTCACCATCCAAACAATGTAATCCCAAAAGCCATTCGAAACTTTGGTGCAGCTCTATTTCATGGTGTACAAGGGTCGTTTAAAAACTTTATCCTATATATGAAAGTTATATATCTACTAAAAACCATTCTTCAACGTAAAAGTCAAAAGAATTGAAGTAAAAATTGTTTTGATTGTTTTGAAAGAAAGTCTTTTCTGGGGAGAAGTAAGTCATGTGGTATTGACAAGTTCTTTTTAAAGTGACAAAGAAAATAATGGAAGTTATTAAATATGTAGAGCGTTGCTGTAATGAAATTGATAAAAAATTATAAAAATTTCAGTTTCAAAATTTGGATAAATCCTTTTGGTTATCACTTTGCATTACTAGTCGAGCAGAGCCTTTAAAGCTGATAACATATTCATATTGTGCAATACATGAATCATGAGATAGTTTTTATAGACTCTTGTAAAGAATCAACGATACTGATTGGTTCGAAACAAGGATAACTCATGACTTATATTTTTGTTTGGAAGCTAACCAGGAATCTAGGTCCTTTGTATTTACAATATTATTTGAAGATTTTAAATGTTGTAGTTTTGTAACAATAATAATGAAACGTATTTAAGATTACACACATTCTACATTGTCAATAAAATGGAGGAAATTTATGGTTTTTCTGATGTTATCAGGGCTTTACCATGGAATTATCAAAATTTTTCTGTAGTACTTTCGTGTTTTGTCTTGGCTTTCAAGGCTTTCATTTTTTTGTTGAACAGATTGGAAAATACGACAACCTTCATAGAAATTTGGTTCTAATATTGATGATAAATAGCTAATCTGTTTGTTCAAGTTATACTGCACCTTATTCTCTCGAATTTTGGCAGTCTTTTCTGTTACACTAACTTTGCAAGTATTCTGTTTGAAGCGTTTTACCTTTTAGTTGCTATATTTTTTGTAACAATATGAAGACACCTTAGAGTTTCGTAAGTAGTAGAAACTATACTGTTAGGTATAGCAGAATTATTCTAGATATCTCGAAAAGCTTTAATTAGAGACACACGAAGCTTTGGTGGTTTACTCGAACTTGTTCACTTTTTTATTTAAAAAGAAAAAAATCATCATAAACTTGAGAATTATAAATTTTCTATCTCATTAAGTCAGATACCTAGGCCTATATTTTTTTCTAAATGACTTCGGACTTTAATTAATTGCCTCTTTTCAAGGGAAGATGCATTAAAATTCCATAAAAAACAACTGTTAACGTGATTCCACGAAAATAAGAGGAGTTATTAATGTTTAATGGTGAATTTTTGCCGGAAAATCAAAATTTACTAAAGTTCAAAGTATCTTAAAATCCATTAGACTTTGGTTAAGGTAAATATGGTTAATATGATTCCTAAAGACCTCGCCTATTGGCTGTTCAAAACTTTACATCGTTGTGCCAAACATCCTGTATAAGTAAGGTAAAATTATACATACATTATTTTTCCCTTTTGATCTAATCTTTACTGTAGATATTATATATTTTTTAACATATAATTTGAAACTGTAATATTTCTTCATAATCATTTATTTCTCTTATATTTACGACTTGGTATATGTATACATATATACACCCTCACATCAACTTTGTAACTTAATTTTTAAAAAACACATTAACTCTGTTATTGACTGTATCTCTTTAATATCTTACAGATAGCCGGTTGATAACTTTATGTCGAAATCGATACTATTAAAATAAAACTTTGCCTGTTATTATCCTACATACTAAAACTTAGGCTGCTAATATAAGTAAAGCAACTATTTTGTTCCTTAAGGCTCGATTACATTGGAGTTTAGTAGCTACAAGTCGGCGAATTCACTAGCTGCTAGTCAATTCGCCCAATGTAATCAAGTTCACTAGCTAACTAGCAGGTAGCTCAGCTTGTGCGAGAAAAATTGAAAGCAGTGTTACTTTACTCGCTACTCGCTGGCTTGTAGGCTACAAAAAAAAATGAAACTATTAGTTTGTAAACTGATGTAGTGTAAGAACAACAATAGTTTCTTATGTATCCGTTTTTAGGGAGTCGAGCTCCCTAAATGCAATACCACCCTTGGCAATTTTCGTTAATATCTCCGAAACTATGAGAAATATTAAAAACACTTTGGATAACTTTTTATTTGTTTGTAGGGGATCATATCATAGCGTCAATGGTTTTCCTCTAGCTACTACCTCTTTCCATTTTTTTTCAAAAATCAACATTTTTATTTGCTAGAAAAATACCTATGCCGCCATAAATTCATACATAATAATAAACTTGCACTATTTTTTTCAATTTGGAGATAAAATAACCATAACTAACTGTACCAAATCCAATATTAGAACATAAGGATACAGTCTGAAGTTAACTGAACAAACACATGAAAAAGTGCCTAGTAACAACAACCAAAATAATGCTAATATAGTTCATGGTATTGGTGGAATCACTCTCGGCAAAAACAATGTGCGAAGAGAAATGCGCTGCCAACGGACATGTTTCTGCCCACCCGGCGTCATCAGCGTTGCTTCGAGCATATTCCCTTGCCCATCATTGCTATTCGTCTGTCAGTTTATCCACAAACAGTACTATAATATATTTTTTAGTACCACATAGTGCCAAGGGATATAATCATGTCGTCTAGAATGTAGCGACAGAAACCGGAGTACAGATGCCAAACCATCTCTTGAGCAGTTCTTGGACTGCTTAACGTAAGATGGCTTGGCACTAGGTGGCCCCAAGAAATATATTTTAGTGCTGTTTGTGGAAATTAGTGGCATAAACTGGGAGGCGAACAGCAATGGTGAGCAAGGGAATGTGCTCGGGGCAACGCTGATGACGCCGGGTAGGCAGAAACATGCCCGTTGGCACATTTCTCTTCTCACATTGTTCTTGCTGGGAGTGATTCCACCAATACCATGAGCTATATTAGCATTAGTTTGGTTAACTGAAGATATTTAAACAAATTTTTTGTTAATTTTTTTATATGTTATTAGTGTCTATTGCTCGGAGAATTACACATTATATGTAAAGCTAATGTTTTCACAATTCCAAAGGAAGCAACATCAAAATGGTGCAGCCTTTAGATGTTTATGGATTTTGAATATCAATGGAAAAATTTGGTGAGAAGGTTCCCAGATGAAGTGCCGCTGAAAATCCTGTAACCTTCTGCTTTGAAGAAGAAATACAATGTACACCACGGTGCAATATTCCTGGTAATCCTGCATGTATTCGTTGTTTATGGCGCAAGCAATTTCTTTGTTTTTTTACGACGAATACCATTATTGCACCAACTATGTACAATCAAGATAGTTTCTTATATACATACATATTTGTTTAATATGTATAATTTAATTCTATTACATTACGTTATAAATTATCTAATCTACGTTGATATCACTAATACGAATTATATTTTAGTATATCTACATTGATTAATATCTATGGTAAAATTTCGCTTACGATTGTATTGTTTCTATTTTGACGTTTGCATTTTTTGTTTTGATGCTCTACAATAATAAAGCTACTCTATTCTATTTTATTCTATTGTAAACACATTATTATAAACATTTTGTAATCAGGCACTATTTAGACTCCGACAACAAAGCACGTTTATATTGGAGTGTTATTTGATTAACCTGTAAAGATATAATACATTATAATGTATTTTTTACTTATTTTCCACGCATTTATAAGAAAGAACTGAATTCATATTTTATTAATAAAATTATTACGCAATAACAACTCGCTTGATATTCTTAATTAGTGGGTATATACTTTTTAATATGTTGAATTGATTTAATGGTCGATTTAATTTATATGATCGAATTCTTCATAACTCCTACATTTTTAACACAAAAGAGTTTTAATATTTGAAAAAAAAGATAGAGGGAAGGATATACTTAAAATTTGGGAGAGCATACTCTACAATGTACTTAGGCTTGTCTCTACTGTTACTACCCCATTTAACTTCAGATCGTATACGGTTCACCGTACGGATTTGCTGCTTATGACTATCTTTCTCCAAACTCAAATAAATTAGGGGAAATTTAACGTCGAGCCATAGATATTTTTCCAGCAATTAGAAATTTTGATTTTTGAATGAAATGGGGTCTCCCAAAAAGGGGTAGTGGATAGAGGAATACTATTGACACTACCATCTAGTACCCTAGAAGGTGTTTTTTAATATTTCTCATAGTTTCGGAGATATTGACGTAAATTGGTAACGGTTGTATTACATTCAGTAGTAGTACCTAAAAGAATAATTTTTTTCTGAATTTTCGGTTTACCTGTGTTCTCTTCTTAGCAATATGAAGTACCAGCGCGTCTAGATTATACTACGAAAATTATTACGTAGTAGTATTTCTACTTGCTAAATGTAAACCAAGAACTTTTTTATTGTTTGTCCTAATTATTAATTTATATAATTTATTTGTACAACTATTCTCCTTGTAATTTTATCTACCTTTGTCAGACGTAAACAACAATCGTAATGCACAAAATACATCTAAAAATTTCACTGCAGTACGTATTATATAAACTTTCGAGCATTATATTGAAATATTAACAGCCACAGTATACGATTACGAATACTATATTAAATTATACACATACATGTTCTTGGTTTTAATAAGGTCTCTCTAGAAAGCTTTTAGTCGTGAGCGGGTTATCAGTTCGCGTGGATCAGCGGCCGCCTAGATCTCATCAAAGTGGCCTTTCAATTTTGACGTCGGCCACATGTATATGGCTCATTTTTATTTACCTACACTTTTACAGGAGAAAACGCCAGCATTTTTCACATAATCACGAAATAATGCGGTATTGATTTATGTCGGTCCTTTTTCGGTGTATAGAATCTTGTAATAAGAACATCTAATGTAATTCAGGAATATTTAGAACTACTAATAGTAGAAGTATTAGTAATTAATCGTAATTAATATTTTCACATTGAAAAATACATATGGTGATGATCGTCTCGGTGGTCGAACGGTTAGCATACTTGCTTTTCGATCCGAACGCCGCGGGTTCATATCCTTGCCGGAATGGTTGGTTTTTAAGTACTGACAAAAATCTAGTTTGCCTTCTTCACCGATAAGGAAGTAAAACCGTAGGCCCCGTTTGGCACGTCAAAAATCCCTACCAAAGGTTGGAACACCTCTGGATTCGGCAAAATTCTAGTGCAGTCTGCTAATGATCATAGTAATCAATGCCTTGAAGTGCGAGGTGGACTCTGTAACCCGACGCTTCACTCAATAATACAGCAACAACATGATGATGTTATGAATTTTGAAATATGAGCAATTGAGATAAATTATTAAGCAACTGGGAACCAATTTACATAGGTATGTTATTATTCTATTATCCCTGGGATGCGATTATAAATAAAATAAGAGTGTTATTTTACATTTCAACTACTTCCTCTAATAAATGCTCAACATCGAGTTGGATTCATCTCTTAAATGTCTTTGATGCCTCAAATATTTTGACTTTGTTTTAATCTTGTTTCGTTTAATATCGTTTTAAGCGTATGTATAACCGTGTCTATAGTAAGCAGCTACAGTCCTTGTTCTAGTTATATTCTTCATTTTCGGCTATCAAAAATTCAGTACTTCAAGGTCAATATAGTAAAATGAGTAAATCCTGGCGTCACAGACATCAAAACGTACGTATTCTCTCAGTCTTAATTAAATTATTTTTAATCTACTTTGTCAATCTGTACTTTTTCCTAATTAAATGATAAAGTTATCTTTCCTGTTCTGCAATATATTTGTTGCGAATTGTAGATCGAAATCTGTTTCGTTTTACAAAATGCAATTAGAGTAAAGAATTTCTGGGTTAATTTTACCTGTTTATTTTATATCTCTTTGTAACCATGTCACGTGTGAATAATAAATTATTGACTGCAAACAAGAGAATTCTAAAGATATATGAATATAATATTTTGTATAGAGTTTCTGTCCTGAGTTTAATAACATTTTATTTTTGTAGAAGTGTTACCTAGGTAATAGTTTCTGAAGGAGCTAGAAATATGATTAGCTAAACATTAAGTTAAAACATTACAACATTAATATCAGAAACACATTATTAGATTTTATTTGGCTCTAGGTTATTGAATATTTTAATTATAAAGAACACAATGAGTTGGTCTGCCATTATTTGATCTGTCAATTGGTTTTAATGCCCAGAAAGGTAAAATATGATCGTAAATATCGGGTTCTTATCTAGGTTCTTGTACTATTAACAATAACTTCAACAATCAAGTTTCATCTTTTACATTAATAATTACAAAATATAAATATTTTTGGTAAATATAATTTACCTATACTTTTAATTTAATGGAACTTAATAATGAATGTATACTAACTTTTTTTATATTATTCCTTATACGTCCATAAATTGTTTGTTTATTTAAGACCGTCATCCTTTGGTTTAATATTAGGTATGTTTACTTTTTTTTGCGGTCTTTACCTGAATCTGTCAAAAAGATAGATAATACAAATAAGTGATTTTGATAAACTTTATCAACGTTACAATTTTAATAAGCTTTATTACAATTATTCACCTTTTACGTAATACCTGGTACGGGCTATTTACAATATATTTTTATACCTCTTATTAAAAAAATCTGGTTGTACCTAGATAATGAAAGGTATAATAAAGTATATTAAGGGTATTATATTTCTCGTACCTGGTATTATCGATTTTTTTATTGCAGTTCTACCAGAAGTCTTATAATTATGATATTATCAAAGATTACGTTTTGTTTTTGGATTTATAACGTTATTTCGAGAGCATATTAAGAGTATTTGTTTTATGAAGACCAGCAGCAACAACTTTTTATTACTACTACTAATAGGGGACCACCGGCAACCTGAAAAATCACATTAGAAATTCTAGAGACTGAAAGAGTACCTTGCTGTAAGAACAACACAATTCTTTTAGTGGCAGAATCATCAGATTTTGGGGAACAATTTCTTCCAAAAATTTGCAAAATTTTTAAATTTTTGTGAATATCTCAGAAACTATAACAGATAAAATTTTATTTAGAACATAAAGTATATTATACAGTGCGGTCCTAAAGTGTCCCCCCAATGCTAATTTTTGAACGACAGAAGCTAGCGTTTTTAGAAAAAAATAGGTCGATTTCTATTTCTTGTGAACTAACTTTTGCCGTTATCAGCACTTCAATTGTATTTCCGGTTTCACCGGAAGTGACGTCAACTTTCCTTTTTTTAATAGAATACCCTATATGTTTTTACGTTTTTGGAAAGGTGATCGAAAGGCGAATCCAACGATACCACATATGTTATAGTTAAGAAATATGACGATATGCAGCAATAAGCCTTTTGGTAACCTGTTTGTGTTGTTATGCAAAGTTGGCTAGGAAAAAGCACCAAATTGTTTCTTGTGACGCCAGACTGATTTAAAGAACTCGTTGCTAAGCAAAGTAATCATAACAATTGCCAAACGGTTAAATCTCAATTCCAAAAGTGTAAATTATTCTTGTTATTTGTTGTTATTATAACCTGCATTTGTTATACCTACGTTCTTTGTGCTCGTTATTGTTTTCTCTTATTTTAACTTGTTTTGTTAATTGTTGAATTGTTGAACTTTATTGTAATTAATTAATTGTAGTAGGTTTGTTTAAATTTGTTACTTTTTGACAGGCGATGTGCTTACGTTTCAGTTTTTTATGTTATTGATTTTACAATGGCCTCCGCATGGACCATCAAATATTGGAAATATCTGAACTAAGCAAGCGTAGATAGTATAAAATTTATAGGGCTTTAACAGAAGATAACATTATTTAAATTACTGTACAATTTGCTGCGCAACAACGGCAAATAAGGTGATAATTGTTGCCAGATCTACATAATATTAAAATTGACCCAGCAATTTTGCATGGTTCGTGCCGAAGCCATCGTGAGTAACAACACAAAAAGCCTAAAAACAGACATATTGTCTATCAAAAACCAACATATTTAAACAACTTACCAATTAATTAACTGCAATAGTTCTATAAAGTAAAGAAATAACAACAATTAACGGAACAAGTTAAAATGAGAGAAAATAATAATGAGAACAAAGAAGCAACGTATGACAAATACAGGTCATAATGACAATAAATAACAAGAATAATTTACGCTTTTGGAATTGATATTTGACAGTTTGGCAATTGTTATGATTGCATTGCTTAGCAACGAGCTCTTTAGATTAGTCTGGCGTCACAAGAAACAGTTTGATGCTCTTTTTCCTAGCCAACTTTGCGTAACAACAAAGACAGATTACCAACACATTTATTGCTGCATATCGTCATATTTCTTAAGTTAAAGCATAACATATGTGATATCGTTGGATCCGTCTTTCGACCACCTTTCCGGAAACGTAAAAATACGGAGAGTGTTCTATTTAAAATAAGAAAGTTGACACACAATGCAATTGAAATGTTGATAACGGAAAAAGATATTTTACAAAAAGTAGAAATCGACCTATTTTTTCCAAAAACGCTAGCTTCTGTCATTCAAAAGTTAGCATAGGGGAGGGCACTTTAGGACCATACTGTATATAGTCTTAACAATTATGCAAATTATTTTCGGAACAAATATATAATGGGGTCTGTGGTTCCTCCTTATATATATTTTCTCCGAACATAATTTGCATAATTCTTGAGGCTACGTAATATACTTCAAATTATGTTCTAAGAATAAATTTGTATCTGTTATAGTTTCCGAGATACAGTGGTACCTCGGTTTACAGAATTAATTGGTTCCAGAAAACATTTCGTAATCCGAAAATACGGAATTTTGTAACTAGAATCATATTTTCTTATAAGAAATAAAGGAAATGGAAACAATCCGTTTCTACAATCAAGAAAAAAAAAATAAAAAATTCATTTTATGCATTTTACGTACAATTTGCCCAATCTGTGAAAGTTGTAACCCGCGTTTCGGTTCTCGAAGCAAACATTCATCCAAATTTTCTTTCGTAATCCGAAAATTTCGAAATAAGATACTAAGAGGTACCACTGTATTTAGAAAAAAATAAAAATCGTGTAAATTTTTAGAGGGGACTGTACCCCGAAATCAGCCGCTGAAAAAGTGAATAGAGTTTCATCGAATCCTGAATTTTCGAGTTGCCGGTGTTGTCTTGTAAGCTACTGTTATATCCTCAGAAAGGTACAACAATAGCTTATTATAGGTTCTCATGGTCGCAGTTTAAGGTAGAAGTGTTTTCTGGGTGTTGGCACAAGTTGTTGATAACATTAAAGTTAAAAAACGCTATTATGGAAGTATCCGAAAGACATATATTATCTTTGTGATATATACTTCACACACCACCTGCCCAATAGCGAGTTGAGGACTGATGTCTGGCGAAAGAAAGATCCATGTTTTATTGTTCTTCGAATGTACAGCGTCTCCACTTAGTGCGTGGACGGATGATAATTTCCTTCCTGAGCAATTTAAAGAAAAAACTTTGAAACAAAAAATATTCAAAGACAAATGCTGCATAATATAAAATTATATTTAAGTATGCAGAGTATTCAGTTTCCACAGCGCGCGATACAAGTTTTGTTTTTTAAATGGAGCATCCTGTATATTATTACAATTTTAGATGCCTCTCATCAATTTATGCCAACTTTCAACAATATTCCCTATACCTATCTATCTTCGTTTAATAATTGATAATTGAGATAATTTGAGATTTCTGTGAAATGTCACCGTTTCTTTAACGGTCGATATCTTAAACGCCTCACACACTAAGATGGTGATTCAAATTCTGTTCGATTGAATATTTCTTGGAGTTTGAGACAATAGATCGAAAAGTTTTTTATATCAACTGGAGTCTACAAGAGGGCCATCGAAATTGTTGCCATATTTTATTTGTGCTATTTCAATTCTTTTAATGGAATATCCTGTGTATTTTTCCGCGATCTGATAGAGAAACTGTAGTAAAATGTTTTTTATGAACATTTGCCTATACCTAAAATGTGTCGTTCTTTAGTAAATTAAATATGAAGCTATGCGGATAAGCTTTTTGCTGAAATTCATAAAGTGCTGCAACAAAAACTATAAACTTTTGTTTTTCTAAAGATATTCATTAAAAGTAAACTTCAAAATTTAATTTACGCGTACAATTTTACATCTATTCGAAGTAAACGCCATTTTGCTTCATACAAACTGTAATGCGATTCCTTGTATGTTATTGAACATTTACTAACATCTCAGGAGTATTGTTTTGTGTAATGTCCATGTTATGTATTGCCTTAAGAAATTCATCAGAAGTTTCTTTCGTAAATATTTTCATTTAGCTAAATTATGAAATTTTTTAAACAACTTTCAATATGTTTTTATTATATTTATTACTAGAGCGGGCCAAGAGCGCCACGCGCCAGGTTCGCAATCAGGCTGCCGGGCGCATATATGTATGTAAACATAGGTAATTTAAATATGTAATTATTAGGACGAGGACCAAAACCACTGTCTATTACGTCGTGAAGACGCGCAAATATACACCTGCAGTTTGGGTGTTCGTTGATAAATAGGGCGTTGTTCACAGTGGGCCACTACAAAAAAAAAGTTCATTCATCGACGGCTACGAACTAACAGCGCGCTTATTCATTTACGGATGACGCGCTCTATTGATCAACAAATGACGAGTCTGCAGATGTTACGTTTGCACCACTTCGTGGCATACTAGAAACATGCGTCGGTGTGCTCGCTTTAGTGATTATGTCTAACGTAACTATTAAAAATAAACGGCCATTACCTACGAAAGTTAATAAATTTCTTAGTGAATTTGTGGATTTACACTACAATGGGAGTACAATTTTCTGTAAAGTTTGTAAAAATAAACTACTGTGCTGGAGCAAACGTGATTGTGAAAGACATATAAATAGCGCACACCACAGAAATAAAAGAAATGGTGTGTCACAACAACGTCAATTTCAATTAGAATTGCTTTTAACGTTTATGGTATGTGGTCTACCACTTCGTATACTTGATAAAAAAGCATTTCGAAAATTCTGGGGTACATACAATACCGAGTGGATACTACCATCTCGGACAGCGTTACGGAGAGATATTCCACGAATACGTGAGGACATTGAAAATCGAATTAAAGCCGAATTAAAAGATAAACAGCTGTGGCTATGTCTTGATGAGACGACAGATTGCAAAAAAAAATCTATTTTGAATATAATAGTGCGCGTATTAGATCCTATTAAACCAAATTTTGCAATTCTATTAGCCAGCAGAAGATTAAAACAGTGTACTAGTAAAGCAATTACGGCCGTAGTTCTCGAAACGTTACAAAAATTTCAAGTGTCAACCAGTCAACTGTTGTTGTTCATGAGCGATGGTGCAGCAACAATGTGTAGTGTAGGCCGTTCCCTTAAAGAAAAGTGTGAAGGACTTTTACATGTTACGTGTAAAGTCCATGCTTTACATCTTGTGGCACAAACTATTCGAGAGTGTTACCCGGAGGTGGATGCATTAATAGCAAACACAAAAAAAGTGTTTCTCAAAAGTCCTAAGAGGACTAGGGTATTCCACAGGTTATGCCCTGGTATTCGAGAACCACCACAGCCCATTCTTACGCGTTGGGGAACGTGGTTAAAAGCCGCTTTTTATTATAATGAACATTTTCAAGAAGTCAAATCCGTTATTTTTGCAATTCGTCCCTGCCGAAGCTAGAGCTATTAGGATGAGCCAGAAGGGATTTCTCGATATTTTTGTTGAAACACATCTAAAGAATATTAGCAACAATTACAAAGGGTTAGTAGACGCGATAGAAAATTTGCAAAATTCTGGATTGTCGTTGGTAGAATCAGTGCAAGTCGTGGACGAAGTTAGTACATTGTTACACAGTATAAACGATGCAACAAGTGGACGAGTTTTAGCTAAGTTCGATAGTGTTTTAAAAAAGAATCCGGACTACACGAGATTAAGACAAATGTGCGATGGGGCATCTGCAGATTCCTTGACTAAGTCTAAAGATTATTTTAATTACGCCTGTCTTACTTCGGTAGACGTGGAACGGTCGTTTTCGAAATATAAGAACATTTTTTCGTCTCGGCGAACATCCTTCACCGAGGCAAATGTGGAAACTTATCTGATGGTGCAACTTTTTAAACAAGCCTATCCGCATTATTAAGAAGGATAGAATTTATTTATTATATCTTTATTTACAGTTACATTATTAAGTACAACAGAATAAAAAAAGCGTTCAGTTTCTCAGTTATTTCCTTATTACATCCCATTTACAACGCATACCGTTTTCAATCAAATAAAAAATCATAATGAAAATAAAAACACCTCAGCGTGTACATATATATATATATATATCCGCTCTAATTACTATCTGCTGTGACTCACATATACGCTATTTACAATAAGCGGCCGTTGCGCCTGATTCCGATTCTGTTGGATGGCGCAATTTGGCCCGCTCTATTTATTACTCTTAAAAAAACTTGTTCGCTGCTAACGAAATCTATTCCTTTTATGTTAAACTCTAACATTTATGTACTTATCTTCGTTATTTATTATTTATACATGCTGGTTAACTTACTAAACAATGTATGCAGAAAAATGATGGTTACTTCGAGTAGATGATGAAATTGTACAAAAAAAGATAACGTTTACACATTTGCTTTAGTAAATATTTTTAACAAAACAAAAGTTAGTATTTCATCACAACAGTATGTTTTTAAATGAAAAGCTTATCTGCGCAGCTTCATATTTAATTTACTAATTCTAGAAGAGCTTCTCTATTATATTTTGTAAAAATATACAGCATGTTCCATTAGAAAATTGAAACAACTTGAATCGAACTTGGCAACGATATTGGTGGTCATATTGTAGAATCTGGTTGATATAAAAAAAATCTTCGATACCTTCCCAAAAATTCCGAATAATACTCAATAGAATTAAATTTGAATGACCACCCTAGCGTGTAATGTGTTTATGATATCGACCGTTAGAAAAACAGTGAAATTTCGCAAAAATCTCAAATTACGTCAATTATTTCAAAAAATAAGATAGGTATAGAGAATATTGTTGAAAGTTGACACGAATTGAAGAGAGGTATCTGAAATCGTAATAATATACAGTTCTTTGTTCTATTTAAAAAACTCGTATCGTGCGCAGCGGAAACTGTATACTTTAATACAATTTTATGTTGCGCAGTATTTGTCTTTGAATATCTTTTATTTGAAAACTTTCTTCTTAGATTGCTCAGGAAAGGAATTATCTTCCGTCCACGCACTAGGTGGACACACAGTACTACGTACTGCTTTAATCTTGTTGTCAATTATACCATTGTTGTTATTTTTTACTAGTTTTCATTAACTAAAAATAAATTTCTAGAAAGAAGAGTTCATAAACATAAACGCCTTTATGTAAGCCAGTCCGTATAGAGACGGTTGACGGTATGCACAGAGCAGAATGGAGATATATTTGAGCACCTTCTGAATTAAAATTATATTATTATGAAAAAATCTAAAAGTGTACATTGCTTTTTAGAAACTGAAAGTACTAGTAGTTTTGCGGTACGTACGGTTTCTTATTACTTAGACATAATCCAAACAATTTGCGTAAAAAAGAATAATTGAGTGGAGGTAAATGGTTCCGTTTTTATTATCTCACAATTTTAAAACCAAGTTAAAGAAATATGGTAATTAGATATTGTCTTCTACGTCATATGGTGATACAAATTAGAATTGTGATACCTTAAAAGTATAGGTACTATTTAAAAAAAAATTAAAAAAGCGTCTGAATTTAGATAAACGTTGCACAACATATTTAACACCTTGTATATATTTTTTCACTATATCACCTTGAAACATATCAAGTGTTAGCCCCTGAATTGATAGCAAAAGAGTAACTCGCGATATTGTATCTGTTTTCAGGCTATTTCTTAAAATGTCAGAGTCTGCAACTGTCAAAATTTTAAATTTGCAATATAGTTAAAAGTAATTATCGAAAGTGCACGAAATCATATATCACTACAAAGGTAATTTAAGTGGCTATCAAAAAGATTAATAAAAAATATAGCAATCTGTTTAATATAAAAAAGTTGAAGGCGGTTTCTGAAATTTGGAACACCCAGTATATTTGTAGATAATTTTACAAAATGCGCGGTGGTATGCTATATACTTACAAAAAAATCTAATTTCTCCACCTAGTAGTTTTCATGCTAAACTTCGCAGACACACTAATGGGGCACCCGGTATATTTATTGTTCGAGTTACTTGTAATTTTCGACTGTTTTATCTGTGCAAAACATTATCATACTGTATTGTTTAGATTTGTATAAAATTTAATGTGAATCTGTTACATATACATATACTTGTACATATGATTTCTAAATTCTAAATAATAAATATATTTGGAATCAACAAAGAAAGAGCACAATAGTAACAATTCTTTATAAGACTAGCAGATTGTAAAGGAAATATTAAAACTATTTTCACTAAAACGACAACATAAGGTAAAATTCGTTTGTAATACCTGATAACTAGGAATGCTATAGCTATACGACGGTTAATCACCCTTATGGATTATCTATTCGAAAGCAATTAAAAAATAAAAAGAAAATAGAATATACTTGCCGCTGTTGCACATTGTTATTTGTGATAAAGTATATTTTTTCTTGGAGCGTAGATTAGAATGGATCTTTTTTTAATACGGTGGCGTATTGAATCGGAAACTTTGTATATCGAAGATTACTTTTTATATGGTCGTCCGATTATCAGAAGTGATTTTGTGATATTTTGTTACAAAATTTATGATGATATCGTGGGTATCGTTGGGTTGATGCAGGATTAGGCGATTAGATAATGGGGATTATGCGGTATTAAAATTTTATGAACTTTGGTGCTACCGTGTGTTCGGCTAAATTCAATTTCGTTGCCTCCACTATAAGTGCCTTATTTTCCGTAGAATATGTTTATTTTTGACTTATCTCTCTCCGACATACCGATAAAAAATATTATGCAGTCGCACTATCATCGTACATAAGTAATAGTTTCCAATAATAAACTTGTACAAATGTACATAGGAGTAGGTACATATATAACTTATATCTATTAGTGTTACACGTAGTTTATACTAAATATTACATTTATATTTGCAGGTGTAAATATTGTTGATAACATTTAACGAAGCAAAAATATATCTTAAGTCTTATCAAAAAGATTCCCTAAAGTTGTGAAAACTTTCCGATAAGATGATTTCACCTTATTAAAGAATCTTTCTGGTGATTCCACTATACTCCAGTTGAAAGGGTAATGTATACACTTGCTGATTTCTGTATATGTACATGGTAGACTTTTAAAAATAAAATTTAATATCACGATATAGCTGATAATTTATTGATATTTTTTGTTGTGACGGTAGAGTTTGAAATATGTATATGATGGACAAGTTCCAGGTAGATTAATTTAAGTTTCAAATATATTATATGTTATCATATGTTTTTCATTACATAAATAATAATAATACCCCTGCTACCTTTTGGTGTTGGGGTAATGAGTTGAGTTATAAATCTTTTCTTTAACAAAATTCTTCTACTATTTCCTGTCCTCTGCCATTTTTCTTGTCTCATTCCACCTTATGTCTTTAACAAAGAGAAACGAAATTAACGCGGGGAGGCAAATAACAAGAAAAGAGGTTCTATAGGCAAAACCTGCAACAATGTAGCCGTATACACGTGTTTCGGACTTATTAGTCCTCATCCCCCCCGTTAATTTCGTTTTTCCTTGTTCCCCTTCCTGGGCTTGGATGTCGTGCAGGTTGGCTATGTCTGCCGCGCGGCCACCTCAGTTGTTGTGCTTCGGATTAAGTATCTTCTGACCGAAGTCGCAAATGGTGGTCGGTCTCCTGGCGTGTTCCATTTGTTTGTCTTCCCTAGGTAGCTCCCAACTTGCTCCTAGTTATGCCGTGCTGATGAGGACTAATAAGTCCGAAACACGTATATACGGCTACTTTGTTGCGGGTTTTGCCCATAGAACCTCTTTTCATCTTATGTCTTTAGATTCTAACACTTTCACTACTTCCTCGTCGCACGTCTTCCTTGGCCTACCTCTTCTTTTCTTCTTCGTTTTTATATCTCACACTGCCTTTGCCATTCTACTTTCTGGTATTTGCACCATATGGTCCCACCAGTCCAATTGCCTTTCTGCGATTTAACTTTGGACCTTTCTCTTATTTTGCTGTTTCTTATTTTATCCATTTTATTCATTCCTAATATTTTGCTAAGAAATTTCATTTCGCATGACGGTAATATACTTTTGTGTCTCTGTATTAAAATCCAGTTTTCAGCTACATATGTTAATGTAGGTACAAAAACTGCTTTATACACTTTCATTTTTGTTTTTAAACTAACTTCTTTTTTACAAATAAAGGTCTTTAATGATGCATAGTATATTTTATTGGCCGTTGTAATCCTATTATTTATGTCTCTATCCATTCCTCTGCCATCTTCTATTATTGCACTCAAATATTTAATTTCCCGTGCCATTCTTACTTTTTGAGTTCCAATTTTTATGTTATTTTCTTGCTTCCCCGGCCCTATTACCATTACTGCTGATCTCCTGATACTTACGAACATGTCGTACTTTTTTACTTCCTCCTTCCAGTGTTCAATGTTTTGTTCTAAGACTTTCCTTGTATGTGCACATAAAATTATGTCGTCAGCATAAATCGACTCCTTCACTAGTACTGGTTGTAATTTTCTATACCATACTACTATTTATTCCCTTAACCTTCTTTGTAGCACTCGTTGAAATTTCATCCATAACAACAATAAGCAATATCCGGTTTAATATACTTCCCTGTCTTATTCCCTTAGTGGTGACGAATTCTTTACTTACAAATTGATGCCTTTTAACCAAATTAGCGGTTCTATTGTACATGCTTTTTATGACCTTTACCAGTTGTTCTGGCGCATTTCTCCTTTCTAAAATCTTCCATATTTCCTCCCTACTTACTGAGTCGAATGCTTTCAGTATATCAATTATGCATGTTCTCCTTTTCTTATGGTCTTTCCACATATTTGTCGCAGCACTTAAGTCCATTCTTGTGCACAACGTCCTTATCGAAAACCTGCTTGATTGCCATCTAGTGTGTGTTCAATTACTTTTCGCAGTCGTTTTTCCAAAATCCTTTCATACACTTTACTCGCTACACAACAGTGTTATTCCCCTAGAATCCCCACAAGCCAACGTTTTCCCTTTTTTATGCAGTAGTATCAATATTGCTTTTGTCAGTTTGTTGTTTTTTTCTTCTCGTCCCAAACTTTATTCAGCATATTCTTTAACATAATTTCTCCTTCCGTTCCCGTACAACTGCCAAGAACATTGGAGTTGTAGTACATAAGTACATAAACACCAGAGATAGGCCAAGGCCTTGGCAATTTTAACATCAGATCTATATCTTCTAAATTATCTGAAGCACGTTTACACTATTTGGTTTGTGTTTGTACCAAGCAGTGATATCAAAAAAATGTAGTGTATGGGTAAAATATTGCTCAGTCACGTGGAATCTGCACCCTTTTCTTTTTTTACTACAACTTGCTTCACTTTTGACTTCTACCACTGGCTGAAAACGTTGTTGAGTTGCATAGCTAGAACCTCAACGCAACACTTTGATTTTCAGCTACCACTTCAGCTATGATCACGGCTTCATTACTGAAAAAACAGATTACAATCCTTCATTACCTTTCCTCTTTTCTTGCTTTCTGCCCTTGTTTTCCTTTTGACTGATTAGGGAGTCTTCTAGTTTGTTACTTCGCCTTCTTTTAGGATTGCATGGAAAAACACTATGTATTATCGTACGTGAATTTCAAAACTTTCAAGAGATTTTTTAACTTTTTATATTAATCACTGCATAATGACTAGAGTTTGTTAAAAAGGTGGTATCGGCAGTGGCGCACCGCATAAAAGTAGGTACGTAATATACAATATTAGTGAAAAATAATATTGTTATCTTTTCCTGTCGTCTTAATGTCCACTGTGGCAATTGGCAACCGCCTTGGTAAGCTGCGTAGAATTGCAACATCGGCAACGCTTCCATTGTCGATTCATTCAGCCGTCGACGGTGTTGTGAATACGTTGTCGTATACGTCGAAAATGATCGTTCGACATCCAGTGAAGTAAGATTTGCAAATGTCAGATATTTCTTTTCCTCATCTGGGTACTCCTGATTTTCAGTTATACTTTTAATTCTTGATATGATATACTCATTTGAAATATTGATGAGTTAAGAGAAAATGCAATTTTTCTTACTACATGCATACAAAATAACCAAGAAGCTAATTAATATTAACAAATCGCGATAAGATAGTGTTAAGATGAAGCATTTCTTGGAAAGCTAATTAATATTGTGTTGTATTACATTGATCGAAATGTGTGTGACTCAAGATTCTAGTATGGATAATACCTTCGCCGAATTTAACTTTGATGTGGATATATGATCAATGATCAAGATGATAAGGGTTCGTAAAAGTTTAGGAATTTAAATGAACTATGAAAAGAAACGGACTCACATGCGTTTCAAACAGAACTTTGTAATAAAACAGCTATAACGCAATTTATGTTAGCTAGCTCTTTTAAAACTGTCATAGAAGATGCTGAGATAACGCTAGTTGTCCACAATATAAAAATATAGGTACTTTTATTTTATTAACGGCTCTGTTAACAATAGTAAGATACAATCTTTATTCTTTTCATATTATTTATCTGCTGACTACAAGCAGTTCGTCGTTGAAACGCCTACATACTCTAGTGTAGGCACACGTCACTTTTAGATTGCGATTAAGAGTACGTTGCTCATTTAGTGCTCATTATTTGGACTTGTCTATCTTTCTGGCTGTAATGTATGTACAAGTGCAGGTATATATTGGATATCGTAAAAAATCACTATTACATCATAATTACAAGTCAATTATGTGGATATCTCTGACATGGTGGAGTATGTGTGAAGATTAGATAAATATTTATGAAAACTGAAATATGCGCCGTACACAGGATGGTGTTCGTGGCGTGAATTTTTTTCGTCTGAAATAAATGGGCACCATACACAGAACTAGATAAGATAGTGACTTCTAATAAACAAGGTGGTGCGATTGAATGGACGGATAAATGTATCGTCGAGATGGAATAATTGACGTGACTCGACAATAGCTACGGAGGAAGTTGTCCGGTGAAACGTCAGATTGTTTACAAATTAAGATGATTTCTGTCCATTACTCGCGACAGCAACTATATTACACGGATGTGTACAAATATACGACAGGTATGTGTCGCCATGCTGGCATATGTCGACACGCATGGAATATTACGATATGTTTGAATTTTGAGAAGGTGGTCAGCTGTAGTTCGTATCTTAAGCTGACATTCGGAGAAAACGAGTATAATTTGTATGTCGAAAGGGTAACTAAGCTGGAGGGCGAGTGCGGCTAAAACTTTTAATTTAATTTAGTTAAGTCTATCCATATAATTAAGCATGACTAACACAAAATTGGTTTCAGATAATACAGGCTGATTCATTTCCGAGTCTCAACATGGGGATCTTGTTTATTATTGGGGATAGGGAGTGGGTTTAGGTTTGATAAAGTTGGTAAACTTTGTGCACCCGAAGAGAAAATGGACTTGTGACGAATGCCGTTCGAGATTAAAAAAACAGAAAGATGCTATTTTCTTCTTTTACCTTCAGCACCTTTATTTGGCTCTGCAGAGAAAACTAAAAATACAGTCTCAAGGCCACCTTCGATCTTCTATCTACTGGCATACTCAAAATTTTCATATGACGTTTTGGTTCTTTCTGGCCATCATCAATTTTCTTATTTCTTATTGGTGCCATATTGGATTTTGAAATCCTCAGAAAGTTCTTTTTTCTGATGTACCACATGTTGACAAAAGTTTTTGATATTATGCTTTAATTGAGGAAGAATACATTTGAAGACTAAATTTCGAACTGTCAAACATTTCAATTATCGTTTATTAGTAATAGGAGAATGACGTACACCAACAAAGAGAAACGAGATATGTTAAGTATTTTTTATTCATTGAACCGAAATACAACAATAGGGAGTACAAGGTTGTTATGTATCCAGAACGACAACAACCACATCGCACCATTTTTCTAAATCTTGGTAGAAACCTGGTCGAGAATGGATCGTTTACCAAGCCGCATCTTTTACAAATGTTAAATTAAAGATGTGTTTACGCAAAGTTTGTGCATGTAAATTTTAGTCCTTATTTGTAACAACAGTAATAATAATAGAAAACAAAACAATAAACCAACGATTATAGTAAATGCTGAAATAGTTCACTAAAACCCTTACCACAACACTTAATTCGTACTGGACGCACGTTTCGATAGCCAAGCTATCATCATCAGCAGCAAGACTGAAAGTTTCAGTCTTGCTGCTGATGATGATAGCTTGGCTATCGAAACGTGCGTCCAGTACGAATTAAGTGTTGTGGTAAGGGTTTTAGTGAACTATTTCAGTGTTCCAGTGCCACAGTTTTTGAGTATCCGTTTATTATAGTAAATGTTCAAATAACTGGCCACTTTCATTAATGCACAATCGCGCACGCTTCATGGCATTTTCAACTGCCCTTTGGATGGTTCTTCCGGGAATTGCATCGAAGGTATTCCAGAGTCTACCTCGAAGTTCTACAATGGTTTGTGGGACATTAATTTTATAAATATTATTTTTACCAACTCCCCATAAAAATAAACAAAAGGGCTTTAGGCAGAAGATATTGTCGGCCATTCAACAACTCCACTATTTTCAATTCGAGGGTTTGGAATTTAATTTAAGTAATTCCTCACAATTATAGCATTGTGAGCCGGTGCGCCGTCTTTTGCCACCATAAATGCTGTAGTATGTTTAATCCAAAACGATATTGTGGTCTCCTTGCCTTATTTTGTCTGGGAATCTATACTGTCCAATAGTGTTTCATCTTTCTGTTAAAGATTCCAGAATTGGTACATTTTGATTCATTTGTAGTATTATAGTTGTCTTAAATTATCACCAGGTAGTAAACTATGACCAACATGAATCTTGTATAGTTTAAACTTATTTGGAAGTAAAGTTCTCCATATTCGAGTCTGGAGTAAATTTAATTTTGATGATAGTTTGCGTGTAGATGTTGATGGATTATTCTCTATCTAGAAAATATTTGTAAAATATCTAGCTGGTTTTCATTCAAATTCCTCTTAACATAAATATTATGCAGCTTGGTAAACGATTCGTTCTCGACCAAGTTTCCTTCAAGATCTAGAATCTTGTACTTGCTATGGTATATTACTCGTACTTCGGTTCGATGAATAAAATATACTAAATATCTTGTTTCTCTTTGATGGTGTATTACATTTTTCTATTACTAATGAATGAAAATTGAAATGTTTGGTATTTAAAATTTGATCTTAAAATATATTCTTTGTCTGTAGTTTTTGTCAACATGTTATACATGGTTGAAATCAGAAAAGAAAGCCCTTTTAACTGTGTCAAAATCTAATATGGCGCCGATAAGAAATATGAAAGTTGATAATGGCCAGAAAGAACCGAAACGTCACATAAAAAATTCGAGTGCGCCATTAGAGAGAAGATCGAAAGTAGCCTTGAGAATATGTTTGTAGTTTTCCTCTGCAAGGTCAAACAAAGTTATTTTACTGTAGCTGTCTGCAGACATTCGTGCAGAAGGTGGTCCAAATATTTCCGCCAAAACGGCGAGAAGACTCTTAAATAGTGCAGAATCGGGAGGTTGTAAGGAAAGCAAAAAGCCGTTACTGTCCAAGATCAACAGATAAAACCGCTTAGAATGTGCAATGATACCAACATTGGACAATCGAAAGACATTGCTTTCAAAATTAATATCATCATCATAGTGCTCATCTTAAAGGATAAACATTACTTTTAATAAATAGGGTGTATCCCTAATTCCTTTTTTAGTTTTTTGCTACCCTTGAAGTATCCTTGGATTGTACAGTTAACGAGGAATTTCATACGGATTGCGTCGTTTGTACTCTTAAGCATGGAACTGGTGGCAGCATATCATTATAGGTTGTTGGGGAAATGTTCACATGTCATGGCCGCATTAATAGCCAAACGTGCATAGAAACCCTAAATGCGACATTAAGGCCATCGTATGCAATTTTTTTTTTCAGAGGAACTTTTAGAAAACATTTTCAACAAGATAACGCTCCCTGCCACCCAGCTCGAAAAACTAAAGAGTGGATATACGAAAACGGATTTCATCTTCTCGATTGACTTGTCGAAATTCCAGGTCTAAATTCAATGGAGTATTTGTAGCACTTTGCGAAAACTCAACTAAAGGGATACAAACACTATACTTGAACAAGTATCGAATTAAAGATACTCTAATCATTGAAAAATTAGATACTCTCATCCATACTTGTAATTACTAACTTCGTATATATGTATGTATACGACAATTTCAAATACAACTACTACCTTCCACGTAGGTACGCTGATGAATTGTGATACAGCGAAACGCGCGTCGTACATAGTGGTTGGCGGAAGTTGGTTCATTATTATTTAACTATACTTGAAGCCAAAATAAAAGCAAAATTGGTGTACAATGTCTAAACGTATACAGGCAGTTATTAAAGCCTGCGGAGGTCATACACGATATTAATTTACGTGTAGAATTTTATAATCTAGTCATTATTTAAGTATATTTTAATAAAGTTTTGCAAAATTTAAGGTGCTCTGTTTTATTGACCAAGGCTGTATGTGACTTTTTCATTTGAATTAAGAATGTTCATATCTGTTTCCGGTTTAATCAAGAAAGACATTTTCTAAAACTACATCCTTTTTTTAATGATACTCTATTCACTGAATTTTAATTCTTTAAATTAAAATTAATGCCATTCTGAGTGAATTATGCTTCAATATGTTATCTACATATGTTACGTACATAACAGAAGTTACTATACGTAGTTTTTTATTCCTTTTTTAAACTTCATTCTAATGCAATCTCCAGACGAATTATTTACTTGTTAGTAATAGTTTACTTACGTAATTTGCAGCTAACAATAGATATTTATTTATAATAGTATTATTCGTCTATTTTTATCTTAAGAACAATACTCCCAATAAAATCATACATTCGAGCACTTCAAATCAAATAATTAAAAAATTTTTGACGCGAAATTATCGTTGGTTATCAAATAATAGAGCTGTTGTAATAATAATGCGCGTTCATAGGTACTAATCATCTGCGTAGATAATAATCGCAGAGTTTTCCACTCATGTCAACATGAGAGCTTCATGTCAAAATAGCCTTTTTCTAGATTTTACTGATAGGTGGTTCTCACGTAGACTAAAAAGATCGCTAATAACGTTAATCCTATACCCGTAACGATAAGATGTTCTGAAAAAAATTACACATAGGCTGAAAAATAAATGAAAGTATAAGGTCCACCTACCATAAATATCGATTCTCGCAAATTGCTCTTTACATTGACATTATTACGACATAGATATGCTTATATTTAAATATATGTGCTTTGTAGACTTTGCGAAATAACCCAAATAAGCATTAATTATAATAAATAATGTAATAAACAATTGAAAATAAAGATGCACTTTCAATTAAATTTAGGCTTTCTAGTTTAGTGCAAGTCAAACTAGTTTAATAATCAGTTTTGAATAATGGAAGAGGTGTCAGTCAAATATCAAGACTGTGATAGTAACATTTGATGTGAAGGTTTTGATCCTTTATATACTAAGTGTTAAGTACCCAAAGGCCTACTTGCTCATATATTGCTGAGAACTGCAATATTGCTGTAAAAGTTACTTTGGAGGTGCTCTATTTGCTTAATAGTAATGAACGTCTACATTCTTTTAAACTTTTTCTTGCAAAATTTTGTAGTTCTTCAGCTATTTAAGTAATAACATTACTCTGAGGATTGCTATTATATGAGAACGACTTTAGTTTTAAAAGCCTGCAAAGCCATAATTGGTATACAGTATCATTTCACCATATTTTATATAAACTATTCTTTTTCGATAACTAGGTAATAGTTATTTAAGTCACAAGGGACAACGAGGATTCAATACATCCGACTCAAAATTCCGAAAAAATCTGCATTTTACTAGAATGTTTAACATTTGTTTATATACTTTCATATTTGTCGAAGCTGTTAATTTCTGTTATGTATTGACACCTATTGCTATATGAATGTATTAGTGCTTACGTTTATAATGACGTAAAATTCCATTACAACCCGCTGTCAAGGGCAACCAATAATAATAATAATTTTCTTCTGCAACAGGAATTGCAATAAATAGTGATAACGACTAATGTTCCAATTACACTTTGCAGAGAAAATCAAAAGGCTGAATTTAAAACAAAGTAAAACTGGTTTTAATCTTCCCACAGACTTTAGAAATAATAAAGTGAAAATATAAATGAACATGCTTAATTTTAACTAAAGCCTAAATTCTGTCATACATGCACTGACCACATTAACACAACACAAATTAAATATCGAGTTTTTATGAATAGGTGTAATAATAAAATTACTGTGTCGCAACCATAAATGATGAACATTAGTACGAATTGCAAATGTAATCTATTTTTCATGTTCAACCAATTCAAGTCAACCAACTTATAGGTTACGTGTTCAAACTTGCGAATGCCAAATGTTAAGCTAATATATGAGTTTGAACACATTGAACTCCACGTAACATATCCAGAGTTAAACATGAGCCAAAAACTGGAGAACAATACTAAGTTGCGACAAAACTCTAGATTATTTTATGAGATAGATAATGAAGGTGGGGATACATTAATTCTAAGGATTAATAAGCAATCTATTTCAATATTTGAGTATCAAATCTAAAAGTGCAATCAGATCTTTAGCCTCGTTAACTGCGGGCAATGGGATACTGTTAGTGAAAAACTTTTTCTGTCAGGAAAAATCTGCACGGTGAATTTTGAAGGATTCAACACTAACGAATGTCGCTGAGCGGTTGAATATATGATAACGCTGAATATCATTAGCGTACATGGAAATCTTACAGGTTTCCACAGACGTTGGCAAGAGAATAGTATAGATAACGAAAAACAGAGGGCCCAACATAGAGCCATAAGGAACGCCACGTACAACAGGAATGGACTCTGAAATGGCGCCAGGTAATCTATAAAACTGGCCATGAGCGGTACCGCGCAGTAGCGTAGAGTCGACCAGGCCTCGCGTTTCACTAGAGTTATTCTGCTAATAGAGATGTTTGCTGCCGCAAATAATTTCGCTCATCTTTTAAATAAAAATTAAATAACACGTGCTCAAACACTTACCATTTTAAGAGTCCTCCGTGAAATCACAAAGTGAATAATGTCTGTTAAATATCTGCAACATTAGATATGTTTCAACTGTTGTTTCGGCAAAACTAGTACGGCATGAGGAAAAAATGCGTTTATATGCAGAGAACGAACGTTCTACATCTATTGACGTAATATTTGCGTAAGTAAAATAATCTTTCAAATAACTTAACGATTCTGTTGACGCACCTTCAAAATGTGTCTTAATGTGCCAAAATCAGAATTTTTCTCAAAAACACTTTCAAATTTTTCTAGAACAGAAAATTTTTTGCGTCTTCAATCGCGCATAGCTGTGCGTGAACATGTTGCACTATTTGTAGAGATTCTTCTAACGGCACCGCAGGATTTTGTAATTTTTCTATTGCATCTGCTAGCCCCAAGTAATTTGGTCGTGAATGATTTTTAAATCCATTTAACCTGACTATCTTGAAATTTCGACTGGCTTTTCTGGATAGCGGCAGACTTCCTTTGTATCGAATTGTAAAACCACGTTCTTAATATTGTCAAAATATTTATGATAATAAAACGCGGCCTGTAACCATGTTCCCCAACGAGTTAGAATAGGTTCTGGTGGCTCTGGTATACGGGGGTACAGTCTGTGAAATTCGGGAATACGTTTCGGTGATTTGACAAATACTGCTTTGGTATGCACTATTAAAGCGTCTACCTCAGGATAACATTTTCTGATACTATCCGCCACAAGATTGAGAGCATGAATTTTACACGTAATGTGTAACAAATTAGCAGAATGCTTTTTAAGAGACCAGCCTGCAGAAAGCATGTTTGCAGCACCATCACTCACTAACATCAAGAGTTGGTTTGTTGAAAGTTCAAACTTGTCCAATGTATTTAACACTAACTTTGAAATTACTTCGGCAGTACACTGTTGTATTCGTTTGGAGACTAATAGAATTGAAGGTGCCGATTGATGAGGTTCCAATTTGCGTGCCATTACATTAAGAACAGAAGTGTTTCTTCGCGATCTGTTGTTTCGTCGACACATAACACAATTTTTGATATTTCTACTCCGATTTTATTTTTTGTTCAATATGTTCGCGCGCAGATGGCACAATTCCTTGTAACGATGTTCGACTTGGTAATTTGCACTCCGAATAGTTATTCAAAAGCAGATAAATGGTTCCTTGTCTAGTAAATTAAACGGTATATTACATGCGATAAACGTAACGCATAAATTAAATATAAATTTTTCATTTTTCTCGTGCGCAATTTCTTTTTGAGACATGCTTTTCACTATTTACGTGTCGTAGACAATGTTGTCTGGACCAACACATTAACGGGATTCTACAGATTACACATTTAATTTTAGCACCTTCATATATTAAGTCTGGAATTTCTGCAATAAATTTTCGAAGTTTGTCCGACCGCGGTCGTTTTGCTGACGAAATCGTAATTTTTCTAAGACAGATAAACAATTGCGCAAATGACCGGCAGCGAAAATGTCCGTACTGCTCCGCAGACGGAGTAATACTACCGTTCCTCTCGGTCCGAACTGATTCTACGCCGATACGCGGTACCGCTCGTGGCCAGCGTTAGTAATCTAACATGTTGGGTCCAATTGGAGAGATAATTATTAAGAAATTGGATAGCATCCGTTGGTAGTCCTATATAGCATAAAATTAGCAAAATGGTCCAAAGTGTCGAAAGCCTTACTGAAATATAGTAAGACGAAAATGGAGCTTCACTCTTGTCGCGAGCATAAATTAAGTCATTAGTAACATTTAACAAGCGAGTCATACAACAAGTCTCGAAAGAAAGCCAGACTGAATACCTGGTATAACGTTCTTCAAATCAAAATAAGATCGCAAGTGGAAGTTAATGACATTCTCTAAAGCCTTGGACAAGGCGGGTAACAAGTTGGTAGGCAGCAAGTCTGAGAAATATTAGGAATTGGATTTTTTAGGAATAGATGTCATTATAGCTTGTTTCGAAGAAGCAGGGAAAGTGCTAGATAGAATACAATACAGAATTTATGATATTCGTGATACAAGGCAAAATATAGAGACAACAGAGTTTTATTAATCAGGGGAAAGATTGTCGCATCCATCAGCATAACCCGCAAATCGCACTTAAGTTCCTCTGATTACAGCAGTAACGACTGAAATTTTACTAAACTGGGGAGTTATTCTGTAAGGATCGAGAGTGTTGTGTTTTACAGTGTCGTGTCGAAACGTCAAATTTTCAATAGTACTATTCTGATTCTATTATTTTGCGCTGGTGCACATATTAATCGTGTCGTGTCACTTGTGCTGCAATTATTTTGGGCACGTTCCAAGCTCTTTAGAAAAATTACATCGGGTTTGCTGTTTCGTGTCCAATCGTGTTTGTGTCATTTGCGCATACTATACTCAGGTGTTATGTGTTATCAACACTCGACTGCGTCCGAAAAATCGACATAAATACTACAACACAACACTAGTCCATAAAGTGTTAGGTTGATGTTACAAATTTTGTTTTAGAGCGACAGCGCATGCGAGACACAGTCTAAAATACCTCGATTCTTACAGAATAACCCCCCTGTAGTAATAGGAGAATTTATATAGAAATATACTTGATTGTGTAAAATTAAAATAGTATACATATGTAACCCAGAATATTTCTGTCTATTGAAATTAATTTTGCTCTCAACCTTTCTGAGACCATTATAAAATAAACACCAAAATTTATTTACGCTTCTAACAAGTCCCACCAATGAGAAAGATTCCTTGGTATCTTAAATAACTATGAAATGAAACCCGAAATTCCATGAATTTCAACCCCAAAGCAGATCGGAGGTTACAGATGTTGCCATATTTGTTAGATTTATTGTAACATGTAGTACTACATTTTCTTTTGAAGCATTTGGGTACCTATCATTGGGTGAGATAGCAAGTGAGTCACCTATTCAAGTATCAATAAATATTAACACAAGGTAGTACTAAATTACATTCACCAGAACGAACCAGAACTATGCATCTTCGGTGGGTTTTCAACTTTATCGAGGCATGTAGTTCGCAAACAGTTTCAACGATAACGCGCACACTTTTTCGCATGGTTATGTTACTTGTTTGTAATTCTCAGTTTATGATGTTTACCATCTATAAAATAATCTCCGCTTCGCATCTATTAACTTTTTACACACGCGTTTAGTATGAATATACTCTAATAAACACCAAACTGTATATGCCATGGATGAACTAAATACTCTCGCATAGGTAAAAATAAACTTATTTAAAATGATAAAACTCGATACATGTTTTACTTCAATTTAGGCATTCAAGTGCAGTGAAAGGAAAAATATTTTACTATTTCTTTTCATTTTGAAATCAGTTTATCCATTTCTATATATCATATTAAGACATGATCACGCAATGCTTCTCGATTAAAATGTAAAAGTGTAATCAAGTTTATCTGTTTCTTTTTCCAAATTTAGGATGGTTAGGTAATGACGGTGTTTCGTAAATTTAGGTTCAAACTTCAAGGTTTCATATTTATTTTTATATCGGGTATCCCAGATTTAATGTTACAAGCGATATTATTATTACACTATCTTTATTGCATAGAAAAAGAAAAAGAAAATGAATTACATCTTCCTCATTTGTAGAGATATAAAGTCGAGCAAGGTATCGTTGAAAATGGTTTGCAGAATCTTAAAAGATATACTTTTTAAAATTATCCTTAGTAAACCACCCTGTAAGTAACCTTCCCAAACCAATTTTTTTAAATTGCACCCCCTATCTTTTTGACTTTATGACTAAAGCACGAAGAGTTTGGAATACAACGGTGTAAACGGAAATTGCATTCAAGAAACATTTAATACAAAATGATCATATGAATAATAGATAATAAAAAAATTCTTATTAAAGTTAAAGAAACATTAAATACAGTAATAATTATTAAAATTAATGACTTATAGATATTGTTAAAAATGACCACCAATGACACGCTTCAAATCGACTAATTAGTCCCTGGAAGTTTCTGCTATGATAATATCCATTGTAACGGTAATACATGCATGCCGAATCTTAAATTTCAAATCGTCCAAGCTCGTAGGCGGAGTAGAATTCACAACTTTTTTCAAATATCCCCCAAAGGTTGGAAGACAACAGAAATTCATAGAGATATGCAGGATACTTTAGAAGATTCTGCTCCATCATTTACGACTGTGCTTAACTGGGTGACGGAATTTAAACATGGTCGTGAGAGCCTAGAAGATGATCCGCGCAGTGGACGACTAAAAACTGCCACGATGCCTGAAATCGTCGAAAAAGTTCACGATATGGTTATGCAGGATCGTCGATTAAAGGTCTCCGAAATTGCTAAAGATATACGCATCTCAGATGCAAGAACATTTCATATCCTATCTGTGGAATTAGGGATGAAAAACCTATAGGCAAGATGGGTGCCGCGCAAATTGACAATGGATCAAAACCTTCAGAGAATGAGAATTTGTCAAGAGTGTCTAGACAGTTTTAACTCAAATAAAACCGATTTCATCCAACGATTTGTTACAACAGACCAAACTTGGGTTCACTATTATACCTCTGAAACCAAGCAACAGTCAAAACAATGGAGACAGGGGTTCTCCACCACCAAAGAAAGCAATGTCGGTGAAATCAGCTGGAAAAGTTATGGCGTCAGTCTTTTGGGATGCTAAGGGAATATTACTAATTGACTATCTTCCCAAGGGCCAAACAATAAACAGTGAATATTACTCTAAATTTCTAGACCAAGTGAATAAAAAAATTCAAAGATCTGGCTTGCGTAAGAAGAAGATCATTTTCCATCAGGACAATGCACGCCCCCATACAAGTGCGATAGCAATGGGAAAATTGAATGAATTGAAGTACAATCTGTTGCAACTTCCACATTATTCGCCTGATTTGGCTACTTTTGACTTCCATTTATTCCCACAACTAAAAATTTTCCTAGGGGGAAAAAGATTTTCCACAGATGAAGAAGTAAAAGCAGCTGTTGACGACTATTTTGGAGGGCTTGAAGAATCACACTTTCGTGATGGCATAATGACTTTGGAACATCGTTGGATGATGTGCATTCAACTTAAAGGAGATTATGTATAGAAAAATAAAACGTATTTCAAAAAAAAAATTCTCATTCTCTCTTTCATTTCGCGAACATTTCAAAGCACCCTTGTAACATTCGCTATTTTGCAACCGGTATAGATACTGAAATAAACTGAGGGGTATTATATTCCTTTTCCAATTGGGTCCTTATTTGTATCAGTGTCTTTTAAAAATAAAAAAAACGTTTATCTAAAAAGTAAAGTAGGTATGTAAACTTCTACATCATATGCGTTCATATTTGACAGACATCATAACCTCTAAATGTAAAGTTTATTTTTCCAATAAGGATTGAAATGACATTAGTGATGATGTAGCTCGTCTGTCAATGCAAAACACCTGTAATCGCGATATTTTGGATCAACCTGTATCCATGTCTCATATCTAAATGAAGTGAAAGGAATTCTGTTTAAATTACGTACTTAGTTCGCCATATCCTTGGTAATACAATAAACAAACTTTTTCAATGAAAAAGTCCATAGTAAAGGTTCTCACCTTCAGAACATGAACAATAAATGTAATTTAGAAGCGATTTATACATTCTACTGCAAAGTTTATTTCCAATAATTTTTATATTACATCGTTAATAGATTGTTAGTAATAAAAGGAATAAAATATCACTGAACGTTATTATACAAGAGAAATCCTAAAAGGAATTCATCGTGATACTTATGAACTACGATTTATGGAGTAGTTGGTAAATTAAGTAATAAACGTATAGTTTCGCCTGTACACATCAGCTTTAAAAATAGTTGTAAAAATACCTCAGCCTGTTACGTTTTCAACCCTCGCATGTCAGACAACGACTCCGTGAACTTCGACGACACGCAACTGGTCTGGGTTAGATGGGTAATAGCCCACGCATACTTGGTTACTGTCACATGTGTTTTTTTTCACCGCTTTTTCTCTTTACTTCGTTTATTGGGTCAATTCGGAAATAATAAACGCGTGGACGATGAAGTCGCATTGGAAAACGTGGGAGGAATAAATATAATTATCGAAAAAAAATAACCCATAGTTACTAATTACACTGAGGTTTAGTTGCAGAATTATAATTAATATGGTAGGTATATATGCGTGTCTGTTATTCTCAATTAAGATACGAGAAAATTAATTAACAAACAGTTTCAACATTTTCACAATATTTGAAACATTGGGGGCTGAGTTTTAAATCTCATACATGGTGCATGTAACATTGAGATAATTACAATGTAACTTCCTCTTGTTCACAATGCTGGTCGTCAAATAATTTACTTCTACAATGCTCTTGCCCAACTAACTTACTATCATAAGGAGTGAAGTACATATAATTAAATTTAAATATTGTACTGGGGGTACGGTTACTTAAATAAATGGATCTTAAATGTTGTTCTAGGAGTTACAAAAGCGAATATCCAGAATATTTTTGAAGCAAAGAACCATCTATGCATTTACCCCACGATTAAAAGTAAACTTAATTTAAATATAGGTTAACAGCTTTAATCCTTGAGCATAAAGACATGTAGTTGAAACGAAAATCGGGCATATTATTTTGAAATTCGCATAATACTAGTTTTCACCCCATCTACCCAGGGCCGTTCTAACCCTTTTGCCGCCCCGTGCAAAAAGCAAATTTTCCACCCTCTATTTTAAGATACAAAATTTGCTTGCTATTTTAATTTCATAACGCCTATTTGATTCTAAAATTATTGTAGATACTAAATATAGGTAGGTACTAGATTAATACAAGCAAATAATTTCAATTTATTTATTTATAAAATGTGAATTTTATAAATTAACTTAATTAACTAACTCTTACGTACATTTAATACTACATGGGACAAAAATCAACAAAATAAAATTATATAACAACAAAAAAAACAAACAACATTACAAAAATATGTTATGGTTGATTGATGATAAATTTGATTAATCTACAACAAAACTCGTCTTGCTTTTTTTGACGCAAAATTATCGATAATTTGACTCAAATCATGATTTTGGCAAATATCTTGCTCTATTGCAATCATCGCAAGATTTGTCAGCCTGTCTTGGGACGTGGATCTCAAATAATTTTTTATAATTCGCAGTTTGCAAAAGCTCCTTTCATCTGATGCAACGGTTACCGGTAAAGTTAAATAAATTCTGAATGCAACAGCTAAATTGGAAAAACAAGAAACAATATTGTTTTTTATTATGTAATCTAGAATGTCTTGTGGTTTTCCAAAACTGGGGATAATTTCTTGGCGAGATAATATTTCATTGTAAAGTTCGTCTCTGTCAACATCTTTCTGGAGATTACCGTTTTCAGAGTGTTGTAGAAAATTATCGAGATCTATGCAAGATTTTTTTAACACGGTTTGTTGCATCCCATCAAACTCATATAAAAATTTAAACAAATTATTACATTCTTCCAAAATAGAAAACCTCTCTTTAATTGATTGCATTGTTCTGTCTAGTATACTAGAGTAAAAATTGATTTTAAAATTCTGCATAGCATTTGCGATAGGATCATCTTCTGACTCGTAAGAATATTGCGTTGGAACTTTTTTCTGACGAACAAGAGGAAATTCGGGCGCAACATTAACTTTTTCCACTAATACCTTTGCCTTTTAATAAATGGCTCGAAATCTTCATCGCTTCTAATTTTACTGATATAGTTAGTTAAATTGTTCGAAACCGTAAGACACTCACTTATATTGATTTTCGGATTTTGACACACTTTGCTTAGAATATTACTTTATACAGAGGATTATACCAAATCACAATTGAGCAGATAAATTAAAAAACCCTGATTTTTTCTAAAAGCGACTGAGCCATGTTTTTCGTTTTAACATCCTTAGTTTCGTTTTTTGTAATTTCAGTAAGGCTGTCGCAAATATTTTCGTAATTTGAAATTAAGAGTCTAATAGCATTAACTCTACTCTCCCAACGAGTGTCGCTTAAAGGTTTAAGAGTTAATACTGGTACGTGTTTTTTTTTAACTGCCCACCTAGCAACTGAAAATGAAAAAAAATACATATAGTTGTTGAACTATATCAAAAAAACACACAATTTCGTTATTTATTTTAGCAGCGTCATTTACTATTAGTGCTTTCCCTTCATGTTGGATCCATTATCGTATCCTTGACCACGTAAATCCTAAATGTTTCAATCAAATTTTGGGAAAAGTTCTGTTAAAACGAAATCACATAATCCTTTGCCAGTACTATCTTTACATGGATAGAAACCTAAAAAATGCTCCCCAATTTCCGCTTTTTCTTCATAAATATAAACGAATCTTTCTATAACACTAATTTGTTCAACACGACTGATATCAGGCGTGCAGTCTAAAATAATTGAGTAATACTTAAATTTTCTTAAACTTGAAATTAAATGTTTTACTATATCTTCGGAAAGCAATGTAATAATTTCATTTTGAATTGTGTGTTTTAAATAAGAAGGCATATAAGTCTTATCGGTTTTCGATTTTTGCAAATTTTTTATATGCTCAGCAGGGTTAAATTTTAATAACATTTCTATAAGTTTCAAAAAATTTCCATTATTTGGTACAAAGAGTTGTGAACTTTTTGTCTATTGTACAAGTTTTCGTAAGCCTGAATTTTAGATCACACCATTTTTTAATACACTCAACGTGAAAGGAACTACGATCATGCTCTGAAAAATATACAGCTGCATGCCACCAATCTGGGTATCCACCGTTTATTAATTTAATTTCTCTACTTTTAATACTAAAAATGTTGCAACAAAAGCAAAAAGCAGCATTTAGTTTAGAGGAATAAACTAACCAGTTTCGTTGAACTTTTTCTCCATTTGACAAAATCTTACTAAAAAGAATTATTGTAAATTTTTTGTGTATCATCAAGAGGAGAATTATATTCTTTCAGTTGAAAAGGCCCTTTTTCAATCAAAACATCAATAACGTGACTATTTAAAACCGGCGGCCACGTACCCGGATCAGTCAAATGGAAATCAAAATCCGATACTGTTTCTTCCTTGTTTTCAGGAGAGACGGTATCAGAAATACCGGCATCATCGCTTTCTTCTTTGTGGTCTTCATCTAATTCGACCAAAGGTTGCTCTTCAGGTATTGAATCTGCTCCATCCAAACTATCTGAGTCGGAGAATCTTGCAGTGGATGTACTTGGTTGTTGTTCATTGCTTGTTGATGACATTTATTCACAAGAAGCTTTAATATATCGATCCCCTAAGTTTCTCCTTTTCTTCTAGTTTTATTCTTTTTTGCTTCCGATGAAACGCCTCTGATTCCTTCTTTGGATTACTTTTCGACAGTTTGTAAAAATCGGTATTAAGCTAGTAAAATTAAAAAAAAAAAGTTCAATAAATACAATATATTATGTATATTATATATAAAGTGAATTAAACAGACACACAAAAAAAAGCCGAAACTCAGAGGGTAGATCCCCCTTTCTCCAAGTATTTGGGGGCGCTGAAACCTAATAATATACATATTTTTCAAATGTGGAATTTCAAACCCCAAAATTGGATAATTAAAACCTTTTTTTATTGTAATATTCGGTTTCAGCGCCTCAAAATACTTGGGTAAAGGGGGGTTTACCCTCTAGGTTTCGACTTTTTTTTTTGTGTGCCTGTGTTATTAGCAGTTACTTTCTAAAATATACGCAAAACATAATGTTTCTACTTACTTTGTAATCAGTATTTAGAACAGCACAAAATTCAACCGCCAAATCGACTTTTTTAACAAATTAATTTCGAACACGAACAGACCAAATATTACGCTCAACGGTCAACAACTTATAAACATTTTAAAAATTGTCGCAGGCTTTTATATTAGCCACCAATATAGGTATTTCACCGAAATAAAGTTTTTTCCCTTTAAAAGCAGAGAACGAGAATCGTTTAAAGCAAAATGAAAAGAAAAGACAGAGATCGAAAGAAAAGCTCCAACACCGTTGACGGCGCGACCTATTTTTTTCGGGGCTTCCCAAGAAAATGCTATTTTGCAGCTGCCTTTGATGGTGTTTTTTTGTAATTCCCCGATTTCGTTTAAATAGGAAATTAGGGATTGATTTTTTTTACTGTAAAAAAAAGGTATGAATGTTATTTACTCCTTTTGTGTCATATTTTAATTTTTGCATTATTTCTTTTTGGGTTCATGTATTTTTTTCTTGTCCGTGCCGCCTAACTTTGCCGCCCCGTGCAATTGTACGTGTTGTCCCCCTGCACGGCACGGCCCTGCATCTACCTTAATTTTAAAGAAAAACTGATGAGTCTCAAAGAACGCTCTCGATAATTGCCAGCAACAATGGTAAGTTACATGTCAGTGATCTTGTATGTATATGGCAGGAATTCCTTCTATTTGTATTGCAATAAAAGTATTTGCTTAATAACCTTTTATTCCATAGTTTTTTGCAACCATATTAGCGTATTAGCGACAGAAGTGAGCGTTTTCAAACAAAATAGGTCAATTTCTATTTTTTGTGAACTAACTTTTGCCGTTATCGGCAGTTCAGTTACATTTCCGGCAGTGACGTCAACTTTCTGATTTTAAATAGAACGCCCTATATATTTTTATGTTTTTGGAAAGGTAAGCGAAAGGCGAATCCAACTATATCACATATGTTATACTTTAACTTAAAAAGTATGACCATATGCAGCAATAAAGGTTTTGGTAGTCTGTTCTTGTTGTTCCGTCAAATTGGGTAGGAAAGAGCACCAAATTGTTTCTTGTAATGTTAAATTAATCCAAAGAGCTCGTTACTATGCAAAGTAATTATAACAACAGCTAAACTGTCAAATCTCAATTCCAAAAGCGTAAATTAATAACTAACAAATTTAAACAAACCTACCACAATTAATTAATTACAGTAGAGTTCGATAAAGTAAAAAAGAAACAACAATTAACAAAACAAATTAAATGAGAGAAAACAATGACCAGAACAAAGATCGAAAGTATGACAAATGAAGGATATAATAACAATAAATAACGGGAATAATTTATGTTTTCAGAATTGAGATTTGACATTTCGGCAATTGTTATGATTACTTTGCTTAGAAACGACCTCTTTAGATCAACCTAGCGTTACAAGAAACAATTTGGCGGTCTTTCCTAGCCAACTTTGTGTAACAACGCAAACAGAATACCAAAACCTTCATTGCTGCATATCGTAATACTTCTTAAGTTAAAGTATAACATATGTGATATCGTTGGATTCGCCTTTCCAAAAATGTAAAAATATGCAGGGTGTTCTATTTACAATAAGAAAGTTGACGCGACTTCCGGTGACACTGGAAATAAAAGTTAGTTCAATCGAAGAGTGGTAGTGATATCGGTATATAAAACGTCCTCTGAGAGACTACATATGAGTAGATGTGCCTAAAGTATTGTACATACGTCCGTACTTAAGAGTTAAACTGAACAGTATTTAACTAATTGTCTATCTAACATACCTGTTATCGATTGGAAAATAAGAAAATTTAGTTTTTTGTATTGATCGTATAATAAAATACGTTTGATAGTTATTTTTCAGAAAATTTCTGGTACATAATAATAACTTTATTTCCCAAAAATTTCTACTGGAAAGTTAACAAAAACAAAATTTTGCTGTCAAAGCAAATACGGATTACATACCTAATACCTTTTACAGCATACCAGAAATAAAAGGTCTTCTATTTTGTAACAAGCATTATTCAGTGTTATATTTGATTTTATGTTTAAATTTATTCGGAGTTTTTTGTTTCTTCTTGTAAATTGTTATACATTTTTATTGTCTGATATTTAACAGACTGTTGCATCAATGACAATCTATGATAATGTCCGATTGTGTTTCAAAATGAACTAAATAATAACGCTGGAATTGCTAATATTCCTATTTGTATAAAGTGCGGTTTGTAGTGATCTCTAGTGGAATAATGACTGGAATATTACTATAGAAAAATTCAAAACGGACGAAGCCATAAAACTATTTTTTGTATTGCACGGCGTTTAAGTTGTTTCGGGAAAGTTTAGTTTACATATTTTTAGTCAATGGATTGCTGCAGCCATATCTATTAGGATTACTTTCTTTATATGAAAAGAAAGATTCTGCATTTTGCGTCAGATAATGTAACGATAGAAATATATGTTTATATATATATATATATATATATATATATATATATATTTCCTATATATATATATATATATATATATATATATATATATATATATATATATATATATAGGAAAACTATAGATCTAGGCTTTCGGTAGGCATTTAATTGCATGTACGAGGTCTGTTCCCTTTAAGCTGAGTCTATTTAGCAGGTTGTGATATCGTGAAACAAATTTTGCTTTACATTTTCGCATAGTTATTTACAACTTTAATTATAGTGAAAGTTGTTAAATATACTTGAAGGTTTTTAAAATACATAATTTTGAAGTAATCCTTTCCTCAAGAAATGATGGAATTGAATAAAGAGCATTATAGGGCTGTGATTTTTTACAATTTAAGCGTGGCTTAAGCCGCTAAGAACGTTTTGAGGAAATCAATCGAGTGTTTGATGACAAGTCGTGTTCCTTAGCTACCGTAAAGCGGTGGTCGACTTTCCTTAAATGTAGTTACCGAAAAGAATATTGGTTTTGTACGAAACATGATTGAAGAGGGTAGGCATGTTACTGCCAGGAATACTTGAGCAATTTTAAATACTGGTGTGAATGCAATTTACACTAGCATTTAATAGCACGTAGGTTTTCTGCTCGTTGGATTTGCTACAATTTGATTCCAGTTCAAAAAGAGAGCCCCGTGGCATAGCGCAGATCTACACTGGTTCGCTTTGAAAACGAATCGTCCCATTTGATATATAACATCACTATAGGTGATGAAGCGTGGGTATACTGCTATGATTCCGAAAGAAAGGAGCAGTCAGCAGTTTGGGTCTTTCAGAAAGAATCGGCTCCAACAAATGTTGTTCGTGAAAAAAGCCGAAACAAAAAGATGGCACTGGAGGATTGTCGTACTGTTAATGCTAAATGGTACACTACGGTTTGTTTACCTCAAGTTCCCCAAAATGTCAGCGGAAAATGTCCATGAAGAAGGATCATCTTATACCAAGATAACGCTCGGGCGCACACTGCTGCTCGAACGACTGAGTACTTGAATGTTTAAGACATTTAAATAATGGGTCATTTATCGCAGTCCAGACCTAGTACATAATAAGAATAAGTTAGGGGGTTTATGTTTTACATGGGTCGAAGAAGCGGTTAACGCATTAAAAAAGATAAATAGCTTATACCCGCATGAAATACAAGAGACCAACATACACCGCAGTTACAAGCCTTAAAAACAGCGTTTGGGAGGCCAATCCGCAGGCGCCCAGACATTGGTGTTTCGAGCTTTTTTGACTCTCGTCAGTATGCGGTATTGCAGGTAAGCCCACCAAACACTACCCAGGTTGACCTACTTTGCACCCGTTATCTTAACAGATACCAAGAGAAATATCAGGTGACATCTATTGGCACAACAAGAAAGAAATTGAGGATCAAAGCCAGGAATCCGGAATATATTTTTCATATAGTGCGTATTGATTTAAATTAAACAGTTTTGCTTCTTTTTAATAATTAATAATGCCAAATACCTTTTCTGAAACTAAGAAAACGGTAAAGGAGAAGCTGTTAAAAAGAATACCTTCAACTTTATACTACTAAAAGACCTATACGTGAACGATGTGCAATAAGAATTGTGTATCTTTATTTACAAACATTTCTAGGGTTATGAGTGTACCAGTTTTACACAGTTGCTATGAAATTTAACAAGAAAATTAGAAGCTAGGACCTTAGATGTGCTCGAAGATGACATCCAGCAAATACAAAGCACAAACCGGAAAATTGGAGCTATCTTTGTAAGTAAGAAGTAGGTATAAGTATAGATATGTTGATATTACTTTGCAGAAAGGTCTCTTAAAAATTAGATCTGTATATAGTAGGTTTACAGTCTATTCTCATGTAAAATAATTGTATTCAAAGTACCGCAAACAAGAATATTATGACACTATTGCATACTTTCCTGCATTTATCGTGGATAAGTAATTTTGATGCAGTTCGAATGCTTCTTTCCAACAACATGCTTGTTTTCGTTGTACTGCATTGATTAATAGCACGAAGAAAGTGTCTAATAAATCAAAATAATTGCAAGGTGAAATGAACTTAACTGTACATGTTAGAATAAAAAGTAAACGGTAAATTTTTCATATTCTCGCTCAAATAGTGTTTTAAAAGCGTGCAGAAAAATGTATGTATGCAGTGAGTTCGCGGTTTGCACGAAACATGTAACAATTATATATAGTACAATTCATATTTTCATGAACAACTGTTCCCATTACGTACACATACGAATGTTTAATGGAATACAAAACTAACATGCTACATATTATGCTACATCATCATTAGATGTTGGAAACTGCATTACAAATTAATTACATTAAGATTTGTTATGCCTAAGGTGTTCTTCAGTATGCTATCTTAACAACATCTATTTAGATTTTCTACTTGAACCTATTAATTTGTTAATATAAGAAAAAAGAAATTGAAACGCTACAGTCTATTTAATATTTTATTAAAAATTTTCATTGTCAAGAATATTTCTTGGAATTCGCGTAAGTGCACAATACATCATTTGCGCTTTCTTGACTTTTTGACGTGCATTGGAATTCTACTTTCGCTGCTATCGGAAAATGCGAAATAAGAAAAAGTTCTTGCATACGTTGGCACTGAAAAGCCACCATTATAGATTCACGATAAGGATTGTTGGTTTAGTGTATGAAATTCATTAATCATGACTTCATGTTACTGATAATATACATATATTATGCGGATATGTATTCATAGTATTCTGAAAATAATTAAGCAGGTTAATATCAGCAAACGTAGATTTAATCTAATTGTCCAGATGATACTATTTAGTCAGAAGTATAAATATCTTTGTGAATGTGTTAGAATAAGGCAACATCTTGAGATATTAAACATGCATTACGTTTTATCTATACGAATTGGTAGGTATGTATTAAATTATACAAAACTTATTAAACTGTCATTATATTCCACTTACATAATAAATAAAAATTACAACCTACATTTATAATTGGACACACCATTTGCCTTCTTCAATTAATAAAAATGTACTATTACTATAATCCTTGTTAAAAACCTTTTCTATAACATGCAGGTAATTACTATGAGCTCAATTATTTCTTCTGTAAACTAATTTTGTACAGAGATAATTCATGCTTTCCAATAAGTAGCTACTAATTATTAAGATAATCCAATAATACTCTCTTCTCTGGTCGATATCAAATACATCCTTTGAAATTTTAAAACAAATTTCCTGGCCTTCGGTTACCGCTTTAAACATTGATTAAACATCCCTTAAATGTTAACCACTGCTAGCGGTACGTGATCAGGTTTTAGCTCTATTTTGAAGTAGAACTTTTCTTTGCATACATTGCATGTTGTCAGGCTAACATTACCGTTTCCATTAAGTAAATGAAATTTGTAATTATTTGACTATAGTCCTACGATAATTTTTAGAAAGTAGATCATGTAAATATTAAGTATCTACAGTGCAGACCAAAAGTTTGGAATCATCTCAAAGCGTGGAGGAAAGTGACATAGGCGACCTATTAAGAAAGATATTGTAGTGATACATCCAATCTGAAGTGCGTGCGTTCACACTTCAATACATTAATTTCAATTAATTTCATATCAATATTCATAAAATATTAGAATTTAACGTAGCATTTGCAGAATTCGGATTATTTTGGGTTATTATTCGAATTCTGGCTGATTTATATTATTAATCTTTTATTTCTTAAAAAAAGACACCCTTAATATTATTTTACGGGGAAATATCAAAGTTCCTTACATTCATGTAAGTCAACCATTCAAAATTAAATTAAAAAAACATTTCAATATCTTGATATTATATAAAAAAAAAAACGAAAAAACTTTTCCACCAAAATGTACCTTTATATGTGTACTAGAATTAGCCACATGCTTTCACTTTAAAATTAATAAAAGAGACTACAAATAGGTTTTCATTTAATTTATTACTATTAATTTACTTTATTTCTTATTAAAAAAAATGCTGGGGCAATGGATAGAAAAAATAGTTTTAATCCATCTCTTCTTCTGTATTGAAATTACAATTTGTACATTAGTATATCTCAGAAAAGAATCATTTCTCTTTTTTTTAGTACTTACTACGAGATGCAAGCCAAACATGTAAATTTAACAGCATAAAACTAAGATTAATCTACCGATATTACCTTTCTGTAGCGCTGGACAATAAAATGTATTTTTCTTTTGTCAATTCTAAATCTGTTTATAATTATTTATAGGTTTGCAGCAATTGAGATCTTCATTTTGACTGATTTTTAATGTACTACTTGCAATTAATACCTAACTAAAAATTCTCCTTTTTTGGACTTTTTGCTGTACTCATATTCATGTATAACCCTCTTAAAAGCCCTGCAGCAAAAAAGGTGACAAAAAAATTGCAGTAATTACAGAGGAACAATGCACAGCAATGAAAATTCTCGAAAAAATCCTGAAGAAGAGAATAAGGACAAAGATAGAATACACATTGGAGGACTCACAAAGCAGATTCAGAAGTGGAAGGAGCACGCAAGATCACGTGTTCACAATCAAACAGATTTCAGACAAAGCTTTTCTAGAAAAGAACAAAGTGTACATAGCATTTTCAGAAAGCGTTCGACAGATAAGGTGATGGTTTAGGTCCTACTCTTTTCACTATCTTTATGGACGAAATACTAAAAAAATATACGTAATTCTAGGAAAAGTATAGCGTTGGACACATCAAGTTGCAAAACGTATTAATATCGAAAGGAGCTTTTGCTGATGATGTTACTTATTGCAAAAAGTGAGATGGAATTACAGGAAAACATAAATGTTTGGAACACAACATTGACGGAGAATGAAATGAAGATACACACAGAAAAAATAAAAGTAGTGATAATAGAGGAAGATCGAGAAATATTAACCATTACAGTGAAACAGACAAAAATACAAGTAGATGTATTCGAATACTTAGGAGTAACAATTGAAAGCAGCGGACAGCAAGAGGTAGAAGTGAGTAAGATAATATAGAAAACACTGAACTTGTATTATGATACGAACAAAAAATTCATAAACAAAAAGGAAATAGCAAAACATACGAAAATGAAAGTGTTCAAAATAGTTTACAGGTCTATATTAACATATGGCCGTGAATAATCGGTCATGACAAATAAACAGAAGAGCAAGATACAAGCCTTGGAAATGAAATACCTTAGAAGAGTAAGAGGAGTAACTAAGAGAGAGAAAATGAGAAACACAGATATAAGACAACAGTTAGGAATATGATCTACCCTAGGATACATAGACAAGAGATAGCTAGGTTGGTGGGGCCATTTACAACGAATGCCAGTAACAAGACCGGCTAAGAAGATACGGGAAACTCGAATTATGAAAAATAAAAAAAGAGAAGATCGAAGCAAACGTGGAACAGAGTAACAGGGAATTTATTAGAAAAAAAAATAAATAAAAAGACATGCCAAAGACAGAAAAATAAGCAAGAAATTTTGAGATATATCATATATATATAATCCATATCCATTTTACCATTTGTCGGTCTAGGGTAACAATTACTTATTCATCTATACTTCCTTATTCATATATATATATATATATATATATATATACAGTAAGGCCCTAAAGTGTCCCCTTCATGTTAACTTTTGAATGATAGGATCTAGTGTTTTTAGAAAAATAAGTCGATTTCTATTTTTTCTAAGCTATCTTTTGCTGTAATCAGCGTTTCAATTGCATTTCCAGTTTCACCGGAAGTGACGTTAACTTTCTTTTTTTAAATAGAAGATCCTGTATATTTTTACTTTTTTGGAAAGGTAATCGAAAAACGAATCCAACGATACAACATATGTTATACTTTGACTTAAGAAATATAACGATAGGCAACAATACAGGTTTTGGTAATCTGTTTTTGCTGTTACGTAAAGTTGGTTAGGAAAGAGCGCCAAATTGTTTCTTGTGACACCAGACTGATCTAAAGAGCTCGCTGCTAAGCGAAGTCATTACATCAATTGCTGAACTGTTAAATCTATAAATATAATATATAAATCTATAGAGTATTCTATTTAAAGAAAGAAAGTTAACGTCACTTCCGGTGAAACCGGAAATACAATTGAAACGCTGATAACGGCAAAAGTTAGTTGATAGGAGAGATGACAATAGCATTCTAAAAAGAGCGAAACTTTGGAACCCAGTGAGCAGAAGATCCTAAGGAAGACCGCCGAAGAGATGGAAGGAGTGCTGGACATCCACATCGGGGGAGGCAAAGTAGGATAAAACAAGCCTAAGCCTACTTATATAGAAATATATAAGAAAGAAAGAAGATGATGAAGGTATTGCTTAACTTAATAATGTCCCTTTAAAATTGTCAGGGAAATACAGTTTGTTTGTACAAGTGTCAAAAAAGATACTATAGATAGAGCTTTGTTTCAACTTTCTTCGTTTAACACTCAATTTTGGATCCTATTTCTATATGGAAATAAAACGTTCTAAAGGTTGGTCCATCCAATCCTCTTTACAAGCCTTCTGAAGCAATTAGCTGGTGAGCAAGTTTACGTAGTTGAATTTTATTTTGTAGTAAACAGAACTTTTACAATAACCTAGTCTTCTAAGAAACGTGCCATCTAATGAATTTAATAGTATAGAATAAGTTACTATAATTTTCTACAAGGACGCACTTATATTTTAGGGTAGTGGTTATATTGTGACGAAAAAAGTCGACCGAATATTAGTCCCTTCTTATCGGAGAAATAGGCAGGGGCTGGCGGTTCCGTGCAGGGAACGGACCTGAACGCTTACGATAGGGTCAAGTGTGGCTCGATCGGTGCTTATCAGAGTCCGAGATCTGAAACTGACACAGCGCACGGTAATCGATTTCACTAAATGAAATTTACGGCGAAGTACAGTTACAGTAATAAAGCAGTTAGAGAAAAGACATACCTAATTAATATATTATGAATGAGGTGGCACTGTACATTCAACTAGGAGGAAGCTTACTGTTTTAATTAACTATTTTTTACGACATTTTTCTTTCCTTTTAATGTAACAACGGAATGACTGGAAGTATGTACAGGTGTCGCAAACCTCTGGAATTGTAAAATTGTGCCTATCGTGTAAATAGTAGGAAGCTAAAATTTTCTAACGTAATAGATAAAGTTCGACAAATGCGTGCTACGACAGAAGCGCCGACAGGGGATTTAGGTCGATGTGAAGCCAGTGGAGAGTTTAGTCATTCGATAGGCGTGGAAGTGATAATTATCGGTTTATCGGCGGACGTCTTTTAAAACATGGATCGTCGTAAGCGAGGTTTATCATTAGCATCGCATAAAAAAAATATATTCGCCGTTTCCCTGCCCATTCAGTGCAAAATTTGCAATATATGGTTGATAGGTCGCGATACATTTCACTGTAGAAGACATATTGAAAATAAAGGTCATGTACTGAATTTAAGCAACAATATTCCGTACTGGGAATTTCTGTATCATTTTATTTATATGCTAAGTGTGTGCAACATTCCGCAACACCTAGAATGAACACTTTCTTCTTTTTTAGAATAAATATGTTCCTTCGTGGAAACTACCAACCAATAGACAATTGCGATACAATTTACCACATTTGCAGGGTACAGTAAAAAACTGTATATTAGACGAGTTGAAAAATAAGAAAATTTGCGTAAGTGTGGATGAAACAACTGATCAGGTGAAGGTTGTCAATGTACTGGATTTTTCATTGTAATCGGTTGAGGCACCCGGACCTTCGGTAGTGGCGGCTCTACCACCAGCCTGACCAGGGGGTTATCGCTAGTTTCTGCTCTCTTCCAGGTGATGTTGGAGAGGGTCCGGAGATACTCCAGTAACGATAGATTTTGTAAATCTCGTTTCGGATCGTGGTTGCGCACAAATCATGGCGCGCCGGCCTGTTGACGCAATGTCTTGTTTTGGAGTATCCCCATGTTTTTAAACTGAAATTATGCAGTAGTAGACCACGCCAGTGTCTCGTATGTTAGTATTGGCCTCCGAGTGGTAAGGTAGAGCGTTCTTTTGGCCCGGAAATCTAGCTCCCTGTTCCGTCCATTGGGCACCATTAGCCCGTAACAATTTCTTCTTCATCTTCTTGACATGGTGTATCCAACTAGGCCTATTATCCAGTACCAATCGCAGGTAATTGACCAATGTGTTCCAAAGCAGCTGAACACTTCTGATGATGACATTAGTGTCGTGAGGCTTCAATTTGTTGGTAAAACGAACAGGAATACATTTGCTGCTATTTATCTGAAGCCTCCATTTCGCGAACAAGGCAGATAGTTGTTCGATCGCAGTTCGCATCCGCATGGTTAGCATTCGCTCATTCTTACACGACGAGTAGACGGCGGTATCATCGGCGTATATCGCTAGTTTGGTACCTGTTGGTTTCGGGACGTCATGGATAAACAAGTTAAACAACTCTGGGGCAAGAAGAGAGCTTTGCGGAATCCCAGCCTACTGGGCCTTCGCGAACTTAAACACGAACGCTGGGTCTGAGAGGTAACTCTTAATAATCCTGATTAGCCCGGTATCTTAAAGGGGAGCCCACGTGCCAGGCGGTTACTAGTGGCAAATGCAATTAGAACTTGAAATGAGTAACTATACTATGTAGTATTAATTAGTTTATGTGTATATGATTATATTGTTGCGGATATTTATTAGAACTTTTATATATAACATGAACGTCAGATTATTATAGGAAGAACATAACTAAATGATAATTGCTGATGCGTTTAATTTCTTCTCCCTCAATGTATATGTTACAGGCAATGTGCGGAAATCAGTCAATCTGCAGATTTTCTAAGCGAGTCAGTCCAAGTGCGAAGACATTGATTCTCTTCGCAATCTACAGATTTTCTAGTACTATTTTACTAGTACTACTGAACACTCTGGGACTTGTTGTAAAGTTGATTTAATGGAGGTAGAGGGTAACTGGAAATCATCGATAGCTGCATTTTCTTTCGGTAAATTATGGGGTTCTTCAATTGGATGTGTACCTTTTTTTTGAGACGTATTCTTTTCTAAATCATATATTTCTTCAAGATCCTCTTCATTATTTATACCGAGAAGAATTTCGTGTGGTATAATAGTCGAAGTCAGTTCCATTTTTGCAGGAACGCCAAACATAGCTTCATATGGACTTTTTTTGATTCCAGAATGATAAGCACGATTCTTCATAAATTGTACGAAACGCACACCTGCGCTCCATTTATTAGTTTGATTATCGGTCATCCAAGTAGTGAGTATATCTTCAATGTCTTGATTTGTTCGTTAGACACTGCCTTGGCTGTGTCTAGGTTTGCCGTGGACCATTTTCAGTTCTGGCCACATACTTTGTAAACTGTCGAATAGTTGATTGCGAAATTCGCGGTCATTATCTGAATGAAGAATATATGGAGTGCCAAATAAGAGAAAAATATCTAGCAGTTGACTGTTTCGAGGTGAGAGGCCTCAACACTACAAACTTCGTCAAGTGATCTTGGTAAACGAAAAGAAACTTATACTTTCCATCTGGTTGAGATTAATAGTCAATGAGATCGACTCGGTATCTGCGGTTAAAATGAGATGAAATAATCGGCTTTACAACAATACCTTTCTTCTCACTTTTTTATTTCTGATGACATGGTTCAGATAAATTCAAGTATATTGTTATTTGAGCTCTTGTTATACTCTTATATAGTGTGTTTAGTTCTTTCCGCATAGAATCGCTCTTTCATTTTATTACGTAACCCTGCGTTTTCTTGCATTTTTACAGGCACAAAACAACATGCATTAGCCAATTCACACAAGGATAGATTGGAAAACTAAAAGACATCGTTTAATGGAGCAGTAATTAAATACGTACGTTAGTCGACAGGAATAAACTTGAATCTGTACTAAGCGCAAGACGTCAGGCGGACGAGTGTGATGCGAAGAAGCGCGCGGCGCGAGCTAGCGGTGGCGTGCGGGGCACGGTGGAGACGAAAAATTGTAAACAAAGGTGAATGAAGCGCTTGTCCCGCCCTTTTGAATATTTCTTTCGCACTTTGACGGGCCAGAATACGTAAATCTGCAGATTGACTAGGCAATGCTGCGAAAATTAGAAAATAAAGTATAACTTCACACTTTGACTGACTCACTTAGGAAATCTGCAGATTGACTAGTCAATTTGCAGATTGACTGATTTCACACATTGATGTTAACATATATAACATATAAATTCTAGAAACTAACAGTTTAGATTAATCGGTAGAGAACAAACATATAGAGATACATTTCAATTCATTAAAGAAAAAAATATTCCTAAGTTATAGATAGAGAATTCAATTCTTGTTTACAATACATGAATGTCGAGTTTCATAGCGCGTACCTACTTATGAATCATACATCATACGAAATATGTATATTAGTAAATAAAATGTGATTCGGGACAGACAGACCTTTACATCGATTATAATAATAATAATAATAATAATAATAATAATAATAATAAGCTTTATTGCCCAACAGAGAAAATTCCAATTACTAGACAAGTAATTAATTAAACAAATTACAAAACGAGTACAAAAAATAAGTAAGAATAACAAGTTACAAAAAATTATTAAAGTAAAGAGCAGTGACTATCCTTATTGTATGTAAAGTATCGTGAAAAATATCACATTGCGAAGATATGAGATTAAAGTTTGTACAAGTCACATAAATAGGTGATTTTAAAAGAGCATTTGTTCGAGGAAACGGCAGATAAAACGTATTCGAATACCGGACACCAGAGCGTGGGATTATAAATTGTAATCTTTGAAGTAGTGCAGAGCAGTCAATGCAGCTATTACACAATTTCCAGAGAAACACCAAACCGGAGGATATGCGCCGAAAGTTAAGAGAGGGTAAATTAAATCGGAACAACAGTAACGTATGATCAACGCCTCTCGGTGGGTACACTCCGTCTTGCCGGAACCAGAGGAGTTTAGCAAATCTGCGTTGGACCAATTCCAATTGGCGTTTATGCGTTAAATAGTAAGGGCACCATATGATGGACGCGTATTCCAGACGGGATCTAACAAGAGCGTAGTACAAAGATTTCAAGGCTACCTCATTGGTGAACTCTCTGCAGTTTCGCACAATAAAGCCAAGAGATCTTCTAGCCGCATGGGAGATACTGATAATGTGTTGCGCAAAAGTCAGTTTGCTATCAAACAAAATCCCTAGATCCTTAATTAGTTCGACACGTTCGATGTTAACTTGATTAAGCTCATAGTTGAAAGTAATTGGCGTAGATGCACGTGTGAAGGAAATATCTTTACATTTGCTGATATTCAGAGGTAGATTATTTGATGTACACCATTTAGAAATATTTGCAAGATCGCTCTGCAAGAAGTAACAATCCTCGGAACAGGACACCTTACGATATAGCTTCAAATCGTCAGCGAATAGTAATGCATTAGACGATACACATGTACTTATATCGTTAATGAATAAGTTGAAAATCAAAGGTCCAAGATTAGACCCTTGAGGGACTCCCGAAGAGGCAATGAATTGACGAGAGCAGAAGCCATTATAAAAAACATATTGAAGTCTATTGAGCAAATATGATTGAAACAGGTGCACAAGCGAATCACTAAACCCAAAAGACATAAGCTTATATGGAATTAAAGAATGGTCAAAGCGGTCAAATGCTTTGGCAAAATCGGTATATAAGACATCAACTTGCACGCGAGAATCTATAGCATGAGATAAAAACTGAGTGAACTGACTTAGATTAGTTACAGTAGATCTTTTCTCAGTAAAGCCGTGTTGGCAAGAAGAAATGCTGTTTTTAACGCAAGGATAAATAGCAGTGTATAAGCATTGTTCAAACACTTTGGCAAAATTCGGTAAAATAGCTATTGGGCGATAGTTGGATATGTCAGCCGCGTCTCCGGATTTAAAAATGGGTACAATGCGTGCAACCTTCCATAAATCGGGAAAAAGTTAAGTTTTCAAGACTAAATTAAAGACTTTGAAGAGAGGATGTACAGGATTAATGAATAAATCTGTAATATAATATACATCGTATTGCCCAAGAACTGAAATGTGGTTACCTACTTTGCAAGATGCATATACGATATAGAACCCCACTTGTCTTCTCTAGTTATAGACAAATTTCTCACGGAAGAGCTCATTGATTCACTCTGTTTGAGTTGCCCATTAAGAGTTGGTTACATTCTAATCAGAACTCTAACATTAATGTTAAAAATATAGTCTGTTTGGATTGGACTTCGATTATTGCTTAAACCGCATCTAAGTAAAATATTTGCTCAAAATGCTTTAGGGTACTCTAATTATCAACATTTTAAAGTTACTCCTATTTCTGCTAAACAGGAAGCATAGTTTCACACGTAACCGGTTAAAATTTGGTTTCAAAGAATGCAGAAATGTTTATCGTAGGAATAATTTACTGATATATCAAAAATAAAAAAGTTTTCCATTTGGTGCGTATTTTTAAAATTCAATTTTAGATCTTAAAAACAACTTGGAAATTAACGTATCACAAGTACAAGAGAGCTATTCGAGAATTAAAATTATGACGAAAATTCAAAATTCGAGTTATATCTACAGAAATGTCTTATATACAGTTCATATAAAGTATTACTGTTGTTATTTGGACTGTTTCCATCATCTTGTTTGCACGCTCGTTTGTAAATGGGAGTTTAATTTCTAAGCCTTTAGGAATAACGTTGTTGTCTCGAGCTTTGTGTAGGAATGTGAGGTGGTTAGATTCATTGGCAAGTTTAATGGAGGTCTTTTCGTATTGTTTGAAAGACCGATTTAGATTATATAATTTAAATATTTAATATTATATATATATTATTATATATCGGGAAAATTCAAGTTTCAATGCAACATGTAGTGGCGTAGCTCGACTTATTTTTTAAATTATATTAGCATAATAAAAAACGACTATAAAATAAAGTCTTGTATTTCCACCGCGCATCTGAAGCGTTCGCCATCCCGCCATCCTATAACGCATAAACTGTACTTGGTTCAAGAAAATCTTGCCCTGAACTGAAAGTTGTGTTTGTCAGCATTCAAGTTTTGTTTATTCACATGATGTTACTTATTCATATCTATTTAGGTTTATTAATAAATCCCGCCTCAATTAGTAAACGTTTGCGAGTAGTTTAATGCGCATACTTGGAACAGACAAGGCTACTGTTGCTTCTGCTAGACAATGAAGGAGAGAGAACTGAAGATAATTACTTGTAACAATTGACCAGAAGAAGATTGGATGCAGTGCAGTAGTTCCATGATACGTATGTTGGCGTGGCGGAAGAAGATGATTTTATTTACGCGTTACATTACTGCAGTACAGGGAGCTTCTATTTGAATTACATGCAATAAGAATCTAATGGCAGCTTCTTTTCAAGTTTTAAACTAAAAGCTCTGTGCAAAATAACGTAGAACTGCATGTCTCGAACTGCAATATGTCTCAGTCAGTTTTGCACGTTTCTTTCTAATTTTGCTCAGCTATCATCAGTTTTCTCAACTAACTTTATTTAGAACTTAAAACTACATTTATTGTAAATTTATGTGCGGAGAAATATATCATCTAGATGTTGCCCATTTTGCCGCTGGCTCTTCCAAGCTTAGATTTTCCATTACGTTTGTGCATAAGTCAGGGATAATGGCTTCAATCTCTTCCTAACTAAATTTGCTGGGCATTATTATAAACTCGACTCTTAAGATAACCCCACAAAAAAAAAACCGTTTGGAGCCAAGTCCGGACATCTTGGTGACCAGTTGATGTCGCCTCTTCGTAATATAAATTTCTCCGGAAACCATGTTCTTATAGCTTGTAATGCGGTATTTGATGTGTAACTAGTAGCCCCATCTTGCTGGAACCACCATTGGTCATTAAAATCATCAAATTCTTGGAGGTCAGGGTCAAAAAAGTATAGTCCTACTATGCCTCTGGAGGATATTGCTGCCCAAACAGTAACTTTAGGGTTATGTAATGGAGTTTGATATGTCTCCCGGGGACTTTTTTGCGACTAATAACGACAATTTTACTTATTGACGTAACCATGCAAATGAAAATGTGCCTCATCAGAGAAAAAAATTGAAGTCGTCAAATCTTTCCAACATTTGGTTGGCAAACGTCAATCGTATAGGGTTAATCAGTTTCCTTTAATTCTTACATTAACTGAATTTTAAAAGGGTGTAGTTTCAAGTCTCTTTTGAAGATACGAAAAACAGTAGACTGAAGTTCCTCTTCGCACTGATCGATGTGGATCTTCTGCCACTGCACCACGGTCAATGCTTTGATTAGCGCGCACACTTCGCGGGAGTCCAGGAGGGCGAATATTTACAGTCGAATCACTTTCATTAAATTTCTGTATCCATGACTTGATTAGATTGATACTAGGTGTTTTATTGACGTTGTGAAAAGCATAACGAGTACGAAACCGACGCCGAACTACGATGTAAGAATGATTTAATTCATAGAAACTGCGAACACAAACGTACGTTGTTGGACATCAAACCGTTCCATTGTGACATATGTCAATTTTAACATTAAATTTCCAAGGCTTGCTTTACTCATTGCAAAAAAATCAGGCAATTATATCTCAACAGGCTTTAAAGCTATAGATGAAATAAGAGTACAAAACTCTGAGACACCTTATATTTATGTGATCAGGTAACTGGGTCTATTTTGGCAGTTTCTAAAATTTACTTTACACTACGATATTGTTGTTTCTTGATTTTTTCACATTCTGAGAAACTGTTTTTTAGGCAAGAGAAAACTTTGCAAGCTCCATCACATTCTTTAAAGTACTCTTTTGAGTCTCTGGACTTTTACAAATGACTTCAGATTATTTAACAGTTTCATAATTTCTTGTGTTTGTGAGATAGTTTTCTGGACATAAGAAAACGAAATTATAATTCCATTTGCAAACTGGATCCTGCACAACTATTGATTAAAGTTAAGATTTTAATTTAGATCTTAGTATGAGAACACTTCATTGCAAATTCGATGTTTAATTTTTGAGTTTTGTATCTCGACAAAGGAACGTATCGGTTGATATTTGGTGCTTAATGCTATCGTTTTCGATAATTACTTAACTGTACTAGAATTTGCTTAATATAAGTAAAATCCAGTCTCAAAGCTTAATAGGTACTACAACTTTTCAGAAATTCAGACCATATATACAGAAATATAAAAAAATTCTTAAGTATCTTTTACAATTTAGCAAAATTCAAATATTCGGTTTAAGAGAGACCCGCATATTTTTAGAACAGAATAATTAGCAAGCGATATTCAAATTTAGCTAAATAGTCAACGAAAGATATTGTTGAAGTGTATGTCATCATATCGTGCTTATCTCCTGCAGAAATTACCTTAGTAATGACATTAATGAGAGTACCACCGAGATTGGTTAGATTGGCAAAACATATCACGGTTTAAGTATTCGATTTGAATAATCTTATGAATTATCTATTACAATATATGTACATATAGAACATAATGTCTTTCAAATACCTTAACATATTTTTTTGGATTCTCGAAACTGTTTTATTCTTCAACTTTTTGAGGTTGATGAATTTTTGGAATCACACATAAGTCCAATATTATGTTTATGTAACATAGAGGATATATGAAACACTTGACAAAACTCTTACTACAGAACTTCACTCGTACTGGACGCACGTTTCGATAGCCAAGCAATCACCATCAGCAGTAAAACTGAACTGTTCAGTGTTACTGTTGATGATGATAGAAGTAAAGTGTTTCACTGTTCCAGTGCCACAGAGTTCGATTAATAGAAGACATATCTTTTCTATAATCTCAACAGAGTAAGGACCAGAACTTAAAGCATATGTTCAATTAATTTTGCACTTCCTGATTGTCTAATTATTCCTAGTAGGCCTTACTATCATGTCCCCTATTAAGTCAGCCTTAATATTAATTCTTTTGTTGGGTATGGACTACTACAAAATAATGTCGATTTTGCATTCTCCAGTGCCTAGAATTATACGAGGATGATCGTAAAATAAGGTTCCCAAAGCCCTACAGCAGCAATAAGACGTGCTAGGTGAAATCCGACAACATTGACGTGTGCAGCAGCTCTCCCACTCTATATACGTACCACTCCCGTCTCGCTACGCCGCTCAGTGTTGGCTAAGTAGTCGTCCGAGATGGAACTCCCGATCGCCGCTATCGCCAGGTGCGAAATTCGCGCTGTGATACGTTTTTTAAACGCGAAAGGGGTTTCACCTATAGACATTCATCGTCAATTAACCGAAGTTTATGGAGAAAAGTGTATAGCTGCTCAGCACGTCCGCAAATGGTGTAGGGAATTTACTGGAGGTCGGACGGAAATTCACGATGAAGAGTGGAGCGGAAGACCATCAGTTTCAGAGGAAATCGTTGAAAAGGTAGAGAGCATACTGCTTGAAGATCGGAGGGTCACCATTCGTCAACTCGCTCTTCGGATTCCTGAGATTTTGAGACACCACAATTGAAAAGATTTTGACTGGCGACAGAATTTTATGATACGGGGATATAGAAGTTGGAGCACCGTTTGCAAAAATGCTTGGATAGAAATGACGATTATGTCGAAAAATAACTTAAATTTTTACCTTTAAAACGATGTGTAATGTTAAGGAAATAAAGAATACTGTCTATTTTTAAAAAATATGAGAACCTTATTTTACGATCATCCCTCGTACGTATGTTCCATGCCACTCAAATGAAACATAGCCCCATTCGAAACCATTACTTACGTATGTTTGGCACGTGCACTAGTTTTTCTTGCAAATGTTTTTCATTTATCTAAATCATGCACAAGATGCACTTTAAACAGCCAAAGTTCCTTTTTGTTCTTGGTTCTGTACACAGTCATGTAGCTCATATCTTGGTTTCGTAATACATATCTTTCTTTTTGAAGTCACATGTTTCTTGTCAGCACAAAATAAAATATTTAGTTTCGTATTCGATTGAGCAGATAACACTGAATGCCTTACATTATGTTTACCCGAATTTACTTTAAATTTTACTAGTAGACGGTGAAAACTACTAAGTAACTTCTAAATGGTAAACAATAGATCTTGTTTATGGAATATCAGTGTATACCGCAAAAACACCACGAACTCTATGTCAGATTGGCGAAAAAAGTGAGAGTTTTTATTTAAAAAATGACCTCACTGTTTAGAAACAGATAATTATAAAATTCAGCATTAAAGTTATCAAGGTTGAACAATGTTAGTAAAGACTGTGGGGTAATATGCCTAATACAAAGGCATCGGCATACTTTGCACCATACAAAATTTTTAATAAATTTAGTACATGTTTCGAAAATTCGTGTTTTCCATTGTCAACCGTATACGACAGAACGATGTGAGAAAAAGATTTTAATTCTTACGTGCCTCGTTCTATCCGTACTCTAATAGATATTTACAAGTATTCATTTTTACTGCCTACCCTAAACTAAAACATGCAAGAAATTAAGAACTAAAGGAAATCTGCTCGTCTGTAACACAAAACATGGATGCTGCCAACATCTGGGCATCTCTAGAAAACTTCAACATTTCAGCAAGCAACTTTTTCACAGCATATCGAAAGGCTTAAACCAAGTTTCCAGGGAACAAGATATTAATGTATGCTTCACTTTGCGAAATGCATTTAGAAATCATCTAGATAAACCGGAAGATAAACTGAATATAAAAGTAAGGTCCGAAATTTATAAAATTACATGCAAAGACTGTGATAAAGCTGGATAAACGAGACGGACAATAGGCACTAGGTTCATAGAACACGTAGTACATTACAGCTATGAATAAAAATCTGTTAAACTGAGAAGACCCTACTGGTCGTTCTGTATTAATGGATTTTTTACAGTAAAACATACACATGGTTTATGTTTTGTGTTACAGGGAAGCATTTTGTCCTTTAATTTCCTAGTATTTCGCATTTTTTTTAGTTTAGGATAGGCTGTACAATTAAATTGGGGATAGAAGGAGGCATGTTAGAATTAAATCTTTTTCTTACAACATTCGGTCGTATGGTTGGTTGACAATGGAAAACACGCTCCGTATTTAATAAATATTTTACCTTTTGTGTTAAACAAAGGTGGTTAAATCATTTAGTTTTTATTTTTAATTTGGTTTGTCACTGGGAATCATTTATTATTATTTTTTTAAATTACAGTTCCATTTATTGCAATATTGCATCCGCGTTCACATATTTATGTATACATATCTATTATTTGGAAAAATCCTGTTCACGTATCTCAAATTGTTAAGTTAGGGATATATTAACACTAAAGAAAAAGCTAGTTTCTTATGGAAAAATTATTGAACACCACCAAGAAAGTAAAAGGGCCATATCAAATTAAACCTAATACCACATAAATCGTCCTATCTGCGTACTCTAATGCGATGAATAAATAAGGCTATTAGATATCCCGCTGAGAAAAGGAAGTTAGGTGTCATAATTTCGAAGATTGGGCATTTGTCCGGATCCAAGGATGAGTTCGACCGCTTCCAAATATTTGTCTAGCCCGAGCTGCTATTATAAATTAGGCAACGAGGTATGTTTTCTTGATAAAATCGTCAATCTGACAGATTTGTTGGGGTATGCAGCCCCGGCGCCAGAGATCGCCAAGGTAGGCTGGCGCTACGCGTTTGCTCCCGTTGAAGATGAGTTTCTATAATGTCAGAATGAAAAATACGTTTCTCGAGCGATTTAGAGGTTGCAGTGATCAGTATCTGTTTCCTTTCGCATTTTTTTTTTGTAAAAATGCAGTTATTGAAAGAAACGTGTTACCTTCACAATGAAAACACAAAACAATAAAAAATAATGGAAAGTTATAAATGAAAAGCTATACAATGCATAAGTATGGGTTTTATGTAGACTGCTTCTAAACCATTATCATTATTAGTTTAAATTGAAGTTTTCGTATTTTTCGTATAATAATTTAAGTTTGCTAGTTTTCTATAAGGGTATTCGCTTTGAATGGATTTGTTTGTACGAGGGTAAGTCAAATATTATCTACACTTTTACAATGACAAGCTTTGAAGGTTATCGTAGTGGCGGCCGCTTGCGCATGCGTTGAGCAGTGCTCCGATTTTTATGGTCAGAAGGTGTGAAAGGTGCTAAAATTCACCGGAGACTTTTGTCACAATACGGGGACAGTGCTTTATCTCCTAAAAGCGTTTTTTTGTGGATCGAAATGTTCTCTCTTTTTATGTTACGCTCGTGCGGCCACTTTGAAACATTAATTTATACACAATAATCAATAATTTATACACAATAATCAAAGTTACTTTCAATAATTTACCTTTTTTTGTAAAAAAAAAAAAAAACACAAATATCATGCGCAACACTATCCTTAATGTCGTCTGCAACATCGCTTACAATCATCGATGGGCAAACCATGAAAATATCGAAGTCATTGGATTGGCATTCCTGTGACAACGAGGTACACAAGACGACAAAATAGACGTTTTTGACATAAGACAAGTTTTGATTAAAATTATTTTGAAAACAAATATTTAAAGAATTTTGATCATCAAAAACAATCAAAAGAAGTTTAAAGCCGTTTAAAAGAGGAAGAGAGGAAAAGTTGAACCCAAGGAGAAAAAGGAGCCGAAGGGAATCTGACATCAGGGAATTGATCAGAAAAGACCTGGAAAGGAAGGGAAGAGGATTTTAACGAAGAATTTTTAAAACATACACTGTAAGCAGATTATTGAGAATAAAAAAGACTTACGATTATTTTGTAAATTATATATTTCATTGAAATATCTGAATATACCGGTTATTCCGGCAAACGTAAAAAAACAAGTACGTTTCGGTTTAAAATGGCTGCAGTAAAGGAATAAAACGAGCAAAGTGCATGGAAGTAAATAGGCAATATTTTGAACATCTACTAAATTAACGCGAGTTATTTTGAAGCGAAGCCTACTTGTTTTCTTCTGTTTGTTTTAATTATTTTTTTAATGTTTATATCCGTAGATAGTTGTTGAATAAAAAAAAGCTTCAGACGAAGGTTGTTTGCTTTTGCGTGGACAATAATATACTTATTAAAAAAATAGAGGTCTCCATTTGAAAAAAATAACTTAACACTCGAAAGACATTGATGGCACTTCTAAAATTAAACGTGGACCTTACAATATACTTTCCCCCTTCATATGATAAAATTTTTATCTACATTATTTTTCGATTAAATAAATGGTTTCTGAGTTATTCAGTAGTCCTAAAATAAATGAATCATCCCGTCAGCACATCTCAAAAATCAAATACTGTCCAGTTTAGTTGATACAATAAATGTTTGTTTTTGGAAAATGTAAAACCCATTTTTATTATCACTGATCCATAAACATTGAATTAACACTTTGTGGTACATTGTTTTGAAGCTGTACATTTATCTACTTTCAGCAAAACTAAAGTAGTAGATTGTAATACGTGGTTAACTAATTTCACTTGTGGTCAGTTTGCTTCCTATCTGTTTGTATTCACAGACAGCTCACGTGCGAGCTTCTCGAATAACTGAAAGCTAATACTAGCGGTTGTAAACTACGGAAACTTATTGAACAACATCGATCTATGTGAAATGATCTGTCATTTTAGAGATTCTGGCAGATACAACTTGGTTCATGTACATTACATGATGAGTAATAAAGATTGTAGATTCAGATTGTGTAAAGGATTAGTTTCAACGGTTTTGCTAAAATAAGTTATATGAGTAGATTTTAATGCTAAAGATTTTAATGCTTTTAGTCTAATTTCAAAGTTCCCTACTTAAAAACAAATATTGAACAACAATAATATAGGAATTTCCAGATTCTACTGTTTCTGCAATCACTTACTTTTTAGGTTAATTTCAAACTAGTATTTTACATAATTTCAAAATATATTTTCGCACATAATCAGAAACGAGCTGACCATCAAACTAGGAAACTCCAGCGATTTATAATTTTGATTCGAGCTGGACTCGTTTAATCGGGCTAATTTCAAATCGAATCGGACGTTTTAATTTATGGCAGGTCTAACCGAGCAGAGTCGTGGCGAGTCGGGCTCATTCGCTACGACAGCAAGAGCCAATTCGCAGGCTTTGGAAATTATTTGATTCATTTTTCCTTTAACAGGCGAATATTTATTTTCCCGTTCTCATCCATACCCTTGATCGCTAAATAATATTAAGAATTACCTCACGCACACTTATGTAAAATAATTAATTGGTAATTTTGTATTATATACATACAGTGCAAGGAAACTTATACAATATATATTTATATTATTTTTTTTTGATTATTTGTCCGAATTAAAGCTATATTTGGTTTGTTTAATTAATTTACTTTTATAATTTATTTTCCTATTTTCTACTGAGAGAGGGATATAAAGCATTAATATTAATATATTAACATACGACGATAGTCTGAAACGTTTTCGAATGATGCTCATATCTTTTTAATCCGTGCAAATAGTAGCTGGCCTTTTGTTCTGCAACAAAAGCGCGATGGCCTCCTTATTCGATGGAAATCTCCGTCCCCCAAACGAAACCTCGAGGATAGGAAAAAAGTTGCTTAGGGTCATGAATTGTTGTGATAGTGACCACTGAAAAGCGAGGCTGTGCGTTGTCTTGGTGGAACAAAACTTTTTCTCTTCAAATGCGGCCGTTTTTCCGTAAGTTTTGCCTTCAGCTTGTCAAGTATTAATACGTAGTATGCCCCAGTTATTGTTTTCCTTTTCCAAGATAGTCGATGAACACAACTCCATGACTATCCCAAAAGACAGCCACCATCACTCTCCCGGCCGAGAGATTATGATCTTCAGAAACGATTTTATCTTACGTATTTCTAGTGAAGTGGTTATAACAATAATGTGTACTCTTACAATTAGCGTAAGTTCTCGCATATCCGCATGTAAATATTCTATGAAATTTAATTGACTGATATATATATATATACAGTGCAGTCCTAAAGTCTCCCCACCCATTCTAACTTTTGAACGTTATCAATTCAATTGTATTTTCGGTTTCACCGGAAGTGACGTCAACTTTCTTTTTTTTAATAGAACAGCCTGTATATTTTTACGTCTTTGGAAAGGTAATCGAAAGGATAACACAAATGTTTTACTTTAACTTAAGAAATATGACGATACTCATCATATTTCGTTATAAATAAAAGTTAGGTAATCTGTTTTTGTTGTTACGCAAAGTTGGCTGCGAAGGAGCGCCAAATTGTTTCTTGTGACGCCAGACTGATCTAAAGAGCTTGTTGCTAAGCAAAGTAATCGCAACAATTGCCAAACTGTCAAATCTCAATTCCAAAAGCGTAAATAATTCTTGTTATTTATTATTATTATAACCTACAAGAATAACCAAAAGAATCTTTCTTTTTGATACACCAGTTACTGAATAAATTAAATTGTAATGTTTATTTCTTATTAAAATGATAGAATCACGAAAATAATCATCCTTAAAAACCAAGCTTTATAGCCATGTGGTTGGTTTCACACTTACAATTATGCTTTTTGATATTAATGGCCGATGAAACGTCCTTTTCGGAGCTGTGCCTTGGCTTCTGGAGGATACTGATGTGTTCAAGTTTCAAAATTGGGGTCAATAAAAGTGGTCTATTACTCACAAAGTTTGTTTAATAATATCTATTAGCGCTACCGGTTTCGAGACAAGTTCATCCTCAGGCAACAAACTTTAAATTTAAAAACAGGAAGAATTGTTAAAGTTAAAGTGTTGTGGTAAGGGTTTTTGTGAACTGTTTCAGCAAGAATTGTGTCAATAATTTAAGAATGCAGATACTGTAGACTGGATACATTTGAAGTAACAAATTAAAATTGGTAATAAATTAAATATTTGTAAAACAAGGACTATCATACACACTTTAAAATACCGACATTATCAAGGTAAATCACAGCACTGGATTTTGGATGGAATTTCTGATGAAATATTTTACATAATTCTTGCTGTTTTTGAATTTAAATTTTGTTGCCTGAGGATGAGCTTGTCTCGAAACCAGTAGCGCTGATAGATATTATTAAACAAACTTTGTGAGTAATGGATCACTTTTATTGGTCCCAATTATGATTAACTCACAACGAGTCGCAGTTGATCAATTACAATATTCAAGTTTCATCTACCGTTATTAATTGACGCCAAAACTCCGACTTATTTCGCTTAAGCTGCTTTAATAGGGTCTGGGAAATGTTTATTCGAATGCGTTTTTGGTCCTGGGTGAGCAAGCGCGGCACCCAACGCGCAGTTAGCTTTTTCATGACCAAATATTCAGGCAATATATGACAAACACGTTCTTTCGAAATGCCCGCAGCTCCTGCTATCTCTTTAACCTTAATTCGACGGTTGTCTAGTAACATTTGGTGAACTTTTCCGATGTTATCGGTTGTGGTTACAGTTTTTGGCCGTCCCGAGCGTTTATCCTCAACCAAGATGGTACGATCATGTCTAAATTCAGTTGCCCAAAATTTCACTATGGCTAGTGATGGTGCATAGTCCAACTCGGCTTTAATTTACGTAGACTTTCAAATACAAGAATGTTCGAAATTCGACTTTTTCAATTTTTACAGAAACACTAACATCAACTGATACAAACGACTATGTGATGTTAAGCAGCAACTGAGCGTCCAACATGGCCGAAATTTTCAAAAAGATCTTCCAACGCATGCGCAATATGTTACCAGCATATTTTTGACGAGTTACGCTATATTCAGGTTGAGACTTGAGACTTTTCATCCTACCCTCGTGGGTATTTGTCAGTAAGGGTAAGTGTTCACAATTTAACCCGATTGTATATAAGATTACTGGGTTGATATGTAAATAGAGCATGCCGCGTCAGTCTAAGTCTGTGGGTAGGTATGGAACTTTTACTAGAAAGATGAGAATAATCAAGTAAAGTGGTAACTTGTGCTCGTGTACTTACAAACAAGCAGACATAGAATTTAGCTACCAAAATTCTAGCTAGTATTCTTGAGAAGGCACATAAGTTAACTTATTATATTTTACTATTATACGTGGATGATGCGATAAATACCTGTGTTCTACATTTAGCAAATTTATTTCTCGACATAATCTCCTTGTAGCTCTATACACTTAGTCCAGGGATGTTCCAACCTTTTTAAGTCACCCAAATAATAGGATTTGTCGAACTCTCCAAAATAGGCCTCTGTTTCGGCAATAAGCTCTTCATTTGACGTGAATCGCTCTCAGCCAAGCCATTTTCTCAAGTTTGGATAAAGAAGGAAGTCACCGGGCGCCAAATCTGGCGAATATCGTGGATGGGGCACCATTGCGTACCGTAACTGGACCAGCTTTGCGGTCGCAATTGCCGATGAATCTGCCGGAGCGTTATCCTGATGATACATTTTTTTTTCCTCTGGGTGAGGCCTTTTTCTCTTTAGTTCAGCGCCGAATCAGTCCAAAAAATTAGGATTGTATTGTCCCGTGATTGTCCTTTCCTTCCTTAAATAATCAATTAAAATTATGCCTTGCGAATCCCAAAAAAGCGTTGCTATAACTTTTTTTTGTTGACTGACCTTTTGTTTCCTTTGGTATCCATGTCTCATCTACATTCACATAACGCCGCAAAAACTTACACGTAATGCGCTTAAACATGTCCTAACTTTGCTTTGAAGTTATCACACGATTCCGTTTTTGATCAATCGTCAGCAGACGTTCAACTTATTTACCATATTAGCAATCTCTCTAATCTTTACCCGGCGGTCTGCTAAGACGACATCATGAACTTTATTAGTCATATCGTTCGTAGTCACCTCAACAGGACGACTTTGCCGTTTCTCATCAAAACCAGATGTTCGGCCACGCTTAAATTCATTAAACCAGTATCTGATGGTAGTCATGGAAGGTGCATATAAACTGCATCCAACTTCTCTTTGATTTCTGCACACATTTTCCCATCCAAGAAAAGAAGTCGAATCACTGACCGGTAGTGTTCTTTTTCCATGATTCCACAAATACTTGAACTTGCTCACTTTTAACAGCTCAATTTTAACAGACGTCGACTAAAGAATAGTACTCACACTCGGTAATGTAAATTCTGACATAAATCTGTCACGGATATTTCTCAAACCATCCTGGTATATACTATTTTCTTTTCTTAATTGTAATACGCAGTTTCTCACTAAATACGACTTATTAGAATGTTAATAAAAAGAAACAAATTAGAAAGCGGATACGGTATATGTTTTTACACTCCGATGTTTGTCGGTTAACTCGAAACCAATTGAGTTCGAGTTTACTCGGGAATCATTGATGTCATGCCAACGAATCCGAGTTTGACTCGAGTTTCCAATAGAAATTATTCGAGTTACTCGAATCAATGAAATAATTTTCATTTTTGAATGTGAAGCAGAAAGAATTGAATTGCAAATATAATAGTTCACATTATTTTTGCTGTGTGTAAAAAGTCCATCGATATTTGCCGTTGTTCTTGTACAATAGTATTCATAATTAACTTTGGCGTGAGAATAAACCTCTCCTCTGTTTCCACTTGCCCTATATCAACTACACTTAAGTAAAAATCCAAATTTGATGAAATGGATATCTTTTGGAGTAACATTGCCGTTGAGATCGATATGCTTAAGAACAATGAAATGTTTTTACACAGTTTTGCCTTCCTATTTGGCTACTTCACTTCTTCGTCTTATGGTAACATAAGTATACAGTCATAGGGATTGCGGATTCCAACATGTACTGGTATGAGTATATTCTATCGAGATGGGTTCAGATTTAGTGCATAATCGATAATACCGATCAAAGTTATGTATTGCGTGTTGTATGGTTAGGATCTTTTATACATACAACAGAAGATTATTGAGTTGGGCTGGTTCTTAGTAGGATGACTTTTTGTGGTTCCTCAATTTTTGATTTGTTTTGTACGAATTGATTATTTAGAAGCTTTCGGTATCATAGTCAAGCTATAGTGATGATATTTTATTTTCCTCGTTTCTTCCTTTTGATTACACAGCGTTAGTTTGTTTGCATACAATTAATTAGCTATCTTTCGTTAAAAAGAACCAGGACCACTTTCACATGAAGACCAAATATGAGTTGACAGCAAAAATAGTTCTATGACATTTTAATAAACGTTTTCATCTAATGTCACTCTGCAGATAAACCTCGTATGGACGTAAAATATGATAATTAGAGAAGCTTTCAATTTCGGGCTTAATTTTCTAGTCCTAAGTTCCTTTCTTAACTGAGATGTAATTGGCAGAGGTCTTGCTAATTACTATAACTTAGAAGAATGGCTTGTAGGCAATATTTATACACGCGGCAGTTTTAATTGATTAGCTAATTTAACTGTTTAAATAATTTTATTGCAAAGGGACATAAACAATAGATTGAGGTAGATAAATGTACGTTATCAAAAAGTTATTTGATACAATAGTTGTCTAGCATAAAAAACTTAAATATAATCAACATTTCTTGATTGCGACGACCCGATGCATCTCGTTATCGTTCATGTTTAATCTAATAAATGTGCAAAAATCAAAAAAGATATTGCATTTTTCTGATTTTTAGAACGCCTTATCGAGAAATGACACTTTAAAGGTGATAATGTGTAATGAACGAGTAAACTGGATTAACGGGATTATCGTTTATAGATATGCATTATTCTATTTCAAAATCTATTAGCTACGATAACTGTCTGGTAATATTATCTACTATTCCACCTGTTCAAAATTATTGATTATAATAGTATAATTCGTCATTAAAGCAAAAAATCTAGAGTAAAGGAGAAAGTAAAAATCAAAAGTGTTTTATAGATTTATATTTTTCTCCGTTATAAAAATTAAATATGATTAATTTATCACTTTATGAACTAATAAACATGAAGTGCTAAGTGTAGCGAAGATGAAAAGTAATGTTTCATATTTATTTATATGTATATGGCAAATGGACCAGTGATAATTCAGTTCTTTTCAATAATTTTTATACCGTGACTTATTATAATATGCATAGAATATGTAGGCATATAAACTAATTTGGGCATCTTTAAAAGGACTGGCGTTTCTCTCTAAAGTTTAAAAGATAGAGAATAAACACATCTTGCTATCTACAGAAAAATCCTATAAAAGAAATGTTGACCACGAACTGGTAATATTCGAAATTGATATTTACAACGATATTAAGATATAAACAATATTGTCGAATTGCCGAAAGAAATTATGTTATCAATACCAAAACTATTTTACTATAATAAACAATAATAAAAAAGTTCTTACCAGTTGGTTTTGGAACGTTCCTCTTGACTTGCATCCATTTGTAGGTGGGTATCACAGGTTGTGGTTGAGGAACATTATTCATGTTATGCATGATATGATGCTGCCTATGGTTGTGCCTTTCGATATCGACGCTTTGAATATTCTCCTCCTTGTACCTGTGATGCTGGTACTCCATGCAAGACGATGGTGCGGAATTGGTCAGGATATGCGAGTGATAGTTGTCATTCTCCATTTGATGGGGAATATATTTCGACTCGTGTAGGTAACCGTGATTATCTTGAACGTTCTCTGATGGATGCCTCAGCATGACGTCAGGATGAGTTCTTTGATAAGAATCGGCGGGATAGATATTTTGATGTCCGATCGGGGAGTATACGGAAGCATTAGTACCGCCATAGTCTAAATTGGTGTAACTTAAACCGGTCTCCGTATTGATGATTGGATTTTCCTGTACTTGATGATGTGGGTAGTAATTGACGTCTTGTGGAGATGGTGGTGTTTCGGCATTATCTGAAGCATACAGGTAAGGCTCTTCGTAATGATAAGAGGAGGAATAATGCGCCGGTTGTACTGGATGATGTGCTTGCACCGAATCGGGATTGTAGTTGTAAAAGTTCGCGTCTGTACCGTAAGTGTTATTGTGTTGGTTATGATGTCCGTGCCCGTACATACCCATGTCCATCATCATCATTGTCAATGGACACTGAAAAGAGTTCGCTTTTTTACTTATCGCACTTTTCGATTCATCAATGCATTATTTCAGCACCGAATAGCAGGGAAAATCGCAGCACACATCGCGCGAACTTATGCACCGTGAATGTCCGTGAGTCCTTAGAGACCGTCGTGACCAGGTATATACACAACTGTTGACCAAACTAGTTTGTCTACTGTATACACGGCGCTTTGTCCCCTACGTGGTGCTCCCGCGTGATATGTGTCAGTAGGCGTGGCGTAGATACACGTGTCCTGCGCATTCGGAATCGCCGCCAATAGAAACGCGAGATTTTTGGGATGCTGCGATCCTTTATAACGGATTGGCCTGGGAACAGCCATCATTGTAAGTTTCTTTTGTTGCCCTCGTAGCTCCTGCTGTTATTGTATAGCTGCTGGAACATTTCAATTCTGGTGAATGTTATACGGATGTCGAGCTACCGTGTGTGACATGACAGCTCTCTCCTTGTATTGTTCACGTACAGCGTTTCTAATGGGTCGTGGTTACCCGATAGGTATCAGTTTATTCATATGCATATGAATATTTACACGTACATGACCACGATACTTTTCGAATAAATTAATCATAAATACAATCTAGTATTCCTGCTTATTTGAATCTAGTTTTCCAAGATATCACAAATTATTTGGTCTAAAACCAAAATAAAAAAAAACTATCGTATAAATGTTCGAAAGCAATATAAATATATTAACTACATTTTTACAACAATTTTTATACTTCTGGATCTCGTATTTTCAAATGATGATTGCTATAGATGCCAAATTTGAAAAACAACATAGGTTACAACTTTAAGAAGTGTGGTAACACAAGAAATAAGAATCTATAGTAAGCTGCAATAGGAATTCAAATAACAAACCATTGACAATGTCAACCTTAGAATGCTAACTTCAATTTTACTTCACTAACATGGTGTCATATGCGACATAATTACAAATTTCTAATTTGAAGTAGTCAGTTGAGAAAATGCATATACTTTTAAGTCTTATTTCCTTCCTTTTCTACTTAGAGATCGTTGATAAATTTTACATCGCTTATGGGATATCGTTTCTGGTGGGGCTGATGGAATACTGATTTCTTCTCTTCCTAAAACGCTTAGCATCAACGTTCGGAAAGAACAGGGAATCGTTTACATTTTTAACGAGATTTCAATGTGAGGTGTTACCAGTTGCAATGCTAAATTCGTTAGAAAGGATCGTCTTGAACAATTTTGAAAACTTCATTCAGCATGCAACTTATTGTTATTTAACACTACATATGCATTTATACCCCACCATTTAACATTTTGCGCGCCACTGTGTAGGTATGGCATAAGTATCTATACCAACTTTTGCAGAATTGTAAAATAAAATTACCTTCGGGTTCTTGGTTTCATTTATCGATGAAGCCATGTGCATGAAATGATAATAATAGCACAACATTTTTCTCTAACTTTTCGGAAAAAGAAACCAATATTTTGTTTTCATCAAACGCAAAATTATTATTCTTTGGCAAAATTCCGATCGTAGTCACCCATTTTTTAGTAATCTATTTGCAGGTTTCCAAAAGCTAAACAAATTGTCGATAATTTCATTTCGATTGGTACCATATAGGCGTTCACATAACATCAGGGCGTAATACATTTGAAGGGTTTTTTTGATTTCGCATCACAAATCATAACAAATCAACAAATTAAATTTCCTCTCTACCTGTTAGTAACATGTACATATCGTTGATTTTCCTTATATTTCGCAGCTTATCGGGCAATTTCCTCATTTGTATACTGTATAACCAAGTCTATAATATAATCACCGAAATATAACTTCCAACAGGGTATTTTTGTCTGTGCTAGTTATACAATTTGCACTTGCATGATGTATTATATTCAAAACATAATCTCTAAAACATGTGAAAACGGAATTTATTGCAAATGGGCAATTCCAATAGGGTCATGGCGACACCACACGCAGAGAAACGTTTACTTGTATCGAGACTGTCTGCCTCAATTCAAGACAATTACTGTTTTAAATCAAAAGAAATCTTGGCGTTTTTTCTCCGCTTAAGAGAAGTATATACTTGTAATGAAATAATTGTACCTATTTCATTGTCTAAGACATTTGTTAATTTAATTCAAGAAAATGGCCGTTACAACACAAAACAATATTTTCTTAAGGATAGTAAATAGTTTCCTTCATTCCAGAAAGCGTTTAGATATTGTTCATAAATCAATAGTATCGTTTTCTTAAAATAAAGCATTTATTTACTTAGAATTCTGTAGAAATGCATATTATTTATATCCACATTATTAATTGCACTTACCTTGTTTAAAACAGTACGACATATCCGTACATAATGCAGTAAACTATTCTCACTGCTTGTGATTCTAAGAAGGCCAAAGTAGAGGTTATCTACAGAATAATGTTCAAACAAAAGTGAACTTAACGTAGAAGTACACATGAAAAATGTCCCTAAAAACAGTAACCAAGATAATGCTAATAAATAGCTTATGATATTGACGGAATCACTCCCGGCAAAAACAACGTGAAAAGAGAAAATTACTAAGGTTTTTTGCTCTTCCCACGTTGTTTATCTCTCAGTTTATGCCATTAATCTTCCAAAATAGCACTGAAATATTTCCTGGCGCCACCTACTGCCAAGAGATGTAGTTATGCCGTCCTAGATAGTAGCGACAGAAACCGGGATGCAGATGTCATACTTGCCCATACAATGATACAACGTTTCATAAACATTTTTGTTTCTTTTTATTACTACTTTTTAAAATATATAACAAATGGTAATAAAAGAAGGGATAAATAAACTTAAATATTGACTCATTAATTATTAAACTCACAAAAATAATCCCTATTTAATTACATTTTAAAGGAAATATTTTAATTATAGTGTAACATAAAAAAAAAACTTTTATTTTAGTTCATTCACTCGCTCTTAATTTTAATTATTAACTTTAGTTTTTTTTTTCATTATTGTAATTTTTCTTTTATTGGATATCCTTTCTCAATAGAACTTTGTGAGATCTGGATCTTTTTTCATTCCTACCTTTAATATTAATATTTTCTTAACTTAAAACTAAATGATTTACTTGGAAGAAACACTTTTCTGTCTTGGATTTTCTTGATTTTCTAACCCTAAGAAAATATTTATTGAAATAAAAATATTTTCTTGAATAGAGACTGATTTTTGCAAGAAAATCTATTTTCTTGACGCAAGAAACCATTTCTTTGCGTGCACGTTAGCATTCCAAGGTTTCTGTACGCCATAGAGGACATTTTGTTATTCAATTTTAACTTTGTATTAACTAAGTGTAGTCTTCGTGTGTATTTCGGTCTGAATGCTGTTTTTAGAAGTTGTATATGCAATACGATATATAACAGGTCTTTATACGTTTTTTACTCTATGTAATTTGTACTATATATTTGTTACTTCAACGCTATAGTTGGGAATTCTAACGTAAATGTCGTGAATACTATATAATCTAGTAGTAAACCAAAAGGACCTCCTTTTGTATAGGGTTCTGCGATAAAGGTGCAATGTTGTTGAATTTCAATAAAACAAGTTGTGTAGTAATGAACTATATTATAGCGAAGGTGGAAACAGAAATGGTCTTTTCCTCCTTCCTTTCTTCCTTCCTTTCTTTCTTCCTTTCTTCCTTCCTTATATTTCCAACTTTATTGTGAACACTTCACACAAAATCACCATGGATTATGAACTATACCGGGTGGTGGCTTGGCCGGCGCAGAATAGCAATTATAATGGTAGATCTGGAATGTCCAATTATTTGCTTCCCTAATTATTTTACAGGAAAAGTGTATTTAGGTTTTTTGTAGTGAAAAAAATTCTACATCCATACATACCATTGCCTTTTAGTTTTTAGAATTCTGAAACCGAAAAATCCGGAAAATGTAAATGCCAGTTTTAGAAAAATAATTGATGCCATGGAATTATGAAATCAAACAAATTTTTAACCTGGAGTGTCACAAATTTTTAGCTTGTTTTTATTAGTCTCTTTTGCGACATTTTCAACATACATAATCGCTAGTAGATGATCATGGCTCTCTAATTATAGACAGATTTCAACTTGATTTTCTGATATTTCGAACTATTCAGCACTCTTCAAAAGGACTACAGATCTGTCAGATTTGATTACACAGGGTGAGTTGCAGAATAATCTACATGAATTTTAGTTTCTATAAAACCATTGTTTGTAAATGCATGTAGGTAAGTAATTCATGTTCTTAAATTGTTTAACAATGTTGTTCATATTATTGTTATAATACTTGTAATAGAAAAACAAATAAAAAATATAATTTGGTAAAACAATTAAAGATATGATCACAATATCTAAAATGTGTCGTTTTTTGTAAATTAAATATTAATTGACACTTGTCTATTTATTTTCGCTATTTATTACTTATACGTGCTGGTTAACTTACTAGACAATGTATTAGAGCAACACAAACTGCGCTGAAAACCAGTGGCTGACGCATAAAAGTTTACGCAAAATAAACACGGCCGGGACAATTCGGTATAAGCGTCAATATAACTGCGACTCGAAAGCCGATCTGTTGTGTATGCATCTACGCTGTCGTATACTATATCGTAGTTCTACGTTTGTTTTGAAAATGTTTCCTACGTCGCGAAAACGACCAAAGTTGGACACAATAAGAGAATTTATCGCAGAAATGCCTGATTTAAAGTGTGATGGCGCTAAAATTCAATGTGTAGTGTGTAAAATAGATTTAATTGTTGTCGAAAAGTGATTGTCTACGGTACGTAAATAGTGCAGGGCATGTTTCAAAAAAAAATTCCAAACGAGATTATGACAAATTTAAATTTAATTTATGTGTTTATTGCATGTAATTTACCATTTCATTTACTAAGGAAGAAAGCATACGTCTCGTTTTGGAATGAATATTCGCACCTTAAGTTACCAAATGAGAGAACATTACAGAGAGTTGTGCCGTCTGCTCCTGAGCATGTCGAGAAAAGAATTAAATCGGAGTTGCAAGATAAAAAACTGTGGTTATGTGTGGACGAAACAACAGATCGTAAAAAAACATTCTGTGGTTAATGTAATGGTACGCACAATGGAACCACATCGACCGTCATCCCCAATTTTACTAGCACAGACGAATACAACAATGCACTGCCGAAGTAATTTCAATGTTGGTGTTAAATACATTGGAAAAGTTTGAACTTTCAACAAATCAACTGTTGATGTTTATGAGTGATGGTGCCGCAAACATGCTTGCTGTAGGTCGATCTCTTGAAAAAACATTGTGATAACCTGTTGCATATTACATGTAAAATTCATACTCTCAGTCTCGTAGCAGATAGTATCAGAAAATGTTATCCCGAGGTAGACGCTCTAATAGCACATACAAAAGCTGTGTTTGTAAAATCCCCAAAACGTATTCGGGAATTTCATAGACTATGCCCCGGTATTCCTGAACCACCACAACCTATTCTTACTCGTTGGGGAACATGGTTAGAGGCTGCATTTAATTATCTTGAATATTTTGAGAATTTAAAGAAGGTGATTTTAGAATTCGACCCAAAGGAAGCTGCGGCTGTCAAGGTAAGCCGCTTGAAATTTCAGGATAGTCAAGTTAAAACAGATTTGGAAATTATTCAGAACAATTACGTGGGACTAGCGGATGCGTTAGAAAAACTACAAAATTCTTCGGTGTCGTTAGTGGAATCTTTGCAAATAGTGCAACATGTTCACGCACAGCTATGCGCGATAGAAGACGCAAGAAATGTTTGTATTTTAGAAAGGTTTGAAAGTGTTTTTGATAAAGACTCTGATTTTGGCACATGGAGACAAATTTGTGAAGTTATTTGAAGGATTATTTTACTTACGCAAATGTAACGTCACTAGATGTAGAACGTTCGTTTTCGGCATACAAAAACACTTTTTCTTCACGCCGCACTCACTTTGCCGAAACAACTTTGGAAACATACCTAATGTTACAAATATTAAATAGACATTATCCACTTTGTGATTTCACGGAGGACTCTTAAAACGGTAAGTGTTTGAGCACGTATCACATTTAATTTATTTTGTGTAAACTTTTATGCGTCCGCCACTGGCTTTCAGCGCAATTGCGTTGCTCTACAATGTATGTAGGAAAATGATGGTTACTTCGAGTAGATCATGAAATTGCATCAAAAAAGGTAACGTTTACACATACCGTGTGGAAATCGACCATTCGGTCGGGGTCGTACGAAATTTATATGGGCGTTTGCTTTGTAGTTGATCCGTGGCAGTATAAAAAACAAAAAAAAGACAACGCTAGCACTAATAAACTACGATTCCCAGCTTCAATCAGCAAATAATTCGATTCATTCGAAATAACTAACTTTATAAATACAAAAAATAACAATGCCTTTTAGAATATGAGAAAAACTCTAATTCAATGAATCATTAATTCGAATAATTCTTCTTTTGATGTACCTCGCATTTAGATAAGAAAAATGCTGCGTGTTCCAGTCTCGCAATGCAGCATTCAACTATAGCGTTCGGGTTGTTTCCGACCGGCCGGTATGTCACAGCACCCTAAGTTTTTAAACGAAGCGCTTACCTGCATTGCTTCATATTTAATCTACCAAAACAGGACACATTTTAGGTATAGGGAAATGTTTACAAAAAGGATTCTAGAAGAGCTTCTCTATTATACGTTGTAAAAATGTTCAAGGTGTTACACTAAAAAAATTGAAACAACATGAATGAAACTTTGCAACGATATCGATGACCTTGTAGAATCTGGTTGATATAAAAAATCTTCGATGTCTTGTCAAAAACTCCAGGAAATACTCAATCGAATGAAAATTAAATCACCACCCTAGCGTGTAAGGTGTTTAAAATGTCGGCCGTTAGAGAAACAGCGACGTTTCGCAAAAATCTCAAATTATGTCAATTATCTCAAAAACTAAGACAGATAGGTATAGGGAATATTGATGAAAGTTGTCATTAATTGAAGAAAGGTATCTAAAATCGTAATAATATACAGGATGTTCCATTTAAAAAACTAAACTTGTATCATGTGCAGCGGACACGGAACAACCTGCATACTTATATAATTTTATATTGTGCAGCATTTGTTTGGGAATATTTTTTATTTGAAAACTTATAAATATGGGGAATGTTATTAGCACAACATATCACGCATTTGTTATTTGTTTCTCAAAGTTACAGATTATATGTCTATCGTTTGCATTAAATGTTATCTATACATTGATATGTTGGATACAATACTGTTTGTTTCTACAAAATATATAAATGTTATCAATAGGGATTAACTATAAATGTGAGGTAAAGTATGTTTTCTGTATTTTCTGTTGAACTGATATTTAGTGGGTATATATCGCAGCGATATTTTAATAAAGGAATGCATACAAACCAAGAATGTGAAAATCTTTTAGTTCAGAAACCAGTAGAAAAAATGATTCTGTTCGAGTACATTTATCTAGCTTTATAACTAAAGCTGGCCACGAGCGGTACCGCGCAGTAGCGTAGAGTCGACCAGGCCTCGCGTTCCACTAGAGTTATTCTGCTAATAGAGATGTTTGCTGCCGCAAATAATTTCGCTCATTTTTTAAATAAAAATTAAATAACACGTGCTCAAACACTTACCATTTTAAGAGTCCTCCGTGAAATCACAAAGTGAATAATGTCTGTTAAATATCTGCAACATTAGATATGTTTCAACTGTTATTTCGGCAAAACTAGTACGGCATGAGGAAAAAATGCTTTTATATGCAGAGAACATCTAGTGACGTAATATTTGCGTAAGTAAAATAATCTTTCAAATAACATTTTCTGATACTATCCGCCACAAGATTGAGAGCATGAATTTTACACGTAATGTGTAACAAATTAGCAGAATGCTTTTTAAGAGACCGGCCTACAGAAAGCATGTTTGCAGCATCATCACTCATTAACATCAAGAGTTGGTTTGTTGAAGGTTCAAACTTGTCCAATGTATTTAACACTAACTTTGAAATTACTTCGGCAGTACACTGTTGTATTCATTTGGAGACTAATAGAATTGAAGGTGCCGATTGATGAGGTTCCAATTTGCGTGCCATTACATTAAGAACAGAATATTTCTTCCGATCTGTTGTTTCGTCGACACATAACCACAATTTTTGATCTTTCAACTCCGATTTTATTTTTTGTTCAATATGTTCGCGCGCAGAAGGCACAATTCTTCGTAACGATGTTCGACTTGGTAATTTGCACTCCGAATAGTTATTCCAAAAGCAGATAAATGGTTCCTTGTCTAGTAAATTAAACGGTATATTACATGCGATAAACGTAACGCATAAATTACATATACATTTTTCATTGTCTCGTGCGCAATTTCTTTTTGAGACATGCTTTTCACTATTTACGTGTCGTAGACAATGTTGTCTGGATCAAGACATTAACGGGATTTTACAGATTACACATTTAATTTTAGCACCTTCATATATTAAGTCTGGAATTTCTGCAATAAATTTTCGAAGTTTGTCCGACCGCGGTCGTCTTGCTGACGAAATCATAATTTTTCTAGGACAGATAAACAATTGCGCAAATGACCGGAAGCGAAAATGTCCGTACTGCTCCGCAGACGAAGTAATACTACCGTTCCTCTCGGTCCGAACTGATTCTACGCCGATGCGCGGCACCGCTCGTGGCCAGCGTTATTTATAACTAAAGCTGGCCACGAGTGGTACCGCGCAGTAGCGTAGAGTCGATCAGGCCTCGCGTTCCACTAGAGTTATTCTGCTAATAGAGATGTTTGCTGCCGCAAAAAATTAAATAACACGTGCTCAAACACTTACCATTTTAAGAGTCCTCCGTGAAATCACAAAGTGAATAATGTCTGTTAAATATCTGCAACATTAGATATGTTTCAACTGTTGTTTCGGCAAAACTAGTACGGCATGAGGAAAAAATGCGTTTATATGCAGAGAACGAACGTTCTACATCTAGTGACGTAATATTTGCGTAAGTAAAATAATCTTTCAAATAACTTAACGATTCTGTTGACGCACCTTCACAAATGTGTCTTAATGTGCCAAAATCAGAATTTTTCTCAAAAACACTTTCAAAATTTTCTAGAACAGAAACATTTTTTGCGTCTTCAATCGCGCATAGCTGTGCGCGAACATGTTGCACTATTTTAGAGATTCTTCTAACGGCACCGCAGGATTTTGTAATTTTTCTATTGCATCTGCTAGCCCGAAGTAATTGTCGTGAATGATTTTTAAATCCATTTTAACCTGACTATCTTGAAATTTCGACTGGCTTTTCTGGATAGCGGCAGCTTCCTTTGTATCGAATTGTAAAACCACGTTCTTAATATTGTGAAAATATTTATGATAATAAAACGCGGCCTGCAACCATGTTCCCCAACGAGTTAGAATAGGTTCTGGTGGCTCTGGTATACGGGGGCACAGTCTGTGAAATTCGCGAATACGTTTCGGTGATTTGACAAATACTGCTTTGGTATGCGCTATTAAAGCGTCTACCTCAGGATAACATTTTCTGATACTATCCGCCACAAGATTGAGAGCATGAATTTTACACGTAATGTGTAACAAATTAGCAGAATGCTTTTTAAGAGACCGGCCTACAGAAAGCATGTTTGCAGCACTATCACTCACTAACATCAAGAGTTGATTTGTTGAAAGTTCAAACTTGTCCAATGTATTTAACACTAACTTTGAAATTACTTCGGCAGTACACTGTTGTATTCATTTGGAGACTAATAGAATTAAAGGTGCCGATTGATGAGGTTCCAATTTGCGTGCCATTACATTAAGAACAGAATGTTTCTTCCGATCTGTTGTTTCGTCGACACATAACCACAATCTTTGATCTTTCAACTCCGATTTTATTTTTTGTTCAATATGTTCGCGCGCAGATTGCGCAATTCTTCGTAACGATGTTCGACTTGGTAATTTGCACTCCGAATAGTTATTGCAAAAGCAGATAAATGGTTCCTTGTCTAGTAAATTAAACGGTATATTACATGCAATAGACGTAACGCATAAATTAAATATACATTTTTCATTGTCTCGTGCGCAATTTCTTTTCGAGACATGCTTTTCACTATTTACGTGTCGTAGACAATGTTGTCTGGACCAACACATTAACGGGATTTTACAGATTACACATTTAATTTTAGCACCTTCATATATTAAGTCTGGAATTTCTGCAATAAATTTTCGAAGTTTGTCCGACCGCGGTCGTTTTGCTGACGAAATCATAATTTTTCTAGGACAGATAGAGAATTGCGCAAATGACCGGCAGCGAAAATGTCCGAACTGCTCCGCATACGAAGTAATGCTACCGTTCCTCTTGATCGGAACTGATTCTACGCCGATGCGCGGTACCGCTCGTAGCCAGCGTTATTTATAACATTGTTTATTTTCGTTTTTTAAAATTTCTATATTTAAAAAAAACATTTAATAAGATATGGACTACAAAAGCAGCCTACTACCTCATAAATTGATTACATTAATTTCACTAGATAGAAGAAATTTGCTTCTAGCACACTGAACAATTTCGATTGACATAATTAGATGATTGAGATCCGGTACGTATTTTTTTTTAATTTCGTTTTCATGCTGATTCGTGTACATTGGCCGAAGAAAATTTTGTTTCGTTTTATTTAGAGAATAATATTTTATTGCAACCTCCTTTGAAGGAATAAAAACTGCATTTGTATAACTTTCAAATCATATAGAATGTTTCAGGAAGTTTTAGTATAAACTCCCTCAATTACTACTGCAGCCTGTTTTCAAAAATTATGTGAATATTCACCCAACAGATTAATTTTTTTGACACGCTAGTATAAAATACCAAAAAGTAACGAGAAGCATTTGTTTATATTTATGTGTGAAGCCAATATAAAACCAAAATATTTATATCCATCACTCTAAGAGTGGGGGTAATACAGGATTGAACTTAGTCGGTTTTAATCGTAAGTCGTCGTAATATCAATCTCCGCCAGATGGTTACCGACTGTGTACGATCATCTAGGATATCGCATCCTATACATTTGGAGGTGCTAAGATGGGAAAAACGAAGCACAGTTTTCACTTATTTGTATTAAGAATGTTACGCCGCTTATGAAACATCTCAAAATTCTATAGCAAAAACGACACGAGTTGTAGGGTCGTATTTGTGCACAACATTGATTTTATGTTGGTTTCACTGCTGATACTACTCCTAATACTTCAACTTCATCAGAAATGTGAGGAGCATTCATACAAGACTCAGTAAATTCGCTTCACCTAATTTTTCAAAAATCGAGATTCTCTCTACTATTGCTTTTTTTACACGTGAAGTGTGTTTTGCTCTGTAATTACACTAGCATTTGTCAATGTTTTGCGTAACATCAAATACTTTAGTTGCTAGAACTCATAATTCCGTATACAGTTTCCATTCAATCCTAAATTGGATTATGACATCCAACTAATCTTTCACTTATATTTCGCGATTTTAGATAAACCTAGCTAAAATGTTTGAATTTTGATAAGAAGAAAAGAATGAAATATTCTAGTGATATTGTTCAAAGTAGTAAAGTATCTACTGTAAATATGCAACTATTTTTTTAGTTCAATTTGCTTAAAACTCATGGCGCTTGGTCGTCATAAATTATAATTTTTTATGATACCATAAAAGACTTGAAATGCCAAGAAGATTCTAAAATGTTTTATCTGATATCCACCATACTTACAAATTTTTCAGATATACATATGTATGTAGATAGCTCTAATTCGATTTAGATCAGTTATAATTGCATTGAAAGCTACACACGCTCGCAAATTAACTGTCTTGATATCACTTGATTCTTCTAAGCCTTTTGGCGTTATCAGCCACAAGCTAGAGCACTGCACGGGCTAGGAAAAGCGCGGCTCGCTCGGCCCGCTCGGGCCCGCGGGCGGGCTCGGGCGGGCCTCGTCTCTTTTCATTGCGGGCCGGGCCGGGCCTAAAAGTGTACGGGCCTGACGGGCCGAGAATGTTTTATTAACTACATTGAATGGATATAACGTATGTAGTAAATGCTGTTTAGTTTGTACGCTATCGTTTTGTATTAACAATTTTAATGTATGCAATGTTATGTTACCTTTTCTTTTGGTTTCATACAATATAGTATACAAGAACAAACAAAAATAAATGTTTCATTCTACTCATTATAATGTGGTAATTAAAAAATGATTAGAAATAGATGGTGCAAATATAATTACTTAAACAGGCTAAAATAATTTAGACGGGCCAAACGGGCCTAAATTTCCTAATGGGTTAGACCGGGCGGGGCTTGTGCCGAGGTAATGAACGCAACGAGCGGGCCGGGCGGGCCTACTCTATGCTGTAACGGGTCACGGGCGGGCCGGGCCGTGAAAAATAGGCCCGTGCAGTGCTCTACCATAAGCTACTATTAAGCAATAGAAGTAAACCTGTTGTTATAGACGCCGCTAAATAGTGTGAATTATAATAATAAAATAATAAAATAAGCAAATAATCAATGTAATAGAAATTGCGGGTTTAATAAATAGGTTGGAGATATGCAAACATTCGTCGCATGGTAAATAAAGCATGTATGGCGCTGCCTTAGTATTAATAATCTAGTGACTATTGCTTGTATATCACATACGTAACCATGCCATGCTAGATAAAGTTATAGTGTTCCAATTAAACCACCGTTTAATAATGATCCGGTTCTTTAAAGGGAATGTGATATTTCTCTTTATTATTTATTCTTAAAAATATGTTTTTTTTTGCGTATTACCATATAACAAATCATTAATTCAAACAATAAATAAAATCTTTAATTTTCCGAACATCATTCTTTCAAATTTGGAATTGTGTAAAACAAAATTAAAGCTTTATAGATGAAATCATACTGCAAATAGTAAAACGTTAGAGTTGAATTCAAATTTAAGGCGAAATGTGTGAAAATTTAAGATAGTGAAAGGTGAAATTGATAAATTATTTTAAATGGTAAAGTTGATCGTTATTAAAAGGCTAAAAGAGTTGTAAATAATGAAAATGAAAAGAGGTATGATTAAATTTCGAGATTAAATTGAAAGTGTAAAACGGGGATCACGAATCTGGCAATAATAAAATTTAAAACAATATCAGACATTACAGCATGTGTATTTATTGCTAATAACAGAACGTTTCATGAACTTCTTTAATTGCACCACGTATTATAAAGTTTCTAATAGATATTACAGATAAATATCTAACTCCTTAGCCTAATCCTTGAAAATGACAACTTTGCTGCAGATATCAACTTTCAGCAGCCGCGACATTTAAAAGAATTGTAAGTGGGCTCAGGTATAGAAATTTCCTGGTACCTATGCTTGTTTTCTGAATCAATAACAAAGTATTCCTTCAAGTATGTTAACGCGAGGGCACAACATAACAATAACAAGAAAATGCAAATTCGATTGTGTGCTAGAAATGGCTTTCTTTTATAATATGCAAGTGGATTTTGGTGTGATATCATGGCGGATATCATAAGAGCCGTGTTGTTATAAAACGCGGATGCACTAGAACGCCTTAAATAGATTGGTTTTTATTTAGAGTATGCTCGGTAACACTTTGCACAAACAATTAATCTTATTTGAAATGATAAGCAACATATTTATATAAACTTTTACTTATGGTAAGGTTTGTACACTCCTAGTCTACTTACTTAACGTAGCTTTCTTCTTACATTGCTCATTAAAGATGCACCACTAGTTTTTGAAACTTTTTGGGCTATAGCCGTCACCATACGTCTGAAGGAATTCAAACTTTTCGCGGGGGTTTTCCTTTTAGAACATTCTCTCTTGAATAATGCCCAATACTTTTCAATGGGTCGGGCCTGAGGTGTATTTGGAGCATTATTTACTTTTGATACAAAATGTATGTTATTTTCTTGAAGAAATTCTATGCATTTGGCAGCGTAATGACATGTTGCCATATCAGGTCAAAACAGAACATTTTAATTTTTGATAAAGGGAATAAGCCTCTGCGTAAACACTCATTTAGGTAAATTTTTCAATTCATGGTGCCTGTGAAAATATACGGTTTTGAAACATTCTCATGTTCATCCATCGCCTGCCATATCAAATATTTTTTGAAACATTTTTTCTTAGGTTTAAATTTTTTTTCAATTGGTACGTCTGTATTGGGAGCACAAATATTTTCTCCTTTGGATCAACAGCACAGTAATAACTTTTCCGCTTCCTGGAGGTGCTAATTTTTCGAGAATTTTTCTGCAAGCAGTTTTCGCTCTCGATTCTTAATCATTAACATAATGTGGAACGCTTTTACATGCGTGAGATTTAATTCCAGCTTTTTTAACTTTAACTTCATGTAAATATGAAGGCATATATTCAACAGGGCAGCCGCTTTTCTTTCAGACATGGGCTTTAACACGAGACAATAACGTCTTATTTCTTACAAATATTGGCCTTCCTCCTCCCGATTTATAAATTGCAGATTTACGTATTTCTCATTTCAAAACCACGAATCGTAAGTTTATCAAACTTGTGTCAATTATACACCATGAATAGCTAATAACAACTAAACAATTATTTGACATTTACTTCGACAGTTCGTAATTAAAATACTTAAAACAAAGTGTGCCAGGAGTTACCGAGCATGCTGTAGTTTGGCGACAATTGGAAATCATTTTAGGTGGCCCACTCTGTATATTCATTTATGAACTTTACATATTTTTAAGAATTCGCTATAATTTTCCATTTTAACAAAAGTTATTTATTTAAACAAAATAAGTACAGCCTATAAGAAAACGATTGATAAGAATCAATTATCACTTCCTACATTACTTCATCAATCAGCGATGAGGATGCGTTTACAATTCTGGAACAGATAGATGTAATTGTTTGACGAAAGTGCATGATGACTGCTGAAAAAGCACTTTTACAATGTGTACACAATATTTCCAGATCGAGACCATAGCCCGCGCTACCGTCGGAATTCACGATTTACGAAAAAACAGACATATTAATCATTTTTATCGCGGTATCAATACAGATAACTTCAAAATCTCCTGACAAGAAACTTGTACTAATATAGCGTATAAGTGACATTTGCTCAAATAAAAAATGCGGTAGCTTTATCACCTGTAGTAATAATGATCGATGAGAAAAAAGTTAATAACAATCGGTGGGTTCCGCTTTAAAAATTGGAGATAGAATTGCATACTCCAGTATAGTGGAGAAGATACACATCGCAAAACATAAGAGAGCAGCAGAGATCACAAATGTTGATTATAAATAACATTGTTTATATCTTGATTCAAATATTAAGACTGTTTAACTATGTTTCGATAATCTGGGAGATTGTTTGGCTAAAATAAGGAAAGGTGGTTGTCAGAGATTAAAAGACTTTAGATTATCGGTACTTTATTATTATAAAACCTACTTTATTTAACTTTAGAATTTCTATTATGGGAATCCTTATCAACATTTTTTTTAATATTCCTTTCAAATAAACCATAAAGGTACTTGACTTGAATTGCAATTTGGCTTGAAATAATTGGATAAATTGAATACTGATGTAAACTGTCGCGCACTAATGCAGTTATTAGATGCATTGTTACTTCCTACATCCCACACCAATTATGCACTTGTTTCGTAACCATGGCAGGGTGTTGATTCCACTTGTAATTCTGGTGACATTCTAACGTACAAGTATTGGTAAAAGTGTTACCAACTTTTTTTCGTTTTGCAACAACATACACAATTTAAAAAGTAGAGTAAAAATATTTATTTTTTATAAACTGAGCAGAAGTACCGACTGTACTGCTTCAAGACAACAGTAAATGAATTTCTGGTGATTGCAGTCGAGAAAAAAAGAAGAACCTTTCTTTGTACTCTGCGCTTTCGATCGATTTTGAATCTTTTTAAAAGATTATCGCTAGTTTATATTTTCACCTATTTGTAAGTACATTTTACATTAGAATTTAAACACTTAATATGTGAATATATTTTTAGTGTTTCTCTTTGAAAAAGATTTAAAATAAATGGAATCTTTATTTTCTATACTTTGTTCTCGGTTCATTTGCTTTATCAATATAATTATGCTATACATAGAAAATTAACTCCCTACAATTAAATGTTAATTATTTTAATATGGCTGATATTACAATTCCAGGAGATTCAATCGAAATTTTCAAGTGGATAAATATAACTTTTGAAATAAATATCTAAGCTGATAGGGAATTCATGGTAATAATAATATATTCATGTGGACACGATAAAAGTGGATTAAAATAATGTTATATGGATTATGGGATTAATTCTATCCAGTTGTTATATAAGAGAGATAAATCTCAACAAAGACGTAATTTTGCATAACTTTTATAAGGCACAATTATTCATTGTATGCGGTGGTGAAGTCAACATAACATGTATGTGATTTGCCACTACGACTCAGTGGCTTGTCGTTTTTGCTAAATTTGTATGTCATATATATACGATAATTGTTAATAAACGCAAATAAATGAAAACTACGCTGAGCTTTCATACTAGGGCACTATTTAAATACTGTTATGTTATGTTCAACGTTGTGTTTACGACGACAACAACTTCTCTCGGTTGTCACATCGGTCTGGCCACTCATTGGCAACCATATATCCCTCTTGCGGGGATAATGGGAAATTTCTTCGGTACCATCCCCCCCTCAGCCAACCGTCCTTGAGGCGAGGACGGTAGAATTTAATTATAAGTCCAGATAATGACGAGTGTGGGGTATCATGGACAAATCTACTCGTTTATTAAGTTTTCTATTCAATTATTTCTTCCAAATTAATGTAAAAATCGTCTGGAATAAGCAACAGCGTAAATTGCAAAGCACAACAGATAATATATCATCAATTAAATCTTTATCTGAAAGGTTGCTATAAATTAGCAGTGGTTTTTCTATTTTAAAGCTTGTTGGTGACAATTCGTACCACAGAATCATCAACAAACAACCTCCTGGTTAAGTCACTGCATTCGTTCTCGTATACTAATTTCATTTTTATTGAAAGTCATCGAAAAGTTAGTTTCTATTTGGGTAAATTATCAAAATTGGCTGTGAAAGAAAATAATCGCCGGTCTTTCGCGATTTAAAATAAATGAAAGAGGAACGACGCCCTAAATTTTCATCAATCTTTATTTGGCTTTGGTTGAATCAAAGTTTGTCGTGAATCCAATCCAAAGATAAGTGTTCCTGTGGTGCGTATATAAACAGAGTGTTTATATACATTGGCGTCGTTCGAAAGTTTAAAGGTTAGTTAATTTATAAAATCTTAAAATTCGTTAATTTGATTTTACTAAGTTGCAAATTCATTCAAAATTGCCGCAAGGGTATCTAGGGATACTCCCGAACCTACAAAAATCATTTATTAGAGTTAAATTTGAAAATTTAACAAAATTAGAGCAAAAACCCTGAGAAAGATATTTCAATACATTGCACCTTTTTGTGATCTCAATGCGTTGAAATGCGTAAGATGTGGGATCGAAGTGGGCAAAATTAAACGTAATTAATTACCCGGCAACCATCAGGTGAAGAATGAAAAGTGTTAGAAACAAGGCTCAATCCTATTTTGATCCCATTCTTGGGACTGGATGTAAATATTTTGGTTCCATGTTGGCTTCATTTTTGAATGTCGACAAATGCTTTTGTTACTCCGAATTCGCTGGCTTTATGCATTGTTATTTTTATTATTCACTGTTTTTTGTTTTATTTTGGAAGCACTACGATACTGATATTCTTTTTTTATTTGTATTTTAAACCATCCCAAATATGTCAATATAATGTATATAACCAAAAAATAAATGCTAATATAGCTCATGGTATTGGTGGAATCATTCCCGGCAAAAACAATGTAGCAGAGAAAATAGCGCTAACACATGAACATGTTTCTGCCTAGCCGGCGTCATCAGCATGGTTCTGAGCACAATCTTCTGCTGCTAATCATTGCGTTTGCCTCTCAGTTTATGTTGCCCGATAGGTAGTAGACATCTACACTCCGATTTGTCTTGCTACCCTCTGGGACGATGTGACTGTGTTTCTTGGCGATAGGTGTCGCCGAAAGACATATTCAGTGCTGTTTTGGAGATTAGCAACATAAACTGAGAGGCAAACGCAATGATTAGCAGCAGAAGATTGTGCTCAGAACCATGCTGATCACGCCGAGTAGGCAGAAACATGTTCATGTGTTAGCGCTATTTTCTCTGCTACATTGTTTTTGCCGGGAATGATTCCACCAATACCATGAGCTATATTAGCATTTATTTTTTGGTTATTGTTATTAGACATTCTTTCCACGTGTATTTCTGTACAATGTATATATGTTAAATAATATTGAGCAATATATCACATAATGCAAATAGGTAAAATAAAAAAATATATTAAATAATAAATATACAGTGATCCCCGTAAGGTCCGGATCAAATGGTACAAACTTTATTTTGAATTTCACAAAAAAAATTTTCACCGTAGAGATTTGTACTTGTTTAAAAACCTACTCAGCCCCTATCAGGTATACCAAGTGATGTTTAGTTATTTAAAGAATGGAGTTTTTCGAAAATGTTAAAATCTAAAAAATGCTATTTTTCGGAAACTAAGCAGGATTTCAATGAGCTTTTCTTATTGTGTGTTAATTCTAGCAATTTGGACAATTTGAAGGCTACAAAATAACTTTTTTTCACAAATTTAGCCGTAAAATTTGAATTTTTCACTTTTTGAAATGTTTTCAAGATTTCACGTAATAAATTATTTCTTTCGCTTTCTTTTGATTTAACGAAAGGCAATATATTTGCATCAATGAAAACTTATTTCTGTTTAAATGACTTCGAAAAATCCTAACCCCACGCATGTTAATGAATTACTTTTACAAAAACCTTGGAAATGTTATTTTATAGATCCTTAAATAAGTTGGTTTTTCTCTATTAAATTAATTATTTTCAAGTTTGTCAGTTCGCTTTAACTATTAGAGCTAAATTCTTTTCCTATTACTTCTATTATTATTATTTTGAAATTTATTTAATTAGAATTTGAATAAAATGAATTACTGAACCAAAGAAAACAAAATAGAAATTGCTCTGATTGTTGGTGAGGATTATAAAACACTTCTTCTTCATCTTAATCCTTAAAACCTTGTCTACCCTTATAGGTGTAAGGCAGGCGTGGGAGTTGAGTTTTCCCTAGGTGTAGTTTTCCATAGTTTCTTCCATTTCTTTCTTTCCTGTGTGGCTTGTGCATCGTCCCAAGTCACTCCTCTTTTTTCAACAGCACTTCTTACGTTTTCTAACCATGTCTTTCTCGGACGCCCTCTTCTTCTTTTTCAAGATGTTCTTGCTTCGAACACTTGTTTGACTATTTTCTCATCTTCCATTCTTTTTACGTATCCGAACCAGCGTAATTGACCTTCTTCTATTTTTTCCTCCATTGATTTTATTCCCAGATTCTGTCTGAATGTCGTATTTCTAATTTTGTCCATCTTAGTTTTGTCTTCCATTCTTCGTATAAATCTCATTTCTGTGGCGGTCAGTTTCCTCCTTTGCCTTTCTGTTAGTGTCCATGTCTCCGCACCATGTATTGGTGTGACAACCTTCTCGAAAACCTGCACTCTTATGTCTTTAGGCATCTCCTTCTTTCCTAGGAATGAATGTTTAATACTATTATATAACCTGCCTCTTGCTGTTTTTCTTTCTTTTATCTCTTCTTCGTTTTTTATGACATCTGATATCATGGAGCCTAGATTTTTACATGTATGCACCTGTTGTAGTTCTTCAGTACATATTTTTATTTTGTGTTGTTTTTCATTTCTTCTCATAATCATTGTGTTTGTCTTCTCCCTACTAATCTTCATGTTTATTCCTTCCAAAGCTTTCCTGTATATTACCAAGTTTTCATTTAGGGTTGCCTCATCCTTAGCTATTAAAACCATGTCATCGGCATAGCACAATTCTGAAATTTCTATTCTTCTAATTTTCCAGTATCCCACCTCGTATTTTTTCACCTTCTTCCTTGCTTCCTTTATTGCGTTAGTCCTGGATGAAGACTATCGTAAACGGTAAGGGGCTTAGGATGCATCCCTGTCTTACTCCCAAAGTTGTCTCAAACATATTCTATTTTTTCTGTTTTGTTCTTACGTTGTTTTATGACGTCTTGTACAAGCTTTATATTCCTTTTATTAGTGTTGTTGGCGTTCCTCTCTTTTGTAGTGTTCTCCATATGTCATCTCGGTTTATTCGATCAGAAGCCTTTTCCAAATCTATAATGCCTAAGCGTACGTTTCGATTTCCCCTAAAGGCTTTTTTTCCTACTTGCCTCATTATGAAAATGGCGTCGTTCACACCTCTATTTGGTCTAATGCCAAATTGGGTTTCTTCAAGTGTGTTTTCTAACTTTTCTCTCAACCTCTTTTCCAGGATTCTCGTATAAACTTTTGCTACTGTACTGGTTATTCCTCTATAGTTACGACATTCTCTTGCATCCCCTTTTTTATAAATCGGTGTTATGATTCCTATTTGCCATTCTTCTGGGGCCTCTCCTTTTAGTGCTTCATTCATAATTGTTTGTAACTTCTGTAAACCCGCCTCTGGTAACGCTTTCAGCATATTTCCAGTGATCTTGTCCTCTCCTGGTGATTTTCCTCTTTCGATCTTTGATATGGCTCCCTTTATTTCCTCAAAATTTATTTCTTCCTCATTTCTTAGGTGTACTTTATGTTGCATTCTTGTGAGGTCTTGATATTTTTCCATATTTGTGTCTTTTCCTTCCAATAATTCCTTAAAATAGTCTCTCCACCTTTCCATAATTTTATCTTCTTCTTCTATCACATTTCCCTCTTTGTCTTTAATACTTGTTAATACTGTAGCTTTTTTCTGTCTCATATTTTTCAGTGTTCCAAAGAACATTTTCTGGTTTTCGCTATAAGCATTTTTCATTCTTTCTCCAAATTCTTTCCAGGATTTTTCTTTTTCTTCTTTTATTATTCTTTTAACTTTCTTTCGTTGTTCTTTATATTTTTAGTAACTGTTTGTGTCTCTTATATATAAGTAATGTTTCCATTTCTGTTTCCTTTCTTTCACTGCCTGTTTTACTCGGTTTGTCCACTTCTGGTTTCCTTCTTCTGGTTTCTGTTCACTATTATTATCATCCCACAGCTTTCCTCCGCTGCAGTCAATATTATATCTTTAAGCTCCCTCCAATTGTTTCCTCTACTTCCCCTCTCGTCTTTCTTCCTTATCTTTTCTTCTATATTCTTTAATTTCTCTTTCTCTTAACTGGTAACATTTAATCTTTTTCTGTATTACTCGTCTTTTGTTCTCCTTACGTTGGATGTTTTCTAGTTTTATCTTCATCTCCAGAAGACAATGATCGCTTCCAATCTCCGGTCCTCTTCTTACTCTAATATCTTTTATCCTTGTGTATAGTTCTACAGGAATCAGGAAGTAGTAAACTATAAAACACACAGGGCAACAATATTTAGCATTTCAAAACACTTTTTAAATACTCATTCAAAATAACAACAAAAAATTACTAGCAATATTCTTTTTAATTTATGATTTTTTGTCGAAATTTTTTGGTTTAAAACTTGTACTTAGATGAGAAATCACATTTTAAACAACTTCTTTAGTAAATGTTTTTTCTATTTTAGCTAGTAAATGTAGATTTTGCAACTATTTTTAACATATCAAATTGTATAGGAAGGGTACAGGTAACAGAAGTCACGTGATAATTTTTATTTGACTAATTGCTAAACTTTTTTCAAGCACTAGGAGTTGATTTTCCAGAAAACCAACTATAAATATTTTTTTTCCATTTGATGCCCATTTTTTGGTGGTTGCTATACGAGTATAAATTTAAAGAGAAAACTTTGTAGAAATAAAATAAATATGGCAATGGACATTGTAAAACACGCAGACAAACCAACATTTATGGGCTGAAACGGGTTAAGTTATCCAATGTAGATTTGAATACGTTGTAATTTGGATAGCCTAGGGAATTAAAGTTTTAGTTTCTGTTTCGTGTAGTATATTCGTGATTGTTTCCGTTCAGAGTAAATAATGATCTGCTTGTAAATACACGTATACGGGGGTAGTTTGACATTAATCTAGCTTAAGTAAGAAAACGCACGATTTTTGTTCTTTTTCTCATTTCTTTTTCAATATAGTCTCCTTTTACATCAATACACTTGATAAGATGGTTTTCCAAATTTTTTGTTCTTTCCGAAAAGTAATTTTCCTCGAGCTCCTCGAAATAGTGTGAAGTTTCGGTCATGACCTCATCGTTCGTTGCAAAACGGCGTTCTCCGAACCATTTTTTTAGGTTTAGGAGCAGGAAAAAGTCGCAGGGGGGCGAATATGGTGGGTAGTCGATCAATTTGTAGCCCAATTGGTGCAATTTAGCCTATGCAACGCGGCCGCCTAGTGAGTGGATGCGTTGTCCTGATGGAAGAGAACTTTTTGCGAGCCAAACCAGGGCGTTGTTTCGTCAAATCGGCGTCGTATACGCCAGTTATTGTTTTACCCTTTTCCAAGTAATCAATATGAATAATGCCTTTCCCATCCCAAAAAACAGTCGCCATCACCTTTTCAGCCGATCGGGTGGTCTTGGCCTTCTTCGGTGAGCCTTCACCGCTTTTCCTCCACTGCTTTGACTGTTCCTTCGTCTCCGGCGTGTAGTAGTGGACCCACGTTTTATCAACAGTGACGTATCAGCGAAAAAACGTGTGCGTTTTTGGTCGACAGTGAGCAACCGCGGCACCCATCGCGCGGATAGCTTTTTCATGTTCAGATGTTCGTGTATGATATTATGTACACGCTCAGTTGATATGTTTAGAACCTCTGCTATCTTACGCACTTTGGTTCGACGGTCTGCCATGATCAAATCATGGACTTTGTTGATGGTTTCTGGTGTAGTGACGGTTTTTGGGGCACCTGTTCATCATCAAACACACTCTAACGACTACGAACAAATTCAGCTTTCCAAAATTTCACTGTTGCTAACGACGGTGCATACTCGCCATAAACAGCATCCAGTTCGGCTTTGATTTCTGCATTGTTTTTCCCTTTCAAATGAAGGTCTTAGTCACTGAACGATATTCGACTTTTTCCATTTTCAAAAAACACAAAAGTTGCTTGCTTTCGACGGATTAATCAGGATTCATTATAGGATCGTCCGTACAACATTCTGTCAACATTTGCTGCTTGGCCCTAAATGACTATATCCTAGCTAAAATGAGAACGAAACATTGTAAAGTGTATCACCTTTATTGCTTGATAAGTAGCTAATTGTTTAATCTCTCATTTGCGTAGACAGCAACAAAGTAATTTGTTTGCCAAATCATTTAAATGAGATATCCAGTTTAAATTAACATCCGCTTTAGGCCCAAGAACTGTTGAATACTCATCTAATAACTTCGTGTCAAATAATGTAGTCTTAGTCGGATTCATTTTGAGCGAATTTGCTACGAACCATTGTTCTGAATCTGCAAGGCCATGATGACTATCTTTTCCAAATTGCGTGCACTGACCAGCAATGACGTATTGTCTGTCTAGAGATACACTTTTGAATCTGAAATATTAGATGAAAGATCTTTAATGTAGAGTATGAATCAAAGTTGTTCGAGAATGGATTCTTAGGTTATGCAGCGTTTAGTGGCTCAGACTTGTGATCATTCAAGTAGTACCATTATTTTGTTAAATAATTTACTGTGGCTAATTGAATCAAATATTCTACTGAGATTCAAACGGTTCATTTTGTCAAACATACATATTGTAACTTTTTAAAACTTCCTCGAGAATTGGATAAATGAAAAATTTAAGAAGTGGAATCTAGATGAAGTTTCAAGACAAATAAAAACAATATCTGAATGCCAAAAAGAGTATACACCTTATTGAATTATAAGTAGTTATATTACTTATATAAATTTAGATATTTTAGCAATCAACTAACTCAAAACCTACCCGCAGCTAAATTTAAATTTGTTTTATAAAGATGCTCTTCAAATTTTAAGATTTATTGCCCAAGATAATAATTTCTTGCTACTCACAATAGTTTTCAAGTAAACATAACGATTGAAATCATTTTCGAAATGCCTGTCCTGTCTATACTTCCACATCTACTCCAAAGGTTGATATTCTTTCTAAGTCCTTCCTTGAAGGTAGTTATTTTCCAAATAAATTAATTCCAAAACATTTGAATTCAATAGTTTTAAACAATTATATTCATGTTCTATGATATTTTTGTATTTAATAATTCGGTGATGAATTTAGATAATTTTCGTTAAGTCAAAATATTTAAATCCCATTTTTTCTCTTGTTTTTGTTTTCAAAACCAATGTTCATTTCATAATTTTTAAATAAGATAGCTACCTTTATGGTTCTAATTTGTACACCAAAAAGGATTCTGGTTCCACAGCAACGCATGTCAAATTATGAATTAAGACATGGAATACATTCTATAAATTTTTTTTGATGCAATATAACTATGTTTTACGTTCGTGAGTTTCAATTTACATTGTTGTTGACATTGTTTAAGAACAAAATTGGTTTACCATAAATCTGTGAACGCTACGTTTGTAATAAAAATAATGCTTTCTGTTCTATGGCCTAAAATATCTGTGCAGGTTGAGTTCTAACCTTTTTAATCTTCATATTTTCTCTGATTGTTACTTCTCCTTTTTTAGTTATGAATACCGAAAAAGAACATTAGTAAAAATAGTTACTTTTAATAATATTGATAGTTTTTTTCAAAATTAGTTGAGGGGTAGACCACTTCCTGAAATGAGGTCCTAATTATATTGCAAAAAATCCAAATGTTGTTTGAACTCTTTAATATTATGAGACTGTACATGTTACATAGCTTCTACACATGTAAAATTAGAATTTAAATTATTTACCTATAAGTTCCGTAATTTATAATTAAAATTCTGACCTAAGTAGATTTTAATACTTATCTTATATTCATTCACAACTACTTTTGACGATATAAACAGTTCTTATTCATTGTAACCACGCACAATAGCACAACGGGAGACAGCTAGTTGTCAGTAAACATTGGATTATAAGAATCCTCGCTGTTAGACAAACAGATTGTCTATCTCCGGTCGAGAATACAATTTTTCAAGATCTCGACTTCAACGTGGTTTAAACACCAAAAAGAGAACCTCACAGGTATACATTCAATCTCCCCAAAGAGTGACAGTTTAATGATTGACATAAGTCAAGCAATACCTATTATTAATTTAAATATTGTCCGTGAAATGTTTGTTACTGCCCAGAATGCTTGTTTGTGAATACATTTTCCGGTTATTGAGAAAGAACAGACGTGAATTGGACATTGTCAATGGGCATTTAGATGTTGCTTAGGCTTTGTTGTGCGGTTGCTTGTATATGAAGATGATAAAAGAAATATTACTTTTGCTTGAACAATATAGGAGATGGATGCACTTTTGGTGTAATTGCATTTACTACTATGTAACCCATCAGTCCTTTCCATCGAACTGATGGTATAACTAATACCATTTTACGTCTTTCGACTTTTCCACGTCGATATAAATTACCTGTCATTGAGGCATCCTATAAAATAGTACTTCGAGGGGTAATTTATTAAATTGAGTTAAGAATTTATGTATATATTAATATGAAAATTATACCGCCAGCATGCTTTAACATATGACATTGATGTATTGAAAATGCAAAGCTGTTCTACATCTAATTATTTTTTATGCGATGAGGAATTTGTCTTTATAGGACACAAAGAAAAAAGCAACGTGTCTCGAAGTACTCAATTTGCATACACGGGGGCTGACAATTTTATAATCGAGAAATAAGCAAATATTTTACCTTTTGTTAAATATATTGTCGAAGGATTACTAAGCGAGTAGATGAGAAACTAAGTTTGAAATTTGTGCAAAGAACTGCGTTTTTTTTTAAATTGCGAGAAATGAATAAAAATATAAGAATATATTTTTTAGTTATTTACAAGTTAATGCAGAAAGTGTTAATAGTTAATGAAACCAAAACTTACAAAATAGATTGACTAATATTTTTTCTTACTACCGGTTACCTAAGTCAATGATTACTGCCCTGATTGGGGGGATTTAAATGCGATTTACGGGTTAAAAACCTTGGTTACCGTTGACAGCGGGATGTAATGGAGTTTTACGTCCCTAGAGACGTAAAGTATTAATACATTAATATAGCAATAGGTGTCAATACATTACAGAAATTGACAACTTTGATAATTATGGAAGTATATAAGCGAATGTCAAATATTTTCGTAAAATATTGATTTGTTTATAAATTTTGTATGCTTTTGTAGTCTCGGATGTATGGCAACATCCTCGATTGCAACACTGCACTTACGTCCCTTGTGACATAAATAGCTATTAACTGCAAGAAAGAAAAATATAGCAAATTTGAACATGCAGGAGCTAAAATATACGAATAGAGGTTTTTATGTTTTAAAAAGTATTGTAGTGGTTAATTTCGATTGGTTTGACCATTATAAACATCTATATAAAACGTCAAAAGATAATAATAATCTTATTGAACACGATAATCTGATTAGTTATGTAAATGTACGTTGGTATCCCACCGGGGTCAAGAGGCAGATTTTTCCGAGTTTATGGCAAGCTTTAAAGCTTAGATACTGAAGCTTTGGGCTCACCACACATAAAAAACCTTGCAAAGGAAAGTTTCTGAAAATAGAAAAGCTTTTATATTTGCGCTAATAATATGAAATAATTCGTTGAAATTTTATAATGAAACCAATCATTGAAATTAGGGGATTACATCTGTTGGCCAAAACAGTATTCTCCAGGAACAGTTTTCAAAGCATGGCTTCTTGTAGTTTACGTAATATCTAGCCTATTTTCATGATTGAAAAAATACATCAGCATTGATAAGACGCTTGCTATCTATTAAGGCAAAATATTGGTTATAGGGCAACCGCCTAAGCCCGTGTAAACCTAAACACCTTTTTGGAATCAACTGTTAATAGTTAATAGGCAATCCGTTTTATTTAAAAAATGTGGACGATGTTATTATTCTAATATGAATTACAATGCATATTGGGAACTATTTGAGAAAGCGAAACAAAAATCAACTTGTTTCAGGATTTTCCAAAGGAATAATTTGTTTAGTTAAAAATTGGTTACTTTATGGGCGCATCATTATCTTTAAGACATTCTATTCTGGTCGTAGTCACATAATCATATCCAAGATATGGCATTTGTTACTTTTTCAATGCAATAACTTAATTTAGAAGAAACTGGCACCTTCTCCTTTTCGTACTTTCTCATTTTGCAACTGAAGTCATACACTTTGACATTTAAAATCAAAAGCACCTGCTGTAGAATATAAAATTGTACAATGCACTAAGAAAACACAAGAAATTGTATTCAGAAATATGCAGATGATTTAGAATTAAATGTAACCAAGGATAGAGTTTAATATAATACAGGAAAGGAATTTATATTTCTGTAGGAAATCATCTAATAACAAAGCTATTATTAAAAGGGAAATCTACAAAGACAAGTTTTGTAAATATTATAAATTGTTTTTGTTAGAGAGCGAATGTTAAAAAATCGGTACTATTCTATGAAAAACTCTTTAAAATATAAAAAAGTTATTGTCTTAAGGAAAGGGAAATAAGGTAAATAAAAAGAACTTTCCGTAGGTGGAACGTCTGACAATAACTGGTTAAGATTCAGTGAAAATAATTCACAGCGTAATCACAACAATTTAAAAGAAAATTACATCTTTTTTAATTCCATATATACACTTCGTATAATATTTACCATATTAAAGTACGAATGAAAGAAATCTCAAAATTATGCCTACATACTATTGTATTTCAATTACTTAACGGTTTAGTAGCCAAGATGGTAAAGTGCCAGACTCAAACGTTTTTGATTCCTTTTTTTGCAGTTTTGTAATAGAGGATAGTCGCTGTACTGAATAAATTCGTATCTATTAAATCGTCATCAATGTGCGGTGACTCATGACGGGGAAGATTATATAGTGGTATCAGAATGGATGGTTGTGTCAATTGGTATACTCCAAGGTTCTATTCTTGGACCTTTCTTATTTCTACTGTATGTATGTATATCAGCGACCTTTCAGAAGTGATACTTAATTTTGTAATTACGTTCGTGGATGACACTACGCATGCCGAATACATTTCAGGAAAATTGTTTAGTGTTAGTCATAGGCCCATGGCCCATGGGGGTTCCAAAATCACAGGAAAGACCCGAATTTTTTTTTTCAGGGGCCTACTAATCTGGTTCCGCACCGGACCCGGAGAATCCTTGCTACGTCACTGGTGCCAAGGATTATATCTCTTAGCGTTAGTCTTTAACTCTCAATGGCTGTCTATTGCATCAACATATTTCACGTATGAAGTATGGTTATTATCATCTGACGGATTCAACAAACGCGGAGAGGATCTTAACCTACAAAAAGCCTGCAGCAGAGCAGTCTACAACATCAACCGACGTGATATCTGCAAAGACATAAAAATTTGGGATACTTGCTTTACTTTTAATATATGTTCACACGAGATGGAAATACAAACTCTTAGAGTTTGGCAAAAATTCTTTTCTACGTTTTCCTTCATTTTGCAAAAACAAAAGATAAACTTACAAAACTTACGACGCATAACAGGTTATTGTTAGGATAATGTATGACTTGAAATATTTTTATTTACTAAGCTATAGGACTTATGTTTAAGAAAAGTATTCAATGATCCCACTTAAAGAAATAAGGGTGTTACATGGGACTTTAGTGTGACTTAAGTAGAGAGATACTTTCATACTACTCGATAACCGTTTCCTACAAAATTCCTAGAGTTTGGATTACTATGTAGTTAATGTAATAATAATATGTGAATATGGCATCGGAAACAATCAACTCTTGATATCATAAAAATTATTAATCGCAGAAATTTTAAAATTGAATCGATTACGAATACCATTGTGTTCGGCTAAAATATTCTAACATGCCTATTTTCTTAGTCGCACCAGAAATCGGTACCAATTGCCTATTTTAAGTTGTACATCTTGTATACTTTAACATTTCTGATAAGATTTTAAAACATATTTATATAAGATTACTTATAGGCAACTGTTTTTGAATTGTTTGAAATGTTAAAAAAAGATTGTCGTGTATAGCTCGGACGTAGAGGAATGTCTTTTTCTTGCAAATGTTCACTCATTTTTGTAATGTGCTCCTGAAATTTTCCAATTTTTTGTGATACAAAACATACTCGTAAGACGTAATCAAATTAACTTCACATACGCTAAAAATTGGCTAATTTTCTATAAAACTTCTATATATCTACGCGTGAAAATTATGAATTTTCTCCTATGTTAACTTAATTAGAATCTGCAACAATCTAAATTCTTCATTCTGCGTTTTGTAGTATACTGATAATGTCATGTAGCTATTGTCACGTAACGTTCGAAGTCGTATTTTGTTATTTGAAGATATCGAAGGTGTATTTGTAACGTACTCATAACTAACATGGGCAAATATGCGGTAACACCCAGAGGCGTGACGAACGCATAAAAGTTTACACATAAAATAGAAGGTAAAAAATAAATTATAAAACGTGCTGAAACACTTACCGTTTTAAAAATCTTCCGTGAAATCACAAACTGGGTAACATCTGTTAAATATTTGAATCATTAGATATGTTTCCACAGCTGTTTTAGTCAAGTGAGTACGATGCGCGGAATAAATGTTTTTTAATGCCGAAAACGACCGTTCGACATCTAGCGATGTTATATTTGCATATCTAAAATAATCTTTGAAACAACTTAATGCATCTTCACGCGCACCTTCACAAATTTGTCTTAATATAAGAAAATCGGAGTCTTTCTCTAAAACACTTTCAAATTTTCGTATTGCACACCAATTTATTTCGTCTTCTACAGCGCACAACTGTGTGTGAACATCATTAACAATTTGAACAGAATTCACTAGCAACATCGAAACCTTTTGTAATTTTTCTATTCCCTCCGCTAGTCCGAAGTAATTGTTGTGAATAATTTGTAAATCTCTTTTAACCTGACTATCTTGAAATATTTCCTGGCCTTTCTTGATTGCTGTAGCTTTTGCGGGATTGAATTTTAAAACTACCTTCTTTACTTCATCAAAATATTTGTTGTAGTAAAACGCAGCCTGCAACGATGTTCCCCAATGTGCAACAACCGGCTGTGGTGGTTCAGATAAATCAGGACACAGTTTGTGAAATAGTCGAGTACGTTTCGGGGACTTTAGAAACACTGCCTTTGTACTAGCAATCAATGCATTTACTAGTGGAAAACATGTAGGAAACGTTTGTGCCGCAAGATTTAGAGTATGAATTTTACACGTTACATGTAAGAAGTTACCACTGTGTTCTTTAAGAGATCGGTTCAAAAAGCGCATGTTTGCGGCACCATCACTCATAAACATTAAAAGTTACTTAGTTGAAACTTCAAATTTGTTCAATGAGTTCAACACCACCTTTAAAATTTCAGTACAATTTATAACTCTTTTGGAAGCAAGTAAGAAGGAGGATGACGGTCGATGTGGTTCCATTGTACGTACCATTACATTAACCACAGAATGTTTTTGACGATCTGTTATTTCATCCACACACAACCACAGTTTTTTATCTTTCAATTCCGTTTTCATTCTTTTTTCTATATGTTCATGAGCAAATGGCACTACATTTCGTATCGATGTCCGACTAGGTAATTTAGAGTCCACATATTTATTCCATTATTTTTCTTGGTCTCGTATGCCACTTTTTGCAGAAGAATGCTGTTTGCTTTCGATGTGACGTTGACAATGGCTTCTGGACCAACACATTAAAGGGATTTTACAAACTAGACATTGAATTTTAACGCTATCAAAAATTAAGTCCGGCATGTCCACTATAAAGTTTTTAACTGTGTTCGCCATTGGTCGTTTTCGCGACGTACCTAACTGCGACATTTTTAAAGCAAACATAAGCGTACAATTACGAAATAAGTTACGACAGTCTACATATACAAATAACTACTCGGATGCAGCATCGATTTAGTACTGACGCTGTGAACGCGTGAAATAAATAATCGCCGACTCCGCACCACATATCTACTACACTACTGTTACCGCTGTTTGCCCAGACTACTCATAACATTGTTACAAAGCGTGCTTCACTACTATGAATTATAACTAACGATTGGATTTAATGCGATTTTAGTCAGTTTAAAATAATTAAATTGGTAGAGAAAAACCAATTTTTCGAAATATGAAATAAATCCATTAAATCGAAACAAATTTAGTTGAAGTAGTAGTAGTAGTAGTAATGATTTGGTTATTTGGTTATTAAAATTTTGATGGCACTATTTAGACGATTAATTAAATGGTCTATCAAAATAAACAAAATTGGGGGCTATCATTAAAAAAAATTGTCGATGATCTCATCATAAATTGACCTCTCTGAGCATTTCTTCGAAAAACAAATTGCTTCAAATTTAATCAACTTATTCCATCATTTTGCCGCGTACAGTATATGGAAGTTCACAGGAAGTGATCCTCTTTTAAAATACGTATTAAAATTTTCGATTTTCATTGAAATTCATTTAACATTACATCTTAGGAGTGTACCCTTTACAAAAATTATTTAATACATGTTTAGAAATGTGCATTATTTGTTATACATAATTACGTTGATTTGATTAAAAATATGAGCTAACACACATGCTTAATATTAGAAGAACCGCAAATGGTTTTCTTCTTCCACTAGTCGTATAAGTTTTCGGTTTTTTACATGTTTTCATCATTCTTACTTGACGCGAAGAATAGTGCAACTTCTGCGTGTACCAATAGTTGTTGTTCCCTGTGGGGCTGTTCCCTAAGGAACAGTCTTATATAAAGGTACAAACAGGTTATAAAATTAGGTGTATTTAAATGATTATTTCAAAAGGCAAAATAGCTGTTCCACAATAACCCACTGGCCATGGTACGTATATTTATTATTTTTACTCGCAGCTACTCATAAATAATATAAATATCGTATGGAGTTAGACTAGTGCGTTCAAGATGAATAAATGCGTACGACTTTCGGTACCATTATCAATTTATTGGATCGTAAAATGCACTGACAACGTTTGACATCAGATAATGTAAAAATAAAGTGATCCACACGGTGAAGGCGACAATCTCTCTCTGGTGAAAATTAATAACTCGCTCTTGTATCTGATCGTGGAAGTGTTGACTGAACGGGTTTATCGTACTCTTGTCTAGTATATTAACGTGTCGATTATTAATGAAGCATCGAACACTATAAATTAGCATATTATGTGAACGTATATCCGTACTATCTCCTTAGGTTGGTACATGCAGCCAGCATATGAAACGTTCTAATAGAATGCCGATAAAACGTTCAAGTTGTTCTTCTATTTATATTTATTTTGGTTTACATGTAATGTATCCATTTGCACCGCTAGACGTGACAATTCTCATTATGGATGCTTATTATTTTGTTTGTAATTAATAAAAATATATTCTAAGGAGTCAGTATAGATATGTCGGTGTCTATGGTCAAGTTATATCATTCATTTGGTTGGAGAAACATTTTTAATAATTGGTCCTGTTTACCTAAATTAATAATTTTTATTACTACAGAAACAAATCGTAATAGAAATTGGCGGAAATAGTACCTCTTTCTTGAATTTTCTCGGTTAATTAAAACATGCATCAGGTTTGCAAAAGCCATGCTTTCTTAAATTTAGAAATTTAGAATACGTAACTTTTAACAAGAAAGGTCTTTTTTTTTGGTCAACGAAAAATTGGCGATATTGTTCACAAGACGTTCTGGGAGATTTTATTTTGAGACCCATAATAAATGATATTTCCAACAATGGTATTGCATTTGAGCTTTTATTCTGTAGTGTATTACAAGGTCATCTTCACAATCTACACAACCGGTGTAGAATTAACAATCTTGAGTAATTAATTATGGATAAATATCGAAGTACGCCTTCTTCTCGGATAAGGAAATAAAACCGTAGGCCCCGTGCCAATAGAATGTTTGGCACGTTAAAAATCCCTATCAAAGTTTGCAACACCTCTGGATTCGGCAAAATTCTAGCGGGGTTGGCTAATGATCATAGTAATCGATCCCTAGAAGCGCGAGGTGTTTTCTGTAACCCGCCGCTTCGTCCAATAATACAACAACGACAACCTTGGTCTAAATACAAATAATTGTGGAGTTACATATTTTTAAGTAGTCAATGTAATCCAATTACTTTTTACTACAGTATAAATAAAGATTCTTTATCCCGATGTGAAGATATAGGAGATTTGGGAATCCCCTTTGATCTGAAACTACTTTGTTCAACAGATGAATATGAAATCGTTTAAAAAGATAAATACTTTGAAAAGTCTGTGCTTCGCGTTGGTCTGCTCTCGTTTATAATATGAATCATTAGTGTGGTTGTCCTAATACCGTAATAAAAAAAATGCAAATTGAAGTAGTCCAGAGAAAATTTGCCAAGTTTCTGTGGTTTAAATAAGATTAGACGTATCCGCCGAGAGGAAAAGAAAAACATGTACTTGCACTAATAACTAGACTGAATTGTAACTATATAAATTAACTTTAACTAATTCCAGGCTGTCGCAGCGCACCCGCAGCCACTGGGGCAAAACCCCAAAATCCAACTAATAATAGCGCGAACAGCGACTAACCTGAAAAAACTAAATCTCAGTATCGGTCACCTTTTAGCAACCAACCTTGCCAAGTAACGACATCACAATATTAGTGAAAGTTTTTTACATTGGACTTTTTTATTGATTTGCTGTCTATATAATCTGATAATTTCTTAGAACAGTTACCGGTTAACGTTCCAAATATTCCAAAACAATGTTCGTTACACGAATTGTTCGTTAAACCATCATCGATTTGCCATGGAGTTATTATAGTTCTTAATCTATTTATTGCAAAATAATATTCATAAAAGATTAATTGCAAAAGAAAACACGTTAATGAGTTCCGAGTTTTTTGTTTATGGGACATTAAAGAAGCAGTCTAATGTTGATTGCCCGTCTCCCTTGTGCAGGATTTTTTAAATGTGATGAATGGCATTGTTGTAAAAATCCCAATTCTGTTTACTTCAACCTGGTTTAGGTACCAATTTAGGACCCTCTTTCTCTAAAAATCTTTAATAACAGATATCGGCATGTGTTCGTTGTCTGAACACAGAAATCCTTCGCGAAAGTGTTCGTTGTCCGTCTTGTTCGCTGTCCGAACTGTTTGTTAGCCGGTCTCCCACTCTAGTACGGTTTAATAATATCTAGGACATTTTTTGATGAACTTGCTATTGTATGTGTAAGAGGTAGCAAGAACAGGCTTATGTAAAAATATTGAAAAAGGTCTTGGAAATTTTTATTGTTGTGCCAGATCACTATCTGGCCAACATCATACATTTTTATGTAATACTTTCGTCGTAACAAATAAAAAGAAGCAAAATGGCTTCTAATGTATACTTGCATAACTTTATTTTAAAGCAACTACTAAGAGATTGGAATTTAAACGATTTTCATCGGGTTATATGGAATCACAGTATCAAAAGATACATTATCGCTGCTTGCGATAGCGGTAATATCTGTACATTATTGTATTGCCCAGGAAAAAGATTTATATATTATCCGACCAATAGACACACGATATTACATTTGGCTCAACCTAGTTTTTTCCATATCGATTTGAGATAAACAATTACGACGCCCAAATTTTTGGTATCGCTTAGACTAGTACAAAAAGCATGCCATTTATCTAATGGACGTTACATCTCTGATATGGCATATATAGTATTTCCTTTTCGTGTTCGTAAAAATCACCAGAGAAACTAATATCTCCCGCTTTATCCGTTTATAATTAGAGAAGACATTTTGTATATACATTTCTCCGAAACTAAATAGCCCGAAGAGTTAAAATCGTCAAACTAGCTACCACTAATTAATAATTGAGATCTATAAACAGAAATGACACATTCCCTTCATACTTTGATAAACTTCTGTAACTACCGGTAGTTTGGTTTCCAATTAGGTTTATCGGTTTCAGTTTTTAATTAAGCACGGTAAGCTGTCCTTTATACGCCTTCGTCATGAGAATTCCTCTCATTAAAACGAATTCGAGTCAGTTTAATGAAGTAAAAGTCGATTCTTTGACTTGTTCAGAGGCTTGCATACGTGAATTTTTCCTTGTATACGCTTTAGAAACGCTAACTTGATTATGTTGAGCGAAGAAATTGATTAACAATTGAATGTAGGCGTTAGAATCGTTTCTCATTTCATCTTGATAAGACATTGTCGTTAGTACTCATAAAATAGAACAGAATGTAAATATTGAATTTTTGCTTACAATTAGTGAAAGTTAAAGCATTACCTAAATATATTGCAAGCCAGCAATTAGAAGGATCTGGGTTTTATAAGAGTAAAACAAGACTAGAAATTACTCCAAAGTGATCAAAGGTACAATAATTGTAACACTGCTGTTTGAATGTAGTCTGTCTATAATAAAAACCTACAGTTGAGAGATATAAAGAAAATATATAGTGTAATTCTAAGATAATCGAAATTAACAAATTGGGATGCAACCATAAAAAATAAGGAGCCACATAAAACCAGAAATCAAGAAACGGGAGAATAATCAAAAGGTTTCGCACTGGCAGGACAAAAATAGGCGAAAGCAATCATATCAGGCTCGTCAAAAACAGCCAAAACCGTGCTATCGTTCCGCAAAGGAGACCTTACGTTACTGCAGGATTTTTGACAGGTCATGTAGCTCTAAAATACCACTTACTAAAACTAAGAAAAGCTGAAGAAAAATCTATTGGCTATCCCAAGATCTGGAGACGGTGAAACGCATTCTATGTAAAAGTGTTGCCATCAGCTATACACGCCATCAACACTTCAGTAGGTCATTTCTCACACCTACCGAACTGAAATAAGAAAACACACAAAAATACAGAAAAAAGTACAAAGTGTGAAACAAAACAAGTCAACCGAAAAGAAAAAGAGCAAATAAAAACTCACTGATCCAAAAATTCTTTCACATTATAGCAATTATAACTCAGTAATAATGTTTTTTTACCTAAATCCTAAAATCACTATAGGCACCAATTACTCTTACCTTTTGCGGTAAATTATTAAAACGAGGTAGGAGATAATTGGCACTCCTTGTGCTGTAGTCGTTATTTGCTAACACCGAATTGTTTCAAACGAAAACAAAACAAACTATCTCAAGAATGCACAAATCATATACAGTTAGCAATTTGTTAATTTTAAACGTATTTCGCACAGATTCATGGTGACCTAAATTAAAAACAATTCTTACTGCTCTTTTTTGTAATACGCATACTCTTCCAATATCACTGCAGTGACCCTAGTGAATGAGTCTGTACTTAATTTTATAAATAAAAGTAGAATGATAAAATGTTAGAAGAACTACAAAATTACATGACATTACAAGATTGAATAAAGCAAAACATAAATTTGATAAATTCCGACAGAACAAATCTATCATTTTCATAAAAAACAATTCCTAAAATTTTATTAGAAGTAGAAAATTCTACAAAGCTATTTAAATTCACACCAAGAACTTTAAATTTGGAATTATTGCAAAAAAGAATGCTATGTAAAACTGAAATAAATGAGTAAGCAATTTCCTGAAATTTCACAAACATTGCTCCATGAAATCGTGGCGGACCATCTGAATTACAGAAAAATTTGCGCAAGATGGGTGCCCAAAATGCTTACCGACGAGCACAAGACCAACCGCATGGGTGCAGCGTTGACGTTTTTAACTCGTTACGAGCAACAGATTTCACACCTGAGAGAAAACGCAAGTCCATGAAGTGGCACCATCCACGATTTCCAACAAGGTCGCGCAAATTTAAGCAGTCGTTTTCCACGAAAAAGGTTATGGCCTCAGTGTTCTGGAACCGAAAAGGTCTGTTGCTGGTTGATTTCATGCCCCAAGGGACGATCATTAATGCGGACACATACTGTGAAACACTTCAGAAGCTGCGTAGGGCCATCCAAAACAAGAGGCGGGGAATGCTGACAAGTAGCATTGTTCTTCTGCATGACAAAGCTCGTCCTCACACGGCTCGAAAGGTCACTGACCTTCTTCGAAAGTTCAAGTGGGAGTTTTCTAACCAACCTGCATATAGCCCCGACTTGGGTCCAAGTGACTATCATTTGTTCAGTAAACTCAAGGATTTCTTGTCAGAAGAACGTTTCCAAAGTGATGATGACTTAAAAGCAGGTGTACAGCATTGGCTGGCTACTTTGGCGGTAGAGGTTTACTCGGAAGGCATAAACAAACTGGTTTCAAGATACAACAAATTTCTCAACAACGGCGGCGACTACATTGAAAAATGAGTAAATGTATTACTTTCATTTAAATAAAATCAATATTTACTTTCCTTTATTTTTCTTTTAATTATATGTAAACGGGTACTATTTTCTGGAATGCCCTCGTATTTGCTTCGGTAATATTTATAATAAGGGAGTTAGTTATTGATTTAATAAGTGAATCAGTAAGACAAAAATCAATATTGTAGTTGAATGGTTGTTTTAGAAGATCGGTTATAAGGTTAGTAAAAAAAATGATTAAAAATATCGGATATGTCGTATTTAAATAAATCATAGTCGGGTAACGTTACGTCTTTGGAAGATCTATTAGATTTCTTATTAATTAAGTGCCAGACCGATTTGTTAATATTATTTGACTGTATAATAAATAAATCATTCTGCTCCTTTTCTTTCTGTATCACGAGTTCCTTATAAAAACATTCAAATTTGACCATAAGCTTCTTTAAAAGTGGGCCATTTAATACTAATTCCTTTAACGAATTTCAAGAAATCATAGCACATTGGAAAGATTAGCTACAAAACGCAATCAAACAGTGTCCGAGAATCCAATAGAATCTTATGTAAAGAGCAATCAATGTGGTGTTTAGCATATTTAAACATTGATGAAAACTTAAGGAATAACACCATTCATTGTATAACTATTGATGAATCTTTAAACAATTTCTGTAATTTTCACTCGTTGCAAAGAATCACATACTCTAAAAATTTTTTAAATCTAAGTTGTTCCAGTTTAAGAAAGTTGATATGACGTATTTATTGTAGGTACATCATTTAAATTATAGAAAAAGTGAAAAACAATTAAATAATAATACAAATAAATGGATGATAGTGTTCAGATAATGGGATAACGATACATTAAATTGAAAAAAAAAGATAAACTCGTTTTCCAACAGATTTTATCACAATTGATGAACAAAGTATTGCTTAACTTAATAACGTCACCTTAAAATTGTTAAAGAAATACAGTTTGTTTCTAGAATTGTCAAAAAAGGTCTAGAATTAAAATATAAATTTTAGTTTTATTATATTGGTGCGTTATGTTTGACCAAGAGTATACACTGGTTGTGTCAAAAATATCTGGGTATAGAATACACTAGAACGTATGCATGTGCGTATACGGTGCATATCTGGCAGCAGCTCGTTGGCGCTGCATTGGCCGCTTGATCACACGTATATCATTCCAATTTGTTGCCCTTGAATAATAAACCAATGAAATAATAATTTACATGTCACGTAATAATTTTAATTTGAATTGGCAAAAAAGTGCAAAGAAGCATGGTTAAGTGTGGTATGTTTATTCACCTACGATTCGATACACGAAATTATGACAGAAAAAAGTGATTTTAGAGAAACAGGACTTACAATTAGTGTGTTCCATAATACTTGAAATGAAATACGGAAGCACTTACATATTTGTGCCTTGGGATAAGTATCTAAAAGAATATGAACAGAAATTCATTCTTTTATAAACCTGATTAATACTACTGTAATGTTATCACATTACAGTATTTCTCGCAAGATATGCCAGATATGATTGGAAGCTCTGAAAATGTAAATGTTTTGAGCTGGTATTTGGGATTATGGAGCAATTATGGACATGTCTTGACTTTATTCGAATAATACGCCACTATTCGAATAAAGCCAAGACATATCTCTAACATTTACCATTTCCATTTTAAATATGTAAGCTAGGATAAGAAGTTGACTTATGTATCTTGCTGTGTTGATAGAGTTAGGGTGTGTTTATAGTGAAGCTGCTATACTCGATAAGACTCGATACGTTAGCAAAACCGGCCAATCAATGAGCGTTGCACCTTTCTGTTACTATGGTTACAGAAGCGAGGTGAAGATGTTCGAGAGCGAAGATACCAGCGAAGCAGAGAAATACATTGTTTGTATGCGGATATTTATGTTGGTGAGAAACGACAAGAGTATTTATAATCGAACTGTCAACTTTTTTCTGCTTTAATCAGTTTTAATCTTGACGGACATCGAGAATTTAATAAGCGAAATTTACTATAGGCCCTCAATATGGGCCAGATAAATCCAAAATCAAAAAAAGAAAGTCGACAATGAAAATATTTTGACAACTCTAAAAGTGGCACGTTTGTCGATGTTTCATAAACGCCATCCGCGATGCATACGAAGGTAGTATGCCTCGAGCCTCAACATGAAGATGGCGTTACTCGTCAAAAATATTCTGCCAATATAATTGCACATACGTTGAAAGATGCTTTTGAAAATTTCAGCCATCTTGGACGCTAAGTTGTTGTTTAACAGTCGTTTGTGTCCGTCGATGTTAGTGTTTCTGTATAAATGCAAAAAATCGAATATCGAGCGGTCATTAAATTCTTGCATTTGTAGGACAATACGCCTACGCAAATTAAAGCTGAGATGGACGCTATTTACGGGGACTCTGCACCATCATTTGCCACAATGAAATTTTGGGCACCCGAATTTAAACGTAGTCATAGCAGCCTGGTTGATAACCAAAAACTGCAACCTTTGCCGATAACATCAAAGAATTAAGGTTAGAGAGATGGCAGAAGCTGTGGGCATCATACATTGATTGAAGATTTGGGCATGAAAAAGCTAACCGCGCGTAAGGTGCCGCACTTGCTCCCTCAAGACCAAAACCGCAATCCCATAAACACTTTCAAAGCCCTGTCGTCGCAGTTTCAGCGACATAAATCGCAGTTTTGACGTCTATTAATAACTGTAGATGACTGTAGAGTTGTGTTAATCGATTATATTGAAACGATGGCATTTGAAGAAAAAGAAAGAATGACACTTCAGTGGCCGCCATGGCAAAAATGCATGAGTTTAAGTTTGAATTGGTGGACCACACACTCTATTTACTAAATCTGGCCCCCAGCGGCTTTCTTCTGTTTCCTAGGCGCAAGGTTTCGCGCGGAGGACAGAGGTTTGTATCGAATGAGGAGACCATTTGTAAACACCTATTTTGCACAACAAGATGCCAACTACTATTTGGACGGATTGAAGAGATGGGAGCATCGCTAAGAAAAGTGTATAGATGTTCAAGGATACTATGTTGAGAAATAAAACTGAATTTGACAAAAATATTTGTTTCTGTGCTAGGCTGGAAACTTTTCAGACTATCCTCGTATTTCACGACGCTTTTACAGATGCTAGGATCGTTACTCCTATTGCTGCTAATATCTCGCTCTTATCGAGTATCGCAACTTCACTATAAACATACCTTAAGTCGTAAGGAATTCACTCTGTCTATTTCATTTTCTTTCGTTTGTTATTGCAATTTGCTACATTCTTTGTATTAAATCATTCATTGTTGCATATTTCGACATGAGAGCGTCAACATTAAAAACACGTTCAAACATCAGTTATCTACGACAATGTCTCTAGATAAAAAGGCTTTGAAATGGCATATCATTTCCTAGAGAGAGGGAATGAGTTTTTAAATGTCAATTGTATATAAAAAAATGTTCCCCATGTAAAAAATTAATCCAATTTAGCATTCTCTAAGAGATAATTAGCCAAGAGGTTTTCCAAGAGTCACCAATTAATGGAACTTAACAGGAAGAAATACGTTATCTCTTGTTTGGTAACATACGTGGTAGGCGCCATAAATTCACGGCCTGACAGGCTTAGATAGTTCCTAGCGTGTTCAAACTCCGTTACGTCATAGTTGCACATGTGCGAAGTGTACACTATTGTTATATTAAATATTTACATCGTCAAGCCCAGCTGTCACTCTAAAACGTATAGGGTATTCAGTATAGCCACCCAATAGATATGACATTCCTTCTGGCGGGTATTAGTTATTTTTCGAAAGCTTCCTTTTCTCCCCGGGCCTCCGATTTTCATTCTCCTCATTTCGTAAATCTTGAAAATCAATGTAAAATTCTTCTAAAAAACCAACAGGGTAAATTCGGAGGTACTTCTAGCATTAATTCGTATATTAAATATGTTTCGTTAAGGTATCTTCACTTATGTCAGGAAGTTTTAGTATTTTATGGTTGTCGTGGGGGTTTTCTATCATAGAGTAGTCTAGTTTGAGAATTTGAAATATTTTATCTCTAAAGGAAATTGTTGAAAAATTGTAATTTTTGTTAATTAATTAAAATTTTTAAATGAACTGTGGGATTCGGGAGAATTCTTACACACTCTTTCAGCAATTTTAAACTAATTTTGATGTCAATAAATAGAAATTAACGAATGTTAATATTGAAAAATGCAAAGTAACGTTGATTTTACGAAGATGTCATATAAACTCTATATTCCTTATGACATTCACAGGAAATCTGCCTATTGTAACCTCCAACTTTCTCTTCTACCTTGAATTTATTCTATGATTTCAATATTAGACACTTTAAACTGGAAGCGCAGCCACAATACGAGTTAACTCGATGAAAGCTTGACCAGAAGTCACGAATTTATTGGCGTCCCTTTTTTCCATTATTTTAATCGCGATGGCGATTGTTTCCATTCACAGCAAATTTTGATGATTTCTTTCCAAACGTAATATTGTGATGAATTTCGATGAATAATGTTATTTTTAGAAGTAGCATGAGAGAATGAATGTAGAAACGCTACTAGATGACACACTTCAGACGACTCTGTGATAGAAATTCCCTACAACAACCTTAAAATACTAGAACTTCCTGCCATAAATGAAGATACCTTAACGAAACATATTTAATATACGAATTAAGCTTAGAAGTACCTTCGATTTACCTAGTCGTTGGCAAGAGTAACATAAATTATTTAGTACCCCCATTCCGAAGATCGGAGGGCCGGGAAGAAAAGAAGGCTTCCGAAAAATAACTAATATCCGCCAGAGGGAATTTCATATCTATCGGGTGGCTATATATTTTAGAGTGACAGCTGGGCTTGACGATGTAAATATTTAGCATAACAGTATATATATTACGGCGCGAAGAGTAGTAGTTTTTGGTAGCCAGCCAGTCATGTTGTCTGGCTGGCTAATAACTACTAACTAACTGAATGAAAATGTTTCAGCTAACGATAATTGAGTACCGCGCGGTCATTGAATTTTTAAAAAAAGAAGGGCACACGCCTAATCACATCAAACAACGTTTAAACGGCGTTTATGGTGATTTATCTCCTTCATATTCCACTGTAAAAAAGTGGGCAAAATGTTTTCGTTTGGCGCAAGAATCTCTTGATGATGATGAGCGCCCCCTCAATAACCATTTGGGAATAAGATTAGTGCAAGATGGGTACTGCATCTTCTTTCTGCTCTCCAACGTGAACGTCGGGTCAAATGCGCGGGTTCGTTTTTGAACGTGCGTGGAGACGACCCAAAACCGATTTTGGAGTCCAGGAGATGACACAGTGGTTTTGTATTATGATCTTCTATCCAAGGGGACGTCGTTTTAAAGACGATAGTGAGTTGCAAGCAGTTAGAATACAACAAAACTTAGAGATTATTTTTATAAGGGTGCATTATTAATTGATCGTTGTAATAAATGTACTGAAGTTAGGGGAGATTATATTGAAAAGCAAAAATTGTTATATATTACCAAGTTTATTTTTTCTATATCAGGCCGAGAATTTATGGCGCCTACATCGCAATACCAAAGTTAATTTTAGGGAAATAGAACAGAAACAGAGTACTGTTGCGCTTTACATATATATACTATAAATGAACACCTTAGTACATTTCCATCGTTTTTAAGAATGACTAGGCTTACTTAATAATATAAATAATCCATGTCACTACAAGCGATATCAGGTCTAAACACCTCGAATAGAGCTGCCGCATAAAAATGGCTTATATTTAATTGTAATCTTATATGTTATCTTCGGATAAATGAATTTATAATAGAGATTTCATTTTATTTATCGGATAATACGGCTTTATGGACGCCACTTATCTCCTTCAAAATAAAAAGAGAACAAGTTTCCTATCTACCATTCTTTGCTATTGTATTCAAAATATTGTATATACACTCATGGTCGGTCGCTTGCGTGTAAAAATAAATTTACATTTTATTGTATTTTAACGAGTTATCAGTCGTAAATTAATACACGCATTATTACAGTATATATACTGTAGTTGAGATTATATATCAGCTCTTCTTTCCTGTGAACAAGCATTTGAAGCTTTATATTTTTTATCGACGTCGATGTTATTTCTGTTATAAAATAGTATAGTAGTCATAAATATATCGATTAATATGTACCAAATTGTCAGGTTGTATTACAGATATTGACGTTAAAATATATTGAATTCACAGCGAACGTAGTTTATTATGTGCATTGGGTAATGAGGTACCAGAGTATTAAATATTTGTTGTAAGCTTAACTTGTCAAAGCTTGGAGATAACAGTGTTCGATATCGTCGGTAGGTCCTGCCGACTGTTAAACTGTTCATCTGCAAATTAACATCTACCTACTAGATAAACATTTAATATAGTCTATAAAAGTGCTTTAATAACATATTGGTATTTTTGAAATATTGCAGTTATTGGGCGAAAATATGTAGATTCAGGTAAAGTGAGTTGGATAACATTGCGGTGTGGTTCTTGTTATACAAATAAATAGTATAGTTATAAAGTTATTAAAAAAATAATTAAAAGTAATACAAAAAATATATCCCGAGCGAAAATTCCTTTTCTCTGTGCAATAATATCATTTGTTACGTTAAAGTACACAGCGTGCTCACCCAGTGCGTGGACGCACGATAATTCCCTTCCTGAGTAATTTAGAGAAAAGGTTATCAAATAAAAAATATTCAAAGACAGATGCTACACAACATAAAATTATATCCAAGTATACAGGGTGTTCAGTTTCTGCTGCAGTTTTTTAAATGAATCATCCTGTATATTAGTTCGATTTTTGATGCCTCTCTCCGATCCATATCAACTTTTCTACACCTATCTGTCTTAGTTTTTGAGATATGAGACATATTTTTAGATTTTTGTGAAATATCGCTATTTCTTTAACGGCCGATATCTTAAACGCCTTACACGCTAGGGTGGCGATTCAATTTTTTTTCCACTGAATATTTCTTGGAGTTTCAGGCAATACATCGAGAAGTTTTTTATATCAACTGGAGTCTACAAGACGGCCATCGAAATCGTTGCCATATTTGATTTATGCTATTTCAATTTTTTTTTAAATAGAACACCGTGTATATTTTTCCGTAATCTAGTAGAGAAACTGTAATAGATTTTTTTATAAACATTGCTCTATACCTGAAATGCGTCGTTCTTTAGTAAAGTAAATATGAAGCTATGCAGATAAGTTATTTGCTAAAATTTATACTGTTGTGACGAAATACTATAAACTTTTGTTTTCTCAAAGATATTTATTAAAAGTAAACTGCAAAATTTGATGCAAACAGTTTCACATCTATTCAACGTAAACACTACTTTGCTTCATACAAACTGTAATGCGATTCCTTGTATTTTAGTGAACATTTACTAACGTCTCGGGAGTATTATTTTGTGCAATGTCCATGTTATGCATTACCTTAAGAAATTCATCCAGGAAGTTTTCCCATAAACATTTCTATCTAGCTACATTGCGAAATTTTTTAGACAACTTTCAGTATGTTCTTGTTATATTTCTTACTGCTGAAAATACTTGTGTGCGATGCTAAATAAATATATTGTAATAAATAAATTGTATAATGTATGTTTGAAAATGATGGTTACCTCGAGTAGATAATAAATTGTACCAAAAAAGATAACGTTACATATTAGCTTTAATGAATATCTTGAGCGAAACAAAAGTTTATAGTATTTCTTCACAGCACCATTCGTTTTTAAACGAAAAACTTATCTGCATACCTTCATATTTAATTTACTAAAGAAGGACGTATTTTAGGTTAGGGAAATGTTCACGAAACAGATTCTAGAAGGGCTTCTCTATTAAATTTTGAAAAAATATATGGGACATTCCATTTAAAAAAATTAAATAACACGAATCAAACTTGGCCATCAATATCGTTGATGGCCATCTTGTAGAATCTAGTTGATATATAAATATATAAATCATTTTTTCCACATGAATTACAGGCAGATAATGGCAATACAAGAATATCTTGATTATGTTTCTCAGTTTTCACAACAGCATGCCTTGATTTTGAATCCAGTTAAGACCCTAGCTATTTTATTTGGTAACAAGTAAACGTGTAATAGAATTCACAATAGCATATCCTTCACCGTTAATAATACCAACATTCCACTTTGTTCAGAGGTAAAAAATTTAGGTATCAGCATTGATAACGAATTTAAAATTAAACAATATATTACCAAACTTATTAAAAATGCTTATTCCAACCTTCGGGTTCTTTACTCTTTTAGGAATGATTTCAGCGTTAATTTGAAAAGTGCACGATGTGAAGCTATGGTGTTGTCTGCTTTTAACTATTGTGCTCCTTTGTGTAACTCATGTTTGGATTCGTTTGAGACCCAGTGTATACAGAAGGTGCAGAATACCTGTTTGCGCTTTATTTTTGGTCTTAAAAAATATGAGCATGTTTCACATACGCTACAGAGTTTACAATGGCCAAACATGAGGAATCGTAGGGTACTCCAATGTCTATAGCTATATCACAAGATAATTACATTGAAATCGCCACCGTACCTTTGCAATAGAATTAGCTTTAGAACGGATATACATAACATTAATATTGGAAATTAGAGAACTATTATTATTAAAGAACTTAATCACTCCGCCCGCTCACAGCACCGCTTTTTACGAAAGATCATTAACTTTTATTATCTACAAGTTATATAATCCATTGCCTAACCATCTAAAGGAATCCTCTATCTATGTTTTCAAACTCGCCATCCGTGAATTGCTTTTTGATATACAGTAGGAGATATGATCCACTTTTGCTCTTTTATTATTATTTTGCATTTATATATTTCAATTTGCACATATGTTTTTTTTTGTCTTTGTAAGCCATTGCAGAATTTAAGTTAATTAGTTTTTAAATTTATCTTAAGAATAGGTACTTTTTTAACCGAAATATTTCTCTCTAATTACTAAAAGTTAGGTGGTAGAACAGGGGGCAGTACCTGTTAGTTGCTGTCCGTCCGAACCTCGACTTTTGATTTCACTTTTGTTTTTCTTTTTCATGTGTTATTTAAAACTCCAATATTTGTATTTTTTTCGAAAGTGAAGTAAAGATTATTTATTACTTATTATTATATTAAAAAATCTTCGATGTCTTGTCAAAACTCCAAGAAATACTCAATCAAATAAAATTTGAATCACCACCCTAGCGTGTAAGACGTTTATGGTGTCAGCCGTTAAAAAACAGCGACATTTGTCAAAAATCCGAAATAATGTCAATTATATGTGAGAAACTAAGATAGATAGGTAGAGAGAATATTGATGAAAGTTGACATGGATCGGAGAGAGGCATCTAAAATCCATTAAAAAACCAAATTTGTATCGTGCGCAGAGGAAACTGAACACCTTGTGTACTTGAATATAATTTTATGTTATGTAGCATTCGTTTCCGAATATTCTTTATTTAAAACTTTTCTCTAAATGGCTCAGGAAATGAATTATTTTCCGTCCACCCACTAGGTGGACACGTTGTGGGTAGGTAACTGAATAGAACTAAATTGCAATTTGTATTATGAATATTTCCTTTTGCGTCATTAACTAATTGTTGTAGTAATGACAAGCATTTTACGAGGGTAGTTTGACATTAATCTAGCCTTCGATAGATGGCGTTACGTGAGAAAGAATTGCTCTCCATCGCATGACGTGTGTTAAAATTTCAAGCAAAAAACACAATTGGTTTGGTTTTAACAGTCGTCGAAAGGAAGCAACTTTTGCGTTTTTTGAAAATGAAAAAAGTCGAATATCGTTCAGTGATTAAGTACCTTCATTTGAAAGGAAAAAACAATGCAGAAATCAAAGCCGAACTGGGTGCTATTTATGACGAGTCCGCACCGTCGTTAGCAACAGTGAAATTTTGGAAAGCTGAATTTGTTCGTGTTCGTAAGAGTGTGTTTGATGATGAACGTCCAGGTGCCCCAAAAACCGTCATTACACCAGAAACCATCAACAAAGTCCATGATACGATCATGGCAGACCGTCGAACCAAAGTGCGTAAGATAGCAGAGGCTCTAAACATGTCAACTGAGCGCATAACATCATACACGAACATTTGAATATGAAAAAGCTATCCGCACGATTGGTGCCGCGTTTGCTCACTGTCGACCAAAAACGTACACGTGTGGCGGATTCGAATAAGCTGTTGGCAATGATAAAACCCCATCCGAAGGATTTTTTTCGCTTATACGTCACTGTTGATAAAACGTGGGCCCATTACTACAAGCCGGAGATGAAGGAACAGTCAAATCAGTGGAGGAAAAGCGGCGAAGGCCCACCGAAGAAGGTCAAGACCACCCGATCGGCCGGAAAGGTGATGGCGACTGTTTTTTGGGATGCGAAATGCATTATTCACATTGATTATTTGGAAAAAGGTTTCGATGCCGATTTGACGAAAAAACGCCTTGGTTTGGCTCGCAAAAAAATTCTTTTCCATCAGGACAACGCACCCGCTCACAGGGCGGACGTTGCACAGACAAAATTGCATCAATTGAGCTACGAATTGATCGACCACCCACATTCGCTAGACCTAGCCTCCTGCGACTTTTTCCTGTTCTCAAACCTAAAAAAATGGCTCGGAGGACGTCGTTTTACAACGAACGATGAGGTCATGACCGAAACACTATTTTGAGGACCTCGAGCAAAATTACTTTTCGGAAGAGATAAAAAAGTTGAAAAATCGTCTTATCAAGTGTATTGAGGTAATAGGAGATTATGTTGAAAAATAAATGGGAAAAAGAACAAAAAACGTGCGTTTTCTTACTTAGGCTAGATTAATGTCAAACTACCCTCGTATATACCTACATCTTATTCTAATTTGTACATACGAGAATGGTAAGATAAATACCTGTGTTAAGGAAGACAACGCATTTAGTAAATTTATTTCTCGACATAATTCCTTTATTGCTTTATACATTTAGTCCAGCGATGCCCCAACTTTTTTTGAGCCATCCAAATAATAGGATTTTCATATGACGCGAATCGCTTTCCGCCATTTTTTTCAAGCTTCGGAAAAGAAAGAAGTAACAGGGGCCAAATATGACGAATATAGTGAATAGGGCACCAATTCGTATCGTAACTGAACTGTTTTGCTGTCGCAGTTGCCAATAAGTGGTCCGTGCGTTATCATGATGGTAGAGAATCCTTTTCTTCGCTTCAGCGTCAGATTGGTCTAATATCAGCTTCGTACTGTCCCGTGGTTGTCCTTCCCTTCTCCAAATAATCCATTAAAATTATGCATTGCGAATCCTAAAATATTCTCGCCATAACTTTTCCGGCTGATGGAATTGTATTCGCCTTCTTTGGTGCACGTTCGCCGGGAAACACCCATTTTACCGACTGACCATTGGTTTCTAGCGTGTAGTGATGTATACCGTGCGGAAATCGACGATTCGATCGGGTACGTACGAGCATTTGTTTTATAGTTAATCCGTTGCACTCAAGAGAACAAAAAAAAACCAACGTTAACACCAATAAATTACGATTCCCAGTTCCAATGAACAAGTATGCAACTCTATTCATTCGAAATAAATAAATTTATAAGTACAAGAATTAACAGTGCCTTTCCGAATTGAATAAAAACTCTAACTCAATGAATCATTAATTCGAATAATTCTTCTTTTTGATGACTTTCTCACATTTAGATAAGAAAAATGCAGTGTGTCGTAGTCTCGCAGTGCAGCATTCAACTATAGCGTTCGACTCGTTTCCGACCGGCCGGTATATGTCTTATATACAGTCGCATAATACCGCAGAAACCGACTCGTATCTCGCTTAAACTTTACTTTGAAGTTATCACGCGATTTTGATCAATCGTCAGCAGACGCGGCATCCATCTCGCCGATAGGTTTCCCATTCTTAATATTTCGTGAAGGATGACACGTTCAATTGACATGTTCACCACATTAGCAATCTCTTTAATCTTCACCCAGCGGTCTCCTAACATGATATCATGAACTTTATTAATTATCATAATATCTCAATGCATGCAACGCTTGCGTTGTAACTCCCAGACAGGTAGGTACTTTTGACATTTGACGTTTATGCCCTATAGTTATGCCTTGGTTGTGTTCTGCAATAACAATGTAACTTCAAACATTTTGACAACTATTATTTGTATATGAATAATAAAGATAGTTGGAAGACTTGCACCGTTATAAATTGAAGAATGGTTTTATTGGCAACTTCTATCAGTAGAAAACGTGGTCAAAGTAACAGCCGTTATTTATAACAACATCCCAGGTTGTCGTTAAAGCCCCAAAATTTCATCTGATATCTGCCAAGGTTGTTAAGTCAGTGATGACTATGCAGGATTAACAATTTTCGTTCTTACTACCTGCAGTGTTGGTTACTTTGTTGCTACTTTGTATGCAATACTTTAAGATTTATGTCATAAAAATTGAAGAGTGAACCAGGTTTCTGTTAAAATAAGAAAATCAAAATTATGTTTTTAGAAATAGGTATATGTTGTTTCCAAACTAAATATACTGCTCGTACATATGGATTTTCAACGAGATTTTAAGACGCTGTTGGTGTAATGTAAGCAGATTCTTTAATTGGGAAACTATATTTGCACAAAATTGCCTTCAATTGCACTTCGTAATGTGTAAGAGAAGTATAAGATTTGATGTAAATTACTAGCAGTAGTTGTTATAGTTATAAATTATTTTTATTTGTTGGAATTTCTACATCATTCTAATAGGTTCAATTGTTACTCAGGAATAATAAAAGTTACGTAAAAACTTGATTGCTTTTGAAAAATGAATTTCCTAATTACTTAGCCGAAGGGAAACAATGAAGCGTATGCAATGAAGTCACCAAGTCTACCAATTCTTGGGGAAAGTTGGTGAATTGAACGTAGAAGTTATTTGTATTTCTGTTGTTAGGTAGTTGGGGCAGTTACGGTTCAACCTAATGTTCGTCATAATTAGACTAGCGCCAACGGGCAGTGGCGGAGGTTCGATACAACCTTCAGTATAACTGCGAGTCTCAACCAGATCTGTTGTTTGTCGGACAAATGTTGTACAAAGCTAGAGAATTTATAGGAGAAATGCCTGACCTAAATTATGATGGCGTTAAAATTCAATGTGTAGTTTGTAATATCCCTTTAATGTGTTGGTCCAAAAGGGATTGTCTACGTCACGTAAATAGTAAACAGCATTCTTAAAAAAAAATTGCACACGACACTATGACAAATTTAAATTTAATTTATGTATTACCTTTATTGCATGTAATCTACCGTTTAATTTACTAGACAAGTTAGCATATGTCTTCTTTTGGAATAAATATTCAGACTGCAAATTACCAAGTCGGGCATCGTTACAAAACTATGGTTATGTGTGGACGAAACAACAGATCGTAAAAAGCATTCTGTGGTTAATGTAATGGTACGTACAATGGAACCACATCAATCGTCACCTTCAATTCTATTAGCTTCCAGACGAGTACAACAATGTACTGCCGAAGTAATTTCAAAGTTAGTGCTAATACATTGGAAAAGTTTGAACTACAACAAACCAACTGTTGATGTTTATGAGTGATGGTGTCGCAAACATGTTTTCTGTAGGCCGGTCTCTTAAAAGACATTGTGCTAACTTGTTACATATTACGTGTAAAATTCATGCTTTCAGTCATGTGGCAGATAGTATTAGAAAATGTTATCCTGAGGTAGCGCATACAAAGGCAGTGTTTGCTAAATCCCCAAAACGTAATCGCAAATTTCACAGACTGTGCCCCCGTATGTCTGAGCCACCAGAGCCTATTCTTATACGTTGGGGAACATGGTTACATGCCGCGTTTTATTATCATAAATATTTTGAGAATATTGAGAACGTGGTTTTACAATTCGATCCAAAAGAAGCTGCGGCTATCAAGGAAAGCCAGTCGAAATTTCAAGATAGGTTAAAACGGATTTAAAAACTTTTCCGAACAATTACTTCGGACTAGTGGAGGCAATAGAAAATGTCGGTGTCGTTAGTGGAATCTCTGCAAATAGTGTTCACGCACAGCTATACGCAGTAGAAAACGCAAAAAATGTTTGTGTTCTAGAAAGGTTTGAAAGTGTTTTAGAGAAAGATTCTGATTTTGGCACATTAAGACAAATTTGTGAAGGTGCGTCAACAGAACCGTTAAGTTGTTCCAAAGATTATTTTAATTACGCAAATATAACGTCACAGGATGTAGAACGTTCGTTTTCTGCATATAAACACACTTTTTCCTCACGCCGCACTCGGTTTGCTGAAACAACTGTAGAAACATATCTAATGTTGCAGATATTCAACAGACATTATTCACTTTGTGATTGTTTTATAAATATACACAAATTTCTTAAAATGTTGGATTGATTATCAATATTGCATTTTGCCACTTCATTGTTTATGTGGATTCTTATTTGTCACATTTCTAACGTCAAAATTAACGAGTAAAACAAACGTCAAAATTAACGAGTGAAGACAAACGTCAGTACGGGACATAATATTACATACTACTACATTATTAATAGTCAAAAAAGAACAAGAGGATTCAACTACACTTAGGAAAAGAAAAATTTGTTTATAGTGTCTGTGGATAGTCATAAAATGGTAATAGAAAACGGATGCGATGATAATGAAAAAAGGGCTTGTTGGAAAAAGATTGCAAATGAAATTAATTACTTTATTGCCAACAAACGCTTACAGAGATGTTTCTTCTTAAAAAAATATATTCAAATATGAAAAGGGCATTGAAATTTCTTCATAACCGTGGTTGGCATTGGTGGATGGCTTTTACAATAACTCAGAAAATGATCAATTTACATCAGCTGTTCTTCATATTATACAGATGTCATTTTCCAGTTAATAATAATATCTAGATATATGTATAAGTCTATTAAATCGTAATTACGTTGCAATAATTCTTAATCTTGGTTCATATTTTGGAGTTTAACACTATAACAATACAATATATACGTCGTACCAGTCAACATTTTCAGTTATACGTCACACAGATCAGATTTAAGTTATCAATGGCCAGCACTTAAATTTGAAAGCCTTAAGTAGAACTTAAATGGGCTGTGCACCATAATAGACACTACTTAATATTATAAGCTTTGCTTAAAATATAAGACCGATCGGTGAGATTGGCCATTGTTATTTTGTAAAAGGGGGACGCCTATGATATTTACATTTGACATTTGAAGCGAGTTCCATTTAACATTTCGTTTTAAATGTTGGAACGTATTGTCTCTATTTCCTAGTGCTTCCTTCTAGTGAATGCTGAAGGCGTTCTGTTGGGAGTTTGTTATTACTTGTCATATTCCTGATTTTAGCGTCCATATCTTCAAGTTCTGTGTGATCTGTTAGTATTCAGAGCTTTTTTAAAGCTCGGCTATGGATTTTTACATATTAAAATTTTAACCCCATGTTAATTCTTTTTCGAAGAACTCACCACAAGATTGAAACCTTAAATTACGTTTGACATTTATTGACAAATTTGCCAATTCAAATTACATTTCATGTTTATTGACGTATCTTATAAGGTTTAAAGCATATTTACTACAAATTACCAAACCTTTATCATTGAAGGCTATTCTCGTAATGGACAAAAGCAACAAATTCGGAAATGGCCTTATTCTATGCAACTGTGCATGGATGAATTTCGTCTTCATTTTCCACATTTTGCAATATCATACCTTGATTTACCAAATTGTTCCTTGTGTTGCTAAATTTCGTGCAACTGGTGCAGGAAATCGCAAACCCGGTAAAAGTATATTCAAAAAACTGCTGAAACTAATGCAAATGTAAGGAGACTTATAGATCATTTACCTAAAGTCAATTAGAAAGTTTTTATAGGAAACTAATTTGTCATGTGGTACTCGTCAGCATATTCATAGAAAAGATCTCTAAAAGATATCCATATAAAATTCGTATTGTGCAAGAACTGGTAGCGTAGTGAGACTGCAATACTACAATTGGTTTGATAATCACATGAATGATGATAATACCCTTGACAAATCCTTCTTCTCGGACGAAGCTTGGTGCTACCTTAATGGTTTTATTAACAAACAAACCATGAGCGTATGGTCCTGTTAACACTTATGTCATGACATATAAACCATTGCATTCTGAAAATTACTTATTGCAACCTTTTCCAAACCAGTTGCATGATGACGAACTAAGGGACTTTCAACAAGACAATGCCGCAGCTCATACAATACTACAAACAATGAACTTCTTACATGAATATTTTGTTAACCGTGTAGTAGATCTTCCTCCACGTTCTCCTGATCTAACTATTTTAAATTATTTTATTTTTCCACGCATAATAATTATTATTATTATAAATTCCACGCCTAAAAATACTGTTTTTAAAAATACACCACACACAATACAACAACTTCCCGAAGCAATTCAAAATCTTTGTCACACGGTAACGCTCCAACACCTCATCAACGCATTTAACCACATGAAACGACGAGTAAGGATTTGTATTGAAATTCCACTTGGTGCGGCACTATAACGCATCCGGTATATAAAATTTGATGAAATTTATTATTATAATTAATATAATCCACAAATGTACAAGTCGTTCCTAGTCCTAAAATATGACACCAACTTAGATATTTTCTTCTTATAAGGAATTACACGCCTGTATTTAGATATGAAAGTTAGTTGAATAACATCATAATGAAATGAGAGTAATGTGGCATCCAACTGCGTTAAAATTAATTCTATTTCGCCGTTTATATCTCACCATTGCTATAACAAAATTCCCTTGTAGCATTCTGTTCACAATCGTTACGTACTTTCGTCGACTTAACCTTGCAGAAGAAGTCTACATAATAAATTCCTGAATATACTAGTCGACGCGTCGCAAATGGTCGACCCTTAGAGTTTCGAATCTCATGGGACTTACCTCTTTGACGTGAACATCCACCAACTGAAACCAGCAACAGCAGTTCGCTGTCACTTGTCATCCCGTTTCACTGTCACTATTTAGCCTGCTTGTATTCTTCAAAGTTTTCACATTGTTACGTTCTTTCGTATTATTCCCGGTATCATTTTCGACATTGTTGTTATGCATATCGAGTAAAGTGTTTGGAATTCTTCTCAAACTCTGCGTTGATATCTGCATTGGAGATATACCCACAGTAAAGAAGTAAGCGTGCGTGTTTAAGTGAATGTTGACATCAAATTTTGAAGTTAAGAAAACGCTTAAGAAAAAGCTTGATTCAAGCAACCATCAAAACGGAATAAAGAAAATAAAAAGGAAATGAAGGAATTTAGAAATACCTGTAAACGATTTTCTTGTACATTATAGCGTATAAGTTGAATAAACGGGTGAAAAAGCTGCACGCGGTATTGTTTTTCGCGAAATTTAGAGTCGAAATTCCATTTGTTTCACAAGCGTTAATTGTATGTGATATGTTGATATAAGTAGAACGTTTCCACATATAGATTCTTCGCTACTGCAGGTTGCACATAATCGAAACTTTGACGCTTTCAGTTTTCTTCTTTTGCAAAAAATCCAAATTCCTCAATTTTATTTATTTATTCAACGAACTGCGTGTTAGGAGCTTCGATTAACAACTCATGATGATTTTTTTTTAACTTTGGTCGTCATCACGACAGCAACAACCACGACTGTCATACTACTTGGTCTTTTAAATGTTTATAGTTATAACAGTTATCTGAACTTTATTGTAGCAAAATGGCGAAAACAATCATACTTATAATAAGACCGCAGAAGAACCTTCTGTAGTTATTTACTTTGGTCAAAACCAGTCTTCTGATTGTTCGCATTTAAGAAGTCGAAATCACAGCATCGATTAGCTTATGTCAGCAGAAACAAAAAAGATCTATATTACGCTTTTACGTTGCATATGTTTACCGAAATAATAATAATAAATTATTTAAATTTCGCATAGTGCACGTTTACGAACTAATTAAAATAGATGGTGTACATTGTTTACAATAATATAACAGTTGGAAAATGTTCACAATAGATTGCAGAAATATATTGGCCATCAGATGTAAAATATTATGTTCAAGTAGTAAATAGATAATAAAGCGCGTTATGTTCACATTATTTCATTTAGTTTACTTTGGAAATAATTCCGGTGATCTATAATAGAATTAAGTATCAGGTCGGCCATATTCTATTGCCTCGCACTGAATTAAAATATAGATTAATGTATTTGGGAATTAGATTTTAATGTTTCGTAATACACGTCTACAGATATACATATTATCGACTTTGTGGAGATCTATCCTTATAAGAAAATGTATTATATCTTTAAATGAAAATTAGTTTACAATGTTCTGGTTACAATTAGGTTCTGGTAGATGAATTTAACAAAAAATTTATGTAATCTTGTGAATAGTTTTCCCACGAAAACCGGAATGTAATACAGAATTATTATGTTTGAAAATTATTGGTAAAGGTGTAAATTTACAGGTTGGAATTTTTCATTTTGTGGGTATATTATTGCACCTGCCTGTTAGCTCTGCGTACATCAAATTAAATTAAGAAGGTTCTCTAAAATCTATATGTATATGTATACTTAATTTTCTCACAAGTTAGGCCTTCTAACGATGATGGTATATTGGAGAAAATTTGATTAGAGACTTTATAAAATGAGACTCTCGTAAAAAATAAGAAAGTATCAATGTTGTGTAAATGTACGCATATCTTTTTAATATTTCTTATAAAATTAAGATAAAAACAAATCAAGGTTTTTGAGCCACTTAAAAATCATATAGATTTAAGTGATTTTCTAAATTTATCTAAGAATATGTTCGCGTGTTTCTCTTCAAAAATAAGAGCCGGTCTTAAGCGAATAGACGTTGGACCGCAGGTTCCTCCAAGTAGACCTGCAATCACAGAATATCCAGTGAACAATAAATATTCTCTATAGTTAGCATTAATTTCCTTACCGTTCTTCATCATCTGGGCCATAATTTTCTTCCTTGTCTCATCGTCCTTGCAACTAACCGCTGCAAAAGTTCCTCTGCCTCTTGGTGAATGTAATATGCTTGGAAACTCTTTGGTAATTGCTTGCAAACCTTCGAGGGTTACTTTGCCAACCTTTTGCACATTTTCCAGCAAGTTGTTTTCTCTAATAGCTAATAATACCGCTTCTAAGAGGAATAATCTGGCTGGGTCTCCCATCCATGTGTTAAACAGTCTGAATGGCAAGTCTGGTCTGCGAATAAGTAAAATAGAAATTTAAAAATTTAAATACAGAAATTATCTTTTAAAACTAGCTCAGCCAAAATATCTTCAACTGCCAGTATATCTCTCTTATACCGGAAGTAGTTATCAACTTCCCTATATTAAATGGAACACTACCATTTTTATGTCAAATGTGGATTCTGTGTTAAATTTTAATACTATTTTATACAACATACCCACATCGCTAGAATTCGCTCTTAACGAAAAGTTGCAATATCTCTTGCAACTTTTCGAAAAAGTTTGACAGATGTGGTGCATCAGAAGTTTTAAAATAACTTACAAATTGTAATACGCCAAAAAAATTATTCTACTTTCTGGTAATGTTCATGAAACGATGTTTCCATAGTAACAGATAAATTTGCTAAATTATACAGAGTGTGCCGATAGGGAGAGGTCAATATCAGAAATACTTAAACTGAGAAATTTCGGTTTTTTTAAATAGCAACTTCTAATTTTTTAAGCGGTATTAGATTCTGCGTCAAAAAGTAAAGCGAAAATGTATAGCAACTGCTGTTGCTAAAGTTAATAGTTTAGAAGATATTTTGTAAAAACCTCCTCAATCTTAAATTTCGCATTGTTTAATGTCAATTTCAGTTTGCTATGGTTAAATATTTGAAGGCAACTGTCAAATGTACTGTCATCAATAGTAGTAAACACTGTAGTAAACACTGTAGTGGTCTTCAGTACTAATTAGTCAACATTCACTCTCAATTATTTATACTACAGTACAATTATTTGAAAAATAGAACTTTCAAAAATCGATTTTGTTATTAATAAACAGAAAAAAAGAAAAAAGCATAAAACAAACAAAATGTACAAATGATAAAATAAAATTGAATACGTATTTGATTATAATAAATGTTCGAAAACACCACCATTTTGTTCCATGCATGCTGTTACTCTTCACATTAATTCCTGATGAGTAGCGCGTTGAGTAGATCTTGCAGCCAGCTTATTGAATTTTCTTCTTACTCTGTCAATCATATCATCCTTTGTTCCAACTGAATCTCTGTATACAACGATTTAAATATAACCTCACAAGAAAAAATTTACTGGGGTTAAATCTGGAGATCGCCGTGGATACTTAAAGGGCCGTTTTTAGCGATCTATCGATCGTCAAACATTTCAGCAAAAATAGTCGATATGCCACGTGTGTTATGCGCTTTTTCTTCCGGTCGAAGACGTAATGATTCGCGGATAACGTTATGCAAAATTTCCTCATAACGCAATCCATTTGAATTGTATTCATAAAAGTAAACAGACAGAATTCTATTGTTCTTCAAAGCACAGAATATACCTTAAAACTCCAAGAATCTTGAAAATTTCGTTCTTTTACCACGTGCGGGATTTCTGAAGCCCAAAAATGAAATTTTTTTACAGTTACGCGTTCCGTTTCTGCAAAATTTCGCTTCATCGTTACAAATAATATTATCCAAAAATGCATCATCTTTTTGTGTTCGAACAAAAAACCATACGCAGAATTCTCTTCGACGTTTAATGTCCGTAAATCTTGTATTTTTGTTTTACCAAAATTCTGTGAATTGTTTTGGACTACGTTCTAAGCACTTGTTCTGCATCATGGATCGGGTACGCAGTAAAACAACGCAATGCCCTAGTTTCCGAATGTTCGTCATCTACTAGAGGTTTGGTTGTTTTTGATGAACCAAAATCTTTGCAGTTTTTTTAATGCTTTGAGTAGGTTTTGGTATATCAGGATATCCCCCCATGTAAATTCGGCACGTTCTATCGATAATGCAATTGCATTCGCGGTAAATTATAATTAAATTTAAGTAATTTTCATTTGAAAGTCCTAAGGGAGACATTTTCGTTAAACTAAGAAATACGTGCCATTATGCATAATTGTACTACAACTGTGTTTATTACTGTTGACAGTACATTTGACAGCTACCTTCAATTATTTAGGCATGGCAAACTAAAACTGATATTAAACAGTGAGATATTTAAGATTAAGCAAGTTTTTACAAAATATCTCCTAAAGTATTAACTTTAGCAATAGCACTTGCTATACATTTTGTTTTATTTTTTGACGTACAATTTAATACCCATTAGAAAATTAGAAGTTGCTATTTAAAAAAAAAACCGAGATTTCTCAGTTTAAATATCTTTGATAATGTCCCCTCCCTACTGGCACACCCTGTATAATTTAGCAAATTTATCTGTTATTATAGAAACATCGTTTCATGAACATTACCAGAAAGCAGAATAATTTTTTTGGCGTATTACTATTTGTAAGTTATTTCAAAACCTGTGATGTACCACATCTGTCAACCAGGCAATTTAATTTTTAGATGTACTTGGCATGTAAAAATTAAATTGTCTGTCGAAATACTACGATGTATTTGCAGATAAGTAACATCTAGGCTTAAGATCGAACGAATCTTCCACTATCCGCATGGTGTAGTGGTTATCATGCCTACCCGGCAAGCAGGAGATGTGGGGTTTCGATTCCTCGCTGTGGACGGTTTTTTTCAGTAATTAATTACGTCGGAAAAATTCCAAGGAAAAATTATAAATTCATAATTACCGACGGAAGCCAAATATATTAGTATAAGCCATTTTTCCACTCTATTTTATTCTTTTTATCCAAACTTATTTCAAAGTAACTTAAAATACTCTATAATTACAAAACAGCAGTGTACCTTCAACACGGTGGTAATGTTATAAATTTAATTTTGTGTTAATTTTGCGCAAGACATGCGAAAGAGCGCTCAATTTTTAACACTACTAGTGTAGACTCGTCTGAACAAACAGTGTTACTATACTGTTGAATAGGGCCAAAATTGTTTAGTTTGTAAGTTGTAGTAAATGTTGACTTTTCGATGATGACTTACTCGACATACGAGGGTGAGTCAAATATTATCTACACTTTCGCCATAACAAGCTTTGAAGGTTATCGTAGTGGCGGCCGCTTGCGCATGCGTTGAGTTGGCGCTTCTGTGGTCATGTGTGCGGAATTTAATCACAATCGCGTCATTTGTGTGCTAGCTACAACAGCATAAGCATGTCAGCTCCGCTATTAGTTTGCACCAAAGAGGAACAACGAGTAGTGATCCGATTTTTGTGGTCAGAGGGTGTGAAAGGTGCTGAAATTCACCGGAGACTTTTGTCACAATACGGGGACAGTGCTTTGTCTCGTAAAAGCGTTTTTTGTGGAAATGTTTCAAAGTGGCCGCACGAACGTAACACAAAAGAGGGAGCTGGACGCCCGTCAACCTCGACCACCGACGACAACATTCAGCAAGCTCGAGAGGTGGTTATAGCAAATAGGCGAGTTACCATAGGTGAGGTTGCATCTTCCTTAAACACCAGTCACTATTCTGCTTAAAAATGCGTCGCCTTCCGCGTTGAAGCGATCCAGTAAGCGTTGGCAGATGTCCAAACGTTTGGTTGTTTTCTGCGGTAAGCATTCGTGGTACTCATCGGGGACAGGCTTTTACGTAATGAGTTTATTGTGGAAATTTTTAATAGGGCAGAACTGGGACTGACGTCCTTAAGAAGAGACAACATTCACGTCGGGTGGTTCGCAATAGGGGTTACGGCCGTCCAGCTCTCTCTTTTTATGATACGCTTATGCAGCCATTTTGAAACATTTCGATCCACAAAAAAACGCTTTGCGAGATAAAGCACTGTCCCCGTATTGTGACAAAAGTCTCCGGTGAATTTCAGTACCTTTCACACTCTTTGACCACAAAAATCGGATCACTGCTCGTTGTTCCTCTTTGGTGCAAACTAATAGCGGAGCTGACATGTTTATGCTGTTGTAGCTAGCAGATAAACGACGCGATCGTCATTAAATTCCGCACACATGACCACAGCGCCAACTCAACGCATGCGCAAGCGGCCGCCACTACGATAACCTTCAAAGGTTGTTATGGCGAAAGTGTAGATAATATTTGACTCACCCTCGTACATTAGCTAAAGTGCTTACAGCATTTCCTGAGTGTGATAAAAACCTCCGGCAAGCATTTTTTTGCTATAAGTCATAAGATCTGGTGGACACGGCAACTCGAACCACTCATGGCACCACATCTTTCCGGTAGAGCCACATCCTGTTTGTACTTCGTCCATAATTAGCGCTATCGTATTCTTCTTGCAGATTTTCTGCAGTTCTCTGAAGAATTCCGGAGAACCATGATTGTCCCCTCCTTCAGATTGTATTGGCTCTACAATGACAGCTGCTACAGGCCAACCTTTTTTCTCGTTGCAATGTATTAATTCTTCGACCTCCGCTAGGCATTTCTGGTCAATTTGTTTATTTTCTCTGATGTTCTCCTCCAAAGGATATTTGTAATGCGGAAAGTGAGCAGCTGGCCACTCGGCGAATAAAGGAAAGCCTAGTTTGTGGATGGGTTTTGATCGAGTTACTGACAGAGAACTTGTTGTCCTGCCATGAAACGCTCCCCAAAAAGAAAGTACTGCCAACTGAGGACAACCCGGTGGTTGATTATGTAAAGAAGTTTCCAGTTCTTGCTTCGTGTGTTCATTATTCCCATTGCGTTTGCGGTGGTACCATATCATAGCGAGTTTGAACGCTTGCTCGTTTGAGCAAGTGCCGCACATTTGCGTTGAAACATGATTCATATCAGGTGGAGCAACCTACAAAACTAAAATTGGTGCAAACATAATTCAAAGCAACTTTTTTACTGAATACTAACGCTTAGTAACGTCCTTTTGAGAAAATTAGCCCAATGCGATGGTGGAAACATTGCTAAAGCTGTTCGATTAACCAGATATTTCTGAAACGGGATAGTTTAGTGTCAGGCACATGTAGATGTACAGGTTTTGTAAAGCGAATATGTACAGCAAGAAACAGTGAGTCACCCGCTCCGTCTCAGCAATTGGAGATTACAAGTTAATCACGCCGTCGCGCCCTCTCCTGCTCATGCGTAAGTATTTACGCTCTTACTTGCTCGGGCTAACGCCCACATTTTTTGTTGTACGCATTCGTTTTACAAAACCTGTATATGCCAAAGATGTTTACCAATTTTGATAGATCTTTGTAAACATTAAGCAAAGAGGGAAAATTGTATCCAAGAGGCATTGAAGCGATCTGCATATAGAGATCCAAAAAGACGTTGCCATCAGCGTCCACAAAGTAGTTGCCTATTGAACGGTCAAGGTCTATAAAGCGATTTACCGATAACGTACTCTGAAAATAATATTTTAAGTAAATATTTGTTTTCTTTCACTTGTGAAATTTAGAGGTCATTTTATTTACTTCGTCTAGAAGAAGAAAATGTATCTAACAACCAATGCAGTTTGAACTAGTAACAAATGCGGGAAAATATTATGAAGGCCGAATTGTAGTAGCTATAATTTATTTTCTCAAATTTCTTAAACTAGTGCGCATTGTCTCGTCGATTTGACAAAACATAAAAAAAACACTGCCTCCACACACTTCTCAGATAATTGTTTTTAATTTTTAATTTAAGCTGCATTCAAATAAATAGTCAGTCTTTATTGCATCACCAGTAGAAACAACTTGTGTTGAATTGTAACTGTTAGGGTAGATTATGGCACTTAATTTGGTTCCATAAATGAGAGATCTGAGAGGGATATAACATCTTGAACAAGGTTAGGATGGGCGATGGAAGGACAGTTGTGGATGCATCCTTCTAGCTTTTATTTGAACCAAGATGCTCAAAAAGGGAATGCGAAGACAACATCCGTATCAGACATACAACGCTTTCTATGGTCATTATGATGTGATTTGCGATTAGTTGTGATAGCATGTCCTTGACGATATCGTAGTTGATAGAACAACAAAAACTCCCAACCTCTTACATTAATTGATTTTTAATAATAATTAGTATTCTCTGATATACTTGCACTTGTGTTGACCTAACTACAGAAAAAGATGAAGTAAGTAGGAAATCAAACAGAATCCAAGTCCAATTACACGCAGCGCTCACTCAATCCATCCAACCTCGGTTCTACTGAATATGGGACTTGAGTGTGAAGTACATTGAGTCAGAGTAATCGGTCTAAAAGGCCAATAATTAAACTGACCTGCATTTCAGATAGCTCCTGTTTCATCCTCTTGTTAGCTGGTCCATTTAATTGTTTTACGCTAGGTCCAGCTGGTTCCCCAAGAACGTATTTTGAGTATGTTTTGCTACCTACAAAGGTACATTGAATGAAAGATATTCGGATGTATTAGATCCAACAACGGTAGAATCTTACCTATGCGTTTGAAACAAAGACCTATTTGCCTTGAGGCGCTAACGTGCGTCAACATATCTGAGTATGGCAAAACCTTTAACATGTGAAATATGTCAATTTTTTAAAGTGACAGAATTTGCCACTCAGTTATTTTTTACACGACCGCCTGTTTCGATATTCTCTTATTGAAAACGTTTTTGGAATCAAATTCTCTGAGGTCCATTCATTCCGACTTAATCAATAAGCGTTTAGAACTTTCTACGTAATTTACTTAAAGGGTATGGATGGATCGTAAACTGGGGGAGCAAGCAAATGTAAAGTGCTGTTAGCCGAGCCGTTTTACGATACTTTTGACTGCTTGATAGGTTAATCAGTCATAATATAAAGGCAGAATTAATTACACCTAATCGCTCAACGGGTTACATGCTTTGGTGACGGAATCAGTGTACTTAGACATTGATGACATGTTGACTTAATTGATGATGTTCTAGTAGCACGTGATTTACCGTTTAAGTAGTTGCAATATTGGCTTTAGCTACGTCTTCTATATGAATATGCACCGGTAAGATGTACGAATGAATAAGTTACCATTGTTTGAAGTTTGCAAATATTTTATTTTAAATGACATTTCAGACGTTAACAATAATAATTTTATTTTGTAAAACTGATGATTAAAAAATTGTACATTCTATCGAAATTGTAATTCTAATTACTAATTCTTCAACTGAAAATATTTCCTTTGGACAATCGGTGCGAAGTGTTGCTTCACAAATAAAAATGAAATGAGTAGAAGTGAATATAGAAAGTTTATATGCCATCATTCCTTTCAAAGACTTTTCGTGCTCCTCTGAGATGACCAGATCTTCATTTTGTGGAAATATAGCTTTGTTTTTGATGTGCAAATGTTAGCATTTGCATAGCAAATACCAAGTATTTTTATTAAGATTTCATTTGCACTATTAGTGGCCATTTCCAAAGATATTCCACATGCTGAACTACATGAATTCTTTTTATTATGTTTTTGTTGTATTTTTACGCACATTGATTTCTGTGATCATTAGTCAACTGAATATTAAAGAATCCAAGTTGCTAGCTCTAGTAAGGGACTATTGTATAAGAGGCATTGAGACGGCGCCGATGTCCAACATTTTACTTCTTATCAGAAAAAAAGGAGTACTCTTATTTCGATTATCATTTAAAAACTAACCTCCTGGAGGTGTTTTTGAAGTATGAACACAGAAATAAAAATTGAACCCACCCAAATGATTGAAATTGCTCAAGATATAGCTGATCACTTTCTCTTTCATATTTTACTGTAAATCGAAATATGCATTCAACTTTGTGTTTCCATTTTGAAAAGGGTTAAGTAACTGTTGTAAAAATAAGGGGCCTTTATTTTCTATATATGTAAAATTCATAATTGTAATTGAGGATTAACTTTAATTCTAATAGACTCTTTATGGGGTCTAATAGATTTACGATACTTTGAATATTAAAAAATAACTTTCCCAGAGTTATCGCGTAATTATATATTTGAGTTGTTGAAGTTATTGAAACGCTATTAAGATATAATAAAAATCGTGGTGTAGGACCGTTGATTCATTTCCAGTCAGTATTTGGTTAGTTGGTCGTTTCCTCAGCTTCGTACAACGCAAAAAACTTCCCGCTACATTCGACAAGTTGTTTCTCCTGAATCGTGCTGAGCAATTTTGGGACCCATCTTGCCCTAATTTTTGTCATACTCAAATGTTTGTGCAGGATCTTCAAAACACTAATTTTTGAAATCCCTGTTTGTTCTCCTCTCTCTTTAGCCTTCAGCCGTCGATCACTCAATACGGTTTTCTCGACCAATTTGATGTTTTCTGGTATCACTGCAATAAGGGGCCCTCGTTTGTGTGGATCTCCTTCAAGAGATCCTCTGCCCCAACGAAACAATTTGGACCAACGTTTAACTGTGGCATTCGATGGTGCAGAGTCTTTATAATCTGTGTCTACTCGCTCTTTGATTTCGGACGGTGTTTTTCTTTCCTAAGGTGAGCAATTTCAGCACTGCACGATGATTAATTTTGAACATTTTGAAAATTTACCATGCACCGCTCAACTTCTGATTGCTTCACTTAATTGCTAAAAACTGCCAAATTATTATTTGAATGTTAACTAAAGACAGATTTGTCAAGTGGCAACATTTGTTTCTGATTCCCTTCTTATTGGATACCTATGTGGACCGCACATCGTACCCGCGCTTTGTGTCAAAATCTGCATTAACTGATTGTGAGTACTATTCTTTAGTCGACGTCTGTCAAAATTTTTGGGAGATTCATCAAGTAGTACTGTTTTGAGAGCTATTGAAAGTGAGCAAATTTATGTATTTGTGGAATCATCGAAAAAGAACAATACCGGTAAATGATTCGATTTACTTGTTTGGTTGGGAAAACGTGTGCAGAAATCAAAGAGAAGTTGGAATCAGTTTATAAGGGCTACGAACCTTCGATGACTACCACCAGATACTGATTTAATGAATTTAAGTGATGCCGAACGTCCGTCTTTGATGAGAAGCGGCCAGGTTGTCCCATTGAGGTGACTACGGACGATATGATCAATAAAGTTCGTGATGTATTAGCAGATCGCCGGGTGAAGATCAGAGAGATTGCTAATATGGTAAACATCTCAATTTAACGTGTGCAAAACATCCTGCAAAGCTATCAGCGAAATGCTTGCTGCATCTGCTGACGATTGATCAAAAACGGAATCGCGTGATAACTTCAAAACAACGTTTGGACATGTTTAAGCGTGAACGAGTGAGTTTCTGCGACGTTATGTTACTGTAGATGAGACATGAATACATCACTACACGCTAGAAACCAAAGGTCACTCGGCAAAATGTTTTTTTTCCCGACGAACGTGCACCAGAGATGGCGAAGATGATTCAATCGGTCGGAAAAGTTATGGCGACGATTTTATGGGATTCGCAAGACATAATCTGAATTGATTATTTGGAGAAGGGAAAGACAACCATGGGACGGTAGTATGCTGATTTATTGGATCGATTCGACGCTGAGCTATAGAGAAAAAGGACCCACCTAGCGAAGAAAAAAATTCTTTACCACCATATAACGCCCCGCCCGCTCATCGGCAATTGCAACATCAAAGCTAGCCTAGTTACTGTACGAATTGGTTCGCCATATTCACCAGGTTTGGCCCCCAGTGACTTGTTTCTTTTTTCAAACTTCAAAAAATGGCTTGGCGAAAAGCGGTTCACATCAAATAAAGAGATTGTTGCCGAAATAGAGGCCTATTTCGAATTCGATGAATCCTATTATTTGGATGGCTTGAAAAAGTTGGTACATCACTGGAGTAAGTGTATAGAGCTGCAAGAAGGTTATGTCGGGAAATAAATTTACTAAATGCGAAACAATTGCTTTATCTTCCTTAACGCAGGTATTTATCATACCATCCTTGTATTTAGAGGTTAAATATAGTTTACCAGCATCGAAAGATGTATATGTATTTTCAACAAATTAAAGGTTTCTGCATGTCAGTGTTAAATGGTGGAATTGATGAAACATATTGTATCTAATGACCAAGTTGGCAAAAATAATCTGGATGACTGATGAATAACCAATTCCTTCACTTCATATTGTCTTCTTCAATATGTCGTCTTCCAATATTATATCTGTTTTTAAGTTGCCTATATTTAGTAAACAATAAAGCAGAAGTCACTATCTGAAAATATGGAAAAATTGTTTTTCAATCTCCCAACTGGAAATATTTTATATTGAGGTTTTCACATACTAGACATATAAACGTAACATGGAACTTAGGCCGTATACTTCTATTCCAACAAACTCAAGAATAACACATTTTCTGCTCCCCTTTCTATGACGTTTTTCCTTAAATTAAGATAATGTAATATTTTGTGTTGCAAATTTTCGATTATCTGCAACGAACTCGTCACCAAGGCAAGGCAGTGAGAAAAAAAAGCCCGTGCGGCCGTTATAAATATTTATGTAATTCAATACAATGGGGGTGGTTGGTGTGCTGGAGCAGCTAGAAATGTAACGCGCGGAGTAGATCCAAGAAGTATGCGAGCGTGCTAATGGGTAGTGACGGCGAAGTTGATGGATTGGTGGGAACCCTTGGGCAAACATAGCGTACAGAAACGCCATCGGCGGGCGTAAGTCCTATGTACGGACGCAGCGTGATGCGGACGGTAACACTCCATGCAGATTAACACCGGAAGCCTCGCATTGAAAGCTTCGCATCCCCCATTAATGTTTCGTCACAATGAAATTTTTACCCGATACGTGGCTTTAAAATGTGCCGCTAGTCTGCAAAAAGCTAAGGCGATGTAACGTCTTAACATCGATATTCAATAGAGCTTTAAAGTAATAAGGGAAGCATGTAACGAAATTATACATTCTTCACATACTTTCAAAGGAGCAACGATGCTTTGAGTGATACTCCAGATATTACTTTTAACATAATACGAGTACTGAAATAGAAATTAGATGATAGGTGGCTCATAAAAATAAAACAAGAACTTCCATGTCTGTATGTAACCTAGTAGCTATAAGTTTTATTCATTATTATGATTATTACAGTACAAAATAATGATAAAAAGGAAACTATATCCTTAACAAACCTACTATAAGATTTCCCGAAACTATTTAAGTTAGTGGTATGTTTGGCCTCTACTTTCCAAAGGGATGGGCTACGTGATCGTGTAACCATGGGCACCTGTCGACTATGCCCACGTGATATCTTTTGCGTGTTCTAGGAGTGCAATATGGGAATCCAAAAGCGGATTTTTATGAATCTCAGACAGGTTGTGTAATATGCAGTAATAAATAATCAATAAACAATAGAAAATAAACACATACAATAATAACAAACAACACAAAATATCGGCACAGTCCTCACCACACAAAATATTAATCAATTAATTCGAAACATCCGTTTCAAGGGCTTCTGAGCAACCTCATTATCAACCGAATGACCGAATATTATCAACCGAATTCGGTCATTCGGTTGATAATGAGGTTACCCAGGAGCCTTCGAAACGGCTGTTCCGAATTAATTAATTAATAATTTGTGTGGTGCGGAGTGTGCCGATACTTTGTGTTGTTTGCGATACTATCCCATAGTCCTTGTTATCATTATTACATACAATAACAATAATAGATATTTATTAACTAGAAAACAAGCTACAATTACAACAGAATTGTGATAAAGAAACGGATCAGGCTTTTGTACGGAATACGGTCTGCATCTACTCGGTCTCGTCAATTTTATTTTCTTGAAATACATTTAAAAAAATATAGAGGGTTGATCAGAAAAGCATTACGTGTATCAATACACTTTGTATAATTTGACAATTCTAGATTATATGATGAATTCTAGATATTTTTCATAAAACATGCTCTATACCTATCTTCAACGGTTTTCGACATATTAACGCATCTAAATTTTTGAAAATAAAATAGACAAACAACAAAGTAATGATAAAAAATTATTTGTAAGATGCTGAAAATGAGCTCCGCCAACTCTCCTGTAGTAGATCGATCGGTTTAAGAATTTCTGTTGTACATTTTGTACTACTTGAGAAATTTCTCGTATTACTTGTTGAATGGACCCTTTAAACGTATCTACCGAATTGGGTTTGGACTTATAAACTAAATTTTTAACGTGGCCCCTCAAAAGACGTCTATGGGGTTGAAATCGGACGATCTGGATGGCCACCTTATTGTTTCTCCTCTACCTATCCATTGCCGCGGAAAAATTGTATTTAAGCACTCCCTTACATGAGCTGCATAGTGCGGAGGAGCACCATCCTGTTGAAACCATAAGGTTGAACTTGGCAAATGAGGAAAGTTATCATCTGAGAAGATAGTGGCTAAAGCTGGAACTAAATCACTTGGAAGAAAGTTCTCCAGTAAAGTTTTCATCCAACAAAAATGCCTATTTTCAACAATGCCCGCCCAAACATTAGCTTTTCACTATACTGGGTGTGATTTTCTTCCAACCAGTGAGGATTTTCCTCCACCAAGGGCCTGACCATTTAATGAAAAAGTACATAGCTTCATCAGAAAGACAATTTTTTGAAGAAATCGGGTTTTTATATGTTATTTCAATTATTATATCACAAAATTTATGTCGCCTGTCAGGATCATCTTCCAATAACTCTTGGACAAATTGTACCATACAGCGATGCCACTTTCCTTTTTTTTTTAATGTTGCTATGGTGGTTCTGTGAATATCGTTGTCACGTCCAACTTGGATGCTAGAGGTATGAGGATGTTCCCGTACTGATAATATGTTTAATTTTATCTCGTCGGGAATTCCAGGACAACCACTTTCAGCATTATTTTTAACAGTACGTGCAGTTCTCCTCTTCATTTGCCACTGCCATATTACTTCTCTATGACTTCTACTTTTGTCTTCGCAACTCAACACAATAAAAAATTATATGTGTTCACCGTAGCGAGACGCATTTTGGATGTGATAAGACTACAACAAATTTCAAATTTAATTAATAACTTATTGACATTTATATGACGCTAGCTGGTTGATAAATTTAAAATTTAAAATAGTTTTGTGAACAATAAATGCAAGTAAACATTTTAAAAGTTCAGAAATTAATATTTCGAAAACCGTTGAAGATAGACATAGGGCATGTTTTATAAAAAATATCTGAAATACATGTAGCACTTTTCACACTTACAGGCGATGCAAATTGACAATAAGAAATTACGAATGTTGTAAAAGGTGAGATTTTAAATCAAAAAGTGAAACGGCTGTCAATCCTGAATAGTACGAAAAATAATGTACTGTCGCTTTCATAAAAATCTGGGACAACTCTTATGAGCCCATTTTGACGTTTTTGAGTGTTGTGACAATGACATTAAAAATGACAGTATTTTATTTTTAACCTAAAAGTTATAGGTTATATTCGTTTATTTTAGAAACTGTTTGCTTTTAACAAAAAATATTTCAAAGATTATTTTTAAATATAAACATCTTCATTGAAAACCATATTACATTTATTATTATACTTCAATAATTTAGTGCTGCACAACACTTCGAACACGTCGATTTTGTTAACGCTGACAGACAATTTGACATTAAATTATTTAATTGTCATATTTTACAAAACACGCGTGTCCCAGATATTTATGAAAGCGATGGTACCATCACTTGTCCATTTACGATTAACACTGACAGACAATTTGACATATTTTTTCATAGTTTACAAAAGACATGTTTAAAATGTGTAATGCCGCTTGTCCCATATTCAAAATGCTGAAGCAAAGATTAACTTAAGAGGGAAAAAGGAAAAGCAAAAAAAAAATGAAGGTAGACAAAATTAATAAATACTCTTTATATCTACTTTTAAAACCAGTAAACTATAGGGATTTAAAGCTTTGAGGAATAGAATTGTAGACAGTAGCAACGTCATAAAAAATATCGCGCAAAGAAGGCAGTATTGAAGGGGGGGTAAGGGTGCCTTAATTTCCTCATACATCAGATATAAAATATAAATATACTTCCAATATTATTACTAAATTAGATCAAAGCAGAAAACTAAATATTAATTACTGCTCTATTTTACGTTTTCGTCTGTTATTTTTCTTTTCATATCTTTCTCTTGCACTCCACAGCTATTCTTCCTGCCATTTCAATCCACTTTCGAAAAGTATTAATTAAAGTTAATATCCAAAATCTATTATTCAATGATACTGATAAATTCATTATCAATAATTTCATAAAGAAGGAAAAATCCTCTTCGTGTTTCAGTATATCCATGTTACTTATTCGGATTAAATAAGTAATAAATAAATCGCCATTTAAATTATTATTAATTCGTTATACTGATAATAAGTATTTTTTTGCATTCTTTGAAGTAGGATTGTATGATTCGTAAGATATCTTTCCGAAGATGTCCTACGCGCTGGACTTATGGATATGTTTTGATAATAAACTGAACATCCATTGGAAATACTATATGTTCTCTGCGTTTTATACACTACAAATCTATTAAGTAATTTATTTACTATTCTATTAATTCTCTTGCACATAATATGCCCTATAATAAACCCTACTGCGTCGTTTTGTAGTTTCTGAAATTTATTCATTCACCCTTATTATAAACAAGACAGCAGGAGTATTTATTTAGTCATTTAGTTTTAAGTTAAGAAAATATTCATATTACATTAAACGGTATCTTGTACGTTAAAGGTTATATCGTTGTATGGGTAAGTATGGCATTTATATTCCGGTTGCTGTCGCTGCTTTGTAGGACGGCTCTTGGCGCTAGATGGCGCTAGGGAATATTTCAGTGCTGTTTTTGAAGATTAGTTGCACAAAGTGAGAGATGAACAGCAATGTGGGCAGGAGCAAAAAGCGTTAATGCTTTTCTCTTCTCACATTGTTTTTGCCGGGAGTGATTCCATCAATACCATGAGCTATATATCAGCATTATCTTGGTTATTTGTTCTAGGCACTTTTTCATGTGTACTTCTACATTAAAGTTCACTTTTGTTTGAACATTATTCTGTTGATAACCTATTTTAGCCTATTTAAAATCACAAGCAGTGAGAATAATTTACTGCATTATGTACGGATATGTCGTACTATACAAGTGCGATTAATGATGTGGATATAAATAATATGCATTCCACGAATTATAAGTAAATAAATGTTTTATTTTAAGAAAATGAAACTATTGATTTATGAACATTACCTAAACGCTTCCTTGAATTAAGAAAACTATTTAGTATTCTTAAGAAAGATATTGTTTTGTGTTATAACGTTACTTATACTAAGAATCCCTTTCCTCAAATTTTCTGCAAGCTTTTCTTGATTCAAGTTAACTAATGTCTTAAATAAAGAAATACAATTATTTCATTACAAGCATATACTTCTCTTAACTGGAAATAAAACGCTAAGAAAATATTTCTTTTGATTTAAAACAATTATTGTATTCTCTGCGTGTACACGCAGAGAAACGTTCATTTATATCAATTATTTAATGATATCTTTCTTTTACTTGTAGGTAAATAGTTATACCCCCTAAATAACAATAAATAAATAATTTTCTAAAATCCAAGCAAAAACGTAAGTGGGCAAATAATTATGGCCGGTAGTGTATATTGCAGCGGCGGTATCTTTTCATTCTACTTTTAACTATTCAACTCAGTAGCTGGAAAACTGAAAAATTTAGAAAAACACTGGACTTGATCTCACTGAATTCTTACATAAAGCACTAATGAGCAAACGTATTTTCACAATTCCAAAACAAGAAATGCCAATGGAACAACATCTAGGTATTTACGTTTTTGTAGTATGGAAACAATCTCAGGTGACGTGCTGATTATCAATTAGACTATAAATCTGAACAACCAAAGAAACAGTGTAATTCACCTTAAATCAAATGAGTACACTTAAATGTGCACGATATAAAATTGATAGAAAATGTTACCACATTTAAAAACTGAATTCCTAAATATTGTGTGCTTTTATAGTCACAGTACCATACATTCCATTGTTTGACAATGTTATTTTCAACTAAACAGGATATTTCCAGCCTGCATATTTTTGCATATTGATATTTAGCGATATGGACTTATATAGTTACATTTTTATCTTTTTAAGGTTCGCTGTTGCCAACTTATAATTCTTAATTATTATATTCTTAAAATCTAAATTTTTATAACTAACTTAACTTTGCTAGACAATTAGTTCATCCTTTATTTAGAGCAAATTGCACCTTGAAGAAGATAGCAACTAGGTGCTTGTAACGATTACCATTGTTTTTATAATACCTCAGCCCGAATATTAATCCACCAAGTTTTTTCGTTCTAAATTTTCCAGCTATTAATGTCCCCTCCTAAACCCATATAATGTGAAGTACAATTTATTCGTTTAATTCATTTATATTAATATTTATTTCACGAAATTTATAAGCTTATAAAACGGCGCTAGTTTTTACTAACACTAGCTACAGGAGAGAAGACGCAAAGAGGAACAAATATTGAATGAAAATGTATCATTATAATTAATTAAAATTGTATCACAGCATAAGTTAAGCAATTGCATCAGACATATTTTTCGCCGAATAACCATGATTTCGGTGGTATTACACATACAAAGTGTTATTGTGAGGCTGCGAATCAAAACTGCTACTCATTCATCTAACGAAGAAGGTGTCAAATTGTCTTTAACCCCTTACTGTTAGATGCAGCCGACATACGTTACCGGTCACGTCTAAATTGTCGGTTGTCTTTCAGAGTGATTAATAGGGCTGTTAATAACTCTTGATTTTTAAATTATTCGATCTAGAACCGATAAAAAGAACCAAACACGAGCGTTGTATTTCGAAAGCTCTCCTACTCTTCTTATGCACACAGGTACAAATTAATTATCCGTAAAACCTAGCGTGTTATATATTAAATATTTTATGTATGAATACGTTCTAATATGTCATGGAGTATTAATATGTTATTTAGAAAGAATTTCAGGAATAAATAATGGGAATAAGAGATTTTTATTCTATTTTATTTATTTCGTATTTTATTCATTTTTAAACTCTATTTCTTCCTGACAATAATGTAATGGAAACAATTAAAAAAACAGTAATAACGGCCATCAAAAAAAGAAACAGTAATTAAAGTAAATATTATATAAATACACATATGTAATAATAATAATATAATAATAATAATATATAATATTCTTTTATTTCGAATAATAGCTCAATAGATATTAACGAAACACGTCACAGATAAATGGAACAATAAAGAAATATAGATACAAATATATAACCAACTACAAGTTTGCATTAATGTAGTCATTGATCGAAAGACAATTGATGCATAAAAGATAACGCTTTACCTGTTTTTGAAAAAACTTAAGATTATTAATTTGTTTTATATTAGAAGGCAATTTATTATAGAACTTGCATCCAGTGAAATTTAAATATCTCTGAAAGGTGGTTGTTTTGTGTTTGGGTGGTAGTAGATAACATTGGGGAACAGCAATTTCGTTGTCTTAAATCTGTGACTTGTTTTCAATTAACTTTTGGCCTCTGGATCCAAAAATAACCGCAGTTTTTGTCAATCACGTCAACTTTTTAAGCTACAGGATACCCTCAAAAGTCATATAAATTGTGTATATAAAGGAAAATAAAGTAAAAACTTACCAAATATACTGTTTATAAAGAATATTTTTATTCATACAAAGGCTATAATAGTTACTGCAGTTAAATTGTGTTCATACAAATAGTTGTTTTTTTTTTATCGAACGGTAATTACATATTAAGGCAAAAATTTTCGCTTATAGCTTTTTCTAGAATGTTTAATCTGTGGACATTCTCGCTGGATGCTCCAACAATAGTCAGCCACCATATGTACATCCCATCTGCCTTGATACCGTGCCTCCATGATCTTAAAATCCTGGTGAAATCGTTCACCCTGCTCATCACTGACTGCACCAAGATTTTCCGGGAAGTTAGCAAGATGGCTATGTAAAAAATGCAATTTGGTGCTCATATTGCAACCTAGCAGTTTGAAGCTCTCCAAGAGTTGCTGGACAATTTTGGCGTAATTCTGTGCTCGTGTATTTCCAAGATAGTCTTTAACAATGTTTTTGAATGCCAACCAAGCATTCTTTTGATGTTCGATTTCACGGAGAGTGGTCACATTCTCATAAGGTGCAGAGATAAAACTTGACGTGGTAGAAGAAAACTAACTACAATTTTGAAACCAGCATGCCTAATTAACTATAAAACAGCTCAAAAACCAAACTCAACAGAAATTGTGTTACAAATTGTTCCCCAGTGTAATTCACATTTCTTGTGTTGTGTAAATGCGATGAGCTAGTAGCAAACTCATCGCGGTATTTATAAACAAAACATAGCACTTCATAAATATATGCGTCATAAAAGGTTAAGATACCATATACTTTAAAAATACGAAAAACTAAAACTATTTTAATGTATGTAATACAAAACATAGACTAGGTACGTATCATAGATATGTACATACATACATATAGGATATTATAGACACATGTACGTATACATATAATAGATAATACATATGTTCATTATTTATACATATTATTACAACATATTCAATACGAAAAAACATAACTTGATAAGCTTTCTTAAAGTATGGTTCAATCTTTGTTTGCTTTAAATTTTTTAGCTTCGATTTAAAAACCACAGCTTCACATGTAAGTAAAATTCGAGAAACATCCATAAAAATTTCACCATTGTTATTGCACAATATATAATTCTGTGTTTCTTAATTTTGCACGCACTTCGCTCATGCTAGATAAAGTTGATTTGGGAGTTTCACATTCGTCCACATCACTATTATCAAAGTTATGTTCTTCATCGTTATTGCACAATTCTTCAACGATTTCTGTAATACTGAAGTTAGGGCTCTCTGTAGGCACATTACTATCAACAGAAGCATATTCATCTAAATCCACAATTTCGTTACGAACTGTAGGAAAGAGTTGGGCAATGGGTATTTCGTCTTCTTCATCAAACATTGCATCTTCTTGGATAACATCTTGGAACATCTTGGAAAAACATTTCTCAACTGTAGCAGGAGATACCTTTCTCCAAGCAGCTGTAATCCATATAAGTGCATTGGCTAAATTTATGTTTTTTTCAGAATTTTCATAATCACATTCACTGTCAATAAACGTTAGAAGCCTTTTAATCCAAAAATTTCGGTAAATCAATTTGAAATTCTGAATTATTCCTTGATCCAAAGGCTGACAATGCGAAGTGGTGTTTGGCGGCAGGAAGATTAGTTTAACATTTTTTAATGGAAATTTAGAATGTGACGTGGCGTTATCCAAGAAAAGAAGCACTTTTCTATTTTGTTTTTTCATTTTATTGTCAAATTTATGCAGCCATCTTATCATAATTTCCGTTGTCATTCATGCCTTTTTGTTAGAAACCCATTCTAAGGGTAATTTGTCAACATGATTACCCTTCAAACAGCGAGGATTTTTACTTTTTCCAATTATTGATGCATCTTCTTTCTCACCTTCCATATTTGCACACAGCAAAATAGTCAAACATTGTTTTGCTGCCTTCTTTCCTACACAATTCTCTTTTTTTAATGTAAATGTCTTATTTGGCATGGCGCGGTAATAAAGACATGTTTCGTCGGCATTAAAGACATCTCGAGGAGAATAATTTCTTAAAATCAACGGTAACTTGGTTTTCCAGTCCTCTATATCATCCAAAATTAACCTCTGCGGACTCACCACAAATTGATTTAAAAGTTATACTGCGTGTGTCGCCGGCAGAAACTTTCCAACCATCCATTAGATGCTGCGAAATATTCCATCTTTTAATTGCTTGCTGTCTCCCGTTCTTTTTGTTTAAGTAGCGGCCCAGATATTGGAATTGCTTTATTTCTGGCTTTGCAAAACCAATTGTAGACGACTTTAACAGCTTCTCTATTAGATGCTGGAAAAATATACAGATTATTCCACTTAAAAAAATAAAAAAGACGAATCAAGCAATTTCGACGGCCATTTTGTAGAATCCAGTTGATGTGGATATAAAACTTTAAGAAATACTTAATCGAATAAGATTTGAGTCACCGCTCTACCATGTAGAGGGTTTAAAATATCGGCTGTGAGAGAAATAACAGCATTTGGCAAAAATCTCAAATTATTTCAAAAACTAAGTAATTGGTGTAGGAAATATTGAAAATAGTTGACCTAAATTGAGTAGACTACAAACAATAATATACAATTGCTCCATTTAAAAACCAAACTGGGTATCGAGTGTAGCGGAAACTGAACACTATGCTTCACAATGAAAGGCAACTCCAAAAACGCTCCGACACATCGATTAACATTTTGAATTGCTATATTTTTGCCTATACCACAAGTAAATTTTGCTTCCGGTTTTACAGGAAGTGCCACCAAATTTTGTTATTTTAAATTCTATGTACTACATATTACAATGGTTTTCGATGGATGATGAAAATACATTTCCAAGGATCCCGTAATAAACGTTTTATCTCAAGTTTATTTCGATAGGCCCCAACACTCGAAGAATTAACAAATAGAATGCGTTGTCAAATCCCTCAGAGAGAAGAGAAATAATCGTTCGTTCTCCAAGTAAATAGGCAAAATTTTGAACATCTGTTTTAAATGAAAAATATTTTTAGGTAATGAATTCTGTTATATGGCGTACTATTCGTAAGAAAAACGTTTATATTGAGCTTTTATCGTCTATCGAAATCCATTGAAAACATACAGGATGTTATATTTAAAATAACAAAGTTAAGCTGGACGTTTATGTTTCCTTGTTGCATAGGTCAAAATATGATAAATCAGAATTGTTAATCGAAGTGTCCAAGCTTTTACGATGATAAAAACCACAAGTTCAATTTGCAAATTCAAAAAATCTGTATTGCAGATTTCTGTAATCCATATAGAACCATAAGATAGAAAAGGGAATGTAACAAAATGGCACCTAAATGGTAATGTGTGCGTTTTTACAGTAATATTCTGGCCCTTTAAACAACAACAACCCAACAAAAATGGTATTGAATTTCCTCCTTTTATTGTGAACGTATTGTATGGTGCCAATAACAATTGTTAATAAAAATGAATGAAGGGATGATATTTAAGAAGTAGAATAAGTTGCTGGTACCAATAAACTAGTTAGTTTAACACTAGAAGAAGTTTTATTGGAGTACACGTATACGTAATAACAATGTGATCGATTACTGTTTGTCATTGTATATTTTTACGAAAATATAGAGAAGAATTGCCATCGCAGAATCGCAATGACTGAAGTTATTAGTTGTATGTATTTTACTACTACTACTTCGATCGCAACGTTAAGATTCGTTAGAACAGAATAGCATGCAATTGCTTTCTACACTTACGGTATTAAATGTTGCTAATAATGTTATTGTAGTGGATAGATGTAAGGGGCGACGTTGTAGGTTTACTGCGACGCGACAAGCTGCTGGCTCGAACGGTGGTATGAGGAGCTGAGGGTGGCATGAGTAGCCGGCCCTGACAAGCCATGATGGATCGGGCTAGGGCCACTGCTTGCTAAAACCTTTCTACTTAGACTGTGACAACATCTGTGTGTGAGCGTGTGCGTGTTAGACGTATTATACATATATATTGATATACTTAGTTATACCTTCAGACCGAGTTACCAAACCGAAATTATTAAATAACGTGAGAACGATGCAGAAGCAATATGTATTTACCAAAATTCTTAATTAATTTGTTTAGCTGAAGGCTGTGATTATGCCACTTGTCACTTAGCTACTTAGGTGTACTAATTTACGTCGTGTAGAAAATGCCGGAGAAGGTGTTTTATACCTTACTTGGGAATAACGTCTTTGATAATTAAGCTTCCCTTCCCTAACAACGTCAATTAAGTAACATAATTCCTAAATTCAACATAGATTCTGCTTGATATATAGATTTAGTTGTCGAAGCCATGCGAGATCTTAAATTAAAGAATGGTCACATTCTATCGTGTACGGAATTATCTCAATAGACGAGTTTTTTTCAATGGTTCAACAGAAAATGCTGCCTGAAATCGAGATAACAATGCACGCTGCCTGGTACCTTTGCGCTAAATCCGTCTGATGGCTGTGTTATTGGTGACGGATATGCTCGGAATTCTTGAAAAAAGGAAGGCAAGACTAGTAATAGAATTATACTGTAGGTATGCTCTCTTTTATTTTAGAACAGGATAATTGTAATTTGCATTTTAATAATAAATTTTTGTTACGAATTGTGCAGACTAGTTTAGATTTTACCCACCCTAAATGCCAAGCCATTGTTTTAAGTGTTAATTTACAAGTGAGTATTTTTAAAGAGTTTGTTGTCAACTTAAAATAAGACTTTCTATGATTTGAGGTAATTACTGTGGGATATACTTGAGACATCCATATTTAGGTATAACATATTATCAAATCATCAATGCTTGTAGAACTCTCATTGGTAGTTTCGGGAAACACCTCTTAAGTGGATTTAGATAGATTGCTATTTTAAAACACCACTTATGAATAAGTTATTGTACCACAAACGACTTCTTCTTAATCCTGTATCTTTTTACCGCAGGGTGTATAGCGGTTTGAGTTGAGTTCATTCTCCTCTTCTTTGTCATTTCTTTCTCCGCAACCTTCTGTTCTTTGTGTCTTCCTTTATTCCTTCCCATTTTATCTTCTTTTCTCGCCTTCTTCCTTTATTTCCCCCTTCCATGTTTTCTTAGGTCTTCCTCTATCCCGCTGTTTCTGCCATTTTTGCTTCATATACTTTTCTGGGAAGTTTTTAATCGGCCGTTCGGCATATATGTCCAAACCATATTAGTTGATTTTTCGCTATTTTGTCGTTGATAGGATCGTTTTTTAGTTGATGCCTGAATTTCGTATTTTGGTTATATTTGCTTTGTGCTTTTCTATTAATGTCTACGATTCGCTGCTGCATTATGTGACTGGTCCAGCTATTTTCTTAATTACCTCGGTTTGTATATTTTCATAAATTTCTCTTTTGCCTAAGAATGTCGTTTTCATTGTGTTGAATATTTTTCCTACTTTCTCCATTCTCTCACAAGGATATTTACCGAAAATAGACCTTTAATCCAATCAGTGTCTGAATGAAAGTCTGGAAAATATTCCCATAAGACCTGTGTCAAATAGCTGTGACGTTTTGATACAAACTGACCAAGTTTCGTTCATAGTCAAAGGGTTGTGTTGTTTTTATAAAGGTTTAATTAATGAAAAATTAGTGAAATCTAGCTAGAACACAGAAGTGTTATCAAGTTCTTAACGAAAGAGGAACTGGATCCAATAATATTTATGACAGGTTGTTTGATGTCTATGGGAAAGAAGCACCGTTATATTTAAGGTAAATTTTTGGTGTAAACAACTTCGAATGGGAAGAGAATCAATTCAAAATGACCCAAGAGGCGGAAAGCCTGTTGTTAAAGCAAGAACGAACGAAAACATCAACAAAGTTGAGGAACTGGTTTTAGCAACTCGAAGAATAAGGGTTTCAATGATTGCTGCTGAAGTAGAGATATCAAAAGCTACAGTTTTAAAGGGCGTACATGAAAATTGAGGAATGATTAAGATGTCAGCACGTCGGATTCTGAAATTAATTACTCCTGAACAAAAATTGTGTCAGCAACAAAGTTGTGAGGAAAACTTGGTGGTACTGACTGACTACAAACATCTTTTTTCAAAAATTGTAACGGGTGATGAGACGTGGGTGTATCACTGGGACCCACCGACAAAACAAGAATCCGCGCAGTCGATTTACGAGGGATCTCTGCCACCAAAAACGGCAAGAGTGTAGTCTTTATCAGGAAAACTGATGGCTACGGTGTTTTGGGATGCAGAGGGGATATTGTTAATTTGATATATGGGGAAAGGCATTACAATAACAGCGAAAGTCTACAAGGAAACAATTAAGGAATTGAAAACTGCCATTCAACAAAGAATACCTCAAAATTGTGAGTGAAAGATTATGCTGCTTCATACAATGCCAGAGTTCATAAAGCTTACCAAGTCCAAAAAGTAATTAACGACTGCGGTTTTATAAAGATCCACCTTACAGTCCGGACTTGACACCGAACGACTAGTATCTCTCCCCTAAATAAAAACAAAAACACTTGAGAAGACGGTGTTTTTCTTCTGATGAATGCTTGAAAGCGGCGGCGGTAGAGTTTTTTAAATACCTAACGAAAGTTTTTTGTTGAGGGTATAAGTTTACTAGAAAAACGTTGGAATAAGTGTGACCGGTAGTGGAGCATATGTTGAAAAAAGTTTTTTTTTTCTAAATCTTTTTCTTCATGGTTAGGTAGATAATATAAGAATCTCTCCTGGTAGTTTCGTCTAGCTCTGTGGCTTAGTTATAGTAGTTTGAGTTGTATACATGCCAATGTTAAATTGTTCTAAAACCCTTGATGATATTCATCCATATTGGCAGGTCCTGACAACTATATTGCCTTAAACCTTTGCAGAGCCACTAAGAAGAGATGAGACGCTTCAAATTTTGGGACTGCTTGTTGAGAATTGCATATTAAATACTATTAAAATGTCCTAAAATTATATCGCCATCACAAGAACTATAATGCAAATAAGAAAAATACCTTATATTGAATGGTCTTTTTCATGAACTACTAGTTCCTTCCTATTTTGTGTGAATTGTTATTGTTATAACTAATATTTGGAGTATAATGTATCAATGTCCATGTTAAGTCGATAAAAAAGAATAACTATTTACATATTTGGCAAGTGGATGAAGGGGTTAAGTCACATTTTTTTATAAAATCTACCTTTTGTTGTAATGAATAAGTTTCAGGAAAACTCAAATGTTTGACCATATATTATTAATCGGCAATCCCTTCCTACTATTCAAACGAAGTGCATTTGAAAATAATCATTCAATAAAAGATAACAAATAACCTTATTAAAACCTAATTTTTTCGGAAACAGTTTTTTGTAATATAACTCTTTTATCCACTTGCCCCTTCACTAGCTTTTGCCGATTGAGTTTAATTGGGAGGGTTTTGCTCCTGTAAAATGAAACTATAATTGTAAATATACACATAACTGTCAATGCCATAGTCGGTGGCCACTATACCATTTTCTAATAGAATTTCGACGGGTCTTACGTTTAAAATGGGAGCGTTAGATATTGTGCAGCGGTCCCTAGATGTTTTTTTCAGTGCCTCGTTGTGCCTCTGAAAAGCCAAGCCACTCCGTCATTGGCCTGTCGAATGTTCAATGAACACAATCAGTAAAATGGGAATATCTGCTGCCGCACCATTTCCATACTTGACATGTGTCTTTTTCTAAGGCTACCGTCCTACCTCGTCTGTCCTGATATCTTATTCTTCGTGACTTTACAAATTTCCTGTCAGCAACTGAAATGAATCCTTCTTTCTCACAATGTTACATAAAGTGTCGTTATAAATCAGATGCAGTTTTATATTTCGCTATTTTATTTATGTTAAAAGATTTAGAGAAATTTACTTACTAACTTGTATGCAGTTTTCCCGTGTAAAGCAAAGAAATTAAGTGATAACAAATTTACGTATTAAAATTAACACCAAATTTGGTCAAGGTTACACATTGTTGCGAAAATCAATTTGGGAAGACATGCTAGAGATATAATCGAAAAACAGATTGTAGGTTTTACTATCTACTTTTGGTAAACCTTACCCAAATTCACAGTATGAAATTTACCTAAAATAACGTGGACTTACATAAACCACACCTGTCAATTTCTACACGTAATTTTTTTCTGTGTAACAACTATATATTGGGACAAAATACGTATATAATTCAGGTATTTGACAGTTTACTTTTTTCTAATATTTTTTTTTATTTAATACTATGTAATTAGTTAATTAACAACAATTGGGGTCAATCAGCAACACAAAAACAAAAATACTTATTCTACCATCTCTAATTAACAATAAAAATGTTCATCTTGTGTGGCAACTAAATATTGGGACATGGCACGAATTTTTGTTTCTAAAATGGAGTAACATCGCCCTTATATTTTATGACCGCTCGAATTCGGTTGGGCACTGAATTAACTAAGGATCTGCACTTTTCAGGAGCAAATCCATTCCAAATTTGCTCTATTTTGGCTCTAACTTATGATAATGTCCGTTGTGGGTTGTTCCTCAATGCTTGTTTCATTTTATGCCACACTGTTTCAATGATATTAAGGTCAAGACTGTTGGAAGGCAAAGAAAAAATAATTACGTTGTGGTCGGGAAACAACTTTTTTGTGGTTTTAGCCGTTTGACAGGCTGCCCCATCGTGCTGAAAAATGTAATTTTCGCCAACATTTAAGTTCGCGATACCACATTCTCGGTACCATTAATAAATTGAAAGCGCCCTAATCATAAAGCTGTCATGCAGTCTGTTAAGACTGTGTAGGCCTATTCAAATGTTTCGCGCCATATAGCAGGCGCGAACCTTCGTAAGAGGGTATTTAAGGGATGTAACCGAGAACTCGCTCTCTCTCTTATTATTATTATTGTGATTGTGAATTGTATTAAAGCAGCAGCAGTACACTCCTTAGCATTTTTTATTTCATTGTTTTGGTTTCGATAAGCAAGCGACAGTTTGCACGTTAAAAGAACACAAAAATCTCGACGATTTGTACATGGTCCTTTGATCCGGATTCACAAATTGAATCAATGAGAACAAAAGAAAAATAGGGTTAACTGGTAACCTCAAATTCAACGCCACGAGGCATCAGCATTTCATCAACGACAATCAGCACGTGGGATTGGCATCGTTGAAAAAGACAACCGAATTAAATTGCAACACAGTTTATGTAAGTCATAACTTCCTATATTTTTTTTGAAATTCCTAGATTTTTTAACATTCCTCTTGATTTGTACGGTTTTCGTATATCGCCATGTCGACAAATGAATTGACAGACCTATTATGTAAAAGAGGTAATTTAAAAGCGCAATTAACACGTTTAGAATCGTTTTTGAATGATTATTCGAACGCAAAATATGAACAATTAAAATTAAGATTGGAAAAAATCGAACCGTTATTACATGAATATGATTCTGTGCAAGATGATATCGAATCGCGTGATGAATCGCGTGATTTGTACACAGCCCTAATCATTACGCCTTTAGGAAATTTTGCAGTACGCTTTTGGCAATACTTACGGAAAGCCTCATGTTTAGTGTGAAGCACGCGTTTGCAGTAATCACCCGTTCATACGTCGAATTTCGATTCGTCGTTAAAAATTACTCTTGACCAATCTTCTACTGATCAAAATAGTTTACATTTTGCCCATGTGAGCTAGCTTTCTTTTGTTTTTCCGTTAACAGTGGCTTTTCCTTTGCTTATAAACCTTATAAAACTTTATTCTACATTTATGAACCCGCTGGCGACAGCATTTCCTTGACAGATTTAGTTTAGTTTCGTGATTCCATTCAGACGTAATTTGCCTTAAAGAATATTAGTAAAATTATGCAAAAAAGGCCGAAGAAATAGACCTTTTTTGCATAGCTACTAATATTTTTTATCCCTATCAGAAACTAATTCTAGACGATCCGGACTTTTGCGTCTTTTATCGAGGATATTTACAATTTCTCTATAATGCGTAATTATATTCCACACTGTAGTTTTAGGAATATTAAGTTCATTCGCCACTTCACGTATTGTTTTATTGTGGCAATAATTTTTAAGTACTAACTCAAGAATTTTTGAATTTGTAGAGATACAACGCACCATTTTGTTCAATAAACGCAGCGATTCACTCAATATAATAAGATAGTAACTGCCGATTAATCTGACGTTTCGTTCTGCGTTGTTTTCGCAGCTCACATGCCTTATTTTGATTCATTTTTGACCGTTAATTAATACTGTCTATATTGTACTGTACTATATTAACAATTGAGTTCTGGTTAAAGGATTAGCAAATAATAAATTGTTACGAACGATTGCGTTGAGGTTTTTATTGGTTACATATCAATTACGCATTAAAAGTTTTCAATTAATTTGCATTCTAGTTAAAGTATTATGTCACTACACGCGGAAATGGTTTCTTGCATGAAGAAATTAGATTTTCTTGCAAAAATCAGCCTCGATTCAAAAAAATATATTTTTTTCAAGACTATAAAAATGTTCAATATAAAAAAATAATTTTCTTGAAGTTTTATTTGTATTAGATAAATATTTTCTTGGAGTTAGGAAATCAAAAAAATCCAAGATAGAAAAATGTTTCATCCAAGTAATTCATTTAGTTTTAAGTTAAGAAAATATTTATATTACATTAACTGGTATCTTTTGAAAATGTTTATGAAACGTTGTACGTTGAAGGTTATATCATTGTATGGGTAAGTATGGCATCTATATTCCGGTTTCTGTGGCTATTTTCTAGGACGGCATGACTATATCTCTTGACACTAGGTGGCGCTAGGAAATATTGCAGTGCTGTTTTTGAAGTTTAATGGCATAAACTAAGAGATGAACAGCAATGTGGGCAGAAGCAAAGAGCGCTAGTGCTTTTCTCTTCTCATATTGTTTTTGTCGGGAGTGATTCCATCAATACCATGAGCTATATATCAGCATTATCTTGGTTATTGTTTCTAGGCATGTGTACTTCTACATTAAATTTCATTTTTGTTTGAACATTATTTTGTAGATAACCTACTTTAGCCTTTTCAAAATCATAAGCAGTGAGAATAATTTACTGCATTGTGTATGGATATGTCGTACTGTTTTAAACAAGGTAAGTGTAATTAATAATGTGGATGTAAATAATTTCCATTTGATTTTATAACAATATCTAAACGCTTTCTTGAATTAAGAAAACTGTTTACTATCCTTAAGAAAATATTGTTTTGTGTTACAACAGCCATTTACTTGTACTAAGAATACCTTTCTTCAAACTTTCTGCAAGATTTTCTTGTGTCACGTTAACAAATGTCTAAAACAAAGAAATGCAATTACTTCATTACAAATGCATACTTCTTTTAAGCGGAGAAAAAAAACCAAAAGAAAATATTTCTTTTGATCTACAACAGTAATTGTACTATGGATAATTGAAGCGGTAATTGTGTTGAATTGAGGCGGACAGCCTTGATACAAGTAAACGTTTATCTGCATGTAAGCAGATTGTATTATTTTTTGCAATAACGCATGATGCCGCCATATTAGATTAATCCAATTCAGATAAAATTAACACATTCGATTTTGTAAAAGAATACATAGCACTACTACACAGAAAACTCTAAATGGTACAATCACATAGTGATATAAAACTTAAACGTGATACTAGCTCCCTCGAATATCTGCGTTAGTGAACTAATATTCATATATACAGCGTTTCCACTGTGTGCTCCGGTGGAAACTAATTCCTTCCCTGCGTAATTTAGAGAAAAAGTGCTCAAACAACCAATATTCGGAGGCAAGTCCTGCACAACATAAAATGATATTCAAGTATGTAGGGTTTCGCGGCGCAGGATACAGATATGGTTTTTTAAATGGTACAGACTGCATGTTTTTACGTTTTTATGTCTTCGATTCATGTCAACTTTCATCAATTTTCTCTACACCTACCTATCTTTTTTTAAACGGGTCTCCCTATATATTTTTCCAGAATTTGACAGATAAACTGTCTCTTTAACTCTTTAATAATAGTTCAATATGCAGATAAGTTCTTTCCTAAAATATATGTAATGAGTCCTGCGACGTACTAGTAAAATTTAATTCATGCATACAGTGCGGTCCTAACGTGCCCCCCATGCTAACTTTTGAACGACAGAAGTTAGCGTTTCTAAAAAATAGGTCGATTTCTATTTTTTGTGAACTAACTTTTACCGTTATCAACATTTCAATTATATTTCTGGTTTCACCGGAAGTGACGTCAACTTTCTTATTTTAAATGGAACATTCTGTATACTTTTACGTTTTTGGAAAGGTAATCGAGAGACAAATCCAACGATGCCACACATATTATACTTTAACTTAAGAAATATGACGATATGCAGCAATAAAGGTTAAAATATCATAAAATAATAACGAGCAGAAAGGACGAAAGTATGATAAATACAGGTTATAATAACAGTAAATAACAAGAATAATTTACGCTTTTGGAATTGAGATTTGACAGTTGTTATGATTACTTTGTTTAGCAACGAGCTCTTTAAATCAGTTTGGCGCCACAAGAAACAATATGGCGTTCTCTCCTAGCCAACTTTGTGTAACAACAAAAACAGATTACCAAAACCTTTAATGCTGCATATCGCCATATTTCTTAAGTTAATGTATAACACGTGTAGTATCGTTGGATTCGCCTTTCGATTGCCTACCGAAAAAGCGCAAAAATATGTAGAGTGTTCTATTTAAAATAAGAAAGTTGACGTCACTTCCAGTGAAACCGAAAATACGATTGAAATGCCGATAGCGGCAAAAGTTAGCTCACAAAAAATAGAAATCGACCTATTTTTTATAAAAACGCTAGCTTCTGTCCTTCAAAAGTAGCATGGGGGGGCACTTGAGGACCGCACTGTATAACCTATTCGAAGTGAACATCATTTTCCTCCATACAAACTGTGTAATGCAGTTGTATTCCTTGTACATTGTTGTACATTTACTAAGATTTCGGGAGTAATATTTTATATAGTGTCCACGCTGAACATTGCTTCAAGAAATTCATCAGAAAGTTTTTTCATAAACGTTTTTATATAGCTAAATTGCGAAATTTTTTTAGACAAGTTTTAATATGTGCTTATTATATTTTTTATTGCTGAAAGAGTGTGCGGTGCTTTGAATCAATCTACGATCTAATGATATGAGAAGCAACCCTTTTACTTTTTGCGAAATGTATATTATATTTTATAACTACTATTGTAGGATTGAAATTTAAATTAACAATTTATTTCTAGAAAATAAATCCCAATGTTTAACTAGTTCTACTTCCTTATCCAGGGTTAGGAAACTAGTGAAAGACAAGACAATGTAAGTCTCACGATTACATTCGTACACAACATACAGTGAGGTTATCAGGTTATTCCTGAAAATTTATATGATCATCTCGTGCTATTATGTTTTTGAATGTAATAGTAATCATAGTTTCCTACATAGAGATGATTTAGATACGTCGACGACCTCTTCACGTTAAGATATGTAGTAACAGGATTTATGGCAGTGTTCTTGTCCAGTATAAAGTTTTCTGTATTATTACATTCTCGGTGTCTTCACCATTTTTTGGATAAATTGTACTTTTTTATATTTTTTAGACTGGCAAATCGTTTGCTAGTTTGGTAAGAAACCCATGGTTAGAAAAAAGATTGCAGTGTATAAAACCACTTATTTGTGTTTTGTTTAAACAAAATATGGTATAGCTTTTATATCAAATTGTTGAAGTTGGTGTCGCTTTCTGTGCGAAATACATCAAACTACTACATTTAATTTCTTTCTTTTTTGATTTGGTATTAATTTAAAGTGTTCTCTATTATTTACGAGAGAAACTAAATCTCATAAATAAAGGAAACTCACTATTTTGTTGAGTTTCATTAAATAAACAGGTTTCTTCATTATTACTAATTTAATCCAAATTCCTTTAGAAACAACTGTCAGAATTACAGAAATCTTTTACAAAATACATTTCCTTCGACAAGAAACATGAAAACTAGTTAATATTTGTTTAGTTATTTATTATACTACAAAAGCATATTTATTTAGGAAATTAATTGATGGTAGGAATTGTTATACGTTTTAATTTCTAAACTATTGGTACAGATATTTCGGTGGGGTGACATCTTGCTTACAATAGCTGGACCATTGTACTACAAGAAAGCGCTCTATATGTAGTAGTTTATAGAGATCGATTTACGTTGGTAGTAAATAGTTCAGGTTTTTACTCATAGATGGTAGTAGCTGGCAGGAAAGGAAATTTGATGTTATTGTTGAGAATAGCTAGAACTAATAAGCGATTCTCTGCAAGCTAACAATTATTTAAATTGATAATGTTTTATTAAGCTTAGAAGCAGCATAAATCGACATAAACCTGTATTGTAGGAAATAATTACGTTCCCCTACCTACAAAAATAGGCATGCAAGAATAGATATATTAAAAGTAATGACACCATACACTTCCTATGATTTATACGTAAAGAATAGTTGACACTAAATTGGAGGAGAACACAAAAGGAAACAAAAGTGAAGAGGTGCAAACAATGTAATAGTTATGAATTTCCATTCTGATGCCAGATGACACTTTTGTGAGTATGGATTGCTATTGGTAATGACCCCACCATCATATTTTAGTCAAAAATATAATTTATGGTTTCAATGAAAGCAGTTTATGTAATACGGGCAATGCTGAACTGAAATTTATAGAAGTCAGTTCTATTTGTATTTAACATTATAATTTACACGTTATCAACCAAATAGCTACGAAACGTATCTAACTGCGACGAGTATTAAATAACTGTAGGCTTTCACGGCCGCAGTCTGAATTTGTACTAACAGTATGTCTTTCCGGGCTTGTAGGCCGTGGTCTTGAAATAGTGTATATCTTCATTTTCAAGAATACGGCCTGCAAGCCCGGAAAGACGTTCTGTTAGTACAAATTGAGACGGCTGTGTTTCATAGAAATACATATCGTTGGTAAGAAAAGCAGGTAACTCAATTTTTTATCCAAAATGAGATTTAGTTGCCATCTGTATTCGTTTGAATTTTTTCGTAAAACTCGATATTCTAAAATCTAAAATATAGATACATAATTTTGTATGTACAGCGACCGATATTTTCAACATTTAAAAATTTGATTAATTTTATTTAGTGTTATGTGGTAACTTCTCTTTGAAAAGGCCTGAACCCAGGACAATATGCGCTGTTTGTTTAAATCTATATTAAAATAAAGTACACCTTTGCACATTCAAACAACTGTTAATCCTGCAATAGAAAATACATGTTTGATAACTACTTAATATTTTTCTGAAATCAGTGGTTGAAGAGGATCATTGAAATAATATACAGTTACCGTTTGACAAATGTGGTATAAAATTATTTACTCATATTCTGACGTCCAGGCTATGTGGTGAATATTTTCACCTCTATTACCCTATAATATTCCCTTTGTACAAAGATCATATCGTTAAGCAATACATTTCGAGTTTTATTGCAGTTATATTCTGGAGATACTCAATAGTATATTGATAGCAAAGTCTGAACTGTCTTCTGAAAGTAAACAGGTAAAAATGCAACAATACAATTAGTGAGTACTGGAAATCGATTAGGTGAACCTCTTTTACATCAAGTCTGCATTCACAGAAAGTAGTGCGAAATTAGCGTAAGCATTGGCGCGTAATTAGTGCAATAATTCGCACTGGTTGACAACTCATATCAATGATCTGCTTTGTCATAACGTAACCTAAATGTATCTGTTGATATTCACAATTTTTTTGTAATGTGTGGAACTACACAGAAACGTTATATGGTCTGCATATCAGCAGTTTCTGGAGTAATCATGACATATAAATTCAAAAACAAATATAGAAAGTATTGATACGGCGCCTTCGTGGCGCCAAAGTTTGACGTGTGTATAGTTTCGCGCTACACTAATTCTAAATGTTGAACTACACCGCTACGTGAACGGTAGCATTAATTAACATTTAATTATTGCACTAATTTCGCACTACCCTATCTGAACGCCATTTTAAACTTGAAGATAATGCAATACGGGTGCTTATTAGATTTAATTTCAATTTATCACTGCAAAGATCAAGAAATGCTCTGCTATTATAAATAAATTGTAGGTAATCTCTGCTTTGCTTTGTTTAGTTTAATATAGATAGGAATCTATGTCATTTGAATAAGTTACTGCACATATGCATCTCAAAAAATCAGTCTGTGCGTTGAATGTATTCGTGCAAAATAGCAATGATCGCGTCGACATTTTGGACGTCAATGTGTGCCGAAAGAGATAACAGATCTGTATAAATACCATCTATTCATTTGTTTTAGCTTATATGTAAATAATGTGTTCGGTAGGCAACCCCTGGATGTAATACGTACGGAACTTTATCTGCGATCAGCTGATGCGGCGCCAGCGAAAGGGAGGAAGGGGCCGTTGAGGGTGTTGGGATCAGGGTTTCGGGGTTTGGGATGACTCACTCAGCTCCACTGGTAATTCATCACTGTCAGACACCTTATTTCCAATATATATACCATTCTATGATTTCCAATATGTATATTTCTCATTCCCCTATTACATCTCTTCGCCTGTATAAATATTTCTTTGAGCAAAATTATAATGAGGATGTTTTTCGTGTTATTAGGTATTGTTGAATATATTTCCTATTTCATAATAGTTATGTTTTCAATACCATTAAGAGATTATGGATAAAGCAATTTATAGTACTTCTATTGTAAATCAGCCCAATTATTTAGACTTGTATTGTCAGAGGTAACGCTGTTATAAACACAAAATGTTATAAACTATATTTATATACATAACTATTAATAGCATTATTCGCATGTCACGAAAAAATAATGGATTAAAATTTAGTTTAATGATCACGTTTAGACCTTCCTATGTGGGGTGTCGGTTAAAATACTCTAATGGATTTTATCCATTAAAGAATTTTTTAATTAAAGGTTACGCTTTAGCCTAATGGATAAATATGAAATTTTGTATGAAGTTTTGGAAAAAAGTAGGTTACATGTTAATTATTTTTGATTTGAAGCTTTCCATGAACAATTTATACGTTATACACATATGTGTTACGAAAGCTCTCGCCAACATTACAATTCACATGTTTTTTATTTCTTTGAGCAGGTAGCTTATTTCTTTATAATGAAGTATGTTTATAATATTTTTAAGAGGGACATAAAGTTATTTTTACTAATTTTGTAATGTTTTTAAAAGTTTATTTGATATAAATTTTGCACTGGAATGCAATGCATGCAAAACAGCATTCTAGTTCACACACAGGTGTCCCAACTTTTTGGAATTGTAAAATAGCCCCCGTTGTGTTAATAGTATGAAGCTCAAATTTTCTGGCATCATAGACATCATAGAGCATCTTTCAAAAATATTTCCGTATAAACGGAGTGATCGATAAGTAGCGAACCCAAGCACTTACTTCGTTATTTTAATTCAATAAAATTTCGAGATAGTTATAATGTTGTCCTCTACCGCCTAAATTTAGATATATTTATTTCCTTCCAAAAATCCGTAATGCAAATACATTTTATCGGAAATTTTTACAAGACTAAATTGCATGCTTGGTTCTATCTAGATATTGCATTAGAACGTATTTGAAATATACAGGCTGTTCATTATTGGACACAACTTTACCACATTCAAACACCAGGAACGCTTTTTTTTAGACTGCTCCATATATTTTTTGTGTACACCGAAAATTTATATCTCTAACGTTTCTTAACGATGCATATGTCTAATATTGAAAGTAAATGAGATATTTTATAGTTAACACGAGTCCTGCATTCAGACATTACACCCAAGTGCTTTCTGGAGTTAATATTGTTTGGTTACCGTGATAACAGTAAACAAAATCCATTGCTGTTCTTAACTTCTGATTCAAAATTTTAAGCCTAAGTGGCTACTTGCGAAATAAAGTACATAAAAAGAGTTGATCTATATAATTTATGTACGAAGTTATGGAAAACGCAGGCATTCCTTAGTGAAAGAGTTAGTTGCTAAGAAAAGTGCAGGACAGCCCTTCCAAACAATTGAGCAAATCTATCGAGGCAGAAGGAAGGAATTTCGTTCACTACAGATAGATAAATAAGTAGATATCTATTAATTATTGCAATAAAAGATTGAAGTTCCTTTATTGCAGCTCTTTGGTTTGTTATTCTAACTATATTTCAAGTCAATCAAAATAAATTAACAAAATTATTTGTTTCAAACAACATGATATTCGTTTGCCCGTATTCAAACGTAGATTTTAGAAGGGGTTGGTTGTCTCAATTAATTGGACCTTTCAGTGTAACAAATATGGAATAAGCGACTATATCGATATCAGATGTAAGCAATAAAACCACTTATGTATGTAAGCTAAATCGTATATTTATTGGATCAAATGCTAAAGTGTACCAATGTGTCTCTTTCTCTAACTGTACATAAGTAAAATTACATTCAGTTTTGCAAATTATATACATTTAACAACGAAGAACTATTTATTGATACTAATTGTACATACATTTACATTCATAACAATCATAACTAATCGTTTTTTCGAATTTTGTGCAAAAGCAAACAGTTTTTACACGAGAACAACATACCAGTAGGTTGTTATTTATGTTTACTTCGAATTCGCAAAACTATAATTTTTATTTGGTATTTTTGAACACCAATGAATCGCAAAGAGAAGATAAAGGAGTTGCTAAAAATTATAATGGTTTTTATTTAGGAACGGAAGGAACATTTTATAATTTCTATGTTATATTCTTTTATGATGAAAAGTGATTGATTGTGTCTTCTTTCAAAGCAAATATTCGCAGATTGTCTAGATTTTGAATCTGTTTATCGTTTCGGTTTATATTTACAAAGAAAATATACATACAAATATAAAAATCACAATTTAGATACAACTTTTAACAAGCTGAGCCGTTAATAGTATCCAATCAAATTTGATAATATTCTGGAGTGTAGTCGTTAGCTAAGTTACTTAGGAAATTGAAGTCCGACGAACTGTTGCTGTTTTCACCAGAAGGTGCTACTTGATTCTGATTGTCACCGGAGTAGAACTGATGAAAGGAGTTGTAATTATCGCTGGAATCAGTCTGAACGCTTGTCGGTGGAGTCATGATGGCGGCTGAAGCCATCGTAGTTGAGGCTGGATTAGTACTTGGATAAATATCAGTCGGTATGTAATTTGATTCGGTAGTTGGTGGAATTTGCGGGGAGTTGTAGGTGCTATTCTCATAATACCCAACCTTATTGGGGTATTCGGAAGTTTGAACTTTGTGCATGTGATGGATATTCTCTCCTTGGTAATATCCCGTATCGTGTCCCATATGTACAGGATTTGAAACGTGCATATTTTCGGCAGTCTCCGATGAATACATGGCGGCTGGATAATTGTAATGGTTATAATTGGAGTGATCATGTTGGTATTCCTGTGGATAACCAGCCTGATTAATGTTATGTTGATACTCTGCATGGTTCTTATAGTTATAATAATGTTGATTGGGATAAGTGGAATGATAAGATTGCCTATTACGATTAGGCAACGTCGAGGTTCTTATATGGTTGGAAGTGTGCATTTGGTTTTTATAGTATGGTTGACCATCATTGACGGATTCGGGATTGTACATATCACCAGACGGGTAACCAGGCTGCGAATGCATTTGATACTGCTTATTTTGAACTCTTTCTTGTCTATAATCGACCTGATTTCCCATTTGGTATTGGTTAGGAAATGCGCTGCTTGTACCTCTAGCTGCGAACGGTGGTACATTATTTGGAACGTTTTGTATAGTCACTGTGGCAGATGCGATTGCAGTCGCTGTAGTAGGCGAAGACCTTTGCATTTGTGGATATACCATTGCACTATTGGAACCTATTCCTATGGGACTCGTATGGAGAATTGGAGTTGGTGCCGTGGAGGAAGTGGTAGCACCTTTCGTTATGATTTTATTAATATTCTCGGTACTTTGAAGCATTAAGAGATTTTGATCTTTAACATTCAAATTCGGCGACATTTTACTAATCCCTACTTTCCGATCTATTGAATTCGGAGAATTTCGTCTATTTTCCGTCTTTACCGTAACAGAATTTGATGAACTACCCTTTTTGGAGAGTCGAGAAGAATGTCCTCCGTTATCTTCGTTAGACCGAGAATCCTCTTCCGTTAGCATTTTATCGAATGAACCTGAGCTAGCTACGCTGCTGGCTCCATTGCTATTATTACTAAAACTCGTATTATTATTAGTTGCACTAGGAGTATTATTGTTATTCCCTCTGCTAGAACCGATGTCTGGCACTTCTTCGTGAGATCCGCACAGCCCGACCGATGGCATTTCGCATCCCTGGCAGCTTTTCTTCGACAATTCATCGTCCAGAAATTTTTCTGATGACAGCTTACTACTCTTTCCACCGTCGCTAGTAACTGAGTCTTTATCATCACCATCCTCACCTTGTTTGCCTAAAGTTTGTCTCTTATGTTTCATTCGGCGATTTTGAAACCATACTTTGACCTGCAAACAAAGATTTGTTTAATAATGTGAATATTTACACGGTTTATTTTGAAGGCCTATATCACCTTCAGTAAATTTTCAAAATCACGTGGACGGCAGTATGTGAAATTGCAGTGGTCCTGTGACTTTGACTGTTTTTATGGGTACTTGACTTTTGAGGTTAATGAAAGATTTCGTGAGTGTTGTGCTTCGACGTCTAGTGCATCACCTAAATTGAAATTCCTTACTAAGAATTACTATTAAATTTGGCAAAAGCAACTTCTGTCCAACTTTCAGAATAGAATAATGTCGCCTACACTGCTTATGTCTAATATTTAAGAATACTGTACATAGTTTTTAATTTAAGAATCATGCTAATGATTCGCAAAATAAATATTTTCCAAGCAATACTTCCTGATGTTTCAGCTAATTGATTTCCGTATAAACGTTTTCCTAAGAACTCAATTTTCCAGTCTCAGTATAAATGAATTGTTCGCTTGGTATTTTTCTAGTATATAATTTTAGTTTCCAAGTAAAAAGCGTATCGTGAGAATTGCTGTTATTTTAACGTAGAGCAACATCCAGGTGAAAGTAATGGCGCTGTACCGTGAGTCGTAAATTTTGAAATAGGTCAATGTTTTCTTTGAAATATGCACTGTGTGCAACACAAAGGAGGTAGGTACATGTCTGTAGTATTTAGGTACAATTATTTAATTATATTGATAGTGTAGAATGCTATTGATATTCAGAATAAAGACGCGGTATTGTGTAATATCGTTTAGCGTCCTGTAGTAAACGATTGGGTGCTGTTAGGTGACCAATTTAAGAGAAAATAAGTGTGCGACGACGTATTGGCTTGAAACGTGGAACGTCCACAATGTTTATCAGAGGAGAAAATAAAAAAATTCAAAGCTCATCACGGAGAAGAATATTCCGTTTGAGTTATGGTGAAGAAAACTGGGCATTCGTACCAAGTTGATAGTAATTTAATCAAGGATGTGATAAGATTGACTATTCAACTTTCTGAATACTCCTTCCATATTTCTATAGTACTTTTACTATAGATATATTCACTATTAATTTGTTTTAGAACAAAAAAAGTAACTGCTCTTTGAGCTTGAGTTTTCTTTGTCTTCATTTCGCTAGGGGAATACATTATAATTAGACAAATGAAGTGCAGAATGTTATTTTCTGTGGCGAGCAGAGTATTCATTATAGATGATCCAGGCGGAATTTTTCTGCATTGAAAACGATCTTTTTGCCACTCTTTAAGGTATCTAGCAAATCTGGAATGAAGGCGGCTTTACGAAGCCCGTCGTCTTTGATTTTAGGATGTTGTAGTAGTAGACATTTCTGTAGTATTTTCTGAACACACATTAATTCGAACATTATGTATTTCTCTTTTACGTATTAATGACGAATTTTATAGAATAGAAGCTAATTGGGTAGACCTTTCCCGCGTTACGGGAAGTCCTTGCGAGTGGAAAGGATAAAAATTAAACCGAGGAAAAGTAGAATAAGCGGGCTGCAAATATACATCTACAGAGATGGTCATACGTGCGCGGGACCGATGCTGTGCGACAGGCTTGACGTGAGAGAAATCGCGAATTCGAGACGCTTCAACCTATCGCGGCCGGTTAGTATAGCATTCACTATTCTCCTTCAAGGAAATGAGGGTATTATGTGTGACTTAAGTAGAGTGCGAATTAAAAGACGTATTTGATTTTTTCCCAAACTCTTAGAGTTTGGATAACCAACTCGTTCTTTAGATAAGGACTGAGATGATAACAAGTAAAATTTCAGGGAAATAAAAAGTTACGTTCAATCATTTTAATGAATGTTAATGTTAGTCACTCTTATAAATGTATAAGATATACAAAACATAACATTAATTCAGTCTGAGGTATTTACATGACTACTGTTTTTATATGCTGTAGTTATTTGGTTATTGAGAGTTGTTAAAAACGTACCGAAGAAAAAAAATTATTGGTTTGTGAAATTTGGAGGTTGTCTCATATTCAGGAGAAATAATCACCATTGTAATTTGATTGTATCATTCTTTTATGAATACTATTAGCAGTGGGATTCATAGTTCGCACTTGTAAAGGCAGACTTCAAAGTAAGGGAATTTATTTTGCATTTGCTTATTCAAGGTGGCATTTTCTTCTAAGGGCTGCATTGAACTCTGATATTACTCTTCGGTATATGGAGTTAATATTAAACATATATTTGGTGACTGAATAGACTGCAGGTACGTAACTACATGTACCTGATATTGTAACATTTATTTAAAATGCAATGTTTACAAACATTACAAAAAACAAAGTCTAGTCTTAATATAACAAAACCCCAAACAAGCATACAATTGACTGCCTTAAGAAAATATGAATACAAATTAGTCCTTCATATGGCAGCTTATTTAACAATTTATTGACGTACAGGAGTCCCAACCCTCTGGAATTGTAAAATTGGGCCTAATGTATAAATAATAAGGAGATTATATTTTTTAATAATGGGCCCAATTTGTTATTTTAAATGGAATGTCCTGCATATTATCTTTTTGATTTCTCCGCAATATGGGTTACATATGTCTATTTCCAACAGATTTCAAGATATTTATCACTTTGTCATCAATCGTCTAAATGTAGAGATATTTATTTCCTTGAAAAAATCTGGAATGCCTATACATTCTAGCGTACATTTTTACAAGATTAAATTGGAGATTTGGCTTTATCTAGACATGGTATCAGAGCGCCTGCGAAGTACATATATAGGGTCTTGAAGACCAAACATTGCCAAATTCATCAATTATATGCCTAACGTTTTTGAATAATGATACGTATATCTAATATTCAAAGTAAAGGGGGTTCTTTGTTGTTAAGCGCGAGTCCTGTATTTTGATATTGTATCCAAGTAGCTTTTATGTTAGCATTGTTTGGTTACCATGACAATAGTAAATGATGTTATTAAACTATTGATTCAACATTTCGAGCCCAAGTAGCTACTTGCAGTCATAGGTGAGTCTTGTATTTGAAAATAACATCCAATTGATTTTTGGTGTTAATATTGTTTGTTTACCATGGCAAAAGTAAACAAAACACATTGACGTTAACGATCTTTAGCCTGTTTATTCAAAATGTTTATTGTATTTTATCAAAATTTTGACCTCCTACCATTTACATAGTAGCCACAGTACTACAACTCCATAGAAAGTTGGGACGACAGCCTGTGAAATATATTTCTTACTTTCCTTTATTGAAACCGTCAAAGCGAGGACATTCATAAAGTAAGTATAGTATTAAACAAATTCAGTTTCCTCATTGTAACCTGGGAGTACACTTATGACATACTTGAAAATACTTACTTGCCGTTCAGTTAAGTCCAACGATGCTGCAATTTCGATTCTTCTAGGCCGACAAAGGTACTTATTAAAATGGAATTCTTTTTCTAATTCCAACAGTTGCGTATTGGTGTAGGCCGTTCTCAGTCGTCTGGGAAGTCCGTTTTCTGCAAAACGAAAAAAAGAAGAATAGTTACTATGTATGAATACGAATGTTTCGAATATACGACGAATCCTAGATAAACCATATATGGGAAACGTATGCATAATATGTAAATATGTGTGTACTGTAGGTATGGAATTCCATTTTGGAAATGTTTTAGAACTCTTGTCATGTTTCATCGTTTCCAAGGTGATAAAGTACGTCAACATATGTCACCAGGTGAAATTTAATATCGCCCTACTGTCTCCTGTCGTTGCACAAACTTCGAGTTTCCGAGTTCGTCGTATCCCTTCATCAATTCTGATGGATACCGTCAATGTTGCTTATAGTTTCCAGTCGACAATTTTCACGGTAACGTTATCGATCGGCGGACTTAAATAAAATGACTGAAGCAGGCAAAAGATGCATTAGCTTCGCATTTAAACGCGTTGCTTTTTTGTGTGCGAGAAAGGAGAATATCTGACTTGTCATGCTTTACTTTCTTTGATGCTGTTAGCTTTTTTTATATAATATGCATATGATGTACCCAATAATAACTGACATAGTTGAACCTTTACCCAGATCAGTATTACAGCTTGTAGTGGCTGTTATTAGCATTACATTGCGTCATAATTATTATATGCAAAGGGCTTCTATTTTTATAGCTTTTACTATAACACTGTATATTTATTAATTCTCTGTATTTTTGCTTACGTAATAAACATTAATCAGGTACCCTGCATTTTATTAATAAATGCAGTCACAGATGTGCTGATTCAATAAAATCGATTGCGTTACCTTATATTTGTTACAGCAACTGTATTTTGAATAAATTCCACAGAAAAGCTTACGCGGAATCAACAAATTACATAGTCCTGTTAACATTTTTCGTTTATTTTAAGCAACAGAAGCCATAGAAAATTTATTACGCAGTAAACGTGATTGCAGCAAATAGCAATAGGTGCTTGTCGAAATCAAATTAAACAACATGAGAAAATTCTAAATACATATCAATTTCATTAATTAATATTTAACCCACAAATTTCCCGATAATGAACAGTGTGATTTATTTAGATTTGTAGAACTTATACGAGGTATGATCGAAATCTATCTGGATTGGTGGCATAAGTCTAGAGTCGAGTGACACAGTTGGTAGTAGAGTGAAACATGTTGACCTTGGAACATACCGCGCATGTGCTGCGAGTCGCGGCAACCTAACTCGCTTGGCTTGTTTACAGTAGCGTTTCGTTGTTATGTCTGCGTCGTTGTTTATCGCATTTGTCATGTCCGAAAAAACTGATCAACGAATTTGTATCAGGTGTTGTAAAGAACTTGGTGAAACATCCAAAGACACGTACTTAAAGTTACAAGTTATATGGGGAGGAGTGCATGAGCCGTACCCAAGTTTACGAGTGGTATAAACGCTTCAAAGATGGCCGAAAAGTGTTGAAAGTGATGCGCGTTCTGGGAGGTTCGTAACCAACAAAAGTGAACACAATGTGGAAAAGCTGTGCGCAGCTGTGTTAGCAAATCGCCGAATTACTATTTGTGAGTTATCTGAAGACTTTGGTCTTGGTTTCGGTTCAGTGCAGTCGATTCTGACGGACGATTTGGGCATGAGACGCATCTCAGCCAAATTTGTTTCAAAATTGCTCTTCGATGACTAGAAACAGGTTCGTCTTTCAGCTGCTCGTGACCTGCTTGAGTGCGTCGAAAACGACGGAAACTTTTTCAAAACTACGATCACTGGTGATGAGTCGTGGGTTTACGGGTATGATCCCAAAACTAAGGCTCAGTCGTCACAGTGGAAAACCCCAAACTCACCCAGACCTAGAAAAGCACGACAGAGCCGCAACAATGTTAAGACGATGCTGACTGTGTTTTTCGATTATAGGGGAATTGTGCACCACGAATACGCTCTACCAGGTCAAACAATAAATAAAGAGTACTATTGTCAAGTCTTGCGCCGTTTGAGGGACGCAGTACCTCGCATAAGAACGTATGAGAGTGGCGAGTGGAAAATCCATCATGACAACGCGCCTGCACACTCATCTCAGCTTGTGCAGCAGTTTTTTGCTAAACACCATATTCTACACGTCCGGCAGCCACCATATTCGCCGGATTTCGCACCCTGTGATTTTTTTATCTTCCAAAAATTTATATACCACTTGAAAGGACGAAAATTTCCGGGTGTTCAGGAGATAAAAATTCAAAAATTGCTTCGTGCAATGGAAACAGTGCTGGTTTAAGTGTGTGGCTTTGTAAGGGGATTACTTCGAAGGAGGCTAAATAATATACTTATAAGTGTTGTATTTTTCTTTTAATAAACCCAATCCGGATAGATTTTGATCATACTTCGTACTTAAGAAATTTAGATAATAGAAACTAAATTATAAAAGTGAGTTAATAACATCTATCACCATGTTAATAACCTGTATTACAATTATGTTACGGTACGTGCCTTTTTATATATACTGTTATACCATTTCTTAAAAAAATCTGGTTGTCCCTAGATAATGAAAGGTACAAATTATATTAAAAGGTTATATTTCTCATATCCCGTGTTATCTATTTTCTTTGAGTGTGCGTAGTCAACTTCAAGCAACATTGAAAGAAGTCTGTAACAGATAAAAATATTGCATTGAAATCCACGTGAATATAGGCAAAATCTAATATGACACCAAAACGGTCATATTGGCATAAACGAACATAGAAAGTGGTGCAAAGAATAAATTTTGATATAAAACTTTAAGTTATAAGCACAAATTTGCAAGATATTACCAGCAGATCGCACATCAACAAATCTTTTGGAATCTTATTCCTAGATCATTTTTAATTTAAGAAGATCCAAAGCTGATCATCATCGAATACCAAATTATGTTCAGAAATTGAATGAAGTATGTCTTTTCATATTTTGTTTAATTTATTGTATAATCTACAAAATAATAATGTCGAATCATTCAATCAATGAATATTTTATGTGTCAAGTCATACAATTGTCGATCATCATGCTATATGCAATGTGTTCAGTGAGGAATGCGGTTACGCGATATATCGGCAACGAATGAAGATTTTAAAACTTTGAGAACTTTACTATACTGAAATTTTCTATCCATCACATTAAATGCCCTACTTTCGATTAGATTTTTGGAATTCGCAGCACATTTGTGACAGCTTTCCTTATAACTGTTGTATTTAAAAAAAAGTAATAACTTTTATAAATATATATATCTAAATTTCTCATAAATAAATCTTTGCATTATTCTCTTTAGAGATAAATCCTTGATCATTAATTTGATACAAAATTAATTAACTTATTCTCAAAATTTAGAATTCAAGAGAATTACCTAGGTAAAGGTACCTACTTTAGTTTTTAAATTTATGCAGATTATTTCTTTCAAAAGTACAACAGTTAGGTTGATAACGGCTATAAGGAAAGTTATCACTTATGTGTAGCGGATTCCAAAAATAAAACAACAAGGACATTAAAAAAATAAGTCGAGTAGCGCCATCTAACGGTGATCCATTTCATGAAATAAATTATTAAAAATTTATAGTCATCTTTATTCGTTCCTATGTTGCGCTATCTCATTCCTCGCTGAACATACTGTATATGAAAAGACGTGGTTATAGAAATAAGTAATGTGATTGAAAGCAAATTTTAATGCCAAATACATTGTTGGTATATGGTTGTTCCCTTAATTTTATTACACTAAGAGGTTACGTAAGAACTTATATCAGAAGTAGACGATAGTGAACATTTTCCACATTTCTTATTTAAATAAACACAACTATACCACCATTGCTTGTTTATACGAAGGTATCCCTTGAAGTCACGTACGATTAATTAAAGAAACAGTACTTATTGAAATAAATCTCCAAGAAAATGTAACGAGTATAGTGGCTGAAAAAGCAAAGATACAAGATAGCACATATACAGAATTTTAAATTAATATATTAAAGTTGAATGTTGTTTTTATTAAGAACATTGTCTTTGTTTTTCCATATACACAACTTTTATTTACCCACATAGAGATGCAAAGTAATTTATACCGCGGCTGTAGCTCTAAAAGAACGTGAATATTCGAACATCCCCTTTAACAAATGAGAGAATTTTTTCATAACCAAACAGCGATCCCACTTGCAATGATTTGGATATGAAAGCTAAGAAAGAATAATATATCGTTGAAAGAATACTTGAGTACCGCGGATTTTTGCGGTCTCTTGTTCAAATGATTCGTATAATGCAGTGTTCATTTTTTATGGCGACAATTTTTCACCGTCTGCCTAAGTTGGGAAAGTTCCTCGTGTAAATCGCGTGTCGTTAGGGATGCAATTCAATTAAATTGTGAACTTTTAAAGAAGAAGAATTTGCAATTTTTGTGTAGACACATGTTCGTATTCGTATAATAAAATAATTAATTCTCCTTTTTATATTTACAGCTAAATAAACAAAAATAATAAATAATAGTGATGGAAATCTATAATTTCTCTTGGAATTTCTGACGTAATTAATTAAAGAAATTAAAATGATGTTACCGGCAAGGAATCGAATACGTTAACCATTACGCCATTGCAAATATATCGTAATATTTCGATTACAATTTTTAGTTTTATATGCCAGGTACACTAATTTAATTAGAATATTTGGCTTCCGTCGGCGAATTATGAAAATCTATAATTTTCCTTGGAACTTCCGACGTAGGTAATTAATTAAAGAAGGAAAATTATAGATTTTCATAATTCACCGACGGAAGCCGTATACTTGGCACGTAAAACTAAAAATTATCTGTCGAAATATCGCAGATAAATAACATCTACTTTAGTCTTCAGTGGCGAACTTCCTCACCACTACGCCACGGGGACCTAGTGGCGTAGTGGTTAGCGTGCCCATCCGGAAAGCGGGAGATGTGAAGTTCGATTCCTTGCCGGTGACATCATTCTAATTTCTGTAATTAATTACGTCGGAAATTCCAAGGAAAATTATAGATTTTCATAATTCATCGACGGAAACCAAATATATTAATAGTGATGTAAGTTAGAAAGTCTATACGGACATTGTTTAATCCTTCTTCAACTAAAGCTTTGGTAACTTCGTCTATAATTATACACAGCACCATACAATGAAGCCCATTTCTTTGTCACTCATCGGAAAGAACTCAATTTAGCCATTGTTTTCGAAGTGTTTTACTTGGTGACTGCTTTGAAAGACAGGAATTTATTTCGAATATTTTAACGCTCAACTACATAGACGTAAGTTTTTGTTTCGAACCAATATAACCGTGATACATACCTAGTTTACGTTTTATTTTTGTACTTTTAAATAAGATCGTATACTTCAAGTAGTAAACAAATGTATTTATAGCAAATAATCATCGATAAAGATCTCAATGAGTTAATTTTGTCGTGAAAATCCTAAACTGTACCTGAGTATAAGCGTACGTGGAAGTTCTTTTTTGAATTTTTACATGTACGAGTAGGTTTGCAACGGCCTGCCAGAGTGTGTGTGGTGTAATCAGTGTCATGTTGACTTCAAATCTGTCGCCAGCATTTCTTTCGCTTCCTGGGAGCACGTTTATTTTTCACATCTATCACTGCATTACAGAAGTATTTAGCATGTCTATTTTATCTGCAGTTTTTCTTCTTTCCTGTTGTCAGTTATTTACATTTGAATGGAATCTATTTCGAATTCTAAGTAAATGCTTTAACCAACTATCTGTGGATAATATAATAAAAAACACTTAGCAGATCACTTACTAATTTGATCATGAAGAAATTAAAATGAAATTGGATTACAGTTACTAATACTTAGGGGACAAGTATTATGAACAACTAGAGGGTACGACGATGGATAATCCGCTGTCTCCTTCCATAGCCAACTTGTTCATGAGTAAATTTGAAACGTGTCTGAAAAAGGACATCGTACATTTTCCTAGAATTTGGCTGAGGTATGTAGACGATATTTTCGCGGTCTTTGATACTAACAACTATTCCGGATTTCCTCGCGACACTTAATTAAAAAATCGAAACGACTAAATTTACAATAGAAGTGAACAATCAACTCCTGTTCGTGGATAGTTTAGTAATTAGAAAAAAAAAAAAAACTGGAGATAGACATCTATAGAAAGGAAAAAAAAAAACACTAATAGATACATTATGACCGATCCTAACTGCTGTGGATAACACAAAATGGCCGCGATTAGTTTCTTAATTAATAGATTGGTGAAATTCCTTCTGAATAAAAGTAGGTACAATATAGAGCTTAAATTATTATGTAAGGAATTCCACGATCTTGATCCCGGTAGAATCTCGCGATAAGAAATTTGTGAAACTTCTCTTCCACAAAATAACGAAACGCATTAGTAAAGTTTTTATGGGATAAGATATGAATAAAAACCTTCTTGGCAATCCGAAAGATAAATCGGACATGAAAAAAAGGTCGGGAATTTATAAAATTGCATGTAATGACTGTAATAAAACCTATATTGGTCAAACGAGCGATAGGTACTAGATTCAATGAACATATCAGATGCCACAGGTATGGGAAGCCAGAAGCGTCAAGTGTAGCACAACACATAAATGAAACCGGACATAATATTAAATTAGAAAACCTAAATTGACGTAACTTCGTCAGGAATTAGACGCGTACGAAACTGTTTACACAAATCTGTTGAATAGAGAGAATGCACCGTTATATTACTCTTGCTTTTTTGATTTGTTAGCGTAAGACGTCTTTTTCCGTATCCTTTGCATGTTTTGGATTTAGGGTGTAGGCGGAAGAAACACAAATCTGGCGAATAAAAGGAACATACCGTTGTCTTGCTCTATTTTTATGAGGGTGCGACGGCCACATGTTTGGCGTTTGGTGCTGCAATAACAAGGGACCCTTTCGTCTATTTTTTCGTATATTTTCTATGTTTTAGTGTTAAGCGCAATGGCCTTTGAATATTTCGAAGTAGGATAACAGCTGTGAATTAATTTTCTCACATCATTCGGTCATGCGGCTGACGATGGGGACCTACGAATCCTTGAAACGGCGATTCTGAATTAATTAATAATTTTGTGTTGTTTGCCATACTACTCCACAGTCCTTGCTATCATTATTAATACTTAGTTGTTGCAAAAAAGGGTGGTGCACCACATTCGCTTCGGTTTATATACGAAAAATGGTAAAATATTTAAAAAAATGTATTTATTAAGGCCTATGTAGGTCCATTGGGAGCAAAATTATGTTTATATGCACTAGGTGACCCAAAGAAAAGTTACACACCAAAGTTGTGAAGGTTTAAATGAAATACCCTAAATATTATTGGATATTTTGATAGTCCGGCCTAAATAAAGGCAAGATTGTTATGTTTTCCATACCTAACTCAAACCGTTGTTGAGATATTTAACTATTTTTGAAAATGTAGAGCAAAATTTAAGAGGCGTGCCTGTCTTACGTATTTAAGCTAGATATTTTAAATTGTATTTACTTTTAGCTGAAACATTAGAATTGATTGTAAAATAAAGATGATCCCGGAAAATGATATAGGATGGATGAAAATGTAGTTTTGATTTTGACTGCCATTAAAGTCAAATAACTTTCTTATGTGAAATGGAACACTCTATATTTATTATCGTATTTAGATTCTCATTTTAACCATTTGTAAAATTGTATTAAGGTTTGCTGCACTTCTATCAGATATTTTCTTAGTAAATTAGCACTTTCAATTCCGAATTTTCACTTTTTATCATTTATTTTACGAAAGTAAGCTTTGACGGCGCTGACGTTATTATTACTCACAAATAGATGATTTTTATCAGTGTGATCCTTTAACTGGTTTTTCTTTTATACTTTTAGTATGAGTCATAACTATAAATAGCACATACACATTCTTATTGAAGGCTAAACAAATCTAAACATAAAAAACATGTTTTAGCAACTGTTTAAAATGATGTCCATCATTTTTAATGCATAAGCGAACTCTTTCTTGAAATGACTGTTTCGCTTTAAACAAAATATCTGGCGATATAGAACGAAACGCTGTTCTTATTCGCTCTCTCATATTGTCGTTTATGGTTGGTGGTATATCATAAACAATATGTTTGATATATCCCTGTTAGAAGAAATTGGGATTTGTTAGGTCTGGGGACTTTGCGGGCCAATTTTGTGGACCTCCGCGTTTTCCTCATCTATCGGGATATTGGCTATTTAATTCTTTCCTAACGCTCACGCTGGAGCGCTGTCTAGTTGCAACCATATCCTTTTTCGAATATTAAAAGGTATATTTACCAAAAGTAAAGGTAAATAGTCTCCTATTAATCCAAGAAACATGGCGCCGTTTAAGTGGCCATAAAAAAGTAAGGATCTACCATACGCATTCCAATTATTCCACCCTAAATATTAACAGTCCATCTGTGCTGATGATCGAGGGTTCCAAAAAACTTGGCTTTTCATCATTGTAATAATGAAATTTATGACTGTTACTATGCGTTATTATGGAAAATTGATTCATTGAAAAAAAGTACAAAAATCTAAGAAACACCATCTCCCAACTGTTCTAGAACCCATAAACAAAATTCGAGTCGTCGGTTGTAGTCTGCTTATTCTTGTAGTTTCATTCATTTTTCGCTGACATTTATGGGAAGTGTTAACTAGAGATCCCATAACTAAAATTTTCTTCTTTTCAAGTAACTGGCCTTTGTCGCTCTGTTTTTCTATAAGACGCATTTCTTGTTCTTCAGAAAACTTACAGCAAATGTTCTAATGAACGCTTGTTGGAATGACGCCTGTTATGACATTTTTGAGCATTAACCCTTGAAGCATGAAAAGGCGCCCTCCTTTTACCCTATTAACTGAATATTTATTGATTCAAAATCACCATATAATCACGTTGACGCTGATAGCGTTCCATTTACAAATATTCAGTTTCGGTGCAATTGCTAAGATACTGAACAAGTTCAGATTGTAATCACTAACCTTTGCAAATATGCGGTAACAGCCAGAGGCGTGGCGAGCGCATAAAAGTTTACGCATAAAATAGAAGGTAAGAAATAAATTATAAAACGTGCCGAAACACTTACCGTTTTAAAAGTCTTTCGTGAAATCACAAACTGGGTAACATCTGTTGAATATTTGAATCATTAGATATGTTTCCACAGCTGTTTCAGTTAAGTGAGTACGACGTGGGGAATAAATGTTTTTTAATGCCGAAAACGACCGTTCGACATCTAGCGATGTTATATTTGCATATTTAAAATAATCTTTGAAACAATTTAATGCATCTTCACGTGCACCTTCACAAATTTGTCTTAATATAAGAAAATCGTCTTTCTCTAAAACGCTTTCAAACTTTCGTATTACGCACCAATTTGTTTCGCCTTCTACACCGCATAACTGTGCGTGAATATCATTCACAATTTCAACAGAATCCACTAGCGACATCGAAACATTTTGTAATTTTTCTATTCCCTCCGCTAGTCCGAAGTAATTGTTGTGAATAGTTTGTAAATCTCTTTTAACCTGACTATCTTGAAATATTTCCTGGCTTTTCTTGATTGCTGCAGCTTCTGTCGGATTGAATTTTAAAACTACCTTCTTTACTTGATCAAAATATTTGTTGTAGTGAAACGCAGCCTGCAGCCATGTTCCCCAACGTGTAACAATCGACTGTGGTGGTTCAGGTAAATCAGGACGCAGTTTGTGAAATAGTCGGGTACGTTTCGGGGACTTTAGAAACACTGCCTTTGTACTAGCAATCAATGCAATTACTAGTGGAAAACATGTAGGAATCGTTTGTGCCGCAAGATTTAGAGTATGGGTTTTACACGTTACATGTAAAAAGTTACCACTGTGTTCTTTAAGAGATCGGCCCAAAGAACGCATGTTTGCGGCACCATCACTCATAAACATTAAAAGTTGTGTTAACTGTCACTTCTTTCAATAAAACGATCTTCTCAATTTAACAGTGTTTAATTATATTAAAATATCAATTACAAAACAATACGATAGTTACACACTCATTTCTCTCTAGCTTCTCTCTAACTGTCTTTTGTAACCTTTTGTTACTAACTGTTATACATCTTACTTACGCGGATAATTCAAATATATTTATATTAACATTGACAAAATTCTTAACAGTTGCTTAGTTGAAACTTCAAATTTGTTCAATGAGTTCAACACCACCTTTAAAATCTCATCGGCAGTACAATTTATAACTCTTTTGGAAGCAAGTAAGAAGGAGGATGACGGTCGATGTGGTTCCATTGTACGTACCATTACATTAACCACAGAATGTTTTTGACGATTTGTTGTTTCGTCCACACACAACCATAGTTTTTTATCTTTCAATTCCGTTTTCATTCTTTTTTCTATATGTTCACGAGCAAATGACACTACATTTCGTATCGATGTCCGACTAGGTAATTTACAGTCCGCATATTTATTCCAGAAGAAAACAAATGCTTCTTTGTCTAGTAAATGAAACGATAGATTACATAAAATAAGAGTAACACATAAATCAAATGTAAATTTTCTTCGTCCCGTATGCCACTTTTTGCAGAAGAATGCTGTTTGCTTTCGATGTGATGTTGACAATGGCTTCTGGACCAACACATTAAAGGGATTTTACAAACTAGACATTGAATTTTAGCGCCATCAAAAATTAAGCCCGGCATGTCCACTATAAAGTTTTTAACTGTGTCTGCCATTTGCCGTTTTCGCGACGTACCTAACTGCGAAATTTTTAAAGCAAACATAAGCGTACAATTACGAAATAAGTTACGACAGCCTACATATATACAGAACTACTCGCATACAGCATCGATTTAGTACTGACGCTGTGAACGCGTGAAATAAATAATCGCCGATTCCGCACCACATATCTACTACACTGACTGTTACCGCTGTTTGCCCAGACTAGTAATCACTTGCAAATCATTTCAGTTTATAATCACTTATTATTTACAGTTATTTCGTAAAAGGAGGACGTCAAAGGATTAGTCTTCAAAAACAAGTAATTTTTTAAATACTTCTCAATTACAAAAAAAACATATTAATTCTTTCTTCTTGAGAGTAAGTTCTTATTTTAAATGAAAGTACTGTGAAGTACTGTCACTGTCAAATAATGTTCCTTTATAAGTAATAATAACACCAACTCCGTTCAAGCCTACTTTTGTAAAATAAATGGCAAGAAGTGCATATTTGAAAATGAAAATGCTAAATTGCTCAAAACATATGATATAAGCATAGGATACCTTAATACATTTTATAAACGGTTAAAATTTCAATATAAATACGATAATAAGTACAGGGTGTTCCATTTAATAGTTAGTTATTTGTTTTTCAAAATCAAAAGTATATTTTCATCCACCTTGCGTATCATTCTTATCTTACCATCAAGTAAAAGTAAAGACAATTAGAAATATTTAGCTTAAATACGTAAGACAGGCGTGCGTGCCTCTTAAATTTTGGTCTACATTTTCAAGAATAGTTAAATGTCTCAAAAACGGCTTGAGTTAGGTATAGGAAACCTAACAGTAACTTGCCTTTATTCATCCAGCACTATCAAAATATGCAATAATATACAGGGTATTCCATTTAAATTTTCACAACTTTGGTGTGTAACTTCCTTTTGAGTCATCCTGTATATTTCAAAACAATTTTAAAACTTGCTCCCAATGAACGTACCTTAAAAGAAAAATGTTTTAAAAATATTTTGCCGTTTTTCGTACATAAGCCGACGCAAATGTGGTGCGCCAGCCTGTATACATATCTAAAGGACTAGCAGAGAATCATTAAACGAACACCTTTTCTTGATATCTGTTTTCCTTTAAAAGGTCTTGCTACAGAGTTAAATAGTGTTAAACTTTGAGTACGGTAAAAGTTGTTATGAATATTAGCAATTCTTCAATATCAGCTCCTTGAAGGAATAAATAAAATGAAAAGGGTTCAACATCATTTGGCTGTAAAGAAAAAATGTTCACCATCCCCAAAAGTTTATTGTTGATCTTTGGATTGATCCTGAATGTGTACACTACGTTTCTGTTTCTAAACGAAATGCCGGTCTTTTGACTCGAACCTTCCTGATATCTTATCCTTGAAAATTCTTAGAAATAGTGTTTTATTTGGTTGTCGACGGTATGCGAAAAAATTTTTAGGAAAAAAATGTTACCGCGGAAAAGCCGCAATCGCTTCGGCAATGAAAAGCCGTGTTTTCCCTTTGCATTCATGCGTGCTTTTGTAAAGGAACGCCACGGGCGAACACTGGATAGCTGCAAAAAAAAAAAAATAGAACAGAACGCAGCACACGAAGTTGAGGAGCGAAAGCGCCTAACGCGAACCGGAAACCAGATCTCCGTTTAAATTCGTCCCGCCGCCACAGCGGCAGCCAAGCTACCGTCCAACGTTTCGGGGCATCATCGGGAAAACTCCGAAATGCTTGACAGGGTAGTTGCGTGATTGACGTATTCCTCATCAGTATTCCTGCCTCGTGATTGGACAGACGGAGCTGTCAATCAAAAAGTTTTGTACGCGCCGCCTTTTCCTCTCTACCCCACCGCTTGCCTCGAAACCTCGAGACCGGAATAGACTCCCTTCTTGCGTCCCTTCTCTTTCTGCCCCTTCCGTCCGCCGCCACAATGTATTTCGAATATTTTTATTCCCCGCGATTTTAAGGTTTTAATGCTCACGGCATAAAAATTAAATGGAAATGCGTATTCCGGCTCGCCACGGATACCCTCCTTCCTCCTCTGCCAGCCTGAAAGCAACGTGCCCTCTCCCTCCGTTTTCCTTCCTTCGGTTACCGTTCGGCGGTGCGTCAAGGGGAAGGGGAACGGAGAAATTCAATTCCCGTTTTAAACGATTTTTAAAACCGATTTAAGTAACTCATACTTCGGAGCGCGAGATGAAATATTGAAAAAACACAATCGTCCGAAATTGATATTGAATGAGTGAACTTCTTTCTTCTTAGGAAAAGCGCGCGTGTTAGGATACACCGTTGTTCTCTTAGATGAGAAGCTTAAATGAGGAAGAAACGAAATGCGGGTGTTAAATAAAAATTTGTATACTTTGGGTAAAGTTTAAAAGTTTGATTCATAGAAAAGTGACAAGTGTGAATTAAAAATTATGCGCGAAATGAACTTACACTTTGAGTTATCGTTTTGGTCGCAGAGTAAAATGAGATTTGGACCACTTTTTGAAGATAAATTCTTTATTTTATAACGTAGAACTTTCCAAAATAGTTAACAAATAGTTTAACCTCCATAGATTTGACATTCTTAAACTTTTCTACAACTGTTAATCTATATCATAGTAACATTAACTTAGTAAATTTACGTTCATTTATTTATTTATTTTTATTTCTTTTTCAATATGGCGCTTATGTGTGCAACATGTGTGAAAAGTATTGGGTGATATGATGATTACATATCGTGTGGAAAACAATATGGCTTCAATTTTCACATATGTTAACATACGAGGGTGTATCAAATTTAAATGGGACTCGCTTTTAAAAAACTCTAACTTTATTTAACTAAGCGTACAAATGTATATTATTTTTCTACATACTCTCCGGCCCTAGAAATACATTTTTCCCATCGGATTGGGAGCTTTTTTATTCCATCATCGTAAAAACTCTTCGGGCGTTCGTGTAGCCATTGGAACACAAGCGCTTCCACCGCTTCGTTGTCGTCGAAACGCTGGCCTCCAAGCGCTTCTTTGAGGGGTCCAAAAAGATGGAAATCACAAGGCGACAAGTCTGGACTATAGGGTGGATGTTCCAGCGTTTCCCATCCTAATGCATCCATTGTTTGCATCGTGGCGTGAGCCACATGAGGCCTGGCGTTGTCATGCAGAAGAATGACAGTTCTGGTCGATTGCTTCTTCCTTTTCCTTCGAAATGACAATTTCGCGGCATCCAGTACTTCACAATAATATTGGGCACTAATTGTGCGTTCCTCTATGAGATTTCGGACCGCCTCGATGTTGGCCTCGGTCACGCTTGTCCTTGGGAGGCGATCATGGCTCTCGTTCTCGACCTTTTCACGCCCTCCAGAAAATTTTTTGTGCCATGCAAACACACGGGTTCTTGACAGGGTGTTGTCCCCGAACTGTGTCTGTAATCGCCGCAAAATTTCGGTTGGGTTCACCCCCTCCTTGGCCAAAAACTTGATGATAATCCGCTGTTCCATGGAGACATGTACTTCTTTCTCGCTCAGGGTTTCTTTTGATACTAGAGGGACCCGAGAGAGTTGCGGTCGGTTCTCGCCTCTCCTTAACGGTACAGGCTACTTCCGCATCAACCCCTTCCAGGTTTAGAAGCCCTCCGGAATTTTTAAGAAAATCAGTCCCGTTTATATTTGATACACCCTCGTATATCTAAGCAAATTTACGTCTTTAAAAGAAACCAACAAATGTGGATTTTGGACATGTAAATCTTGGGAGGTAGGTACAACACTAAAAAACTTACCTATCGTCAATGATAATTCTCTCATATCTGAGACACAAATAAACCAATTAATTACTGAAAAAGTAAACGAAGAACTGAAACATTGAAAAATCAAAATATTTCCTTTACAAAAACCGAGGAAATGTTAGAAGTAGAGAAGGTCACCTTGAAGATATCGCAGAACGAGGTACCGTTAGAAAAATACACTGCAAATGAAAACCTCACTACAATAAAAAACGTAGACAACGAGATTAAAAATGACGCAAATACTAATCATAATAAAAACAAATCTTTGAAAATTACAGTGATGTTGTAAAATCTACTGGGGTTCTAAAAAAAACTTATACTTAAGATAAAAGCAGGTAAAAGGAAAATGTAATACCTGAATCTAAAACCACTAATGAAAATGATTTTGTACTAGTACAAAAAAAATGATGTACACATTTATAGGTTTTATCCAAAAACAAAATGCGGAATTGGATTTGCGGAATGGAACTAGATGCTAAACAATGAATTCCAAATTTAATGAAAAATATTCATCATTCATAGTAACTGTTCCTCTCCAGCAGTTAGAAGACTTAATGGAGCCTACCGTGTTTATTAATCGCTTTTAGCACATCAAGACAAAAAAGTGCCCGCCGTCACAATACTCCACCAAAATGTTCAAAATTCGTTTGTGTTAAGGAACTTGAAGTGGTGTTATAATTAGAGCAACGCAACTGCGCGGAAAGCCAGTGGCGGACGCATAAAAGTTTACACAAAATAAATTAAATGTGATACGTGCTCAAACACTTACCGTTTTAAGAGTCCTCCGTGAAATCACAAAGTGGATAATGTCTATTTAATATTTGTAACATTAGATATGTTTCCAAAGTTGTTTCGGCAAAGTGAGTGCGGCGTGAAAAAAAAGTGTTTTTGTATGCCGAAAACGAACGTTCTACACCTAGTGACTTTATATTTGCGTAAGTAAAATAAGCTTTCAAATAACTTAACGGTTCTGTTGACGCACCTTCACAAATTTGTCTTAATGTGCCAAAATCAGAGTCTTTATCTAAAACACTTTCAAACCGTTCTAAAACACAAACATTTCTTGCGTCTTCTATCGCGCATAGTTGCGAGTGAACATGTTGCACTATTTGCAAAGATGCCACTAACGACACCGAAGAATTTTGTAGTTTTTCTATCGCATCCGCTAGTCCCACGTAATTGTTCTGAATAATTTCCAAATCTGTTTTAACTTGACCATCCTGAAATTTCAAGCGGCTTATCTTGACAGCCGCAGCTTCCTTTGGGTCGAATTCTAAAATCACGTTCTTTATATTCTCAAAATATTTAAGATAATAAAATGCAGCCCCTAACCATGTTCCCCAACGAGTAAGAATAGGTTGTGGTGGTTCAGGAATACCGGGGCATAGTCCATGAAATTCCCGAATACGTTTTGGGGATTTTACAAACACAGCTTTTATATGTGCTATTAGAGCGTCTACCTCGGGATAACATTTTCTGATATTATCTGCTACGAGACTGAGAGTATGCATTTTACATATAATATGCAACAGGTTATCACAATGTTTTTTAAAAGATCGACCTACAGCAAGCATGTTTGCGGCACCATCACTCATAAACATCAACAGTTGATTTGTTGAAAGTTCAAACTTTTTCAATGTATTTAACACCAACATTAAAATTACTTCGGCAGTGCATTGTTGTATTCGTCTGGAAGCTAGTAAAATTGAGGGTGACGGTCGATGTGGTTCCATTGTGCTTACCATTACATTAACCATACAATGTTTTTTACGATCTGTTGTTTCGTCCACACATAACCACAGTTTTTTATCTTGCTCCGATTTCATTCTTTTCTCGAAATGCTCACGAGCAGACGGCACAACTCTCTGTAATGTTCTCTCACTTGGTAACTTAAAGTCCGAATATTCATTCCAAAACGAGACGTCTGCTTTCTTCCTTAGTAAATGAAATGGTAAATTACATGCAATAAACACATAAATTAAATTTAAATTTGTCATAATCTCGTTTGGAATTTTTTTTTGAAACATGCCCTGCACTATTTACGTGCCGTAGACAATCACTTTCCGACCAACACATTAAATCTATTTTACACACTACACATTGAATTTTAGCGCCATCACACTTTAAATCAGGCATTTCTGCAATAAATTCTCTTATTGTGTCCAATTTTGGTCGTTTTCGCGGACGTAGGAAACATTTTCAAAACAAACGTAGAGCTACGATATAGTATACGACAGCGTAGATGCATACACAACAGATCGGCTTTCGAGTCGCAGTTATACTGACGCTTATACCGAATTGTCCCGGCCGTGTTTATTTTGTGTAAAATTTTATGTGTCAGCCACTGGCTTTCAGCGCAGTTTGCGTTGCTCTACATAACTAGACTTAACTTACATAATAGACTGTACCAAATAGTCTGCAAAACTGAACATTGGCAATCGAAGAAACTCTACGCTAAATATCGACAGATATATGTTGGTTTCCCATTATTGCAGAAATAATCAAAAAGATGGTGGATCTGCGATTTATGCTTTAAAAAATCATAATGTTAAGCCTCTAGATGATGTCAATGTACTGTCCAGTGAACTAATTTTTGAATGCTGTGCTATGGAAACCTGTATTAATAGCTATAAATATTAGTAGTTTGTTTATACTAGGCGCCAACAAATTCCAACGATTTCCTCGAGTATTTAGATATGTTATTAAACATAACGTTTGTAGCTGGCCACCTATTTATAATAACAGGTGACTATATTGATATGGTAAGTGAAGATATAAATAAGGTTGTGGTGTGAAAATAACAATAAATGAACCAACACATATATCCAAAAGCCGAAGTTCATGTCTTGATAATATCTTAGTTTCATCAATGTTGCATGATAAATGAAGTAACACATTTATATTTTGTACAGGATGTTCGGATCATTTAGCTCAAATTTTAGAATGTAGTATCTGATTAGAAAGTTACCCCGGTGTAGTATTCAAGAGAATTTTTAGTTCTGACAATGTTATACAATTCTGTGATAGTACTTATTTCTGGTGAATCATAGTCTGATATATTTACCAGTTTTTGAATATATTTTTAATGCACTGTAATGCTTGATTTCCATACGTTGCACTATGGGGCCACGCGGTTAAAATCCGACCAAAAATAGTTTTTACAAAATTTCACAATTCATGCCGAAAATAAGCTCACATTACTCAGAAAAGGTCAAAGTCTAACGTACAGATGTTTATTTTCAATTTTATAGCGAAACAACTTTGTACCGCAGTTTTAAACCTTATTAACAAACTGCAACTAAAAATCGCTACATTTTGCGTAAGTTAATTCATCGTAAAATTAAAACGTTAAATTGGTATTGCTGCATTAAGTGTCATACATAGATTGAAAGAGCTCGTCTTGCTCTACATTTTAGCATTAGAAAATTACAGATTAGCAGATTTGTATGTGTGTAATGACCTATCGAATTAGTGGGTGTCAAATTAAAGACTTATTAAACTTCGTGGAAGGTTTCAACTATTATCAGGGTCTATCCCGGCGAAACTGATGATACATATAGATATTCTCGGATGTCCTGGATAGTATCCTAAAAGAAAATGTTGCGGTTTTGCTGCGTCTATTGTACGGCTAACGAAAAACGGCTTAGTTTACAATTTCTACCTTGGGAACTATTACACCTGTATCTTTTATTTTGTTACCTACTTTGTTGCTGTCAATTTCAAATCAGTATTGGGATAAATTATAATTTGTCAAAAAATTCATAAATGATTGATTTTCAATTTGTCTTGATAATATAAATTTTGTAACTTTTAATTATTTCATTTTGACTTAGATTCATTAGTTTTTGTAAATTTTATTCTTGTACTTTTATTTATATCTTTAAACTTAATAAGTGGCTGTGTCTAGAAAATGCTTATTTGTTTGATATTTAAAATAGTTATTGAAAAATAGCTGAACTTATTTCAAACTAGAATATCTATAAATTTTAGAAGGCTGTTTTACTACGCCGCACATATTGTTGATAAGAATTTCACAAACATATTTACCGAATGTTAAAAAGGAAACATAGCATTGAAAAACAAGACTATATCAAAATAATATTTATAAGTAAAATATTTTCTTGTGGTTTAGTGTAATATTCGATTTAGTATATATAACCAATTCCAGTTCGGACATATGCAGTTAGTCCTAAGATATTCTACGATCCAAAATGTTTTGTACTTGAAGGGTATTTGACCAAAATGAGTAACTTTAAAATCGCTAAACGTACTTTGTGCGCTGCTTTCATAGAACACGGGAAACATATTTCAACCGCCGAGACTTATATTCCGCAAAATTTCAACCTTTCCGAACCTCAGTTGAAATGTGTAATCGTGAATATTCAAAAATACGTACTTCCTGAATTCAAAATCCGTTGGAAAAAGGCGGCACGCAAAGTTGACGAGTTCTTACAAAATAACAAAGATTGATTAGACAGTGACCTGCTTGTGCAATTTGAAGTAAGGGAAGAACTTTCGACGTCATCTCGAATGGTACGTGGAAGACCGTGCAAGACTTTTGAAAATTCAGCTAAAACGACCCAAAGGCGTAAAGCAATTAAATTCTTTCGCGAATATGGATTGGATCATATTCACAGCTCATATGTACGAGGATTGCGCTCAATTGGACAGACCGTTGAAGCTGAAATTATACAAGAATTACACGCGGCATCAATAGAAAAGAAAGAGGTTCTATTGCAAATGCTAAGAAACAACACAACAGCGGAACCATTTACACCGGATGAAGCTCTGGCTATATACAACGATATATCTTTAACAAGAAACAGGTACCAATATTTATTAAACTGCTTGCACACTAAACAGTGCAGTTTATTGCCATCGTACAAGAAACTGAGGGATGCTAAGGTTGAATGTTATCCAACTCCAATTGAAGTTACTGACATAAGTGCGAAAGTAACACTACAGTTGCTCCTTGATCACACATGCAAGAGAATTTTGATGATCGATGACCTGCAAAAATCATCACAATTACGTTTATACACTGAATGGGGCTGTACATAAATTACTTTTGACTGAGAAACCGTTTTATACATAACTTGTAGATTAACGTTGGCAGTGGATTGCATAAAAGTACGATTTTAGTGAAAAATACTTCGTTGTAAATTATATTACTTATCGGGTCTCTAATGAAGTTAATTTTTAATGTTCATGCACTATACTGTGTATTAGCTCTGTAGAAGTGAAGTACAATTTAAAAATAATCTAAGGGCCGTACAATTACAATGTAACCATGTAAGAAAATTCTGATTGTTGATTCTGTTTAACTATTCTCTTCAGCAGATACAGAGAACACTCGGGTAGAAGCATTGAATTATCAGTACTTCTTTTTCCTACTGGTGTTAGTTACGTTGGCTTGACAGGGTGGTTTGAATTGTGCACCCTTCATGTGTTCACCTTCTGCATCATAATCATTTTCATCTTTCGTTGAAATTGCTCTTCCGGTGTTCTATCCCGAACAGCTGGAATTGCAAATGGAGGTGGTTCCAATTAACTTTGTCGTTTCTAAAGTTGCTATTTATGTAAAGTCTCATCCAACAAATTCTCCAACAAGGGCGTATGATCTGAAATTCCATTTGAGGAAGTTCTTAAAGCGATTTGTGGGATTTTTTTTGCATTTTTACACAGCCCTGCACCTGGACCCAGTCCATGTTGTAGAGTTTTATTTTGCGTTGCAGTGGACATTGGAAAACCGATATGGTTGAAATAACTAATTTGTTGATTTTGTTAAAGGAACTTTGTTTGGGGTAACTACTTATTTCGTCAGTCCAACTATATATTGTTTGAATCAACATGATATTTTTTGTAAAGACTTTAGTTGGATTGGTTGACTCAACTAAATGGGTTTTTCAGTGTACACCCTTTCGGCTTTAGATCTTGCATTTGTTTTGCGAATATAGGTATTCTGCATCTGCTGAAACGCTTAAAAGAACTAAAACCAAGGTTTATCTCACTTCCTTCATGCTCTTACATATTACTTTAAAATATCAACAGTTAAGGCTTTGGGCAAAGATTTAATATTCAAGTGCATATTTCATATTTAAACTCGGCCCGTGAATTTGTGTTTGTTCGTAGTACGTAGTTGCTGCATATATTTGACATCTAAAACGGAACTCGCTTACGACTCTACGTTTATTAACGTAACACACATATAGCTAAAGATCACATTCTCTTACTGGTGTGACTCTCATGGCTTTACCAAAAATAAAAATGGCTTTCAAGCCATATGTTTGCTAAAACTTGAAAATAGTTCAAGTTGTTCAGATTTCAGCAATCCATTTTCTAGGTATTGTCTAATTTTTCTAAAGAATCACTAACGAAGAAATTATAACCAGAATGCATGCGACGGAAACAGTTGTAGACAGGATCGATGTTACGGGGTTAAAATGTTTTGGCCACTTACTGAGAATGCCAGAATCGAGATGGCTGAAGCAGCTGTTTGTATGGAAACCACCAGGAGCACGAAAAAAAGGAAGACCGCGAAGGTCGTGGTATGATGGGATACGAAAAAGTATGGCAGAAAGGAACCTAGTGGAAGAGTTAGCACAAGATAGAGAGGCATGGAAGCGGAGGCTGGGTAGAGAACAACGTGCTGTATGATTGTGTATTGTAACATTTAATGTTTTATTGTACATAATTGACCCAATATATATATATAGGTTTCACAATTTTTGAAAAAGTTTTATCCTGACTCACAATTGTGATATAGTGATAATATAGCGACCATGTACTTCATTGTATGATCTTGTGTTTTTGAATATAAAGTATTTGCTTGATGATCGCTACGTATCAGAAAAGCTTTTCTTCAATTTTAAAGTTGCTCATCGAAGATGTACCTACCGGTTGCCAACCAAATCTGACTTAATAGCTACATAGGTATCTAATAGAGAACATTTTATACATGTACATATACATCACATGGTAGGCGGTAACATCTAAGGTTCCCACCACTATATTCTTTTCTCTGTTAAATATGTAGCTATTAAATTATTTTTGGTTAACAACCGGCATATATATCTGTCTTTGTTTCTCGTACACCAACTGACACCGCCTTAATGATAGATTGTACAGTGTCCTACCGGAAGAATAAGATGTACTCGCGATCGTACAACTTCCACGCTCAATTTTAAAGCACTTTAAGCCAGTTAGCAGGCGCAACTATACATGAAACGAAAGAGAGCTTTGTCAATTAGCGCAGCCGAAAACAAACGGACAGTTGCATTTGAGTTGTTGCAAGGTTGCACAGTAGATACGGTCCTGAAAGAGTCTTCTGTAAGGACAAATCGTTGTACAATTTATAGTTAAGCATACCCTAAAATCCTTGGCTGTTTCAATATAATTAATTAAGTAAGTCATACTGCTTTTGTGCAATGTAAGAATTAGTCGGGGAATAAAATCTCTGTTATAACTAGTATATGGCAAAAATATCATTGGAGCAATAAGAATAAATAGTTTTGGTACAGCAAATAGTATAAAAATCGTTGGAATTGCCTAATTTTGTTATCAGTTGATTATTGCAATCGTAGTCTCCCTTCGATCAATGCTAATTAAAAGCCCTAATTTTCGCCTTTATTAATTTAGTTGTGAATACTCCTTAGAAAAAGAAATAATTTATTCGTGTAAATACAATTCGTAAGACTGTGTAAGGTGGTCTTACATAATGTAAAACCGTTCGTGTTTTATGGCTACTTAAATAAGGTTCCAGGTTGGCAGGTTATATGGAGCAAGAATTTAGTTAAATATTATCGCGGTTTTGGAGTGGGATCCGGCTGAGATTTATATAGGGGTGGACTGAGGGGCGAACTGCAGCGATATTTAACTTGGTGGTGGCTCGTTGCGACGGATTTTAATCTACATGCACGGGGTTTCAACCCTCCTCCTTTCGCTCTTTTCTCCTTTTCTCCGAAGGAAAATTTCTGAGAAGCAAAGACTCCGCGCGCACGATAAAAACATCTTGTAGCAAAAGATTTACTTCTTCAGCCACATATTCAAATTATCAAGGAATTTGTTTTTCTTATTTCTGGTAGATCTTTCGCCTTCTCTCACTCGCGCGCCGTTGCCGTGGTCTCCCTTGCTTCTCCTAATGTTTTAAAAGTTTTACGGTTTTCTTGTGGTCGTCGCGAAATAAATGAGCTTTCAGATAATTCAGAATAGGTTTCCCTGCTTTCCTTGTTCATTGTACCGGCCGTGTTATCCGTACTAACCGTATACCGTTACCGGCCGGCTAAGCTATATTTAACAACTAGTTTCCTACTTAATGATTGTGATTTTGAAACTTGAATAGACATTCCGATGTGGCTATTTGTCTTGCTTTTATATGGAAGGGAATGATTTTGAATGCGTCACGTCAATGTCAACGGTTTCTCCTTTCTTTTCTTTGATATTAAAGTATTTCACCTAGTAGATGTATTGGGGTATAATAGAAAATAATATATCCCTGTCATATTTTAGTTTTAACTCATTTGTTCACTCGTATTTTATAATTTTTATAGGGGGATTTATTAATATCGTACAATTTCAATTATAAGATATATTTACTGCATTCTTTTTACCAACAAAGCATTTTATAAGCAAGATTGAAGTAAGACAAACTTATACAGGATGAAGTGAGATGTAACCAACAGTTGACATTATTTTTACTGCTATCTGTAGCTAGAAAATTGATATGAATTGAACTTGATAAATAACAAGTTCAGTTTGAAGTGAGACAACTGAATATCGTCTTACTACAGCTCACTTTGATCTTAGTTATGACCGATATAAAGAACAATCATATGCTATGTACCAAGTATTGGATTTAAACTCAATACAGATTGGTAAAGGGAATATAGCAATTGCCTAATCTTCTATCGTAATCGAATTTCCGGTTTAACCGGCAGTAATTCCGACTTGCAAGTTTCTAATGATCTCTGCATATTATTTTAGTATTGAATTAGACATTTTATTGCACGTACAAGAACATGGGGTTCGATATTTTTCTTTACTTTGTATTGTAATATGAAAACTCTAAATTCTTCTTTCCTTCCAAAAATATTTTTTGGAACAAATTGGCAAATAAAATATAGTTGCTTCTGGGAAACAGTGCGAATGTAATTTGTCTAACGTTAATAACCAAAATTTGTAAACCGTGCTCCTTCTGTGAACTATCTATATCGGATTTAGGAAATTTCCAAAATATGAAGAAACGATTTTGCTAATTATTTTCTCAATAAATTTACTTTGTAATTGTAAATCGGATGAAAATAAACTGCTAAACAATTGCTTTCTTTCCTTCCTATAAAATATTCTTATTCTCAGGGTTAATGCGAACTCTATGTTAGCGCCTTAGGAATCAGACAATGAGTAGTTGCGCTTCTCGCGAACAGATGTCGTCACAAATGTTTATTTGTTTGTATGACCTTAATTTAGAGAAAGCTTAAAGTTTGATATAACTAAATAAACAGTTTCCACGCGGGCGATAATTAATTTTGAAGTTTGTGAACTTAGTGAAAAACGGCGGTCTGCAGTACGGCGTTCATCAACAATCTACCTGAGGTAGCTTTGGTTCGTCAAGTTGTTGGAATGAAAGCAAGTTTTTATACTTTGATTTATTTACATATTTTACAAGAGAAACAAAAAGAAAATAAACGACATTCGGATTAAAGCAAAATAAAATAAAATTTAATTCTTATTTTAAAATTGCAAATTTAAATAAATTTAAACCAAACAAGGTTCTACATTTCGGTTAAGATCACGTACAAGAAACGATAAATAATGTTAAACACATTCGCCGCCGACGACTAAAATTTGTTTACAAGGGAAGATAAGCGGTGTCTCGGACATGAGTTCTCAAGTCAGTAAAATCTACCAATAAAATTATTAACAGTGAATTAAGGGAACTTAGACAATATAAAATTACCGTCAGTAAGTTAACAGAATTCAGTTGGTAACAACTTTAGTCAGTGAATTAAGATAACTCAGACAATATAATAATACGGTCGGTGAGTTAGTAACCTTCATATAATAATACCGTCGGTGAAGGAGTTGGTCAGGCGAGAACTCCTGCAGAATGAAATTCTGCACGGCTTTATATACTAAATATTTGGGTGACGTACCGTTTCTTGTACATGACGTATGGCGATAAGAACAATTTAAAAATAGACTGTTACACAAGCTCTAGAGCGATTGATCGCTCCAAGGGATATACACAGCGATGTTGTAAAATATGTGACAAAATAAAAATTGAACAAAAGTGAAAAATAATTTAAAAAATTGATATAAAATTACTCAAATAATAATTTTAATATTCTTCTCTGTCTTAAGAGTCTAAATTCATACGGACGCACTACGGTTTGTCACAAATTAAATTTCAATACAGTAGTACTTTGACTAAATTATTGATAGAACTGGGGTAGGGCGCTACATAAAATTCAATTTATACATAATATAAAGTTGGATATTATTTCTGGTGGAATTATACATTTACATGTCTTCGGTTATTTTCTTATATGGTTCTCGGAAATTGTTTGGTCGGTTAAAATAGACTTTGGACTGGAAAAAAAATTCATAGATAATAGTCTAGTGAACTAATGTCGGGGTATTGTGTAGGCCATTCTGCAGTGCTTTTTCTTCTAATCCACCTATGATGAAATGCTCTGTTTAGGTGATCTCGTAGAATGCGAATTATCCTGCTGAAACCAGATATTATTTGGCAGTTACCCATTTTGTTCCAGTGCCGAAATTACTTGTGTATTTAAAAGCTCCGTTTAAGGTTTCTTCTAAAAAGAAAGGCCCCCAGTTGTAATTACCGGTCCAAACTTTGCACCTAGTTGTGTTGATTAATGCTGAGTTCGGATATTTGATCGGAGCAGATCAAGAGTAAAGAGCACGTGGAGTGCCATACTCCTAAATGAACACCGAGTACTCCCTTTATCAGTGTTCTATCATACCCGAACCTGGATGGAGTAACTTTTTCGAACGTCAAAAAGCGCGAGTAGGGTACTTGGGGTAACTGAAGTTACTCTAAACAAATATCCGATCTCATCTTAAGTTGCCGTTCAAACAAACCGTTGCCTCGTTAGAAAACACAATATTTCTCACGAAATTATTATCATGGCTACAAATATCCATTATTGATTTACCACGTTCTAACCGTCTGACGAAAACGTCGTCAGAGAGGTCTTGAACAAGGTAAATTTTGTATATTAGGTATTTTCCTCATTTTAATATCCTTCTGAACGACGGCTAATTTGGTGCATATTGGAGTTCATACTCAAAAAAATAAATAATACCAGGTATGAGAAATATAAAATTTATTATACCTTTCATTATTTAGGGACAGTCAGATTTTTTAATAAGAGGTATAACAACATATCCTCATCAATCTCGTCGGGCACTTGGGCATCCAATTACTCAAATTCTTGCATATTGCATATTTGTGACTATTGAAACTGCATAAAATAATTTAAGTAGTAGTTAACTAACTTTGTACAAACAAAATTTAACTTTTTCTTAAGCAAACGGTTAAGTAAATTGGAAAAAGAACACCGACAATGTAAAGGTAAACTATTTAATAAGTTCAGTGTATTTATTCACTCTAACTAAGCAGTCTTATGGTCATAATTTATGTTACTTGCGGCGTTTGCATGCCCACCGGCTAATACCACTAACATTCATTGAAGACATTTTTTATAATTTTCTCCAAATAGTTACCAGATTCAAACAAGGCATCACAATTATTGGAGGACGTAGTACAGCAGTAACGGAATACTTCAAGTTGTACGAAATATTTAGAAAACAATATTGATACTATGCACAGACACGTGATTGTACGGCCATATTAAAAAGGCCAGATATGAAAAGGTAAAATAATTACAATAATGCTTGCTAACATCATAATAAAGCTTATTAACATGGTGATAAAAGTTATTGAGTCACATTTATTACCTACGTTTTATTATCTATTCTTTTGTGTGCAGAAGTAGGCAAATGAGGATCATCCTCTAAAGATATAGCAACATCTTGAGCTATTTCTTCATCTGTAGTAGTGTTTGTACGTCTACTTTTTGGTAAATTGGCGACTGTGCCATTTGCGTTGAATTTTTGTAAAATTTGCTATTGTTTTCGTTTGTTATTTCTAACTAGTAACAGAACTTTTAAAGGTTATATACCGATTCTTTTTATAAAACAAGGACATGTTTATATATTAAAGATGAAGGGGCTAAATTGTGATTATATCCTGATGATATCTCTCTGTTCAAAGAGAATGTGACCCAATACTTGAGATTTAGAATACTACAATGATTTGAAGATTTTTTATGAGGTTTTTGATTCCAGGCTTATTCATTTCTGTTAATGAATACTTAAACGGAAGAATGGATTTTGTTGAAGGAATACGTTGATCAAATATGTCTGCAAAAATTTTATAGCTTACAAACTGATTTCCCCTTCTTAGTTTATTGCTTACACATTAACATCTGCAGCTCCATTATTCACTACATATGTAGCTTTTAGCACATTAATTATGGATTAAAGAAAATTAACGGTAACTAATTATTCTTTCAACCACTACCTAGTAATTTGCAGTATTTGCTGATAGATATTATTGCACCATTTCTAGATAGTAATTCATAGATTTTGCCTTGTGCAGCACATTTTCAAATGGTAGATCGATTGGTTAACTTTTGTACATAAGTTACATACAACATTTAACAATAACAGTCGAATTTATTAATTACTGAACGCTGCTTTTGCAGTTGAAGTATCAATTTCATAATCCTGGTTGGCTAACACAAAAGGTACCAAAAATAGCGGTTATTAAAACCTGGTTGACGTAATTCTAGAAATGATCAGAGCACGATATTGGCAAATACATGAAAATGTTGCCGATTTTAAACAAATATGCATTCATTTTGTGCATTTATAACGCCCTGGCACAATATGTTGCAATTAATCGTTTCGAAATTAAATGACGGGGCGTCGGTGGGTAATATTACTGTGTCTAAAGAAATCTCTTAAATGAAAAGTACGCAGCTGTTACTCCAGAAATCTTTTTGATGCTCAGTTAATACTAATTGGTATTCTAAAAATTACTTAAGCTTTAAGAACTGGTGAAGTTCTGATTTTGATGTTTGTTTAAGCCGTAACATTTTTAGAAAAAGTTATGCTTATTTGATTTTCTCCTGCACAAGAATTATTAGCTAGTTGAAAAGGATTCAATGGAAAACTGGAAGAATTGAACTGGTGAGAAAGTGTAGCTCTTAGCTTTTTACGGCTCATAATGTAGAACGTCATTAGGTATTGGGGAAATATATCCCCGTTTTGCGGTATTTGTGACTTGCAGCTCCAGAAGTGAGAAAGATACTATCATAGTAGGTAGGTGCAAATGCTGATTTTACAGATCTGTTTTTGTTAACTCCAGTGAAGATTTTTAAAATTCTGCGAACCTTAATTGCATCATCTAATAACTGGTTTCCTTTAAATCTGCATACCAAAAGAAATTATAGATGCATTTTTGGAGAGAGCAAATCAAGACATTCAGATAATTAATATTAATGTAAGCAGAAATACCTATACTAGAATATAGAAAATATTTCTATTTCTAGTTGTGTAAGAATGGAAATCACGATATCTAATAAATGTATTTTCGTTTACTTTGACATCTCCTGCAATTTCAAAGATGTGCAAATTTGTCACAGTCAGTGCTTGCATCGATTGAACACTCGACCTACATGAATCATAGTTGGAGATACCCGCCATGTTTCTCATAGCTAACCTTTGAAATCTAAATATTCGTTTTGAGAAGGAAGACGCGCCCCAAAAAACAATAGCATACACCACCCGTGACTGAAAAAGGGTATAGTAATAAGACAACAAAATCTCTATCCCAACAGAAAACCTCAACCTGTACAGGGCATAACACACTGATGTCAATTGTGATTCTAACTCTCCAATATGACGTTCCCACCTCAGACCGCTATGCAAACCCACGCCCAAAACCCTAGCAACTGTAACCTGCTCTATGGACTTTGATCCGACACGCAACAAGGCCGATTCCAATATCTTGGTACTACTAGGTGTAAAATAGATAAAAACGGTCTCACTAATGTTAAGATGCAATTTGTTGTTCTGAAACCATTCTACAAATTTGTTAGTAAAGAATTGTGCCCGCTTTACCACACTGTCCCTAGAGCAGTCAGAAACCAGAAAACAAATTATATTTGTACTTATAATAAAATAAAACTATTGAATTCTTACGTGTTACCCGTTACCATAAGAAAATGAAAATTGCTTCGCAATTTATTTTAAACCAACAACTCTGTCAATGAACTGATTTAACTTAGTTACATCGTATCAAAACATACAACTTATAATATTTACCAATGATTGATTCCAACCATATCCTTACCCAAACAAATAAACTCTCTTTTTCCAAACAATTGTTCTTAGCAGGGCGTGTTTACGATCACCACATTTGAAAATAATTTGAGAGACTGTTTCTTCCTCTTCATTACAATGAGTGCCTCTTCGTTTTTCAAGCTCTCCATCTTGTGCATATGCCCTCCCAGAGATTCGTGTCCTGTCAGTAGACATCACTGCTGTAAGTTACTCTGCTTAATGCAACTAGCAGTTAAATATTGGAATGGTTCTCTCATTATTTTTCTTCCTTGCCGACTGCGTGGTTTTGGAATCCACTGTTAGTTGGACCACGTACTTTTTTACAGTTTGTACAGTTTTGGTTATGCTTGAATATGTTTCTGGTCCAGTAAAGGTCATCTCGAAACATCTCTTTATTAGCTGGCCTGCGATATAATTGCTCGTTATGTCTGTGTGCTGTGTACTATCGTAACCATGTTGTTTTAGGCAGGTCCTTTAGGTTTTGCAAACATTTCTATAATTAAAATGATCCAAGGCGACTCTATGTGTGTGATTTATAATGAGGAAAAAGGGGGTAACAATGGTCTTAATCTCGCAAAAACGTTTTTAACACCATTATTATCCCCTTTCTTCTCTTCTATAATTATAGTCTTTTTTATTTTTTTTCGGAATTTATTAACTTCTATAATAATTTGGGGGCTATGTGATAGATGTCGGTGTCTTCAAGACCACCTGGCTGTGAAGAATGTAATTCTATTGAAATGTTCAATATGTGTGAAATTATTAAATAAAATAAATTTTTCGCAAATTAATTAATTATACGAACTGAGGGAACTCTTTCGGCAATTTAAATAAAACTTAATCTCAATTTATGGATTTGAACGAGTATTGGAACTGAAAAATGAAAAACTAACCTGGAGTTATGATGATTTCATATAAATTTTATGCTTATATATTATCTGTCTATTCTTCAACCACTAACCTGACTCCTCTATGATTTGAAATATTAAACACTGTGAAATTGAAATATAATCTAAACACGTTTTACCTCGATGAGAAACTTTACTCAAAGTGAGAAATTTATTGGCGTCCCTCTACTACTTTATTTTAATCGCGATGGTGATTGTTTCATCCACAGCAAATTTTAATTCTTTTCCAAATATAATTTGATGATGTAGTGACGCAACTATAAGATTCAAATTATACTATTTTGTGATACATAACTCCACTGACAAACCTACAATAATAAACTTTACTGACATTCAAAACAATAACTTAACGAAACATATTTAATATATGAAATTATGCTAGAAATACTTCCGAATTTGTGTGTCACTTGTTGTAGGCAAATATTCCATTCATTTTGAGGATTTACAATATGAGGAAGATGAACAGAAGAGATTTTTGGCCGTTTCCCTATCATCGTCGTTGGCTGGAGTTAAAATAAGTCCCTAGTATCCCCGCGCGAGGAGGCCAGGAAAAGAGTAGGAGCTATCGAGAAAGAGCTAATAGCCGCCAGAGGGATTTTCACATTAAACGAGTGTCCATACTGAACACACAATACGTGCCGTTAATGACAGTAACATTCGAAGATGTTAACCAGAACACTACACTATATCGAAGATTTTCCAGATTGTTATGTTGCTTTGTTATTATTTCCGTTCTGGCATATACCAGACTGTTGTAATTCTCTAATTGCCAGATTTGCCAATCATAGAAATCAGTCTTTGTCTTTAATCGCAGTTGGTGCAAGATAGGCGGTTGCACATGAGTGATATAAGCGCTATGTTAGAACTGTATGTGTTGTGATTACTACTATTTCCAGCACCTCTAATTCTACTAAATCACCTTTGTTGAAAGAACTACCGTTGCTGTTTTTAGTAAAATTCTTCAGTAGGACTCTTTAAGCATCTCTCATTTTTCGGTTTGGATTCCTTGGTTTTATGAAGGTACTATGTTTTTGTGCTTTGTATTCTAATTATATACACTGAAGAAGATTACTTTTGCCCAAAATTTAATATGGAATATGGAACGGGTTTTAATTCAAAGCATTTGTGATAATTGCAACATTATTTTTTCCAAATTCTTAAATGATTTACATAAATTATGCTAGTGGAAACCTGGATTACTTCTTTGTATTTTGTATTACCTTTTAACAAAAATTTGAAAGAAATTAAGAATGTAGTAAGAGAAATTATTCATTCAATACTCTTAAAACAATTAGGAGTTAGGCGCCCCAAGTTTCCTTTTATATGTATGGCTCATAGTTTCAAAGCTTTTGACACATAACATTGGACTAAAAAGTTATTTTCTTGAATTTTATGGATCAGCTTATAAGCCCACAAAGTTCCGTTTAAATCGCACCTTGTGAATTGTATATATACCTTATTAGTAGAGTTGCTCAATTTGCCCCAACGGCCAGTGGCGAGCGCACAAACGTTTACAAAAAATAAATGGTCAGAAATAAAATATAATACTTGCTCAAACACTTACCGTCTTAAGAGTCTTCCGTGAAATCACGATATCTGCAATATCTGCAACATTAGATATGTTTTCACAGTTGTTTCGGCAAACCGAGTGCGGCGTGAGGAAAAAGTGTGCTTATATGCAGAAAACGAACGTTCTACATCTAGTGACATTATATTTGCGTAATTAGAATAATCTTCGGAACAAGAATGTTTTTTACGATCTGTTGTTTCGTCCACACATAACCACAGTTTTCTATCTTTCAACTCCGATTTAATTCTTTTTTCAACATGTTCACGAGCACAACACTAACTTTGAAAATACTTCGGCAGTACATTGTTGTACTCATCTGAAAGCTAATAGAATTGAAGGTGACGATTGATGATCCATTGTACGTACCATTACATTAACCACAGAATGTTTTTATGATCTGTCGTTTCGTCCACACATAACCACAGTTGTTTATCTTTCAACTCCGATTTAATTCTTTTTTCAACATGTTCACGAGCAGATGGCACAATTTTTTGTAACGGTGCCCGACTTGGTAATTTGCAATCCAAATATTTAAGAAAAGAAGACATATGCTTCCTCGTCCAGTAAATTAAACAGTAGATTACATGCATGGTGAGACATAAATTTAGTTTAAACTTGTCATAGTGTTATGTGCAATTTTTTTTGAAGAATGCTGTTTACTATTTACGTGACGTAGACAATCCCTTTTGGACCAACACATTAAAGGGATATTACAAACTACACATTGAATTTTAACGCCATCACAATTTAGGTCTATTCTATAACTTTGTCCAACATTGGTCGTTTTCGCGACGTAGGCAACATTTTTAAAACAAACGTAGAACTACGAAATAGTATTTACGGCAGCGTATATGTATACACAACAGACCTGGTTGAGACTCGCAGTTATACTGAGGGTTGTATCGAACCTCCGCCACTGCCCGTTGGCGTTAGTGAGCAACTCTACTTATTAGGTATCTGGTAAGCAGAAATACAATATACTAATTATATATATGAAGATGACTTGATACCTTTCCAGCGAAACGCTATGGCTATACCGTAGGTTCACAACGAAAGGAGCAAATTCAATATAACCTTAACGACTCGTTTTTATCAAAAATGTCCAAACACTGCAATTAACATTTTGCAATTCTGGCTCGTACTGTTGGGTAATTTAATTTCCGGTTTTCCTGGAAATGCCACCAACTTTGTTATCTACAATGCAACATCCAATATACTTCAATGGATTACAATAGACAATAAAAAGGCGTTTTCAGAAAACCCCATATAAACAAGTTTTGCTTTAGTCATAACTAATTGTCTGGTAAGCTAACTGGCCTTTTCATTTCCTTCATTTCTTTGATGTACATGACACAGAATGTTGTGATCTCTACGTCTTAGTTGCTTTTAATGTTACTTGACTACCTTTGAAAGTGTTTATAGTTACGTCACGTGCTTCTCTCTTCGGATTTTTTAAGGTAAATAAATTTAGAACACATTTAATAATCTTTAATAACTAATATCACTTGAAATTACATCGTTATTTTCTTCAATTATTTCCTCAGGATTACTCCAGACTACCAATTGCAGAACGATCAAAATGTTCTTGAAACTTTTGATTTACAGTCGCTTAAAATAGCCGTTCAACGGTTAAGAATAAATAATACAAAATTCACTAGAGAAGGTCCCCGATATTCGGATTTCGCATGTATAATTAATTTTAATAAAAGGTGTATATAGGCTTTATCGTTTCAATTGTTGTTGTTGTCATTAATCAACGCGGACTCAGGCTTTATCGTTTTCTACTTCAACTAATGTTTTACCGTTAATTGTTTGATTCAATTCGCACAATTCTCAATTACTTGTAGTATCTGCGAGTCCGATCTGGTGATATATATAAGTTGGCGTCGTCGTCGGTTACTAACAAAAAGGAAATATATCCATTTTACTTGTTTTTGCATCCGGTCGGTCGGCCGGGCTTGAACGTCCGACGCACCGTGTTCAGGGTTGCAGAACGGTCACCGGTCATTCTATTAGCATGTACAATCTAGATGGCCGTTCTTGCTGGACCCTTACTTTAACGTTCACGTTATTATGTGCGCTGGCTCTTATCTCGGCGCACTATTTGAAATGACAAGTATAAGGCCACCGCCACCACGTCGGTTCCGCAATCCGGAATAGTGTGTCGTCAAATACTTTGGATATCTACTCAACTGGAGATAGATAACTTTAAATTCATTTTGGCGTGCATTTCGCCGTTTACATAGGTCGTTTTAAGAAAAGAGCATTGTCTCTACTCTACGTTAAATTAAAAGGGTTTGATATTCCAATGTTTTCCGCTTCCTTTTCATGTCTGTTAATAGAGTTAGCTATGTTAGAAAGAACTGTATGTGGAGGTTGGTCTGTGCGGTAAGTCCATAGGTAAAAAGTGAACTGTTAAGCTACTATTTCTTTGTAGGGGTAGACAATTATGTTATAGTTTGACGTCGGAAACATATCTCTAAGCCAGCTAACTAGACATAATGTTGTTATACGAGGAATGTATTACTCAATATATTTTTTTAACATTGATATGGATACGATATCGATTAATATCAGAAGTAGGAACTTTGACTAAACCAACATCGGCTAAACAATATTGTATCAATGTACGAGGGTGGTTTGAAAAGTTGCAAAGTCAGAGAGGTACGCATCCAGGCAGGCAGGCAGCAGCATCTCTTGGAGGAACTCGCACCAAATTTCAGCCATATTGGTTTATTACTCTGTGTTTAGCGTTCGTTTGATTAGTGCAAGTCATGTGATTTTCCAAAAATAGATAAAGAGAACTTTGATGATAAACATTATGATGAATTTGTATCTTCGATTAGCATGGTTTAAAAGTGATTTCAACACTTTCGAACTTTTCGGACTGTTGGGGCCACTATTCTAGAAATTATTGATAGAATCTATGATTTGGTGATGGGTGATAGAAGAATGAATGCGCGTGGGATTGCTTATGCGATGAGCATCTCGAGTGAACGGGTATATAATACTTTGTATCAACATTTGAACATGAGAAAGCTATCTGCAAGATGGGTGCCGCGATTGCCCACTGTTGACGAAAAGCGAAAGCATGTGACGTGTTCCAAGGACAGTTTGCAGCTGTTTCAGTGGAATCCACAGGACTTTAGGCGTCATTTTGTCACAGTGAACGAACATGGATGCACCACTACACGCTTGAGACCAAAGGACAGTCTAAACAGTGGCTTACCAGCGGTGAGTCTATACCAGAAAAAGTGACGCCCGTTCTTTCATCCGGGAAGATGGTAACTGTTTTTTGGGGTTGTCAAGGAATAATCTTCTCGCCTATTTGAAAAAGGGTAAAACTATTACAGGTGCATTTTATGCATCGTTATTGGGCCACTTGAAAATTGAGTTGTAAGGAAAACATCCATGTTTGACCTACAAAAGTTCTTTTTCATCACGACAACGCATCAGCTGGTTTATCTGGAGTTGTGGTCGCGAAATTGATGGAGTAAGGGTTCCAACTCGTTCCACATCCTCTCTAATCTCTAGATTTGACTTCTTCGGACTACTACCTGTTCCCCAATATGAAAAATGGCTGGCGGGAAAGAGATTTTATTTAAACGAGGATGTTATTGCGGAAATGAATGCCTATATTGCGGAATTGGACCAATCTCATTATTCGGAAAGGATCAACAAACTGAAGCAGGGCTGGTCGAAGTGTACGTTGGAAAATAAAAATGGTTTATCCCGAAAAATTAAGTCCTTTTCCTTTTTGCACGGACTTTTCAGACCACCCTTGTTGCTAAATCTGTGTTTCAAATATTTCTGGAAAGGAAAAAACTTTTACTTGGTTCTAGTTGAAAGTGTTTCACCAGATTTCTTGCATTACTCTGAAAGCGACTTTGAAAATCTTTGCAAATGAAAGACAGTAATTTGATAATCCAATTTCTCTAGAATCTCTAGAATCATGAAAAGGATGTTTAATTTTTGCATTAGGCAGTATTTAAAACAGATATTTTATATCTACATTATACAATATTTGAAACGCAGAAGACCAAGAGGAATAAGACTCTTGGTAATGACATATGTAGAATAGCAATTGTGGCCTTGAAAACATTTGACAAAATTGAGAACCTTAGAGGAAAGGGCTAGAGTTTTACGAAAAGCCATTGAATTATGACATACTCCTATCAGACTATTTACATACTCACCATTTATGTATAGCGTGTCCAATAATTGCTATAGCCGTATTAGATTGTTATTTAGTCATTTATCCATGTTGTATTTTTTATATTAATTAGGAGAATAAAATCTGCATCCAATCAATATTTTGATACATGTGTATTGCTCATCAACATCAAGTATCTTTATATTGACGTTCACATATATCTCTGTTGGATTTATAAAGACCAAACGATAAGCATACAAGCTTTATTGATAATAGTTGTTCAAAGAATAAATTAAGATGATTCTAGACATTGTATACCTGTAACATACATGCATTTTTAGCAGACAGATATGTGAAACTTATAGTAAATATGGATATATATACATTTGGCCTTCTGCTATCTAAGAATATATATTTTTACATCACCTCAAGCACGCGGTTTCCTTTTTCATCCTTCCTGGGCCCGCGTTAGTGATTTATAAGCTGCTGACATATAACATGTCATGTGAATGAAATAAATAAAATTTAAAGGATATCATCTCAATCTGGTACCTATGGAGTAGGTACATATTGTCGGGCGGTAGATCCGGATACAGGCACGCGCTCCGGTTAGGCCGTTAGCAGCTCCGGGTTCAGAGTTATAGTATCATAAATCCCCACCAGACCGGTGCTGTCAACACAACCACTCGCGCCACTTTACTAACCACTGCTAACAACTCCCAAATTGCTATTTAGATATCGTACTCGAACATTTTACGATCTCCAACAGAAAGATGCATGTGTGAGTTTATGGCCGGATTATGTTTATGGTTATTATTTCACCTGCATTTTGTTATTAGGGTGTTTATGTGGATTATTACAATGTTGAATTTAAGAAGAAAGAATATGCAAGAAGTAGGAGTTTTATATGCGCATTAAACTTAAATTCACGTGTTTTAGATTTTATGTTACAGGAATAATTACCTTTAGTATATACCAAACGTGATCGATTTATTAAGAGTGTCTCACTATAAACTGATTTCTTGCTTATAGGTAATCTAGGCTTTTGGTTACTCACCGTCACAAAACGGTCTCGTACCTGTATTTTATTTTCCATATGGGAATTTTAATTGAAAAATAATACTTATAATTGTAGATGTTCAATGGTGACTCGTTGCGAGTTGTTCATATTAAGAAGAAGGGTTGATAAAAAGGTCCTTTTACTCGCAAGTAAAAGGACCCTTTTATCAATCCTTCTTCCTAATACTTGTAATCATATTAATGTCGAAACTGTAAGTATAAAATATACTTTGGAAAATGAGAATTACAGCCCTATTTTGGTAGAGTAGAAGATGCAAATATGGAATACCATTTTGTTTTATGAGTGTATCTTCGTCGTAAATCGAGTTATTTAAAGTTGAATTGCGCTAGAATATACTTAAACCAGTTACGGACCAAGATCTTTACTTAGATTTCTTGTGGTCCTACACATTCTCGAAAAAAATTTTTTGAAAAATTATTACTTGAGGACCTGGGGTGCAAATAGGGAATACACTGAATATTTGTTACATAACATTTATTTATTGATAAAACCTATAGATATTATGATTGCAATAATAATATAATTGCCAGACTCATTTCTTCTTCAATGTATTGCTTTCTTTTTTTTACCAATCTCGGCCTTGACTTCTTCTTGGCATTCTAAGACCGACAAAGGAAAGCTTTCATAGAAAACATTTGTGAAAAAACGGGTGTGCAAATAGAGAATAGTGGTATTCCACATTTCCAACAACCCACATTATAAACATTTTAGATTAGATTTCGTCAAGTATTAAAAAATAATAAATGGCGGCAGTATCTTCGTAAAACCCATTTCACGTAATTGTCAATAGTAGCAGACCCTTAAATAATAACAAATTACGAAAACAAATAATCACTCATGGGTACTTACTTGTTAAAGTTTTTAAAACATGCAGCTTAAAATATCGCTTCTGTTAAATGGTGGAAATGCTAAATTTGTTCATGGATCACTGTAATCTTAATAGTAGGTGCAGGCTAAAAGTTCACGACTCATTTGATAGATATAACGACATATATTATTGAGAAACCATGGTATTCCATATTGCCACAACGTATTCCATATTGGGATTTTTTACTTTTGATAAATTCCTTGAAAAAATCTTAACAACGTCAATGTTAGAAGTAGAGTACCTTTCTCACTTTAGTCTAATTATGTCATTATTTCTGTCTTTATTGCAATTTCATAATTTTAAAGAGAAAAATAGAGTTTCTTGGTTAACGTTAATGGATTTAGGAAAGGGGTAAATAGTTTTGCATCATCATGTATTTAAGAATGCAATTGGCTTATATAAAAACGTTATTAATTCAGAAAAAAATGCTAAAGATCACATTCATGATTATGATGTTTTACCTTCTCATCTACCATTCAGCAAACCTTACAGGGTACAGAATATGGTGCCATCGTAGCTGTAACTGGTAGATACATCCCAAAAGAAATACAAAATCATACCATACTTACAGATAACATAAAGAGCTAAATATAAATTCTGGGAATAAAACTGAAAAGGTAAATCGTTTGGTAAAACAGAAATTGCAACAAAGATTTGATTTCGAACGTTTCATATTTATTACTTCATTTTTTACATATTGGTATTATACCAACTTTTCGTTTGTTGCTCTGCACTTATGATTTAACAAGTGAATCAATTAATGTATACATGACGAAAATATGAATGGTTAATACAAAAATTTTGTTAAAAATATAAGATTTTGGAAAGTCAATAGTAAATAGGATTGAATTATTCATTTTTGCGCGAGTTTAGTAAAAAGTTGAATAACAGCTTTCAGTTATATGCACCGGAAAACAAAGATCTTCATACAAAACGCTGTTTTATCTAAGGAAATAGAAACATCAATCATTCCTTAATCAAAAGGAATCACTAAGAAATGTGCAAAGGCTGATAACAAACTAACGTCCCACTATCCATTGCTGTGTATCAATATTATCTTCTACAAGCGCTTCGGTGGTCTTCAGATGCATATTTTGTGGATCATCTGCGATTCCTAAATTGTAAAGTAAAGTTTATAAGCTGTCGTAGGAAAAGGAGGATGTAAATTTTTTGTATGGCTGTACATAAAAGTTTGTGCGAGAACGAATTTATACTAGGACAGGTAAGGATTCATTTATAGGCGCGAGTCCCATACATATGGCGAATAGCAGACTTTAGTAAATACGTAATACATCTTATTTGATTTTGGTCCTATTGATGGACTTTAATTATTGATTATTTCAAAATAAATACTATTGTCGTATATCAAGCAAAGAAAACGTCCTTAATTTGAAAGGAAAATGACGATATCCAAAACTAAATAGAACCTCTCATTATAAACTAACTAGACCGCATTTTTTCATTTTCAAATATCCAATATATTAAATGTTCAAATGATAATTAGCGCCTAACAAATATTTACATTTTATGGCAAAATGAATCGTATTTGTATATATAAAAATTCAGTTGAACGTATTACTATAATAAATGTTCAAAGAAGCAGTTATTTGCAGTACTGCCTCGTAGTACCATTTAACGACTTCTAAGTTTATAAGAACATAATTAAAAAGAAAACTATTCTATAGTATAACTTCGAGACACAAACAAAGCAAATCAAAAGTAATCAAGGAGAAAAGATCGAGAAAGGCAAGGATAATCAATTAAAGAAATAAAGTACGGGTATAATGCATGGCTAGAGTCTAACTCGATCCTCTCTTAACGACGATCGGATTCCTACTGATATGTACTGAGGGCAATTGTATAATAACATTTGTGAATATCTGAGGAATTAAAGTAGTGATTAAATCTTAACATTTGGTAATGCAAAATATACGGTGTGTTCCACTGAGAGTGGAGATCGGCGATATCTTGGAAGCTATAATAGCTATAGCGATGGGAACAAATTTTCATAACAAGTGGCAAAAGGAAATTTAATGAAAATATTTTTAAATTCCAAACATGACCGCTAGGGGGCGTCGTTTCAGGATTAGCTATGATTTTAAATACTTTATTAAAAAGCTTAGTTAATTACGCAACACTTTGGTTAAAGACGTTTTGTCATATTGTGAATATTAAGTGTAGTAGGTTAGCACCATTGGATTCAGCATACTCGAATTAGGTTCACCTCCCGGGTGCTCAGCTTGTTACAAAAAAAGTTTCCAATTCGAGCACTGTAATGATCAACGGCCTCCTTCCTGGTTGTTTTTCGACCTTCATAATAACAGAAAGTTATTAAAAATGTAGTAGAAATTGAATAACAAATTGCGCTATCTTGCGCCAACTTCAAAATATTCTTAAAGACGTTTTCATTACCACATTTACCTCTACAATAGTAAAACTGGGTGGGTGGCTTAATTTCTTCCACATCGACCAAGAATGTTTATTGCAGGCTACATTTACTTCTAAGTTCTACGACGAACGGTTACCGAGATATGGCCGGTCGCCAAACTTAATGAATCACTCGGTATATTGTCGAAACGTTAAACGTTTATTCACTTCTTCTTTACTATGACTGTCACAACCAAGATGTAATCTCTTCAAATAGTTGCATATCCAGCTAAGAAAATTTTATTTTATTGTTTATTTGAAAGATATAATTTCTCAATTATTATGCAACTTGAGTGGATACTTTCTTCATGTTTTTATAATGCGGTTTGAGTAAATTGCCCAAGAATTAAGATATTCTATATGTGATATTGTACCTCTGTATACTCTAATGTAAAAGCAGTTTGTAATGAATTTATAATTTTCTTGTATTCTGTTTTCTCATTCTCTTAATTTATCTTGTGCAATGTTGGCCATAAATAAATATTGTTGATACTATTACATTAAACTTATTAATTTATTATAATCCAGATTACAGTTCCTTAAAATTGATATATTTCCAGCTTACCAAATTTCAGAATCCTAAAAATTAAATCGTAACATTTCTGGAAACGGCCACAAGGTTTAAAAATTGGAGAGAGTGAAAAATATTAACAAACTTGTCAATATTGTTGATAAAGAATCCAAGTTTCAAAATAAACACATGTATACTCAGAATACTCTATTAGGTATTTCAAGAACCGAGATTCGTTTTCACAATCAAATGTTGCAAAAGCTGCATATTCTAAATTAAAACCACATATGCATATACAAAAGAAAATAGTATTTTACATAAATTTACCCTATGGCAACAAAACCAACGATTTTCATTTTCCAACTATGCACAGCAAGCCCCTTAGCCCGTATCTTATTTAGCGATAAACGTCTTCCAGAAATGTTTTTCTTCTGAGTGTGTTTGTGTATAGTGCACGGAACTGACGGAAAATCTGATGGATGGAAGAGGATGACACGGTATATGTCGGCGGCGTATCGATCACTGAAACAACAGCAGCCAAGTGACGGAGAATGACTTGCACATAACACACCATACCACGCCACACCACCACCAACAGCAGCAGCAGCACAGACACCACTATTAATAATACTATCATCTCTCAGTAAAACATCTATGTTCACAGCGTTGCGCTCCGATGACGCTGGAGATATCGGGACCTCGCTTTAAGGGATGTACAAATTTTATTATCTGGCCCCCCGATAATTAATCAAGTTTCAAAGTGGGGTAATAGGAAAACAATGCCGTCTCGGCCTATAAACGACTCGCAAACGGCGCGTGCTAAATAATGAAGTGATAGGGGCATTCTTTTTCGGTGAAGAGGAAGTATTCCTCAACGTTTTGTTTACTTAATAAAACGCATAGTTTATCTTTTGGCTAAATCCAAAGTAGGCCAGTAAATAGTTACCAAAGATAAAGTTTGTTATTTGCGTGTATTTACTAAACAATGCTTACTAGGCACGTGTTAAATTTTGGTGGAGTTGCTAGTATGTTATATTCAAATCGGATTAAAATGATTACTGTTGCTATTTCCTTGACCATTAGTAAATTGACCAATAAGTCTTGTAAAGTAGCTCATTCTAATTATAATACGAGGGTGACTCTGTTTCTAGTGAGATACGTTGAAATGGATGCCTATTTAGATAAAACGATATTAGGACAAGTAAGCTTGTAGGTCTAGTGACTCAGTCGTGCAATGTCATTAAATGACAATCAAGTGCGTAGAAAGAAGAAAGTTGTTTAGTTCGTAAGCGCGATGGAATTGAGTAGAGAGAATTTTTGTGCATTAATCTACTACAATTTTAAATGCGTTTAGACGAAAAGCAGTGCATGGAACGCCTAACTTTAGCATTTGGCGAAGAAAAGCCTTCAAGGGCAACCATTTATCGGTTGTTTGCCAAATTTAAACGTGGTCGGAGTTTCTTGACTGATGAACAACGTGACACAAAACCAAAAACAGCTGTCACTGCAGAAAATGTTCCTCATATCCAGAGCATGATTACCGAAGACCCACATTGCATATACAGTACGATCCAGATGATATTAGGGATTGGATCCGCAGGAGTTTCAAAAATGTTGCATGAGGAACTGCGGATGAAGAAAGTTGTCTGTCGTTGGGTGCCACACTACTTAACGGAATTCCAGAAGTCAGAACGTGTAAGAGTCAGCAAGAAAACTCTTAACATGTTGGAAAATGGCGGTCATCGGATTATTTCCAAAATTGTGACAAGTGATGAGACCTATATACCATTTTATGATACTCCAACTCGACAGGAATCCCGTGTGTGGATCCATGAAGACGATCGAACACCGACAACACCAAAAGAGCAACGCTCCATGAAAAAAGTTATGTATGCGGTTTTCTTCAGAAGCACGGGTTTGGTTAGAGACATTAAGTTAGAAGAACAGCGCACAGTCACTGCAAACTGGTATATTAATAAATGTTTGCTTGAAGTTTTTGAAGGACTTAATGTAAGGGGCCTTTTGTTGCATCGCGACAATGCCTCTTCGTACTCGGCGCGCGCTACTGTCGATTATTTGAGGGAAAAAGACATCCGCCTTATTCACCGGATTTGGCGATGTGTGACTTCTGCATATTCTTTAATTTAAAGAAACATCTTCGGGGCCGCAAATTTTCTTCAGAAAATGAGATTGATGCTGCAATTCATGAGTATTTTGGCAGTATTCCGAAAAATGAGTGACGAGCAGCTTTTGATTTGTGGAAAACACGATTGAATAAATGTATTGAGGTCAAGGGGGACTACTTTGAACATTTAAAATAAAATATTATTAAATTTATACTTAGTTTTTTTACATCTCTCTGGAAACAGAGTCACCCTCGTATTATAGTGTTCAATAATAACGCAAGTGCGGTAAACATAATAATAATGAAATAATAAAAGTCAGTTCAAACAAGATAAATACATTAAATATGATGTGGTAGAACTACAAGGTAGGCGCCATAAATTCTCGGCCTGACAGGCTTATTCTGGTCCAAGCCTGTTCAAACTCCGTTGCACATGTGGGAGGCCTATATTGTATATATTACAGCTCGAAGAGTAGTTGTTTTTAGTAGCCAGCCAGACAACAAGATTAGTGCATGAAAATGTCGTAGGTAACGAAAATTGAGTACCGCACGGTCATTAAATTTTTAACGAAACAAGGGCATACACCAAATCACATTAAACAACGTTTAGGCGGCGTTTATGGTGACTTATCTCCTTCATATTCCACTGTAAAAAAGTGGGCAAAGTGTTTCCATTTGGGGCAAGAATCCCTAGTAGATGATGAGCGTCCCGGTCGGCTAATTGAATTGATAACGCCTCAAAGCATTTCAATTATTGAAAAAATGGTATTAGCTGTCAACAGCACATATTATGCATCTTTGCTGCATACATTGAGAGACAATATTCGTGCAAAACGTCGAGGAAACTTGACAAAAAGTGTTTGATTATTGTTGATTATTGCACGACAATGCACTCTTCCATACTACCGCCATTTCGCAAGCTGCCATTCGTGAATGTGGTTTTCGAGAATTGAAACATCTACCGTATAGTCCGGACATGGCTCCAAGTGATTATTATTTATTTTCTCATTTAAAGAAAGACCTTAGGGGACGTCGTCTTAAAGACGATAGTGAGTTGCAAGTAGCTGTTTGTAGCATTTTGAGGCGAAACCTACAGGGGTATAGAATTATTAATTGATCGTTGTAATAAATTAATTGAAGTTGGGGGAGATTATACTGAAAAATAAAAATTGTTATATCTTACCAAGTTTATTTTTTTTATATCAAGCCGAGAATTTATGGCTCCTACCTCGCAGATTAAAAAATGAACGTAAAAAGAAATGGAATATTAAATTTTTTGTGATTAATTTAACTGCAAAACGATCCTAGTGAAATTTCGCTGCTATATAAGTTAGGCTATATAAGATTCAGTACACAAAGTTTCAATAAAATCCGGAGTGTAAAGATGAAGCACTTTCTTGATATTAAATCATTTGACATGGGATGACTGGGAATGCATTAGCTGTGACCACATTGTGTGAATACATTGACCTGGTTGGGTTCCATGTTGTAAAAATGCTACGGAATGAGAATAGGAACAACACTGTGTTTAGGGTATCTCAACAATATAACCGCGAATGTTCAATGGAATAAAAAATAGAAATTTAGAAGGTACAAAATCACAATTTTTTTAAAATACGTAATAACAATTATAAAAGCCTTTCTAAATATCTACACAATCTGACGCAAGTAGAGAGGTTCTCAGAAGAATAACGTAGATTCATTATTTGAATTGAAAGGTTTTCGATTTCGAAAATTCCTACTCATTCACCAACTATAAATTCTGTTTTTAAAATCGGCACACAGTAGTATATAAAGTCTGTGTTTCCGCGTAAGCATGTAACTCAAATTAATATTCAACTATTGATCTTCATGACAGCATTTTAGGTAAAGGATTATAAATAACAAATTTATTTATAATCACTGCTACCATTTGCAGTCTTTTGTAACAACAAGAAACACAAATAAACGAAAACATTTTTTGAATAGCCAAGCAATTCTGTAATACTCTTAATGTAAAGTTATACTCGCACATGTGATACCAGCACTTTGTTAACAGTAAATAGAAATTGAACTTTAAAATTGTTTTTGAGTTAACCTTCTCGAAAATTTAATATTGATTTTTAGCTAAAAGCATAGCAAAAATCTGCAGCCTGTAAATAGTTAAAACTAAATCCCATATAATTTGAACTTTGAAGGCATCTATTTTTATTCATAAGCACAGCCTGAATTTCAGTATGGATCTCCTTTGTGATTTGAACGGAAATTATAAATATGGACGTTATAAGTACAATGGTTGATAACTCACACATCTACATACAATTTCGTGCAAATAACAGTATAAGAGGATATTGAAACCCGGACTATATTTATGAGTTTTCTTGATTACAGAAACTGTTACTGTAAACCCATTACACTAATACATTAAAAAATGTTAATTAGATTTAAGACAAACAGTAATTTAAGCAGGATTGCTTTATATTTATCGCCTTCAAACACCAATCAAATCGGACTGCCACAATAATTCTTTTTTATCTTGGTTGATCCCATATAATATAGGTACAGTATTACACATAAAGACTGTATCATATGGGAAGTTGTTTTATTAATCAGTATACATGGTGTCTCGCGGGGAACTTCATCGATCGATATATGAAGGAGTATACATTGAAAAATTCTGAAAATTTGGTAATATACTGTAGCCTACGTGTATTATTGAACCAACGTATTTTCAATAATCTAAGACTTCCGGTTATACTGGAAGTAGCTGTCAACTTTGTTATTTTAAATGGAACACCCTATATGCTGTTACGATTTTGAATTCCTAGTTCAATTCTCGGGTTTGTTTGGTATAACAACTATGTTGCTGTTTCTAACCATAGTTGAAATATTTACATTTTTTGAAAATCTTTGGCAGATGAACGAGTTCATGAGAATTTTTATAACCGTGAAAGTCTTTAACTTGAAAAATTAAAATTTTGAGAACTGTTGACCGCATAGGATAGGATTAGAACCCAACGAATTTTTCGAAAACATTATACAGTGTCTTCGACAATTACGATTAAATTTTCAAATGGAAAAAGTGCCAAAACTTTTTTTTTTTAATGTAACTACCTGTTTTTCTCTTTTTGATCAAATTGCTCTTCCAAAAAAAAAGAGTACTCACCAATGAGAATGTAGCTTATGTGGTTTTTTAAAGTATCGTCCAACTTTGGAGATATCTAAGTTAGCCATGACCATTAGGAAACAATCCAGCATTGATGAAGAATATATATGCCACTTGGTTTTCAATTATAAACAATGCCAGCGCGTTTAAATCATGCGAACGAAGATTATTTAAATTTATTATTTATGGAGAACGCAAGTGATATCAAGAATATGTGATACCTTTGCCACTCATTATGCCCAAAAACAGAAGCTATCACCGAACACAGATAAGTTAAGAGCACAAGTTATTTTTGGTTAACATTGTCTGGACGAATGAAGCCAAATTTACAAGAAATGGTTTGCTTCACTGGCACAATTTTTATTACTGAAGCAATTCTGACCCCTACGTATTTATAATGCAAAACTTCCAGGAAAGTTGGCAATTCAACGTTTCATCAATGGTGAATTGTTTTCTTATGGTTATGACTAACTCGGATATCTCCAAAGTCGGATGACATATTAAAGGACTACATAAACTACATCCCCATTGGCATTTCTTTTTGGAAGAAACTTGTATTACAATAGATACTTTCCTAAATATCTTGAGAAGTATCCATTTTAGATGAGTAATGAATATCACCTCTTTTTTGTTTTTTTGTAAGGTCAATTTGATAAGAAAGAGAAAAATAGGTGGTTGAATTTACACTTTCTGCATTTAAAAGTTCAGTCGTAATTATCGGACACGCTGTATAATATTTTTGGAAAATTAATTCTCAGTTATAAAAGTTCAGAGGCACTCGCCCATTTGTGAAAAATTTTCAAAAAATGCAAATATTTCAAGTACGGTTAGAAATAGCAACATAATCGTTTTATTAAACAAACCTTGAATTGAATTAGGAACTCAAAAATGTTGTAATATATAAGGTCATTTAAAATAACAAAGTTGGCAGCTTCCTGTATAAGCGGAAGCGTCAGATTATTAAAAATGCCAAGCTTTCAGAATTTCAAGACACCCTGTATATGTAAATTTTTCCTTTGCCATTTGTATTTGCTTAAAAAATTGTGTCAAATGACACCCACACAAACAAATACGGGCCTCTTTTTAACCGCCAAATTTGTCATTCCTTTTCAAAAAATTACATTATATTATCTTACTTTAGACATTCTTATAAAATATCTAAGGAGAAAATTGCTTGTCTTCTAGTTTTTTTCCGGTTTATTAATTTTGGTGCCTTGGTATAGTTTTAATTCTGTTCGTTTTTTCAAGTTCAAAAAGGTATTGTTCAAAAATGTACTAAAATTCTGGTAAAGACATCTTTATTGATATTTCTCAATAATTCAATTTACATCTTTAATTTCTTCATAAAAAACGGTAATAATGTAGGTTTTCTATTTATTTATTCAAATTGAATTCAACTTTTGAACTATTGGAAGTTAATGTAGCTTTACTGGAATATTTTTTTTTTAAATTTCGTTGTCAGGGACTTTAATTCAATCCAGTTTCATAACCGTTTTACAGCAACTATTTTCTCGTAATCTATAAGTTACGAAATCAACATCTTTAAAAGAAATTGAGACATGTTCTTCTTAAAAAACATTTATAGATATTAATTTTTGTGAATTTGTAAAGAAACTGATTTTAATGAAAATTTAAAATCAAAAAAAATGTTTTTTTTACTTCCCACTGTTCCCCTATTGATTCGAAAAATAAATATTTAATTTTTCCAAAAAGATTTAACGTTATTTACAAAGATGTTAAAAATGAGGAACAAATAAGCATTATATATAGAATGTTTCTTAAGCTATAGCAGAAAGATTGAGAAGTGTTTTGATGGTTTAGCATTTATATGACTACAAGTTTGTGGAACTGGTGTACTAAAACTTTCTTTACTGTACAAATTCGTAGCTAACAAAAAGATAAAATGGTTATTTCTGTTTGATTTTTTGATAGAACGCCCTACATCGCCTCTTCCGCATTTCACCACGAAGAGAGAATACAATTTATATAAAACAGCAAGCCGTGCTGAAACATATACGCGAAAAATTTATAATGCGAAAGTGGAGGCAGATCATCAGGAGAGATGGCTGGCAGTCTTGACAAGCGACAAGAGAGCTCCGGGGTAAGCGGCCGTGACTTACAGATACGAGATGAGTCCGGGCAAAAACTGACATCTGACATCACATCTTCTGCTGCTGCCTGAGTTTTTACGCGTATTTTTCTCGGGGAAACATCATTGACGTTGGCCGACGTTTTTGCGTCGCGCCGTGGGGGAGAAGTCCGGCGGTTTTGATCCAAAAGCTCCTCCGGGCGAGAGACGCTAAAATTCAGCGACGGAGATCGATTCCGACGAACGCGCTCGGTATTGTTCTTAAGCTCTCCAATGACACAACGAGTGTGTTTTTTATTTCCTTTCTGTAATCATGATAGGTATTGACGAACGAACCTTCTATCGATCCTTCCGTTTTCACCAAACTCAAGCGAAGAATAAAAATAGAATTTTCAATAAAGGGATTTCTCAGAAAAACATTGAACGTTAAACATTTTATAATTTCATCAAATTCTAATATTTTGAAGTAATGTTATTAGCATTACTTTTGGAAAATTATAACTAGTGTAATAGTATTGAAACATAAATAAGTCTTGCTTTATTCCTTTTATGATATTTGATAATGAATTGTTGTCCTGTTTATGGGATTTTCTCGAAAAATTGAAATTGAGTGGTATAACTATAATTAACCCAGAAAAATGAGAATGCCACTGATTAACCCGTCAAAACCGCAAATTGATATCTCTTGTAGTTCCAAATATATTTCCATTTTTGCACATTTTTTTGTTTCCTTAAATTCCAAAAATAACAAATTTATTTTGAGTTGAATTTTCCTTGAAATAAATTAACTATGAGCAAAGTTTGATCTGACCTGCAAGAAACAGCAACATATTCATTATTTGTTAGTTGAAAGGGCCCAGAAAGTGTAGATAAAAATCTGCAAATTTTCAGTTCAATCTTGATGTACCGTGTAATTTATGATGAAAATTATGAAAACATTGTTTTTATTTAACAGGGAGTATTGCCCGATTTGCATACTAGCAGACAAACGTTTACTTGTAACAAGGCTGTTCAAGATAATTACTGTTTCAATTGTTCACATACAATAACTGTTTTAAATCAAAAAAAAAGATTTTCTTAGTTTTTTCTCCGCCTAAGTGAAGTATATACATGTAATAAAATAATTGTATTGACATTTGTTAACTTGATTCAAGAAAATTTTGCAGAACATTTGAAGAAAGGGATTCTTAGTATAATTAATTATATTTCTTAAGGATAGTAAATAGTTTTCTTAATTCCAGAAAGGTATTGTTTAGGTATTGTTCATAAATCAATAGCTTCATTTTCTTAAGATAAAGGATTTACTTACTTAGAATTCTTGAAATGTATATTATTTATATCCACATTATTAATTGCACTTACCTTGTTTAAAACTGTACGACATACCTGTACATAATGCAGTCAATTATTCACATTGCTCGTGATTTTAAAAAGGCTGAAGTAGAGATTATCTACAGGATAATGTTCAAACAAAAATGAACTTAATATAGAAGTACACATGAAAAAAGTGCTTAGAAACAATAACCAAGATAATGCTAATAAATAGCTCATGGTACTGATTGAATTACTACCGGCAAAAACAATGTGAGAAGAAAAAAGCACTAGCGCTTTTTGCTCCTGCCCACATTAGTGTTCATCTCCCAATTTATGCCCCTAATCTTCAAAAGCAGCACTAAAATATTTTCTGGCGCTACCTACGTTCAAGCGTCATGCTGTCCTAGATAGTAACGATAGAAAACGGCATACAGATGTCATACTTACTTATGGAATGACATAACCTTTAACAACGTTTCATAAACATTTTCAAAAGATACCGGTTAACGTAATATTTTTTCATTTCTTTACTATTTACCATGTGCACTAATTTGACTACAGTTTTTTTAATGTACATATGTATAATAAATAATAATAAAAAAAGGGACAAATAAACTTAATATTAACTCATTAATTATTAATCTACATAAAAATGATCCCTATTTAATTGCATGATTAAAGAAATAATTTAATTATACTGTAACATATAAAAAAAACTTTTTCATTAGTTCATTCACTTGCTCCTAATTTTAATTATTAACCTTAAGTTTTTTTGTCCATTATTGTAATTTACAATTTATGATGTGTTCTTTGAACATGAAACCGGTCGCCTAACTTCTCAATAGAACTTTGTGAGATCTGGACCATTTTTCATTCCTACCTTTAATATGAATATTTTCTTAACTTAAAACTAAATGATTTACTTAGAAGAAACATTTGTCTGTCTTGGATATTCTTGATCTTCTAACCCTAGGAAGATATTCATCTAACCCAAATAAAGTTTCAAGAGAATTATTTTTTTATATTATACATTTTTATAGACTTGAAATAAAAATATTCTTGAATAGAAACTGATTTTTGCAAGAAAATCTATTTTCCTGCTGCAAGAAACCATTTTCCTGCGTATAGAGCACATGTATAATATATGTAAGATATAAGTGAGATGAAGTGAAGACAAAAAATGATTCTCCAGACACATAAAAAACAAACATGTTCAGTTTTTGAAATTTCTGATATTCTGGAGATTGTTGATGAGAAATTGGAGACCGTTTAGTAATACTGCGAAATGGCATGTAAAACTGTTATATAATTTGGCTTATACTTCACACGTATTTAGTTGGAAGGATAAATCACTGGTTTCATGTATCATCAAAAGGAAAATTATGAAATTTTACAGCAATCCTGTAAAGACCAAAAGGATTTAGTTTCTAAAAGCCATTGTGAAACACACATTTTCTATATGTAATTACAAAAATTTAAATGCAAGCTATGTATGTGTATAATATCTTCAAACCCTGAAATTTTATTGGAAAGTTAGTACTTTGTGTAAAGACAATTCAACACAAAGCAGCATTTCTCATATTCAATTATCGCCGAGAGTTTAACTTTAACATTAATGTAAATATAGATGGAGAAATTTTGCTAGATCATCGACTTATGCACATTCGTGATATGTAAGTTGATGTAAGCATAATTTTTAAAATATGCCAACTATTTAATTAGGGGCATGTAAATGTCAGAAAATCAACACAAGCCATCCAAACTTTAGCATATAAATTGATACATAATCAGACGATTAATTGTGGAGGATCATTAACTTTAATTGCATAATTGGTATAAGTACAATTAATGATCCTTTAAAGAAAAATTTAATAACGAGCTAATTTAGCGTTGTCAAAACATTATTATTTTGCCATTTATTATCTGTTGACATGTTATGTATTCCAGATGAAACACAAGCTTGGAAATAATCGCATAATTCAGAAACGGACTATTTAGAAAAAAACGTAATTAGAATGTTGAAAAGAAGTAATTATATTTTATTCAGATGAAAATTTGGTTGACGGAAATTATTGGAAATTTAAATGCTCGAACCAGTTTTATATACACGGGGGGAGACCTTTATATCATCTACTTAGCCATGAACAAAATATGTGACGTTGGCAACTTTTTGTTGTTTTATTTTACGGGAAACAATTTCGATTGCTCAGGGAACCGACTCAAAATGGGGAAAGTTCTGTTGAAGCAAGGACCAACAAAAACATCATGAAAGTTAAACAACCAGTCTTAGCAGGCCGAATAATAAGGGTTTCAATGGTTGCTGCTGAAGTAGGGATATCGGAAGCTACAATGTTAAAAACCTTACATGAAAATTTAAAAATGAATAAGGTAATGTTGGATTTCGAAATTGCTTACTGCAGAAGAAAAATTGTGTCGGCAACAAATTTTTGAGGAAAGATTGGCGGTATTGGTCTATAAGGAAACAATTAAAGAATTGAAAACTGTCATTCAACAAGAAAGACTTCAAAATTGTGAGAGAAAGATTATGCTGTTTCATGACAAAGCCAGAGTTCATAAAGCTCACCAAGTCCAGGAAGTAATCAACAGCTGCAGCTTTATAGAGATGAGACATTCACTTTACAGTCCTGACTTGCCACCGAACGACAATTATCTTTTCCCTAAATTAAAAAACAAACACTTGGGAGGACGACGTTTCTCTTCGAATGAATGCTTGAAAGCGGCGGTGGAAGAGTTTTTTGACGACCTACCAAAAGGTTTTTTTGGAGGGAGGTTTATTAGAAAACGTTGGAATAAGTGTGCGACCGTTAGTGGAACGCATGTTGAAAAATATTTTCCGTGTTTCCTAGGTCTTTTCCTTCATTGCTAAGTAGCCAATGTAAAAGCCCACGTGGAATCACTTGCATACATCTTGGGTACTTTTATACCTGAAAGCAAGCGACTCTCCCATCCAAAATTGCCAACATTTCGTTAGTCAAGCCCTATTATCTTACAACCTTAAGTCAAAGTATTGGTACAGGTACGTTGGTGACACCTTTGTCATCTGACCTCATGCACACGAATCTTTAAACAAATTTCTGAATTCCCAGCATGATTCCATACGTTTCACCATGGAGATCGAATCGGACGGTTGCCTTCCTTTACTAGATATTCTCGTACACCGGCGCCCTGACGGTGCGCTGAAAGCACACTGATAGATATCTCAGTGGCCTCTCACATCATCATCCAGCCCAAGAACGCGGTGTTATCAATGCTCTTATCCAAAGGGCTATTTTCATATCTGAACATAATTCGCTTCCTCAAGAAATGAACCACATCACTGAAACTCTGATCCGCAATAATTATTCTAGGAAAAATATTCAAACTACCATTAATCGCTACACTAGCCCTTCTCCGCAGCAACTCCCCTCATCTAACCCGAATTTCTGTAAGCAGGCGTATCGTCCCTAGATTCATGGCGTCACCAATCGCATCAACAAGATTCTCTTTAGGAACAACATAAAAATTATCTTCAAACACAATTTCAAGTTCTCAGACTACTTTCCCATCAAAGACCGTAATCATCTGGAAGCCCCTGGTGTCTACCAGATTCCATGTTCATGCGATTGTTGCATGTACCCGGGTCTGCACTGGCTGAGTATAGATTGGAAACTAGCCACCAAATCCAATTTAACTCTACCCGCATCTTATCTCGCAATCCTCACTATTATAGTAAAAAATTTCGTGAATCAATAGAGATTAAATGTTCTAATAACCGTCACGCTTCATTATTCCATAACATTCCCACTCCATTGACCCGAAACAAGCCCTATATAAACCTCTCCGGAATGAATAGTCCGCAGTCAATGTGCAATAACAGCCCTGAAGACGTCCCATAAGATTGCGGACGAAACGTCGGCAAAAGCTAGGATTGATTTGATTTGATTGACGTACCTGAAAGCAAAAAGTTTCCCACACTTCTTCTGATGGTGAATTCCGTTTGTTATATTTTAATTTTCATTTCTTTGAAACACAATTCCCAAAGTAAGTTACAAAGATCTAAGATTAGCTTAACATCTAACGGTGGAAGATATTGAATTACTTTTGTTTAAGCCTGAAGCAAGTAGCTGACTTGGTAATTCTAAATATATTTATTTGATAATCCGCGCTCTACATCATCCTTTGAAAATATATACAACCGTATATTTATATCGAACAATAACTCCAAAAGATCTAACACACAATGTTCGTAGCTGTGTAATACTTTTCCTTGTCATGACGTTTTGTATTACAGCAGTGTATACCATTTGTTTATTTTCACCACGCAAAAGTGGTTGTACATATGAGATACACTTATGTACACTTATGTAGCTGCTATGTTATCTTTGTAAAACGATCATTAGTTGTTTACAGCAAAGTAGCTGGAATGTGCGACCTTGAACCCATACACTAATTTGTTCTATCCTCGTTTGTTTATACTAGATTAAACAATAAAATGAGCAGGGAAACGTGCGGAGAATTTAGATCAAGATTAACCAGTAGATACATATACGTATATACGTCGGTCCAGATATGAACGGGATATTGCCTTTGTGAATGGCAACAGAGCATTCGAGTCTCACTGATAGATCGCATCCAATCGCAGTATATCATAAAGCGAGCAGCGGTACGCACGCTTGTCCGCTCAATCACGTAATATTACAATTCAACGCCTTCTGCCAAAATGTACTAATACAGAATTAGTGCGTAATTTTTCTGTATTCTCAGATTATGTTAGAAAGTACCGTTTCTTATAATCATTTTGTTGCTGCTATACGATGTACGAGAACGAAAAAGTAATTCTAAGTAGGAAAATAAACAACGATTCTTATCAAATTAAACTAAAGAAAGATAAATTCGATAATTATACAAAATAAATTGAAATTCTAACAATGTTACTTTATTAAGGAGAAAAATCTCCTGGCAATATTGAACTTTGTAACTTTTGTATTTGTTGCGTTTCAAAATACGTTTCACAGTACTTCTACTAATACCGATTTTGTCTGAAATTTGCCGGTTAAAGCAAGGTTCACCCATTTCAACTAATGAACAAACACTCACTTCTTTCTTCTCCCGCTCGGGATGCGTTAGAGGGATTTGAGGCTGTTCGTTTATTTCTTGGCATTTGCGGCAATTCGCAAAATACCATTTAAGGATCTGTACCATCTCTGCGGTTGTATAAACCAACATAGTGTATTAAAAATTCGCGATCTCTTGTTAGAACCTTACGAGCGCACAGAAAGACAAAAACTGCGTCAGATAGGCTACAGCAGTTGCGCGCGGTGAGACTGGTCGGTGAGGATAAATGCAGGTGTGCCAGTGCTGACGTCGCCGTACGGTAGACATAGCCAACCTGCGCGACATCCAAGCCCAGGAATTGTGCGGGTTTTGCCCATTAATCTCTTTTTCTTGTTTTTTACTTGATTCCCGCGTTAATCCCCTTTTTCTTGTTTTTCATTCCTGGGCTTGGCTATGTCTACCGCGCGGCGACGTCGGTTGTTGTGCTTCGAAATGGGTATCTTCTGACCGAAGTCGCAAATGGTGGTCGGCCTCCTGGCGTGCTCCATTTGTTTGTCTTCCCTAGGTAGCTCCCACCTTGCTCCTAGTTATACCGTACTGATGAGGAGTAATAAGTCCGAAACACGTGTCTGCCGCTACTTTGTGCGGGTTTTGCCCATTAATCTATTTTTCTTGAATAATAATAATAATAATAATAATTCATGCCTTCACATCCCCCAACAGCTTCCGCCAATTACAGGGGGCATTGGCCAGCGGGGTATTATTATGGAGGTTTCATCTTTTACACAAATAATTTGAACACTTATGCAATTAGTAAAAGCGTGTCTTTAAAGATGAAAGAGAAACAGTTATGGTACCAATTTTAGAAGAAATATGTTAATAAGTAGACGTAATTGGGAGTTGGAAGCGAAATTTATGTTTAGTTATCAAATGAGGCTGTATTTATAAGAAAAATGTTGCATGCATCTTGAAGTACACAGTATTTTTTTATTCTTCGATAGGTGTTTTTAACGCGAGATTTTACGTTAAAACGTTATAAGGTATAAACTTTTAATATAATAAGGCAGACGTGAGGTAGATAATACAACAAAAATGAGTCTCTTTTTTTTTAAGTACCTAATATGGTTGTAATGGTTCTAGTTCTATGTAAATGTTGTACCTACAAATTATAAAGATGAAAATTAGAGAAAAACATTACTATCTACCTGATTCTAAAAGAACTCTTAAATAGAACTTTTGCTTAGTCAATTTTTAAACTCAAAACAAAAAGAAAGAAATACATACTAATTTTCGACTCGAATATCGATTTTGAGTTTAGAGATTGTGAAAGTATTTACACCATAATTAAATAAAGCAGAATCTAAATTTTTGAGATATTTCTTTCTTGGTTTTCAAAATGAAAGGATTTATTTAAAAGTCAATCTTTCAGCTAGTTTTTGGCAAAATATTTCTGGAATTATAGAGTAATCGTAAAGACCCATGGATGTTATAAGCAGTCCATATAAAAACTGACCCAATAATAAATAGAGCGTAAATTTTTGGAGCGAGTATTTTTGTCGTCTCAAAAAGCAAATTTAGCTGAAATATCTCCTATTTCAGCTCAATTTACATAAGCATGAGTTGGCACTTATAGCTAAAGTTCGCAAGGCAAGGTGGCAGACCATGGGCGTCTGGAGAGGCAGGTGATATTCCGCCTCGGTCTGCAAACATCTTCGGCCGCAAAATTGCACTTACATACGTCCCTAGTGACATAAATGACTATTTTTCACCACTATGAACACAGTTCATGGAAACGTCAGTGGAAACGTACGCCATAATTCGGATGTCTAGTTGAACGTATTAGGAATTTTAATATTTACTACGTAAGTGTTTCTCTATACGTATTACGTTAATTATAAATTATAACGTAAATTCTTGCTTAACACGTTTATGACTTTCGTCCAGTATACTGGACGCGCGGTTCCGTCCATGTGAACCGCGTCCAGTAGACTGGACGTCCTTTTCCATGCATTCAAATACACTCGAGTTTATTGCGGTTCCTGTGGCTTGGCTGGCTGTTCTCTTCTGTCCATTCAACTACCCTGAACGAAGAAATTTGTAGCAGAATGCTTATATCTACGAATAGGTAATATGTGGAACCGCCCTCCAGTATAGTGGACAGCCTGTGTTCTACAACTGTAAACTATATATATTTTTAGCGAATCCATGGTGGTGCTGGGCGAGTAATTCATAATTAAGGAAGGTACTAACAATGATCTATTCTCACAAAACAAAGTTACACGTTTCCCACTAGGACGCCCATGATCAGGACCGTGATTTGCGAACCTTACTTATAACTAATGGATTTAAAAGATATTGACTGTCATGTCGTTGGGTCTATTTGGAACTTTGGACTGAGAACTCTCTCAAGCAATCACTATACTCATACCAAAGCTATTAAAGTTGTTAAAATTGAATTGCGTTCATAATTTTGCCATAATAAGTACTAGAAGAGTTAGCCAGGTACTAAGATTTTGTAATTACTAGAGTTTGTTAAAAAGGTGGTACCGGCAGTGGCGCACCGCATAAAAGTGGGTACGTAGTATACAATATTAGTGAAAAATAATATTGTTACCTTTTCCTGCCGTCTTGATGTCCACTGTGGCAATTGGCAACCGCCCTGGTAAGCTGCGTAGAATTGCAACATCAGCAACGCTTCCATTGTCGATTCATTCAGCCGTCGACGGTGTTATGAATCCGTTGTCGTATACTTCGAAAATGATCGTTCGACATCCAGTGATGTAAGATTTGCAAATGTCAGATATTCCTTTTCTTCATCTGGGCACTCTTGATTTTCAGTTATAGACCGAACCTTTTGTAAATCGGAATTTTTCGTTAAAATTGCACCATTTTTTGAGTTTTGAGCAACATCGACTCTTATAGTGTTCGTCAAGTTTTCTAGAGCGGCTTGTAAATTGTTTATGCAATTTAATGCGTCTCGTGCAGATAAGTGACTGTTTTCTAATTGCTCAATAGCTTGTGCAACTTCAGAATAGTTCATGGATATTTCATCTATTTGTTGTTGAACGTCCGAATTGGAAAAAAGTTGCTGATTACCTCGAACTGCTGCAGAATCATTTGAATCAAGTTTCAAGATTACATTTTTCACTTGTGAAAAATATTTCTGATAGTAAGATACTGCCTGGAGCCATGTTCCCCATCGCGTTATTACAGGCTGAGGTGGTGGTGGTAATTTCGGACACAATTGTTTGAATACACGGACGTGTTTGGGAGATTTGATGAACATTATTTTTTAAAGTAGAAACGCAAAGTTAGCCAGGGAATAAAAACCGATTTTATCTAACATATTCCCGTGAAAACATTGTCCCCTAGCGTAACTGATAAAAACAAATGAAAAATTAAAAATGAGTTTCCACGAAGACTAGATACCCACGTCGTCTATAAATGGACGAATAACCGAAGGTAGGAGAGTATACAAACAATGTGCCTACTGCACGTATTTTAATTTAATTAAAAAAAAATCTCTATGTGAACCATGGAAATCAGGAAGTAAGGAAAGATTGGTGCGTTCTATGTATGGATGTACGAAAGTTTATGTGAGTGTATATGCTTGCGCGCCTAAATACGTTAGGCTTTTTTAATTGAAAGTAAATTCTTTCATGGTTGTTGGGAACGCTGTCCAAATGACTGATGGATGGCCTACGGACGCCGTTACAATGCCTTACAACACTACATGCTCTTTGTGCGTGTCTGTGTGTGTGCGCGTCTATGTTACTCGTATTAGATCAATGGTTGCAGGCTACTGTTGTACGCTCGTGTGCCTGAGATTTTGATTACCGATTATCTGTCCCGATAGTCGACCGTGGACGTATAATTTGCGACATGACTAGCAACGTATAGACGTCTACATATACAAATACATGCATATATGAGACGATTGTTTGTTTTCGAAGCGGAGAAGCACTGGAAAAGCGATATCATTCATCATGGCGCTGATGACTACATAATCTGATGACGATTGCAAGCAAATTTACGCTACCTTCTATAATATACTGCGATAAGTATCTTTCGCATTCCCTATTAGTTCATATTCTTTGGTACGTATCCGTTTGCAATTAACACATTGGCAAATATTAGCATTTATGTAATAATATTTTATTTTATTTTGTTTTTCAGAAAGTAAACAGAAGATACCTTCCACCAATAACATATACAACAAATATTTTAATGATTGTGTAACACAGTTGCCTAAATAACTTGAGAGCAAAATACCTAGAATAAAAAGAAAAAATAGCAGTAGTCAATAGTGATGCTAGGTCTAAACATTTCTAAGATTTTTGTAATTTGTTCTAATACACCATTTCCACTGCTTCAAACTTAGATGAACTATATACGAGGCGTGTTTTTAAAGTAAGTACCGTTTTCAAATAAAACAAAAACAAGTAAACTTTTCTTAACAATTTTATTTTTACATGAAAACCTATAGTTTGTTCTACCTTTCTACATAATTGCCACCAATTTTGAGGCATTTATCGTATCGTACAATCAGCTTTACAATCCTATCGTCATAGGAATCTGTCGCCTGATTTAACAACCACTGCACAATAGTCGTTTTGACCTCATCATCGTCGTCGTAGCGCTGACCACCAAGATCGGGACTGTATGGAGGGTGATCAAGTTGTTCCCAGTGAAAAGATGCGATGAGATTTTCAGTTCGAGAAGCTGCGTGTGGACGGGCATTGTCGTGAAGCAAAACGATCCCCTTACTCAACATGCCTCGCCGTTCATCTGACGATGAATGTCGGCCGATTTAGTGCCTTTAACTCTAAGAAAACGAATCACAGCGCGTATTTCACAGTCGGCGAGATTCTCGATCGGCGGAGACATTTTAAATAGTGACAAACAAACGTAAACAGGGTCGAATCTTTCTGTAATGGCGTTTGTGGCTTGTCAACAGATGTAGGTACACGGCGCGCAAGCGTATAAAGCCGCCGCAGCGCTCACGATAGCAGAATCTCAAAACGGTACTTACTTTAAAAACACGCCTGGTTTACATAGTTTTCATGGTTGTAAAGAAGGGTGGCTCTATGCTATGGAGAAATCAATTTTATTGGTTTACTGATGCTTGTAATGTATTACACTGCATATTTCCAAGAAGCGATGAACAGTCAATCTTACTTAATATATTTTGGCTTCCGTCGGTGAACTATGAAAATCTGTAATTTCCTTGGAATTTCCGACGTAATTAAAGACTTGAAAAGATCTCGTCCCGGTAAGGGATCGACCTGGCATCTCCCGCTTGCCGGGCGGGCGTGCTAACCACTACACCACCGGGATCTTATGTCAGAAACGTTCACTCTTTAATACCTAATACTTGTTATTTTATCTGCAAATACATCGTAATATTCCGACAGACAATTTTAATTCATGCATGGCAAGTGCACTAATTCATTAATATACTTCGATTTCCGTCGGTGTATTATGAAAATCTGTAATTTCCTTGGAATTTCTGACGTAGCTAAATACTTGAAACATGTCGTTCCGGTAAGAAATCGAGCCTGACATCCCCGGGCGGGCTTGCTAACCATTACACCACGGGGACGTTCACTCTTTAATACCTAGTTATTATTTAATTCATTTCGTTTATATAGTCAATCTTATTGTTTACAATTTCGTATAATGTAAGCAAATTATTTACCTTTCTTCTATTTTTTAGTGATAATAGATTATGTAATTAATATATTCGGTTCCGTCGGCGAGTAGTGAAAAATCGGTTTCTCTTGGTTTTTCCGACGTAATTAAACCAACTACACCACAGAGTTTGTATGAACGAACTACTTTTAATGCGTTTTTTAATACATCTGCAGGCATTGAAGATATTAAAAAGTGATTCGTTTGTACAGATTCTATGGTGTAGTTGGTTCAAATTCTACCAGAAACCAAAAAAAACTTTTTGTGAGCGATTTATTTAACTTATTAATAAAAATCATTCTTTAGAAATTCTAATTTTGTGTATGAAGCAAACTTTTCTTCGGTATTTATTGATTGTTTTCATCGGATGAGCGATACAGTTCAATTTAAATTATTTTTTTTTTTATTTTAGAATCCAGCTTTCATTTGAAATATTTAGATTCTTATTTTAAACGGTAAGATTTAAGTAATAACAAACGGTTGTTTACTTTATCGCTCTGTATTTTTACTTGAAACATTTAAGTTTTTTATTTTAAGCAGTAGGATTTTTTAGCAGAACACAGCTATTTTATGATTCTGTAATACATTACTTTCAGTTTATAGGTCGTAGATATTTTAAAGCATAGCAATACATCCAGTGCCACTAACTAGTCGCGACTGACTGGTATCCATCGCAGTCGAGCTTGGAACTGAAATTTGGACTGACGAATGTGGAAACGGAAGGGACGCGATACTGCACTTACGATCCGACAACTCTGTACGCTTAATACATTGCGTTAGGCTTCGAAGATATTTGATTTCCATACCTGTATATCTAATAGTAATGAATAGAGTAAGATAATCGTTCGTCGCGCCATAGGCGTGCGGTTTCTTCAATATTTATAATACCGAAAAAGAAGTAATAAAGTGAATAATAATAAAAAAAACTAATCAAGAATTATAATATCTGTAAGGCTGTGAAACACTCACCCTCTTAAGCAGTGTAATCAAGTATGCTGGCGAATTGCATTGGAATTACTGAACATGAGAAGTAGAAGCACCATTATCAGTATTATAACCCAGTGGATAAGAATCGTAAAAAATTGATAGCATTAGATATATTTCAATAGTTGTGTCGTGGAACCGTGTTCGCAGTGGGGAAAAAATGTGTTTATATTTGGAGAAAGATTGTTCGACATCTACCGATGTAATACATGTATGATTAAAATAATCTTTGAACTCAATTAATGGATTAGTCGAAGTGCTATTACAAATTTGTTGTAATGTGATAAAATTGGAATCTTTCTCTAACACACTCTCCAACTTTTTTAAAACGCGAATATTTTTTGCATCATCTATAGAGCGTAGCAGAGTATGTACTTCGTCCACTATTTGCAGTGACTTCACTAACGACAACGTTCTATTTTGTAATTGTTCCAGTGTAATGCAAAAAAGTATTTATAGTAGCTATGAATACTTTGTAAATCTGTTTCAACAGAAGTATCTTGAAATTTTGACTGGCTCTCCTTAATAGCTGCAGCTTCGGCAGGATTGAATTGTAGAGTAATAGCTTTCACTTTTTTGAAATGTTCAGCATAATAAAAAGCTGCCTGCAACCAGGTTCCCTAACGTGTAAGAATCGGCTGTGGTGGTTCACGAATACCGGGACACTGTGCGTGAAGTGTTCGAAGACGGTTTGGAGATTTGAGAAACACTTTTTTTGTACTTGATATTAATGCATCTACCTCGGGATAACATTGTCTAATAGTTTGTGCCACAAGATGTAAAGCATGCACTTTACAAGTTACATGTAAACAGTTGCAACCATGTTCAATAAGAGAACAGCCTATTGCACGCATTGTCGCTGCACCATCGCTCATAAACATCAACACTTGACGTGTTGAGACTTGAAAGTTTTTTAACGTAATAAGTATCACAGTCGTAATTGCTGCACTAGTACACCCTTATAATCTTTTGCTATCTAGTAACAGTGGAAATGTCGGTTTATGTCGATCCAGTACACGAACTATAACATGTATAATAGATTTTTTTTTACAATCTGTTGTCTCGTCAACACACAACCAAAGTAACTGATTTTTTAATGTAGATATGACTTTATTTTCCACCTCTTTGCGTACAAATAAAACATGCTTACGTGCTGTTGCCGTAGTTGGCAACTTCAACTCCGGGTTGTATTTGTTCCAAAAGTTCTTAAACGATTTCTTATCCAGTATGTTAAGTGACAAATTACATGTTATCATCATGACAAGTAAATCGAAAATAAAGTCATTTCCATTTGACGCGCCGTTTTTTCTATTTCTGTGTTTTGCACTATTTACATGCTTCCTACAGTCGTTCTTTTGCCAGCACATCATAGTTTTCTCGCACACTTTACAAACTATTTTAGCACCGTTGTACAACAAATCTGGAAACTCAGAGATAAAGTTTTTTATCTTATCAGCAAAGGTACATTACATTATTTTAAATTATTAAAACATTAACACCATAATCATTTGTTCTGACGAATGCTGATGAAGGCGAAATATACAGCGTAATGATGTCACTCAAAAACGGAAAAGCTCCTGGTGTAGATAGCATAACAGCAGAAATACTGAAGCTTACCGCTCATAAACTGGTTATCCTACTTCTCTATATTTTTAGTTGGTCATTCAGAATAGAACAGTTTCCTATGGCTTTCAAAAAGTAAATAATAATAACATCAATACCAAAGAATTTAGAGAAATCCAAAATCATTAATTATAGACAAATATCATTGACACCTGCATTATCAAAAGTCCCTGAAAAGATAATGAAGAAAGCTTGAAAAAAATTGCAGCTTTTCGGATTAACAACATGGTTATGGGGTTATCAGTATGTGAGAGCAAAAGTGCACTCAGGATGCTATAGATGAGATAGTTAACTACGTAGGAGATTCTACCATTAAACATTCACCATGTTTGGCCATATTTTTAGATCTGGTAAAAGCACACCGAAATAAAACTGGACGTCCTAGAAAAATGAACCAAAGTGCCATACGAAAATTAAAGCATATTAGTTTTAATCATCTGTAATGCATCCTCGAGAACAATTAGGAGAAGGTTGGTCGAAAATAAGCTATTTGCTCGTAGCCAAAAAACTTTTGCTTTCCGAGAAAAATAGGAAGACCAGACTAGAATCTGCTCATCGCCACATCAACTGGACAATGTACGATTAGGAGTGATGAATCAAAGTTCAACCTTTTTAATTCGGATGGTATGCAGTACGTTAGAAGGCCCAGTGGTAAACGTTTGGATCCAAAGTACACCTACCGTGAAACACGGTTGAGGTTCCGTCATGGTTTGGGGTTGCTTCTCCGACTTTGGAATGGGTCCTCTTTATCGCATTGAAGGTGTTATGGACAGAATTATATATAGATTTTCAACACGATAACGACCCAAAGCATTCCCCAAAGTTAATAAAATCCTTTTTTGAAGAGGAAAAAATTCCAGTTTTAAAATGGCCATCGCAATCCCCCGATCTGAATCCCATCGAAAACCTATGGGAAATGGTGAACAGAAGAATTAGGGATCAAACTTAAAAAATACTGATGAACATTTTGCGAAATTAGAAGAAAAATGGAAAAATATTGACCCGAATCTAATAAACAAGTTACTAAAGTCTATGCCGCAAAGATGCCAAACTGTTACAGATAACAAAGGATATTTTACTAAATATTAAGTATTATAGGCTATTAAATAATTAAAGATACCTTTCTTTTTTAAAAAATGGTTTAGAATTCAAATTTGTCAATCCACATTTGTCCAAGAATGCTTTTATGTTGTCATATTAACTTTATTATTTATAATCGTTTTTAAAATTGAATAATATTTTATTTTTATATTATAGTGTACTAATTAAATATTACTTTCATGTAAAAAAAGAATTTTTTTATTAGTTGTGATAAGAAAAGACATTGTCTATCTACTTTTGACCGCTACTGTATGTGTATGCTAAAATAGTTACATGATTTAAAGTGTATTATCCACGAACAAAGTTCGCTTTCTATGGGTTTCTCTACAATTGTTCTTTCTATGATTATTATGATCTTATTTTCGTATTATTTTATGCATTGTAGAACAAATAAATTATTATTAAATTATTACTATTCTTGAATTAGTGTGATAAATCAAGATATACAGTTGGGATTTTTAAAACGACGTAATTTTCAATTAGGTAAATATAAACAAAAAGGTATAAGACACTCGGATTAGAATAATGTTGTCTTTACTCCTGGTGTAAACTCTATTTTTCTTCGTCCTGTGCGACTGTTTGTAGATTGTATAGCGAAGGTATTTCGATGGGCGACTATAGGGCGGCAAATAGGGTAATTTAGGTTCTTGGACCCGGAAGCTATGAACAAATTGGATATTCGTTCTTTGATAGCCCTCAATTCCCACGTTTAGGGTATACTGCACCCTAAAGCGTTACATTTACGAACCTAGGAAATTTATACAGTTACGATGTGCTTTTGTGAGCTCGGAAATTTAGTATAGAGGTACGATTACAACATGTTGATTGATTGGTGATTGCGTATTTATTTGAGAGGCTATTAAAGGTGACATATGCGTTACCGAATATGATATTTTTTTGTAATTTTTATATATAAGGACGGGAAGAGAATTTTTTACCAGGGGAAAGTATAAAATCTTGGAGAAATTGTTTCTGTGATTGAATACAAATCCTAATAAGCCTTTTTTGATAGATATGTGTGGAATGTTTAGAATTCATTGTGAATGTATTTCTTGTTGTTGTTAGAAGCTACTATTACCATTACGCTAGGATTTAAGATACCATAAAGAAAAAACAGATTGTAAATAAATGTTTTGGAAGTATTAAATTTGCTGGTAATATTTCATTCAGAGTAATAAAAATACTTTTTGAAATGGTGGTGGGCGATATTATGGATCGGGAACAATATCCTAAAAATATTTTCAACTTTATAGCACCCTTGATTAAATGGGTAACAGATATCAACTTTCTTGTTTCAAATAAAACATCGTACGTAAATTATGCCTTCTTTGAATAGTGCTATTAGCTCCAAATCAAATCTGGAAATCTCAATTTACACATCAGTATCTCTTTTTTGGTATTAGCTATGGATATCAGTTTTGAAATTCTTATTAAAGATATACATAAGCAGCCCAGGAGCTGCTCGATAGGTGGTAGGAGTCTGCATCCCGAGTTGTTGTCGCTATTCTCTAGACGGCATGACTATGTTTCTCGACGCTAGGTGGCGTGGGAAGATATATCGTGATTCTGTTCGTGGAGAATGGCAACATATACTCGAGAGGTGAAAAACAATAGCGAGGGAGAAGGACACGTATGGAACCGCGCTGATGACGCCGGGTAGGCAGAAACATGTTCGCCGGTTTACGCTGTCCCTTTCCCTCGATTTGTCTTTTGGCAGGAATGATTCCACCAATACCATGAGCTATATTAGCATAAATTTTTTGGTTATTGTTACTAAGCAATCTTTTCATGTGTATATACATATATAGTTATATATAATTATCTATTATCAACGATATTCTACAGAGTGCGTTCTGAAAATCCTGCCCAAACACGGATATATTCAAATAGAAGAAGGTTATTTTTTAATAGCAGCCCCTATGTTTGATCTATTCTACACATTCTACTTCAAAAGATATAGATAAAATATGCTTTACCACCTACCCATACCTAAATTCATTCGTTACCGAGATATTTGAGGAATATAAAATCAATTTTCCAATAAAAAGTAATTGAATTAATAGCATGATATTGTTGATATAAGGTAATTTCTAGCAATATAAGTTACATTCTCATACATTCTCATTATTTAGTGATGATATTTAATAATCCTTCCTATTGAGTTAAGCTCAAAGGCTTCTAATCCAAGTAAATATATTTTTATCTATCAATAATTGTAATTATCTATCAATAAATGTAACGTTGTGTAAATTTAATATTAATTAATTAAATAATAGTTAAATAATTAAATAATAATATTATTTAATTACATATAACATACAGTAAGTATAATTTGAACATATATTTACTAATATTTGCTTGTTCCTCCTCTGTGTTTTATTATTATCTCAATCCTTTTTGGCATACTGCCAATGCAGCTTTTTATTGTTTTTTTAAATTTCGTCGCTATTATACCATATATCTTCAATATGTTGTTGTAATTCTTCCTTTGTAGTTGAGTTTCGTGTACTTACGATGTTTTTTAAGACATTCCACACATCTTCAATAGGGTTTATGTCTGGTGAATTGCTTGGCCAAGTACACGCGGATTTTTAGATTCAAGGTATCGCATTGCAGTTTTGGCTTATGACACGGTGCATTGTTTTGCATGCAAGTATATGTATGGTCCTTGAGTGGGATCCAATGAACCAATATAAGGTATTAAATAGTTTAGTGAAACTTTTTTATATTGTTTTTGTTCCATTGTTCCGTTAACGAAATATAGTGGTCCCACTCCTTCTGTCGTAATACACGACTAAACCATTAGAGAAGGGGGGTGTTTAATAGATTTGATCGTACATGTTTCTTTATAACGCTCTGAAGGACTTCGGCGAAAAGTTTGCTTGGTTAGTCATGATTTGCCGCTATAAATAATCTAGGAAAAAGTAAAAAAATATAGAGAACCATTAAGCGGATGAATTTTACCAAAAACACAGATGTTAAATGAAACTTACCTTTCCCCAATCTTCAATCAAATATTTTTTTATTCTTTAGCCCATTGAGATCGCGTCACTTTCATTTTAGATGTTAGTCTTGGCTTCTTTGCCGGACGTTAGCATTTCAAGCCCACTTAATGAAGACGTCTACGGACTGTTCCGGCTGATATTTACCTTCTCCACTAAGAATTTTATGAACACCTCTAGTGGATAAAAAACAATGTTCTGTAGCCACTTTACGACGATCATCTCTTACAGTTGTTTTGCGTTTGCCGGCACAGTATGTTCTGCAACTACTTGTACTAGAAGTATTCTCCTTAATTAATTTCGCGATTCTCAGAACAGTTTGATGTGATACACTCACCTTTTGTGCAACTTCACGTTGAAAGAACTCTTCCGTCTGTAGAAGAGCAGAAATTTGTGCTATTTTCTCTGTGGTTACATCTTTCTTCTTTCTCATTATGATAATAATTAACCACGAAAATAAACGCACACAAATAAAATTAAAACTCTTTGAAGTATAATTGAAAATGTGTGAAATGTCTTGAAAAACATCGTAAGTATACGAAACTCAACTACAAAGGAAGAATTACAACATATTGAAGATGTATGGCATAATAGTGACGACACTAAAAAAACAAAAAGCTGCATTGGCAGTATGCCAAAAAGGATTGAGAAAATAATAAAGCACAGAGGAGGAACAAGCAAATATTAGTAAATATATATTCAAATTATACTTACTTGTATGTTATACGTAATTAAATAATATTATTACCAAGATTACTAGCTGTTTTTTAAATTTTACCCCGAAATCACAATATTTTTAAGTGGTCCTAATTCAATGGACAGGGACTGTATGTATTTGCTATTGTATCTGTGTCGAGGTTTTGCGATATAGTTTCATAAACATCATTTCCGTTTGCTTCTAAGTATAGGGTGATGAAGGATGAAGTAATATAAATTGCTGGCTTTGACGAGGTTAATGTATCTGCTTTGAATTATTCTGAATTTATTGTAAGTGCTAAAGGAATGAACGAGGAATGGTTGACTTGGTTCTGTTAAAACAACAAAAACAACTATTATGTTAACTAAGTTTATTACAACAATGAACTACGTTTATCAAATTGAAACCTGTTTACCAATAAAATAATTACCCGTTTATTAGCTTACTTTGTGAGAAGCGAAACAAACTTTAGGTATTTTTGATTAGACATTAATGTTTTGTTTATATTAATAAATCTGTTTAGTGTATACAGTGTAAATACGAAAATATGTGTTCATCGATATAATAAGCAGCCGTTTATTAAAATGATAAGCTCGTTCGTTGGACCAATTTTGATAAAAAAAAGATTGTTACATTAACGTACTTTCTTATTGTATTTACGTATCCTTTTCGTTCACTGTACACACTTAGCACAGCGAACTACCAATTTTTTCAAACCATCCAAAAAGTGATTTTTAGGAAGCTCTTCAAAATATGTATTTGTCTCGGATATCACCTCTTCATTTGTCGAGCCTTTTTTTTTAAATTTCGGAAACAAAAATAAATCAGTGGGAGCTAGATTTGGTAAATATGTATAGTGGACGAGGCAGCAAGTTGGAACGCAATCTGACTAATTTTGTTGTAGCAACAGCGGACGAATGTGAAAACTGAACACCCTGTATACTTGAGTGTTGTTTATGTTGTGCAGCACTTGTCATGGAGTATGTTTTATTGGAATACTTTTTCTCTAAATTGCTCACGAAAGCAAGTGAAAATCAAAACACGAAACCTTCCTTGCTGTGTTTAGACCACGTTACATAAAAACTGCATATTATTTAATACTTTTTAAACTGAGGGTGAGGCGTTTCGCTGAGATTTTATTTTCCATTTAAATGTGTTCTGTTTGTTTCTTTATCGTTCTAATCTCGTCTCCAGTCGTGGCGCTTTTAACTTTTTCTCTTCTTCCGCGCGCGGCACATTTATTACGCTTGCAACGCGGCAGCGAAAATTTCACTCTTAACTTGGAGCAATAAAAATATTAAAATGATATTTTTCGCTCTTAAATTGCCCGGATGAGGAGATAAGCTCTCACGTCGGTCGGGATTGCGTGGCGAGTTTCGGGAGGTGAAAGATCGCCGCTCGTTCGGCAGATAGAGGACGGGGAGTCGTAGGCTATGGTCACTGTGGGCGCCCCACGATCAATTCATTACGCCCTAGAGAAGAGAAGGGTCGCGGACTTGCAACGTCATCCCACCTCGCAAACACGCACCCTATATAGATTACACGGGAATAGAGAACAATTATTAATCGTACATATTATGATCATTCTTTTCTTCTACCTCTGTACACGACTGTGCAGTTTTCCTTTTTCGCATTGTCTGATGAATGCGAAATGATTGTCTCCCTCACGGTCGTTATGCGAGAGACGATCAAGATCTCGAGTATTTCGCGATATTATCGCCTTAGTCGACGTTTACTTAAAATGGGCGGCTAAGTTTTAGCAATGAGGGTGGCATTGATATTTTGATGTATATGCACAAAGAAAGATATGAATCGGTTACTTAATAAACATAAATACTAATAATAAGTTGGATCCAAAAATTAATAGAAAAGATTCTAAAATTATTTCTAGTATTCATTGCTGACTTGTGTTAATTCTTTTTTTGGCACAATCAGTAATGCTATGTGAGGATTTTAATTTTCTCATACCACAAGTTGTATTTTATTGTTTTTGTTAAGTTTAGCCAATTGCTTTCCAACATACACGCAGAGAGACTTTGACTTGTATCAAAGCTGTCCCTCTTAATTCAAGACAATTACTGTTTCAATTATCCGCAATACAGTAACTGTTTTAAATCAACAGAAATATTTTCTTAGCGTTTTTTCCTCCGCTTAAGAGAAGTATATACTTGCAATGAAGTAATTGTATTTCTTTTTTTAAGGCATTTGTTAACTTGATTCAAGGAAATCTTGTAGAGAATTTGAAGAAAGGAATTCTTAATATAAGTAAATGGCCGTTATAACACAAAACAATATTTTCATAAGGATAATAAATAATTTTCTTAATTCAAAAAAGTGTTTAGGTATTGCTTAGAAATCAAGTTTCATTTTCTTAAAATAAAGCAATTCTTGAAATGCATATTATTTATATCCACATTATTAATTGCAGTTACCTTGTTTAAAACAGTACGACATATCCGTACATAATGCAGTAAATTATTCTCATTGCCTGTGATTTTAAAAGGCTAAGGTAGGCTACCTACAGAATAATAAATAAATAATAAAAGCGATTCTTAGTATAAGTAAATGGCCGTTATAATACAAAACAATATTTTCTTAAGGGTAGTAAATAATTCTCTTAATTCAAGAAAGCGTTTAGGTATTGTTCATAAATCAATAGTTTCATTTTCTTAAAATAAAGCATTTCTTACTTAGAATTCTTAAAATGCACATTATTTATATGTACATTATTAATTGCACTTACCTTGTTTAAAACAGTACGACATATCCATACATAATGCAGTAAAGTAGAAGTTATCTACCGGATAATGTTCAAACAAAAGTGAACTTAATGTAGAAGTACACATGAAAAAAGTACTTGGAAAACAATAACCAAGATAATGCTAATAAGTAGCTCCTGGTATTGTGAGTCCTGGTATTATTATGAGAAGAGAAAAGCACTAAAGCTTCTTTCTCCTGGCCACATTGCTCTGACATCTCTCAGTTTATGCCACTAATCTTCAAAAAGAGCAAATGAAATATTTCCTGGCGCCATCTAGCGCCAGTAATTATAATCATGCCGTCCTAGATAGTAGCGACGGAACCAGAAGACATATACCATACTTACCCACACAATGGTATAACCTTTAACGTATAACGTTTCATAAACGTTTTCAAAAGGTACCGGCTAATGTAATGTTTTTTTGTTTTATTACAATTTACCACGTGTACTAATTTAACTATACTTTTTTTAAATATATAACAAATAATAAACAAATTATTAAACTATATAAAAGTAATCCCTATTTAATTACATTACAGGGTGACACACAGGAGTCGGATATTTTTGGAACAGGCAGTACTCGGTGGGTGAGGGAGCGGACGGTGTCCCGAAGCTATCATTCTCTTCCCCATTCAATGCCGTTTCAGTTGCAATGGATACTTGGAACCTACAACATCGCGTTTTCGCGTGCAACCTTTTTCTGGCGACACGCCTTGACTTGATTTGAAGACCGCTATTCAAGAAATTTCGGAAATCAATGAAGAGTCTTTAACAAGTGTGTTCAAGGACCAGGCTGGAAAACTGTGTCCAAGAGGATGGGCATCATCTGAAAGACATCATTTTTCAAACCCAAATTTTCTTAAATTGCATTGTTTGAGCTTTCGTTTATTTACAAATATAAGCATTTTTTTAACTAACCCAGAATTGCTCATTTGCAAGCCATCCGACTCCCGTATGTCACCATGTATTAAATAAATAATTTAATTGTACTGTAACCTATAAAAAAAAACTTTTTTATTAGCTCATTCACTTGCTCTTAATTCTAATTATTAACTTTAGTTTTTTTTTCCATTATTGTAATTTTTCTTTTATTGGATATCCTTGTAGCCGGGTCTGATGATGTGTTCTTTTAACACGAAACTGGTCGCCTAATTTCTCAATAGAACTTTGTGAGATCTGCACCATTTTTTCATTCCTACCTTTAATCTGAATATTTTCTTAACTTAAAACTAAATGATTTACTTAGAAGAAATATTTTTCTGTCTTGGATTTTGTTGATTTTCTAACCCTAAGAAAATATCCATTTAATCCAAATCAAATTTCGAGAAAATTATTTTCTTGTATTACACACTTTTATATACTTTTAATAGAGACTGATTTTTGCAAAGAAATTCTATTTTCTTGGTGCAAGAAACCATTTTTCTGCGTGTGTATTATTCTGAAATTCAAGCTCGGCTTCGCTATGGAGTTCTTTTTTGGGGAACTTCTTCTGCAGCTAAAAGTGTTTTTATAGCTCAAAAGCAAATTATTAAAGCCGTTAGTGGCATAAAACTGAGATTCGTGTAAACATCAATCAATACCTAAAAAACAAAAATGTTCCCGCATACGAGACCCGTCACTACAACAATTTATTGTTTTTTTTTATTTAAGTTTTCCTTAGTTTAAGTTTAGGTTTGTTTCTTTATAGACGCCTTCAGCTCAGTTTTCTCTTTCTTTTTTGCATTTCATTTTGATTGATTCTATTGTCAGTTAACAACGTTATTATTATTATTATATTTGAATATTAGTATTTATTCTAAATTAGTATTATAATCATTCAAGAATATACTGTACAATATGTAGAGTAAGCAGAATATTTTATAAACTTATGCAACATTTGCTTTTAATTTTAAGTTATACTTCATTGCAATAAGTTGGGGTGCGAGGAGTGTATGGATTTTAAGCAAGGGCAAAAGTGCGGCCGTAATAAATACGTCCTGCGAGACCTTTTTCCCTTTTAATATTAATTGCAAGAAGCCGTTCTTCTTCGATTGAGATGCGGACGTCGTCGTCGCATCGCGGCGTTTACGCTAAGTGGTTGATGTACCATGGTGTTTTATTGGCTGAATGACATTTTATAAGAAATATCGCCATTCTAAAAATATTGCAGTTAATTACCCAGCAATTCTTTTGCATGTAGACTTTTGAGCCATAATATTGTTGGAAAAAGAGACGTCAATACTTGCACTTTACCAATTTTCCCATTTTAGAACGAGAAATAGCGCAAAGCTCCGATTGTATACGCTGCAAATATCTATGTAAAAGCGAGTTCGCCGCGAAAGAAAAGAAAGGAGACGGCGAGGTCTATCGTCGGTGCTCTTTAAAGCGGTTCTCTTTCCTTCTCCTCGTAGGAATTATGAATAAACAGTGTGAACGTAATGACTTGTGCTGATTATGGGAACGGCAATAATTTCAATGCAGTGTTCCGTTAAGAAACTGGAATGTCATTTTTATGTTCCGTTGAGGTGAGTTTATACTACAGGGAATCGTCGGGGTTTTTTTCATTTCATTTCATTTCTTCCCGCGAAACAACAGTAACTTTTAATTGCCGTTTGGTCATGTTCGGCGTGGCTCGAGTTTGCTGCAAACGCCGTGATTCGTTTTTTTCCTAATCTTTAAAGGAGTATTTTTCTGTGTGATAATTCCCCACAGCTCCGAATTTTATTTTATGATTTTATTATTTCAATTTGATTTAAAAAGCAAATGCGTAGTAATAATTTTCTTAGGTTATTACAATTATGTTACAAATGTTTAAATAATTGGAAAAACGGGGAAGATATACAATATTATGCCAACAAAATTCAGGAAAAAAGAGCAAGGTCAAAAATATGTGAATATTTTCAGTAGTACTAATCCTGTTGTAAAATACTACTATGCTTCACGTAGAGATAGTATTTCCAAGAAAATTTACTCGGCCGATTTCTGTTTTGTCACTGCTTCAACAACATACTCTTCTGCAGCTGTGTTTATATATTTAGTGTTAATGTTATACAATAATGATAGCAAAGACTGTGGGGTAGCACGGCAAACAACAATAGTCTCGGCACATTCCGCACCACACAAATTATTAATTAACTCGGAACAGCCGTTTCGAAGACCCATGTATTTTCAAAACGGCTGTTCCGAGTTAATTAATAATTTGTGTGGTGCGGAGTGTGCCGAAACTATTGCTGTTTGTTAATGGTATATTTTTCGGTGTAGAAATTGAGGAGGCGTTTTCAGGTGGAAAATAGATGTAAATTTAACTCTTACCTAAATTTATTGAATTTTTACTGATTACAAGGAACAAGAACACTGAAAAACATATTACATTTATATTGTATCCATAATAGTAAAGATAAATATGCTGTTTTACACACTAAACAAGAAGTAGCTTATCTATTTCGATAATATCCGCATATATTATGAAGTTGCCCCATCTATTTTCCTATAAAATTTACTATTGTTTTTTAAATATAATCGGTGCTTTAGATCAACACTTTAGCACACCGTTAAAACTGACAATGAGTGACTATGACAACTGTGACGTAATCCAAATGATGGCCGGTGAAGAAGAATGAAAATTAGTAACAAAATTGGAACGCTATTTAAGATAGCAAGATGCGTTTTGAATGATTAACATCCCGAACTTCACAAACTTGCAAAATTAACACTGATTAAGTATAACATCGTTGAGTCAGGTCAAATTCATTAAACAATATATTCTAAGTGTCAAGGTTTGTAAAAAAGATATTTACCTTGCATGAAATAATTTTCACCATCCCCTGCATCGGCAACCGAAACAAATTTAGTTACCCAAATAAAAATTCTATATGGCGATTTTGCATAAAATCATTACATTTCCGTACCCTTTCAACATATGTGCAACTATGATATGAAAGGTTATTGTAATGGTTCCTGATTTCCGTATCGGTAAAATGGTGATTTCCACGTATGCATGATATAAAAAGACGGAAGCGAACGATTACAACAATATAAAAAGCGATAGATAACCGAACCATATATAATTTAATACACAGGTATTACAGATGCATGGTTCCGTAATAGTGGACCCATTATATCATTGTCCATCTGCGTATTTTGCCAGTCACGCGGTAGCAAGATCAAAGATCGGCCGAGAACGACTCGATACCGCTTCCTACCAGACCACCAACTCTCAATTGTCGTATCATGGCCAACTCGGACCGCGGGAGCCTTTACAATCCGTCTCCCCGACGAAATCCGCTCATTCATTTTTTTCATTTATTCTTTCGGACGATCATATGAGATTTATTATGTCGCCTATTCATTTTTTAATAAGATCCTTCGGGTGTTTTCTAGGAGTTTTTGTACGCATCTCGCACTAGCACACTAGATTATTATTATTATTATTATGACGACACAGTCGTCCTTTGTCATTCTATATTACGATTGCTATTGTTGAAGTTACGCAGAAATTATTTCATATTCCGAGGCTATGTCACGCCTTGGTATTAATACGAGAAACCAAAGAATATGTTTTAATTTTAGAGCAGAAATTGATATTCTTAGAATTGTCATTTATCAAATGTATTTCACTGTAGTATCATGTGGGCTAGTTCTAGGAATGAAAATCAGAAATAACGTACATATATTGAAAATTCGACGCTTTATAGTTTATGAAAGGTTTTGTAAATCAGAATAGTATTATATTTTGAGGCCTTGGAGTCAAAGAGAGCAATTGTAAGTGTTTTAATGTACTTTCTTCGATGTCAGTTCAATCTCACTACTATATAGCATAAGTAATTTAATCAACGAACATTTTTAAAGCTTTATTTGGAAATACAATTACTAGAACATGGTTATAATTATTTTCTATTCAATGGAACTTCTTATAAGCGGACGCCGCGCCGTTCCAACCAAAATTTTGCTCGGTTAACAGAAGTATCCATCTAATAGAGAGCACATATTTTATAAACTACATACTGTTTCAAGATATATTTTATGTAAAGTATGTCTTAAAACAACTTATGACTTGTGTAAATCAAATCATGGTCTAGACGAATGCCTATCAAACATTTGCTATCAACCAACATGACCGATGTACCTGCCATATATCGCTAGACCAAAGTAGATCCTGGAGAAGAAAGATGTACAAGTTAGACCAACACAGTAGAGAATATACCGAACTCACATACTAAAAAGATCTATAGATTGGAGTAGTGATATGGCAAATCACATGTACATATATTGGTCCAATTGGGCATAGTATACAGGGCTGAATCAACAAAGAACACAAAAGAGATGCACAACCAGAACCCAGGGTACGCGTTCAAGTCTACAGTCGCCGAACACCTTTAACAAACAGAGGAGGACAACATTGACTATGGCAACGTCAAGGTACTTGCTAAAAGTAACCACTATTTCCAAGCGAATTGTAAGCGAGTGACTAGAAATAATGAAGAATATCAACAATTAGGAAGACAACAATAGGAAAGACCATTTCCGGCTAAGCAACACATGGAAGTTGATACTACGCAATAGCAAACGACGGAGAACACAGTCCACAATGGACACAACTGGAATAGTGATATGGTCCACCAAACTCGAATCGATACGGTTCAACGGAGAGAGAGACGACGCCAAGACATGTATATAACGGGAAGCAAAAGACAACAACACCAGTCTTTATAAAACTTTTGAAGAAGCTGACAGTATGTTCAACAAAACGTCAAATATACTAGTTCAACAAATACGGCAAAACTTGAAAAACGCTACTTCAACGGAGAACATCCGCGAAGGTTTACCCTTAACTATGCGTTAGTTTTTCACATGAAACGGAGAATTGATACGACATTAAAAATTATTTATTTCAGTGTCCGAGTGTCACAATTATATAAAAAGCTTGGCACTTGTCCAGTCGTGGAATTCTTCATTGGACCAGCTTGGAAATTTGCTTATGCTACAACGTACTATAGAAACTATTTCAATTTATCTTGCTCCAATATTTCCAAAATATTTATCTGCTAATATTTATTTTAACTGAGAATAGACCTTCGTGGTTATAATTTCTTCTTGGAAAGAAAGGTATACCGATTGAAAAAATGAGAAATTAGCTATATCGGTATCCCCTCCTCGCTCTCTCTCCGTACATGGGAGAGAGCGTGGAGGGGACTGAGTGAAATCCGAGCAATTCCTGCTAGTACACTTCGAGCAATGTCGGGATGTAGACGTACTGTGGGAAGAGCGCACGTAATAATTTGAAGTCAGTGTCGCCTAGAAATGAGAGTTTCGCATATTTATTTTGTTGTTGCTACGAAGTTTAGACGAAATTAATAAGAAATTCTAACGACGAAAATAAAAACAGAATCTGATGAAATAAAAGAAAAGAAAAATAAATACTCCAGAAATTCTCTCTCAGATCGTCCGCACATACTGCGGCCTACCTCGTAACTAACCATATCGGCAATTTTGAGGCATCGACTGCCGCTAACTTCTCCGCTTGATAGCGAGGAGGGGATAGCGATATGGCTAATTTCGCATTTTCCCAATTGGTATGTTGCTGTAATTTTTTAAACATTTACGGCTTTTACAGTTTTTTTTTTCAATTACTCCTTCATTTAAAGGTAATAATTATTATTTAATTGTCACAAAAATATTGGGTGAAGTTCGAAATGTGCAGGTATGCTATGAAAACAGCTAGAAATGATGAAATGTCAAATTTGAATTTATTACTAGCTTAATAACAACAGAAAAGTTTGGAAAGTATTTCGTCTGTTTGCTCATTCAGCATGATGAAATACCGTCAACTGGAGTGAAGTTGGTTAAACAAATCAGCTGTTTTCTATTTATAACAGTATAACCGACTGACGAACAGATGTGATCCCGGACAATAAATGTGAACAGTAATTTTCCTTAAATTATTAAAGATTGAAAAGCAAAATTTTTTAATTTGTACAATATATGAAATGAAAAATTTGCGCAGCTGAACCTGTGAAACTAGGCCGGTCCTAACCACCCTAGGTGGTAAGGAATATATTCAATAAAGACTGTTTACAGATAAATTTGAAAATTACCTTTTGTGTGGTTTCAATTCCAATCTTTGTAAAATATCGAGATGAAGTCGATCACATGGTTTTCGCCGACTTTTGTTCGGTTTTGAGGTTAGGTTTAAAGCTATTGATTTTATATGATTTTCTTAAGTGAATTGTGTTTACAATGGTGTGAAGTGTGCTAGTATTTTCTCACACAACGCCTTAGGTAAACGTCAAAACTGCTAAATATTTTACTTTCAAAGCATTCTATCTTAGGATCGTACAACTTTTTTGTGTATGTAGCAAATATCGTACCCATTCTAAACTATTGTACTTTTTTATAGATGCCACGAAAATTCGTATAGAAAATGGATGCTTATGGAAACCCATCGTGTCAAAGAGTTGATTGTCAGCAGGGTTTGACATGATGCAACCCAGAAGAAGCTCCATGCGATAGGGAGCGAAACGTCGGTATACTGACGCACACTTCACGCAGTTTCAATTTGGAAACCTTTCTGAAAAAATCAGTGGCCGCTTACAGCGTTCTTAAAACATATTTTTTTTGTTTATATGTATTTTATTGCCGCAAATGTTGTAATTCTTGAATACATATATCTACTGTTTATTTGTGATTGATTTTCATCCTAAATCCTTCTAAATTTAGAATTATGTATTTTAATATGGATGATCATATACATCACTTCATCCCGAACCCGGGGTGAAGCCGATCACTTTTTAAGCAAAAATTGATCCAGTGACCAATCAACAGCGTAAACATGAAGTTGTATTTTTAATTGCATTAAAACATGTGTGTTTCAGTTATCTAAGAAAGTAATTTTTTGACCGGCTTCATTCCCGGTTGACGGTATTCATCCAGCTCTTTATATTTTTGGGGCGTAATTTGCTTGTAATATGTATTCAAATTCTATTCATTCAACTAATGCATAGTCTAAATTAAATGTATGGCACTCGTTATGGTGTATCTCGAACTTGAGGTGAATTCATTACAGATTAGCTTGGCATTAGCATCAGCATAGTTTTTCATCTAATACATTCCTTAGAGAGCAACGAAGAACCGATATTTACATGGTGCAGCGATATTTCTGGCAGTATCTGTACTCCAAATTAATTATATAATCCTCTATGTTCGTTTTATTTGGAAAATAGCGTGATTAACTTAAATAACTTAAGTAATGGGCAATTAATTTCAAGAGCAAACGTGTTACTCCTCTACGTAAGCGCAATTAAAGCTAATACGTGAAATAAATTCATGCAATTCATATAGCAGACACTTAGAATCCAGTGGAAAATAAATAGGAGCGATTATTCAAATGCCTCAGATGACCATTTGCCAGAAAGTGATTTATTAAATAAAAAATTAAATCGTGGCAAGTTGAATGGCGAGGCTTGTCGTCAGTGCTGCAGACAGTTCATTTTTAATATAAATGAGGCATGGCGAATGTCAAGACGAAATAAAAATATAACATAACCGTTGGAAGAATGAAAAAGCGCGCAGAAAAATTATACTGGCCATGTTCGAGCACGCTCTCGTAGCAGTAGTACTCTTGTGTAGTTTCCTACTTGCACAAGTGGGGTATTTTCGCATGGTTTAAGTAATCGCATTCATAAAGGAATGTGCACGATGGTAATTCAATAAAAATGAAGGAAGTTTAACGCATTTAATGGTAATTTTTACAAAATAATTTATTTTTAGTTAATTGCCTATTAATCTCTTAAGAAGAACGTTTGAATTTATGCATTGCAACATTCAGGTTTTGGTAATTTTACGTATGAAAAGTAAATCGTTTCCACGTTCATATGCGTTAAAAATAATACAGTTTAGGAATATTTTCCGAAATCCAGAAATTTTTCTATAATTCCGGGATGTTACCTAATTGTATAATTTTCGAAATAAACTTTCATATTTCATCTGAAAACACACGCAGATAACAATCGGATACACGTTAAGTTTACCAATTGCGGAATTTAAGAAAAATAAGAATAAAAGAAGTATACCTTCTTTAATATATCCTGAAAATTGAGCAGAAAAGAAAATTTCGCAGTTATATGTGTAATTTTGTGAAAATTTCAGTTGGAATCAAAGCTTCCTAGTGACTATTCCCAGTAAAAGAGAAAAATAATTAGTAATTTTTTTAACTGCTGCAATTTTTCTAAAAATTTTTGTGGAAATTTTCCATGCCGATGCGTAAAATTATGTGGCAGTGGGTATAAGAACTTGTGGAAGTAAAGGTCTTACACGGTTTGAAGGTGGCAAAACTGCGCCAAAATAATATAGGAATTGGTTTTAGATGTAGTCAGGATATTTGCAAAGAAGCATGAAGATAGCCTCCAATACCATGTAAAAGTTCAGGCTGCACAATTTTTAAATCAGCATGAAATATTAAGTAGACGTAGAAGAAAGAAACCCTTTGAGCTAGTGTAAAAGCGATTGTCCAAACGCAGAGCAAAGTGCGCGAAAATGTTACAGTGCAGAGTAGCTAATAGGAATATTTGATGTATGTCACTGGTTAACACTCAATAAACATTAGTTTTAAGATTTTAATAGGATAAAATTGCTCATTAGTCTAAGTACACGAGTTCATAAATGTCATTTACAAAAAAAAAGAAAACATTTTCTCTATGGTGATTAGATATGGAATTTATACAGGATAATTCTTGCTAAAATATTATTTGTTATTATCGAGTAAAAGGAAAGATATTTAGCTACGTGGAAGTAAGAAACTCTAGAAGCCTACGCACGTTTGTACAATCTAAAAATTCCCAAATGTGTAACGAGTAGACTTATAAATTATAGGATTCGACAAACAAGTGCAACGTCCTGATGTCCACTGCGACAAACGCGGCTTACCAGGGCAGTAGTATTTTGTCGCAGTGGACACCAGGACGTCAATAAAAGGTAACAATATATTATTTTTTAATAATACTGTATCTCACGTACCTACTTTTGCGCGATACGCCTTTGACATTGCACTCGTTTGTCGAACTTTACTTATAATTAGAGACGGGATTTTAGGCAAAATGCCTCTTTGTTTAGATTCAAGGCAAATTAAAAATAATACAAAATCTATATGTTTCTCGACAAATCAAAGCGATCTAGCTATGTTTTATTTTGCCTAGTTGCCTATTTGGACTTTTAACAGCCTAATCGTGGTTTTTCGCCTATTTTGTCCTAAAATCATATTTATTTGGTCTAAACGTTTTTTTTTTTTTATTTTAAATAAATATGGTTTTTACACAGCTGCATCTTTCTTAAATGTAAATTTTAGTTTTACAGCTAAAATGCTATAAACTAATACAACGATGGTTTTCCGTCTATTGTGTGGAGGGGCAAAGTTTGGATTTGCCTGCCGTAAAATTTATATTACTACCCTATTGAAGATATATCCTCAATTATCGGCTTATCGCTCTCGGGTTCATTTACCTGCACCTACGTTTTTATTTTACGGGAATCCCTATCGGCTTGTTTACGCCCTGTAATTTAAACCATATAAGCAAATTTCTTCTCCCTGTTAACGTGATTAATGAATACACGATGCCCATTCATAGTTTATACAATAGACATCTTGATATTGCAGTTTTAGATTTTATATTTATTCTCTTAATGTTTCTCTGGAGCGTATATGTGTGTGTTCCTATAGCGAGGTGGACTATTGACGAATCAGTATATAGTGAAAGACGTACTTTGAATTTTCATTTATATCGTAGCTTGCAACGAATATTTTTCGGTAGTTTTCTGTCGGTTTGTGCTTGTTTATCTACTCAGTGTATTGTGCATTTCCATCTACAACAATGCTAAAATCCAAGGAATCACATAGCGATAAAGTTCAAAAATGGCTGAAGGCAATTGGAGGCACTACTGTCTTTCAGCTGAATCCAAGCAACAGTGAAGAGTTGTTGTTTGTAAAGCGTGCGGAAAATGGTAAAGGACGTTTTGTTTTTCTTTCCTAACTTGCTTTCAAAAATATTATTGTAGTTAACTTTGCAAAAAGAAAAAATCATTTAGAGCAACATGCTACTGCTCCCTGGAGATCAGGCAAATCTTAGGAAACCGTTGAGGAACCAAATGTTAATAGACACCAAAAATTCAAGAGAAATCGACGTTTTTAATCGAGATTTATGCGACGCTTTTATGTCTGCAAATATTCCTCTGGACAGATTAAACTATTCAAAACTGCGAAATTTTCTCACCAAATACTGCAACAAGAATGTGGCAAGCGTGAAAAACCTTAAGAACAACATATGTAACAAAATGTTACAATGAGGTAATTAATATAATAAATAATAATTTAAAAATGTATTTTCATACTTGAGTGTCATTAAGATTTTGTTTACACCTATAATATTTTTATTAATTTTTTAAGACTATTAATACTATTCGCGAAGAAGTTGGTAACAACGATATTTGGATATCTATAGATGAGACGAATGACTCTAAAGGTCGTATTATGGCAAATATGATTGTGGGTAAGCTTTGTTCTGAAACACCAGGAAAACCGTATATACTGGCTACAAAGCAACTTGAAAGAACAAATTGCAATACAATGGCAAGATTCGTGAACCAAGCTTTAGGTAAGATATATTATGCAAAAAACTTACTTTAATAATATTGTAAATTTAATGCTAGATATTTAAGTTAAAGCAACTCTCGTATTTTAGGTATTTTTGTGGCCAACAGATGGAATTAAGTACGAAAAAGTCAGCTTTAGTCACGGATGGTGCTTCATTATATGTCTCAAATGTGGTACAAATTTGAAGATTTTTTTATAAAAATCTTAATCATTTAAACATGTTTTGCACATGGACTCAATTTGGTTGTGAATGTCTAAGAAATCAATATGCTAATGTTAATGGTTTAATTTCAAATACCAAGAGAGTCTTTTTAAAAGCTCCACTGCGTGTGGCAGTGTATAAAGAAAATCTGCCAGATCTCCCTTTGCCTCCCGAACCTCTCTTAACACGTTGGGGAACTTGGTTAGAGCGCGTAGTTTTTTATGCTAATAATTTCGAAGCAATAAAATCAGTAAGTACTTTTTTAGCAAAATTTTTAAATAAGATTGTTTTTATTTAACGCTTTATGTTTTAGGTTGTAATATCGTTTGACAAAGATTCAGCTAACTGTATTGAGCAGCGCAAGAAAACTTTTCCAATCAAAAATGTCAAAAACGATCTTTTATACATCAAGTCGCATTATAAATTTCTCATTGATAACATCAAAAGATTAGAAACATTCGGCCTTCCTCTTACAGATTCTGTTGCAGTAATTAATAATGCCGAAGCAGCTCTCAAAAAAGCCCCAGGAAAAGTTGGCAAAACAATTTTGTCAAAGTTTAACCAAGTGATTTCGAAAAATCCAGGTTTCAAAACGGTTAAAGAGTTTGCTGAGCTGCTCAGTGACGAAGCAGTTGAAGCTACCGCTCATACCACAGCTGACTGGTCCCATATTTAAGTTTTGTCCTACAACCTCGTGTGACTAGAACGTTCATTTTTCTTCGTAACAAACTGCTGTTTTCACGACCGAAGAACAAATTTTACTAACGACAACTTGGAAAAACATCTTGTGTGCTACGCAAACGCGAAATTTGAGGACATGTTACACGGCGATTAATTAATTTATTTATTATTTTAAACCAAATGAATCTACATATTTTGGTTATTAGTTAAAAATTTGTATGTTTTTATTTCTTTTTATGGCTGAAATGTACCTAAAATTACATTAAATATTGTCTTCTTATTCATGTTTTTTAAAAATAAAATGATTTTTGTGTTTACCGTTTTTTTAAGTATTTGCCTAACATGCCTAAATCACAGTTTTTCGCCCTAAATACATAGTTTTTAAGGCCTAAAAAAGGGCCTTTTTAGCTGTTTTTTACGTCCTAAAATCCCGTCTCTATTAAAATATAGCCCCCGCCTTTATAAACTATGGCCATGAACTTATATCTTGAGTAACCGTAGTTTAACAGAACTTAAATATGATTTTTACAGTACTGTGACACAAAAGTAAGTTATTTTCACACGTATACTTGCACAAAATGTCGGAATCCAATTATTTTCCACCATATTTTTCGTCTTTGCAGCGTATAATCGTAAATGGTATACAACAGGAAATTACGGCACTCTCGGTTTTCAAACCAATTACATGCAAGCAGCGTATTCCTGCTCTTGCCAAAGAAAACAACCCACAATAATTATATGCTTCTACGAAACGAGTCGAACCGCTGAGACGCCTGGATCCGAAATTAAATCGTTCGGAATCCTAGGCTCTTTCCGAAAGAAAACCATGTTTTGCTTTCTTTCCTTCCTTTCAAAGCCGCGTATTAAGTTGAACAATTTTGTAGTTAAACAATTAACATATTTATTAACATCACATAACTAGTAACAACAGCCAAGAGCTACACGAGAAGTGAACGCACTGCTGACCATACGTACAAGAAAAAATTGTATAGTATGAGAAGTCAAGGTTAATTTTTTGTTCTGCTACCAGAAAACTGAATACGAAAATAGATTATGTACTAAAAATATCTATTTTCCGTGTGTCAGGAGAGCCTTTTTTCATATAATTTAACAGACAAAACTAACTAATTGAATGATTAATTTGTTTTTAAATGATACTAAATTGCACAGGATAATGAATAATTCATTGTTACGTGTTTTAGTAGAGGTAAATTCGTAATCAATATTTGTACTATAGAATTATGTATATACTGTTATGTTAAATATTTACAACGGAAATCAGCTGTCAGTCTTAGACGTTTGGGGTGAATGAAATTCCCTGTGGTGGATAAAGCTATTTTTCGACAGCCACAAGTTCCCCCCAGGCCAACTGGCCTTGGAATGTGGACATTAAATAAAATATATAAGTCCAGATAACGACAATCTTAGTGGATCGAGGACAAAACTATTCTTCTTTTTATTCTCCTAATTTCGCAAAATCTTCAAAATTAATGTAAAGTTCTCCTACAACAAACAACGGGGCAAATTCACGGGTATTTCTAGCAGGGTTTCGTAAATTAAATATCTATCGTAAAGTAAATCGTCAGTTAATTTGTCATATTTATGTTGTCAGTTGTATTTTGTAGCATAGAGTCGTCTAGTTTGAGTCGTCTAGTAGCGTTACTATATTAATTCTCTCATGCTACTTCTAAAAATAACTTTATTCATGAAAATTCATCATAATATTACGTATACATAGATATCATCAAAATTTGCTGTGGAAAGAAACAATCGCCATCGCGATTAAAATAAAGAAGAAAAGGGACGTCAATAAATTCATCAATCATGGTTAAACTTTCTTCGCGTTAACTAGTATTTTGATTGCGGTCCCAATTTAAAGTGTACAACATAGAAATTAAAGAATAAATTCCAGGTAGAAGAAAAGATTGGAGGTTAGAACGGGCAGATTTTCAGTAAACGTCATAAGGAATATAGTGTTTATATGACACCTTCCTAAAATCAAGGTTAGTTTACATTTTTCAATTTTAACATTCGTTAATTTCCATTTATCGACATCAAAATTCATTAATAATTGCCGAAAGAGTATCAAAGAATACTCCCGAATCCCACAAACGAGTTAAAAATTTAATTATGTTGCGAAATTCCAATTTTTTAACAATTTCCCTGAGATAAAACATTTCAATACATACAGCGTGTCGATAAAGTAACGAGCAATGTTCATAACACAGACTACATCAGACACAGCAGTGAGACTGAAATATGTACCGTCTCTTCGAACTCTGTCTAATCTATAAAACTACCTATAAAGCCATCCTTTCTTGGATGGTAAAAAAATCATTGCAGAGGCGCCCTCGTATATGATATTTATTCTAGAATTCTAGATGGCGCTTTGCTTACTAATAATAATAATAATTTTAAGTGTAGTGAAGGCCCAACGGGGTGTATAAGCTTTTTAACGCTTGTCGTAACCTCGGGAACCTTTAGTATGTAAATTGTGTGTGTAAAGTGTTCCATGGCTTTGTTACTATCTACCGCTTCGCCGTAAATGGTGAAGCGCTGTTAATTGTTCCCCAACTGCGAACGGTGATTCGGAAGCGTACCGGACCCACTAAGAAAATGTTATCCTAGCGGGACTCAAACACATAGCGCCTAACTTTGCCCAGTCAGACGCAGGCCCTCTTACTACTGGACCACCGAGCCGTAATAATAGAGTTACTACAAAAGAATTATCGGGTTTTAAAAAGCCATACATCACAAAGTATTAGTAATAATAGTTTTTTTATTCCCAACGGTTTCTATGTACAGGACAACAATATACAGAACAAAAAATACGTACAATAATAAAAAAATTATAATTGAAGAGAAAATAAAAGCAAAAATAAACTCAAAAATTATTAATTTGGCTGAAAGACACATCATCATAGAGTGTATCGTTTACGCGGTACGTAGAAGTAATGGGGGAAAAGGATAACAAATTTGTTCGAGGTATGAGAACGGAGAAAGTACGAGGAGAACGTAAAAAAGTGCGAGGAACTAGGAAATTTAAGGAAGAAAGTAATTCGGGACAATCAATGACACTATGCACCAATTTCCACGTAAAACGTGCACCTGTGGGGTATGCAACCCATGCCGTTCGAGAAGGGTACCATAATCGATGTTCCGCCCCGGGTAGATTCCATCAGCTTTGAAGGATAAGAATTTGAGAAATCTCCGTTGAGTCTTCTCAATCTGCAGTTGTAGGTAGATATATATAAAGGTATAAAAAGTTTTAAAACAAGATATATTCTCGAAGGATTTGCAGGTGCGCATTACGAAGCCCAAAACTTTCGATGCAGAAATGCAAAGATGGTCAATATGCGACCCAAAGCTTAAGCGACTATTGAAAATTACTCCAAGAAAATTCTTTAGCTCTTACAAGTACTAGACTACTGATAGAGTATGTCGAAAGAATGGAATTAAATTTCCTTGTGAATGACATATAGAAGCACTTGTTCAATTCACCAGCAAACTTAGAAGAGTAAACCAATCAGTGATTGTATTAAGGTAACGCTGTAGCTCAGTAACGTCGTTCCAGTTCTTGATGGGCATAAAAATTTTTAAATCATCTGTATAGGATAGAACAGGGTAAGATACAGAAGCTAATAGGTCATTCACGTAGAGATTGAATAACAATGGACCCAAATTGGTGCCCTGTGGGGTACCTGAAGCCGGAGAAACTCGAAGGATTTAAATCCATTGTAGAAGACATAATTGCTTCTGTTGGCCAAATAGAACTTTAAAAGTCGAATAACTGATGAACTGAAATCAAATGCAGAGCATTTCTGAAACCATGATCTAATGTGTCGAGTACCTTGCTGAGGCTTCTATATCACGTCCACCTGTTCCTGTGCGTTAAGTTGGTGGCTGATAAATTGGATAACTGACACAAGATTAGCACCGTAAACCGGGGTGACTATAGCCGTCAGATGGCCAATATTTAAAAAAATAAATAATTTATACTTGAAAATTAAAAATATAGGCGTGAACATCCATCCAACGCTACCTTTTGTTTTGACAAACGTTTAAAGAAAATGTTGAAAAATGGCCTACAAGTATATTTTAATAGTTGTATTTTTCGTGATATGGGTTTTCTGAGTTAAAGTCATTTCATGATTTTTCTTAATTCATTACAGTGTTCTACAACTACTTTATTTGAAATTTTGTTTAAAACCTTTTTAGTTAGTTATTGCTGTTATTTTTCTATATTGTGGGTAAATGTAATTGAAAATAAATTTTTATGAAGTATAATGTTGTACATTTATTTTTTTAATTATTACGGGTCATAGTCACTCATTAGAAGTAGTTTACAATGGCTCTCAGTGAAATTAAATTACATGGCCACAGTGACTCCAAAATAAGAGGTGAATATGACCACCCAATTTTCTTTTTGAAAAGTACGAAAACAATTTTTTTCTTCTTCGAAACTCAAAAAAACTAAGCGAACACATACCCTTCCTATATGTAGACTGCTTTTTGAATGGCTACACAATAATTTCGAAAAATTACAGGTAGGTGAAAATAAAAAGTGGGTCATAGTCACCCCAGTTTACGGTAACTGTTGACCTTTCACGTACGAAACCATATTGGTGTGGCGAAATAGGGAAAGAAGTGTAGATTCCTATAGATGAGGAATTATGCAAATAGTTTTGTGATTCAATGTAGATACTGTATTCACAATACTATGTCTTAAATTTTTGAGAAAATTACGTCTGTTTCTCGAAATTTATTATGATTGGGGTATTTCATTAACGTGATTTTCTGAATATATGCATATGTTGTATTTTAAAGCTTACTATGTTTCTATGCAATATATGCGCGGCACAAAGTATAAGACCTTCTTTTGTTCAACATCGACAAGGAATGTAGTATATTCCTTCATACGCATTGCATAGGTAGGTACAATGTCTACGTACCATCTTACCCATAATGATTGATGATTGGTTCGTAACGTGCAAGAAACAATTACGAGCGCTTTGCGACGGTGGGATGTCGGGATGTTTGTGTCGGATACAGCGCCGGAGTATCTTTGGTCCGGGTGATGCGGGATTTGTCCCTATAGTCGGCGATGGTTGTGCCGTTAATTAATCCACGAGCCGTCATAAATCAATCTGTAGCCGCAAGGTGACGCGTCATCATATTGACATCATTGACCTACCCTTCTCTGTGATGTTTTTTCCCCGTATTGATGTGTGTTCCAGATGCCACGACTTTTTTTTTTCAATTTTTGACGCGCGAACGCAGCGTGACGAACAGTATTCACAACATTTTTGTGTAAATAGTTTTTTTCCCCGGCGTTTTAATCGAATTTCTTGTTTGACCGCGCGCAACTGTATTAACGAGTTTAGAATGTGTTAAATGGAATTTTTTTTTCTCAGAGTAAATGTTGATAACTTTCCACTCGATATTCCGTATGTTGAGTTATGAAAAGGGGCAGAAAGCAGGAATATTTTGTATTTTGTATATCTATTAATTCTCATTAAAATAGGTAATTACCTTATTTAATCTTTTGATTAAAGATTAAATAAATTTATGTCCCTCTTTTGATGATGAACACATACTTTCGTACATATATAAACTATACCGCAATAATCTAGCGATTTTCAACCTGAGGGGCGCACCTCCTTGGGGGGGGGGGATCAAACGAGCACATCGAAAATAAGAAAAAATATTAAAAAATTTATTTAATTTTTACTGAAATAAAAGCAATAAAATACATTCTGCCATAATAAAAAATAGAATACACGTTTACACCGACATAATATACTTATAAATGGTATTGTGTCAATACAGCACAATATATTTAATAATTCGCTTATCAATACTAAATTAAACACAAGTTTACTAATTATTAGTGACTCCCTTGGGCCTGCCTTACAGAGCAAAATTTTTCGAAAAAAGGTTTAGCCGAGATCCATATTTTGTCTTCAAAACAGCCACCGTAAAAATCCGGTTTCGCAAAGGTAGTATGTTGAAAATGTAATAGTATACGAAATGCTCTTGTTTTCAGTGCAGAAAACTCATCATCCACCCCTGCCCAAAATTCAAACTGTGATTTATTACTAAATTGTCTTTTGATTTCGCCACTTGCCGTGAAATCTACGAAGATTCCTTCTTCAGCAGTTGAGAGACCTTCGAGAGTATTTTCAAATGGGTCCCTAACCCACTCGTAACTTCTTACCAAGTCATCGTCAGCAAGAAAATACTTTTTAAAATTCTCTATAATTTTCAATGGTTACAAAAACAACTTCCACATGTTCTTCAGCCTTGTAAGTTTTAACACATTCCTCCATATTTGCAAACATTTCTAGGATTCTTTGCTTTTTTTACTTTACATTTCATATATTTAGAAATCGTATTATAAAATTAAATCTCGTCGAAATGATTAATTGAAATGTATTGAAAAGCTGTTAAAGGAAAGTGTAAATGACCACGAACAATTATCAAGAGAATCACATCAATCAAGGAATTTTAAGAAATAATCCAACGAAATTTCATTCAAGAAGACGATAGAAAGGGGTCTAAAACAAGAGGATTTCGGATATCAATATTGCTGAGAAGAGGAAAGGAGGAACCATAGGGATTTTATGCGCACACACATCAAACACCCATCACAACATTAACTGTAAGTAATTTTAATAGATAAATCTCTTTTTTGTATGTGAAAAACTTTAAAATAAACGTAGAATTGATTATCTCCCTATTTAAATATTATAATCGTTATTTGTAACATAACAATATGTGTGTTTGCTCCTTGGAAGATTTAAGGTATTTCATTTCTCGAATATGTCCACCAAGTAGCTCAATTTCATCACAAATAAATCATTTCGAAACTTCTCGGCTTCTCGTCGGTTTTCCTCTTCTAGAAAAATGGCAATTTCATGTCTTGCACGTTGCAAAAATCTCCCACGTGATAATCATCTTGTCTCGCAATAAAATAGTAACGATGAATGTATTGCACCCATGTCTTTACAAAGTGCAAAAAAGATTCTTGATTTTAGGGGTCCGCTGTTGTATATAGATACATACACGTGGTATGTAAGCATCTCCGATCGGCGGTCGATATTAATAATCGCTTCGTACAGTCGGTTCGCTATTCGTGGATACGTATGTATATATTAACTACGATGCTGGCGCGCCGCCCGAAAGTGCTAACTCTATTTTTGATACATTTTATCGACACCGACAGAAGGCGGCCGTTCCTTTTTATGATACGTGTTACTAAGACCGACAACAGAAAATTCTAAGCTCACACATTGTAGTTGTAAATTGATTGGAAAGTTCCATGCTAATATTAAAAAAAATTATACTTCTTCTCAAGTATCACGAAAAGCATTTACATTATTATCTAATTAGTTTTTGACTTTAGTGTTTTTCTACTACATTTTTTACTTCTTGCTTCCTCAAATAATTGCAAAAGTGCTGATTGTTTAACAGGAAATCAAAAAAGCAAGAGCATACAAAATAACCTTTCACTATGTGCAATGCAGGTATTTCGTTGAATTTTATTTAGTAGCTCATTACTACTTCAAAATATTTGTTTGTCTTGCAAGAAAGTTTAAATTAAGGAAGGTTTAGTATTTCTACTAAAACTTTTAAATTGTATACTAAAACAATTAAACAAAAATTGCAATTTGAAAAATGAATATAAGACCTATATTTTTTCCAATAGGGCGTCGTATGGGTTATAGGGATACGATTTGCTAGTGTCGATCTAAAATCATGTCCCGATTACGATAGAACGCTCTAAATATCCAACACTAAATAATCTTGGCTTTCGTAGGCATATACACGTCGTCCAGATACGAACGGGATGAGTAACAACAGAGCATTCGAGTCTTAGTGATGGATCGCATCCAATCGCAGTATATCATAAAGCGAGCAGCGGTATGCTTGTCCGCTCAATCACATAATATTATAATTCAACGCCTCCTGACAAAATGTGCTAATACAGAATTACTGCGTAATTTTTCTGTATTCTCAGATTATGTTAGAAAGTACCGTTTCTTATAATCACTTTGTTGCTGCTATACGATGTACGAGAACGAAAAAGTAATTCTAAGTAGAAAAACAAACAACGATTCTTAGAAAATTAAACTAAAGAAAGATAAATTCAATAATTACACAAAATAAATTGAAATTCTAACAATGTTACTTTATTAAGGAGAAAGATCTCCTGGCAATATTGAACTTTGTAACTTTTGTATTTGTTGCGTTTCAAAATACGTTTCGCAGTACTTCTACTAATACCGATTTCGTCTGAAATTCGCCCGTTAAAGCAAGGTCCGCCCATTTCAACTAACGAACAAACCCTCACTTCTATCTCCTCCCCCTCGGGATACGTTAGAAGGATTTGAGGCTGTTCGTCTATTTGTTGGCATTTACGGTAATTTGCAAAATACTACTTAATGATCTGTACCATTTCTGTGGTTGTATAAACTAACATAATGTATTCAAAATCCACAATCTCTTGTTAGAACCTTACGAGCGTACAGAAAGACAAAGAGTGTGTCAGGCTACAGCAAATGCGCGCGGCGAGGCTGGCCGCGGGATAAATGCAAGTATGCCAGATCGCGCTACGTACAATATCTCTCGCACCCCGGTGAAATGTAGACCAATGTGTATGTGTATAGAAGGTACAGTTCGCACTCGACGTTCCGTTAAAAAAAGACTCCAGCAAGTAGCAATAATCAAACACTTAATCGCTTCTCACAAAGTAAGTTAATAAACGGATATTTATTATATTGATAAAAAGGTTTCAATTTGATAAACGTAGTTCATTGTTGCAATAAATTTATTTTATTTTATAATACCATCGAACAGGATTTATTGAATTCATCTTTTTAGTGTATGAATTAGCAATAGCTACTGCAGTTTTCATGCCTTCGTATATTTCATCTCAAGCACTCCTGTATTCAGTCTTCTGGTGGCGTTTCTTTATACTCAAACTGCCATTTTGGGCAAGAGTACCTTACATTTTCTTTATTTTTACAATGCTATTACTACACGGAGAAAAATCCTTGTATTTTTAAAATAACAATTTATATTAAGAATTACGACATATTTATTTAATTCAATAAAATATGTAATAATAGTAATAATAATAAACAAACCAGAGGAGAAGTACTGCGCACCCTTAGGCAATCATCGTTACAATGTAATAATTTCTAAAACTGCTTGACATATTTTTGTGTAAACACTTATTAACGATATAGCTGAAGCTATAGTTTCAACACACGATTTGTTTATAATAAGTTTTTTTCTATTACACGAAGAAGTAGGAGGTGCACAAGTCACTTATGTAAAGTAGCATATGGAAAACCAAAACCATCTGTAGCGTACGCTCGTCCGGCTTTACCGTATTATGTATGCTCAAAAATAGATAATAGAGCTATGAGGAATATAAGACGTTTTAATACAATTTATTAAACCTTTTGTTATTTAGAGACAACCAGATTTTTTAATAAAAGGTATAAAAATATATTGCAAATCGCGTGTATCAGATATGTAAAAGATAATATACTTGTAATAAAGCTTATTAAGGTCACCTTTGTTAAAGGTTTGTATGATCGTTTTTTGAGTATTCAATGAAACCACTCACGGTTGAGTACTAACGTTAACAATTTTTTTTGCGGCTTAGGAATGGTGTTTAGTCAAAAGAAACCATAAATGGGATGCACCATTTTAGATTAACAGACGACAATTCTCCAGCCGAAACAACAAGCAATACTTAATCTATATACATGCATACTTTTTACTTTTTAGGGAAGAAGTTATGTATGAATTGAGATTGAATCGCCAATACAATACCTTTTGTAATTTGTTCTAATATATCTTAGAGAATTTTGGAATCAGTAATTTGATGCTTAAATATCTTCGGCCATTAACGATCCAGAAATCTGAAATGTTCTACTCCTTTAAAAAGTTCATTTTGTCATAGCATGTGCCTAAATTTGCAGGCAATTGTTTCAATTGTTTTTGCAATTGCAGAATTACCTTAGAATAGAGACAAATAGAAGCATTAGAATGCTACGTCCAGCAATATAAATACTACAATAATACAATATAATACCAAACAACAAATTGAACATTTAAACAAAACATATCATTTATAATATAAATTGCAATAATTGTAACGACACATAATATATAGCACAAACTCAGCAACACCTACATAAAAGAATTGACGCCCACGAATACAGCATCAAAGTGAAGAACATTAAGGCGACAGCTTATCACAATACCAGCATAATTTAGGTCATTCCTTCAATTTTAATAACGTAAAAATCGTTGAAACAGAAATTAAATTACTACAAAAGAAATGGTCAATATAAGGAAATATATAAGGAAGGGTAAGAATTCTATTAACCACAGAGAAAACATCAATGCCTGAAAATAATTTAATAGAATAACCTTTCGCCCGCACTTTACTTGAAACAGCACGTAGAAAATACCTATTTCTCCATAAAATATTTTAAAATTAAAATTATTGCAAATAATTTGTATTTTTATAAGATAATAGAGGCAATGCACTCTCATCATTTTTAAAAAACCTCTGTTAGTTTCTTTTTGCTTGATTTCTATAAAGAATATTAAAATTTTATTTATATAAACAAAAAAGAGAGGGAAAAATTGAAAACATATACCCACTAGATTCTATAGTATTGATGCATGTTTTTATTTTGTATTCGTTCACCATATCACACATTTCTCGTTTGCAATTTATATGTATTCAGACTATTTTAATAGTGACTTAGGATAATCTTATTGACTGTACACATCAAATTAAAACATGTAGTAAGGGAAGAAGTAAGACGAATAAAAGAAAACATTTACTAATGAACAAACAACAAGAAGCTGACAAGGTAAAGTAAAATATAATAAAAAAAAGGTAATATAATTTGTAACTGATCAATGATCAGTGATCATTGATCAACCATAAAATCCTTTGTAGACTTTGTTTGATAAAGCTAGCAATATAACCAATGAAACGTCGCATTATAATAAAACCAAAAGAAACAGAAGAAAGTTATTGTTTTTTAACTCAGACTTAAACACCCAATAGAACAACAATCAACTTTCAAGGAATAAACTAAGGTCAAAAAACAGAAATATAGCATTACTACTACGAAATAAGATTTGAATTTAATTACATAATTTTCAAGTTGGAAGTAATATATTTTGTTTAAAATGAAAACATGTTGCTTGAGCATACATAACATTCAAACAAGTACTAAAGTTTTCATAAAGGGAGTGACTTCTTAGAAGATTATGTATAATATACGTAAGTAAAAATAAATGGCTATATTTATACAATTCGAGCCGACGTTAATGTTCATTAGATATATTACTACTGCAAATAAACACAGACTAGATTATCAAGTGTTCTCATGCAAGTGGTTAGTATTAAAATCTATTCCATTTATTAGTTTAAAAGTGTATGCAATACGTTCTACCTTCTTAATTCTATGAATGCCCAAGTTTAATCTAACGTTTATTTTAATAAACGAAATATGTCAAACTATAGCATAATTTAAAATTCAATTAAAAGTGTTATTAGAAAATATACTTATTCTAAAATAAATTCTGTCACTACTTTTGTATGATTTTGAACTTGTTTACTATTTGATTTAAATTCCATTCATCTATTGTTTCAAATTTGAAAGTATTTGAAATCGGGGTATTCTTGCAATTAAATTCAACGGTGTTTCCGGAGTTACTCGAGCCCATACTGCTTGTAGTTTGTTCCACATGTCATTTGCTGAAGTTGGAGTAGCTTTGCTTGTTTCCCGATCGAGTTCTTCCCATAATAACTCAAAGCGATTCAAGTCCGGGCTTTGGGGTGGCGATTTCATGATTGTTAGTGTCCCATCCTCTTCCAACTGTTCTAAATATTGCTTGCACAATTTTGAAGTGTGTTTTGCGTCATTGTCTTGTTGGAATACAAAATTTTCACCCAAAATTCTTGCACAAGAGGGTATTTCATTTTCCTCTAACATGCGTTTGTATTGCTCTTTTCTCATTATGCCTTGAATTTTTACGAAATCACCTGCGGAGGTACCAGCAAAACAACCTCAAGTCATTACCGAACCACCACCGTGTTTGACGGTAGAGGCCGTGCATTGCTATAGTGCACGTTCCCACAGATTTCTTACAAACACTGGTCTTCGCGAACCAAGATCTAATTTAGATTCGTCGGTCCACTATATCTTACTCCAATCTTCTACCGTCCAATTTCGATGTTCACGTGCCCACTGTAACCTTTTTTTTAATTAATTTGGCGAAGTAAGGGCTTTCGCATCGCAATTCGTCCCTGAAGACCGGTTTTTTGCAGACGGCGTTTAACCGTGGACACGCTAATCGGCTTCGGAAGTATAGTATATTTCTGCGGCGATTTTTGGAGCTGCTTTTCTTCTATTTCACTTGCAGGACACCACGATTGCAATATCTTGAGCTAATGTTGGCCTACCGCTTTTAATTTTATTTAGGAAACTGCCACTTTCACTGTATTTTTTGATGTTATAATCAACAGTAGATGGATTTAAATGTAATTTTGTTAGCAATTTGACGATTGCTTATGCCTGAGTTATGTTGTCCTGCTATCAGAGCATGCGTTTCAACACTAATTTTTCCTCTTCGGAATGTTTTAAAATTGTAACGAAATTATAAACATTATTCGTTAAGAGATGTGCCGCTATTAATATGGGAACGATAAATGATTGTAATTTAAAACATATTACTTCAAATGGCTTTATTATAGCTTCATGATTCATAGTAAAATTACCAATTGTTACATTTTTCTGGAATTTCAAGAAATACGTTCTTTGTTGTCGCTACTACCTGCGCTTTTATGACGGTATTATCTCTCATAGAGATAAAAGAAGTAAATAAATCGATATTATTTAATGAATTTAAATGAATCTTACTGATTATTAATACTATTCAATAATGCTAGAATGTATTTCCTAAATCTATTCTTTGTCTACAAATATCTAAAATCCAAGGGTGCCCAAATACTTATGAGCGGTAGTGTATGTCTTATACATGTTTTAATGGAGTAATCAACAAACAAATTCATATTATTAACAAGTAAACTGCTCTAGGATGATAATTATATGTGGTGTGAACTTTATAATTTCTTCTGTTACGTAGAAGTAATTTCATACCGGCTCAATTAATTTTCCTATTTCTCTAAGAAATTGACAATTTATTATTATGATTACCTGTAATTATCCGAATTTGAACAATACTATGTATTAACGCAAATGAAGCACGTACACTCTCAATCAATCTTCATAAAAATCCAAAAATCTTTCCATTGCCGGCACTAACTAGCGCTGCACAACACAAATAACGCCGACGTTATTCTCCCTATTATTGGATTATCGATCAATATAAAAGGTAAAACTAATTATAACGCTATGATAAATCAGCGTCAATAATGAAATTTATATGAAAAGTGGGGCAGATCGCCTTTAGTAGGATCGTCCAGTTGGACCCGTCTGTCTATTTCTTCAAGAGTTCACATCGGAGAGAGAAAAAAAGGATTCATTAGAGAGGCAGTCTATCATTTAGGCAAAAGGTTTTTGAGCCTACATCTCCATTTGGAAATTAGTTCAGGCGCCTTGTTTTCTTTCTTTGACCACGATAAAGAGAACGACACAACGTATTGTGGAAAAATAAAATTGTACAATTACATCTTTGTCTTTTCTTTTATTGAACGCGATATACGTTTAAAATGTGGAGACAATGGACGCGAGAAAATTTAGCAGTGTAGCCATTGGAAACGTGACGCTTCCCAAAAATTACGATTATTGTTAGAAGAACGGCGATTTTCTCGAAATTCAACACAGATTTTCACGCTGTCGCCTTTAGAAATTACATTACGTGAGAATAATGGAGAGATTAACGGATATTTGAGAGCATTTAATGTAATGCGTTCCATGTTACCGTACGCTGACTTGGCATTGAATTCAAACACATTCTACAGAATTAATTCCCTTGGATATTTACATTCGTGTGAAAATTCTTGAGCCTTTTCTGATTTTTGTAACTAAGCAAATTGTTAATTGTTTTTTAATACTTACGAAGTGTTGAAATTAGAAGGAGTCTTGCATAAGAAACATGCTACAATTGGGAAATTTTCAATTCAAGAACAAGATATAAGTTGCAAGGTGGTTTGTTTGTACAAACGGCAATACCATATGAATCCAAACTCTTTATACAATATCAGTGGAATTTAAAGTGGCATAAATACGTTGGACTATTTCTTGGTATGTGTATTGTTGTGGTCATTATTATTTAGATATTGCCTGAATTTTTCTATCGAAAATTGGTTTGAATTTGCAAGTTTGCTTTCAAGACAAGGTTCCTAAATTTATTAGTTTTTCAAGTTAAGGCGAAGTTCTCAAGAAATTAGTTATTTCACGGAGTTGCCACAAAGTTTGGAAATGACTAAATATCTAAGAATTAATAAGGGAATATCCTTGAAATTTGGTGCAGTGTTAGAAAATTTGTCATATGTTTAATTTAATTTTAGCGGAAATGTAAAAAAAATAAATAACCAAAACAAGGAACAAACATAAGAATTAGTTATTTTACAGAATGTGCTCGAGTGCTCACCATTCACCTTTTGGCAGTATGTTGATGAGACGTTGAGTAAAATTTGATAAGGAATCCGCCAAAAATCTCCGCAGAAATGCTTGCAACTTTATTTCTTATTTTTTGCTTTAATCTTCAATATTCTCCTAACATAAACTTTATTTTTCAAATGTCCCCATAAGAAAAAATAAAGTTGGGTTATATCAAGGGACTTAGCTGGCCCACTCAATCGTCCTTTTCCTCTCTATCCAACTTGTGGAAAAATTTCGTCTAAATTTTGACGCACGTGCTGTCTGAAATGGGGTGGTGCGCTATCTTGTTGGAATCATACTCTGACCGTTCTCCAAGATGAGGAATAATTTGTTCTTGCAAAAGTTCTGATTGGCCAGAAAGAAATGGAGGCCTATGATATTGCGACGAATAACACCCTTAACTTTTCGTGAATGTTGTTTGTGGTGCTTCCATCTAATGCGGATTGTTGATCAGCCCATTACCTATAATTGTGACGACTGATGTGTGCATTCAAACAAACGTTTTATTAACCCGAAAACAACACATGGTTTGATAAAATTGAATATCTTATTCATCATTATTTCTCAAAATTCGGTTCTACGATCAAAACTATCTTCACTTAATTCCTGAAGCAAATGAATTTTGTACGAAAGCGTGAAAATTTTACTATGTTTGGAATTGAGGCTTTTGTTAATGTCTTGATTCGGTGATACCTGCCGCGTTGATGTCTTCGGGTTTTCTGCTAAATCTAAGCCTATATTAAAACAACTTTTGTCATTCGTAGCACTTTTTGGTCTTCCCGACCTTGGTCTTGCTCCCAACATGCCCGGTTTCATTAAAACGTCTCAAAAGTTTTGGATACCGTTGACTTGATATTGGTTTTCCAGTACAACGAATTTCGCTGAAAAATCTCGCCATCTCAGCACAACTGCGTCTTCAATCTCCATATCCTACCATCACCAATATTTCAATTTTCTCAGTTTTTGAGGCCTTTTGATTGTCGAGGCTTTTTGATTGTCCTCCCATGTCTTGATTGCTTGTTTTTGTGGCTCTTTTGGAGACCACAGAAGGGATTCGGACCAATGAAGGCATGTTCGCTGCTTCTTTGGCCAGTTTATCTGCCTTTTCATTTCCTTCGATACCTAGGTGGCTCGGAACCTACCGCAAAAGTAACGTGTCTCAATTGCCGTAGGTTGTGTACACATTGGCGTATCAGAGCAGATTCGTATGTGTAGGCCTTAATAGCCTTTAGAATTGGCCTTACTGTCGCTGAATATAATAATAGTTGTGCCTTGTATCCCATTATCGAGGTTCTTTATGGTGCATAGGTTTAAAGCAGAAATATCTGTTTGAAATATGTTGGTGTGGGGTCCTGTGGGCATTTTTAGGTGAAATTTAGACCATTAATGCCTAATATTGTTCAACGTAGTGCTTATTCGTCGACTTTGGAGCATGGCTTTGATGCATTTTGTAGACGACGGGTGAAAACCTTTGGTAGAAGTTGCTCTCTCAATGCTTTCGAAGGGAGGTGTTGTCAAAACCATCCTCTACGTCTAAGAATGCACAAAGGGCTATTTCTTTTGCCATAAGTGACGCTTCCCAAATTTGCTTATGATAAATTGGAGGGCCGTTATTGTTGATTTTGCCTTCTGATAGCCATGCTGGTTAGGTGAAGCGGGATGGCTGCAAGTACATCATTCCTTGGGTATTGGTCTAATACCTTTTCCATTCCTTTGAGCAGGAATAAGGTCTGCGGATGATCGACTTCCTCCTTTAGGATAAATGCCACATTTACGTCTCTCCACAATAATGGTATATAGCCAAAGCTATAGCTGGCTTTATATAAGTTCGCTGGTATTGGAAGAAGAGCGTCTAATATCCCTTTCTGCAATAGACATAGAGAAGACGGCAATTCCTCCATGTGATTTATAGGTTTTGAGTTCATTACCCGCTCTTATATCTTATTGTTGTTAGATATTTTACTTGCTAACTTCGTGCCATCTTTTGATGGACGACTGAGGCGGTTGTGAGGTGATTAGTCTTTGGGTAACTTTAGACTTTTGAAACCTGCCGTCAGCTTTCTGAAGGTGCTCGAGTTCATTCACAATTTTTCTTTTGCTGCGGGCTTTTTGTAGAACGAGCTGCTGTTGACGTGTTATCTATCCTTCGCAAGAAGCCCCGTCGTGAGTTCTTCTCTTGGGGGCTTTCCTTATTTCATAATGGGCAATATCTATACACAGCTCCCATTTGGTGATTGAGGCTTCGAGTTTTTGTGCTTGTTACAAACAGCCTTTCCTAGTCTTAAGCTCGCAATGTCGTTTCAAGCTCCCTGTTCTACCAAGGCACTTTACCTAAGATGATCATATTGGTATATTCTTTGATAGACGACTTTTGTTATTAATTGCCTATATTACCCTAAATTGTTGAATAGTTCCTTTTTTATATTAATTGCCAATACTTTAAGCAATGTGCGCGGAAACGTAATCCCAATTTTAATGTCGAGACAGTATTTTAGTAAGCAAAAAGGGTATGGCGAAAGTAAAATTCATCACTTACCGATATAATGTTCTGCAATATCGCGAATTGGTGTCCATGATGACGCCAGAACGTATTTAAATTTGAGCCTGCTAATGCGGTATTTCACGCCTTCAGTAGGGTTTTCGTCTTTCACATTCCTTTAATCAATGAACTACGTGCTGATTTCAACTAATTGGATCAATAATTTATGAAAAATCGGACACGACTAGGGCGGGGAAAGGATTACACATATACTATCGCAAGAAATTCGAGCTTGAGCAAGTAACGGTGTAGGTATTACCCAAGAAGTATTGTTCGTAGGAGAATGGCGATAATGAGGATAAACAGTTCCTATTACCGTTCTACGTATTTCGCAGGGTTATATTTTTCTACCTTGAAAGTACTTCTGTAATATGCACGGTCGAGTTTCATTTCGATTTTCACAGATACACTACGCATTTGGTCAGGTGCAAGTGTACCGAAACCTTTCGTGTCTGTTACAAACCCACCCCACAAGTCCTTTCTACTATTGATTGCCAACCATATTATAAACTAGATCATTCGCACATTAGTCTGGGATATATGAGTTTCATCGATTTATTTGGCTTATCTCAATTTTTGTAGCACTTCATTCCGACTTTTTTACAACACCTCTTTGTTAGGAAGGCATAACAGTGAAATGTTTGGAAGTGGAGTCTCATTTGAATTGCAAGGAAGGCTTCATCTCTTATCATTTTATGAGCACTACTGTAATAATTATCTTTGTCCAGAATTCACTAACAATGTGCCCTTGTTTGTGCTTTTCAAATAAAAACAATTCTTAAGAAACGTTAATTTTTGACAATTTAAATTCACTGCTAGTCTTAGAAAATTTCATATATTCTTTGTATTATCTTAGAAAGATCTGCGTTTTCGCAGCACGATATTTATAATAAAGTTCTTCATTATGTAGCAAGATTTTCCAAACATGATTTACTGGGATTCTAATTACTCTTGATAGATAACAACGGTTGGTGATTATTGATATAATGTTTTTTTGCATGAGAGCTTGCAGAATTTTTAAGGCATTCCTGTTTTTCATTTCTAATTATTTATCCTATCTGAACTTTTAAATTGCGGAAACATCCATATAAAAGCACGTAAATGCTTCCGCAAGAATACAATTTTACTTCTTTGGGTAGCTTTTTTTTATGCAATTTTTGTTTTGTCTTAGTGACGAAAAACGCCGTAACTCAGTTAAAGTGAAAATTTACAGGAGAGCCAAATAAACCTGTTTGGTTTTAATATGAATTCACATGTAAACTCTGTTTCTCTTAGCGAGAGGCTATTGGTAGAATAATTTAATGATTTTTTGGGAAAACAGCTATTCTGAAAACCTTTTTTTTCAGTTAATATTAGATGGCTAGTTTAAATCTTGCTTTGGATAAAACACAATGTGCTATCGTGCTTTTCCTTACTAGGCGAAACGATTTGTTAAAATATTCCCAAAATGTCAATAACGTTTTAAATTTGTGTTTAACTAAACCCCAAGGAATAAGAAATTAATGTTGTTTGGATTCTTATTAATACATTAGTACAGGGTTTAATAATTTCCTGACAGGCGTATTATCCCCGCAAACTTCTCTGACTACCGCAAGGTGGTGTAATGAAAGAAGGATAGAGTGAGATTGGCGCAAACGACAACCAATGAGTAGTAGTTGGAACAGGGATATACCGTGGAGTTATCTCTAATTTGAGACGGATTTAGTGTTTCTGGGAATCACTTTAAATTGGATCTTTCCTCCTGTGCGCAACTACGTGGAGTTCAGGCGCGCCCTTTCAACCGAACGACCGTACTTTTTGGTAAATCGTTGTATTCTAAATCAATCTGATCATCTAACTTTATATAGGAATAGATACCGAAGGGTTGGCGAAATTTCCACGAAGGTTAATTTACATTAGATGCCGAATTTAATTCAACCTCTCAAAAAAGAAAGTGGCTGGAGACGGTTATGATGGAAGCCGATCGATTTTGTTTCGCTTTGAGGAAATAGAGTAGCGACGTTAAAATTTATTAATAATATTCATCTGGGAATAACTTTTATTAACTAATAATCCTGGCATTTATATCTAGATAATTACGTAAAAGAGAAGTACTTTTCTGGCAAAATGTAAATTATAGTCGGTGGAATAATTAATAACTACTTTGGTGGTTTTGATGCATTCTTAATACGTATTAAATCTAACATTTCCAGCATACAGTTTTAATATTTATTTGATAGTTGCTTTCTTAAATGACTTGCAGTTAGGCACTAATTTGTCAAATGTTACTTAGATCAAGCAGCTGGCAAAGAGTATGAATTACAGAAATCTGACGTTTTTAAGGATTACTAACCTAGTCGGGCCAACTCACCTAATATATTTTGACATATGCAGCTGTTTTTCAGTTATGTAAAGTTTGGAAAAACGTTGGCATGTATACCAATGATGAAGGATGATCACTTAGCAGTGGTTCCTATACTTTTAAAGCGCCTTTGAAGTTTTGCAATATAGATTTGATAGCATTACGCAAATTGCATATTTTGTTTTTATATAGGATATGCCCATCAAACGTTACTGTAAGTTGATTTCAAAATGCGTGCCAAAATCGAAAACTTTAAATGAAGGCCTTCATTTTTTTGGTCTACTTGTGTTTTTGCTAAGAATTCGCTATTTATTTTGAAAAACAGGTCTTTAGCAAAATTTGCTGACAGTTTTTGTCATTGTGGATATCCAAAACGAATGTGCAACGTGTCCATAATATTGTTGCAACCTGTGATTTACGAGTAATTATCAAAATTACATCCTTTAATTAGTGATTCTCACTAGCTGATTATTTAGTTAAATTAGTAGAGGAAAACTTAATATTCAAGATAAGGAAAGACATATCTGAGGAGATGAGAATGAACCACATCGGGAAATATTTTAGGTGTTAGCGGTATCCCAAAAGAGATCTTATACTGTTATTTTACATAATTATCATCTATTTCTTACTTCCTTTCAAATTGAAACATCTCAAATTTGAGATCAATTTAAGAAAATTATAACTGCTTTTTTATTTACGTACAAATTTTTATGAATTTATACTATTTCAATTTGGAACATCCCAAATTTGACAAGCCTGCCAGAACCATCTACAGTACTTGCCTGGTACCCACATTTTTTGTTAAATATCTTGCACCAAGAAAATAAATATAAGCCTTGACCACAATGTTATTGATTAGCAGAAAAAGGTGTTAGGCTTAATACTTATGTTTTCTGGAGAAAAAAGAATCAGGAAATGGGAAAATAGAAATACTTATACGAAATTTGCAGCGGTTTTAGTGGAATGTACTTCATTGGTGGAAAGGTTGATCATGTGGTATCTAAATTAAAAAATAATTAACGTTCGACGAATGAGATTGACATTGTCGACATTCCAAAACCATTTATACTTATAGTCAATCGGAAGCCAGCAACGCAGGGAGAACTTAACTAGTGAAAGATATAGAATTTTGGTTCGTAGGCTTCCGCGGTCGTCAAGAATACTACACTCTTGGTTTCGGGGTTGGAACTGCGTCGTTGTTGTAGCCTTGGCCGACGTTTCGTCCACACTTCTATAGCACATCTTCAGGGCTATTACTGCACACTGACTGGGGATTTATTCGTTCCGATGGGGTTTATATAGAGCTTGTTTTGGGTCAATGGAGCGGAATTGTTACGCGTCGATGAAGCGGAAATGTCATGCGTCGATGAAGTGGAAATGTTATGCATCAAAGAAGCGGAAATGTTATGCATCGATGACGCGTGGCGGTTGCTAAGAGGTCTAATCAGCTGGGATTTCCACGCGTGATGTAAGAGGTAACCATCTCCGCGATTTAAATTGTTGGAATATTGGACGCATAACAGTTCCGCTTCATCGACGTATAACATTTCCGCTTCATCGACGCGTAACATTTCCGCTTCATTGACCCAAAACAAGCCCTATATAAACCCCTTCGAAACGAATAAATCCCCAGTCAGTGTGCAATAACAGACCTGAAGATGTCCCATAGGATTGTGGACGAAACGTCGGCCAAAGCTACGACAACAACGTGGTTCCAACCCGGAAACCAAGAATATGATATAGAACTTCTTTCTTAAATAAATTGATTAATTCGAAAAAAACCTAACAATGGGGTTGGTTTAAGAGGAAGCATCACATGCAAACACAACTTATTGCGGTAGCTTACAGAATTTTTGTGTGAACAGATACATTTCGTAAAATCGGTCTTTAAAATCTTTTGAGGGTTTTGGGTCTACTTGGAGTGGTTCTATTTACTATGCAGTATAAGATTTTTAGAATTTGGAAAATCCTCTCTAAATGTAAATGAAAACAAAAGCTTTAGCAGTCAGTTTTAATGAATAGCAGCAGCTTTTCCAATGTGAGAATAGAAGTAATTTTTAATTTAGGTTTTGCTTTCTATCGCACAATACTTTCCAAAGAAGGAAGTACATTGAAGGAGTGGGATTGGAAAATGGTAAGTACGATAATTCAATGTTTAAACTACGAAACTAACCAAGATCAATTTGGATAAGAAATAAGCGGTCAATATGATTTCACATACAAACTGAGGCAAAATTGACTGCAGTATACGAGCAACAAAGTGAAGAATTCACTGCATACGAGTCTTTGATTCTGGCATGGTTTCTTCTTTTTGAATTGTTGGGTTTAACTAGCGGGCTCACTAATGTATGTCGAATCACAGGCATTTATGGTATGCTATTTAATAAATATAATCCTAATATTTACTTCTTTTTTGGATAAAAGTTTTGATACGTAAATTTCAAATTACGTTTTGAAAGGAATTGTAGGCAAAGAATAAATAGCAACTACAAGATATTTGGAAACCTAATTTAGAGGTAAGAAGTTCTGAAATTACGTAATTTCGTAAAATCCGTGATTTATTTCGAGAATATTTTCAAAAATATTTCGAAGATCTCTTTTGGAATATCGTTAACTCATGAAATGTTTCTCGATGATCCATTTTCATCTTGGTTTCTACTTTATAATAGAAGGTCTTCCTCATATTTAATTTTTTTTTCAGAAAGTTAGAAAATGCAGTGAAGTGGTAGAGTTTGATAGATCAGACTTTTGTAATGTCTGCTCAAACTAAATTTAGCCTAAGATTAACCTGTTTAGTCTAGCATAACATAGTTTTAATTAGGATGAATCGGTTAATTCTACACTACTGTATTGAATTAAATCAATTTTTATCTGTATAGTTTCACTGACCTAACATTTTATATGCGCAAGGGACAAAATTGAATCTATTAAGCAGTCATTTGTTTTACCTTATAGTCTTGGTCAGCTTCAACATTTAAATTAATGGGAAAAAACTTATTTTACAAAATAACTAGAAAATGCTTGTAGTTATACATTATATGTCGACGACATCAATATAACTGTCTCCATGCCAAACACCAGTAATCTCTTTATAGCAGCTAGTTCGATTTTTGATGACATTAGTAACTGGATGAATGCAAATAAATTGGTTTTGAATGCCAACAAAACCAACTGTATGCTCTTCTTTAATGAGAGGAAATATGGAATCGACCAACTCAACCAAAATAGCTCATGGTGTTGATGGAATCACTTCTGGCAAAAAACAATGTGAGAAGAGGAAAGCACTAACGCTTTTTGCTCCTGCCCACATTGTTGTTCATTTCCCAGTTTATGCCACTAATTTTCAAAAACAGCACTGAGATATTCCCTGGCGCCACCTACTGCCAAGAGATGTAGTCATGCCGTCCTAGATAGTAGAAACCGGAATACAAATGCCATACTTACCCACACAATGATATAACCTTTAACGTACAACGTTTCATAAACACTTTCAAACGATACCGGTTAATGTAATATTTTTTTCTTTTCATTACTATTTACCGCGTGTACTAATTTAACTATAGTTTTTTTAAATATATGTTAAATCATAATTAGAAAAGGGAAAAATAAACTCAAATATGAACTCATTAATTATTAAACTACATAAAAATAACCCCTATTTAACTACATGATTAAAGAAATAATTTAATTACACTGTAACATATAAAAAAACCTTTTCATTAGTTCTTTGTTTAGTTCTTTTTTATTATTGTAATTTCTCCTTTATTGGATATTCTTGTAGCTGGCCTCATTATGTGCTTTTTAATTTCTCAATAGAACTTTGTGAGATCTGGACCAGTTTTTCAGTCCTACCTTTAATATGAATATTCTCTTAACTTCAAATGATTTACTTTTCTGTCTTGCATTTTCTTGGTTTTCTAAAACAGTTCACTAAAGCACTTACCACAATACTTAACTCATACAGGACGCACGTTTCGATTGCCAAGCTATCATAATCAGCAGTAAAACTGAAAGGTTTCCTAACCCTAAGAACTCTAAGAAGATAATATTTATTTAAAAATTTATGAAAATTATTTTCTTATATTGTACATTTTTATAATCTTGAAATAAAAATATTTTCTTGAATAGCGACTGATTTTTGTAAGAAAATCTATTTTCTTGATGCAAGAAACGATTTCTCTGCGTGTAGGGTGGAATAAAAATATGTTGAAAGAATGAGAGATTTTCATTTAAAATTTTCATCTTGTGCACATATTTTGAAATTAATCTACCTTATCGTCTTGTAGGTACGTCCTGTATAACGGAAGATTATATAGTTTGCAAAATGACACATCAAACATATATTGTGAAATTTAAAAATATGGGAAATACTGCTAAATATGAGGAAGGGAGCACATTCTGTCGTAGGAGTCGATGTCAAATGTGAAAATACAAGCTTCTATAAAAGCTAATTAAAAGTATAAGCCACAAACCCCAAACTACTTGTTCAATATACTGAAGTACCTAACTGACTATACGATAATAATTTTCTTGTCGTTTACACAAAAGTCGTTAGGAAGTGATTAATTGTCGCGACAGACAAACGGAATCGACTCTGATTTGTCGCGGACGATGGGTCGTGAACATTTTTAAATCGCAATCGCCTCTATGTATGTGTCAGCGTGAATGTGTTAAAAGGGTCATCGCTCACACACACACAATTAGATATCTATATATACGAGGCGTTTGACAATGAGAGAACCGTCTGCTTCGTTGATAATAATATGAGAATCCACAGGTTATGTTCGTTCGGGTGTCTAAATCATGTCGTATCAGGTCCCTTGCGCTCGCTCTCCGAACGGTGTTGGCCGTAGTAGTAGTCGCCCATATAACAAAACGTTAAACATCGCATCGGGACTTCGGTTAGCCCAGCGGGAGGTTTTCGCGCGCGCCAGCGGGGTGGCCCGTTAGAACCACCGCTACATACAGCCACGTGCACAAAAAACAGCAAGTGCCTGGAAATCAAAAGTTGTACATTTTTCAAGCACACATTTGCACCAGAAAATCCTCTAGAGAAAACAAAGTACTTGAAAAACAGCGTGTCCTTCAGTTTCGTGTTTGTTCTGGTGTTCCCTTAAATATCTATGCAATAATGATTTATGTAACCAAGTTCCTGGTTTCTCAAAGGTTCCATGCATATCTTTCCTACGTTTGATATATTCTCACATACATGTATGCTGATATTCTAGTACGTAGTATTACGTGCAACAGCAGACCATATATGCGGTAATCCTTGGAGAAAGATACTTGAAAAGTAGCGTGTTGTTCAATCTTATGCTTGTTCTTGTGTTCACTCAGACACCTATACAACCATATGCCATCCAACCAGCTTTCTGATTCCTTAGACATCTTCAGTGCACCTTCCTTACTATTACATTTAATGTATTTCTGTACATATTTGGCACTAGCAATTTGGTAATGACATGTTTCTTCAAAATGGAGCAGCTTATAAGTATATTAGTCGTCTTAGAAATTTGTTGTGTATTTTTAGTTGTTTTGATATTGCCTGTGATTTCATTTTGAGCGATGATTACTGGGAGCATTATTAGAAATTCGTTTTTAATAGCAAGCTATGCAGCTTTCTAGATATAGCAACTTGAAGATATTAACGGTAACCAATGTATGAGCACTTCTAAAAAATAAAGCATTAAAAGAAAAAATTAATGTTAAAGATTTTAAAATCCAGCTAATGCTAGTTTACCAATACTAAGGTAAAATCTATCTAAAATATATGTATTCTGGATAGATTGGCAATAAAGGTATTGATTGCTAAGGCTAAGTTTCAAAAATTATGAAAACAACATGGCCAGTATATTTAAATTTGAGGTAGTGATAAGTTGTCCAATGCTTTTCTATTTATATAAAATAAATTGATCTAGACATTTGCTAAGTGCGAAGAAAACTTGATTTTTCGCAATATATTTAGTCAAATCTTGTATTATACTCATTATATTTTGACTGATTTTGCAAGCTTATATTTTCCGAACGGCATAAAGTATTAAGATGCGGTTTTCACCATTGAGTTTTATATGAGTCCCAGGTTTTTTATGGCTTTTATGGATATGTTATTTCTTCTATAAAAACCAAAATGAAAATGGCATAATTTGCAGACCCGATACACTGAATTTTTTTAATGCAATGCTTTATTTATCCCCAGTATCGGTTGAGAAATAACAGAGATAAACGTTTATGAAGATACACTGTAAAATCAAAAATGGAAACAACAGAATATCCAGCGTGCCATGACTAACACACAGCTACAATTCAAATTACATTTACTTACAGCTTAATGATACACTACAATTAACTAAAAACAAAAAAATCATTTAGAAGTACATCTTTATAACAAATGTTCAATGTGCCTGCCGTTTTCCTGCAGGCAGGTATCTAATCTCACTAGAAAGTTATCAAGTGCTCTATTTAGCGTTTCCATTAGAATATTTTCAATAAAATTCCGAGTATTGTGTTTTAGATCAGAGATGTTTTCCGGAAGTGGATTATAAGCTCTTTCCTTAATATAGCCCACAGAAAAATACCATTATACCATTTTCATATCGGCTTTTATAGAAGGAATGACGTATTCATAAAAGCCAGAAACAAACTTGGATTCATATAAAACTCAATGGTGAAAACCGCATCTTCATACTTTATGCCGTTCGGAAAATATAAGCTTGCAAAATCAGCCAAAATATGAGACACCCTGTACTAAAACAAGTTAATAATTGTTTCAGTATTTTACATTGTTTGTGCTATAAGATTCTTTATTATTTTAAGAAAACGACAAAAAAAAGTTCTGAGGGAAACAATTAAACAATTTGTTGAACCGTAATCACGGTTATATTTTTACACATGTCAACCTTGAATCTTTAAACAATACCAAAAAGCTGCTACAATCAGAATTGAATTAAAAAAAAATAAAATTGTAATATAAGTTTGTTACTCCGAAAAAGTAAAAGGAATAATACAGTAATAAAAGAGAAATCATAATGCATAAGGACAAGCGGTGGAAAATATCAGTCGCCAGCATGTTGCTGATTTCTCAGCTATTAAGAACAAATAGTTGAGAATAAAAAATATTTTAGTCACAAAAAATATCCGGATTACGTAAGGCATAGTTCTGCTGCCTTCAGAGTATTAGTTTAAATTTTCTCCTAAAACTAGGAAGAGACAGTTGCCGAAGCGCCAAAGGTATCGCATTATAAACATTGGCTATGTTATAAGAAAAGATCTCCTATAAAGTTCCGACTTAAATTTCTTTATGTAAATACAGCGCTTATATCGTACATTAATGTTGTGAACACCAATTCGTATGAGATTTTATTATACGATGGATTAACTTGTCGTTAATGTAATCCAAAATTCTCTAAATTGGTAAAAGCTTGGATGAGCATAAAATATTAGATATATGTAAAAGTAATCAAAAGCTTTATAAGATTGAAGTACTAGAATGCTTAACTAGAAGAAGACCTTCTTTTTCACACTGTTGTTTGGAGTCAACAGTAAGTTCCTGTTCTCTACGTGTTCTTGCTTTACCTTTTTTTTTGCGTTAGCAGTTATCTCGCCTAAACAATAAACATCGGTTACTGTGACCGACTTGTAGATTTTTTTTTGATCACCAAATGCATTGGTAATTGCTCTATTATTAGCTGTCTATTGTTCTTTATAATATAACTATGTAAAAAAATATTTTCATTCCATAAACTTTTGTAAAGTTTTAGTCGCTGTATAAGAAAGTGTTACAGAAGTTGTAGTTTGTTTGAAGTTTGGTGAAATGTAGTTAGTAAGCTTCATGTTTACGCCTAAGCGTCAAAAGTAGCCTGTGAGCTAAATTTTAGTATCCCATAATGCTTTATACGTAAACTTTATTGTTGGACAGTTTTTTGCTATAGTACCGCCACCTTCTTGTACACGACTGTATTCACTCAATAAACTATGCGGCTTCGACTCTCTCTTCTCTTTTGGGGCGTCTCGACGTCATGAATTATAGCCTGTGCCCGTCGACACCCGACACTCCATTTACAGATCATTCCGGGCGAGCCACTGCCCGCCACCACTGCTGGCCGCTACTTCATCTTCCGGGCGCGCTTTGACTGCGTCGTGCTTCCTGGCCTGAGCGCCTCTCGTTAACGTCCATTCGTCTATTGCACTCCCGCGTGTTAAACGTCTTGATAACGAATCATTTGTTACCTCTAGGCCCTTATTGGTTTATTTATGGACTTCGACGTATTGCGGGGTGAACTTCTTCCTGAAATTTATCATTTATTGCGAATGGATAAAGCTGTCCTTATCTTGTAATTGTGGAGGATTTTAACTAATAGTTTCAAATTCCCATTTTACATCTTTTCCTTTGCTAGTACCCCACATATGTATATGTTTCTCTCAAAATTAGAACATTTTCATGACATTGCTGTGTTGAGTTTAACATCATCTAACTCTCCTGGAATAGATTTGATTAAATAAAACATAATGTATCATTTCTAGTACAATCATTTAAAGCCTTGACAAATAGATAATTTACAGACGGTGTTTTTCCTAAATGTTTAAACGTTGCAAGGGTTCTGCCATTATACTTAGATGATGAAAATGATTTAAGGAATTATAGACCCATCTCATTATTGTCAAAAATAATGGAAAAAATTATCTTTGAAAGGTTTTACGAAATATAGATCAACAGAAACCGCCATGACACAATTTGTAAATTTGCTTTATAATGAACTGAATAGAGCGAAAGCTTGTTTGGGTGTCTTTATAACTTGCGTAAGTAAGACATAGTTGGCCATCAAGAAGTGTTCACAGGGTGTTCGGTAATTGACGGAAAATGGACTCGTAGCGATATTGTCTGCATAATTTTGAATTGAAGATCCTAATATAAAAATCTTATAAAAATCCTAGTTTGGTTACACCGGCTCATCAAAGTTCAGAATTTCAAATATTAGAAGTAGATAAATCTTTCAATGTTTGGGATTTTATGTCAATTACTGACATTGAGGAAGCCATTGGTAAAGAATGCTAGAACTTCGTTACTGTTTCATTACTTAATTAAGAATTTAGAATTTTTTTTTAGGGAAATTTATAAAAAAATAGATCTGACAACAATGTAATATGTATTTATGAAAATTGACATAACTATTTGTGATTGTTAGTTGTCATTTTTGTCAAAGTAGAACATTACATCCATTGTACTTCACTTTTGCTATAATTAGGTTGTTGGTTTTGTGTTGCTATTACAATAGATTTTACTTTTAATGAATATGCCGACATGTACATACATGGTATTTGGCTTCTGTAATGGAAACGCTTATGCAGCCATAGAGGAATATCGAGTCAGATATCCAAATCGTCGTGTGCCTTCTTACAATATAATTAGAAGACTGGATACACGGTTAAAAGAAACAGGTACATATATTTGTACCTATACGTAATAATGCAGGACCACCAAGGATTCGACGCACAGTGGATGTTGAAGAACGTATTTTGGAAACTGTGTACGAAGACCCTCAACGAGAGAAATTGGTAGAACTTTTAATATGTCCAAAACATTCTGTTCTTACTGAGAATCTTCTGCGGCCATACCATTCAACAAAAGTGCAACCGTTATATCTCGAAGATAACGTTGCTAGAGTAAATTACTGCAATAGAATGATGGCATTAATAAATAGACAACCAGATTTTTTACAAAAAATATTATGGACAGATGAATGAACATTTACAAGAGATGGTTGTTTTAACATTCACAATACGCATTTTTGGGCAGACGGAAATCCTCATGCAATTCATGAATTTGGACATCAACGTAAATTCTCTGTTAATGTTTGGCTCGGAACTATAAATTTGCAGGTTATTGGTCTTATATTTATTTAAAATAGATTAAATACTGAAGGTTACATAAATGTCTTAGAAGAAATGTTAGACAATTTACCTTTAGTGCTAAGACCAAACATGTATTACATACATGATGGAGTTCCTGCTCATAATGTGCGTGGCTGCAGGAGCATTTTTGGGACAGAATTATTGCCAATAATGGCCCCATTGCATGGCCTACGAGATCTCTAGATCTTAATTCCCTCGATTTCTTTGTTTGGGAATTTCTAAAGGATAAAGTTTATGCGACACCAACAATAAATCAACAAGACGTGAGGAAAAAAATTAACGCAGCCGTCCAGCTAATTACTCCTGAAATGTTACAATCAGTCAAAGATGCTATTCCTCGGAGACTTCAACGCTGTATCGAAGTTAATGGTTTTCATTTTGAAAATTTCTCATAATAATTCTTTAAAATGTTCGTTATCATGGTTACTATTTACTATCTTTGTTTTAATTTACTTTGTTGAATCAATAAATAGTCTTATTTAATTAAACGTCATGTAACGTTGCCAAAATTCTGAATTACAAAAATTTATCCTGTGGCCAAACAAAGACATTTACGAAAATTTCATATTAAGATTTTCAACTAACAATTATGCGGACAATATCGCTACGAATTCATTTTCCGCTAATTAGTTAACACCCTGTATACGAGGGATATCTTTTGTTTTTATAAAAACAATGAAAGAAAGAAATTTTGCTACAAATCGTCGCCATTCAAATTTTTGCATACGTTCGAATCAATCCTTGAAACATGTTTCCGATTCTGAAAGTGGTATCTCCAAAACATCTTTAATCATGTTACGCACAGCATCGATGTTTTTTGGAAGAACAATCGATTTTGGCCGACCTTTACGAAATTCATCATTGACGGAAGCACGACCACGACGAAATTCTGCAGAGTAGTTGTAAACGGTCCCTTCTGATGGTGCTTCACAGTTGAACGAAGCGATTCGAGGCATTGTTGTTGTGTTAGGCTTTTACTAAAATCGTAGATACTCGTCCAACGAAAACCTTCATATAAAATTTTTATTTTTTCACAAAATTGCTATTTTTAAACGCCCACTGCAAACAAACTCAGCCGAACAAATTGACAATGCCATTTCGATCACAATAAACTGCTCCGTGTCACTCACTGCTTTGAATGAAATTTGTCAGGTAAGTTGCCAGCAAGGGTATGATCAAATATTGGTGTACAGGAGACAAGGTAAAGGCTACTGGGAGAGCGCTGCGATACATTTATGCTATAATTAGTCCATTACGTTTCTTTTTCTGCTGGGCAAATAGAACTGTTGAACAGAAAACTTTTTGCTTCTTTTATAGAAAGTGAACGATGTTGTCACGACATTTATCCCCGATATTGTCCCTCAACTTATGCAACAAAGACGCATAATATGTGCTGTTGACAGTTACATTGCGCTTTTTAGAGTCAATGAGTAAAATACCCTCACAATTCCAGAATATTGCGGCTACCACCTATTTCGTTGATTGAACGACTTTCGCCTTTCTGGGACGAGGTTCATCGGGTCGCCGCTATTCCATCGATTCCTTTTTGGATAGAGGATCATAATGCAGAACCATTGCTTCATCTCCTGTGAAAATGGACTCCAAAAGCGTTAAAAATTTAATGACCGCGCGGTATTCAATTTTCGCTATCTGAGACATTTTCATGCATTAGTCACGTTGTCTGGCTGGTTATTAAAAACTACTACTCTTCGAGCCATAATATATATAGTGTAGGCCTCGCGCATGTGCAACTATGACGCAAAGGAGTTTGAATACGTTAGAACCTGTATAAGCCTGTCAGGCAGAGAATTTATTACGCCTACTTCGTATATGATTTTGTTCTTGTAGCAGCTTAAAACGCAAGTGGATATAAAACTTTACAGTGCCACGATTCTTCCGATTTTAAATACTTTATCACCAACTGTTTCAGGTTTGACAAAGTCAAAAGCTTTATTGGATACTATTTTCCTTCCTATTTTAGGTTTTAACATGTCATTTTAGCTTTAGGATTGATTTTAAGAATTATTTCATTTGGATTCCAGTACCTCTACAAGGATTTTCTCTATAAGTAAACAAGAAATTTACAATTTGCTGTTGAATTGTAAGTTCCCCAATACCATTTGATTGAGAGATATGGGAGGAAATTTTAACATTTTAATACCGATAACATGACAGAATTTTACAGTTAAAGAATGAGCCGTTATCACGGACAATCATATCAGGTAAGCTTATTACTGAAACAGCCTTCCAATGGTTTCTATGACGTTAAAACCTTTAGTCATACAATGAATACTGATCCACCTAGACTTACTATCTACAACTAACAAGAAATTTTAAGTATTTTTAAGAAGAAAATGAGATGTATTCTTTCGTTCTGTGTTGGGAACCACGATATTATGTGCCTGTTTTAGCCTGAATTACATTACAAATGTTTACAACATTCTCAATATCTTGCTGCAACTGTGGCCACCGCGCACAATGCTTATATGATCTTCGTGTAGGTCTATGACGTCTTTGCGTAAAGCTTGAGGTATCTCTACCTAATGATACCTGACACTAGACAGCCTTCTCTTAACGATTAAGCATTCGATGTTTTGACAATAATTTTGGCCGACTTACTTATATTGATCGGCAACCGACACGACGAAATTCTGAGAGTCATTAAACGGTCCCTTCTGGGCTTCCGTTGAAGAAGCGATTCGATGCATCTGTTTGCATTAGGCTTTTTACTGAAAAATCGTAGATATCGCAACGAAACTTCATATGAAATCTTTATTTTTTCACAAAATGCTATTTAAGCCTTGCAACAAACTCAGCCGAAACAATTGACATGCCATTTTCGTATTACAATTAAACTGCTCCGTGTATTACATGCTTTGAATGAATTTGTCAGGTATCCAGCAAGGTATGATCAAATATTGGTGTACAGGAGACAGTAAAAGGCTACTGTAAGGCGTCGCGATACATTTTGCATAATAGCATACTTTTTGCTAGCAAATAGAAAATTTGACGAAACTTTTGCTTTTTATAGAAAGTGAACGATGTTGTCACACATTATCCGAATTGTCCTCAATTAGCACAAGACAGACCACAATCATGCTGTGTGACATTACATTGCGCTCTTCTGCTAGAGTCAATAAGTAAAATACCCTCACAATTCCAGTGCGGCTACCAACCTTTTCTTTTATACGACTTTCGCTTTCTGGACGAGCGTTCATGTCGCCTATCCATATTCCTTTTGGTGGGATCATATGCAGACCATTGTATCTCTGTGAACATGGATCAAAGCGTAAAAAATGTTAATGACGCCGGTATTCAATTTCGCATCTGAACATTTCATGCATTAGTCCGTTCTGGCTGTATTAAAAAGATACCATCTTCGACCAGAATATTAAGTGTAGGCCTGGCATGTGCAAAGACGCAAAGCAGTTTGAAACGTTCGAACCTGTAAACGTGTTGTCAACAGAGAATTTATTGCTATTGTATGTTTGTTCTTTTAGCAGTCTTCAACGCAGTTGATATAAAACTTTACAGTGCACGATTCTTCGATTATATTGACAAAACTATCATCATGTATAGGTTGACAAAGTCAAAAGCTTTATTGGCATACTATTTCCTTCCTTTTTAGGTTTATAAATGTCTATTTGCTTTACATGATTTGACAATATTCATTGGACAATTACCAGTACTCATAGGATTTCTATGAACTGAAAACATAGAATTTACATTGATTTGAATTGTAGTTCCCTAATACCATTTGATTGAAGTGATTGGATGAAATTTACCTTTAATACGACTAGATAGAATTTTAGTTAAAGAAATGAGCCGTTACACTCACAACATATCAGTAAGCCCATTAATGCAAATCGCCTTCAATGGTTCTAGTGACGTTAAAAGCTTTAGTCATACATGAATACCGATCACATAGATTTTACATCTACAACTAACAAGAATTTAACGTATTTTAAATGGAATCAACTGAGAGTTTCTTTCGTTCTGTTGGGACCACGATATTATGGCCTGTTTAGCCTGATTAATTGCAAAGTTACATTCTCATATTGCAACTGTGCACCGCGCACAAGTTATATTGATCTTCGTGTAGGTCTATGACGTCTTTGCGTAAAGCTTGAGGTATCTCTACCTAATGATACCTGACACTAGACAGCCTTCTCTTAACGATAAGTTATTAATTTTTACATAATTTGGGCTGCAAATAATTGTCGGGCAACTGAGCTTAACAATTCCCTAGCTTCATGTAAAATCGGTTTCTCCCCTTAGACAATTCGATATCCTGTATGCACGGTATAAGGATAATTTTCGTACAAGATTTAATGAAACTGTTATGTCAGTCGACTTCAAAATAGCCTTGACAATAGTTGCCTGAACATTCTGAACCTTTTCGATATTCAATTTTACAATCATATGCGGAAAGTATTACATTCCATGGAATAATTCTGGATACCGACATTAGCGATATATTATGATGCGGATTAAACAATACTTTTAAGGGTTCGCGATCAGATACTTTGTAAGATAAATGGACATCCGTAGAAATATTTGTGGAACCGTTTGATGCTAAAAATAATCGACAATAATTTTAATAGGCGTTAATTTACTATTAGAAACAATACTAAATAAATTTGCAGAATAATCCGAGTTACAATTTTCATTAACATTACAATTATCTGTGAATGAGCTACTAAAATCGCTTAAATCAATTTTACTATCTTTAATGTAATTATTTCTGTTTTTATGTGAGAAATTGTGGCTACAAACATATTTTAAATGACCTCGCTTGCCATATTGATTGTATATGGCATTTTTATAGTAACAGTCTATCGCCTGATCATTTTTCTACCACAAACTTTGCATTCGGATGAAATTCTCTTTCCCCTTCCCACTTTGGAATTTGAAGTGGATGGCTTGCTAAGTTGCGCGCGCCGTTTACTGCTCTCGCTCAACGAAGAACCTTTTACAATGGAACCGGAAGATCCGCCACGATACTTCAACTTCAACACGTGGTGTGGAGTCTCCAAATCCAGAACATTCTTTTCAGCTGCTTCCATGTTTCTAGCCATTTCATACGCCGATATATAATTCAAGACTCTTTCCGAAAATAGACGCTGTTCAATAATTTCGTTTTGCAAACCTGATACAAATTGGTCCCTTAAATTATCGTCCAAGCTTCCTCTAAACTTTTTGCGAGGTGTTTTAATGCTGCCATATATTGAGTAACTGTTTCACCTTTTTCTTGATGTCTTGATCGAAATTTGTGGCGCTCAGCGATTATTGATGGCGTCAGTTGCAAATGTTCTTGCACTATATTTACCAAGTCCTGATATGCTTTCTCCTCTAGTTTTTCCAGACTGCACAAATCTACCATTAATTCGTAGGTTTCGTCTCCCGCAACCGTTAAGAGCAAAAGAACCTTCATGTCTTCCTCTGTTTTATTTACTTTAAAATATTGCTTAACCTGAGCTATATATGTGAACTATTTTTTTGAAGTAGGGTCGAATTCATTAATTTTCCCGGCTGACATATTTTTCACTAAACTATTTAAATTTATTTTTCAACAACTTACTATTAAACTTTTACCTCATCGCCAATATGTAGTAAATACACGAATATTCGATCGTAACTGCTTTATTTAAAAATAGATATGTATTTTTACAAATCTGGTCAAATCCATAAAAACGATACATACAAGGAAAAATAAGAAATAACGAAAAGTATTATATATACATATATAGGGTTTATCAAAATATAATAACAGCACAACAAAACTAAATAAAACCCTGAATTCAATTTAATTAATTTACCACACTGCCTTTGTTGTACAAATTTTAATAAAATATTGTTTTTCTCACTTTTACACAATTTTATATTTTAATTTTCACATTTTGATTACAATGTTCTCGTTTTATCTTTCGACACACTTCAATGACGATTGACTCGAAGGTGGCCTTTTTGGAGTCGAATCCACTTATCCACTTATTGTGACTAGTTCCTTTTAATCTTTGTCAGCGTACCAGAAGCGTAAATAACGAGTTCTTCTTTATAAGGATGGTATGAGAAGTACCCATGTTTGGAGACAGATGTCGCTTTGTGTCAAAATCTGCATTACCGACTGTGAGTATTATTCTTTAGTCGACGTCTGTCAAAATTTCTGAGAGACTACCATTAGATACTGGTTTAATGAATTTAAGCGAGGCCGAACACCCATCTTTGATGAGGAGCGGCCAGATTTCCAATTGAGGTGACACCCGGCGGTCTGCTAACATATCGTCAGCAGACCGCCGGGTGAAGATTAGAGAGATTGCTAATATCATAAGCATCTAAATTGAACGTATGCATAACATCCTTCACGAAATGTTGAGTAAGAGAAAGCTATCGGCGATTGATCAAAAACGGAATCGCGTGATAACTTCAAAACAATCTATGGACGTGTTTAAGTAAGTTTCTGCAGCGTTATGTGACTGCAGATGAGATATGGATACGCGCCAGAAACAAAAGATAAGTCGGCAAAATGGGTTTTTCCCGGCGAACGTGCACCAAACAAGGCGAAAACGATTCCATCAGCCGGAAAGGTTATGGCGACGATTTTTTGGGATTCGCAAGGCATAATCTTAATTGATTATTTGTAGATGGGAAGGACAATCACGAGACAGTACTACGCTGATTTTTTTTATTTGCTAATTGATCCAATAGGATATAGGCTTCGTTGAACAATTTACAAATATGATAAACTAAAACAACACACATGCACTCACAATAAATAAAAGAAAAACCATGAAAAATTGATGTCCAGCAATCACAGGTGTATTAGACAAAGAATTCAGAAACACTATAGTAGCAATTTATTGGACCAATTCGACGCTGATCTAAAAAGAAAAATGTCTCACCTAGTGGAGAAAAAGATTCTCTACCATCATGATAATGCCTCGACCCACTCATTAACAATTGCGACAGTAAAACTAGTTTGGCCACACAGATTTGGCCCCATGTGACTTCTTTCTTTTTCCAAGTTTAAAAAAATGCCTTCTCGGAAAGCTGTACACGTCAAGTAAAGAGGTCATTGTCGAAACAGAGACCTATTTAACAGAATTGGACAAATCCTACTATTTGAATGGTGTAAAAAGTTGGAACATCGCTGGACTAGGTGTGTGGAGCTACAAGGAGATTATGTCAAGAAGTAAATTTACTAAATGTAAAACAATTGCGTTGTCTCCCTTAACACAGGTATTTATCATACCATCTTCGTACTTTCTATCCGATGACTCAACACTCCATCTACCCTCACATGAACTTGAATTGCGTGAGACTACAATTTATTTACCAGGATTTTTGTTTCAAAATTACTACTTTTCTCTACTTTACTGTAGGATTACGGTTATAACTCAATACGATTTCTCACAAACTTCTTACTGACACCACTAATCAATACTATGCTTTGACTGTTTCTCACAAAACAGGTACTCGTCGTCAACATGTCAACGAAATACATTTTAGGTTCGTCAAACATGAATATATCGCGAAAGATACTGTCGTCATTATTCTAATTACGCAGGTGTACTTATATAAAGGAACATAGCAATAAGCATACCAATTTTGTCTCAAGCTTTCTAGGAAAACTGTTTGGAAAGTTCGAGTTTGAGTTTTTGAAAATGCTCGTACTTTGTGACTGAATATAGATGTTATCGTCAACATTTTCAGTTACATAAGTGGTTACGAAGCAAATACAGGAAGAAATATAATAAGCAAATGGCCTTGCTAAGTCTGTTGGCTTTTTTTTGGCATTGTCTTCCTGTCGTTGTATGTATACATACATGTGCTCGGTACACATTTCAAACTTGACGAGAACACATCTGAATAATTGTATTCCGAATTACGTTATGAAAAGATGTCGGCAGCGTCATCAATCAAAATCACGTCAGAGCTCGCTCGATTGTCATGATTAAAAATAACAAAGTTTTATGGGAACAATTTTCCTTCTTCGGTGTACACACATACACACACATCACGCAAAAAGAAAAAAACGTTCCAAAGACACTCACTCACTCACATGCACACACATGCCTCTATGCCACGAAGAAAAAAATATCCGTTCGTGTAGCTAATATCCCTCTAACAGTTGCTTCGGTCGGCACATTGCATTTCAATGAACATTAAAAGATTACTACACTTTGACATGCAACGTATACAGTGGGCGTTGACAATTCTGCACGCATTATTTCATGTTGCGAAGGCATACGGCCTCCTTCTTCCATTCTTTTTTGTTTAATAAGCTATTGTTGTAAGCTCAAGCATTATCTGCGGTTTTAATCAAAATTAAAGCTACAACTCCTGTTTGTCGGTGTTATAAATAGTTTTTGATATGAAATGTTGCTTTTGTAATTGAATGTAATTGAAATAATTGTTTTAAGTACTTCTCTTTACGTGCTGCTAGAAACGTTGTACTTATCTATTTGCATTGTCAGTTTGAAAGATTATAGAAGCTCCCAATAGAATCAAATTCTTATTTTTGAGAAGTATTTGAGAAGAAAGTAGCAAATTATTTAGAATTTTAAGTATAAAGAGCTTCACTCAATAAGATTAGTTAGGTGAATCAAAAGATGTACAAGAATGTGTACGGGCATTACAAGGGTCAGTGCAAAAAATGAAAAGTTTTTAATTTTTCGGCATAAACCATCATTATTTTTCAACGTACTCCTCGCTTATAAGTTTACACACTTCATCCGACGCTGCTCCAGTTTGCTGATCTCTTCCGAACAATGGGATTGGTCCAACTCCGCAGAATAAGCATTCGTTTCCGCAATTACATCTTCGTTTGAATAAAATTCCTTTCCCATCGGTCATTTCTTCATATTCTCGGAAGACCGGTCCGAGGAAGCCAAATCTGGAGAGTAGGGGGCATGTAGAAGGAGTTGAAACCTTAATTCTATCAATTTCACGACCGCAAATCCAAATGAATTAGCAGGTGCGTTGTCGCGATGGAAAATGACTTTATGTGGGCCAGTCGTGGACGTTTTTCTTGTAATTCGGTTTTCAAGCGGTCCAATTACGATGCATAATATTCATCACTGATAGTTTTAGCTTTTGCAAATAGTTGACGAAGGTTATACCTTGACAATCCCAAAAAAAACCTTCCTGGCTGAAGGAACGGCCTTCGCTTTTTTGGCAACTCATTGTTTAGACTATTTCTTGGTCTCAGGTGTGTAATAGTGTGTCCATGCTTCGTCCAAGGCGACGAAACGACGCTTAAAGTCAAATAGGTTCCACTGAAATAGCTGTAAACCGTCCATGGAACACGTCACACTGTGAGCAATCCCGGCACTATCTTGTGAACAACTTTCTTATGCTCAAATGTTGGTGCAAAATATTAAGTACCTGTTCATTCGTGATGCCCACAGCACTAGCAACTTCACACATCTTCACTTTTCTATGACCCATCACCAGATCATGGATTTTATCAATGATTTCTGGCGTAGGGTTCAACAGGGCGTTCAGAACGTTCAGCGTCACTTGTGCTCATATGGCCACTCTCAAAATTTTGAAACCATTTATAATTAATTTTAATCGAAGGCACAGATTCACTATAATGTTTATGAAGCTTCTCTTTAGTTTCCTGAGGCGATTTGCTATTCATCCAGGTAAATTTTATCAACATACGAAACTTTTTTTCAGCCCCTTTTTGGAAATCACGATTCAAACGAACGCTAAATACAGAGTAACAAAGCAATATGGTTGAAATTTGATATGAGTGCATTCAAGAGATGCTACTTACTCGCAATAACCTCGATGCGCACCAGTGGCGCCATTTTTCTGACTTTGCAGGGATTTATCAAAGCACCCTCGTACATGAAATCTAAAGCCCACAATTTCGTTCTTTTTGGATATTTTAAAGTAGTAGACCATGTTGCATTTATCCTTTTCTGGAATCCCAAATTTTGCAACTTTTTCTTTCACTTCTTAAATTATTAACGATTTTTAGTTCAAGTTGTACCATTATATCTAGCAATATTTTGGGTGTTACATATTTTGATTTTGTGGTTGAAGGAGAAAACCTGTTAGTAACTTACAAAGATGAATTTCCATTACTTTAAATATGCACAATGTTCATATTTCGGTCCAATATTACTAAATTTAAATAGCATATACATACATAGTACATAAAGATCATTAGACATTAAACTAAGAGGTTGTACGAAAAAGGAAAATTGATAATTACGTGGCAAAAGTAATAAAAATGTCTATTCAATCACACAAGAGTACACAAATTAACTAACGACTTCATTTAAACTTATATAGCAGCTTTTTTAAGAAATTAAATGACATATTGACAGATAGAAAGAATAGGTAAAAGATCTACTAGAAAGTGGGGATACAAAAAAGCTCGTAAATAATTCTGAAGCAAAGAGAAAGTTATCAATTAATTGATAAGTAAATAAAATTAGCGATACAATTACTATGCGATTGGCAAAAGAGATATAATCGAACTTTGACTCGAAGTCATATGGATAATTATGATGCATGAAAATGCAACGAGCGCGATATTAAGAGTTTTTAGACATTTTCTGAGATCTAATAAATGCGTTATAAAATCTTTTAAGCGCATAATTTCCTAGACAACTTGTGTCTAGTAATAAATCAAAGTATTCTTAGAATGTCGACATATGTATCATCAACAGGTAAGTTTGAGATTAATTTTGCGCCAAATTTATCCCAAGATCTCTTTCGAGAGAAGAACTTTAGGTATTATATATAGAAACGTACTGCGAATTTCGGTTAAAGGTAATGTATTTGCTTGTGTTGTAGGAGATCACATTATCAAAACTCAATAATTTATCTTTCCATTTTGAGTAATGAACTCTGCCAAGCTCTACTATAGTTTCCAAAAAGTTGCAAAAGTTAGTAAATCAGCTTTTGCGAAAATATTATCATTACCTTGAAAAATCAACCCTGGAACCCTAGCTGTTTACACCAAATTTGAATAAAAATGGTCCAAATTGAGCATTATGAATACGTATAAGGGTGCTGAAATTCTCAACAGCGCATTCGTATACAAAGCAAGCGCTTATGACTTCAGCTACTTAATTAAACTGAACATCTTAGTCGGTACAGTAGTGTTCAAGATATACTAGTAAAAGTTAAACAGAAGCAGATGGTTAAGGATATCTTTAATGAGGATTTAGTAATATATGTTGTTTAATCAATTAAAAATTTTAAGACTATACAATTGGAACATTTAATAATTATTTCAGCAGAATTATTATTTTATTAAAATTAGTACTTCTATTGTTTTATTCCAGGACTTTTTGCATATATTTTGATGTAAAGTTATATTACTTTATGCGTATTATAAAAATATGTTCTTCTGAGTTGTGTCTTTAAAAGCTTTTTTTGAAAAAATATTTAGGACATCGTTATAGCGTAGAATTTCGATACTGAAATTTATTATACATTGTCGTAAAATCGTATTATGCAATTAAAAATATTAACTCTAAGATTGGTAAAATAAAATTGTAAAAGCTCTTATAGAAAAGTACTTACAAGAAAATAAATTTATAGCTTTGAAGAAATACAAAGTAGTGTTTGAATAGTATATTAGAAAACAAGTTTTATACCGCGGTATTTTGTCGCACACATCCGAATTTTTTTGAAATTAACTTCCTATACCATTTTTTTCTATTTTTCATTTCTATGACATAAAAATGTATTCTTACTATGTATTTTCTGACAGCTATTAGAAGCATTTAAGCTTGTGTGCATAATAGGAAGGTTGGTCATATGGACCAACATTGACATTGAATAAATATGGAATAAGTAGTGTATTTTTTAATTGCACGAAAAGTGACTGGGGTACTTGAACAGCGGAAAACGTGTTTTATAATTCGTTCTACTGCGCTGTGTTTTAAAATTGACTAACGTACTTTGAAAAGTCGCTCGATCAGTTATTTCGTGCACCGAGTGGCGAGGGAGTGCATGAAAATAGAACATGTAAACATAACCTAAAATTTGGCGTAAATTTTCTGGAATATTATAATCATTTTACAATGAACGGATGTAGTTGCGCCTATTGCCAATTGCAAACTCCAGGTACGGATGAAGAAAGTTGGATGATAATTAGCAGCCATAATTGTTTAAATGGCCACAATTTGGCTATCAATGAAAATAATATAATTTGCTTTGAAGAGGGTATGTAACTTGCTTGTCCAGCTTAAGTCCAAATTATGATCAAACATTGCAAACTGAAATTATTTTGGGAACGCCCGCGATTTCGTTGTAACTTTGAAGCAACTTTATTAATAAATTCATAGTAGTTCGTGTCATTCGAAAATGAGATCTGAAATCATCATCCAAATAGCGGTCAACTAATGCTGTGTAACCATGAATATGTTGATGTCGTTTCATAATACCTAATTTTAATAATCAACGAAAGATTAGATAGTTCTACGCGTTCGTACATTCACGTTATTATCTTTCAATTGACGAGCTTGTGCGAGAAGTAAACAAAATAAGTCATCATTTATATTCACATTTCTAGAAAATTGTATAATCATAAATAAGAATGCTATTTTATTAATTCACAAGTAATTATAAACCTCGCGTATCAAACTTGAAACGGTCGCTTATTTAAAGTTTGAAAGAACATGCTTTTTTACAAAACGCAACAAGTCACACAAAGTACTTTTTGAGAAAGCCAGAAAAGTTTCTGACGGTGTTATCCTATATCTAACTAATCTATTTTCTTCTTACTTATGAAAGTTGTTGCATTAAGCTTTTTAAACAAAGAAATCACTCATGAAAAATGCTTTATCTCGAAGAATTTCCAGAAGAACCCTTGGACATGTTTCATTTTGAAGAAAAAGTTCTGATTTTTTGCGTTTCGAAAGCAAACATTTGTTCTGCATTCTTCAAGAACTAAATAAGGACCGTTTTATGCCCCAAGAGAAACTTTATTTTTAAATGAGAACAACGTAGCATGAAAACAAAACGTATTCTAAATTGAAAATGTAAACTACTGAGTGTAAGCTAATGTTTCGGTTCACAGTCTTCTTCTAAATAGTGACATAATTGGCCATCTTCATCCATCTTCCCCAAAACTTTTTCTTAATAGAATATCACAGGCGTTTCCTTTATCTTGTGAAATTTCTTTGCTATAGTTCAGTAATGGTAACTCGACAGAGTTCAAGTTTTTAAGGGGTTTTACTAGGGTTATAAAATGCTTTGAATTACCCTGGAATCTGTAGTGTATCTTGCATTTACATTTAATATGACTTATGTTGGAGTTGTGATTCGTAAGGAAAACAATATCTGCACGCCTTCTCTCTTTAACTCTTCCAAAGGCCCTATCCGTTGGAAGCTAGGAATGGCCAGTCACTGGAAAACTACTTCAATTTGTTTAACATTACGTGGTGAACGCGTGTAAAGTCACTAGTACAACAGACGGCCAATACTGCCGTTTTTATTTTGCTCATCACAGCCGTCGGCAAACAATCTAATATTTTGTACACCATTCCACTATCATTTAGAAACTGCAACACTGCTGAACCAGTCGCATCTGAGCCTTGGCCGCATTGATGTTCAACCCACATGTAAAAGTGACATTCTTAAATAGGAAATTTTTGCAGTTGCTGAACGTTGCAAATGTACAAAAGTGGGTTAACAGTAAGACTCACCTTGCTTTATTCGTTTCTAACTTTGCTTTTCCTTTAATGCGTTATCGTTCTCTGCTGCCCCTATCAGCCACTTCCCTCACTAACTCATTATTGTATCAAGGATCGACGTTATTTATGAAGTGACTCGTCCACTTACTATTCATGTAATTGTAAACAACATAACTCCTTAACAAGGACGTAACAAGCACATGGACTTTGTTTTAACTTCGGCCATACCTAATTGTTATATGGATAAGTTGCACTTTAATTCTGTAAACACTGTGGACATGTTACGTTTTGAAACTAACATTAACTTTGCGGTGTATATTGGATGGAATTAGTACTTCTTTGATTAGAATTGAGGATGTGTAATATTTTACTGTTAACATAGATCGCGACGCCATTTATAAGCGATTTTTTTTTAATGTGAACATGTTGCGTTTTGTAAAAAAGCTCTTCATATCGGTACATACAATGCAGTCCTAAAGTATCTCCCCCCCCCATGCTAACTTTTCAACGACAGAAGCTAGTGTTTTTAGAAAAAAATAGGTGGATTTCTATAATTCACGAACTTTTGTCGTTATTGGCAGTTCAATTGTATTTCCGGTATCAGTGACGTCAACTTTCTTATGTTAAATAGAATACCCCATATATTTATATGTTTTTGGAAAGGCAAACTAAAAACGAATTCAATTACACCACATATATTATACTTTTACTTAAGAAATATGATGATATGCAGCAATAAATGTTTTGGTACTTTGTTTTGTTGTTACGCAAAGTTGGCTAGGAAAGAACGTCAAAAGACTGATCTAAAGGGATCGTTGCTAAGCAAAGTAATCGTAGCAATTACCAAACTGTCAAATCTCAATTCCAAAAGCATGAATTATTCCTGTTATTTATTGTTATTATAACCTGCATTATTAATAAAGAAACACTGCTCCAATCGTTTTTTAAATCACATTATGTTCGAGCAAATTTGACAGCACTCAGCTTGTTATAGTAAATAGTGCTCGAACGATAAGTACAATTAGAAGACAGAAAAAGGCGTATCACATTGACGTTGTTTAAATTCAAAAAGCTGTAATTGCAATTATATTTTATTTGCACTTAAAAGTACATATAAGAAGTGGGCGATATTGGATGTGATAATATAAATTATACTCCACCTGAGCTTGGTAATTTATTACTTAGTAAATGACGTGAAGTGTACGAAAAAAACGAACATTTTTATACTTGCTGTACACAGAATAATGTTAAAGCTATATGTAAACATTTTATTTACACATTTTCAAATAAAAAGCAAAACAAAGAAGTCTTCTACCTTGTAGTCGATGATACGTTCATGTCTTAATATTTACAAGAATATAGACATGTCAAGAAACTCTAATTCACAAGCATTTTTGAAACGTTTACTAGTAGGTTACGAACCAAAAAAATCTAAAATATTAGAGATGGAAGAAATTAATGACTTTATTGAGAAAGCTGATAATATAATGTAACCTCGCAATAAAAGTATGGAGCATATTCAGACTTTAAGCTTTATGCAATTTTAGTTGTTATAGCGGTGTTCAATTTAGGTTATCTTAATAGTATGTTGCGCTGGTATATACAGTGTGTCCCCGCATGGACTGAACAAGAGGGGAAAAATTGTAACTTAACCCAAAAATGTGATTCTTTATAAAATTTGTTGCTTGTCTCAAAACCACCAATTCTGATACAAAAATCACAATATTTTTTTTAGCAGCTGAGAAAATTACAAAAACACACTTGAGCTAAAGAAAAACATTTTATTTTATTCAACGTGGTATCCTCCAACCTCTGCACACTTTTCAGCTCTACGTACAAATTCTTTATAAACATTGTGGATCATATCTTCAGTGACAGAATGTACCGCCTCCGTAATTTTTTGTTTTAAAATTTCGGTATTGTTATCCAAATAAGTATTATAAACATGCTGTTTAACATATCCCCATAAAAAGAAATCCAATGGGCTTAAATCAGGAGAACGAGTCGGCCAATTGACGGGTCCGTAGCGGCGTATCCATCTGTTTCCAAAATGTTCTTGCAGATAATTTCTCACCCACACTGTTGAGTGAGCAGGACACCCATCTTGTTGAAAAAATACACTTTCAAAGTTAGGTTCATCTCTTACTGCAGGCAACAACAAATTTTTTTGCTTAAATTTTTGTGTATTTTTGTAATTTTCTCAGCTGCTAAAAAGAATATTCTGATTTTTGTTTCAGAATTGGTGGTTTTGAGACAAGCAAAAATTTTTATAAAGAATGAAATTTTTGCGTTAAGTTACAAATAAAAATTCTTTCCCTCTTGTTCCGTCCATCCAGGGACACATTGTATATAGAGGCGTGAAGAATTAATCAATATAAGAATAATTTGAATTTACTGCATTATGTGCGGATATATCGTACTGTTTTAAACAAGGTAAGCATAACTAATAAATAATGTGGATATAAATAATATGCATTTCAAAAATTCTAGTAAATAAATGCTTTAATTTAAGAAAATGAAACTATTGATTTATGGGCAATATGTAAACGCTTTCTGGAATTAAGGAAACTATTTACTATTCTTAAGAAAATATTGTTTTGTGTTATAACGGCCATTTGCTTATGCTAAGAATCGTATTCTTCAAATTTTTTGCAGGATTTTCTTGAATCAAGTAAACAAATTTCCTAAACAACAAAATACAATTATTTCATTACAAGTATATACTTCTCTTAAGAGGAAGAAAAAAGGGGAGAAAATATTCCTTTTGAATTAAAACAGTTATTGCATTGTAGATAATTGAAACAGTGTATTCACTAAATGCAATAAAATCATTTTTCAACTTCTGCCATTGTATTCGGCTATGTATATTATTGCGTTATTTAGTCTCAATTTATTATGCCAAAAAGGTCCTAGAATTTACTTTCAACTATTGTATTCCTTATATTGTACTTAATACTGAGTATTTTCGATTTTGCACTACTGTACACTACACGAAAGTTACACGCCAAGATTCTTTACTGTGTATTAATAGCATATGCACGGTGTTAATCCATAGGCAGCTTTTCTTGGACGGATGTCATAGGAGTTGGGGGTAATACATATTCCAACATATTAGACAATGACAAGATCTGCGACAATTGGAGACGCCTTCCATGCTTTACAATTTAGAGTGATGGATATCAACTTTAAGTATTCTTTCAGTAAGGAAGGCAAAGGAACTAAGTAACTTAAACATTTAGTGAACCCAATTTTTTGTACTTTTTATAGTTTGGTGTAATAGTAAATCTAATAAGTTTTTATACTATAACAATTTAATAATCACAGCGTATCAAATATACGCTATAAATCTAATTAGTTGAGTATTTTTTACCGCGTTTGTTTAACTTTTCTTAGGTCGCAAGTAAAGACATAAATGAAGATTTTAGAGTTTTTTTATGTCACTATGTGTAGAGAAGGTTGCAAAGCATTATGTCAGTAAATAAAATGTTTTTTTTTGGTACGGTACTGGCCGATTGGTCCTCCTCTATATACTTAGTCAAGACCAGAGGTTCCCAAACTTCTTTTTTCTTGTAGACCACTTTCAAAATTTTACTGGTTTCGGTGGACCCCCTGCTACATTTCTACCATATTCCCAAAACTCGTCAAAAAATGTGAAAATTAGATCTAACGATGGAAATTTGCGTCGCGGCTGAGTTCCAACCCTAAATTCGGAGTGGTAAAAATAAAAAGAAAAATAGTATATTTTCTTGTGTTCTATTTATTAAAATAATATGATTACAGACTTAATAGAATTAAAATTAAACATGAATAACGTAACGTAACTTCAACAATGCAAATCAACAATTAAAAAAAAATAATTTTAATGGGAGGAATGTACTTGATGGTTTGATAGCAAATTATCAATATTAGGCTTCAGTTTTGTGAGGAATAACCGCAAATCTCCCCGTTCTGTGATGTTCAATCGGCTCCTTTTTTTGTTAATAGGTTTGTAACGACACTAAAACTTTTTTCGACAAGGTATGACGAGAGAAACGCTATCAAAAGTTTTCTCGCAATTTCCCACAGCCCAGGATATTTTTCGTGTATTTCTGCTTGTAGCTAAAATGTTTGATAGCCTTTTTTAAATTTCACCTTTAGCTCCTCATTGGTGCCAAGCTCGAGTAGCTCCTCTTGTAATACCACATTCGCCACTTCCGTTTCATCAAATGGATTTATGATCCATAGTGGTATTTCCATCGTCAGAATATCTTCAAATCTATTTTTGCTTCATAAATTTCAATTTTCCAAGAAAAGCCGAAATTACACCCTTTGTTTTTATTAAATTTGGCTGTTCCCTTGTAACTGCAAGTTAATTTCATTAAATTTTTTGAACAAATCTGTCAAATACGCGATGTCTGCTTTCAATTTGATCAGGTTTTCCTTTAAATCTGGATCTTTACTTTCCAGAAACTCTAAAACTGATTCAAAAAGTGCATATGGGCAATCGTAGGACATGGCTATTTTAATAGAATAGAATAGGATTAATTAATTATTGCAATGAAAAAACCAAAATGCCGGCGGCAAAACTGATTTTAATTATTAAAAGCAATAAACCGCTAAGACCCATATAGAGGTTTTCACAAAACGGCTGAACCTATTGTAATGTAATATAAAACATTTTTTGATTAATTATATTTTGATACATTTCTGTAAATTCGAAAGAAAATACTTTAGTTAAAGAATATTTTGACATCAAAACTTCGCGATTTTAATGATTTATTTATGACTTTGATTTACGTTACGAGTGGTACATAAAGACACGTACAATTTATGAAAATATTTTTAATCATTTAGCATTAGCAACTACGAGAGCACTGAAATATGTATAAACACGCAGGTCAATCATATATCTCTCCTTTAGTGAATCACCACAGTCGGGTAAATAAATAATTTTATAATAAAAAGTACTAAAAGTTCAATCTTTTTCGGTTTTCTGTTCTTTTGTAGAAGTATCGAATAATGGCCCTGTTCAGTATTTAATTTTTATTACGTACTTACTACACGCAAACATAACAAATATAATATTATTACAATATAAAATAAGAGTATGTATAACAAATAGGCAGGTACTTACTTTTTCCGGCACTGGCAAACACTGACATCGATTCACTCACACTTTTCTTTTCAAAATTCCGGAAACAAATGAGTAACATTTATCCTTGGCATTCGTATTTATATTGGTGAAGGATCAAACAAGTTCATGCAAGATTGCAAGCACAGCACAAGTGGTATTTCGTCCCTTTGCACGCCTGAACAAGCGTTGCGGGCGGGCGGGCGGGCGGGCGGCGCTTTGCAAGTCTCGACACGCGTTGTACTGAATATCGAATATGCAAGTTTTTAAAAGTAACAGTCACTGACCTGAAAATACACTATTCAAAAAAATTAAAGAAGGTTTTAAAAAAAGAAAATTAAAGCTAAATAAACAGGCTATCGATCCATATGCCGGTCTAACTGAAAAAAAAATTTTTAAGCCCGTGGACAAAAAAAAAACAAAATTGCAAAATTATTTTTTCGCGCTATCAGTTAGGATTGCATGAGAACCGTAGCTCCTAAAAATTTTTAGCCAAAAAATCTGAAAATTAGAATCTTAAAGCTTCAAAATGCTTTTTTAAAGTCTTAATACGACCATTTTTCACCGAAATACAGCCTGTCAAAAATTACCGAAAAATTTGGAATTTTTTTTGCTCCCTTTTTTTGAGTAGTGTATTATCTGCCTGCATTGATAGGTAAAGCTAAGCCAACATTTTTGTTCTTTACTATCGAAACCAGATAAATTTTCGTGGACCCCCACTTACAACTTGTGAACCCCCATTTTTTTTTCAGGCCAATGTAGACCCCCGTCGAGTTTCCCGTGGACCACTGGGGGTCCACCTGGACCACTTTGGAAATCACTGGTCAAGACTATTATAAATGGTGATTTCACTATACATGAAATAATAATTCCGCAGACACTAATACAAAGAAAATGGCTACCACATTCATAAGTATACAAATTATGATATCCTTGTTAAAGCAATTTTTGAATTAACTGTTTATGGATGTTCAATTACACATACATGCACCTTCCTCATTAATTTGCAAAGGATGGCCATAAAACTCTTATACTCTTCAGACATTCTTTTTATTAAAATCTCGTTTCTTCGATATCTTCTTTCTCATAATTATTGCCGCCACAAGCAGGTATTCTCTTTTGATTGAATTGACAATTATCACCGCTTGGTTCACTCAGAGTTAACGCCATTTCTGCTAATAAGAAACGGTAACATTCTGGGATAAAGAAGGATTCGTGGCGCCAACAACAATACTTTGTGAATATTATTTTAGAATTGTGTATTTATCAAGTAATTTCTGCGATCTTTCTTTTATTTATTTGGCTTCCTTTTCTCAGTAGAAAGTGACACGTTATGGATATTATACATCTATGTTTAAATAAGTAATAGCTTTTCATATTTTTTGCTGTATAGTTTAATGATACTTGTTGGAATTGCAAGATAATGCTTGTGATATGCCATCTTTAATGTTGAATTTGACGAAAAACAATTTTGATTGATACATAATCAGCAAAATGTAATTATTAGTACATTTTTCACTAACTAAAATGTTAAAGTTTCTAGTGTTATTTGAGTTCGTTGTGCGCGTAGGTCATTACAGAAATATGGCGAACTATTACTTGTAGGACTACTAAAATTATACTAAAAGAAACAGGAAACTTCCACGTAAAACGTAACATCCTTCTACAACGGCTCTGTAAAATGGACTAGGCCACTGCCAAATAGTAAATAGTGATCATTTTGAACAATTGACATAAAAACTGTACTTTCCTTTGGTAGCACTTGATTTATGAGTTCAATTATCAAACAACATGCTAAAGTCCTAACTCCTCATTTAAAGTGCAATGAAAGTGATTAATTTCCATTTTTCGGCTATAAGGAATTTCTTATTGGTTCTATATATAAGAAATGACTTGGAATGAGGCATCGCAAGAGGTAACTTGGTAATTTAAATTTTTAAGCTTGCGGTTGCTAGGACTTGGATCATTTAAGGTAGATTGGTAAGTTGAGAATTCTACAGATGTGCAATTAAAAATAGAAGTCGATGTTTCAGAATTATTTTTTTAATAATTATTACTAAAGACCGGGTTATATGCAAATGTGCATATTTGACATATTTTGCATATAATATCATTATCTCTTTAATACATATCTGAAAGAATTTTATATATTAATGCATAATTTCTGTTCTTTTTGGTTCACATATTTCAGTAATAAGGAAAGGGTTATACGTTAATTGTAAAATACAATTTACATTAGTAAATACATAGTCACATGTAAACAAAATTCTCTGGGCTTTCCCCTCCTGTTATAGGAGATGACAGTGCCGCTTAAAATTTGTATAATTTATTATTTCACCAACAGTGCGGTTTGTTCTTTGCGGTTGTGCGACACCAGGGCAGAAAAATTTGGAGAGTGGGCAGTAAACAGTAACTTTCGAATTTACAACCCTTTGTCTAAATAATGTACGAATTCCCAGTTCGTATAGATTGTGAATAGTGGGAATTCCCGGTTTTATTATTTGATAGTAGTCAAGTGCACGCGTAAGTCTCAAGAATTTCCTTAAATTGGAGAGGACAATAGCCACTTTGTGTTTCCCCGACCATTCAAAGTGATAGTGCGGTATTGTACGCGTTAAAGCTGTTTATTTAAGATATTATTCAAATACAGTCGTTGTATGAAATTTTAGTAAATTGTGCGTCATTTTGTCTAATTTAAAATTTCCAATTTGCGTCCAATCCACTACCATTGAAGTTTATTTGCTATTGCCTACCGAGGTATTATCAAGAAGCTTTTATCTCAAAAGCGGCAGTTCTGCTTCGTTCAGCAAAGACTCTCGTAAACGGTTAAGAAAGTTGTACCAGGTTGTATAGTGAAAATAAATGCAGCTTAAGTGTAAGGCTGTGGTTTCATTAAAAAAAGTAAGTCAGTGCCTTCAAACGAGGAGTCACCCAAACAACCGTAAATACGAGTGTACAGTGAAAACGTTCGTTTAATCATGCCGAAAGTTTGTAGTGGTACATTGGCTTGGATCAAATCTCACCCTGAACTTCGTTTGGATAATGAAAAAGTGTTTTGTACAATGTGTTGCAAAATTATAAGTACTTTTTTAAGCTTTTTTATTGTAATGTAAATTTTAAAAAAATACAAATATTTCGTGACTTGTAGGTAACACTTAATTTGCAACTTAAGTGATCTAGTAATTTTGAGTAAAATAACAATGTATCAAGTAAAATTTATGCAAGGTGTCCCCAAATCCGCTTTACAAATTCTAACCAGAGCTTACTGTTTGTTAACTGAAAAGTCCAAACAAAAGACGCGGGGGCGTTGAAAGTTTTAAAGAATGTTGAATTTCTTGAAATATTCTTGAGAAAATTCAACTTGACCACCCTGTATATCAGTATTAAGGAATTTTTGACACGTGTGTAACACATTTGGGTATATACTTTTAACGTGGGAATATTTATTGACGCAGCATTTTCAAGATTAGTGTTGAAATTTTATATTATTCTCTTCAGATCCCCTGTGAAAACAAATTTCATATAGACCAACATATTAAGACATCTTCACATGCTGCCAAACAGAAAAATTGTAGAGTAAAGAACCAGTCAATTTTACAATGCATTGAATTGGCAACAAAGAAAACCGACCAGAAACTATTTAATGAAGAGTTATGTCGCGCTTTAGTTAGTGCTGATATTCCCCTTAATAAGTTGAATAGTACAAACTTTAAATCGTTTTTTCAAAAATATTGTACACATTACATTCCCGATGAAAGAACCTTAAGAAAAGGTGAAGTGGGCTGTATTTATACTGACACAGTAAACAAAATAAGAAAATTAATCGGAGACAATAATTTTTGTAAAGTAGTCGATGAGACAACGGATAATGCTGGGAGTTACATAGCTCACCTTCTGAACAGATCATATTTAATTTCTTCAAAGCAGTTTGAAAGGACAAACAATGCAACAATTTCAAGATTGATTCAAGAAGGATTAAGTAATTTTTTTTGTTGTCTGAAGTAGTTCGTTTGGAGAAGGCATTACTTCTAGTGTCAGACGCGGCACCATATATGGTTCGAACTGCGTACAATTTGGTGTTCTATCCCAACTTACCTCATGTCACATGCCTTGCTCATGGCCTCAACAGGGTTGCTGAAGAAATACGGAACCAATTTCCTCTGGTCAATGAATTAATTAGTAATGTGAAGAAAGTGTTTTTAAAGGCTCCGCTACGTATTCAGATGTACAAGGGCCGACTGCCAGATACACCACTTCCTCCTCAACCTGTAACTACAGGATGGGAGACATGGTTGAATGCTGCCATATTTTATGCGGATCATTTTGCAGAAATAAAAATTGCCCTTTCGGAGATTACGGATTCTTCTCCATGTGTTACGGAATCGCATAGATTGTTCAACGAGAAACTACTGCTCCAGCAATTGTCATTCATTAAATGCAACTATAGTTTTGTTCCAGCAACTATTTTAGCATTGGAGAACACAACTTTGAGTTTAACAGAATCCGTTGAATTTGTGGACGAATTTCAACAATCATGTGCTAAAGTGCAGGGTAAAATCGGACTTACCATAAATAAAAAATGTGAAAATGTGATTTCGAAAAATACGGGATATGGTATGTTAAAAGAACTTGCTAACATATTAAAAGGTGATTTTAACGAAACATGTAGCTTAAGTGCGGAAACAATATGTAGACTAAAAAATGCGCCAATAACTTCAATAGATGTGGAAAGGACATTTTCAGTGTATAAACATTTGTTCATAGATAAACGACATAATTTTTTAGTAGAAAATTTTGAGAAATATTTAGTAATAAAATGCTTTTATAATAAAAATTAATAATAAATTATTCATGCTTGTTAATATTTGAATGTATTTTAAGATGTTTTTAGAGTTTAGTGCAATTTTAAATGTTAGTTTGTTACCTGCCTTATAATATATTATCTTAGTACACCATGTTTTTTTTAAATAAACCTGAATTACATTTTTATTTGGAATTTTCAGTTACATATTTGTTCGGTTTTTTGCATATTTTGACGAAAAAACGTGCATATATATATATATATATGCGCATGCTTATAGGTTTTTTCTGTGCATATAATCCGGTCTTTAATTATTACCAAATGATTAGTCAGTCGTTATTTCAATCGTTCGGGAAGCATATTACACATATAAATTTACATATAAAGTTAGTTCGAAGTATTACTATTGACCGGTTGAATTCTGAATTGGGCAAATTTAAAATTTGAAACTAAATAGTTGAAATTAAAAGTTAAAATTGGTGTTTGTGAAATTTATCTAAATATCCCGTTTTATTTTATATTCAGTTTATTAAGGGATCAAGTGCAACATCGGTAGGTGTTTCAAGTAGGCTGACAAATTGATAGAACGATGACTACTATTTCAAAAATAATTAACATTTTCTATGTAGTATATAATTTATACAAACACGCACTTATTTCAATTATTCAGCAGCAATTGTAGCAGTTTGCCGAAGAAATATGAACTCAAAATATTTTGATTTATTAACTATTGCTAAACAGCATAATTCATAAGACTTTAAAACAGAGGATAGTGTGAGTAAGATTGTTTTTTTTTTCAAAAGGGAACTGCGAGAGCAAGTTTTCATTATTATTATTTCGTTATGAACCTTGTTGATAAATAAAGCCTCAAGTTTCTTTTGCTTGAACAAAGCAAAAGATAGAATTTTACCCCTTCGGATTTTATTAATCAACTTTTCTAACCATATAGTAAAATGCTATTTCCAGAAGAATGTTTCTTTCTATATCTCTGCCATTAATTTTAAGAGCAATATAGCTTGATAAAGCAATTGAGGTCTGAGGTATCCATCTTCAAATACTAGACTAGTTGTAACCACCACTTTTCAAAAATATGGCATTGTCAGATTGTGTATTAGTAGTGATAGCAAGAATTGTGGGGTGGTATGGCAAACACTAAAGGTATCGGCATACGCCGTACCACACAAAATATTTAACAAATTAAGGATAATAAATGGTGCGGAGTGTGTATTAGTGTTAGAATTAATGGTTATGCATTCTAATGTTGTTAGAGCTTTATATGTCATAGTGCAGCAGGAATTTTAATTTGATAAACAATAAATATTTTACAGAAGGTAGTAATAATGGCCTATTATCACAAAACTTTATCTAATACAAAAATGCGACCGGTTTCGAGCATGCACTCATCTTTAGGCCAGAGTTATATATAGGCAGTAAAAAACTGTCAAATTTAAAAAAAAACGTGTAATATATACTAGTAGTACTAAGAGACTGTCTGTATCGAGATAATAATGTAGATATAAAATAGATGAAAATATGATAGTTTTAACAATTTGACAATTTTTTACTGTCTATATATAACTTCGGCTTGAGATGAGCGTATACTCTAAACCGGTCGCATTTTTGTACAAAATACAGTTTTGTGAGAATAGACCATACACCTTCCTTAATCATGAATTACTCACACAGAACCACCATGGATTCAATAAATATTTTATGTAACCTCAAAATATTATATCCGAAAGAATTTCAATTGCATGGCACAACCATTGCAACTAAAAAAAAAATCAAGTATTCAAAGACTCTGCAGGTGGTTCCAAATTGTGATGAACTAAGTTCTCAATATCATTGGATCTTTTTTGTATCACATTATTTATGTCCCTAAAATTTATTGGTATCTGTCTCCACGAAATTAGGTATACATTTTATTCATTTTCTTTAAAAGGTATCTCAATAGAAATCATACAAGGCCCAGAAAAACCTGTCTCCAAAAAGGTTGGTGGTCGATATTAAAAAGTCGTCAGAAAAGTTGTAGTTTAAATTAATTTTGCTTTTATTAGAAATTGTATGTTGGAAATGCTTTAATTGTTCATTATATTTATTACATTGTAATGATTTTCAACGGTTTTATATCTGTTGCTTCCCATCACTTCAATTAAAATGATATGAAGAAATCCACATTTATCACCTACGGAAATGCGGGTGATATAACATTTTAGTTAAAGCGATCTGAGTAGAAACAAACGGAGCAAATATTTAATTGAGTGAAATAAAATCAAGTGAGATTAATAACAAAAATCTATCAAATATTTCCTACTACACATTTCAAATATCAAGATAATATTCGGTGATATAAATGCTGCATTATCAGACGAATCTCAATTTCATTATCTAAAAAAAATTAATTTTACCTTGTTGGTTACTCTTCCTCGTAGTCTTCTTCTCCTTCATCCAGGGGTATTCAGGTACATTAACGCCGGGGGATCCCAGGCCGTGCGGCACGTCCATGGGATAGCCACCGCCTGGCGGTGTATGTTGCGGACTCATCGGCGGTCCGTGAGGCGGTATTTCGCCGGAAAGATGCGGCAGTGCGGTCATGAATTCGGCCATCGACGGTTGACTGTTAATGAAGCCCGTCTCGTTACATCCGGTATCTAAGGGGAGGCCGGCGTGCTGTGCGCCCGATCCAGCGGACAACCAGAAGCCGCCGGCCCCGGAACCTTCGGGCGTCGTGGACCTCGTCTTAACTACTACGAATTCGTCCTCTTCTAAATGTCCCGCCGGCATCCGGATGCGATGCTTAATTCTCATTGACTACCCTCCCGCTACCCTTGCTGTCCACTCGAAATCCTCGCATCACAACGATTATTCGATATAGGCGATAATAGCACTTCCCAACCGAACTGTCACTTTTACAATCAACAATAACAACAACATATACGAGAACAATTCTTGAATTTTCAGAGAAATCCACTAATATCAGTACCAAAAATTGATGCGATATTGTTTTATTTATATGTATTGTTTTTCTCTAGAAATTGCACCGCGGCGAAATCTTCTGAATTGTCACCATGATCGGTACCGACACGGCAATCGCGTCCTCGTGAAGCCCGCAAAATTCGACCAATTCTTCCTGAGACCAGAAATAGGAAACGTTTGTTACGTGTATGTTAGTAGTTACTGTTAGTGACGGTTGTTTTTGTTTCTTTCCCATTGAGGAGGATGATGGCCGGTCACGTGGTGTCACGTTCGACCAATGACTGACTGCCTAACCCTCTCCGAGGAGGCGGGTGGGCTGGCTCCGGTTCAAGAGGCGGGCTCAAACTGGCGTGACAGGCTCTCTTGGCAGCGGCAATTATACAACGCACAGCAGCGCCCGGTATTTATAAAAATACGATATGGAAAAATCTCACTTTAAATATTAAACATTTTTGCATCGCGATGCAAATATTGTCGTCGTACATTTCTAACGTTATAACTCCCATATTTTTTCCTTTATTTTCATTTTATGACTAATAACCACATTATAAAACAAAAGCACTTACTATTATAAACAATTCTATATATATATATTTCTTTTATAAAAGGAAAAATTTATGTTATTCAACAACCATCTTCCCCTATACTCCTTTAAGAACTTAAAGAGATCACGATTCAAAGTTGAATGAAGCGCTAGAGTGACGTGTCGTTGTTAAATACTAACGGACGCTCCTCGAAGAGCGTCGTTCTTGACGACGACGCGCGCGTCCCAGCATCTGAAGGAGGGGACGACAACTACCTACCTACCAAAATTCTTAAGTATCTCTTATCGTTTGATATTCCCCGAAAATCTTCACGTTAAACGCTAATAGTAATAATGTTTGACAACTGATAATATGAGCTTGGAAGTGTAAGTCTTCCTAATACGGCGAGTTCTACGATTTTGTTGGAAACCATCTCATCAGCGTGTTTAGCGAAGACTTTATCTACTATCTTTAATTTTTAGTATACGTGATAATGTGTTAAATGAGGTGGTTTAAAGGCATACCCCGTGCTTAAATTTCATTTGAATTATAGCATTTAAATCTTGAGTAATGGGAAATAGTTCCATGGACCTAGTCTTCAAATGATTAAATGGAGTTAATTATAGCATAGTAAGTTGGATAGAAGTTCGGAACCGGTTTGAAACTGCTTGCAATTAAATTTATTTATTCGTTGACCTCTGCAATATTGTAATTACATTAAATATGTTAATAAGTACTATAGAAAAAAAGAACATAAACCTATGTATAAGTCAATATTAAAATATGAGACACCAAACTACAGTTATAGTAAGATATAAAAATGTTAAAACACAATAAATTACATTACTGCAAATTTTTTTGGTAAACGAAGTGACAAGTTTCCAATTGAACACTTTGTTTTAATAAAGGACTTTGCTTTAAACTTTCTGTTTGAAATAATTTGTTTAAAACCCACTTTAGCAAAGCTCCAAGCAATTCCATCTTGTAGCAATAAATATTCATGACATTTATGTTCTAAGGATTGCTATTTCAAAGAAGTTACGATTTAACATAAATAATTTATCAGATTAACTTTTGATATTAAAATCTGGCGATGTAAGACCCAGTTCAAAGTAATTTCTAATATAGCTTCTAAAAAATTAATTGAATGCCAACCCTGCGTTTCCTATTTTCGTTTCCTATCAATATAAAACATGCACTGGACGAAAAATCATTTAATTTGCTTTTTCAGGAGTCAAAAACATTTTACTGCCTCAAAACCGCAAATCTTTGATACAAAGTAATCTTTTGTGATGTTCATAACGTTGTATCCTCACCCCAAAGTTTAGCTAAATACCTAATAAATCAAATTTCATTTGCTGTAAACCCAGGAGTAAAAATACTACATTCTATATGACGTATTAGTACTTTACTGTGAACCAAGAAGACGATAATTACTGAAAATTAGATACACACATAAGTTAAAACTGAACATTATGATTACGCAAAATTTTCTAAAAATCTTTTTCTGAGCATCACACTCATGAAGTCTTCTTGTACAATAATAGAATACTCGCAACACTCCAAAACTATTCTACAATGAAAGTTCCTTTGCTTTAAATTTTTGCCTGGTAAACTGTTTCTATTTCTACGAGTTTTAAATTAAGTGCTAACCTCTCAATGGATTGTGGGGAACTGTTATAAGTACCTAGCTCACCATCACTGCCAATCACCAAGATTCAGATTATTTGGAGATATTCGATAACATTTAAAATTGTAGGCTATGAAAAAAAGAGTTTTAAGGTAGGAAGTATAGTAGAAACATTTATGTAATATACGAATAAAACGGCCCATTCATTGACTACATGTGTTAATGGTCGGATGTTTTCAGACATTTCACTAGTTTAATTAAACACAATCCTTCTCACAATTCTTCAAAAACAAATCGTCCTTCATACTGATACAAAGAGTGATATTTTTGCTAGCTTCCAATGGCCGTTGATCTTTAACTGTTAACAGTTCTCTTTGAAAAGCATTTAAAATATAAATCGAAAGCACGAAGTATAAAAATAAGAAGCCAATAGTTATTTTTTCTTGATTGAAATTCCCAGTAACTTTTTTTTTAGTGTCTTAATGTTGTATGGGTTTTCAAGTCGGGAATATTTTTCTAAGAGAAACTACGAAACTAAAATAGGTCATTGATGAGAAATTGGCATTAACACAAGAATTACGAAGTTATTAGCATTTAAAAGCTAACGCCAGCTTACTTGTGTAATTCAAGTCAAGCTTTTCCAATCACGTTGAATTTGTTGGTCCACCATGATAGAATTGGGAGGTATCCTTAATTATCGATGCTTACAAACAAAAATCCAATTCATTTCCAACTCGTTTGGCTTTTGTAAAGCTAAAGAGAAAGCACATCGTGTATTACATGTTTAGAATTTTTTCCCACATCGGCTCTTTTAATATTAAATTTGCATACATATTTGGTCAATCCTTTTCAATTTCTAAAGGTTTTACCTTTTAAAGGTTTAAAGATTTAAACCTTTCATAAAAATTTCCTAGATAGAGCATTCCCGGTAACTCCTGGCACACTTTGTTTTAAATATTTTAGTTGCGAACTGTCAAAGTAAATGTCAAATAATTGTTTAGTTGTCATTAGCTATTCATGGTGAATAACTGACATAAGTTTTATAAACTTACGATTCGTGGTTTTGAAATGAGAACTGTTAAGAACCAAGAACTGGCAAAAAGAATTTGCCACTATTTTGAAAATTCTGCGAATCGAGTCAAGAAAGATGTTAGGCATTTTACGAAAGAAAGGGTGGGCAGAAGGACTATATATAATGTTTTGTCACGCTATGAAGTATGTAAATCTGCAATTTATAAATCGGGAGGAGAAAGACCAGTATTTGTAAGAAATAAAACGTTATTGTCTCGTGTCAAAGCCCTTTAGCGGCTGCCCTGTTGAATATATCGCCTTCATATTTACATGAAGTTAAAGTTAAAAAAGCTCACGTATATAAAAGCATCTCACATTATGTTAACGATCAAGAATCAAGAGCGAAAACTGCTTGCAGAAAAATTCTCGAAAAATTGGCACCTCCAGGAAGCGGAAAAGTTATTACTATGGATGATTAAACATACTGCGCTGTTGATCCAAAAGATGTTCCAGGGAGAAAATATTATCATTGTGTTCCCAATACAGACGTACCAATTGAAAAAAATTCAAACCTAAGAAAAAAATTTTCAAAAAATATCTGATATGGCAGGCGATGGATGAACATGGGAATGTTTCAAAACCGTATACTTTCATAGGCACCATGAATTGGAAAATTTACCTAAATGAGTGTTTACGCAAGAGGCTTATTGCCTTTATCAAAAATAGAAATGTTCTGTTTTGGCCTGATATGGCAATATGTCATTGCGCTGCCAAATGCAGAATTTCTTCAAGAAAATAACATAGATTTTGTATCAAAAGTAAATAACGCTCCAGATACATCTCAGGTTTAACCCATTGAAAAGTATTGGGCATTATTGAAGAGAGTATATTCTAAAAGGAGAACCCCTGCGAAAAGTTTGAATTCCTTCAGACGTATAGGGACGGCTATACTCCAAAAAGTTTCAAAGACTAGTGGTGCATCTTTAATGAGCAATGTAAGAAGTCAAGTAGGTGGACTAGGAGTGTACGAATCTTACCATAAGTAAAAGTTTATATAAATATGTTGCTTATCATTTCAAATAAAGTTCATTGTTGCTGAAATATTGCGTTTAGTTTATAAGTATTTTTTAATTTTGTGCCAAGTTACCGAGCATACTCTATTTGATAGACCCAACTTCAGCATTAGAAACGAAAGTTGGTATCATGCTCCAGAATAAAAAAGAATTAAACCGAAAATCGATAACAATTGATGTAATAAGTTTCAGTGCATATGATGCTCATGGTTCATGTTACATATCACACGTAGGTGCGCGCTTTTTGGACGTAAACAAGAAAAATGAGAGAGCAAGAGTTTAAAGTACGGAATTGCTGTGAAGCAAGATTTGAAAGCTTACAGCTATAATGATTTCGAAATATATTTGTTTAAGTATTTGTTTATCAAACCATGTGTCTATTCCTTTTCTGTTTGCTTTCGAGTGAAACGAAAATGCAGTAGTACGGTATGAACATTACACTCAAATAAGTCGTATTAGTAAACATTAATCTGAATTAAAATTAGTAATTGAAAGCTAAATTTAGACGGAATAATTAACCTGCTCCGATCTTTCCATTATGAAAGTCAGCCAGGCATTGTCCGAAATCCAACAATGAAATACAAATAAAAGAATACGAAACCATTAGTATTTCGCTCCGTTTATATATGTGTACACATTTTATACGTCGAACACATATGCTATAAATGCGCTGTGTAAGTGTATTAGTACAGAAGCCACCCAGGAGTCGAACGATTCACAAAACGCAGAGCCCCTAATCCTTCCACATCTTTAACACATTAAAGAGCCTGAAAAGAGTCACAGAACCATAACCATGTGTCTTGAGACGGTCGCCGCAATGTCCGTAGTAAGTATGTAAAGTGCTGTTGGTGTGGCTAGTGAAGGGCCGAAGGGTTGACTCATTTCCTGACCAACACTTGATTAATGATGTCTAATAACAAGGCCGCGGGGCACTACACAGATTATGAATGTTCAAACCGTATTAGTTTCTACTTCGTGCTGTTACTGTTTTTGACGGTTCGCTCTCCGGCTATCCCCGCAAAAAAAAGCTAGGTCCCTTGTACAAACACGTTTGCGCACACGTAAATGTTACAGTCTTCAATAAAGTTGATTTTGTTCTCTTGTTAGAACAAGTGGATGTGGGTTTTTTACTTTCGGCTTGGATTTTCTAAATAATGTGGTAAGTTTCACCTAAATGTAAGAAAAAAACGTCGCCGAAGTAAATGAACAGAAAGTCTTTTCAGGAATTTTTATATTTATATGGCCTTTTTTTATTATTCATTCTTGTTAATTCTTTGTAATTCTCTAAATTACCCATTACCTGATTTATTCTGGGTTCCTCCATACTTTCTAATTCCCGAAATTGCCGATTTTGTATTTAGTATCCAAGATTGAATTCAAAGTTTAATTTTGTAACAGCAAGTGCTAAATATTCTTCTAAGCAAAACATTATGTATCTAATAAGTAAAGTTCGCAAATCACTATTCCCGACCATAGGCGTCCGACTAAGAAAGGCCTAACTATGTTTGATTAAGGATTTATGTAATAGTTTATAGTGAACCCGTTAGCGGCCAGCGTCCTTTTTTGAGGACAATTGTAAATATTTTTCTAGAAATTTGTTGATTCCTTGTGTGGTTCTAATTTCAGACATCAAATGGCGGAGAAGTGTTGTTTTTACTTGGGATGTATTAGTTTTGTGATTTACTTCACAGTGTTCACGCAGTACGTCTTCAAATTTGTGTACATGTTGAGTTCTTTGCTTTCTCATATATAAATATTTATGTTACTGTTTACTGATAAGGTGGATGACAACTTTTATTATTTTCATAAAGCCCACGTATATAAATTACATTTTCAATAAATCGCAAAAATGTGTTTTGCATATTTTCCTAGAAGAAATATGTAGTATTTGTCTGTTCTCAATCGAGGACACTGGGCATTGGCAGCTTTTTTATGGTAATTCAATTATATTTTATTTCACTGGAGTTTTACAAACTGTGAGTCGGAAAACCCTTTTAACTCTTGAAGAAACCCTCGAGTATGCATTTTCTAAAGAAATAGAGGCTCTACCTCCTGGAGTGCATGAACTCACGACGAGGAAAATGTAAATGATGATGAATTGGATGCATCTACAATTTTGGACATTGCTGGAACTACAGAATTAAACGTACCATCTGATGAAGATGATAATGCACCCTTGACCACACTTTTACTGTCTACTTCTAGACAGGACGAACCGCCTTCAAAACGCAGATTTGTTAACAAATCCCACTGGCAAAAAATTTCACCAGCTTATAAACCTTGGTTCGCAGTAAACAGTGCTGATCAAAAATTTGACAATGTACGTCAAGATATGGAAGCCTGTTCCATGTTAGAAACATTTGGAAACCTGTTTACTGATGAAATTTTTTGAATTTATTGTCACTGAAACTATTGCATTACGCAATTGGTAATAAAAACAAACAAAATCTTGTAGTCCGTGTGGAAGAAATAAAGATATTTTTGGGATTAATCGGGCACTCTAAATCTGTGGGACTGGAACACTGAAACAGATCACTAAACTCTTACCACAATACTATATAGTATTGTGATAAGGGTTCCAGTGAATTGTTTCAATATTTTTGAGATTGGGTCTACCTAGTGAACGAAACTATTGAAGTGAGAGTGAAGATCTAGGAGTGCAGCTGGTGAAAAATGCGATCAGTCGCAATGCTTATCTTGAAATAAAATCTAATATATATTTTCAAAACAATTCCAAAGCAAATGAAAGCAAGAATGACAAGGCTTTCATACTTAGACCATTGATAGGTGTGGTAAACAAGAATTTTCAAAGATTTCAAGGCGTTTTTGAACAAAATTTATCCATCGATGAAATGTTAGTAAGATACTATGGACATCATGGACTGAAACAATTTATCTGTGGGGAAACCAATAAGAATTGAATACAAACTTTGGTCTTTGTGTGGCAACAGCGGTTATTGCTTCAACTTTTCGCCGTATTGTGGAAAAGAAAGGGAACAAGTAAAGGAACCTATGAGAACTGGAGTAATATGTAAAGTGCTAGACATTATTGATGACCCCAGCAGCTATCATACTTATTTTGATAATTGTTTGCAAGCTATAACCTTTTTAGATTTTTGACACAGCAGGGTTATAGAACAACGGGTATTATACGGGATAATCGAACACTAAAGTGTCTTATAAAACCATCGAAAGAAATTGAAAAGAATCCTAGAGGAATTTATGACTTTCAATTTGCAAATACCGATGGAATTTTGATTCTAAGGTGAAATGCGAATAGAGCTGTTACAATGGGAACAAATTTTGATAAAATTGAGCCGCTAGCAAAAGTATGTCGATGGAGTCAAGAAAAAAAAGGAAAGTACTAATTCCGCAACCCTCTCTTATAGAAAACTGCAACAAGTATATAAGTGGAGTTGACCATTACGATTGGTTATTAGAGAGGCATAGTATTGCTATTAGAGGAAAAAAAGTGTACTGGTGTTAATTTACCAGAATTGTAGACATGTGTATTGTTAACAGCTATATTATATTAGGGTACGTAAGAATTCATTTATAGTCGCGAGTCCCATACATATTTCGAAAAATGTTGGCGCTTATGCTAGGAGCGTCTTTGATTCACTTCGCGCGCTTCCCACCTTATACTTTCATAGCGGGCAAACGTTGTAACACTGTCTATATATTTTAGCGGTTCACTTTACTACGGAACTTACGAACGCGGTATATGATAAAATGCATCCCAATGATAAAGTTTCCATAAAGGAATTTAGAAAAAATATAACAATACCATATCTCAAATTGGGACATGGAAAATGTACATTGAAAGGAAGATCAGTTAGTTTCATCTACATCAAAAACCAGTATTCTAGATGGTATAAAATTTGACGAAAAAGGTCACACTTTAGAGAAACGTGAAAACCAACGCAGATGCCAGTACGTAAGCTGCGAAGGAAAACTTTTTGCAAAAAGTGTAATGTAACGCTATGTATGCTGTGATTTTCTAAATACCGTAATAAATATTTAAAATAAGATGTTTAAATATAGATTACATAAATACATTTTTGGCAAGTATAAATAAGACTAAAATTATTATTCAATGTCTTTGTATACATAATCACCCAGCGTCCTCAAACGAGGATGACCTATATTTCCAAAACTAAGTAAAAAAAATATTTTGAATGCATTTTCATTAATTCAAAAGATCTATTGGCCTTTTTTGAGATTTTTACAAAATAAATAAATTGGGCGCTAATGGGTTAACAAAATACGTATCCAGAAACACTTACCTAATAAATATAAAAATTCCCATTGTGAGCAACTAAACATCCGAATCACGGCGTACGTTTCCGTTGCCGTTTCCTTGAGCCTTCGCAAGGATGAAAAAATATTTCTATATAACGAAAACGACTGTTCGACATGTAATGACGTAATGTTTACGTAATTGTAAATTGTAATGGCCTTTGAAACAAGTAAGGAGCACTGTTATAATAAATCTGTTTTTTTCAATTTCAAATTTCAATTGACTTGCTTTGATGGCAGCAGCTTGTTTTGCATCAAGTTGTAATATTAGGGACCGGGTTGGATGTAAATGTTGAAAATAATAGAATGCAACTTCCAACCACGTTCCCCGTCGGACCAAAACTGGCTCTGGGGGTGTAAGTCCCATAAATTTTGATAAAATAAACAAATACTTCAGGTCGTTGGATAGGTTTAGCTTTTCTTGAACATTAGTACACAGTATTATTTATATCAATGTTGGAATTATCTAAATATGTTGCTTTGTTTTATGAGTAAAACTGCATAAATAGATTTCTTAAATTACAGCTGCATTTCTGCTTAAAACCAAGTATTTTAGCTGGTGGAATTCCGTATTCTATATGTTATTTCGTGTTTAACTCAATTGGAATCAAAGCTGGATTTCTGTATTTCTGTAAAGGATCACTACGGTTGCGCTATAGAACTAAACAACAGTAAATAAGCTATATGCTCCTGCTGCTTTCTTTGAACAAATTTTGTGTTATTGCTAGCTTTCTTATGTATATATTTTCTTTTTTACTCACATGGATACATTGAAAAGTTGATAAGCCAAATAATTACATCATAATATACCTACAACAACAACAAATAAAGTAAAACTGGAGACAGTATTGTTACTTAAGAATTCACTAACATAATTACTACTAATTTTATATAGATACTCTGCATGCTGTAAAATTCCCGTAAATATTCTGGTGTAACAAAATAATATAATACATCAAATTTATGCAGAACCAATAATTATCCATTTGCTTTTAATTACAACGTGCCAGTGCTATGAATTACAAAGTATGCATAACACACGTTTTATGTTACGCAATAATGAAGTATTTAAATTTACATAGCGTGGTTGAAAAATCACGCAACCTTTTTCAGTGGTTTCCTATCCTATGGCTTATCACAATTATTTTAATTGCAAGCAATTACAATCAAAGTCCAACATCGCAATGAACTAATGCAGAAGGAACACGAAAATTTGAAAAATGTCCCTATAATTAGAGCGGCTAGCAAGCCAATATGAAAGTGTACTATATTTATTTCTTGACTATGTATGTAAGGGCGTGTACATGTATGAATTAATTAAGATGGAAGACTAATTATATACCATGTACTAATCATAAATATTTTTTAGGACTACCCTAGGAGTGCTATATGTTTTAGTAGAAGTTGTACTTATACATTTGAAATTTGTAAATGTAAGCCCCAGATGGTTCCTTGGCCTTTTGTATGTTAAATTAGACATTCTGCTTACTTTACCACTGTGATAGAATTACTCCCACTAAGAAAATGAATCAACAGAGAAACTAGCAATTGTATTAATTTTAGTACACGAGGAGCGCACTGTATATTTGTGAATATGGCAACACTGCCAGTAATTGTCAAAAAATTTGAGGTTAGTTTAATATAGCAAGTGTTTGTGAATAAGTCGCAGTTGATTTGAATTTGACACCTTTTTTCAAAAAGCTTACGGAATTTTTTGAAAAGTTCAACGGTCAGTGTGAAATGGAAGTGACCCGAGAACATTTTCGTGCAATGATTTTATATGATTTTCGTTCAGGTTTAACCTTTAATGAATCATTTGCTCGTTTGTAAAATGCGTTTCCCGGAGAAGCCCCAAGTCAGACGACCGTGTTTAACTGGTTCAAAGAATTCGAACGGGAAAGATCACCTTTTGAGGATGAAAATCGTGAAGGTCGTCCTGTTTCAGCAACAACATCAAGTTATATTGATGCCGTTCGTCGCATGATTGAAGAAGATCGTTGGGTAACCTACAGTGAAATTCGGGCAACTATTGGCATTGGAATGACCGCAATTCAGACAATTCTTCACACACATTTAAATGTGAAAAAAGTGTGTTGTTGTTGGATACCACATTATTTAACAGCTGATCAAAAAAATCAAGGGTCAACTGGTGCCTAGAAAACCTTGAACGTTATCATGAATGTACGCCTAAGGCCGTTTATAATAACATTACAAGTGATGAAACATGGATCTACTGCTATGATCCATTAACAAAGCAGTAATCTACCCAATGGATGTTTCAAAATGAAATGCGACCCACGAAAATAAAACAATCACGAAGTTGAGCTAAACAAATGATTTCTTCAGCCGTACTGGTTACATTTGCTCTGTTCTTCTAGAGAATAGGAAAACAGTTAATGCAGAATGGTATACCACCATTTGCTTGCCAACATTGTTGTCAAAAGTTCAGAAAAAACAAATTGTGTCACACCATGACAACGCTCCTGCACACTCTGCCAAGTTGACAACGGAGTTTCTTCGCTCTGCTGGGATAAAATTAATGTCTCATTCACCTTATAGCCCGGGTTCAACTCCGTGTGATTTCTTCCTCTTTCCAACTATTAAGAAGAAATTACGTCCATTTTTTAACATTGACGTAATTTCTTCTTCTACATTTTTCTTGATTTTCTAACCCTAAGAAAATAATAAATATTTTCTTAGAGTTAGAAAATCAAGGAAATCCAAATAAAATATCAAGAAAATTATTTTCTATACATTTTTATAGTCTTGAAATAAAAATGTTTTCTTGAATAGAGACTGATTTTTGCAAGAAAATCTATTTTCTTAGTGCAAGAAATCATTCTTCAGCGTGTAGGAAAACAAGAACATAATTCTTAAGATGAATGGCAAAACGGTAAAACAGGGTGAGAATATTAAGTACATACTTGGGGCAGTAATTGATAACGCAGGAAAATATGAAGAGGGAATTAACAACAGAGTAATTGCAATAATAAAATTATTCCACAGCATGAAGGCAGGTTTCATTAACAGAAATGAAATTAGTAAGAAGACTAAAATGACAATATACAAAACAATACACCTACCAACCCTGTTATATGGAGGTGAATCGTGGATCCTCACGGAGAAATTGCAAAAAAGAGTTCAAGTAGTAGAAATGAAGTATCTTAGAAAAAAAGCAAATGTACATTAATGGACAAGCAACAAAATGATAGCACAAGAGAAAAAACTGAGAATGGATAGTGCCAGAGAATGCATTGAAAGATTACAATTTTGGTGATGTGGGGACATGAATAGAGGAACAGGGATATAGGCAAACTAAAAGTACATGGAAGGCAAAGAAAACAGACAAAAGAGGACAAGGAAGATCTCGAATGACAAGGACTCAGGAAGTGCCAAAATTACTTAGGACAAGGAACTAACATGGAACTAGACTGAGACATGATCAAGAGATAGAAAGCAGTGGAGAAAATGAGTGAACGAGAAATAAAAACTTTAGAGACAGTAGAAGAGGTATAGAATGGAGGAAGAGGTATAGATTGTATATACTATTTATAAAAATTAAAATATCCAGTCTTGTTTTGGTAAGGTAAAAAACACCACGGTTCTTATAATATACAGTTGTCCTTAAGTTTCAATATCTGCCAACATTGCATAAATACATAAATGTGTGATGTTACAAATAAATTTATCGAGAGTTTTTTAGTTTTTCATTTCTCTTGGAAGTTTATCAAAGAATTTTATACTATTCTAGGTTATTGCCTTTTGTATAACTCTGTAGCATGGTGCATTATAGTCTATCTTGAAGCTTGTGCCTTTTTATGTGGAAATCATATACTCGAATATGAATAGTCTCCATACAGCTAAAAGATACAGAATAACTTAGAGATAAGCACACAAAATAAAAGGATGGACCACGGTGGTGAATTAAAATTTTTGGGTGCCTATATCGACGGAACGCTTTCCTAGGACGCTCACTTCGAAAAACTAATGGGCAAGTTGAACACCAGTTGCTATCAAATACGTCCTTTAAAAACAGTTATTGACTTTAATTCTACTGCTGTCGTTTTATGACGCTAATATTCTTAGTAAATTAACTTATGACATAATTATGGAATCATCGCCCGTTATGTTTTTGGCACAAAAGCGTGTCATTCGATGCATTACTGAAATCAATATTAAAAAATCATGTAGAACTTATTTTAAGAAGTGAAATATTCTACCCATACCAACAATAGCTGAAACTGTCGATGGGGGTGGCCAATTGGATGTTGTCTACATCGACTTTTCGCGTGCGTTCGAACTCATAGACATTTTGTTGGAAAAACTGAATTTTTTCGGCACCGGCAAAGACTTTCTGGAATTAATTCGATCATACCTTCTGCGCAGAATTAATTATGTTTATTTTAATGGCTTTAAGTCCCGACTTTGTTACTCAACCTCCAGGGTACCCCAGGGTTCGAACGTTGGCCCTCTCTTCTTTAATATATACATCGATGACCTTCTCCAATCTATCAACTGCCCCGTATTAGACCACGCCAATGATATTAAGATTTACAATTCCATTAAGTCACTCAATGACGTTGTCCGTTTGCAAGGTAATCTCGACAAAATTTATTTCTGGTACTTAGATAATAACCTTAAACTAAACATTGATAAATGTTTCTTCTTATCTTTCACAAAAAAGATACATAGATTCTCAATATCGCACCAACAATACTCATATTGCTCGCCAGTCTTCTATTAAAGATTAATATATGATGAGAAATTTACTTTTTCCAGCCATGTCTCGGCGGTTACGTCAGCGGCCTCTAAATTATTAGGATTTATTTTTCGCACCTGTAAGGATTTTACCAACATTGATGCCATCAAGACCCTTTTCTATGCTTAGGTTGTCTCTAAACTTGAGTACGCATCCGTTGCTTGGTACCCTTTTTATGATATTCAAATAAATGCTCTCGAACAGATTCAGCGTCAACTCTTGAAATATCTATCTTATAATATCGATGGTCGTTATCCTGTCCATGGAATTCCTTACAGTGAGTTGATTGAGAGGCATGGCATGGATACACTTGCCGATAGAAGAAGAAACATTAGTGGTACATTTATGAAGAATACTATCACCAACCAATCGACTCTCCTGATTTACTCTCCAGAGTCGATATCCTCGTGCCACGTCTGGAAACAAGATCGAACAAATTACTTCGCATTCCCACTGCGCGGACGAACGTACTGTGGCGAGCACCTTAAGTCCACACGGCAAGAAACTTTAATCAACTTGGCCTCGATGTATATTAATAATCTTATTTATTCTCAATAATGTTTAATTTTCTTTTGATTTTCGAAATTTATTTTGATATATTTTCGTTTATATATATTATTAATATATATAAACGTATTACCTTTTCTATTTTACTGTCCGTTTTGGATGTAATATCTGTTGGGCATGTAATAAACTATTATTATTATTATTATTAATATTAAGAATACAAATGCACGAGCTCTTAGTTACCCACACAAAAACAAATAAAATTTTTCGCGTCACAGTGATCTTCATTCATACAACACTAGATTTAAACAAAATTTTCATTCACTTAAATGTAATCTAGATTTGATCAAAAATTGTCCTAGCGTTCTGGATTTTAAACTTATTAACGCCTTCCCTCAGAAATTGCAGGTTATTTCTAGTATTAACTCATTTAAGCGTAACATACAAGCATTCCGGTTGCAGACATGTGTGTACTCTGTTGAAGAATATTTTGATATTCGTAGCGCAGGCTCCTGGGTGTAATTGTAATTTATTTTTTATATATATGATATAGTTGTAGACTAGTACTGAAGTGTGCTACATATTTAATGTATACAGGACCAAGATATTATTATCGTTATTATTAAGATTAGTAGCTCTAAATATACCTTTTAACGAAGGTCTAAAATTTAGACTCAGTAGCGCTATTACTGCACCTTTCTGTAAAACGGAAACCTTGTCTACATCACTCGAACTGTACCAAATTAAAATGGCATACTGTACGATTGAGACCATAAAATCACGATACGTGGCTTATAAGGCAACATAATTGATAACACTACTTAATACCTTCAGACCATAACAAGCGCTGTTGAGTCCATCACAAATGCTTCTCATATGTTAGATCCACTCTATTTTATCATCTGTCTGTAGACGTACCACCTTAGATTGTTTTACAAACTTTATAGTTTCAATCTCTGGCATGACATAACCATAAAATAACTTGTGCGTTGTGTGTACAGGTACATGAAGATTAAAGTGATACTTGCACTACTGTTGTTTACAAAGAATATTACAAAACTTACCGACTCGGTAATCTTGTAGGAATCCTGAGAATCGTGAACGAGTGACAGGAATAACTATATGGTTAGGTGCTAGAAGGGTGCCAGGTATTATGACAAAACGGGTAGGAGATAGAACAGCAAAATCAAAACATTGTTAAATGTGTGGTGAATTGAATCGCAATTTATTTAAACTGCTAACGTTGGCGTTACTGGCTTTGAAAACGATATCGGCGAGATTTTTGTAATTTTCGCTAATCCCTAATACAAACAGGAATTCTGATATTCACCAATCCGTGGCAACTATTTTATTAATTATTTTATACAGAAATGTTAGCGTTAGTTACCCAATGGTAATCATATATAAATCAACAATAATATTTTCGGCACACTCCGCACCACACAAATTAATAATTAACTCGGAAAGGCCGTTTCAAAGGCACATGGGTCATCATCTTCAGCCGCGTATCGATAAATCCATTATCCTACTTACCTATTATTTCCTTCATTTACATCTCACCGCTTACGAACCACCATCTCACATAACCTAAACTAGGACTGGGATTACGATTGCCTGCCTTCACGCGACGGAAATTGCCGACGACGCGCGTGGTTCACGATTCTAATGTATATTTGTTTGGCTCAACAAAACGATGTAAAATAAAAACATTTGTACATTCAAACAAATTCAATCTGTTGTTCTTAAAAAAATTGCTTTCACTCAAATAAACCTTTGTTGAATTAAATAAATAATGTCAAAGATATATATTTGTTTGATTCAAGAACTTTTTTTCTCTGCGTATTCCTAACAACCCACATTGTAAACATTTTAGATTAGATTTCTTACGTACTAGAAAATAATAAATGAAAGTAGTATTTTTGTAAAACCCATTTTTCGTACTAGTCAATAGTAGCAGACACTTAAATAATAGTAAGCTATGAAAACAAATAATCACTGATATGTACTTATCTGTTAAAGTTTTGAAAACATGCAGTTTAAAATATCGCTTCTGCTAAAGGGTGGAAATGCTAAATTTGTTCATGGGTCACTCGTTTGATACATGTTACGACATACAGTGCTGTGCAAAGAGATATCACAATTTGTTTTTTTGACCGTAACTTCCCTCAAACCCAACGGATTTCGGTGAAATTTTTACCACGTATACAACTCGAATGTGTCGTGCGGTTTTGGCGCGAGCAAATACAGTGTTATAACTTTTTTATATATATTTTTTTATTTTTTGGTTTTTGCTGTTATTGTGCTGTTTGTCTGTATTGGTCTGCAATTGATAAATATGCTGTAGTTTTTTCAAATAAATTCAAGAAAGCTTCCAAACCATGGGGCGATCACGCGGATCATGTTCGCTGACCATAACGACTATGGAGGCTATTCTGCGAGGTCGCCGAATAGGGAGGACTCACGCCGAGCTATTGCAGCAATTCCAATTTAGTGTTTCTACCGTAACCAAGCTTATTGCTCGTACCAAAGCTCGTGGAGGCATAATAATCCGAAAATCTCCTGGGAAGAAAAATAGATATATTAATTGATAGGAATATCTTACGGACATGGCGGACAAATCTTCGCTTCACTGCACGTCAAATTTATGAAGAAATTATTGGTACTGGAATGCCAAATCTTTCTGTGGATACGGTAAAGCGTTGTCTGTGGGAAGGAGGACTAAATGGCCGTCGTCCTGCCAAAAAGGCCCAAGAACTTCTACCAAAAACAAGAAGGCCAGAGTGCGATGGACCAAGGAACACCTCAACTGGACCCGCACTCAATAGGGACGGAGGGTCCTGTATGGTCTGGGGATGTTTTAGCGCACTTTCCATGGGACCTCTTCATTGGATCCAGAGCAATATGGATAGATTCACGTACAAGGACATTCTTGAGAACCAGATGCTTCCATGTGGATGAAGAACTCACGGACGTGGCTTCATCTATCAGGACGATAATGATTCGAACATCAAGCAAGGCTAGTCTGCGACTGGTTCGCTCAGAAAAGAGTTCAGCGGATGGAGTGGCCCAGACAATCCCCTGATCTAAATATTATTGAACACGTCTGGAATAAACTGGAGAGAAGGCTTATCGGTAAAAAAGCCACAAATGTAGCTGAAAAATTTGCCCAATTAAAGGAAGAATGAAAGAAAATCGACCCTGTTTTCATTGCCAAACTAATAGACAGTCTACCCCGCAGATGTCAAGCTGTTATCGGCGCAAATGGTGATGCCACCAAACATTGGGTCATTGTAATATTCATTCGTATTTAGTGTGTCTCTATCGTCTTTTCCATTGTTATGAGTGGTTAGATTTATTCGTCAGATTTTCTGATTTGAGAAAATTCAAAAATGTTGCTATTTTGTTAAAGAAAAATAAGTTTTTATTGAATAAATAATATTAAAAAGAAATGTATTCTTGTTCTGTATTCGTGGTAAAAATTTCACCGAGATCCGTTGGGTTTGAGGGAAGTTACGGTCAAAAAAACAAATTGTGATATCTTTTTGCACGGTACTGTATATTATTGAGAAATTTTGGTATTCGATATCACCAACATATTCCAAATTCGCATCCTTTACTCTACCATTTTTATACTAAAACAATGAGGTTAAGACAATATCTTTTTTTAATCCAAAAATGTGTTTCTCCGCTTGTACCAGATACAATCCTAAACAAGAATTTATTGAGGCATGTTGCATTAGAAGTTGATTCATTTCAGTTAGTGATATATAAAATTACTATAATGCAGTTGCCTTATTCGGCAAAAGGCAATTTAAAATAGATTTAATATAGGTGACGGTTATAACAATGTTACATGGGACTGAACGTTACTGAATGTATCAATCAATACGTTGTATTTTCAAGAAGTCATGGTCAATCGTTGAAAGATTGTTTCCAATATAAATAATTCGAGCGATCATGACTTAATTGCAAACAAGAACACAGACATACACAAATTACGACACATAATAATAGCTGTAGCAATGACCACCAACTATATGGTGTATTATATAAGTTAGACTTACATCAACACAAAAGCACATTAGTGAAGCGGGAGGATAATTCGTTTAAAAGGGTTTCTAAATTAGCAGTTGATGATGGCACTGGCATTAGTAGTGTAGCATATAGAGTCCAGTCATTCTTCGTCATTCACCCTGACGTGTGGCCGAACACTTCAAGATACATCCATCCACATTTATCTGCTAAAGATGTGAACATAGTTATGGATAAATACCGAAATAATTAGTGAAACAACGATTAGACGAGCTTTGTACATTGATCGCTTCAAAGCCTTCTCGGTTTCTTTGCCGAAGAGTCAGTCGAAGTTCAGAATTAACGGCGTCAATTTTTCACACAATCGATCATGCAAATATGAAGTAAATGTCATAGGCGAACGAAAGAATCGCACCACCTCACCTTCTTCTTCACCTAAAAGAGAATTTACGCGGGAACGCAACAATACTTCAATAAATCTTATTTGTGTATGTGCTGTGCATGTTTTAACGCGTGTATTCGTGTGTGAACCGGGCCGGGGGTCGATCTCTTTGCAACGCGAGGACACTTTTGATGGATTACTACACGAGACGTATGTGTGTGCGTATTGCGATGTGACGCAAATGCTTAATGCTAAAGGTAAGTGATTTCATGCTAGATTCTCTCTACAAATCGTGATACATCCATCTCGACGGTTGGCTCATGCGCATGTATTTGTCTTATACATAATATCTACTCGTAGATAGCTTTCATGAATCTCGGCAGCTTTATAATCCCAGTGAAATCCAAAATTCAATTCAACATTACTTGATCGCTGACGTCTAAACATAAACATGTTTTACTTTAAAATTCCCCAAAAGTTTCTTGATCTTATTATCGAACTTATTCATATTTTTCTAAGAATTAAGAATAACTTCTTACCGATTCAGCAAACCCAATTAGGTATTAGCAATCTGTTATGTTTCCTTGTATCTTTCTTCCATTTTTATAATCGAACGGATATGTGATACGATGTCACGAATATACACACAGAATAGTATATTCTACTGGCAGCTCACTTAATTCAAGTAGTTCCAATTCTCATATATAAGCAAGAAAATTTTGTTTTCAAAATATTTTTTTTTTATTTCGTAATAAAGGTGATTCTCGGAAAGTACTTCGTCTTCTTATAGGAAGGGGTCTTCTAAATTTAACAATTTCACTATCTTGTATAAAGCTGTCTCTTTCTCGAATGTGTAATAAACAACATGTATCATTGTATTGCAGTAATACACAATTAGCGGACGAAATAAGTAGTTCTATTTATATGTACTAAAATTATTTGTATCTATCAATACCACTTTCCGATTTGTAGAACATAATACCCACTCTACTACTACCGCGTGAAATAATGAAATCCGGACAATTCTGCACCATCTACCCTACTATAGTTGAAGCAACCAATCCAAATATGAAATTATTACGACTAAAGTGGGTTATGCTTGGAAATGAAACATATTTTTGGCAGAAGAAACACTTTAAGAAAAGGGTTTACTACCATAAAGAGTAGCCATTGTATTCAGTGTAGGAGGCATTCTATTCTTGAACTATTTCTTCTCCTTCCTAGGGAATTTACTACAATTTTAGGTAAATAGGATTATATTAACGTTTCCTTGTTTGATTGTATAGTAAAGTGATTTACTACTTGCGGAAATTTCTAGACTCTTACCAATTCGGTACCTTACGATCAGTTATTACTAGAGTTGCTCACTAGCGCCAACGGGCAGTGGCGGAGGTTCGATACAACCCTCAGTATAACTGCGAGTCTCAACCAGATCTGTTGTGTATACATGTACGCTGCCGTAAATACTATTTCGTAGTTCTGCGTTTGTTTTAAAAATGTTGCCTACGTCGCGAAAGCAACCAGTGTTGGACAAAGTTAAAGAATTTATAGCAGAAATGCCTGACCTAAATTGTGATGGCGTTAAAATTCAATGTGTAGTTTGTAATATCCCTTTAATGTGTTGGTCCAAAAGGGATTGTTTACGTCACGTAAATAGTAAACAGCATTCTTAAAAAAAAATTGCACACGACACTATGACAAATTTATATTTAATATATGTGTTACTTTTATTGTATGTAATATACCGTTTAATTTACTAGACAAGGAAGCGTTTGTCTTGTTTTGGAATAACTATTCGGAGTACAAATTACCAAGTCGGACATCGTTACGAAGGATAGTACCATCTGCTCGTGAATATGTTGAAAAAAGAATTATATCGGAGTTGAAAGAAAAAACAATGTGGCTATGTGTGGACGAAACGACAGATCGTAAAAATCATTCGGTCGTTAATATAGTGGCACGTAAAATAGAACCGCATCAATCGTCACCTTCAATTCTATTAGCTTCCAGACGAGTACAACAGTGTACTGCCGAAGTAATTTCAAAGTTAGTGATAAATACATTAGAAAAGTTTGAACTTTCAACAAACCAACTGTTGATGTTTATGAGTGATGGTGCCGCAAACATGCTTTCTATAGGCCGGTCACTTAAAAAACATTGTGCTAATCTGTTACATATTATGTGTAAAATTCATGCTTTCAGTCATGTGGTAGATAGTATTAGAAAATGTTATCCTGAGGTAGATGCTTTAATAGCGCATCCAAAAGCAGTGCTTGTCAAATCCCCAAAACGTATTCGCAAATTTCACAGACTGTGACCCCGTATGCCTGAGCCACCAGAACCTATTCTTACACGTTGGGGAACATGGTTGCAGGACGCGTTTTGTTATCATAAATATTTTGAGAATATTAAGAACGTGGTTTTACAATTCGATCTAAAGGAAGCTGCGGCTATCAAGGAAAGCCAGTCGAAATTTCAAGATAGTCGGGTTAAAACGGATTTAAAAACTATTTAGAACAATTACTTCGAACTAGTGGAGGCGATAGAAAAATTACAAAATCCTTCGGTGTCGTTAGTGGAATTTCTGCAAATAGTGCAACATGTTCACGCACAGCTATGCGCGGTAGAAGACCCAAAAAATGTTTGTATTCTAGAAAAGTTTGAAAGTGTTTTAGAGAAAGATTCTGATTTTGGCACATTAAGACAAATTTGTGAAGGTGCGCCAACAGAACCGTTAAATTGTTCCAAAGATTATTTTAATTACGCAAATATAACGTCACTAGATGTAGAACGTTCGTTTTCTGCATATAAACACACTTTTTCCTCACGCCACACTCGGTTTGCCGAAACAACTGTGGAAACATATCTAATGTTGCAGATATTTAACAGACATCATTCACTTTGTGATTTCACGGAAGACTCTTGAGACGATAAGTGTTTGAGCATGTATTATATTTTATTTCTGACCATTTATTTTGTGTAAACTTTTATGAGCCCGCCATTGGCTGTTGGCGCAAATTGAGCAACTCTAAATTTATTTCCATAAAAAAGCTGATGCTGTTAATATCTTACAAAGATCTGATATTTTATAAAGGCCTGCAATAAACATAAATTGAGCAGGTTTGCTTCGCGTGCTTTTTCCTTGTTTATCCCGTATTTTAACAGTCCGCAAAAAATTAACAAATTAATTCTATCGCAACTATATAGCAGATTTAGAATTCACGCATACTAATATCCGTCTAACATTCGCCACAAGAAGAGAAGGACGAGGACGAAGGAGAAGATGGCGCAAAAGAAGTAGAAGACGTTTTGCACGGAGACAAAGCTGCGGAGTTGCTTAATTTAATTTAATAGAGGAATTGAAATTCAGTCTCGCTGCGAGAGCCCGGCCAAAGAAACCTTTTAATTAAGCATTCAGAGTGTAAGGAGTCAAGTCCGCAAGTCCCCGAAGTTGGCTTGGTACTCTTTATACTTCATAGTGGCCAGCTGACGTCTGTTCCGCGGCCAACTTCTTAGAAGACATTAGCATAGTAGATGAGGTTCCGCACACGGCACCTCAAAAGAGACGCACGGTGCAGAAATGTAGCGGCGCGGCGTCGGAAAGATGTTTGCCGTTGAGTCTTTGTCATGTTAAGAGAGGAGCGAAGGCACGCAATAGAAGGAAACCCTTGCTGCTGCTGCCAACTTACACTTACAACCATCCCTATGCCCCGCTACACGGTTCTCTCTACGACACGACCGACCGAAAGGAGAAAAAGCTCTCTTTTTCCCGAAATGAAATATTCAGAAAATGTGCGCCAGATACACACGGAATCAAATGAAGAATGAAAAATATGCATTGATGCGACAGATGGCGCGGAATTGCAAGGGGTAGGCGCCGACAGTGGCTGCAACGCGAAATGTTTTTATTAGCTGTAATCCGGTGATTGATTGTATTCGGTGGAGATTCTACTCTGGAGCCTTTATTATTAAAAGTAATTTATTTTTGTTACGGGGGTGTTTAGTCGCCACGGACGGAAAGAAAAGAAATATTTAATAAACTTCCGGTTTGAGCGTCAAGAGGACTTTTTCTCTGTTATAATAAGAACGATGAGAAACTTCATTTACGATTCTGTTTTGAAATAAATACATACGCCTCTTCAAGAATGCAAATGTACTACGTTACATGGAAAAGTTTAGTTGACATTCTTTGTTAGTAGAACCATCTTTATTGATCTATTAGTGTCTAAAGTACGGTACAAACAAACGTATCCTAAGATACTTAGATATCCAGATATTTTTAAGGATATCGTGTTGTTAATAATAATAATAATAATGGTCTTTATTATCCAACAGAAAACAAAGTCTAATTACAGGATAATAATAAAGAAAAAAAAAGAAAGGAAAAGAAAAAGGTGCACAGCACTTCTGGACATAATATACAGCGTACACATATACAAACGCCAGTTATTATAAAACAGACATAACTTTCATAGCAAAAAAAAAATAAAAATAAGAACGTTGATTAAGAAAAAAAGATACTGAACCAATTCAGTGCCACAGAGTTCCAGTACTTAATTAAGAAAAAAGATCACCATAAAGTTTATTAGCATTCTTTGACATGTGCGTTATTGGGGCTTTAGGTAAAATATTAGTCTTCGCTGTGGGAACAAAAAACGTTTCCGTTTGTCTAGTTTTGTACCGAGGTACAAGAAACCCAACTGCCGCAAGTGTGTTCGGGGCATCAATTTTATTAGTAATTATTTTAGCCAGAAATTTAGCGCTAGCTATCTCCCGACGAGTAGTTATAGTTTGCATATTATGTTGTTCCAATAGGCTGTCATAATCTATTCCGCGTGGTGGATACGTACCAGTGATTTTAAAGGTTAAGTATTTTAGGAACCTCTTTTGTGTCCTCTCAATTGCAAGTTGTTGGTAAAGGTATATTGGGTACCAAACAACAGAAGCATATTCCAATCTAGGGACCACCAGGCTAAAAAACAAGGTTTTAAGAGTTTGAGGATTCAAAAATCCTCGAAATGTTCTTATAAGAAAACTTAGCGATCGAGAGGCAGAATTGCAAATAGTAATTATGTGCTCGGAAAATTGAAGTTGTGAATCAAATAGAACGCCCAAGTTTTTAAACTGCGTTGATCTTGATATGGCGACATTGTCCACCGTGTAGCCAAAAAGCATAGGATTTTTGGTTTTGAAGTATGTAACAACAGCACATTTACTAACATTGAGACGAACCTTACTATTAATACACCAAGAATGGATTCTGTTCAGGTTTGTTTGTAATTTTACTGAGTCAGCGGTAGACGATATCTCAGAAAATAGTTTTAAGTCATCTGCGTATGCGAGAACTCCACAATCAAGACAGGATAGGAGATCGATAATACATATATTAAATAAAAGGGGACCCAAATTGGAACCCTGTGGAATTGCCGAAGAAGCAGTGTATACATTAGAGGTAAAGCCGTTATAGCAGACGTATGCGGATCTATTTTCTAAATAGGAAGCAATGAAATTTGTAATTTCAGATGTAAAACCAAATGAAGAAATTTTGGAGGCAAGTATGGAGTGGTCAATAGTGTCGAATGCCTTGGCAAAATCTGTGTAAATAACATCGACTTGCTGTCTACTATCAAGGAATTGGCTGATGTACTGAGTAATTTCTACCAGATTTGTCACAGTTGACCTACCAGAAATAAAGCCGTGTTAATATGGAGATATATAAGATTTTACAACGTTGTTTAGCTTTGAATACAGCAAATGTTCAAACATTTTCGGGCAGGTGGAAAGAAGTCTAATGGGACGATAATTTGATACGTCGCTTGTGTCACCATGTTTGAAAACAGGGGTTACCTTACTTAATTTCCAGAACTCAGGAAAGGTAGAGGTTTTACAACTCAAGTTAAATATGAAAGTTAATGGTGTAAACAAGACAGTTGCACAGTCTCGATTAAAAAAATTAGGAAGTCCATCATGTCCATGTCCATCTTCCACGTTTCAGCACCATATAGCAGAACAATTTCTTCGTTTGATCTAAAAATCTTCAATTTTGTTTCTACTTTTATATTTTTTGATGACCATATTTTATTCAAAGAGTTAAACGCTTTCCTTGCTAGGCCTATTCTTCTTCCTACATCACTTTCTGTACCTCCCCCATATTTCATGATACTACCCAAGTAGCAGAACTCTTCTGTCTGTTCTATTCTATGCCCTTCGAGAATTATATCTGAGCCTTCTTGACTCCGTGATAGCAGTTTTGTTTTTTCTGTGTTTATATGCAGACCCACTTTGCTTGCCGTGTTTGTCAGTCTCTCTCTTTTCTTTTGCATGTGTTGTTTGTTACTGGTTATTAGACAGATATCATCGGCAAACTCTAGATCCTCCAGTTTTGTAAAATTTTTCCAATTTACCCCCGATTTGTTATCTGTCGTTCTTTTCGTCACCCAATCTATAACGATAAGAAACAGTATTGGTGACATTACACAACCTTGTCTTACACCTGTCTCTATCTTGATAGGTTGGGTCAGCTTACCATTATGTTTAATCTTCGCTTCGTAGTTATCGTATAAGGTTTTAATCATTTTCAAGTATTTATTTGGTATGCCATATTCTTTTAGTATTACCCACATTTTGGCTCTGTTTACGGAATCGAAAGCCTTATAAAAGTCAATAAAGTTTACGTAAATGTTTTCACCCTTTTCTGCAACCTGCTCTAGTATTATCTTGAGTACACAAATGTGGTCTATGCACGATCTTCCTGCTCTAAAACCTGCCTGGTTTTGCCTTAACTCTCTATCAATACTACTCTTCATGCGTTTTACCATTTTTCTGGTCATAATCTTACTTGCAATGCATAAAAATGTAATTGGTCGCCAGTTGTCACATATGTTTAGATTCCCCTCTTTTGGCAGCTTTATAATTATTCCCTCTAACCAGTCTCGCGGTATTTCCTCCTTCAGCCAAATGTTATTCAATAGTATGTGCAACACATCTACTGCTTTGTCGGTATGTGCTTTAATTAATTCTGCTGTTATCTGATCTATTCCTGCTGCTTTACTATTTCTCAGGGTCTTGATTGCTTCCCGTACATCATTCTTACTAAATGTCCCTACATCGATTTCGACTATATTATTGTCGCGCTGGTCACTTATTTCTTCATTATCCTCTTCTACAGTCGTTATTCTTTGTTCGTAAAGTTCTTTAAAATGTTCTACCCATCTTTTTTGTATTTCTTTATCAGATCTATATAATTCTCCGTTTTCTCCCAACAATCTCGCAGTTTGTACATATTTCCTTCCTGCTAATTTCTTTGATATTTCATACAGCTTTCTCATGTCATGTTTGGCGGAGGCCTTTTCTACTTCTAGCGTTAACTCTTCCATGAATGTACTTTTGTCACTTCTTGCCCTCCTTTTTATTTCTTTATCCTTTCCTCTGTAGTCTGATTCCAAATTTTCTCTTTCTTCTGCATTGCCTATACCTATTCACAGGTGTTTTAATTTTTTCCTTTCCTCGATTTTTTTTATTGTTGCCACCGTGAGCCATTCCTTGTGTTCCTTATCTCTATGTCCTAATACTGCTTTAGCTGTTGTTAAAGACGTCGTTTTTAACTTTCCCCAAATTTCCTCTGTTTCAGCTTCTTTTAATATTTCTATATTCCCTATTTCTTCGTCCAATTTGCCCTGGTAGTTTTGCAATATCACTGGGTCTAGTAGTTTCGCCACATCTGCGGTTCCTATTTTGAGAATAGTTAGCTTTTAAACTTATCTTTAATTTAACTTTTACAAGTTCATGGCCCGAAGCTACATCTGCACCTCTCATTGCCCTAACGTCTTTCAGGGAGTTTCTCCATTTTTTCTGAATTAATATGTGATCAATTTGTTTTTTTGCCTCCTGGTGCTGTCCACGTTGCTTTGTGGATATCTTTGTGGTGAAACAGTGTTCCTCCTATTACCACGCTGTTTATAGAACAGAATTCCAGGAATCTTTCTCCATTGTCATTAGCAGTTCCTATTCCATGGGTTCCCATTACTTGTTCTTTCCCTGTATTGTTTTTCCCCACCTTTGCATTCCAATCTCCCATTATTATTATTATTAACGTCCTGTATACTTGAGTATAATTTTATGTTGTGCAGTATTTGTCTCCGAATATTTTCTCCTTGAAAATTTTTTCTCTAAATTGTTGGGAAAAGGAATTATCTTCCGTCCGCGCACTAGGTGGACTCGTTGTATATTAAACAGATTATTGAAATACTTTTTACTTTTTTACCATGTGAGTATGCTGGTGTATATCTAATATACGTAAGTACCTATCAGACTGTATTCACTATTGTATTTAGGTACTTGAACTGGAAATAATACATTTAGATAAACAGATCAGTCTACGTCTACATATTTCTAGAATTTCCTGTTGCTTAAAGTTGTCGTTTTATAAAATGAGTGATAACTCATAACTTCAAAACATATTTTTATCACAACACAAAATACCTATTAGAGTTATCGGAATTCTTAGTAAGTAATGTCTATTGTACGACATATGGTCATTTGTTTTCTTGCGTTAAATGTGAGGTAAGATGCATGATTGTAATTCTACACAAGTGCATTTCCTTTTATGAACGAGATTAATTTCATATGTTTAGGCGTTTACACAATTCATTATACGCTCTGAAATTTATTAATGCTGTTCATAATTTTGATCCAATTCATTTCAGAATTTTTTGGGCAATTTTGAGAATTTATAACAGTCACCGACTTGGCCCCAGTTCCGCGTAGAAAGCACGAAATGGATATTTGCGGTCTTCAAGTATGCAAGACCGGAGGCAGTTAGCGGTAACTTGTACGACTTACCCCTTGCCGTACTCATACGATATTTTTCTGTAATGACCGATGTCCTAGTCCTGTGGTCACCGGGTTCCTCTCTCACTTCGCCTCGAGAAACAGATGTTGCCTACCGTACCTACCAGGAAACTAAGTGTGTTGGGTGTTTGTGTGTACGTCCTACTGTCCAATAAGTCATAACTCTATAGTAGCATTAAACCGCAAAGTCATTAAAGTGTCACATTACTTACGCTAAATGTGCATTCTGGTCACTTCGGACGGACTTTATAATGTTTTCTGAAAAATTATGGCTTGACTCGCTGCTTTTTTCTTTTAAGGATGGATAGTATTCTATTATTTCGATGTAAGCCGTTAACTATGTGCTCGATGTAAAATGAAATTTACACGTAGTAGTACACAAATATTGTAACCGGTATTACTAACGAAAAATTATCTACATAGTACCCTATTGATTACATCCATGTAGCGGTAGCGCGTGACAAAAAATTATCAAATGATCCAAGGCGACTCTGTGTGAAAAGGGGGTAATAACGGTCTTAATCTCACAAAAACTCTTTAATAATTTAATAATTTAGCTCATCTAGATGAGCTAAATTTTGCTCGAAACCGGTAGCAAATTGTTATTAACAGTTTTTGTGAATTTAACACCATTATTGTTCCCTTTCGCTCAAAAGAAATTATCAATCAGTTACTTAATTTTTTTGGGAATTCAAAATAATGTAGTATTAGCTATAATTGATACCCACTCCTTTGTATGACTTCACTTTCATTGAACTTCTGCAATAACGAAAAGAAGAATATAGTATATTGTAAAATAAATGATCCATGATGATTTTGTGTTAGTGATTCATATAGGGGAGAAGATGGAAGAGGGAAAGGGGGTAATGATTGTGAGACTAAAACCATTGCCCATTTTTTCTTCAATATTGTAAAATAAATAAAGTTTATCTATTTCTCTTTCAGGGAAAAAATAGATAAACATTCATAGGATCGCGCTGTGTGTTAGTGGGGCGCTGTGTGTTCTAGTCCCATCAGAACCAAGTGGCAGATTTCCTCCGGTGGGTCGGGTACAATCTTGAGTCACCATTCGCATGTCGGAAGATTGATAGCAGCAAAGCCATGGAATGCTTTACGTATACCATTTATACACTGAAAGACTTCTGCGGTTATGACAAGCTTATGTACCCTGTTGGGTCATAACCGTACGTAAAAAAACTTAAAATCCTGTAAAGATAAAATTGAAATAAAAAAAAACAAATTAGGTGCCAGAAAGAGCACAAACCTATTGCAACCAAAATTAATTACAACCCTTTTAGAATTTTTAAAAATTTTAAACATTCCCATAAAATAATCTCGACGGCTAGCTAATTATTTTAAATTATTGATAATTTTTAAATATTAAAAATGCTCAAATCGAACAATCTCCTTTACTCCCAGTCTTTTCTTCTAATACAGTAAAAATAACTTTCTTGTCTTCCTATCCCAAGAAATCTGCGTAACCTGCTCCAAAACTAATACGTTTCAAATTTCGTCCAAATTTTAGTAGATGAAGTTTTTAATTTTCTAATTCCATTTTAATTAGTTTCAAGCTAAATCACACTACAATTCTCTTGTACATGTGAAAAATATCAATCATAAATCACAGTAATGATCTTGGTGGAACTTTTCAGTTAAAAGCTTTTTATAATCTTCTCGATTGTTTTTCTTAACATCCAATGTTTAGACAGTGTAATTATCAAAAATATGTCCAATACGTATTCGAAATGTTTTCAACGTCGACAGGTTAATTTCGATATTCTTGAAGAATCCATAGTTTCCTTATAATTTTGAGATGAAATAATGCATCTAAGTAGTATTAAATAATTCACACAATATTTTTTTTTTGATTACAAAAGCAATATAATCAGAAAACAGTAAACATAAGAACACTTAAAATAAAAACTCTTTCTCAGAATGTTTACAGAACCAATACAGTATATTTAGGAAACCATTCTATACATTTCGGTCTGTATATAGCACTTATACTAATCCGAAGTTTTATTTGAAATCATTGTGTACTATCGAATGGTTTGTTAGCAGAGGTCGATTGTTAAATCTGTGTATAGATATAAACATAGTTAACGAATATTTAGCGCAAAACATTAGTTATTACCTCAATTATAGCATTTGTAAAAGAAGATTTTAGAAAGGAACGGTAACATATTGTTTTTTGAACATTTATTAATAGAGCTGGCATTCTGGGCGGTCAAAAAACAATCGCAAGTCGCATTTCCTAGCGTACGTTCAAAAGATATCTTAACTGAAACGTTTAGATAGTGGCTTATCAGTAAGGTTCGACAAACGAGTGCAACGTCAGAGGCGTATCGCGCAAAAGTCGGTACGCGAGATACAGTATTATTAAAAAATAATATATTCTTATCTTTTATTGACGTCTTGATGCCACTGCGACAAAATATTACTGCCCCAAGACGTCAATAAAAGGTAAAAATATATTATTTTTCAATAATACTGTATCTCACGTACCTGCTTTTGCGCGATACGCCTCTGACGTTGCACTCGTTTATCGAACCTTACTTATCAGTTATCAGTAGAGTAACCTAAACTTGCGGACTCGCATAGGCGTCGGTATTACGGGTTAATATAAGAATACGAAAAATTCATAAATAAACTAAACCGGTAGAGAAGCAGGCATGCAGTGTCGACCTTGAATATAAATCATGTTAAACCGCGCTGAGAGAGATTTCGTTTTAGTACCGGTTGAGCTGTTGCAGAGATTAGTCGAACGGTCAAGGTTATGTACTTACGTGTCGCTTTTGAAAATATAGCTGGTGTTTTTTTGTGTGTTGTAGTATTATACCAAGTACATAATTAGTGTATCGTTTCATATAGAACTAATATTTACATACCTAAGAAAACAATGCCTCGTAATAGATTTGCTACTAATGTACATAAGTATGTGTCACTTTTTCCCCATTTAAAATATGACGGTAGTGCAGTTTTTTGCTTAATATGCAATGTTCGTTTGGCTGCATTGGACAGAACTGATTGCCAGAGGCATGTCAATGGTATTAAGCATATGAGAAATGCAAGAACTGAAATACCTTATACACTATTCCTCATACATTTATTAATTATGTTTACCTCTTGTAATCTTCCGTTGTCGTTGGTGAGAAAAGCAGCTTTTAAAACATTTTGGCGACAATACGTTCCAAAGTACTCATTACCCTCACAAACACAATTACAGAATCATTTGCCGCGAATGAAAGAGATGCTAGAAAATGTGTGTAAACGTGATTTGTGTTCTAAAAAAATATGGATTACCGTGGATGAGACGACCGATATAAAGAAAAACAGTATTGTGAATGTAATAGCTCGCGTTTTATCAAGCGAGAACATAGCATCTCGATATTTGTTAGCTTGCAAACGTGTTCAACAATGTACCGTGGGAAATATTCAAAAAGTGAACGCTTTGAAAAAATTTAAAATTGCCCAAGATCAAGTTGTGATGATTGTGACAGATAGTGCAGCAACGATGTTAAGTGTTGGGTGATCCTTAAAACATATATTTCCTAACTTAATACATATAACCTGCGTGCTGCATGCTTTGCATTTAGTTGGTAAAGTTGTTCGATAACATTACGGAAACGTTGATCGGATGATTGGAAGTACTAAAGCAGTGTTTCGTAAATCTCCTAAACGTTTAAAAGAATTTCGTAAATTTTGTCCAGGTATTCCAGAACCTCCTGAACCAATTTTAACGCGATGGGGTACTTGGCTAACAGCAGCTTCTTACTATTTGATCCATTTTCAACAAATTCAATCAGTTATAATGCGATTTAATCGGAATGAATCCAAAGCAATTAGAGAAAGTCAAAGAGAATTTCAAATTCCTCAACCTTTAGAAGATTTAACAATAATATGTACCAATTATACAGTATTACTAGGTGCCATCAGAAAACTACAATGTACTGAATTGTCATTGCAGGAATCATTAGACATAGTGGAGAGTGTAAAAAATAAATTACACACATTAAATGATACGCCAGGATTATGCGCTAGTCAAAAGTTGGCAGATGTTTTAAGGAAAAATCCCGATTTTAATACTTTAGAGGCCGTTTATAATAAGTGTAAGAATAGTGAAGTTTTAAGTGATTTAGAAAAACAGTTTCTACATGCAAATGTAACTTCCTTAGATGTGGAGAGATCGTTTTCTATGTACAAGAATATTTTTTCTTGTCGACCCACAAGGTTTAAAGAAGTAATTGTGGAAACATATACAATGATGCAAGCTTACAGTAGTTCACATCCTGATGCCTCTAATATGTTGAATAATTAGCAAGTAAGTTTATTTATGAATTTTTCGTATTCTTATATTAACCCGTAATACCGACGCCTATGCGAGTCCGCAAGTTTTGGTTACTCTAGTTATCAGTCGATAGAGAAACATCATTCTGTAGGGTTGTACACAATATACATGCTATACATTTGCGGTTAAAATTTTATGACCTTGAAGTAAAAATGCCACGTTATTAATGGTGTTCGTGCGCGAAATTCAAATTTACTTATGTACATATGCAGTACATATTCGTTATTTTATATTTGGTATAAAATCAATTAAACGAAACGGTAGACAAACATTAACCAAAACAATAACTTACCATTGCATTGAGAAAAAGGTGTTCATTAAAACAAACACAAAGTGGTTACGATTTATTTATTTATAAGTTTATATATTTTGAATTTAAAAACTTAGATCGCTTTCCGTTTTATGAAATTAAAGTGTGATTAGTAAACTGTAATGTTGAAAAAATCTGAATCACAGAAATAAATTTAATATATATTCTGTGTGGGAAACTATTACAAGGATAATTAAATTCCATAATCTTCAGCTGCAATTTAAAAAAAAAACTAATTGAAGCTTCAAAGTTACAGAAGTTTACAGATAATACGTTATATGAAATAATAAACATTTCGTCAGGAATATTCAGATCACCAAACAATTCTGTATCTTTCTTAATCAAATATTTGAAAATGGGTGTATGGAAATGACATATCCAATTATGTCGGCGTATTGGCAAATGCAATACATGTGTATACTGTGAACATCAAAATACACTCAGGTGCAAAAAAATCGATCCATTTGAATTTTTCTCCGTAAAGAAAAAATGTTTTGAGATATAATCTTAAGGTTAGTGATAAAAAACAGATAAAACTCAATAAAAAACACATTTTCAAGAAAAAACAAATTTATTTATTGAATTATATTAGATTATTTGGGAATTGAGGAAATTAAAAGGGAGTCAGTAATAAAAAGAACAATAATAACAAAATTTTAGAGTACTTATTGCGACTAATAATACCGTGTATTTCCACCTCCGGTTCTTCTGACAGGCGAGGTACATGTGCTCGAATCTGTCTTCCTAGACTGTCCCAGAGATGTTTTATTGGATTGAGGTCGGGACTGTAAGTTGGCCAATTCATACGCACAATCCCGACCACGCCTAAATATTCGTTGGCCATCCGAGCTCGGTGTGGACGCGCGTTAAGTTAGGCTCTATAAATGGAGCAAAAGGAACCACGTGCTCTTCTAAAATGGTGTTTATTTACCTTGCAGCCGTCATAGAACCACCATTAACCACCACCAATTCAATATGGGCTACCTATGCCAGCCCAAACCATAACGAGACTTCCTCGGTAGCTAATTCTTTCCGCAATATTGCATTGAGCAAATCGCTCTCCCTGTCTTCTCCAAATTCTTTCCCGGCTATCTAGTGATCTTAGACAAAATCGGGATTCATCCGAGAATACGTTGCTCCAATCGGCGTGATTCCAGTTTTCGTGTTCTTGTGCAAAAGCTAGTCGAACTCTACGATGTTCCACAGATAGCTGTGAACATTGGACTGGTCTTTTAGACATTAAGTTGGCTTCGGCTAGTCATCGATGAACTGTCCATTTGCTTACATGCACATTTCTTACTTCGCTCAGTGGATTTGCCACCTCAACCGAAGACAATTGTCTATCCCTCAAAACTGAAGAAACCACAATTCGATCGTCTCGTTTGGATGTTGCTCTTCTACGACTTGATCCCGGTCTCCAAGTATAGCTGCCGGTTTCATTTAAGCGTTGAACGGCTCTTTGGACTGCTGAACAAGTAACGCCTAGTACCTGAGCAGCATAATATTTATTGATTACGGTCATCTTGAACTAAAACTACTGCCCTGGCTGTATCCATTAGAGTTAAAGACATTTTTGAAAAGAAAACAAGAGAAGTTTCCCACTTCAACTACTTTCTAACTGTCAAAATGACACTTATTAACTGTCAAAATGTCTAGCTCCAAAAATAAACACAAGGCACGTTGAATATCTTTTCGATTATCGACCACAAATTTGTTAAAACAAAAACATAATTCTTCGTTTGTTCGCAAAATGCAAAACAAAAAGTCAGCAAACTGAGAATTTTTAATAATACAAGTCCAGAACTTTAGAAGTACAAATAAAGATGAAACAAGTAAGAAATCGAATTTTCTGCACCTGAGTGTATTTTGTTCATTAAATTCTAAATTTCTATAGTCGATATCAGCCCCTATTAATTCGAAATCTTCAAAACCCTCGTTTGTATGGGTATAAATACGCAATTTTCAAAATTTGTTTGACCCATTTCATATCATCTGCACAACTTGCTCTCTCTGCATATAGATGAAAAATTATTCGTAATACGTATTTCCACGTTGTTGTCTTACACTTCCAAAAAGCTTTTCCATGTAATTTTGATTTAAACTCCTAGTGTAGAGAACAGGTTTACTAAGATGCTCATAAATACTGAAACAAGCAAGTAAATAAAAGCCATTGCTAACAATTTGGTTACGTTTTTGTTACTTCACTAACAATATAGCCGCTTAACTCATGAGCCTACAAATTTTAATTTCAGAGATTTGTGCGGCTATATATTTGTAAGCACAAGTCTTCTTTGTATTTTACTTGGTGGATTTTGGAATCCACAGAGAATACTCCTTATGTATAAAATTATGTCCTTTACTCGATTAGTAAGTAAATATGTAGGTGCTCTAGCCAATTTTTCTACGTACACTTGAAAATTGAACTTGTAATTGTTTTGTCGAATATGTTACTGCAATTACCCAAACGCGCATTTGATACTTTGATGTACTTCATAGCATGAAACACTCTATAGCTAAGCCATCATCTTCAGCAGTAAAACTGATGTCTGAAGATGAAACCTTAGTTACTGAAACGTGCATCCAATGTTAGTGAAGTGTTATTGTAAGAATGGTGAAGTATTTCAGTGCTCCAGTGCCATAGTGTTCACTTGTTTCATAACCAGAGTCTGGATTTCAACACGCATCCCGTGTGCGACTTGGAACATTGGAAATATATAAGGTTTTGCGTGCAGGTACAAAGTTCGATAACGTATACATCTATACTTTTGCCCAGATTATAGGGGAGCATGCCGAAATCTCAGTTATGTATGTAACATTGTTCAGCTGCCGTAGATTAAGGGTTTCCATGAAAAGCAAGATACTCCTGGACTCTCTATCAACCAAATCCGGCACGTTAAATCCAGGACCATTAAAATCTTATTATAATAATTAATACAAGAAAGAAACAAACGCTACTAATAATAACTACTTACTTTGCTATATCAAGTGTTCATTGCATTCTAAGAACCTTATTCATTAGTTTTAATAGATTGATTTATACTTTGCACTGTTAGTAACAAGCTAAGGTATTTAACTCTTTATTATAAAACTAGAAAACTAAAAGAAGTGTAATAGGCAAACAAATCGCTTTCAAGATATTAACTGAAAGTCATATTCATTAATAATTTGTGCAACGAGAATAGAACAAGAAGATTGATACCGTGCAAGTTACATGTCGTCACTGAAGCTATAGTATTGGTCATTTGGTACTTAGTATGCCCTTCGGAATAAACTAACTGAAATAATTACTTACATAAAAAACGCTAGCCAATATTCGTTCCTTCGAGTTAAATTAAGTGCCCCATCTTATACATAATTACCGGCGAGTTTAGCTTGGTGTAGTTCAATTCTTAACTTAACTGACTATTATTGAAGTATATTTTTCAAATGTGGGCGTATTCTTATTTCTCGGTGATCGATAGTAGTCCGAAATTATAATTTTATGCTACGGAGTCAACATTTATGGATTTTCTGAAACCGACGTGTACGTTGGAGAAAGAGGGTGATAGGCGCTCTATCTAATTTGATGGTGAAAACGCCAGGTAGGCGGATTGACGATCTGTAGAAGTATGTCAAGAAGAAAAATATCGGCTAGACACCAAGGTCCCAGCAGGTTCAACTACCATAATCCTTGACGCTTCTTCTGTTTCGTTATGCCTTCGACAATATTTAATTAGTTCTTTTTTTGTTATCTTTGTTACATCTACTCTGTAGAAGCTTTACAGGGTTTTAAGAAGAGCGATAATGCAACTTGCACATATGCTCTGAACATTAACTCTTGATTGCTTTGACAATGCAAGTGAGGATCGTTAGAATTTTGTGGATGTGGAAACGTGTAATACAAGTATCGTTTTTAATGTAAGGCCTTGTGTACGATAAATCCAAAGATGTATGAAATAGCCATGTGATTATTCAAAGCATTGTCTGCAGCCTTGGGTCATGCATTGTATGCATTTGGATACGAGGAAACTGCTTGAAAAGTTCCACTCAAATGAAGAAGTATTTAACAAGTAAGAGATTGCCATAAAGCTCACACAACTTTTGGCGTATACGTCATGTATCTAAAAATATAATTGTTCTAAAAGATGTCTTCAAGACTAGTTTAATATGAGTATATATTGTAACAAAATATTCTTATAGTTATTTACTTTTGCTAATCGAAAATGAATAAAAACGAAACAATTTTTAATGTTCCAAAGAGACAGTGTTTTTTTCTTTTGAATTTAGAATAATTATATTTCTCTGGGACAGAGTATGAATTTTTAAACAAAGAACCTATGGTAATCCCTAACTGCTAGATATTAAAGATTTAATTTATTTATTTGAATTTTTTGAAATAATTAATTAAATTGAATTTTCTCTTTTTATTTGATTATTACCTGCCTACTTCAGTGTCCGTTCTTGATATTTTGAGCTCGTAGCAGCACCAGATTTACAATCAAATATGTCTTTCTTCAAATCTTCTTCCATGGATAACAATTTTAAATGGTCAAAATAGATTTATTTAATGAAGTTCTTCAGTTTTTCATACAGATAGTTTTATATTTACTTGAAACATTAATAAAATGATCCAGGAATTTTGGAAAAATCTTCTTGTCGAAATTTGTTTATCCCATCTCCATTTGCTTTTTTTTTATTCAGAATTCCAGTTTACTATCTGAATTATACAAAACATCATTCTTGATTTTTAAATTCATTGAAAAATCCTTTCGCTTCTATGGTGACGCTCTCCAAATTTGCAGGTACGGTAGTGTCAGGTACAATAAATTAAAGTGGTTACCATGAAAACATTGCTAATGCCATAACTAGTCTAGGCAAACAGCGGTAACAGTCAGTGTAGTAGATATGTGGTGCGGAGTCGGCGATTATTTATTTCATGCGTTCACAGCGTCAGTACTAAATCGATGCTGTATGCGAGTAGTTCTGTGCATATGTAGGCTGTCGTAACTTATTTCGTAGTTGTACGCTTATGTTTGCTTTAAAAATTTCGCAGTTAGGTACGTCGCGAAAACGACCAATGGCAGACACAGTTAAAAATTTTATAGTGGACATGCCGGATTTAATTTTTGATGGCGCTAAAATTCAATGTCTAGTTTGTAAAACCCCTTTAATGTGTTGGTCCAGAAGCCATTGTCAACGTCACATGGAAAGCAAACAGCATTCTTCTGCAAAAAGTGGCATAAGAGACCAAGAAAAATTTACATCTGATTGTGTTACTCTTGCTTTATGTAATCTATCGTTTCGTTTACTAGACAAAGAAGCATTTGTCTCCTTCTGGAATAAATATGCGGACTGTAAGTTACCTAGTCGGACATCGATACGAAATGTAGTGCCAAAAAGAATGAAAACGGAATTGAAAGATAAAAAACTGTGGTTGTGTGTGGACGAAACAACAGATCGTCAAAAACATTCTGTGGTTAATGTAATGGTACGTACAATGGAACCAGATCGACCGTCATCCCCCTTCTTACTTGCTTCCAAAAGAGTTACAAATTGTACTGCCGATGAGATTTTGAAGGTGGTGTTGAACTCATTGAACAAATTTGAAGTTTCAACTAAGCAACTTTTAATGTTCATGAGTGCGGCAAACATGCGTTCTTTGGGCCGATATCTTAAAGCACACAGTGGTAACTTCTTACATGTAACGTGTAAAATCCATACTTTAAATCTTGCGGCACAAACGATTCCTACATGTTTTCCACTAGTAAATGCATTGATTGCTAGTACAAAGGCAATGTTTCTGAAGTCCCCGAAACGTACCCGACTATTTTACAAACTGTGTCCTGATTTGCCTGAACCACCACAACCGATTGTTACTCATTGGGGAACATGGTTGCAGGCTGCGTTTTACTACAACAAATATTTTGATCTAGTAAAGAAGGTAGTTTTAAAATTCAATCCGACAGAAGCTGCAGCAATCAAGAAAAGCCAAGAAATATTTCAAGATAGTCAGGTTAAAAGAGATTTACAAACTATTCACAACAATTACTTGGGACTAGCGGAGGGAATAGAAAAATTACAAAATGTTTCGATGTCGCTAGTGGATTCTGTTGAAATTGTGAATGATGTTCACGCACAGTTATGCGCTGTAGAAACAAATTGATGTGTAATACGAAAATTTGAAAGTGTTTTAGAGAAAGACTCAGATTTTCTTATATTAAGACAAATTTGTGAAGGTGCGTGTGAAGATGCATTAAGTTGTTTCAAAGATTACTTTAAATATGCAAATATAACATCGCTAGATATCGAACGGTCGTTTTCGGCATTAAAAAACATTTATTCCGCACGTCGCACTCACTTGACTGAAACAGTTGTGAAAACATATCTAATGATTCAAATATTTAACAGATGTTACATAGTTTGTGATTTCACGGAAGACTTTTAAAACGGTAAGTGTTTCAGCACGTTTTATAATCTATTTCTTACCTTCTATTTTATGTGTAAACTTGTATGCGCTCGCCACGCGTCTGGCTGTTACCGCATATTTGCCCAGGTTAGTCATAACTACATACGAATAGCAGTATGTTTGTCCGAATGCGATACGATAATATAATTTTGATATAAAGATATATAATTAGCGTTTCCGTTAGTAAACTTTGTTTTTAACATTAAAAATTATTTACTGGACTCTTTTTTTTAACAAAAGTACTTCTTGTCTCAACGTGTAAGACAAAGAAAAAAAATCAAACTGGGAAATTTAAGGAAAAAGGTCAACAATACTGCTTCGCCTCGTTAAAAAATGGAACTAAATGTAGGTTAACTGGCAAAATACAACAATTTCTAACGTGAATAAATAAATATCACCAGAATATATAGAATGGCTAAATACTCCTTGTGGAATTGCACCGTTTCTTCCAAAGTTTTCTACATCTATTTCTCCATCTCCATATTTTCACATTTTCCTATACATGTATGTTTCTCTAGAGTTCCGTATTATGCGCTTTCTCTTTCCGTTTTGTAGTTCCTGCCCAGGTTGGATCTACTTCAACTGCTCGAAGCTATTTCGACCTAGATCTACCTTGCGCTCTTACAGTTCCCGGTTCCTTCCCAGTATCACATATGTATGTTATTGTTGTTGTTCCTGTCCTCCACACATCCGCCAGCCACTTCATTCTCTGCATTTTTAACTTCTTTACTATATCCTCTCCTTGAAAGTCCTTGGAGTATTTCGTGGTTCATCCTTCTTCGATATTCATTATCAGAAACTCTAATATGAATATATCAAAAGCGAAATTCATACGTTTGATTTCCAAAAAGCCTGTAAATGAAACTTAATTAAGGAGAAGGAACTGTATTGCTGTGATACCAATTAAATGTGCATATTACTTCTTTTCTCATTTATATGGTCTACTACATAGCACCCATAGCACAGTGTTCATGATTATAATTTTCTTTGCAAAATTAATATAATAACAACAATATTTCTTTGTGCTTGCCTGTCTCGTTGTAGCAATCCTTGTTTCACCTTCAACAAAATATGTTATAGGAAATGTTAAGCTACTGAACCAAATTCTTTTGATTAAATTTTATGTAGGTGTAGTCGTAAGTCTCCTGCTAAGACTTTTATTTATCTGTGTGGTGACTGGCCCTACGGGGTTTATAGGTTAGTGTGTAAGAGCTTAGTGTGTTCTAGAGTATCCCCCTCCTTCTTAGTAACTATTGAACGATAGAAGCTGCAGCTTAATTTAATTTACGGATGTGATGCCAACTTCCTTATCTTAAATAGAATACCCTGCAAATTTTTATGATTTTTGAAAAATAATCTAAAGACGAATTCAATGATACCACATATACTATACTTTATTTTAAAAAATATCACGATATGTAGCATGGTACTGTTGAATTCACCTCCCTATTACCTTTTCAAAAACGTAAAAATATACAGGTAGTTTATTTAGGACAGAAAAGATCGAATCGTTTTCGCTAACATATCCGTAATGGTATTGAACTGCCGCAACACTAACAGTTACTTCACAAAAAAGGAAATCGGCTATTTTTTATAGAAATCCCAGCTCTCCCGATTTAAAGTAAGTAGGCGGGAGGGGACAGGATCTCACTGCATATAGAGTGTGTCTAAAGTGTTCCAGAATTTCGTTTTTTTACTCACTTGCCGCAAAGGGTGAGGTGCAATTCGTTATTTCTACCATGTCAATACAGTAGTCTCTCTTACCATTGGACCACTCAGCCATTTGATACTAAAATTAACGGTGTTCAAATTTAGAACTAGTTATGAAAAGAGAGATCTAAGCTGACAGTTTATAAATATTTAGAACTAAATGATATTAATGCTAAGTATGAAAGTTACAGCTTGGTCTGTTATGTGTGCTTAATCAATCAACTCACTACTGCCATCTCAATTTCACAGCCTTATGATGTGCAAAATCAGGTATACGGGTTAAATAACTTTAGGTGCTTCGAAAGCGTTATTAATTTAGAGAGAAGAAAGTATAGGGTCCGAATATTTTAATTAACGAAGCCGTTTAAAAGGGTGTCGCGATAATATTAGAGAGTAGCGGCGGGTGGGTGGGTCAGCCCAGTCCTCCAGCTAAACCCCTTTCCTACTAACGAACCCGCCCTGGTGGTCAGAGTGTGTCCAACACATGTAACGAACGCGGGAATATTAATGTCTTGGAGCACCGCGTTCTTAACCACCCTTCCACGAGCTCTGACCAGGACATAGATCATGTATTCACCCCAGCGGCGCGGCGTTTGTTCTCGTTCGTCGTTCCTTCGCTCTCTCCAGACTCCGCAGACTTAGCCAGCCTTCCTCCGCTCTATACACAACCCACCCGCCTGATTTTATTGCTTAACCAAATATAAATTAAATTAACTACTGCTTCAGTAAGCAATTAAGAATTAAGGGAGTTTAGTGTGCGGGGAAATAAAAAGCGATTTAGGTGACTTTTATTTTGAATTCACAAACAGAAATATAAATAAGTCGGTTGTGCGGTGGCACGGCTTCCGTTTTCGTTTCGCGGTTCTTATTTCTCCATATATATTCCAGGGGTTTTAGCGGTTTTAAAAAATATTTAGACTCTTTCAGCTAGCAGAGTCGCCAGGAGAAAAAACAACGGAACAGAATGCGAACTTCAAAATTTATGTCGCAATCTTCTTTAGGTATTTATCCTTTTACTTAAGCTACGTAGGAAGCTAGAGTAAGGCTTTGATGAAAAGCAGACCCTTTGTTGTAATATTTAGGCCAACACTTTGTTATACATACGGCTTTCTTGAGGTTCTATTATCTGTCATCCGTAATGATGACTGCAATTCCTAGAAAATAGAGTAGATCTCCGGTTAAATAACATAATTTCTTCCAAGACTGTATACATTTGTAACGAATTGTTCGCTAACCAATCATCGATTTATCACAGACTTTTATAGAAAATTGATTAATTTGTACTGTGTCCAAGGTGAAAAGAAATCACTATTTCTGAGTTCATATTAATCAATCCTAGATCTATTTCTTTATGTGATATAAAAGAACCAGTTTGGTATCAATTGCGAAGTGATGAATGACATTGTAGTGGTAGATATCCCCAACTCTATTAACCTCAATCTGGTTCTAGTACCATCTTAAGATCGTTGTTCTCACATTCTCTCACTCCTTTAAAGATCTTTAATAAAAGATAACAGTGTGTGTTATCCTAACACGTGTTTGTTGTGTGAACAGAAAAATCCTTGGCGAAAGTGTTCGTTGTTCGATTTGTTCGTAGTCCGAGGTGTCAACTGGTTAACCCAATGTACTCGAAATTACTCTTTTAGTTTTAATTTACTCAAGTATATGAAAGAAGCTGGCAGTGTAATCACAGAAACCTCATTTATACGCAAAGTAATAATGTAGCAACCGCCCCTATCAGTATTCCTGGAATGTCATAGTACAATGTCATTTGCTTAACAAAATTACGTAAACGCAAGTTTATTTGTACGCCTTATTCACGTTATAAACGGCGTATTCGTTCATGTACATGTGCAAACCACGACTTCGCACTTGCATTTCCGAAAACACCTTGCTCACGTTATAAACGGCATATTCGTTCACGTACACGTGTAAGACACGACTTTGCACTCGCATTTCTGAAAAATGCCAATTATGCTGGCTGATCATAGTACGCTCGCTCTTACGGTATATATCACTTTTCCATATTCCCGACAACAAGCAGATATAACAGAAACATGATGCAAGGTTTTTAGGAAAACAGATACAGGATCGTTTACTATGGAATGCACGCTGCAATCAGTTAATCATTACTTTGCACAAAAAGTCTTCTTTTTTAAAAGCGTACTAGATTTCCGCTTCCATTAGCATAAATGAACATCGTTGCATCTTTTGAGTGTAAGTTATATACTACAATGTTAAAACTGCATCGTCGAAGATCAATGTTATTAGCTAATCTATGCCTGAGCGATCGTTGTTTTTGATCTATTTTCAGTTCTTCGACTGCTTTTACAGTCTTGGGTCCCCTCTCCCGGTTCCTAGAGTTTTGTTAAGCAAAATTATCCCCAATCCCGATAATCTCGGGAAAACGGCAAGATTATTCATTTGTTATTCATTTATACTATCAAAATGTTCGCGGTCTTCGCGCTAAAACTAGTAGTTTGCTGACCGCTAGCTTTTCGTCACATCTATATTCTATATTTATATATTCTACTTTTTACTGAAACTTGGCTTTGTAGTTCAATATCTAATAATGAGTTTCTTTCTCCTTCTTACTCTGTTGTTCGTTGTGATCGTGACTCTATTGCTACTGGCAGGTCAATGGGAGGTGGCGTTTTGATGGCCTTTTCAAATGACATTGTTTTGGATATTATCGACACTTCGCTATATAAAACATCAATTCCTTTAGTTGATCTACTTATTACAAGAATTGGATGTCATCCTGGTTACTACTATTTGATTCTAATTTATATTCCCCCGGATTTGGACTTCGCCTCTTTTGAATACTTCTTCGACCTGCTGGAAATCTTTATTTCCAATAAGCATGTCTTACGTCAATTTAACCATACTTTTAATTGCAAAATAGAGTTTTGGACTTGGTACTGTCTAATCTTGAGTCTGAAGTGGAGATTTTGCATGATTCTCTTCCTCTTGTTAGTGAGGACAATCACCATCGCGCTCTTGGATATTACTATTCACAATGCTAAACCTCCCAATGTCATTCCGTTTCCTTCCAATAATAACCTCAGATACAATTTTCACAAAGCTAATTACTATAAGCTTTATTCTGATTTACTTATAACTAATTGGTTATTCCTTGAAAATCATCGGGACGATTATTTAGTCGTCCAAGATTTTTACCGCAAGTTATAGGATATTTTAAATCTATCTGTTCCTTTGCTGAGCTCATATTATAATAGCTACTTTCCTCCTTGGTTCTCACCTGCGATTAAGAAAAACCTAAAACTAAAAGCCTATTATCACAAAAAATGGCAAACAACACGAAATAGTCATTACAAAATGGAGTATCACGGACTTCGCAAGTTGGTTAAGACGGAGATTAATCTAGCTTACACTGCATACGTTCATCGTAGTGAACTTAGCCTCATGACCGATCCACGTACCTTTTGGCAATTTGCACAGGGTACTACCAGAATTCCCGGAAAGGTTTACGATACTGCTAATGAATACACTAACCCGGAACTCATAGTCAATGCTTTCGCTTCATCTTTCTCTAGTGTTTTTTTGGCCCAGTCTTTGCCCTGTGGTCTACCAGATATAGCCTCTAACTTACCGCCATTATGTTTACAGTTTGTTTCTGAAGATGAAGTTATTCAGTGTACAAAAGGTTTAAGAAATAAATTATCAGCTGGTGACGATAAGATTCCCTGTTTTCTTGTTAAGGACTGTGCTTCTATCTTTGCCACTCCTTTAGCTACAATCTTCAACCTAGCCCTACGCACGTCTGTTTTTCCTGATATGTGGAAAGTGGCTAGAATCTCGCCAATTTTTAAAAAGGGTGATAATTCCAACATCAATAATTACAGACCTGTTGCTGTAATTTCTTCTTTTGCTAAAGCCTTTGAATTATTAATCTATAAGCGCATCTCCTATAGCACGAGATCCCACCTTTCTACATCTCAACATGGATTCATGTCGCACAAATCTACTGCAACCAACCTTGCGCAAATTTCACAAACCATAGCTGAAACTGTCGATGGGGGTGGCCAATTGGATGTTGTCTATATCGACCTTTCACGTGCATTCGACCTCATAGACCACCGTATTTTATTGGAAAAACTGAGTTTTTTCGTTATCGGCAAAGAGTTTCTGGAATTAATTCGATCATATCTTACGCGCAGAATTAATTATGTTTATTTTACTCAACATCTGGGATACCACAAGGTTCGAACCTTGGCCCTCTATTCATTAATATATACATCGATGACCTTCTCAAATCCATCAACTGCTCCGTATTAGCCTACGCCGATGATGTTAAGATTTACCATACCATTAAGTCACCTAACGACGTTGTCCTTTTGCAAAGTAATCTCGACAAAATGTATTCCTGGTGCTTAGATAATAACCTTAAACTAAACATTGCTAAATGTTTCTTCTTATCTTTCACAAAAAAGATACATGTAATCGATTCTCAATATCGCATCAACAATACTAATATTGCTCGCCAGTCTTCTATTAAAGACTTAGGTGTTATATATGATGAGAAATTTACTTTTTCCAACCATGTCTCGGCGGTTACGTCAGCGGCCTCTAAATCATTCGGATTTATTTTTTGCACCTAGAAGGATTTTACCAACAATGATGCCATCAAGACCCTTTTCTACGCTTACGTTGTCTCTAAGTTTGAATACGCATCCGTTGCTTGGTACCCTTTTATGATATTCACATAAATGCACTCGAACAGATTCAGCGTAAATTCTTGAAATATCTTTCTTATAAGATCGATGGTCGTTATCCTGTCCGTGGAATTCCTTACAGTGAGTTGATTGAGAGGCATGGTATAGTTACACTTGCCGATAGAAGAAGAAACATTAATGGTACATTTATGAGGAATATTATCACCAACCAAATCGACTCTCCTGATTTACTCTCCAGAGTTGATATCCACGTGCCACGTCTGAAAACAAGATCCAACCAATTACTTCGCATTCCCACTGCGCGGACGAACGTTCTGCGGCGAGCGCCTTTAGTCCACACGGCTAGAAACTTTAATCAACTTGGCCTCGATTTATATTAATAATCTTATTCTCAATAATGTTTAATTTTCTTTTGATTTTCGAAATTTATTTTGATATATTTTCGTTTATATATATTTTCTTTTGTTAATGTATGTTCACACGTATTATCTTTTTTATTTTACTGTCCGTTTTGGATGTAATATCTGTTGGGCATGTAATAAACTATTATTATTATTATTATTATTATTATTCGTTTTCGCTCCATTTCTTCGTCCTTAAAGTCCCTCCTTAATGTAACATTTGCCTACACACATGTGCAGAATAAATCTTATTTTTTTCAATTTTTTTCTGAAATTAAATATCACTCGGTAAGGAGTCGTCAAGTCCGGTAGTAAATGTCCACATTGAAAGGTTTACACGCTCACACCAATTAGTCAGACGCTAGATCGCGGACTCCTATGGCATATTATAGGCATACGCAACAAGCAGATATTTCTAATAACATCTTCTATTGATTTTTGCAACTACTATGTAAACAAATTAGTGTTTTCAAGTTTGACAAATATTTTAACGAAGAATCCGTATTCATTATAACCGAATTAACAAGTATTGCAATATTTTCTGTCCTACAATGTTCTTTAGTAAGTTCTTATTGCAAATACATGTATTTGGTCCATCTCACTTTCTACAGTGCGGGCCTAAAGTGACCCCCCCATGCTAACTTTTGAAAGACAGAAGCTAGCGTTTCTGGAAACAATAGGTCGATTTCCATTTTCTGTAAACTAACTTTTTCCGTTATCAGCATTTCAATTATATTTCCGGTTTCACCGGAAGTGACGCCAACTTTCCCTTTTTAAATAGAACAGCCTGTATATTTTTAGGCTTTTGGAAAGGTAATCGAAAGGCGAATCCAAGGATACCATATATATTATGCTTGAACTTAAGAAATATGACGATATGCAGCAATATAGGCTTTGGTAATCTGTTTTTGTTGTTACGCAAAGTTGGCTAGAAAAGAGCGCCAAATTGTTTCTTGTGACACCAGACTGATCTAAAGAGCTCGTTGCGAAGCAAAGTAAATTTGGCAACAACTACACAAAGTGGAACATAATGAATACTGCTCTTGTACCACCGGAAATAACTTTGCGCTAAGTATGCATGAATAGTATAAAATTTACAGGACGAATTGCTTTATCAGAAGATAATATGATTTAAATTATTATATAAGTTGTTGCGCAACCATGGAAAATAAGGTAATAATTGTTGCCAGATTTACATAATATTAAAATTAACCCAGCAATTTTGCATGGTTCGTGCCGATGCCATCATAAAAGTAACAACACAAAAAGCCCAAAAAAGTAACAACACAAGAAACTTAAAAAACATATTGTCTATCAAAAATTAATATATTTCAACAAACTTACCATAATTAATTAATTGCAATAAAGTTCGATAAAGTAAAGAAATAACAACAATTAACAGAACAAGCTAAAATGAGAGAAAATGATAACGGGAACAAAGAAGGAACATATGACAAACGCAGAATATAATAACAATAAACAACAAGAACAATTTACGCTTTTGGAATTGAGATTTGACAGTTTGGCATTTGTTAGATTACTTTGCTTAGCAACGAGCTCAGTCTGGTGTCACAAGAAACAATTTGGCGCTCTTTTCTAGACAACTTTGCATAACAACAAAAACAGATTATCAAAACCTATACTACTGTATATCTTCATATTTCTTAAGCTAAAGTACAATATATGTTGTATAGTTAGATTCGTCTTTCAATTGCCTTTCCAAAAACGTAAAAATATATAAGTTGCTCTGTTTAAAAAAAGAAAATTTACGTCACTTCCGGTGAAATCGGAAATACAATTGAAATGCTGATAACGGCAAAAGTTAGTTTACAAAAAATAGAAATCGACTTAGTTTTTCTAAGAACGCTAGCTTTTTGGGGGGGGGGGGAGGACACTTTAGGTCCGCACTGTATATAAAATATTGAACCTGGCGATAAACATTATTAAAACGAAACTGTGTACAATTTACCCTTCCAACACCAGCAAATTTTATACTGTAGCTATTTGAATATATCATCGTTGTTAGTGTGGAAATATACATACATACATCGAGACTTACATTTAATTTAACTTCAGCAGGTAGAGCTTTTTTAAAGACAAGTCAGACAAATATTTCCTTATATTGAAGCAATATTAGCTAATTAATTTGTAGTATACAGTAAATTTTGAATAAATTCGAATTGAATGCATTTCGATTCTTTAATGGCGTCAGCATATTCATCCTCCAATGTTTAACAATGTATCGAATTCCTTCATTCGCGCTAATTGGAAAAGTGCAGAAGAAAGCAGCGACGCCCTGGCACCCTTCGTTTCTCTCATTTTATTATTGACAGTCTAGCAGCGGGGTGGAGTGGAGGGCACCACTATGTATACATTATCACTGTCTAATTAGCAAATAGGTCCCCCGTGTGTAACTTTAATTTCCTTGCCCGGCTAAATTGAAGGCTCTTAAGTAAATCAAATGCCTGACGCCTCAGATATCTTCCACTTAGTATTAGTATATTAATAAATTTATCTTTTGGGTTGGGCACCGTCGGCGGCCGATTAGCTTAAGGCTTTTGTCTTCCAGAATGCCAAGAAGAAGACGAAGACTGAGCACATTCTCGCGAATTAACTAATTTACCTAATTGTCAACATGACATAGCAAACAAACTAAGGTCGCGACGTATCTAAGAATTCTGCTTGCAGCTCCTACCTTGGCTATTCATAAAAAAGATCCGTGGTATAAATACTCAGTTTCCTAATTGATAAAAGATATTAAAACGTAGTTGGTGTATGTTTCCATTTACGTCTAGGAAGTGCAGATACTTATATGATTAATAGCGCTTTTCAAACATACTTTGCAAAAATAAAAAATGGTGGTTATAGAGACTAGATGAGACCGGGGCTAATTGTCACAAGATTTTCTTTTTTGCGTTTTCTGGAATCTCCCTTTGTTAGAAGTAATATTCATTTTACATGTTATACTTTTACATGTTTTATGAAGTATATTTCTCGGTAACCCAGGTACCAAACAATACAACTTTAGAAGGGCGGATTATCCCGCGTTGTACCATTCTTTATTCAATGTGGATTGGGCAGTGCTTGAAAGTTGTGATAATGTCGATGATGCTGTTCGACTGTTTTATAAGATCTTATACGGTACTCTTGATATGCATGTGCCTAGTTTTAGAAACAAGAATAGAAGATATATTTATCCTCACTGGTATAGTGCAGATTTAATAAAAGTGATCAAACTGAAGTTTAAGTTTTTTAACAAATATAAATACTCACGCTCGATCTCAGATCTGAATCCGTACAAATTATGCCGCCTAAGAGCTAAGGTACTTATTCGTGAAGCATATGACAGTTATTTGCACAATGTGGAAAATTCCATTACTAATGATAGCTCCAGTTTTTGGAAATTTATAAATAATCGTAAAGCTCAAAGCAAAATTCCGAATAAAATGTTTTTTGATGGGAATGAGTTGACTGATCCTCAAAAGATTGTTGACGCTTTCGTTACCCGTTTTAGTAGTGTATTTCAACGAGCGGATAACTTCGATTCTGTTTCCAATGAGCATATCGATTCACGTTGTATTGGTATTGATAGCGTGAGTGACGAGGACATTTTGCATTCTATAGTAGGACTGAAAGACGGGATGACCGCCGGCCACGACCTAATACCGAGTTTCCCTGTGCGTGATTGTAGAAATGTATTTGTGCAACCTTTAAGTTCCATATTTGTCTCTTCGCTCAAGTATCTTTCCGTCTGTCTGGAAATTGTCAAGAGTTTGCCCGGTTTTCAAGACAGGCAATGTGAATGATGTGCGTAATTATAGGCCCATATCTATACTATGCAACTTTTCTAAAGTATATGAGGGTGTACTGTATAATCATATTAGTACCTATATTTTCAGATGTATTTCAGATTGCCTGCATGGTTTCGTACCTAAGTGATCGACAATAACAAATCTGTTTTGTTTTACTCAGTTTGTTTCTAGCATTCTGGATGAACACGGACAAGTAGATGCCATTTACTTGGATTTTGCTAAAGCATTTGATCGACTTGACCATGCAGTTCTACTTACAAAGTTGTCGGTTTTGGGTTTTTCTGACTCTCTAGTTTGCTTGCTTAATTCCTATCTGGACAGACGGCAGCAATTTGCATCTTATAAGGGACACAATTCGGTCTCAGTATTTACGACATCAGGAGTTGCTCAAGGATCCAGGTTAGGCCCGCTTTTGTTTTTGCCTTTTGTTGACGATTTAAGTCGACTCCTGAGTTGTAAGTGCCTCCTTTTTGAGGACGACGTGAAATTATTTTCGCCCATTCTTTCCTTGCGCGATACTATACGTCTTCAAGAAGATTTAAATTTAGTGTACGAATGGAGTATTAATAGCAAATAAATTCGGTCTTAACATATCCAAGTGTAATGTAATGTCTTTTACACGTAAAAAATCTCAAATTGTGTATGATTACCACCTTGAGAGTATACCCTTGAACAGTTCACCTACGATCACTGATCTAGGCGTAATTTTCGACCCTAAATTGTCATTTGGTGCACATATCGCAGGGATTGTTTCGGGTGCCAATAAAATGTTGGACTTTGTGTTGCGTACCTGTAAACAGTTTAATTGTGTAGCAACTATGTCTACGTTGTTTGGTAGCCTTGTCAGGTCCCGTTTGGAGTATGCGGCGTTAATTTGGAACCCAATTTATTTTGTTTATAAAATACAGCTTGAAAATGTCCAAAGAAGAATTTTAAAATATATCTATTTTCGTACACAGAAAGCTTATCCTGAACGTGGTTACCCGCAGGAGCAGTTACTAACTATGTTTAATATGCAATCCTTAGCTACTAGACGCTCTGTGCATGGCTTAAAGTTCCTATTTAGTGTTATTCACGGGAATATTCACTGTCCTCAAATTCTGGAGAGTTTATTGTTTTTGGTGCCTAGGCAATCTAGTCGATATCCCTTAACTTTTTATATCTCTACTCCGCGATAAAATTTACAACAATGTACTGCCGAATTAATTGTAAAGTTAGTGTTAAATACATTGGAAAAGTTTGAACTTTCAACAAACCAACTGTTGATGTTTACGAGTGATGGTGCCGCAAACATGGTTTCTGTAGGTCGGTCTCTTAAAAAGCATTCTGTTAACTTGTTACACATTACGTGTAAAATTCATGCTCTCAATCTTGTGGCAGATGGTATCAGAAAATGTTACCCTGAGATAGACGCTTTAATAGCGCATACAAAAGCGGTGTTTGTCAAATCTACGAAACGTATTCGCGAATTTCATAGACTGTGCCCCCGTATACCTGGGCCACGTGTAAGAATAGGTTCTTTCTTACACGTTGGGGAACTTGGTTAAATGCTGCGTTTTGTTATCATAAATATTATGAGAATATTAAGAACGTGGTTTTACAATTCGATCCAAAGGAAGCTGCCGCTATCAAGAAAAGCCAGTCGAAATTTCAAGATAGTCGGGTTAAAACGGATTTAAAAATTATTCACAACAATTACTTCGGGCTAGCGGAGGCAATAGAAAAGTTACAAGATCCTTCGGTGTCGTTAGTGGAATCTGTGCAACATGTTTATGCACAGCTATACGCGATAGAAGACGCAAAAAATGTTTGTGTTCTAGAAAAATATGAAAGTGTTTTAGAGAAAGATTCTGATTTTGGCACATTAAGACACATTTGTGAAGGTGCGTCAACAGAACCGTTAAGTTGTTTCAAAGAATATTTTAATTACGCAAATATAACGTCACTAGATGTAGAATGTTCGTTCTCTGCATATAAACACATTTTTTCCTCGCGCCGCACACGGTCTGTCGAAACAACTGTTGAAACGTATCTAATGTTGCAGATGTTTAACAGACATTATTCACTTTGCGATTTCACGGTGGACTCTTAAAATGGTAAGTGTTTGTGCACGCACTATTTTATTTTTATTTAACAACTACGCGAAAGTATTTACGACAACAAACATCTACACGCAATAGCTCTAGTGGAACCCGAGGCCTAATCGAAACAACGCCGCTGCCCGTTGGCGCGCGTGGCCAACTCCAATTATTACTATGTAAGTAGTGAAGATGAGGAATATTTATGCCAGGATAGTAGCAAAATATTGACGTTGTTTGGTGAGGAAAACTCCACAATGTTAACCCAAAAAGAAAGACAATCTAGGGCTTTGTCAAATAACAATTTTGAAATTATCAAAATTTTTTATTGTTTGTTATTGCTCTAATTTACGAAATTTTTCAGTGGAACGTCAACTACAACAATTTTTATAACAACGATGATATAAATAATTAATTCTTTTAATTATTTCAATGGCATCCTTAAATATGGTATAAACTACCTACTGTCGAAAAACAGAAATGCACCTGGTGAGCATGTTTTGCAATATATTTGCCATCACAAAACCAATTTGAAAAAATTATTCGTACAAGAAGAAACAATCACATATTCCCTATATCTTTAGCATAATCCGATTCATTAATAATGATCCTTTTTTTGAGGATTAACTTATTTGGGTTACTTTTTTCTTCTATTTATATTATGCTGTTCGCGTTTTACTAAACACAACGGAATATTAATGCTGCTCTTACTAACGAAAGAGATATACTGTTTTTTTATTAGCTTTGGATTACTCTAATTTTTATTTAAATTATTCAGGATTGTTACATTCAATTGATTTAGTTGTGCTTATTTGCCACACTCTATAAAGCAATCAGATTATGTAAAAATAGGACATACTATAGCGTATGGGAAATTCTAGCAAATATCGTAATTACAAATATTATTATATTAATTCAAATACATTATTTGGTTTCATTGTTGCTACTCTATATCATTACAACCAATGCAAAAAGCATATTTGGAAATAGGTAATTAACATAATCCCAGCAAATCCTAGCAGTAATAATTACTATGCATCCTAAAGCATTAATTTTGACTTCTCATACGTATATTTCTTGGTAAACGTACAATTATCAAGTGTTTTTGTTTTGCTTGGCTATCTTTTTGCTAAATCCTTTGGTCCACTTACACTGTGGCATGTATTTGTACGTATGCCATTTATGACGATAACCTTCGACAACATAACTTCTGAGACGTGCGTAATTGCTTGATACTTTCGAACATAGAGAATTCTCAATTTTAATTAAGATTACTCCCTCAGATAAATTCTGAGATAAGATAGGAGCTTCATAATTTAACATGGCAAATTGCATATGTAATTAATGTAATCTGCCAGGGCGTTACAGCAAATTGAATGTATTTGCGTATGCGTAGATTAGTGCTGCCAACATTGAAAGGTAGTTACGGGCATGCGGATACATTTCCAAACAACAAAAAAACTAAAGCTCTGCGAATTCATTTCCATAAAGGAAAAAAATCTTACCTCCTTTTACAAGAGCGCTTCAATTGATGTAACTGGAATTCTAATTGCTTATTCGAGTGAATTCTTATAATTGGAAACAAGATACCTTTCATTACAGGCATTTTATTAGTTGACATTGAAATAGTGGCAATTAACTCAGTGTTTGCGATGTGCGGTCAAGAAATATACAACTCGAACTAGCATATAATACCAGCATAAATAGTCCGCGTTGTCTTTATGCATAATGAATTAAGTATGGGTTTTCCTCGTCGACAAGTTTGGAAGTCGTAAAATTATGCACCTAATTGCTTATGTCTCTCGGAGCGTTAAGACTTGTGAAACCACTGGATGAGTCCCTTTAATGAATACAGTTGGTCTACATCTTAAACGCTTCCACAAATTTCGATGCTATTGTGGACTAACGGTGTCTACTCTCAGACGCTTTAAAAACAACCCCCTTTAATTCTTTTGGTTCCGGCGACTTTTATCCATCATTTAATCTACTTTGGTTCCGATCATAAATTTAGCTGCAGTTATTTTAATCAGTGATGCACGAAGTATGCGATTTTTAAATGCTGCGATGGAAATATGTGCAGGAATGAAGTGTCCTATGAAAAAGACAATTACGAAGATACTTTACATTAGAAATAATAGATGTTTCTTCGGGGAGGTAGTAAATTTTAACTAATTTAAAATTGTAACTAGTTCTGTTTTACTCGCAGCAAACACTACAATAAGAACAGAAACATATATAAAGAAATATATCCAATGTATTATGGTTTAAGTGCATAAGGCTTTTACAAATTGCTTACAAAAGGATGAAAAATCTTCAATTTTTAATTTGAACCTAGAGAAGTCCTAAAGTAAATAATAAAATGCGTAACTAAGAAGTAAGTACCTATGCATAAAGCACTTTTAGAGGATGATTTTTCTTACACTATTGTAAGACGGCTGCCATTTATAACGATTGTAAAATTTCCAAACGATTTGCATTTCCTCGACCCAAGTAAAGTCCCGAGGTTTTGTAATATTTCTCTAAATGAATTACCATTTCATTTGCATTTACGCCTTTTCGCATTTCAGACATCTTACTCAAAAATGAAAAATGCAGATCGCATGGTTTTGTTACAAAGGTGACAAGTAGGCTTAGGATAATTATGCGCTAAAGAACCTCAAAATATGCATGCAAATACGCAAAAAACAACTTTTTTCATTAACTCATATTTATTTTTCCCTTAGAAGCACAGATATTTTTTTAAATTCAAAATTATTTAGTTAAACTTAATAATAATAATAATAATAATAACTTATTTGCCCAACAAATTTAAGATCCAATTACAGGACACGTTTCATACAAAAGTAAACCATATTAATATATGAAAATATGAATATAGGATAAAGCTAAACTTAAATCTAATTAAATTATGCAAACAATTAAATAATAATTAATGATAATAATTAATTAGATACACAAAATCATTAAATTAAAATAAATTAAACTCTACCAACAAATTCAAATACATTTAACTAAATTTGCCCCTATTGTCAGCTAGAATATTTTTGTATTGTGAATAGACTCATCACAGGAGTTGCTTATTAGCGCCAACGGGCAGTGGCGGAGGTTCGATACAACCCTCAGTATAACTGCAAGTCTCAACCAGATCTGTTGTGTATACATGTACGCTGCCGGAAATACTATTTCGTAGTTCTATATTTGTTTTAAAAATGTTGCCTACGTCGCGACAACGACCATGTTGGACAAAGTTACAGAATTTATTTATAGCAGAAATGCCTGACCTAAATTATGATGGCGTTAAAATTCAATGTGTAGTTTGTAATATCCGTTTAATGTGTTGGTCCAAAAAGGACTGTCTACGTCACGTAAATAGTAAGCAGTATTCTTTAAAAAAAAAATTGCACACGACACTATGACAAATTTAAATGTAATTTATGTGTTACCTTAATTGCATGTAATCTACCGCTAATATACTAGACAAGGATGCACATGTCTTCTTTTGGAATAAATATTCGGACTCCAAATTACCAACCCGGGCATCGTTGTAAAGAATTGTGCCATCTGCTCGTAAACATGTTGAAAAAAGAATTAAATCAGAGTTGAAAGATAAAAAACTGTGGTCATGTGTGGACGGAACAACAGATCTTAAAAAATAATCTGTGGTTAATGTAATGGTAAGTATAATGGAACCACATCAATCGTCACCTTCAATTCTATTAGCTTCCAGACGAGTACAACAATGTACTACCGAAGAAATTTCAAAGTTAGTGTTATATACATTAGAAAAGTTTGAACTTTCAACAAATCAATTGTTGATGTTTATGAGTGATGGTGCCACAAACATGCTTTCTGTAGGCCGGTCTCTTAAAAAAACATTGTGCTAACTTGTTACATATTACGTGTAAAATTCATGCTTTCAGTCATGTGGTAGATAGTATTAGAAAATGTTATCCTGAGGTAGACGCTTTAATAGCGCATACAAAAGCAGTATTTGTCAAATCCCCAAAACGTATTCGCAAATTTCACAGACTGTGACGCCGTATGCCTGAGCCACCAGAACTTATTCTTACACGTTGGGGAACATGGTTGCAGGCCGCGTTTTATTATCATAAATATTTTGAGAATATTAAGAACGTGGTTTTACAATTCGATCCAAAGGAAGCTGCGGCTGTCAAGGAAAGCCAGTCGAAATTTCAAGATAGTCGGGTTAAAACGGATTTAAAAACTATTCAGAACAATTACTTCGGATTAGTGGAGGCAATAACAAAATTACGAAATCCTTCGGTGTCGTTAGTGGAATCTCTGCAAATAGTGCAACATGTTCACGCACAGCTATGCACGGTAGAAGACGCAAAAAATGTTTGTGTTCTAGAAAGGTTTGAAAGTGTTTTAGAGAAAGATTTTGATTTTGGCACATTAAGACAAATTTGTGAAGGTGCGTCAACAGAACCGTTAAGTTGTTCTAAAGATTATTTTAATTACGCAAATGTAACGTCACTAGATGTAGAACGTTCGTTTTCTGCATACAAACACACTTTTTCCTCACGCCGCACTCGGTTTGCCGAAACAACTGTGGAAACATATCTAATGTTGCAGATATTTAACAGACATTATTCATTTTGCGATTTCACGGAAGACTCTTAAGACGGTAAGTGTTTAAGCACGTATTATGTTTTTTTTCTGACCATTTATTTTGTGTAAACTTTTATGCCCCCGCCACTGTTTTACGTCACTGACCCTTTAATGTTAATTTTTTCATTAGGGTTTGTTTAATTTTGCAACACCTTACTTATACTCTTCAGTTGTTGGTAGCCCGTATTTCTTGACAGCACTTCGTTTAATTTATTGATGAAATTATTTTTGTTGAGTTTTGTTAAACGTTTAGCTATATTTTCTACTATTTCAATGCTGTCTTGTAAAGAAAATGCTTTAGCTTCTAGCGTAGAGATTGCAGTTGAAATGTACGCCAGATTAGCTGGAATATGCATTATTGCTCTAAGGAATTAAAATATGCATTTGTTGATACAAATATCCAAAATATGTATTTGCATATGCAAATATGCAAATACATAATTGCCCTGTATCTTCAACTACTGACTGCCAACACGTGACTCGATAAATGAAATCTACTTCAAACCAATTTAATTTTAAGTCGAAGACCATAAAGCAAAAACATAATAATATTAAGCAAATCCGAATTTTAGAAGTGTCAATAACAGGCAAGGTGCAACAGCCAACGATACCAGAAGAGGTAAACGATGCAGTACCTGAAATATTTTCATTAGCTCCTGACAGCTATTGTTCAGAGGAACATCCAGACGAAGAAGTGCCAAGTGCATCTCATATTACTATTTAATACATCTCTACTTGAGGTAAAATATTTATTTAAAAAAAGGACAACCAGCAAATGTAAGTGCAATTGGCGGGTTAGATGAACGAAAAGTATTGTATTCTATTGAAAATCTTGGTTATCTGTCTTCACCGGATTTTCAGAAATTAATAACTGCTCATAATCACTTTTCACACGAATTTGCTTGCAATCTCTTTTTGGGATTCAGGTACGTTATGCGAAGTATGCACTCCCCTGTCAACGTTGTATTGGTAAAATTAAAGCAGTTGCTTGTACCTATGGTGAATGCAGACTATGGATTCTCCATTATCACTCGCTTGAACATGATCTGTCGAGGTCCGGTTTCAACAGTATCTCTGGAAACAGTAAATTTCAATTTCCAACTAATCAAAATTTATACATCCAATCGTTTAATTAACTATATAATTTTTGGTTTTATCAGCCTAAATATGGACAAACTTGTCTGCCAATAAATGTTTCTCCGATCGTCTTTAAAATATTGATGCGTTTCCAAAATCTAACCTTCAGGTATTAACAAAAAATAGAGAAAAAACCTCGTCACAAACTTACTCCGCAATGTGGGGTGACTTTGCTATATATGTATTTTTTTACTAGAAGCGTAGAGAAATAATACTGCCATAAGGTCACACCAAGATCTTTGCAATTAAAACAATTCTGTGTTTAATTAATATATTTTAAGTTAATTTAACACTATTGAAGTGAAATACTGGTACTGATCTGCTAACCAATACTGTTACTTAATCCTGGGTTAAGAGAATTACCGGTATTAACCAAATCTTCTCCGGACTCAAGATCTTCTATCCGGAGTATCACGCTGGGCTGTGAGGTGACTTTGTGATACGCTGCAGCTGTCACAGAATCATCCCTCAGAGTAACGACCTTTTCGTTATGTTCTTAGAGATCATAAACCACACGTTCAAATTGCATTATTTCCTAGTTAACAAGTATACTCTTAAGAAAGTTTAGCAACATTTTCGAAAAGCTGAAAAACTGTATTTTAACATATTGTGCTCAATCAGGACAAAACTGGGTTTCACAGTGGCCACCAGGTTGCACCATGTACTAGACTAACATGACAACTAACGCTACAGTTGGAAACTTCTGTTCTTGACACCAGGTTCAAAAAACATAATAATAAAGGCCATGTGTCACAAAAACAGCCTGCTAGGCGCAAAGTGACTCCCGCTTACGATATTTTAGTCAATAAAGTGAAAGGTGAAAATTATATATGTAACTTTAGTATTTTCAATACGACAACGGAAGTGGCACAGGAAGCAGTAGCCCTTATTCTTTAGGAGGAACCTCGACAGGACCCACTGATATACTTAATAGATCTAATTTGGGAAGAGGAATCCGAAATTGTGAAACAAATTCATTGGTTGAAGTCAGTAGCGATCAAAAGTTGATTAGGAAATGGATCTTTATGAAATTTTAAATCTACCGAGGAAAATGAAAGGAAGGAAGGAGAAGAAAATTGCTTCCGAAAATTTCGTGGAGCTCTTAAAGGAAAACAATTCATACCCGATATTTTGCCAAACATTACTTCATACGAAAATAATAGATAGTTTGCAAGATGTTTACGGTAGAAATATGAAGGAGGAGTTTTCATTTGGGTCTGGCACGATGAGCGTGGAGTTTTCATTTGGGTCTGGCACGATGAGCGTGCTCACATTGTTCATGACTGCTCCTGGTGCAGAGGACATTGACAATGCGCCCAACTATCAGGAATCCCTTACAAGCGTAGTGCTAAAGAAGTTAGATGGATTAGATAAATGTGAAAGAGATATCTATTGCGCAAAAAAGCAACATGGTCAACTACAGCAGAGCACAGTTTATAACAGACACAAAATTGATATTGATAATATTTTCGTTAGGGCTGTACGAAGCAGTATCACTAGAATTGATTAGGAAAACAAAAGAAGAAAGTGATATTCAGAAAAAGTCAGAGCAAATGAAAAGAAGAAAAAAGTATTGTGGATTAGTAATCATCATCGATAGGCAAATATCAAAACTACAGACGAACGTACAATGAGGCTACGAGTTTGGCGCTACCGCAGACTACTGAAGTTTAGTTAACCAACAATTTAGTCGTCTCCGCAATTGGTATAACATTAATTGCAAAATTGAATCGATACCAAATCCGTATGTGTGCACCTTTACATATAATACATAACGAAGAGTTAAAAATCACTTAAATACTAAGAAAGGTTTTAAAAGAATATATATCAGTCTTCGTTTAATAAAATAAAGTACCTTCGTCAAAAAATAATGTTTCATTGCACAACAAGCAAACATTCATTTCAAATGATATTTCACAAAATTACATGACAATTGTCCGTTAGCTTTTTGTTTAGCACGTCTAGCTCTTTAGTCCGAATAAAAAAATCCTTAAATATGGTTAATTTGCCTAATTTATATCGGCCGCATATGTAGGAAATTTTAAAAAGCCTTCTAATTTAATTAAAACAGAAAACATTTGTAGGAACGTCGTTCCGCTAATGTCCCTTTATGTCGTCCGCCCGCCTCCACAGCTAGTTAGCTAGCTTACTACCTGGCCGTTTTCACTTATATGTATGTCCCCACATGTTGCACTATAGTTCTGCAATTAACTTGGGACTTCTGCACGGAATGTATGCGAGGAGGCGAAACTCTCTTACTAACCCTTTTCTCCGGCGAATTTAAATTGCAAATAGGGGATGCGAAAGAGTACGAATGTAAATTCGCAAGATGAGATTTATAATTTTCTGTAATTAAATGGTACATTCGGGCTAATATTATGTATGAAACTATGGTAAAGATGTGTAAGCCGCTGGTATTAGGTGTAAGCTTTTTATCTGTGTGTTTGTATCGACTGATTTCAAGTGCTGTAGTTAATCAAGTTATCAACGTATGAGCAAATGGAAACTTTGATACCAGAAGATATATTGATAACATTGCTTTATTAATTAACTAATAACCTTTGGCAGTCAACTACTGATAGTTTTGTGATATCGTCACTACTAACAGTAATAATAATAATACCCAGAAAAGGAGAAGAGGTGGTATGACTTTTAAAATAAGCAATGTAAACATAGTCTCAGAGAGCAATATTAAGTACCTGGGGGTACACTTTGATACAAGCACATCTGGAGAAAGTGACGGAGAAGGCGCAAGATCGAATGGGAAGACTTACCCCATTGAAGCCAAATATCGGGGGACCGAATAGTTCAAAGAGAGCGGTACTTGCTGGTATTGTAATATTTATTTTCAAGATGTTTTGACGCTCAGATACTGGAAATTCTACAAAATGCACGAATGAAAATATTAACTACGAAAATACATGGCGTAAGATTTAAATTAAACTACAAATTTGTAGTATACGCTGTATGCAGGGAAATAGATGTATATGGAAAAACTAAAATCCTACGATGCTTGTGAAACAGATAAAAACAGCATGAAAAATGGGGCTAAAGGGATCTGCATTAATATCCTGAACGTCGAGATTTTGTTGAAGGTGTATACATCAATGTTCAGTTAAGATCACAATAGAAAGTAAAATATAATCTAGACTTAGCTCTGGAGCTCAATTCTATTATATACTACTTACAATTAGAGAGAGTATTACATTCGATAGTTCTATCAAGGTAAGTAAGTATAAACATATCAGAAATTTTCTGTATACAAATTCAATGGAGCTCACATATTATGGTCTATAGATGGGAAGCCAAATTTAGGCGACGTGCAGTTGCAGTAACTGAATCCATAGGTTTTATATAATTTTGATACCTACTTGCACTATATAGCTAGCAAAAGATAAGGACGGTTGAAAAAGAACGCTCTAATCTTTAGCAGAAGTTAAAGCCAGCGTTCCTTGAATGTTGCACACCCTGTTCAATATTTGTTATCGTTTAATGAACGTCATTGTATTACATTTGGTTTATGATTATGATAATTTGTTTGGTCTACACCACACTGATACACAGTTGAGATCTCTTTGAAGTGACGCACAGCCCATTAGGATTTGAATACTTGAAAATAATATGATATCGTTAGCATACATAAACGTTTCAAAATCCACGATGTTGGCAATACTATTAATAAACAGAGCGAATGGTAGAGGTCTGAGATTGGAATTTTGTGCTCTTTCGGAGGTTGCAACGCACATATCTAGACGAAACAGAGTTTCTATTACAAACCGTAGGTTGATCAAGTAAGACTTCAGTAGAAATACTAATTGCTTTGGAAACCCATATGATTCTAGTTTCTAATGAAAGGGACCCCTTTTAGTTGTCGACGTATGTGAACAACTAACCAACCTTCAGTAATGTCTTGTAGAAACTCAATTTTATAGTTTGAAGCTTTTACTATTTTTCAATTATTATAAAATAGTAACTCAACATTCTAAGAACTAACATTTGAAAAACTATGTTTGCTATTCTCTTTCATCTCATTGCCATTTTGTACTTGTATTGACATGATTTTTAATAAACCTGATTACTCTTTTTTATATAGTGATGGCTTTAAAAATAATTCGGTCAATGTGAAATTCCCTCTGGCGGATATTAGCTCTTTTTCAGGAGCCTCTATTCCTCCCCGAGCCTCCGATCTTCGGAGTGGAAGTATTAAATAGTTTAATTAAGTTCAGACAACGACAAATGTAGGATAATGGGGACGAAACTCCTTTTCTGTACAATTTCCCCATGTCGTAAATCTTGAAAATCAATGAAAAACGTTTTTACAATAAACAACAGGGTAAATTCACAGGCATTTCGAGCATGATTTCATAAATTAAGTATCTTTCGTAACCTTTTTGTCAAGTATGTCAGTGAAATTTATTATTGCCATTGAAATTCTGGATCGCAGAATATCGTATTTGAGTCATTCAGTCGCGTCACTGCATTCATTACATTATGCCAGATTAATAAATAGGTTTATTTATCGGAAATTCAACATCAAATTATATTTGGAAAGCAATTATTACAAGTTGCTGTGGACAAAACAATCGCCATCGCGATTAAAATAATAGAGCGAAGGGGCGCCAATTAATTTGATTACGTTTGGTGAAGCTTTCATCGAGGTAACTCGTATTTTGACTGTGTTCCAAGTTTGGAAGTGTGTAATATTCAAATCATAGTAAAAAAATTCAAGGTAGAAGTGAAGGTTGGAGTTTGAAACTTGGCAGTTTCCCGTGAATCCCATATAAACACAAAGTTTATGTGACATCGTCTTAGAAATCCAGGTCAGTTTACATTTTTCAGTTTTAATTTTCGTTAATTTCCATTTACTGATAAAAAAAATCATTTAGAATTACCGAAAGAGTGTGTAAGAACGCTTCCGAACCCCCAGCTCATCTGATTATTTAACTAATTTACAAAAATTCAATTTTTTTTACCAATTCTCCTGTTTTGAAACATCAGGATATCTATTATATATTTTACTATGTGCATAGTAAAATATTTTAAAATGCATATAAAATAACAAATTAAGAAGAAGCACTGCTTGAAATTTGATATTGAATACATATAGAAGCATATTATCGGGTTATGTTTTTGTTTTGTGAAAGGGTTAGCCGTACACAGAGTCGAGTGGGTTAAAGGGTTGTGTAACTAAATACATATTTGAACGTTTTTAAGCTTGGTCAACCCCTAAAATACGATCTGCGTGTACTAACTTTGCTTTTTAAACTTGAGTAGGTTTTTATTGGCTTTATTAAGGGAAATTGTTTTATTTCAGTGGTGAAAAGTTAACGACCGCGCTCGTATTCCGTTGCTTTTCTAAATTGATGCTGTTCGCTCTATATAAAATTTAGAAAACTTTTGTGATGAACACTGTTGTATCACTAATGTAAGGTGGGAACAAAGTTTGACTTTGCTGTAGTAGGACTGAAAACAGCAATAGACTGCAAATTCCTTTTATTGCTTTATAATATTTCATTTTCTTCGCAGATGAGAATTAAGAAATTCTTCAAGTAGTTGATGGTTTTACTGAATTGTAAGAATTATTAAAAAATTGAATTTCGATTACAAGGCAAGGCTTATTGACAAAATTACCTCTATGGTTTTATTTTGTAAGAAAATTTAGTTTATATTTTATTATCCTTTCCATCAGAAAGAGCAAGAAATTATATGGAGTAAAAGCTTAGTAAAGTAAGGTCATCGAAAATCTACCAAAAGTCAACTCAGTTTACAATAGCCGTTGTAACAGTTTATGGTGGTATAAATAGCGTAGAATATAAGCATTTACTACAAAAAGATTAATAATCAACGGGCGGATTCGTATTTCACTAACCAAATTGGGATACGTGAAATTATCAGAAAAGAAGTAAAAAGCATTTGGAAAATATATTTTTCGCCAAATCACCAGCAGAATAGCTCTGTGTTTAACATTCTAAAACGCTTTGTAGGGGAAAATAACTATTCCAGTAACTTGTGCCTGAGTTTTATCAAAAGCCACCTTTGTATATACAAATGTATGTATTCGCAGGAAGTACTTATCGAATTTCCAATTTAAAAGCAATTATTGATACAATTAAAATCTTCCTTGCTTCTAATCTCACTAATTTTCAAATGGCGATAAGGAGAAATATAAGAAGGGTATTGCAAGTCACTGTAACTTTCATTCTCGTACGGTCAGAGACGAGTCCATTGGGAGCGTTCAATCTTCTTTGGAATGGCCCTACGACATGAGAGTCTTTACGGTCACTTCTTATATATCCCGTTAAAAAGGTAATTTCTGTCTAGATAAGCGGTCCCTTCGAGATTGTGACGTCACCTATTTGGTTAACTCTTCAACTCTGACCCCCGAAGGGATTGCGAAGGTCGCTCTCTCTTGGACTTGGCATTGTCACCGGTTTGATGTATTGTTGTTCGCGGAAGACCAATAAAGTAATTGAAACTTGTTGATGCGCGAACGTATACATACATGTAGTACTTGACTATGTCGCTCGCGTTTACTTTAAATGTGATTTATGAACCGTCTAAATACCATATATTGAGTATTTTAAATGTAAACCCACACGTTTAGGCTATGTAGCCCCTCAAGAATAAATTGAAATAAACGTTTAGATGATAAGTGTACTATTTCTGTCATCACTGCAGATTTCCAAAACACATGTTTCGAATTAAAGAAGCAATTTATGTAGTGCGGAGTGTACCGACACCTTTCGTATTTGCTATACCACCCCGAAGTCCCCACTATGAATCAGATTACATTATATTACATATCCGACTTCAGTGATGGTGTCCTCAATTTAACCTTGTCTATTTTTAGCTGAGTTCACATTTCGCGAGGCTGTCTGTCACTAGTTTGGGTTTGCTTCTTTGTGTTCTGTCGGATGATATTCCATACCGTTCTCTGTTTGTTTTCTGCTTCTTCTACTTTCTTTGAATAATTGCCTTTTATGCTCTTATATTTACTATTCAGGTTGAGTAAAACGATAACAGATGCAGGCAACGGAATACCTTGGAAAATTAAAAATCCGTACAATGAGAGCCCTATGGATATTGGTTACCACAGAAATAGGTAGGGGAATCAATGACATTGATTTTGTGCAAGTGTATGTTTTCCTTCTTTTATTAGATTATGTTTGGACATGCGCATCAGTTATCATTTTCAAAGAACTGCCCTATGAATTCCACCACATTTAACACTTTGGTTGGCAAGATTGTCGACTGTTTCATTACGTTAAATACCACAATGACTTTTAATCCAATTCAATTGTATGCACCTAATCTTTTATTGGTTTATTAAAGTCTGGATAATTTTTAGAATAATTGTGTACATCTACGGTGTTTAAATCAATTGCTTATTGAATAAGATTACCAGTTCTCGAAGATTTACTTGAGAAAATAAATAATGACACAAACTAAACTAAAACAAATATCAACAAAGAAATATCTAGATTAAGTTAATATTTCTTTTGAAGGTATTTAACAAGTTAGTGATTCACGGGCAAAGTTTTGGAAGATATCGATTCTATGTATTTTATTTCGTGCGGTTACAAAATTTTACTTATACCGATAAGAATATTTTGTTTGAATACCTAAATTATTGGCTAGTGTGATGGTATCCTGATTAAAAATTAAATATTTATCCTGTCTACACAGCAAGATAGACGCTTCGATATAGGAGTTGAACACGTAAAATTGATATTACCGTCGTCATCGTCCGTTCTTGCATTTTAAAAAGGCTCTGGGGACATCCCAGACGTCGAAGTCAATATTCAACCAAGATCCATTGCGGACATGCTCATATATACACACGCTCATCGCTTGTGTTAGCGTGTAAAATAAGTTGGCAATATTTTATGTAGCATATTATTTAGATTTATTGCTACTATATGGGAAGTAATAACAGCTGCCGGCACTGTTCTCTTACTGTTGGTCCTCTCTAGTTGTGCCCAAGATTGATGGCGTCACTTTGTGAGATCCATGTTGCCAGAATATTGTTATTCTATTTTGATATGTTGCGGGATGCGCATACGAATTCCTTGTAGCATCAATTTTGCGTGTAGCAGAAACGACTTCCAACTAAAAGAAGATAATACACAGTTTAGATACAGTTTTATTAAAACTATGCACCTCTTGTGCGCTTTTATGCCTTATTCGAAAGTTATATGGGAGGACATTTTTCAAGTAAAAATAGATAGAGTATTACATTGAATATAGCAAAATGGCGAGGGAAAACTTGTTTTATTTATTAATTATTTAAGATATGTTGTTTGTGGTACTTTTGTTGCTTTCACAAAAATTCTAATATTTGCGACACCATAAGTTTGAATTTGTAAAAGATTTGTTAACCAAGTGTTGACGTTGAGCTCCTTTAAAAGCCTTTTGTAATTTTGATAACCTGGACATAATTCCTTTAACGCTAAAATTATTTTTGAAATATGTACTGGCGGTAAGAATTTTTGTGATACTGTAGTAGTTATAAATTGATTGATTTGTTTGAAGATATTAGTGCGTGGTATAGAGTGCTTGAGAATAAATATTGTAAGTAAAAATGGAAAACGTTATGTAAGGAACTTCTAACGCACTTAATATAAATGTCGCGTACCTTCATATCATACAGTTACAAATCAGTTGCAAAAATGTTGATCCTATTAGGTATATGAACAAACGCTAGATCTGTTTACTATACACTATGTTCTATTGTTGTTGAATCCATTGAGTATCTCTGTTAACAGCGCAGATTTAGGTTTATGATTTGCGCATAACTGGTTTACTTTTTTGAGATATGTAAGGGCGTCTATATAGAATTTCGACAGCAGCTTTGGTTTCTGAGTTACAGGATAAAACCAAAAAATTTTAGTTTTTGAACTTACCTCATATTTTGACAATTTCAAGGCCTATCAACAAAAATAACACACTTATTATTAAAGAAAAGTATCAATTGCATATCTTTGAGACGGGTGAAATATGCTTGATCAAATAAAGCAATGTACAGAGTGTTAAGTTTAAAGAAAGAGAAACAACTTCCTGCTTCATGCAAAATTTACAGGGCATGATTTAAATTATTGCACAATTTGTTGCGCAACAAATTGTAAAATAATTTAAATCATATTATCTTCTGTTAAAACAGTTCGCCCTGTAAATTTTGTACCATGGCAAATAAGATGATAATTGTTGCCAGAGTTCCATAATATCAAAATTGACCCAGCAATTAAATTGTTCATTTTGTTCTCCTGGTCGTCGATACAATCTATCCCTACCATCTATCGAATTTACGCAGAAACGGCTCTCATCCGTGAACAATCTTTTACCCCACCAATTATTCCAATTTTGGTGTTCTCGAGCGAAGGCTAGTCGCGTTACTCGGTGACGTCTTTAGAGATTTGGAGCTTTTTCTGGCCTATACGACACCAAACCGACTTCTTTAAGTCTTCTTCTAACTGTACGCTCACTTATTCTGGTTCCACGTACTTCTTCCAGTTCGTTTCGTGTTTGAATAGCAGTTTGACGCCTATTTCTGAGCGTTTGCTACGCTATAAATCGATCATCTACAGGCACAGTTAAGCGCTTTCTGCATTGATCTCGTCTTCTCACATATTCTCCAGGTTGCCTCCATCGTGTAACATTGCGATGGATCGTCGATTTTGATTTACTGAACATTTTAGCAATATCACTGTAAGATCGGCCACTTTCAATCATTGCTACAGCCCTAGCGACAAAATTTACAGGGCGAACTGTTTTAACAGAAGATAATATGATTTAAATTATTGTACAATTTGTTGCGCAACAAACAGTTCGCCCTGTAAATTTTGTACCATGGCAAATAAGATGATAATTGTTGCCAGAGTTCCATAACAATAAAATTGACCCAGCATTTTTGCCTGGTTCGTGCTGAAGCCATCATAAAAGTAACAACACAAAAAACTTAAAAAACATATTATCTATCAAAAACTAACACATTTTGACAAACTTACCATTTATTAATTAATTAATTGCAATAAAATTCGATAAAGTAAAGAAATAACAACAATTAACAAAACGAGTTAAAATGAGAGAAAATAACGAGGAGAACAAGAAAGGAACATATGACAAATGCAGGATATAATAACATTAAACAACAAGAATAATTTACACTTTTGGAATTGAGATTTGACAGTTTGGCAATTGTTATGATTACTTTGCTTAGCAACGGGCTCTTTAGATCAGTCTGGCGTTACAAAAATAATTTGACGCTCTTTCCTAGTCAACTTTGCGTAAGAACAAAAACAGATTATCAAAATTTTTATTGCTGCATATCGTCATATTTCTTAAGTTGAAGTATGACATATGTGGAATTCTTGGATTCGTCTTTCGATTACCTTTCCATAAATCTAAGAATATATGGGGTGTCCTATTAAGAAAAGAAAGTTGACGTCACTTCCAGTGAAACCGGAAATACAATTGAAATGCTGATAACAGCAAAAGTTAATTCACAAAAAATAGTAATCGACCTATTTTTTTTAAAAACGCTAGCTTGTGTTGTTCAAAAGGTAGCATGGGGGGGGGACACTTTAGGACCGCACTGTATAGTAATGTAGCATACACATATAAACATATGTTTTTAATAAGTAACCAAAATTACTTGTTTATCTATACCTAAAGTACCTGGATAGTCCAGAGGTATTTTTTGAATTTGGCCTCGAATATTTTTCTAACACCCAGTACAGGGATAAGTTTCTTAATCTCACCTAAACTTAAGTTATTGAAGCACTCTTTATTTATTTCGTTATCTAAAACAAAAATCAATTAAGGCTAGATAACATGAATAGGTTATCTATCATTAAGTAAACGGAAGGCATAGAAATTATACTCGTAATTATTGTTAAGAAGCATTGCTGGTAGAATCTGCGTCACTATCAGCTGTGCTGTACTTATCTTATCTTTAACGACAACCAGTAGTTAGCCCAGTTTCCACTGTTTCAGATTATTTATAACAAACTCGTCTGTGACCCTTTTCCCAAACAACCTAAAATTATTAATATATTTTGGTTTCCGTCGGTAAATTATGAAAATCTATATATACACACCGGCAAATTTAAGGGAACGGAGTTAAATTTCAGAAAAGTACCACTTTTTTCATTTTCTTTTTAGTGCTGCGTAGGCCTAGACAGCCATGATGTTTGATTGACGTTTACTACGTACATTTTTGTCATGTGATTCATTGTGAAAGTGTAAACATCCGTTAGTTGTTGCATTTAATGTAAAAGGCATATTTTCTTTTCATAAAAGTTTGTTGTTTTTTTCTTAAACCATTGTTCAAATTTGGCTTGTTTTTCATAATTATCACTACGTTGATTGCGAAATAATGCATAATGGGCGACTTAGCACCGACTGATGTCGCTAGGGCTGTAGCAATGATTGAAAGTGGCCGACCTTACAGTGAAATTGCTGAAATGTTCAGTAAATCAAAATCGACGTTCCATCGCAATGTTACACGATGGAGGCAAACTGGAGAATATGTGAGAAGACGAGGTCAATGCAGAAAACGCTTAACTGTGCCTGTAGATGATCGATTTATAGCGTTGTAAACGCTCAGAAATAGGCGTCAAACTGCTATTCAAACACGAAACGAACTGGAAGAAGTACGTGGAACCAGAATAAGTGAGCGTACAGTTAGAAGAAGACTTAAAGAAGTCGGTTTGGCGTCGTATAGGCCAGAAAAAGCTCCAAATCTCCAAAGACGTCACCGAGTAACGCGACTAGCCTTCGCTCGAGAACACCAAAATTGGAATAATCAGTGGGGTAAAAGATTGTTCACGGATGAGAGCCGTTTCTACGTAAATTCGATAGATGGTAGGGATAGATTGTATCGACGTCCAGGAGTACAAAATGAACAATTTAATTTTACTCCTAAAGTCTCTTTCGGTGGAGGGTCAATTATGGTGTGGGGTGGAATATGTTTAGGGGCACGCACAGAGTAGGTGGTAATTGATGGCGGCACTTTAACTGCCGATAGATACGTAAGGGAAGTTCTACAAGACCATGTGATACCTTTCGCTCCATATATCGGTCCAAATTTCATGTTAATGCACGACAATGCTCGCCCCCACGTAGCTCACTGTGTAACTGACTTTTTAAATCAAGTACAAACACCAACAATGATCTGGCCTGCATGTTCCCCGGATTTGAATCCAATTGAACATGTTTGGGACATGCTAGACAGATGACTTAGGTCAAGAATTCCTGCAGTCCGGAACACCGAAGACGTGAGAGCTGCTCTAATTGAAATATGGGAAGATTTGCCCCAAGAAATGATCGACAACGTCATTAGAAGTATGGGAAGACGGATAACCGCAGTTGTAAGAGCTCGTGGAGGAAACACCTGTTACTGAAAAAAAAATTGTTGTAATTTTTCTTCAACATTAAATGTTCAAAATAAGTCAAAATGTACAATTCATTTTCTGCAAGAATTTTACTTTTTTGTATTACGTTTTTAAAGAGGCTTGAGAATGGCATGAAGTTTTACAAAATAAACTACAATCAGCTAGCCATTAGTTAATTTTTCCAATAAAAAAAAATTCCATTCAAATTTGTTATGAGAAAAGAAAGTTATGGAGAGAAAAAATTCATTTTATATTCGTTCCTTTACATTTGCCGGTGTGTTTATTTGCAGATAAAGTAACATCTAGGCATTAAAGAGTGAATAATCCTTGCATAGTCCTTGTGGTCTAGTGGTTAGCACGCCTACCCGGCAAGGGGCAGATGTGAGGTTCGATTCCTCGCCGTGGACATTATTTTCAGTACTTAATTATGCCGAAAATTTCATAGAACCTCAAATTATGTTTAATGAGCGACTGTTTATTGATCGTATTGTACGTAGTCACCTCAAGGGACGACCTGGCCGCTCATCATCAAAGACGGATGTTCGGCCATGCTTAGATTTATTAAACCAGTATTTCACGGCAGTCATCGAAGGTGCATTGCCTTAATAAACCAAACCTTAAATCCAAAGAAATGAAATCGAATTACTGACCGGTATTGTTTTCTCCATGATTCCGCAAATACGTAAATTTGCTTAGTTTCAACGGCTTTCAAAACAAAACTACTTGACACACGTCGATTGGAGAATAACACTCACCGTCGGTAATGCTGATTTTTACACAAACCTCCATCTGGGGGGAGACACACTTCTCATACCGTCCTCGTATTACGTTTAACTAACTTGCACAATAATTATGTTGTGATAGAAGTTCTTAGAGTTCTTAGAATTCTATTGCAAAGATTATTACAGAAACATTTAATGGGTTTGAAAGATTTCACTGCTACCGTTTTTTTTTATATATAGCAGTAGGTCAGTATGCATCGTATATTCCTTTATTGGCTATATCTCCTCAACGGTGTATGTACAGGAAACGGTAAGGTACAACGTCTAAACCGCAACGGCGATAAAATTTACGACCGCCCAAAAAATTGACAGTAATACGTGTAAGACTACTATTACGGAGATTTATTGATACATAATTCTTTTCGTTAACAATATTTGTCAAGTATTTAGAGATGAGTGTCAGAAATCAAGTCATAGATCATCGCTACAGTCAACATGTCCGGGGAGTTGATTTTAGTGCAATAAATAACGGGGGCACGCGTACACGAATACAGGTGGTTTATGATGGATGGCCTACCGATGACCATACGGTTCACAATTATTAACTTATCTTACGTTTAGACCCATACAGCGATTTTAAAGTGAGCTTTTTTGTGAAATATAGACGCTAAATAACTAAATGCTGTGTAATATAAGTATTCTACATGTGTGCAATTTAATAATAATAGCATTTAAGAACCTAGAACAAGCTAAACGTGGTCGATGCTAATTTTATTCAGGCCTTGTTTAGAATTGAATGAAATTTTAAAACTCTCATGTTTTGCTCATATAAAGATTATTAATAAGGAAACAACATAGAACGCCGGAACCTTTTTAAAATGACTGGATTCAAGTATATGAAGCTCTTGCTTGTTAATTATATGGGGATCGTGGATATAGAAGGGGAAAAATCAGGAAAATACTGAGTAAATATACATGAAATAAAACCTTTTCAAGGACATACATTTGTCAATTAAACGTTATTGCTCGTATATGGAAGAAATTCACAATTTCCTAATCTAAGCACTTCTAAGAAATATCCTCGTTTATCCCCGTTATCCTTAATTTTGTTTGGTTATACGAGGGTGTATCGAATATAAACGGGACTGATTTTCTTAAAAATTCCGGAGGGCTTTTAGACCTGGAAGGGGCTGATGCGCAGGTAGCCTGTATCTTTAGGGAGAGGGGAGAAACGACCGCAACTCTCTCGGGTCCCTTTAGTATCAAAAGAAACCCTAAGCGAGAAAGAAGTGCATGTCTCCGTGGAGCAGCGGATTATCGTCAAGTTTTTGGTCAAGGAGGGGGTAAACCCAACGGAAATTTTGCGGCGATTACAGACACAGTTCGGGGACAACACCCAGTCAAGAGCCCGTGTGTTTGCATGGCACTAAAAAATTTCTGGAGTGCGTGAAAAGGGCACCGGTGAAGGCAAAGACGCGGTTGTCACTCGGAAAGATAATGGCAACAGTTTTTTTTTTGATCGGCAAGGTGCTTTTCACATTAATTTTCCCCACGATCGACACACAATTAACGCGCAATATTATTGTAAAGTATTGGATGCCGCGAAATTGTCATTTCGAAGGAAAAGGAAGAAGCAATCGGCCAGAAGTGTCATTCTCCTGCATGACAACGCCAGGCCTCATGTGGCTAACGCCACGATGCAAAAGGCGGATGCGTTAGGATGGGAAACGCTGGAACATCCACCCTATAGTCCAGACTTGTCATTTCCATCTTTTTAGACCCAGCGTTTCGATGACGACGAAGCAGTGGAAGCGCTTGTGCTCCAATGGCTACACGAACGATGATGGAATAAAAAAGCTCCAATCCGATGGGAAAAATGTATTTCTAGGGCGGGAGAGTATGTAGAAAAATAATATATATTTGTAAGCTTAGTTAAATAAAGTTAGAATTTTTTAAAAAACGAGTCCCGTTTATATTTGATACACCCTCGTAACATCGCCATTGTCTGCGTTATGACATCATAGATGTACAGATGTACACTTTAATTAAATAGTTTTGTAAAACTTTTTTATATTGTTGTTGTTCCACTGCTCCGTTAACGAAATATAGTGGCCCCGGTCCTTCTGTCGTAATACACTAGGGGGTGTTTAATAGATTTGATCGTACATACTTCTTTATAACGCCCTGAAGGACATCGACGAACGAATTGGCTTCTCTCCGTTAGCACTTCTAGCCGTGGTTCGTTGCTATAAATAATTTAGGAAAAAGTAAAAAATGTAGAGAACCATTAAACAAACTATGTGGATGAAACTGACTAAAAAATATAGATGATAAATGAAACTTACCTTTCCTCAATCTTCAACTGTATATTTTTTATATTCTTTAGCCCATTGAAATCGTGTCACTTTCATTTTAGATGTTAGCCTTGGCTTCTTTTCCGGACGTCTGCATTCCAAGCCTGCTTCATGAAGATGTCTACGGACTGTTCGGGCTGATATTTGTATACCTCCTCCACTAAGAATTTTATGAACACCTGTAGTGGATAAAAACGATGTTCTGTAGCTTCTTTTACTATACGACGGTCATCTCTTACAGTAGTTTTGCGTTTGCCGGCACAGTATTTTCTGTCACTACTTGTACTGGGAATATTCTCCTTAATTAATTTCGCGACCCTCAGAACAGTTTGATGTGATACATCCTCTTTTTGTGCAACTTCACGTTGAGAGAACTCTCCCGTCTCTAGAAGAGCAGAAATTCGTGCTTTCTTCTCTGTGGTTATATCCTTCTTCTTTCCTGTTTTGATAATAATTGACTGCGAAAATAGACGCACACAAATAAAACTAAAACTCTTTGAAATATAAGTTTTTTGGAAAATCGGTAGAAATACTGTTTTTATTTATGTTTGCCATGATACTAACGAACTGATGAACGACACAATTTAAACTAAATATTATTATTGTACGTACGAATAGCATTTCACTGAAAAGCTGCATTGGCAGTATGCCAAAAAGGAATGAGGAAATAATAAAACAGGAACAAGCAAATATTAGTAAATATATGTTCAAATTATACTTACTTGCATGTTATATGTGATTAAATCATAATATTGTCAACATTGCCAATTGTTTTTTTTTAATTCTACCCCAAAATCATGTAGTAATAATTCGATAGCCAGGGACTGTACGTTCCTCTAGTGAGGGCAGAAATGATTAACTTACGTAGCCGGTATTTGTCTAATATTTATTTATTATTAAATTACAGTCAACTACTATTGTGGGTGGTGGGTTAAACAAAATAGATAATTTTAATAAAATATCTAGAAGTGGTTAGGTTAGATACAGTTAAATGGAATATGTGGATTCTTTTTTACTCTAGGTAACCAGAGGCTGCACATGGCACGACCATTTTAAATCAAAATTGAATTTGAATAAATGTGAGGAAACTCTTATTCGACTTTTGTATTTTCCCATTTATTACACTAGTTATTTGTCCCTATGTCAGCTCTTTTTAGTGTTTGAGTCGATATATCTCTCCTAAAGTAAAGATCATTGGGTTTGGCACTAAAAGCAGGGGAAATTAATCTTGTTTAAGGCTAACCTCCTGAAGGTATACATATTCTACTGTATTGGAAAGATTATGACGACGATTACGAGACAAGTTTCGCGTGACTTCAACTGAAAAGTTTAAAAAACATCAGAAAATATACAGGGAATGGAAGTATTGTTTCTAGATATGTATTTCACGATGAAGATAGCACTGGTGTTTATTTTGTATTTAGAATTAAACTTAGTCTCTAACTTTATCAAGAGTTCACCTCATACCCGAATAAAGTCTTTGGTACTAAATAAGTATGTTTGGTTAAGTTTTCTTCCTCCTAGCAAGCACGTAAGAGTTCTATCTCAAACTATGAAACAAATACAAAGGATAGAAACATCTACAGCACCTGAACACAACCTGAAGCTTTAACCGAAGCACCCGCCAGTAAATAAAATACTTTCCCCCCATTTAGGCGAACGAGTGTAGAAATAAGTTTCTCGATTCGAATTGCAAATATAATAGCGAAATGTATAGTTGTCTCATCGTATACCGAGCAGGCAGCGTGCGACGGCTTCGCGTTCGAACCTCTATCTCGGTTCCATATATGTGTTCGTGCATATACGACCATGTGCATGTGTATATGTTCGGCTGTATGTATATATGTTCGTATAAGAGGGTGCGAGACCGAAAGGAAATGGATAAACTCGGCGGTGAGATAAAGAACGAGGCGCAGGGAAATGAAGTGTATGTGTTCGCCAACAATAAACTTATCTTTTCTGCGACTGGAGACTTTCATGGCGCGGCAAAATACATCATTTGTATGTGGAGATACCTAACCGCATGAATTTAAATCGCACACAAATGTCTACCCACTAAAGAGTCTCCTCTTCGTCGTTGTCGTCTACTTCTTCTTCTTTCGCGTTCTTTTGGTCGCGTACCTACAAACGGCAACAAACATTCGCGAACAGGTACCACTTAGCCACCCTACATATATACGTACCTTCCTAATATGCGCCGTTGTACGGAGCATCATATCATCGCGTTTCAACCACTATGGTAAGCACAAATAAAAAAGAAACGGAATCATAGAGTGATTAATGATTTTCGTTCTCGAATATATTTGAGACTATTTCGCCATCTGGAAAAGCATGATAAAAAATGCGCGAGGAGTTTCAATCGTTGGGTATTGTATCCAGCCCTAACAGTGACGAAAAGGCTGAATACTAAGCAGTACTAAAAAAAAAAACAGCAAATCTTGCCATACACACTGCTATTTCAAAATTTAAATACATATTTCGATAAATAACTGATTATGTGTACTATACACACAAAACAAATCATTCGTTTTGAACGTAGGTCATCAACACGAACGCCGTTTAATGAAATCGAGGATGGGCGTTTTACTGGCTCCAGTTTAGGTGTTAATTCTTTTAAGCATTAGATACTTAACATATACCATCTTTCTTTTTTATTTTCTAAGCTCTAAAAATTAATAAGAAGTGAAAATGGAATGGGAAATTTTGTATCGTCATTAAGAGAACATACATGTATTTGTATTCAGTGGGGAACCAGCTGACGCGAATATTTGGGTGAAGCTCAAGGAAAACATTAGTATACTTACTAATTATTTATATCTGACCAACGGGAAGAAACTCCCAGAGAAGTCGCAAAAGTTACATGTAAACATATTTGCATACTTAATACGATATAATTTAGAACTTCGCATGTAGTTGTCATTAGCGACACGTATAGTGTATTAAGTATGGCTACTCGTTTAATGTCAAAATCCCTCTAGCGGTTATTAGCGCTTTTTCCGTAGCTCCTACTCCTTCCTTTCCTGGCCTCCGATCTCTGGAGGGGGGGGGGGGGGGGTACTAGGGACTTATTATAAGTCCATCCAACGACAAACACGGGGAAACGGTTAAATAACTCCTCTTCTGTTCATTTTCTTCACATCGCTAATCTTTAAATCAAATGGAATATTTTTCTATAACAAGTAACAGCATAAATTCGGGGGTATTTCTAGCACAATTTCGAATATTAAATATCGTTCATCAAGTAATCGTCGTATACGTTAGTAAAATTTATTAGGCCAGTTGTAAATGGTATTTTATATCATAGAGTAGCATAATTTGAGTCTTCTAGTTGCGTCACTACATGTATTGCATTGTGCTACTATTAAAAGTAAGAGTGTCCGTTGGAAATTCTACAAATTATATTTGGAAAAGAATTATCAAAATTTTCTGTGTATGAAACAAATAAAGAAGTAGAGGGGCGTTAATTAATATCTGACTTTTGAGTCAAGATTCTCATTCAGCTAACACGTGTTTCGATTGTGCTCCATTTTCTAAGTGTTTAACATTTTAATCGTTCCATAAATACGAGTTAGAAGTCAAGTTCGGTGGTTGAAGAACAGGCAGGTTTCCAGTAGAGATCATATAAACATAGAGTTTATATGAGATCGTCATTATTCCAGGTTAGTTTTGACTTTTCAATTTTAGCACTCGTTAAATTCCATTAACTGATATCTAGTTTAATTTTAAATTGCCGAAAGAGTGAATTGAGGTCACTCCCGAACTTTCATACCGTATAACTAATTTCGAAAAATATATTTCTTTTTATGATCTCACATGTACAGAACATTTCAATATATAGAAACTTAAATTAAAACTACAGCACTACACCAAAACAAAAAAGAAAGACTAAAATCTAGTTTAATTAAAATTCAATAACGTGAACTGGGTGGTAAATAGCTTAAAAATATCGATGGGCTTAGGAAGGAGGTTCATTTCCCTTGTAGCCAAATTTAACGGGCAGTTATATCGTTAAGAAGTTCCATGGAGAGCTAAAGCGAAGAGATCATTATTTCGGGTACGTACTCCAGATATTCGAAAGTAGAACTGAGAAAGTAGATCGGGACATTCTACTACATATGTTACGTAAACATTTATATTCAAATTTGACCAATGCAATTTTACGACGTGCAAATAAAGATTAGACATTCATTAAGTTTAAATGTTCAGCATAAGTGCACAAATCTTTACCTATTTGGAGCATAAACAAGATGTAGTTATCAAATTTTCTTTTCACTTTCTCGATCTTCTCTGAATGGGAAGCCAACTAAGGGCCCCACACACAGAACAGCATCCGAGAATAGAGCGTACTAAACTTTGAAATAGAGTGTTGTCAGTTTATCTTTTAATGAATCCGCATAGCTTAATTACTACACACGTAGTATCGTTAATATGCAGATTGAGATTCAGCAAAGTGTCAAAGTATACCCAAATCCTTAAATTAATCGACGCGAACGAAAACCGCAAATCGAGCACACATAACGGATAGCATCCTTCTTCTTTGATGAATGAAATGGCTTTACATTTAACGATGGTCAACATCATATCTTCACACCAAGCACAGACGTTGTTGATATCTGCTTGTAGTTTAATACAATCAGATGAAGACGAGATGGAAAGAAGTGTCTTTTAAGTCATTTATGGATAGTAGGAAAGTTAAACGTAAATATTTGAATTGATTATCCATATTACATTTAGATTAGATTAGATTAGTATTCAAGGTGGTTTTTGACCTATCCCACTGCGATCTTTCCATAATAATAATAATAATGTCAATTGATTCCATAATACACAAATTGTATAGAATACGTCACACTTATGTAAGAATAAAGTACATCGAAATATGCATGTATAAACTACACCGTATTTGTCGTTAAACGTAAATAGAAAAAGTACATACAATATATAAAAAACACAAGCAACACAATCAAAACACACATTAAAAAATAATTATGTAAAGAAAATTACCCTACAGAAACTGTTTTAGTAAAGAATTCTCTAGTAGAGTAAAACGATTCACCGATCAAATATTTTTTTAATTTGTTTTTATATACCATTTTTGTGTTGTTTTTAAGTGTTTCTGGAAGGTGATTAAATATTTTCAGACATTGATGTATGGTTTGCTTCTGCATCTTAGTAAGATGTGTTTTAGGCAGTAATAAGTGAGAGTTAGCGTTTCCTCTAGTACTATGGTTATGCGCGAGTTCATATTTTTTAAACAATTCACTGTAATGTTGTTGGACAAACAAAGCAGTCTCTAATATGTAAATAGACGACAAAGTAAGTATTTTGTTGTTTTTAAATACTTCCCTGCACGAATCTCTAGGTTTTAGCTGAAACACTGCTCTTATACAGGCTTTTTGAATGATAAAGATTCTTTCAATATTGACTGCATTCCCCCAGAATATAATTCCATACTGCAGCCTCGATTGTACACACGCGTAATATACACTTAGTGCTGCTGCAGCGCTCACACTCCGCGTAACACAGCCCACTCAGTTTTGATGACAAGTCTTCAATGTGAGGGTTCCAGGATAACTACTATGGTTCCTCTATAATTAGATCAATTACATTAGCTTTGCTTTTTTCACCAGACCTAGCAGCCTTGTACAAGTGATCCCTCTACGTAGGTTTTGGCTTTTGGATATTCTGCACTCATTTCTGAGAACCGTATTCCTATCAGTGCTGTACAATCGCACAGCACATGGACGGCAGTCTCTTCTTCCGCTTGGCGGAATCTACATGCTGTTTCCTCTGTCAGGCCTAGGTTGCTCATGTGTTTCTTGAGCATAGAATGTCCTGTTAGCAAGCCTACTATGCTTACAAAGTGTTTTGAGTTTTTGTCAGCAGTTGACGAGCCTACTCGTCTGCCTTGACATTCCCTCGATGACCTTCGTGTCCTGGTACTCAAACCAGGGTCACCTTAGTTGGGCTACCCAGCCTATTGAGCGCATTCATGCAGTCCCACATCAGTTTCGACTTCGTCTGTGTGGGGTCTAGTGCTTTTATCACTGTGTCACTGCCTGAATAGATAGCAATAGATCGATAATTGACTTCTTGCTTATCTAGTACTTCAATACACCCCAGCACTGCTATTATTTCAGCTTGAAATACTGTGACGCTTTGAATAGGACTTGGTGACATTATTTTTGGTCTAATTCCGCAAATTCCGGCTCCGACTCCAGTTTTCGTCTTTTAGCCATCTGTGTACCAGATAGATTCAGCTTTAATCCATATTACATAGAAAACCAAATAAGATTATTTAAAAAATAGTTCTTATAACAGTTCGTGTGTATACAGGCTGTCACACGATGACCTTACGTTAGCCGTATATGAAAAACTGAGCAGGTTCCAAATTTGTAAATTTACAGACTTGTTTTGTTCGAGGGGGCTAACTTTTAGAAAATATCGGCACTTTCAGACATTATCGAATTGTCACATAACTGTCATTATAAATTTAAACACACGCTAAATCGGTGAAGAACGTTCATAGCCAACTTTCGAACTTATACGAAATTTTTGAATACAATAACATTAATTGCGAATAATTGCTCAAGCATTCATTTTAGGTATAGGGAAATGTAATATCATTTGATGAAGAATTTAATATTTCGTCATCTACATTAAAAATATACGGGGTTTGAAATTACATAAATGTTAATGATAGAAGTTTAATGTATTTGCTCGATAAATATTGACACCCTGTATAGTATTTGCACAAAAATAGAAATACTTTTCAATAGCCTATATTTATAGCTTACTAATTCGTAAAAATCATTAATTAACACTTTTGCATACCGAGTAAATAAGCAATAAAACACTATGATGATTTTACTGACATCTTCATAAAAATCAAGTTAGCTTTCAAACGGTTATATTTAGACCTATGGAAATAGATCGACTTTATATCAAATTAATTGCTGAATTCAAATGTTTTATAAAAATTAGGGCAATCAATTTAAGAAAATTAAGTGTGCGTTACCTCCGGTGTATCTGGAAGTTGATTAGAAGTGCCGACATTTTCTAAAAGTTAGCCCCTCGAATAATATAAGTCCGCAAATTCACAAATTTGGAACCTGCTTAATTTCTGATATACGGCTAACGTAAGCTCAACTTGTGACACCCTATATAGGAAAAATACTCCACCTTGTCGGCAGAGTTTAACTCCATCTTTGTAATTATTTTGTACGTATATTATTTACTTCAATGCCATGCAGCGCAGCGTACTACTATTACTAAATACTATCTATTTGTATACATAGGCAGATAAATAAAGTATGTGTGCTTAACTGCATATGCACCTTACAAACCAAATAAAATCGTTTAATATAACGTAGGAAACAACGAATGCAATCATCAGATGGGCGTGTCCTTTCCGTTTCTGCAATAAATTTTTGTTCGGATCCACAACGCGCCAGCAGAACGAAAAGCAACTTTCTTTTGGGTGACCGCACTCACAGAAGTCCATAGGGTGTACTCAACGATTAAGACCTGGAACTCGCACTTTAAATGCCCCATTTAGATGCTTATTAGGCCGGCGAACACCAAGGGATCTGCGAATTTGATATATTACCTTCGACTGGACACAATTACCCCCCACGGACCCGAACAACCAAAAAAGACCAGACGGATGCGCTCCTCTATTTATATTTACTTGGAAAAGCAGTCGTTTTGTATTGTGCTAGGTGGCGTCGTAGCATACGTAGAAATCGCTCTCTTAGTATATATCGAACTACAGTGGAAATCCGCGAGATTTAAAAAAAAAGAAATGAAAAGTGGAGATGAGGAAGAAATCCAGCACGGAAGATGAGAAATAACGGCAACAATAACACCAGCAGCGGCAATATCTAGAATCCTTGCCTTCGTTTTACAAAAGAAATGCAGAGTTCATCGCAATCTTTTATACTTCAATTACTGATACACCTCGACGATACATTAATTATATTTATAATATGCCGACGGGGCATTATACTTTGAAATTGAACATTTATTCGAATTAATCGTTTATTAGCCGTAAACGCGTCGTCGTCCCTGGAAATATTAGGATGAACCTTGTTCATAGAATTTTGATTATGCATCTTTATTTTCTCGCGATTGACGTGCATACATTCTTTGCGCTAACTATTTCAATTATATAATTGATACTTGTAGCTTCAATCTTCTGTTTCAATCGATATACTGCTCAGAAGATGAGCTTTATACATCCTTTAGAAATAGGTGTCTATGTAGAGAAAGACTATAAGATAAAAGAATTGGAGTATTGTACAAGTAATAGCTTATGTACATAATAATGAAAACTTCCAATTAATTACAGAGATTAAATGAGAATACATGGTACGCATGTTAAAATAAGTTAGTGGTTGTCTAGATTTGTCAGGACTGGATCTTTTTTTAGAATTGCATATGTCCACAGTCTATGAAACTATAGCCACACTAAGTGTAGTTGAAGAGCTACACTGTACTTTTTCGCAAACCTGGATAGTGGAAATTATAATCTCAGAGCCACATTATGGCAAAAATGTCAGAGTGACGGACAGGGGCGCTATTAAGCAATATATCTTATATCTATTTTCTACTTATGCCAGGTAAAGGAAGAAATGCACACGCAAATATATTATAGTTAGCTAGATGCATATATGCAATCATTTTCAATTAATTTTTTAAATTTAAATTTGTTCTTATAATAATAATAATAATAATAGCCTTTATTGCCTTACAAAAAAAAACAGTTAACAGGGAAACAACTAAGAGGAAAAAACCTATGTCTATATAATCTCCAGAACCGATTAATCAGTAAATAAACATGCACAAGTACATAACTACATATTACATATATATTGGAGCAGTACAAAAGTTCGTGCCCGATTTGTAAATAAAAGTCAAGCAGTTGTTACTGTAAAAACACCTTTATTAATCAATTATGTATTCGCCACCGTTCTCGACAATGATTTTCCAACGACAAGCCAATTTATGGATACCACAATTGAAAAAATCGCGTGGTTTAGCGTCAAAAAACGCGGTGATGTGATTTTTGACCGCCTCCACAAAATCAACATTCTTGCTGTTTAAATTCTTTTGCAGTGACCGAAACAAATAATCGGAGAGTGCAATATCCGGAGAATATGGTGGGTGCAATAAGGTTTCCCGTTTCAACTGTCTCAATTTGTCCAGAGTCATTTTCGAAGTGTGTGGTCTGGCGTTGTCATGATGGATGATTAAACCTTTACGATTAACCAAGTTCGGACGTTTTTCTCTCATCGCTGAATCCAATTTGGTTACTACTAATTGTTGGCAGTACTTCTTTGAACCAATCGTTTGGCCAACAGGAAGCAACTCAAAAAAAAATATAACACCTTGGCAATCCCACCAAACGGACAGCAATACCTTCTTCGGCTTTGGCAACTGCATTTGTCATTTCATTTGCTTCTTTCCAAGTACGTTTGTGTTTGACGTTGGTATACAGGACCCATTTTTCGTCGCCAGTCACTAAACGGTCCAAAAAACCCTCTTTTTCTAGACGTTCGAGCAAAGAAACGGCTACGGAGATGCGGCCCAACTTGTTTTTTTCGGACAACGTATGCGGTACCCAAGTGTCGAGATTTAGAAGGAGTCCCATTTTCTTTAAACGCCGAAACACGGTTGATCGATCAATGTTCAGGGTCTCAGCAACCTCTTCCGTTGAAATGCGTGCATTGTTTGCTATTAATGCGCGCAGAACATCGTTATCGGTAGTCAGATTTGGAATTTGAGGCGCTAATTGAAAATTGTGATAGAAGTGTCATTAATCGCAGATTTTACAAACCTATGATTAAAGATTGGGTTGTAATTCAGTTTTCAACCAGGGAAGAAAGCTTGCATTACGTTGGCCCAATAATTTATATTGAAGTTGATGAAGCAAGAGTTAGATTCACAAGAATTACAAAGAAATGCGGAAACAGTGCAGTTTTTTATTGGAAGGAGCCAGAAGGTATTTCATTCATTGAAGGACAAGATGTGTTGGAAAGGCTTGGACGATGGCGGGAATTGATATTCCACTCGTCTTTTAAGAATTATAATCTTCAGTAATCGTATTATAATGGATCTTATGTCCTAATATTTGTTGGTAATTTTTTTTCAATAAATCTGATTTAAAATAAGTTCGTTTTTTATTTCAGGGCGTTGATTTACAGCATGCGCGAGTAACTTAAACAGTCGCTTGTATCACTGTGATAGTTAAAGGAAAAAATTTGGAAAAAATGCAGATTGATACAACAGGTCAAGGGTATACCACTGTAGTCTTCACTTATCTTTACAGTTTATAACCACCGAGATAAGACGATGTATCTAGATGATGATACTACATTTTTTACCAGTGGAACTTTCCGTGGCAATACCCTCCCCTTTGCAAAATATGCCCCAGCATATTGGTGTACTTAAGGTTAGAGTAAAGGTATGACCACAAAAGTCCCACTGCTACTAACCTATTCCTTATCCTATTAGTTATTTGAAAATTAACATTACAAATACAAATATTGGGTACGTCGGAAAGTTCTGTCCTATTTTTTTAAATAAAACGAATGTGAAATTTTGAATATATTTATTAAATAATTAATCTACAATGTACTGACCGTCATTTTCTACAACTGTTCTCCATCTTTCAGGTAGTCGATTAATACCGTCAGCAAAAAAAATCCCAGGTTTGGAATCGAAGTATTCGGGTAAGGCCATTCGAACGTCATCTTGTATATGAAAAGTTTTTCCATTCAAAAAATTTTGTAGAGATCGAAAAAGGTAAAAATTTGAAAGTGTCACGTTAGTAGAATATGGAGGATGTGGCAAAACTTCCCAGCCAAGATCTACCAATTTGCTTTGAGACATCAGCATGGGGTCGAGCATTATCATGCTGAAACACAATACGCTTCTCTTTGATTGCCACATCTAAATTTGACAACTGTTCACAATAGTTTTCAGAATTGATAGTCTGCCCCGGTTGTAAAAGCTCATAATGAACAGGCCTCTTTTTATCCCACCATAAACACAACATTCCCTTTTTTTGATGAATATCGGGTTTGGCTAATGTTGGTGGTGATTGTCCGGGCTGTACATATGCTCTTTTTCTTACAGGATTGCTATACGTAATCCAGTTTTCATCGTACGTAATTAAGCCGTCTAAAAATGGCTCCTCCAAACAGTGTCTCAAATGAACTTTATCAACAGGCATCTTTCTGCTTTGTTAATACAACACAGACTGATGATTACATTGCGAATTTCTCGTATAGTGTAAGGAGGGGGATGTAGTTATAAACGCATTAGGAGAATTTCTCAGAACTACTTTAGTGATCGATCAATTACTCCTCCTTTCAAAGGAAATGAAAATACGACAGAACTTTCCGACAGACCCAATACAAATAGAAAAAATAGTTATTGGATGGATTCAACTGAAGCTTAGAGGTATCTTCGTCGAAATCTTCGGAACGCTTTCTTTGTCACTCGCACGATCTACTCTACTTAATTCAGACGGAGTTCCTGAGCTAGCAACATTCTTCCTATGGTTGGTCTAAGTTCCATGAAGTATTCGACTCATCTCCACCCTACTCAGTTCAGATCGAGTTCCTGAGCCAATTATACTTCTTCCATGGTACATGAAAACCTTTTGGCGGGTCGAAGCTTAATGAAGTGTGCGGCCTGTCTCCACCCTACTTAATTCAGACGGAGTTCCTGAACCACCAACACTTCTTCCTTCCGCTCCCGTGAAGCCGGACCGTGCGTTGATGTTGATGATGAAGTGGACACCTTCTAACGTGCCAACAATTCATTGCTTGAAGTTGAAGACCACCTTTTCTCCAACGATTCCTGGATTAAACTCGTTTTTTTCGACGTGACACATGAAACAGAAAATAGTTGCTTACCAAGCTTGATTTTTAATATTTATTACGTCTGATGGGCTCTATGAATTCAACAGACTAGCCTTTGGTCTGTGCAAGGCACCTAGCACCTTCCAAAGACTCGCAGACACCGTGTTTAAAGAAATGAAATGGAAAGATGTGGCAATATACTTAGACGACATCATTGTAGTAAGTAAGACATTTCAGGAACATTTGGAGCGCCTCGATAAAGTTTTTGATTGCTGGCGACGCGCAGGATTAACTCTCAAAATGGCTAAATGTAATTTTTGCATGTAAGAACAAACAATTTTAGGTTGCAGAATTACTCCTACAGGATTTTATCCAGATTCAACAAAAGTCGCCGCGATTCTTAATTTCCCTACTCCTAAAAAGGTGAAGGACGTTCAAAGCTTTTTAGGTCTCTGTAATTATTATCGTCGGTTTATTCAAAATTTGTCAAAACTCGCTAGCCCATTGTACATGTTAACAAGTCTAAAATATAAATTTAAATGGGGAGAAGAACAAGAAAATGCATTTCGTACTTTAAAGACTAAATTAACAAATCCTCCCCTATTACATCATTTCACTCAAACTTCGGAAAAAGAATTACATATCGATGCAAGCGGAGAAGGGCTAGGAGCAGTATTGCTGCAACGAGATATCGAAAGCTCTTTGTTACATTCTATTGCATATATTTCGCGAACATTAACGCCTAATGAACGAAAGTACTCTATTTCCGAGTTAGAGTGTCTTGCGGCAGTATGGGCTACAGAATATTTTCGAACATATCTTTGGGAACTTCCAAAATTCAGGCGGAGCTCCTGAACCACCAACACTTCTTCTTGATTGTTGGTGGTTGTATTAAACGTGACAAGTTGACGAGTATTCGGTCCTCTAGGCAATTTTAGAAACAGCAAATGCATTGAAGATGCATTCCTTGTATAAGATAAGGGAGGAAGTAGCCTATTCCAGTGATTTCGGTCTAAACATGCTCAGTAAAAGGTCAAGTAATGCAGTTGTGAACAATGTAATGGTAACTATAAACCCTTTTCGACGGTTTTTGAGGATATGGGTACTAAACCTAATCAAAATTGCAAAATCTTAAAAGATGTTGGGTATGTTATAAATGTTAAATTTGAAGCTATGCCCTCTATTTTTGCAAGATATTTAACTGTCTTTGAAGAATTTGGCACCTCTATCGGTCATATTGTTTATGAATCACTATTTATTCGTGTACTTTTATAACTTCTCTTAGAGGCTCCAAACGTGTGCATGTGCATGTTCACACGTAAAGAATTGCTCACCAAATTCAAAAGTGAGTTTCTACTTTTTATTTTCACTTATTAACATAATTTATCATTTAGATTATATCAAAAAGAAATGCTGGTTTCCAAGAAAAATGCTAACTGTAGCTGAGAAAAAGTTCTAATTTCCATAAAGAACAGCTTAAAAGCAAGAATTATTTTGAGTTCGAATATATTATATCAAAATCACCAGTTACTATAACCTAAAATTGTACTTGGAAAACGTCGAAGACCAATTTAAATAATCTCGACAATGAAACTAGAGCTTGAGGCTTGAATTATCATAAAATTCTGCCCGAAACCCTTGTTAAATATACGTAACGTTGAATGGGTATTATGATAGCCTTAATACAGTTCGTACATGTACCGGCCTCTTTATATCTTAGACGTGTAGAATTTGACGTGCAATATAATGACGTACCAACCCGATATTTAGTCTGGACGTCTTAGATTAGGTATCGAAGATAGTCACATGCGGTTTCCTGCACGCGTATTAACTGCAATAACACATAATAGCCCATAATAATACGGTGCGTGTTTTCGTGCCTTCGGTCTACCATTGGTCCGCTGAGGCGATCATATCAAATCAACTATTTATAGTTTGATGGAGAAAAATTATTATTGGTAGTTTGATCGTGGTAAATGAATGGTTTTGGATCGGCAACGGCGAGTAGTGCTTATACCGTCAAGCCGTTTGCAACATGGAGCCACCATACATCGTAGGTAGGCATCGTTCTAAAATCATAGCCTGAAGCTCGAATAACGAACGGCTAGTTCGACGTGGGTTAGGGTTTTAACCAAATTGCTGTCAGATGCGACTTTGATGATCGGTTCTGTACGTGGAGGAAAGCACGGAACCAGCTTAGACACCATTTTAATTCCTGCTATTGCTTTCTTTTAATTCAAGGATCAAGTACTGCAAAACTTTTACCACAGTTTGGAGTATTATAATCTTCTCTTATTACGTGGACAAGAAATGCAAATACAATACCATATTATAAATGTATTTCAGATGATATATTTTACTTCTTGGACATTTGGGCTCTTAACTACTTTTCAACATTTTGTCGCCGTCACATGAAATTTGCCTACGTCCATTTTTTATGAAACTAGGCTTTTAGTGTCACCTTTTTGAAAAGAGTAATTTCTATAAACTGGCACTGCAGTTTGGCAATAAGTTGTTATATAACACATTTCTTTCGTCCCCTGTGAAATTTACTTTTTTGGGCTTAGGTAATTTTTATATGAGGCCGACGATATTCTATTTTTTTGTAATGCAAGTAGGTATTAGAATTTTGTTTTACAAGCATTATTCTTCCACCAGTCAAAATATTTTGTTTTTGTTAAAAGGACATTGGAAGGGAGGTGATATCACTAGTTTATATTGGTTGAATATTCTGCAGTCGACGATTTGTTCCGGCATTGCGTTTAATAATCTACTTTTCCTTTCTCCTTCCAATTTCCGTACGTATTTTTCTTTGGAATTAGAGTGCTGCATAGCCATTATCTACAATCTGCGGTTCCACAAATGTACCACTTTCCCAGCAGCTTTTAATGGATCATAAGTATGGATTTTCATTATACATCATTAAGTTTCGTTTGGAAAAATTTGACTGATGGTCTCTTTTCCGGGTGGCGTTATGTCCTATTTTGAAGGAGGAACCATTTCCATTTCAATCGTAAAGAAAGGTGGTATGATAGTTACAGCGTTGTCAAATTTTGCGGTTTGTTACCAAAACCGGTGATTTAAATTTGTTGTATAAGCCCGAATTACAATTTTTTAAGCCAGTTTCTTTCAACTAAAAACTTTTCAAAACATAATCATTGGTTTCGCAGAAAAATGGCAGAAACATAAGAACATTAACATTTTAGTGGTTACTGACCGGTAAGAAGATCTGGTAACACTGGTTATTTCTGCGTTTGGTAACACTAATTTTCTTCACCTAAATAAATTTCAGTAATATGTACTTATATACTTCAAAACTGAAATCGCTAAAGTTCTATCATATCTAGATTTTAGATCTCCGATGTTAGTATCACTCCTTCTAGGATTATAACAAAAAGTGTTTGAGTACCAGAAAGCGATATTAATCAAAAAAACTTCCTAATACTTTTATTTCAGTTTGCGCTAGTACATTAGGATGTTCGTGCAAGATTAACTTGAACAAGCTTTTTATATTCGCTATAATTAAACGATGTACAAGAATTCGCACAGTATTAGGATTGGATTTACGGCTAATAACGAAACTAAGAAGTTGATGCCTCATGTTTTCTGCCTACAATTGCAGGCTAATTTTGGAAAACTAGCCACCCCAAAACATAATTCTACCCTAACGGCATATCAAATGGGGATCTGAAACAATTTTGTTGTCAATGTGAAGGTCGTATTAAACCCCGAGAATCATAGTAACTAAATCCAAAGGCCGCTCATGGGTCCACAGCATGCTATAACAAAAATATAGTATATAATCTTTTCGATAATGAAAGAAATGACAATTGCAAGCAAACAGTATCTTCATTAAATTATCTAGCTTTTTACGTTTCCATTCAATTTTTTTATAACCGCTTTGGGAGCTAGAAATTGTGAATAGGGAAAACACTTCCAAGATTTAACTATGTGATTTCCGAAATACAGAATATTGTCACCAAGGGTCGTTGGACAAAAACATGATGTGAGATCATTGTTAGAACTTTATAGGAGTATGTAGATACAAAAGGAAATAGAATATGTAGCACTTAACCACATGGAAAGTTTTGCTGGATTCAGTTTTAGATTCAACAGGCGAAAGTAGTCAAAGCATTCTTTAAATTTATTTGGAGCTATAAAGTAGTGTAATCAGTGCAATTAAAATTTTCTTACCTGTTTCGAGCATTCATAGATCCTCATTTTCAACCATCCATTCGATCCTACGGTTGATAATGAGGATCCATGAATCCTTGAAATAGCTGTTCCGGACTAATTAATTAATAACTTGTTTGGTACGTGCCAACTACCCCACAATCCTTGCTACCATTACTGAAAGCTGGTTCTTCTTGTTTGTTTAGTTTTTGTTCTTCCTTTTTTTACTGTTCGTCTGTACCTCTTGTATTACTTTTCTGTAGGTAGGTATGAAATCGCCCAGTAGTTCAGCTGTCAACAATAAATAGTCAATAACCATTCTTTTCATGTACATTCAACGGTAGCTGAGAAACTAACAAATTACAGTACATTTGGGAAATTGACAGATTTAAAACGCACCACTATAAATTTATTTTACCTATTTCCGGAATGAATGAAAATCAGACTGAATATACCCGTTCGACCAGTACATCCGGAGGTAAGTTCCGTTATATTAAAGGCGCGTTAGAGAGAAGAGCCCCCGCACAATGACAGCTGGTTTGTTTGCAGGCTATTCCGCTGAAGATATGGCGCTCTTCCGCTAGATATATGGAACACAATAAAAGCTCCACCTGAAGACATTATGCAAAATCAATTCCGTTCTTTTCTTACGACGATGGGCTTTGTTCGGTCCCTCCGATATCTAAAAGCCGAGATTCGGAGCGGATTAAGACAATCCTTACTTCTTCTCAACGACAATTGCGGTAGATTTTCGTGAATATTTGAATTCTAACGTCGAAGTTCAATTTTTCGGTTTTTTGTTTTTATTTTAGACGATAGACGCTCGCTTTGTTCCGAGAGAATGGAGCAGTTACCTTTAGCAATGCTATCTTGTAAGAAAAAACACACATATGGCCGTAATAGTTGTGAATAACCTCCTTTTGTGATTGCAGGTATTGTAACTTGGTTTAATTCCTTCCTACTGTATGTATTTATGTCTAAAATTGTCCAAGCGAAACTACAAACTCTGAAGTTTTTACATGCTCTGCAAACAATTCTTCCTATATTTGCTGGGAAGAAAAACAATTTCTGAGCGGAAGGCAAATTAAAAAGAAAAGGGAAGAAAATACGCGACTCACGTATAGGATGGATAATCATAAATAATTATGCAAATAATAGCCTTGCAAGTAAATTATACATCTTAGATGATTATAGGCTGTGTCATTTTTCCAGGAATTTGTCGTGATGGTCACGAATATGACAGAGAACAAACTTGCATTAGCGTGCAGTCGTCCAGATTATCATCAGATTATAAGCTTTATTAATAGTATTAGCACGAAATGGTACTTCCAGTTTTCTTAGATGCTCATAAGCGAGTGGATTTCACATTTAATTGCGCGATATTTAAATTTTTACTATGAGAATGATAGATATCTTCTGTGCAATGCAAATGCAGCTGTCTAGCAGAATACAATGTCATGTAATCATTACGATACTTAAGCTGTACACCAGTGAGGAAAATGATTCAAACACAAACCACAGCAAATGTGAATTGTTGATCGTTATGATTCACTTAGAAGCCAGTATTATAATAGATTTGATCGTAATATTTGTAAAATGATTTTTTTTCTTATCAAACAGAATTTATCAAAATGTTGTTTCTATTGTCCTACATGATATCCCCCATGAATTACAGTAGAACAATGTTTAGATGAAAAATTTCTATATCATACAAATATCCCTATAAGCTGTTGTATAACTTGAAAAAAATTTCTGTTTTTGCTGCTGTCTAATATGCAGTTAATAAAAAACAATTGAGTTACGCACTTTTACAAAAAATCAAAATTCACTATTACAGCTAGTCTACATATTTTTGAACATTTCAAAAAACAGTTAATTTTTACAGTGACTTTTAGCTCTTAGAAAAGATACACGTTTGTAGTGTAATATTTACAGTAGACTACAATCAGCAACAATGAAATTGCTATTTACTCAATTCTGAATGAATTTAACACTTTGAAAAAGGTTAATTGGCTCTCGTTTTGTCCGCGTAACAATCTGCAATTTAGTAAGATAAATACGTAGTACTTTTTAAGCATAGGGAAGTGAATCTACAGCTTCCATCATTCGTACAATTGCACAAAATCATCATTCCTCCTTTACATATCAAGCTTGGCCTCATCAAAGCTTGGTAAAAGCCATCGATAAGAATGGACCTGCATTCAAGTATCTGTATGAAAAATTCGCTCGGCTCAGTGAAGCCAAAATTAAAGAGGGTGCTTTTGAGGGGTCTCAGATTAAACAACCCTTCAGAGACCGCAACTTCGAGAAACTTCTTCAAAGTAAAGAAGTACAGGCTTGGGATGCGTTCTCTCAGGTGACAGTAAACTTCCTTGGGAAGTAGAAGATTACAAGGAACTGATCGAGGACATGTTGGCTTTGTTTAATGAAATCGGTTGCAATATGTCCTTAAAAATCCACTTACTTCACTCCCATTTGAATTTCCTCTCTAATAAATGCGGGCAAGTCAGTGATGAGCACGGCGAACGCTTTCATCAAGACATTGCCAAGAGGGAGAAATGATACCAGGGTAAATGGTCCACGCCAATGCTGGCTGATTATTGTTGGACGCTCATCAGAGGTACTTCCCTCCCCAATTACAAACGATTGGTTAAAAGAAAGCAAATTATAAATTAAAATATTTACAAATATACATTTTTCCTCAAAAATGCTTACTCATTACAAAAAAACTGTAGCCAATCAGCTTTTTTTTGTCATAATCGTGCTCAGCACATTGAATTCATTGAGAGGTGACTATTTTAATCTCGGAAGCATAAACTTTTTGTTGCCTAGTGCTATTCTAATTTTATGCTAATCCAAACAGTTTAAGTCTTGAAGTATTAAAATGGTGCATTGCACAAATTTCTTCCGCGTTTAGCTGTTAAACGTTGTCACCCTATTACCTTACACTTACAATTAGACGTAAGCTATTTGGCTTTGCATAAAGTCACAGCAGCCTACTGTAAGTACCTATTAAGTTATATACGTGCATCATTAATAGAAATGCTAGACACCACTGTCACTATCTTATTATTCATTTCAATACAGTGTGTTTATATCAGTAATTGATTTCAAAATTTTGATAAATATGAAGGCTGGCCTATTTAAAGAAATTGCAAATTCTGATTTTATGTGTATTCCATATTTGCACCCCAGTTCTTTAAGTATTAATTTTGGCATTTTTCCAAGAATTTTTTTTTCGAGAATATGTAGGACCACAGGAAATCTAAGTAGATCTAGATATGCTAGTGAAATTAAACTTTAAATAACTCGATTTACAACGAAGATGTACTCATAGAACAAAATGGTATTCCATATTTGCATTTTCTACTCTACTAATTTAATAAAGTTCCAAAGCGAAACAGAAATAACAAGCATTGCTGACCATTTTGCCATATTATAATCTTTAAATGACGATCATCTATCCTGCTCTGATTTTTCTGTAATATTACCAAGCATACATTGCTACGTTTGTATCCATTATTTTAGTTATGATTTTTCGATTTCACTTGAATTTACGAGAATTTCTCATTAACTTTTGCAAATTTCAGATTATCCTTTGGTTTTAGCAAAACGGGATATGGGAGGTAATTGCTAAGGTTCGACAAACGCGCGCTACGACAAAAGCGCCGAGAGGGGATTTAGGTTGATGCGAAGCCAGTGGAAGCGTTGCTTATATTGTAGTTTTACGCGGCTTACCGGGGCAGTAGTATTTTGTCGCAGTGGACATCAAAGACGTCAATAAAAGGTAAGAATATATTATTTTTTTAATGATGCTGTATCTCACGTACCTACTTTTGCGCGATACGCCTCTGATGTTGCACTCATTTGTCGAATCTTAGTAATTACTAATTCAAGCCACTTGACGAAGCAAAACGTCAATTTTTTTTAGTCTAACTTAAAACGTAAAAACCAATAACAACGGTGGCATTAATTTGAATACCTTGTATGCTAGATACTAATTTACCAGCAAACTCTGTTAGTCAGTTGGATCATATACGCCACAGGATTATTGCCATGCCATTGTATTGATTTCAAATTCTACTAGTTCATGCTTTATATAGATTTTTTAACCATTACTGCAACACCAAATCGCCATTCATTAATAGCCAATATGTAGTTTCGTCGACAAAGAGCATGTTAGTAGTCTTTGACATATCTTTCCTGTATGTGGAGTGTAGCAGCAGAGGTAACCGCTCTACAAAAAAAAAGCTGCAAGCGAGAGTGTTTTATTATCAAACATTTTTCTACTGTAGTTATATATATTACGCATGTTGATGATGAAGTGTGGAATCTGCTTCGAACTTCTGGCTATTTGTTACAAATTGCTTTGGTGGTTTTTGGAATAGTAAATTCCTTTAACGTTTTGCAACTGTACAACTCTTATGGAAGCCAACAATTTTATGAATAACCTGGGTAGTCAAGATGTTTTTATTAAATCAACTAAGTTGAATAATAATCACAATTTTATAGGGATTTAATAATTATGTTTCTCATCTAATTAGAAACTTATGCACATTATTACATTGAACTGGTTACATGCAATTACATTGTAGTGATTTGAGTTTGTAAGTGCATGTACATGTTAATGATTTGTTTTAAGCTGTACGCGGTAATCAAGTGAAATAAATATCGCATTATTTATCACAAACATACTATTTGTTATTCAATGAATGAATAATTATGTACTAGAATTTCAATTGCCGGAGGACTGTCAGTAATTTCAGAGTTCGTATTTCATAAAGCAGACCATGCTATCCTTATTATGAAAATAGAAATCCTTCTATTATTAACTTTATTGGATATGAATAAGCTATTGCTTTGCTCATCTTGAATCAAAAATATAGTTGTATGATATAGGGGACGGTTGGCATACGGAACCTATTAAATATATTTATATTTCTTACTTGTGCCAGATAAATGAAAATGCTTCTTCTTTAAAGTGTACGCTGGAGGACACAGATCCGCGTTGCCCTGCATCGAAAAAATGGGTTTTATGTATTGTTACGTTCATTATTTACATGGGAAATTAGCTGTCAGCCTTAGACATTTTGCCACTCCGATAGTAATGAAGTTCCCTCTAGCGGAGAAAAAGCTAATTTCGAAAGCCACAATTTTTCCCTCAGGCTGGATGTCCTTGGAGGGAGGACATTATATAAAATTTTTAAGTCCAGATAACGGCGATCTTAGTGGATCGAAGACAAAACAACTCTTCTTTTATTTCTTCTAATTTCGCAACTCTTCAAAATGAATGTCAAATTCTCCTACAGCAAACGTCAGGGTAAATTCAAAGCTATTTCTAACATCATTTCGTACATTAAATATGTTTCGTTAAGGTATCTTTATTTTTGGTGGTAAAATTTGTCATATTTATGGTGTCAGTTGTATTTTAGAGCATAGAGTCGTCTAGCTGAGTCATCTGATAGCGTCACCACATATGTACATTCTCTTATGCTACGTCTAAAAATAACTTTATTTATCAGAAATTCCTCATGAGATTATATTTGGGTAGATATAAAAATTTTCTGTAGAAAGAAAGAATCGCCATTGCGATTAAAATAAAGGAGGATAGGGACGCCAATAAATTAATCAATTCTGGTTAAGCTTTAGTCGACTTAACTAGTATCAACTAGTATATTAACTAGTACTGCGGTCTCAAGTTAAAGTGTTCCATATAGAAATTAGAAAGTAAATTCGAAATAGAAGAGAAAGTTCGAAGTTAGAAGGGAGGATTTCCTGTAAATGGCATAAGGAACATAGTGTTTATATGTCATCTTAAAAATCAAGGTTAGTTTAGGTTTTCAATTTTAATATTTGTTAAGTTTCGTTTATTAATTTCAAAATTCACAAATAATTGCCAGTAGAGTATCAAATAATATTCCTGAATCCCACTAACAAGTAAAAATTTTAATCAAATGACAAAATTGCAATTTTTTTACAATTTTTCCTGAAATAAGACATTTCAGTATATCAACACAAAACGATGTCATAATCAAATTTTCAAAAACCGAAAAATTGCTGCGGGTACTATTTAATAAGGACCCGCACCAACACTCATTCTAAAATACCTCGAAGACAGCGCGAGCGCAAAACGGCGCAAATAAGCACATGACAAGCACAAAACGCTGCCATTATCAAACTTTCAAAAATCGAAAAGGCAAAATAAGTGTTTGAGCAGCCCTCATTCCCATATATCTTGTTTCTCGATTACTTCGAGAAGGAGATGAGCACAAAATAAAATCCTTACGGTACAAATCAGCACAAAACGATAACCTGTTTAAATTTTTTAAAAGTGAAGGTGCGGGAGCAGCCTGACTCCGGCTTTTCACTCTTGAATACCTCGTAAGCGAAATGAGCACAAAATAACATTTTTACGGCATAAAAGAACATTTTTACGGCACAAATCAGCACAAAATGTGCACAAAACGATAGGGTAACAACATTTTTAAAAAGTGAAAATGCGGGAGCAACGCGAGGTTGGCGCCCACTTTTCCATCCCGAATATCTCGAGAAAGAGATAAGTAAAAAATATAATTTTTACGATACAAACCAGCACTACAAAGCGGACACGAAACGTAGACGTTTTCAAATGTAAAATTTACGCGTTAGCAATCTGCTACTAAGGAACTAAACCTAGGTTTTTTCCACTTTGTTATGACATAAAAATTAATTTAAATTAATTGGAAATTATGTGCCGGTGTTGGTGGTCTTTGCATGCTGGAAATAAATTCAATTAAAAAGAATTCTTTCTATATGAAGACATTATGTAATATCTAATGCGCTAGAAGAACACAAATAAGCTGTTACGAAAGTACACATGTGTATGTATAAAAATAGAATAGTATTGGAAACCTTACCATCGATGTGAAAACAGAGACCTACACGTTCGTCACCATTGTTTATGCATATTTAATATCCATCCAGGCGGATCTAGGAGGCGTAGTGGAGTCACGAACAGTGACAGTGACAGTAGAATCATGGTAAGCCCGCCCAAGTCACGCATCCTCGCTTGCGTTCGACAAGAAACAACCGACCAACCGAACGGCTTGCCCAAGAAACTAACCTATAATTATTGGAAACCATCGACCGTACGAGTTAATTCGTATTTGTCGGCGGCATGGATGCATTTTTCATTTTTAATTCAACGCCAAATTGCACAGTATATCCTACAGTCTGCGTGCATGGTAAGTAGGGGTTATCTTTTTGAGGAACGCTTTTAAAATCGACATTTTGAAGACGACATGTTTACTTTTTTGTATGTTGCCAGTGAAATATCAATGAGCTAAAATATTTTTTGTTACTTTTTTACACGGATATGGATTGTTAAGTCTGTTGAATAAGATAAAAAAACAAGAAGGGGATATGTTTGGGACTGCAATGTGTTCCTCTTGTCTAAATTATAGACTGTTACAGCAGACATTTTTGTGGTGTGTATGTTTGTGGGGAAATACATTTTTAGGGCTGCAATTCCTTATAGGCTTAGTAAAAACTTGTGGGTTACTGAAAAATGTAGGTCTTGGAAGTGGTCAATAAGATTTGCTACACAGAAATAATTCTAATTTTCATACATATTCTTCATACCCTCTCGGAGAAACTTTGAGTTCTCTAATACGAGGGTAGTGCGAAAAATACAAGCCTCAACATGAAGGTGGCGTTACTCGTCAAAAATATTCTGGTAATGTAATTGCGCACGCGCTGAAAGATACTTTTGACAATTTTAGCCACGTTGGACGCCTAGCTGTTGTTTAACGGTCGCTTGTGTCAGTCGATGTTACCGTTTTTGTAAAAATGGGAAAATCGAATATCGAGCCGCCACCAAATTCTTGCATTTGAAAATCAATACGTCTACGTAAATGAAAACCAAGATGGACGCTGTTTATTGGGACTCTGTACCATCACTTGCCACAGTGAAATTTTGGGCATCTTAATTTAAAAGTGGTCGTATCAGGTAGGTTGACGATGAACATTCAGGATGGGCAAAAAATCCTGTCACTACCGATAACATCGGAAATGTTCACCAAATGGTGCTAGACGACCGTTGAATTAAGATTAGAGTTATAGCAGAGGCTGTGGGCATTGCGAAAGAACGTGTTTATCATATAGAGACTTTAGATTTGGACATGAAAAAGCTAACCGTGCCTTGGGTGCCGTGTTTGCTCACCTAGAACCAAAAACGCATTTGAATGAACATTTCTAAAGCCCTGTTGAAGCAGTTTAGGCGAAATAAGTTTTGGCGTCGATAAATAATTGTAGATGAAACCTTGATACACCAGTACATTTCTAAACTTTCTGGCACAGTCGAAAGGGGTGGACTGCGAAGGTTGAATCGGATCCGAAAAAGGCAGCCGGGATAGTGATGGCGGCTGTTTTTTGGGATAGTCATGGAGTTGTTTTGACCGACTCTCTTGAAAAAAGAAAAACAATAGCGGGACAATACTACGCATCATTACTTGACAAGCTGAAGGCAGAAATTACGGAAAAATGGCTGTATTTGAAGGAAAAGAAAGTTTTGTTTCACCGAGGCAACGTCTCATACTTCAGCGGTCGCCACGTCAAAAATTCAGGAATTGGCGATTGAATTGATAGGTCACCCATCGTATTCACTAGATCTGGCCCTCAGCGACTTTTTTCTGTTTCCTAGTTTCAAGGTTTCGCTTGAAAGACAGAGATTTTCATCGAACGAGGAGGCCATTAAATTCCTAAACTCTTGTTTTGTAGGACAAGAAGCCAACTATTAGTTGAATGGATTGAAGAAATGGGAGTATCGTTAGGAAAGGTATAGACCTACAAAGAGAGTATGTTGAGAAATGATACCGAATTTGACAAAAAAAGTACTTATTTCTGTATTAGGTTGGAAACTTTCCAAACTACCCTCGTAGTAAATAACATTATTAGAAAAAGGAACTGGATTTCGATAGCTTGCAATTTTTTTCAGAAAGAGTTCACCGAGAGAAACGTAGGTATAGTAAATTATGCCACAATTATAGTGTATTCTATCAGAATCAACGGCTACTATGGCGACAACTATCGAAGCGAGTAGAAAATATCCTATTATTGTAGCTTTTTGAAGTGGCTGCCTGTACTCCACATTATTGTAAACAGCTCTATAAAATTAGCAAAAGAAGCACCACAAAATTGTAAATAAATTACTATACACTTGTAGTAAAAAAAATGCCACAAAATTGTCGTTAAAGTAGTACTACGAAATGTACTCATTACCACAATATTTTCGCAAACACTTTCTTATCTATATCTATAAATTATTATTCCGGTTTCTTGGTCAAATGATCAACAGCAATAATTGACAATGCTCATGGTATTGATGAAATCACTTCCGGCAAAAACAATGGGAGAGGAGAAAAGCACTAACCAACAGACATGTGTCTGTCTACCCGATGTCATCAGAGTTGTTCCGAGCGCTTTTTTCTCCAGCTGACATTGATAATAATAAGAGAAGTTTATTTCACGGACTACAATAGATATGACATATGCCAAAGAGAACAAAAAACAGTATACACATAGAAGAAAATCGAAAATATAGCTAATGATTATTTTTAATTCATACTTCAAATTGAAAATTAGTTTATGCCACTAATCCCCAAAAAGAGCACTGGCGCCACCTAGCGATAGAAAACATCTCTCGAGTAGTTCTTGGAATGCTTAACGCAAGACGGCGTTGCGCCTGAGCGCTGCGGTATCTGTACATGTATATGATTCCTCAATGAATTATATTAAGGAGTGTTGTATGAACGTATTTGACGAGCTCTAAAATAAATTGAGTATATATATTTATAATTATCTTATTCTTGAAACTTGGCGGTATTATTTAAAAATTAAATCCTAAGAATGTAAAATTTAAAATTCACAATCGATTTACCAAGTACTGTAAGTGACTTAACTTGTGAAATTAATTATTTACAATAATTTACAATAATATATATGGGCAAATTATATAATACATTAAGTTAAAAATACAAGAAAGTGTAAATGTGTGAATGAGAAAAGTATCCGTAAACATAACAAGATGTATAGATACGCTAATTATATTAAGCCATAAAATTGTATTAAATACGTGCTTATTGACAATAATATTTTTGCCCAATAAGAATATATAAGTATGTATACACTTTCTTAAATATTACTTTAATATTAGACTCTATTTTCTATCTTTTACTCCATTACATAAATCGCACTAATGTTTGTTCAACAACGTTTTGTTTTTTTCTGAACTTGAACTACAAAAAATTAGTTTGTGCTACGTTTATTGTAGTAAGATCTACGTGTACGTTTGTTGCGAGAACCATAAATGGGGTGGATACTACCACAACACGTTAACAGTAAATATATTGTATGCCTTACCACTACATTTCTCTCAGTGTAGTAGTAAAGTGACAATAACAGTTAGAAGTTATTTGTTTTGAAAATGAGGGTATGAAATGTTTTGTTGGAATATACGGCGCGTTTCTAAGTAGGCATTGTTTTGAAATATGACCGCTGCAGCGCTGCGGTCGCCATTTCACGCATGCGCGCTAAGCGCCTTCATTTATTGGCTAGTCACAGACGGCATCATGAAAGCATTCGTTCACGTTAACATTTGTTTATGCTTGTTTAAAATGCCTTAGATCATTGAAAATGCCGCCCATTGTGAAATACACGCTGTTATTTGTTTCTTAAATGTTATATCCACTGGAATGGTAAGAAAATAGGTTAGAACATTTACACATGGCCGTTCAAATGTGCAGGACGAGGAACGAAGTGAGCGACCGTTCGTCATTAATGATGACCTGGTGCATAAAGTTGATGAAAAAAATCGAGAAAATAGACGTTATACGATTTCATCATCTAATGAGTTCTCTCAAATATCAAACCGACTGTGCTGAAGTGGTTAGCAGATCAGGGCGGATCAGGCGGTAGATTTCTCTGAAAATCGAATTCAAAATGTGGTCGTACGATGCAATAGGTGCTTTAATATAGCTGGAAAATATGTTGAGAAGTAAATTAAGGTCGGCACTTTTTTAGAAAACACGCCTCGTACTATGTTGTACACAATTTTTAATTTTCAAAAATCATACATTCTTTTAACATAGAGGGGTGAAAACGTCCTTTAATCTAGTACGAAAAATGTATGCTATGGACTAAAACATTATTTCTCATTTTTGCTCTCCATCTTTATTGGTCCTTAGAAAACAGTTGAATTGATAAACTATTGGTGTTTTGGATGTTGAATTGAGATGCAGAAAAATGATCGAATAACGAATTTCTGTAATAATTCAAGATGCATGTATATTACTCAAGATTTGGAAAGCAGCCTAATCTTGGTAAAAAGTATCTTAAAACAAATGAAATAAAGGATTAAGAGTAATAATCTAAGAATGAATATCTCCAAAATCAGTGGCTGCTTGAAACTATGCGGAGTATAATAAAAATGAGGACAAAAGGATTCATATCAATAATGTCTTTAAATGGGCTTCTCAAAAAATTTCAGAAAATATTGGCTATACATATGTATATACATACGTCGTTAAGAGAGTATCTACCTTATGAGGTAGTAAAAGTAGCTTACTTGGCATAGTTCCATTTGAAGTCAGTGTGTAAGATTATAACCCGAAAGATTTTTCTATGACGAAAAGAACACAAATCTTTATACTTATTTTCTTTCAATACAGGTATGGATCCATACAGATGTTTATTCTTACATTCTTGTAAGTAGCAATACCAAAATAGTTATAAGGAATTTCACAAAAAAGATTATCTACATTTGGAAACAAAAGCCTGTACACAGTATAGAAACGGATGGTTTGAGAAATATGCATTTTATTTGATGGGCCAATTCTTGTGTTGCAAATTTTAGTTTTTATATGCAAATTATATTGCTTACACATTATTATTCGTTATTTATGTTTACTTATTTTGTTATTGATCCCACACAATTCGCAGCACAAGTATATATCTATTTGTAGTAAACTAAAATTAAATGTAAAATATAAACCTTTCTCCAGAGTCTAATGTGTATATCGAGAAAAATTCAGATGTCAGGCTGACTAATCTACAATTAGTTTCTGTGTGCATCGAATGTTATGTAGGCTTAAAATAAATATCGATTTCCTATACCGCCTCACGCTAAAGTAATCACAGACAAAAACCAATTTACTAAATGCTCGCTTTGAATTTCTATGTATAATATAAGAGTATATAGGAGCAAAATCGGAGAAGGTGTAGTGAGAGCCGATTTGAGCGACAGGCTGTCACAGAAAATGGAAAGGCGAAAGAGTTTTAAGTAGTTGGCAGAAGTTTTGAGGCCGTCCTTCGTGTCTTGTGGATAAACATTGTGAGTGGCACAAAATAATGAAACTGTATCAATATTGTCCCACGGGACGTTTCCTTTACTTATTAAAATACAACAAGTTTAGTAACTTTAATAAAACTTGTTTGGAATAAATTTCATTAAATACTTGGTGCCACTTACGTGGGCTTTATCTATACATTTTGCTTCCGCAAGAAGGGCTTCCGCATTATGAAAACTTTTTCAAATTTTAAATCTCAAATTAAATTATTTTTTTACTTTGTATCCGCCTTCCTATGGGTATTGAAAACAAATGGCATAACGAATATTAAATTAAGAACACAGTATAACAAATATGTAATTTCAATGCAGGAAAATAAACTTTTATTATAGAATATTTCTACTTGTTATTATTATTAAATTTTGGTTTAACAATGTGAGATTATTAAGCAAAACGCTATAATTTTAAGGGACGTCTTTGAACAAATGACAACAAATAAACTGAAATTCAAGGTTCTTTGAATTCATTTTCGATCTAATAGTAAATATTGTCGGTGTAAAAAGATTGCTTGAAGAACTTTGAAGAAGTATTTTTAAGGTTTTACGGCAAAATATTTACTAACTAAATCAACTATTTAGTACTTCCTATTTCCTCAACCTTAAATTTGTTTGTGTTTTTGCGGCAAGCGATTTAACAGTAGAGCGTCTTTGACGTATTCAAGATTCTGTAGTAAGAGCGAATTGCTTCTTCCCAAAAAAGGGAGCTTATAATATGCTGAACAAATAAAGACGTGATACATATAACTTCTGTCCAATACTGTTTCACTTAAGTTCACCACCAGCAATCCAGACATTTTAGGAAATACCTTGTAGTGGTTGCGAGCTTTCCTACAATTTCATGATATTTTCTTGTAAATATGAAAATTCAAAACGAATACGTTTTGGGAATTTGAGAAGATATAACAAATTCCTTGTTAGTAGTCTGCCTTCACATCCCCCAACAGCTTTCATTAGTTTCAAAGGGCTTTAGGGGGCCATGAGTTATTATTGCGCATGCGTTTGCGCGGCGTCTTAGATTTAATCAAGTGCTCAAACACTGCGGCACTGGAACACTAAACCATTTCACAGTTATCCTTATCACAACGTATCAAAACCTGCGCCCAGTACAAATGTTGTGTTGTCGTAGGGGTGATAGTGAACTGTTTCAGCGTCTTAAGGTGCTCATTTTTAGAATTTGCTATGGCGGGAGCAAAACCACGAAAATTTTACTCTGCGGTTGGATTCCAGGACACCAAGCTTATAAACTATGCGGTGTAAATAAAGACATTTAATAAAAAAATAGTGGTAACACATTTAAATTCATATTGTATCATGAGTTCCTGTTCAACTTTCTTGGTTGGTGTACCAGGACCTTACAGGGATAGAGGGAGTGTATTCGCATTTACACCATTTAAGTTCTCTATTCACACCTCACAAGCATTTTTTGACCAATTTTGCATTTCGTTTTTAGTGCTAAACTATAAGCATAGTAAATTTTGAAATTGTCATACCGCGTGTATGTAGCTATAGCCGGTCTCACGTTTAGATAAATATATTGGTTTTATGGAGGTAGCACTAAACGTTGCCGGATTATAATAATTAATTGACAGAAATTATTAGCAAAGTTATGGGTAGGTAATCAAAACAAATATTTTTACAATAAGTAAAGAATTATATCCACTTTAATTTTAAATAGACTAATTATCTAAAGTAACATAATCACTATGTCGAAGAAGACAATCCAATGTTATTCTGTTTACTTCCTTATTTACAATAAATTTACGTTACTGCATGTAAATTTAGCTTAGTATCTTTTTCGATTTGCTTAGTATCTAAGCAAATCGAAAAAGATAATGCAGATGACCCATGAATAACAAAACCTTGAAAAAATGATTTTCCATGATTTTCCCGGCGCAATTAAATTTAATTAATGAAATAAAACTTTCATTGACTCCAGTAGGACTCGAACCTAAGGCTCCCGTTTACCACGGACAGGTGCGCTTAACCAACCACATCACAGACTGCAGGAACGAATCGTATTTAATACCTAGGTCTTCGATACCTACAGATATAGTGCAATATCTAGACAGACATGTCCTTATGTGCCAACCATACACTAATTACCTAGTATATTTGTTTTTTTTGGTCGAGATATTACATAATGAATACAATATAATAGATGAAGGAGAAAAGAAGGAAAGTAAACGTTAGAGGTAATAGCACAACAAACTAAATTTGTCGAATGACAAAAGTAAACACATCAAACGTATTATCCTAGGATTAAAACTTAATAAATACAGTTAGGTACGAGGTAGGCGCCATAAATTCTGGACCCGACAGACTTATGCAGGTTATACAGGTTCGAGCATGTTCAAACTCCGTTGCATCATAGTTGCACATGTGCGAAGCCTACACTGTATATATTACGTCTCCAAGAGTAGCCGATCTGAAACCGAGTTTGGAGTCCATTGTCGCAGGAGATGAAGCGATGGTTCTGTATTATGATCCTCTATCCAAAAAGGAATCGATGGAATGGCGGCGACCCGATGAACCTTCAATCAACGAAAAAGGTGATGGCCACAATATTCTGGGATTGTGTGGGTATTTTATTCATTGACTTTAAAGAGCGCAATACAACTGTCAACAGTACATATTATGCGTCTCTATTGCATAAATTGAGGGTCAAAATTCGTACAAAACGTAGAGGAAAATTGACAAAAGGTGTTCGACCATTGTACGACAATGCATCCGTCTATACCGCCACCATTACATAAGCTGCCATCCGCGAATGCGGCTTTCAAGAATTGGACCGTATAGTCTGGACATGGCTCTAAGTGATTATTATTTATTTTCTCATTTAGAGAAAAACTTTAGGGGACGTTGCTTTAAGGACGATAGTAAATTGCAAGCAGCTGTAATACAATAGTTCGAGGGAAAAACTTTTGCTTATTTCTTACAAGGGTACAAAATGACTAATTGATCGTTGTAGAAAATGTATTGAAGTTAGGGGAGATTGTATTGAAAAATAAAAATTGTTATACTTCACCAAATTTATTTTTTCTCAGGCCGAGAACTTATGGCGCCTACCTCGTATACAAAAATGGGTATAAACCAGTGGCGGCGTGTGAGTTTGATAAATGTGTGTTCTGTGACTAGCAATTGTAAAAGAAATCTACAGCTGTAGCTTTATGTTCTTGAAGATTAAAAAAGCCGCAAAATCTTTCAAAACTGGATTTCCTCCATTGAGATGTAAAACCACCCTCATCTTATTTTGAATTCATCTGCTGTAACAACGAAATAATTTGTATGTTATCTCTGCTACAATGCCTTCTCTGCACACTTCTAACATGCACTGCAGGAGTTCATTCTGAATATCGCTGTATGATTCACTAGATTCATAATCTCCTTGAAGAGCTGGTTTAAAAGCTCCACAGAATTTTATACAGTTTATAATTCACGGTAGTACATATCGATTTCTATCCATTTGTTCTGCGCATTAATTTAATAAGCAGAATTCAACTGTTTTTGAATACTTTGATTTCTTAATGAAGCAAGACTTACTTCAATAAATGCTTTTTGATATTTCCAGCTCTTAGCACCACCAAATAAAACACACAGAAAACAAAATAACACATTTTTCTCGTCATGACCGCAATCCACTTTATGTTAAGATAAACGCTATTATGAAATTGACATTTATAACCTTCATTTCTGCTAGAAGCAGCAACTTCAAGTTTTATTTCCGGTGTTGGTCTGCCCAAGATTTTAATTTTAATTTTATCTTCATAACTTAACGAACTAAATTTATGCTGTTGTAAGTACGATATCGCATTCATGTTGTACGCACGAAAACTAACCTCTACATCATTGAACGTAAATGAATACCTGATTGCGGCTGCATTGACTGCAGCCACTATACGTATACCTGCAATAATTGATCACATGCAGCGTTGGCCAGTGAGAAATCTTTATTTTAAAAATATTGAGCTGTGAACATAATCCGATATGCTTTCGTATGTGTTGCTTCATTACTTGCTAGTTCGAATATGTAGGTACTATACTACATAAAGATGGCGGCAGTATTTGTATAGTTCTATGTAAATCTCGTTCTCGGTAAGTTGTAAAGAGATATATTGTATATACAGGTAAGTTTCAACAATATAATAAATTTATAAATAAATATCCATTGGTTAGAAATGTTTTAATGTGTTTTGCAGTTCTGCAGCCACAGTGCACCATCCGCCTCTGATATAAACTAATAAAAGACAGCTATATTCCATAAGACCCAATACCTTCGCTCTCAACGTGTAGATATCTAGATATATCAATTAAATGTTTTACATGGATACGTGCATAATTTAGCTACAACTTGAAGCGAGGCGCCCGCAAAGGTTGTAAAAATCGTTACAAATTCTCATCACGTTTGTACGAGGGCGTATCAAATATAAACGGGACCTGATTTTCTTAAAAATTCCGGAGGGCTTCTAAGCCTGGAAGGGGTTGATGCGCAGGTAGCCTGTACCGTTAGGGAGAGGGAAGAACCGACCACAACTCTCTCGGGTCCCTGTAGTATCAAAAGGAACCATGAGCGAGAAAGGAGGGGGTGAACCCAACCGAAATTTTGCGGCGATTACAGACATAGTTCGGGGACAATACCCTGCCAAGAACCCGTGTGTTTGCACGGCAGAAAAAATTTTCTGAAGGGCGTGAAGAGGTCGAGAACGAGAGCCATGATCGCCGCCCAAGGACAAGTGTGACCGAGGCCAGTTTTTTTTGATCGGCGAGGTGCTTTTCACGTTGATTTTCTCCACGATTGACGCACAATTAATGCGCAACATTATTGTGAAGTACTGGATGCGGCGAAATTGTCATTTCGAAGGAAAAGGAAAAAGCAATCAGCCAGAAGTGTCATTCTTCTGCATGACAACGCCAGGCCTCATGTGGCTAACGCAACGATGCAAATAGTGGATGCATTAGGATGGGAAATGCTGGAACATCCACCCTATAGTCTAGACTTGTCACCTTGTGACTTCCATCTTTTTGGACCCCTCAAAGAAGCGCTTGAAGGCCAGCGTATGGGGAAAATGTATTTCTAAGGCGGGAGAGTATGTAGAAAAATAATATATATTTGTAAGCTTCGTTAAATAAAGTTCGAATTTTTTAAAAAACAAGTCCCGTTTATATTTTATACACCCTCGTACATGAACATAAAGTTACACAGACTCGGTTTCTGCAGCAGAATTAATTATTTTTTGCGTTTTTCACCGGTAGTTTATGCTTAAATCCTGTTTCGCTAGCACTAGTCGTAATTAAATGCGCGTTTTACTAGAACTAAATTTCGAACGCTTCCAAAGAAAATAGAAACGGAACAAGACCCGAAGCAGAACGGGAAAAATAAAATAAACGGGCGCCAAATGACAACAAAATTCATGCATATATGAATAATACCTCGAACTGGGCATATGCCGATGCCGGTCCGAGTCCAGGGTATTTTGATTTAATACGAATGTACAATATTAAACGTATACATCAACGTGACGTATATTTAATAAATGACTTTTTGTATATACCACTTCTCTGCGCTGTGCCTCCCTCTCTTGAACAACCGGCAAAAAAAACATAATTAATGAATTATTCTGTAGCCGCTCTTTCGTACGGTCAGGTGTAACTACTGTCTGTTGCGTCGAATAATCATCAATAACAAGATATGAAGGCGTACCTAGATCACAGCGTGATCGCCATGTGTTGGCAGCACTTTGTGAAGTGCTGTCCGCGTTTTGCAAATTCAAAAATTGGTTGTCGGAAAGCGCCAATGCTAACGGTTCATTAATTTAAGCTACGCATAATAATCGAAAGTGAGGAATGGGCAGTTAGTGTCGAATTTAACATCGAGGTGCTTCATTTACTTAAAAATAATTACAATACAAGATCTCATTAATTGTAAGTATGCTGTAATTACTACATACTTGCAACATGCTTGTGTTCGACAAACATACATACAAATTTTCAATTTCTTCACTGAAAAAGACAACTACTAAAGCTTATTGTGAAAATTTTCAATCAAGAAGATGTAATAGCGTGAAGTACATACTGTTGTAAATAAATTCAGTCTTTAAAAGTGTTTTCACAATATTTTATTTAATTTGACAAACCGTGATTAAGGAAATTTACATTTAAAGTGTCATTTCATGGCTGTGGTGTACATACTAGGAAATGTATGCCTGGTTTTACTAATTAGTTAGATATGTTTTTATCTTTAAATATGTATATGCGACCTCTTTAATATGCCAATGTGGAAGGGATCTACGTTCGTCTTGTCGCTAAATGTTTGGGGGTGATTGCCGGTGTGACTTCAGTCTGTATTAAATGCGTTGGAAGTGTCTTTGTCGGTTTTAAAATATTCCAACAAATTCGTCACCATCTGTCGACAATGCAACTCTAATCACATGCCCGACATCTAATAACCAATATTGTCCGTGTAAGCTATTAAATAAAACAATACCCAATGAATGAAAATACACACCTAGAATAATGTTGCTGCGTAATTTGTTCTAAGAATAACGGTTAACGATTAAAAATGGGAGGTAAAGAAAAAGAAAAACTATGTAAGGCACTGGGCAATTATTAAGTAGAAAGAGTCTTGTCAGCGCCATCTAGGAAAGCAACATTATTAATTACAAAATTCCTGATTTTCTTGGTTTTTCCGACTTAATGAAAACCAATTATTTAATTTTAATTGATTTTTATTTGTTACTTAATATATTTTGGCTTTCGTCGGTGAATTATGAAAATCTGTAATTTCCTTGGAATTTCCAACGTGATTATAATACCTGAAAAGTCTCGCCCCGGTAAGGAATCGAGCCAGACACCTCCCGCTTGCGCTAACTACTGCACCACGGGGACCTTCATGCCAGAAACTTTCACTTTTAATATCCAGTAGTTATTTTATCTGCAACTATATCATAATATCGCAACAGGCAATTTTTAATTCTTAGATGCCAAGTACACTAATTAATTAATATATTTTGGCTTCCGTTAGTAAATAATGAAAATCTGTAATTGCCTTGGAATTTCCGACGCAATTAAATACTTCGATGCCTTTCCGGGACGAGATTTTTTCAAGTATTTAATTGTGTCGGAAATTCCAAGGAAATTGCAGATTTTCATAATGCACCAATAGAAGCCAAAATATATTAATTAATTAGTATGATATGTTTGCAGATAAACTAACAACTGGGTATTAAAAAGTGAACGTTCCTGGCATCAAGGTCCTTGTGGTGTAATGGTTAGCACGCCCGCCCGGCAAGCAGGAGGTGCCAGATTCGATTTCTCACCGGAACAAGATTTTTTTCGAGTGTTTAATGTCGGAAATTCCAAGGAAATTGGAGATTTTTATATTAATTTTTAATTATACAAGGTATTTCACGAGGAACTGCACCGATCGATATATGGAGGAGTATACATTGAAAAATTCTTAAAACTTGGCAAAGTACTATTGTACTAAAATATTTTCAATAATCTAAGATTTCCGGTTATACCGGAAGTAGCTGTCAACTTTGTTATTTTAAATGGGACACCCACCCATTTTTTGAATTCCTGGTTCAATTTTAAGGTTTGTTTGATGAAACAACTATGTTGCTATTTTTAACCATATTTTTGAGAGATGGATGAGTGCATGTGAATTTTCACATGGAAAATTGAAATTTTGCAGAACTGCTGATCGTGTAGGGTAGGATTAGAAACCGAGTGAATTTTTCGAAAACATTGTACAGCGTGTCCGACAATTACAATAAAACGTTCAATTGAGAAAAGTGCAAACTTATTTTTTTTTCAATTTAGCACCTGTTTTTCTGTTTCATGTCAAATTGCTCTTACAAAAAGATTTCATATTCATTACGCATCTAAAATTGATACTTTTCAAGATATTTAGGGAAATGTTTGCAGCACAATTTCCATATAAAGGAAACTACCCACCAATGAGGACGCAGCTGATGTAGTTTTTTAAAATGTCGTACAGCTTTGGTATTTCTAAGTTAATCATGACCATTAGGAAACAATCCAACATTGATGAAAAATATGTACGTCACTTAGTTTTCAATTATAACCACATTCACATTTAAATGTGCATATTACATACGGAGAATGCAATAGAGTGATATCAAGAGCATGCGATACCTTTGGCGCTCGGTATCCACAAACACGGAAGCCGACACCAAGCACAATTAAATGAATAACAGAGAATTTGAAAAACTTCGAATCGGTCAAGGCAGAAATTCAAAAACAAGGTTATGTGCGAGTTTAAAAGTTTGACAAGCTTTCGGACGTTTTGGTATAAGCTAAACTTTTTTAACCGGAATTTACTGCTATCAAAAAATGTCCAGTGTAGACAAGGCAAGAATTGTTACGAAATGGGAAAATTGATGGAATTGAGGAACTGTAGCTAGAGAATTTGGACTTGCTCATAGTACAATACCTGGAATCAAAAGAAAATGGGAAAATGAAGGATTTGTTACAAGGGCTACTGGTTTAGGTAAAAAAAAATATTTCAAATAATGATGAAGATTCAAATTTAATAAATGATATAAATGAAAATCCGTTTGCCACGTGTATTAAAGCTGTAAATTCGGTCCATTTTCTTTTTCTGCTAAAAGACAATGGACTGAAGAAATTTCACTGCAGCATAGCGAATATTCTTAACAGATGAATATAATAGAGAAAGATTTGAACTTGCCAATCACTTTATCGCGTATAATGAAAAATTCTGGAGAATTGTTATATTTTCAGATGGAAAAATATTTTTCTAATGGTGGTAAGCTCGTAAGACAGAGTGGCCGTTGAATTAACATTTGGGGCTGGATTGGTTGACATGAACACGCTGTCTTTGCCACAGAGTAGAAGCACGATTAAAGGTATCCAACTATGTAAATATCCTACAAAACGTTATATTGCCTTTAACCCAATAGAAAATGCGTGGTAAAATCCATTTATAAAAGAAGTAGCAACACCCGAATATACTCAAGAGCTAATTCCGGTGGAACTACAAAATATTAAATGTATCCGTTTGCTGTGTTTGTTTCTGTTAACTTTTTATTTGTTCGATATTACTGTTATTTACATAAAATTTTGTTTATGTTTGGTGAATATTATCATTAAACAAACCCTTTAAAATATCAAAATATACAGTTAATTGAAATATTATGTTATTAGGAGATAAAGTGATTCATTCAAATAGAGGTTACCTTTGTTGCAAATTTTTTGGCTGCAAGTTTACATATTTTTAATTATATACTCCTAACGGAATAAATTGTAGATTAAAAAGTACACAAAGGAAATCGTTAAATCAAACCGAACTAAGAAATTTTTGGCTTTCACTCTCGCAATATTGGTTTGCTTGTTAAATTTATAGATTTGGTGGTCATAAAGTAAAGAAGAAGATGAAAGATATATTTGTTGCTCATCTATCAATGTAGCATCAGAAAATAATGCAATATATATATATATATATATACATATATAGGTCAATCAATTTAAGTGCTTTGTTGTTGATTCTTAAGTTTATTTTAAATTAAGATAACGTGTACCTACAACATTCTACTTATGATTGGTAAGTTATGCCTATAGTGCGATATAGATACATACATCGAATTCCATACAAAAGATTGTTTAGTTTTATACTTGATTTTTAATAGCTTTTGCTTACAATCTCTGCATTTGAAATATATATTTTTATTACATGTTTCAGACATATTTTTGGAAATCACCATGTTGGCATCGAAGAAGAGGAATGTCATCGAGTCAGTGTCTGTCGCTCGCACCACCGTTACACGAAGGATCTTGTCTCCGAGCAGAACGCATCGTAGTGTGTATAAAGAGAAACGGGATCGCTTCCAGGCACAAGTACAAAAACTCCGGTTCTCCTGACGTGAGATGGATCATTTTTCAAATTGCTTGCGGCTCAGCTAGGATGTTTTGATGCGGGTTCGTAACAACGGATAACCTAAAACCGGCGAGTCGAAGAAGCGAAGAAGATGCGCCTTTTACTCCAAAACGGGCGGGACAGAGAAAGGGTCTCCGAAGAGGGGAACTTGTCCCACCGCCACTACTACCGGAACTCGATTCGAAGCGAGTGTGGAGTGGAAACAGGGTCGTCCCGACAAAAACCCCAAGAAAAATCGTCTTTATAAAGATGATAAAAGCACGTCTTTGCATGTTATGTGACAAACACGGAGTGACTGACTGAGATATTCCATCAGTTAGCGCTGCGTGGAGAGAGAGAAGGCTTCCATTGTTGACGACTTTGTTACTACTACGATTTAAAAAGACCAAGAAGGAAAAAATCCTACCGGGATTATAAATGAAACATATACCAGATACTTTTGTACGTCGAATGTAAAGTTATTTTTTTGGTTGGGAGGCTTTCAACGTACCTACATACGAAATGATTCGATAAATAGCTTCTTTTTTCCTTTAAAAACATCCTCCGACAATCCTGACAATAAGAGTTATAGTCGCTAACGTAAGGAAGAACGTCAATTCTTAAATTCTTTAATGCTTCCTTAACCATTTGACCGAATAACTTTAACGCTGAAAAGCTTTGTGTGACTTGACTTACTGGAAAAATTCCTGATTTCAAAAGTATTTGAAATAATTTACTGTACTTCTACAGGGTGAATCGGGAGGTAGGGACCAAACTCCAGGAGTGTATTGTACATGTAGAAATGATGTAAAAAGTCTAATATGTTCTTATCCGAGTTTCATTTGTTTTCAAGCTATAGTGTATTCAACAAATTTTAACTAGCGTTCTTGTAAATGGTCCAAATATTCGCTTATTTTCGAGTTAATACGTCTTAAATAAAATAAAAATATCATTGCGTTGACTGCCCACGTAAAACAAAAAGCCAGGTACGTGCAACATTAACAGTTCAAAATCATTTCAATAATTTTGTTGTGACAGTGATTTAACGTTTATTTTCGGGTTTGTACATTTTTTTGTTAGAAAATGTCATACATTTATTGAAATTTGGAATATATAAATATGGTGTTTGTTTATGGTTTTGTAATAGGAATGCCACAGCTGCCCTTAAAGAATATTGCTGTCTGTTTCCACATCAGAGAAGTCCTGGTAAAAACGTATTTATGAGAGTTTTCGACAAACTGTGCGAGACCGGACTGCTTCCCAATGCTAACATAACACTTGAACGAGCTACCCGACAAGGTCTAGAATAAGTAAAAAATATTCTGGATTTAGTAGAAGATGATGCAACCACCGGCACACGAAGAATTGGTATCCAACTGGGCATTCCACAAAAAAGAGTAATAAACACACTCCACCAGCAAGGCTTATATCCGTACCTTATTCACCGTATACAGCACCTACTATCGGAAGATTAGGCTAAGCATATGGAATTTTGTCGGTGAATAAATAGTAATGGAGCAACATTCACTCGTGATGGCATTAATAACAGTCGGAACTCTCATGTATGGTCAGACGAAAATCCCCACGCAATAGTCGAAAGTAGTCTCCAGCACAAGTTTTCGGTAAACGTGTGGTGTGGTATGTTGTTATTTAATTCGCTCTTTCATTTTGGAGCATCACCTCACAGTAGATTATTACTTACACTTTGTACAAAATGAATTACAAGGACTACTAGAGGATGTTCCTCTAAACATCAGAATGCAAGCGCATTGTCAGCACGATGGAGCTCCTACACATTTCGCTCGTCAGGTCAAGCAACATTTGGTGGTCCTATTAGTTGGCCTTCAAGATCTCCAGACCTCACACCATTAGACTATTTATGGGACTGGTTCAAAAATGAACTTTACAGGGTCAAAGTCGATACTCGGGATGCACTAATTAGCCGTATGAGAAATACTGCGGCCGACATTAAACAAAGACAGCAAGCAACCGGGAGAGCAACCGCCGCCCTTCGTAACATAAACGAAGCTTAAAATGTTTAAAGATTAATGACGGTATTTTAGAACGTTCATTAAAAGGATGCTATGATTAAAAGATGTGACTTTGTTTATTTTTAATAACACTATAACTTGAAAACAGTTGAAAATCGGATCAGAACAAATCCTTTTACATTTCTGCGAGTACAGTACACTCCTGGAGTTTCGCCCATTCCTCCCAACTCACCCTAAATTTATTTTCTAAAAAATTGTGTTTATTTTTACTAACACCTGTTGTAGTTCCTTTTTATCAAAAGTTGCCCAATATTTCTTTCAAACTTATCACTGTCCATAGTAATATTATGTGCAAATCTTCCTATTTCTCGGATAGTAAGTAAAGGTTGCTGAGACATTTTCAATCCAACACTTTGTACACAGTTTATTAGATAAACTTGCTCGGAATCCTAATTTCCAGGAAATGTTAGATTATTTTCGAGCGGGTATATATTTCTCTTGCTTCTTTTAATATAGGTTCTTTTTTGATTGTAATAACATTTTAGTTGAGTGTTATGACAAATTTAAACTTATGTTTTGTCAGTTGCAGTAGGTGTAATTCCTATAACGCCTACAAATTCAGAACAGTGTAAGATAGATCCATATGGTTTAGAAACAGTTATGCTTAGGCTTCATGTAAAATTAATCGACTAATATTAGTGGCATTGCAATGGTAATGGAATTTATGTGGAACAAAGCATTTTATTAGTAACTAGGCAGCAGATATCTTTCTTTCAAGCAGCGTACCGAATCTGCGAAATCAGCACCAATTAATGGGATAGATAATTGGTAGCTCGTCCGTCCTTCCAGTGGCAATCCGGTTCTCCTCTATTTGGGAGGAACATTTTTCATTTCTTTAATTTCTTCTAAAGATTTTGCGTTCTCAAGATTATTCTTGGATGGGTTTTAAAATAACAGTGTAAGAGTTAGTGCAAAAGTAATGCAATTCTTTGCACTAATTTGACAACTGAGACCATAATGATTTCCTTTATTAAAACATAATCCAAATTTATCCGTTATTTTCTCTTATAATGCACGGACTTATAAAGGAGAGTTTCTGCAGTAATCATGACATATAAATTCAAGTATTGATGCGGTGCCGCCGTGCTAGCGTCAAAATTTGAAGTGGACAGTCGTACTAATTTGTGTTGTGCAAACTTTCGCACTATGCCCTAATTCTTACGCTAATTTCCCACTACCATATATGAACTGCACTTTAAGTATCAAGTATTTCTGAAAATTAAACGTAAAAATTCAGCCAATTCTACAAAAAGTGGCCTAACTGTGCTTATGTTTCTTTGAAAGTATTTACTTAAAAGTAACAAATACGCTTACTATGGAAATAATTTTTTGGCAAAAGATACGAAATTTCTTGAAAAGTTGCCTATATTAATGAAGAATCCAGTGGATTTCTTAAACGAAGTAATGTGCTTTAGCACTTGATTGTTTCTAAGATATTACAGAAGATTTGTAGCTAAAATTCGTGCTTTTATATTTCACTCGGCCAGTAGGGTAAGTAATTCAAAATGGCGTATTGTAAATGTATCGATTATTAATTAATTAATCTATACAGTAAAATATTCTTTATTTTTGCAATTGTCGATATTCATTTAATAGTATTTTAGACATAACTTAATGAAACTTTTGCCTTCCGTATCCGTCCAATTTTTGTTCCTTTTTTATAACGCGTCGATATGTATGCGTGTACGCTCAGTAATCTATATACGCCTTCTGCCCGGAAAATGGAAATTTTTTCCGGTACTCCGGTTACGGAAAATATCGACGATTGGCATTCAACGATGCGTTCGCAAATAAAACTGTAAAAATCAGGCAAATCTCGTTTTTTTCAACATCGGCCGCATATGAATGAGACTTTTTCAATTAAATTCCAATTTGGATTTTAACTAGAACCGGCAGAGACAACACGTGCTGTATAAGCCCGCGCGCTCTATGGGCGAAAGCTGTTGTTGCGTGCCGTCGAGTGAACATCGATTTCAAACTTAAATTGGCTACTGATATATTCCGTGAAATATTGGATTTACTATGTTCTATTCGGAATCGCTCGATATGATGGTACCCGAATCGTAGGGATTATTGAAATATAAATAAAGAGGAGAAATAACGCCGTACAATGAATGTATTGCGTCATAAAGTTTTTGAAAATTGAGGTGTTGAATACTTCATTGGATAGAAATCGAATTACTTTTAAATGCACTGTCGCCTTCATGATTGTATGTCAGCTTCCCATTTAACCATGGAAGGTATGAAACAAGTGCAAGTTTCGTATCAAATGCAAAAGCATTATTTAATAACAAAGACGTAAAATTCCATTAATAGATGGGAAAAATTTATTTACATACAGTCTCAGTAAGAAAAATTAAGCATTTGAGAAGGATGGTAGTACATACAGGTAGGTATACAGAGTGCGGTAGGCACCAAGTAAATGGAACCTTTGTATCAGTCTCAGATTGTAAGTTGGGGAGCAATTGCAGTTTTTGGAGTGCGCCACATGAAAAGTCCTTCGCGTATGATAATACATTTCTTGGGTGATCCTATGTGTCGTCTGCATTCTCTATGTGCAGTGGTAGCTATACCAAAGCGCAAATATTTTTGGTTATATGGCATTGTTTAAATTAATGCAAAATTTTTAATATTTACATAGGGACAAATAACTTCTCCTACAATGAAGTTTACGTGTTTACATTGTTTTGTTGAAGAAAGAGGTTCAACTTTCTTTTTTTAATATCTTACAGTACTTCAACAAAATTTAAAGTTGGACTACAATTTACTTCGTGTTTAAAATTGAATTTACCAAAATGTTAATATGAAATTATATTCCTTTTATACAGAAATAATTTTAATACAAAATCTAGCTATTTAGCTAATACAAATTTGTCAAAAATTACTTGAATCTATTTGAATTTTGATTTCCTTACTTACACGGACCACCGTGATAGGGGTAGCTCGATGTAGATACTCGCACAAATTCTACACAGATACATAAATTCACCTACCTGCTAGAGATACGTAGATTCCAAAAAACAGGCAACTCCACTTTACGCTCTTTATTTACAAAACAATACAGCTCTATGCTCGTAATAGATTACCTATTACGGGCAAAGAGACTCTCCAAGAGTCTCTTTATAATTACAAATAACTTATATTTATAGGCCTTCTACTAACTGTTCTTCCGGTGCTTGATCGGCAGCATCAAAGTTCGATGTCTTCGAATTGACCGAAAGATCATAATCTTACACAGCAATTGACCAGACGCTCAGTCAGCTCGACGCCACCGGTCACCGATCTAAAAATGATTACAACACAAAAAACATAGACGATGAACGCAAAGCAGCGGAAGTCCAGTTAGCGTCTTTTCTAAAAGTGAAAGCAAAGCGTTTATTCGCGACAATATGTCTACACAATAATTACAAAAATAATTTTAAATGGTGGGTAGTTCGAGCCTTGATACTTCGGGCTTGTGTATAGCTGAAACCATCTCGTTGCAGTTACATGGAACTCTCACATCCCCAACTTATAGAAAAAAAGCCATTACGGTATCATTAGTATGTCGAAGGCTGTCTGGTAAAAACTGGGATCTTAAGCCTCAAATGCCCTTCTGGTCATATACAGCAATAATCAGATCCATGATCACCTACGCCCCCATGGTTTGGCGACCAAAAACAACTCAGAATACCGTACAATAGCAGCTCCAACACATTCAGAAACTCGCATGTCTCAAAGTTACAGGTGTGATGATCAGAGCAGCGTTGGAACTTCTGCTGGGAATAACGCCGTTTGACATCTATATTCAGAAGCAGGCTTTATCAAGCGCTCTCACTTTCAGTGGAATAAAGGGACGAAAGCCTGGTGATCTTCATAAACTATCCGATGCACATCGCAAAGGACACGATCTCTATACAACACAACTTCGGTGATCATTGATCATTGAAAGCGACACTGAGTGGGCATTCGTGAGCCTAAATGTAAAAGAGGCACCGTAGTATGGTACAGGAACGGCTCAAGAATAGAAGGAGTTGGATCAGGCATAGGCATCAGTGGTCCTAGTTACTACCTAAACATGCCTGGACTCCATACTAACATTTTCCAAGCAGAAGTTTGAACTTGTGCGCCATAAAGCACCTCGAGAAAGGGATACGAGGCGTAACTATAAATATATTCAGCGACAGTCAGGCAGCTCTAAAGGCTCATACATATGACTCTGGCCTGATACACGAATGTGCAGACAATTTAAGACAGCTGGGACGCAATAACCACGTTACATTACGGTGCCACCAAGGGATCAAAGGAAATGAGAAGGCAGATAAGCTGGTCAAAGAAGCAGCGAGCATGCCATTCTTTGGTCCTAACCTCTTTTATGGACTTAAAAAGAGTCACATAAGACAAGCAATTAAGACATGGGAAGATAATCAGGAAGCCTCATACTGGGAAAGTATCAGATAATTCGAGTCTTGATGCTTCTACTTTTTATATAGCTCAAGCCAGCTCGCTGCAGTCACAAATTACCGCGATAGGAAAAATTTCCTTATCTCCCAGTTGCTAACCATAATAAATATAATCGCAGCATCGAAATGTATTTAACTGTTTCATTTACTCATGGAACTGAAATTCAATAAAAAACGTACTCAGAGGGAACATCTCTTGATTTTTTTTAACCACAAAGGATTAAACTATATTTTTGTAATTGGAATAAACAAATAAACCACTGTTTTTACGAGCACGTAGCTGTAATTTTTATTATTTATTTAATTTATTGAATTAAAAATGAACAAGAACATTTTCTGTACAATTCGAGTTATCGATAGTTCGAGGTAACCTCGGTCCTGCTGAACTCGAACTATCGAGACACTCTTCTGTAAACCCTTTCTTCTACGCAACCGCAAATTCAAAGGTTTCTATTTCTATCTTAATTGTTGTAACAGTAATAACTAGAGTAGCAACTCTCGGCAGCAGGACCGGATCCGTTGTTGTGCGTAGATATAGGTATATACATGGTATGTATACAGGGTGAATCGGGAGATGCGGATCAAACTCTATCAGTTTTACCTTTACCTTGTATTCATTTTTGAAGCAGCCCCATAAACAATAGTCTAGTGGTCTGAGATCTGGAGATCTTGGAGGTCAACTAATGGGACCATCTCGACCACTTCGAAGTCCTGGAAACCTATCGCCCAAATGGTGCTTCACCAGACGAGGGGAATGTGCAGGAACTCCATCATGCTGATAACACATTTGCTTTCTGATATTTAGAGAAATCCTCTAGAACTCCCTGTAATTCATTTTGTAAAAAATTTAAGTAGTGCTCCCCTGTGAGGCGATTCTCCAAGATGAAAACGCCAATTGCGTAACTGTGGACCATACCACACCGCACGTTTACAGAAAACTTGTGCTGAAAATTATTTTCAACTGTTGCGTCGGGATTTTCGTCTGACCATACATGAGTTGCCGCCCTGGGCGTATATTGCTTTATCCGTAAAAATTATGCGCGGTACAACACGCCGATTATTATTTATTCGCCGACAAAATTCCATAGCATAGTCTTCCGGTTGTATACGCTGAATATGGTATGAATATAATCCTTGTTAGTGGAGTCTATTTATTACTTTTTTTGTGGAATGCCAAAGTGAATACCAATTCTTCGTGAGCTAGTCTTTGCATCATCTTCTATTAAACCCTGAATATTTTCTACTTATTCTAAACCTTGTCGAGTAACTCGTTCAAATGTTATGCTAGCACTAGGAAGCATTCCGGTCTCGCACAGTTTGTTCAAAACTCTGATAAATACGTTTTTGCCAGGATTTCTCTGATGTGAAAACTCTTGACAGTAAACAACGTATGGTATTAAGTAGGTATGTAGGTCGTTGTGACACAAGTGGCCGCTCTTCGCAGGTCTCATAGGAAAATCGGTAAGAATAACATGAGATACTTCACCATTCATAAAAAAAGTAAGTGACTAACTTAGAACCAAGACAATAAAATAAAAAAAAATTGTGCATCTCCCTATAATATTGATGTGAACCAACGCATTCAAATGTGACTTTATCGTTTAAAATCAAAGTCAAAGCATCATAGTGCTTTCATGGAACAACGTTGCGACGAAAGCTGTCAAGGAGTTAGAGAGCATAACTCCTTGACAGCAAATTGTATTCATAAAAATATTGTAGTTTTCTTGTAATAAAAGAGCATGGTTATGGTGAGAATTCTCTTACCTTATGATTTATGAATCTCATGCTTCTCACAAGGGAACACTGGCAACTCGAAAATTTAGATTTCGTTGAAATTCTAGACTGAAAGGATACTTTGGTATAGCACAACTAGATTTGTTTTAACGACTGAAATGGTTTATTTCGAGGCACAACCCCCTCCAAATATTTGCACGATTTTTAAATTTTCGTAAATACCCCGGAAACTATAACAGATATAATTTTTTTTTTACATAATTTGAAGTATATAGTGCAAGCGATTATGCAAATTATTTTCGGAAAGTATATAAAAGGGGGAATAGGGTACCCTGTTATACATTTAAGACGTAATATACATACTTGGAATTATGTTCTAAAAAAAAAATCATTAACTGTAAATAGTTTTCGAGATATTTACGAAAATTTAAAACTCATGCAAATTTTTAGAGGTGGCTGTACCCCGAAATCGGGCGATTCAGTCGTTAAAAAATCAATTCTTATACCAAGGTACTTTTAGTCTGTAGAGTTTCATTGAAGTCTGAATTTTCAGCTTGGCGGTGTTCCCTTATCAGTAACTGTTGGAAGCCCAATCTAATTTAATATTTAAAATTAATCATTGTGATTTCTTTGCTATGTTTGGAATGTTTTGTTTGTATGCGTAGAGATTTGCAAATATATTTTTTTCTGAGTGTGAATGATATACTGTGGATAGAAATTTTGAAATTGTGTTCCTCTAATCGAAACCGACTATAACTTTTTTTTTCCGAAATAATATTCCAATAGCAAAGCTTTAAAAGTATCAACAACCGATAGGCGAAATTTAGTAGCACTGTGGCTTGATAACACTTCTGTTTTGAGAATATGAACCATGCACAGGGTTTAATTTAAATTCTTTTCATAACACAGTCATGTCCGTTTTTGGTATTAAATTCTAGCTTGTGATGCAACTACATCTAGTATACTCCCCCCATTATCCTTAATGCAAAAACCGCAAAAATGTCCGTCACGCTATTTTTTCACAACACATCCGAAGTCGAACATGCAATTAATAGCGATTTCCTTCGTCTATTTTTTCATTACAAATCGGAGCGGCCGGCGTCTCTTTGTTTCATCCGGAGCGCCGTGTGCATGTGAACCTCAAGAAACGAACTAAGAAGTTTGAGGCATCGACCTATGGGGAGACCGACCCTCACGGCTCCGCCCGCAATCGCTCAGTTTCTCCGGAGACAAGACAAATCGAATGTCAGCCGCTAATAAGTATCTAGCAATCGCTGGACAAATGTATTTCCTTGCTCGTCGAGGCCGACACAAAAACCCATCCTGTACTTTGTAATTTGTATCGCTGAAGGTAATTATAAGACGTAAACATGATTTGAGTGGAATGCATAGATTTGATGAGAGGTTGTTTCTCTGTCTGCGCTGAATGAATGTATCTCATATGTCATGTCCATCTTTTTATTTCGTTTTATAATTTCCTTTTCGTACTTCTTATTAAAGTTATAGACAATTAATTAATGGTTACAATAAATTTACGCACTTTATTTTAAATACCGGACCTGACAGGTATTCTGCTCCATGACGCCTTTACTGGATAAGTCGACTGATCTTATTATTTTTCCTTTTGCCGCTCGTATTGTTGCTTTCAGCTTGAAATATAACTTTACGCCTTGTGTATGCACGTGAATGGAACAACAGCCGTAAGTTTATAATACAGGGGTATTGTATAACGATTCTATATTTTTGAGCAATTACTGTGTGATAATATTTCTTCGTTGTAACTGTTATTGCATACAGTGAAGGCATTTAAGATCATATTAGAACTAACAATAACCAAACATATACAACAGATTAAAATTACTTTAAAATGTTATGAGTTTTTTTATTGTTCAAACGTATCGTTTTGATATTTGCGTATTTGATAGCAGTAGTTATCAAATTCTAATAGATTATAATGGTTAATTGCTGTCTCATTTCTTTGCATTGTTTGTTAGATGATCTTCATCGCCCCATTACTACTACAACATCAGAGCAACATGTTATTTTGGAGATAATTTTAAATTTTAGGAGGAATTGTTTAGGTATTTAAAAACGTGTGTGTGGAAAGCAACTTTATGAGATGTACAAACTCATAAGAAATGATCAATATTCAATCCCAGCATGAAGAAAAGAAAATAATGTAGGTAACCTAAGCTTCTTAGCAAACAATTCTCCGTTTAATATGAATAATCAGAAACAGTTTTTTCCCGCGATTTATCTGGCTTTAAACCAGCCAATTATATATTAGTTCTGGTTTCTGGGTATATATCCCTAGATTGATGCATATCAGTGACAAAAACTGTTATCAATAAAATGAGGTAATGACTTTGCGCGGCGTGGGCGTGCGCTTCCTTCAGTAAGTACAATACCAAAAAATATGTAATAAATCGAGTAATAACACAACCAATCAAGAATTATATCTGAAAAGATGTGAAGAGCTCATCCTCTTAAGCAGCGTTATCAAGTAGGTTGGCGGGCTGCATCGGAATTACCGAACATTACAAGTAGAAGCACCATTGTCAGTATTATCACCTACTGGATAAGAGTCGTAAAAAGTTGACAGCATTAGATATATTTCCACAGTTGTCTGGTTGAACGATGTTCGCCATGTTGAAAAAATATATTTATATTTTAAAAAAGATCGTACGTCTACGGATGTAATACATGCATGATTAAAACACTCTTTGAATTCTGTTAATGGATTAGTCGATGTATCATCACACATTTGTGTTGAAATCTTTCTTTAACACACGAACTTTTTTAAAACGCGATTATATTTTGCATCATGTATAGTGCGTAACAGTCTATGTACTTCGTCCACTATTTGCAGCGACTCCACTAACGACAACGCTCAATTTTGTAATTGTTCTATTACGTTATGTAATCCTTTATAGTTGTTACGAATACTTTGTAACTCTGTTTCAACGGAAATATCTTGAAATTTTGTCTGACTCTCCTTAGTACCAGCTTCGGCAGGATTTTTATTGTAAAGTAATAGCTTTTACTTGCTTGAAATATTTAGCATAGTAAAGAGCTGCCTGTAACCATGTTCCCCATCGTGTAAGAATCGACTGTGGTGGTTTAGGAACACCAGGACACTGTGCGTGAAATCATTGAAGACGTTTTGGAGACTTGAGAAACACTTTTTTGTACTATTTTGTGCTATTAAAGCATCAAACTCCGGTGAACATTGAATCATCGAATAGTTTCTGCCACAAGATGTAAAGCATGCACTTTACACGTAACATGTAAACACTTGCAATCGTATTCAAAAAGAAAACGGCTTACCGAACGCACTGTCGCGGCACCATCGCTCATAAAGATCAACACTTGACGCGGTGAGATTTGAAAGTTTTCGTACGTACTAAATATCACCCTCACAACTGCTGCACCGGTACACTTTTCCAGTCTTTTGCCAGCTAGTAACAGTGGAAATGTCGATCCAATACACATACTATAACATTCAAAATAGAATTTCTTTTACAGTCTGTTGTTTCGTCAACATATAACCAAAGCCACTGATTTTTTAATGTAGATTTGATTTTCTTCTCCATGTCTTCGCGTACTAATAAAACATGCTTACGTGCTGTTTTCACAGTTGTCAACTTCAACTCGGGGTTGTACTTATACCAAAAGTTCTGAAGCGGATCTTTTTCGAGTAAGCGAAGAGACAAATTACAGATTATCATCGTGACAAGTAAATCGAAAATAAAGACAGTTCTCGTTGGCACGCCCTTTTTTCTATTTCTGTGTTCTTCGGTACTTACATGTTTGTTACAGACCGCCTTGTCCAAGCACATGAAATGTTTCTCGCACATTTTACAAACTATTTTAGCACCGGCGTAGAACAAATCTGGAAAGTCACAGATAAACATATTTACTGTGCCAGCAAATGGTCGCTTTTTAGTCTTGTTCGCATTACACATTTTAAATTAACAATTATATATTTATAAAGAATAACATAACACAACGCACGCTCTCGTTTCCTAAACTGAACGAAAAATAAACAAGCGGACGCTGGCAAAGCGAGAATCGATTTTTGCACATAGCTTATCACTCCGGTGAAACGCCTATGTACCGCAGAGACGATTACCTCGCTCTGGTTATAGCTGGTATTGAATTCTGAATCATCTATATTATTCTAGTTCAACATAAAGTTAAGATTCTCATATAACTTGACCTCTATTTTCTTTCTATGCATCCGAACTCATTATTATGCCAAAGCAAAATAGGTCTGTTCTGAGAAGAAGAAATTTTGTTTCGTTGTTTAATGGAGATGTTCACTTTGTCGCTCACGCAGTGGAGTGGTTCTGGGATGGCGGAGACAGCCCGAAGAGAACACACACTTGGACTCAATCTATACCACTGCGTAAATGAATGTTTTGTGTTATATGAATTTGAGGTCCATCACCGCATATTCAGTTTATTTTAAAATCTCGGTTTGTCAAATCAAAGAAATGTATGTAACAAAGCATGTTTCTTAAGAAGTGCTTTATATCAGCATAAAGAGGAAATACTATAAGAAATTGAATATCTAGCAACAATTATTGACGAAAATTTCAATTTTAAAACACATACAGAATGTGCTATGAACAAGAATAACAATTCACTCTTTAGGCAGATAATATTGAAATATGATCTCTCTTGATATACACCTATTAAAATTATATTGGAGTAAATTTAATGAGTTACGCAAAAAAATGCATATGAACAGCTTGTGTTCATTCACAATGATCTGAAGGTTAAATGGAAAGTCACTTTCCCTTCGGGCTGCCCCACCATCCCAGGACTGCGCCACTGCGTGAGAGACAAAATGATCATCTCTAGTTATTAAGAAGTGTCTTCTCTCAATCATTACAGCCTTCAGTGTTATGAGTTATTTTTATAACTTACAGCAAGCTGTACACATATACATATATCAAAATTTTCATTATTGTACAATGTCCTACTGTACATGCTCCTAAATTAGACAAAATCTACTGCTTTTATATTTCCAAAGAATTTGGCATCCTGTCCTACATCATCCAACGGCAAACGCATCAGAGTTTACAATGACAAACAGAAGAATCTGTAACATTACTGTTTATTAGTATAAAATACCAAACCTATACTCATTATATCAATATGGATACGACGTCCTTGCGGAGTTCATCATGAGATTATCTTTCCTCTTGTTCACCATATTACACCAATAGAAACTACATTAGACATTTCTGTTAGTTGACATCTCCACGAATTCGAAGTGAGAGTTATTCAGTATTAATTGCGCACTCGTTTACGGAATTTAATGAATAAAGGAGAGGCGAGAGAGAGGTTCTTCTCTTCTTCGGCGGCGGCGTCGGCATAGCGGTAGTATTTCATGTTAACTATCCAATAAGAGGCAATCAGTGGCTTGTCACTGTACGTTACACCACTCGTGACGTAAGCAGTGATGAATTGCTCTTCTTGCACCGATCCTGGGGTTGCCAACTTGTTGGTTGTTTAGTTGTTTGCGTTGTTGACATTGTTCAGGGTGTTTGCTACCCTTAGGTTTGTGTGCTATCTTTATACGGACGTCTATTTTAACGGTGGTTTTTGTTCTCCCGCGATGTCGCGAAACGAATGCGATGCGGACTAGCTCCTATGTTTGCAATATGCAGCCGAATCTTGAAATTAATCTTACTATTCACTGTTTTCTATGTACCTTGAAAATGTTGCGGAAACTATAGGATTAGTTTTATGCGATATATGTAGGATTAACATGTTGTGTATCTATCTATACAGCTTTTGAGCATTGCGATAAAGTTCTCGTCTTTCGCAATCGGTCTGAAAACATTCTTGCGCTGTGTTAAATGATAATAATATTACAAAATTTTCCCGATTAACTTACGCCTTTCTCAACTTTCAGATTTTTGCGATCTTTTGAATAGTGTCACAGTATTGTAAAAAGTATTGGAGTTGCCTATTTTTAATGATGTTTTAGAAATATGGATGAGAGTATCTAATTAAAGGTACTCTACAGAAGCGAGCAACCAGTAATGCTCCACGTTTCTGTGAGGGTAGCAGCTCGACTAGTGACTATCCTGCCAAAAGTATTTAAATAATAATGAAACCAGCTACCAACAACCACCATGTTAGCGTTAGTTTTTAAGAAGTGCATAAGCGGAATTTCTACGATAAAGGGTGTGGCAGCGAAACTGATAGTAGCAGGAGTTGAGAAGTAGCATCCGACGAGAAAGAATGTTTTTTCATTTTATTTTAGGTTGCAAAATCCAAAATACTGTTAGTTAAATATCGTGGTTCCTCGTAAACCTCAAGAAACAGTTATTCTTATTTTAGATGGACAAGCAATGCATTGCAGCTCGGTAGAGGTTTTAGAGTTTGCTGAAAGTCAAGACATTATTCCTCTTGGATGTCCCAATCACGCTACACACTTTACAACCCCCCGATAGATCACTTTTCAAAGCATTTAAGTCATATTACTAGTCAGCCTGCAATTCATTTATCAGAACTAATCTCGCTCGGAAAATAGGACTACAATTTGGAGGATTATTTGGTACTGAGTGGGGAGAATTTGCAAACGTCAATAATGCTGTAGCAAAATTTAGGGTATGTGGTATACTCCCGTTAAGTCTTGATGCAAAAACGCTGAAATGCGGATTGTAGGAGCTGAACATAACGAAGTACAAAATACCGGAAACAACAAAAAATTGGAAGTAAAGAAAGGAAATAATTAACTTGGAATCGCCAACATGGACCCTGAAAATCATATTGATGACGAAACACCTAGAAAAACAATTCTTCCCATTCTTAGTATTTTTGCTTCAGCAGACCACATAATAAAACGCAACAGAAAAAAAAAATAAACAAATAAAAAAGGACATTCAAAATTTATATTCTAGGAAAGAAAACAAAAACTATATGTAAGAGGAAAGCAGCAAAGTCTAACTGGAAGTTCAATAAACAAAAGGAGGTGCAGGTGCAGTACTCTTCAGAAAGTGATCGAAGTATACACCTAGTGAGCGACGCAGAGAGTGGTGAAAAGGATATAGAATATATTTGTGCTGGCTGTGAATAGTAATAATAATAATAATAATAATAATAGGTAATAATAATCTATATTTGTCGAAGGATTAATCACTTACAGAACAATATATAAACAATTTTGAAGTTATATAGAAATATATCAAAACAATACATCACTGCAAGACTGCACCTTGAATACAACACATGTGTATATATAGTATCAATAAGGAAACATTTTAAATTTCCACATTACATTTGATATGAGTGCAGATAACTTTAAAACAGTTGTATACAGTCAGAATAAACGCTAATAGCAATCTACGAGTACATTTTATTAAAGTTGTTGACCATATGGAGAGGTGATTTGGCTAAGACATTCATATTGTGTTTATACGTTGCTAGAAAATCAACACATCGTATGTAACGTGACGGTACACGGAAATCCACATAAGCCAACAATGACGGAGAGTCTATTTTATTAGATAGTAGGTTAAATAGAAATCTCGCGCTATTTTTATTGCGACGATCTTCCAGTGAATTGAAATTATGTTGCTGCAGCAGTGTCACATAATCTGAACCACGATCAAGGTAAGTACCGGTGACTTTATAGCTAAGATATTTGAGGAATCTTTTTTAAACACGTTCTATAGAGATCACCTGATACGTATAGTAAGGATACCAAATTAAGTTGGCATACCCTAATTTCGTTTGAACAGGGACGTAGTATAAAGTCCTTATCGCCGAGATGTCACGGAAAGCACGGTAAGTTCTTATTAAAAAGCCCAAAGATTTAGAAGCAGATATATGATCAGAGAAACTTAGTTTTGAGTCAAAAAGTATCACCGTATCCTTTACTTTTTCCATTCTTCTAATGAATGTAGACTGAATAGTGTAGTTGAAATTATTATAATTAATAAGGGCGAAGTAAGTCTGCAACATAGCGCAATCGATTAGCATATTGATAACGCTGTAAATTTCCAGGTCGTCTGCATATGCTAAGTATTCACACTGCAATTTATGAAGCAAATCATTAAGAAAAACGTTAAATAGCATTGGCCTGAGATTGGAACCCTGTGGTACCCCAGATGACATCTTGACGTGAGTAGATGAATACCCATTATACAAAATATAACCACTCCTCTTAAAGAGATAACAAGAAATCAACTTCACAAATGAAAGGGAAAAGCCAATAGCTAGTTTAGCACTAGCAAATTGTGGTTAATGTGATCGAAAGCCCTAACAAAGTCGGTGTGGACTACATCAACTTGTCCTCGTTGGTCTAGCGCCCGAGATATAAACTGGGTGATATTTGCCAAGTTGGTTAGAGTGGATCTGCCCGACACAAATCCATGTTGATGGATCGACAAACATTAAAGTAGGTATTGTTACATAAGATATGTTCAAACACTTTGTCAATGTTCGCTAAAATGTTTATAGGTCCATAGTTCACAATATTAGCCCGATAGATTTCCAAATTGCTGGAAATGTCGACTTTTTAATAATTAAATTGTATAGTATCCTCAACGGATACGCAAATACATAGGTACACTCACGTACTAGAAAACTAGATATGTTATCATCACCGGATGTCATATCATTCTTAAGAATAAAACTAGTAACATATAGCAAATAAAGAAGATGGGATTATGGGTGTAACTTGTCATAGATGATTGGATGAAGGTTGCACTGCGTTTCCTGATCTCTGTATTCAATGCAGACGGCGAAATCAGTAAACACCAATGTTCATTTCTTACGCTTGTAGATGCACCATCTCACCCCGGTAGATAGTGTGAAATGGGATATCTTATTTTTTTTTATATTTTGGGTTTGGATATAATACAGTTTATTTTGTATCTATATGTTTGACTTCTATCAAAGATTTATTTGAAACTAGTTGGATCTCTAAAATCTCTATTAATTCATTTTCATAAATTATTTAAAAGGAGTGAGCCATCCCTCCTGACTTTACCCTATAATGAAAACAGAAGAACGAATCCTACCAAAGAATTAAATGCAAGAATTAACTGAGATTTTAAAAATTGAAGAAATTATTTATTACTGCTTTAATTTTAATTCTATATGTAACGCATGTATGCAAATTTTCATAACACTCGAATACCCCATAGTGAAATATGTGAAAATATTCGAAGTCGATATAAGCGTAGAGACTTCTTGCTCGCAATAAAATGCAGCCGCTGTTGGAAAAGATTTTCAACTCCAACGTCGCTTGTTTCTGCAATTCAATTCAATTAAACGACCGGAAAAACTTAGAATCGTTAATTTTTTACTCTCCCCTACCGTATCCTTACTAAACAATAAATTTGTAAGTCACGAACATATAACCTCATATAATTTATAGTTGCTTGAGGGTTTTTTGTTTGCAACCGGCCTGTTTTCTATGAATTTATTATTATATTTCGCCTGTTTTCGTTTTAAATACGCGGAAAGGTTCCAACATTATGTTAAGATATCGTTTAGGATATTCAAGATGATCGATATTTGCTTTAAGTAAGAAATAGTTGGTAAAGCTGTTGTTGTTGTTTAAGAATACGGTTGCGGTCTTGTCCAAGTACAACAGGAAATGACTTTTATTGTGTGTTTTTCCCACTGATCAAGCTAGACTTGTTTAGAAAACCCGAGCGTGCGCGAGTAGAACGGTTGCTAAATTAAAATTATCTTTTGACGGTCTGGAAATAAACCGTTTAACTGTTTAGTCAGACCTGTCAAGTAAAACTGTGACGCTAATTATGTTAGAATGACACACTGTTAAGACGGGAATAGAGGCGCTCAGTTACTAAATAAAGTTCTCGCGCCGTGGCGCAGTAAAGGTTTTCAAATAGAGCGAAAGGTCTCAACGACTTCAAGGGAAAATTAAATCTTTTACGTTACTAAAAAAGTGTTTACCTTTGGTAATATTTATACTTAGAACTTTGTTGTTAAAAGTATACATATTAGTGATTTCGTATAAGCATTCTTTATAGATAGAAACAGGAATAACGGTGCCACTGCATATTCCTTTTTCTTTCTAGAATGAAACTCTTAGCGTCAGAAAAATATTTCAAGTTTATATAAATGTTGTTTGTAGAAAATAGGCGAATTTCCCTATTTTATTTATATTGGATTTTGTAGTAGGTAACTTGATATAGCAATTTGGTAGGTGATTGAGTTATGTTTCGTTAGCAATTTAGTAGAACTAGAATTTAGTAGAACCCAAACCATGAGATAATAGTTGGCACAACTGTAAGTATTTTTTTTATTAAGAAATTGTTTAAGATGATATAAAGGTCAAATTGCTTGTCAACCAAAATCCATTCTTCTTGTTAACTTCTCTATGGCTTATGGTAAGTAAGGTTCGCAAATAACGATTCCTGATCATAGGCGTCCGACTAGGAAATGGGTAAATTTGTTTAATTAAGTGCAAAATTTCACTGTAGAAGTCATTTCTGTATGTTTTTATTTTTATGCTAAGTGTGTGCAACATCCCACAGCACCTAGTAGACAATGAACACTGTCGTCCTTTTTGGAATAAACATGTTCCCTCGGGAAAACTACCAACCAATAGACAGTTGCGATACAATTTACCACATTTGCAGGGTACAGTAAAAAACTGTATAGTAGAGTTACAAAACATTCACTTATCTTTACGAGACTCATTAAATACCTTAGATAATTTACAAGCCGCTTTAGAAAGCTTAACGGATCCTATAGCTCAAGATGTCGCTCAAAAATTTCGTGCAGTTTTAAATAAAAATCCCGATTTACAAAAAGTTCGGTCTATTACTGAAAATAAAGAGTGCACAGAAGAGATAAAGGAATATCTGAATTACGCAAATCCTACTTCGCTAGATGTAGAACGATGATTTTCGAAATATACGAAAACGTTTTCAGACCAACGTCGAAGGCTAAGTGAATCGACAATGGAAGCGTTACTTATGTTGCAGTTTTACGCGGCTTACCGGGGCAGTAGTATTTTGTCGCGATGGACATCAAGATGTCAATAAAAGATAAGGGTATATTATTTTTTAATAATACTCTATCTCACGTATCTACTTTTACGCGATACGCCTCTGACGTTGCACTCGTTTGTCGAACCTTAATTATTACCTACATATTTACTGGTATTATCGCAAGCACCTGAAGCAGGTGAGGGCATGCAGAATAGGTTGCCTAAATGTAATGTATTCAACCCAGGCTAAAATATATACGTAACGTTGAGGGGCCTCAACGTGAAAATTTCTCCGCTGATAACATTTTCATTTATCTGAAGGACGTGTTAACTTTTTTATATACCAGCGCTTCCTGTGTTATCTGTACAAGTAATGACTCAAATGACGAGTCCTTAAAAATCGGCGCTCTGCCCTAGCAGAAATATATAATCAGATATCACTTCCAGCACCGCAGATAAATTATTTTCCTGCACGTCCTCCTCACTTTATAGGAATTCAATAAGAAATATTTCATTTCAAGAGAAAAGGGAGAAAAAAAATTTATAGGAAAATGTAACAACAAATATTTTGATTGTGCTATTTATCTCTTTGAGAAATTATAAGTTTAATGATTTTGTCAATTATTATGAAGTTTCATTAACATTAACGTTGGTAGTGATTACACAAGGGGTAATTAGCATCTTATTCGCAGGCTGCTGTTTATAAATCATAAACTAGTTTTGGTATGTTAACCCAAAGTACTTTTTTGGTTAAGAGGCTGACAGCTTTAGATCTGAAGACAATTTTTTTTAGAGAAAATTGTTATTCAACTATTTTGCCTAGTGCTTATGCATGTGACCAATAATACAAATAATTTATTTCAACAATGGTTAATACTCTCAAGAGATTCTCTAATATGTACAGTGTCAATAAACAATGTGTACCTACTTAGCCCAAAGACGAGCAACCCCACAGTGGGATCTTTTTAGCTTTTTTAGCAAAGCATACTACTTTAAATTGCTTTTTTGTCCATTGTAGTGCAATGAAATTGTAACGGCCCTCACTATTTCTTTGAAAACTCGTAACAAAGATTTTAAAGCCACATAGAATTTGGAAACAAATGATAAATCTTTAAATTATTGCTTCTAACTCCGAGACTTTGGTATTTTTAAAGAAAAATTGTTTATTGGGACAAAATTTTCAGTGGACGAGATTCTACCAAATTCTTCAAAAATTTAAAAGACACCTCCGATAGATGAATAACAGAAATATAGCTTCCAAGACGCTTGATAATATGCCAAAACATCCAGATATTTTCGTTTATTACCAACATGGATTCCGTTATTGTCATCATGCTTCAGTATTATGATTTCCAATTTGAGATTTGCTTTATGTAAAGAAGATTTCTGCCCAGTTACACCAGCGGTTAGTAAACTTCTTACAGTTACTGAATATAATCTTAATCTGCCCATTATATGTTGGTAGGCAGTAGTTGAAAATGCCATCACATCATCCATATAATAAAGCTACGTTACTAGCTTTTCCAGATTTGAGTAATATAAGGTCTCAGAAATGCGGAAAGACATGAATACAAAAGAAAAGATCAAGATTTCAGGAAAACATTGCAAATTATACCAAATTCATTTGCAGATTTCGCAGTCGTGGCACGCGGTAGATATATCTTTGCATCGTGAAAGGAAATCTTCCTTTCAAAGTCACTTTGTTCATCTATTAAAGGCATTCAATTTTTAGTTATATTTTGTAAAGAACTTATTTGGTTTTATTTACAGCATTATATTATGGTATATTAAAAGACGAAAGATTAGTTACTGTTTTCATTACTAATTATTATTTATAAAACCGTTAAGTTCCAAAGTAATAGCAATAAACAGGATCCACCATATTTCATTTTATGTCTGCCCAAAATAACAAAACATGCAAAAGCATTTCTGATTCCTTTCTTTGGAAGATCGTATTCTTGGTGCCAAATTAAAAAGCAATTTTGAAAATGATTATTACTTTGCGAATGTGTTCTTGGGTATTAAAACCTTTCCAAAGAATATCTTTTAGATTTAGTGAAATAATAATATAATAAATTTATAATTTATTTTTCCTGGTGCCACTACCAGCTGCGGGAAGTTGCATCTCCAACCAAAATTTCAAAATTTCCAGTTCCTCCATGTTTTTAAGGTAAATAGAAAGCAAATATTCACCGACTAACAATAAGTAAAACTTTTGTTATACACCTATCTTTTTATGGAAAATTTTAAGTTCTTGGAGCGTCAACATTAAACACTATGAAGTTCGTAGTGTATACGGCGAAGTGAACGCGATATTAGTACGGTACACATTGTAAATTTTCCTAGCTATTGAGGTTACGTGTAACATAATCAAGAGAGATAAGCAGGCGTTGAGAACACCCTCACGTTAAATACTGGCGACGAGACTGCGAAGGGAAATGAGGAGTCCCGGGGTGTGAGTAATGAGCAAGTCTCTATCTAGAGTGCTCCTCCGAATCGGGATCAATGACAAGTGCAGGCGAAGAGCGGTTAATAGGTGTTTGTGATAACGGGGATGCGATAACGCGACTGGTAAATATACTGGAAACGGAAAATGTATGATCAATGAGGATGCCTAACATTACAGGAAATTATTGTACGGAATTCCCTTGCCTTGCCAAGCACTTCTTCTAGTTGTATTGTGCAACATTCGTTGATATTTTTGCAGAAAAACCTTTTCATAAGGAGTTATATTGAAAATCTTGGGGGTGATTTATTGCTATGGCTATAATATTAACAGGGAAAAGTGACTACATTGCGCAAATTAGTAAGAATTCAACATAACGTATTATCACGTACGACCGCTATAACAAAGACATTTTATTTTATTTTTATAATTCGTCAGAAATTTAACAGGAATTTCCCAAAAAAACTTCCATAAGTGACATTACAAATTTCAATTCCATATTGAATAATATTGGGCTTCTAAAATTGATTCTTCTTAACAAGTTTTAGTCACCATCTAGTCCTATAAATACATTAGGTAACAGTCTTGCTATTTGCTGGTGACTTGCTATTTCTTAATTTTACTTTATTTTATTTTACTTTGGCGTCTTAGTATTTGGGGTATCTGTTCTTGGCAGACATCTCAATATTAGGCGATTCATTGCTGCAATGTTATGCGAGCTAACCAATGTTGTCACCAATTTCTTATCCCCTTCCCCAAACCAAAATCAAAACATCTAACAATCGCTGTTTTTCAAAATTAAAGGATCATCCTAATTTAAATATAATGCAGATTGAGAAGGGTGGCTGCGCTGTAGCTTTTACAAAACTGAATATATGGAAAAAACCATGCTTTTGCTGCAAGGCACATAAACAATTGAACAGTGATCCAAATGAGACTGTTCAAACAAAATATAATGAATTTCTTAAAAAAATTGCAGCCACTAACCAATGAACTATTAAAACAACTCACAATTTATAATTCTGTCTTTCCTAAACTATATTGTTTAGTTAAAATGCAGAAGCTAAATATTCCACTGCATCTCGTTTTGAATTATTATTCCAACCACCCTAAAAGTGAGAAATTTAATTATAGCAATGAAAAACCGTATAGTTCACATTTACACAATAACTTCTTATAAAAAAACTTTAGAAACTTTTTTGAGATATTCGCCAACAATGGATATCACAAATCAATTTTAAACAAATTAATTCTAACTTTAATGATGACCCCATAGGTCACAGCAACGTGCTTGTTAAATATAAAAAAACCTTATATGGAAGACTTATCTAATCGTATTATTAAAATCTTTAAACCTTTCATTCACATCAGCATAGCTAAATATAACAGCATTAAAGTTAGAAATCTCTTCACTGTTGTTAAAGATAAAACGCCGTTTGAATACAGCAATTATGTCATTTACAAAATGCTTTGCTTGGGTTGTCATAGTTGTTATATAGGTCAAACGTTACAATAGCTTAAAGAAATGTATTGGCCAGCATAGGGGTGATTGACGATGGGGCAAAAGACTTGTGCTTAAGCTAATCATGCGGAGGAACCTGATCATATTTTTGATTTTGACAGTGTCCAAATACTAGATTTTTAAAGTAATTATAAAAAAGTACAAAATTCCTTCCTGCTACTTCAATACATTGCTGTAAGAGTTTGTAAAAGCTGTTCTTCGCATTTCTTATGGTTACACTGCGGAATGCTTGAGTTGTCCCTTCATATTTTCCTGCGTGGTAGGTTGTGAGACATAAACTTTATCTTTTCTATAGCGGGTCAAGGTATTGAACCTTCACGACCAATCGACTCATTATGGTAAGTGTCGTTAAGATAAGCCTTAACATTTTGGTAACTACGAAGAGGCGCATCATCGTGTTGTAATCACATATGAATTCCTTTGTGAATATCTACATTTTCAAGTAGGGCTTGTAATTCATCCATAAAGAACTTTAAATAATTATATCCGGTAATATAACCATTGAAAGAGTATGACCCGATGACATATTCCCAATTAATCCTCCCCAAACATTTACGACCACAAATTTTGGTTATCTACGTGATGCACCCAATATGGATTTTGGACGGCGTAATAATGCATATTATGCGGATTTTGTCCATTACTTTTAAACGTAACTTCGTCAGAAAATAATATAAATTTATAGAAATCGGGGATGTCGTTTATTTTTGTAAGTATAGTATTGCAGAACTCTATTCTTCTTTGATAGTCTCTTTCACTAAGAGAATGATTCTAATCTAGTAATTCTAGTCGATATGGATGAAATTTATGTGTCTTAATTATTCTATTTACAGTCGTCCGACTTAAGTCAATGGATGTGCATATGTGTCGAATAGATTATCGAATAGGGATCTTCTTCCACAGTTAGCAGGATATTAAGACGACTATCGTCATTGATTGCCCTTTTACTTTGAAATAGATGGTTCATGTAATTAATGCTCCCAGAATCTTCAAATCTTCGTTTCAGTTTGAGAACTGTTTTTGGTTGCGGACATCGTCGTTCAGGATAAAACAGCTTGTACATCCTGCTAGCTAATACACTATTTCTTTCACTTTCCCCTAATACATAAATTATATCTATTAACTCTTCTTTTGCGAAATTCATTTTGTAAGTAGTGAAACAAGTTCGAAATTTTGAAAGAACAGTTTAGACGTGTCAACGTCAAGTTCTTGTTTACTGTTGCCATGGCAACCAAAGATTCAGCTTTGACTATAAATATCTCTTTTAATTTTAATATTAGACATATGCATTATGAATGATAGAAGTATGAATTTCCTATAGGGTGAAGACAAAACAACATATAGTGCTATTAAAGAAAATTGTGTTTCCGGTGTTTGAATTTAGCCAAGTTTGGTCTTCAATTCTGAGCACCCTGTATATTTCAAAGGGGTTCTGATACCGCGTTTAGATAGAGCCGAGTATGTAATTTAATACAGTAAAAAATTACGCAAAAAAGTATTTTCATTTCGAGTTTATTAAAGGAAATGGATATTCCTACATTTAAGTTATTGAGGACAAAATTGTAAATTTCTCAAAATCTGTTAAAAATAGACATATGGAACCCATACTGTACTGACTTATTTTTAGGTGGAGAAACTAAAATCGTAATAATATACAGAGTATTCTACTTAAAATAACAAAGTAGATGCGTGGTTCGCTAATTACCGATCACCCTGTGCGCGCAGAAATATTTTTAGAAGATACTCCCAGATGTATATTGCAATATTTTACAGTATAATAGCGAGTAGCTCAATCTTTCGGAAAACTCTGTTAGTCTGCTTTGCCTGGTTGATTAATTTGTTATAGTTGTTTTGTTTCAGGCATTTTGGTTTTTGTGATTCAAATTTATTACTAAACTTTTACAATTTTATATTATAGTCGATTTTCTATTGAAATGTATAAATTTTTACTTCAGTGATTTTTCAAATATTTTTTAGTTATGTGGACGAATTTATGACCAATTTTACTGTTTTATATACACATAGGGAAAGAAAATGTCTAGCTATACGAAAAAGCGTACATACGACAGCGGTAAACGCGAATGGGTGATTCACCACAAGCGTAGGAATTAGCGGCAGTCGACGGCTCACGACGGTTACCGATGTGGTTAGTTACTAGGTAGACTGCATTATGTGCGGATGATCTTAGTAAAGATACCTAAAGTATTTATTTTTCTTTCCTTTTATTTCATCAGAATCTGTTTTTATTTTCGTCTTCAGAATTTCTTTGTCTAAGCTTCGTAGCAACAACAAAATAAATATGCGAAATTTCAATTTCCAGGCGACCATGACTTCAAATTACTACGTGCGTTCTTGCACACAGTAGGTCTACATCCTTACGTTGTTAGAAGCGTACTAAGTACTAACACGTGACCCGCATCGAATCGATCGGATTCTACTCAATCCCCTCATGGCTCTCTCGCCGTACATACATACATATAGCTAATTTCACATTTTCCCAATGTGTATATCTCCATTCGTACACTGAACGAAAAAAGCACGTAAATACAATAATGAAGTACATTAATGTAACAATCTTTTATTATTAAAATTGGTCCAACGAATGAGTTTATCATTTTAATAAATTGCTCTTTATTATATCAATAAATACATACATCTATACAATAAATGGACTAATTAATATAAAGAATATATTTGTTTTTTTTTTTAACTACAATAGAAATATAGAAATGATACCAAGGAATGTGGGGTAGTGGGGGAGGGGGGCGTTTTGAAGACCCAGGTGTCTCCGAAACGGCCTTTCCGAGCTAATCAATAACCTGTGTGTGCGGAGTGTGCCAAGAATATTGTCGTTTACAATAGGAAGCCAAAAATCCGAACTAATTGGGATAAAAAGGAACTTTGCTCACATTTTTAGTTGATGGTATTGAAAACAAAAAAGACGTATATCGGTTCTTATTTTATAATACATTTTACCGTCACCTACAGAACAAAATTCCAATCTCACACTTTTATTTACTACAAACAATCTGTTCCAATTAGTCAAGCATTTAATCGCTACAATAAACGGGTATTCATTATATGGATAAATCGGTTTCAATTTGATAAACGTAGATCATTGTTGTGATAAATTTATTAGTTAATATAATAATTTTTTTTGTTGCTTTAACAAAACGAAGTCAACGAACAGGATTTATTGAATTCGTTTTTTCCTAGCAACTTTCTTGAGTAAAATGTTGCACCTTTTAAAGGAAGCTGGACTTGTCTTTCATTTAAACCAATTATGTTTTTTTGGTACTATGGTACTAATAATTTATTATCCTCTTCATAATTCTCTTTTCAGCAAGTACTTTTATTTAACATTACACATTATTAAGTTTCCAATGGTATACATATTATACATACCGATATTATCTTTAAAAGGAACACGTTGTATGTTCTTTTGTTTCTGTGTAAAAGGAACACGTTGTATGTTCTTCTGTTTCTGTGGAAGTTGAATGAAGTTGAATGATCGTTTGTAGTTATTGGAAAAATGAATACGAGGCTTAGGTAACCTGATATATACGGTATGCATGACGTATATATCAGGTATATCAAATATTAGTGATATTTCTGAACTAGGCTGAGTTCGCACCCAGTAGCACTGGGAAAAGTCCAGAAATATGTTTATCAATGCGTAAATAATACAATCTTTCGAGGGTAAATTCGGTCATAAAATATTTTCCATCACAAATTCAATGGAAAATATTTTCTTACATAGCACCATCTCTCTAATGTGTTTATATTGTTACGTATTCCGTGAATGCATCTAGCAGTCGATATTTCCATGCAGAATTTTAATATGTCGCCGATTTCACAAACTCTTAAAACAAGTGGCAGCTGTTTGTGATGTTGGGAGATGAATTTTATTTCAATATTTGATAGTTTTCGTGCCTTCCGGTTTGGCACACCGACACCCGTCCGCCTACGTTCTCTCCCCTTCCATCCCATACTTCTCTTCTTCCTCTAACCATCATCCCAGGCTTCGGTCCCCATTCGTCCTTCCAACGGCGTATATATTTCCTACCCACTCTCTCTATATGCAAAGCATTTCAAAGCTATAACTTTACTAAAACATTGAAAACACTTCAAACTTTTCTACGGAAACCTCGGAGCGTAAAAAGCAGCGAGATGGAGAGCAAAGAAAAAGAAGGAAATAAACTGTCAGCCGCTGAAAATTATTCTGATTATGCTAATTCTTTTTCTTCTACATCATTCGCTATATGCAGTATGTCTACACCACATTTAAACAGGAGAGATTTATACCGAAGGGGTGCTCTTTAATCCGTAAACCACGACGACTACAAATACTCGGCTGTATTTCATCTCGCTTATATCCAATTGAATAGGGATAAGGAGAACAGGTAATTGAATATTAAATTAGTGCGTTACAATGCAACATAAACAAAATATTTAATAATCTTCTATTAATATCTGCGGGATGCTAGAAAAAGCAAGAAAGAGTTAGAAGTAGCATTTCAGTTTTCGATAATAGTGTTAGGTTGCGATCCCTGCAAAGTTTGAGTGCAAGGGCCTCGATCGTGAACAGTTGTTGTTAAACGATTGTAGTGGCTATTTTTTGTATTTACTGCAGTTTGTCTATGTTACTTTCTTCACTTTCCAATGCACAATCTTTTCTTATTGCACATGTATTACGACTTTTTCCGTCTTGATGTTACAAGCAGCAGCGGCTAGTGCACTATGGCTGCGGAGCTGCATTACAATCCTTCGATTCCCTCGTGGATTTCCGTTACATACCGTGCACATTGTACTAGGCAACGAAAATACTCGAGGAAATTGAAGCGTTGCAATAGACTTCCCATTTACATCACCACCAGTCGCCATTTACTGTAACTATTAATAATAATATACCGTTTATTCCATAATGCCCATGCATAGAATACGTCACAGTAAGTATAAAATACAAAAACATAAACATATAAATCAACAAACATTGGATATGTAAATATAAAAGATAAAATATATAAATAAAATGTACAAACTATAATAAATGAGGTGCATTTAAAAAATCATTTAGCGTATAAAATGATTGACTAGATAATAATGTCTTTAATTTTATTTTAAACCTGGAAAGCGGCATTTGTTTTAAAGTAGTAAGTAAGTGGTTATATATTGCCATACATTGCCACACAACCTGTCTTTGCACCTTTGTCAGATGAGTTTGCGGAAGTAGCAATTGCAAGCTACCTTTACTTCATGTATTCTGCTCGTGGTTTGGTATTTATTTTTGAAATAGTTCATTGTTACTTTTTACAGACAGTGCAGATTCCAGTATATAAATTGATGGTAAGGTAAGTATATTAAAGTCTTTAGATACTGATTTACACAAGTCTCTAGTTTTTAATTGAAATATTGCCCTAACACATCTTTTCTGTAACACAAATATTTTTTTCGCATCTATAGCGTTACCCCAAAAGATAACTCCGTATTGAAGCTGAGACGGAACACACGCGTGATAAATACCCAGCGCAGCCCGAACACCGACATTTTGTGAGTTCACTCTTAAACTGTCGCAGAAACCACTGAACCTCGAAGCAAGATCGTGTGGTGTTTCCGAGAAAAATTATTATCAACTACCACTCCGAAGAAGCGTGCTTGATTTACACGGGTAAGTTGTTCTTCGACAAATTTTATATTTAAGTCGACTGAATCTGCGTTATACAAAAGAATGTTAATTTTATTGGTATTCAGTTGTAATTTATTTGTTTTACACCATCCATGTATGAATTTAAAGTTATTTTCTAATGTATTTTTCATTTGTTCAGAGGTACGCTTCCGGATAATATAAGGTGTCATCTGCATACAAAATAGCTAAGCCGTCAATAACTTCTGGTAGGTCATTGATGTACAGAAGGAACAAGAGCGGAGCGAGAGTGGAGCCCTGTGGAACACCAAAGCGAATGGTTCGCCAGGACGATGAAACCTCCGCACCAGACTTATCTATTAATACTTATCATTTGGAGAGTGCCTTTTTGTTGTTCAAAGTCAATGAGTTTCATGGATTTTAAAACCAGTGAATCTAATAGCTCCTACCTAAAGCATACTTTCCAAAACCAGAAGCCCTCAAAAAGAGAGGAAACCACAATACGTGGCACTACTAGAAGTGTTCAATTTTATAATGTTTTGGTTGATTGTGCTTTTACGAGTGTGCCTTTTTGATAATTACAAATATAAACGAATGTATAGCTACCGATTGGTTGTATTTTATGAAGTAACGATGAAGTATTAAGGTACATGTCAAAATCTATGAAACTGGAAGACCTCAGTGTTGATCAACATAGAATATTAAACAAAATAATAAAAATATAGCTTCTACTGAAAGTTTGTGACTTACTTGTTTGAAACAGAATAGTAACACGGTATTCAATGATTGTCTTAAGGACAACCATTGCTCGTATATTTAATTTAGAATTATATTCTTATCAAAGAAACCGATTTGTTATCAACTGTTTCAGAGATGCAGTTATCAGTAAAATTGTCCAGATATTCACTCCGGGTACAACTTAAACAACAGTTTAATTATACCCGGGCTAGATGTGCAAGGCACTCCTTACACATTTCGCATGATATTCCACAAGTGAGAAAATTAAGTAAACCTTCGGGGAATAGCTCGATTTTTGTAACTACGATATTGCAAAATCGACGACACCCTTTTTCAAGTTTAGATAGCGAACGAAACCGTCGCTATAGTCCCTGCATCATACAGTCTTCCCGGATCTCGCTGACTGTCAGTTTAAAGCATCTCAAACAAGATGGATGGCGGGGTGAATGGAAATCATGCAGCAGCCGTCACCCCTAAACCGAAAGGGTGCAATTTGGTGGCGGCGTAGCAGCAAGAAGAGGGGACGCGACGCTGTTTAATGATTTAATTTTTCTGTATAAGAGCAAACATTTTCAACAACTTCATTAGTGTGGATTTGTAATGTATGTAGGTGCTACGTTTCGCTTGCAAAGTGTCACTTACCTAGGTGAAATTTGAATAGATATCTTGAGAAGAATGGACGGAAAGTGATTATTTAAAAGCACAGGCTTTTGAATTCGTGGGATTTGTGTAATTCATAAAAAAATTTTCTATTTTGGTGAGGTCATCTTCCTTAGATAATTAGACATATTGTATTAATGATCTAGCAACCACCTGCAATTATATCAGCTGTGTTGAGATGGATTATATCTATTTGCACATACTTCTTATAATTTCGTTTCAATTACGTACATTTTGTTCAAGAAATTTAAGAGCAGTATGTCAAGATGAAATTAAGGGAAAACAATACCAGAACTTTACAGTATCTAAACTGAAAAACAGATATAACTAAATTGATTCTGTTAAAAGAACTTTGTTTGGAGCAACTATTTAATTTGTTAATCCAACTATATTTTGTTTGCATCAACTTGGTATTTGTTTGCCTGTATCCACAAAAATATTTTTGTTTGACGAACTATAATTTGGTTGACGCAACTAAATGCTTTTTTCAGTGTACACTGTGGCATGTTATTAACATTATAAATAGGAAAACAGAAATTAAGCAAGAAACAATTTTATGCTAGTAACTTCCTAAGCGTTTGAAATATTTCGAATTGTGTAATTGCAAGCTCAAATGTATTTTTTGAGATGCTTCGTCTATAGAATGTAAAGCTCCTCTTTTCCTAACTTATAAATTGCTTTACTTGGGAACTGCTTTCTTAACTAACTATTCCACACCTCAATTTGTTTACTGTATATCCATTTATGTGAGGAGAAACTTGTAGATAATTTTAACATATTGAAGGTTGGTTCTCTAAGATCTGAGCAAAAACCTTCTGAGAGTAAACTTCTGTTCTATTTAGAAATAGCGTATGTCAATAAAGTAACTGACCTTAACACATTATTGGATATATGGTTCAATTAGGGAAAATTACTATGCTTAGATGCTTCGTTTAAGATAGAAGCCTGTTTTAAATTTTTTGAAAAGAATTACCTACATTATTATCACAATATTTGAATACTTTCATAGAAATAAAGATCCTTTGGAATATTTTAGAAATTACACAGTATAATTTTTCGTGCTTCTGCTTTATCGATGAAGATCCAAGCCCACCAACTGTCTATTTAAAGAAGGAGAATGAAAAACTAATTCTTACAGTATTTCTTCTCTTAAACCAGTTCACTTTTATTTTGTGTTGAGCATAGTTTTGTAGTAATTAATATTTTGGCAGACCCTCAATATAATTATATACATCTACTCACAAAGATACTGATATAGATAAGTGACCCTCACCGATGTAAATGAAACCTTGTGGGTTTACAGACCGATTTGGTGTAAAAATAACGGTAGTTTTCTTAGCTGCCCAATCTCACATTAACGGGGTGTGAAGTGCCCTAGGCTCGACACTACACTTCGCTGTTTGGCTTAGTAACTCAGAAATTATAAGAGATATGTAAAAAAAGCTTAAGGTAAAAACAATAATGTAAATACTTTCCCTATAACAAGTATTTGTTTAGGGAAACAACCTCCGACACCCTTATTTTTTTTGCAATTGTCAGAATTTTTATATACTACAAAAATACGTAGAATGTGAACATATTCTTATTTGTTTAAAAAAAATCATAACTGGTGTGCTGTATCCACAGAGTATGTTCTTGCAAAATTTAAAAATGCGTTGAACAGCAGAAGTATTATCCACGACATAGATCTTCGTAAATGGACGCTACTAACAAAAGAAAAAATTTACCATCCTTCATTTAAGGCAAGTCATTGGTAGGTATGACATTTCAAACAAGTACATAAAATTATTTTCCGTAAAATAACAAAGTTTATTACACGATCCTCTCACGAATTACGTTCCGCAACCGAGAGATTTGTTAATCAAGTAAAACCTAAAATTGGCAATGTTGGACACGACAATGTTTACAATGCGGATGAGAGTGATGTAATTTGGTAATATATTCCTCTCGATCCGCCATGGGGACAAAAACAGTGGAAGCTGTCGTGCAATCATTTTCCAACAACTTCAGCAAATGGACGCCTCTTATCTCCCCCTCGTCCTTGTGTTGAAAGAAACAACAGGTCAGTTTGGAGCGCAGGTGAAAAAAACACATTTTAGGCCTGTTGATATATACGTCTCCGCTTCAATGTCGCTCAAACCTAAGCCCTCGGCATTTTAAGGATTGTGTACTTTCCAAATGCTGGAACTGAAATTATCGTGTTATTGGATTCCTACAGTGGGCATTGTCCGAGTGATGTGCAAAATTTAGAACCAGCAAACAAAAAAGCAAAATATTTTCATAATTCCATAGAAAACAACTTGTATTAGATGTTTTTATAATATGGAAAAATTTTGTGAAAATATTTTCAGATGAAGTAGTATTTATGGATTACGATATAACTCTACACCAAAGAAACAATATTATTCAGTTACAATCTTTAATCAATTGTCATCGCCAAGGTTATTCAATCTATATAAATGTGCATGGTACAAAAGCGGATACATCGCCGAAAGGTCACCACATTTTGAAGATCCTATAAGATTCTGCTTCCCGAATGATACACAAAGTACGCCAAAATTCGGTATTTGTGGCAATCCTGCATTTATTCCTTGTGAATGGTATAAGCAATTTCTTTGTTTTCAACATTTCTATACAGATTATCATTATTGCAGTAATTATCTAGCGTAGACTGTTGCAGGCAATCGAGTTATGAGTTATGAAATATGTCCCCATTGTACCGCCTATCATTCAATACGCATCGTAATGTATTTCTTAACCTACTCTTTAAACAGTCGTCAGTAAACTCTAAGCTTACACTTTGTTAATAAAATCATTTTAAACAACCTGCGTGATTTCGTCATTACTGCAGATATAGTACATCATTTATGAATGTTTTTACACAAATAAGGATACTTCATGGCAGATGTAGGGTGTCCACTTAGTGCGTTGACGGACGATAATTCCCTTCCTGAGCAATTTAGATAAAGAGTTTTCAAATAAAACATATTCGGAGACGAATGCTGCACAACATAAAATTATATCTTAAGAGTCTGTATGCTATTGCGATTTTAGATGCCTCTCTTCAATCCATATCAACTTTCATTATCTGTGTAACTTCATACTTAATTTACTAATGGAGGATGGATTTTAGGTATACGGAAATATTTACAAAAGAGATTCTAAAAAAATTGAAACAACATGAATCAAACTTGGCAACGATATCGTTGGCCGTCTTGTAGAATCAGGTTAATATAAAAAAAGTCTTCGCTGTTTTACAAGAACTCCAAGAAATGCTCAACTGAATAGTATTTGAATCACCACATTAGCGTGTGAAGCGTTTAAGATATCGGGCGCTAAAGAAACATCTCGGCGACATCTCGCAAAAATCTCAAATTATGTAAATTATCCCAAAAACAAAGATAGATAGGAATATTGATGAAGGTTACCATACATTGAAGGGAAGTATCTAAAATCGTAATAATATACAGAATGTTCTATTTAAAAAATCAAACTTATATCGTGCGCAGCGGAAACTGAACACCCTATGTACTTGAATATAACTTTATGTTGTGCAGTCTTTTGTTTCCGAATATGTTTTATTTGAAAACTTTTTCTCTAGATTGCTCAGGAAAAGAATTATCTTTCCTCCACGCACTTGGTGGACACTCTGAATATGTAAATCCTACGTAGCCTCTGTATTTCTCAATTATATAGAAATTCTGATATTTGTTTCCCCAAACAAATATTTGTTACAGGAAAGGCACGCCATCGTTTAAAGCATTTAAAACAGTTTAAATTTTGTCTTAACTTTTTTTATATATCTTATAGTTTTTGAGTTATTAAGTCAAACTAACGGCAGTGTTGAGCTTAATGCGCTTTACACCCCGCTAATGTGGGATTGGGCAGCCAAGAAAGTCGCAGTTGCTTTTACACTTCATCGGTCTATAAACCACAAAGTTTCATTTAAAACTGTGAAAGGTGCTTAACGGTGTTCCTTTGTAAGTACAGACTTAAAATCAACTTTTTTGGACTTTTTGCTGTAGTCAGGTTCATGTACCTGCTTCTTAAGTGCCTTCTTAAGTTTCTGACTTCTTCAAACGATCTCCATGCAGTAGCTTCATTCAGTCACTCGATGTTGATGTTAGGCTGAGGTTAATCTTTTATATAAAAAAATGGAAGCTAACAGAAAAATTCTGTTAACATTCAGAATGTATAACACAGCACAAATACTCGCTCAAGGCCAGTATTATTTTAATGCGTTTGAAGAATGTGAACCACATTTCATACAACCTAAATTAGTTTCAAGTGAGGATAAAAGATAGGAAACAATAAAACAGTTTTTTGCAATTAATGCATTTTATTAAGAGAAAAGATAGTATAAGGTGTAATAATAAAATATTGTAAGTGAATTACTTTAAAGATACAAATCAAACATATACATGCATATAATCTAATAATAACCTATATATAATCTGTTAAGTGGGAGAATATCTAATTAAAAAATTTAAAGATAAAAACAATTAAACGTAACGAACATAATAACACTTTTGGAAGTGTTAATCCTAACATACTAATCAATAATATAGTATTATTTTGTCGTAATCTAATATTTCCTAAGCTAACATGCCCTACAATTATAATAACATTTCAATAATTCACAAAATATAATGGAAAAAATGTAAACTAGTAAATATAGCGATATAATGTTTATATAATAAAGTTATAAGTATAAGTCATTGATATCAATTCTACCACAAGATCTAATTAAATTCAAGAACTCGTTTTAACGAGCAATTCGTCCTAAGGAACATCCTGAGGAAAATATATTTAAGTAACCTATATGTATTCATAGATAATTAATGTCACACAAAAAATTGTAAAATCTCAAAAATTTTAGGAACTTAAGGAATGCAAAATTAGCCTAACTTATCAGCGGAGAAATTCTGCAATCCCACTTATATAACAGGTTACCTTAGAGGTCAGTAAAGTCTGGGGAATCATCTCTGTCATATTGTTGGCCCATCCAAGATACATTTACGCTTGGGACCACTTCATCATCTTCTTCAGTCTTAATCTCTCCATCTGCAGCTGCTGCTTCGTTACCTGATCTCTCTTCAACATGCCCAAAGGTTCCGTTACTATAATTGTTAGTGTAGGTTGCGAGTTGCGGAGCCAATTGAGCATTATTATTGATATTCATTCCCTGGTTCAAATAGATGTTGTTGTTATTGTTATAACCATAAGCAGCTGAAGGTAACTGCATATTATGTTGGTAGTGTTGGTGAAGTAAGCCTTGGTTGTAGTACGTGTTAGATCCGACCTCGTACAATGGCGGCTGAGCTACCATTCCGGCTGCTGGCGGGTGATTGTAATATTGCGAAGTCATTTGGGATGCCGCTGAATGTGAAAGCAGACGATCCACGATATTTTGATTGCTGCTCCTAGGATTTCTTGGAGCGAGTGAAGAAGAGGAGGATGCAGATCCTGGCGATGAGGACCTATCAGATGACGTAGGTGATTCGCTGTTTCTTGCCTTCTGCTCTTTCTTATATTTCATGCGACGATTCTGGAACCATATCTTAATTTGCCTTTCACTTAATCCCAAAGCTTGAGCTAGGAAGATCCTCTTTGACCTGCACAGGTATTTACTTTCGGAAAATGCATGCTCCAATTCGACCAACTGCCCTGAGGTGTAAGCGGTACGAGCCCTCTTGGTGACTCCGTTCCGTAAGGCGGTCTGAGAGGGAGATGTTTGATTTCTACACCCTAAAAGATACAAAATATATGTTAATTTTTCTATTGTATATAAGATCAAAATACTTCGGATTGATAGGAATGGACGGAACAGGGTGGAATGGATAAAAGGAAATGAAACCGGTCTATTTTTCATCATCGTTCTTTCATCGGTGTCTTTGAATTTCCCAGCGTCTGCATTGTAAACTGTGAGGCATAAATACGGGGCTCAAACGTTCTACCGGATAAGTCAATAAGGGATAACGCTCGATGGGGGAGAGAGCATTGATATCGTTCGCGAAGACGAGCGAAGGTTTATGAATAAAACAAAAGTCTTAACAAACGGAATATACGATTTTTTACTGTTAGATTTTTTACAGCGTAGTTCTAGCCAAACCTAGATTAAATATCATCTTAATCGTAATACTGAAGCAATATTGTAAATACAGAAAGGCAAAGACAAGTATTAAAACAAAAAGAATTAACTGTCGTAATGCCTCTTACCCGTGTTCTTAAAAGATAATTTTAAATAAAAAAGCAAATGGAACACTCGATATATACCGGTTGACAACCTAATCTGATTTAATACCTAGAAACATATTTAACTGTTAAATCAGATGTCTACCGGTATTAAATAGCGTTCACATAGAATAGCGCAATATTAGTGCAATGCGATACTATGGACGCTTTAAACTTTAACATTATTTTCTGTAATTGTTTTGAAATTGTATATCATGATTACTGCAGAAACAGCTGGTAAACATACTATGTAACGTTTTTGTGCAATCTCGTGCATTACAAAAGTAATTGTTACTATCAATAGATAAATTTAGGTTAGATTATGACAAACCATTGGTCTTAGTTGTCAAATTCTTACACTAATTTCGCACTAGCCTATGTGAACGCAGGCTAAGGGTAATTTATTCCATTCCTTTTTTAAGTGTTATTGAAATTATTCAGAATTAATGGAAATATCTGAAATAGTGTTAAACAATTCATGTGGTACCAATGGCATGAGAATCGACATGAGTTGTTTTGACAGTGACAATAATTACTAAGGAAGAAATAGAACCTTAAACAGGAAAAAATAAGGAAACATAAAAATGTAGAAAACTCAATTTGAATTGATAACATGTTTAATTTAACTTCCGTTTTAAGCTGGAACATAGTTTGTGTACTATGTAAAAGTGAAAATCTGGTCGTAGCATATTGCTTATGAATAGCTAAACAATCCAATGTTTATCTATGAGATTAGAACTTTTTTGAAAAATGTACTAGTTATATGGCTTCTAAAGCTGTAATACTCACAACAGCTAACTTTGCTATCATTAAAAATTAAAATTGAGTAGAAAATATTTAGACAGATTCACCTAAAAGATTTCTTAAGAGATGAAGTCTACAAATGTGATACTTATTGAAATCTGATGGAGTAAGAAAATAAGATTCAAATGTACAGTGGCGTACAAAAAAATAGGTACTAATTTATTAAGCAATGTTTCATGCTGTTACCATAATAATAATTAAGCGACATCTAGTGCGTGATAGGGAGTTTATATGAATTTGGGAAGCTGCTATGTTATATTCTGATCTAATACTGAACTTCCGGGGAATACCACTTGTTCTTCCTTGCGGCTTAAAATTGTGCGTGCAATAAAAAAGGTGTGTTAGTGTGTCGGGAGTTGAGGAATGTGTTTGTTACTAAAACTTGCGGAATTCTCTTGTTGAATAAAGGTGTAAAGTATAAAGGATTAATTTATCGAAACAATATTATAAATAACTAAATATTTCAGTAGATATGGGTCGTGCCAAGCACTGTAGTACGGAACAGCGGAAGCTAATTAGAAAACTGAGACAAGAAGGGAAAACGTACAAAGTTATAGCAGATATTTTAGGTTGTTCACAAAACATGATTACAAATGCTCTGAAATGAGAAAATAGACAAGAAAAACGTAGTAGAACTAGAAAAACAAGTGTTCGAACAGACCAAGCAATCATATGGTTAGTGAAGAAAAATCCTTTTATAACTGCTACGCAAATAAAGGAACGCTGCAGCTTAATATTGATACATCAATAGTTAGAAGACGATTATTAGCAGCAAAATTGCCAGCAAGATGTCCGAGAAAATGTCCACTATTATCGCGGTGGAACGTTCTACGAAGATTGGAGTTCGTCCAAAGGCATATTCTCTGGCCGATCGAAAAATGGCACAACGTCTTATGGAGCGATGAAAGTAAGATTAATATTTTCGGGTCTGATGGTGGAAAGAATTATGTTAGAAGACCGAAATACAAAAAATTTTCGCCGGAATACACCATAAAAACGCTCAAACACGGAGGGGGAAATATCATGGTATCAGGGTGTTTCTTCTGGTTCGGCATAAGTCTGATATTTCGTATTGAAAACATCATGACGCAAATAGAATATACAAAAATATTGACAGAAGTGATATTGCCTTATGCCGAGTGGAATATGCCGCTGTGCTAGACGTTTCAGCAGGATAATGATCCTAAACACACGTCCAGAACAGCAAAAGCGTGGTTCGAGAATCACAACGTTAACGTACTGCAATGACCAGCTCACTCTCCAGACCTAAGCCCCATAGAACATCTATGGGGTGATGTCAAACGTGCAATATTCAATATTCCTTTTAAAAATAAAGAAGTTTTGTGGAAGGCAACTGAAAATGCTTGGTATACCATACCACTTGAGAGGTGTCGCCGATTAGTGGACTCTATGCCGCGTAGAGGTGCTAAAAAATCGCTGAGAGGCTACTAAATATTGACTTACATACTTACTTAGTTTTTACTTTTTCATTTAACATGTTTATTAAAACTTCCTTATATTTATTTCAGAATCACACCTATTATTTCACAAAAGCTATTTTTAATTTTTATTTTTTTTAATGTCAAAACATTTTACTAAGTTTAGTTTACCTTTTAATGTCTATAGTAATTATATCTATGTAAATTACATGCTGGTTTTTAAAATTATTTAACTACTGCTCTATGAACCTTAAATTTCTTTGATTTTTTCGTTACACCTATTTTTTTGCACACCACTGTATGTAATATTCTTAGTAATATAAAAGAATTTAGTTGCTATCTTACTGCATATGAAAAGTGTTACTAATCCTCAATTTAATTTAGAAAGAAGCAATAAATTGCTTTCCTAACTGAAATAATCTTATGAATAATTACAAAGTTCTGAATATTGTGACATAGACATAAGAAACCTTTTTTAAAAATCGTCTTAAGTAATTTTAGGGTACATATGTTGCAGTCTATTGTCATTGACATCCAAATTATATTACGTAATCCTCATTTGTTAAATTAGAGGGTTGTTCCATATAAAGGAAGAATGATGTAGTTAGCCTAAATTTATATTAAACATTGTTTTATGCGACATATTCATTCCGTCATTACATTGTTTACGACCGTATAAAGTTTCTATTCCCAGATTTTATGGAAATTCATAAAACGCGGATACGCATAATTTTATTTCAATTCACTGGCTATGGCGCGTATTTAATAGCGAGGTATTAAAATATCATTTAATTTTGATGTATAACATTGGACTATTTATAATACATGAATGCATATGATGATACATGCAACAGGCGGCCAGTTTCAGCATCCTCACTTTACTGCCATATTCTCACGTTTTCCCTACCCCACGGGACCAGCACAAAGCTCAGGCATTACAAGATTGTTGTTTGCTATAATCCCGGGAGTGCTTTAAACATTTTACTCTGCGGTTCCGACGAGCTACTACGTGCGGTTTGTTACGACGACCTTAAACCACCCCGCTCTAACATTGTCGCGGCGTCGCGCCACTCTTACAACGCGCGAAAGACGTCTTGAATATTTTAAATTAATTATATTTTTAGAGGATTTCGTATGCGCTTTTTTGTACGCATAGCTTGACATACAATACTTTGTCAGAACGCTGAGATAAACAGCCGATTGTTGAACCTGTCCATCAACGTACAAGTGGGGTTCGTTCGGCGGCAGTGGTAGCAACGACGGCGGCCATATTGCCTACATCCCTTGACAGTTGACGAGGCCTGTCACTACGAACGGCCATATCCCTTATCACACTTGTGTCACTGTAATTTCAATAACAGCTCCTCTTTATTCCGTAGGTATACTATGTGCGGAAACCCCATTTTCAGAGATTTCAAGCATATTGGTGGTGGGCGTGTACAAATATATGTTTTCGACAAAAAAAGATGGAAAAATACAATTGTATTCTAATGAAATTAACAGCGAGCTGCAATAAATGTTTCTTCATTTAATGCTTGTGTGGAAGGAAATATAATTAAAGTCAATATTAAAAATAAAACTCAAATAGCTTTCAAGGATATTTTAGAATACTAAAAACTAAATACTTTCAAGGGAAGAATAATTTTATCAATATTTGAACAGAAGAAAGTAGAAGGGGAGTGCAGAGCCACAATAAAGCATGAAATTGATGAAATACTAGACAACAAAAACATGGTAAAACCAATAAAAGTTCAAATGGTGTGAGTATACACTCAGTTAAAAAGAGACACAAAAGAAATCCAGGGATAAACCAAATATAAGGTGGTTGGCTTAAGTTGCAAGCGACTTGGGACAAATCGAATAGTGGTCGATATAGTTAACAATCTATCATTGAAAATGTTTCTCAAATATTCTCGCACAATTGCAGCATTATGAGCAGGATATCTATCCTGTCGAAACCATATTCTCTCTAACGTAATCTTCTAGGTTTTACTGAGGAACTTATCTTATTGCATAGTAAATTACCCTGGTATTTTCGGCAATCTATTACGTGCCATTAATGAATTTAGAACAATTGCTGGGTACAATTGATTTTTAAAGGAAAAAATTAATGGATAAAAGCTTACAAGAATCCAAATACCGTATTACATCTATTATAAGACGCCACCGATTATAAGACGCACCTTTATTTTTCCAAGATAGAAATAAAAAAATGAAAAAGTGAATATATTAATACCTTTATAAGAATAAAAAATAAACCTTATTACAAAAATAAAAAGTAAACTTTATTGCGAAAATGAAAGACATATTGCACATTCGCAGCTTCTCGGAGTATACCCTTTACCCTGGTAAGACACCATCGAATATAAGACGGACCATGAATACAGAGACACCGACATACGAAAAATCATGTGTCTTATGGTCAATGTAATACGGTAGTTAGTCTTCTGATTTTGAGTCTTTGCAGTTATATCCATTCTTCGTTAAATAAACTAGTAGAAAAAAATTCGTTTAAATTATGCAATACTTTGTTAATTAAAAACGGTTTCAACTGCATTTTGTAGAGATTTAAATTCGTGCAACAAAATTTGAAAGGTAACTTGGCGACAATTTAGACACTTCTAATCCTATGAGGTGCTGATGAACTTCAACATTTTTCGGTATTAATTACTTGTGCAGTCTGTAGATGCAGGAGTGTTCCTAAACACTCTTTCTGCAATTGAAGTTAAACTAGATATCGATTGATGAAATTGTATGAGTATTAAAACTTGAAGAAAGAAACCTAACCTGGAATTGTGACATTCTAATATACAACTCTATGTTTATATGTTACGTAATGCAACCCTGCGTATTCTTAAACCATCCAACTTTGACTTTTACTTCGTATTTATGGGAGAATTTAAGCGCTGAACACTTAGAAAATGGGAACACAGTCAAACACTTGTCCACTGATCCAGGGCCACCAGGGCTCAATATTATTTTGGCCTGATTTAGCGACGGCCCATTATGCTAGAGCTACTATGAATTGGTACGAAAACAATGGAATTGCGGTTGTACCAAAAACTGCCAATCCTCCAAACTGCCCAGCATTGAGACCTATTGAAAGACATTGGGCAAATGATAAAAGAAAATTAAAGATGACGGGTAAATATGCAAAAGGCATGAAACACTTTACTAAACTGTGGAATGCAGCTGATGCAATGATTACTGAACGTGTACAAGTACTGATGCGTGGTGTCAAACGAAAAGTTAGAGCATTCTACACTGCTTAAGATGTTTTACAGAATTGTGTTTATCGTGTTACAAGTTACCGAATAATGCTGCTACTACTAGTAAAATAAAGTTATCTTTCTTGTCTCGTTATTTAATATTTGCGTTTAACATCGACCACTTTTTTTCGTGGACAGTCCTTAATTGTTACATATTAAATGTACTTTTTTACTTAAAGAAGAGCAAAATTAATATCCTTCAAGGGGTAGTTTGTTTGTCAAAGTAGCTTTATAAGTAGGTACTTTAATTCAAATTATTTGCATGCTACAACATCAACTAAGCTCTTAAATCTACTGACTTCTGATTAATCTGTTACTTGCACCTTAACATCCTCCTTCTTAATAATGACAACAAAGCAGACGCTAAGAAGTAAAATAACAAATTGAAAAATACGCATATCCGGTTTTTTTTCAATTATTTTACTTCTCAACGTCATACGGTCGAGTACTTCCCCTCTGGTTTTTCATTATAGATGGGTTTCTTTCAAGATATTACTTTCACCTACGGTGAAATTGCGACGAAATTTTTGAAGAGATGGTCAAAATTAAAAACTGGCTTAGCGACAACTTTGAATAGAAGAATTTTCTCGTTGAGATACAGAAGAAGTAACATCATATCAAAACATACCAGGCGGCAAAATTAATCTAGTAAACCTACTTACCACAGAAAATGGGATATTGGCAAGCGAAATTGGTAATTTTATACTCAGGTTGGGAAGTAGAACTTTGAGCTTAGAGATTAAAATAACATGTAGGTAATTCAATATCCAAAAAAAAACAAAAGTACTTTTAATAAAACTAAGTCACATTTTAAAAAACGCTTTGCCTATTTACATTGTTCATAAGCTTGAATTTAGAGTGCAATTAAACAAAGAAAGAAGGAATGAAACAGACCGGTTTTTTGAATGTGTTATTTTACTTTTCAATAATAATAATATTTTGTTTTTATTGATTACAAACAAATGAAAGTAACCCTCTGAGACTAACAATGAATATTATAAAAATGCTATATTTACTAATTATATACATGGGAGCAAACATTATATGTGCAGAATAATATTATTATCACTATAAATATCCACCTTTCTCATGTTTAATTCCCTGTTTGATGATGTGTATTCGTACAATTGTATTCCGGATGCCTATTACACGTTATAAATATCTGGAAAATTTCTGGCTCGTGAGAAACCACGGTTATCGAAATTCTTATCGCGAAAACTAGTATTTCTACTTCTGGAAGCGTACACAAGTTGGAATTCCTGTATGTATAACGCGACGTGAATGCATATATATATATATACGCTATATATGTATATACCTACGTAAATAACACACAAATACAAAAATACCGGGAAGAAGATAAGATCGACATGCGTGACTACTTCGGCTCTCGTGTCAAAAGGAACATGGCGGAATTATCCTCCATTACTACAATTACAGACGAATTGATTCGACTCTGTGAAGAGTTCGCGTGACATCCGTATAAGTCCCCACGTGGTTATTTGTTTGTTTGTTACGAACGATATATAGATGAAAGGAAAAAGCTTTTTCCTAACGTATAGTCGAAGGACTTAAAAAAGCACTGATCTCTGTGCCGTAATAGAAATGAATCATATTTTAACATACTGAATAAAGAAATTTGATGATACATCATTCCTTACTAAAAATGAATATTATTTTATAAGTCGACCATTATACATTGAAAAATATAGTTATATCTGGAAAAAATAGGGATGAATTAAAGTATTCGAAACAGTGATGACAATTAGTTAACAAGGGAAGAGCGGTAATTTATCCTAACGGGCTTAAATGAATCTTTGTAGGTTTATAGACCAATTTGGTGTAAGAACAGTGGTAATTTATTTGGGCGCCTAGTCACCTGTTCTCGGGGTGTAGGGCACTGTAAATGCAACACAACACTTCGCTATTTAATTTTTTTTTAATAAAAAAACCTTTGATAACTTTTTAACTGGTTCACTAATATTAAATTATGGCGTCAGCAGTTTCCCCTCCAGCTACTACCAGCGGGCGCAATCCCCCACATCCCTAACTTTTTTAAATGTAAACATTTTTATTTGCTAAAAAAATATGAAAATTACATTAAATTTATACGTGTGTGTATATTAAGTTTGCCGTGAAGTAATCCAATCTACACAAAACGAAAAGAATTATTCAATTACAATCTTTAACTCATAATTGTCCCCAAGGTTCTTTAGTTCATTCAAATAAAGTGAACCCTCATTACAGCGAACAGGCACGGAGAACAGGATAATGTTCGTTATATCGAGGTGTTCGTTGTATAGGTTAATAGCATCTATGTATGTGTATATATGATAAGGATGTTTCAAGGGTTTATTATTAAATAGGTATTACATAACTACATGTAATTGCAATGCATATGTTATATATTTTAAAGTCATGCTAAAGCAATAATAAATACATAACTACATTTTTTTTAAATAGTGTCAATTTTATTTTTATTTTTTACTATGGTAGGTAATGTTGATTTCGGAATGTAAAATTTCTCCGCGATCTTAGTTTTGGACATTTATTTTTTTTCTACCTCTTCTAAAATATCCAATTTTCTTTTTAAAGAAATTCCTGCTCTTTTGATACTCATTTTTATTAAATTATGTGTACTCCCACAATTTATGTTAACGATTAAATCTTACCTCTAAAATAATCTCTCAGAAACTAAAATAATAATAAAAAATAAAAAATGCCGCTTTGGAAACGAATATTTATGCACGGTTTCTAAATTACAATAGGTGTAAGATTATACTGGTTCGTATTAACGGTATTTTTTTATATTAGTTTTTGCGCGTTTGAGGATTAAAATTATTCGTGATTCGCTTAACTGAAATTTCGTTATAATGAAATACACTGCGTTACAAATACATAAGAAGCTTTCGTGCAGTGATTCTTGTTCGTAAAATAGACAATTTCGCAGCATCGGTGTTCGCTGTAACGAGGGTTTACTGTATAGGTGGGATAAAAACGAATATAACGATGAACGGCCGTCACATTTCGAAAATCCTGTAAGCTTTCGTTTTATGAAGGAATCACACAATACATTTCAATGCGATATTTTTCGTGAACCTTCATTTATTTGACGTGCGTAGTGCAAACAATTCCTCCATTATTAAAAATCTTTATTAAGAGTGACAAGTTGTCTTGTGTTTTTGGTGCCCCACATCTCGAAAACGAGTGATTAAAAAATTATCACCAGCGGTAGGTTATGACGTAAACGGGAAGGCACGGACAACGACTCGATTCCCTCGTGTATTTTTCTTGCATATTATGTACATTGTACTATGCAACGGAAATACACGAAGAAATTGAATCGTTATTCGCGCCCCCCCCGCTTACGTCATCGTCCTCCGCTATTGTGACTAAGCATTAATTAGCAATACTTTCTTGTAAGCTGTTTGCTACCAAATTATTCGGCAGTAACAAAACCAGTACATGTTCTTTCTACTGTGGTCTAAGCCGCCATTTCTAACATAGCGTGATTGTTCGCTTATTATTTCATCAAACAGTTCTTCTGATAATGGAGAATTAAGTTCAAATATTTTCATTTTGCGCTCATACATCACAGGTGATTATTTCTAAATTTATACAAGTTAAATTTGCATCAGTAAATTGAATGATAATTCTTAAGTTTAAAGTAATTACCTGATTGGTGAATATCAGCGGTTTCGAAATTTGAAAGAGCAGCGGGAAATTTGAGAAACTTACTTATTACATAATATTTAGAAAGATGTAAATTGATTTCTGTGTGGAGTTGTAAGCTGTATTGGTATTAAAGTAAAGCCCATTTGGGTAGTTTCTGTTTAGTTTGATTGAATATAATGTAACATTTTAAATGGCGTAATGGTCTTATTTTTAGTAAGAGAAATGAGTATCAGAAGAATAACTTTCCCAAAATTTCTAGAATAACATGGTAATCAAGATTTTCATATTTAATTGTAAATAAACTAGATAAAATCCGATCTTCAGAATCACGGAAGAACTAAATAGTAAAATAACAAGCTTTAAATCAGTTAAATGTTTCATTATAAAGAAGAACATATGAAGCAAAAGAAAAGTAAATTAGAGACAAAAACATATGTAGACGGTAATACATATATGTTTTGACAGCGTTCTACCTGAAGAAATAAAGTGTTAAAAAATTATTTGGAAATTAACTTTTAAATATTCTACACTCTACGTGTAACTACTAAATGGAATATCCATAAAATTACTATTGTCTTCAAAATAGTTTAATATTTTCAAATATAACGATTATCATTTGTAAACACAAAGATTTGAGTTTATTGAAAGGATTAACTCAGGAAAGGATATTTTCCAGGAATTCTTAATCCTTAATACCAATTTATGCAAATGTTAATACCTAAACTGGCAAAGTAAATCTTCTTTTGTTTCAGTAATGAGGTACTTATATACTTATAACTTTATAATTTATTTGCATACGGATAAGGTATTAAATAATGTTCGTAGTTTGAATACAATTTCCAGGAAACAGAAATACAATTTTAATGGATTGATGCATAACCTCATAGATGTTTCATTAATAAATTAGTGATAGGATGAGGTTCGATAATAATTTCTCTGGGAAAAACGCAGGTGTGTCTTTAATGTCTTCGGACACGATATTTATACTGATGTATATACATATCAACAATCCCCACAGAAAAAATATCTTTGTAATGAAAGACATTAAAAAAATACCATACTGATGTTCATCGTTAAATATAATGGACTTTCTTCATCTCCTTGACACAATAAATGAAACCGGCGTCTAATATTTATTAAGTGTTAATATAATCCCCTAACGAACTCGCTAACAAATGTAGTGAAATACACGAATTCGTAAAACAACAACTTCAATTCAAAATATGTAAACCTCGATGTAAAATGCGAACGTTTTGGCGCGGAATGCGTACATGTAGGTCAAACAAAAGGTCATTAATCATGTGAAGAGGGTATTTCCCTTAGGGTTGCAGCGGGATAAATAAAATCGGACAGGGCAAACATAAAGTTATTATCTGCGATTTGCGAGATTTACTATGCTATATGAGACGTTCAAGTGAGACTTACTTTGTTGTCCGTTGCTTCTTGTAATTCCGGTGGATGTTGACGGTTGTGCTGGATCAACCACGCAACAATTGCTGCGTTGGACGGGTTGTTGATTGTGCTGCAATTGTTGTTGGATCTGTTCTTCGCGAGGAACTTGTGCCGGCTGCTGTTGGAACTGGTTGCTGAAATACTGCTGAGGTTGGGGAATATCTAGTTGATTACTTTGTAATGGATGTTGCATGGTTACCACTGGTACTCCATCAGAAAGAGACACTGGTAGATTTTGATTCCAATTACCGAATGTTTCCATTTGTCTCACCTGTTAAAGTAAAGAAATAAAGTTATTTTTTATAGAGGATAAAATGCATTTAATTTGGTTTAATAAAACTCTACTTACACGTTGATTTTGAATCGATGGCTCCACTTCATATACATTGCTGGCCACACCAGACAGCATATTTACGTTACTGGAGTTAGCCGGCATTTGGTATTGATAGTTCGTGTTTGTAGTATCGGAAATTGGTGACAGAGGCGGTTCTTCACCAGCAGGTCCTACTACTGGTATACCAGATGCCTGGCTTACGTTGTTAAATGGAGACATATTTAAGCGTAAACACTCTTAATACTTAGCAGGCGCTCTTCGACCTTGCGCTTGTCTTTTCAACTACGACCGCTATCGATAACTAATATCGAATTGTCTCAATTGTTGATGCGTCGAGTATTTAGCTCTTCTTCAACCCCTTACTGCAAATTTCCCCACCACAAATTTCGGCCAATTAGGTAACAGCGCTATGCGGATTAATGTAAATAACATTATTGTCCATGCCCTTTAAGAAATGTAAACAATTATGCATTGGACACATTTGCAATTACGTATGATGTTTAAACAATTACGTAATTCTCTTGATTTTGTTGATCCTCTCGGACATTCCAAATGGAGATATCGATTTTATATAATAAAATCGTTTTATATAAAAATTGCCCAACATCTTTGTAGAAACTTATTTTTTGGAAAATACCTCTAGGCGACATTAGACAAAGGTGTTGTTCCATTGTTTGTCACTTTTATCAATGACGTTCGTTCAGTAGAAGAATGTAACACGTAAAAAAAAAACGAAGTAAAAATAGAGTAAAAAGCCAAAGAAAAAAGGTTACACTTTAAAAAATTGTCGTTTTCGCTGCTGTAGTTCTAGACATAGTGTTTGTTGTGGAAGCGCATGCTTCCATTTATACATCGTTAATGAGTTCAACAATTGAGTTATAATTAAGACATGATATAGTTATTAGTTTATAAACTGTATTTTAGTATTTGATGGTAATTTTAAATGAATTTGTTAATTATAACGCGGAAACTTAACTACAGCGCTTGTCTTGTATGAATATGTAGTTTCCTAATCAACCTAATTTCTCTTGAAGTTGCTGCTTCTTATTTGCATCTAAGTTATATGTGTAAAATGAAACGCTATTCTAAATTCCCTTAAAACATGTATATATTTGGAGTTTATTGAAGCAGAGGTTATTAACGTTACTACGCTTATTAATCTTTTAATTTACTGTAGATGGTCTGTTAAATTTATCGTTAAAATCTAAGAATATTGGTTTGCTTACAAATTAGAGGCGCTACTTCTATTGTAACGAATCATACATTATAAATATTTCATTGCGTATCATATTGTAGATAGTCTGTATGAAGAAAGTAACACTTGGTAGAAGACTGACGTAATTTTATAGTACTCAATTGTATCTACTAATACTGATAATACAGTTATTAAATTTAGTGATATTTTGGAGTATCTTATTAAAAAAATAATTGTATATAATAATTCATTTTCCCAAAGACAATAACATTCATTCTCACATCTTTAGGCAATATTACCTTTCTAGCATATCGATTTTATACCAGTTTACAGCCATTTACATATATTTTTGTTTGAAAAAGCAAACTATATACGTTACTATTACCCGCAGTATAGGAAATGCGTAGTAGAGATTTCTATTAAGCAATGTAATACAAAACATTCCTTACCATAAATTCAATTTTTTAAGCTAATGCTTTAATTAAAATAATTTTAATAAGGATTCGAATTAGATAGAAAATTAATACAAGAACTGTTAACTACATAACTTGTGTTTATGTGCCATTTTAACAGACAATATCGACATTTCTTTAGTAAAATTGAGGTAACGAAAAAATCATTCGTGTTGCTGTTATAATTCAATTGAGTTCTGACAAAAAGGATTATAAACATTTTTATTGAAAACGTTTGTAGCTTGATAAATGTTGATAATATTTTATTGGCGCACCGTAATTTCAAATAACTTTGTGTAGTCTTTTAGGCATTGATAAAATGTAATTACAGTATAATAAATAATAACATTTTCAGTGGCATACCATAACTCTTCAGATATTCTAAGGTGAAAATTTTTCCTGTAAACTTTTTGAAATCTAGACCCCAAATATTTCCAATGGGTTCAGGTCCGGACTGACGATGAGCCATAGTAGAATTTAAATATTTTGGGTTTGAAACCATTCTGAAACTATATTGTTGTCTCTATGTTCACTGAACAGCTATTTTGTGCATATATAAAAATGTCAGGCTATAAATGTGTTACAGAAATGTAATTCTGTGAAAATTTGTCCTCAATTCTCTAACAAACGTCTTGATAACTAACCCAGCCCAGCACATTCGCTGTGAAACGGCCACAAGTTTTTAAATTATTAGTTTATTCTTTATTAAATTTAGTGTTATTTGGTCTATTTGCTCCAACTTTTGGATTATTTGTGATTGGATTATCTTCTCGTACGTAAAAATCTTTTCCCAAAAATCTAGGATCTAGGTCTTTGTAGATACGAGAATCGTTCGGAAACTACGTGGCCTAACAAAGAAAACGCAATTTTTTTTCGACAAAAAACATTTTATTTTTCAATATAGTCTCCTGCTCGCTCAACACATTTATTCCAACGATATTCCAAATTAGCAATACTTTCCTTGTAGGTCGATGCATCCAAGTCCTCGAAATAGCAATTTATAGCAGCGATTACCTCGGAATTAGACAAAAATCTCTTACCGCCGAGCCATTTTTTCAGGTTTGGGAACAGATGATAATCGCTGAGAGCCAAATCTGGGGAATAGGCTGAATGAAGCACTAATTCAAATCCCAATTCATGAATTTCGGCCATTGCAATCGCAGACTTATGAGCAGGTGCATTATCCTGATGGAAAAGCACTTTCTTCTTTACCAAATGAGGCCGTTTCTCTTTGATTTTGTCACTAAGTTGTTGCAAAAAAGTGGCATAATACTCACCATTTATTGTTTTCCCCTTTCTAAGTAATCAGCAAGATAATTCCATGAGAATCCCAAAAAAAAAAAACAGTTGCCATAACCTTTCCTGCTGATAAAACCGCTTTTGCCTTCTTTGGTGGCGGAGAACCTTTGTGTGTCCATTGTTTGGACTGTTCGTTGGTTTCGAGAGTATAATGGTGGACCTAGGTTTCATTGACGGCTATGAAATGGCGTAAAAAGTCCTTCGGATTGTGGCGAAAATGTGCCAAAAGGTCACGAGAAACACTCAAATGATTCCGGTGTGAGCAACGCGCCGAGTATTTTTTTCATTACCAATTCTTCAGATAAAATTCTGTGCGCACTGTCATTTGAGATACCCACTATGTCTGCTATCTCGCGCAGTTTTACTCGACGGTCATCCAATACGATACGGTGGACTTTTTCAATCATATCCGGGGCAGTTGCAGTTTTAGAACGCCCACTACGGGGTTCATCAATTGTGCTCGTACGACCACCCTTAAATTCGGCAACCCAGTTTTTAACCATTGAAAACGAAGGAACGGATTCCAATAGTGTTGAATCCAGCTCTGCTTTAATTTCGGTTGGTGTTAAGCCTTTCAAATGAAAGTACTTTATCACTGCTCTCAAAAAGTTTTTTCCATTGTTTACAAAATCACACGAGACGTTCACTTTGGCGTACTGTCAAAAACATACTAAGTGACAGATCGCCCTCTGCTGTCATATTTAATCTATTAAAAGATGATTCTACAGAATGGTAATGAAAATTCCTCCGAATTCGAGCCATCTCTGTGTTAGGCCACGTAGTTTCCGAACAATCCTCGTACAATTTAAGGAAAATGATAACATGGCTTATTTCTGTTCTACACTAAGGAGCGGTTTATTAGCAGCAGTTCTATATTTCAATTTTGACTACATAATCCTGCTAACTGCTAACTGAAATCCACACTGAAAAAAATCCACTGTTTTACATCGGATAATTACATCACTATTGTAACAACTCATCGTAAACTTTGTCCATAGTGGTGAAAATAATATTATAAATTGTTTCGCAAAATAATGCACAAAATCATATTGATATAAAATCCCATCGTATGGTATATTGTTACATTAATAGAAATAAAATAAAATAAAAAAACCTGTAATGACCAACATGTTGTTACTTTTTTACTGACTTTGGTGTAGCATCACACGTTAGACAGTAATTTTACGGAGCATTTTGTAGGCTTTTGCTCTGGCTCGAGTTAAAAAAATTCTCTATATAGTTCGGAATACAACTCTATATTCCTTGCAAATTTGTATAAAATTTGTATAAGGTAGAGATTTCGCTACTTGGTAATTAATGGTGTTTCCATCAACAACAGTCAGCTAAAAAAAATAGTAGGGCTTTAACACCATCTTTTTACAACATGTAAGTTCAAAGCTGCCTTTGATGTGTTGCATATGAAGCCATTGAAATTTTTAGGTGTGTTATTTATTAGTAAATAATAATTGCAAAAAAATAATTCAATTTTGGTGTAGTAATTTAAGAAATTCGTCTATAGAAACATTTCTATAAGGAATTTGTAAACAACACACACAACTAGGTTTTCCTTATCGCTATTTGCATACTAGCAAATATTTTTCTATATTTAGTATTCCTGTTTTCCTTTATGCTAACTTTTGAATGACAGAAGCTGACGTTTTTAGAAAAAATAGGTCGATTTCTATTTTTTGTAAACTAATTTTTGAAGTTATCGGCAGTTCAATTGTATTTCTGGTATCAGAGGAACTGACGTCAACTTTTTTATTTTAAATAGAACATCCTGTCAAATCTCAATTCCAAAAGCATAAATCATTCTTGTTGTTCGTTGCTGCTATATCCTGAATTTGTTCCTTCTTTGTTCCCGTTATTATTTTCTCTCATTTTAACTTGTTTTATTAATTGTTGTTATTTCCTTACTTTATCCAAATTTATTGCAATTAATTAATTGTGGTAGGTCTGCTTAAATTTGTTAGTTTTTGATACATAATATGTCTGTTTTTTAGGTTTCTTGTATTGTTACTTTTATGATGACTTAGATACGAACCTTGCAAAATTGCTTAGTCAATTTTCATATTATGTAAGCCAACAGTTATCACTTTATTTGCCATGGTTGCGCAACAAATTGTACAATAAGTTAATCATATTATCTTCTGTTAAAGCAGTTCGCCATGCAAATTTTATACTATTTGTCCTTACTTAGCGCAAAGTTCAGATATTTCCGGCTGTACAAGGGCAGCGTTCATTATGTTCCACTTCCTGGTAATTGTTGCCAAATTCACCGTATATTAAAATTAGGTACTTGATGTTTATCTTACGTAGTCCACGTGGACATCATTCAAAAATCAACAACATAGAAAACGGAAACTTAAGTACATTGCCTATCAAAAACTAATAAATTTGAACCAAAATGAATTAATTACAATAAAGTTCGATAAAGTAGAAGAGAAATAACAATTAATAAAACAAGTTAAAATGTGATAAAATAATAACGAGCACAAAGAACGAAAGTATGACAAATGCAGGTTATAATAACAATAAATAACAAGAATAATTTACGCTTTTGGAATTGAGATTTGACAGTTTGGTAATTGTTATGATTACTTTGCTTAGCAACGAGCTCTTTAGAACAGTCTAGTGTCACAAGAAACATTTTGGCGCTTTTTTTCATAAGTTGAAGTATAACATATGCGGCATCGTTGGATTCGTCTTTCGCTTATCTTTCTTTAAGGTAACCTAAAAATACGCAGGGTGTTCTGTTTAAAGTAAGAAAGTTTACGTCGCTTCCGGTGGCATCGGAAATGCAATTGAACTGCCGATAATGGCAAAGGATAGCTCACAAAAAATCTAAATCGACTTAACTTTTCTAAAAACGCTAGCTTGTGTCGTTCAAAACTTCGTGTAAAGGAGCTACTTTAGGACCAAACTGTATATTTACACTTAGTTGCAATATATCTGCACGGTTGTTATTGCTTAAGAAAAGTATTCTTCTTGATAAGCTTTGAAGATCTCTTATCTACTACTTTATTTATATCATGAGTAATATATGTATTTAGGAGCAGAATAATGTAAAATTGTTTTTACATTATTCTGCATTATTCAGTAAGTAGAGAACACCGAAAAATGTTATTGTAGATTTTAAAGTGTAAATAGAAAACAGTACCTATAGAATAATAATATGATTATGTTAGTGTTTACTACATTTTAAATGAGTCATCCTTTTGTTTGTTTTGGATTTAAGTCTGTTTGGCTAAATTAGAACAAACATATTGGGTCCTTTTTGGGTTATAAACAGAATTAATATACTGTGTAGATTTTTAATTTACAAGTAAGAAGTAAATTTACAAAATATAAAACGCTGTGTACTCAGATACCACCATATAATTTCTTTCTTAGCCGTTTTTGTAATTAGTTTAAAAATTTTATCTTGATTTTAGCGGCTTTGTTGATACAAATTTCTCAAGCGTTTATAAGGGTTTTATAAATAAACATTTTTAACGTTTCGACAATTTTTTGTCTTCTCCAGAAATAGAATAGACGAATAAAACACACTTTATTTTTATGAATCCTTGAAAAATTTATATCAACAAAACCGCTGAAATCAAGATTCAGTTTTCAAACTAATGTATTAATATCTATTTCTCACAATAGATAAGTTTCGAAACACTTTCGTTGGTAGAATTCATATGCAGTTCAGTTTTTTCCGGTGTACAGTGAAAACTAGCAGAGTTAGAAAGACGGTTAAAGGGTAAAAGATTTACAGTTTTATGAGACTAATTTGAAACACTATTTATTTTTGCTAAAAACAATTATAGTTAAATAGACATTTCAAAAACAAGGATTTCCTACAATCTAAATAGACAAACAATGAAATTACAACTAATTGCAATCAACTACCACACATGGACGCGTTTCGCTGTCATACAGCTCTTCAGCATGTCTTTGTAGAAGATGGCAATCTAAGTTGATAAGTCGTATATATACGAAGATCATGATAACTTGTATTGATGACAGTACATAATTAAATATACCCTAATCGCTGCAAATGTCGAAAGTAAACGCTATATCGACTTTTACAGAAGTAAGCAACCAACGTTGCATCGGTCGTATACGACTTATCAACTTAGATTGCCATCTTCCAGAAAGACATGCTGAAGAGCTGTATAACAGCGAAACGCGTCCATGTATGGTGGTTGATGGCAATTAGTTGTAATTTCATTGTTTGTTAATTAATTACCTTTGGTGAGATACCACTTAGTCGAGTTGCTACCTTTGCAGAAAACCGATGCAACGTTGGTTGCTCACTTCTGTAGAAGTCGATATAGCGTTTACTTTCGACATTTGCAGTGATTAGGCTGTATTTAATTATATACTCTCATCAATACAAGTTAATCTAAATAGATACTTAAAAAATATGGATTTCCTATAATCTAAATGCATTTTCTTCCGTTATAATTTATTTGGCAGAGAAAATGTTCAGGAAAAAATTGTAGATAATTATATTCTTTATAAGATAGGCTAGTCAACGATTTCGTTACCTCTGCCATATTGAACATATGACATAAACTTATGTTCCTTTAAGTGGCAGTCATGGTTAGCTATGGTCTTATAACGTCCATACCCGTCTTTATGACCTTTCATAACGCATAATATGGCTATTTTAAAAATTGAAGGAATTAGGTGCATTTTTCTGTTTTAACATATAAATTAACCAAGTTACCCTTGATAATAAAGACTTATCAAAAGGTGAAGATCGTGTGGTTGGACGTCTATCTTGCTTGTGGTAGTTTGCATTAAGTTTTTATCTGTCGTCATTTGTGTAGATCAATATAATGAATTTCTCAAATCATTCCGTTGATAGAAAAGTGGCACAATTCAAAAATTACCGTTTTTTATATAATTAGTTAAGATGAACCCAAAAAGCGATATGTTTATATGGAAAAATTACACATTTTGGTAATGTATATTAGTGCTTTGATGAAACATACAAACATAAAATCTATGTGTCAAGTAATGAAAAATTAAAAAAATTATTTTGATAAGTATTACTTTTGTTAAAAAAGTTACATTCGGTGTAATAAAGGTGCTATTCAAGCTCATAAACAATATTTCTGGCGTTATTTTGATCATCACTAGCCTTCTCTAGCTACATCTAAAAAGCTTTATAAAAATCCAAGAGAATATGATTCATTCTGTAGACTAAAGATTGGAACAAAAAAGAAGCAGCCGAGGTAAAAAGAAAAGGTAAAATAGGTATATACTAATCCAAATCCGTCATCTACTACCCGACAAGTAGCAATAGAAGCAGGAACTTATGGCTGTACGACTGTACGAATATTGAAAAAGGAATATCGTCCCTATAAGTTATCAGTTGGGTAAACAGTACGCGCAGATAGTCATCATAAACGAATTGTTTTTTGTACCCTAGGACTATGTGTAGAGTTGATCAACAGTTTAAATTTGTGTTAGTTTTATGGACAGATGACATGCGATTTACAAATTGTAGTATGTTTAATAAATATGACGAGTATGTGGATGCAAAACAATCCGTGTCATGTAGTACCAATAAAACCTCAAATTAAATTTGGTTTTAATATCGCTTGCAGCTTATAATAATGATTCAAATGAGGTGTTATCAAACGCATCTTCTACATCAAGAAATGCAGCTAACGCAATTTCTTGATTGTTTAAAGATGCCTTCACCCGTGACACGAGTTGGTGCAAGGCACTTTCACGTGATTTACCTGCTTGATAGGCATGTTGGTTGGAATGTAATGGCCTTTATATTAGAGAAGTTTCCGTGAGATACTTTTCAAGCAAATTTTCCATGGCTTTTAAAATAAAGGATGATAGGGTTATTGGTCTGTATGCCTTTGCCTCAGCGTATGAACAAGCACTTAAAGTAAGAAAGTTGACATCACTTCGGGTGGCATCGGAAATGCAATTGAACTGCCGATAATGGCAAAGGATAGCTCACAAAAAATCTAAATCGACCTAACTTTTCTGAAAACGCTAGCTTGTGTCGTTCAAAACTTCGGGTAAAGGAGCTACTTTAGGACCAAACTGTATATTTACACTTACTTGCAATATATCTGCACAGTTGTTACGCTTAAGAAAAATAATCTTCTTGATAAGCTTTGAAGATCTCTTATCTACTACTTTATTTATATAATGTGAGTAATATGTGTATTTAGGAGCAGAATAATGTAAAATTGTTTTTGAAGTAAGTAGAGAATTCCGAAAAATTTTATTGTAGATTTTAAAGTGTAAATAGGAAACAATACCTACAGAGTAATAATTTGAAGATTATGTTTGTTATATTTTAAATGAGTCATCCTTTGTTTGTTTTTGATTTAGGTTTGTTTGGCTAAATTAGAACAAACATATTGTGTCTTCTTTGAGTTATAAACAGAATTATTATATTCTGTACATTTTTAATTAACTAAGAAGAAGTAAGTTTAGAAAATCTAAAACGCTGTGTACTCAAAAACCTCCCTATAACTTCTTTCTCAGTCGTTTTTATAATTAGTTTAAAAATTGAATCTTGATTTTAGCGGCTTTGTTGATATATAGTAAATATCTCAAGGGTTTGTAAAAATAAAGATTTTTAACGTTTCGACAATTTTTATACATTTCTGAAGAAGACAAAAAAAATGTTGAAACATTAAAAATGTTTATTTTTATGAACCCTTGAAAAATTTATATCAACAAAGCCGCTGAAATCAAGATTCAATTTTCAAACTAATGTATTAATATTTATTTCTCACAATAGCTAAGTTTCGAAACACTTTCGTTGGCGGAATTCATATACAGTTGGGCTTTTCCGGTGTCTAGTATAGGAATCTTGAAAAGTAGCAGAGGTGGAGAGAGGGTTAAATAGTAAAAGATTCATAGTTTTATGGGACCAATTTGAAACATTATTTGTTATTGCTAAAAACAATCATGGTAAAATAGATATTTCAAAAACGTGGATTTCCTACAATCTAAATGCATACGTCTCCGTCATAATTTATTTGGCAGAAAAAATGTTCAGGAGGAAATTGTAGATAATTATATTCTTTATAGGAGAGGCTAGTCAACGATTTCGTTACCTCTGCCATATTGAACTTATGACATAAACTTATGTTTCTATAATTGGCAATCATGGTTGGCTATGGTCTTATAAAGACACGTCTTTATGACCTTTTATAACACATAATATGGCTATTTTAAAAATTTAAGGAATTAGGAGCATCTTTCTGTTTTAAGAAATTAAAGTAGTTAACCTTGATAATAAAGATTTATCAAAAGGTAGTTGGACGTCTATCTAGCTTATGGTAGTTTGCATTAAGTTTTTATCCATCGTTATTTGTGTAGATCAATATAATGAATTTTTCAAATCATTCCGTTGATAGAAAAGTAGCAAGAATGACCACTTTTGAGATAATTAGTTAAAATGAACCGAAAAAGGCAATATATTTATATGGAAGAATTACACATTTTAGCAATGTATATTAATGCTTTAATGAAGCATACAAACATAAAATCTGTCAAGTAATGAAACATTTAAAAAAATGATTTTGATAAGTGTGACTTTTCCATCAACGGATCGAAATGAAGAAAAACGCGGTATAATCAAATGTTACATTCGGTATAATAAAGGTGCTATTCAAGCTCATGAACAATATCTCGAGCGCTATTTTGATCATCACTAGACTTCCCTACCTACATTTAAAACGCTTTATAAAAATCTAAGAAAATATGATTCATCCTGTAGTCATTTATGTAGATCAATATAATGAAATTCTCAAATCATTCCGTTGATAGAAAAGTGGCACAATTTAAAAATGACCAATAATTAGTTAAGATGAACCCAAAAAAGCGATATATTTATATGGAAAAATTACACATTTTGGCAATGTATACAAACATAAAATCTATGTGTTAAGTAATGAAAAATTAAAAAAAAATATTTTGATAAATGTTACTTTTGTTACAAAAGTTACATTCAGTGTAATAAAGGTGCTATTCAAGCTCATAAACAATATTTCTAGCGCTATTTTGATCATCACTAGCCTTTTCTAGCTACATCTAAAAAGCTTTATAAAAATCCAAGAGAATATGATTCATTCTGTAGACTAAAGATTGGAACAAAAAAGAAGCAGCCGAGGTAAAAAGAAAAGGTAAAATTGGCATATACTGATCAAAATCCGTCATCTACTACCCGCCAAATAGCAGTAGAAGCAGGAACTTATAGCTGTACGAAAATTAAAAGAGAAATATCGTCCCTATAAGTTATCAGTTAGGCAAACAGTATATGCTGATGATCATCAAAAACGAATTGTTTTTTATACTCTAGGAATATGTGTAGAGCTGATCAATAGTTTAAATTTATGTTAGTTTTATAGGCAGATGACACGCTTTACAAATTGTAGTACGTTCAATAACCATGACGAATATGTGGATGTAAAATAATCCGCGTCATCCACGTCACAAATTAAATTTGGTTTTAATATTTGATGCGGTTTTGTTAATTTTACAATTCTCGGTCCATACGTTTTTGACGGAACGTTAAGCGGTGACCGATATCTTTTTTTTTACTAAGTGGACTTGATGATATGTTGAACCAATCAAATTTGGTAACACGTACCTGCTATGCTGGAATGGTTTCAACACGATGTGGCATCACCACATAATCAGCTAGTAGTACGAAATTATTTACACGGAAACTTCCCAAACTCATGGATAAAAAGAAATGTACACGTTGCAGGGTCACCTGTATCTCCCAATCTATTCGTTTTAAATTTTTATTTATAGGGCTCAATAAAAGGCAAAGTATATCGACCAATGTCACCACAACCAATGGAGAATTTCCGACAAGCTGTAGAAGCCTTTGAAAAAAATGATATGCGTTTCCTCAAAAAAACAAGGAATTCTGAAAATGTGTAACTTGTGTGTCAATAACAATGGAGGACTTTTCGAACATCATCACAAATATTATTTTAGTATTTTACTTTGTTCTGTTCCTTTGCTCATTTATTTAAGTTTACTTTATTTTTTTTTTTAATAAAAAGTTACGTGCACGACAAAATAAGTTAAATTTCATAGTGGATATAATCTTAACCGTAAAGTTCCAAGAGCGTCTTATATGAGACAAGTCAACCAGATTCTCATCTATAGAGACCAAAGTTTATGTCTCATCTAACCTCCAACAAAACAGCTAATATTAACTTCCCGGCCAATCTTGTTAAGACTATAATTATTGACTGATGTTTAAGTTAAACTCTGCGTTTGTCAAATATTTCACACAAAATTTAATATCTGAAAGGTAGTACATTCTGCACCTATGATATTGTATACCATTGAACTTGTCTTTCAAAGGTCTGCGCTATTTTAAATAAAAAAGTTGATATCCGTTTTCGGTTTAATCAAGAGTGCGATGAAGTTGAAAATATTTTTAGAAAATATATCATTATCTATAATATCGTCCACCAAAATTTAAAATATAAAAATATAGTTTAATTATTTCCAGAGATACTTTTAATAGGCTATCATCGTGAATGATCCTGTATAAATTATATCTTTATAACAATTTCGATTTTCTCTCATCTTGTTAGGACTATAATTATCTACTTTTTCCCTACATCTTTTCTTTAAAAATAAAAAACGGAAATATGTGCATTTAACTAAATCAAAGAAAATTAGTTTTTACAAAATATCTAGTTAACTAGGACTTTTTCTTAAAGAAATATCGTTTTAAAATGACCCCGCAATGCTACAGATCTTTCCCCATTTGATCATCTCTCTAACTTCACTACTTTTCGAGAGCGCTGTACTAAACATCGAAAAAAACTCACATAGCACACAAGAATATAAGAAAAGAGCACTTCCTGAAACGGTATTTATATATCTACTGTGGGGAGAATTGGAATCTGTAGTTTCTGTTTATGAAAAATATACAACTATAAAAAGAACGCAACAAGAAAGTTTCTTCTTTCAATAATTTTGATATTTAATATAAGTAATTGTTCAAGTATTCTATATAAATTAACCCTAAAACTAATTTTTCTTACATCTTAAAATGTATAAAAGCGAAACATGAGTAGCTTATTCACTAAATTAATTTTAGGAACTCCTCCGAATATGTAAGTAGGTCCTGTTCTAGAATGGCCTAATTGGGTCTGTACACATACATATTTCATGCATAGTTACTGGAATCGTGAAATATACTTTCAAAGGAAAATTACTTATGCTAATACTTATATCAAACAAGCAGGTATAAACACCTATAAAGGGAACAACTGTCCTAATCTAAGACGTTGCGATTATACAGAGTACCTACTTGAAGATTACATACAATGTATTCATTTTCAACTTGTATCTGTATTCCTATATAAAATGCGTCTCTGCTAAAGTTTCTCCATAGTCATACTTTCTCTGTACTTAACTTTAGTTTACATGTTATGTACACAAATGTAGGAGTAATTGAGAAATAATTATCGCTAGTACTCGACGTAATTATCTGCGGCATGTGACTTTCTTATAAATCAAATTTCACTTGCGCCTGGATTTTAAAGATCTCCACAAGGATAAGTTCTGTAATAGATAAGCACATTAACCATACATTTGTATTCACGTAATTTCTAAAATTTTACTATTAATTTTAGGAACTTTAGGGATAGTCTAACTTTATAAAAATTAAAAGCTGAATTATGGGAATTAACTTTGCGATTTGAAAAAATACGCAAATGATGATTCGAAAGTTCATAATTATATATTATACTTAAGAATGACTTTTTTCAAAGAGGAACCATAATTGTACCTTCGTATTATGCAAAATTGCGAATTTTGTACAACTTTTTGCACGCCCTTTGAATACCTTAGTTGCTAGCTTTTTGACAAAAAATGCACAAATGTATTATTACAATTGAACTTATGAGCTGACGAATGTGGTGATGGGAAGAATGCAGCACCGCGCTTACAATCCGATAACTGTGTACGTTTAATACATAGCGTAAGGCACCAAAAAAAAGTATTTTTTTAGGCGGTATGTATGTAGCGCGTCCATCTAGTGCGTGAAGGGAAGATGCTGCACAACATAAGATTACATACAAGTATACAGGATGTCCAGTTTCCGCTGCGCACGATACAAATTTGATCTCTTAAATGGAACATTATGTTTCAGGATGAATCTCTTCAAGTCATGTAAATTTTCTTCAATATGCCCTACACCCACCGATTTTAGTTTTAGAGATAATTTACATAATTCGAGATTTTTGCGAAATGCCGCTGTTTCTTTTAACGACTTATATTTTAAACGCCTTACACGCTAAAGCAATGATTCAAATTTTGTTCGGTTGAGTATTTTTGGAGTTTTCGGCAGTTTTTTATATCAACTAGATTCTATAAGAAGTTACTCTATATCGTTGCAAGTTTGATTCATGTTATTTCAACTTTCTTTTTAATAGAACACCTTGTATATTTTTACAGAATCTAATAGAGAAGCTCTTCTAGAATATTTTTTATAAACTATTGCCTATATCTAAAATGTGTCCCTTAGTAAATTAAATATGAAGCTACATATGCAGGTAAGTTTTTCGTTTAGAAGCATAGAGTGCTGTGACGAAATACTATAAACTTCTGCTTCGCTAAAGATATTCATTAAAGCAAATGTGTGGACGTTATCTTTTTCGGTACAATTCCATCATTTACTCGAAGTCACCATCGTAAGTTAACCGACACATAAATGAGAGAGTCTGATAAATGATACGTTCTATTCATTAAAAAACTTCAATCCATCTCAACAGGTCGCCACGAATGCTGAAGTATTCTAATTTAATCAGAAGACGTCTCATTAGGATTCTATCAAGTAAACAACGAAATAAGTAGACAAATGTTGATAGAGTTCAACATAAAACGAATAGATTTATTATAGATTAAGTATTGCACACTAAGTTTTTTCAGCAGTAAAAAATGTTCGGGGGAATCACATTACGTTTATATGAACGGAAATGGTGCTCACTTCGAATAGAAGTTGAAAATGTAGGGATAGATTAAGTTTTACAGATTATTTTTAAAGAATATCTCTAGAAAAACAAAAGTTTAACGTATTTCGTCCCAACACTCTAAACATTTTACCAAAAAACTTATCTGTACAACTTCATGTTTAATTTAATAAAGAATGTCATATTTTAGGTATAGGGAAACGTTTATAAAAAAAGTTTTTGAGAAGTTTCTCTATCAGGTTTTAGAAAAATCTACAATGTCTGTAATTTCCTTAGAGTTTCTGACGTAATTAAATCTCGTCCCGGTAAGGAATCGAACCTGACATCTCCCGCTTGCCCGGCGGACGTGTAAATTAAAAATTGTCTGTCGAAATATAACAAGAGTGAACGCTCCCGACATAAGGTCCCCGTGGTGCAGAGGTTAGCACGCCTGCCCAGCAAGCGGAAGATGTCATGTTCGATTCCCTACCGGGGCGAGATTGTTTCAAGTATTTAATTGCGTTGGAAATTCCAAGGAAATTACAGATCTTCATAATTCACCGTCGGAAACCAAAATATATTAATATACAGGGTGTTCCATTTTGAAAATTGAAGGCAATACTCCAAGAAATCGACTAAAATTTAAATCTCCCTTCTACCGTGTTGGGTGCTAGATATCGGCCGTTAAAGACACAGCGGGATTTCGCAAAAATCTCAGATCGTTGATTAGGTATCTCAGAAAATTAAGGTGTATGGGTATAGGGAAAGTTGAAGAAAGTTGACATGAATTGAAGAGAATTGAAGAGTATCCAACACCGTAAGGATGTTCCACTTAAAAAACCAAACTTATATCGTGGGCTGAGGAAGCTGAACACCCTACATGCTTGTGTATAATTTGTTGTTTTCTGTTTGAAAACTTTTTCTCTAAATTACTCAGGGAATTAATTATCTTCGCTCTATAATCAAGTGTTCAAAATACTGAAACAAAATGAATAGAAACTTACACAATAAAAAAAAACGTTAAAAGCATACATATGCGGAACAGAAGACTACGAGTGCACAGTATAAATTGTAAAAGACTGTTAATGAGAGATAAGTCCCCGTTTAAAAGGTTATTTTTGAATCTCTTCATATAAATGGCTGCCCACATATCCAAGATTGCACATTCAGACGTCATTACGAAGAAAACTGTGACTTGTTCTTAAAAAAAGCTATCTGCCAATGCAAATTTATTAACATTACCATTGTTTAGGTGATATAGCTGTCCCTTCAGTGTAGTTTCAACATTTCTTTTAGTTTATTTATATTTTATTTCAGAAGAAAATGAACGATGACTTCAACGGGAACTTGGAACTTTAAAACATTCAAGAGCAAAGAAAAAATATACAATGCTAAATATAAAAGACAGGGAAGGGAATGTAATTACTAAGGAAGGTAAGATCATGGACAGATGAAAACAGCACTTCCAAGAATTAACCAAAGCAGACGAAGTACCTGAAGGATAGGAAGAATTTGTAAATACACAATAGATCACATTAATAACAGAAGAAGAGATAATAGAAGCAATAGGTAAATTAAAGTTAGGTAAAGCAACTGGAAAGGACGAAGTAACATCAAAAATGATAAAATATCTGGAACATCAAGCAACGGAAGAACTTCGGCATGAATATTGCAATCGTATCCAAAATTATCCCCATGGACTGGACAACAGGAATAACCCTACCATTTTATAAAAACGGAGACAAATGACAATGCAGTAATTATAGGGGAATAACGCTATCTAGCATATCAGGTTATATATTAGCAAGAATAACAGAAAAAAGATTGAGAGATAAATTAGATAGAAAATTAGAAGAAACACAATATTGATTTAGAAAGGAAGGAGGTACTCAAGATCTAATATTCATATTAAGACAACTTAGTGAAAAAATTATAGAAAAAAAACAGGGAAGTACATGTATGCTAGATAGATTTGTTTGGCTGAGGGAATTAGAGAAGAATTTGAGAAAAAAGGAAGAAAATGGGAAGAAGTAAAAGAAAAAACGGAAGACAGAAAAGAATGGAGGAAAATATGCAGAACGGTGAAATGAATAACTCAACTCACAGCCTTACACTTCACGATAAAGGGCTTAAGATTAAGAAGAAGAAGAAGATATTTTATTACAAATTTTCCATTCAATTTAAGATATCCTAGATTCTTTATTACTACCTAACATTTTCATTTCACTCCAAAGAATGTATTATTATTATTATTATTTATTATTATTATTATTATTATTATTATTTATTATTATTATTATTATTATTATTATTGCTATTATTAATGTATTTGTATTTGAGAATGCTGGTGTTAGTTTATATCTTTTAAAAGGGCTACCTATTGTATTTACCCAAATTTTACACCATCGCTTTTATCATCGTTTGTGTTAATTAATTTTGTCTTATTAAAGAAGAAGGTTTTTCACACAGTTAACTTCCACTTCTCAACAATTTTTTCCTAACGTTTTTTGGCACTGATATGATTGATTTTAGACCGATTCTCTATAGAGGTTATTTTTTAGAATCAGCCAGCCCTTTACCATTTATATTTCTTTTGAATAATGTTTTACTATGTTCATATGTGTTACTTACAGGTGTATAATAAAAGCTTCAACTGTAGGTTTCATTGAAATTTAACGTTATGTTTAAATAAGTGTGTAAGATTAGTTTACAAATAAAGAAAATATGCGAACAGTAGCAAAACAGTTCAGTAAATTCTTCAAAGATGTATTATCGACTTGACAAAGATCGAATTTTTAAGTCCATATAATAAATGTAATAGAAATGTGGTCTAAATTACAACTTCGATGAGAATCTAATGGAAACCTATATATCAATGTGAATATTTTTAAAGAAGTAGCTTTATTTTATGTGTTTCTCTAGATTGCTTTTATTTCTCGATATTTCCGATAGAAAACATGGAGAATAAATATCGAAACATTAATTTTATTTTATTTCGAAACGTATAGGCCACGCACAACTAAAATTTTTCAGAAGAAAAATAAGTTATTAATATCTCCTTTTCTAGGAAACCTAATCATTTATCATAGATTTTATATTCGTGGCCGCATAGCACATATGACCCTTTTCTTTTATCACATTCTTCGCAGAAGCGAACGTTTCATATTCCGACCTCTGCGCTACGTATTCTGACTTTGTTTCGTAATACACTTTCTAGTTTATTTCGAAGTAGAAGTCCTTGGGTATGCGTATTTTTTCCCTCCGGGCAATATCGAGACGTCTATTCCGTTCAGATAAAGAACAAAAATGTACTTTTTTTGTTGTTCGGTGAACCTCTGCGAAGTCGCGTTGTCAATGTCATCGAAATAACGCGAACGAATTTATGTACTTTTAAAATGTACTTTAATGTATTTCTGACTTCTCTCCTCCTCAACCGCCACCCTATCTTGCTACTATGGAAGCTTGTGGGTGTATGTGTATACAGATTGTGTCATAAATATGGGAACTTCAAAATTAAGTTCTTAAACGATATAGGATTTGATCAATTGAATAGGGAGAATCGTTAGACCGCAGTTTGGTGTTAGTTTTTCCAAAATTAGATCAATTTCGAAGTAGACGTTACTGTCATGTGATTATAGCTGATATCCATTGACTTTACTTCCTGATTTGTTTTATATAACAATGTAATCACATCGCACAAAATACATTCTAAATAATTTTAGTTTTTTTTCCAAAAATTATTCGTTTTTGATGTTCCGATTCTGTCTATTGTATATGAGAGAAGATGTTAGGTTGGTATACTCACATTTTCAAGTTTTGAAGCATCGATTTTGCGACACTTAAATTGTTTCAGCATTCTACATTCTATTACCCCCAATTAAAATCCAACCAGTGTTACGATAAGCAATAAAATATATTTTCTACAAAAATTTCTAGAGTATGTTATCTTCCACGTTGATCAACATTTTGTTTAATCAAATTTTTCTGCTAAGCACTTCTCATGCAATTTTTATAGCCACATTGACTACGGAACTGCCTTATAGTGAGAAAATCAAGCAATGAACATAGAATTGTGTTGTTAGCATTACCTAGAGTTACATATAAAATATATACAGGGTGGAAATAAAATTTGGAAACAATTCGATAGATGTAATTGAACATTTAAATCAACAATTTGCAAATTCTTGGATTGGCAACAGAGGTCCTACAATGTGGTCTGCAAGATCTCCTGATCTACCACCATTAGATTTTTTCTATGGGGCGCTATAAAGGATAAAGTTTTTGTAATGTCTATTGCCACTCTCGATGAATTAAAAAACAGAATAAGGCAAGCTGATGTCGAGTTAAATAAATACAAATAATGTAAATCAGAATTTGTTAAAAAGGCTTTATTTATGTGTATGAGAGAACGGTGGCAATTTTGAACAATTTTTGTAGTTTAATAATATCAGTTATGTTGTATTTATGTGTTACTATCGTTATTATGATAATAAAATAATTCGCTTCTATTTTGAACATTGTTTTCAATAGTAATTTTGCTCTCAAGGTACACCTTATTTTGAAAATGCACATTTTCCTTTTTTCTATAATATCTCAAAAACTATTAACTTTAGAGAGAAAAACCACAATACTTTTTTAAAGCAAAAATATACTTTCTATTAACTACTCTAAAAATATAGAGGGGATTCCATAAAAAAAGTACAAAATTAGTAATATCTACGAAAATTTAAATCTTTTTTTACCAGATTTATACTGATTTAGATAGCTTACTAGAAGTACTATAAACTTTATCTGAAATTTTTTTCTGTATCTATAGTAACCTCGGCGAAAAACGGTATTTGAAATTTTTATTATCGTTTTTTGAAAAAATATTTCTGCACAAAATGTTGTTACCATAGAGTTATATACTTAAGAATACTTTGGACTGCAGTTGAGGAGTATACATGCATTTGAGTATAGAAAGCAACATCCATTGCTTTTTCTAAAAATGACAAAAAAAGTTCTAAAGCCCAGTTTTTGATGTATCTTCAAAATTTTGTTTTCTGGCGACTTTGAGCCAAGTTTCTAAAAAGAAATTTAAAACCAGGAAGTTACAGTTTCTATTAAAATTAGAAATACCTAATCATTTCGCATTCTGCTTGTAAATAATGAGTATTGGTGTAGCCTTTAAATAGCTAAAATGTTACAAGTACAAGTTACATCTATTGTTAATAAAGAATGACTGCAAAGATGAAAGCAAATGTTTAAGTTTTCAAATAAACTTTGGTGCAAAGTACATACTGTCAAAGAAATGTATAAAAATTCTCGTTTTTCTATGTGCGTTAATTGTATAAAATAGTACTGTTTTTAACATCTCATTGGTTCCCGGTAACCTGTGATGCTTTTTGCATAAGGTACGAATGGATGTGTTGTACTTTGCATCCAAATCCAATTTTTAGATACATATTTGGATGTTCTTGATCGCGATTTGAAGCTGAAATGTTTTTCAAGCCCTGTCGATGTTACCGTTTTTTCAGGCTTGTGACATGTTTTGCAATTACAAACCTTGTTTACTCTTTTCCTTTCCTTCTTGGTACTTGTGGGAAGCCATTTGCACAGTGACCAGTTCAGCTATTAAATTGTTTTTGGTTTGATAGTTTCATATGTTTGGATGTTGTTTACACGGGAGTGGAAAAGGTCATGATAATATACTCAAAAATGGTATTTTACATCTGGAAATCATAAAGGACTATTTTATTGTGTGACACAAATCATACTGATTCAAAAATGAATGGTACATATTACCAGTGAGGACCGCATTACAAACTTCTTCAAAGTGAGTTTACTTTTTCTGTTTGACCATTTGAATCAAAAGTAGAACTCCCATTCTCTGATCAAAGAGTAAATATGTCAGGTCTTATGTCGTCTGTAGATTACTATAGGTTAGCACCAGAGGTAACTTATCTTATTTATCTAATAGATTTATAAATTGCGATCTACATATATATATATATATAAGTTATATATAAGTTTCCTACAGAATTAACACTTTTGAGTTATTTGCCTATTAAAGATAAGAAGGAAGAAAGCTTGCCTAGTTAACACTGTTTGTAAACTGCATCTACAAACAATGCTATATGTTCGTCATCAGCTTCCTCAACAAGCTTTGAGACAAAAATTTATTTAAAATTCTTTTTGCATGCAAAGGTATCCACCATTTTGAATGACGCCAATTGACATTTATTTACGAAAGATCTTCATCCAGGAGTACCCGTAGTTATGACTCGGTCTGTATACAAAGTACACCGGGAGAGATATTCAGAAAGTTGATGCGTTGTCGAGCGGCGGCAGATCGCGGAAGGACGATGCCAGGACGACGCTCGCTACTTCCTGAAGGATAACATCTCCTGCAGGAGGCTTCGGGAAATGAAAATACTGCCGTTTAATTTAGATAAAAGCATATATTCAGTACTTTGAAACTATATTTTCTTGCGAGAAACTTGAAATTTCCCGTTAGACATTAGAGTTTACAGTTTTTCATAATGATAGTAATAACTTTAGATTGTGATATTAGAAACATACGAATTCAAAATAAAATGAAGAACTAGACTGTTGTTTTGGTTCTTGCTAATGGAGGTTAATGGTGTTATAAACCGTTTGCACTGTTATAATATGAAATCTTTTCCTATATTTATTTTTTAAAGTTAATTTGCTTGATACAAGATTATGGCACACTATGTGACAATTTTAGGACTAGGCAATGGGCTATATGCCAGGAAGATCAAAAATGTCTCAAAACCGTTTCTGTAATATGAAAGGGAAACCAACTCTCTGAGCCCCAACTATCTCAATTAAAAGAAATTAAACGACAACCCCTTGCTTGTGACACATCATTGGAAAGCTCTTGGAAAGTACTTTTCACTGGTACCAAATTCACCTACATTTAGTTGGGTAGTTTAAGAGTAAATATAAAAAGGGTAAAGAATTGCAATTTATTTATTTCAATTAGCTGTTAAATTAAAATTTCAAAATGGAGTTTAGAGCATACGTGGGGATAGGTCGGCTGTGGCTTCATATTGGTTCCCCCCCCATGTTGCAGAAGCGGTTTTGAGACACATTTGATGTCTTGTTTTGTTCTTGCCATATAGCCCACTGCAAGTTTGTCACACCGTATGTGTTTTCTTGGGTTAAGTGAATATATTTCTTTGCAACGAAGTAATTGTTGCAGTAAATGGATTTTGTTAACAGGAGAAATGTAAATTTTTGAAATGTGGGTTACCAAAGTAATTTAAAGGAACTATTGAATTTTAACAGATGATCGCTTCCTATTTTAAGCTCAACGTTTTACTCAATTTGCTCTTTTTCTTAGTGTATAATGCACATTTGTTATATCAGTGAGTCTTTTAATGACACTATAATATGATCGATTTACTTATTTCAATTACGCGGGAATTAAACAACTTAAACCGGAGAAATAATACGCATCGTCCCCGTTTCAACCCGTAAACCAAAAGTATAGTGTTATTGACGGCCACGGAAGCCTACGTATCAGATATTATAACATAATATTCATTTAGCTCTTTACATATAAGCTCAATATAATCTGTTGACCAACATCATTACCTCAGAGAATAATTGTACTTAATAGTAACAAAACAATATTTTATCATACTTGTAATCTTGGTATTATTTACTCATGTGTATACATATTATGAAAGAATTGTAGCGTCAGGTATATGTGTATGTACAAAGTGAAACCGTTTGTATTGGGGAACACCAGACTTATCGCCGTGCTACACGTAAACATTTGGAATTTCCAGTGAACTTTTCATGCTTCTACAGCGATGCTTACACCAGCTCTATTAGGAAAATTTCGTATTTGGAAAATACAATTCCTGGAGTTAGAAAGTAATCTCTTGAAAATTAAATCAAATAATAACATTTATAGAACCAATCGTCTAGTTTCATATGTATGTAATAATATACCAAATACAGCAATTCATCGCATATAACCCAAGAAGGTTACTGAATACCAAAAAAGTCTCTAGGTTCCGTTACAGGTTTATCAGCAAGAAGCTTAATGAAAATATTTACAAACACCCATTTACAAATGGGTGTTTGTATATATTTTCATTATTAAGTATCAAAGATTATTAAGTATCAAATACATTTGATACTTGCTAATATAGCAGAAGCATTCACGCAAAACTGATTCGCATTCAGTTCATCTGATTTTACAAGTCTCAAGATTTTTTAACCAATTATTGCTTCTTTTGTATGTATAAGAGGTGTTACACAGTGTGTCCACGGATGGATTTTGCCACACCTACATTTATTTTTTTATCATTTATTATACAAGTTTTGTTTGTAAGACGAAATTGCGTCAAGAACATAGTACCAGTTATTTAAGTATAACTTAAAAAAGAGCATAGTTAAGAAATTGTTTCAAATATTATTAGAAATGCAGATATAAGATTGGGATGTTGTTATCGTTTCTTAATTTTTTTGATTCTACTCAAAACTCTTACAGAGAAATGGTGGAAAACTTTCTGTGACCTGTACTCTTGGTTTCCGGGTTGGAACCGTGTCCTTGTCATAGCTTTTGCCCACGTTGCGTCCGCACTCTTATGAGATATCTTCAGGACTGTTACTGCATACTGACTGGGGACTATTCATTCCGGAGGGGTTTACTTAGGGTTTGCTTCGGGTCAATGGAGCGGAAATGTAATGGATCAATGAAGCGTAGCGGTTGCTAGAAGGTTTGGTAAGTTGGGATTTGCACGAGTGATGTAAGCGGTAGCCACTTTCGCGATTCAAATTGTCAGAATGTTTCATCGATGTACACACTACCTCATGAACATGGTAGACACCAGGAACTTCTAGATGACTGCGGTCTTTGATAGTAAGGCAGTCTAAGAGCTTGAAATTGGTTTTAAAGATGACACCATGAATGCAGAGTAGATACGCTTACTTACGAAAATTAGGGCAGGGAGTTGCTACGGAGAAAAGTTGGTGTAGCGCTTCGTGGTAGCTTGAATATCTTTCCTAGAATAATTATTGGAGATCAGAGCTTCAGTGATGTGGTTCAGTACTTGAGGATGCGAATTGGGTTCATATAAGGAAATGGTTCTTTAGATAAGAGAATTGATGACACCGCGTTGTTGAGCTGGATGATGGTGTGATAGGCCATTGAGATATTTATCAGCGTGCGTGGGTTTTTGGTTAACGGAATGTCTGAACATAGGGAAATAATAATGAAAATGTGACCAAAAATGAATCTTATAACATAAAAAAATCTTCGCAAAAACATGCCTATAACCAGGTAAACATTTACTATCAATTTTGTTATCAAAAAATACCCTATCAATACACCTCGACTACCTGAACTTGACGATTAATAATAGGAATACCTGGTCTTTAGTGCGGTAACAAATTTAAATTTATGTTTACCTGTTTTAATAAGAATTCATGATATGGAGTATTTACCAGGTGGTAAGTTGATTATTCTAATGTAATTGTTTATTTTTTCGTTGCTTGAATACATATATAAATATAATTTAAATTATTAAAGAAAAATCGAGAAATTATTTTTCCGAATAAACATATACGTAGAATAAATGTACACTATTCAAGTATATTCAAGTAAAAGTTTTGGGGTACGTTATAGTTTGCTATGTTTAGTTCATAAATATATTAAAATTGTCTGCGCATCAATGCGCACGCCCAATATTTTAATTTTTTTTGTAAGTAATGCAAATTATGAATTTATTCATAAAGTACGTGTGTGAATATAGTTTCTCACATTTGGGACATAAAAATAACAAGATATTGTTGATTTTTATAGGATCCCAAGATGAGCAAATTATCTTCACTAAAATGCATTTATTCGATGTTTGGAGACAATCTGAAGCCGAAAAGTTTCATTAGAAATTTGAACATGTAAGAAATTACGTATGTGCGGTAACAAAATGCAAAAGTTTGAAGAAGCAGCAAATTTTAACAGTTTTGGCCAAGCTTAGCCACGGATTAAAATTAAAATGAGAGCAATCACGCGGACACTTAGATCGATTTCTTAGTTCTAACGAAGGGTGGCTTAACTTTAAAATGGTATTTCCCATAGAAACACTACAACTTCGAGTGTGGGAAATTGAGGACGATCAACAATATCGTTTTCAGCAACAAGTGATAAAACTAAACGTAGGAAGACAGAAACAGTGCGAAGGGAATTATCACCTTTGGAGTTATCCTATGCAGCTCTAATGAGCCTACGTAGTGCAGGCCTTTTAGAAGCTGCCACATTAGTTAAAGATATTACCTGTACAAGTCCCACACGCGCTAGTAAATACATGACTGCCATAAGACAAAGAAAAATCACACGAATTTCTGCTGAAAAAGCTTTATGCATTCTTATAGATGGACAATTTACACGTCGTCAATATAATATTATAAGAGAACGTGCGAAAGATGATCCACCAAATTATTTGTTTCGAAACGCAAAAAAGAAGTGTTATCCAGTTAAAATAACAATAACAGAGACAATTGTCGAAGTAAGTTTCCAAAGTTTGCTAGACCATACGACTGGAAGAATTGTCCAAGCACAAGCAGAAGTTCTGTCTTCAATAGACGATTCATTGGGAGAAATTTGGCTAATTACCAAATAGGGCTGTGATAGAAGCTCAGGGCAGAGCATCTATAAAGAAAAATTTACAGACACCGATTCAAGTGATGAGAGTGTATTCATTTCATCACTTGTTCCGTTAATGTTGTTTATTGGCAAAACTCCTGACGCAAGGGAAAAACAAATCTTATGGAAAACTCAAAGGACGTCATCTAAAAGATATTGCAGGACAATAAGGAAACAATTTGTTAAGGAAACATCAGAGCTAATATTAGAAGAAAAACAACATGTGGAAAAACAAATAAACGCTCTCGTACCAACGAATATTACCATCGCTAATAAAGACTTCAAAATGACGGATAAAATGTTATTTACCATGATTGATGGTAAAGTATGCAATGCTATGACATCAACCACGTCATCTCAGTGTTGCTACTTATGTGGAGTAACATCTAAACAATTTAATAACATAGCTGATGCATTAGAAAGACCAACAGAACAAAATGCTTTACAGTTCGACCTATCCACTTTACACGCATGGATCAGATTTTTCGTGAGCGTCCTGCACATGTCATATAAGCCTGTAATTAAAAAATGGCAAGCAAGAACAACTGAAGAAAAGAAGTTAGTAAAAGAAAATAAAAAAGGATACAGGGTTTATTTAGAACACGAATGAGAATAATGGTCGATATTTCGATAGCAATACTGACAGAAGATTTTTTGGAGATATCAAGTTGTCTGCAAAAATAACTGGGATTAATGAGACTTTATTAGAACGCTTAAGAATAGTTTTAGTAACATTATCGTCAGAATTTCCGAAAAATGTTACCAAATTCCAGGAATTCTGCATTAAAACTGCAAATATATTTGTAGAGAATTATCCGTGGTATTACACGCCGACCTCTCTCCACAAAATTCTTATTCATGCGCCTGAAGTAATTGAAGCCTCAATTTTGTCAATCGAACAATTGTCGGAAGAGGCACAAGAAACAAGGCACAAAGATTTTAAAGATTTTAGGAGGATATTCACGCCACACATCCATAGAAGCTTTTATGAAAGATATTTTCACAAGGCTTCTCATATCTTTCGACCCCTATATCATGAGCATGGGACAGTTGCCTATAAAACAAATTAAAAACAGTCACTGATGGAGAAGTGGACTCTACAGACGGTGGTACGAGTGAATCGGTATAAAATGTATTTATTAAATATATGATAATTTTTTTAAACTGTTTTTTCTTATAATTTTTGTTACCTTTATAAATATACCACATAAATTATTATTCAAATATAAGTTTACACTAAAATGTGTTTACACAATTTTGACCAAGTTTTCTTAAATATTTCCCTGCGTGCCGGTGTATAAGAACATCTAGGAAAGGAAGGCAACCGCCCGATTCGATCTCCATGGTAAAACGTATGGAATCATGGGAATTTGGAAACGATAGGAAATTGTATAATGATTCGTATCCATGAGACCAGATGAAAAATTGTAATTGCACTTTAAAACAAGTGGAATTTCCAAAATTAGTAGCGTCACTGGATCAAATCCTATACATATAAATGTCTAGAATACACAATCTTTTTAGAATGTTTAGGTATTATAATTTATGTAATGGGAAACTTATTTCGGTATTGACGGACGCAGTTGAGTAATGGCTTAATAGTGAAGCAAAATGCGAAATATATTTCAATCTCTGATAGGATTTCTTACATGCTAAACATTGAGGTGCTTACAGTTTTACTTTATATTTGTAAAGAAAATACGCTCTGGTTTCTATCGACAATAAAGAAATCGACTACCGGAGACAGAGGTTGAATCTACGATATTGGAATTCTTCGGTACTGGAGCAATCGTTTATTTATGGCCATTTGTATTTAATTTTCTTAAAACTTCAATTAAGTAATTCCTTTTATAAATTTCGTGGTGAGAAATATCTTCCTCTTGTTTAAATTAAATTCTGCCTGTTGAATATTCCAATACGTTTCATTGTATTTGAATGCTTCGCGGATTATACATTTTTTCAAATGGTGGATTGTTGTATGTTGCATTTATTCGATTAAAGTTAATTACAATTCTATTCAAATACAAACGCATGGTATTCAGTTCTAAATTAAAAAGATTTATGTACACAACATGGACCTTATGATGTGAAGACAATTAAAAAAGACAACCATTCAAACAGCCAACAAGTAGAAGTAAATACAGTTAAATATAACTCGCGTCGATGACAGGCGGAGTGATGACGTCACTCACCCCAAACGCGAGGGATGATATATGGCGGCGGTTAAGAGATCGCGCAGCGGCCATCATTCAAATCAATTCGGCCGCACAGCGCGCTTCAACTCCTCATTTTCATAGGAGTAAATGCATAAAATATCAATTTCGAATAGTTGACATTGTCGACAATATTTTACTACATATTTAATTACTTGCATTTAATACACCATTACATTTTAATTCCCTTTTTTATATTTTGCTTATTGCAATGCAATCAATTAATTAAGTTACTGAGTGAAAGTAATTTTATTATGCAGCTTTCGGGATGTATTTTAAGTTTCAAGTGATATTTCTAGTTTTAACAAAGTTGAGGTAAAATTGGAGCTTGCGTTGCTAGTGCTGCCATCTACTGTTTCAATGTTAATTGGAGGAACTAAGCCTTAGATCTCAGATGTCGCTAAATACGTTATAGGGTTTTTTTATAAAATGAACTTATTTTACGCTCATTTTATAAAATAAATTCGTAATTTTAAAATTATTATAACGTCTAAACTGCTATTTTGATTAATTTTTTGAAATAGATAGATTTTTAAGAGACTCCAACCTGTCAAAGTGTTTCAAAATTTCAAAATAACCAATTTACTACGAGGATTAACAAAAACATGAAAACATATTAAAGAAAAGAACAGTAACTTGTATACTTACGTAAATTTGTCATTTTATACCTATGTACGTCACAAATCTATCAACAACTACAAATAAAACAAAATAGCAGCACATTTATTTATCTACAGAAACGACATATTGACTAGAAAATCACTGATAGTATAAACTGGCTGAACGATTTAGTGGTCAATGAAAATATTGAAGTTTTAATACAAAATTGTATTCAGAAAACAATCGACACAAAAAATACACCTAAAAAGTATATGCCATATACAGGAGAATTTTAAATATTGTCATAAAATCATATAGGATATTGCTAATACAATCTGAGATATACTTTATATATATACATATATGTATATAATCTTGTTTTCTCAATTTGAAGTTATAATATAAACCGCATTTCCGCAGTAATTTTATTAAAATCAAACACGCGCAATTGGCATTAAAAAAGTAATGTCTTATGATGAAAAAAGGCATTGACAAATATAAATGTGATCAATTATTTTTACACAATACCTTATGTACCAATGATATCGCTAATGCTTTGCAGAGAAGATTTAGTTTCCTGGAATAAATAATTCCTTCTTGTACAATCAGAAATCCATTCGTATAGTGGTTCGCCGAAGAGAAGTTTGTTGAGAGTATCACGGTACTTCTATTATTATAAAACCGATTAGCAATCATGGTTTCTATTCTTTGGTTGGTTTGAATATACAGGTTGTTTAAAATTTTTCCTGTAAAGGATAAAATTCAAGCTCATATTCGGTAAAATCGTTAATCTTAATTCATAGGTTAATGCAAAAGTTTATTTTCAATTTGAAAAAGGAATTGTTAATATTTTTTACTAGTAAATATACGTGCATTTTGGCTTTGCCACTCACCTTTGCTTTGAAATAATGTAAAATTTATGTTTTTGTAATTTTCTGAAGAGCATGTCAAATTTGGCTGTCAAAAAAAGCCAGGTGTTGCTCGAATGCATGTGATTTATCATATTTTTTTAAACAAAAGTAATGCCAAAGCTAAAATGTACGCTGTAAATGGGGCCCCAGAATACCAACTGAAGCTTTAGGTAATTAGATACGTTCGCCTATGCTTTCAGAATAAGAAGCCTACGAACAATTTCTTTTGGGAGTGTTAGTTTCAATTTACAAACCAGGAAAGAAAAATATAATTGGCAACAACTATTTTAGTGGGATGAAGTAAGTGATAATTTTGAATTCGGAACTTCCTTAAAAAAAATTGTAGAAGGTACTACTATACTTTGCTTCGGAAAGTGAATTACAATTTTAAAAAAGGTCACTGAAACTAATTTTTTGATTTAACATCTACTTAAATTGTCCTGCGGTCACCTTCAGTGCATTTGATAGCAGGTTGCTGTTGTTTAACAGCCCCCTTCATTGGAAGGCATACAACAGCATTAAATCTAAGTAATGTTACTAGTGAATTAAATACATAGTTTGAATACAAAATAATCCAAAAAGCAGAAAGCAATTCCTGCTTCAGCATTAAAAGCAAAATTTGGAAATGTGCATTAAAAATACTTTTCATAACCATCATTCTTTTAATTGCTTCAAGTGGCAACGTTTTGCATATTTTCCTGAATCACACTAGCCTTTTCATATTAAGACTTTAAATTATGATTTGATAGTCATTTACGCTGCAGTTGGTTTACTTATTGAAAATTAATCATTTCATTTAGATATTTATGACTATTGTTTGAGAAATTTCTTTCTTAGAGCTTTTTTTTTTAATGTGTATAGGAAAATGCAATTGTCCAAAGTTAACGTGAATATTTTCGGACACTCTCTATAAAAATTCTTTGGATCAAATTATGTTTCCCTTAAATGTTCCTATTTCTTTATTTAATTCATTTCTCATCACAAGTGGCGTTAATTTGTTAATACCTCTACTGAACTTACCAAATAAAAACTCTTTGGTTGTTTGTTGTAAAAAAAATGTATCATTCTTGTTTTCAAATATTTTCAAATCTTATCAAATGGTTATGGACGTTGAGAGGATGAGATAGATCCCACAGAATTTAGGTCACAATAGGGCCATTATGCATCCTTTCTGTGTCGGGGAGTCCTCTAGGCCGTCAACCAACCCACTGCTTTGGCGTAAGTTAGGACGTTGCCCAGAGGAATCACCTAATGGTAGCAAAGCGTAGCCGCTCGTCACCCAGCATGGTCCTTTTAGTTGAAGTCAGCGCTGGGCACTCGCGGAGAAGGTGTTCCAGTGTTTCGTCTTCAGTTTGGCAGCCTGTACATGACAGGCCTTCGACTAATCCCATCTTACGAAGGTGCTCCTTTAGCCGGCAATATCAGACTCCCAATAGCCATGGGAAGGTCTGTTCTGGATAGTCTCAGGTATCTTAGTGATGTCCGCTTGTTTGGATACGTCAAAGTGACTTTAGCGGTACAGCAGAAATTAATTTCATCCCATCATTTCAAGAATTTTTCATGGGTGATAGTTCTGATCCTTGCATAAAGCGTATACACAAGCGGTTGAATGAAGGGTTCTGGATCATGTAGAATTACGCTCGGATCGCTCCTGGTTAACAAGTCAACTAACTGTTCAGGGTTTTCAATTTCTACAATATAGGATTTGATCTAGACTAATATTTAGGACAGTTGCAAAACGCCTTCAGTTCAAAATCACTTCAGAGCTAGTTTGGTAAGATATCTCCTAAATTCACTTCACCTTCAATAATCTATTATTATTGCTATTACAACAATAATGCTTGTAACAATTTCTCTTCTACCTCTTCGCATGACCTTCTAACAGAAAGCGTTTCCTGCATCAATTGCAATTTATAAATTTCACAAATTGTGTTCATTCCGTGGGAAGGTTTGAGAACATTTGAACAGAAGCAAAGGTTTAAAGTACCATGGTGGTTATGTAGTATACCGGGTGCGCCATTAGTGTGTCGGCGGAGTTTAGCGTGAAAGATATCAAAGATGGAGAAATGAGATTTATTGTACGTATGTAGTAAACCACAGCGCATTTTGTAAAATTATCTATAAATATACAGGGTGTTCCGAATTTCGGCAACCGCTTTCAACTTTTTTATTTTGAATGGATTGCTATATTTTTATTGATCCTTTTGATACCCACTTAAATTACCTTTGCAGTGATATATGATTATGTGCACTTTAGATAATTACTTTTGGCTATGTTACAAATTCTGCTAAAATTTTGACAGTTACAAGACTCTGACATTTTAAACATAGCCTAAAAACAGATATAGTGTCGCGAGTTGCTCTTTTGCTATTAATTTAGGGACCATTTCAAGGTGGTATAATATATATTCTTTTTCGATTTTTTCAAATAGAACCTATATTTTTTATATTGCCAGCAATTTCCTTGTAAAATTACCTTAAGAATGGTGCCAATAATGTAATACTTATTTGGCTCATTTATTGTCTTATTTACCTTCTTGTGATACCTTCTAAGGTATCACAATTTCATTATGTATCACCGTATAGCGTAGAGGACAATAATTAACTACCACGTTTCTTTAATTTGGTTTTAAAATTGTGGGATAATAAAAACGGAACCATTTACCTCCACTCAATTGTTCTCTTTTACGCAAATTGTTTGGATTATGTTCAAGTAATAAGCACGTAATACAAAACTATTAATATTTTCAGTTCCTAAAAAACAATGCACACTTTTAGATTTTTTCATAATAAAACAATCTTAATTCAGAAGGTGCTCAAATATATCTCCATTCTGCTCTGTGCATATTCTCAACCGTCTGTACGGACTGGCTTACATTTTGAGCCAAGTTGTCCTCGTTTAATTGAAGAAAGGAGTTTCTTACTCACTGCTACATGTCTTCTGCCATTGCAGGAGGTGTTGTGTATAGTTTATTTCAAATTATAAGAATATAACTGTAGACTTACAAGGCTTTTAATACTTTTATTGCGCCTTCTGTAACGATAATAACCTGGCAATGCATATTGAATCTAGGGGCCGTATTGACTATAAATTATGGCCCTATAAGATAATTATATGTTCATGTATATATATTTTACAAACAGTATAAATTTACATAGTAAGCAATTCGATGTTACAAGTAATTAAAGAATTTACATATTAAATGAGACTTAAATGTACAAACAGGTAGTTACGCATATCGCAAATCATAATTCCATTTCTATTCAATTCACTTAAATTTTGTCATTACGGTCCTCAGCAGTTTGTTTGCGTATCCAGGTAGTTATTACCGCAAGTGGTGCAATAACAGCATTTAAGCCGTTCAAAGTTATATTCTTATAATTTGAAATAAACCATAAACAGTTTTTATAGTAGGCCATAGAGGAACATCAGAAAGGATATTCCACTGACATTCTTGATGCTAAGAGTGGATTTCTGTTGCAAGCGCCAAGAACAACTACCACGCCTATAAACTCTTCTTTCGAGAAATTAATTTTTAGTTAATAAAAGTTAATACAAAATAACAACAATGGTATAACTGGCAAGAAGATCAAAGCACTACATAATAACTAATAATGAACATAAATAATTCAAATTACGATAAATGAGTCATAATAAAATTATAACAAAGACTAAATTGCGATTACAGCAAAGTGAAACTACGAAAGGCAACTTTACGTGGAAATTTTAGGCAGAGACTTAATGTTTCGTTAGATAGTTGTTTTTATTTGAAAATGAAGATGTGCCGCATATTGAATATTGCAGACGTATTTCCCAAACAAATGAAAATACTGGAAATAAATATTACGTTATTAGTACATTTTAAAGGTAATTTTACAAGGGAATTGCTAGCAATATCAAAAATATGAGTTCTATTTAAAAAAATAAAAAGGAAGCGTTTGAATTTTGATAAATTCTGCACGACAGATTTAACACCCTGTACATATTTTTACATTATACCATCTTGAAACATATAAAGTGTTAGCCCCTAAATTGATAGTAAAATAGTAACTCACGACACTACATTTGTATATTTGCCAGTAATTTTACAAAATGTGCTGTGGTATACAATATACGTACAGAAAATCTCATCTATCCATCTTTGATAGTTTTCACGCTAAACTTCGACGACATACTAATGGCGCACCCGGTATAGTTTATTGATGTCTTAGATATTCAATAGGGTAAATAACTACACAACTCAACATTCCTAAACAACAAAAGATGATAAACATAAATTACAGTACATCTGTACTCAAATTAATGGACATTTTTAGTAAACTTTACGAGTGATCTAGTTTGCTTCACATTAAGGTATCAACACACTCCGCACCACACAAAATATTTGATTACTTTGGAACATATGTATGTTTCGGGAAATCGTAGATTTCCATTGTTAACCATATGACCGAATGTTGCCCACCCTAACCCCCAATCCTGACTAACATAATATGCTTTACACAGGAAAAATTCTCACTAAAATGTGAAAATATCTATTATCTTGAACATGTAGAATAAAGCTAATATATTACACTTGTGAATTGATTTCTATTTATTTATTTTAACACGAAACAGCCCTTTAACGTACACCTATTGATTTGATTTCGTCTATTTGATTCAGTTTCTCAAAATCTGGAGAAAATGTTTAATTTACAGAGTGCAAGTCGTCGCTGCATTCGAAGACGGAATGTGATGTTCCAATATAGAAACCCGGTAGGCCGGTGGCTGTCGGTCTGTGCGACAGCTGTGCTCCGTGCGATTGTCTCAGGATGATTGATGATCGAGGACGGCTGCGAGCTCGACCGCCACCCTTGACTCACGGGGCTCCAACACGGTTCGCTATACTTACTTACACACAAGGCACACATACACACAACACAGATAAGAGCGTAAGATCATAGAGAAATAGCACTAGAATACTCCGCGTAACAGATAGGAATAGTCTCTGCAACAATTACATACAAGGGAGTTCATTGAAACTTGTACAGTTAAGCAATTGGAAAGCCGGAGATGCTATTGAAGCAATAAAGTGTTTTTCAGCGAAACAATTCTTTACTGCTACTTGTTTGTACTACATTGATTACATTAAAATCGATTTAATTGTTGGTTCTTTCGAAATAATTATGTAATAGGTAGAGTTCTTCTTATTCTTGCCCCATTAACCATGCATTATAATTCAAAACGTATTTTAGTGGAATTGGTCAACATTATATTAATAGACTGGCACTCAGGGTGCGTAATTTGTTTTGTTTTACCATATTATTTTAGTTGAAAATTACGTTGGCACTAAGTCACGCAGAAAAGACGTTTGCTTTAATAATGACATTATTGTTGTGTGACATAAGAATCTCTGATTATAGTACTCTACGTGTTGGTTTAAGGAGTAAGACGGAAAGTTGATTGATTATTTCATCATTAATTCAGTTACACAGCAAAAGACATCGATTCGCTTGCCGAAAAAAGAATGAATTGTAAAATATTCATGCAAAGTTGTAGAAAGGAGCAAATTTTTAATAATTGCTAAAGCAATTTTCTATGAAGACTCATACGTGCCGAGAATTTGCGGTATAGCATGAAATTTCTTTGTTGCTTCTTCTTTCTCTATGTATTTTTTATGATTTTCATACTTCTTTGATTTCACAAATACTCATTACTTGTAAAATTTACAGAAATCCTGTGAAATGTTATAATATTTACATTTTTAATTTTCTTTGTCTTGGTTGACGTGTCAATGGTACTATGAGTTCTATTAGCAATATTTTGTGTGATCCCATATCCTTCTATTCTATGCTCTCATTTGAAAGGTGGTTCCAACCATAATTATGAGCAGGATAAATTAACTTTATTTTCCCATCAAGCATGGTTCGTAGGCAGCTTTCTAACTATAAGGCTATTATTTTTCCTTCTTCTGAAGAAACTCGTTCCGACAATGAGCAAAACATTGAAACTAATTTTTGTTCTCAGAGTAACGTGGTCCAAGATCCCGCTCTGCATGTTCTGAATTTCTATTGCTAGGCATTATAGAAACATTTAACATTTCAAGAGCTTTTTCCCAAAACTTCTTAAGCCCAAAATAGTAAAAATATCATTATATTCGGATATATTTCATCGGAATTATATATACAACCCTAAAAAATTATTGAAACAGCTGTTAAAAAAGGATGTTTTAAGTGGAAAAAGAAACATTATATTTTTTATATAACGTGTTCACTCCAAACCTATCTAAATCCTTGTGCTTAACCGAGGCTTGGAGTATACGAATTATACAATAAGTATTATGTATTGGGGAAACATGAACAAAACTAAACATTAATTGAAAATTAATTATTTATTTAATTACTAACTAAATGGTCCATTTTCATAATTTTCTGACACCACAATTTCTTCTTGAACGTGACGACCAATGTTTCATGCAATATTTCAAAAACGACTTTGCTTCGTTAGTTAGGGTAAGGTGTTTTATGAGATATAGTACATTTGTCTTTCTCCTAACATTGATTTTATTTACAGGAAATTTTCCGGTCCTATATAACAGATCCACCAAATTTACTTTATTCCTCTTTAAAAGAGTACATAATCGCCCAAGTCACCAGTGTACGTATTCTTTACCCATATACTCTTCGATCCTTCTAAGTAAATAAACACGCGATACTCTCATTATTTAGAAGCGAGTTTAGATGTAAACAAATATTTTGCAATATGTTTGTACAGGGTGGGGCAGAGCAACTTGCTTATTTAGAAATTCAATTAAAAAAAAAGGTAATGCAGATGTATATTTAATTCTTTGAACAGCATCAAGCACAATATTTAAATTTTATGTTTTCCCAGTTTTAAAGATGATATCAGGCAGATGGCGTCCATTATTTTCAATACACTGCGTTAATCGAACTCGGAAGTTTCGTTCAACTCTTTCCAGCATAACGGCGGGTATATTGGCGACAGCTTAACAAATGTTGTTCTTTAGGTGAGCCAGGGTCCTAGGACGATCGTTGTAAACAAGTAATTTTAGATAGCCCCATAAAAAATGATCGCAGGGAGCTAAATTAGACGACCTTGCTGGCCAGTGCAGATGAGGCGTCCTGGGAAGTGTTGCCGCAAAACATTGACACATGCGCTGTGTGTGCCGTGGCACCGTCCTGCTGGAACCATACATCTCCCACATCCATCTCCTTGAGTGTTGGCAGGAAAAACTCCTGAATCATGTGGACATAACGGTCAGAAGTCACCGAAGCCGCCCGTTCGTTTCCTTCAAAAAACCATGACGCTAACTAAGCTAAGCGGAGCTACAACTTTACGCCCCGCCCTCTCGAATGTGCTTATCCCCACCCTCCTCGGAGCAACCATCGCTTCAGGACGCAAAATTCAAATAAGCAAGTTGCTCTGCCCCATCCTGTAGTTCCATATTTCCCAACCTTCGTCAATCTATAAAACTGTATATATGTAGATCCAAAAATATTACAGCACTCTTGAGGAGTTTATTTAACTATTCTTTTCATACCACCAAATACTCTATCCGGGGGCAGAAAACCATGGTCTCTTATAGGGAATGTACGTGATGTAACTCTTTGAACATATTACTTTTTGGAATTCTTGTTTCAACCAAGAAAAACTCCCAAAACTAGATTAGTGTATTGGGTTTTGGATGAGTGAAATTAGGAACATTATATTTTGTTCCAGTTTATTCAAATGATTCGATAACAGGGAAGCCAGCAGTTATTACAATGTTTACTACTACGAATTTGAAAAGTAGTTTGCAAATAGGCAAACAGCTGATAATATCGCACAGGACGAATGTGCGGTGGATTTGGCTTTGTAATAATAAGTATTGTATACATATGTATTGTTATGTTCAACGTTGTATGTACGACAACAGCCTCGGTTCTCACTTCTGAACGACTAAATGTCAGGTTAGCCACTCGTTGGCAACTAAATATCCTTCTTGCGGGGAGAAATGGAAATTTTCACTGGTTGTGGAGCGAGGACATTATATAGACAAATCTACTCGTCAGTTAATTTTCCTATTCACGTAATTCGTCCAAATTCATGAAGAAATCGTCTAAAATAAGCAACAGCGTAAATTGAAAGGTATTTTAAATAATATTTCATCAATTAAACCTTAAATTATTAGAGAATTGTCACGTTTAAAGCTTGTCAGTAACATTTTCTATCATAGAATCCTCGAAATACAACCTCCTAGTTAATCACTGCATTCATTCTCGCATGCTATTTGCAGAAATAATCTCATTTGATCGAAATTCATCGTAAAAGTTTTTATTTGGGTTAGATTATCAAAATTGGCTGTGGAATAAAACATTCGCCGGTCTTTCGCGATTTAAAACAAAAGAAAGAGGAGCGACGCCATAAGTTATTCATCAATCTTTATTCAGCCTTGGTTGAATCAAAGTGTTTCTTAACTCCGATCCCCATTTAAAGTGCTCGATTGTGAAATCAAACTCTTTATTTGAAGAGAAAAGGGTTAAATTTCCAGAACAGGCAGTTTCCTGTAGAGGTTATATAAACAGAAAGTTTATATAACATTGGCATCGTTCAAGTTTCAAGGTTAGTTATATGTATAATTTAAAAACTCGTTAATTTCGTTTTATTAATTTTGATATTCGTTATAAAATTGCCGAAAGGGTATCCAGGGATACACCCGAACCTACTAAGAATCGTTAATTTAGTTTAAAATTAGAAAATTCAACAATTTTCTCAAAATCCCCTGAGAAAAATATTTCATATATGGACTTGCATGTTTGATTGAATACATTAGCGAAACAAGGCGCTTGCATCATCAGTTTACAACATTTTCTCAAATTTATAAGAATTGATATTTAATTTTGGAAAAATGTTCTCTATTTCATGATGAAAATTGCACTGGATACTTAGTGTGGTATGTTTTCATATTAAGTGAATAATAACGAGGTTGTAATGGCACAATATTATATTTGTATGAATCTTATTCTGTTGAATGGATAGACACTTGTATCAAGTGCAGGATTACGAATAATTATGTAACAAATCGCTTATGGTATAGAGCTTTGATTCATATAATAATATTTGCAACCTATTTCATTCTTAATAAACAATACTTCGCACTAGTATAAAAGAAACTATTTATTTTCTACCAAAAAGAAATATCCTTGATGAAAGTTTACACACAATCTTCCTTTTACTCTCTGCTGACTTTGGTTTGAAAACAATTTAAGGTATGCATGGATGCATTTTCCAAGAAATTCAATTCTGAACACTTCAAATTCGCTTCACGCGTATTATTTATTCATATGTCCGTCTGCAGAACCTGATAGATTACCCGGCCTTTGTAGACATTCCTCAAGCTTAGACACAAAGTCGTACGACTTTAAAAATGATGAAGCTATTAGTTTATCAGGGCAAAATAAATAAACCGGTTCCTTTTGTGCCGACCGAAAAATATCACAAACAATATTTCAAGCTCAAGCAGAATTCACGTCTCGACGCGTTGAATGGTAAAACGTATATAAAATGTTGGCGCATTAAATATGACAACAGACATTAAGAAGGCGCGCGGAATAAAGGAAAATGCTGGCCGAAAAAGAAAAATACGTCAGTGCATAGAGGTGTGTGTATAGTATGTGCGCGCCCGCTGAATACCCACGATTTCCGAGTTCATTCAAAAATGACTAGGAGGAATCACGAATGACCAGTCGCCTTTAAATCATTGACATCGACGCTTGACAAGACAATTCACCTTTAGGGAAGATTTATTATGAATTTAGGTTGTATTGTTCTAGTTCTGACTTGGACTCTTATTGTTGCCATTACGGTGCAACGATGCGTCCACTTGATCCTTTACTCGGTTGAAAATAAGGTGGAACAAGGACTTGCAGTTATTGTGCTTGGATTTTGCAAGTCGTTCAGAAAAGGAAAACGATCAGTAAATCGATATTTGTAGTATGCAGGCTACTATATACAGCAAATAGGTCTGTTAGACAAATAATTAAATTGATCAACAAAACACTTGGTCGCAAAATCCGATTAATTGGTAGCTTCTAGTGTAATATGAATGTATTATTTTAAATGAATAAATTAAGTAATAGCTCCCTCACGCAAATAATCAAAACAAAAGAATACAGAATGAGATATTTGAATTTTGCAATGGTTGAGATCAAAACGAAACAGAAATGAGGCACTAAAAAGAAAACTTATTTAAAGCAAAATAAATGGTACTGCTCATATATTTTTAAATTTTAAACATCTATCTAAAATAATTCTTACCTACATTTATTTTAAATTTTTGATTATTTTCAAGTTCCGAAAATATGGTAAAACAAAAACAACCTTCGCAGGTCACAATCCTTTCTTCAAAACCGAAAACTTCCTGGTATTCCTACCCCCAGAATTCTGCACACAGAGAAATGGTTTCTTGCAAAAATCAGTCTCTATTCAAGAAAAAAAATGTTTCATTTTATGCGAACTAATAACTTAATAACAACCACTAATAACAAATTTTAAATTTGATGCGTTCAAATTTACTGAAATGTCAATTTGACACTTTTCTGTTTCAACGGCACCTTGTTTTTTTTATTATTCAGCAGCTCTCAATAGTTGCTACAAAAATTATTGGCCATTAAAAGGAAAAATTAAGGAATCATAATTTCTATTTTACGTTTATTTTAAATCATCTCTTTAACTAAATGTGGTTCGGCTAACTCTAGTATCCCCAATTTAAATTTAAAATTATAAATTACCCACATAGTTTCCGAACAACTACTTCTTATTTAACTAAGCTTTAACTCGTTGTAACTTTTTAATTATTGAGTTTTTCTAAAAAGTTTATTACTAAATGTTTATTTTAATCCCCACTATCTACCCTAAAAATCTCCTTTGCACGTTATAAATCAGCCTGTATAATTCTTCCCTAAATTAATAAAGCAGAAGTGTTAGGACATATTAGAATTAAATTTTAATGTCCAAGAGAAGCATATAAACTGAAAATTGTTCAGAATAGTAAGAATTATTCAGAATAGTAAGAATCATTCAGAATAGTAAGAATTATTCAGAATGGTAAGAGCAAAACAGATAATGTAATTGTTATCTTTGTGGAAGCTGGTATATGTAATACCTATAAACAATTGTTCAAATTTCTAAGCACCTACACATGTAGATATGTAAACATAGAAAATATTTACATATTTACGAGGTAGGAGCCATAAATTCTCGGCCAGACAGGCTTATACAGGCTCAAGCGTGTTCAAACTCCGTCATAGTTGCACAGTAGTTTTTAGTAGCCAGCCAGACAACATGACTAGTGCATGAAAATGTCTCAAGTAACGAAAATTGTATACCACGCAGTCATTAAATTTTTAACAAAAGAAGGGCATACGCCTAATCACATTAAACAATGTTTAGACGGCGTTTATAGTGATTTATCCCCTTCATATTCCACTGTAAAAAAGTGGGCAAAATGTTTCCGTTTGGGGCAAGAATCAGTTGAAGATGATGAGCGGCCAATTGAACTGATAACGGCTCAAAACATTTCAATTATTGAAGATATCGTATTAGCAGATCGCCGCTTGAAAGCGAAGGAAGGAAGCAATGATGTCTAATATTTCTGAAACAAGTATTCGCCGATTTCCCCATAACCATTTGGGTATGAATAAGATTAGTACAAGATGGATACCGATCTTCTTTCTGCTCTCCAACGTGAACGTCGGGTCGAATGTGCGCGCTCGTTTTTAAACATGTGTGGAGACGACCCGAAACCGATTTTGGGGTCCATTGTCACAGGAGATGAAACAATGGTTCTGTATTATGATCCTCTATCCAAAAATGAATCTATGGGATGGCGGCGACCCGATGAACCTAGACTCAGAAAGGCGAAAGTCGTTCAATCAACGAAAAGGATGATGGCCACAATATTCTGGTATTGTGAAGGTATTTTACTCATTGCCTTTAAAGAGCGGAATGCAACTGTCATCAGCACATATTATGCGTCTTTGCTGCATAAATTGAGGGGTAATATTCGTGCAAAACGTCGAGGAAAATTAACAAAAAGGATTATTGGACGGTAACGCACCCATACCGCCGCCATTTCACAAGCTGCCATTCGCGAATGCGGCTATCAAGAATTGGAACGTCCACCGCAGAATGCAGACATGGCTCCAAATGATTATTATTTGTTTTTTCATTTAAACAAAGACCTTAAGGGACGTCGTTTTAAGGACAATAGTGAGTTGCAAGCAGTTGTAATACAACATCTTGAGAGAAAAACTTTAGATTATTTTCACAAGGGTTATTTGATCGTTGTAATAAATGTATTGAGTATAGAGGGGAGATTATATCGATAAACAAAAATTGTTATATTTTACCAAGTTTGTTTTTCTACATCAAGCCGAGAATTTATGGTGCCTACCACGTAGATTATGATTTTTTGGAGACATGTCGAAAGTCACATTCAACTTTCCCGAACAACAAATGTTATTGTATTTCTGTATGTCAATCTGCACGTAAATACGTACAACTAGAATTAGAATATGTTTACCCAATGAAATTCTAAATATTCTTAAAAATTTAAAACCAAAAACAGGGTGGGTAATATATATATTGTAAAAGAATGAATTAGAATTATTTATTTCTTCCTTAACAATTTCCCGTACAACTTTTCTGAAAGGAACAACTGTTTGAGAATTTATATTTGTTAACACTGCACATTCTAAGTCTGCGCATTGTTACCTCACAAACTCTCACCAACGGACATGACTGCACATCGTAGGGTCGACTTAGAGAAGGTAATACGTAAATGCTATCACACCATGAAAGGAAGAAATTAACGGCATCGTACGGACGGTGTGTGCTAAAAAATAAGAGGGAACTACTGCCCAATATTGGCTAGAAAAGGAAGGTCGAGGTTAGGGCTATAAATTTTGTACACTTGACAATGATTCAGTGATCCTTTTTATTGCTCTAGCCACTGTGTATACAGTTTGCGGAGATCAGTTCGCCTTCATCGAGTTTCAGGGTTAGTCGTTTACGTTTTATTGTGCGAGAAATGTGCTGTTTTTTTAGATTTTCCTGTATAGTTATACAATTTCAGCGGTGAATCAAAGCTCAAAAGAACAAGTTGTTAGGATAAATTAATTTAACAGATAAGGTAAGGTAGTTAGCATCTGGGTAGTAATTTCAGTAAAAACAATTCCTTGGTCCTTTTAATATATCAAACAATTCTAACATTTTTAAATGTTTATACATATTTCCATTTAAAAAAAAAATGTGGACACTTGTGTATAAGTGCATTAAGATGTCTTACTGTTAATGCCTGACACTTCGTTATATGTGTATGCAGTAACGTTATGAATTCTAATTTAGGTAAACAATTGCAGTTCAGAACGAGAATTGAAGAACTACAGTATAGCGGAACAGTCCAAGAAATACCATTGGTTTATAGAACCGTTTCTCTAACTAGTGATATTCAATTATAGCAACCATACTAATTTAAACAACGTTTCTATCTAATAACCATTTAGGGCTATTAATCAGCATGGCTATACACGTCTTTTAGTTTGAGAACTTAACATTTATACGAGGGCGGGTCAAATATAAACAGATTTATTTCTATATTTCAAAATAGATGGCATTCTATTTTTCTACACAGTTTCCTCCTTTTTCCATACATTTTACCGGCGAGTCGGAAGTGTTTTAATTCGATTATCATTAAAAAAATGTAGACGTGTCCCTAATTAATAGCACACGAGCTTCTCCGCCACTTATTGATGACGTAACGCTAGCTTCTCCTAGGCCATTTTAAAGTGAACCGAATTTGTGAGAGTTACGTGATGTTTGATCCGCATGGAACGAACAGTGTTGGAAAATCATCCAAAGCATGTTCCGGGAATGCGTTGATACCTCTTACTATGCGTTGCAGTATCATTCACCACTGTACTAACATTTCAGTTGCGTCTTCGATAATATTGCTTCTCCATGGTTAAATTGATATTTCATTGGGATAAGTATTTTTGTTTACGAGAGGCTTAATAACAGTGCGTTGTGCAGCCGAACATGATACCTCCTTTTTACTCAACGTGAACGAAATTAACTGCCTGAAGCTGCACTGGCGACGGTGTCGTGGTGGAAGGTATTACGCCTCATCCTACGATTGTTGAAAATTTTACAGCTCTTACAAACCTTTGCTAATCACTGGAAGGAAACGCCGTTTATATTTGATCCACCCTCGTGTATGAAATGAGTAAGTCAAAGGTTACAAATGCAATATCTAACATGTGAGACAAATGTACCCTAGGGTTCCGCCCTTGGATCGCCACTGTTTACAATTGCTTATCTCCAATTGCTTGCACATGTAAAGTTCTCAAGATCCTTTGGATTATGAATACAGGGTGAGTCGGAAGGAACGGACCAAACTCCAGCAGTGCATTGTATACGTGAAAATAATTTTAAAAAGCTCATACGTTCTTATCCAATTTACATTTGTTTGCAAGTTATAACGTAGTTTAAAAAAATCAATTAGCGTTCTCGTAAATGATCCAGATTTTCACTTGTTTTCAAGTTAATACGTCTTAAATAAAATAAAAGTATCATTAAATGCGTTTTCGCTTTTTATCACATATGACGTATGTATGTACCGACTATCCGAATCAATCCTTTGATGGCTCAAAATCATTTCAATAATTTTGTTGCTCTAACATGTGTTAGTATCAGTATATTGTGACAGTGATTTCACGTTTATTTTCGAGTTTGTATATTATTTTGTTAGAAAATGCCATATACTTATTCAAATTTAGAATATGCAAATATGTTGTTTGTTTATGGTTTTTGTAATGGCAATGCTACAGCTGCTGTTGTGGCTCTTACATTGTAGAGAATCGCCTGACAGGAGAGCGTTGCCTAAATTTTTTACAAAATGAATTACAAGGACTACTAGTGGATGTTCCTCTAAACATCAGAATGCAAATGTATTATCAGCATGATGGAGCTCCTGCACATTTCGCTCGTCAGGTCAAACAGCATTTGTACGACAGGTTTCCAGAGCTGTGGATTGGTCGCGGTGGCCCTATTAGATGGCCTCCAAGATATCCAGGCCTCACTCCACTAGACTATTGTTGGGGCTGGTTCAAGAAAGAAGTTTATAAGATAAAGGTCGACATTAATAACAATAATAATAAATGACTTTATTGTGCATATTTAGCCTTGGAAATTACAAAAATAGAACACAATGTGAAGTTAACAACAATATGCACAATCTCAGCCGATATTAAAGAAAGTCATGAAGCAATCAGGAGAGCAACGGGTGCCCTCCGTAGATAACGCATAAAATGATTAGAGGTCAATTTTTGAACATTTATTAAAAGAACGCTATGATTAAAAAATGTTAATGTATGAAATCTTGTTTGTTTGTAATTACGCTATAAATGAAAATCGGATAAGAACATATGAGCTTTTTACATTATTTTCACGTGTGCAATACACGCCCGATTCACGCTGTATAAAATTAACTTTTTTATCTATAACCTTCACGAGGAACCCTGTTTATAAGTTATTTCACACACCAGAAGAACTTATACAATTTTATTTTACACAGGAAAAGGTAAGCATCATTGCTGTCAAATTTCTAACTAAACTATAAAATATCTTGCAATCAAAAGATTTCACTTTTAAGTAACGAAGCGATATTTGGCGTGCTTGTATATCCTTTCATATTAAGTTTGTGTTGAACTGCGTCCACATAAATTTCAGAATCAAGGTACTTAATACTATCCAGTGTAATATTTCAAATGAAAAAGTAGAAATTTCTTCTTAAAATTACTATATTATTCTGCATTTACCCCTTTTTAATATTGATTAATCATATTGGTATTCATACACAAAACCATTACCATAAAAACATATAATTTTCCGTACAACCTAGTTAAACGCTGAACACGAAAGGCCATTATCCTTCTAATTACGTATTATGAAGTGATCTACCCACGAAATAAATTTTCTCTTAATTAATCATAATAAATCTAGGCCTAAATTAAGCTATGTAGTAATGCAACTTTATTGTTTCTAATATTTGATGATCGTTACGCAATTTGAACAATATCCTTTTTGAGATCCCACGATGGTCTCATTTAATTCTGTTTAATTAGATGATGTGATAAACAGGAAGTGGTAGATTCTTCCGTACTACCCAGAACATAGAAGAAGTAAAATATGTATAAAACTATGTATAGAATCAAATATCTGTCCCTTTCCCCGTGAAGCATCCTACTTTTCCGCAATAGGTTGCTGCAAATAACAACCAGAGTATTTTGGTGTATTCCTTAAGAAGGAAATGACGCGAGTGAATATTGAATCGAATGTGTACCAAGAAAACCAGACAAAAATACGAGGATGGGTCAATATGTTCGTAACTTTTTGAATTTCCCGCGTTGCAAATTGAAGAGCAACACTGCTCCCGTCAACCACCATCTGCCAATACACTACTGTCAAAGTTTGAGAAAGTTGCGTCCTTTAGTTAAAGTTTTGCTGTCTATTACATTTTAGTATAAATAGTACACGCACAAAAATGTTCTTTTGCATCAAGATAGATTTTCTTGCAAAAATCAGTCTCTATTCAAGAAAATATTTTTATTTCAAGGCTACAAAAATGTATAATATAAGAAAATATGTTTCTTGAAATTTTATTTGGTTTAAATAAATATTTTCTTAGAGTTAGAAAATCAAGAAAATTCAAAACAGAAAAATGCTTCTTCCAAGTAAACCATCCCAGATCTCACAAAGTTCTATTGAGATATTAGGCGACCAGTTTCATGTTCAAAAAACACATCATCGGGCCAGTTCCAATAAAAGAAACATTATAATAATGAAAAAAGAAAGATCTAAAGTTAATAATTAAAACTATGAGCAATTTTTTTTACAAATTACAGTGTAATTAAATTATTTCTTCAACAATGTAATTAAATAGGGATTATTTTGATGTAGTTTAATATTTAATGATTAATATTTAAGTTTATTTATCCTTCTTTTTATTATTATTATTTATTGTATATTTGAAAAAACTATAGTTAAATTAGTATAGTATACATAGTAAATAGTAATAAAAAGAAAAAAACATTACATTAACCGGTATCTTTTGAAAATGTTTATGAAACGTTCTACGTTAAAGGTTATATCGTTGTATGGGTAAGTATGGTATCTCTATTGCAGTTCCGTCGCTACTTTCTAGGATGGCATGACTATAACTACTGGCACTAGGTGGCGCTAGGAAGTATTACTGTTTTTGAAGATTAGTGGCATAAACTGAGAGATGTAAGAGCAATATGACCAGGAACAAGAAGCTTTAATGCTTTCCTCTTCTCATATTGCTTTTGCCGGTAGTGATTCCATCAATACCAGGAGCTATTTATTAGCACTATCTTAGTTATTGCTTCTAGGCACTCTTTTAATGTGTACTTCTACAATAAGTTCACTTTTGTTTGAACATTATTCTGTAGACAACCCCTACTTTAGCCTTTTTAAAATCACAAGCAATGTGAATAATTTACTGCATTATCTACGGATATGTCGTGCTGTTTTAAACAAGGTAAGCGCAATTAATAATGTGCATATAAATAATATGCATTTCAAAGATGCTAAGTAAAAAATGCTTTATTTTAAGGAAATGAAACTATTGATTTATGAACAATACCTAAACGCTTTCTGGAATTAAGAAAACTATTTACTATCCTTAAGAAAATATTGTTTTATGTTATAATGGCCATTTATGTATTTATACTAATAATCGCTTTCTTCAAATTTTCTGCAAGATTTTCTTGAATCAAGTTTACAAATATCTTAAACAAAGAAATACAATTCCTTCATTACTTATTAAGTATATACTTCTCTTAAACTGAGAAAGAAACGCTAAAAAAAATATTTCTTTTGATTTAAAACAGTTATTGTATTGTGGTTAATTGAAACAGTAGTTGTCGTGAATTAATGCGGACAAGTAAACGTTTCTCTGCGTGTATATTCTGGTAGTGCGTAGAGTGAAGCATTGGTCATATTTACGTGCTGGTTCTAGATCTATAAGATCGTTTTACGAGTATATTCATCGTATGTTGTAAAATTTTAGTATTAACCTAACTTTTAAAAGTAGTTGATTTCAACTTTTCGCGTTTACAATTTTTCAAAATGTCTTAATGCTGCCACTTTACCTCTTATGCGCAGATTGAAATATATTTTCCTTCAGTCTATTTCTCTAATTCACAGGTAATGGTGGAGAAATCTAAAAATGCAGACATCTAAAAACGCAGGAATCTGGAAGTACAACGTTAGCGCCCTACTTAGCAGTGCTTTGTCTCCAAACTAAGCGTGTTTGTCTCCAAAAATGTGCGTTCAAATAATAGCAATGAATTGGCTATCTGTAATCTCCTCTACCTGTGATTACAGTTATTCTAAGGCAGATGCAGAAGGATTCATATCCTATGTTTTAAGCAGTTGACGAGCAATTTTGTGATTATTGTCCTTTTAAACATTTCATCATCGTGTAAGCTGCTATATTTATTACAAATTAAATTGCTTTTACTAAATTGTCTACACTTCATGATGCAAAGCAAAGCTTTTAACTACTATCTTCCAAATCTATATGATACAGGGCGAAATATATTCTCCTAGATATGAAGTGGGTTACCTAAACATTTCTATATTAATACAAAGTGAATCCGTATATTAAAATGCTTCCACTCCATTTTCTATAGCACCGAGAGAAAAAATCAATTACGGAAAACTTCGTCGGAACATCTAATTTCCATGGTCATAAAAATGGTAGAAATCCCTCACGCTGCGGGGAGATCCACGTGCGCTTTCGGCCCGATTCGCTGACAATCGTACATAATGGCCGTTCTTCGAAACTTGACAATATTCTTTGATCGCAACGCGCGGGACTTTGTAATCAGTTGATGGAGGGTTTTTACTGCTAACCGGCAATTATTACAGAAGCGACCCCCGTCGCTTCGGCTATTACTTTGCCAGGATGGCTCATATGGATGTTATGCTTAAGAGCGCAAGTCATGGTCGGCATTGGAACCCACTAACAAGATAAAAATTCTTTGTGATATGATGTCAGTGTGGTTTTAATATACGCAATCGAATATTATTTAAGCACCTCAAATAAGCTTTTTAACATTGTCGGTACGAAATACCGAAATATTTTGAAAAAAATCGTTCAATCGCTTATAGCATACCGCTGAAACTGAAAAGTTTCATTCTCATACCAATATTGCTGTAATTTTTATAGTGTAGTGGGATGTTTCAACGTGAACAGCGTATATTAAATTCATTATAATTAATATTATATCAAAATTCGCCGAGATTAGATTTTAATAGAGTTTAATGCGGAACTTGAATTATTTTCGATTAATATTCGAGTTCCGACATTATTGATTATTTATATTATTAATCTTTTCTTAAAAAAAAAAGACTCGGTTAATGACATGTTACAGAGGAGAGTCAAAATCTCAACCTATTTTAAGTTATTTATATATTAAAGAGATTATTTGTAAAAATAACACATACACACACAAAAATCTCATTGTATTTGGAAATGACGGTTAAAATCCCTTACGTTACCTACGACACCGAGTTGGAAGTTCAAACCTTCAAAATTTAAATATCAAGTCATTAGACTGGCAATGTTAGGGACGACGAGAAAAGCAGAAGTCAGCAACGAAAAACAATTCTGGCAGATAACAACATCTTTCCGATTGACTTTTAGAAATTTGAGACAAAAAAGTTAAAACATCGTGAAAGTCACCAGTGCAAATATATAAAAAAACATTTCAAGTGAACTATAAATGATATTCAACGATTGTTAGCGATATTTAATCAGTCACGAAATTTTAAGAACCATTTGAAGAAAACAATCAGAGGGCTTCCAAATAAGAGGACTTTGCGAAGCAGAGGGAAGAAGGAATCAAAAAATAAGAGGATTTCACGAAGTAGAGGGAAAAAGGAACCAGTAACCAGTAGGATTTTACACACACACACATATAAAAAACACGCCACAATATAGAGCTGTAAGTAATTTTAATTAGATTAAATTAATTTTTTTCCTCTGTAAGTAAATACTTAAAATAACAAAACAGACTATCTCCTCAATTCAAATCTTTTAATTGTTTTTGTCACATAACAAATTTGGCGACCCTCCCAGGATATTTCGTTCAAGTCGGAATATTCAATTTTTCAAAATTCAAAATTTGTTCTAAGAGAACTTAGATTCATATTTAGACCACATTATAATCATTTTGTTAGTATTTACATTTTAAAAGATTGATAATATAAATAATCAATAATGTCGGAACTGGAATATTAATCGAAAATAATTCAAGTTCCGCATTAGACTTCCCACTACAATTCTTCACAAAACCCTGGAAATTCTTTTCATGCCAAGCTGAAGAAGATATACTTTCAAACTAGTTTTCATGAATGAAAATCGAACACATGATTTTAGTAGTTCCCAAATCAGACTTGTGTGTACAACACAAAACACAAGTGATTTAGTATAAAGAGATTACAGAGATTTTTCACATATTACCAGTTTTGCATTTTTTATCCCTTTTTTTTGCATCCCTATTTGTTCGCATGTACTAAACTTATTTCATGTATGATATTTAATAAATACCAGGGTTGTCTTTTTAGTTTTGCATAAGCATAGCCGCGCAACGGGCACCATCAATGAAACGTCGCCTTTCGAAGTTAATTTCATTGAACTTAAATCCAAAGTTTCACCAAGGTACGGCAAATAATCTAGCCACAGCAAACTTTTAAAGCAAGTCGCTCAAAAAATGGAATTGAGCCGTGAAAATTTTCGCGCAATAATTCTTTACAACTTTCGGAGAGGATTATCTCAACAACAATATCTCGTCGAGTTGGTTTCTGTTTTTAGTAATGAACCACCACATTAGCCGACAATTTCTCGCTGGTACTGCGAATTCCAATGTGGACACACCAGTCTTAATGACCATCGCAGGACAGATCCACCAAAGAGAGCACTCTCTCAAGAGAAATATCGCTGCTGTGCGCCAACTGGCCAAGGAAGATTGATATGTGACATACCGCAAGATTAAGACAGCCTTACGCATTTCAAAGACTTCAATCTAAAAATTCTGCATGATTGGTTTTGAGAAAGTGAGTTTCACGTGTCGAAAAACTTTCAGCCGGTCCAAAAACGGGAGTTCAAAAAATTTTTATAGTATTGTGAGTGATGAAGAATCATGGATTTATTATTATGAATCCGAAACCAAACGTCAATCAACTGTGTGGGTGTTGCAAGATGAGGGGAAGCCAACAAAAGTTATCGGTTGCCAAAGTATAACGAAGAAAATGATCGTAACTTTTGTCTCAATATTTCGGATCATATTGCTACAATTGCTTTAAAGGACTGAAGAATAGATAATGCCGATTGGTATACAACCGGTTGTTTGCCAGAAATGATTGCCATGCTCCAAAAAATCAACCCACAATAACGAATCATCTTCCACCACGATAATACGAGTCTACATAAGACTATTGAGTTTTCAGAGCAGTAAAACATCGAGTTCCATCCATTTCTAACCAAAGTTCCAGCGATTTTTTACGTTCCCTAGAATCTGGAATGAGCTGTGTGGTTAACGGTTGCAGTCGCAGGAAAAGCAGTTGATGCCTTTAAAATTGAAATTTTGAGTGTTCCAATTGATGACTGATGTAAATCTTTAACAGTTGGTTTGAAAGAGTGTATCAACTTTCTTGGATAATACTTTGAAAACAATAAACTATTTTAAGTCGGTCTACTGTTTGCTATTACGGCTACATGCAAAACTAAAAAGACAACCCCCGTAAGTGTCTTTGGTAGTAAGAAAATTTATGACAAATTTGAATTAAATTAGAAGAAAGCAACGTTGAAATCAAAACAAAAGGAAAGCATTTTTAATAATTGAATTTGACAGTATTCATGCTTATTTGCCTGTAAGAAACATAGCGTTGCTTTAGTAAGAAAAGCACGTAACTCCATTTTTTTTATCCAAAATGAAATTTAACTGCCATCTAATAATAACTAAAAAAAGGTTTTCAGAATTGTATTCCCAAAAAATCATTAAAATTATTCTACAATAGCCTCTAAAAGAGAAACAAGAGTTTATATTTTGATCATTTTGAAACCAAAAATTTTTTTTATGTCCTGTAAATTCCCTTTTAATAAGCTTACGCGGTTGTCCCCTAAAACAACGATAAGATGTAAAATTTATCGATAATGGAATGAGATACCTATCCATGTTGGCATTGAATTTTATTTGTTCATTTATTGCATCTGTAAATTATTAAATATTTTTGGGTTGAATATGGCTTGCCGCTCTATAGAGTTTATATCCCCAATGTCACAAAAATATTCCCACTTAAGAAGCCTTACATAGTACAAATGTGTGGAGATCTGAGCAAATTTTGTTCGAATATTTGGATATGCTACTTACCTTTGACTAGGCTTAGCAATCATAATTAAACTTCCAGTTGATGGCAATAGTACTATAGAATTTGAAGAGATTGGAAATAATATTCTTATAATATTCTGTTTTATCCCCGGACGTATAGACATGCATCAAATTAACATAAAACAAACTGTAGTTTTCTCACCAATTTTTAAAAAATGAAAAGAATTTGCCGGCATTTTTCTATCATAGATATTTAAAACCTTTTTGCAAATCTAACTTTAGAGTGGAAAAATTCCTGATATCTATACCACAAGCGTTATCTGGTGGTTAAGCGCTGAAGCTACGAGTACACGAAATGGCTTTCAGATGGCGCAAGTCACTAAAATTCCGAATTATTTGAAACGCCTTGAAGCATTAAAGAGAGAATGCTGTAATGTTTCTGCTATTTAGAAATAAAGCATATACAATAATATCTTACACTACACCGAATACGTCAATTTTCCTTTAATCACTGCATCATTTAATTACCATATTTTCTACAGGGTAAATTGTAAATTACTTTATTGATCTTAAACCTTTGAGAATATAAAATAAATAAAACACAAGAAACCACTTAGTAAATGTTTCACAAAATTGTATATTTAGTCGACAATTGTTTTGGATTTTTACTCCATTATCAAGATGTGTGACATCTTGATAATAGAGTCGATTAAATATACAATTTTGTGAAACATTTACTAAGTGGTTTCTTGTTACTTATTTTATTTACAATGTTTCACCAAATGCTGACCAGAGAATCCATGAAATTTATTACTTTGAGAATATTTTATCTACGAGAAAATAATTACATCAAAGAAACTTTTGTTAATATTTTGAATTTAAACAGTTGAACGACGAAAACCGGCCATCCTACGTCATTCTTGTCCGATATCCAACACGGTGAAATAAGAATACCAAAAAATAAAATTTAAATTGCATTTTCGAGCAACAAACAATATTGAAATTCTGCCGTTCGGAGTTCCAATAAAATGCAAATGGTGCTCCATCAAGAAGAATGATGCGGATCTCAAAGAATATCAGAACTGGCAGAGAGAGAAACAGCTATTTATGTTTTCATAAAATACCGCGGCGTTCGAAATAGAATATCCTTTCTGACAAGTGCCGCGCACCCTCTTTCGCCTGTCGTAGATAATATGCTAATAAGACCTAGAAGCTGCTGATAAGCTGTCGCTAAGGAGATTTGTATACCCAATAGTCTTAAAATACCGATTACACTATTTCGGTATCTTTGAGTATAAGTATAAGTTTGCATTACAAAGATAATATTTACAAATTGCTACAAAAGAAGGGATTTAAGTATATTATCAACAAAAAGAATTACTGTTGTTAGTAAACACTTTTCGCCCGAAATTATTTGAATCTTTACCGGTTTATTTGTAGATGATAATGATGGCAATAGAAATGTAATCTTTGCCTTACAGAACTTCTTTTTCTTTTCTGAGAAGATACACAAACTGGTATGTTTCCTTCTTGTGTATTTATTTCAACACTGTTTCAAAATACATAGGAATAGTCTATACATAAGGTTTTGTGTTTCTAATGTCATAGTGACATAATAGTAATTATCCGAATTAACCTCTACATTAATAATAATATTAGTCATAATAATATAATGTTGTCATAATTATTTAAAAATGTATTTATTTTTTATTACTTACATACATTTGAAAGTGAGATAGTATACATCTTTAGTTGCTTGTGGTTAGATGGCTGGTGGCCTCTTCTCTCAATTTTCCCTGGATTAATATTTCGTCCCTGTCTTACACGTGAGGATACGGTCCATTTTAATAAACAACATTTAATTTGAAAATTGAATCTTGATTTTAGCGGCTTTGTTGATATAAGTTTTTCAAGGGTTCATTAAAATAAACAGTTTTAAGGCCTCGACAATCTTTTGTCTTCTTCAGAAATATTATTTCCTTTAAACTGTAACAAATCAATTATTTAGTCTTTCATTGTACATTTTTTTTGTTTTATATTACTTAGGTAAAACATGTCAACAAACACAACACTAAAATTTGTTAAAAACAATCAACATTTTACATGTTACACTATTTAATTTTATCTTATTAAAATGATTGTTATTAACATTTGGTCAGCTATCGAAAAGGCGAATGCGAGAATCTCAATTCCTAGCCAAGCAACACACACTCCTGAATTTTTTGTTTGAATGGAAAAACTGTCAAACTGTATATACCAACGTTTGTAGCAAATTTAGGATTTATAAATAGGATAATAAATGTGAGATAGTCCTTCGATTTCAGGTTTGTCCTTGACCGCATTTTTGTTGATTTGAATCGTTTTTTAACTTCTTTATTGACTATAGATACGTTATCAAAATTAAAAGCGTGTCCCGTATTTACTGTATGTTTTTTTAAAGCAGTAATGTTGTTTTAGTATTTATGACCTTTTATCCACCATTTTAGACACCATTACAGTTATCACATGGGATTTTATAAATTGCATGGGTTTGTTTAGTTTTTGGTATGTTATCTTTATAAGGGATTAATATTTTGTCAATTCTCTCAGATAAATGTGGGATTAATAGAATGCTGACATATTTTGTTATTTTTGACCGCCCCTATAGAATTGGGACACGCAATCGAAATTATCGAGAGAATTACGAAAGCGGGAAAACTTTTCAACATAATAAAAACGAAATTCCTCAACAAGAAGGCAATAACGAAAAAGGTAAAGGCCGAAGTAATTAGAAAATTTGTGAAACCAACGTTCATCTACGCCTGTGAATGCTGAACAGAAAGGCAGAGGAGTAAGCTGACAGCTGCAGAAATGATATCTGGAAAATACTTGTCTTTCCTAGTATTTTCCTCAGATATCTCATTTCTGCAGAGAAATTTTGGAGAGATAAAGTAAGGAATGTGGAATACAGGGAGCAGTTGAACATAATACCAGTGGAAGAGATCATACAACAGGGACAACTGAGATGGATGGGACATGTACAAAGAATGGGACAAAACAAGCTAGTGAAAAAGGTGTTCGAAGCGAAAGAAGGTGGAAAACGAAGGAGAGGAAGACCGCGAAGAACGTGAAAAGAGGAAGTAAGAGGGTCAGCGGAGAGAAAAGGGGTAAGGTGGAGAGACATTCCAGGATTAGCTCAGGATAGAATTAACTTTTCTGCAACCAATATTGTTCCAATGAATGCATGGTGAATTTTGACTTTGCAAGAAATTCGAAATTCGCAAATGTCCCGATCAGCAGTGTGGTCCGAATCAATAGCAAAACTTTTTGATCCCTTTCGTTGTTGTAAATCCTTTTACCATCGTATGTAATTCACCTAATTTCTTTTAGCTGTTTTCCATAGCTGAATATTTTTCATGTATTTGTAAATGTAGGTATTGAATATGTTAAAACACTTATACTTACATTTATACTGCACAAGATTGTATTATCTTATAAATAAGCCCTATTATTCTCCACAGTATAAAATAAACTATTAAGTATTGAGTTATATATAGGTACAGACTTTTTAGAAGCATTTGATTACTCAAATCGTACTTTTAATGAAGCTTGATGCTAATGGGTTCTCTCTGTTATTGCAATCACTATTCTAATCTTACCTCTTTAATAGAAAGTATTCGTTAGCTATAAAAGCTATCGCTTAATCCATTTCTCACCTATATCTGGCGCACTGCAGGGTAGCAATTTGGGCTCTCTACTCTTTCTAGTGTGACTTCCCTCCACTGTTAGAATGCGGCAAATTGTTATTTGCAGATGATCTAATATTATCTTCAAGGGTGAGTACGCGCAGACTACCAATATCTTCAAAGCCAGTTAAATCTTCTTAACTTGTGATGCATTGACAACGGTCTCGATCTCAATGTGTCGAAGTGAAACATTGTCGTGGTTTCACGCAAATCAACGTTAATAAACCACCATTATGGAATTAATAGTTTTGCATTAACACTGCAGAGGATTTGGGAGTTACATTCGATTGCAAATGAAGATATTAGGAACATTACTTCGTAATTTTAAAGTCGCTAGGTTTTATTATACGCATTACAAAACATTTCTCGCCATGGCACTTTATGGCAACGCTTTATTTTTGCTATGTACGTTCTAAATTATTTTTAGTTTTATACAACTCATTCTTATTAATTTGAAAAAGTTCAAAGATGCCTACAATTCAATTTTTTGCCAATGATTTATTTATTGCCGATATTTATATGGTATGTTTTTGATTTTTGCCAATATTAGCAAAACGCTTTTGATTCTCTTCTCTAGAAATATATGCAAAATACGATTTTAGGCAAATTATATAGAGACAAGATAAAGTAACCGACTTTAACTTTTCTATACGCTGTCTCATCAAAATACCCCTTATTTATTACGAAAATCTAAATTGAGGTCGTCGATTGCTCCGCAGTAACACGCATACACGTGCAAAATCGTACGTCTAACGAAAAGAGTAACCCATCTCGTATATACCGATAAGTTGTTCGCACACTGTGGATCTGACATACAAGAAGACTTTAGCGTCTACAACCATTAAACTGGAAGACCCGAGAGTTGTTGAGTGAAGAATATCCGTCCCTGTTCTGCGGCGCGGAGCGGCACGGCACGTCTTTTTCCTCCCTGCGCGCTTTTCCGAGGTGCTTCCCCTTTCGCAGTAGATATTCTGAATGTGGCGGCGAAGGTAACGACGGCACTCTTCACCTCCCTGGAACGACCATGATCCGCGGGATCAATACGCGCTCTTTCTCTCAGGCGAGATTTGTATTTGGGGGCCGCTATATAAGATTGTTCGTTCGGGTCGCACTATGTCGCATCGGCTGGCTATATGAGAGAGAGCTTTTCAGATGGTGACACGTAAAAAAAGAGTATGACTGACAGGCCGGAATTTTTGTCTATCGTTGTCAGATTCTGCTTATTTTCCTTATACCTTTTGGAAATTGTTAAAGTGCATGGATATTGAAAATGTTAACTTTGTTTAATGCCAAGTAGATTTTTGTTTTAACTAGCGATCGATTTTGACAAGTGTCATCATCAGGCTACTGTAGTCATTGAAGCCGTTGAGAAAAATTAAATTGGGATGTATTGTTTAGGAAAACCGTTATTTGTTGTTTCTTATTTGAAGAAGGAAAAAGGAGAATGGGATAGGAAACGGCAACTAATATGGTTACACGGACGTTTGCTGGTCGTTGTTGTGTCTATTATCTCAAAAACTAAGATAGATACGGAAATGGTATGATAAATATCTGTGTTAAGGCAGACAACGCAATTGGTTTGCATTTAGTTAATTTATTTCTCGAGATAATCTCCTAGAGGCTCCATACTCCTAGTCCAGCGATGTTCCAACTTTTTAAGCCATCCAAATAATAGGATTTGACAACCTCTGCAAAAATAGGCCTCTGTTTCGACAACGACCTCTTAATTTACCATGAATCGCTTTCCACCAAGTCATTTTTTAAAGTTTGGATAAGAAAGAACTCACAGAGGCCCAAATCTGGCGAATATGGGGCACCAATTCGTATCGTAACTGGATTAGTTTTGCTATCGCAATTACCGATAGCCATAACTTGTCCGGCTGATGGAATCAACATCGCCTCATTTGGGGCACATTCGCCGGGGAAAATCCATTTCACCGATTGACCTTCGATTTCTGGCGTGTAGTGATGCATCCGTGTCTCATCTACAGTCACATAACGCAGCAGAAACTCACTCCTATAAACATGCCCAAATATTGCTTTGAAGTTATCACGTGATTCCATTTTTGATCATAAGCAGACGCGGCACCCATCTCGCCGATAGCTCTCTCATACTCAATTTTTCGTGGAGGATATTGTGCACACGTTCATTTGAGATGTTTGCCATATTAGCAATCCCTCCAAACTTCAGCCGGTGGTTTGCTAACACGATATCATGAACCTCATTGATGATATCGTCCGTAATCACCTCACATGATCAACCTAGCCGCTCCTCATCAAAGACGGATGTTCAGCCACGCCTAAATTCATTAAACCAGTATCTGACGGTAATTCTCAAAGGTGCGTGGTCCTTTTAAACTGCATTCAACTTCTCTTTGATTTCTGCGCACGTTTTCTCATTCAAGAAAAGAAATTAAATCACTGATAGGTATTGTTCTTTTTCCATGATTCCACAAATACATAAACTTGCTTATTTCCACAGCTCTCAAAGCAATACTACTCAATGAGTCTTCCCGAAATTTTGACAGACGTCGACTAAAGAATAGTACTCATAGTCAGTAATGGAGACTTTGGCACAAAGCGTCATCTGTCTCCAAACACGGGTACTTCTCATACCATCTCTGTAGGTACAGGGAACATTAATAAAAGTTGACATTGAATTGAAAAAAGGCACTTAAAAACGTAATAATATAGAGGACGTTCCATTTCAGAATCAAAATTCGTAGCGTACGCTGCAGAAACTGAACACCCTGAATACTTGAATATAATTTTGTTGTGCAGCATTCGTTACCGAATATTTTTCATTTGAAAACTTCCATGCACTAGGTGGGCACGCTGTAGAGCATTTTCAGTTGGAATAAATAAACCCCTTAATCACGGGCTATCTCTGACAAATACTAAAGATTTCATTTTTCGAGTGATATTTTCGTCACCAATTTAAATTGGACGTCCTGTATACTTTTTTGATCTTTGGATGGACGATGATATTTTGCATTATTTATGTAGAGCAATCTAATCGTTTTCGAAATGTTTTGCATTGTATAATTATTATTCGAAATAGGCATCAAACACTTCTACATATTTGATACAATCGCATTCCTATCTATCTATGTATCTTTAGAAACATATATTATGGTGTTTTAACATCTTTTAGAAGTTGAATACTCTTTCAATTCTATTAGCTATCAATTTTTCTCTTTCAGATGTCATTTGCATAATATTCCTGATGTTATTTTAAACTGCAGTTTTTTTCTGCAAAAACCTTTTGTTTTGTATTACCGATAATAAAGGCGCTATTGAATAATTTCGCATTATTAATCTATTCTGTACAAAAACGCAATTAAATTAATATATATTTTTACCAACTCAATGTTAATTTAAAACCGCTATACTCAGTAGGAAAAACTTAGGTACTTAACAATGAATTTGATGCTAGTAGCCTTGAAATAGTAAGGGATATAGATAAAGGTTTAACGAAACTCAAGAAAAATAATCCGATCAATAAATTAAACGGAGTTCTGTCAAAAAATATGGTCTGTCAACAATTGAAGAATATAAGTGAGGTGTTGCAAAATGAAACAACCCTTAGTGGGAGAAATTAGCATTTAAGTGCCAGTGACATTGTGAAATATGAATTTGCACCAGCAGTGTCGTATGAGGGTTAATAATAACAATAACAATAATATTTATTAGTTATATTTTTACACATTCGGTGTATATAACAAGTCATAACTAAATTACTAAAATAAGTAAAGAGTACTATTGGAGTAGCTAAAATAAGCTACAAAATTATTGGAAAAAAAATTATTAAAGAGAACAAAATAAATATCATCCATATGGTAGAATATATTAGCAAGTAAAAGTGCTTTGACAGACGCGAATTTATAATACGATTGAATTTGTTGTATATGCACTGGCAGTTTATTAAAGATTCTTATGCCTAAAGAAAATGCACTAAGAGTGGTGGCGTTGAGGGTGGCAATTGGTAAATGTAGGCATGTCTATTCTTGTAAATATAGCAAGCTGATTGTAAAATATATAAGCAGGGTATTGATAATATACTTGAGCTAGAAAAAAGCTTGCAGGAATCTCTGTATCTCACTCAAACTACACATCCGAGCAAGAAAAACCTGCTGCACGGAAGTAGATGCGCCCCAAAATAAAATCGCATACTGTAGTCTTGATTGTACTTGATTGTACTGTGCGTAGTATAACGAAAGTAAACAGGCTAGAGATACTTGTGATTTTAGACATCTGAACATGTAGCTCTTGGTGGGTATTTTCTTTGAGAGAGTATCACAATAAATCGACCAGCTTATCGTTTATTCCAAAACCTCACCTAGAAACTTCGTCGACTTGACATCTACCAACTCCTCTCCATCAATATTAAATTTAAAAGATCCTACTCGTTTTTGTCGCGTGTGATATTGAAGGCAGTTTGTTTTCGGCACGCTCGGTTTCAATTTGTTAGCGTTAAACCAATCTACTAAGTTGATAGCTAGTGACGTCAAGACCTGTTCTGTTTGTGCGTAATTAGGGTTACTATTCACAATCATTGAGATGTCATCCGCGTACATAGTTAGATAAACATCCTCAAGAAAATGGCTGATATCGTTAAAATTTTTTTTCACAGTACAAAAATGTTCTAACCCAACGGGCACAAATTTACTTTGAAAATTTGTTATACCATGTTGTAGTTAAATGTAATTATAATTTGTTTGCATATATGTTTGCATATATATATATATATATATATATATATATATATATATATATATATATATATATATATATATATGTTTCAACGTGAACAGCGTATGTTAAATTCATTATAATTAATATTATATCAAAATTCGCCGAGATTAGATTTTAATAGAGTTTATTGCGGAACTTGAATTATTTTCGATAAATATTTGAGTTCCGACATTATTGATTATTTATATTATCAATCTTTTCTTAAAAAAAAAAAAAATCTCGGTTAATGACGTGTTACAGGGGAGAGTCAAAATCTCAGCTTATTTTAAGTTATTTATATATTAAAGACATTATTTGTAAAAATGACACATACACACACAAAAATCACATTGTATTTGGAAATGACCGTTAAAATTCCTTACGTCACCTACGACACCGAGTTGGAAGAAAACATCAAAATTTAAATATCAAGTCATTAGATTGGCAATGTTAGGGACGACGAGAAAAAAGAGAAGTCAGCAACGAAAAACAATTCGGACAGATAACATCTTTCCGATTGACTTTTAGAAAATTGAGACAAACGAAAGTTAAAACATCGTGAAAGTCACCAATGCAAATATATAAAAAACATTTCAAGTGAACTATAAATGATATCCAACGATTGTTAACGATATTTAATCAGTTACGAAAATTTTAAAAACCATTTGAAGAAAGTTAATTGAAGAAAAGCAGAGGGAAGAAGGAATCAAAAATAAGAGGATTTCACGAAGTAGAGGGAAAAAGGAACCAGGAACCAGTAGGATTTTACACACACACACATATAAAAAACACGCCACAATATATCTGTAAGTAATTTTAATTAGATTAAATTCATTTTTTCCATTGTAAGTAAATACTTAAAATAAAAACAAAACAGATTATCTCCTCAATTCAAATCTTTTAATTAAATTTGTCACATAACAATATATATTAGCTCTACAGGCCTAGTAGGCCCATGGCTTAGTTAACTATCATTCGCCATTCCTTCCTGTTCATTGCCTTTCTTTTCCAGTTTTCTACGTTCAGTCTTCTCATATCTTCTTCCACTCCTTTTGTCCATCTCGCCCTGGGCCTTCCTCTCCGTTTCCTTCCTCCTGTTGAATGTGTTAGCAGTGTTTTTGGTATTCTCTCTTGAGACATTCTCAAAAGAGAATGTCCCAACCATCTCAGTCTCTTAGCTTTTATTATTGTTACTATGCTGGGTTCTTTGAACAGCTCTTTCAGTTCTGCGTTTGTTCTTCGCATCCATGTATCCTCTGTCATTCTTCCACCAAATATCTTTCTTAATACCTTTCGTTCCAATATTTCAAGTCTCTCCTGCTCTGTTCTTGTCATTGTCCATGTTTCGCATGCACATGTGACTACTGGCCTTATAAGTATTTTGTACATCCTTATTTTTGCACCTCTAGATATGTTTTTACTTCTCAATAGTCTATTTAGAGCATGTATACAGCGGTTTCCAAACATTATTCTTCTTTAGATCTCTTCCCTGTTACCCGGCTTGCGTGAAAATACTGTTCCTAGATACTCGAACCTCTCGACCTCTTCAAATTTATAAGTTTTTCCTTCCGTTGTAATCACCTTTAGATATCGTCCACTGGTAAATTCCTTATCCGACCATTCCATGTATTTTGTCTTCGCATCATTTATGTATAGTCCCTTGTTTCTTGCTTTTTCTTCAAGTCTCTTTACAGTTTCTGTAAGTTCAGTACTACTCCTGGCCAGAATCGTCAGCAAATGCTAGGCACTGGTACTTTCTGTGGTAAATCAGGCCTGATCTATTTACGTTTGCCTCCAGTACGGTTTTCTCCAGCAGTATGTTGAATAATAGCGATGAGAGCGGGTCCCCCTGACGCACTCCTTCTCTGACCTGAAATCTCTTAGTGATTGTTTGCATAATTTAATTAATTCGAATTTAATAATTTTATATTTTTAGTTAATGTTGACTAAATAGTTTTAAATTAAAAAAAATTGTTTGAGTTTTTTAAGGGAAAAATATATATCCGCTAATATACAAAATTAGTATTTATCCTATAAAAGTTGATTTTTAATGCATATTTAAGTATATATTCTGATGCATATTTGCATACATATTTTGAAGATTTTTAGTGCATAATTGTCCTAAACCTAGTTATAATAAGATAACACTAATTGCAATTATATACCACGTTAATGAAATTCGACAATGAAAAATATCAGATCTATAAACTGATTCTCTGAAATCCGTTTCCATTTGATTTGATGGAACGCAAACAGAACCTTCCATTACAATTTTAAAAATTCACAATTTTTCCAGGATTTCATTGCGGACGCTTAATCCAACAAGAATCATATTTATCGTACAAATATATGATCAAACATCAACGCATCAGCATCCTTCAGCCAAGCGGAATATCCCGTATACACACATACTCGCAGATTTGTGTGCACGAAGTATAACGACAGAAAGCAACGTAACACAATAGTTGTTCTAATGGAACCAGTGAGAGCTAAATGGCGAGAGGGATGGTTTCTCCCCTTTTTACCCTACCCTTCGCAGCATCCAACATGCTCAGAGACGCTCTAGGGGCGTCGGCGTCCGCAGCGTCCTCGCTCTGTCACTAACTCTGTCAAGTTAATTATTATGGATATATAGAGAAACAAACTGAAGACAAACATATCAGTTCTATTACGAAAGAGAGAAATATCATGTAGTATGTAATTGAAATTGAGATAAACGTCTTTGAGAAAAATTGTGTTAGATAGTAACGTAAATCAGCGTGCCAAAATGGGGACGGCAAGAATCACGCGTTAGAAGTCACTGGCGTCATGGTGGTTGATACTTCAGGTGAGTAAAATTGAATTTTATCTTATATTTTCGATACCCAAATCTAAGAAAATTTATACCTCTTTCGTCATACAAAAACGCGTGTAAAAAGTTGAAGAATATAACGGCCGAAAAGTTTCCTATAGCCGCGGCATATATTCCCTGTGATCGTTAAATATTAACGTGGCCGGTGAAGGGACAGAGAAAAAGACACCTGCCGTCAGAACGAAGCTCGACTCATTTTTCTGTGTCTTCGCCGTTCATGTATTGGTGTGTTTTACAATACGAAAAGTGACCGACTGGCCAATTTATAAACGTTCGGGCTTCGGCTTTTAAGTCCGTGTGATGTATTCTAAAGGATGTATTAGGAGTCGTCATGTGACGTAATTATACCTTAATGTATCATGTCGTGTGACGTAAGTGAGATCAACAAGATTTATTTCGAACATTATTTTAATTTTTTTTGCTTTTCGTTTTATTTTTCCCCCTTCAGTAGGTTGCTCTTTCGTTTAATCCTAGACGCGTGTAGTACCCACGCATATTCGTATAACGATCAGATTTTATCAATTCTAATTTGTTTACATCGTAGAAAACACAAATCTTACAGAAAGAAAAATTATTTTCCTCAAGCAAGTTCTCTGCTTTTAAATCAAATAGGAATCCAACTAAATAGAGGGAACCGATTTTCTACAGCTATTCAGGAGATTTAAACGTGCTGCGCAGACATTTTGACATGCGCAAAAGTAATGATTAAAATAATGTTTCAAAAGTTTCGGTCGTGTTAATTAAACTTTACCATTCAATTGCGGCAAAATGACCGAGCTGGCGGGAACCTGAAGGGCAAGGGGTATTTCGGCGGTGTCCTGTGTGTATGAAAATTTAATTTTCCTTTCCACACAAATACCTTGCTCTAAATGAACTTAAATTTCCAAGCGAGAACGTTTCTGAACCTGATTTCAAAGCTTTTCTGTAAAATGACATGCCATGTAATGTTTGCAAATACGTAAATTTTCTGGCATAACTATTTACAGGAAGCTCTTATATAATTTATTTATATAATTAACTTATAATTAGATGTCCACATATTGATTAAATTTCTAAACAATTATTCGATTAGAAAATGTCACTAACATTTCGCAAAATTACTATAAATTTTTTGACAAAAATTGATAATTCAATGTTATTAGAATTGACAAACGATATTATATAAATGAAACGTTATTTACTAAAGCTCACTGTAAAAGTTGGAAAAATATGTTGCGATAACTTTTATTTTACTTTAATTTTTAAAATTTAAACTAACACCTTAAAAATAGAATATCATGTAACTTCAAGTACAAAGAGAATATGGTAAAGCCTCTAGAACATTATTTTTAGTACCAAAGTTAATAAATAATATCTTTTCTCCTTCGTCATCCTTTCTTTATTAATTTAAAAGTGAAATAAAATATTGTAAATTCTTAAAATCATGGTTTTGATCGATCATTCACCTCATAACTAGAGATCATGCGCAAAAACAATAAAAACGTTTTTCTGCACATTAATCACAAACTGAATTAATTAAGCTGATGCGTGTCTACTACTCCCAAACATGGCGCCTTTTTAAACTTATCTCGTTGAAATTACAATAGCAGCTGTCTGCTGTTGCTTCTTAAATTAAATTGGTGCAATCTCAGAAGAAAATGGAATTGTATATGAAACTAGATCCATTCAATCTGATGTCATTTACAAAATTTTACTGGATTTCGAAAATCGTTCATACTACTCTCACTTAATTGAAGTAGGACATTTTCAATCTCAACTTAATTTTACATTATTGTTTCAGGGGAATTAAGTTTGACAAGTTGCTTTAGATAGTATGTTAGCTATGTTAATTAAAATACAGGGGTACCCCAAGGATCTATTCTCGGACCAACCCTATTTCTGATCTAAATAAATGCTTTATTGACTTCAGCAGGTCCAGGTTCTAACTTAACTTATGCAGATAATGTCAATATTATTGTATCTTCTAAAGGTGCGAATGGATTGGGTTTGGCTGAAATATTCATGATGTGATCCGGACCGGCTTTTTTTTAAGTGCGGCGGCCATTAAATCCGTTCAACTCATCAAGCCGTTTCGGTGCACCAAACCTGTTCGACCAACCAAGCCCGTTCGGACGGCCAAATTTGTTCGGTCCGCCAAACCAGTGCGCTGATAATTTTTAATTTTTTTTTTTAAATTCAAACTTATTCTTCCCAAACATTTGTTTTGAGAAGGTGTGGAAAGTATAAATACCTTAGTATTCACTTTTGTGAATGTAAATTTTGTGCAAGTTAAATACATTCATAATTTGATACCGAAAAATAGTAAAAGAAATATAATTCGTACGCTCACTTGGAAAGACAAATATTTCACATTTAAGGCAGCATCAGATTTCTCATTTTCTCTGTTTTATTATCTTTTAGTCAACATATTCTACTCTCTGCTAGCATCAGTTGCTATAGAAGTTGATTGTATTAGAACTAATACCAGTCGTAAAAGTCCACAGAATAATATTGTAATGTTTTCAAATTTTGCAGTAAAAGCACAGTTTTGAAAAACATCATACATTCCTTGACCATTTCCTTGGTCGGACCGAACGGACTTGATGGTTCGACGACCGACAAAGCTGTTGAGTCTATGCGTGATCTGGATTGATAAAACTGTCTGGCCGGGCCGGACCCACATCAATCTCAAAATGCCCCCCTCTAGCATCTTTTAATCTTAGTGAGCTTTCTCAACAAGCAAATAACATTTTGACTACTGTTCAAAACTGGATGTACAACAATAAATTAAAATTAAATTCTGATGAAACAAAAATTATAACAGAAAAAGATATAATACTTGCAGTTTTTCTTTAAATAATTGATTTACTAAATTTACTCAGTCGATAAGACTTCTCCTAACATTGATCGATGAATGTATTAGTTTATCGAACAATATTGAGGCGTTGCGACTTCTATTTTCGAATGACATATGCAATAAATTATTGGCGAATTAGCCTTACTACAAGTAGAGTTTTTATCTTACAGGAGAGAGCTGTAAGGTTATTAACAGGGCTTAGGTGGAGAAGTGTATATAGAGATGTTTTTAAAGAAAACAATATTTTGACTTTTTACGATACCTATACGTATATTTATGAAGTGCTTTGTTTTACTAATCAAGTATTCGTACTCTGTGGCACTGGAATACTGAAACACTTTACTAAAACCCTTACCACAATACTTCACTCGCACCGGACGCACGTTTCAATAGCCAAGCTATCATCATCAGCCGTAAAACTGAACTCTGTTCCGTGTTTGGTTACAAATCCCATGATACGTTTGCTACTATCTCTTCACGTGAATACAATACAAGAAATCTGAGCTATTTACTATTTGATGATTTTTGAACATGAAGCCGGTCGCCCGATTGTTAGTAGAATTTGTGAGAAAATTGGACCTGCTTTTTATTTCCCTTCATTATTTACTATTACTACTACTACCAGAACAAAAACTGCTTTTCAAAGATATCTAAATTTTGCCGTATGTTAGTTGTGTAATAAATTGCTTATTAACACAAAACAAATTAGTTATTCTAAAATTTTAAAAATCATGTTAAGCGTGATCTTCCTTAGAAGATCAACAGTAATCGATAACGTTATCTTTAAATCATAAAATACATTTTAGAGCACTCTTATAGTTAATTCCATTCTTTCAGCCCCTAACTACTTATAATTACACGGAAAAAATGTTACAAAGGATCAAACAATTGTAGAACTATTTACTACAATTTGTTTGTAAATATACGACCGGCTACAACTTGCGTAAATCCTTGCTACTCGATTGTAGTTAACGAATTGCACTTCTATTAAATACATTATTGTTATAAAAATTTAGTCAATAATCTGTTACAAAGGTTGCTACAATAATGTACAAGTTTTAGTTACGCACGCTGTAAAGAAGTGCAACAATTTTGTTCTAAAGGTTGCTACATTTGTATAAGGAATATCAAAAATTGTGTCTATAATTACCACATCCTTTTAAGACTCAATTCAACATTATTGTTTGACAAGGTATTACAATTCTATAGTAAGGAATCCTAGGAGTTGTATGAAAAATAAAACATTTATCTTCTAGTGCAAAGTTTTATTTATATATGAACAATAATAATTGTAATGTAACATACACATATAAACTAGAGCTGTTTTCCGGATCCGGATAATTTATTATTCAGATATCCGGATCTTTGTGTAATCCTCGGATCCGGATCCACTATCCGAAACCCCGAATTCGGATCTGTTATTCGAAATCTCGGATCCAGATCCATTATTTGAAATCTCGGATTCGGATCCGTTATCCGAAACTACAGATCAGGATCCATTATGCAAAACCTCGAATTTGGACCTATTCTCTGAAATCTTGAATTCGGATTCCCAATCCTATCGAATCCATTATTCAATAACATGGATCCAGCCCCGTTCTTCGATAACTTTTTCGAACAAATAGTAAGTAGGGTAAAGTTTCGTAGTTAACTCTGGAAACCTGCAATAGATCGAGTAATTATCAAACAGTATAGCTGTAATAATCACCAGATTTATTGAACACTTATGCAATGCAAATTAACTTTGAATTGTGCGCATAGAATCTCAATTATTCTGAAGGCACGGATTTTAAAAACTACTGCACTTTTTCTCCATATAACATAATTCCATGTTTTATTTATTAAACACTTTCTATACTGCAAAATAATAACGGATCTGGATCCGAGAACTAGGTGGTAGCGGATCCAGATCCGAGAATCGGATAGTGGATCCAAATCTCATTTTTTTCGGATACCTACAGTACTAATACATTTTTTAATAAGTAACCTGAACTACATGTTTAAATATAGAGTTAATAAAGTACCTGGCTAATTTTAAGGTACTTTTTGCATTTGAGCTCGAATATTTTTCTAACACCCAGTATAGGGATAAGTTCTTTAATCTCAACTAAAATTAAATTATCATTATATTACTTAAGCATTCTTCATTTATTTGGTTATCTACAACAAAATCAGTTAAGGTTAGATGACGCCAATGGGTTCCCTATCATTAAGTAAGCGGAAAAAGCGTAGAAATTATACTCGCAGTTATTGTTAAGTATTGTTAGTAGAATCAGAGTCAATATCAGCTATACATACAGCGAAATACATTGTGGTATGTATGTTAACCTCTAAATAAATACAAATGAATGTATATCCTACGTACGTATTCTTGATTTGAGCAGAACAGTATTTGTGTTGGTTGCAGTCACATATATTGTCGATTTACGATATAATATTAAAGAAAATTTAGCTTTCACTACTTATTGCTAATACCACCTCATAATACTGGTGGAATCATTCCCGGCGAAAACAATGCGAGCAGAGAAAAGAAGCACTAGCACGCGGCACATGTTTCTGTCTACCCGGCGTCATCAGCATGGTTACGAGCGTTCCTCTTTGCCGCCTACATTGCGTTTACCTCTCAGTTTATGCCCCAATCTCCAAAACAGCACTGTTGTGTATTAGTGCTTCTTCCCTCTGCTCGCATTGTTTTTGCCGGGATTGATGCCACCAATACCATATTTTTGGTTTTTGTTACTAGGCATTTTTTCATATGTATTTGCACTACTTATCTTACCTCTAAATACAACCAGTTCTTCCCCCAGTTTCCATTCTCGCAGTTTATTAACAAACTCGTCCATGATCAAATTCCGAAACATATTATGTTTAATGGGTACACAAATATGTCAAACTAAACTGACTAAGCCGCGGGTCTGTTAAAGTTTTGATCCTGTTATCCCGCAATAACGTTTGGTGAAGACTGGAGAGAATGAATGCAGCCACAGTAATCTCTGTGAATACGTACGTATCAAATAGTTAGCGTTTACCGCCATAATTTTCCATTGGTGCATTTCGATAAGGCCACTTATTTAAAAACGAAAATGTTGCAAATTAGGATGTTTTGTGTTACCACAATCTTGTCCTGCACGTCTCGACACAAACATTGTTGAAAAAAAATATACATTTATGTGAACAAAAATCTGCGGTCGAGTTACATAATTGTGTTATTGATTACCACAATTATATACTAGTAAACTTGTTTTATCATTCAAATAAAAACCCATATAATTCCTTTACTTTCTAGTCCCAAAATTTAATAAACATTTTTTCACCTTCTTTTAAAACCACACTAGTGATAAATACTACAACTGTTTAGAAAGAAAAAAAACTCATGTATAATTTATGGCCTCTCACATTTAAATAGATAAAATAAAATAACGTGTAACATGTACCTTACAAAAAGCTACAAGCTGTATATGGTAGTCGATGTAAACGCCTTTTTCTCTCATTGTTTCTGCATGAATATAATATGGATATCCTTGTACACGCACACATTGATATATTATTGATTCCATATAATTAATGATCTATTATTCTGATCGATTCCGTTCTATTATATAACCTACTTGTAACTTGATTTTGATAAATTGTATTACCATATTTTTCAGGAAGTCTTTTCGACATCCCGGTTCGAATGGACAACAGAACAAGATCAAATGGAAGAGACAAAAGAGAAAAAAGAATAATGATACGGAATCGAACAAAATAAAACATAAACGAACAAAACACTGCTAGGCACATTCGTGATCTACCCTGTAGATCCGGGCTTTTGTAGAAATTTTGATATCAGAAGCTCGTCTCTACAGGTATCTTACGGATGGAAGACCGCTCGGCTTGCATCAAATTCGTTAGGGATGATCTAGCTGTGTTTCGAAGAACTAAAAAAGGCACTGGAACTCTAGAATTAGGTAAATTAGGGCGTATTAGGTACTTATACCACGGGAACGTTATTCAAAGGTAGGTTATATAAGTTTTTTTGTCGTTTCTAATTAAAACATGGATATTTTTAGGAACATAATCTCTTTAACTAATTGAACGGATCGTCATAGAGCCCATGGTAATCTGACTATAATTGTAGAAAAGGTATTTATGTTTCAACGAAAATTTTGCAATTAATAGTTGCTTAACAAACTATTGGGGAGCTTGAGAATTTCCATAATTACTTCGCAATATTTTTGGAATTTTAATAAGTGGCTACTTTAGTACCTCTAAGGTGTTTTTGCTTGTTACGTGATGCCATTTAAAAAGAAAAGAAACTTTAATTTTATTGTCAAAATTTAAGCGAATAATTTCAGTGTTGAAAAAAGTCAAATTCTAGAAAAGCTATAATTTGAAACGGAAATGAAACCCTAATCAACTGATCACTCGTCAATATCGGTTGGTAACATGGACATGTTGTATTTCGTAGATAAGTAATGGTATTCAATAGGAAAAAAAGCACGCCAACGATGTTTATAAATGACCTATTTGTATTTTTGGAATCTCAACGTGGCCTGCGGCAATTATTATGGGTAAAAACAAAAAAGAATTGGAAGAGCTACAAAAAAATGCTTTTTTTTAGAAGAGCACAATTTAAAATTACAGCTCTTGAAAGAAAAACATAAAACAAAATTAGAAAGTCTCCATAAAGAAAGTAATTTTAGAATGAAAATGATGGAAAGGGAGCACCAAATAAAAATGGAAATGTTACGGAGAACATAAAATGCCCAAAATATTATTTTGTTTAATTATTTTGAAAATTTCTTTGAACATTGTACAAAACATTTTATATGTATTCTTTGAAAGATAATGTTGTACACATTATTGAATCCTTAAAGTCTATTTATATTTAATAATTATTGAAAATATTCGCTAAACTTTGTAAAAAGTAATCGATGTACAATGCCATTATTATTACCAATATCTCCATTAGTAATTTCAAGTAAGTTTATATTAACTACTGGCAATACGAGCTGCATTCAGGTTATAACACCTCCGATTTTTTTTCTCAGAACTGAAACCAGATAAAAACATGCGATTTGTTTTAAAATATGCGGGCACTCTTTGTTAATGCGTGACAGAGATGGCGGCACTGTACGGCACACGGAACCTTTAGCGGCAGCGGCGAGAATGAGAACTGTTTTTGATACTTCAAATGGCGACGTTTTCATTACAAGATCACACGCTGATCATTCGTTTTCTCCATTTGCGTGGTGTGACACCGATAGAAATTCATCGTCAGTTGAGTGAGACATATGGTGATGGTGTCATGGATGTGTCTAACGTGCGTTCGTGGGTGCGACAGTTCAAAGAAGAACGTCGTGTGACAACAAACCAAGACAATCTCAGCCTCGCACAAGCCAAATGAGTGTGGAACAGATCACCTCCAAAGTTGGCATCTACGCACACAGTCCTGCATGACGACCTAAAAATGCGAAAAGTGTCCGCCAGGTGGATGCCACGAATGCTGACAGACAAACAACGTTGAAGTGATTTCTCATACTCCTTACTCACCTGACCTGGCTCCTAGCGACTTTTGGCTGTTTCCAACGATGAAAGACACTCTCCGTGGCCGCACATTCACCAGCCGTGCCGCTATTGGATCACCGATTTTCCAGTGGTCAAAACAGACTCCTAAAAAAGCATTCGTAGCGGCCATGGAATCAAGGCGTCGACGTTGTGAAAAATGTGTACGGCTGCAGGGAGATTAGAAGGCAGAACGTCGTGTGACAACAAACCAAGACAATCTCAGCCTCGCACAAGCCGAATGAGTGTGGAACAGATCACCTCCAAAGTTGGCATCTGCGCACACAGTCCTGCCTGACGACCTAAAAATGCGAAAAGTGTCCTCCAGGTGGGTGCCACGAATGCTGACAGACAAACAACTTTGAAGTGATTTCTCATACTCCCTACTCACCTGACCTGGCTCCTAGCGACTTTTGGCTGTTTTCAACGATGAAAGACACTCTCCGTGGTCGCACATTCACCAGCCGTGCCGCTATTGGATCACCGATTTTCCAGTGGTCAAAACAGACTCCTAAAAAAGCATTCGCAGCGGCCATGGAATCCAGGCGTCGATGTTGTGAAAAATGTGTACGGCCGCAGGGAGATTACCTCGAGAAGTGACACAAGTTTCATAGTTTTCGTGTGATTAGTTATTGAGAAAGAAAATCGTAGGCGTTATAACTTGAATGCACCTCGTATTATAAAGTGCTGCAGCTGCTACTACAATTCCTTGAATCTTATCAACTGATAGACGTATACCTAATGCTAAGATTGGAAAACATTGTCTTTAAACCCCAAAACGTCTCTCAATAACATTTCTTGTTCGAATTTGAGACTCATTATAAAGTTGCTCTGCTGGAGTAACGAAATTTGTTAATAGTGTTATCATGTAGGATTTGACGCCATAATCACTATGATTTACATTTCCAAATTTGCCATTTTCAAACCGGGTCTTAATATTTGAATTCCGGAATATATTTAAAAACCAATCCACCGATAAATAATACTTATTATTTATTATCATATTGACATTGCAAATAACTTGAGTATTGATAATCGATTGTACCAACACGGCGTGAAATCTACTTCAATTCTGAAACTGTTGTTTTGTTTCATTTAATTCTTCTGTACCTCTGGGCGTTTTTATAAAATTTGGAGTTAATCCAAGAATTGCTCGGATTACTTTTTGAATAGTTCTGCTTGCTGTCGACTTATTTACACCAACTATATCTCCAGAAATGATCCAGCTGAAAGGAAACGTAAAATAAGAAGTACCATCTCAGCAGGTGTTAATGCATGATTTCTACAAATTACTTTAAGATGCATTGGTTAGGTGCTATTTGGTTACATACTTTATCTATTACTTATGGAACGGATTTCATCCGAAATTCAATCTGTCACCTATTTCACAACTGGCTTGAATAACCTAAATCTGTCCCCAAATTCTTCATTACTCCAAATTTCGAAATGATTAGGCTTATTTCTAGTTTTTGGGTGTCCGAGGTGCATTACAATGTTAATTAGGTTTAAAAAATCTTCGTCGGATAATTCGCCTAACATATTCACTTTCACATGAACGACGTTAACATAAAAGAAATTATATTTGAAATGTCACAACACGATCTAAAGGTTATATTTTATGTCAAAATCTACTTGAACTTGGCTTGAACCGCCAAACTTGGGCGTTCAGTTGACTGAGGTATTGACTCACAGATCAACGTTGAACTTGGATGGCACAACGGTGTTCTCCTGTTGAACCGAAGTTCACGTTGACCAACCAGTGAAATTAGTTGGTACAACTGGCCCTTAGTAACATTTAACTTAATATAGTATATAATATTACAAAATGTGACAGAAAGAAAATAGACAAGGAAACATAAAGGAAGCAGTTGTGGTAGGAAAATTTGTTATATACGACACATTTCTGGGTAAAGTGTTTGTTTTGACAGCAAGTATGTTCAAAGATAATCTTATTATATTTCTAAGGAACAGTAATATTATTCTATACAATCACTAGATTACATACAGGGAAAAAGCATGTATTGTTACATTCCATAAATCTACGCAGTAAATCACAAAAGAACAAATATGTGGCATTACATTCCAAGGAATTATTAAGATAATTATTCTGCATCCAGAAGTTACCTATTGAATATTACCGTATAGCATGATCAATAAGGAATCTTTTGGACTTTTGCCTTTAAATGTATTGTACAATACATTTAAACATGGCTACGTTACGAAAAATCCAAAATTGAAAATTTGTTCGGCCTAAATTGGTTGTATGCAAATGTCATGGTAATGCGTTTGCGAAATAATTAATTCAACTTATGCGTTTAAAACGCAACATCAAGCTTTCATAACGTAGATCCGTGCTCACAAAGTTTTGACCCCAGATAGGGTATCCTATTCTTGTAAACTTTCTTATTTTAGATATTTTTTCATATCCTTGATCAATAGATTTGCTGTATATTTTCTTGCAAATTTGATCACTGTATTCAATGTCCCAAAATAAGTAAATAATTGGTACTTGGATGGGAAAAGGGGTAGGTATAAGTCGAAAAAAGCAAAATGGAGTTAAGTCTTCCATGATGCTTATAAAGTCATCCTGTACCTTTGAGAAAAGAAATACAAATTAAAGCGCCTTATAAGTGATAGATATTTTACTGGGCAAAAGGAAAGAACTTCAATAACAAGCGAGCATTGTTATCCTTAACTGCCGTTTCCCAAGGCTTCTATTTATATATCCCTTTTCCCACTGATATGCCAATTGATGAAGAACGCCTTTTTTCAAAAAGTAAACAAAAATACCCAAACCAGGAACACATTGTACTTCATGCTATTTTATTACTATACATGGCATTGATGCTCTTGGTCACTGCGACCCGAACAGATATATTGTGACGGTGCCCCTATGTGTGCTAGAACATCTGATGGCTTTTGACGAACCTTAATACTACGTTGGGGTCTTCTTCTTCCAATACGGTAGGTGTTAGAAATGCCTTACTGAAATGCTGATGCTGTTTGTTGTTGATGTAACTGTTGGTAATACATCTGGATAGAATGTGTTCTGCCGTTTCCAAATCTTCTTAGCATAATAATGATAGCAAGGACTGTGGAGTAGTATGGCAAACAACAATATTCTTGGCACACTCCGCACCACACAAATTATTAATTAACTCGGAAACGCCGTTTCGAAGACGCGTGGGTCCTCATCGGTACGCGGCTGAATATGAGGACCCACGTGTCTTCAAAACCGCCTTTCCGAGTTAATTAATAATTTGTTTGGTGCGGAGTGTGCCGAGAATATTATTGTTTGCCCTCTTAGCATACACGACATAATTGATCCTCAGCTTTCTTTAGTTTAGGTAAGTGATATTTTATGACCGCATAACTTGTTAATAAGCCTGCTAGTATTCTAAGATCGCATTTGCTGTATTTGGCGAGCCTGAGATGAATACTTTCGCCTGATTTTGTCCTGGTAAGTTTGGCCAGTATCTTTCGATATTCCTTCCATTTTCAAATTTCCTGCTTGGGTGGCTCTTTTGTAGACCACAGTATGGATTTACACCAATGAAATTCATACTGGCCCATTCTTTGGCCACCTTATCGGCCTTTTCGCTTCTTCCGACCCCTTGGTGGCTTGCTAATAGCAATAAACAAACAAAACATTACCAATAGGTAATGGTTTTGCCACTAGTTAGTTTTCCTGCCAAGAAGAATATTAAATATCTGTCAAACGATATGAAATGTTTAGTTTTGTACTAGACACATCAAAGGGAAATACAATTTCGACTTAATTTAATTTGGGAGTAACGCAGTTAGTAGAAACAGTTTTGTTTCATAATTCATGATAAGCTGAAAGGGCAGCTGAAATACTAAGCTTATAAATAATAATATTTTATAAATTCCTTAAGAAGGTAATATTTTACTACTGTGTGCATGTGACAAATGTGCGACGCTCAGTAGGCGCCATAGAATATCCTCCTGCTTCCTAATTTTTAAAATTTATGTAACTTTATCAACTAAACATTTAAAGAATAATTCTATTTTGTTAACTCTCACTTCTTTCAATAAAACGATCTTCTCAATTTAACATTGTTTAATTGTATTAAAAACAGATACAAAACAATACGACCGTTACAAACTCGTTTCTCTCTAGCTTCTCTTTAACTGTCTTTAACCTTTGTTTCCAACTGCTTTATATCTTACGCGGGTAATTCAAATATATATCTATTAACATTAGCAAAATTCCTAACAATTTGGTGTATATAATATTGTCTCAAATTAAATTCGGCTAATTAATGAGCGCTCCGCTAGGAAACGTGCACAATTCGGGATTGTAGATAGGCAGCAATGAGAGTATCTAATTAAAGATACTCTAATCACTGAAAATTTCAAAATTAATTGTTACATCGACCTATACAGAAGTGAACAATAAGCAATGCCCATGTTCTGCGAGAGTAGCAGGTATCGACTAGTATCTATCACTCCAAGAAAAATAAATAGGTAATAATGATACAAGCTACCAACATTCACAATTAGGCGGGGCACAGAGGGCTTCGCACCACGTTAGAAGTGAGGTTGCCGCGCCCACGACGCGACGTATGTATGCAGATGAGTCAGCACGAGCTACCTCAGCGAATGAAATTATTGATTTATTGCAACAGTTTTTCATCAACCCCGCGCAGCGTTAGTCGTAATTATAGAGATAAATATATGTAGGTCTGTCTAACGTACGCAAGGAAAATAAATGACCGTTGGCTAATAAAGTCACTAAATTTATCTGCGAGTTTCCGAATTTGAACTACAATGGAACTAAAGTATTGTGTAGAGTTTACAAAATACCATTACCTACACGTATGATATTACAATGAAACAATTTTGATGTGATTTAAAACTGTTTACCATTAAAACACAATATTTCACGTCTGTGCAAACTATTAAACTATTAATAATACTTCATCCTTTAATTCTTTTCCTAACACTTACCTTGCCAAAAAACCTCGCACAAACAAACTTATTGTTACATACTAATTTTAGATAACATCGGCAACCATAATAGAATATTTCTTTCAGTAATACCTTTTGAATAAGGAAGTGAACGGAAAATTCAGTTCTAGAGTCGAATACCATTCGTCCCGTTTTAATGGCAAAGAAGTGAAAACCAACCGCAGTGCGTGCTTACATATCTGATAGCGCGGTGTCGGCATGTCACTGAGGCACGCCTACCTAGCACCCGCTATGCCGTTATCGTTTATCTGAAATCGTATTTACATACACACGAATGGGAAGGCCAACACGTACGTACGATTCCATGACTACGAATCAGGACTATTAGTTAACATTAAAATATTACTAATTAAATTGGTAATATTCCTGTATGTTTGTACATTAGATAAGACGGATAATAGATTTCTAGGTATTTTTCATTTTGTTTTAAGTGTTGGGAAAGTAGGAAGTGTTGTATGGGATGAGGGTGTAATTATTTTCATGTTTGAGGATAGAGATATGATAAGGACAATGTTGCCGTATAAAATTCAAAGATATACAAGCAGTTATTACCTTGATGTAGCAACATATTGCTCGTAAATTATACTATGTGTATATTACAATAAATATTGTATAAATTCACACTTATCTTGGCTAGGCTGAGCCTATGTTTCGTACAACAAAGAATATAATTTGGTACAAGCAAATATCAGTTTCCATGAAACAACATTTTCCCTATTCAAAAAGATGATATGTATACGATTAATCTTTGGCATACGAAAATATGAGCACATATCCCACAAGCTTTCTGTCCTTGGGTGGTTAAACATGGCTCAAAGGAGATTGCTTCGTAGTGCTACCATGTTTCATGGAGTCATACTTGACAAAGAGCCATGCTACCTGTTTCAGCGAATTAGCTTTCGTACTGATGTTCACACGCTAAATTAGAGGTTCAAAGGTTCGCCCACACCACCTATGCACTCCACTGCTTTGTTTCAACGTTCTTTCTCTTATCAGATTGTTCGTGTTTATAACTCTGTACCTCAACATATTAAGAGGGCAAGCACAAGTAGATTTAAATTGCTTTCTAAATCTCATCTACTTGCATTCGGTAATTTTTCTTGTGCGCGTTCGTCCTGATTTTTTGATTTTTTTTTTCTTGGATAAATTGCAAATACTTTTCTTTACATGCCGTGTAGATAGCTACTGTAATAAATTCATATTTTGTTTGTTTGGTTATGTACATGTGATTATTGCAGAATTGTTTCTTTAGGATAGGCATTTATTGTAACATTTCTCCTTTACTTTTTACTTCTAGGTCATTTGGAAGAACAATCTCAACCGCTTCAGTTGAGATTTATTATGACCTAGTGATTTTTCGTAGCTGTTTATATTTTACATTACTGTATACTGTTTTTGTCTACGAAAATAAATATTATTATTATTATTATTATTACTATTATTATAGTGTATTAAGTATGGCCACGCGGTCAATGTGAAAAAAATAATTGAATTAACTCCAGCCAATGACGATCTTGGTGAATCGGGAAAGAAACTTCTCTTCTGTACAATTCTCCATTTCGTTCATTAAATACTTGTCAATACATAATAATTGACCTAATTAATATCTAGAACAAAAACTTGCTGGTCGTCGAAACCGCTGCTAACTCTACAATTGCAATAGTGTCAATTATTTTGATTTGTAGAACTTAAGTTGTTAATTTAAATAAGAAAATGTTGATAGTTATATCCCTACTGACATATATTTCCAACTAGTTCATATAAGCGGTTTTAGTGAAGCCTAGCTTTCCCTTTTTGAAAATTATAAAGGATCTAATAGTTAGAATAGCTAAGGATATTTTCAATATATACAAACATACTCATCTTTATACGCTGTATTCAAATAAGAATAAGTAAAAAGAATTTTGTAAATTTACACCACAGATCGTAGGCAACTTTGGGACTCACGATATCTGATGTAACTTTCGTTTTATATGTAATCTTTCATTGCGAATCTGAACCTCATATTTATAAAGGTATACAAATCCTACAAACGTTAGTAAATGCATTGATTGCTAGTACAAAGGCAGTGTTTCTAAAGTCCCCGAAACGTACCTGACTATTTCGCAAACTTTGTCCTGATTTACCTGAACCACCACAGCCAATTGTTACACGTTGGGGAACACGGTTGCATGCTGCATTTTACTACAGCAATTTTTTTTCAAGTAAAGAAGGTAGTTTTAAAATTCAATCCGACAGAAGCTGCAGCAATCAAGAAAAGCCAGGAAATATTTGAAGATAGTCAGATTAAAAAAGATTTACAAACTATTCACAACAATTACTTCGGACTAGCGGAGGAAATAGAAAAATTACAAAATGTTTCGATGTCGCTAGTGGATTCTATTCAAATTGTAAATTATGTTCACGCACAGTTATGCGCTGTAGAAGGCGAAACAAATTGGTGTGTAATACAAAAATTTGAAAGTGTTTTGGAGAAAGACTCCGATTTTCTTATATTAAGACAAATTTGTGAAGGTGCGTGTGAAGATGCATTAAGTTGTTTCAAAGATTATTTTAAATATGCAAATATAACATCGCTAGATGTCGAACGGTTGTTTTCGGCATTAAAAAACATTTATTCCGCACGTCGTACTCACTTGACTGAAACAGATGTGGAAACGTATCTAATGATTCAAATATTTAACAGATGTTACCTAGATTGTGATTTCACGGAAGACTATTTTATGTGTAAACTTTTATGCGCTCGCCACGCCTCTGGCTGTTACCGCTTATTTGCCCAGGTTAGTAATAAGTTCAGGACAATTAATAAGTCAAATTAAGGAAGTTAAACCCTTTCAAGAACTTTAATGTCGGTATGTTTTAGTCCTAAATATATGTGTTTTGAAGATAGAAGGCGTTACTGTGGGATTTCGACATTACCATCATGCAACGCCATCTTTCAAACGGCGTCGTACAAAATTTCATGAAGATTCATAGGTTACTTTTGATTTAACGGCCACTTGTGTAAGACGTTTTTAGTACTTTCGCATAAAATTGAAAAGGAACAATATTGTTTAGTAATTCGCTTTCTGTTTTTGGACGGAAAAACATGCGAAGAAATTAAAACGAATTTGGATGCTGTCTATGGAGATTCTTCATTTCTATGACAACTGTTAGACATTGATTTAATGAATTGTCGTACATCGTTTTTTAATGAGGAGCTCTCAGGTCACCCGGCAGACGTGGTTGTTGATGACACCATCGAAAAACTTCACGATTTGATTCTCGCTGATCGCGAAGTAGTAGAGGCTGTAGGTGTATTAGAGCAATTAATATTATACAGCAAAACTTAGGAATGGGAAAGCTGTCGGCCCGATGGGTGCTGCAATTGCTAACAGTAGACAACAAACGCATACGACTGTCACTTTCGAAACAGTGCACAATTGAATCCCTACAACTTTTGCATCAAATCGTCACCGTTAATGACACCTACGCCAGAGATAAAGCGACAGCAGACTTTTCAAGGCGAATCCGCCCCAAAGAAGGCGAAGACTGTCTCATCGACCAGAAAGGTCACGGCCACGATTTTTTGGGATTCGAAGGAAATAATATTCATTGACTTTTTGAAGAAAGGACGCACGATCATGGGACATTACTGCAGTGAATTATTTGACCGATTCGACGAAAAATGGTAGGAGGAACGGCCGCATTTATCAAAGAAAGAACATGTTCCACCACGACGATACACCAGCTCACACATCCGGAGTTGCGACTTCCTTCTATTCCCCAATATGGAAATGTGGCTCGTAGGAAAACAATTCAGCTGAAACGGAGGGGTCATTACTGAGATATAAGGTTATTTTGAAGAGTTGGAAAAAACGTAAAGATTAATCAGAAAAATAAATCAATTTTTTTTAATGTGTGTCTTCATTCCTAACATGGATATTTATTGATACACCTTCGTATACAACATTTTTCGAAAGTGTATGTACACACAGTCCTTATCAACTATAATTTCCTTTCCAGCACCTACTAGAACAGATATATTATTAAAATCCCTATGATTTATATCAGAATAAAGTTTCCAAAGTATAGTTTAATACGTACTGAGTTAATATTTCAAGATACCAATCTGAACGAAACCGCATCGAAGTTGTTATTCATGTGTTAGAGTTATTAGAGATATTGTGCTCGCGTTTGCCGGTATTGTTGTTCGTTTTGTTGCCGCGGTTTAATTAATTACCATTAGATAAAACGATGAAGTTTAATACGGCGTTCAATCATACCGCACGCACACGTTCTCTCGCACAATATTAACGAACCTGGTTCTACTGACGTTTGGCAATATCGACTGCCATTGTGCTCGACGATGGCCGTCTCGATCGAATTTGTCGGAACGTTTTGTTTTCTTTTTAACGTGTTGCGATTATATAAATCACTGACATATCAATATGCAAGATTAAAAGTGTTACTATGCATTGAGGGTGTGAGTAATATATGGTTATAATTGGAGAACTAAAGCATTGGGTGGTATTCAACTGTGGGTTCATCTTAACTGCAGCAAAAAATGCGCGAGGTTATTGTTTCCTACCTATAAACAAACGCATGGGATAAGTATTCATTATTCGGTGGAATGACAACTTTCAAAAGCTTTTATTTAAATCGGCTTTGGAGCTTCAAATAGGTACGGAAAATTTGTAATTGTTCATGAATAATTTAGCGCAACTTACAATCATACTATCATCTCTTAACCAAACCCCACGAGCAAAATCAAGTTCATCATGTCACTAAATTGCCTGGTGAAGAAGACAAAGAAGTTAACCTTTTTTGTGTTAAAAAGAAGAGAAATAAGCCGCTTATACGAATGTAGTCTGAAAAGTTTCCAGCCTCACACAAAAACAATTATTTTTTGTTGTCAAATTCAGTTTTATTCCTCAAAATAGTCTCCCCGTTAGTCTATACACTTTTCCTAGCGATGCTTCCATCTCTTTAATCCGTCCAAATGTCATGGCCTCCTTAGTCGATGAAAAGTTCAATCCTCCTAGCGAAACATTGAGCCAAGGAAACAGAAAAATGTCGCTGGGAGTCAGATCTGATGAATAAGGTCGGTGGTCTATCATTTCGAACCCCAATTCGTGAATTTTTGCCATGGCGACCACGGAAGTGTGAGATAATGCGTTGTCTTATTAGAACAAAATTTCCCTTTTCTTCAAATGCGGCCGTTTTCCCGCAATCCTTGCCGTCAGCTTGTCAAGTAAAGATACGTAGTATGCCCCCGTTATTGTTTTCCCCTTTCCAAGATAGCCGATTAACATAGCTACATGACTATCTCAAGAAGCAGTTACCATCACTTTCCCCACCGATGGAACAGTCTTCGCCTTTCTCGGAGCCGATTCACCCTTCGCAGTCCACTGTTTCGACTGTGCGTTGGCTTCAGGAATGTAGAGGTGTATCCAAATTTCATCTACAATCATTAATCGACGCCAAAACTCCGGCGTATTTCGCTTAAACTGCTTCAACAGGGCTTGGGAGATGTTCGTTCGAATACGTTTTTGGTCCTGCGTAAACAAGCACGACATTCAACACGCGATTAGTTCTTTCATGCCCAAATCTTCGGTCAATCTATAACAAACCATTTTCTCTAGATGCCCACAGCCTCTATTATCTCTCTAACCTTAACTCAATGGTCATCTAGCACCATTTGGTGAACTTTTCCCATGTTATTAGTAGGGGTTGTAGTTTTTGGCCGTCCAAAACGTTCGTCATTAACCAAATTGGTACGACCACGTTTAAATTCAACTGCCCAAAATTTCACTGTGGCAAATGATCAGAATCTCCGTAAACAGCGTCCATCGACTGACAGAAACGACTGTTAACAATAACTGAGCGTCCAGCAGGGTTGACACTTTCAAAAGTGTATGAATACTTTTGACGAGTAAAGCCATCTTCATGCTCAAACTTCAAGCATTTCAGATTACTCTCGCACTAGGCGTTGACGATTTAAACTTCCATAGTATGTTGGTTTTGCTTGTGAAAATTTTCTCAACAAATACAACCTCAGGTGAAGTTTCTGTAGAAATCCCAGACTAGTCATAACCAATCAATTGTCGTAAAATCAGTCAGAAAATAGTTTCGGACCTTTTTTAGCCAATCAAATTGCATCTGACTAGTTTGTGATTTTTGCAGAAGCAAGCCTAACGTCTACTATATAGTAGGGTAGGTAAGGATTCATTTATAGGCGCGAGTCCCATACATATAGCGAATAATGTTGCCGTTTGTACTAGGAACGTCACCTCCGCTCCTCAATGCTCCTAGAAAAGCGCACACACTCGCAACTCAGTCGCCTAGCATACATAATCGAGGTAACAGCTCAGCACAGATTTTAGAAAATATGTAATACATCTTATTTGATTTTTGTCCTATTGATGGACTTTAATAATTATTTCAAAATAGATACTATTGTCGTATATCAAGCAAAGAAAACGTCCTTAATTTAAAAGGAAAATGACGAATTCTAAAACTAAATAGAACCTCTCATTTTAAACTAACTAGACTACATTTTTTCATTTCCAAATATCCAATATATTAAATGTTCAAATGATAATAAGCGCATAACAAATACTTACATGTTTTCTAAATTTAATTAATGGAATTTTATTGCCAAATGAATCGTATTTGTATGTATAAAAATGTAGTTGAACGTATTATTATAATAAATGTTCAAATAAGCAGTCATTTGCAGTACTGCTTCCACTGTAGTACCATTTAACGACTTCTTAGTTTATAAGAACATGATTAAAAAGAAAACTATTTTACAGTATAATTTCGATATACAAACAAAGCAAATCAAAAATAACCAAGGAGAAAAGATGAGAGGCAAGGATGATCAATTAAAGAAATAAACTACGGGTATAATGCGTGGCTAGAGTCTAGCGCGATCCTCTCCTGACGGTGATTGAATTCTTACTAATAGATTCGCTTCGCGCGACTACCCACCTTATACTTTCATAGCGAGCAAACGTTGCAACACTGTCCGTATATTTTAGCGGTTCACTTTACTACGGAACTTACTAACGCGGTATGCAGTACGTTGTACATTACTGCCATCTTGTCATTTCCAACATTTTTTAATATACAGCAATAATTAGCTTGTTGCCTATTACTTATAATTGTCAGAAGCTGTCGCCACACAAATTTACAGATCTATATGTAAAATTGTTAAACATGTAATTTGATGGTAAGTATTTAAAAATCAGATATAAGCGTCACGAATATGTTAATAAGAATACAGAGTGTGTTTATTTAAGTGTAAAATAAGTATTTGACACTAACAGCAATAATTACTTTTGGAAACATAATTCCCAAAACAAACAAAAAATTGTGTTTTTTCTTAGTTTTTTTTTAAATTTTGTGACATATTTGTAAAAATTATACGAATAAATTCATTTATTGTACTCACCAAAGTAACTGTCCATTAATTCTTTTATTAAGTCAATAAAGGTGTTCATTGGACTAATTTTAACCTCTTCAGGGACATTGGCACATATGTGTACGTTTAATTTACCTTTAAAATAAAATTATTCCAAGTGAAAGAAATGCTAAGCGGTTACATATATGGACATTATTTTTTTGCGTATATTTATTGTTTTTCCTTTTTTTCTTATTGGATTGTTATCAACATAAAACCAAACAACTCGTAATAAAAAATAATTGAATTGATTTTTTTTCACATTAGAATCTATATGTTTTTCTTATATTATTAATAAACTAGTTGATAAATTGGTAACAAAGGTACTTTCTATTTGCACAAATTTATCTATTGTATTCACGCAAGTATGTGTTCATCAATTTCATGAACAGCACCATATTAAAATAATAAATTTGTTCGTTGGACCAATTTTAAGAGAAAAATTATTACATCAATGTACTTTTTTGTAATTACATGCAGTGCATATTAATAGGTAAATGTAATAGACACAAATTAAAGCTGTTGGCGTTTGAAAGTAACAATGCAGAAGTTATATAAGGTTAGTAATTGTATTTTATGGTGATTTTATGTAGCCTAATGTAATTTCAGGGATGATTGCATAATATATCTTTATATGAATATCTGATTGAATGTTTTATTTTTAAAATAAGCGTACTGTAAATAAAAGCCTTAAAACTCAATTTTGTTTCTATTTCTTCTTAGAATACTGGAGCCGTCCCTACAGTATTCAAATTAGAAGCACTCAGTGTGAAATAATTAATGATATTATTAAAGATTTGTAGATAAGCTCACAAATTATTAAAAAATTATATATAGCTCACAAAAGACAGTGAATGATCCTGGAAATATCCAAATGCATACACTTCCCTGAAATGGTAATTATTTACAAAAACATTTTTGCAATGGAATTGTTTGTCCTTGCGGATTTGATGTTGTGAAATGTAATATTTAACTAACAGTAAGTTATCATTCTTCATTACTCGTTTGCATAGTATGAGACAGCTAAAAGGGCAATTCATTTGCTACTAATTGGACTAGAAGTTTCACAATGTGCAAACAATGATAAAGTATAGAATAAAACGTAAACTAAAATGGTTAAATTTTCTCAGATTTTAATGCACTACACACATCATCAATCCAGTTTATTAAATTATAAAATAACGCTGGAAGCTTTCCGGAGAATACGCTAGTCTTAGCTTTAGAAACAAAGTAATACGAAATATAATTTAGTCCCTAAAGATCAGATAATATTTTCTCCAAATATCAATAATGGGCACATCGAAAAGGTTTAAATACTAAATATAATCTTAATAGTTAAACTTACAATTAGTGTTTAACTGTGCAAGAATCTTTCACAAATATTCTGTAACAAAATAGATAAAATTATAGATACAATCTTTAAAGGAAACTATGGCAGATAAACATATTTGAGCTTGATGATGATAAGCTATAATATCTTTGTTAAATTAATTCAGGATTTAGTAGAAATTTCTTCTAAGGTATTTTATATTGCAGTGTTTCACAACTTTTGGTATGATTGAACTTCTTTGAAACCATGTTAAAATACTTGCATTTGCTGAAATCACTTTTTTGCAAACATAATCGCTAATGATTAATTTTTTGCTTACATTTTTTAAAAAGCTTTCTAATGTTATCAACATTTTTGATACACACTAATTTTGCGAAGATGTAACTAAAGTATAGTTTCCTAATTTATACTTTATGTTTTGAAATTCTGTATACCTCAAAACGAAATTTAAAACACTAAAAAATATTATGACTGCTCTTCTGGGAAGAGAAAAAATTTATAGCGGCATCTAGCTTTAGTTACACGCGTAAGTATTACGCACTTCTCCTTCGAAAACGTGAATCTAGTAGACGTATACGAACGTACTCCAACAGATGGCGCCAGGCTATACATACAAAAATTTTATTCAAATAAATTAGTTTTCTTAAAACGTAGAGCATTGAAGCATTTTTCGGTCTGTACCTACAAAATGAGACAAACAGTTAAAAACACAAAAATAAGAAAAATAGAGTAATAATAATAATAAACGATTTATTGTCGCAACTTCAAATGTAGTTATGCTACAATGTATAACACTACAATTACAACCTAGAAACAGAACGCAAATAAATAGACAAAATATTGTCTATCTGTATTATACTTTGCAAAGATTACTGAAAAAAATTGTTTACAAAAATTGTAAAACAAAGCTGTATGCATAATCTACCACCACAGACAAAAGTACTTATTCACTAATATTTGATAGATTGGAAACTGTGAATCAAAGATTAACAATACTAAATGTTTAAAGTGTTACATATTTTGCTTCCCGATTATATATTACATTAGATATGTTCACAAAATAAATAGGTACTCATAAAGTAAGGACAGTAGCAAACATTTGTGTACCTGTAGCAAAGAAAGTTTAATTTTATAATGGACTTAGAATACGATTGTTTATTAGATCTGTAAATAGCGTTAGAGAACGTGAATAACTAGCTTTGTGAAAAACGATTATTAAAATTATGGAGACGTGCGAGGGGAAATTTTTATATTATCTAGCTAGCCATGAAAAAAAAATAAGTGACATTAGCAACTTTAAATTAATAGCTGTAACATTTTGATCAAGTTTCGTTCATATTGAAAAGGTTATGTTGTTTTTATAAAGGTTTAACCAATAAAATATGAGTGAATTCAGCTAAAACTCAGAAATGTTATCAAGTCCTTAACGAAGAAGGGAAGTGGGAGCAAGAATATTTATGATGATTAATGTCTATGGGAAAGATGTACCGTCATCATATTTTATGGTAAAATTTTGGTGTAAACAATTTCAATGGGGCAGGGAATCAATTCGAGGTTATCCAAGATGCGGAAGGCCTATTGAAGCAAGAACCAACGAGAATATCAAGAACGTTGAGGCATTGGTCTTAGTAGATCCAAGAATAAGGGTTTCAATGATTCTTGCTGAAGTAGGGGATATCAGAATGAATAAGGTGTCAGCAAGTTGGGTTCCAACATTGCTTATTCCTGAACAAACATTGTGTCGGCAACACATTTGCGCGGAAAACTTGGCGGCATTGGCGAGGACAAAGATCTCTTTAAAAAATTGTAATGAGTGATGAGACGTGGGTGTGTCGCTAGAGCTCACACAAACACGAATCCATACATAGTGGATCTCCACAATAAAAAAGCAAGAACGCAGCTTTCATTAGGAAATATTGTTAACCAAGGAATTGAAAAATGCCATTCAACAAAGACCTCAAAATTGTTAGTGAAAGATTGTGCTGCTTCATGAGCTGAGCCCACGAACTTGTCACTTGAGAAGATGGCCGATGGAAGTTTGAGAGCGGCGGTAAAAGTGTTTTGAAGACCTACTGAAGGTATATAAGTATAGTAGTAGTATATACATAAGTAAGAATGTAAATATGGCTAAGGTTGATGTAAAAGAGCAGAATTAAGTGTTGTTATAAGACTCTTTTGCAAATTTTCTGGTGTAAAATTTGTTCGTTTAGATGTAAGTATATCTTAAGTTCAGAGGAAGACTCTTCTACGTCGCAACTAGTGAGCAGAGCAGTATTCAAATTAGATATAAAATTCCTAAACTTCAAAATTGCACCAGAAGTATTACATTCTCCATACCGTTGATATAAAATATCTAACGGGATGATCAATTTTAGTCAGAGAAACGTTTACTGCTAAAAATGTTTCGGTCTCGATGAAACTAGTCCCGGAAGACCGGGACGGGACCAATGTTACTTGGTGTTGTCATTTTTGCAGATTCTGGCAAAGTTACGGCCGAGGACGATGCAAGTGATCCTTCCAATGTTGCACTTGATAACCGAGAGCAGGTGGACGTTATCCGTGTAGATTTTCCTACATGTTTCTACAAAGAATGGATAAATTTTCGTTTCGTTAATTAAGTCTTATCTTACTGGAAGACAGTGTTATGTTTACTACAATAGCTATTCCTCTGATCCATTTTCTCCAACAGCAGGCGTTCCTCAGAGTTCTAATCTCGGACCTCTTCTTTTCAATTTGTACATAAATGACTTGCTATCCCTATTTACTTGTCACATCCTAGAATACATATTTAATACAATTTAATACAATTAATAGCTTTCAGGATTGTAAACACTTACAAGACAATCTACAAATTAATGCTTGGACTAAAGACAATTGTCTCTCTTTGAACATCAATAAGTGCAGTGCGGTTTCTTATAATAACACTCACACTATTATACACTACAATTACCAAATTAATGAAACCGCTATACCACGCAACATCAAAACTTTAGATATTGGTATCTTGTTCGATAATAGATTGTTATTTACTGAACATATTTTATCAATGTTGTTATTGTTGTTGTTGTTGTTGTTGTATTGGGCGAAGCGTCGGGTTACGGAATACACCTCGCACTTTTAGGCGTCGATTGCAATGATCATTAGCCGACCCCACTGGAATTTTGCCGAATGCAGAGGTGTTCCCTACCTTTATCTGCTTCCATAACTCTAGGTTTTGTCATACACTCCTGTAAGCAGTTTCCAGATTTAAATTTGCCTCCATTATTTGCTATCCTCACTATTTATATCAAAATCTTATAATCGAACGTGTTCGAAAAAGATTTCTAAAATACCTTTCCTTCCGAATGGACAATGTGCACCCTGATATAGGCACTGAATATTAAAGCCTACTTTCGAGGCTGTAATTTTCTGCCGCTTGCTGGCCGCCATGAGCCTTACAGTGTGAAGTTTCTTTGCAAAATCTTAAACAATTATATTGCCCTTCTATCGCAAATAAACTTTACAGTATCTACTCGTCATAGTCGATTCTTTAATGTTGTTCAAACCCCTAGAACAAGCACCAACATCGTGTTTAAAGCATCCATGAACCACATGATGAGGAACAGGGATAAATAGGATCTTGATCCATTTTTGTGGGTCTGCACATGTATTGCGTCTACTTACTTGTACTTGCTTCCCCCGTTTTTTCCCTGTCCCCTTAATATATAGTATATAGTAGCACAATTTCTTCTTTGTTCTTCGCGATTTACGGAAGTTTCCACCATATTCGAGAGAGTGCTAGATAGCACTGGAGCTTTCCAACTTGTGTGCTGTGTTGTTAGCTACTGAGTGCAATATCGGTTATTTGGAAATTTATTGGTTTGTTAAATATGAATAAATTTTTAAAAAGATCATTACAACCATCTACGGCTGGAAGTGAAAAATATAAAAAGAAAAATAGATTGTACAACAATGAATATCTTAAATATGGTTTTACCGTTATTTCCAATAAACCACAGTGTGTTGTATGTGGAGAAGTCCTGTCAAAAGAAAGCATGAAGCCATCAAAGCTACTTCGACATTTAAATAGCAAACATCCAGATAAAAAAGGGGAGCCCGTGGAATTTATTGAAAGAAAGTTAAACTCCCTACACAAAGAGCAAGCCACTTTTACATCAACAACCACCCATAAAGAAAAAGCATTACTAGCAAGTTATCGAGTTGCATTTTGCATTGTAAAATCCAGTAACCTACATACAATTGCTGAAGATCTGATCTTACCAGCAGCCGTTGAAATGGTGCAAATAATGGTTGGTGAAAAAGAGGCTGCAAAGTTAAAAACAATACCACTGTCCAACAGTACTATTTAAAGAAGAATAGGTGACATAGCAGAACATATTCGAACACAAATTGTTGAAAATATTAAGAAGTGCACTACTTCTCCTTACAGATGGACGAATCTACAGATATTTCTGTGTCCAGTTTGTAGCATTCGTAAGATACGATACGAAAATGGTATAACAGAAGATATTTTATTTTGTACGCTATTAGAGACCAATACGACCGGAAAATGTTTATTTGACACTTTTATGCAAAGTACTGATAAGTACAATATTGACTGGTCGAAATGCGTTACTATATGCACCGATGGCGCCAAGGCTATGACAGGACATCGATCTGGTCTTATTGTCAAATTACAAGAAGTAATACCAAATGCTACATGGGTACACTGTTTTTTACATCGAGAAGTTCTTGCGTCAAAATCTTTACCTCCTGAAATGGATTGTGTTATGAAAAATTGTGAATTCCATCAAAGGAAAAGCGTTACAGACTCGTATTTTTAAAAAAATTTGTGAAAACATGGGTTCCTTATATGTAAATTTTCTTTCTCACACAGAAGTAAGATGGCTTTCGAGAGGTAACGTCTTGAAAAGAATTTTCCAGTTAAAATCAGAACTTTTGATGTACTTGCATGATGAAACATCGGAATATGAGAACCTATTTTCCAGTCCTCTTGGCTTCTTAGATTGGCTTTCGTTGCTGATATTTTCGAACACTTAAATATTTTGAATAATAGCTTGCATGGCTGCGATGTTAATATAATAACAGCCACGGATAAAATTAACGGATTTATAAAAAACTTGATTTATGGTCGACTTCAATTGGAAAAAAGAAGTAGTTCACTCCAGTGCATTCAAGAACTCGTGGAAGGTTTAACTAAGTAGAGTGTGATTAATTCTAAGCATGTTTTTGCAGATATGCAAATCAGTTTGCACAACTTGAAGCAACAGCTTTGCGACTATTTCCCCAAAGAAATTTAAAATAATTATGATAATTACAGATGGATACTGAATCCGTTTTTAAGCAAATCCTTTTCAGCACGTTGAGATTGCAACAAACATGAAGGAACAACTTATTGAAATATTAAGTGATGGAATGTTAAAACTAGAATTTTTTTCGCAGAACCCAGAGCAGTTTTAGACCAAAAGAATGCATGAATACCCCCAGATCGCAAACGAAGTTGTAAAGTGTTTGGTTCCATTTGTAACATCATATTTATGGGAGTTGAGTTTCTCGTCTATGACTGCCATCAAAACAAAAGTGAGAAATCGCCTGGAACTGAAAAATAATATCATTGTGTGTGTATCAAATACAGAGGACAGATTTGAGATGCTAGTTTTTGAAAAACAGACACATACGTCGCATTAAGATTCTTTTACTTTGTAATTTTTTTATGTATAAAAGTGTTAATGTTTTCGTTTATGTTTCACAAGGTGCACGAGTAGTCAAGTCTATGTTCCTGAATATACGATAAAACTTAGGTTAGTTAAGTGTTAAAGCATTATTTTTTTATATGTTTTCATTTACGTTTCTAAAATAGAAATAAATGTCTCAGTAAGGCGTTTTCTTTTATCTTGGAAATCCTCGCGCGACTCCCTCAGTTCTTTAAGGCGACCCTCCGGGGGGTCGCGACCCACACTTTGAGAACCACTGTTGTAACCTATAAAATAAAACTTTTTCATTAACTCATTCACTTGGTCCTAATTTTAATTAACTTTAGCTCTTTTTTCCCCATTATTATAACTTATTTTTTTTTTATATTCTTGTAGCTGGTCTGATGTGTTTTTTGAACATGAAACTGGTCATCTAATTTCTCAATAGAACTTTGTGAGATCTGGACCATTTTTAATTTCTACCTTTAATATGAATGTTTTCTTAACTTAAAACTAAATGATTTACTTGGAAGAAACATTTTTCTAACCCTAACAAAGTATTTATTTAATCCAAATAAAATTTCAAGAAAATTATTTTCTTATATTATACATTTTTATAGTCTTGAAATAAAAATATTTCCTTCAACAGAAACTGATTTTTGTGAGAAAATCTATTTTCTTGATGCAATAAATCATTTCTCTGCGTGTACTTTCTACTTTTTCTTTTTTTTTGTAAGGATTATTATAGGCAACTTGTATTGTATTTTTTCTTTTTTTTTTATTGTATACTATTTCTGTATATTTGTCCTGTAATTGGCTTTTGGGCTGTTGGGCAATAAACATTTATTATTATTATTAGTGAAATTCAGACGTTTCCGGGTATGAACAAAATCGTGAAAGCCAATCTCACCTAACAGTAATTAACAATAATTCCCGAGATCTTTTAATCTTGTCGAAGATATAGCAATTTCCTTTTAACAATAACGACTTTCTTTAACAGAATATACGCTTTGGAATATTTATTCAATTCCTATTTGCATACACAGGAAGCTTAGTTGTTTTATACACTTGTACATCGCACTTACCATATTCATATATTACATACGCTATAACAACCTATCGTGTATACATTCCTTTGCTGTTATTAATGGTAGACTCAGCAGCGAAAAAATGTAGGAAAGGCTGTTATTTTGAATTTACATACATTGTTCAGACCAGCGCACACTCATCACTTCAATTATACACAGGAATATCCGAATGATCCCTCATATATTGCAACAACTACGTTGTTATAGGCATTAAAATGCCGGCATCTATCCATATATATCCACAGCGAACAACCCTTACGACGACGACGCCGACGACGTTAATAACGAGTATGAGTCAGCGAAAGGAGCGAGTGGTGTGGGTGCGACTTCGCGGTGTCAGCTAGCGCCCAGGTGGCCGCGTCAGCTGCCGGGACGGGCGACAAACATGCTCTTACCTGCGATCACCTCATTTCAATATTGATAATGCGTGTTATGACCAGACCACACGGTTACGAACTGACAGTCGATGTATGAGATATAGAATACCGGTCGTCGCGCCGCGGACTTACGGATCTACGTCCATCCAACCGACTATTAGAGAAAAAGCAGACTTGTGTGCGTAGGAAGTTGACGGACGCGATTCGACTTTTGATATTCGGATTTGATATTTCGGCCGGCGTATAAACTTTATCAGTAGCTGCTCGAATTATACGATAATGATATGTTCTTAAAGTTAAGTAGAAAGTATGTACGATGGGACAAAAGTGAACTTGGACTACTGGCAAGCGAAGAGACAGTACCGGCAGTATAAACAAGGCTTAGTTTCGTACAGGTGTGTACCGTCCAGGTTTACTTTTGTACTATTGTACATGTATGCAGAATTTTGTGACTCTAGTTGACAGTTAACATATTCCTGTGGTGAGGTCTCAAAGCTTTCCTCTTTCCACCATAAAATTTTCAATTTCAATTCTAGTCCCACCAGAAGTGATGTTAACTCTGTTATCATAAATAGAGCATCTTAAATATTATTTTCTCAAAAACGTAAAAAATGCAGTGCGTCTTAAGACGAAAGAACTTGGTATCCCTTCCGGTAATATCAGAAATGCGATTGAACTCGTAATAAAGTTGGTTCATATAAAATACAAACCGACATGTTTTTTCCTTAAAACACTAGCTTCTACACAGGAAAAATTTTTGGGACAACAAACACTTGTATTTTTAAAATAGCAATTTATATCAAGAATTACAAAACGTTTATTTCATCCTATAAAATATGTTGCTTTAACAAAAATTATAGTTAGATTTAACATAAAGTATTGCTGTCACATATTTTATTATATTTATTGTTATTTTAACTATATATTTTTCTCTGTGTATTGTTCAAACGTAAGAATGGGGAGAGATACTTTAGTACTTAACTGTATAATAAGTCTTTGGCATTTTATTACTTAAATTCAGAGAGTCAATATATATATATATATTATAAATTTTACAATTTGCTAAATTTGGTGTGTAATGGTAAGTAATATAAGTAGTATAGCAGTAAATATAAGTAACACCTAATGGGTAAAATCAGCAGTTGGGAGAGGAATTGTATTCAACCAAATTTACTTGTTTACATTGATTGGTACTACAGGTCACTTAGAGCCCATGCTTTCCATGAACCAATACTGTAATATAACTTTTAGACTCACTTGTTCGCAGGTGACAGTAAATTTAAGGACGACTATTGATGAACATAATCAGTCAGCTTTTTGCTTCAATACTATTTAAGTACATCGTTTCAAAAGTATTTGGTATATAACGTTTCGCTGATCGTACTTGTAAGAACTACTAATGAAGATGACAGCATGATTAGCGAAACACCGAATTAAATACTACAACGAGCACGACAAGAAGTGGAAGAGCCATTAGCCATTATTGATCTATCATGCTTGGTCTAAATAAAATAATTTAATTGTTTATTCCGCAGTCTCACTACCGTCTGCTGTAAGACTAATCAATTTAGACTTTTATTTTGCTTTTCTTCTTATTCTGAGCTAAGTTTTTGATCAAACGTCTCCGGTTTTTCGTCTAACTGTGTCTCTCTGGGACTTTTTGTCCTGCATTTTTAATCAAGTCTTACATTGCATTACATTAGTAAAGCTGGGTGGGTGGCTTAATCCGTCCATCTACATCGATCAACAATTTCGCAATGTAATTTTTAGAGTTCGCTGAGTAAACCTGTGCCCCTGACGAATTCCAGAATTTGGCTCAGTAAAGTTTGCCCCAGGTCTTACTTCATATACTTCCCTAGTGAGTCTTGATTTGATTATCTTACAGCTCACGGCTTGGTAGCAACTGTGACACAACTGGCTTTCTTGGATTCTCTCCTTCTAAGCTTTTACTCCTAATTGATTTTTGAATGTTTGGCTCCTTACTTTATCTTTTCGTGATCCTTCTTTTGTTTTTCTTGAAAATTTCGTTTCAGTAGTATTTATACGATTTCCACCCCTCTTTGAAGTCATCCAAATTTGAGATTCTCGTACTATCATGAGGATACCTCGTTTTCTATGACATCCATTTTTAACATAACATTATTAATTTCTTGGATGCTACCGTAAATAGAAGTGAAAATAACCTCACGTTTGACATTTATAGAAAACCTAGATATATTAGTCACTATAAATAACTTTTCTAATCACTCAAATATACAGGCATTTTCTTCCTTCTACAGTTACTTGCACAGACTTTGCAATATCCCCCTTTCAAATGAATCGTTTAAGAAAGAACTCTCAATTATCAAAGAGATTGCTAATATGAATGATATTTCCACATGTGTTAGAGATAAGTTATTACAAAATATCCGTAATAAACAAAACGAAGGAGAGTCCTACTTAGACCTTCACCTAACCTTATGTAGTAATACATCGGATAGTTCTGCTGCTCGGTATATTTCTCTCCCTTACATAAGCTCTTCTTTCAATAGAATTTCTAATGTAAAGAAGAAACTTAAAACATAATTTAAAACTTTACACCCTGTTAAAAACTATATTTGCAGAAAATGCATTGGCAGAACCTTTAGAATATTGAAACTAAACTAAAAGAACATGTGAGATGCTTCCAACTAAATTCTTCCGGCTTTTCCCATTTATCTAATCATGTACTGGAATATAATTTTAAAGTCTTACATTTTTGTAATAAAAGTTTAATGCTTAACAATTTTGAAAGTTTGGAAATTCTCAAACAACAATTCCATCGATTCTCAAATTACCTTTGAATCATCACCCACTTTTCAAGTCATATGATTAATTCTTTCCTCTTGCCACCTTGAGTTTGTCTATTCACCTTGTGAGATAGATTTCCCTTTTACATTGGCCCCTCTTTAATTCAACCGATGTCGCTGTACATATTTTATCCTTTTTAGAGATTTTTGTTGGTTCGCAGTTATTCATCCATTTGAACCAACAAAAAAAATATAAGCCCTTCCCATTCGTAAAAGTCTGTGTATTGCGTGTATCTCTCTCTCCAAGTCCTTACTTTTATACACCTTAATTGTTTTAAAGATTTTAATTTGTGACCAGAAAACTTCTTTTCAAAAGTTTTTTTTGAGAGAGCTCATTTAGTAGATTATACATACCGACAGTAATCAGCTAGACATTTTGACTTTATTAACCTTTTGTTTTTTTATTAAACTGACCACTTTATACTGCTAAATTTCTAAGTGTCACTTGTTTAACTTCAATTTTTTGCATATTTGTAACTTTTGTAGTGTCTACTAACTTACTTTAAATATGTACATTTCGAATTTTCGATTTTGTAACCTATTTACTTTTTTAAGAAGAGAAAAGAAAAAAAATTAAAACATTTTTAGATTTCTTTTCAGTAATCTATTTTCAATATTGTTAATGCATTTCATTAAGATCACTGATTTGTTCATCTTGTACTTTCTAGTGAGGCCTGATGATGTGTGTTCACACGAAACCGATCGCTATTAACTAAAAAAGTTAATAGTAATAACTATCCTGAGAAAGTAGACCAATTTGTTTTATTTACCCTTAAAACATTTTTGCATTATTAACCCGTTCGCATTAAACTCTCCATGTGTAGTTAGCTTGGCTTTGGTTTTTAATATAAAATCTGCTATTTAATCATTAGGAACAGTAATAAGAATAATAGTATTTTCTTACAACAAATCGTATCTATGTATAACCAAATATCTGCGTAACGCTAATAATAGTGTAAGAAAAATCCGGTCGTACACAGTAAACAACGATTTGTTCAGGGGAGTTCACACTAGCACTGTTAACCATTTTAGTGTAGTGCTTAGTCTTGGATTCTAGTGCACTTTACAACACAAACATAATGTTAATTTATTATCACCGTGTTGAAGGTACACTACTTCTTTATGATAATAGTGTACTAGAGTAGAAAAGCTGCTTGCGCTATTTGAGTTAATATGCTTATGATGGTAATGTCGTCTGCGACTACTAGTTTTACCAGTTCTACTTACTTCCTTTTCTGATCTGAAGAGTCCTCATTCTCGGTTTAGCTTTCTCTCTGGAATCATTCAGGACTGTCGGGCTAAGTAGGCACCTGCATAACCAACCCGTTTGTATCAAGCACTGCCGCATGTTAGCTTGCTAGAATTATGATAAATATGCTTTCGTTTGTGGCCATCTATTAAATATATGTAGGTACAAATTAGAAATCATCGTTGTCACCATCATTCCGTTATTTTTATCCGGTTAAGCAACATAGTTCTTACTGGATTTTACCACTTCCGACTACATTAGTTTGTATTGTAGTTTAAACAAATATTCATTTTTCTACATAACTCTGCTATTTCTTTATCCCCTTCAAAAAATACTAGATAATAAAAATGATATTTTTAAAACTTCCCAAAATAAACTTCTATCTCAGTAATGACCTCTTCGTTTCGTATTGAATAATAAAAGGAAGTCGCAGGAAGGCAGGTCAGGCGAGTAAGGTCGATGGGACATTGCGCAATTCTTGCAATTTGGTTGCTACAGCTCCGGATGTGTAAGCTGGGGCATTGTCGTGGTGGAACAAATTTCTTTTCTTTGATAAATGGGGCAATTTCTCCTTCAATTTTTCATCAAGTCAGTCCAATAATTAATTCACTGTAGTAATGCCCTGGCATCGTGCGTCACTTCTCCAAAAAGTCAATGAGGATTATTTCCTTCCAAACCCAAAAAATCATGGCCTCACCTTTCTAGCCTCTGGGATAGTCTTTCGCCTTCTTTGGAGTAGATTCGCATTGAAAAGTCCATTGTTTTGACTGCCGCTTTATCTCAGGCGTATAGTCACGGATCCAGGTTGGATCAATGGTGACGATTCGATGCAAAAGTTCTTGTGGATTTCGCTTATAGAGACAAACTGCTTCGAAAGTGACAGTCGTATCTAATACTCGTATTAGCAATCGCAGCACCTATCGGGCAAACAGCTTTCTCACTCCTAACTGCTGTAAAATATTAATTGCTGTTCCATAGGATACACTTACGGCCTCTGCTACTTCGTAAACTTTCGTTCGATGATCAGCGAAAATCCTGTCGCGGATTTTTTCAATGGTATCGTCACCAACCATGTCTGCCGGGTGACCTGAGCCCTACTCAGCAAAAACCGATGTACGGCCACGTTTGAATTCGTTAAACCTATATCTAATAATTGCCATAGATGGTGAAGAGTCCCCGTAGGCAGCATCCAAATTCGCTTTAATTTCTTCGCATGTTTCTCCATCCAAAAAAAAAAGGATTACTGCACGATATTGTCCCTTTTCCATTCTATGCAAAAATAGTAAACAGGTATTATACAAATGGCTATCAAATCAAAGTTAACAAATGAACCTACCTGAAATTTTGTACGGCGCCGTTCTAAAGATGGAAGTGCAAGGCAGTAATGTAAAAATTCCTTTGTAATGCAGCCTATCTTTTAACACGGATATTTATTGATCCACCCTCGTATTCTGCAAGCGTTTCTTATTACTTAGTAAATTATAAATCAAACTATTTGATAATTTAGTAAATAATAATTGTCATCATAGAATACCATTAGACCAAAAAAATTCTATGGAAAACTGTTCATTTAAAAAGTTTTTATAATTTTCGTACTAAATTAAAAATTTCCATACTTAAATTCCAAATAACTCGTATAGGAATTGATATCAAACGCTTCGCAGGCAAAATGTATAAAAAGTGGTAATCGCTGAAGGGCGTTTTTAATACCCTCAATGATCAACTCTATCTGACAACTGAAAGGCTGCTGAAGGAGGATGAAAAATGGCAGTAATATTTTATCGAGAGATCAGATGGCGCCCTGCATACGAAGCAGGGGATAATGAGACGGGTTGAGTTTGATACCCTTCGTTTTCTTGGTCTCATGCTTGAACAGTCGGGCTTGTTATTCTGGATGACATTAAGTAGGGTGAAAATTAAATTCGAACAATATTTATTAAAAAAATTATATTCGCCCGAAGAGTGTTCGTGGAATTTAATATTAGCGCAGGATATTTTCGCTTGTATACACAGACAATACAAAAATGGCGCCATCTGCCTTTGTATTCTACTATGGATATGTTTCGTAACTATTGTATAACTGAACATTAGAGAGGTATGTGTCTTGATAAATGAATGCAAGTTCAGGTATTAGATATTGTGTATATCTGGTGGGCATGCATACGATTATGTGGGCATCATTTGAAAAGTGTTAACTAGCTAAAATGCATGTGCGAAGTTGATAATGGGTACCACGATGTGTGCGCAAAGTAGGCGCCCGTATTTTGCAATACCTTGAGAAAATAGAAAGCACTTGTATTAAATTCATAGGACTTTTCTGATATAATAAGGTGTAAGAAGTGTTTGTACATACGTTGAATGACCTTTTATAGTACCACATATACTACATGACATGGAAATTGCAACACCAAGATAGGGTTTTCTATTACAAGAAAACTCTAAAAAATATGTTTAAGAATGTATTACAAGAAAAATTATAAATGTATCTTTAAGAAAAGGTATATTTATTTAAAAAATAATTGTTGTTTGTTAAGCTGATAGACCAGTCAAGTGTAATAACAAAAAATATAAACTTACTACTATTTCGTAGTTCTACGTTTGTTTTAAAAATGTTGCCTACATCACGAAAACGACCAATGTTGGACAATGTTACGGAATTTATAGCAGAAATGCCTGACCTAAATTATGATGGCGTTAAAATTTAATGTGTAGTTTATAATATCCCTTTAATGTGTTGATCCAAAAAGGATTGTCTACGTCACGTAAACAGCATTCTACAAAAAAAATTGCACACGACACTATGACAAATTTGAATTTAATTTATGTGTTACCTTTATTGCATCTAATCTACTGTTTAATTTACTAGGCAAGGAAGCATATGTCTTCTTTTGGAATAAATATTCGGACTGCAAATTACCAAGTCGGGCATCGTTACAAAGAATTGTGCCATCTGCTCGTGAACATGTTGAAAAAAGAATTAAATCAGAGTTGAAAGATAAAAGACTGTGGTTATGTGTGGACGAAACAACAGATCGTAAAAAACATTCTGTGGCTAATGTAAAGGGTACGTACAATGGAACCACATCAATCGTCACCTTCAACTCTATTAGCATCCAGACGAGTACAACAATGTACTGCCGAAGTAATTTCAAAGTTAGTGTTAAATACATTGGAAAAGTTTGAACTTTTAACAAACCAACTGTTAATGTTTATGAGTGATGGTGCCGCAAACATGCTTTCTGTAGGCCAGTTTCATAAAAAACATTGTGCTAACTTGTTACATATTACGTGTAAAATTCATGCTTTCAGTCATGTGGCAGATAGTATTAGAAAATATTAGTCTGAGGTAGACGCTTTAATAGCGCATACAAAAGCAGTATTTGTCAAATCCCCAAAACGTATTCGCAAATTTCACAGACTGAGGCCCCGTATGCCTGAGCCACCAGAACCTATTCTTACACATTGGGGAACATGGTTACAGGCCGCGTTTTATTATCATAAATATTTTGGGAATATTAAGAACGTAGTTTTACAATTCGATCCAAAGGAAGCTGCGGCTATCAAGTAAAGCCAGTCGAAACTTCAAGATAGTCAAGTTAAAACGGATTTAAAAACTATTCAGAACAATTACTTCGGACTAGTGGAGGCAATAGAAAAATTACAAAATCCTTCGGTGTCGTTAGTGGGATCTCTGCAAATAGTGCAACATGTTCACGCACAGCTACGCGCGGTACAAGACGCAAAAAATGTTTGTGTTCTAGAAAGGTTTGAAAGAGTTTTATAGGAAGATTCTGATTTTGGCACATTAAGACACATTTGTGATGGTGCGTCAATAGAACCGTTAAGTTGTTCCAAAGATTATTTTAATTACGCAAATATAACGTCACTAGATGTAGAACGTTCGTTTTCTGCACATAAACACAGTTTTTCCTCACACCGCACTCGGTTTGCCGAAACAACTGTGGAAACATATCTAACGTTACAGATATTTAACAGACATTATTCACTTTGTGATTTCACGGAGGACTCTTAAGACGGTAAGTGTTTGAGCACGTATTATATTTTATTTCTGACCGTTTATTTTGTGTAAATTTTTGTAAATTGAGCAACTCTAGTAATAACAGTACCAGTTGTCATCTATTATTTTTGTGTATGTTGTAATTGCCGTCTAGATTTGTGAATGCAATTTCAAACTTCATTTGACTAGTCTTGTTACCCAAAGCATCATATTTCTCTGTTGAATACCATTGAATACCAATTATCATGAGTGACTCACGCTTGAATAACGCTGCCAAATTATTCAAATTTATTTTGAAAATCATCTATTCGCGCAACTTACAGCTAACTTCGTGATTTTTATGACCCACATAATCGTCCTTCTGAGCAAGCCATCCGTCGAACGGGGGCTAGATGTCGTAGCACACACTCTCTACATGATGCAATACCTCCGACACGTTGAAGGAATGTGTGTAATGAAGAGAATATCGTTGCTGTAAACGAAAGTGTGGAAGAAAATCCCAATTTACCCATTCGTCGTCGGTCCCAGTTGTCGAGGCTCTGTTCGTCCACTACGTGGAAAATTTTGCGCAAAGATTTTGGGCTACATCCGCGTAAGGTCCAGCAGGTACTGGAACTAAAGCCACGAGACCATCATCTGCATAGTTCTTTCGCCGATGGGACTCAAGTGCAGTTGGAAACTGACCCTTTGTTTTATCACAAAATTGTATTCAGCGATGATGCTCATTTTTGGCTTAACGCGATTGTGAATAAACAAAATTGCTGCATATGGAGTGGAACCAATCGACAAGAGACCTTATATCTATAAAATGCACTGTTTCGTGAGGTTTACACGCCGGTGGCATTATTGGCCCTTATTTTTCCGAAAATGAGGGCGGAGCTCGTGTTGCTGTCAATGGAGATCGTTACCGCACCATGATTAATGATTTGTTGTTTGAAAATCTGAAGCACATTGATCCAGACAAGATGTGGTTTCAACAGGATGGGGCTACGTGCCACACGGCAATGGCAACCATAGACTTATTGCAATCAAAATTTGACGATGTTAACTTCGAGGAATGTACCTGCCAATTGGCCTCCAAGGTCTTACTACGATTTGACATCTCTCGATTATTTCCTGTGCGGCTACGTGAGGCCACTAACTTACGTTAATAAACCAGCAACAATCGACGCCTTGGAAGCCAACATTGCTCGTGTTATTCGTAACATATGGCCGGCAGTGCTCGAAAAACTTATTCAAAATTAGACGTCCAGAATACGTTTCGTCAAGAACAGCCATGGTGGCTATATACCTGAAATCATTTACAAATGTTAATACCATGGATAAATCTTTGAAGTAGTACCAAAAGTTTAATCAGAATTTAATTTACCCTATTATTTTTTATAATTTTAAGTTCTATCGGGCTTAAAAAAACACCCACTAGTAACTATCATAAATTAAGGTCAATATTACGTTTTCTCAACAAATAAGATGAGTTCTATGGAAATATTTAAGCTCGTTAGAGCAAATAAATGTTATTTTCGTAATGAGAGAGACACAATTAATAACAACTGTTAATTCTAAAATATCAAAATCAATACAGACTTGTGCAACTTTACTTAATACACTCTGAAAAAACGTGTTGAAAAATACATACCACATAAAGTTAATTAAAAAGGAAAACTTTAAAAGGATAATGTAAAAGCTTCGAGAGAAAATTGTGCTAGAACATTTTAAGTTACGAAACTCGTACATCCTCTTCCGCTGAAGACAGCGATGAGAAGAGGAGATTGCGGTAATACACCCCTACGGTCTGTCGTCGCCGTGTTTTTCTCCCCATGCAGCAATGCGGTACAGCCCCAATTTCTTATTTTGCAGGAACTCGCAAATCGTTCGCTATTTCCGTAAACGCGGGAGAAATGTCCCGAGAGAAATCGGTGGCGAATCTTCGATCGACAAGAATATCCTTGATATGTTCGAGATCTCTGTAAGAAGCGGATTTGCAAACTAAAGGAAGAAAGTTTGCGGTTTTGTATAATTAATTAGGGTTTGTTGATATCTCAATGTTTAGCGTATAATATTTCAGTAGAGGAGAACTGGAAACCGTCCAACTTTGTGTAGTATATCATCCTAGTGTATCCATACCACATAGCTCTATATACAGTCCCTTGCCATCGAATCAGGACCACTTAAAAATATTATGATTTTGGGGCATAATTAAAAAAAAAGAGTTGGTAATGTTGGAAATATTATTATTTAATTACATATAACCTGCAAGTAAGTATAATTTGAACCTATATTTACTAATATTTGCTTGTCCCTCCAATGTGTTTTATTGTTTCCTCAATCCCTTTTGGCATTCTGCCAATGCAGCTTTTTATTGTTTTTCTAATGTCGTCGCTATTATGCCATACATCTCCAATATGTTGCTGTAATTCTTCTTTTATAGTTGAGTTTCGTGTACTTACGATGTTTTTCAAGACAGTCCACACATTTTCAATTGGGTTTATGTCTAGTGAATTGCCTGGCCAAGGTAGTACACGCCGATTTTTAGATTCAAGAGTAGGTAGGCTATCTATTTACGGGATCACTTTCAAGGTCACTAGTATACGGGGCGTCCCAAAACTTCATGCAACCATATTTTCAGAATGGCGGCAGCATATTTTAAAAATGGCGACACTATATTTTCAAGATGGCGGCACAGACGTCACAAGATGGTGGCAGCATATTTTAAAAATGGCGGTACTATATTTTCAAAATGGCGGCGCCATATTTTCAAGATGGCGACACAGGCATCACAATGCCTTGAACAGCATATCGAAAAACTACAAAAATTAAAAACTGATATTAAATTGTATTGTTTTTGAGATTGCAAAAAATAAATATAGAAGATAGTATGGAAGAACAAATCGGAGCTTCCTTGAAGAATATCAACAAAAATTGTGGAAGATTGGACGCAATAGGCGACAATCTTATATCACTGCTCCCTTTATACGTCCTACGAAATAAAGTACATCGACTCTCCCTGCAGCAGAGGTGGCACCTCATTCCTAAAGAAAAGAAAGTCGCACTTCAGGTCTGCTTACCATGCTACCTCCTGGATTGAGGAAATAATAAAACACAGAGGAGGAACAAGCAAATGTTAGTAAAATATATGTTCAAATTATACTTACTTGCATGTTATATGTAATTAAATAATAATATTGCTAACATTAGCAACTGTTTTTTTTTAATTTACTCCAAAATCATATTTTTAAATGATCCTAATTCGATGGGCAGGGACTGTACATAATAAGGTGAAACTAAAGTGTTATATGTTCAGATTGTTGCCAAATGCATTATTGAAGTGAAGTTAATGATGTTAGCATTACAATATGTTATTTATGCTTGTTCTCAGGCTACTAGACTATTCTAGACTATAGACTCTAAACTATTCTCCAGCAATTCTGTAGTAGTTTTCTGATGGCATCTAGTAATACTGTATAATTGGTACATATTGTTGTTAAATCTTCCAAAAGTTGAGGAATTTGAAATTCTCTTTGACTTTCTCTAATTGCTTTGGATTCATTCCGATTAAATCGCATTATAACTGATTGAATTTGTTGAAAATGGATCAAATAGTAAGAAGCTGCTGTTAGCCAAGTACCCCATCGCGTTAAAATTGGTTCAGGAATACCTGGACAAAATTTACGAAATTCTTTTAAACGTTTAGGAGATTTACGAAACACTGCTTTAGTACTTCCAATCATCAAATACTTTTATTATTTTCTTACCAAAAATTTTATTAAACTTATTTAGTTTAACGCGATTTACTGTGATGCACATACAACTAACCGGTAATCTTTGAAAACGCTTCACAACAGGGAAACAATAGAAACAATGGAATGGGTGGCATGGTTGATTACAAGGGGTGATCTGACTGTTGTGAAAAAGAGGGCAGCGAACAAACTTGAAAAACGAGTGATATAAAAACAGAATCTGACATAAGCTTCTCTTTTCCAATAATAAATATTTATAATTAAAGTGAGTTTGAATGTGATTGTCTGGGAAGAGAAGATAGATGCGAAGCACCAAACTAGGTACAGTGGATATCGCAGAGGGTGAAAGCCGATGTTTGCAGCTGTGTGGGAATGCAAGCAAAACGTGAATTTTTTTGCAAATGTGTTGTAGGCAAAATTGCATAATACCACTCACTAGTAACTATCCGACGTTTACCTTTTATTGTGATCCACCTTACGGACTAGAGTTGATGCTCTGTAATTACCCTCTCTTCCCAAGAATTAAAAAACTAATGGACTTCTAACGGTGCATAATTTTCCCGTTATCTTGAAATATTGCCAATAGAAATATTTTTACAATATTTTGGGAAGATTTGAGAGAATAAGCAAATATATTACATTTGAAAGGAACTGCTTTAAAGAACAGCTAGCTACTATTTCAAAATATTTCATGCCCTTTGTGCAGCTACAACTTTTCAGCATAACCCTCGAGCTCTTTGCTGATATTAATGTTGTGTTTTTGCAAAATATGTCGATGATGCCATGCAATTCTTTGCTATGGTCTAAATGTTTTTCTTAGATATCCTACAAGTGGTTGTTAACCTTCTACATCGCACGTAAAGACCATTCTATTCTTGGATTTTAACATTCGTGCAAAGTTATGAGCGATGTATTACAATTTTTCGCGAGCCCCTCAAGGTGAATATAATTACGCATAGTGCTGACTAATCTCTGTTTATACAACAATGACAAGGCGAAACAGTATCTAAGCGTATTTTTAGACGGCTTAGAAGGAATTCTTTAGTGAGAGCGATATATCGTTTCATTGTCAAATACGATACGCTTTCGAAAACACCGGCTAGCATAGGCAACGTCTTTAATTTTCGTTTGAACTCAATATATTACCGTTTGATAACACCAACCAACGTCTAATTAATGACATTCATCATCTCTCGTCACGATCCTTTGATACCTCGCATCGTGTCCCTATCGTCTCGACCCATACATCACCGCGCGCAGCCAGCATATCTATACGAGGTTTTCCACCTCGCTCGTTCGTTTAAGCTCTTAATGTTATGCTACGAGAATTTAGAAATAACCATTATACTTATTTGCTTTCTGAATGGAATAATTTTCAATCACTATCTGTTCGAGTTAAGTAGGGGGTTGACAATATTTCTTGTCGAATGATAATAGCAGACATGGAACAATTACGAAAGCGAAACTACAAAAGATCAACTTATAGTAGTAGTAAGAACCATGACCAAAATGGCAGGAACTAAATAATAAAATAAGTGCGGAAGTAACTCAACTAGAAGAGAAAAGCAATTTAAAAATCTATAAATGAAAAATTCCAATTCAATATGTCAAAAATACACGTATAAATTGTAAACATGATCCTTGGAGGATTAAGTTGAAAGTAGGAAAGAATACAATAATATCAACAGTTATATATGACACCAAATTATGAACAACAGCAAATCGACTGAAGGGTATAATAAGAAAATAAGAAGTTATAGAAGAAGGGCAAATTAGACAAGAAAAGACTAGGTTTATTAGTGTAGAAAGTGTACAATGGCTGATCCCAAAATAACAATAAAGAAAGAAGGTTTAAGAGATTTTCAATGAAAATTTTTACTGGAGAAGCAGAAATGAAATCAGGATTTACTAAAGGTTTTGAATTAAGTACAAAAAGTCAATTACACATGTAATTTTGCTGAATGAACTGCGGATCCTTTTATATTAATGGTACAATCGCATTATTTAGTTTAAAAGAAACCAAGGAAAGCTAGCTAGACTATACTTTACTTACTATAGACGAAGATACACGCACGTATGGTGTTCTGGGTGTTTGATTCTTGCAAAATGATTTCTTTGAGCTAGAGTTTTGATATATGTCTTGGTTAAAGGAAAATTAAGCAAATGATGTACCAATTTCACTGCCAAAAGTTTGTGTTCCCATGAGTGATTAGAATCATGTAAGATGAATCTATGATCACTAATGGGTTTTCTATATACATTTATTTTTAACTTATTTCTACTTCTAGAAGCCGTTATTGAGCAGTTTCTAGTGTCAAAGATGCCAAATATATCATCAACGTATCTAAACCAAAACAATAGAAAGTGTACACATGAAAAAACGCCCAGTAACAATGACCAAAAGTAATGCTAATTTAGCTCATGGTATTGGTGGAATCATTCTCGGCAAAAACAATGCCTACCAGACGTCATCAGCATGGTTTCGAGCACTATCTTCTGCTGCCTACATGGTGTTCACCTCTCAGTTTATGCCATCAATCATCAAAAAACAACACGGAAAATATCTCCCGGCGCTAGCTAGCGCCAAGACACGCAGTCATGCCCTCCTAGAACGTAGCGGGCATCTGTACTCAGGTTTGTTTCGCTACGTTGTAGAACGGCACGGCTGTGTCTCTTGGCGTTAAGTGGCAACGGGAGATATTTTCAGTGCTGTTTTTGGAGATTGGTGTCATTAAATGAGAGATGGACACAATGCAGACAGCAGAAAATAGTGCTCGAAACCGCACTGATGTCGCCGGGTAGGCAGAAATATGTCCGCGAATTAGTGCTTTCTTCTCTGCTCGCATTGTTTTTGCCGGGAATGATTCCACCAATACCATGAGCTGTATTAGCATTAATTTTGGTTAATAAAAAGTATACCAAAGTATTCTTAAGGTCATTTTAAAATTTGCACACAAAATTATATGAATTGTTACCCATTGCCGTGACTGAAACTTCGTTACCAGTAAGTTCAATGTTCTTAATTTTCTCAATGAACGCCTTTGTATGTGTAACTGCCATATCAGTATTGGTAGGTGACTAAATTTCGTGAGGAACCATCTGGAAAGCAAATTAACATTGGAGATAGTGGATCCTATACTCTCTCTTGGTTTGTGTATCTTAAATAAACGGTACACTCTAGGTAACACTGGGTTTGATGGCGTCACTCTATACTTTGAACTATCGTTAATAATAGCCTTATATTCCAACATAGTGTACTTGGTTTCTTTTGATCATTTTTGATAAAGGAGCTTACGACAAAGTACAGAATAGCAACATAAGTGATAAATACAATAATTGACTTAGTTAACTGGCAAGCAATAGGCTTGTTTCTGCAGGAATCGCAAGCTAGTTAGATGCAATTTGGCAAAAAAAAAATCCAAACCTATTTTCTGATTGATTTCAGGACAATTGATTGGTTCTGACTAATTTGTGATTACTGCAGAAACAAGGTTAACAGCAATATCTCCTGATATTCAAAAAACACAAGCAAATATTTCTTGAAATACAAAGGTTTTACTTGGACAGAGTAAATCTTATGGAAGTTTACATAAATGAACAGTATATGACAGTTGACAAACAATAGCAATCGTAGGTACTCAATTTATCCTGCGATTCAGGTTTTAATAACTCTGAGATCTTTGGAACTTACGGTGTTGCGTAGATACATTATGAACAAGAAGAATTATATTCATCTGTTCGAGATTCTCAACATAGATTTTCGCCTACTTTATAACAACTTACTTTAAGCTTTAAATTATGCGTCCAAGAAAATATGCAACAAATGGGAAATTTTTTTATTATTGGTTTCTCAAAAAAAATGCATCCTTGATAAAAGTTGGTGCATGTACACAAACTTACAATGAATATAACAATTCTACTGTAAGCTTAATAATAACAAAGCCAACAGCGTTTCTTTGAAAACCTCCCAAGTGTAAAGTACTCTTATTTTTGAAGATACGCAGAAATTTTGTTAGGAAGATTTGTTTGTGATTTAGAGGTATATTCAAATAAAGAGTATCGATCAAGAACGCGTGATTATAATATTTTGTCATTTTTTGTTAATTACTCCCTGATGATACGCCACCGACCCATTCAGACTTTTTCCGTTAATTAGATACAATTTGTTGATTAAATTGCTGTTATGGTAACGGAAACAACACTAATAGTACTAATTGTTTTTGACTGTTTTTCAGTATTAACTTTGTGTTGAGCATCGTTGCACATCATCTTAAGAGCGTTCAAAAACGAAACAACTTTCACGGATTAACTAAAGATCGGTCTAAAATGTTCATCCATGAAACTTCGGTTTAAGATGGCAGGCCATGGCAAATAAAAAAGAATCGTTTTTTGTTTTCTAAATTATGTCACAGAAAAACTAAGTTTAAAGGAAAGAGCGAAACTTGTCTTGAAAGTGACTATCATGAAACTGTTAGGGAAGCAGCTAATATTTTTAATCAACGGCATCCTGTCAAAAACGTGCGCTAGAGTTCAGTTTCACGTATTTACAAACAGTTCAAAGACACCGTTTCGTTAGAATTAAAGGATAAGGAAATTCCGGTCGAAGTTCCGTAAGAGTTTCTGCGCAAAATATCGATTTCGCCAAAAGCACAGTACAAACAGTTCTAAAGGACAATCAATTACAGGTTTACAAGCCTGCATTTGTAAACGAAATTTTAGGAAGAGACCACGATTTACGATTAGATTTTGCATTTTGAAGATAGGGGGAATTTGAGAGTGAACATTTTGTAAAAAAAAATATTATTTTCAGACGAAACAACGTTTTGCACAAATGGAGTAGTTTCTTTTCAAAATTGTCGTTGGTAAGCTGATAATAATTCAAAATTTTTCATTGCAAATAAAAGTCAGTATTTCCGGAAAACCAACATTTGATGAGGTGTCCTAGATACAAAACTCATAGGTCCTTTCTTCTTTGGAGAAAATTTAAATTCGCTGTTCTTAAACAATGAGGTAGAAAACGAGTTGGATGATCTGGCTTTATTGGTTAGGAGGGAAATATAGTTTCAACAAGACGGTGCCCCCATCCATAGCACTCAAGTCGTGAAAGAATGGTTGGATCAAAAATTGAATGGAAAATCGATTGGTAGATACTCTCGACATCAGTGGTCTCCAAGGTTACCTGATTTGTTCCAACTTGATTTTTTCTTTTGGGGATTCTTGAAGCAATGTGTTTATTCTAAGCGACCTTTTCAAGATTTGGATACATTAGAGAATGAAATACGAAGATAGACATCACTAATTACTCCGGCGATACTAAGAAAGGTATTGTCAACTTTTGAACAACGGAAGATGATATGTATTGAAAGAAATGGATACCACATTAAACACTAAATTTGTTGCTGGTTATTTGATATAAACAGCAGTAATGCTAAGTTGTTTTTATTTTTTTATTGTTATGTAATAAATTGTTCAATAAATTATTTTCCTTACACTAACAGAGACTAGTTCACTTTTTTGTTTTTCGTATTTTCATTCTGTAACCATTGTTCTACGTACGAGGGTGACGTATTATTCTGATGGGTCATCTCCGATAATATCATTTTATATTAGACAACGCTTCACCACAATAACATTTTGGACCTATTTTTACTCCATCCGTGAAAGTTGTTTCGCTTTTGAAGGCTCCTAGAATGGTGTGCCACAAAGCAATCTAAAATTAGCACCGAAATGAAAAACAGTTAAAATCAATTAGGACAGTTAGTGTTGTTTCCATTACCATAGCAGCAATTTAATCAACAAATTGTATCTAATTAACGGAAAAAGTCTAAATGGGTCAGTGGCGTATCGTTAGGGAATAATCAACAAAAAATATCAAAATATTTGCATTTGGATATACCTCTAAATTATAAATAAATCTTCCTAATAAAGTTTCTGCGTATCTTTAAAAATAAAGGCACTTTACTCTTGGGAGGTTTTCAAAGGAACGCTATTAGCGCTGTTATTATTAACCTTACAGTAGATTTGTTATATTCATTGTAAGTTTGGGTACATACACCAACTTTGACCAAGAATAAAAAATGCTTTGAAAAAGCAATAATAAAGAGATTCCGTTTGTTGCATACTTTTTTGGACACACTGCATACTCACTAACTGGAAGAAAATAATATAACTGAACAAATTGCAATATATTCAAAGATATTTTAGAAAATGTAAATAATAAATTTAATATTACAGTTTTATCTTATAGTGTAATAATAACATAATGATAATAATAGTATTCTGTGTCTTTATATGCTTGATTTCTCCCCTTTTGATCTAAAAATGTTTTATAGCCCAATAGCTATTTCTGTTATAGTGATTTGTTGACATTTCCAACAACTATTTCCATATTTCTTGTTATAAAGTAATTTTTGAGAGGTTATTTCTTATTTAATGATCACGATCACATTCATCATAATATCCACGCTCTATGTAAGTATGCTAGGTTAGCTTTAATAGGGTCTTAAACATACCCTACAGCGATACTAAGATTTTAGTTGGCAACGAAAGTTAATAGGGTCTGAGTGGCTACCAAATACGTTCATGAATTTTCTTAGTAGCTCCTTAGTAGAAACTTAGTAGACACTAAGTGCGACTATAAATAAGGCTGAACATTTTTACTCCCTATTTTAGAGGAGAAACCCAGTATATACGTATGCAGGGTTCTTTAAAAAAATTACCATCCACGATAGTTAAAAACACAAGGTCCGCTAGAACGTGGCATCACATATGAAGCCTATCCGGTTTATACGTCGTCTCTCGTCTGGATCTCCTTTTATTCGGAGGCTTTCAGGCCAAAACGGCGATAATCAAAAACATAGCAAGTCCTTTATACGAATCCGAATATTGTGTGTGTGCAGTTGTGGCTCAATGCGGGGGAACCGCCGCGCCGAAGGAGCCGGCGGCGGTGAAGGACGAACGGAGGGAAGGCAAAAGCAGAACCGAAAGGGCCCAGAGACATGTCTAAAGCTCTACGGTTAGGAGCGGACTGACGTGCAATCATTAATCATTGCTCGCAGCCGGCATTGCTGGCAACAGCATCAACCTAAATACGGATACGCGCAGCTCTCGGTTGTGTGAGAAAAGTGCAGCATTCTCGATAATCAACAACCAGTTTTAATTTGTCTAGGAATTGCTCGCAAATAAGAAGTGAAAGAAAAATTAAAATAGCGAACTTTTCCGGACATAATCGGGCGGGTACCAAATATCCCTGACCGAAGAAGTTCTTGATAAAAAATAATTAGAAAGAAGGTTGTTAGTACATATAAAATGTATATACCTAAACGAATCCTCCCTAAAACAAAAAAAAATAATCTAATATGGAATTTTATAACTAATTCAACTATTTTTAAGCTAAAAATTATTGAAAAATACGTGAAAATCAATATATAGTGTGTCCAGTGTCTATGTTGGTGGAGGATAACTTCTTTCCTAAGTAATTTACAAAAATCGTGCATAGCATAAAATAATATTCAATTTTACAATTCAATTTTGCCTTTTGTTAGGTGAAACAAGCTGTGCATTGCTGCGTTATAATATTTGATTGATGTTCTATCCCCTTGTTTAAAGAAGTACCTTACATCATTGCAGAATTTAATAGAAAAATGCAACTAGAACACGTTTTTATAAAAAACTGCGAAACATTATTTTATGCGTACCATTTCAACATTTGCTAAAAGTTAACACAATTCTCCTACATACAAAACGCAATGTAATTTCTTGGAGTTTGTAGAACGTATATGTACAGGCTAGGCCAAATTGGTCGTATTTCATGGGTATACCTATGAAGGAGCATAGCCAGGCCAAAACGAAATACAGGGTCACGGGCCCGATTTTCGAGATAAATTAATTGGTAAAAACAGATTGTTGATATTTCAGGCGGTTTTTGAGTTATAAGCATAAATCGAATTTTTATACGTCTCTGTTAATCGTTCTATCTCTTTTATTTCTCAAATGAAGAACAAATATTATTAACATTTTTTGCAGGTAATGTGACCCTATTTAATTTTCCGTTGACGCTCGTCTTGTAACTTTAAACAGTTGCGAGATATAAAACAAACTTTAGTTTTTTTTTTAATGGAAGTAATAGTAGGCGATGGTTTCATTACGAAGGTTATTTTATCAGCTTTCATTATATATATATTTTCACATATTTATTTTGAAAAATAGCCCATATATTCTATGTTCTCTTAAATTTTAAATTAGTAAGTGTGCCATGCATGACATTGCTATAGCAAGGGGCACATATGTCAAAGTTGATTTTCTAACACCATTATACGTCAATAATGATATCAAGGACTGTGGGGGGTAGTATGGCAAACAACACGAAGTATCAGCACACTCCTCATCACACAAAATATTAATTAAATTAATCCAGAACAGCTGTTTCGAGGACTCCTGGGCAACCTTATTATTAACCGAATGGCCGAATAAATCTGGATTTATTCGGTATATTTTAATTATGTTTTGTGTGGTGAGGAGTGTGCCGATACTTCGTGTTGTTTTCCAGCATCATACGTGTTCAAGCTACTCATATTTCTGTCTTTGTTATTGTGTTTTAACTGGTTTATTAATTTTACTTTCGTTTACGTTTCTGTTAGTTTTTTTTCATAGTTATCATATTATTTTGCTTTCGCTATTTGTTTTATTTTTTTGGCTTTAATATGGTGAAGTTCGAATCGTACGAAAAGGCAGATATGTATGAAGCTTACGTTGAATATGGAAAAAATCCTATCGCTGCTTCAGAATTGTATTTTCAAAGATATCCAAAATGCAGAGAGCCAAATATCACTTTATTTAAAAAACTCAGGGACAATCTCAGAGAGTATGTCATTTGAAAAGCCTAGTCCAAAACATTACAGTAAACCTGATGAAGGAGCTAGTGCTGCTACTGTTTTAAGATATGTAGAAATAAATATGTAGTAATGCGTCTTCAAGAGAAATTGAAGAAAATGTCGGCAGTTCACGAAGAACAGCGCTACGGATCTTAAAGAAATTTAAGTATCGTCCATATAAAATACGGATGAATTATTTTCTCGTCCTAACGATTATGAGCGGCGAATACAATTTTGCAGATGGTATTTACGAATGTGTAACAAAAATCCTCTTCTTAAAGAAAATGTAATGGAGTGATGAGGCTCGTGTGACTGACTAGTTATGGTATTTACAATACACTCAACAGCCATTTTTCGAGTATTGAAAACCCACGCGCCGTGAGACCTATTCGTCGACAAGGAAAATTTGGTGTCAACATCTGTTGTTTTATTAAAAGACACAAGTTATACTATTTTTCATATGAAAATAACTTGAGAGCACATTATTACACGTCACTTTTAACAACTCATTTATTTCAATTCATTGAAAGCATTCCAATTTAAAATCGTATTGACATACAATTAGATGGTGCTCCTGCCCACTTTGAACTTTTAAACCCAAATTAAACGATAACAAAGAAGAACTTCTGCGAGCAGTTTGAGCGGCTTAAGTCAGTGCTAGAAGAAAAACGACCATCCTTGGTTATAAGACAAAAACTGTTCTTCCATCAGAACAACATTCGGCACACAAACAGTGAGGTCTACATTATAAAAGTTGGAGGAATCTGAATGGAAAACGATGTCCCACCCACCATATTCCCCGGACATTGCCCCGTCTGGTTATAATTTATTCCATAGTGTTCAAAATCATTTGGATAGACAAAATATGAATTTTATAGACAAGGTCAAAACGGTACTGGAGGAATATTTTCCGATAGGAATAAATGAAGTTTGAAAGGGGGCCTTCAAAGAGACCAAAAAGATGAAAGAGCATTGTAGCAATTAAAGAAGAATATATTTTAAATTAAAAATGAAATTTTGTTTATCTTAATTTTGAAAAATAAAAAATTATAAACATTTTTCAGACAATGTTCGTTGTGTGGTTATACATTTTCAGTTTTAATTTCATATAGACGACTATAGAGGGTTATTAATAAATAAAGCAGCTACCTGATATAATGATGCATCCGTTAAGATTGATATGTAATGCAATAATTACGTCTTTCAAAGTACCTCACATTCGACTTATAAACTTTTAACTAAACTCTCACAAAACCACATATGTATAAACCGTCATAAACATAATCAACTAAAATAAAACTAAATTGAACGAATCTGCGCATTACCATTTTGCCAACACACAAAGAAAGGTTTTTCTCTCGATCTTAATGGTATCTGATCTTGTCTTTATCTTGATTAGGGAAGCCATTTCCATGTACATATGTTTTGAGACAATTACACACAGCAAGCAACTTTATCTATTTAGTCGCCGAAAATGAAGGAGGAAAATATACCCTACTTTCATTACAAGTTGTGTAACGCCTACTTTGTATTTTTCAATTAGTGGATATATCTACTATTGCAAAGAAAATATGAAATAATCCACAATATTAGTCAACGGTTTGTGTTTAATAAATATCTTTTGTATAAGCTGCATTTCTAATTCTAATTTCTGATGTAGGCAATATACACTTCGCCCAATAGGAATAGGACCAAGCACGTATATCGCAACATAGCGCCCTGAAATTATTTCTGAAAATAAGTGGGAGGTATAAAAAGATGTACGTAGCATGGTAATTTTTGGAAACACAGTGCAAATATACGTTACTGATAACAATAAGTACGGTATTATAAAGCGCTATTTGAATACGACCACTCGACAAAATAAAAGATTCGTTTGCAACAACAAAATACTTTATTGTTCAATAATGAGTACTTCTACCATTGTTTCTTATAACATCAAACGGTCGGGATGGAATGGAATTACACGGAGTTCAAGTAGTCAACGGCAGGTTTCGGCCAACTTCGTTTAAGCGGCTGCTGTAGTTCATCAGCACAACTGAATTGCCTATCATTCAAATACACTTTACGCGATAATCATTTTTTGTATTAGATAAAAATTTTCTTAGGGTTAGAAAATCAAAAGAATTGAAGACAGAAAAATGTTTCTTTCGAGCAAATGATTTAGTCTTAAGTTAAGAAAGTATTCCTATTGAAGGTAGGAATGAAAAAATGGTCCAGATCTCACAAAATTCTATTGAGAAATTAGGCGACCGGTTTCGTGTCCAAAAAACACATCAGACCCGCTACAAGGATATCCAATAAAAGAAAGATTACAACAATAGAAAAAAAACCTAAGGTCAGTAATTAAAATTAGGAGCAAGTGAATGAATATGTTGCAGTATAATTAAATTACTTCTAATAATATAATTAAATAGAGATTATTTTTATGTAGTTTAGCTCGCGTTTTCGAACAATTTCAATTTAAAAATTTTGTGCCCAAATACTTCAAAAAAACGTAATTTTTATCATTTTTTGACCATTTATTAAATTTAAATCGAACTATTTGGAAAAGGTTGAATCGATTCAGTCGATTTTTCATCATTTTTTTGCAAAAAAAACATTCTTCTTGATTTTTTTCATTTTTCATTCTCTGATTGCCTCGATTCTTTCTGCATCGTCATCTTCTTCTTTGAAATTCCAACAAATGTCACCCAAAAGACGTAGTTTTTTGCCGCTGCACCAATGTTCGAGCCTCGCCGTCACTTGATGAAAACGCTCGCCATGCTCATCGGATTCGTTTGGTGATTGTTCGGCGAATTTTTCTACATGGGAATGCAAAAAAAGATTTTTTAATGACATTCGAACATTTAAACGGTGAAAAGCAGTGAGCATGTCTTCAATTAGTATGCGCCAATTTTCGGATCGATGAATTCCGAGATCATTGTCAATAACCGCTTTCACACATCATGTCACAAGCTCCATGTCAATGAGTGCATTTTCAAATCGTTTGTCCCTCATCAAAGGACGAATGTCCGGTCCATTAAATATGTAAAATAAATATAATACAAAATAAAATTTCAATAGATTAACATTCAGATTCAGACATCTACCTTCTTTTATTTTTATCCCACTTAACCGTGGAAAAATACAACACAATTCGTTGGATGCATTTCCTTCTGGGTTCAGTGCTTTTATGAAATTTTTAACAATTCCTAGTTTGGTGTGGAGCGGTGGTAACAAAACCTTTTCGATCGGCACAAGTGAAATATCAATAATGTTGTTTTATCGCAATCTAAATCATGTAAAGACCAGTTCCGTTCGTTATATCGGCCGCCTGCAAAATCGGGTATTTTACAAGCACATGTAGCACATTATTAGGTTTACCCCCAGGGTGCCCAGCTTTGTATTTTGCAATTAGCACAATGTAATTAATCAGTTAATATTTATGTCTGTTTATCCCTTTTTTTATTATTATTATTTACAATATATATAAAAAAAACTATAGTTAAATTAGTACACGTGGTAAATAGCACGAAAAAGAAAGAAATATTACATTAAGCAGTATCTTCTGAAAATGTATGGGTAAGTATGGCATATGTACGCGGGTCTCTACTGCTACTATCTAGGACGGCATGACTATATCTCTTGAAAGTAGGTGGCGCCAGGAAATATTTCAGTGAGTGTCTTTGAAGATTAGTGGCATAAACTGAGACATGAACAACAATGTGAGCAGGAGCAAAAAGCGTTTTTCTTTTCACATTGTTTTTGCCGGGAGTGATTCGATCAATACAATAAGCTACTTATTAACATTACCTTGGTTATTGTTTCTAGGCACTTTCTTCGTGTGTACTTCTACATTAAGTTAATTTTTGTTTGAACATTTTGGACATTTGAACAACACAAGATAACCTCTACCTTAGCCTTTCTAAAATATCAAATAATCAGAATAATTTACTGCATTATGTACGGATATGTCGTACTGTTTTGTAATATGCATTTTAATTCTAACTCTAAGTAAATAAATGCTTTATTTTAAGAAGACGAAACTATTAATTTATGAACAATATCTAGACATTTCTTTGAATTAAGAAAACTATTTACTATATTGTCTTGTGTTATTACTATATTGTCTTGTGTTATTACTATATTGTCTTGTGTTATAACGGCCATTTACTTATGCTAAGAATCGCTTTCTTCGAATTTTCTGCAAAATTTTCTTGAATCAAGTTAACAAATGTCATAAACAAAGAAATACAATTATTTAATTACAAGTATATACTTCTCTTAAGCGGAGAAGAATACGATAAGAAAATATTTCTTTTAATTTAAAACAGATTGTATTGTGGATAATTGAAACAGTAATTGCCTTGAATTGAGGCGGACTGTCTTGATAAGTAAACGTTTCTCTGCGTGCAGTTGTAAGGAACTTTGTGCGCCCTTTAAAACGTTTTCAATAATTTTCGGGATCCCTAATGATACCGCCCATAACCTGTTGTAATCGACATATCTTCTTTGCAATACTCCTTGAGGAATAGCCTTCTTGATGGAGAGCTTTTGTTTTTCCAATTTCTTCCGCCGTTAGACACTTTTGCCGTCCCATCGTTGCACAATATCCTTAATTAGCGAAGTTTTTAAGTTATTTGTTTGTCTGAATACATGTTGTGCGTGTTAGTGCTAGACACTGATCGTATCCAAACGGCGCAGTGCTTTTTATATTGTATGTAGTATATAATGCGTATTATTTGCCATATTATATCATTACATATTTGCATTAGAATTTAAATGAATTAATTGCTTTTGAATTCACCTATAAATTGCAACAAATCTGTTGGTCGCGTTCATGTGGGGCGGAGCGTATAACGAATTTACTTTATTACATCGACCAACTGCGAAAGCTTAGAATGCACTATTTTGCAATTATTTTTGAACTTTATTTCTAAGTATTATACATACTATATATCTATATGAGTGCAGTATGTACTCAATATATTACTACTTGACAAAACACGATTGCACTGTTAATGTGCGTTATTGAGCAATTATTAAACAAGACTTCCATTATTTATGAATAGACTATTTGCCAATAGATGTACGTACATAAAAGCCACTAGTGAAAAAATAAAGGATCATGAGTAATCATTTTTAGCCGTCAATGAAGATTCTAACTTGATTCTTACCAACAGGTAAGATCGCGAGTAAATGGCATCCAACGGTTAATTAATAACACCGTTAGCATTGAATAACCAACACATTCATTGCAATACGATAAACCTAAAGGTTACACGCATTCTTTTGAGTGACATAGAAAGTCTCCGTGTCCACAATATTTCATACAATGCATTTCTACGAAATCTCTGTGCGATGATTTGCAAATTTATGGTAGTAGAAACCGCAAATTTACAATAACCCGTTCGCATTGTAAAGAATTCCGTTCGAAAAATGTAGGTCCCGCTGTAAAATTTGCATAGATCGCATTGTTGGGTTTGTATGAAATTGCAAAGTCTCTATTGATCTTCATAGCAGGCCGGTTCCTTTGTCTACTAACAGTCTTTCAACCCTTGCTCGGTCTTAAAACCGAGGTAATCATAAATTACTGCCACTTGTCTTCTTTTGATTTGAGGTAAAGGATCTTAAAGAGATTTTTTTTAAGTAGGTCACGAATTGAAGTGTAATAGCTTGTATAATCTATAGAACTAGCATAAAGTATAAAGATTGTCGATCAAAGGTAACTTATATTTCTGTCTTTTGTAGTAGTCCAATTGGTAAGCTCCAATGTTAAGTTGGAGAAACCTAGACACTATTTATCAGTTTAATGTGCATTACCATGTAAGGAAAACTGCTACAAAATGTGGCAGCTTTTTGAAACTGCTAACCAAAAGTAGTACTAGCAGGTTGTAGCTGCTAACACAAGCATTTTTACACGTCACTACTATATAGACTACTTCAAACATATTTGAAATACTTATCCCATTTAAGTTCTACTTATTTTTTATTTCAAAAATAACTTGTTGCTACATTGTTTCGTATTTATGTATTGGCTGCATAATATGATGCAAGGTGAGTACTTACTATAATTATGACAAATTACAGTGTGTTTCTTATATTAGATTTGTTTTGCCTCTAAACATCATTTTGGGTTGAGATTACAGCAGAATCCATGTATTATTCTTAGTTGACGATATTTGTAGGTGTTGCATCTCATTCTAGTCAGTAGACAAGTTGTAAGTAAGTGCTGCTATTAGCACCAAATCAGACACGTCAAAGAAATAACAAATAAAGATTTTATAAAAATTATTAAAAGAATACCTTCACCGTCGACATATGGACCTCTGCAAAAAAATCGGGAGCTACTGAATAGATAAATCGTTTTATTCTATACATGAATTTCTACGAGGATGGTCCGAAACGTTTCAAGCTTCAACATGAAGACGACGTTACTCATCAAAAATGTGCTGATATAATTTCGCATCCGTCGAAAGGTACTTTTTGAAAATTTCTGTCGTGTTGGAGGCTCAATTGTTGTTTCACAGCCCTTTGTGTCAACCCAGATAGACGCTGTTTACGGGGACTCTGCACCATCATTTGTAACAGTGAAATTTTGGTCAGCTGAATTTTAACGTGGTTGCAGCAGCTTGCTTGACGATGAATGTTCGGAATTCACTACCAACAACATCGGAAAGGTTCGCCAAATGGTGCTAGATGACCGTCAAATTAAAGCTAGAGAGATAGCAGAGGGCAACTCGAAAGAACGTGTTTGTCATATATTGACTGAAGGTTTGGGAAAAAGCTAACCGCGCTTGTTCACTCAGAACCGAAAACGCCTACGAATACACATTTCCAAAGCCCCGTTGAAGCAGTTTAAACGAAATAAGTCGGAGTTTTAGCGTCGATTGGATACACCAGTACACACTTGAAGCCAAGGCACAGTCAAAACAGTGGACTGTGAAAGGTGAATTAGCTCCAAGAAAGATGAAGTCCGGGAAAGTGATGGCAACTGTATTTTGGGATAGTCATTGAGCTGTGTTAACCGACTATCTCGAGAAAGGAAAGATGATAACGGAGGGATATTACACATCATTACTTGACAAGTTGAACGCAGAAAGAAGTTTCATTCCACCAAGACAACGCACCATCTCATACTTCAGTGGTTGCCATGGCAAATTTATGAATAGAAGTTCGAATTGATAGAACACCCACCCTATTCACCAGATCTGGCCCCAACGACTTTTTTGTATTTCCAAGGCACAAAATTTAGCTCGGAGGATAGAGATTGACATTCAACGAAGAGACCATCACACTCGTAAGCGTCTATTTTGCAGAACAAGATGACAACTACTGTTTGTACAGATTAAAGAAATGGGAGCATCGATGGGAAAAGGATATAGGCTTACAAGGTGGCCAGGTTGAGAAATAAAACTAAATTTTACAAAAAAATTCCTGTATCTTCGTTAGGCTGAAAACTTTTCAAACTATCCTCGTAAGTACGAATACTTGATGCTTTTCCATTTTCCTGTAACAGTTTGATATCTTCTCTAGTGATGTGTATGAGATTCTTTGCACCTTTGTTCTTGTTTTTTTCTTCATTTTTATTTTTCATGTATTTTGTTTGTTTTGGCTTGTATTATACTTTGTGGGTCACGTAGACAAAAAGCCATCATTATTAAAGAAGCTTTTAATACTTTGCAAATGCATGCATTTTAAATTTACATTATATTTTGGTAGTGGTGGGGGAAAAGTAGCAGATTTTCAACATTTTACAATTTCATAACCCCTTGTAATGCTTTTTAGTAAAATATCTGCGTTCATATACATGTAGCTTTGGCAGAAAAACTGTGTCAAATCATTTGAACACTTCTGCGTACATTGTTATGTGAGTAATAGTTCTTCTTGTGTCCAGTTCCTTCAAAAGGCGATAACGTAAATCAAGCTGGAATAGGTGATATTCTATTATGGCCGCTTCCAAGTTCCGATTTTACTTTATTTATCCGTACTCACTTTTGTTCATTGATTTCTGTTTCTAGTGAACGTTATACCACTGCCCCATATGTTTCCCTTTTTTTCTAACCATTCAAAAACAATGATATTCCATGTGGACAACGGATACTTCCTTCATCTTTTTCAATGTGTTCTTGTTTGCCGTATAATTTCTGTCATTTCTACCACATTGTTTTTAGCCTCTGACCTTCCCTAATAAGAATTTAGTTTGTTTTCTGAGTTTGCTTTCCTATGTACTGTCATTTCGATTTCTCCCGACATGCTGTCCCGGCTAAGGTATGTTCTACTACACTGAAAAATCTATTTAGTGCAGTCAAGCAAATTACTGTTGATCCAACTAAAGTCTTTGATTGAATACCAGCAAACAAATATCTTGTTGATTTAAACAAAATATAATTGGATTAACGGAATAAATAGTTGCCCCAAGCAAATTCCTTCTTTTAACAAAATCGGTTTTAATTTTGACTATATCAGCTTTTCAGTCTACGTGAATAGAACATTTCCTTTGTTACCTTAACCCCTACCTTCACTTCTGTTTAACAATTTATAAATATTCAAACTTATTGATTTATTTTTAGTTCACTTCCGTCTATCTCTATCCAAGTCTCCAATTTAACAATGTACGTAAAGATGTGAGCCCGGAAACGTTACATTGTTATTGCTAAGTATTTATTCATGAATATCTGCCAGTATACTTTGTATCATTTTGCAGACCTCAATCAAATAAAACTTATTAATTAATTAAATGCCATGCCTTAAATTAATAAATAAATGTATAGAATGGGAGTTCTGTCAAATAAACTTTTTATTTATTAGTATTTATGATGCTTCTCAACAACCGATATGGTTTATAAATATGAATCATAACTACGTCCAGTCGGCCATTTGGTGTTATTAACTTACACCAGTTAGAATGGCAACTTAACAAAATATCGTTTTGCTCCATTTGGTACGCCGATCACATATGAAAACGTAATTTCTAAAACAGATGATCCGAAATTACAGACAATTTAAAGTATTCAGCGAGCATCGGACAGCTCCAACACGCGCTTCGCCTCTCATACATCAGAAATTGAGGTTGCTTTCATTAAGAAAATTCCTATTAAGTGTAGTCCGGCATGAATTATGCGGAAATCACCAGCTGAATGTCTGCTTTTCAATTTCCGCTTCGTAATGTTCTCAGTGTCGACTGTCAATCCAAACATTGTAAATTCGTACGCGGTCTAAATTTAAGCGATCCTCTCCCTTCCATCAATTGACGATTTCATTGTGTTCGCTTAGCGTTCGTTCTATATTCACCGTTCAAACTAGCGGAAGAAGGAATACGACCAAGAATAATTTTCGAAAGTGTATAATAATACGCGGGATCAATGCATGTATACGAGTGTCCGTGTTATAAATAGGTTATTTATAGTGGTACTGTTAATCGTTTACAGCACGTTAAAAAATATTAATCAAAAATAATTATTATAATCTAGATGTTTATTAATCAACGTTTCTACAGCTAACAAGAGTGTGTAATTTGTAAAATACGCTACACGATGGAAGGAAGATGAACGAGACCGAAAAAGAGAACAGATTTTCATATGCTGATAACTGTAATTAATTCACACTTCATTCACTTCGATAATTATAGGCTGTTAATTGCTTTTCTGGTGTCGTTGCCGCGTTATTTTTCTACCGCACTGCTCAGAGGTTATTTCACGCATTGACATATTTTCCCGTTATACAATCACGTTATAACTGATAACTCTGTAATTTCCCTTAATTATTGGGCATTCATGTTGAGTATCAAGGTATTAATGGTATAGGTCAACCTATAAATTTCTATTGAAGCTAGTAGATGTTGCGATGCAAGAGGCGCCCCCTGTAATGAATGCATAACTATCGAATGGTTATTACCTACATACATACAAGTGCGTTTGTACTGATATTCGAGGGAACGGTATTTATGGAAATAGTACACGTGTGATGCCTAGTTTCGTTGAAGAGTGAATAGGTTACTATGATCGGTACTGTATTTATTTAAAAGAGGTCATAGTTTCTCCAATGAAGTAAAGATGTTTCCAGGAAGAAATGCCAACAGAATTTCAAAATCCATAATTTTTCCTTGAAATTTTCGCAATCGAAACCCACATCTGCTTGCAGGGTAGGCGTGATATCCACTACACGACGCGGACTGTGGAAGATTCATTCACCCCTTAAGCCTAGATGCTACTTATCTGCAAATACATACATCGTAATATTTCCACAGACAATTTCATTTTTAGATACCAAGTACATCAAATTTAATCAATATATTTGGCTTCCGTCGGCAATTATGAAATCTATAATTTTTCCTTGGAATTTTTTTTTTTCAGTAATTAATTACGTCGGAAAATTCCAAAATTACTGTCAAACGCGGCGGTGGTTCGATATTGATTTGGGGTTGTTTTGCTGGTACATCCGCAGGTGAAAAATTCAAGGCGTAATGAGAAAATACAAACGCATCTTAGAGGAAAATGCAATACCCTCTGGTGTAAGAATTTTGGGTTAGAATTTTTTATTCCAACAAGACAATGACCCAAAACACTTCAAAATGATGCAAGCAATGTTTAGAACATTTGGAAGAGGAAGGGACGCTAATAATAATGAAATCGCCATCCCAGAGAACGGACTTGAATCTCTTCGAGTTATTATGGGAAGAACTCGATCGAAGTAAGAAAAACTGCTCCAACATCAGCAGATGACATGTGGAACAAACTGCAGACAGCATGGGCTCTAATAACTCCGAAGACATTGTTAAAATTAATTGCAGGAATGCCCCGATTATGCGACGCAATCATTAAGAGTAAAGGAGGTCATATAAACGAATTTAAATTTAGGTCAAATAAATAATTTTAATTGTTAAAGTTGTATATTTGTGTATACTTAAATACCAAATACATATTTTAAAATTTCCATCTAAATATTTAATGATTTACCCTGAAATTTGAGGTGCCCAAATACTTATGAGCGGTAGTGTAGTTACTGTAGATCGACCACTAATGAAACCATGTTAGTTTGGAGATATGTACTGACGAACATTGGTAAATATACATGTGTAAAGGACCTGTTCGTAGATCAGTATATATATACTATATGCAGCATATCCATTGAGTGCGTGGGTGGAAGATAGCTCCCCTGAGCAATTTAGAAGGGAATAAAAATTATTCGTAGTTATATAAAGCGTTCAGTTTTTGCTGTGCACGCGTGATACAAGTCTGCTTTTCTAAATGGAACAGTCTGAATGTTACTGTGTTTCCAATGGTAATCACATTGAATAGATGTTGGAATTGTACGCATGAAATAACTTTTACGCATTATTTTTCAAGAATTACGTATTGCGACTGCAGTAATGGCAATGATGCCCCAACTTAAAATCATTACATACAAATTAATATCTGTATTTCGTTAAATGTCGAGAAAGAAGAATGCTTGAAATATGAAATAGGCGAAGAGAGGAAGCATCAGTAGACATTACCTTACTCATAATTTATAAGTTCAATGCATGATGCAAATGTAGGGGAGACCGATGTCAGTTCTAACCAAATTTCTTTTTCGATTTCTGACGACTGCGATAATTATATAATCACCAATTAAAAATTAATTAATCATGGCTTCACGCTTCAGTTGCAAGATTGTTTAGGCAAATTAAGAGAAATTAATTTAATTGTTACAAAAAAAAATTGAAATAAAACAAAGAACATTTTTACAACTGACACCATACTGGTGTTAATTGTAACACTCCTGGTGTCTATTGTAATAGTTTGTTATCATAGTTATAACGCAGGGAATTATCTTATTAATGTTAAAAAAAGACAAACCTAAGCCAGAAATAGTTTATGTTAACTTGGAAAATAAACTTAACCTAATATTTAACACTTAGAAATATTAGAAATACCTTATAAAATAAAAAAAGAAAATTGAAAATATAGAAATTAATCGTTTGTCTACAATTATTACGAAGGTAGTTTGACATTAATCTAGCCTAAGTAAGAAAACACACAATTTTTGTTCTTTACCTCATTTATTTTTCAACATAGTCTCCTTTTACTTTAATACACTTGATCTGACGGTTTTCCAACTTTTTTATCCCTTCCGAAAAGTAATTTTGCTCGAGCTCCTCAAAATAGTGTGAAGTTTCGGTCATGACCTCATTGTTCGTTGCAAAACGGCGTTTGGGAATAGGAAACAGTCGCAGGGGGCTAGGTTTGGCGAATACGGTGGGTGGTCGATCAATTCGTAGCCCCATTGATGCAATTTTGCCTGTGCAACGGCCGCCCTGTGAGCGGGTGCGTTGTCCTGATGCAAGAGAACGTTTTTGCGAGCCAAACCAGGGCGTTTTTTCGTCAAATCGGCGTCGAAACGGTCCAATAAATCTGCTTAGTACACGCCAGTTATTGTTTTACCCTTTTCCAAGTAATAAATGTGAATAATGCCTTAGGCATCCAAAAAAACCGTTGCTATCACTTTTCCGACAGATCGGATGGTCTTGGCCTTCTTTGGTGGGCCTTCACCGCTTTTTCTCCATTGCTTTGACTATTCTTTCGTCTCCGGCGTGTAGTAGTGGACCGACGTTTCATCAATAGTGACGTATCGGTGAAAAAAAATCCTTCGGATGGCGTTTTATCATTGCCAAAAGCTTATTTGAATCCGTCACACGTGTGCGTTTTTGGTCGACAGTGAGCAAACGCGGCACCCATCGCGCGGATAGCTCTTTCATATTCAAGTGTTCGTGTATGATGTTATGTAGACGCTCATTTAACATGTTTAGAGCCTCTGCTATCTCATGCAGTTTGGTTCGACGGTCTGCCATGATCATATCATGGACTTTGTTGATGGTTTTTGGTGTAGTGACGGTTTTTGGGGCACCTGGACGTTCATCATCAAACACACTCTTATGACCACGAATAATTTCAGCTTTCTAAAATTTCACTGTTGCTAACGACGGTGCAGACTCGCCATAAACAGCATCCAGTTCGGCTTTAATTTCTGTATTGTTTTTCCCTTTTCAAATGAAGATACTTAATCACTGAACGATATTCGACTTTTTCCATTTTAAAAAAACACAAAAGTTGCTGCCTTTCGATGACTGTTAAAACCAAACTGATTGTGTTTTTTGTTTGAAATTTTGACAGACGTCATATGATGGATAGCAGATGTCAAAGCCGAGAGCAATTCGTTCTCACGTAACGCCATCTATCGAAGGCTAGATTAATGTCAAACTACCCTCGTACAAACATATAACGGATATGCTTGAAATTACCACCCAATTCTTCAGAAGATTTTTCTGACACTTCCTTAAGCATAGTTTTAGTATTTTTGCCAAATTTTTTATTGTTATTAATTCCTTTTGTTTTATTTTTATGAATTCCTTTTGTCTCCACATTTTTTTTTCTGAACACTTCAAATTTTTCTTGAAAACTACTTTGTTTGGGTTTTGTACTGTAGTACACCTGGTTTCATCCACGTTGTAAATGTTTTGTGAATCTGTCCAAAACGTTGGCCAAGTTATTAAAAAATTTAATTTCTCCATGAAAATTCATTGCTCTGACAAGACTCGTAGATTCGGGTCTACGTATTAACAAATTAGGATTGCGTTTCAAAAATGCTGTGAACCAATCTTCGTTGGCCATTTGCAAAGCGTTCCACTGTTGAGGAAGTTTGCAGTTATTTTTAGCGCAAATTGGTATTCCAATTTTCGCAATTTTTTAAATGAAAGACCAAAATAAAATCTGGCGGATATTTCGCAATAGTTAGCTAACTCAGTTTCTTGTTCATTTGTAAATACTCTATTGTGCAGATGGTATCCAACAACGGATTTTCATTATTTTTGAGTGCTTTAACAAAACGATTAAGTAATACATGACAAATGCCATATTGCTTTACTATTCTTCTGGCCGATATATTTTCATTAATCACTCCATTAGCAGCCAGCTCGTACAAGTCCAGAAGAATCTGACCCCTATTTGTTTTCCTTTCCCTTGGGTTTCACAATCTTATTAGATATATTGTCTAAAAATATTTTTTTAATTAGAAGATGACAAAACTGGTGTCAATTGTAACACGTTACAATTGACACCTTGTCTGTTGTTACAATCAACACCATCAGATATCACATTATTTCAGCGGCCTTTTAACCAACTGAACCTTAAAACGAAAAGCCATGGGTAATCATAAAATACTCACAATCGTACGCTGATTACAATGGAGTCATAGAATGTAAAGTATACTTGATAATAAACTTATTATTCCTAAATTATTAAAATATCAATTATTTACCTTGCAAGGTTAAAAATACATTTATTTAAAAAATCGACTAAACACCACCTTTCTTTAAATACAGACATACACTGTTTGTAGCATTCAAACAGACTTATTTGTATAGGTGGCCCATATTTACTTAATTCGGTAGATGGCTAAAATATCTCGAATGTTACAATTGATACCGGTCTGCCCTATATGATTAGTAAACCGCAGTAATATCCTAAAACCACCAGATTTCTTAGTTTCTTTACTACCTTTTACAAAGTACATATCATAAGCTCATCCGGACTTTAATTCTACGTAGCAGATATAGCACACTTATTGCTTTTGACATCTAGAACCATACAAACATTAGATTTTCATTGTAATACGCGGAAGCAAAACAGAATAACTTATTTAAATTATCTGTCCTTGGCGTTTATCAGAGTATACACGATAGCACGCAGAAGTGCTAGTCGTGTCTGTTTTGTTCAAGTAAAATTAAATAAACGAATTTCAGAATATATTTTTATCTTGAATGTAAGATTAAAAGTATCTACCCTTACATTAATATGGGTGTAATCCACTTCCTTGAAGTTAAAAATTTGCAGGCATACTCTTAGATTCACAATTTGTGGTTTTTCATAAACGATGATTCCATGAACATCGGACAAATCACGTAAAATGTGGGTTAAGTAAAAATATTTTTACATTTAAATCTTTACACTTAACCACAAGGGATGTTTCCAAAGTTCTAGGAATTTGGCTGTAATTTTTTTATTTTATTAATTTTCATCTAAATTACAAAATAGTTTTTCAATATAATCTCCATTTAATTGAATACAGTTATCCCAACGCGTAATTAATTTTTTTAAACCGTCATCGAAACATTTTTTCGGAGTCTCTGCAATTCACCTATTTATAGCAAGTTTATCATTTAAGCTTTCAAAACGAACATCCCGTAGTGGTTTTTTCATATTTGGGAACAGATGAAAATCATTAGGAGCCGGATCTGGTGAGTAAGGTGGATGTGGAAGCTACTCCCAGCGTAGATCGTTTACAACTTCCTTCGTTCTTCGTGCAGTATGAGGTCTTACATTGTCTTGTTGCAATAACGGACACTTATGCAACTTTCCAGGCCGTTTTTGGAAAGTGCCTCCCGTAACGGTCCAGATAAAAGATTTTACTAATATTCTGCGTTAATTGTAGTACCTTTCGGTAGATAATCCATAAAAATTATTCCCTCGCAATCCCAGAATACAGTCAGCATTACCTTTCCGACCGACGGAACTGCACGTGCTTTAAGCGGAGGTCCTTCTTCGGGTTTGCGCCATTCTTTGGATTGATTTTTGGTCTCAGGATTGAAGTAAGGTATCTATGTATCATCAGTACTTATTATCCGTTGCCAAAATTGGTCGTCGTAACGAGCTAAACACTCTTAAAGTTGGCGCCATGTGTCGGACCAGTTGAGTTTCTGTTCGGGTCCCAACAGCCTTAATACCCAGCGAGCTGAAACTTTATTTACACCCAAACATTCGTATAAAATTTAGTAAACCTGTCGTGTACCTATTCCTACACTAACACTAATTTCACGAATGGTTATTCGCCGATCACGTTTGAGTAGATTCTCCACGGCAGCGACGTTTCTTTCATTTGCAGAGGTACTCGGACGTCCACTGCGCGGATTGTCTTCTAGTGATGTTCTGCCATCTTTAAAACGATTGACCCAGAAATAGACAGTTAGGTTCTGCAGACTCCCCAAATACCCCTTGCAGACGCTAAACAATTTCTGATGGTTTCACATCTTCTTTAAACAAAAAGAAAATGATTCCTCTGTGAGATTTAGCTGCGTCTTCCATGCTTGCAAAAACAGCGTTCAAGAAATACGTCTGTCTCAATCAAACAAAAGAAAACTGAATAGTATTGCACGGGATAGCTTCGTAAACGTATCAAGACTTGTCTCTGACGTATAATGTGGTCAATAAGTTTTACGCAGTTAAGGTAGAGTTAAATTCCTGAAGCTTTGGAAACATCCCTCGTATATGTGGTAATAATGCAGGCACTAATATAACCAACAAATATTTTGAACACTGCTGAAATAAGTAATCAATTTTTCCTTATCACTTTCTTCTTTATTAAGCGAAGACTCGATGACTGACGTTTTACATCGCTGACGTGTGTGCCAGGGAGAAGAGGACAAAAAACAATAACCGCCATTAAGAACAATATCCTTCATGTTCGTCAACATTGACTTTCAAATGAAAATAATGGAATGCGTCGAAGCAAGCGGTGGTATCAATGCATATGCGTCTGTGTATGCTAGTGTATCTGAATGTGTGCGTGTGTGTATGTGAGCGAGGGTCGCCTCGCAGGGACGGACGAAATTAGAATTCAGCGGGTGTCCAGACTAACTCCCAGTGAGCCACTGAGGAGATTGCCTGCCAATCTTCTGCACCCTTCTCAAATTCGAACTCGCCACTTCTTACACTTAATCAACGAGTGCTTTTACCGGCTAATCAACTTTTCCACGATATTAAGAACCAGCAAGAACTTTTATCTGACTAAATTAAATGTCTTCTTCTGTTTCTTGTCTTAATATAACTACAACGCCTTCGTTCCCGTGTCAGAGCATTTACTTACGAGGAATTACTACACACGAACGTCGATAATTTCCTGAGAGAAATAATATGGGCAATAATTTTTTCCATTCCCAAACATTATTTCCAAAGGGTACTGAGACATGAGTGGTAATGAAAAACAATAATCCTAGCAAGGACTGTGGAGCAGTGTAGCAAACACTATACTAATAGTAATTTGTGTGGTGCGGAGTGTGCTTATACCATTAGTATCTAACTGTACCCATTTGAGGTCTTGCTTCATTGCAAATAAGGAAAACAGTCTCGTCTAAAATAATATGATATGCTTGTAAGTATACTGTTCCTTACTTAACTGTGATCAGCAAGAAAAGATTGTCAATCAGAAAATTCAAAAAATAAGTTAATATAAAATAAAAACTACTGACATAATATCATGAAAGTAATCAAGAAAAGAAATTGAAGCTCTTGAAATTCGAAAGTGTTTATGGCTAAAGGAAGTAGTTTATGTAACTTGGATTTGAAACTATAAGAGTTACAGTTTGTTTCAATTTACAAGTTTCATCCTCAAGATACCAGTGCAACAGTGAATTAAAAAAATAAATACTTCAATATTTTATTTCCCTTTGCAGCGCTATTTCCTGAAAACCAAAACCTGTCCCAAGTTTGCAATGTGTAGTTTATTTATATTCCAAGTTAAGAAATAAAAAATTTGCTTCACTTTTGAAGAAATTTTACGCCACCCTCTAGACTAAAGATGCTTCGAAGAAGTCGGTTTTCTTTGAAGGAAAATGTGTCTTTTTTTCAATTGCCTATTTGAAGTATAATGTTAATACTACTTAATATTTTAATTCAAGTTTTTGTTATAATTGTAAGGCAATTATTCATTTTTCAACATTACTTACTTTGGCAAATGAACAATTTCCAGCGTTGCAATTAGACTCCCTTCAATTTCCAAAAATTGGCGTCAGAATTTTAACAAGAACTGCCTTTAAAAGAAAAACAAATTTAAGGAATTCGTTACATGATTTTTTCAAACCTTTTCATGGAATGAAGATAGCTTCTAGTTAAAATATAAGAAAACACGTACAATTTCAAAGTTCCAGTAAGTAATGCATTAAAACAATTACCTTAGACATCAAGATAGGCCATTACGGCTATCATTTACTCCATCGAAAAAGTAATAGAGCGCTATAAAGCTTCTACATTCGGAGCACATTTTTATTGCGAAATTAATTGCATTTTCTCGTCGTACATATTACAAGAAACAAGAGCAGAATGAAAAGCACTTCATCGTCCGTATAGATTCGTAATAAATTACTATGTCATATCAAGCGGACCCCGAAAGATAGAGGGTCCCGACTTGGTGAGATGAGATCATGTTTTCAATTTGCTGGAACCCCGCTGCTTTTGACCAGGACTCGGACTAAGAGGGTTGCCCTTGCATCGGTGAACAGAGCTGCCAGAGCATGGAACGTTCTACAGCAAAATGGCTGCCGTATATGAAACGCGCGTACGTGATGCACTCCTACGAAAAAAAAAGAACAGCTACAAAAATAGGTAATTAGATTGCGACAATATCGGTGTTCGATGATAGCGACCGGCGAAGGTATAATGAAATTAATGATCTGATGATCGGAACACTCTTTATGAAGCAATTATTCAAACCTAATATAATCGAAAGTGATTCTATTAGACCGGGTTTCTGTTAAGTCATTGTTGAGCCACGGCAAAAAAATTCAAGAGATTGATTATAATGTGCCGGCATTACGAATCAAAAATTCGTATCGTAAATTCGATGGTCAGTGTCAATAACATGTTTAAGCGTAAATTATAACTGTAGCGGATGAAGCTAATTAATCAGTTTTCACTATTGTTTATTTGTCATGCTGTGACAAATTTATACAATTTGAAATGCGACTGTAAAATGGCACAGTAAAGTAAAGTCTAACAAATGAAATAAATTAGCAATATCAACTGGTTATTATTATTGTTTTTCTTGTGGTTAAAAGCTGTCAGTTCCAATAATCGGGAAAGCAAATTGCATTGATTTAATTCGAACAATATAAGTTAGAGGAAATAAAACTTGTTGAAAATTCCTCGGAAAAGAAGGAAAAACAAATAATGGAAGCTTAGGATCAAAATATCAGAAAAGTTATTCATGGAGGAGTTAAATGCAGCTACTTTAAGGAAATCAACGTAGTTGCGCAAAGTAACATCTCAAAGAAAGTGGATAACCTGTACCTCCTAAATAAAGACCAATTACTGAGATTAAAGAAACAACGCAGAATATTTTCCCTGCATGCAGAAGAAGCTTGAGGAGAGAAAGGCAGGCTTTTAGAATTCCTTCTTATGTTTTACGATAGAAAAAATATATTTCTCTTTGTTCCTAACGTTTCTCTTCTATTTCTCCCTTTTTCCATAATTTTCAATATTTTTGCTCTGAACTTCCAACACAGATTTGTGAGGATTTCACCGTTCTTCTGCCTATTTTACCTTATTTGAGTTGTTTTCTCTAAAACTGGCTTTGTAAATGTGCCTGTTGATATGAAGGGCAAAGTATTTTTAAGTATATTTAGTTTGTCAAAATCTCTCATAAGACTGGTACTTTTTAATATTAACCCATTATTGTGTGGGCTTTCTTCCTCTTAAATAATATTGGATACCGTCAATTGGGGTGAAGTTGATCGAAAAATTTCGAATTTTGTATATAACTGAAATACAAATTATTATATTTTAATGCAATTAAAAATATAGCTTCGTAATTGGATCGTCGTGTGAGCATTTTTTTAAATCTTTAGTTAAAAGGTGATTATCCATATCGTCGTATTGGGAGTGAAACAAATTAAGCCACACATTTACCATTCCGAGATAATAGACAATAAAGTTTTTAATTGTGATGTCTGATGTCAAAACAATGTTTAATTCCCATCTACGTTGATAATTCACTAAATATAATGGAAGTTAGTACAATTGTAACAAAGCCCTTTATGTAGAGATTGTTGCACAAAAAGTTGAAACCATGTATCATTAGTGATAATTAGATAACTCTGAACAATAATGAAATTGCTTGAAAATACAAAATTCTAAATGAATTTAAGGCGCCGAGCACAAATATTACTTTCAAAAAAGTTGATTGGCTCTCTTTGCAGAGATACTCACGTTTTGTCCATAGTATTGGTGCTACTGGGTAATAAAATTCAATTTAATAAGATAAATACCTGGTGTCTTTTAAGCCTGGAGAAGCGAATGTACAGTATTCACCATTGGTAGAACCGCACAAAATCATCATTTCTTCTTTACATATCAAGCTCAACCTCATCAAAAGCTATGGATAAGAATGGACCACCATTCAAGTACCTCGGCTCAGTGCCAAAATTAAAGAGAGCGTTTTTGTGGAGCTTCAAATTAAACAACTCTTCGGGGATCCCAACTTTGAGAAATTCCTTCAAAGCAAAGAAATATAGGTTTAGGATGCATTTTGTCAAGTAGCAGAGAGCTTCCTTCGGAGGAGGAGGCCGAAAACTACAAGGAATCGAGGACATGTTGGCTTTGTTTCATGAATTCGGTTGCAATACGTCCTTAAAGATCCACTTACTTCATTCCTAGTTGTATTTCTTCCCTAATAACTGCGGGTAAGTCGGTGATGAGCACGGCGAATGTCTTCATCCGGAAATTGTTAAGATGAAGAAACCATACCAGGGTAAATGATCCACGGTAACATTGGCTGATTATTGTTGAACGCCCATCAGATATGCCCGCCAATTTCAATGTATTAGAATACTTAGAAATATACGTTTTCTCAAAAATGCCTACTTATTACAAAGAAACCGGAGCCAATTCAGCTTTTTCTTAGTCATAATCGTGCCCAGTACATTAGATTAATTAAGAAATGACTATTTTTATCTCGGAAACATAAACTTTTCGAAATTTTGTTGCCTAGTGTACTTAGCACTTAGTTCCTTTCACCACCTTAATATAATTACAACCACATATTAATATGTAAATTTTAAAGGTGAAAAGAGCTGAATGATTGATAACAATTCATTGATATGATTACATTAGTAAAATCAAAAACTGATTAAAAGTGGATTAGCCCGTTTCACGACCACGACGACTATATTAAAACACATAATTCTCACTTAGAACGATTTAGGTTGAAGTCAATTAATCAGAAATAAAAAATATATATATTATAGCAACATTGACGGCAAAATTTTGCAATGAAACGCATATTAATAAAAAAGACATTTATTTTGTGAGGGCGTTTTAAACAGTAATTGCGTCTTCTTTTCAGAAAGGTTTCCAAATTGAAACCGCGTCAAGTATTCGTCAGTATACCGACGTTTTGCTCTTTATCATACGTAGCTTCTTCTAGGCTGCATCGTGTCAAACTCTACTGACAATCACCTGCTTGACGTGATGGGTTACCATAAACATTTTCGTAGCATAAAAAAAGTATAATAGTTTAGAATGGGCACGATATTTGCTACTTTTCTACACAAAAAGTTATTGTACGATCCTAAGGCATTTGTTTATAAAATATTTTAAAATTAATATATTCAGCAGTTTGGCGTTTATATAAGGAGTTGTGTGGGAAAATACAAGCATACCTCGCACCACAGCAAATATAATTCACTTAAAACAATGATATAAAAGTAATTGCTTTAAACCTAACCTCAAAGTCGAAAATAATTTGGGGAGAACCATGTGATCGACTTCAGCCCGTTGTTTCTGTTTTTTTATAAAAATTGCAATTGAAACCATACAGAAAGTAAATTTCCAATTTTTTTTGTAGAACGACTTTACTGAGCATATTTCTTATCACCAAAAGTTGTTAAAACTGGCCTAGTTTCCACAGATTCCAAAAAAAATAAACCGTTGTAAATAGAAAAAACTGATTTTTTTGCAATGTTCCCATACATATTAAAAAATGTGAGAAACCCGGTTTGATAGACTTTACTCCGGTTGACGGTAGGTATATAACCTATTTTTAGAATGTTAATTTCTGGTTGGAACTAATAATGCAATCGAAATACTTTCTGATACTTCTACATACTTTTCTGATACCTTTGATCTAGTTACAAGTTGACGCGTTCGTCGTACAGGGTTGTTTAATCCAAAATTACTACAGGGGTCATTTAAATAAAACAAGACGTTCTGTCTACAATATAATCTAATATCTGTTGAAGGTATCATAATTTATAGGGCTATTTGCTACCATTATAAAATACTACAAAAATGCATGTATATTGTTAGACAAAAAAAAATAATAGAAAATTCTGCTGTGGTATGGTGAGAAAAGTGCAACACTGGAGTTCGTAAGACCAAAATTTGAGCTAGCACAGCGAGCTGAGAGTAGTCCTTCGAAACCTTGACAAAAGGTAACATGAAAGGTGCTACACCAAACCTGAATCGTCTTAATGGTTGCTACTTGAATACGTTTGTAATGCACTACACTGATGAAATACTATATTCGACTTAAATGGCATTTGGTTCAACTTGTTGGGAGAGTAAAAATCTCAGTAAAAAAGAAAAAATAAAGAAACAACCAGTGGGATACTTGGGAAAAGGCTGAAACGGGACTAAAAAAGAATCTTTGCCATGACTATGTAAGCTATTTATTTATTTTTTAATATTACTGTTATCTAGTAGCTTTCCGTCATAGCTCTATGAATACGTTCTTGCTAAAAGCTACTTCCGCGGGTTGCTGCACTGGCTCGCTCACAAAGTGAAAGGGAGGCTATATGCAGAAGTAACGTTCACATTAACAAATGCCACAAATGTCTTCATTCAAACATTTTCCATTTTGCAACAAACGATATTAGTTTACTAGCTGAAGAACCCAAACCTCAAGGGTTTGGGTAAGGAACAATTATTGAGTACTCACGTGGGCATACCAGCTGCAGTTTACTCACCCCAGCAAATTTTCTACGTCTATACTCATAGAGATACCAGCTGCTAAAGGCTACTTCCGCGGGTTGCTGCATGGTTCGCTCACAAAGTGAAAGGGAGGCTATATGCAGAAGTAACTTTGACATCAAATAATTGCCACAAATGTCTTCATTCAAACATTTTCCACATTTGCAACAAATGATATTAGTTTATAACTCCTAAATAAAGAAATGTACACGGAAATGTAATATGTTCAACCTTCCACTATTTCACAAAGTGTTTCATCTAATTTTCTTTGTCCAGACACCTGACACGTTAAGTAGGGTAGTTAATTTGCAACTTTATCCTCTTCCATTAATTGGAATTCGAATCGCACGGGCAAACGAAACAATTCGAATTTTGACTTTTCCATGCAAAAAGGCAAATTGCTTTCGGGCGGGCGGGAAATAAATTAACATTTTCGAAACCAGATGCGCTTGCAAATATGGGAGATGTATACGTGCGTGTGTATTGTATCGTGTAATTATATTAAATTAACAACGGACGATCGCAGAGACAGTTTAAATGATGATTGATAGAAAAAGCCCGTCATTCCGGCGATTTCCACCCAACGCTCGCCCTAATCGGATGAGTGAAAATCAAACAACTTTATTAAATATTGCTTCTATATGTATGTACGTGTTATTTTCGCTCGTATTAGTCTGTTGCTAACAATTTGCTGGCTGTAAACAAGATGCTTGTTTCCACGTTATAATAAAGCCTTTTTTCGTTTTGAACGTGTAAACAATATAACTTAGAATGTTGTCAGCAAAACTGTTTTCATATTGTATTTAAGAATAGTATTTGTCTTTTACTGAAGGTATAAGGTAGTAAGTGTTTATTTAATTCGATATAGATGCAAGAATTGAGTTAATGAAAAAGTGAAGAAAGCTATCATGAAATCAGAATTCTGGAAAAAAAAGAAGTATCAACAGAAATGAACGCTCAAGTTATAAGAAAAATAATCATGAAATGTTAAACTTACGCTCAATATGTTTGCACGCATAGATCTCTCAGCAAAAGGGGTAAAAGTTTGTAAACTGGTTCGTACCAAAATGCCCAAAAAGTAGAATTAAAAATGTGGCATATTTGGAGAATTTAAAACTTTATAATAGGTTAATTAAGATGCGTTGGTCATATCGGCAGAATATGGGATGGTAGACTACCGAAGCAAGTATATAGAACAAGAGAAATTGGTAAATGTAAAAGAAGCGGATCTAGAGAATCCCTAGAAAATTAAACAAATATATTTGTTAGTAAAATACTGGGTTGAACACAAACGATTTACCACATCTTTTCGTATATTACTAAACCTGGCAGGAGATCTATTCACAGCAAAACCTAGTTACAAGTCTTGGCTGCTATACACAGTTTAGTATTCTTGTAATTATCCTTTTTAATTTTTAAAAAATTTAATAGCCAATTGAACTTTAAAGCTGAAGATACGTATAATTTGTACTTATACTAACGAACTTGCTGCTAAAATAGTAGGGGTGTACAAAAGTTGAGGAGTCCCGAATTAAGTATGGATTTTTTCTAATATACACAATTTCACCGAGTTTCGTTTTGGGCACATTTTTTTAATGAATTACAGGACATGTACTTGCTAAGAAAGGATCTAAAGCAGTTTCTACGGTAACATCAACTGAAAAGGGAGAAACGATAACCGTGATAGCCTGCTGCAATGCTGATGGTACAATTTTACCGCCTGCATGTATCATGAAGGGCGGCTCATTGAAATTCTGTAGAAATGTTGGAGTACACAAATGAAAACGATATTATTTTACTATCAATGCCGAGTCACACGCCTCATTACCTCGAACCCTTAGACTTTCTTTTGGATCTTTACTTAATAAGGCTTGGGGTAGGCAGCTTCAGCAGAAAATGCAATCGCAGGATTTAAAGCAACAGGAGTGTATTCTTTTTATCCAGAGGCAGTGCCAGATTATGCCTTTAGTCAAGAGTCTTCTGATCTAGCATCTGATTCCCGAAATGAAGTTGCGAACACAGCTGGGGTGGAAATGGCGGAAATCATTGAAGACGCATCTGTTCCAGATTGTTCTAGAAAGCCAAGCAGACTTTCAAATTATAGCCCAGAGATAGTACCAAGAAAACGAAGCAAGATCTCATCCAGCACTGCGTCTAAGGTTCCAGAAGTAACGCCAAGTACTTCTAAAGTAAAGAAAGAAATGACTCCATCGCGGATCTTTAAGGAAGTATCTCCAACTCCACAAAAACTTATTGAGGTTCGTAAACGAGCTAAGCAAGTTGGCACATTATTAACATCTGAAGAACACCTTAAAGTAAGAAAAAGTATAGAAGATGAAAAAAGAAAGAAAGACGAAAAAAAGATCGCTTAAAAAAAATAAATAAAATAAACAAAAAGAAACGAAGAAACATTCTCCAAGCAAAAGGAAAAAAGCAATAAGGATATCTGAGAGTAGTGAAGATAATGAAGAACCAGTACTGTGCGATTTATGAGATGAAGATGAAACCAAAGAAGTGTAGGATGCGGAGAAAATTATTATCTAACCCGTCTCATGGAAGATTGGTTGCAATGTAATTTGTGTAAGTTTTGGGTACATGAAAATTGTACCGAATTTGACAACATGTGCTCTAAGTGTAGTCGAAAAACGAAGTGATGAACTAAAAATAAAACCAAAGAGGAGGAGAAAATGCGGCCAGCAGAAGAAAGAAGGAAGAAAGAACCACTGGCCATCTCTGCCCTATTTTTATGGTCATCTTGCCCAGGGTGCCCGGGAGAGATGGCCAATCGTGATTAAAAAAAGAATATATGGCTTTAAGGTTGATCTCTTAAATTTGCTATAAGACTGTTAATTATCTAAAAGTACAATGTTCAAAGTCTGATTATTAATAAAAATAAGTATTGAAATGCCTTTATTTTTGTTTTATTAGCGAGACAGCAGGATAGTAAAGAGTGCAAGAACTATATGTAGCTCTTGCACACTTTACCATCTCCGTTTTTAAATAAACTTTGTAAGTTAGACCAAACTTGTTAATGGGATAAGTCCGGGGTAGTTGGCCACAGTTTTTTTGAAGATACGTAAAAACAAAAATAAAGGCACTTCAATACTCATTTTTATTAATAATCAGACTTTGAACATTGTACCTTAAGATAATTAACAGTCTTACAGCAAATTTAAGAGATCAACCTTAAAACCATATATTCTTTTTTTAATAAGCATAGAGATAAGACTAATTAATACAGTAGCGAAAACTTATGCTAGAATATTAGAAAAACGGTTGAAAGAAGATGAAAGAACCCTTAATAATAACATGCAGATCTACAAAGAATTTTGGAAAAAATCAACCTGAAAATCAGCAAAGAAGAGACAAAAACCATGACACATGAAAGACACAACAACAAAATGTAGTACAAATAGAAACTGGAACATGTACGGAAATTAAATACCTAGGATCAATGATATCAGATGATGGAAGGTTGAATGAGGAAATAACAGAAAGAATGACAGCAGGAGGAAAAGTTTACAACAGCACAAGGATGCGTCTCTGGAAAAGAAAGAAATTCCAAAACATATTAAGGTCCAAATACTAGAGTGCCACAGAACTCTAGCCCTAGTCTTTGAAACAAACAATATCAACGTAATATGACTGAAGGGCCACAATGGAAATCCTGGCGATGAAGAAGCAGGCAGGCTGACCGAAAAGGATTCGAACATGACTATACATGGTCCGCGGCCTTCCCTTCGACCGCGTATGTATGCGCCTTATGAATTTGAAGTATCACCCTTGAAAGCATGGGATGAAATTAATTCCTGCTGTCTCGCTAATAAAACGAAAAGATGGAATTAGGAATACAACAATCACGGGTAATCTGGAAATAAAACTCATAGTAGAAGTCATTGAGGAAGCGCAAATGGAATGGTGTGGTCACGTGAGGAGGATGCAAGATAGTGGAGTAGTAAGTAGAGAAGCCAGTGTAAATAAGAAAAGAAGGGGAAGACCTAGAAGGACAGGAAGAGATGGCGGGAAATGTGTAAGGAATGCGTATGCTACTACAATGCCTTACACTCGATAAGGGCAGATAGGCAAAAAGGATTGAGTAAGTAAGTTCAAACTTCCTTGCAGATACTTACGAACAGTTTATTCTATACATTTGGGGCATATGTGATCACCGCTGGTCTGGTCATGCCATCCATTGCTCTAGCAAATTTTGTGTATCCAAACCAGCAAAAAGCTGGACTCGGTGCCGTGTACAATTTCATGATAAGTATCCTGGGGTGGAATATAATCTTTTGCGCGTTATACTACTGCAATCCAATTTTTTTTTTCAATAAAAACCTAGCTACATTAAAAAAATTAACCTTTAGCTACTCGCGTAAGAGGTAAGTAAAATAGCGCGAGCAGTTAAAGGTTAAACTAGAAACGCATATGCAGAATAACGGACCTATATGCTCCATAGTTCGGCAGATACAGGTCGAATAGCATGCTGGCACTCTATGAAGATTTACCGTAAATCCAGCAGTAATTGCTCTGGGCATCTAGGGCACATGTCAACTACATTTTGGCCGAGAAGTTTTTTCGTCTATCTAACACAAATAAGAAAATTTATTGCTTAATATTTCCTTGTGCTCCAAATATCAATTACACGACTAAATCTTTCTATTCATTTCTAGAAATTTTTCCTTCCAGCAGTTTACCGCAAATGCATTAATAACATCAATATCGATTACCGAACTATTTTCCTTTGTCCTCTTACTCCTTTGTCAAGCATGTTCCCAGGCTCATACGCATTTCGAACATTCTAATCGAAACGTGTAACTAGAACCATCGGATCCGATCGCTATGTAATGGCGCCTTTTTTTCTAATAAATTAAATAAAGTTAATTTAATATTTTCTGTGACGGGAGAGAATGATGAAGGCTTCGAGGAGTCAGACGGGCGGGCACATCCCACACTACCCAGACATAATTGGTCGGCATGCAGACATATCAAAGCGTCTGGTAATATATAGATCCCGACCAACTGGTTGTAGCGCTCAGCACAAACAAACTTGAAAAGATTAAATTGGACGATGGTTTTTATTTTTGTTCGTTATTGGATTTTATAAACGTAATAACGGACCTGAGGACAAGAAGAATTCACAATGGATTTGACAAAACACAGTTAATCTTGTTGACCTGTTACTACATTTATTAATAAATATTTGCTGAACTATTTTGTGTTTTTTTGTGTCAAGGTTTTTACAATAACACTCAAGAACGTTGCATAAAATATTTTGAAACCTTGGGTCTGCTAGATCTCTGGGCTGTATATGCACACAAATAAATGTGTTACAGTTATATATGTATATATATGTCAATGTACCTATATTATGGTAGTCGTTAATTTCATGATCGCCAATTATTCTGAAACTGTAACGCATTTATTTGTGTGTATATACAGCCCAGAGGTCTGTATATAGGCTACACATTTCATCTGGAATAAAGCCGCTTCGACGAAGCTCTTCAATTCTTAAGTTTGTGATGAATTACTCCGCTTGGTCTCTAGTATTTCCTTCAGAAGTTGAAATTCTTTATTATGCTGATTACGCTATTCCATTCTTTCCTGTTTTGAATTATCACGTTTAAATTGTCTATTTTTAGTTTCTTTATGTCTCTTCTTACTTGATCTTCCCATCTTGCCTTTGGTCGTCCTTTTGGTCTATCTTCGGTAGGTTTCCAGTTCTTTATCTTCCTAATCAGTGCTTCCTTCCCTCTTCTCTCAATGTGTCCAAACCACCTCAGTCTCTGTGCTCTAATGTATTTTACTATATCCTCACCTCCTATGATATTGTCTATTTCATAATTCAGCAATATTCGATATTCATCTTCTTCATTTCTTTTTGGACCTAGAATCTTCCTCAGTACTTTTCTTTCAAATATTCTTAATTTGCCTTCATCTCTTTGTGTAGGACACATTGTTTCAGAAGCATAGGTCGCAACAGGTCTAATTGCTGTTTTATAAATTTGAAGCTTTGTGCTTTTGCTTATACTTTTATCCTTGATCTTTGATATCTCCAATATGCTCTATTACCTGCCCGTATACGTTCATTAATTTCCATACATCTATCGTTATTGCCATTTACCATTATTCCTAAATATTTAAAGTGATCCACTTGGTCCACTTCATAATTTCCTAGGATAATTTGATTTGTAGTGGTCTTGGTCCGAGAGCTTGTCATATATTTCGTTTTATTTTGATTTATTTCTAAACCTTTAGTCTTTGCTTTTGCTACTACCATTATAAATGTTTCTTCCAAACTTTTCTTACTTCTCGCAATCAGTGCAATATCGTCTTCGTCTGGCCATAGCTTGTCTTGAATTACTTGTTATGATAGTTCCTTTAATTCCTGATGCATTGATCACTCCATCCAGCAGAATATTAAAAAGTGTAGTTGACAGAGTGTCTCCCTACCTCACTCCAGTCCTTATTTCCACTTCTTCTGTTACTCCCTCATTTGTTGTAACTCTTGCGCTAGATCCTTCCATTATCATTTTTACTAGTCGTATGAATTTTGCTGGTATTTCTATCGCTTTCATCCCATCTAATAATTTTTGTCTATTTATGCTATCGAAAACCTGTTTCAAATCTATGAAGAGTACATGTAGTTCAATATTATGTTCATAAGCTTTTTCTATTATCTGGGTCATAGTAAGTATTGCGTCTATAGTAGACCTTCTCTTTCTGAATCCTTCTTGGTATTCTCCCAGTTTCCTCTTAGAGTATTTTATTAATCTTTGTCTTATGATAGATGTTAATATTTTGTAAATACATGGACATAATAAATCTAATAACATTGCTATCTTTTATTTCTATTTTCTGTTGATTCAGCGCGTTTCGTAAAATCAGAGACACATTTTAAAAAGCAACGTTTTCACTGTGTCACATTTTGAATTTACAGTGTACCTACAATTTTTTCTTTGCGGATGGTTGATCAACCACCTCTAGCCTACAACATTTAAATAATATAGGGTAAGGATGGGCAATTGTGAAGATGGGGTATTTGTAAACACCCATCAAGTACATCCATCCACTTTTCGCGATGATATCATGCCTTTATTGAACAGTTAACACAACTGAGGTTCGTTTGATTTGAAGGAGATAGAGATCCTTACATTTTCGCTTGTTAAGTTTTACAGCGTATAAAACTTGTATAAACGCAAACTAAGATTAGGTAAGCGTTAACGCCATTAGATCTATTGGCTTCAGCAATGTTTGCGTATACTCCCGAGGAACATTTTAATTAATAAAAATAAAGGTTATGGTTTGTATGTTGTTCATAAGTAGCCCTAAAAATGTTGCTAGCATCAACAAAGCCTGAAGGTTTTTCTAAATAGTTTAGTTTAGTTCTTTATTCGTTTCTATGATACTTAATAGTATAGAACACGTCGAATATATACAAAAAGATAATACATGTACATCACAAAACAACAAAAAAATATATAATAAAACAATGAAGAGCTATTCCAATAACATCCTACAATTGAAAAAATCTTTTATGCTGTAAAAAGAATGTTTATATAATATTAATTCTAATTTGTACTTAAACTGTCGGTTATTCAAAAGGCGTAATGCTAGGGGTATATAATTATAAATCTTAATTAATTGCAAAACAACATTTTTCTGGACTATCGTCAAATTAGGTCTTGGTCCTGATATATGTATAAGCACTTACAGTTGTCGTTCTAGTGGGGTATGCATGGGTAAGTTCGAATTGTTTATATATAATATGTAGTACTTTTCTATTTACGTACCAATTAATATGTCAAGAAATTACGTTCGAAAACGTAATTGCTCCAATTAGAGTGAAGATGATATTGTTCAAGCAGTTAGAAACATGAAAAATCGAAACTTGATTCACAGACAAGTCGAAGCTCCGATTTCTGTAATTTTTAATAAAATGTATTTTTTTGAATAGTGAAATAATCAAGGAAGGGCAAGCAATTCTTTGAAAATTTTTCTTTATTGTATTTCCCTTTCTAAAAGCTATTACTGATTCAGTTACAAATGAAATAATATGTTGCCAAATAGCCGAAAGCCATTTCCCATAAGGATTCTGCGGGATCCTTTGATTCATCAGAAATCGCTTACAATTATCACGTCGTACCCTATCCATCTTTATCCTTACACTGTGTCCATAACGCATGAATTCATTTTTCACGAAATAAAATGAAATTTCATGGAAAATCCTGAAACAAGCCGAAGTTTGTTTTAATTTGCAGTGAGTTTCAAATAATATCCAATAATGACGTAATTGAATTTATTTTTAAGTACAGAAGATCTCAGACATCTGTCCAATAACCCGAACATCACCGATTTACATGCCCTCATAAAATATTGTATTTGCAGAAACCAGTAGTGTTTTTAGATACGCTCATTTTGATTCACAAAGTTGCATGCTATTAATGGAGAATTCAAGTCTAGAGAAATATGTAGAAAGTTCTATTTAAAAAATATCAAATCTTTGAGAATATTGAAAATTGAAAACAGAAGCGACTTCTCATAGGATTTTTAATGAAAATTATTTGTTCAACTAAAAATCCATTATTTTGCACGTTTATGAGTGAGTTCATGTGGCTTACACTTACATTTGTGAAAATAAAGCCAAATAAAACACACAAAATTATGTTTTTTAATCGAAATTCTCTTTTATCGAACAGTTATATTTTTTCACTTATATTTGATCCAACCTACTGTTTAAATAATGTACATATAACAGATGCAAAGTATATATCATATCTTAATTCTGTTACTATTATAGGAGGATGGTATGAGAAGTACCCTTGTTTGGAGACATGGCGCTTTGTGTAAAGATCTGCATTAGCGACTGTGAGTACTATTCTTTAGTCGACGTCTGTCAAAATTTCGAAGAAATTTATCGAGTACTGTTCTTTTGAGAGCTGCTGAAAGTGAGCAAATTTATATGCTTGTGGAATTGTGGAAAAGGAACAATACCGGTCAGTAATTCGATTTCTTTTTTTGGATAGGAAAACGCCTGCAGAAATCAAAGAGAAGTTGGATGTAGTTTATGACGACCACGCACCTTCCATGACTACCATCTGATACTGGTTTAATGAATTTAAGCGTGGTTGAATATCCATCTTTGATAAGGAATGGCCAGGTTGTCCCATTTAGGTGACTATGGGCGATATGATCACAAGTTCCTGATATCGTGTTAGCAGACTGCTGGCTACATCACTACACACCAGAAACCTAAGATCAGTCGGCAAAATAGGTTTCTCCCAGCGAACATGTACCAAAGAAGGCGAAGACGATTCCATCAGCCAATGGCGATGATTTCTTGGGATTCGCAAGGTACGATCGTGTAATCCAAATTGATTACCTGGAGAAGGGAAGGACAACCACGGAGCAGTACTATGATGATTTATTGTGCCGATTCGACGTTGAATTAAAGAAAGAACAGCCTCACCTAGCGAAAATAAGCGGTCTCTACCATCATGGTAACACCTCGGCCCACACATTGGCAATTGCAATAGCAAAACTAGTTTAGATACGGTACGAATTGGTGCCCCATCCTTCATATTCGCCAGGTTTAGCCCTTTGTTACATCATTCTTTTTCCAAACTTGAAAAATGGCTTGGCGGAAAGCGGTCCGCGTCACATGAAGAGGTTATTGGCGAAATGGAGGCGTATTTTGCAGTGTTCGACAGATCCTACTATTTGGTGGGGTTATAAAAGTTCGAACATCGCTGGACTAAGTGTAGAGAGCAACAAGGAAATCATGTCGAGAAATAAATTTACTAAATGTAAAACAATTACGTTGTCTTCCTTAACACAGGTATTTATCATGCCATCCTTGTAACTATTAGTGCAATTATGTTACATAGCCAGACCTAGTATCACTAACATCACTAGTTGTTGATTTGATCAACATTTTTAACCGGGACATGCTCAGAATGTTCAATAGTTATGTACCTACGAATGTTTTAACCAAAATTGTTTTAGATTATTGAAAATATATCATGATAAGCTAGTACAAATTTTGTTCACTCTTGTTCATTGAGGTATTACTATACTATCACTATGGCTATCATTAGTTCTTTTTATGCACAGTTTTCGGACCTTTGGTTTTGGCTACAAAACATAGTAGTTTGAACGAAAAGTATACATTTCTTATTCCAAACATAAACCTAACCTACATATTTGTTATGTCTTGCAACACATACATATTGTCAACCATGGATTGTCAAATGTGCATAACAAAGTGAGAATTCAAATTGTAATGAGTGAATACCTTCTGTGCCAGTGTTCTTCTCCTAAAAATGTATGTAAAAATAGTGCACTAACAATAAGAGAAGCTTTAGGTTTTCATAAAATATTTCCGAGTAACTAAAACCGATTGATTAATGAATGTATTTTAACTTGTTTCTGCCAGAATAGTAGCACGAATTTAACTTATATTATTAGGAGGATTATTTTCTAACCCGTTTAATTTACTCGAACTTAAGGAAGATGTCTATAATTTAAATAAAGCCTACTGTGCTCCCTAGACTCTAATCAAATTAAAGTTTACCGTTGGCGTTGAAGAAAATTAACGGTTTACGCGGGTAGGCTCTACTCAGGCGTTACCAATCAAGAGCAACAGTAGCATTTCGATGATATTTTTTTCGTAATAGCCGTATCGTCTTTCCAGACGAAATAACAACGTTTTTAGACATTAACAATCAATTAAGATATAGGCGAAAGAAACACTGGAACAACTATATTATTCTATTAGAATTCCGGGAATTATTAAATTGTTCAATAGACAGCTGCTGCGATCCCATTGGATTTATTAGTTACACTCACCTCAATTCCGTTTTTCTTATTGCCATTGAACAAAAAGCTTATACTTTCAAACACATGAAATCGATAATAAACATACTTCCGAGAAAGCTTTTCGATTCTCTTTTTACCACAGACATTAAGTGACCAGTTTTATTGTCATTTGGTTCGCTTTCGTGTTCCTACAATATGGAAAGTACGGAGTTCCATGGGTAATTTAAAGATAATAGAAGATACAGTGTTTAAAATGGATTATCGATTAATATCAGGAAAGAATTATCTTGTTTTCTAGAGTACTTGAAATATAAATGAATAGTTAAACGTTAAAAGTTAACCGTTATCATTAATTTACGGTCTATATTTCTGTGTCTGAAAAGATAAACATTTTAATTTAAAAATGAGTAATGACGTCCATCGTATTTACATATTCAAGTTCATATTTAATACTTATAAAATATCCAGCTATTTTCTTTCTATGCATGACAGTATTCTACATAATGGACTCTCGTTAATTTATGCAGAGAAGCAAATATTTATTTGTAGAAATAAAATACTGTGCACACATAACCTAGACGTGTATTCTTTACTTAATAGTGGAATGGTTGCCATGTAAAATCGTAAGCTGGATTTAAAAAAGAAGTACCTCTGGCTATAAAAAGTAAATTATAATTATTTTTGACAGAGAACACATATTACATAATTAAGGTTCGACAAACGCGTGCTACGGCAGAAGCGCCGAGAGCGGATTTAGGTCGATGCGAAGCAAGTGGAGAGTTTAGTCATTCGATAGGCGTGGAAGTGAACGGTCGTTCGATAATTATCGGTTTATCAGCGTGCATCTTTTAAAACATGGACCGTCGTAAACAAGGTTTACCTTTAGCATCGCATGTGAATAAATATATTAAAAGTAAACGTTATGTACTGAATTTAAGCAACAATATTCCGTACTGGGAATTTCTGTATGATTTTACTTTTATGCTAAGTGTGTGCAACATTCCAGAACACCTAGTGATAGAATATCAACACTTTCGTCTTTTTTGGGATAAATATGTTCCCTCGTGGAAACTACCAACCAATAGACAATTGCGATACAATTTACCACAATTGCAGGGTACACTAAAAAAATTTGCGTAAGTGTGGATGAAACAACTGATGCACAAAAACACAGCGTGATTCATGTTGTAGCGGGTCCTTTAAAACGCAATGATCCATCAGCTTCCTTGTTATTAACCAGTAAGAGGATTGAAAAAAGTGATGCTGAAACCGTTGTGAAGATAATAAAAGATTCGTTAAGAGAATTTTTTATCACAGGAGCCCAAGTCACAATGTGTATAGTTACTGATGGAACTACAACAATGTTGAAAGTTGGTAGGATGTTGAAAACACGCTTTCCAACTCTTCTTCACATAACATGTCTCATACATGCGTATCATCCCGTTACAGAAACCATTCGAAAGAAGTATCCTATGGTGAATGATTTAATAGCATCTACCAAAAAAGTGTTTGTGAAATCTTTCAAACATATCGTCGTTTTCAAATGGGGAACATGGCTCCAGGCAGTATTTTATTATCACAAATATTTCGCAAATGTGAAGGATGTGATTTTAAAATTTAAATAAAATTAATCTGCAACGATTCAATAGAGTCAGTACCTTTTTTCAATTCGAACGTTCAATTACAAATAGATGAAACTATTCTGCAGTTGTACAAGCTATGTCGCTGCTACAAAACAGTCACTTATCTTTACGAGACTAATTTATACTTTTATACTTAAATTGAAACATAAAAATATAAACATAATTTAAAGTAACCCACGTATATTAAAAAGACCGTTTTCCCTCAGCAGAGCATAGGTAACTGAACATAAAATTGCTTTCCATGTTATTACATAACTTAATATGTAATCGGAAGATTATGCAAAGAGATAGGAATATTTATGTATGTAAAATTCATCCTACCCACAACTCCCTCAACGCCAGCGTTTCCTTCTCCGCATCCGCATCCGATCCTCGCACGCTATTACCATAACTGATATTTAAAATTGCTTTTGAAAAATAACCTTTCCACCACCGTATACGACGATGCCACACCACACGATTCCATCCCAATATAATATTCACTAGGGCTACAAAAAAAAGGCTCCTTTGTTCGGAACGGCGAACCGCCATTTTAGATTATACGGCCTTGTTGTGTAAAAATAGTTCACTGAAGCATGTTCCCCTAGATTGGCAGCAGAAGAGGGTTCGATCGCCGCTGCGAAAATGGCCTGGCTCGATGGACCATCGGGGATGAAATATATAGAGCCGGAGAAGTGGAGGGATCGACGACCATTGTTGTCGCATTTGTGTGAGATAAAGATTAACATACTTTTGTCTTCATTAAAACATTGGGATCGATTTTTTTATATTAAAGATAGTAAACTGCGTTTATTGTCAAACAGGTGAACCTATAGAGAAGAAACAAAGCTAAAACATACTGTACCAGTTGTTTCAGCTAAAAATGTAGTTTAGAACTTCCTTATACTTATACATAAGAATATATTGCCGTCCTTAACAAAAACGTCATACCAACAGTTCTGGAGTAAATTGGGTTAACTGCACGATACATCTGGTAACTTTTTAGCTTGGTTTTATTCACATATCATAAATCTAAGTATGCTAAGTGTGGTTATGACTAGAGCAACGCAAACTGCGCTGAAAGCCCGTGGCTGACGCATAAAAGTTTACACAAAATAAACACGGCCGGGACAATTCGGTATAAGCGTCAGTATAACTGCGACTCGAAAGCCGATCTGTTGTATATGCATCTACGCTGTCGTATACTATATCGTAGTTCTACGTTTGTTTTGAAAATGTTTCATACGTCGCGAAAACGACCAAAGTTGGACACAATAAGAGAATTTACTACAGAAATGCCTGATTTAAAGTGTGTTGGCGCTAAAATTCAATGTGTAGTGTGTAAAATAGATTTAATGTGTTGGTCGAAAAGTGATTGTTTATGGCACGTAAATAGTGCAGGGCATGTTTAAAAAAAAATTCCACACGAGATTATGACAAATTTAAATTTAATTTATGTTACCTTTATTGCATGTAATTTACCACTTCATGTACTAAGGAAGAAAGCATACGTCTCGTTTTGGAATGAATATTTGGACTTTAAGCTACCAAGCGAGAGAATATTACAGAGAGTTGTGCCGTCTGCTCGTGAGCATATCGAGAAAAGAATTAAATCGGAGTTGCAAGATAAAAAACTGTGGTTATGTGTGGATGATACAACAGATCGTAAAAAACATTCTGTGGTTAATGTAATGGTACGCACAATGGAACTACATCGACCGTCTCCCTCAATTTTACTAGCTTCCAGACGAATACAACAATGCACTGCCGAAGTAATTTCAATGTTGGTGTTAAATACATTGGAAAAGTTTGAACTTTCAACAAATCAACTGTTGGATGTTTATGAGTGATGGTGCCGCAAACATGCTTGCTGTAGGTCGATCTCTTAAAAAACATTGTGCTAATTTGTTGCATATTACATGTAAAATTCATACTCTCAGTCTGGTAGCAGATAGTATCAGAAAATGTTATCCCGAGGTAGACGCTCTAATAGCACATACAAAAGCTGTGTTTGTAAAATCCCCAAAACGTATTCGGGAATTTCACAGACTATTGCCCCGGTATTCCTGAACCATCACAACCTATTCTTACTCGTTGGGGAACATGGTTAGAGGCTGCATTTTATTATCTTAAATATTTTGAGAATATAAAGAACGTGATTTTAGAATTCGACCCAAAGGCAGCTGCGGCTGTGAAGGTAAGCCGTTTGAAATTTCAGGATAGTCAAGTTAAAACAGATTTGGAAATTATTCAGAACAATTACGTGGGACTAGCGGATGCGATAGAAAAACTGCAAAATTCTTCGGTGTAGTTAGTGGAATCTTTGCAAATAGTGCAACATGTTCACGCACAGCTATGCGCGATAGAAGACGCAAGAAATGTTCGTGTTTTAGAAAGGTTTGAAAGTGTTTTAGATAAAAACTCTGATTTTGGCACATTAAGACAAATTTGTGAAGGTGCGTCAACAGAACCGTTAAGTTATTTGAAAGATTATTTTACTTACGCAAATATAACGTCACTAGATGTAGAACGTTCGTTTTTGGCATACAAAACACTTTTTCTTCACGCCGCACTCACTTTGCCGAAACAACTTTGGAAACATATCTAATGTTACAAATATTAAATAGACATTATCCACTTTGTGATTTCACGGAGGACTCTTAAAACGGTAAGTGTTTGAGCACGTAGCACATTTAATTTATTTTGTGTAAACTTTTATGCGTCCGCCACTGGCTTTCAGCGCAGTTGCGTTGCTCTAGTTATGACTGACATATCTATACTTATGGTAACTAAGCACAAAAATTAAATATTTTAAAAGTGTGGAAATATCAGATACAATGCTCTTGCTTAGAATAGCGGTATCGTTTTTTGAACTAACAATAGGTAAGTAAACCCTATTTGAATCGATTAGCACCAAAAATTACGTACTTGGTTAAAACTAGATAAATTTTTCGCAAGCAGATGAGTACGCTCTTGGTGCAATTGGCTAATGAATCACCACTGGCATTAATTATACATATCCCATCCAGGGCTTACGATAACTTGTACAAAATACTTTAAAAGTGGGTGGCAAAATTCAAGAAAAAGCTATACTGGACATAAATAAAATTGAAAAAAGCTTCACTCTGACCAAGGAAATATATTTAATAATGATAATATGCAATTATTATGATTGTGTAATTTTGTTACATAACATGTGACAGTAATTGTAGTAATAATAAATATACAGGCAAGTAATAAGTAGGTGCATGTGTTCCAAGTTGCAACGATAGCAAGAGAAAATAGTTCCAGAATTGTTTAAGTAGTTAATAAACATTATAAGAGGTTCAATTTCCGAGAAGGTATCAATTAAATTAAAAGATCTACATTTTTTACATAAACTAGAATTTGCTTCCTCTTAGTATATTCCGTTCCGGGGCAATTTAGAGAAAAAGTGTTCTAATAAAAATTATTCGAAGATTAGATTTACATACAATGTGTTCAGGTTCCGTCACAAACTTTTCAGTTCATATCAATTTTCTTCAAAGCTCTGTAAATCCATCTATCCAGTTTTTCAGCTAATTGAGACGGTTTGCGATTTTTGTGAAATGCAGCTGCTTCGAACACCTCATATACTAGAGCGGTGATTCAAATTTTATTCAATTGAGCATTTCATAGAGTTTTCGGCAATACATCGAAAATTTTTTTCTATCAACTAGCGTTTATACTCATATTTTCTAGAATCTGATAGGGAAACTATTCTAGAACTTCCTTATACCTAAAATATGTGGTCCTTTAGTAAATTGAATATGAAGCTATGCAGATAAGTTTTTTCATTCAAAAAACATAAGGTACTGCCACGAAATACCAAACTTTTGTTCCGCTAGATATTTTTAAAACTAATTTGAATTTGTCTTTCTTGGTATACAATTTCAGCACCTGCTCGAAATAACCATTTTCTTACTTACATTTTTTAGAACGTATAAATAATAAATAATGAAAATGTGCAGATAAATGTTTAAGCACTGCAGATAAAGTTTTGTCAACAGTAAAAAATATAATAAGAAATATAGAAAGTTGTTTAAAAAATTTAGTCATTTTGCTAAAGAGAAATGTAAATGGCAAAACCTTCCGGATGGATTTCTGAAGGCAATACGTAACGTGGGCACTACAAAGATATTGCTGCTGAAATGTTAACAAATGTTCAAGAAAATAGAAGGGGTTGCATTACTGTTTGTACGATTAGATGCAAATGTTGAAATGGTACACATACCTACATTAAATTTTATAGATAATTTTTAATGAATATCTTTAGAGAAACAAACATTTTAATTATTTCCTCGCAGCACTCTATGCGTTTTGAGCAAAATAAATTAATATAAGAACTTATCTATATAGTGACGTACTTTAGGTACAGGGAAATGCGTATAAAAAAAATCTAGAGCAGCTTCTCCAATAAATTCTGGAAAAATACACGGGATATTCCATTAAAATAATGAAATAGTAGGAATCAAACACAGCAATGACTTCGATTGCCATCTTGTAGACGCTAGTTGATATAAACATATTTTCGATCTATTAGTGAAAACTCCAAGAACTACTCAATCGAATAAGATTTGAATCACCGTTTTAGAGTTTAAAGTGTTTCAGATATCAGCCGTTAAAGATGCAGTGGTATTTCACAAAAATTTCAAATTATGCCAATTATCTCAAAAATTGAGATGGAGGACATTGATGTAAGTTGACATGCATTGAAGAGAGACGTCCAAAAGCATAATAGTATATAGGATGTTCCATCTTAAAAACCAAACCTGTATCATGCACTGCCGAAATAATTTTATGTTAAGCAGCACTCATCTTCAAATACTTTTATTTCAAAACTTGAAAACTGAATTATCTTTCACATTCCAAAACTAAATACAACCTTTCATTATGAAATAAATATATTACATTTTTGCATTTCCAAATATCCAATATATTAAATGTTTAAATGCTAGTAAATGCATAACAAATAAATAAACTTTTAAATGCAAATTCCAAAACGAAAACATATTTTCTAAATCTAATTACTGGAATTTTATGTCAAAATGAATCGTATTTGTATGAGCAAAAATTCAGTTGAACCTATTATTATAAAAGATATTCAAATAAGCAGTCATTTGCAGTGGTGCCTGTAATGTGGTACCATTTTATGATTTCTTAGTTTATCAGAACATAATTAAAAAGAATACTATTGCAGAGTATAATTTCGAAACATAAACAAAGCAAATTAAAAATAACCAAGGAGAAAAGATCGAGAAAGGCAAGAATGATCAATTAAAGAAATAAACTAGGGGTATAATGCATGACTAGAGTCTAGCGTGATGGTCCTCTGACGGCAGTTGGATTCTCACTGATTCTGATTCATTTCCGTCGCGCGATTCCACGCCCCTATTACTTTCATAGCGAGTAAACGTTGCAACAGTGTCTATATATTTTAGCCGTTCACTTTACTACGAAACTTACTAACGCAGTAACTTCTGACATAAATTCTTAACGCAATTCTTAACATTTTGACTGGGGAAAATTTGATCTCAATTTAGGTTAAGTAATAAACTATCGATGAGCTCTTTTTTGGAAATCGAAACTTAAATGCAAGGCTTTCATTTACCATATATTTTAGATTTTTATCTCTTTTTTGAAGTAAATATTTACATCTGCGAATATCAGCCAATCTATATAACATACTTGGACGTATCTTCAATAGAATAAATACGTATATTCTCAAAGCATTTGGTAACATTTTCAGATTGAAGTGTGCAAACGGTAGGGCAGCGCATGCAGTTTAATGAAAAATGGGATCGATCCAAAATATTTAACACGCAAATGTGGCGTATTAGCGGATTAAAGGTTTTATAAATATGTTTCACGGCACTGCTAAATACCACCATGAGGGTCGCAGGTTGCAAGTATTTTATACAGTTTTTTTCTAATAAGTAAAAAAACTCATAAAGGCATGTGTACATAGCACTACATACCTTACGCGAGTACGTATGAATGTATAAAACGATCATTATTTATTCTCAAAACTTTATTAGAAGCAGAAGTTTTTCTTCCGTATGCAAAATATAATTACCCAGCTTTAGACACATGTATTGTGCCAGGAAAAAAATATGTATGTATATGAGTATTATTGAAAAAATATATCGTTATCTAAGGGAATTGAATTACAATAAACTATATTTCTTTTTAATACTATCTCATTCCGAAACTTCCAGCATTTTCACCGTTATCGACCATATTACAAGATAGACCTTCTTGTAAATTATCCTATTACCGTGCTACTGTTGCTACAGACACTCAAATATACAGCTCAGTGTACTCAAGTGCATAATAAGATGAATACTTGACAAATTTATACTCTGCCCAAAGGGATTGTCGGAGGCTTTTCTACAATTAGCACGCAGCTCGACCGTGACGCCAAAATCACAGGGGAGTAGCCAGAAGTTAGTTGACGGCAGTGACCAAAGGGTTGGACAGTCGAAAACTGCAGCTCTGGGAATTATTTGTCGGATACAAAGTTAACGCCATAGTATTCAGTTCAGAGGTTCAGATTTCGCTGCCCGGGTCTCTAAATAACACGTTAATGTTTTTGGATTTCCTTGTACTTCTCTCAATTGTAAATGTAACAGTAGTTACATTTTAGGTTAAAATATATTTAAAACGTCTTGTCTGGGCTCCCCAAAAGTAATTAATTCTATTTTATTTCCAATACAAGTATTTAAGCGTATACTGGGAAAGTTCTCAGACAGGGCTTGAAAATTGTGCATATGCGAATAGAATTTTTTCTAAACAGTTCGATCTAAAATTACAGTGAAACATGCAGGGTGGCCCAGAAGTTGCTATATATTTCTACATTCTTGAAACTGAACTACCGTTAATAATGTTTTGTCATCACATATTCAAGTCATTGGAAGAATTATAACATCATGATGGATTCAAGTTTGTTTTTGCTTAATTTTTCGTTAACTCGAACCCTATTCGGATAGAACTTGTTCCTTTTTAACGTCTTTCCTAAGCTAGTTTGGCTGGTATTTAGATTACGACTAAGTTCATGTGTGTTGACTTAATGATTTTCAGTTATCGCCATAAGAATCACTAGCTGATTCTCTTCGTTTGAATAAATATTATCCGTAGCTGTAAAGTTTTTCAGTAATCGTCAAAGGCTGCTGGCTTAGGGCTTCCTCCCCAATAACAGTCAACTCCACTGGCAAGCAAACATCACTTATTACATTCCCCCAAAAGTAATTTCTACCAGTTCTTTCTTCGATAGCCTCGCTACTTATTGATTTACAGTATTTCGAAGAAAAGAGCCAGCGATGATAGTTCTTAGTTATGTTATGTATGTAATCGCTATTAGATGCCATCACACTCAATTCTTGTTCCAAAGGACTTAAGATCAATTTGGTTCACTAGAACACAGCATTAACATGGAGACAAACCACATATGACGTACAGGCTGTACACTATGGTGGTTTGGTGGCCCAAGATTATACAGAAGCATGCGATAACCAGTCTCTCGAAAATTCAGAGACTGGCATGTCTATGTATAACTGGAGCTACTAAAAGCACCCCAACAGCTGCTATGGAAACCATGCTAAACCTATCGCCTCTTGAAATTTATATCAATTTGGTTCACTAGAACACAGCATTAACATGGAGACAAACCACATATGACGTACAGCCTGTACACTATAGTGGTTTGGTGGCCTAAGATTATACAGAAGCATGCGATAACCAGTCTCTCGAAAATTCAGAGACTGGCATGTCTATGTTTAACTGGAGCTATTAAAAGCACCCCAACAGCTACTATGGAAACCATGCTAAACCTATCCCCTCTTGAAATTTATATCAAGGGAGAAGCCAGAATGGGAGCATACAGACTGAAAGACACTAGTAACTGGAAAACCGACAGTGGGTCTGGACGCACTGGAATAGAAACAGTAGTAATAAACCATATCTTTAATATGGGTAGCGAGACTACAACTTCCAGGATCTCCTATGACAAACCTTTCAAAGTTTTCTTGAATTGGGAACAATGAAGAGATGGAGAAAACCCAAATCTGGTACACAGATGGCTCCAAAACGGGCACTACTTCTGGCGTTGGTGTTTATGGGGAAAGCCAGGGATACAAAGTACGTGCATCACTTGGGCGATACACCACGGTATTTCAAACAGAAATATATGCTATACAACGCATGGGGGAGCGTATGGGGTAGTGTTCGTCGGCGACCGTAGGGTGGGACGGTTTGCATTCTCTGACAGTTAGGCAGCCTTAAAGGCACTAGCATCTTATCATATAATCTTCAAACTAGTATGGGAGTGCCTGCAAAAGCTAATGGTCCTGTGTAAACACTACAAGGTCACGCTAGTGTGGGTGCCAGGATATAGGGGTACAGCAGGCAATGAAATTACAGACCAGCTAGTGAGGGAAGGCTCAGAAATGAATTATATAGGCCCTGAGCCGGGTCTATGTAGCTGGACAAAAGCACAGCAAACGGATGATGGGAAGACCGTCGCAACAACTGCCTGCTGATCTGCTTGAATTAAGCAAGATACAGTTTAGGCCAGCAACACGTCTACTGACAAGACATGGCTGCTTAAGAGGCCACTTGCGTAAGATGAGGATCTATAAAGATGAACCTTTGTGAACACTTTGCAATGAGGAGGAGGAAACAACCACTCGTATTATTTTCGAATGTGCAGCGCTAGCTCAACGCAGATTTACTATGCAAAGCGTAATTGATCTACCAATGGAGAAAGATTTACTACATAGGCTCTTCAACCTGATCGAGGGAACTAACCTGTTCAAGTAAAACGAAACCGAAGCAGGAATAATACAATAGGCTACTAAGCCTCAGTGTTAGGGATGCAAAGACCAACCTTGCTTGCGTAGAAATCAATCAATCAATCAAACTGGGCTGTATACTTATTTCCTCTACAAAAATTGAATTTGAATGTTCCGTTTCTATCTTACCGCGCAAGCAGCCTAGACAACGTACGTGTGTTTGTAGGAGTTTAAAAAAACCTATGTTTGTTGTTTGTGATATTTTTTTACGGTCGTTAAATGATGTCAGCATAAAATGATCTGATTTGGAGATTAGAATTTCAAAGAACAGCAACATACTGCCTGCTTTAGTAGCCACGCTGAAATTGAGAATAGGTGTGACTCGGGTACACATGTCCCGAGTAACTGGAACATCATGTTTTAGTTACCCCAATCTAACCATCTAATTCGCAATACTTGTAACTATAGAATAACTTAGGGGAGAAAGATCAAACACTGTTTTGCAATATACCTCTCATGATATAATAAATTTGATTTGTCAGGATTTGTACATTTTTTATGGTTACAACATTTTCAGGTGGGTAAAACACCGCATATGTTGTATTAAAACGAAACACAGAATATCGTCTGGTTGGTTTTCTTCTTACACCATTAATATGGTTACAAATTGCACATGAAAAACCTTTACAGATACAGATGCGGGATATTACAGCAAAATATTTTTAAAGAGGGCACTTGAAGATGTTCAGAATATAAATAAGTTTATGGAGCTGCTGTTTTTTTGTACAGAATTATGAGGTCCACCTTGAAACACTACGTGTTTGGTACGAGAGGAATTGGGATTTCATCTCGGGAAGGAAAAGGTTGCGGCGGGAACTATGAATTACTTAGTGAAGTAGAGGAGGAACTACAAAAATCACTGTAATAAGATAATCTCGTTAGTAATTTGGAAGCACATTTAAGCCTGCTTTAAGTCCCTTCATGTTTAACCTAGGTTTCAATATTATATCTAAGTCATCTGTTTAAGGCTCGCTACGGGGGAAATAACTTGGGATAGTGTTTTGATTAAAATATTAGCTTCAAACCTGGCTCCATTTTGCAATAGAACAATTATCTACATACATATATTCGTGGCTGCAAAGTGGCTCTGAAAATCTACAGAATAAAATCTTTAGTTTTCTTTGTGGATGCGTAATTGGTATAAATCCTTGTAATCCAAGGAAACAAAAGCCATTTAGAAGAATCAAAATTATTCTAATTTCTAAAAATCATTGGTTGCTTATTATCCAGAAAAGAAGGTACAATGGCAGAAAAGTAAACCTGGACGGAAACTATACGAAAGTGAGCCTTGTTTATGAAAGATGTTTCGCCCATACCATAAGTGCGGTTTCTTAAAGGAGAAAGACCCTCAACTTAAGCAAACATAGAAAAACGATAAATTTATGGAACAGGAAAAAAATGATCAAAGGCCTATACATACTGTGATGTTTCAAATGATGATTAACAATATTGAATAGGGAGATAATCTGCGTTCTTTTTATTTTAGGTTTTTCACTTACAGAGACTACATTTATTACTTACAGCATTACATTTATTACTTACAGTTAATATGTGGGTGTGTTATATGTGTTTGTGTGTTCCTTCTTCTAATGAGACCTAGTTTTCTTTTTTCAACAGTGTCTATATCCAATATCCTCCTCTAAAACCCCTTTGATCGTTTTCTCGATGAAATTTTTCTTGATTGCTTCTTAAAATTGTGTTTGCTTGATTAAATACTCTTCATTATTATTTGTAACTGTTTCTATTTCACTTTTACAGTTTTTCAATAACTTAAACTTAATAATTTCAGCAACGTTTAGTTTTTAAAATGCAATTTCTAGATTTTTCTGTCGGAAAGCGCTTGTCTATTGTCAGAATGTTTACGTAGCTAACTTCTTGTTTATCGGTTTTCCTAGGATTGCCAATCTAACAATTTGATATTTGAGTTTGATGTTTTGAAGATCGAATTCGGTGCCGCGGGTGACGTAAGGTATTTTGATGGTTGTTTTCCAAATACAGTGCGTTTCTTGTGTGTGTTCGTGGTATTTTTACAAATAATGTTTTAAAAATGTAAATAACTTAAAATAACTCGGAATTTTGATTATTCCCTGTAACGTAACATTAACTGAGTCTTTTTTTAAGAATAAAAGAGTAATAATATAAATAATCGAAATGTCAGAATTTGAACATTGATCCAAAATAATTCAAATGAGACTTAGTAGATATACTTTCTTTCCAGAAAAGTACGGTACAAATATGGGTAAATCGTTTTAGAGTAGAAGGGAATGTAGAAAGGTGACAACGACTGAGAGGTGCAGAAAGGAAAATCACTCCGGAAGAAGATCAGCAAATTATAAGTATATTTAGAAATAACCCTTTTATAACAGCAAGGAAAGTATTGCAAGAAGCTGGTATACCGGTTTGTAAACAAACCATTATAAATCGTACAGATGGAGTAGAAATACGACCAAGAAGAGGCTAAAGTATTAGATATTAGACCTTTCAGCAGCAGATGCCGAATTAAGATTCCATTTTGCAGTTGGAAATTTATATAGAGACCGGACGAACGTTGTGTTAAGCGATGAAAAAACTTTTAGTTCCAATGAATCTTCTTTTAAATTAGTATATCGGCCTGCAATAGCAATAGAAAGTAGGTTGCTCGACATACACAAAGTGGTTGAATTTTAGCAGCGTATTGGGGTTGGATGTCTTCCCATGGTCCCGGGAATTTAGTGAGGATAGACGGAAGATTAACATCCCGAGAATATATTAATTTGATTACTTTATACTTATATACCATTAGCGTTTGCTAACGATTGACATATTGCGTTTATGTATGATAATTCTGCAGTGCATACCAGCAGGATAGTTAAAAATTGGAGCGAAAAACATCCGGAAGTAGAATTTATAGCGTAGCCTGAATCTTCGAATCGAGAATCTCTGGTCGTATATCGTAAACCATTGGGATGACATCCATCGCCGTGATTTAAGAATTCGGGGTAATCTGGACAATGCTATTCCAGAAATTTGGAACACTCTGCAAGATATAAATATATGTTCAAATCGAGTGTCATCAATGCAGCGAAGGTTACATCTAACAATTATAACTATATTTAATACTAGAAATACCAGAATTATTGGTATTTTGAAGTATTAGAATTTAGTTTTAATTTTGTGTGATATTTTTATTACCCTTAATCGGTACATTTACGATAACAATCTAATCTCCCTGTTTTTGTATATAGTTAAATTGTATTGATATTAGCCACATATCAACTAGATTGAATAAAACGCTAAAAATGTAGGCGACTCGATGAAATCAAACCTATGCCGGGTAAAGAAAAATACCAATTCATGTTGTTTACCTTCTCTAATCGATTGTTACAGGCTAACACTGTATATTTCACAATTCTAACTTCTAGCACATAATAACAACTTTGGTCATCAATGTCGCTTCATTCGTAACATACTGATGTTGAATCTACATGATATGTAATAGCTTTCATGTGTATTTGCAAATTGTATTACAAGACTTTTTATTTTTTGTTATAATTAATAAACTATTATTTTGTTATGTTGCGCGTATTGCCACTCAGTCGTCAACTTTAAATTAAATAAGAAGAAAAATATAAATGAATTTGATTAAATGCTCTTTTTAATGTAAACATAAACCAATAACTATAGCAAATTTTTTAAAATATTTACAAAATATGTAGATACAGAATTTTAATCACTCACTCTTTCCATAAGATTCTGAAAATATCAATCATTAATAAAAAGTTCGATGTCTAATACGAATCGTCATTGACATCGGTATATATTACTCATTAGTAAATCATATTTCCCAGTATTCTCTAATGAATTTGAATTAGGAAAGAAACGAAAATAATTTTTATCACTCATAATAAGATCAAAAATACAAGTTCACAACCTGCGTTAGTTATATATTAAGGCAATATAACTAAAGGTAGGTGCTGCAAAGTTCTTTGAATACTTTTTATAAAAGTGAAATAGCTTGAATAGCGAGTATGAATTTTATTTTACCCGAAATCCAACACAATATCTGTGATTGATTTAAAAGTAAAATTTCTTTTATAAAAATCGCTGACCAATGAACATACGTTTTATTCTTCTTGCCTGTTATTTATAGCATGTAAACTGTTGATTCATCAGTTTCGCACATTCATCACTATCCATGATGAATGCGCAAGGTTCAATATCGCTTACAATCTGTCTGCCGATACTATCTCGCTTCTTGCCAGTCGTCCAAGTTTAGTTTTGTCCCATTGTACAACGGAATATTGATATCTTTTAATTAGGAATCAGTCTTCTAAAGTAAAAAAATTTAGAATAGCCTGCGCTTGTTGCACTATTGATCAATATGTATGTAGAATGCATTACTGTATTAAAACAGAATTTCTTGAACTACGCCTTTGCCTCCAAAATCAATATCTATTTCCATACACAATTACAGAAGACTTCCTTATGTTAGAATAAGACCTTGATAGATTGGAATAAATCGGCAGATGGAAAGAAGTTATAGAACTAGAAATATATCTTAGGAATATAGGAGTAAGTTTGCATCGGACAGTAAATACAGCTTTAATTTATAATACTCTAAAACACTTCTTACATCTATCACATATGATAATTCGATTAAACATCAACATACTACACTATTCAAGGGACCGTATATTAAGGAAGTGGACATTCTTAATACTTGGGGATAAATAGGCGCTAATGAATCAATACTTACTTCCTAAGGAAAAAAATTGAGTCAGTAAAACACATGTTGGCAGTCTATAGCTGCGCTCTCTTGTATCTGCGCATAGTCTATTTGACATACAATCCCAAATAATTTCTTATGTATGAATTTATTTTATTAAGTATGTTTGCCAGATAGTATTTCAACATTTACGTATATTTATTTGTGTTCTGTGCAATGTTGGTGATACAGTGATCGTTTCCCTTGGGAAAACTGCGTCTCGGAACCTATTTTTGTGGTGTAAGTTTTCCAAAGATGTCTTTATTGGTTATTATGTATTTTATTGAATTGAAATTAAATTGAAACTTCAATTTCATTTCGCTAATGTAATGTTTTCATTATAGGGTAAGTAAAGGTTCAGGAAGGAATCTAGCTGCCATCCAAGGTAAGTTTTTCTATAACACATATTCTACAATTGCTCCCATGAATGAATTTTGCCCTATGTTTGTGGTCAGGCGTTTCAATATTTCGTGCCTTTTTTCTGAATTTCTCTTTCGATTAATGAAGGTAATTCATGAAATCTAAAATTATTTTTAGGATTTCTTAAAGAGAAAGGTAGATACATTTTTTAAATTACTGCATTATTGTTTTCCCACATAATAGTTACACATTTCTGATGGGAAATATAACCTCAAAATGTTCTTGTGTAAAGAAATCGACGTGACGCTTAGCACTTTGCCGTACGTGGAAAATCACACACATAAAAATGATCCTAAATATTGTCACTAAATATATCCGCTATGCTAATCAACTTTGATTAAAACGCCAGAAACAGTGTTCATATAGTTGCCATCTGGGGAAATAAGTATAAAAAAAGCGAAAATTATAGGTGATTTATGTAAAAACTCGAAGATTTGTTTGTGAAGACCATTTTAATGTGAATATACTTATGCAATATCTATTTTATTTCGAATACGATGCTGTGGAGACATTTGACATTATGACGCATTAATTATCACTTCCTTTAATTTAACGTATTCAATCGCTTTATTAATATAGCTGTTCCTAATAGATCAAAAAAAATAATAAAATTGTTATGTACATTATGTTAAAACAGTTCATTAAACAAAAAAAATTTGGTTATGTTTTCTTTACGTTAATTTCTTGCATTAAGAACACCTAAAGTGCATTTATAAAGAATGCTATAACGTATTGTGTGCTTTAACACCTCTAATTTCGGTTGGGTTAAAATATTCGGTTCTTTTAAAAATGCCATTAACCTGAATGCGTCTAGATTGTTGCTTTGCGCTACAACAAACCTTTACTTTGTACTACTTTTTTATTTGAAGAAATATACGTACAATCTTCCAATACAGTAAAAAAATTCTTTCTCGCGCATGCTTTGTCTTTCATTAAGGACTTTTAAACTTCTCAGTTTAGTAAAAAATTACTCTAAAAAATGTTGTTTAAAACATTAAAGAAAAAATTAAAAACTTAAAAGTAGGCACGTTCAAAAATAGGATTGTTGACAGTTTACATTGTCTACATAGTCTACATGAAAAAAGTCAATGTAAAGTAAACTTCATAGTCTACGGCACATCCTTGATTTAAACTATGGGGAATTTTTTTAGGAATTCTTGTATTAAGCTTTCTTTTGGGTACACAATATCACAAATAGCTTATAAAGCCTTATTGTGCCGGTGCATCCAATTTAATAAATATTTGACAACCTAAATATTAAATGTGTCTGTATCGCTGTATATTTTAATGCTTTCCACAAATTTTATGGAGTAGTGTAATCACAAAATTTTAACATATATTTTTGTTGTAATTATTGCCAATTCTTCTCTTTAAACTTTTTACACTTTCTTTTTTACTAGGATTCTCAGAAAGTGTAAAAGGTGTTTTTAAGGAATTCATAAAAGATCCCTTCCGAATAGCTAACTACAATTTAAAGACGATTTCGTCAGTTTTACCAAAATTCAAACAATCCTCAACAAAAGATCAATCAATAAATACAGTTTACTTGATACCTTGCTCCAATTGCACTTCAGTATACATAGGTCAAAGCTCCCAGTATTTAAAGAAACGAATAAGCCAACATTGTTATGATTGTGTTTCTAAATCTAGTAAGACTGCTCTTAGTTGCCATCATGTAGGTAACAATCATCTCTTAGACTTTGACAATGCAAAAATACTGTGTACAGAGCAGAATTACTTTAAGAGACTGTTTTTATAAATGTATTATATTCATAAGAACCAGAATACCATCAATTTTCGTACAGATATAACCCTTACTTACGATTTATTCATTGCTTTTGCATTTAGACAACACAAAAAACAACTCTCAGACGATTTCTGACTTGTTATTTCGTTCGTTGTGGAGTTTTTGACCGAGGATGTACATTCAATTTTTGGCCGCTGTTCTTTCATATATAAGAAATATTAATATAATACAAAAATTGTATATTTCTAACACTCCTATTTCGCATTTCAAGCCTATATATTGTCCAATGTAGATACATTTTACAGAATTTTAAATAACTTTTATCTTTCTTCTATGTATTTAAGTATTTACTTTACAACCAAATCAAATAGTTGATTAGTGAATTTTATCTAGTTGATGATTCCTGTTAATGGTTGCTAAATCTTGTTTCGCCGTCTTCCTTGACTCCATTGTAAATTTTTTGTTTTTTCTTCAACTTTTTATTGTTTAACTTTTGTGTTTTTTACATTTCTGTAGTAATCACTGGAGAAGCTGTCAAATAAACGGCGAAAGCTCTGTTACATTAGAAAGGAGTTTCATAAAAAACATTACCCGCTGTCTCACCCCGTTATTTACCAGATTTGTGTACTGGATAGTCCTGAACATTCTCCTGATATATTTGAAGATATAGGGCTATTATAAGTATTCCCCTTAACGTAAATAACCGTGGCATTCATTTCGCAGGCAATACAGATACGTGTTTGCGAAACTCATCTGAAGCTAAAATTCCCCAATTATGTAGTCAGGAGAAACGTAATCATCTACCAACTTTTAAAACGCCTATGAAAGTTATGTTTTGATGGCGTGAAACGTCAAATAAGAAACCGGAAATAGTAATGGAACATATGATTGGACGATTTGGCAACCGTAAATCGAATTCCCATAAGACGTATATTGCATACGGAGGTGGAGACGCGCTATAATTAAACTCCGTTTATAATTGCTAAGATACTATGTAGAACTTGATGGATGCTTCTAGCAAAAGATTTCAATATATCTGCATAGAGTTGTCATGAACAATCCATGACCTTGTTACCTTGTGCTATTCTTGGTGCCATGTATGGGACAAATACGCTACACCTTTTCATTTAGTTGCTATAGCTTACGTTCAAATTTTCATATAAGCCGGATATTCTCATTATGATGAAAAAGTACTTGCTCTTATTTTCTTTTCTAATGGAATTCTATTGATGGTAGGAAACCGTTATTCTAATAAAACCCATGCTAATAGAAGTATATGATTTTATTTCTAATATAATATTTACAGACTAAATTACCTACGTAATTAATTTTATACTCTTATAAGATCACACTGGGGTCATTACCTTACAAATACATGCACAATATGAACAAAACGGAATATCATACAATCTTTACATCATTTCCGTCCCTTATCAGGTCTCACTAGACATAATACGAACTCAAAACATAACGCACGGTTGTTTAAACGTGGGAAACTTTGGGATTTTGGTTATTATTTACGTTGGTGAGAACGAGAAAATACAATAGGAGAGATCGAATAGTGTTACATTAGGTAATGATAGTATACTTCACTAATGCTAATATAAACTCTGTACCTGCTTACCTTAATTATCCAATGAAAATAACATATTTCAATTGCAATATTTAAGCTTCCCAACTTTAAACAAATACGCTTTCACAAAATTAAGATTTCTTTTCTAGGTAGGTACATTACAATTAATAATTTCGTGGTTTACCTTAGAATCGATTTATTTTCTTTCACATAAAAAGCTGCTCTTAGGAATCGTAGCGAAACTGAAAAGAAATACCGCCTGTGGTAACAATACAACAACGGATAGAAAATATCTACTTATATGTGTTTGACATGGCACAAAATACCTCAATGTCTTTTTCGTTTTCGTCGATAAATTTTTATAAAATCCGTTTTCTCACTTTTACAAAAATATCTTTGAAATTCATAAATTAATAATTATGGTAAGAAGTGTTAAAGATGCAATTTTTCAAAAGGTGTGTTAATCAATTATCTAAACATAGGAATTGCCTTTGCGAAGATTTGGGTTTTAGATGCTACTGCGGTCTTAAATAGCAGAGTTTGAACGGCTATAATTTTTATTACGCATAAAGATACAGACATGCTGAGCGCGGCTAGGTAAAATCATCATTTACTGAACCAATAGGTGTAGTTCTGTAGAATTCACAAAGTAGGTATATTCAATTGGCTAGACAAGATTGCTGATCGTTAAGGAATTGATTTAATCCAATTGGATTCCATCGGTTTGTGATTTCTGTAAAAACAAGGTGGTCATATATTAAAATTTTTTTTTTGAGTGCTGATGAGTCAGTGTTTGTGGTTGTTACTCTGAACAACTGCAGCGTATCTCAAAATTGGAGATTCTTTTTTTTTTTTACTTACTAAAATATAAATACTGGATTTTTCTTGTGGTATCACATACAGCGGCAATAAATGATCAAATTACGTTAAGTTACTGTTAGGTAACATTATTTTATTTACGAGCAATATTGTTTAGACTGCAGTGTTACTACGTTATAGTTAACATTAATCAGGATTGGTTTAATCAAATCAATTTATTACCTACTGCAAGAATCAGTTCTTTCTTGAGGAGGTGGTACCAACAAATATTTTCGGGTCTTTGAGGGATGAACAATTATCATTGAAATATAAATTTACTTTGGCCAAGCATTGCTAAAACTTTAAAATATTGATCAAAATATATAATTACAATCAATTGCTACAGAAAACCGTTTCGTAAACCATTCTTGCAGTTTCTCAAAACAAAAAACCCTAAAAAATAACATGTGTATTCAATTTAAATATGTTCCTACATTCCTTCTTTTTCTTTACAAACTGCACAGAGAAAAAAGTTCTTGACAAACAAATATGCATCCAGTCAACCATATTGTAATTTTAAATGGCGGCAAAGATATATTTTTCTTAATTTAAAGAAATAAAATTTTTGACATCATTATTTGATTCAAACACGTGATCTCTTGAAACAAATAACCTCAAGTTTGATTTCAAAACATATCCCTTTGACTTAATATACGTAATATGTTTGATTCAACAATACAATTCTTTTTTTAAAGAACTTTGTGAGTTTGAAACAAATATATTTTTCTTTACCATTTATTTGACTTCATCTTTTATAGAATTTATTTTATTTGCATGTTTTAAAATATACATAGATGTAAACTTTTCTAATTGTTAATTATAAAAAATTTATGCAAATAATGATTAATTCAATAAAAATTCCCATTTTGGGAACGTTCGCCATTAAAAGGTTAAACAAATATGTATTTGCTCAACAAAATATTTCTGCTGGTATTATTACTTCACTGAAATCGTTAGTACGAAAGATACTTTCTCTTTTTAGAGAAGAAAGCATCTATTTATGAGCACATAGGGTAACATGTTAAAAATACACAATCTTTTGAAAATCTTTATTAACATTGTGGATAAACTAACAAAAGTACATAAAGAATAAGTGTAATGCCGAAGATTAACCGTCATTTTGTAGTAACATGGTGCTTTTATTCTTGTAAATAAACTCCCTTAAATACCATTAATTTCCTTCATTACGTTAAGGTGATATAAGGGCCTTTCTAAAGATCTACGTGGTCGCAAACAAAAACGGTGAACCTCAAATCTTTCAAGTTTCTTTTAGATCACTCACGTTTCCCAGGTTAGGTTACGTTAGGTCTCGATGCCGAAGTTGTAACCTGATTTTAACAATGTTAAATAACGTCAAGTTAGGTATAGTGTGCCAATAACTTTAAACAAACTGTAGCATGTCCAAATCGTTATAATATATAGCTACAAAAATACGTCGACAAAAAATTGTTAAAAAGTATGAACTTTTATATAGGTATCTATAAAAACAATAATTATCTCTGTATACGTAATTTTGTAATTGTATACGTACAAAATTATTTCAATGAAGATGGCATAACCATAAAGTAACTTGTATGTTGTGTGTACAATTACATAAAGATTGAATTGATACTTGTACTACTTTTGTTTGCAAAGAACATTACAAAACTTACTACCAGGGTAATCTCGTAGAAATCCTGAGAATCGCGAACGAGTGATATGTGATAACTGTATGGTTAGGTGCTAGGTATTATGACAAAAAGGGTAGGAGATAGAACAGCAGATGTCTTATCACTTGCCTTTGCTGAAATACCTGTTATATCAAAAAAGGAGGAAATATACTAGCAATTATGTAGTTACAAAATATGGAAACGGAAATATCAAAGCATTGTTAGATGTGTGGTGAATTGAATCGCAATTTATTTAATCTGCTAGCGTTGGTGTTACTTGCCCTGAAAACGATATTGGCGAGATTTTTGTAATTTTCACTAATCTCTAATACAAACAGGTATTCTGATATTCCCAATATGTGGCAACCATTTTATTATTTTTTTTTATACAGAAATTTCAACGTTAGTTATATATAAATCCATTATCCTACTTACCTATTATTTTCTTCATTTACATCACTGCTTACGAACCACCGTCTCACATAACTTAAACTAGGACTACGAGTGCGATTGCACTGCGTTCACGCAACGGAAATTGCCGATGGCGCGCGAAGCGCATAAATCTAACATATATTTATTTGATTCAATAAAATTATATCATTCAAACAAATTCAATCTGTTGTTCTCAATAATGTGCTTTCAGTCAAATAATCCTTTGTCGAATGAAATAAATAACTTCAAAGATATATATTTGTTTTATTCAAGAACTCTTTTCCTCTGTGTGGATACTGGTGCTTGTACAGGAAGGTGGCTTAGAAAATAGTTAAGTATGGTATAAATTTAGATTCATAGCAATTCACATATTTTTGTTTCAAGATTCTGTCGCTTAATATCTTGATTTCTACAGATTTAAAATATTGCTTTAAAACCACTAGTGGCCTAGATTAACATAGTATTTCAAACCTGACACATGTGGTAAGTCAGAACGAGTCATTCTAAACCCCTTTTCCTTTTTTTTTCCATTTTCGTTCGATTTTGAATACTGTAATTAAATTGCGTTAGAAGAATGTTATCACTGTTACCAAATTATGCATCAATTGCTCAGGGCAACCCAACATACGTATTTTTCAGTAATGCAGGCTATTAGCTGATTTTGCCGAATTAAGTAATTTAGTAATAATAAAGTAGTACACATCATTGGACATTCAACGATTGTTCTATTCGAAGAAGGCGTTTCCAGATGGAAACTCATTGGAAAACATCCCTGTAGACGCTTTCTTTTCAAGGAGTGATAATTTAAAAGTATTTCGAATTTTGTCGATATTCTTCCGTTGTCCAATTGGTTCCAACTTTTTGTAAATCATTCCAAAGCAATTTAGAAATTGCATCTCTAACACACTCATCCATTAAATAAGAAATTAAATATTTGCCAAGGCAGAATTTTGTCAGAACTAAAGTCCTTAACTCATTTCACTCACCCGCACTCGATAATTGCGATTCACACATATTGTCGGCGTCGTCGTCATTTTAAAGGGATTACCTTCTTTTTTTTCTGCATTTGAATATTTTGTTAAAACACATTGAGCTTCGAAAATGTTAGACTGAACGTAACATATGTACGTCACACTACGCGAGTGCCATAGTCGTTCACCGTAATTAAAGCGCCGTCAGGCCGTAGTCTGATTTTATTTGCGGTTGACTCGCGGTTTGTCCACAACCGGGCGATGCATTCAGCGGCGTCAGGGAATGGGAACCGAGCGATCCTATATGCATTCCGGGATCGCCGTGTAACATTCCGGGGTGGTGGAGATTGGGGTTGCTATTGATGGAATGGTGGCCGTGCGAATGCCCGCCGATCGTCGAAGGAATCTGAAAATTTTGGTTTTGGTTAATTTTAACGTCTAGTAGGAGTCCTGTTTTGGATCAAAAGGAGTCAACGTTAAAATATGGCAACTCATAAAAATAGTTGTCACACAAAGAACTAGAAATTGTAATCGTATTTGTTTACATTTGAAAGAGAAGCCAACATTAACCCAAAACATTTAGATCCAACCCTTCAAGGATAGGATTGAATTTTGTCCTTTCCAATCTTAACTCGTCGCAATTTCAATTTTGACCTGAGCCAAGCTCAATATACTCGTATGTACAAAATCCACGTAATGTCGGTCTCACTGTGTCATGCAGCGACCGGTGTGCGATACTACTCTTAGTATTCGAAGTACTTTGGTTATACTTGCGTCTAAAAATAAATTTATAGCCGGCCTTCAACAACTTTTTTTATTAACTCATCTGAGGGTGACAGCTTTAAATCGGCAAATCAACAAAGAATTCGACGAACTCTGTAGAGAAAAATTACATTCTCTCGAAAAAAATAACACCCAAAGGATCTTTTAGAGCATTTGGCATGTTCTTATTTTTCATAGTTGGAAACAGTAGAAGTTTTATTTTGTAAAAATATGTAAATAGGTCTTATAAAACCTCAAAAATATTATGTAATTTCAGGATAATTTTTGTTTTTAGTTTTAGTAAACTTCGTGATGCGACAGGTCTATTCGTTTTTAGTGTTAAGAATTTAATAGACATGTAGACGGCATATGGTGCGGGGATATAACTGGTGACAAGTGAAAACAACAATGACTGTTTACGAAATGCATCAATATTTACGATACGGAATAGCAGTAAAATCCTCTTGACGAAGCATTTGCTAAGCATTCTTTTGCGCCTGCACGGACTTCGCGACTGTTCTTCCTGTATACTCCGTTGATCAAAAGCATGTCAGCTTTTTCTCCATGTGTATACGAAGCGGTATTATCATTCATAATCACTGATACTTTTACTTCTGCTTCTTTTTAACACTGTGTCCTTATTTTTTAACGGATTTTAAAAATGTTCGCACCAAAAATTTGAGAAAAAAGTCCTTTTGAAACAAACCGATATTCTGCCACTTTAATTTGAGGTGATACTATGTGCTGCATATAACCCATATGGCGTTATGTAAATTTACGTTTTTTTACAGTAAAATCAACTGAGGCAATTCGGAAGTCTTAGTCAATTTTCATTATGACTTTATGATAAACGTATGTGAACATGGTTCTGCCTTTTTGAATAATCACAATAGGTTTTTGTCTAAATGTTATTAGACTATTTTAAAAGATTCATTGGTGATAATAACGCATTATTATCTTAAAACGCTAAGTGGTGTTGGTTATCGTTGATAATGCGGTGCAAATATTACACTTGCTTAATATCTCGAAGGACCCAACTACCTTAATAATAGTATTGAGTTCATTCAACAAGATTCTTTAAACTTGACCTTTCTCATCTACAGCAAATTTTTGCATTATATCTTTTGGTAGATATAGATAAGGAGTTTTACTATATTATTTGCATTTGTTAACGAAGATGAAAAACTCTCGCTTCGTTGGAAGAAGGTACCACTAATACTTTTCAGTTAGCGGTACTTTCGTGGCACCTTTCAGCTAGCTGGCTTTTAAATAAGTTCATGCTGCAAAAGGTCTTTTTCAAATGTGTCTTAGAACAAGTTACTAAGTATTGCGGAAAAAAATGTACAAAGTCAGTCCAGCAGAGCACCACGTATTGTCTCAACATTTATTATTATTTATATGTATGTATGTATGTACTACAATACTCTGATGCATTATTTTATGCTTTTGAAACCTACAGAGTCTTCAAGAGTGAACACCTTGCTCATACAAGGTGAGTTTTGTCTGACAATGCATTATTATGGGATGACATTTTGTTCTATGGCATAGTTTGTCAACTGACGTTTCAACAGCATATTATACAGTATGTTCATGGATAGACGTACTTATACTTATACATATTTTACTTCTCATTTTTACAGGAAAAAAGATAATTTTTTTGTAATATGTCTTATTTTGAATAGTTTTCCATGATAAGCAGAATTTGGATTAAATCTATAGGGTGAATAAAACAAAAAAAAAGTGTCAAGAATAAAGCATCATTAATATGTTATTTAAGAGTAACTTAAAAATATAAGTAAAAGTTATTTCAAATTCCACTAGAAGTTTAGAATGAAATTTATACGTTATTCTTATTGTTGATATTTTTATCTTTTAGTTGGGCCTGGTTTTATATTAAAAATTGTTCGTTTAATGTACTATCGAAACTAATTGCATGTTAAAGTTTATTAACCATTAAAATACTAGGCTTTACAATTAAAATGGTTAGGAAAATCACTTTTCTTTTTCTCGTATAAGGCATCAGTCCTATATCTATTATAGTTTTTGTAAATGTAAGTATTTTCTTGTGAATTGTACCTATTTAGTAAATAATTATGGTAATAAATACACTTTTAATTTAGATTTCTAGAGAAACGAAATACTTACTGAATACTTTACTGTCCTTTAAGCCAATAATTGACTATTTTTGAAATTTCTCTTAAATAACCAGTATTTCTTTATCCTTGATACGATCTCCTGCTTTTTATTAATGTTTTAGCACTCCAAGATTTCATTGATATCATGACTATCCTGAAAGAATTTTTCAAAACAAGCAAAACCTTTCATAAAGAACTATTTGTTCTGTAAACTCATAAGCTGATACAAAATGCCCCAACAGTTGCATAATCCAGTATTAATTTGCAATATTTTAGAACGATTGACTGTACTTGTCTTTCAGCATTATCCATGGCACTTGTACTCTGTACTACAAAAGAACAGGTGACTGTACTTGTCTTTCAGCATTATCCATGGCACTTGTACTCTGTACTACAAAAGAACAGGTGTATTTAAATGTAGGTACATAGCTTTGCTCTGAGTATTTAAAACATTCTTTAGTAGGATTCTTCATTTTCGTATGATCTTATGGGAGATTCCGATCATAAAACTTTCATTCTAGAACATATTTTTTTCTTACCGAATGATGTCCAGTCAAAGACATATCCAACATATTTTCTCTGAGACCGTCCATCTCCGCTCGACTTCCGCCGCCGTTATTCGGATTGTTGTTTTTCCGTTTATCATTGTTATTTGGCGGAGTGGAATTCTGTGTTTTTCCTCGTACCTTTCCGCCACCTCCGCTTCCTCCGCCCGCCGCCTTCGTCGTCGTGGTGGTCACTCCGGCCGGGTTCGTTTTTCGCCTGACGTTCTTCGTATTCGGCAGCTTGTTGTCCTTCTTCCACTTCATACGGCGGTTCTGGAACCAAATCTTGATCTGCCGCTCGGACAATACCAGCGTATGGGCTATTTCAATGCGTCGACGGCGCGTCAGGTATCTGTTATAATGGAATTCTTTCTCTAGTTCTAGTATTTGGTGTCGCGTGTACGCTGTCCTTTGTCGCTTTGGTTCCATTCCAGGAGTATACGATCCGTTGGCTGAAACAATGAAAGAGCAATGCAATAACGTATATGTAGGAAAGCTTAGTATTCGCAAAATTTTATTAGCATTTTATATGTTCTCATAATACTTGTTTTTAAGCAGGCGCTAAAACTGTTATACATCTTTAATGTATGGTTTGAAATAGATCTTTAATATATGGTTGAAGGGCAAGAGGGTAGCTCAGCCTAGTTGCGCCTTGTTATAAAGGCAGGGGAATGTGTTTGGTTTATTCGAGTCATTTTTTTTATTACAATAAGGAGTACATGAAGTGTATAATTAATATTAAGAATTCAGATTAGGGGAGAGTGGGGTTATAAGAAATAGGGGTAATAACATACATTTTTGTTGTGTTCCTGTGCATGAATGTATAAATCTAAAAAAAATTCACAAGGCACATAGAATCATTGCCCACAGACTATAAAAAAATTATTAACACTATTCATTCTTTTCGCAAAAGTATTTCTCTTTCAAAACGAGTCTACCATAAACTTCACCGATTAAAAGTGCGCTTTTCGGTAAAATATTTTCTTTTGATTTTTTTTATCTTGGGTTTGTGGGCAATTAGGTTTACAAGTGAAATTTTCTAAATTTCTCATTCATGAAACTGGAAACAAGAACATTGTATGTATGTATATATATGGAATATCTTATTACCCCCATTTACAAAACTCTGGGGGTTTCTTCATTGTTTGTTTTTATTTTATTTTATTTAAAAGTCATCTTTTGAGATGTTCATTAAGAAAAAATGTTTTAAATTGTGTCAGAGGTACAAAATATTTAAATCAATTAGCGAAAAAGAAAGAAGGTGTCTCAACGTTAGGGTAATTTTAACAAGAACAATTAATGTAAAACGATTGAAAGAAGAAATAAAGACCAAAAGGAAAGAAGAGGCAAGAAAAGAAAAAAGGAGAAATAAAAATAAAGAAAAACTTGCAATCTCGAAAAAAAACATTAACAAAAGATGAAACAAGTTCATGATGAAGTAAACCCTAAGTTGTTACAGTCTCAGGATGATGATTGGATTAAGGAAATTGCTGATTTTGAAAAGGAAAAAGGAATACAAGAAGGAGACGACGGTAAACTAGGTGAAGTTAATTTTGAAGTAGAGAAGTACTTTGCGAGATATCTTAGATGCATAACTGTCGTCAAGGAACTCACACGTACAGCCAAAGTTTTAAAAGATAATTTAGAAGAGTTCAATTGGCCACCGCATGATGATATAGAAAAAATTAACCATGAGTACATTTTCTATGGACCAGCGAATTTAATTGACAGTGGACCATTTCATCTAAAAATATCTGACTACATTAAAGTCGAGGTAAGTGCGACGTTAAATTGACAAAGCAGTGTTTTTTGTTTGTTTGATGTGCATTCTAATATACTTTATATCCTAACACTTTATTGTAAATGATTAACCAATTTGTTTGCAAAGAATAATCTTGTGTTTAAAACTTAGTCTTCTGTCACGTGAATTTTCACCACTCTATAAAAAAAAACAAACTAAAATGGAAATCTCGAAAAGTGTTGCGGTAAAGGCATACACCTTCATTATGTTTCCTGTTACCCCTGCTAGATTGTAACTAACAGCAAGGCAGAACTGGAGAGCTTGTTTCTTATTACCACTAATGCGGTAATTAGAATGCTTTCGTGAGGTAATGAGAAACAAAAAACTTTCTTGATCATTCAATGCAATTAAGGCTATTCACATATAGGGTTCACAATATAAAAAAGTATAGTGTTTAGATTAAGAATATAAATATTTTATGGATTTTATTACCTCATGAGTATCTTATTACCCTACCCTTCCCTATACAGATCCATTCATTTTCGACCTTCATCATGGGGACCTCACTTATTATTGGAAATAGTGGGTAGGTTTAAATTTGGCAAAGTTGCAAAATTTTCTGTTATGAATGAAGAGAAAATGGACCTATGACAAATGACGTTCCAGATTTTTTGAAAAACGAAAAATGCTTCTTTCACTTCTAGCACCTTTATTTGACCTTGCAGAGTAGAACTAAAAACACATTCTTCAGGTCGCTTTCGATCTTCTATCTAATGCTGTCCCGACATTTTTATGTGACGCTCATCCTTTTTTTCTGATTTCAACCATTTATAATACGTCGACAAAAGTTTTCGATATTATGCTTTAATTAGCGAAGACACTTTAAGATTAAATAAGGTAGTCATGAAATTTCAAACTCAAACATTTCAATTATCATTCATTAGTATTTAAAAAATGTCGTACACCAACGAAGAAAAACGACATATGTTAAGTACTTTTTGTGTAATTTTTCTAGCTCTTTATAGAAACTTGCTAGAGAATCGATCGTTTACCAAGTCGCGTAATGCTTATGTTAATAGGGATTTGTATGAAAATCACCGGGATATTTGACAAATAGTTAACCGAAGGTGTTTTTGCAAAGTTTGCGAAAAGCCAACAGGAATCAAAAATTCTTTTTTATTAAGAATGACGAGTATTTGGCATATGATTAATGTATAAGACAGATTACTCTGAATTTTTGATTGACATCTACTTGATCTGTAAAAACTTATCTTTACTTCTTGCTAGGCTTTTTGTTTGTAGTGAAATTCATGAACTGGTGGTATTTCGAACATTTGGTTTAAAGGAAACAATCATTTCATTTCTGGAATAAGAAGATTTATCTTTGCTTTTTGTTATTAATAAAATTTACGTTTTCCGCTGACTTTTATTCGAAAATTTTATGTGGGATATTAAAATTTTGATGGTAACACTTAGACAATTAAATGATCTTAAAAAGAATCCGGAGTTGTCATTAAAAAAATGTCGATTATGTCATAAGCTAAAGAAATAGAAGAGGGAAACGTAAAATTGATGCAAAAATGTTAATTTTTAAATAATTAAATGGTCTTGTCCTGGCATTTCTTCGAACAACAAATTGCTTCAAATGTAAGGAATTTATTCCGTAATTTTGCAGGGCACATTATAAGTGTAGTAGTTTTCTAATATTCAATTTAAAATTAGCATTTTTAGCATCTTGCCCACTCAACTGGCCACCTCCCAATATGGCAAAGGCGACTCACTCACTACTTTTAATGAAAATGCTAGTTTGTTAATATGGGTAAATAATACACTTTCTATTTAAAACTAATGGAATAATAAATTTCTTTGCGAATAGGGAAATATTTAATTAAAAGCTATAGTCTTTTGTTCGCCCTTTAGTTTTACATATCTACAATTGCTACAATTTCTATCAGATGTTGTATCATGGAGTTTTTATGAGGATTAGTGCTGACAGTTTTTCAAAAATTAATTTTAATTTCTGAAAGTATTTAGTTGTATGTATATTTAGGACGATAAATCTCGAATTATTTCTCTGATTAAATTTTATTTTGTTGCGTTTCTTTCGAGAGACACAAGCATCGCTGTATATTTGCGGTTGTATCATATTTTCTCTAACGCCAGCATATTTCGAAAGCTATGGAAATTTCAGCTAGTCGAATTAACCCATTAATTTAAACTCACACAGATGTTTCGACATCAGAAAATCGAATTAAAATTCCTTTCGCTTGTGTTTCGAAAATAATTTTTAATTCGATGCTGGGTGCGTTTGCGCTATTGACAAGTAAGCAATTATCGACAAGTTGGAAAACAAGGTCAATTTAAATTCGCCTGTTTTCTCATTTGCAATGCAAATACCGCTAATTTAGGTATCCCTTACAAAATTAAAACATTATGATTGACAGTACATAAAAGTAGAAAATTATGCCCGTTACTAGGATATCATTTTCAATCTCACGGTATAGCTATTTGCTTTTATCTGGGTCTACGTACAAGCATATGTAACGTAGAGTATTTTTTGTAGATATTTATGATTAAGAATAAAAAAAACTCGATATCTTATAAAAAAGTGTCTCTGAGTTTTGTAAGTAACTAGTTTTAATTTATGAAGATGGATGAGATAGAAAATCAGATTAGAACAGGTCTATCTGTCAGACTATAAGTAGTAAAACCAATACAAGGTTATTTAAGAATCTTTAGAAATGAACATTTGTTTATATTTGGAAAAGCTTTCATTATATGGCACTTTTTAAATAATTGTTAGTAACCAAACTGACAAAGTATGAAATTAAATATGTGTATTCTAACATGTGTCGGTAAGACATTTGTTGCCTACTGTCATTCTTTTAAAGTATTAAGCCATATAGGTTCTTATTAGCTAGCGTATTTGCTTTTTATGTTGACCACGTTATATGTTTTCAGGAAATGAAACATAAAATTGTATGTGTAATCTGCATATTTGTATGGTATGTATATTTCTGGAAGTTTACTTTCACTCTAAGAAAATTGTAAGATTACGATGAAATAAAATGGAAAAATTCTTGAGCAGAAGCTGTTTATTATATATTCTACTCTCTGGTGTACAACCGACGTTTCGATGAAATTATCATCCTTTTCATGGATATAAAACATTTATTAAGATTCTATTAAATTAAATCAATTAACGTTCTGCCTGAAATTTACTTTAACTTGTAGGCAAACATTGTTATTAAAAATTTTAAATTGTTAACCATTGTGACCAAATTGGAGTAATTAAGAGATATATAGATTATTGGTTACAAAGTTAAAAGAACTTTATGAAGTGTGGAAAATGTAAACGTTTTTTTAATTGAACGTTTGCTGTGTGAAGAGTGTAGTGGGAATGAATACAAATGTACCATTGCTTCATAAAAATCTGGGATAATTCACATCAGCTCATTTTAACGTTTTTTTGAATCTTGTGACAATAACCTTAAAAATGACAATATTTTGCATTTTGTACTATATCCAGTATTTCTAGACATTTAGGATGTTGCCTAGACAAAATGGGTTTTGTCTTAAGGTACGGTCTATCTTCCGCGTTTAATCGCGGCCAGTAAACGTTTTGAGAAAACGGGTCGGGTAGTCGCTTTGGCGTGGTCTATTTCACAGGCGATTAGTGGACGCGACTCTTATTAATTAATATCTCTGAAAGCAGTTGTCTTCTAATAATTATGTAGTATTGAATGTTACAATATTTATTTAATTTTTAATACAATACAAAGTTATGAGAAAAAACTGTGTTAGCTGCCGTTACCTTAATGATTGAAGAAGAAGAAGAAGAAGAGGAATCTTTAGTAACAATACTGTGTAATTATAGGGGCAAGAGAAAGAAGATTTTTGTAAATAGAAGGACAGTAGGATGTTTCGCAACTCTGATAGAAAGGCGCTTAATATACGATGACACTAAATTTAAAGAATACTTTAGACTTACCAAGAACCAGTTTTTGGATATGTTTTCGTACTGGTTCTGTGTATTTAAAAAATATTTAAAATAAAAACCAAATCTTAGTATTGCCCAAAAAAGACATCCCCGATTGTAGAAAAGATCTTTCCAGTAAAGAATATGCTAATGATAATCAAATTACTTGGACGAATTTCTATGTTAAGGAAGAACTAGCATGTCTTGCATATTTTGCATGTCTGCTATATGTACGCATTAAGATGATAATGACTTTGTTGTTCTTTTTTATAATAGTTTTCGTTTTAGGTTTATTTAGATTAACGCAGTACAGCATAGTATATTGTGTTTCCTTACATTTTGCAAATTTCTTAAAATTTTCTAAGTGGCAAATTCACTATCGCGACTAAACGCGCGCGTTTAAGTTGCTTTCAAAGCGATTCGATTAAAAGACACGTCGTCTTCCTGCGACTTCTTGAAATTTGAGGCGCAAGATAGACCACTCACATGCATATTTCATAAGCGCAATAGACGCGGGTTCTCGAAACATTTACTTGCAGCGACTAAACGCGGAAGATAGACCGTACCTTTACTTTACAATTTGTCCACACCATGAATGTCGTACAAGTACGCGCAGTAGTCACGTTCGAGAAATCCATCTTTTACAGTGCGTATATGCAGATCTTTAATTTATTTATTATAATATACGTGTTTGACTAATGGTTATGCTGAAAATTAATGAATGAAAAGCGAAATATTTCAGGGGAAAAAACAACAGCTGTTTTTTCTTTACTATGTCGAGTAACAATCGTTGAATGTTGCTTGCCTACCACAATACTTGTACATCTAGTTCTATATCCATAATTTGACCTTTGGTGTCAAGATGCAATTAAATCATTGAATTTATTGGACAAAAAGGTTTGCTCTCTATACGTACCTATTACATTGCTTTTAGTGTTGCTATTAGAGCAACGCAACTGCGCTGAAAGCCAGTGGCGGACGCATAAAAGTTTACACAAAATAAATTAAATGTGATACGTGCTCAAACACTTACCGTTTTAAGAGTCCTCCGTGAAATCACAAAGTGGATAATGTCTATTAAATATTTGTAACATTAGATATGTTTCCAAAGTTGTTTCGGCAAAGTGAGTGCGACGTGAAGAAAAAGTGTTTTTGTATGCCGAAAACGAACGTTCTACATCTAGTGACGTTATATTTGCGTAAGTAAAATAATCTTTCAAATAACTTAACGGTTCTGTTGACGCACCTTGACCAATTTGTCTTAATGTGCCAAAATCAGAGTCTTTATCTAAAACACTTTCAAACCTTTCTAAAACACAAACATTTCTTACGTCTTCTATCGCGCATAGCTGTGCGTGAACATGTTGCACTATTTGCAAAGATTCCACTAACGACACCGAAGAATTTTGTAGTTTTTCTATCGCATCCGCTAGTCCCACGTAATTGTTCTGAATAATTTCCAAATCTGTTTTATCGTGACTATCCTGAAATTTCAAGCGGCTTATCTTGACAGCCGCAGCTTCCTTTGGGTCGAATTCTAAAATCACGTTCTTTATATTCTCAAAATATTAAAGATAATAAAATGCAACCTCTAACCATATTCCCCAACGAGTAAGAATAGGTTGTGGTGGTTCAGGAATACCGGGGCATAGTCTATGAAATTCCCGAATACGTTTTGGGGATTTTACAAACACAGATTTTGTATGTGCTATTAGAGCGTCTACCTCGGGATAACATTTTCTGATACTATCTGCTACGAGACTGAGAGTATGAATTTTACATGTAATATGCAACAAGTTAGCACAATGTTTTTTAAGAGATCGACCGACAGCAAGCATGTTTGCGGCACCATCACTCATAAACATCAACAGTTGATTTGTTGAAAGTTCAAACTTTTCCAATGTATTTAACACCAACATTGAAATTACTTCGGCAGTGCATTGTTGTATTCGTCTGGAAGCTAGTAAAATTGAGGGTGACGGTCGATGTGGTTCCATTGTGCGTACCATTACATTAACCACAGAATGTTTTTTACGATCTGTTGTTTCGTTCACACATAACCACAGTTTTTTATCTCGCAACTCCGATTTAATTCTTTTCTCGACATGCTCACGAGCAGACGGCACAACTCTCTGTAATGTTGGTGAAATGGTAAATTACATGCAATAAACAAATAAATTTGTCATAATCTCGTGTGGAATTTTTTTTTGAAACATGTCCTGCACTATTTACGTGCCGTAGACAATCACTTTTCGACCAACACATTAAATCTATTTTGCACACTACACATTGAATTTTAGCGCCATCACACTTTAAATCTGGCATTTCTGCAACAAATTCTCTTATTGTGTCCAACTTTGATCGTTTTCACGACGTAGGAAACATTTTCAAAACAAACGTAGAACTACGATATAGTATACGACAGCGTAGATGCATACACAACAGATCGGCTTTCGAGTCGCAGTTATACTGACGCTTATACCGAATTGTCCCGGCCGTGTTTATTTTGTGTAAACTTTTATGCGTCAGCCACTGGCTTTCAGCGCAGTTTGCGTTGCTCTAGTTGCTACCTGTCAGAGTTAATGTATATGTTGCAGCTTATATTGTTTATGTATTGTTAAACACATTGAAACATATTTGTAGTAAAAACAATTACTTGAATCAATGCCTCGAACAAAGAGAGAACGAATCCTTAACATATGCATTGAAAGGTACATATTACAACACGCGTTTTTATAACGTGAAAATTTGTGAGTGCCTATACGCAGCGAAGTAGCTTCTTGCATCAAGAAAATGGATTTTCTTGCAAAAATCAATCTCTATTCAAGAAAATATATAAATATTTCAAGACTATAATAATGTATAACATAAGAAAATAATTTTCTTGAATTTTCATTTGGATTAAATAAATATTCTCTTAGGGCTAGAAAGCCGAGAAAATCCAAGGCAGAAAAATATTTCTTCCAAGTAAATCATTTAATTTTAAGTTAAGAAAATATTCATTGTTATGTTACAAATAACGATTAAAAGATTTGAATATGGAGATAATCAGTTTTATGTTTATTTTAAGCTTTTCACTTACAAAAAAGAAAATGAAATTTATCTATTTAAATTACTTACAGTTATTTAGTGACGTGTGTTTGATATGTGTGTGTGTGTGTATAATTCTAATGGTTCCTTCTTTTCTCTTCTTGGTAAAATCCTCTTATTTTGGAGCCTTTTGATCGTCTTCTCAAATGAAATTTCTTCGAATTACTTCTTAAAATTTTCCGACTAATTTAATATATTCGACAATCGTTGGTTGATGATTTGTGGTTCACTTAAAACGCTTTTCAATACATTTGCACTAATAACTTTTACGATATTTTAACTTTTATAATACAATTTCTAAATATCAATCGAAAGATGTTTGTTTTCTGTCAGAATTGTTTTCGTTGCTAACTTCTGTTTTTTCTCGACGTCCCTAGAATTACCAATCTAACGACTTGATATTTAATTTTGATGTTTTAAAGATCGAACTCGGTGTCGCAGGTGACGTAAGGGATTTTGACGGTTATTTCCAAATACAATGTTTTTTGTGTGTGTACGTGTCATTTTTACAAATAAAGTTTTAAAAATGTAAATAACTTAAAATAAGCTGAAATTTTGATTCTCCCCTGTAATATGTCATAAACTGAGTTTTTTTTTAAGAAAGATTAATATAAATAATCAAAATGTCCCAACTCGAATATTAATCGAAAATAATTCAAGTTCCGCATAAAACTCTATTAAAATCTAATATCAGCGACTTTTTATATAATATTAATTAGAATGAATTTAGCAACATATTAACATACGCTTTTCACGTTGGAACATCCCACTACATCATATTAAAGATAGGAATGAAAAAATGGTCTAGATCTCACAAAATTCTGTTGTGAAATTAGACGACCGGTTTCGTGTTCAAAAAACAGATTATCAGGCCAGCTACTAGGGTATCCAATAAAAGAAAAAAATACAATAATGGAAAAAGAAGCCTAAAGTTAATAATTAAAATTAGGAGCAAGTAGATGAACTAATAAAAAAGTTTTTTTTTTATGTGTTACCGTATAATTAAATTATTCCTTTAATAATGTAATTAAATTATTATTTTTATGTAGTTTAATAATTAATGAGTTAATATTTAAGTTTAGTTATTCCTTTTTTATTATTATTTATTATATATTAAAGAAACTATATTTAAATTAGTACACATTGTAAATTAAAAAAATATATATATATTACATTTTTTTTCAAAAGTTTTTATGAAACGTTGTACGTTAAAGGTTATATTATTGTATGGGTAAGCATGGCATTTGTACTCGGGCTTGTATCGCTGCTATCTAGGACGGCATGACTATATCTCTTGACAGTAGGTGGCGCCAGGAAATATTTCAGTGCTGTTTTTGAAAATTAGTGGCATAAACTGAGAGATGAACAACAATGTGCAGGAGCAAAAAGCGTGAGCGTTTTTCTCTTCTCACATTGTTTTTGCCGGGAGTGATTCCATCAATACCATGATCTGTTTATTAGCATTATCTTGGTTATTGTTTTTAGGCACTTTTTTCATGTGTACTTCTACATTAAGTTCGCTTTTGTTTGAACATTATTCTGCATATAACCTCTGCCTTAGCCTTTTTAAAATCACAAGCAATGAGAATAATTTACTGCATTACGTACGGATATGTCGTACTGTTTTAAACAAAGTAATTTGCAGTTCAAGAATTCTAATTAAATAAATGCTTTATTTTAAGAAAATGAAACTGCTGATTTATGAACAATACCTAAACGCTTTCCTAAAATTTTTTGCAAGATTTCTTTTAATGAAGTTAACAAATGTCTTAAACAAAGAAATGCAATTATTTCAGTACTAAGTATATACTTCTCTTAAGCCGAGAAAATATTTCTTTTGATTTAAAATATTATTATATACATTATTGTATTGTGGATAATTGAAACAGTAATTGTCTTGAATTGATATAAGTAAACGTTTCTTTGCGTGTATCCCGCGTAGCAGGATAACCCGTACAGTTTATCCTTTTTTTGAAAAATAGGTAGATAATTCAATTTCCCAATGTATGTGAGTACGGGTGGTGTGGTGTTGAAATATTTTGGACTTGTTTTGACTTTCCCCATCAACGTCTGCGGCAAATAACCGTACCAAAATAGAAGAAAAAACAGTCGGACGAACGAAAATATGAGCCTGATTTCTTCTGAATACAACGCTAATTAGTACACTGGGCGAGTGAGAGAGTGGGTTATCTTTTTATTGTACCGTTTACGTCACATTGCAACAATTCGGCGGTGAACAATTTAGACATGGTAAATAAACAGTAAATGTTTGCCTCGCGGTTGTCGGTGAACGGTTCAAAGCGACCCGAGTTGCCTGTTAGCAGCGATTTCATTGTCCCGATGATGATCGTGCATTTTATCAGACGTAAATAACAATTGCACCGACTCGGACGGGATGAGGCAAGGTCAGACCCCAGTGTTCGACATGTTAACGCACGGGACTCGTTTCGAATGCTGTTGCCGTTCATGCTGGTGATGCTCGGCGTATGTTTATTCGGACCAATTAAATTTAATCGTCGGCAGAAGTCACTGCTCACATCTTCATTGGATGTAGTCTCAAGTATTTCGATTGTGTTAAATATGCATGCGATCGTAATTCCTTCCATCATGTGCAACATGATTTGTCTGTACTAAAACATTTGGAGCTATACTTATGTACTTTAGTTACAGTAGAACCATGCTCTTCCAATTCCAGAGTAAAATACTGTGTTAGAGTTACAATAGCAAAAGTCGATTCTGATTAGCATATTCTGACTTAAAGCGTATTTTGCAGTATATAGGACCAAAACCGTTAGAGTTAGAAGAGTATGTATTCAAATCAGGGTGTTCACTATCAAACTGCTTGATAAACAGCTGAGATGTTTTTATTTTATAATTGCATATAAACTTTTAAAAAATATTAATTATAGTTCTCTAAATTACGTAAATAGAGAGTAAATTAATTAATAAAAAAATAACGCTAAATTTGGTGTATATCTGTAGTTGTACACCATGTCCCAAAAGCAATGCACAAAATTCGTTGTTATTTTTAAGTTTGTTTTTCAAAAAAACCAAAAAACAGACCGACTAGTATTTTATAGTTTGTTCGAAAACTATGAAAAAAGAATTTATGTTTTCATTCGATTTTTTAAATGAAAAACCTTATTTGTATTCATTTGTACTACAGTAGCTAGAATTGTCACTACATCATAAAAAATTTTTGCAAATCTAGTAACAATCTATTGAAACCATATCTTGTTCTGAATCCCCAATTATGGTACAGGAATTATTTTCTGATGAATTATCGAGTTTCGACACCGACAGAGTAAGTGAATCAGAAATGTCAACCATTTTCGAAGATATTCTGTTTGAAACTTGAATTTTATCTTCAATAGAATCTTCGACGCACATTTCCGCCACTGAAATAGATTTTCAATCCCCATGTCCTTTGATGGAGGAAACATTTGTCCCACACGTAGAGAAACTTTTACCTGTATTAAGGCGGTCCGCCTTAATTCAAGATAATTACTGTTTCAATTACCTGCAATACAATAAATAATCAATCAAAAGAAATATTTTCTTAGCGTTTCTTTCTTCGCTTAAGAGAAGCATATACTTGTAATGAAATAATTGTATTTCTTTGTTAACTTGATTCAAGAAAATCTTGCAGAAAATTTCAAGATGTTTTCTTAATTCCAGAAAATGTTTAGGTATTGTTAGTTAATCAATAGTTTCATTTGCTTAAAATAAAACATTTTTTACTTAGAATTCTTGAAATGCATATTATTTATATGCACATTATTAATTGTACTTCCCTTAATCGGGTACTCTAAATCTGTGGCACTGGAACACTGAAACAGTTCACTAAACCCTTACCACAATACTTAGCCCGTACTGGACGCACGTTTCGATAGCCAAGCTATCTTCATCAACAGTAAAACTGAATTAACAAACTAAGTGAAAAACTAACCTTATATAGCAAATAAATTACGCAATATGTAAATTTAAAATAAACATAGTAATCTCTAATTGTATCTTAATTATATACGCTTCCACTTTAAGTATTTCTTGATGAGCCGCTTCATTGTACATGACTATAATTAAGCCTAAAGTGCAAATCTAAAGATAAACCCTCTGGCTAGGACATATAGAACGTATGGGAAATGAAAGAATGCCAAAATTAGTCCTACATAGAAAACCAGTACAGAAAAGAAGAAAAGGGAGGCCACGACAAAGATGGAGAAACAATTCCCAAAGCCCTACAGCAGCAATAACACGTGTTAGGCGAAATCCGACAACATTGGCGTGTCCCGCAGCTATCCCACTCTATATACGCCGTCCGTGATGGAACTCCCGATCGCCGCTACCGCCAGGTGCGAAATTCACGCTGTGATATGTTTTTTTAACGCGAAAGGAGTTTCACCTATAGACATTCATCGTCAATTAACCGAAGTTTATGGAGAAAAGTGTACAGCTGTTCAACACGTCCGCAAATGGTGTAGGGAATTCACTGGAGGTCGGACGAAAATTCACGATGAAGAGCAGAGCGGAAGACCATCAGTTTCAGAGGAAATCGTTGAAAAGGTCGAGAGCATACTGCTTGAAGATCGGAGAGTCATCATTCGTCAACTCGCTCTTCGGATTCCTGAGATTTCGAACACCACAATTGAAAAGATTTTGACTGGCAGCAGAATTTTATGACATGGGGATACAGAAGTTGGAGCACCGTCTGCAAAAATGCTTGGATAGAAATGGCAATTATGTCGAAAGATAGCTTAAGTTTTTACCTTTAAAACGATATGTAATGTTAAGGAAATAAAGAATGCTGTCTATTTTTAAAGATTTGGGAACCTTGTTTTATGATCATCCCTCGTATAAAGTTGGAGGATTGGAGAAAAGAAGTATAGGATGGAAGAAAATTGAAAGAAGTAATTAGAAAATACAGGGAAGATTGTGATGTTTTGTAATATTTAAGTTATATGTAAAATAGATGGTAATTTTAAAGCCCTAGACCTTCAACGCCTATAGAGCTAAATAAATAAGAGATAAACCCTAAATTAAAATGTAAATGGTCAGGATGACGTAAGTTATTAAAATCCTTGTTTTTTAATGAAGCTGTTCATTGCACATGGTTATAATTACAGCTGTAAATAACTTTCCGTTTTACTGCTGATGATGATAGCATGGCTATCGAAACGTGCGTCCAGTACGAGTTAAATATTGTGGTAAGGGTTTTAGTGAACTGTTTCAGTGTACTTCCCTTATTTAAAACAGTACGACGTATCCGTACCTAATGCAGTAAACTATTTGCATTGCTTGTGATTTAAAAAAAGTCTAAGGTAGAGGTTATCTACAGAATAATGTTCAAACAAAGATGAACTTAATGAAGTATACATGCAAAAAGTTCATTGAAACAATAATTAAGATAATGCTAATATAAATAGCTCCTGGTATTGCTTTTATTTCTTGCTCCTGGTCGCATTGCTTTTAGATCTCTCACTTTAAGCCACTAATTTTCAAAAACAGCAACTGAAATACTTCCTGGCACTACCTAGTTCTAGTAGTACAGTTATGCTGTCCTAAATAATAACGGCGAAACCAGAATACAGATACCATACTTACCCATACAACGATATAACATTACATTTTATAAACATTTTCAAAAATTACCGGTTAATCTAATTTTTTTTTTCTTTTTATTACTATTTACCACGTATACTAATTTAACTGTAGTTTTTCAAATATATAATAAATAGTGATAATAAAAAAGGCATAAATAAATTTAAATATTAACTCATTAATTATTAAACTACATAGAAATAATCCCTATTTAATTACATTATTAAAGAAATAATTTAACTATACTGTAACCTATAAAAAAAAATACTTTCTCTTTAGTTCATTCACTTGTTCCTAATTTTAATTATTAACTTTTTTCCAATTTCAAGGAAATTATTTTCTTGTATTATATATCTTTATAGTCTTGAAGTAAAAATATTTTCCTGAATAGAGATAGATTTTTACAAGAAACCATTTATCTGCCTACAGAATCAGCTAAAATCGTCCCAGAAGAGCGTTTTAAACAGTGGCCCTTACAGTTTTCCGGATATAGCAATTTCAAATATACAGCGATTTCTCTTGGAGTACTTCTTTATTTTACCAACCACTTGATTGGTACATTTGAAATTGATATAAGTTATGAAAAATCTTCAACTCTGAGTTAACTCAGGGCGCAAAGCAGAGTATTTTCGATATAATCTAATATGAAATATATTTGGTATGACAAATGTCTTCTGAGTATGTGCCTTGCAGTCAGGAATTTTAATAATAGCCGTCGTTTGTATCTTATACTGCCATGTTTAGTAACTCTTCTCTTCGAATACCCATTGTTGAAATAACCTTCATTAACTGTTCATGGAGGACCTTGTATAAACGTTTCGATTTCTACTTTTGCTAATGTCTTAGACTTCCGTGGACGATATCCAACAGATTTATTTTTCAAATAGGGCACCAATCTTGAATATCTTTTTATATTAATATTTTCATATACACTTTTAATATTGAGTAAATTGACCATAATTTGGAGGGCTTGACCTTCACGATGTTGCATTCAAAGTAAGCCAATAACACTTTTTTAGATATTTTCTTTTCAGTGCACCACCTTTTGAAGTCATTCTAGGCTGCTTCATATTGTCTTGCAGATTTCTGAGTACTGTACTTTCTGCGGCTTTCGATACTTCAAGAGGCAAACGTTCTCCATCACTTGAAACATCCATTTATCTATTTCATTTTCTGCTTTATTCACACTTAATACTTGAGCCGTAATATTTTAATACATTAGTCTTTAAAATATTTACAGAACTTCTCAACACAGGGTAGATACAACAATCACAGCAACCATAAGCAGATGGCTTAATATTTTATCTACTTTCTATGGTTACGTTCATACTGAAATCTGATCGATTCATATTTCTACTATAAACGTAAAATTAATTTATCGCAATATTTCGAAGCAGTTTTCAAAATAATATTGTTTGATACACGGTTACGAAGTCGCTTTTGCGTTCTAGAACGCAAAGCGATATTTCGAAACCTAGAAACAAAAATAACTATTTAATGTCAGTATTTAATTTTTATTTGTTCCTCACTTGTAAACATCAATTTATCAAGTCACTGTATTCACCTTGAAAGTGTCTCTTAACTGGCTAGCATGTAAAAATTTTACTGGCTAGTCAGTATAATTTTACACCTGTGCTCATATGTTTTATACTATTATAATTTGAAATGACAGCCAAAGTTTTTAATAATTTATTTATTATTAACATTTGAAAATTGTGTCTTATACTATCGTATACATTAAATATCATAGTGCAGTTGTTATTTTCACTAATATTGAAGTTTCCAAGCGATGTTAAGTCACTTGTATTTGCACGTGCATACTCTGTAGAAGTGGATGGCGTGGATTCTTTAAGTGGGAACATTCTTTTTGACAAATCAATTTTGTTATTAATTGAGTCATCTACGTAGTTCTCTGCAGTTGTTGTTGATTTCCAATCGCCTTCACGTTTCAAAGTTAAAATATCATCACCCGCATCAACAACCATCGTTGTTCCAGTCCGTCTAAATGAATGACCTGCATACACTGCAGGCTCTTGTAATCTTAAATATTCAGCAATTTTCTTAGGTACTGTGCCAACAGTATGTTGATCTGCATTTGGGGCGACACATTTTCCATTCCGGTACGTCAAGAACAACCGCAGGTCCTTAGTTTTGTGAGGCCGTAGAGCCGCATATTTTCGATAAATAACACAAGGTTTAAAACTGCACCCATCATCCGTTATTATAAACTTCCTAGTTGTTAAATTTTTGGTTTCGCGTAAGGTGACAACAATATATTTGTTCAAATCCTCCACGTCATCTAAAGTGAGGGATAGAAGTTCATCGCATCGACAACAACCAAATACCAAAAATGGTAGTGACTTTGGCGACTAACCACTTCTCCTCAGGAGCTTCAAGTATACATTTTTCCACTTGCTCCTACGTCAGAGTTTTAGCTTTCTTGGAAATATAGCGTTCATTTCGTCTTTTCAAAAACGCAACCACTTTATGAAATCTAGAAATGACAAATAAAAACTTGACATTAAAAAAAATAAATTTGAAAAAAAAACCTGCGAACTTCAATGTTTTCTCTAACTTCCAAACAACTCTTAACCATTGACTATTTCGACCATAAAGAATTCGGGCTGAATTTGTTGGACAAATTATTGATATACGCTACTAGAACATCTTCCGTGACAGCAATCATGTTGTTTTCCTTTTGGTACTTTTTTAACTTAGCGTACTCGTGTTCGTATCTTGCTAAAGATTTTTTGGGCAACAAACTTGCAGCCACACTTGCTGCTTCATCAATAGTAGTTTGCGACACACTTATTTCAATAAATCGAAAACGATATATCTAAACTACATAATTAAACAACAAAATAAGTGACGTGCGTTTCCAAAGCAATACGTCTAAAGCTCATACGATTTTTTTTTCAAATATCGGAACTTCTAGAATTTTTAATAGTTTATAATAGTTATTTACAAGTGTGGAACAAATAAAATACTCAATAATACACGCAAGGTAACGGGTTATTACTGGCTCCAGAAGGTGACTAGCTCGCCTTCGGCTCACCGGTTATATCCTTCTGTCCGCCAGTAAAAACCCTTTTACCATGCTAGTAACGTTAAACACTTTTAATTAGCAAATTGTCAAAACTGTCAAGTAGGTAAATTTCAGTAAGCGAACGTCTTCTTTCACTTTTCCTACATACCTACTTTCTCATCATATGCTTTTATAAGGAATTGGTTTTAATGTCTCCGAGTAATTTCTAATGTTTCCACTTGTAATTTACTTTTATAACACAACCGCTGTACATTACGTCGCCCATGTTTATGCACTCATCTGTTCCAATGCCATTCTCTCGGGGTTACAATACATTTATTACATTGACCTATTTTCATGTAGCTGGCAAATAACACTTTATTTATATTCGATGTGACTGCATATGTATGTATCTTGAGAACTAGTGTCTTTTTACATGTCATAATGCAAATATTACCTGTCAAACAATCTAGAATTACTTCTCAATATAATGATTAATTAAACTCAAGTTAAAAAGTCACTTATTTCCTAAAATGGTTCAAGAAACATACGATATTCGATTCAATTTGACAATCTCAAATGATATATTTAAATGTTCTTCCTATATAATCAAATAATTGTTAAACGTAAACCAATCTTTCATAACTATCCTCGCTAGATATACATTTTTCTATTTAGCAAACGTTACACGTAAAAATTGAACCTTCATACCTAATTGGTATTTGAGTTTTCTGCGGTTAACTAACATTTACGCTCGAATAGGTCCAACTATTTCTAGCAATTAATATTACTCAGTTTCCCGTTATAAATATGGATGAATGTGAAAGTATGAAAATTGTACTCTATCTAAAAATTAAATGCTATTACAATATATTGGTATAATTTAGTAAACATTTTCTTGAAGACAGTTCATCATTCATATTTACGTAATTCAGATCATCGCAGGCGTTGTAACTGAAAGGAGAGGCCATGATTGATGATAAGAATTGATATAATTTTATATGGAGCAATAAATCGCAGCTAGTTTGTTGGTCGTTTAGATTTTTTTGTCTACACTTTGGAGTTGATCGTTTTAAAGTTTTCATTTTTAATTCGAGTTACCACCATTTTCCCAATGTTATGAATTCTTAAGTTCGAATTGATACCAATGGCTTGATGTATAAGGAACGTACTCCATAAATGAGGTCTACTCATATAATTTGAACTATATTTGAATTTGAACTTAATTATGTAATCTGGTATGTAGGCTTCCGCGGCCGTCAATAACACCATACTCTTGGTTTTTGGGTTAGAACCGCGTCGTTGTCGTAGCTTTTGCCTACGTTTCGTCCACATTTGTGGATGGTTCTTATGGGACATCTTTAAGGCTGTTTCTACATACTGACTGGAGACTATTCATTCCGGATGGGTTTATATAATGCTTATTTTGGGTCAACAGAGCGGAAATGTTATGGATCAATGAAGCGTGGCGGTTGCTAGGAGGTTTGATAAATTGGGATTTCCACGTGTGATGTAAGGGATAGCCAACTTCGCTATTTAAATTGTTGGGATGTTTGAAAATCTCTATAGATTCGCGGATTTTTCTGCTAAAATAGTGAGCGTTGCGAGATAAGATGCGGCTAGAGCTAAATTGGATTTGGTTGCGTTTCCAGTCTATTCTCAGCCAGCACGGACCCGGCTACAAGCAGCAACCGGGAACAACGCTCAATAACACATGTGCTGACCGATCGCTTTGTTTCACCGATGTACACACTACCGCATGAACATGGAATCTGGTAGACACTAGGGCTTCCAGATGATTGCGGTCTTTGATGGGAAAGTAGTCTGAGAGCTTGAAATTGGGTTTGAAGATGGTTTTTATGTTGTTCCTGAAGAGAATCTTGCCGAACAATTTTCGCAATGAACGATTAGTATACAGAACTTCACCAACCAAAGAAAGTACACAGACAAATTGTTTACGGTTTTTCCTAGAATTGTTTTATCGAAAAATATTATGAATAATATTATTGGAAACTGTCATTTTTGCAAAAAGTGTTTCACTTTTTTCATTCGTTTGATGTTTCACATTTTCTATTTTTTTTTGTTGTATTTACGGATAGGAGATCATTGTAAGAACATATCCTAGGTTTTATTCAGTATTTTCATAATACCATTTCATGCAATTTTTCAAGATGTAATGTGGTAATAAAATTGCAACTCTTCACCACTGATTTGTTTATTCAACTACGTTCCAAGAGTGAGTGAGAGAAAGGTCTATGTCGATAGTAATCACGCTAATGACCGCTTTCTCGCTTAGTGTATTTGGCGGCATACCGTACAAAGCCGTGCATATTGACCTCTGCTCCTTTCTTATGCTCAGCCGATAAAAATATGTATTTTTAATAAAATGGATTTCGCTTCAAAATGTCAAAAAATTTGACTTGGATCTTTCTTCCACTCACCAATTCAAATGCATTAAATAATAAGAAAAATCTACTTTGGGCGAAATAATTTTTACCAACCCTTGGTTTTCTACTGTTCGCAGTCTTGGTTTTGCGCTAAAACCATGCACTTATTCCTTCAAATTATATAATTTATTGATAGATGGATGGTAATCCAGCAGGTTATATAGAAGAACCGGATTGGCATTGGATGCACCTACCTGATAAAATTCCTTAAAACTAATTTCAAAGTATTTTCCGTTTCATTTTATTCATAACTTAATATTCGCCTAATACACAAAAGCACCACGATCCGTGGGTATTAAAACTGAAAGGGCAGTGATTCGGGTCGGGCTGACAGCGAGAAAGGTATTTGCCGTTTGCGGTGGTGGTCCGGCATCGTTCAACGTTTCGGTATGCCGATGTGTTCTGATTTGTGCTCCTACATGCCTTTGAGTCAATGTTAAAGCCCCCGAAGTCTATATCGATCGGTTTGCTTATATTCTTGGCCGCTACGCAGTCCGTATTAAAAATTCCCGGGAACCCTGAGTAAATTATGAGGGACAGAGAAAGAGGCAAGAAAAAATATTACCGAACCAAACAACGTTGGCGTTCGACGCGCGTTATTATCTACCATAGCATGCCGAGGCGACCAATAGAAAAACGGGAGAAACAACGGCGGCGGCAACAACGTCCACATACAAGATTTTACGAACAAAGAAATTATTAATTCTTCATGAGCATAGTGGATAACAAAAAAAAAAGGTGTTGCTTATATTGACACGTATTTTTCTTTTGAATTAACAAGATTATTACACCAAACCTAATCATTTATTACGTTGTTCTTGACGTAGTTATTTTCGTTAGAATCTGCTGACTGGTCGACAAACAAAATTGCCATTAATTAAGCTAGTGCCGATAGAACGATAAGTACATACAATAAGACGATTCTAACTGTTACTGTGTTTCTGTGTCAATCATTACTTGGGTACGCTATGCACGTGTATTAAATTGAAGAAAGGACGTGAAGTAACCTGCTGGGAGTATTATAAGTGAATAAAGAAACCAATTCTCGATTATTTCTATCATTAATGTAGGATAGTAAGAGGATTCAATTTTGAACCAAACCAAGACGGTATGGTTTCTTGTAAGCTATTTCAATAATTAATAGACCAGAAGCCAACATTTGTCACCAATAGTGTAAAAGTATAATAATCTCATTTTACCGAAATGCATGATATTGCAAAATGATTTAATATTGGAAACATAGAAGCAGCCGAAACAGCAAAAAATAGAGAAGATATCCAAAAGAGATGGCAATCTGCAATTAATACAAACATGAGGAAGAGTCTTTTGGGTGCTAGGGATTCAAAGATTGAGAAAGCCTGTTTTGAACGGTTTGTAAAAGTAGAATACAGAAAAAATTACAAAATCATATTTTAGCGGTAGATAGACATGACTGTATATTTGAACCTAGCTCCTAATTCTAAAAAATGTTCTAAACAAACTAGGTTCAAATATACAATCATATCTATCTATTGTTAGGAATATGGTTTTTTAATTTTTACGAACTTCGAATCTTCCTCCGGACCTAAATTCGAAGTCGAATATCTCGAAAACTATTCAGCATATTGAAAAACGAAAGCCATTTCTCGGGACAACTTTATTATGATCTTTAAGAATCCGTCAAGTCAAAATTTCAAAATTCGAAAATTATTAGAAACGTACCATCTCATAAGTAAAAGTCGAATTGTACTTCACACACGGTCATCATTATCACAAATGCGAATAGTGCAAGTGGCAGATTTACTTAAACTTATTTTTGCAATTTTCAAACAGGCTACAAATAATATTATCTGAAACAGTTCGGATTAGTTGTGTCTTTTATAGTAATATAGTAATATCATGTTAGCTTACACTTCAAACAAACACTTCTTAAACCTGCCGTAGAGCACAATCCGACGGGGCAAAATATTTTGCAAAAATATCGCCTGTTACAGATATTAATTATTTTTTGAAAATGAGGAATTATAAAAGAAAAATGGCTAGGCAAAATTGGAACGCAGGAAGCATGCAAAGAGCAGTTCAACCAGTAAATAATGATTAAGTGGGGATAAGAGAAGCAGCGCAGATGGTGTGCCAAAATCTACACTAGATGAGAATAAAAAAATTGAAAAACGGATCTATAACTCTGGAAGGGGCAGGTATGAAGGTAATTATATTTTTTAAACAAACTTTTACAGAAGCACAAGAAATAGAACTTTCAGAGTATATTAAATTAATGGAAATTAGACTGTTTGGACTTACTACTAAGGACTTGAGGCTCCCAGCATTCTAATTAGCCGAACAGTATAAGATAAAGTGTACTTTTAGTAATAATATTGCTGGCTTAGATTGGCTAAAAGGATTTCTCAAACGGCACCAAGATCTAGGTTTAGGATATCCAGAACCAACATTTGCTGCTCGAGCTATGGGCTTTAACCGATTAGCAGCTTCTTAATTTTTTTGCCAGCCTTATCGGGAGCATATATAAATATAGAATTCGTTCTCATCGTCTGTGTAGTGTGGATGAAATGGTCATTAGTACAGTTCCTAAAAGCCACTCGAAAATTATTGCTCAGAGAGGTCGAAGACAGGTTAGTAGCTCCGGAGCTGGCCTTTATATTCCACCACTTTTAGTATTTCCGCGAGTTAGGATGAAGGCGGAATTATTGGATGGGGCTCCATCAGAATCCATTTGGTTGGATGCAAGCCAATATTTTTGTTCAGTGGATGAAGCATTTTCGATCCTGTGTTACTATTGTTGGATGGACATGTAACGCATACAAAGAATCTATGTCATTAACTATGCGCGCACCAATGGCATAATTTTGCTATGTTTTCCGCTGCATTGTACTGACAGGCTTCAGCCATTGGACGTGAGTTTCATGGCCCCTTTAAACGCATATTATCGCCAGGAATAAGCAACATGGCTCCGTAATAATCTAGGATGTGTGGTAACGCAATACCAAATTTGTAAATTGTTTGGGATAGCATATGAAAAAGTTGCAACAGTTCAGACGACAACATCTGGATTCAGAAGAACTGGTATATTCCCGACTGATCCAAATATTTTTGGAGAAGCGAGTTTTGCTCCAGCTGAAACTACGGAACGGGAAAATCAAGTTGACGAAAATATGCAAACCAGTAACGTTGCAGCTAAGCACATTAACGAAGTTGAACCAGAAAAAACGCACCACTTAAGTAAGGAGCTAATTGAAAAGCACGTAGGTACTCAACTTGGTCCTTGTTAAAATAATCCGCTTTGTAAATCAAAACATAATGTTCTTGAAAAAGACCAAATTAATAAATGTGATTTTCCTGCGCTTAGTCCCTCTGCACTTCCTAAATCACCTACAGATATATTACAAGTACCACGTGCAGTAAGAACCGTCTCAAAAAGGCGTTGTAAACCAGGAAAAACCGTGATTCTAACTGATTCACCATATAAAAACGAATTAACGGAAGCACTGGGAAAGCAAAAGTAAGAGAAGTGCGTGTCCATGAAACGAAACTTAAATTTGAAGGGTAAAATTAAACAGAAGGTGGTGAAAAAACACAAAAGCAAGATTATTTATTCAAGTTCTGATGAAAACGAAAACCACGAACTAACGGATAACGAAGACGACATGTGCATATACTGTGGAGAACTATATTATGCAACTACAAAAAATGACGGCTGGGTGCAATGTGGAATACGCAAAATGGGCACACGAAGGTTGCACTGGATTGCAAGATGAGGATTTACATGCATTTAAATGCAACAAATGCACTTATCATTAAATTAATAAGATATCCGGTTTTGCATCATGCGCTCTCCGGATTTACCCCTATGGTGAGGGCATAATCGGACAATGTGAATTAAGAAAAATGTATACAGTCCCTGGCCAAATTACTTGAAACACTCAATATTTTGTAGTTTCTTCATAATAAAATATAAACTATACATGTATTATATTTTTTATTTTTAAAATATATTGTAAAAATATGTAACATATGTAAATATTAAATAAGTAATTAATATTTAGTCCATAACCCATGATTTTTAATAACACTCTTAATTCTTCGGGGAATACTTTCAATGCAAGATATGATTGTCTCTTTTATATCTTCATCGTTCTCCCATACATCCTTTATATTCTTCATTAATATTTCCTTTGTAGGGGTTTCTCTTTCATACACCTTACTTTTTAGTCAATTCCATACATTCCCGATGGGATTGAAGTCCGGTGAATTTCCGGGCCAACGTAAAAGAGGTATGTGATTGTCTTCAAAGAATTTCTTAACCTTTTTTGCCATATGGCAAGGAGCATTATCTTATATAAATATACGCCCTGCCGGTATGCGACGTCCTGGCTTAAAATACGGTAATAACGTGTTTTTTAACACATTTATGTACTGCTCTTGATGCATTGTACCTTCTACAAAATACAGAGGGCCGGGTCCGTCTCCACTAATCACTCCCCAAATCATTACCTGCGGAGGGTGTTTTACAGCTCGAAGAACCGTGGACTCTGTGAGACGTTCGCCAGGTCGTCTACGAACAAATTGTGCTCGCTGCACTAACACACAAAGCGAGCACTCGTCACTTAAGAAAACCTATTAAATAATGCAAAGATTAATTCAGTAAAAATCATGTTGTTAAGTTATTCACCTTTTTCCAATTCCCGTCTGTGAAATGTCGATATTCTCTTGCAAAGTTGAGACGAGCAGATTTCATTTTTTCTGTTAAACGCGGCTTTTTTACAGGTCTTCGGCCCATTAGGCGATTTTCGCGCAATCGGCGCCTGACAGTTCTGCTCGAGATCTCTGCTCCTGTCTCTTATACATTTTTTTGAATCATTTTAATTGTAGCAAATCTATTGCTCAAAACCTGATGAACAATTGCACGGTCAGATCTCTTCGAAGTTTTTCTTTTCCGACCGCACTTTGCTCGTCTTTGTGTCGATGTGCTAGCTCCTTCGTTTAAATTTCTAGCTAAACGCGATACAGAAGAAGGAGATACTTTCTGTAATTTTGCAATTTCTCGCTGTGAATGTTTGTTTGATTGTAGAAGAGCTTGTATAGCGGCTTTTTGTTCACTTGTTAAATCTTTCTCAGGCATTTTCTACAAAAAACCCCAAATATTTAAATTTTTTTCAAATTCCAAATAATTATTAAGAGAGAGATAGAATAACAATTTTACCTTTGCAATAATGATATATCAACACAAAACACTTAACGATACTCCACAACTTAGCTTCTATACCGTTGACGAAATATTTTAAAAAATATCGATGCTTTCTCTAAACTGTGAACTTGCTAAATGTAAGTTGATAACTGAAATATTTATATATACGTACTTTACTCTTCTAAATATCATTTCTCTGGTATTTTTATTTATTGATACAATAATCTAGTCCCCCTATAAGCGATCGGATTCTAAGCAAAAGAATATCGCTATAATAGGATGGGAATTTCCAGGTAAAAAGGGTTGATTTATGACATGTTTCTGGTAATATGGCCAGGGACTGTATTTTTTTGATATGGGAAGAACTATGTTTGGTCTTATTTCTTGCTCTTTTGTAGCGCATACTACACAAAACCAAAGTATCCTTATTTATTTCTAAAATAAATATTTAAATTTCTTACATAATTTTATTTTTAAGTGTCCGATATTGCCCCCCTTTCCTCTACATATATTTAACTAGCCTGTACATGCTGCTTGAAAGATTAATGTGTTAATATTATTTTCTCAGAAAGCAGAACATTTTATAAAGAGCTACTTTTTTCTCTAAAATTAACAATAAAAAAGTTCCCCATATGCAACTAACTTAAGTAGACACACTGTATTATGTCGTATTCCATAGTTTTTTTTGTTTTTTTGTTATTTGGTAGGCTATTATTCTTCTATACATTGTTATTTCTGTACTGTTTTTTTTTCTCTTGTAATTCTATGTTTACTTCTTAATACCAAAAAACTCTATTATTATTATAATTACTATTATAACGAAAATAATTGGTCTTACAGTTATTGCAATAATTGACACCAAACACCATCAGTTATTTATTATAAAAGACAACCGGAAAAAAAAAATAAAAACAAAACGTCCATCATAATTCGATATCGTTTTTCACTACTATACACTTTAGCCAACTAAACAATGTGTTTTTATTCTTTAAATAAATTCGTTCTATTTATTATAATACTCAAAGAAATAAATCGGTCTAGCATAAAAACCTCAGAATAATTGTGTAAACGTATACGGAGAATAATAGGTGTATGAAGGAAATTTCGTCGTGCTCATAAGCAGTTCTAAAAAAACTTAATTGTGGGTGAAGCAAAATATAGAACGTCAAAATTAATTTCGCTCGCCAGTAAAATCCAGAACTAATCAGAATAAATTACTTTAATGGAATATTTTATTTTTTATCCGGATTGCATGCAATGAGATCTTTCATAGACTGTTTCGACCGACAAGAATGTATTAAGAAAATTATGCCTACGCCGTATGAACCGCATTAATATATTAAATAACACTATTTTATCTCTCACAAAAACGGAATTATCACCTGGGAATTTTAAATTATAAGATGTATTTAAGAGGTTTTACAAAAGTGTTTTTGATGAGCTGTACTGTATTTAAGGAAATGAGTTCAACTTCCCGACGGCGATGTAAAAGCGTTACCTAAGATTAATTTTCGTTTTGCTTCGGACATTAAGACTTGTATGACAATACAATTTATGAGCATTGCGTTAGGCTTACTTCGATTAAACTTTTAATGTTATGCTTTCTATTTATTTATACATTAAATAATATTGAATATAGAAATTATGATTACAGGTGTATATAATATCCAAATCCTCAGAAACGGAGGTAATAAATAATAATAATAATAATAGTAGTTCTTTATTTCATAATACACTTAGAGACATAATGGTTACATGGAAGAAGAGAAAAAAACAGTTAGCTATTATGGAATCTTAAGGAGAGGTTCAGTTGAATAATCTAGGTTATCTTCTGTTTTTAAGCCCAATCCTTAAAGGAAAAAAGTATTATAAAACTGAAAGACATACCTACATAACTAAACCCTTAAACTAAATATTCTGTAATTCCCAATCTAACAAACAAAATAAAGAAAAAAAAAACAATACTGTAGGTTGAAAAAAGGAAGAAAACTAAATCCAAATTATTCATAAACTACTGTTTATGACGTAGATATTGCCTCATCGCCACCTGAACGATGCTGGCGATAAGCATTTCAAGTCGCTGAGACTAGAATTTAAAAAATTGTATATGCTATAAGTAAACGATCTCAAAAAAAGCAGTACTGTGAATAGGAAGCGTTATAAGATTTTATTCCTGAGATTAATGTTATGGGCATCTGTACGAAATTTGATCTTGTTTCATAAATAACAAGGCTTCCTATAAAATAAGATCTTGTTATATAAATTGAAACTAAAACACGGTATACGGTTTTGCTTGTTAAGCCATTTCAAGTCTGCACGTACACTTTTTGTAATCTAGCAATTGAGCTTTGATCTAAGCAGGGACCAAATACGGGAAGACAGTATGAAAAGGAAGATAAGAGTTTCACAACTACACACTACTAACAGTTTTCGCTACAAGTTGTGTGTACCTAAATGAATTGTCAATAACCAGTCCTAAATTTTACGCTTCGGTAGATAAAGGAACTGTCAAACCATTAATAGAGATAAACACATTATCTTTGACTGTCTACATCACCCGGCTTGCCAAAAAGCACTGCCACTGTTCTAGAAGGATTAAGTTTTAGGGAATGACTCTTCGCAAAATTGTTTATAGTCCGCATATCAGTATTAGCCTTAGATATCGTTTCAAAAACGTCATCAGCATTAAATGAGGTGCATAGCTGAGCATCATCCGCAGTTTAGTATATTTGACATTTTTGTGTAAAAAGGACGTATAAATGGAGAATAGTTGCGGACCCTGTGTAACGCTGTTGGTAAGAGGTAATGAGTGAGATACACTCCCCGAAAGACGAACACACTGACTCCTTCCGCCAGTAACAACGTTAGCCATACTTCTACATAATCTATTCATTGTTTTGTCTGAACGGATCCAACTAACCCTAAACCTGATAAAAGAGTAGAAAAGAATTGTGACATTGCTTAAAAGTAAAGAAATAAGTATTGCATTAAGAAATTGAAATCAAGCAACCGAAAATTTAACAAAATAATTTTTAGAGGTAAATTAAAGAGAAGAAAAAATAAATAGGTCAATGGTTACATAGAAAGAGCGCGAACGATCCTACAATAAAACTTTGTGAGAGACTGCTTAACAGAGCAGCGGTGCATAGGTCTTCCAGATGCGATAGGGACAGTCGTCGGTCTGCTCCCTAGCTATATCATATTGAATTATTTTTTTTTCCAATTTACCGAGAGCTTGCAACAAATGTGGCGCGGGATGTATACGGGTCTTTTACGACCTATTAGACGAATCTCTGAAAGCTATGAAAATACCTTTTTGAAACCTAAGTGGACCATATGGATAAAGATCCATCCTCGAGAATCAGTTTCGATTTAACGGCAGTTTTGATTCACTTGAAAACGGATATCAATCGAATACTTTGCTTAGCGCTCTCAAATGCAAGTTAAATAATATAATGTATCAGAGGTCTAGAACATACTAAATCAACGTAAAATCCGACCAATAAAAAGCGACTGAATTAATACAGTAGGCTTACTTTTGTTGTAATATTCTAGGCTAGATTCCTTGATAGATACTTCACTTGTGCCTTGTATTGTTACAAGTATATTTGGAGCGTTTTGTTTATTTGGATTTTTAGGTCCTTTAGGAAAAGGAACAACACAATTTTATGTTGTGTTCGTCATTAATTTTACACGTTTGTTGCTTTTATAAATAATTTTAATATTCTATATTATGTTGACGTAACTTTTAAATGAGGATTAACAATAAAATACACTCGTCAACATTAGTTAAATAAATAAAAAAGAAAAATAAAGAAATAACAATCAAGCTTGAAATGAAGGAAATCAAAAGAAAGAGAAAGAAGAATATATACACGCAGAGAAACGTACTTGTATCAAAGCTGTCCGCGTTAATTCAAGACAATTACTGTTTTAATTATTCGCAATACAATAACTGTTTTAGATCAAAAGAAATATTTTCTTAGCGTTCCTTTCTCTGCTTAAGAGAAGTATATACTTGTAAAATAATTGTATTTCTTTGTTTAAAACATTTGTTAACTTGATTCAATGGCCATTATAACACAAAACAATATTTTCTTAAGGATACTAAATAGTTTTCTTAATTTCAGAAAGTGTTTAGGTATTATTCATAAACCAGCAGTTTCATTTTTGTTAAAATGAAAGAATTCTTGAAATGCATGCACATTATTCATTGCGCTTACCTTGTTTAAACCATTACGACATGTCCGTACATAATGCAGTAAATTATTCACATTGCTTGTGATTTAAAAAAGGGTAAAGTAGAGGTTTTTATCTACATAATAATGTTCAAACAAAAGTGAACTTAATGTAAAAGTATACATGAAATGTGCCTACAAACAATAACCAAGATAATGCTAATATAAATAGCTCCTGCTATTGGTGGAATCACTACCGGCAAAAACAATGTGAAAAGAGAAAAGTAATAAAGCTTCTTGCTCCTGGCCGCACTGCTCTTACATCTCTCAGTTTATGCCACTAATCTTCAAAAACAGCAATTGAAATATTTCCTGGCGCCACCTAGTTCCAGTAGTTATAGTCGTGCCGTTCTAGATAATAGCGACGGAACCAGAATACAGATACTATGCTTACCCATGCAATGTTATAAAAAATGAGATGAATAAACTTATATATTAATATTAACTCATTAATTATTAACCCTTTTATTACCTTACAATTTTTTATGTACCGGCCAGAAATGCCTAGGAAAATATGCGATTTGAACGAATTTTTTTTAAATTAAAATATTAATATGTAATTTTACACAAGGAAAAGAAAAAAAAAACATTTTCCAATAAATTTAAGTTATTCATTAACGTTACAACAACAAAAAAATTTTATTTAGAAAAATTGTCACTTCTGTACAAATATTTTTATATTTTGAATAAATGAAAACAGTTATATTTAATGAAATGCTAAAGTATATACATTCTGTAATAAAATTATATAAATAGAAAGTTTATAATGAGACTTTTTCACACAAATGACGATGAAAACATTCTCCGTGTACCCCTTTATTGCACTTAGAACATGCAGTTCTTGATCTAGATCTGCGTGTTTTTGTACTGCAGACAAAACAATTCTTGTTATTTTTGAAATGCATCTTATTGTAGAACTGTTAATGGTTGATGGACTAAGATTTCTGAATTTTATCCAATTTTCACCCAACCCCTCAATTATACTCACAGTAAATTCATATCTGGTAAATTTTTTGTTGCATGGGTTTCCTTTGTATAAAATGTAACACTTTAGAACCATTCGCGAAATTATATTGAAAGTAACCTTTTTCCAGCATTTCACAGTCCTGTGCTCATCTAAATAGGTGTAAAGCATCTGATCAGAAGTTTCAGCGCCACCCATATATTTGTTATATTGGTTTTTAGTTCCAACTAAACATTCGTCAACGCTCAATTCCTTATAAGGAATGTAATAATGACGAGAAATTCTATTCGCATGATCGACAATTAGTTGGAATTTTCGACATGGATCATAATCAGTTGTTCATGGTCCTCCCAAATGATCTACCATGTGGAAGAATTTCAACAAGATTTGAAATCTTTTCCTTGGCATAATTTCATTAAACCAAGGAGTTCGCTGGCTATTTGTCTTTGTCAAATAAGAAATGATGTTTGGCTTTTTCAACAAACCCATATTTAAGATGCACCCAATAAATACTTTCATTTCATCAATTGTTGTGTTTACGAAATTGCGAAGATTTTTAGGAATTTGCTCTTCAGTCTTATATTTCTCCAAACATTTTCTCGCATATCTATTAGTTTCAGTGGCGAACAATTCAAAAAGCGATGTAGTGAAAAATAAGTTAAAATAGTCAATAGGTGTAGTAGCAGTTGATGGAATGTGCCTTACTCCAGAGCATTCTAAAAATGGGATGTTAAGTTAACCTTCTTCTGCACTCACTTCTGTCCATTGCAATCCATTGGAGCTACCAGCTTCGTCACTTTCACTGGATTCTATAATTCGACGCTTCTTACATGATGGATGTATTATACGTACTTTCGACACTTCCTGCATCAGAATCTTCAGAATCGAGCAGATCTTCCATATCTTCATATTCAGCCATATTTTAACCGGGGTTCAAAAGCCTAAAGTGTATATCTCAAGACATTGTTTTTTTATAAAACTGAAAAAGGGTACTTACTTTTCTCACCACAAAACACAACAAACCACAAAAATAATAAAAATTACATCAAAACAGAAAAGGCGTGCTAATCTATGAAAGTACTCTCTTGCACTAAAACAGAAACGCGAAGATCGGTACCGTTATTTTCTCGTATGCACACATATCTGAGGCGAAACAAGTTTAAACATGCATATTTCTGTTCAGTAGAAATATATCCTACTACAAAGATTTCTTTTATTAAAATTAAGCGTTATTGAATAGGTTATAATTGTTTTGAAAATTAAAAGCCGATATATTGGCTCGAGGTATTTCTCGCAAAAGTCACGAAGCCGATGTATCGGCTCTAAAGTAGTAAGAGAGTTAAACTACATAAAAATAATCCCTATTTAATTATATTATTAAAGAAATAATTTAATTGTACTGTAACCTACAAAAAAAGAATTTTAGGTTTTTTCCATTATTGTAATTTTTTTTTTATTGGATGTCCCTGTAGCTGGCCTGACGAGGTGTTTGTTGAACACGAAACCGGTCGCCTAATTTCTCAATAGGACTTTGTGAAATCTGGACAATTTTTCCATTCCTACCTTTAATACGAATAGTTTTTTAACTTAAAACTAAATGATTTACTTGGAAGAAACATTTTTCTGTCTTGGATTTTCTTGATTTTCTAACCCTAAGAAAATATTTATTTAATCCAAATAAAACTTCAGGAAAAAGACGTTTCAGGATAGAATGGAAGGAAGTGGATTGCACAAACTTGTATGTACTAACTATTAATAAGGTATTGAATGCATATTTACTCAAAAGTTAATGAGAAATAAATTCAAAATGGTACATTCTAAAAGCACTCACATTCTGAAATTGAATAAAAATTGTTATTACTTCCCTAAACTTCGGTTTAGTCAATTTTGCCAACCATTAAGTTTTTAGTAGTTTCAAATTGCTTTTGGTTTACATTATGCGTTTACAAAAAATTCAAAACATCTTTACTGCTGCAGACCGCCACATTAATCTGTCATCATCTGTTATTAGTGTAAATGAAACAAACTCTTCCTTGTTAATACAAATGCTTTTAATTCGAAAATTGACTGATTTTGTGATATTTTTTCGAAGTAATTGAGAAACCAATCAATTTATGTACTTGTGCAGTAAAATCTGCTCTGCGCTGCATTTACAATATGGATAACTGTACAACATACTGAACAACTTGTATAATATTTCTAGTATTTATTAAACATCTCAAAGCTGATTCGCTTAGTTAATACAGAAGAAGAGATATTGATGTATTTATGAGGTAAAATTTCTAGAAAAAGAGGTCGGTGCATCTTAGATCAATGATATATTAAGACTTTTTTTACCACACTCCATTAACATGGTAGTTAAGTAACATATAGCATACTTAACTGCCATGTTAGTGGACTGTGGTAAGAGAGTCTGTAATACAGGATGGGGCAGAAACAGTGACCCATTTTAAACATTAAAATTAAGAACCACAATTACAAATTATTATAGTACACTTCCTACCATTCCTTACATTTCTCACTTTTTGAAAATTATGTCCTTCAGGTGACTACCATTCCTGGCGATACAATCTTCGGCACAAGCACGCACACTCGCCATAACCTTACGAAGAGTGTTGTCTGGTATAGCTTCAATTTTGGTGAGAATGTTGTTTTGCAATTCCTGAATAGTTCTTGGATTGTTTGCATACACTCTGGATTTCAGGAATCCCCACAAAAAAAAATCACAAGCCGATAAATCGGGCGAACGGGGTGGTCAGTTGACATCGCCAAACCGGGAAACAAGGTGCTCTGGAAACATTCTGAGTAGGGCTTTCATTGACGTTCTGGCAGTGTGAGCGGTAGCACTGCCCTGTTGGAACCAACACGACTGCATATGGATGTTCTTACGGCGCATTTCCTGTGTTACCAACTGTTGCAACATAACAACATAACGATCTGCTGTGACTGTGACAGTGTGGCCTGCGTCATTCTCAGAAAAATACGGACCGACAATACCACCCTGTACAGACACGCCACACCACACAGTAACTTTTACGCTATGAAGTGGTCGTTCGTGAATCTGATTAGGATTGTTAGGCGCCTAGTACCTAAAGTTTTGTTTATTTACATAGCCCGATAAATGAAAGTGGGCCTGGTCAGACATCATGAAATTGTTGAGAAAATCGGGTTGTGTGTTTATCATCTCCAGGAACTGCGTCCAGAAATTTTGACGTGCTTCTAAATCTCTGGGCAATAATTGTTGCACTACTTGCTTCTTGTAGGGATGGAAATTCATATCTAGGTGCAACATCCGCCGCACACTTTTGTCTGAGATGTTAAGGACTTGCGAATGCTGACGAACTGATCGCGTTGGATTTTTCTCTAAAGCAGCTCTTACTGTGGCAATGTTCTCCGGGGTGCGAACCGTACGTGACCTACAAGGTGGCTTGTTGTTTGTTGCAGGTGCTATAGTTCTGATCTGCCTAACCCACCTCGTAATCGCCTTCCGCGACGGAGTTTGTCCGTTCCGACCAATGTTGAAATGTTGCCGAAACAAACGACGCGTTCGCACGACACTGTCACCACATTTGAAGAAACTTTTAATTGCAAAAGCACGATGTTAATTAATGATTGACAATGCTTTGAACTGCAGTACGCGCTGGTACTAACATGCGCTCTCTAGGAAGCCGCGTTCAACAATGGCGCACGATTTAAAATGGGTCACTGTTTCTGCCGCATTCTGTATATAGCGTGTCTCATTTGAAATAAGAATGTTGGTATTCCTTATCCATTCAATCAAAAGTATCAGTCAGTAAATTGAAAATATCTATAGAAAGTAAAAAAACCTTTATCCACAATATCGCCTGACATAATTGCATTTACTTCCAGGGACATGTTAAATAGACTGTCGTTGTTAATGACATATTTCTTTCAGAAATAAATACACTGTTTGTAAAAATTTCTCTAATAACTTCCTACCTTGTCATATCCATACATAAACTTTTGTGATTCTTTCATACCTAGCAATGATTCTACCAATATTTTTCGTGGATACACATACATATGTATGTGCTACATATTCACGAGTATCTACAATCTAAAGCGCTTAGCAACTACTATAATTACATGATTAAAATGGGTGTAGCATTTAATTACATAAAAGTGTAGACGAAGTAATTGCAGGAATATCCCGTCTAAGATGTGACTTTAATTATAAATATTCATAAGAGTATACCGTTCTATTTATTGTGTGTTTACAGCATTAAATCCATTTATCTGGCTTGATAATTATAAGACTACTACGTATCAACAGATTTAATTATGAATACGTTTACAGGAGGAATATATTGTGGACGATTCATCATAATTACTTTAATTCTTGTTACAGTAACGCAAAGTTAACTATGTACATATTACGGAAAAGAGGAGCCAATTTAACATGTACATACAACAATTTTATTTGAATAGCATCAAATCCAAAGACGTTGAAGTACAACATAGTATGTAGATTATTAATTTTTCCATCCGGTCATCTTTTGCATATCGTTGAGTTTTTGGACTAAGAAAATAAATTTGCACAAACTATCTTACGCGATAAGAAGCTTCCTTTGCCTTTTACAGTGCCTGTATATATGAATTTAAAAATAATTAGATAATATGATAATATTGATACCATTTCTTTATTCGCTGAATCATGCAGAATGTGTATCTGTTATAATTTCCGTGAAGATTTCTTTAAGATGGTCTTTAATATTTGCAGCTATCGATTTTTGGAGAGCCATATTTGTCAACCTCTATTCACATTTTTAGGATCTTTAAAACTGTAGTGAAATTTCTTGGAATCTGCTTGATTTCTACAGCATACGATAAAGAAAGCATTTTGTGAATTTACACCAGAGATCATGGGTAACTTTGGGACCCACAGTTCCTGATGTAGTTTCACTTCCATGTGTAATATTGTATTTTATTGTGAATACATATCAAGTACACAAATCTCTATGTAAGGTAGTACATGAGGAAGTATAATTTTATATACAATTTTGTATTTTTCAGAGCACATTTTTAGTATGTATGCACAATAATGTAAAATTATTACTAGAGTAAGATAATCGTTCGTCGCGCCATAAGCGTGCGGTTTCTTCAATATTCATAATACCGAAAAAGAAGTAATAAAGCGAATAATAAAAAAAACTAATCAAGGATTATAATATCTGTAAGGTTGTGATCAAGTAGGCTGGCGGATTGCATTGGAATTACTGAACATGGGAAGTAGAAGCACCATCAGTATTATAACCCAGTGGATAAGAATTGTAAAAAATTGATAGCATTAGATATATTTCAATAGTTGTCTCGTGGAACCGTGTTCGCAGTGGTGAAAAAATGTGTTTATATTTGCAGAAAGATCGTTCGACATCTACTTAATACATGCATGATTAATATAATCTTTGAACTCAATTAATGGATTAGTCGAAGTGCCATTACAAATTTGTTGTAATGTGATAAAATTGGAATCTTTCTCTAACACGCTCTCCAACTTTTTTAAAACGCGACGTCTGTAATGCGTAGCAGAGTATGTACTTCGTCCACTATTTGCAGTGACTTCACTAACGACAACGCTCTATTTTGTAATTGTTCCAGTGCGTCATGTAAGTATTTATAGTAGCTATGAATACTTTGTAAATCTGTTTCAACAGAAGTATCTTGAAATTTTCACTGGCTTCCCTTAATAGCTGCAACTTCGGCAGGATTGAATTATAGAATAACAGCCTTTACTGTTTTGAAATGTTCAGCATAACAAAAAGCTACCTGCAACCAGGTTCCCCAACGTGTAAGAATCGGCTGTAGTGGTTCACGAATACCGGGACACTCTGCGTGAAATGTTCGAAGACGTTTTGGAGATTTGAGAAACACTTTTTTTGTACTTGATATTAATGCATCTACCTCGGGATAACATTGTCTAATAGTTTGTGCCACAAGATGTAAAGCATTCACTTTACAAGTTACATGTAAACAGTCGCAACCGTGTTCAAGAAGAGAACTGCCTACCGCACGCATTGTCGCTACACCATCGCTCATAAACATCAACACGTGTTGAGACTTGAAAGTTTTTTAAACGTAGTAAGTATTATAGTCGAAATTGCTGCACTAGTACACCCTTGTAATCTTTTGCTAGTTAGTAACAGTGGAAATGTCGGTTTATGATGATCCAGTACACGAACTATAACATGTATAATAGAATTTTTTTTACAATCTGTTATCTCGTCAACACACAACCAAAGCAACTGATTTTTTAATGTAGATATGATTTTATTTTCCACCTCTCTGCGTACAAATAAAACAAAAATGCTTACGTGCTGTTGCCGTAGTTGGCAACTTCAACTCCGGGTTGTATTTGTTCCAAAAGTTCCTAAACGATTTCTTATCCAGTATGTTAAGTGACAAATTACATGTTATCATCATGACAAGTAAATCGAAAATAAAGTCATTTCTATTTGACGCGCCGTTTTTTCTATTTCTGTGTTTTGCACTATTTACATACTTCCTACAATCGTTCTTTTACCAGGACATCAAAATTTTCTCGCACACTTTACAAACTATTTTTTAGCACCGCCGTACAACAAATCTGGAAACTCACAGCTAACGTTTTTTACTTTATCAGCAAAGGGTCGTTGTTTAGCCTTGCGCACACTGGACATTTTTGATTAAAAATTTTCTTGAATAACTAGAATTCCGTTCGCCTGATTTAATTCACATGCTAGTGATGATGAATGTGTACGAATTTGAACTGCTTTGCCACCCGGCAGCTGTTTACGCATCGCATTAGGCAGGCGCGCGCCGAGTTCCGTTGGCTGCTCCAGCTGTTACGGCTATGCTGGGACGACACGATTATCTTACCTTAATTATTACATCCAAGATGAGATTGTTCTAACATTTAATACTAATGAACGATATACATATCTGCCTACATTAATGTATCTTTCCAATTCAAAGCAAAATTATTAGATAATACAATGTAAAATACAGCTACTCAGTATTATTTTCACATCCAATCAAATGTTTATCAATTACGTAAAGTGAACTCACAGTAAGAAGCAATAATGATATTGTGGAGCAACTCATAAAGTTTGTAGTTTTCGGCCAAACTTGTGGAAGGAATCCCTTTATGTTTTTTAACCAAAGAAGTTGTAGAAAAAGAGTAATAGTACCATTTGTTTACATTTTGAAGTGAAGCCAACATAAAACCAAAATATTTATATCAAACCCTCCAAGAGTGGGAGTAAAGGGTTGAACCTTGTCGCTTTTAATCGGAAATCTTCGTAAGATTGATGTACCGGTTCGCTGACTATCGGTGTAACCTTCGCAATGTTTGCCCATGTGTATGGAAAAAGTATTAGATATTTTCATCTATCGGTTTTTTATTAAATTATCTATATTTTTTCTGACATGTCCCGTGAATTTAAAGCATAGATGACGTCGCTAAATTAGGGTGTAACCTTTCAATTTTCCTCATTTGATGAACAAAAGCATTTAGTATTTCACTTATGGCTTTATATATAAATTATATTATGAATTTACAAGTTATAACCTTTTTGTGGAATATGTGTTTTTGTGGACTTTGGAGAATAAACAAACAAAACCCGTAGTGTCTGTAAATCACCTGAAGGTCTACCACAGCTACGAGGATCCTCCAACATTAGTAATGAAGACTTGAGAAATGATGGAAAATAGGGTTTATGGCAAGAAGGTTTAATATCCATATTCAAAACCAAATCACTCAAATATTTAGGATAAAGTGATGGCTATGAGAGACTAAATATAGACATGTCTAGACTAACAATTTACAATAACCAAATAAAACAATTAGAATTGCTACATATATCTGCCGTTGATTATCTCTAATGATATTTTAAATAACGCAGTATCGGTCTTGTTTTGAGAATCGTTATTGGATTATTTACATAAATGCTGTGAAACGTACCATTAAGATAATAAATGCTTTACCTCAACGTCATCGTAACTCCATATAAAATTACTTATGCTCTAATGTAGGTATATTGTATACTAGGCGCTTCGCTTGTTGGTACATTCATAACTTTTCATAAGTATGCATAAGGTACATGTGATACTACATGTGGAAATTACACATTCCGTGCTGAGAGAGAGATCCGAATAATGCTAGAGAGAGATGAAACGGTGGAGCGCCAGCGTTTGAATTTATGAGCCTTCATTACTTCAAATCACCTGCAATTTGTAATACAAAAGCCTGACCTAACCTAACACGACTAACAAGTCGATTTGTTAACCTATTTATTATTTAGCACCTCTCCGTGAATACGTTCTGTTTGTTTTTTTCGCACCACATATCAATTAACGGATCGTGTGAATAAATCGTTTACGGTATGGCGAGAAGCGCTGAAAGAGGTGTTTTTTTTACTCGGTGACTTGACATTATTTGAAGGTGACGAAGTGTTAATTATAATGTTTAACTATCTTTCTGTTGTCATTGTTTATGGCAGAAGGAAAGTGAAAGCATTGTTTTGATTATATCTTCATTTTGTTGTTTCGAGCAGAAATACGTAATACGTATGGTTGTAAAAAACAATATCGTTTTAATTGTGACCAATATAAAATTTTTAAAATTTTTGCTGACACAACAATCTTCAGTAACGGAATTATTCCTACGTCATAAGTCATAAGTGTCGTGTGTATTACGCCATAATGATACAAATCCCAGTATTTTATATTAACTTATGAATTAAGAGCAAGGGTTTCTACACGATCGGATGATTTTCTTCTAAATATTCCGCTTTATTTACCTTTGTTGTTTTCCTTTTAACGTAATCTGTTCTAAATGCTTTCATTAGAATTTAACAAGCAAAAGTAATAAATTGGGTGATAAAATTATATGACTACCCTTAACGATATCATAGTTTAATCCTCGTGTCCACTGTCATTAATTATCGTAATTTTACCTCATGAATAAGATAAAGGGTAATATTAAACGTCTGTCATAGTTTGAGGCAATTTATTCTTGCTTGACTATCGTTGATTATCATTATTTCATTTGACAATGTAAATATTTTACATAACTATAAAGTGTAGTTTAAGTGGTGTTTCCAGTACGTTGTTTTCTTGGTTGTACCCATGATTTGTCTTGTTTGGTAGTAGTGCGATAGACCGTATACCTAAAAGGTCTCAAAATAAATTACCCACGATTAAAAACCCATCTAAAGCTCCCAAACTATCAATTGGAGACAAGGCCGACCGACACCTGACCACACGCAACAAAAGCGGGAAAGAAAAATCTCCTAAAATCCATCAAATTCGACTAAGGAGAAGTCAAAACACGAGGCGGAATGGAAGAAAGACGCACTCATTTAAGTCGATTCGAGGAGACACAACGAATCTCTCAAGTACCTCCAATTTATTATCTTTTATTTGTAAACGAGCGGCAATTTGTAATTCCCTTCTTTACCTCCTTTACGGCGGAAGGTTCTAACCGAAAAGACACAACGTTGTATTCTGCTCGAGGCTCGTGTTTGCACCCGGCTCTTCAAGTACAGCTTACCATTGTCATTTAGTACCTTTTAGTGAATATCTAAATGCGCTAAACGCAGATTTGGGCGTGAATATTTTGTGTGAGGTATTCGAAATAAATGAGATGCGATTTATCTAGACTTGTCTCGGCACAGATAGTTTTCGACGTCTTTTCCAAGGGTGAAGCTTTTTGGTTGGGATGTTATCCGGTAAGCTACTTAGAATGTTTGAACAATGGATAAGGGGATGTCATCTATGAAAACAGGATAAAAGAAAACTTGTTGTAGTGTATATGTTGTATAATACGATTTAGAATATTAAAAAGAATTTAATTCTAAAGATATATTTTTGGAGTGCTGGTATTTAGGGGTTACGAGATTTTGTATAATGTAAACAGTAGCCAACAGAGATATTAAATGTTTACCAGAAATATGTTGTAATGAGTATAACTGCGAGTCTCAACCACATCTGTTGTGTATACATGTACGCTGCCGTAAATACTATTTCGTGGTTCTACGTTTGTTTTAAAAATGTTGCCTACGTCGCGAAAACGACCAATGTTGGACAAAGTTACAGAATTTATAGCAGAAATGCCTGACCTAAATTATGAAGGCGTTAAAATTCAATGTGTAGTTTGTAATATCCCTTTAATGTGTTGGTCCAAAAGGGATTGTCTACGTCACGTAAATAGTAAACAGCGTTCTTAAAAAAAAATTGCACACGACACTATGACAAATTTAAATTTAATTTGTGTGTTACCTTTATTGCATGTAATCTATAAAATAAATATTCGGACTGCAAATTACAAGTTGGGCATCGTTACAAAGAATTATGCCATCTGCTCGTGAACATGTTGAAAAAAGAATTAAATCGGAGTTTAAAGATAAAAAACTGTGGTTATGTGTGGACGAAACAACAGATTGTAAAAAACATTCTGTGGTTAATGTAATGGTACGTACAATGGAATCACATCAATCGTTACCTTCAATTCTATTAGCTTCCAGACGAGTACAACAATGTACTGCCGAAGTAATTTCAAAGTTAGTGTTAAGTACATTGCAAAAGTTTGAACTTTCAACAAACCAACTGTTGATGTTTATGAGTGATGGTGCCACAAATATGCTTTCTGTAGGCCGGTCTCTTAAAAAACATTGTGCTAACTTGTTACATATTACGTGTAAAATTCATGCTTTCAGTCATGTGGCAGATACTATTAGAAAATGTTATCCTGAGGTAGACGCTTTAATAGCGCATACAAAAGCAGTATTTGTCAAATTTCCAAAACGTATTCGCAAATTTCACAGACTGTGGCCCCGTATGCCTGAGCCACCAGAACCTATTCTTACACGTTGGGGAACATGGTTACAGTCCGCGTTTTATTATCATAAATATTTTGAGAATATTAAAAACGTGGTTTTACAATTTGATCCAAAGGAAGCTACGGCTATCAAGGAAAGCCAGTCGAAGTTCAAGATAGTCAGGTTAAAATGAATTTAAAAACTATTCAGAACAATTACTTCGGACTAGTGGAGGCAATAGAAAAATTACAAAATCCTTCGGTATCGTTAGTGGAATCTCTGCAAATAGTGCAACATGTTCACGCACAGCTATGCGCGGTAGAAGACGCAAAAAACGTTTGTGTTCTAGAAAGATTTGAAAGTGTTTTAGAGAAAGATTCTGATTTTGGCACATTAAGACAAATTTGTGAAGGTGCGTCAACAGAACCGTTAAGCCGTTCCAAAGATTATTTTAATTACGCAAATATAACATCACTAGATGTAGAACGTTCGTTTTCTGCATATAAACACACTTTTTCCTCACGCCGCACTCGATTTGCCGAAACAACTGTGGAAACATATCTAATGTTGCAGATATTTAACAGACATTATTCACTTTGTAATTTTACGGAAGACTCTTAAGTGTTTGAGCATGTATTATATTTTATTTCTGACCATTTATTTTTTGTAAACTTTTATGCGCTCACCACTGGCTGTTGGCGTAAATTGAGCAACTCTAATTATAAGACAGTGCCGAATAAACTAAACAATGATATACGTTCACTAGCGCATCCCCATGCAGACTTCATTTCAAAATCAAAAGGGCATATTAAGCACTATTAAATCTACCGCAAATGGGTTCCAGTGGGTTACTCCATGTCAAATATTTATCAATGTGGACATCGAGGATCGTAACACTTCTAACAATAGATAATAGTTTTCCGTCAAGACAGGGTAAACTTTGAAAAGTCAAAGATCTGCGTTTGTGGAAGTTGACACACGCTGTTTTGTTTAAATTCAATATTAAGCAATTTTTACGACACTTCTCACCAAACAAGCTAACCATAGCTACTGCACGCCCAATCAGTGTCTACACTCGCTATAATGTAACAATATCCTCAGATAACATGTAGTTTGGCAAATCGTTCAATCAGAGATTAAAAAACAGAGAATCCAGCACTGATTCCTGAGGCACTTCCAGAGGAAGATCAAAACAGCTGAAAGTATGTCTACTAATACTCACAGACATCGGTCTACGATCCATGCTTGATCTGACCCACCCCAACGAAGTATCACGAATGCTAGAGGTATACAGCTTTTCTGTTAAGAATTCGCGTCTAGCAGCGTAACGTCTTTTATCAATGAGCTGGTGTATTCTGTTAAAATACGTGTAGCTAGCGGTAGCAGTTGAATGTTTGGCCTGTAAGTCTCCCTGACTTTTTGTAAAAACACTAAATCTTTGAACATATTCCATCAGCCATATACATAGGAACCGGTTTATCATTTGTGACCGAGAATTTATCATTCTTCTTGTGAACTATGGACACAACTACGGAAGTGTGGAGTGCTATAGGAAATTTCTGCTCCTCAAATGACCAATTAACCAAATAGGTAAGAGGCTCCAATATATGAATTATCACCGATTTAATAGCTATAGTAGGAATTTCATTAACTCAAGATGCATTTTTGTTATTCAGTAAGTTTCAGAATTTAACTGCTCCATATTGCTTTAGATTTGTTTGATGATCTGTTAATCGTACTTGAATTGTTAATTGTGTAATAGGTGAGATTTTATTAAAATTTGCAATTACTATAAATATTAAAGTCAAAATAAACAATAAATAAGACTGCAACAAATTAAGTGCATTAACACATTTGTTGAGGGTCTTATGGACATTGTTAATTTTTGAACAGAGGCCATTTAGCTAAAGCGCAACTCACAACAGTTTTTTTGGCAATAGCGGATTTGGACCAGAGGCTTTGTTATCGCTTACCCCACTAATTGACGAAGGAAACAAACGGAAATCACGTGAATTTTCATATCTTTCGATGAATAGTTTTCCATGAGGGAAGAAGCTTTATCTCCAATATAACATTTTTAGCCGCTAGAATACAAGCAACAATTAATGGTACCAGTTTTACTTGCATTTGAAGCGACTCGGTGTCCCAGTGAATCGAATCCTACCAGAGTCAAGTGGCAGATTTTTATGGTGGTGCAACCCCGAGTCACCATTCGCATATTGGACAATAATTAACTGTGTTTCGCCCTTTGCGGCGAAGAGGTGATAGTAACAAAGCCATGGAATACATTACACACACAATTAAAACACTTCTGGAGTTATGATAGGCTTTTAGTTTATATACCCCGTTAGGTAGTCACCGTGCGTAAAAACACTTAACGAAATAATAGGAAATAGCTTTTGAGATATCAAACTTCCTAAAGATTGCGCTTCTATTATTCTCTAAGAGGTTTAAATAAATTTTATCCCTGCGAGTTATGTTTGTATTGTCATTCAAAATCAAGAAAATCGTGACATTTTATTACATGGTGGTCAATCAATCAGCTCCTTTGCTGAAATCTAACTATTACAAGTTGTCTTTTTTTTTCCAAACATCTTATATATTTTTAGCTCTCTCTTTTGAAGCTATGCTTATATTGATGGGGGTTTGTTTGGTTCCCCATATTCTCAGAATTATGGCAAGTACGACAATGAAAATTTTTCTTGTTGGCCTTATTTGGTTTTGCTATATATATGCTTTCCTTAGTTAGTACTTGCAAATTGCTTGAATATTTTTTCTTATTTCTCAAAGCTTTTTAAGTTTATATAAAACAAAAATCGATGTTTCTCTCGGAGGAATGAAGATTCCATCATGAAACATGAAAAATACTCGTGTACTTCAAGGAAAAACTGGCGCATGCATACTATATGCATGGTAATCTCTTATATGAAGTCGCTTTATTGAATATCATGAGCTATTCATATTCATGAGCTAGAAACATACGTACACATGGTGTTCTCACGTCAGAATGAGTCAGCATTTTCGATCATCTACTTATTAATGAGGGTGATATCATGGATCTTTTGATAGATATTTTGCATATAAATTTTTTGCAAAATCCTTCCAGTTTGCGGTATTTAATAACCGTTTTCCTTTGAAATATATTCACATGCGTTTATTCCGTATTTCCTGGTAGCCTCATTATATTTTTCTTGACATACTGTTACCAACTTTAAGTCTTGTTCGTGCATGGCTAGCTACAAAACAAAAATACACCGCAGTGTGTTGCATAGTGAAGCATTTACATGGAAAAAAATCTCTTGATAGAATGTACTACAACATTGTAGGAAAAATATTGTTTGTTGCAAAATTGTTTATACTGATGTCTTTGAAATGCCTGAGGATGTCTTGATCTCGCGGTATGTCACATGTCGATTTTTCTCGATCAGTTGGCGCATAGCACATATGTTTTTTGACCGACTACTGTTTTTGTTGGCCCTGTCCTGGGATCATCATTGGGGCTGGTACGTGGTATTGTCCAGCGAGAAATTGTCGACAGGTGTGTTGCTTCATTACCAAAATCAGAAACCAACTCGACGAGATATTGTTATTGAGATCTTCTCCGAAAGTTGTAAAGAAATTATTGTGCGAAAATTTTCTCGGTTCCGGGTGATACTTCACTGATGGTACCCTTTACGCGGTTTTATGCAAAACAAACAAAGCAATTCTTGTACTAAGTATTCATTTATGCAGGATGTGTAAACGCAGTGGATTTTGGCTATTGTGATCACTTGGGAAATTTTGACAACGGTAACCGATAGTGATAACGGGCTATGGGGTAGTATGGTAAACAGTAAGGTACTGGGACACTCTGCATCTCAAAAAATATTTAATTAACTCGGTCGGTTGATTGACAATGGGAACCTATAGATTCCCGAAACATATGTTCCGAATTATTAAAAAATGTGTGGTGTGGAGTGTGCCAATGCTTTAGTGTTTAAGAATAACCGTGTAATAATAGTAACCTATAATGAAAGCGACAGTTGATCTTTTACCTTTCAACATATCTACCAGCATGCAATAATGTAAGCAAAATTTAATAAGCTCTTTAAAATATATAACCAGAAGTAACCCAGTCTGTATTTGACGGATAAAGCAGCTTTGGGCGACGATTTTGTTATACGTCATTAAACTATAGCTGTAACATGCAGATCAGTGTGCCTAATTACATACATGGATGACATTAAATTACATTCTTACCACTCAATATCGGTGCGGTGCGTATAATATTCCTTAGTATTGAAATAGAAGACATTGATTCTTCACAAACTGTAATTGCTTTTACTTGAATGCAGCATTACAAGTGAACAATTACATACATATCGTTAGGTTAATGTTATTATTGCGAACTGTCAATTTTCGAGAGACGATTTCGCAACACGGTGGTATATATACTTAAGCGAACTGTTCTGTATAATGACATTAATGACTCCTAAATTCGCAAATTAGCAATTGCACTTCCTTAACTTGTTTTTGCTAATTTGTAATCTTTCTCTTGGTATCTGTCTTTTTGGTTTTCGGACATCGTATTTATTATATATTATATAGAGTTGATGTGATATACTGCTGTTTGGAGATAGTAAAAAAGTAGATTTCAGTAATTTGGTTGACCGTTGGGTATTCAATTAAACTTTTATAAGAATTTAGAAAAAATTACTTACATAAATCGCCTTTGTGTGACTATACACAAGGGCGATTTATGTATGCATATGTGTATTGGAAAATCTTGGCTTGGTGCTTCTATTTTCAATTTAGTCCTAATTCTCATGCCCTAAAGAATCCTGGTTAATGTAATATTTGTTTTATGATTTCCCAAATAATAAAACTTCCTTTTCTATTTGGTCTTTAAACGAATTCATTGCCAAATAGTTCTTCTTCATCTCATTTGTTTGCATATATTGACGGGAATGCCAATCCAACGGCTACCATATTTTCACACTTATGACGACTATGTATCTTAATTCCATTGTAGACATGGATTTTGTTATCCTGAGTCACACTGATATTGCGTTTAATAATAAATAAAACGCTCTTGAGTATAGTGGCCTTTTCTTTATTAAAAATCGTAGAACAGTTTAAAATGACCTTTCGGTGGTCACAGTCATCTTTTTCAAATTACTGGATAACAATATAATCACATTTTCGTTGCACATTTAAACATAAAAAAAAAACTGATTGGCATTAACGCTATATGTCAACTATACGCACCTATGGCTCGGTTATACATGTAGCGTTAACGCTATTCGTTTTTTTTTATACGAGGCGTGTTTTTAAAGTAAGTACCGTTTTGAAATTCTGCTAGCGTGAGCGCTGCGGCGGCTTTCTACGCTTGCGCGCTGTGTACCTACATCTGTTGACAAGCCACAGACGCCATTACAGAAAGATTCGACCGTGTTTACGTTTGTTTGTCATTATTTAAAATGTCTCCGCCGATCGAGAATCCTGCCGACTGTGAAATAGGCGCTGTGATTCATTTTCTTAGTGTTAAAAGCATTAAATCGGCTGACATTCATCCTCAGATCTGTGAAGTGTATGGAGAAAACATTATGAGTGATGGAATGGTACGGAAATGGGTGAGAGCTTTTAAAGATGTCCGCACGAATGTCCATGAGGGGGAATGAAGTGGGCGAACTTCGTCATTACTGAAGGTTTGGTTCAAAAAGTTGACGAAAAAGTGAAAGAGAACAGACGCTTTACGATTTCATCGTTATCTGATGAGTTTCTTCAAGTTTCCAGAAGTGTTCTCTATGAAGTTGTGACTAGTGGTTGTTAGATCAGGCGGCAGACTTCTATGATGATGGGATTGTAAAGCTGATTGTACGATACGATAAATGCCTCAATATTGGTGGAAATTATGTAGAAAAGTAGAATAAGGTACAGGCTTTCATGTAAAAGTAAGATTGTTAAGAAAAGTTTACTTGTTTTTGTTTTATTTGAAAACGATACTTACTTTAAAAACACGCCTCGTATATAAATGTGCAACAAAAATGTAATATTGTTATCCAGTAATTTGATAAAGGTGGTTAATGACCACCGAAACATCATTTCAAACTGTTCAACGATTTTTAATAAAGAAAAGGCTACTGTACTCAAGACCGTTTTATTTATTTACTTCCTGCGTCATTTGTAATTGTGTAATGTTTACGTGTTTTGATAAATATTGTAATTGCGAAATGGTGTCTTTGAAACTAAATGGTGTCTTATACTACTGCCCCTAATTGAATTTTAGACTTTGTTCAATACAAATTCGATAATAGAGATCACTAAACCGTCAAGTTTAAATTCAAATTCTTATAAATTGGTACTTAAATAATATATATATAACCAAAAATTCAAAATATAAAATTTAATTCTATAAAATAGAGATATGATTGCATGTTCGAGGTAGGCGCCATAAATTCTCGACGTGACGGGCTTATACAGGTTTTTGTGCGCTCAAACTCCGTTGTGTCATAGTTGCACATGTGCAAGGCCTACACTATATATTGAAATGTGGATCTCGGGGGAATTTTGGGAAAAATTGTAAATTTTATAAAATTAGTTTAAATTTTTAAATTCTGGGTGGGATCCGGGAGTATTCCTAGATTGGGCAATTTTATTGTGGATTTCGAATTGAATAAATTGAATTTAACGAGTTTTAGAATTAAAATACAAACTAACCTTGAATTCGAATGAAGCCGATGCCATATCACGCTCTGTTTACAATAGCTTCTACAGGAATCTGCCTGCTCTAACCTTCACCCCTTTCTTCTTTGAAATTATACTGTAACTTCACTATCGAACGCTCTAAATTGGGATCGTAGTCAAGTAAACACAAGCTGATTCGACGAATGCTGAATCAGAATTGATGAAATTTTTGGCGTCGCTTATCTTTCTTTTGTTTGTAATCGCGAAAGACGTCGATTGTTTTATTCCACAGCAAATTTTGATGATTTAACGTAAATATAAAATTTTATGATGCATTTCGATGAAATGAAGTTATTTATAGAAATAGCATAGAATAATGCATGCGGTAACGCTACCAGTTGACAGAAGGTAGGGGAATCTATGATTTAAATTCTGACTGACAAGATTTAAACGTGAAATTTTACCAACGATTTACTTAATAACGATAGGACGAAGATTTAATTTATGAAATGATGTTCGAAATACCTCTCAATTTACCCTGTTGTCTGTTTTAGATGACTTTTACATTAATTTTGACGATTCACAAGATTAGGAAAATAGACAAAAGAGTGGTTTTGTCCGTGTTACCCTACGATCGTCGTTATCTGGACTTATATTTTTAATATAATGTTCTCGCCCCAAGACCAATTGGCGTGGAGGCAAATAGTGACTTGGAAAATTTGATTTTTACCCGCAACAAGGACTTTTCATTACCAACAAGTGGCTAACCTGAACACCCTATCCGTTCTCAGATTGACAGCCGATGTTGCTGTAAAAGTTGAACATTACAATATATTACGGCTGGAAGAGTAGTAGTTTAAAAAAAAAATAGGGCATACGTCTAATGTCATTGAACAACGTTTAGACGGCGTTTATGATGATTTATCTCCTTCATATTCCACTGTAAAAAAGCGAGCAAAATGTTTCCGTTTGAGAACAAGAAGAATCCCTTGATGATGGTGAGCGTCTCGGTCGGCCAATTGAATTGATAGCGCTCCAAAGTATTTCAATTATTGAAGAAATGGTATTAGCAGATCGCCGTTTGAAAGTGAAGAAATTAGCAGTGATGTCTAACAATTTTGAAATAAATATTTGCTGAATTCTCCATAACCATTTGTGTGTGAATAAGATTAGTGCAAGATGGGTATCGAATCTTCTTTCTGCTCTAGGAACTAAACGTCGGGTCGAATTTGCGCGCTCGTTTTTAAATATGTGTGGAGATGACCCGAAACCGATTTTGGAATCCATTGTCACAGGAGATGAAACAATGGTTCTGCTTTATGATTCTCTATCCAAGGGGACGTCGTTTTAAGGACGATAGCGAGCTACAAGCAGCCGTAATACATTATTTTGAGGGAAAAACTTTAGATTATTTTTACAAGGATATAGAATTATTCATTGATCGTTGTAATAATAGGGGAGATTATATTCAAAAACAAAAGTTGTTATATTTTACCAAGTTTATTTTTTCTACCTCGTTTGTCTAGCATAAATAATACAATCCATATGTGTAGTCGTTTTATATTTAGTTGAAAGGTTGATTCAGGGAATTAATCTGAATTAAGTTGAGTGCACGATTCTACAGCCGTACTTATTCTCTTGGAATGTTATCATCATCACCAAAATTAGCGAAGATCCATTTCTCATCCGGAAGTATTTAAGCATCTTACAATGTGCATCTATACCATTCTCCTCTAAAATCGAATATGACTTCTATTTTTTCCGTTTTTCTGTTATGACACAATTGAAGGAGCAAGTGAATGAAAGAATTATGTTACAAAAAACTACTTCTGAATAAATTAGGTGTTAATACGGTTAGTTGCTTTTATTGAATGATTTTTTTTTCAAATGCAGTCTGCTTGATTAGTAAGGAGTAGTTGATTCATAATATATGGTCAAACATTTGAGCTTTCATAAAACTTATTCATTACAATAAAAAATAGATTAAAAAAAATGTGGCTTAACCTCTTCGTCCACTTTCCCCTTCAATTAGTAAAGCTGCAATGATGTTTTGAAACACGTGCTACCGCTTAAACCACTCTCTTTCTTTTTTTTTCCAAACTAAGACTAGTAGACTCCAAGAATCTGGGTTATTATTATTACATTTGATGTTAAACATTTTCTTTAAGTAGTATTTTTTTTTGCTTTTCATCCATAATCCTCTTTAATTTCACTTCATGCATATTAATGTCTTTCTAATAATTTCATAAGACAATTGTTGCCAACAAATATTTGTGTCAAGTGCACGATTAATGTAAAGCGTTGAGTTGACAACATAATTAGATATTGTTTAATGTTAGATGTATTCGATGAACACAACCATGAGGCCGTCACACATTATAACTTTAGTATTAAGTTATAAGCTTCTAAACCTGTACACATACGAAATTATAATTTCAGATAAATGGGCGTGTATTCCCATTGTATTATTAATATTTAAAGTGTATATAGTACAAGTGTAATTACACTTTGTGAATACAGCGTCTCGATTATTTGAGTGTTTTTTGCAATACCACTTACAAAATAAGCAGTAACTGTAGTTTAGATTAAAATTTTCAGCAAAAATATGTAGCTACATACAAGTATGCAGATATCAATCAGTGTCAGAGAAGATTTTATTAAGTTGTTTTGATTTAATCCATGGAAATAGAAATAACAGAAGAAATGGAGAAAATGGATGTACAAATAATGGGAATAAGTGAAACAAAAAAGACAACGTGAAAACATCAGAATAGATGAGAAATAATGTTTTTGTTGGTCTGGGGTACCGCAGGGACAACGAGCAAAAGAAAGTGTTGGTATAATAGTGAATACATGTCTAGAAACAAGAATAATAGAGTCCCCGCCCAAATAGAACTAGGGAGAAGAAGGTAGGATTAATATAAATATATGGACCAACGGAAGGAACATAAGAAGAGACAGTACAATTCTACAAGAAACTCCAAAACACAATTGATAAAAAAGGAAAAACACGAAAGAAAGTAATTTCAGGAGATTGGAATCTAGAGGTGGGTACAGATATAAATAGAGGAATGGAATGTATGGGGCGACATGGAGAAGAAATTTTAAACAGAACTGCTATGAAAATGCTGGAATAGATAGATGGAGGATGGAGAGAAAGGGATAAAAAAATAGAGGTGAATAAACTTAAAATAGAAAGGTTGAGAGAACAATACAAAGAGAAAACAGATAAAAGATTAAGACAACTGGGAGACTAAAAAGAAGCATGGACACTGGAAGAGAGATGGAACACCTTTAAGGACGTATTAAAAAATACACCAGAAGAAGTTTGTGGGATTAAGAATTGTAATAACCAATTTAAAAGGACAAGGTGATGGAACGGGGACGTGAAGGTAGAAGTAAAAAGAAGGAAACAGGCATGGAAAAAATATATTCAAACAGGAACAGAAGAAGACAAAGAAGAATATAATAGACGCAGGAGAATAGTGAAAAATACAGCAAAAAGAAAGGCTTGGAAATGGTTTGGAAATTAATTACAGGAAAACTATGAAACAAATAATAGAAGCTTTTGGACAAAAATACGATACACGAAGGGAGGAAAAGGAAAAGAAGTAGCTATACGAAAAGAATACTACCAGGACAAATTTAGTAAAGGAATAATAGACGATAACAATGAAATATACCAAGACGAGGAAAATTTAGAAATAGAGCAAATAATAAGCAGAAAAGAAGTAATGGAAGTAATAGCAAACATAAAAACAGATAAAGCAGGCAGGAGGAGAAGATGGTATAGATTCGGAAATGGTATAGGAGAGGAAGGCATAAACTTGCTATGGAAAATATATAGAGAGGCTTATGAAAGACAGGAAAAATAACTTAATAACATCAATATACAAAAAAGGGGAATAGGTAAACTATAGAGCAATATGTTTGTCGTCAGTATGGTTTAAAACCTACACGAGAATAGTAGAGAAAAACTAAGACAATTTGTAGAAAAATGGTTGAGAAAAGAACAAGCAGCGTTTAGACCAGAAAGGCAGACAAACGACAACACATACGTACATAATTAGAACTTTGATAGAAGGGAGCATGGATACTGGGGAAAAACTCTTATTAGCATTTATAGATTTCAGAGCTGCATTCAACTCGATTAAAAGGAGGATAATATGGAAATGTTTGAAGAAAATAAAGGTGCCGATTACATTACTGAGAGTAATATATAATGTTTGTGGATTAGTAAAGGGAAGAGTACGAATAGTGGGGGAAGATCGGAAGAATTCGAATGGAAAAAAGGTATTAAACATGGAGATAGCCAATTACAGGCAATAATAGTGTATCGTAGATTGCAACCGATAAAAATAGGAGCTTTAATGTACGTGGATGACATAGTATTAATAGCAGATACAGAGAACAAAATGCAAAAATTAAGTAACGTATAGCTGAAGCAAATAGAGAAACTAAAAATGGAAATTAAGGCGGAAAAGGGTAAGGTAATGGTTACCAATAAAAAAGAAAACAATGAAATAAATGCAAAGTACAAAAATTCAGATTTGGAAATAGAACATGTTAAAGCGTGGGAAGTATAATTACCGACGACGGAAAAATATACTTGGAATTAACAAATGGAGCAAAGAAATCAAGCAACGCGCTAACCACCATTCTAGGAAAAGGAGAACTATTCCAAGAAACGTTGTTGAGAACATATAGGTACCACAATCGTGGTGCCGATGTTACTATATGCAAGTGAGAATTGGACATTACAGAAAAAACATAACAGTGGAATAAACGCAATGGAGATGAGACACCTAAGGAGAATAGCTGGAAAGATAAAATGGGATAGAATAAGTAACGAGTCAATTAGGCGAAGGATTGGTCAGGAATCGATAATGAACAAAATAACAAAGGGACAAATGAACTGGTACGAACATCTGATGAGGATGTAACCAGACAGAATAACAAGAAAACTACATAAAGCAAAGAATAACGGAAAAAGAAAAAAAGGCAGGCCAATGAAAAGATGCATACAGCAAATAGTAGAGGTGGGAAAAATAAGAAAGAAGACCAGAGGAAATGAAAGTAATGGCAGAAAATAGAAAAGAATCTCTTCCATTCTTTTCTGAATGAAAATCCATAAAACTAACCCAAATTCGGCGCCTGAAAGGGGAAATGGAAGGGGAGAAAGAAAGAAAGATTTAATCCACATAGAAAATCAACAAATGGTGATGAAATAACTTTTTAAATGTTTATTTGAGTTAATGGGTTAGACAGCTGTAGATAATATATCCCAATAGCGTATCATTTTAATTCCTATCGTCAATGAATTCATTTAGAAAATGTGTCCATATTTGCTAGTAGAAAACAACACTTGTAAGATACACTTGATTTAGTGGACAAGAAATGCATTAATTTAATTTCACAATCATTACTATGTGTATTTACACTTCTTATGGCTTACACTTACTTTTTTAACATTTTTGCAAAAGTTTGTGGTTATATATTTCGTAAATATAGAAATATTGTCCAATGTTATGGTTTAATGATGTGGTTTTTTTATCCTACAAAAACCAGCAACAGATGCGTAATAAACAAATAGTAATTCCACCAACAAGTCGTCTTTTTTCGATATCGTAGCTCTTATACATATCTGTTCCAATTTTCTTTCAGAAATGCTTATTGAAAATATATTTTATTTAAATTGTCTTTTAACAAGTAATATGCATAAATTGTTGCTATCACTAGGAATGCGTTTGGAATCAATACATTACATAAAATGCTCGGCACAATACGCTAGGCCAAAGAATTTAAGTTGTTACTAAACTTTATCACTGTAGCCTTTGAAGGTAAATGTTTTTAGGTGTATGACATGTGGACAACGCCAAATATGCTTCGGTTGCTTCATTGACAACGTTTGGTGAATTCAATTCGAAGTGAACTATTAACCAGAAAGCCTTTAATATACTACAGAAAGACAAATACTTCTAGGCCTTGGCAATAGTAACGCAATTCTCAAAACAATTAATTTTTAAAAAAAGGCGCCCGATAGCCTATGTTTCTTTTCTGCCACCTTCAGTAGATTTTTTTAAATAATAGTGCATTAAACATTAGATTTTAGTTCTAGTCGATGGGAACATACCAATTTATCAGCCTTCAACAAGTAAAATGAAGCAATACAAAGCAACAGTTAGGCTTCAAAGTTTACCTGACGATATGATTATAGATTTCGGCTAATTTTCACTGTGCCATATACTGCAAATGTAAAACTATTATATTTATTTAGTGAACGGTTTATCAAGTTAATTGAACATTACTGGGATCGAAATTAATTTTCTAAATCTAAAATGTAACATCCCTCAGATGTAAAGATGCTGGTCTTGGAGAGTCTTGAAATTTCAAATTTTGTTGTCATACTACATTATTTGGTTTAGTGTCCTCACGCATACTTGAACAACGTAAATGTTAAGTAAGTATACACCATGCGTTTTTTTTAATTATAATTAGTCGTCTTAGCAGTTCTTTCCAGTAACTGCAACATTAACTGTTTCGAAGGTGATTTCATATTTAATTCAAGCAAATATCTACGTTTAAAGCATTTAAATAAAGGACAGTATTAGTACTTTGTTTTATATATTGTTATGTGTATATATTTTCCTTTTTAATAAAGAGAACGTCTACTAATCTAAATTAACTTACATGCTCCTGCTACATGTATCTTCTTCATCCATGGATATATTACCCTATCACCATTTTCATCTTCTTCCTCCTCTTCGTCCATGCAAGACGGCGAACCTTCATGGTCTTCATCGACATCTTCCTGCTCATCAGAACCGTTATCTTCAAGTCTTAATCCCAGCTCTTGCAAAGAGTGTCCGCCGGGAGGTGACCCGCGAGAATCTTGTCCGTGCCCTGTGGATGCAGGACTGCACACACTTGATTTCACATCACTTGGCTGCGTTACACTCGGCGCGATATCGGCTAAGTTCTGCAGTATATTCTGCGAATTGGAAACTGGTGGTTGTGATGCTTGCTGATGATTTTGCATACTCCCGCACGACACCATGTTTTGCTGAGTCTCGGGATGAAGTGAGATCGGAGACCTGATTTGATGGCCATGTAGCGAATGGTGCGAATGCAGTTGAGGATGGTAGTAGTTACCGTAACTTCCATATCCGGCGTTTGTGATTGGAACGCTACTTGGCCCGTAGGAAGATGTCTGGTGGTGATTGTGGTAACCGTATTGCAGGTGATGCTGCTGGTGTTGTGTTATGTGATGACCGCCGAAGAAATCGCCACCAGGCGACGGTATGTAATTGCTTTGACTGTACTCTTCGCTTGGCGGGAACTTCGGATCGACCACGACGCCGGCGGCTAGATGTTGAGGCTGCTGATAGCTAGAAGGTAGAGTAGCTCCGGAGACCGGGTTCATCAAAAACGAGCTCATGATCATTAATTTTTCTGAGCTCTCGAAGGCGAAGGCTTCGTTACACGCGCACACATGGACACCGCGTACGAGATGGGTATTAGGTGGGGGACGGAGAGCGCACTGGCCTAATACATAAGGTTCCTTTCTCCCCCTACTCCGTGCGAACAAGCAGCGAGTTGACGTCCACGCCCACAGCACCCAATTAACAGACCACGTGACTACGTTCTAACCAATCGAACAGTCGAACGTCACCTACCATGATGGATGACGACGGAGTGGCGCCAGCTGGCGTGCTAGAGTGGGAAATACGATAGCTCATGCACGAGGTCTTTCCGAAGCGGACGTAAACATGCGATTAATTTTCCCGCGAAAATTTGAAAACCTCACAAGGCGCACTTTCAATTCTTCTAATTTAAAGTAACAACGTAGAAATTTAATCACGTCCTATTTAAGAGAGAATGTTTTAGTCCAATAAATTAGAGTATCTAGTTTGATCAAGCACCTTTTCTAATAGAAAGATCGCAAATAGCGAAAATTACGTGCTCCGAAATTTACGATTCGGCTCAGGGAAAAACACAAACGAGACGTTTATTGATACGATGCTGTGAAGTAACTGGAGGTTTGTTGAAAACCGCCGAAGTACTCCGCGCGAGTGTTTTACTCCTCCCACCGCGTTCGGAATGGGCATGCCTTTTCTCCGGTACGGGACTGCTCGAATGGGTCGGAGGAGGAGAGGTATAGGCTAGTTCGAGTTTCGTCACTCTGCGCGCCCCCGGAGAATATCGTTCTTTTTCCACACAAGAAGGACGATGGGAGACGAGGAAACACAAACGGACCGATTCGAAAACATTGGAGTGTGTCGACCAATAACTTGTCGGCGAACTTTTCGATCTCTAATGCATCGAAAAGTGACAAAAAGGCGAAAGAAAAATGTAGATTTCCTGGAAGTTAACATTCTTCAATTTTAGGATCTATCAGTCGACCTTAAAAGAATAGAACCGTAGATAGAGGAAATGTAGCAATATTTAAATTGTTTTGTTTAGCAAAGTAGGTATCTTTCGAAGAAATCCAATTTATTGAATGTATCCACATGGTCATATCCTAACTTGAGGTGGAACCCTTGAACCCAACAACCCACAGAATTCTCAATGAAGATCAATACTCGAATAAAGTCTTGAAATTATATCTACAATCAGCCAATTGGTTTGGAAATATTCAATAATATATGGACGATATGGAATTCGATTACAATTAGAATGCATTATTAGTTTATCCAACCTACTTGAGATATCATCAAATTTCCATTAACTCTGTACAGCGATGGTATTCCATTGTTTCTTAGTGAATTAGTATTTGGTTTCAAATCGCATTCAAAAAGAAAACTGAATAAAATTGAATAAATCATTGCTTATAATAACGAAGTTCTTCTATTCGATTAGTTTAAACAGAGATGGAAAATAAAGCTAATATGCTTGATTTTCACATCCAAGTTGTGCATTTGAATGCTGTAAGAATCATCTCCTACCATCTTTAAAGTACGAAACATAGATAACCGGATTAGCTACGATTTTGGTTTGCTTACGGCAGTTATTCTAGTAATTTTAAGTCTATATAAAAAGGGCACAATAAAAGAAAAACGCTCATCTGCTTTCACTCTACTTTCTCCATTTTGTTCAAGAAGTAGTTTATAGTTGTGAATGATGTTCTCATATTAAAGCCTGTATTCGGTACCGATTGCGCAGTTTCTGTTTTTAACAAAGTGTATGCGACGAATGCATCCTATTGATTGCAATATATCAGTAAAGCTTAAAAGAGGTTTTAACGTGTAAAGAACATTCTTTTTACGCGCTGGCCATCTTAAAATAATGTTGCAAGAGAGAAACAACAAAATGATTATTAAAGGGGAGGTGTAAGAGGTTTTTTCGCTAAAAATCGCTCAGCTGGATAACGTAGCATTCATGTTATGGAAAAAGCTATGTTCACTATTTAGAACTGTCAGATTGTTTGAAAATAAAACGCATCTTTGGCATAAGTACGTGCTGGAATTTAAAAAAGCATTTTGACAAATAATATGGGTCTAGACATATATACCCAAGACATTCTAGAAATGTTACTAATTTCTGCAGTTATAACGGTACGTGTCTTCCCTCAGAACGCAAACAATTTTACACTGTTCAATGCCTTGAAATGCTTGTGAATTCATGGGCGTATTGGTGTTTCTGAGATACCTAATAGTTGATACTAATACATCTTGCTAAAAACATTTACTGAAGGAGCTTATGTATGACTGATTACAGCTGTAACCACTATTTCATCAAGTATTGTAAGTTGCTGTACACTGAAAGAAATGGGGGTAAATTTAAGTCCTCATATTATAAAAAAAAGTATATATCTCCGGTATAAACATAAGAATTTTCCTTCAAATTGGTAATTTTCCGATAAACCTTTGGTACTCATTAGAAATTAGGCGAAAATTTAAATCTTTATCCAAATTCTACAAAAATTTTTGATTTAACATTAAACCGAAACTTTCTTGTTGGTATCAAAACTCCGGTACGTATAAGAGTATCTTCTATTCCTTAAAATATTTTAGGCGTTGACGCCAGAACAAAACATCAACTCTTTTTTGTCGTATGTATGTTACAGGGCATATTTGTGTGGCATTAGTGCTTATATTATACTTTTGGATCTAAGAGAAACAAGTAAGTTGTTATTTATTTCAAACAATCCATTTCAGTATTTAGTGTATGCATGTAATGCAAGGGTTTATTGCATGAAAATGGAAAATAAAGTTATTCAGGCCGTGTTATTTGGAGGTTAGAACGTGCAATGTATTACGTATTGCTTTGTTATAAGTGTATATGCTAAATCGGCAGTAATACATCATAATATAACCTCCTACTTTTGCATATTTTGATTAAATTAAGCTATTTTTGTGATTGTCCGTTATGTGTGTACATATAAATAAAACCAACGGTATTCTATACATATGTACATATATGGTAAACATAATCTTCGTAGTTCAGTGAGGGAAGAAGATTTGAAAAGACCATATTTTTTCATTAAATTATTCAAAAGAACAAAGTCATTAAACGAAATTTTTAATTAATTGTATCATAGCGTGCAATAAAAGAACTTTAATATAGCTATACAGCGAGCTAATTCTATTAATGAAGAATGCAATTTTCTTTCTGCCAGAAACAACCAATATCAAACGGCTGAAAGTTTCTGTAAAAATCTTTAAAAAATAGGTAAATGTGTAGATATATTCAAAATAACTACCAACTAAAATATGTTTATATGCGTATGTACAATGTGACAATAAAATTCATAGTTTTGTTATCAAATTGTTATCAATAGAGAGCCGAATTTATACAATTTGCATATCCCATATTTTTTATATGCCAAGCAAATGCTTCAGTATATATACGAATAATAACTTTTCGAATTGATTGACGTAGGTTCATTATTGCATATTTCGCATATTTTAGTAATTTGTTCATACTTCAGCGATTATTGCATATTTTTGCACACTAGAGCATATTCGTGCATTTTTTAGCAAATTTAGAACAAAAGTAATTTTTTCTTTGAACTTTATTAGTGATTTCCTGTAATACAACAAAACTTTTACTAACGAACATTTTATCGGACACGTGTGTATTAGATGCGGAGGCGGCTCTTCTGTCGCTGGACCTCCCCACCGACAAAGAGCCTAGTTTGCAAAGAAGCCGCTATCCTTCAGGTGGTGGGCTGTGACAAATTCACTAGATAAAATTATCATATAATTTTCAACAACCCTCGTGCCGGCAACTGTCTGATTCATAGGAAGTTTAAGTATTTACCAAAATGTTTCTTATTCATTGTATAACCAGACGTTGAAGTAGATTGGTGCAGTAGTGAAAAATGCAAAAAGTGAGTACAAGTTTAATTGTTTCGTGGATTAAAAATGTTCCTGAACTTATTCTAACGGATGAAAGAGCTTTCTGCAAAGCATGTGGGAAAACGGTAAGTTTTGCTTTGTGTATAATACACTAGTATTTAGAATTGTACAGCCACATGCGATTTTCTTGTAAGTTTTTGGTGATATTTTTTTTCTTTACAGGTGCCATGTGAAAGCAAATTTTAAGTCACCGAATATGTTGCAACTGAAATGCATAAAAGAAACTGTCGGAAACTTCAAGTTTCAAAACTTAGCCAAGTGCCTTTGACACAATCTTTTGCCAGAACCTCAAAACAAAGTGGGCAACAAATATTTAACGCAGATTTGTGCAAAGCGATGGTTACTGCCAATATACCGCTCGAAAAGTTGCAAAATCCGTGTTTTCGGCAAGTTTTAGAAAAGTACTGCCAATCAGAAAATGTTACGTAACCGATATTTATTCTGAAACGATCAATAGCATTAGGGAAATTGTTAAAAACGAGTATATATATTTTACCGTTGATGAAACAACAGTGGCCGCTATATAGCAAATTTATTCATTGGTCATCTAAATAATAAACAGCCTGGTAGATCGTATTTAATTGCTTGTAAACAAAAAACAAACCATCTCACAATATTCAGATTTGTTAATGAAAGTTTTTCTCAATCTCCTCCCCACTCTCTCGCCGTATATGCAGAGATATAGCTGATTTCACATTTTCTCAATGTGTATATCCTTAAGATATTTTACAGACGCATATACGCATATGGGGTAAGGTTGCCCATATTGAACCATTTTTCAACGGATCCGGTTTTATTTAAAAACAAATTGAAGAAAGTAAACATTTTATAGTCGAATCTTTAATTTACACATCTACAAAAGTAGGTCTTAAGTATCAGCTGATTTTATTACAATATAGAATAATATGAATTTTTATGTAAATTGTTCAATTTGCAAAGCCAGTTTCATAGATTGAACCACTAGTATCCCAAATTGAACTTATATCACAAACATCATTGAAATGGAAAGCAAATTGCAACAGATAGCAATATCTTTAATAATTCAGGAACACTTATTCTTAACCTGGGCAAATATGCGGTAACAGCCAGAGGCGTGGCGAGCGCATAAAACTTTACACATAAAATAGAAGGTAAGAAATAAATTATAAAACGTGCTGAAACACTTACCGTTTTAAAAGTCTTCCGTGAAATCACAAACTGGGTAACATCTGTTAAATATTTGAATCATTAGATATGTTTCTACAGCTGTTTCAGTCAAGTGAGTACGACGTGCGGAATAAATGTTTTTTAATCCCGAAAACGACCGTTCGACATCTAGCGATGTTATATTTGCACATTTAAAATAATCTTTGAAACAACTTAATGCATCTTCACAAATTTATCTTAATATAAGAAAATCGGTGTCTTTTCCTAAAACACTTTCAAATTTTCGTATTACACACCAATTTGTTTCGCCTTCTACAGCGCATAACTGTGCGTGAACACAATTTGAACAGAACCCACTAGCAAAATCGAAACATTTTGTAATTTTTCTATTCCCTCCGCTAGTCCGAAGTAATTGTTGTGAATAGCTTGTAAATCTCTTTTAACCTGACAATCTTGAAATATTTCCTGGGTTTTCTTGATTGCTGCAGCTTCTGTTGGATTAAATTTTAAAACTACCTTCTTTACTTGACCAAAATATTTGTTGTAGTAAAACGCAGCCTGCAATCATGTTCCCCAACGTGTAACAATCGGCTGTGGTGGTTCAGGTAGATCAGGACACAGTTTGTGAAATAGTCGGGTACGTTTCGGGGTACTAGCAATCAATGCATTTACTAGTGGAAACCATGTAGGAATCGTTTGTGCCGCAAGGTTTAGAGTATATTTATTCCAGAGGGAGACAAATGTTTCCTTGTCCAGTAAACGAAACGATAGATTACATAAAATAAGAGTAACACATAAATCAAATGTAAATTTTTCTTGGTCTCGTATGCCACTTTTTGCAGAAGAATGCTGTTTGCTTTCGATGTGACGTTGACAATGGCTTCTGGACCAACACATTAAAGGGATTTTGCAAACTATACATTGAATTTTACCGCCATCAAAAATTAAGTCCGGCATGTCAACCATAAAGTTTTTAACTGTGTCTGCTATTGGTCGTTTTCGCAACGTACCTAACTGCGACATTTTTAAAGCAAACATAAGCGTGCAATTACGAAATAAGTTACGACAGCCTACACATACTCAGAACTACTCGCATACAGCATCGATTTAGTACTGACGCTGTGAACGCGTGAAATAAATAATCGCCGACTCCGCATCACATATCTACTACACTGACTGTTACCGCTGTTTGCTTAGACTTATTCTTTACAGAAGAATCTTTTCGTTGAAGCCTTTATACTAAACTATAACTTTCTAACATTTCTTTGTTACAGAAAAAAAAATCAGATTCGTGCATGTTAAAATATGTGGCATCTAAATGCTTCCAACAAACCGAAGTATTCATACATACGTTCTTTATTGAAGTCTCTCGCTCTATTTATAGAGGTTGATTCTGGTTGTCGAAGAGATAAATTATTGTGCCTCTTAACAAAATTGCAATACCGTTTTTTACCAGCCATTTTCTTCTCTGTACTACACTGATGGGGAATCCTATTTGTTTCCGCTAAGTCGTATGCTCAGCAGCAAACGTCTCTAATTGAAAGACCAAATAAACATTCACAAAGTTGCAGAATATGATTTACAAGTAATTTTTTTATGTCATTATTAAATATGAGATTTCTTCTCTGGGCGTTTTTATCGGTGTCTGGTGTGTCGCAGTAATGTCGACTTGTTTATATTGTAATCTCGACCGCTCAATTTCGAAAAGCTATCTCTTTTTAATTGTTCCCTCGTTTAAAACATCACAGTATATTATATTTATGTATATACACGTTATTTTAGATGTTAGAAGTAACTCACTAATGATATACATATGTTGTATATTGTATAGTAATCAAGTAATGCTTGTATTTTACTTTTGCTACTAATTACGGGGCTACTGAAAAGCTTAAATCGGCTCATTCGAAATGTAATTGAAAATACTAAGATTAAGCGTCTTGTAATTTTAGGACAGATTTGCATTTGGGTTTAAATATGGCGAATCTTCATAAGTTATTAGAGGAGAGCCGATTTCATTTAAAAAAAATCGCCATCTTACAACCTTCCTTGCATCATCAACTATTAAACTCCATACAACCTTATTTGCAATTAATACAATTACAAAATTCATTTCGCAGCTGCAGTCCAAATATAGAATTGCTGGTACGACAACAATATCTGTTTCGCGAATTAATTTTAGAACTGTCAAATTACAACATGAAAAATGCATTTAAAGAAGAAACATACGTCTTTCCTCACCGGAGGATCGTGTCGGGACGTCAACTCCAAAACCATCATTAATTATGAATTTCGTATGTATACGAATACATCTACATACAGCACGTAGTACTATGAAGGTTGAGCTTCATAAGCTCAAGCACCTAACTAACGTTTCCTGCTTCGTACGTATATTTAGAATATTCACACAAATTCCTTAGTACATGTTGTTTCAAAATCATAATGCAATAACTGCTAAATGTGTAGTGTACTTATAAGTAACGCTGGCCACGAGCGGTACCGCGCATCGGCGTAGAATCAGTTCGGACCGAGAGGAACGGTAGTATTACTTCGTCTGCGGAGCAGTACGGACATTTTCGCTGCCGGTCATTTGCGCAATAGCTTTTTGTGACCTACTTACTGACTTTCCCTCGTAGAATCAAAAAATCATGTACGTAAGTATGAATCATTGATTGTGACTGTGTGTACACCATTCCTCTTAGGCAAACCAACATTATAGTTCTTTAGCATGAGGTCAGCGAAAAATCTCGTAAAGGCTTTTCACACGGAAAATGTTATGTGCGACCAAGGTTGATTGCGACCTCCTAGTCTCTTAAGAATCATTAATATTTGAATCATCAGTATTCTGCCGTGCTAGGTGAAAAGGTGGTATAGTATAAATAAGTAAGCAATGAATGCACGTCATCAACAATGAATGACGTCAGACGTTTAGATGTTGTCTTGTTGCATTGTTTATGACAGCTGTTGTTTACGTTAGGTGGATTAATATTAGGTTAGAATACCATGAGCATTAAGTGCAAAATTGTACATAAAATACTATTAGTAACAAAAGACAGATATTTTTAAAGTATCTGAAAGAAGTGAAACAATTTAAATATTATTTCTATAGTTGTAATGCATTTATCTAAAAGCATTTCTTGAAAAAATTCATGTTTATTGCTTTCTTTATTTAGAATTTAAAAAGACGTATTTAAGTTTTATTGATACGTATATAGAAGCAGATAGTGTGTTATTAAATATTAAATACATTCAATCTGTAGAAACATGCAAATATATAAAGTAATATTAAAATATTTATAAAATTTTATAAATAAAAGTGGGTCAATCGCTCTGACAATCCGAAACTGTCTTCATCGGATGTTGCACCAACGTTGATGACGAGCTCTGGAATATCATTTTGCTCGAAGCTAACTTCCCTCTGCCACCAGTCTTGTATTATCTTTTCAGTTTTCTCAATGGTATTGTTCCAGATTTCAGAGGTTATTGTTGCAAGCACTTCTTGCCACATCGCAATACATTTTACCGTTCCATATCCATCTCGTCCTATATGTCTATTTTAATGTCTTTGCCAATCTCCAAATGTTTTCGATGGGATTGAATATACAGTGATATGGTGGCAAACGGAGCACCACATGTCCATATTTAGCTGCAGCAACATATGTTTTCGGAGGTTTATTACATGCAACTAACTGAAGTTCCAGCGAAAACCGATTCTCTTTAATATAACGCTTAGAGAAGATAAACTGCGGCTATAAATATTATTATCCCTAAGATTTGTTGAGATTGACTTTAACGTTATATGCCGTTTAGCTTGAACCATTGTATAAATTGTATTTCGTATGTCCGCTTCATCGGCTCTGCTAATGTCAGTTATTGGATTTACATTTCTTTGGGCTACGGGCCTGTCCTTCCTTTTCTATTTCTTGATTAATGTTGCTCGCAGAATGAACACTGATGTTTAGGGCAACACGCTCAATAACGGCATCAGCTGGTAACAATGGATGGTCTCTTTCTTTTTCCTCTTTAAAATACTTCAGAGCTGCTGCAATCATTGCTTTACTTTGCTTACAAAACGCTCTAGGCATCTTGAATTATGATTCTAAAAAGAACTAACAAAACTCTACAACAAAATCGATTAATAAAACTGCAAGTAAAATAAGTAAACAGTGATCAGCTGATCAGGTTAGGATTACATTACAGTTTACGGCCAATTGAAGCCGGCAACATAGTTGTTTGTTAACCCAGGATGACCACCATGGTAAAAATAACATTCCCTATTCATATATATTTTCCATTTATAATATATGGGTTTCTCTAGTGCAAAATATATCAATATTAGAAGGAAACTACAAATTTTCAATGTACGGCGTTTATTTTCGAAAATTATAGATTTTCGTGTTACAAATCAGGCACCGTAATTTTTAGTAAGTTTATGTTCTTATAATTGCAATAAAACGTCATATAAACGTCATTGATGATGTGCGTTCATTGCTTAATTATTTATACTATATCTACATTTTTTTTCAAAATCGAGTTAGTAGCTTAAGAATTCCAGACAGCATCTCTTACCTTATACTAAATTAATTTTGTCGTATGTACACTGCAGATACTTTATTGTAGACTATAAGTTTAGGAGTACCTAAAAAACATGCATCATATACAAGTTTTGTTGTGGTAACAACTACAGATACTACACGAGAATAGTGGTATGCAGAAACCCCCTTTTGGCTTAGCACGGCAATATTTGAATCCATTTATATTTATTAACATAAATCGATTCTCTTGCACAAATAGCAAAAATCTACGAGCAAAAGGTTTGAAGCGCCGGTATGTTGCAAATGAACATTATGAACCATTTGCCAAGTAGCTTAGTCTTTGACTCTAAATTTGAGATCAAAGAAACATTAACAACATCATTAAATTAAAAAATATGCAATTTGTATTATTAGTATTATATCTGAAGTAAACTTCTTTTCTCTTCTTCGTTTCTCCTCTTCTTTTCTCTTCTTCTCTTTTTCTCCCTACTTCCTTTGAAAAACAACAAATAATGAGAACATTAGTAAACTTGCAGTTGTTTCAGTGCGTTCACTAATACCTAATCAAATATCTGTAGTTAAATGTAAATACTTGTTTACGTATGCGTGGATTAAAACTAAGGTAAACATGAAGTTTCAAAAACAGTACAAGCTGTTCAATATTGTACAAAACTTTGTTCGTAGTTCTTCAGGTACAACTATCGTGATCATAATGATGATTATGTATTGTTGATTGCACATTTAAAGTAGCACTTATGCAATGGTTTCACATAGGATATATTCTGTAATTTTTTGAAATAGTGAAAATTTCAAGGTTAAAAAGGGCTACTTTCAAAAGAAAAGAAAATGTGTTCCGTATTACGTATTTCACAGTTACTATTTTGGTTTAAAAGCTACGTTTATGAAAATAGGAAACGAAATAGTTGATCGTTGTCAAAATTATTTCTATACTATTAACAGCGGTCTATACAGTATTGGTAAATAGCTTACGTTGGTTTAATTTATTGTGATCGTACCTTTGAAATGTTACTGCTATACGTTTTCTTCTTTTTTGAGTTTACTTTTGGCTTTTAGCTTTCGCGTCAGGAATTTAGTTACTACTGGGCATTTTCAATAATTGCAGCGGTATGGAGTGGTAGATCCACATGATACGTTCCGCCATACACTCCAATATGCTTGATACATCTACCAGACCATTATCGAACGCTGTTGATCCATAGTGTTGTGAACCGCTCCAGTTATCGAAAATGCCTATTGAAGTAGAATCAGTTACTACTACACACGTTGCTCTTTAGACCGGTGATCCTGTTATCAATAAAGGTCTTAACAATTATTGGCAATAGTACGTCTCTTTTTTTTATTAGATTTTAAGACACTTGCTACTGCGCTTAAAATCTTGCAAGAATTTCAACTCCAAATTTCTTACATTTTTCAAATAAAAATATTCGTATTCGAGCCCAGTTTTATATTCTATTTTATAAGATTGTTTATATATTTTTGAGCCAAATATTTATATTAATAGTGAATAAAAAATACTGCCAATTTAAAATTATTAGTTACGACGAAACAATTGTAGCGATGTATCCTTTCTGAAGGTGAACATACGGAAGCTTTACAGCCTGCATCAGTGTAGCTACCGTTAACGATATCGTTTGTGTCGCATTCGCTTCATTTCCTTGCTCTAATCGTTTCCATTCATTACCCGACAATGTTGTTCAATGCAGTCGGTTATTCGGCTCCAGACCCCCGTTTCTTACACAGTCTGCGCTCCTTGGTGAAATAAGATGTTACGTCGTGTGATGTTCGTTGTTACCATTGCTAACTGCTGCCACTCTTTCGTAACGCCGTTCATCGCTGAATAGAAGTAGCACTAAATTAATCATTTTCACTTAATAATAGGTTACATACCGGATTCTTATTATGCGTCCGGACTGAAATTATCTCACAAACGATTAACCGTGGACTGAAATGCTCAACATTTTATTTAATGCTGTTCGTTTATTTTTTCCCACTGTCGCGTTAAATGGAGTTCCTATACACGTATATTTTACTCATTTACACGCAGAGAAACGTTTAATAATAATAATATGCCTTTATTGCGCAAAACTGCCTATACATGCAAAATAGGTACAAAAGTGTATACTAATAAGCTAGTTTATAAAGAAAAGAAAAAAAGAAAGACGAGTAGAGCTTATAGCAGTAAAGCGCAACTACAGGGCGAAGCCCAGTTCGATAATGCGTGAAAACTGCTTTCACTTTATACTGTTTTATAGTTTTTCAAAAATTATTGAGAAGAAATGAAATGAAATTAAATAAAAGGTGCCTATAAATAAACTTAACCTACGTTCCGTGTGTGCATCATCTCCTGCTATTATCAATTTTCATTTTTACAAAAAGGAAATAAAAGGAGAAAAGACAAACACCATTTTATAGAAAATTAAACATAATAATAATAATATCGTTTTATTCGCAATCAAGCTATTACAAACATTGTCATATAATATATTTAGTGTAAAAGTGCACTTTGTCAAAATCAATAAAAATCAATGTAAATAATCAAAAACAGTATAAATAAAATAAAATAATGTATAAATAAAAGAAATAAAAGAAATGTATAAATAAAATTAATGTATAAATAAAATAATGTAAAGATAAAAACACACAAAGTAAAAAGTACAAAAGCAACACAAAAAAGAAATGTGAAGCGCCCGGAACATAACGTACATATATACATGTATACAATATCTAATTATAGTTTGAGACAAATTCATCTATACTATAACACTCCAGTTCTTTTAGTGTCCGTTTCATTGCAATTTTAAAACGATTTGAGGATAATGTTTTCATATCGGATGGTGTCATATTATATAGTTTTGGTCCAAAGTAGTTAACCGATCTCTGTGTGGTGGTCATTCGATGGAGTGGAACTCTTAGTTGTTCTCGATTTCTGGTGGAATAGTTATGATTATAGCCGTTTAGCCAGAAATTATCCATGTTGCAGTGTACATACAAAGCGCGTTGAGAATATAAATGCATGGCAACGTAAGTATGCCTTCCCTTCTGAAATACGTTCTGCAACTCTCACTGTATTGTAGCCTACACAATATTCTGATTGCTTTCTTTTGCAGAATGAAGATCTTGTACACATCATTGGAGGGGCCCCAGAATAGCACACCATAATTTAAATTGGAATGTAAAGTAGCATAGTATGCCGCTTTTACTGTCTCGTATGTTCCTACACGCGCCAGTCTTCGTAAAGCGTACAAGGCTGATGATAATTTGGATGCAAGGACGTCGAGGTACGCCTGCCACTTTAGTTTAGTATCTATTCTAACACCCAGAAAACCCACCGAGGAATCATCGGTTTTCTTTGTGGTCAGTACTAAAGATTGTGTTTTGTCCTTGTTCACTTTTAATTTATTGGCTGTAAACCAATTAAATGCCTCGGTGAAAGCGTCCACATATAGCCGCTGTGCAAGGTCCTATCCGCAGACTTTACTTGTATCAAAACTGTCCGCCTTAATTCAAGACAATTACTGTTTCAATTATCTGCAATACAAGAACTGTTTTAAATCAAAAGACGCATTTTCTTAGCGTTCCTTCCTCTCCTTAAGAAAAGTATATACCTGTAATGAGATAATTGTATTTCTTTGACATTTATTAACTTGATTTAAGAAAATCTGGCAGAAAATTTGAAGAAAGCGATTCTTAGTACATATAAGTAAATTGCCATTATAACACAAAACAATATTTTCTTAAGGATAGTAAATAGTTTTCTTAGTTCCAGAAAGCGTTTAGGTATTGTTCATAAATCAATATTTTCATTTTCTTAAAACAAAGCATTTTCTACTTAGAATTCTTGAAATGCGTATTATTTATATGCACACTATTAATTGCCCTCACCTTGTTTAAAACAGTACGGCACATCCGCACATAATGCAGTAAATTATTCACATTACTTCCGATTTTATAAAGGCTAAGGTAGAGGTTATCTAAGAATAATGTTCAAACAAAAGTGAACTTAATGTAGAACTACACATGAAAAAGGTGAATAGAAACAATAACCAAGACAATGCAAATAAATAGCTGCTGGTATTGATGGAATCACTACCGGCAAAAACGGCATAAAGGAAAAATATTATAGCTTCTTGCTCCTGCCCGCATTGCTCTTATATCTCCCAGTTTATGCCACTAATCGTCAAAAACAGCAGCTGAAATATTTCCTGGCGCCACCTACTGCCAGTAGTTATAGTCATGCCGTCCTAGATAGTAACGACAGAATCAGAATACAGGTGCCATACTTACCCATACAATGACATAACCTTCAACGTGCAACGTTCAATAAACATTTTCAAAACATACCGGTTAATGTAATACATTTTTTTTTATTACTATTTCTTATTTGGAAGAAACATTTTTCTGCCTTGGTTTTTCTAATCCTAAGAAAATGTTTACTTAATCGAAATAAAATTTCAAGAAAATTATTTTCTTATATTATACATTTTTATAGTCTTGAAATAAAAATATTTTCTTGAATAGAGACTGATTTTTGCAAGAAAATCTATTTTCTTGCTTTCAAGCTGTTGTGTTCTGTTTAATTTCACGTTGATTTTTTGCGAAATTATAGCAAAATATGTGGGTAAACTCGAGATACACACAGCAAGCTATATACATTGCTCAAACAACCCTGGATTGAGTCAAGAAAACCTTTGTTCTGAATATCCACACAACAATATCTTCTTATTTATTAGGAAACAACTTTATACACACAATTTACGCACTCAAGGCTTTTGAGGTTATGACAAGCTTTAAAAAGCTTATACACCCTGTTGGGCCATTACTACACTGAAAAAAAAACTAATTTCTTAATTTTATTTTCTTGGGTCAAAATGCTACATAATATTTATATTGCTATAGTGTACTATTCAAAGGTCATTAATCTTCAAAATAATAAATAAGAGTATACATAGTGTTGTATTTTGCTGACTATATTTGTAAAATGATATTTTTCTTTCTAGTAAACAAAGTAAAACGTGTAAGCTTTTCAGAGACTGTGGATTTTGTAGAGGTTTCTTTATAAAAATTTAATGAGTTTTATATAAAAATTCCAACTATATCTTTCATTTAGCGCATTATCAAGAGCTGAGTAGAAATATACTTTATTAGATATTTTTGTTCCACTGGGTCAAACTTATTACATAACGTGAAATATATATAATATAACGTGAAATAACACCCACCTTTTAATAAACGAAACCATACAGTCGCCAACAAAACTATTCGACCCCCTCAGAATAAAATGTATATAGCTTAAAAAATACGTTAGTGTGAATAATAATTTCAAGATTTATTTTTGTGTGCACACCTACATTTATAATGTATAACTCATGAAAATTCCAATTGAATAAAATAAACATTGTTCAAGATATAAAATTTTGACTTCAAGTAAATAGAAATTATACACCACAAAACTATTCGTACTTTGCTATATTTGTATATGCACTATTGGAAACAGTTAGTAGTTCAATACTTTGTTGGTCCACCTTTTGATGCAATAACTGCTTTTAATCTATTTTGCATGGTATTAACTAAATTTGTCGTTACTTCAGGTAGTATGTTGTTTCAAGTTTCCAGAATCTTTGTTTTCAGCATCTCTTTATTCGTCACTTCAGTTTTTCGTAATCTTCTGTCAACTTCAGCCCACAGATTTTCAATCGGGTTTATGTCTGGACTTTGTGCAGGAGTAACCAAGAAATGTGGACTACTTTAAAAAGCAACCAGGTTTTTACCATGCAGGCTGTATGCTTGGAGTCGTTATCTTGCTGAAAGTAGTAGTTGTCTTACAATCCCAATTTGACCACACTATCCCGAAAATTTACACGCAAAATATCGAGATATTTCATCTTGTCCATTATACCGCCGATAAAAACAAGATTTCCAACTCCACCACTAGCCATACAGCCCCACACCATAACGTTCCCACCCCCATGTTTAACTGTAGGTTTGAAATTTTTTTCATGGAGTTCGGTGCCAGGCTTCCTCCATACAAGGGTGCGTCCATCTGAACTAAACAAGTTGAATTTACTTTCGTCAGAGAATATAATTCTGTTCCAGAACGAAATGTCTTTATCTACATATTCTTTTGCAAAGTTTAAACGCTTAGCGCGATTTATTTTATTTATGAATGGTTTTCTTCGCGCTACTCAAGCCTTATACCCATGTCGTTTTAAACTTCGGCGGCATGTTTCACTTGATACAGCTTTATTAAAATGTTCATTAAACACTGTTGTTAGTTTTGTAACACCAATGTGAAGGTTTTTCTTTATTTCTCTTATTAGAAGTCTGTCATCTGTTTCGGATAATAATTTTCTACGGCCTGTGAGGTGACGATTATTATGGAAAACTCCATTTGTTTTATTTTTTTATATAATATATTGCATCGTAGATTTACTTCTACCAATTATTGCTCCAATTGCAGCATACGACAGTATGTAAATCAAAGATAACTTCTTGTTCTCGTACAGTTGCCTCTTTACCTTTACGACCCATTTTTAACACTATAATAATATTGACTGTTTGTGCCGAAACTATGCACATCTGCAGGTTCGGCGATCGGGGTTCCCCTCAGTGGCATTTCTATATATATGGTACGAATAGTTTTGTGGTATATAATTTATATGTACTTTATATCTCGAACACCGTTTGTTTTATTCAATTAGAATTTTCACCAGTTATACATTATAGAAGTAGGTGTACGCACAAAAATAAATCGTTAAGTTATTACTAAAACTAACGTATTAGTAAAGCTATGTACATTTTCCTGTAAGGGGTACGAATAGTTTTGTTGACGACTGTTGACTTCTTTATTCTGTAGCATTAGCTACTGCAATATTATTAGTTGAAAACTAAAGACATAAACAACTTTCCTATTACAATTACGAAGTAAACACATTCTCATTCAACATGAAAAAATCGCATTAAGTATAGAAAACTTGATTCTTGCTCCATTTTAACTTGGAGACCCATTATTGAATTATGTATTCACCCTAAATTGGGTATTTTGGGCCAAATACATTAAATATAGTTTCAGGCAGTATACCGAAACCGTTTACAATTGGCTTACAATATTTTATTGTATCAACAACCTCAAATGTTGTTTCAATTGTAATAAACCTATTACCAGTGATCAATAAAGACTGTTTAAATGACTTTAAATTACTTGTCTCAGCATTAGGAGCAACCATAAATCAAACGCTATCTATTCTAGTTAATACAAACGTTAAAAAGCTTTAGCGGTAACATACGTAGTTGAAACTTCCATATTTAAGAGCAAAAACGATTGAATTTCTGCAATTTCAATTGGATCTGTTAAAACAACGAACGCAAAACAAAGGATACCTATCTTCTGGTCCAATTATTCCAATTCAGAAAAACTGTGAAGATGTCTGAATATAAACTAAACGTACCTTTCTCCATCCCTTATGAATTAATTTAGCACCACATAAGACTGTACTAGAAACATGTTGAACCAAATGAAGCCTCTACCTCTGCGACTGCAACGTCACATTTCCTCCCCTATTGTGCAAATACAACAGAGAAATACAGCTGATATCTATTCTAAAATGGGAATTGATGCATATTTGCTCCAAAATAGTTTTTCTAATTGTGATTGCTATAAAAAATGTTTTCAAGGATCCAAAAGGATATAATTTTTGTCGACAATAAACACATATAGAAGTATATTTTCTTGGAATAATTATGTTCATATTCTTTGTAGGAGTAGAAACTCTTACATTAAAACATTATCATTGTTGTTCTAAGAAAATGTGCTAAAAACAAAATTTTTTCTGAATTTTCTAATGTGTTTTGCTGCGTGTTCTCCCAGGAAAATCCAGTAAATTTAAATTTATCTACGACGGATATCCTTCTTTCCACAACTTACATTTACAAATGAATTCAACATGGGTTTATAAAAAATATCCCCCGAAGAGGGAAGTCCACTTAAGAAAATGTGCGTTTTAAAAATATTTCGCTGTATTTAGATTACTGTTTTCTGTGGATACGCTAATTTGAATGGGGCATCAAATTCTAGTGAGGGTACCGCATTTGCAAGTAATTTCTGAAATGTAATAAAATGAGTTGAATGGGTGTTATAAATTTCCGAATAGTTACTTTAATAATATTTCTAACAGTAAGTGCCCTTATTCTTTAGTAAACCGCTTAATTATAAACGTGCTTTCATATATCACTAATCCTGCGTTGATTCAACCCCCGCGCTCACCAACTTGTATGCCGCTTCCCATAAGTATGTTGTTACTTAACCTTGAACCTCTTGGTGAGATTTTGGTCCGTAATAGAATTGAACTTATCGAGGGTTGGTAAGAAAGGCACAGGACTAATGTGGTATACCGTCGATCGCAGAGAAAGGTGTGGTAAACTTGCTTTGCATCAGACACCCATTACGTTTATCATCCAGAAATGATAAATCTGTACAACTGTACTGATAAAATAACCTTTGCGGCTCATTATTTAATAACCACACTAATTATAGCATTGTACTATCTTGACATTTAATACGACATAAATGATTTTGTGACAAATCATTTTTTTCTTTCGCACATCCTGCAATACAGGTTTCTTTTGCGCCAAAATCCAACAATGTTCAGCAGATTCAAATTCAAATGTGTATCACAAATTCTTAGGAAGTAGTAATTTAAATATTATTGTATTGTACATTGTTATATTGCAACTCCACACTTGACAAAATGAATGAAATGATTATGTGAGGTTGGTAGTAGGTGTTTAATGTGTATGTTATGCTCGATATTAGTAGTACTGCCGTTGTTGCTTAGTAACTGTCAAAAACAAGTATGTTTTCTGACAATTAGCGTTAGTCAGTTGCTTTGCAAGATGTTAACGGAACAAGAAGAAACTTTCGCTATGAAAACTGCTTACAAAAATGGTATAGCTGTTGTATTGAACGAATGGGGAAAAGATTTTGAGTCTAATCCACCATCGCGTAGAGCTTTACATAAATTTGAAACAAAGTAGTTTTAAATGCACTGCATAGTAGGTGATCTAGGATCTGGGCCTGAAGGACATAAACTATCTGTGTGTTAGGCTGTCGCGCAGAGCCCAAAGAAGTCCATAAGACGATTCGCTGTTGAGTATCCCGAAATTTCACGTGGGCCAATTCAAAGGATTTTGCATGAGCAAAAGTTCGAAGTGCACATTTCACGTCTGGTGCACGGATTGCTGGAAGATAACCCAGGCAGGCGATCACAATTTTGCGAAACTATGATGATCAGTATCGTGATAATTCTAACTTATTTAATAACAAATTGTGGTCGGATGAGGCCACCTGCAATATATTGGGACATGAAAATCGACATAAGTGTACTCATTGCTACATGGGAAATTACCATTATTTTAGAGGAAGAGCTGAACCAGTTTGGTTTAAATGTTTGGGGAGCAATTTTGACCCGTGAAGTAATAGAGCTATATTTCATTAACGGTAACCTTAATGGAAACAAGTACTTGAATCTACTTCAGGAAGTTCTTCAAGGAATTGTTATTCTAATGTAGCTCTTGCTTATTATGCTAGGGAGGTTTAATTGCACCTCGATCGGATTTACAACAATAGACTGTTTGGACAGCGTGCAGCAATTGAATTCCCGCCACCTTTGCCTGATCTCACGGCGATAGATTTTTTCTTGTGGCGTGTGGTTGAAGACGAATTGTTCGCGAGGAAACCACGAATCGTTGAAGATCTAAAAACTCGGTTGGTATCGGGTAGACCTATACGCAGAGGAATGGTTCCTTGCATCAAGAATATAGATCTTCTTGCAAAAATCAGTGTTTATTCAAGAAAATATTTTTATTTCAAGACTATAAAAATATATAACATAAAAAAATAATTTTCTTGAAATTTTGTTAGGATTAAATAAATATTTTCTTAGGATTAGAAAATCAAGAAAAAGTTAGAAAAATGTTTCTTCCGAGTAAGTCATTTAGTTTTAAGTTAAGAAAATATTCATATCAAAGATAGAAATGAAAAATAGTCCAGATTTCACAAAGTTCTATTGAGAAATTAGGCGATCGGTTTCAGGTCAGCTACAAGGATATCCCATAAAAGAAAAATTATTATAATGGAAAAAAATAAATTTAATAATTAAAACTACGAGTAAGCGATGAACTAATGAAATTTGTTTTTATACATATGTTACAAATAATTAAATCAGTTCTTTAATAACGTAATTAAATAGGGATTTATTTGATATAGTTTAATAATTAATGAGTTAATATTTAAGTTTATCCCTTTTTTTATTATTCATTATATATTTAAAAAAAACTATGGTTAAATTAGTGCACGTAAATAGTAAAAAAAAGAAAAAGGTATTACATTAACCGGTATGTTTTGAAAATTTGTATGAAACGTTGTCGGTTAAAGGTTATGTCATTGTATGGATAAGTATGGCATCTGTATTTCGCTTTCTATCTGCATTACGTACGGATATGTCGCACAGTTTTAAACAAGGGAAGTGTAATTAATAATGTGGATATAAATTATATGCATTTCAAGAACTTTAGGTAAATAAATGCCTTCTTTCAAGATAATGACACGTTTGATTTATGAATAATACCTAAACGCTAAAACCTTACTATCTTTAAGAAAATATTATTTGTTATAATGACCATTTACTGGTACTAAGAATCGCTTTTTTCAAATTTTCTGCAAGATTTTCTTGAATCAAGTTAGCAAATGTTTTAAACAAAGAAATACAATTATTTCATTACAAGTATATACTTCTATTAAGCGACGAAAAACGCTAAGAAAATATTTCTTTTGATTTAAAACAGTTAGTGTATTGTGAAGAATTGAAACAGTAATTGTCTTGAATTGAGGAGTTTGGTACAAGTAAACGTTTCTCTGCGCGTAGACACACATTTAAAGCTGTTCTTTAAAATTAAAATCAGAGATAATTTCCTTGTAAATGTTATACCTATTTTTTATGGGATTACTATTCAAGCTCACCTCCTTTTCTTAATGATCCGTATTATTTTGTTTAATTTAGAAGTTCATTACCGCCTTCGCTTAAAATTGTTAATGATAATAAGTATTTTTTTTTCTGTGTATCATTAGCTTATTAAATACTATTACTTCACTACACCAAACCTAAAATATTTTCAGTTGAAATTCAATTTACGATGCAAATACGTTCCATCTTCCCTTTATTGAAGTTTTTTTTTGTATTCATCGAAAGGAGTTGAAAAATTACACATTGATGACTTTCGTCGGTTTAATTGCCTACATCTAATTACAAGCTCATTTATTTTTTTGTCTAATTAACTTCGAGCCTTTCGAACTACTGGTTATGCGATGGAAAATTTAAAGTGTTTGAAACTTAATTGGTTGTAACGCACTCACTGATGGTAGCTTAGTAAATCCTTATAATTGAAAGCCAAATATGTTGCAGCCGACTAAAACTATCTTGTGTAGTGACTAGTAACGTACAGATGTAATCAAATGGAGAAAGCTTGGGTGTGTTCCAGGTGAATAAGCGCTAATTAGATGACGATTCCTTTTCTTTTTTATGAAATCTGTTTATATTTACTTCTTCCTTTGAATAATATAAGGAATTCATATAAAGTGATCAACTTGTGATGAACAGTTGTTTAGCTTAAATTGACGAGCTTTACCAATTATTATTCCAATGCGAAGTGCAACTGTTTTGAAACTATCAAAGCAAAAGTCACAAATTAATAATTCCACTTATTCCTTAGTATGAAAATCAAAGATTTTAAAGACGCAGAATACCATTAAAAACTTTCAGGGAGCAAGACGGAGGTTATGTATGACTAACAAATACAATTACATTGCAAAATGTCATCAATACTCTTCGTACGAAAAGGGTAGAGGTATAAACATAATGCGGAAAGGAGGTTAGTGCCAGGAACGAAAGCCATTCGCCGACCGAATTTTACAGCGTTCACCTGGGCTATTTCACATGGCTTTTGTTGAAAAGTTGCAGTTGCACCGCGATGACTTGCAATCTCTAGAGACTCGTAACATTTTACCGGTACCTGTTCGTTACAATATCGATTTAAAGAAAATCAATATGCACAAACGAAGACTGTTGTACGAAAACACATCAAACCGTATCCAACATCGATCAAGTTTTGATGTGTTTCGCTGTACATTTATAGTGGCCTACAATAGAATTATCTCCGCCTCAAAGCTTGCACAAAAGCTATGTTTACCAACAACGATAATCAACGGAAATATAAACACAAAGAACCACTTTGCTGTGAATTTCTTATTTTAGACGAGGAGGTAAATACAGAGTTATGGATGTGTGTAAAGAATGATGCACAGATTGTTATTTCAACATGACCAAAATTTAGAAATAATATCCAAGGTCTAGTAAAATATCCTTTTGGGGGCAGAAACATCCCTAATTTTGTCAACCATTAAGCACGACAAGACTCAGTAGCACTTTGAAAATCTATCTGGTAAACTTCCAGAAGTACGAGGAATACCGTAAACCGGGGATACTTTGACGCATATTGGAGCTATTTTGACATGCGTACGTTAATTACATTGAGGTTAAGTTTTTGCTGCATACATGCATATATGCAAGTTAAACAATCACCTAAGCTTTGAAAAAAAAGGAGAGTGATTATTTTAGGGTTATGTTTATGTTGCTACTGCTGAAATGTGTATTTCGTCGTGTGATTACTGTGAAGTATTAGTTACAACGGTTAGAAACCACATGAAAAAAAGTAGGCAGTCGAAGATACAAAAATTACAGTGAAGACGATTTACAAAAAAAACTGAAGAAGAAATAAGAATTGGAATGTTACATCAGAAAACGGCATCAAAGAAATACAAAATAAGTAAAACCATACTATTATACAGGGTGAAGCAGAGCAACTTGCTTATTTGAATTTGGCGCCCTGAAGCGATGGTTGCTCCGAGGAGGGTGGGGTAGGCACATTCGAAAGGGCGGGGTGTAAAGTTGTAACTCCGCTTGGTTTAGTTAGCATCATGATTTTTTGAGGAAAACGAACGGGCAATTTCGGTGACTTCTGACCGTTATATCCACATGGTTCAGGAGTTTTTCCTGCCAACACTCAACTAGATGGATGTGGGAGATGTGTGGTTCCAGCAGGACGGTGCCGCGGCATACACAGGGCGTGTGTCAATAACTGTTTTGCGGCAACACTTCTCAGGATGCTTCATCTCGACGATCTGCACTGGCCAGCACGGTCGCCCGATTTGGCCCTCTGCGACCATTTTTTATGGAGTTGTCTAAAAACACTTGTTTACAGCAATCGTCCTAGGACCATGGCTCACCTGAAGAACTATATTCGTCAAGCTGTCGCCAACATACCTGTCGATATGCTGGAAAGAGTTGAACGAAACTTTCGAGTTCGATTAATGCAGTGTGTTGAGAATAATGGACTCCATCTGCCTGATATCTTTAAAACTGGGAAAACATAAAATTTAAATGTTGTACTTGATGCTGTTCAAAGAATTAAATATATATCTGCATTACTTTTTTTTTTAATTGAATTTCTAAATAAGCAAGTTGCCCTGCCCCACCCTGTATAAATCGCATAACCGAGGAAAGCTGGGGAATCCTACTGTCTTATCATCCCGAAGAAGACAAATTATTTGCTGATACATTGTATTATAAGAATTGTTAATGACTGGGGATTTCCCATGACTAAAACCGATATACGGGCTGCAGTTAAAAAGTTAGTCACCAAGCAATTGTATTTTCCAAGAACCACTACAATTACATGCATTATTTTAAATGTTACATTTAGTGCCAACGTAACTTCACGATGGCCTTACTTTAATCCAATATGAAAATCTAACGCCATGCCAAAGTAACCCAATCAGTAGGCTAGCTTTGACAAACTTTTCCTTCGATAGATTTAGAGCCAAAAGTGCGTTTGTTTTAATGGATATAGAACGGCTATGTTAACGTAGCCCCGGCTTACGGTACCTTTTAAGTTTCTACAAAAACAATGAAAGAAAAAAAATTGGTACAAATAATTTAATTGTTTTTCAACATTCTCCAGTAAGACACTTTTGCATGCATTCGAACCAATCCTCGAAATATTTTTCGCGCTCTGAAGGTGAATGGCTGGACAGAAATCTTTTGGAGACGAGACACATTTAGAATTAAATGGGGTGTTGACGCACTCAAATGCATATATGGACAGAATATAATTCAAACACAATTATTCAACAAAAATTACATGATGTCAAGGTTATTGTTTGATGCAGCTTTACGTCAAATTTTGTGATAGGACATTATTTCTATACAGAAATATAACATGGAGAAACGAAGACCTAACGATAAATGGACAGCGATACTTCTGAATGTTGTACTATCAGCATTACAGGATCATGATATTGACAACATTGTGTTATGAAAGACAGCGCTCCACCCCACAAAGACAATAATGTGAAAACACTACTACACAACACATATGGCGGTCGTGTAACTAGGAGGCATTTCCAAACAGTTGACTTTACCATATATAAATCCGGCTGACCATTGGTTATGGGGTTACCTCAAAGGAAGGGTATTATTTAGTAGCTCCTAATCATCGCATGTAAAAAATCAAAAACAACAAATTTCCACTTTACCTGGTAGCTTGGGTATAGAGATACCAATTCACCAACAACTATGGCATCCTGCATATTTGATAAAATTGTATCTTTACCTCTCTTAAAAGGTAATCTATGTCTGTGTTATAAAATCATATCCACATTGTTTGGAAAATGCAAAATTTTATTAGTTTGTCAATAAAAAGTCTTCTCTTCAGCTCCTGATAGATCCCTCAAGATCCCTAGGGCATAGCAATACGACATTTAAAAAACATAAACTGCTGCCAATTCGCCAACAATTTGTTCTTTGAATTTTTTGCTTCAGTTACAAGTTACTTTGGATATTATTTATTCAATTGTAATTATAACTTTTCTTCAAAGTTGTTAAGCATTAATGTTAATAATCATAGGAATATCAACATTTGACTAGGCAAATGCCCTTTTTTAATTAAACAATATACATTACATCGGCAGTACAAAATAGTTAAAGCAAGTTTTGTCCTAACTAAATCAACAATTTTAGATTTATACGCTGTGACGTTTTTCTTTTCCCTTGGAGCACAGTGTACGTGCGTACTCTTCTTCCTGGGATCGTACAAGATGCCTTATTTTGGAAATTTTGCATTTTATTTTTCTCTTAACCTATGTGACAAGTTCTTAAATTTTAGTTACACTGCGTAGTTTTGCTTACCTTAATTTGCTAAATCTTTCTGTTTATGTTTTCCTTTAAAATGTATCGGTTTAACATTCTTTCGCAGCCCTCGTTAGGTTTTTGACATTTTAGTTTATTGTGACACTCATATATGCTCCTGTAGTTGGAGATTTTGTTTATTTATGGCATTTCCTTTTAGTTATTTAACCCTTTTGTTATTCTTTCTGCTACTTTGGTTATCGGATACTTCATTGGATCTGTTTTTCGTATTATTGTTAATTTTCTTATGGCTAGAATAGAGTTAAAATTAGTGTTTTATTCTTCTTGACGGTCTATACTTCCCTTTTCCTTGTCTTAGTAACCCTTTGTGTCCTTTTCTCTTATTATTGTTCTCTTAAATTGGAAGTGTTTCTGCTTACATACGTTTAGTAGGGTATGTGTCGAACAGCTAACTTGGTTATGTTACACGAGATTGATAGATCTTAGTTGCGCTCTGTAAGTCCGTTGAGTAGCGTGTTCGTTCATAGTGCGGGTATGCAGCTTTCTATTGTTTCCAGTCATCTCACTGCTACTAACCCTTCTGTTATGTTCGGTTTTTCTTTATTTGATCATTTGTATTCATTCAACCTTATTTACCTACTGCTCCATTTTAAATTTTCAGTTTAGCATCTTCTGTTATCATAACTTAAGTGTTTGATCCACGTAGTTCTATGACGTATTTCCGAGAGGTGGAGAATTGTATTTTCCACTGTATTTCCGGCCTTTTGTCGTGGAATTTAATCACTTGTGGCCCGATTTCTGAAACGTTAGTGTTACGGTAGTGCTTCCTAGTTTGTAATATTTGGAATTAATCACGAGTGGATATTTTGGAAGCTTATCTGTATTTTCCGTTGCCGTTATTTGGTTTTGATTATTGGATTGGAAATATTTGAGAGGATGGCTACAGGTTGCTGCTAAGCAGGATCTGAATACGACGTCTCTAGTATCCATCTTGGATTTGTCTATATTTCACATACATTGTAATTTTGGGGTTTCGTTTATTTCTTTCTAGGGGTTCTATTCTCGGGTACACTGTTTGTGGTACCTCGTTTTGGAGATTCCTGTTTTTGGGTACAGCAATTTTGGCTTAACGTTTTTTTTTTTGGGAACACTTATTTCTGGATATCGTTGTCGAATATATCAATTTCGATTCAACCGTTTTGGATTACACCGTTTTTCGGAATTACCGTTTTTGAACACGTGCTGGCTCTACCTGTGTTTTTGGAATTACTTTTCGGACCTATCACTGGACCACTTCGACCACACTACCAGCTAAGTTTAGATCTCCTTAGTATTTAAATTACATTCCTTTGTTTTGAGCCTTTAAATTTGACTATTAATTATACTATGTTCAATGTTTGTTTGCTTTTAAATTTAATGCTATTAACAGTAATCATTTTCTCTTGGTTCTAATTGCATTTTGTTTGACTCTACAACTCATAGTCATTTAGATTATCATTTATTACCTTTTGTTTAATTCTAGATTTGCATAATTTTCAGAATTTTGATTTATATAGGAATTTATTCTGTGTAACAGAATATTTTAAACGAGTTAATTTTTTTTCTTTGATTTATTCTTTGGTCGGTTGAAAACCGGAAAGCTTTTACCTATCTTAGGTCAGAATTTCTTACAAGGAATGTTTGCATTTTGTAAACCGTAGCGCGTTTGCCATAGCGATCGGTAATTTTCTGAACTTTATTATTGTGACTTTTGATAAGTTTTAATCAGGGTAGTACTCTGGTCCAATTTTGTTACTCATATATACTTTTCTTTATGAAATATTGACTTGTTTTTTTGTACTTTATGGGAGATTAAAGGAGCTTAAATTTGTGAGCCTTTGTCTTAATCCAAATTTTCCCTTTTCCCCTTATAATTTTTAATCACTATCTCGCCCCTATCGCCTGACAGAGTTATTTCAAGCAGATGGTGCCTTCATACAGTCAAATTGTCTTGGTGAGTGTATTGTCCCACTCTCTCGCCGACGAGCAGGCTGGCACCCTGAATGAAGGTTTCGCTATTTATTAAATTACGGGGGAAAGTTGTATCCTTTGGTTATTTTGGTTACTATTTTTTTGTTTTCTTTTGCAATTTCAAGGCGCTAAAACGTAGCAACGCATTATGCCATTTAGCAATTAATTAATATAGACATATGTACACTAAAGACCATTATTAATCTAATATGTGTTGTGACATAAAATTTTATATAAGTTTTCATAAGGTAAGGGAGTTTCTATTCTGTAAACAAGTCTACGCTATCACCAGTGTCAAGGTATTATCATCTTGACAGAGAAATAAGCAAAGAAACTCATTACTTGTCGTATTATCTCTTTCTATACCCCCACTTTCACACACATCACCATGTTCGTCGGTATTATCGACATTACTCAACGTCACTTTTTGACTCACGTCTTTCAAATGTCTGTCCGGAAACCAAATTGATTATCGTAGACTGATAAGCGGGCGTTAATAACGATAAGAGACAATGTAGCTATTAGAAAAGCAGCCGCGTTGATTTCCAAGTCCAGACTTCTAAAAAATATTAAACTTGCTTCTGCCTGTTGAAGCTAATTAAAGCATAAAACCATAAAACGGTGAAAAAAGGAAGATATTAAACTTACATAAACCTCTAGGTCATTAGCATTGGCATTTTAGTTCAGTTTTGCACATTTAGATACACCGAGTGAACGATTCAAAAATAAATACACAACACAGTGACTGTGAAAGCCATTCCAGTAACTAAAATTACTTTGTTGCAAAAAAAATAGGTGTAGCATATCGTGATCAATATTAACCTAGTGATCGATTTTATCACGTGAGTTGATTTTACCAGAATTCGAATACTATCCCAAAATAATTCGAATTCTGCTTCTAAAAACTGATTACTATTCAATCTGTACGTTAATGGAGTCCAGGTTTCGCTAAAAAGAAGAAAATAAATCACTCAATATTAACGTTAATTAAGTCTCGTTATCTGAAAATGAATGATTCGCTGAAGAGTATTTACACGACCGGCGATCACATTAAGCTATTTCCTTAATGGCGACAATTAGATATATCAGCGCCATTAAAACGCAAGCATTTCATCGAACTTCGACATCTCGACGGGTTTGGGAAACTGTCGTTAGCGTTGGAAGGACGATTTCCAGACATGGTCGCGCAAAACAAAATTACCCTAAGAACAACTCCTAGAGAGCGGAAAGAAGCGAGCCGAGCTCATAAAGCGGCATCGTAGCAGCGTATTGTTGAAAGTAAAAGGACACAATTATTATTCATTTGTAAATGTCAGTTCGGTGGCCGATATTCAATATGGTGGGAGTCGACGGACCACACGACATGCTTGATAAATGATGTCTGATTCTTGGGATAGTTCTGTTTTTGAACACTTTTGCGATGTGTTGTTGAATATTTTAGGTCTCTCCCGGCTTGTGGGACGTGCTTCCGTGCGTCGTCTGATCTTTTCGTTTACATTTGGCGACGGTTCAGAAGTTGACATGTTTTCTTTCGTGCCGTAATAAATAATGTGCGGTATGAGCGTATTTTTGGTATCCCGACGACTTTCGGGCTTTTCCCCGTTCGGCTCCGCTTCCGGCGCTGCTATTCACGGGCGAATCGGCAAAAGAGAAAAATGGCAGTCTTAATTAGCATATGTCGTGTTCGATAGACCGAGGAAACGAATTAAAATAAGCATTAAATTGTCCATATTACGTTCGTAACAAAAATAGCTTGGTTGTACGTTAATACAACAATTAACTTTCTTCACAGTTATGTTTGTATATGAACGTATCTAGACTTTAGATGTAGATGTAACTGTACAAATTAATCATAGTTACCTACTGTTTTAATTTGGAATATTTTCTTTGTAGTTCGGCTTACATTAAATCTAAGATAATTCATTTGTTTTTATATTTTTACGAATTGCAAACACGGTAAAGGTTACCCGTTAGTCTTCACAAATGTCATGTATATGTGTTGTCGGATCTAAGAACAAGCTTGTGTTGCCTCATCAGGAAATAACATTCTGGAAGTGAAGCCGCAGCTGTTCTATCACCAAGTTACAAACATTTCTACGATTGATAAAATCGTCTCCGTGATGCTCTTGGTTTAAAGAAATGTGGTAATCGTGGCGTTTGTATTTTCGTAATGTACTATCCATTTTACGAAACTGAATTGTTCGTTGATACAACAATAGCAATTACCGATATAAACAAACATAAGCACATATTGACAACGAAAACACTCTGTAATAAACATTTTCTTTTCCTTATTGTACTTCAATCGCTCTAGATAATGCAATATGCCAAGTTTTGAACGTGATTTGTTGAAAAAGTCCACAGCACCACAGACATACGAAACTTTGTTTGCATTTTTCTCGTAATTTTTGTTATGTCAGGTGTTGAAATGTTTAGACTATCAGAAAAAATGATTCTCTATCAAATAGTGTGGTAAATAACGTTGGCCACGAGCGGTACCGCGCATCGGCGTAGAATCAGTTCGGACCGAGAGGAACGGTAGTATTACTTCGTCTGCGGAGCAGTACGGACATTTTAGCTGCCGGTCATTTGCGCAATTGTTTATCTATCCTAGAAAAATTATGATTTCGTCAGCAGAACGACCGCGGTCGGACAAACTTCGAAAATTTATTGCAGAAATTCCAAACTTAATATATGAAGGTGCTAAAATTAAATGTGTAATTTGTAAAATCCCGTTAATGTGTCGGTCCAGACAACATTGTTTGCGACACGAAAATAGTGAAAAGCATGTCTCAAAAAGAAATTGCGCACGAGACAATGAAAAATTTATATTTAATTTATGCGTTACGTTTATCGCATGTAATATACCGTTTAATTTACTAGACAAGGAACCATTTGTCTGCTTTAGGAATAACTATTCGGAGTGCAAATTACCAAGTCGAACATCGTTACGAAGAATTGTGCCATCTGCGCGCGAACATATTGAACAAAAAATAAAATCGGAGTTGAAAGATCAAAAATTGTGGTTATGTGTCGACGAAACAACAGATCGGAAGAAACATTCTGTTCTTAATGTAATGGCACGCAAATTGGAACCTCATCAATCGGCACCTTCAATTCTATTAGTCTCCAAACGAATACACGAAAACAGTGTACTGCCGAAGTAATTTCAAAGTTAGTGTTAAATACATTGGACAAGTTTGAACTTTCAACAAACCAACTCTTGATGTTAGTGAGTGATGGTGCTGCAAACATGCTTTCTGTAGGCCGGTCTCTTAAAAAGCATTCTACTAATTTGTTACACATAACGTGTAAAATTCATGCTCTCAATCTTGTAGCGGATAGTATCAGAAAATGTTATCCTGAGGTAGACGCTTTAATAGCGGATACAAAAGCAGTATTTGTCAAATTTCCAAAACGTATTCGCAAATTTCACAGACTGTGCCCCCGTATGCCTGAGCCACCAGAACCTATTCTTACACGTTGGGGAACATGGTTACAGGCCGCGTTTTATTATCATAAATATTTTGAGAATATTAAAAACGTGGTTTCACAATTTGATCCAAAGGAAGCTATGCCTATCAAGGAAAGCTAGTCGAAGTTCAAGATAGTCAGGTTAAAATGAATTTACAAACTATTCAGAATAATTACTTCGGACTAGTGGAGGCAATGGAAAAATTACAAAATCCTTCGGTGTCGTTAGTGGAATCTCTGCAAATGGTGCAACATGTTCACGCACAGCTATGCGCGGTAGAAGGCGCAAAAAATGTTTCTGTTCTAGAAAAATTTGAAAGTGTTTTTGAGAAAAATTCTGATTTTGGCACATTAAGACACATTTGTGAAGGTGCGTCAACAGAATCGTTAAGTTATTTGAAAGATTATTTTACTTACGCAAACATTACGTCACTAGATGTAGAACGTTCGTTCTCTGCATATAAACGTATTTTTTCCTCATGCCGTACTAGTTTTGCCGAAACAACAGTTGAAACATATCTAATGTTGCAGATATTTAACAGACATTATTCACTTTGTGATTTCACGAAGGTCTCTTAAAATGGTAAGTGTTTAAGCACGTGTTATTTAATTTTTATTTAAAAGATGAGCGAAATTATTTGCGGCAGCAAACATCTCTATTAGCAGAATAACTCTAGTGGAACGCGAGGCCTGGTCGACTCTACGCTACTGCGCGGTACCGCTCGTGGCCAGCTTTAGTGATAAAATAGGTATCATGCAATCTGAAAAAAATAAGGGGACGTGGCCACGCCAAAAACAGTTGAAAAGACTGCTGTGAGTAAAAGACATTATTCATTTTGGCCAATTATTTAAGAGTTTAAAGCAATAGACGTAAGATTTACAGTACGGTTTATTTTAGGCGATTGTAAAAAACTCATAATGTGTGAAAGGGATGTAATATTATTTTTTTAATATAATAAATTTGTATGCTTTTTGGAGCACAAATTTTCTTTCTTCTGATTTTAATTTTAATTGTAATTTTCCATTTATTTGGTTTTGTATTGGAATTTTCCCTGTAAAATTTTTTAAAAGACTCATTAATCATTTAACATATATATTGCGATAATTATTCAATTGTTATGATATTTCATTTACTCACGTTTGAAAACGTATTCTGTTGACATTTTAGTCGTATTTAGTTACCTTTGCTGTGAGGCGAAGCAGTGTTCGTGACCTCTTCCCTCCAGTTTCCCCCGAATCCATTTTCTCCCACATCAATTGAGATTTGAAGAAAGGAAATATTTGGTTTTGAAGGGACATTAAAGTGCAACTTTTCGCTAAAGAACTACAGTGGGCAGGTGCAAAATTCATTCAAGAATTTTCATAAATTCAAAAACATTTTCATTAATATTTCATTAAATTCATAATCAGCTATCGGATATGGATTGATTTAGGTAATTGTTCTACAATTGTCAAAAAGAAATATGACTGTTTAAAATCAATAAACTATGAACTCTGACACCAAAAATTGTTTAATTTTCTTTCGGTTCCATTCACAAAATAAAAGTGGGATCCCACACTTTAACGGTAAAACCGCCGCACCAATTTGACCGTCTTTCAATGTTAAAGTTTTTTTTTTCAACGGAATTAATTTTGATATGATTTTGAAATCATGTGACTTTTCTTAAATTTAGTTTGGTAATGCTCTCACAACGTTTTGCATATTTTATAGAACTCTAAGCGGTGTTCTGGGAAATTTTACGGCTGCCACGGTCAAATTAACCGGTACGTTAAAAAATTTTTTTAACAAACTTTATTTGTCAATTCTTTTTTTTGGTTGCAACATTTGAAAGAATAAATATTTAGGCGTGTACCGCATGTAAATATGTACATCATTTCAAACATTTATTACATATAAAAGAAGGCATATAACTGCATCAACCGATCACAGCTTATTCCTATTTGTTAGTACTTGTTTCGACATGCGCCCTCGACAAAGAACCTGTTTCTACTTGTGCTCTTTTTAGTGTCGCACATGCACAGACTTAATTTGGCGCATGCGTACAAAATATTTTGCAAGTTTCAACCTACACTATTGTGAACATATAGAAAGATCGGTAGTACTCTGAAAGTGCATTCGTCCTGTTTAGTTAGACTGAACAGTATGTGGTCCAGTAAAGGCCTTTCGGCTGCACAAGCTTTAGACGAACTAGAAAATCTTTCACCAGGAAATTCCGAGAATGATTCTAAATCAGTTAGTACGGACAGTGAAAATGAAATTCGTTCTCGAGTTGTTGCGAGTGAGGAACAAAATAGTGACGAATCTGACAATGACACAGTTTGTGATGTAACTGTTGCAGTGACTAGTGCTAGTTCCAGTGATAAGCAGGAAGTGAAAACGTCAGTTCGTTCTAATCGCCAGCAAAAGAAACCAACAGAAAAAGGATTTTCCTTCAATCTTGGTGCAGTTTGCAAATTAAAAGATAATTCCGAATGGCAAGTAATTTCTGCGAGTCAGCCTACTGCAGGCAGAAAAACCCAACCTAATATATTCAGGGACAATCCAGGGTCAACAGGCTATGCAAAACAAAAAGTAACTGCAGAAAATGAGAGTAGTTTCTGGAGATTATTTATCGATGACTCGATGCTGAGACACATAAAACAATGTACCGAGGCTGAAGCTAGAAGACAACTAGATAGTCAAGACTGGCAATTATCTTTAGGAGACCTAAAATCCTCTATTGCCATTCTATACGCACGCGGTGCTTAGGGTTCCAATCACTTAGAATTAGATTCCTTGTGGTCTAAAAAGTGGGTAATATCGTTTTTTAGTCAAACGATGTCTAGAAACAAATTTAGAGAGATCATGCGATATCTCAGATTCGATCTCAAGTCTACAAGGAAAGAAAGATTGGAGCATGAGAAGTTTGCTTTAGTTTCTGAAGTAAGGCAAAAATTTGCTTACAATTGCAAAATTTGTTATGTGCCCGGAGAAAACATAACAATAAACGAACAATTTCCTACAAAAGCAAGATGTCGATTTACGCAATATATGTCCAATAAACCGGATAAGTTTGGCATTAAATTTTGGCTTGCTGTTGACACTGAAGCTAAATATGTGTTGAATACGTCGTTCTAAAATTATTAGAGCCTTACACCAAGAAAGGAAGAAATGTGACATTGGAATTTGCAAAGAAATTAGCAAAACTAAACACCACAATTGTTGGAACTGTGAACAGCTCAACAGAAATTCCCGACGTAATCAAAAAAAGCAAAGGTTCTTTATATGAAACTGTTTTATTCACAAGTAAAGAAAATGTTTGCACTTTGACGGTGTATCAATCCAAAATAAATAAAAATGTCCTTCTTCTAAGTACGCAACATCCAACAGTTTCGATTGATGCTGGTACAAAGAAAAAGCCAGAAACAGTTTTATACTATAATAGCACAAAATATGGCGTTGACGCAGTAGATCAAATGGCCCGAAAATACAGCGTGAAGGCACCTTCGAGAAGATGGCCAGTCCATGTTTTTTATAATATATTGGATCTTGCTGCAATCAATGCGTTTGCTGTATACAAAGACATCACTGGCAAGAAAATAAATCGTCGCGACTTTATTCTACAATTGGCAGAAGAACTCTCGCAACAATCCAATAACAACGAAGAAGACCCTCAGGAGGGAACATCGAATCAAAAATGCAATAAGAACTTACAGGCTGGATCAAAGACAGATTAGCAATCTCGCAAAAAACGTATATGTCAAGAAAAGAAATGTGAGAATAAGACTTACGGTAGATGTAAGAACTGTAACAAGAACATACATATGTGGAAAATGTGGATTTAAAGTAACTTATTGCAAAAATTGTGACGATATTTAAAATATCAAAGTTAAGTTAGAAGTTATTTTTATATTTGTGAATAAATATACACTTTTATGCAAACAAATTGTTAATTAATAAAAACAGTCGAAACAAAATTGAATTTTAATGACCGCTCAATTTGGCCGGGGCGGTGGTTCGAGGTGTGAGGAATTCTCGGCGGTTCTAGTGTTAAATATATTTTTTTAAATTCTATCTCTGAGAAGTTAAATATTATTAATTCAGAGTCTAATTATAATGTATTGAATAAATACGTTACTGAAAGTTACAAAAACAAATTAAAATTTAACCTATTGTAGTTCTACACATTTTTATACTTTTCTCTCCTTTTGGTCTACATCTTAAGACGGATAGTAACTTCTTAAAGAAAAACATATACTAAAATGACAAAGTAATGGCAACGTACTGCATAACCTTTAGGATAAATCAACCTTTGTTTAATTGTATTAACCAAAGATTAAAAAAGACATATATATCAATATTTGGCAAAAAACTTTTATCACGTTTTTTTTTTGCTTTACTCAATTCTAAAATGTTATCTAGGGCATCCGTTCCATTTCGAATTATTAAGGTATTTTTCATCGTTATTAATTAAATACTAAATTGCAGGAATCCAATACCACTAACATAACTGTTATTAAATGTCACGGTATCAATGTAGTTGGATACGCATTAATTATGAAGCCAATTATGTCCAAATAATCTTAAAGGTCAAACAGCGGGGGATTATTTTGATTGCTTATGTTTTATATTATGTTCTAGACAACTTGAATCAAACATTAATAAAGGACCCGGTTTTGATTGAGTTTGATGAGTTCATATTCCAATGAACAAATTAAACGAGTTAAAGTTGCTTATGCCTACAAGGATGCAATACTTTTACTTGCTGTAATGACGTGATGAGATTAAGGATTCGCTGGACCCATTATAGCCTTTGGGTTTTGCTTTTAGCGTATTAGTCCACATGTACTGCGGATCAATAGCGTCGCACAACTGTTAAGAAACTCTTATTGTGTATATATAAAACGAAGCTAATCATTTAGTGGTTTCCCTAACATATAAATTATAATGCCTAACATTAGTGGTGGCGGTTTTCTGATAAATCATAATTCCAGATATTTGGGGGGTAATTTGGAAAACAAAAGACATACAGATTGCTGGGGAGTTCTGCATACAGAATCATCAAACTAGTGCGTTACTCCAATAATGCAATACACTTTTGTATGCCCTTGAGAAGTAATAAAATTTGTATTTAGTTTAAATTTACTTCTGTTGCAGTAAGACGGCGATGTTGAGTAAATGTACCCATAAGTAATCAATAAAGCATGGCAAACGGTTGCACCCGCAGAGGCGCCATGAAAGGAGCTGTGTTTACTATGTACATACAAAGAATCGAGTGGACGTTCGGTTAATATCGGTTAATCGGTGTGCGTGTACTATTTATAATGTTCGAGAAACTAGTGAAACCGTCCGGGGCATACCGCGCAAAACTAGACACAGTATTAATAAAAAAATAATAGATTGTTACCTTTTATTAACGTATCGATGACCACTGCGGTAATGTGCGAATGCCATGGTACGCCGCGTAGTACTACAACATAAGCAATGCTTCCATTGTCGATTCGATCAGGCGTCGACGATGGTCTGAAAACGTATACTTTGCAAATGATCGTTCAGCATCTAATGAAGTAAGATTTGCGAAACTCAAATACTCCTGTATCTCTTCTGTGCAGTATTGAATTGCAGATATAGGTCGAACCTTTTCTAAATCCGGATTTTTATTTAAAGCTGCGCGACATCTAGTCCTATAAGATCCGTCAAGCTTTCTAGAGCGGCTGCTAAATTGTTGATGTTATTTAACCAGTCTTGTATAGATAAGTGAGTATTTTCTAACTGCGAAATAGTTTGTCACTACAGAATAGTTTATGGAAATTTCATCTATTTCTTTTTGAACGTCCGAATCGGAAAAAAGTTGCGAATCGCTTGAGAATTAGAAGAATTAGTTTGAAAATGACATCTTTCACTTGGGAATAATATTTCCGATAGTAAGATACTGCCCAGATCCATGTTCTCCATCGCGTCAATACAGGCTGAGGTGGTAGCGGAATTTGCGAACACAATTGCTTGAATACGCGGATATGTTTGGAGAATTTCACAAATACCTTTTTGGTAGATGATATGAAATCATTCATCCTAGGATACCTGCTTCGAATTATTTCTGCTACGAGATGACGTGCGTGTATGAGACATGTTATGTGAAGAAGAGTCGGAAAGCATACTTTTAATATCCTACCAGCTTTCAGCATTGTTGCGGCTCGGTCAGAGACTAACACGGTGATTTGGGCTCCAACTATACAAAATTCTCTTAACATATCTTTTTTTATGTTTACAACGGTTTTGGCATCAGTTCTTTCAATCCTTTTACTGGCTAACAACAAGGAAGCTGCTGGACCATTACGTTTTAATGGACGCGCCACAGTGTGATTCACGCTGTGTTTCTGAGCATCATTAGTTTCGTCCATAGTGAGCCAGATTTTTTGATTTCTCAACTCGTCTTTTACTGTACTTTGCACATGTGGTAAATTCTACCGCAATTGTCTTTTTGTTGGCAGCTTCCATGGTGGAACATATTTATCCCCAAAAAGACGAAAGTTTTCATTATCTATTAGGTGTTGTGGAATGTTGCACGTACTCAACATGAAAATAAAGTCATACAAAGGTTTCCAGTACGGAATATTGTTTCTTAAATTCAATACATGACGTTTACTTTTAATATGACTTCTGCATTCAAATGTCGTGCGACCTAGCAACCCTATACCGCAAAATTTGCAACGAATGTGCGAACCTGTAAATTACAAACCAGGCAAACGCCAAATATATTTCTTCACATGCGATGTAAGGGGTACACCAGTCTTACGTCCCATGTTTTCGAAAATGCAACGAGAATCCGATAAATAACCGAAGGACCAAACTCCTCAATGTCTACCGCATTACTGAACTCTGCATCCACATATGTATATACAGCCCCCCGTACAGGCGTCTCTGCGGGTGCAACCGTTTGTCACGCTTTAGTCATCAATTAGTTTCTGATGCTACGTTGTATTTAGTTTTGTTTCAACAGTGGAAGTGTTAAGACGCTTTTTATGAGTTTCTTGCCTAACCTAGACTGTAATCATAATATTGCGCAATTAAAACGCGTTTTTTTATTACTGTGGTTTAAAATGGCGAATTTTCAACCATCCGAAGAGCATATTCGTCATTGTGTGATATTTAGTTTTCATACCGGAATGAATGCAACAGTTGCAACTAAGAATATTTGCGATATTTGTGGTGACGTTTTAAAAGGAAACAAATGTCAACGTTGGTTCAGACAATTTGCGTCAGGTGATTTTGATCTCTCTGATAGACCTCTTAGTGAAAGACCTGTGGAACTTGATAATGAGGTTCTAAAAACAGTAGTCGAAACTGATTCAAAATTAAGTGTACAGGAATTAGCGAATACACTAGGCTCTACATGGTCGACAGTGCAAGGACATCTCCGTGAAGTTGGTAAAATCTCTAGATAAGGTAAATGCGTTCCACACAAACTGTCGGATGCGAACAAGGATCAACGTCACACAATATGCAGTTCACTGTTAACTGGACTAAGAAATAATCCATTCCTTAGCGGGATGAAAAGTGGATTCTTTATTCCAATCCCAATCGCTCCAGATGGTGACTCCTTGTAAATCAACCACCAGTTCCAACCCCTAAACCCACGTTAACGCTGAGAAAAATCCTGCTGTGCGTTTGGTGGTATTCTAATGGCGTAATTTTTATGAACCTTTACAATCAGGTGAAATGATTACTGCTGGCATTTATTGTCCATAATTGCAAAGATTAAATGTTGAAAAAAATGCCTGCTCTAGTTAACAGAAAGAAGTATTGCTTCAATATGATAACGCAAGACCTCACGTAGCAAGAGTGATTCAAGAAAAAATCACTCAGTTGGATTGGGAAGTCTTACCTCATCCCCCGTATTCACCAGATATCGCCTCATCTCATTATCATTTATTCAGATCTCTAGATCATACACTAAGCAATAAACATTTTCGCTCAATTGATGTTTGATGCCACCTTGAACACTATTTCTCATTCCAGCCAACGCAGTTCTACAAAAGCGGAATTGAAAAGATGGCAAAGTGTCTTAGATCATGATGACGACTATATCTTAGATTGATAAATAAAACATTTTTTGAAAAATTATATTTGTATCTTATTCTAAAATAATTGATTACTTATGTGTACCCCCGATATATCTACATTGTGCGGAAATAATGTCATAAGGGCAATGTTAATCGCTTCGTGTACGTTCTACCTAACATCGCCTAAGGTTTGCGGGACCATATTCAGTTGAATAGATTAAGACAACGGTTTTTGAAGATGGAAAGAAACTACTTTCTACTTACTAAATAGATTAAATTTGCGCGGACCATAAAGATTTAACAACGGAGTAGCCACAGGTAACCTGAGCATTCAGATTTCAATTAAATTTCTTGACTTTATACGTTGATTTGTGGCAATAGCTTACAGATGCTTCAAAAAAAAAGGTATAGGAACGGCTTTTTAACCATATTCAGAAAATATAACGTTAACTATTACGTTTTTAGAGAAAGCGGCCTATTTCTCTAATTCAGTTCGAATTTTTAAACTTTTATTTGCTATAAAACCCTTATTTCTAGTACTAGTAGTGATGAGGCATCTCGTTAGATATTTTAGAAAATTTTGATATTTTTCCGTCAAATCCAGTTATATTTCTCAGCATAGTCTCCTTGTAAGTCTATACACTTTTCTCAGCTATGCTCCCATCTCTTTAATCCGTCTAAATAGCCGCTGGCATCCTTTTCTGCAAAATAAGCGTCTGCGAATGAAAATCTCTGGCCTCCGAGCCAAAATTTGCGTCCAGAAACAGAAAAAAGTCAAAAGTCGCAGTGGGCCAGATTTGGTAAATATAGTGAGTCTATCAATTTGAATCCCAACTCGAGAACTTTTTCCATGACGACCACCGAAATGTGAAACGTTTTCTTCAAATGCGGCCGATTTTCCGCAATTTCTACCTTCAGCTTGTCAACTAATGATGCATAGTATGTCCTCGTTATTGTTTTCCCTTTTTCAAGATAGCCGATAAACACAACTCCATGACTATCCCAAAAGACAGTCGCCATCACTTTCCCCGGCGATGGAACAGTCTTCACTTTTTTCGAAGTTGATTCACTATTCGTAGTCAACTGTTTCGACTGTGTCTTGGCTTCAGGAATGTATTGGTATACCTAAGTTTCATCTACAGTTATTGATTGATGTCAAAACTCCCACTTATTCGCTTAAACTGCTTCAACAGGGCTTGGGAAATCTTTGAATGCGTGTTTAGTCGTGTGTGAGCAACCGCGGCATCCAACGCGCGGTTAGCTTTTTCATGCCCAAATCTTTAGTCAATATATGACAAACACGTTTTTTCGAGATCTCTGCTGCCTCTTTTGGTGAACTTTTCCGATGTTATCGGTAGTGGTTGTAGCTTTTGTGATTCCCGAATGTTCATCGCCAGCCAAGCTGGTACGATTACGTTTGAATTCAGCTGCCGGCTTTAATTTGTGAAGGCGTATTGCCTGTCAAATGCAAAGGTCTAATGATGGTTCAATATTCGATTTTTTCCATTTTTACAGAAACACCAACATCGACTGACACAAATGACTGTTAAACAACAATTGAGCGTCCAATTTGGCTGAAATTTTCAAAAGTATCTTTCAACGCATACGCAATTATATTACCAGAATATTTTGTCGAGTAATGCCATCTTCATGTTGTGGTTTGAAGCTTTTCGGATTACCTCCGCACAAGTGAAGCACGAAACGTTGCATAACCAAATTTAGACGTTTTGTTACCAACACCATTTGTATCATCTTTTCTTAACAATACCTAGGATATTTCTCGTTTTTGTTATGAACATTATAGGTGTACTGCCGAATGAGAAGTGGTCTCGTTAGAGGTGCACATTGGAAATGAATATCTACAAATATTTGTAAGTCGTTGCATTTGGTACGCGAATTCTTTCTGTTTGATGGATTAAATTTTAATAGGTGGCATTTATCTCGACGATTTCATTTTCATAATGGTATATTAATAGAGCGTCTAATTCACGATAATGTTTTATCATTTAGTTTTTGTAACCGTCAGAATAGTTCTAACATAGCAGTTACAGCATCGCTAATTTATTAAAACAAATTACACCTAACCGGATCTCCGATGATAAATTATCCAACCAAAAAGTTCATGAATACATTAAGAAGTTAAATATACGGATTTGATAGGATAGAGGAGTGAATCAGTATTTCATTTAGAGACGTTCCAAGCTTATTACCGGTTCAGCGCCATTTTTAGTTCCACACCTGATCGGCATTCCTATACACGAATTTACCCGGGTGCATCTGCACAATACGCATTTATTCTTTGCACCACACCATTCAGTAGTGTCGCCCAGTTAACGTAAAGAGTTGCTGCCGAAATGCCTTTAAATCATGAAGATCATTAGGCAGAACAGTAAACGTCGCAGTGAATAACCTAAAGATCATTATTTATTTGGACGGGGACGTTTATGGAACATGATTGTCTATATTTGTATACAACGTTGACCTTCACCTAATAACCCGGAGACTCTTATTGTTAAGTAGAAGATAATTAAGGTGGAGCAGATGGTATTTGTCCAGCCGTTACACTAGTTAAATGTCATTGTCTGTAGATTTGATTTGCAACACTCACAATCAGTTGCCACTGAAAAGAAGCTATTACACATCTATTACTGAAACTAATTAAAAGTTTCTCTTCGTAAAAAGACTGCGGTAAAATGTATTGTGCTATTAAATCAAGTAGTTATTGCTGAAGTTGTGTATTGCTACATATGGGAGCAAGTTGTAACGCATGACTATGCTTACGTTAATGGCATCAATGCCGTGGATAATAAAAAGGGTATAAAAGGCCTTTACCTTGCACATGTCCTGCATTCAATATAAATTTCTTAAGGAGAAGAGCGTGTGCATACTTTTTTGGCTATATTTTCTAAACATAGTAACAAATAATAAGGATGGCAAGGACGTGGCGTTGTAGAATTATAAACCTTCCAACTGCATGAAAAAAGTTGCTGATTATTTATTATTAGAACACAAGTGACAAGAGGATTAAGAATATCTGGTTATTTAGAGATATCGCTTGGAGAAATAGATACATGACAGTAAACAGCAAGGCAAGGGTATATAAAACCATCGTGAGGCCGATCACCTACGCAGCCGAAACTCGAAAGAATACGAACAAAATAAAACAAATAAGCAGAACCTCACAGATGAAGATATTGAGACAAGTTACAGATAGACAGAATACCTAATAAACAAATAAGAGATCAATGCAAAATAGAAGATATTCACAAATTTATCAAGAAACGTAGGAAGGGTTGGAACGACCACGTTAGTAGAGCGGATAACAATAGACTGATTAAAATTGCTAGAGATTTGAAGCCGTGTGGAGGGCGACAACCAGGACGACCACAGAAAATCGAAACGTTGGAAATAGAGTTGGGTATCCATTTCCGTTGATGCAGCTGAATAGTATCTCATTCATAATATAAGATGCAAACTGTTTAATATTCGCCTAGTTAAACTGTTTCAGCGGTTTTCTCCAACTTCAAACTGCTGTGTCCTGAACCTAAGAATGTTGTACTACTTTTAATCAAAATTTTTTGTTTTGCACTTTAATATTTTCAAAATATGTCCCGAACTTTACACTTTACTAACAAGTTTGTAATGGTTCAAAGAAAAAATGCAGTGGCTCTTCTCTGTGTTCAAGATTTCTATTCAGTAGTAATCATTCATTTGGCATATGCCGGTCAGTCACTTTTGCTGCTTTGACAAATGCCTCGTTGTATTCTCAATACACAGGCTACAGAAAAAAAAAAAAATACGTAAAAAGCTTCTTAGTAATTTTGTATATTGTTTGAAATATGCGCAGTATAAATCCAGGTTAAGCGCTCCATTGGAAAAGCGGACTTATCCAAATAACTTATTCATCTAGGAATGGGTCGTTATTTAACTATCTGTTATTTTATAATCGCTATGGATCCAATAACAGTTGTAACTGTTATCTCGCTGGGAAAATAATAGGTATAGCATGGTTGCTTTCGGACTGTTGTGAACATATCATCGACCGCCGTTGCGGCGTACTCAACTGCGTGGCGCTACGACTGTCTGATCGAAGCCGCTGTTTATTACAGGTAATCGTTACAACTCCGCTAGAAAAATAGCTTATCAGATCACGTACCTACATGAATATCCTCTAGAGCGGTTATTACGGCGGTAATCGACATCGAGTCGGACGTTTATTATGGACATATTTTCTAAATAATTGTATGTATTGGAATTATCAAAAAATAAAAGACCGATGTTATATAAAAAATTTACTTATAAAAACTAAAAATAAAACCGTTATATTTATTATATAGCATTTAAGCACATAGATGTTATCGCATTTCGAAGATTAACTAAAATTAAATATAAGAAAAATAACAGTAGGATCAGTCAAAATGGTGGAAATTAAATGCTGCTGTAACAATGATTGCAGTGAATCTGATAATACAACAGTGAACAGTTTATCACTTAATTTATTTTAATTAAAAAAAACGCAATAAAATATTTATATTACAAAAAACTTCTGAGTTTAAATTTTAACGTCCTGCAAGATCAGCAGTTGCACATGTGCTATGTGGAATCACGATGCGTTATCGTGTAGAACTGTAGACTACGAAATAACGTTAAACCTGTTATTTTGCAACCGTTATTTCAAAATAACGATAACGGTTGAAACTGTTACTTTAAAATAACGATTTTTCCCATCACTATATTCAGGAGGAAGTGATAGTAATAAAGCCGCGGAACACTTTATACAAACTATTTACACACTAAAGGCTTCGGAAGTTATGACAAGCTTTAAAGTTTATATACTCCGTTGGGTCGTCACCACATGTAAGAGAAGAATATCAGCTAACAGATTCCGCTAGTTGTCTCAGGAAGAATTTGTAATATGTGTACGGTACTGTGTAGTATTGCAATAAAATGTCAGGTAAGTTATTTACAAAGTTGTATTTTAATGTGTTCGAAAAATTTATACTTAAGTTTAATTTGCATGCACACATTATGTTGAAGTATGTTTATCATGATCATCACATTATAAAGTGTTGGGGCACATTATGGATTAGTATCTATAGCGTTTCTTACATTTTGGTGTTAAATCTGAATTTTGTATGCGGCTGGGGTATTTACACCGGGCAATGGGGAAGATGTTCTGAGCAAATAAGTGAAAGGTGTCCAGCGAAGAAGTGAGGAAAGCAATTGTGAAGGTGCTGTTTGTGCGATAAAATATATTAACACAAAAGAGTAATTGTGACATGATTCTTGATTTAAACGTGCTCATCCTTGGTAATTGTGTAGTAAGACACTTGTAATAAAAAGAAAATAGAATAAGCGGGCATCTTGTTGTTGTTGTTGTTGTTGTTGTCGTTGTTGTTGTTGTGTATTGGGCGAAGTGTCGGGTTGCGGAATACACCTCGCACAGGCATAGATTACTATGATCATTAGCCAACCCCACTAGAATTTTGCCGAATCCAGAGGTGTTCCAACCTTTGGTAGGGATTTGTAACGTGCCAAACATCGTATTGACACGGGACCTACGGTTTCACTTCCTTATCCGAGAAGAAGGCATACCTTGATTTTTATCCGTAATTAAAAAGCAACCGTCTCGACCGGGATATGTTTCGAGTTGTTCTACTTATTTACCGATATTTATGCTTTACAGTTCTGGGATGATGAGAAATGTTGCTTTCTATGTTTTGTGCTTTAAACACGAAAACAAATATGGAATTTGTAAACAACTGCGACTAATTCCATAACTTTTAAATGTTTATGTGAAAAGTTTAGTATTAAGTATTTCGAACCTGCTAGTCTAGGTAACAATCATTTTAAAAGCTTTCCTGTAGAAAGACGAATTCTTTAGACAAGGTTAAATTCACTAATTTATGTTGCAGTGAGTGCTAACATGATTAAATTACAGCGTGACCTGTAAAAAGGGACTAATCTCCTCTTTGTCCTTAATTTTTCCTTACAAAAATTAAAATAAAAATAAGTCGTCCACCGTCCTGACACTAACAAGCCGATACTTTGTTATTAAATTAATCCGCTAACGATAAAATTCTAATTCATTTTACAGAGTCATTAAGGTAATTAAATTTCGTGTTGGTATTCTAGGCACTGACATTGTGGAAGGTCTTTTCTGCGCCCTCATATATCGAGTTAAATTTTCTTTTTGTATGGCATCGACTTTGTTTATTAATTGAATAAATCCTAAATTGAATATGAATTAAGGGCGCGGTCGTAATTTTTTAATCACTTCCGATCCTGATTAACTGCGACGCGGAGATCTCATCGACTCGACGGTTTAATAAGTATTTTGCCTAATTGAAAATATCGACAAATCATTGTCGATTGATTAACTGTGTATGCTTGGATATGATACGCAGTTTACGTGCAGTTTGTGCAAGTGTATTATTATTAGGTTTTTTTTTTTAAGGCGAGCTCTACGTTTTAGGAAAATGGGTAGAAAAAAGGTACACACTAGGAAAATTCTCCGTGCTAATGTAAGTGTGCACTAAATTTTTTGAGTTAGATTTGAGTATAACGAACTACGTTTTCCACTTATCGGTAAGGTTCGCAAATCGCTGTTCCTGATCATAGGCGTCCGACTGTGAAATGCGTAACTTTGTTTAAGAAAGAATTTATAAGTTATAATTAACATAATACATAACGAGGGACACTTACCTGGTAAATATTAAAATTTCGTATGTGCGGTGAAAAAATATTTTTATAGTACGTGTCAAATTAGGAGTGACCCGGTTTGAATCATTAATTACACATACGTAGAAACAGTTTTAAAATTTTTATTCATGTACAATCAAAGAATAAACGTTCAAATTTTATTTTCTTAATCCTAATATTTAAATATCACCTCCATCAGAAGCCCTCCGCTGCGATCAATGCACATTTGAGCACGTTTCAGTATTGAGTTCATGCACGCCGACACATTTCAGCCGGAATTTCTGCAATAACTTGCCTGATGTCATTTTTTAAATCTTCCAGATTTTCCGATCTGCTTTGATACACTTTTGACTTAATATAGCCCTACAGAAAATAATTGGGAGCCGACAAATCACAAGACTGTGCCAGCCAAGACTGATCTCCACGCTGAGATACCAGACGACCTGAAAACGTCTCACGCAGGACCTTCCATTGATAAATTAGACACACGGGGCCTTGCGCCGTCTTATTGATACCAAGTAATGTCTAATGGTAACTGAAGTTGCCGTATAGTCTCCCTTACAAATGTCTGTGACATTTCCACGTATCTTTCACTAGTAACAAAAACTCCGATTCCTCTTTCATCTTCAAAAAAATGGAGCCAGCATTCCAGCTGAGCAAATTCCTCACCAAGCAATTATTTTTTGGCAATACTGGTTTTTCGAATACAGTGCGTGGATTTTCAGTAGACCAATACCGCAAGTTCTGCTTATTTCTTTCGCCATAAGGTTGGAAATGTGACTCGTCGCTCGTAACCATGTTGTTAATTAAGTACTGACTTCCTTTCAAAATCCAACGGCAAAACTGTAAACGTGTATTATTGTAATTTAGGAGGAGCTTTTGAGCTTTTTGCCACTTGTAAGGATGATAGTCTTTTTCAATATTGCTCGGACTCATGAGAAATTTCTACTTTTTGCGAGAAGTGGCGTAAGGATTCATTGGAATATTTCTCAAGTGTATTCCAAACATGTAAGGTTCTCTTCCGTTCTTGCTCGTTTTGCCCTCTCCTGTAGCTTAAAATCCTTTACTGATCCTCTGTGGTGATACTTTGTGACCCATCTTCTTATTGTCTTGCTAGACGGGGCCATAGGAACAAGAAATTTATGTCGAAATCGTCGTTACGTGATAATTACCTCGCCTCTTTTAATAAACTGTTCCACACAAAATACTCTATGGGCAATCGACCAACGCTCCATGTTTATCAAAATTGTAAGATATGACAGAACACTTAGAATTATTGTAGCTTAATATATCAGATTTCTGTAAATAAAGGCAGCTACCCCATCGTTCCCCATCAGGTCAAAATTAACTAGGGGATTTCACAAATACTCCTTTAGTCTCTTCATTTATAACTGGATAGCAATGGCCAATTGTTTTGGCTACGGGATATAACGCCTGCAGCATACATGTTGCGTGTAACAAATTAGGGAAAGTGGGTTTAGGCAAGTGGCCAGCATGAAGCATAGCTGATTCGCTATCGGTCACAAATACATGGGTTACCGAAATTTCGAATTTTTATAAAGCGTCTAATATTACGTTTTCAAGGGTGCACTAGTACACGATTGAGTGTCTTGTGCTGGCTGTTAAATATGGAGGTGACAATCCTCTTGTTTTTAATATTTGGTCTATAATATCTACCACTGAGTTTTGTCTTTCAATCCGTTGATTAATCTAGGGTCAGCTATAATTCTTTACCGTGCACTTCAGGCTGAATTACATTCTCTGTTCCTTCACACATACTAGGTAAATAATTTCGCAATGTTGATTCACTTGGCAATCTCCTGTCGGAGTTATATTTGTTGTAAAATGAATGAAACTGTTCTTTTTGGATATTATTCAAAGGACCGTCACTCATCATAAATATTAAATCCATTACAAATTCAGCATAGGATTTTTGACCGCGCTTTTTGGATTTGTGGTGTGCGCTGTTGACATTGTGATCATTTCTAAATCAGTAAATCCCTATTGCACACCAAACACCTTACACGGAATCCGCCGTATTTGAAATTTGGATATTTTGAAATAAATTTTCGAATGTTGATCACTAAGCAATAATTTTGACGAATTATTTCTTCACTCATATTTGCTACTAATACATAGTAACGTTATGTGAGATGATGGTTCGTAAGCGGTGATATGTAAATGAAGAAAATAATAGGTAAGTAGGATAATAGACTTATATATTTTTACCATTGGATAACTAACTTTAAAGTTTCTGTATAAATAAAATAATAAAATAGTTGCCGCAGATTGGTGGATATCAAAATTCCTGTTTGTATTAGGGATTAGCGAAAATTACAAAAATCTCGCCGATATCGTTTTCAAGGCCAGTAGCACCAATGTTAGCAGTTTAAATAAATTGCGATTCAATTCACCATACATTTAACAATGCTTTGATCTTTCCGTTTTCATGTTTTGTAACTAATTATTACTACATTTCTCCCTTTTTTGATATAACAGGTATTTCAGCAAATGCAATTGATAAGAATGCTTGCGTGCATAAGTCCATTGAAGTATCAGCACCTAACCGTACAATTATCCCTGTCACTCGTTCGCAATTCTCAGGATTCCTACGAGATTACCGAGGCAGTAAGTTTTGTAATATTCTTCACAAACAAAAGTACACGTATCACTTTAATCTTTATGTATCTGTACACAGCACAGAAGTTATTTAGCGGTTATGTCATCTTCATCTAAATAATTTTGTATGTATATAATCACAAAATTACGTATACATGGATAATTATTGTTTTTATAGGTACCTATATAAAAGTGCATACCTTTTAAAAAATTTTTTGTCAGCGTATTTTTCTAGCTATATATTATAACAATTTGGATATACTACGGTCTGTTCAAAGCTATCGGCGCACGATACCTAACTTTGATGCTTTTAAAATCGGGTTACAACTTCGACATCGAGACCTAACCTAACCTGATTCGCTTTACAGGCTCCTGGGAAAATGTAAGTAATCTCGAAGAGACTTGTAAGATTTAGGGCTCACCGTTTTTGTTTGCGACTGCGTAGATCTTTAGGAAGGCCTTGATATCACCTTAACGTAATGGAGGAAGTTAATGGTATTCTAGAGAGCCGGGATTTAGTTACAAGAATGAAAGCACCATGTCACTACGAAATGGAGATTAATTTTTGGCATTATACTTATTCTGTATGTACGTTTGTTAGTTTATCCACAAGGTTAATAAAGTTTTTCAAAAGATTGTGTATTTTTAACACATCGTTGCCCTATGTGCTCATAAATGGACAGTTTTTATAATCAACAATCAGAAAAGTTTATATCTATGTATGTATATTTTAAAACATAAAAAATTTATGCAAAAGGAATTAAATAAATTAAAGGAATCCAAAATAACAATACAACAACTTTCCCCCGTAAATTTAACAATGCAATAAATAGTGAATCCTTCATTCAGGGTGGCCGCCTGCTCGTCGGCGAAGAAGTTGGTCAGTATACTCACCAAAACAATTTACATTATGTGGGCGTCACCTGCTTGAAATAACCCTGTCAGGCGATCGGGGTAAACAGGAACCCGTGAGATAATGATTAAAAATTATAAGGGGAAAAGGGAAAATTTGGATTAAGTCAAAAACCCACAAACTTAACGTTGAACGAGTAAGTAAAAAAATGCAATATTTCATAAAGAAAAGTATATGCGAGTAATAAAATTGGACCAGAGTACTACCCTGATTAAAATTTATCAAAAGTCACAATAATAAAGTTAAGACAATTACCGCTATGGCCAACGCGCTATGGTTTAATGCAAACATTCCTTGTAAGAAATTCTGATCTAAGATAGGCGAAAGCTTTCCGGTTTTAAACCGATCAAAAAATAAATTAGATAAGTGAAAAAAAAATTAACTCGCTTTAAATATGCCTGACGTTACACAGATGACATTTTTATATAAATCAAAATTCTGAAAATTATCCAAATTTAGAATTAAAAAGAAGGTAATAAGTGATAATATAAATGACTATGAATTGCTGTAGAGTCAAACAAAATACAATTACAACCAAGAGAAAATGATTACTGTTAATAGCATTAAATTTAAAAGCAAACATTGAATGTAGTGCAATTAACGGTCAGACTTAAAGGCACAAAACAAGGGAAGGTAATTTAAATACTAAGATCTAAACTTAGCTGATACTATGGTGGAGGTGGTCCAGGGATAGGTTCGAAACGTAATTTCAAAATCGTGTTTCCTAAACGGTTGAGTCGAAAATGGGGTGCTCGTATCTAAATGATATCTTCGACAACGGTATATCCAGAAATAGGTGTTCCCCAAAAAAACGTTGTAAAAAAATTGTTTATTTAAATTAAAAAAACTTCTTTGCCGTCATTTAAAATTGCTATTTGGTTGACGGAATGCATATTTGTTTGGGTCAAGAACTTTTCTCTCTGTGCACCCTTAATTGTTAAGTAAGAGAAAATAACTGAAATCGCGCTTATAAAGCATTCTTAAACTTCTAGTGTCTTAATGTGTATCAATATTTGTTTCTATTCCTTTCGGAAAACAAAGTTTGGGACCATTTATACGTAAATTTTAATGATAGCGGTGTAGTGGCGGTTTCTGAATTATTTACATTATCAAAAAGGTTTGTTTCTGCAAATGCTTCTTACTAGAAAAAAGAAGAATAGAATTCAGTAACACCAAATACTTCTAAACTACAATTCTAATAAAGCAGATCATTAATTAGTGTACAGCGTAGGGAAACAATTGTACAGTTATCACATAGCTAGATATTATTATCGATACTGTCCAGAGGCGAAGAATGTACTGATGTAAATTGATGTCTGTAAATAAAATTAAATGGATGTGCTCAAGGCCTTATATCACATACTTTTCTCTAATGCATACATCTACTACTACCTACATGTAATTTGTCGAAATTTAAAATATCATTTCAAGATCTATCAATTCATTATAGTACGTTCGATGGTGTAAGTATAATAAATGGTTAAACCCTATGCACCACACTTTTCTCGATTTCCCAATTTTAAGCCGTCAATCATCCTTATAATTTTAATATTTATTTAAATTAACACTCGTCGCATTACGGACTTTAGACTTTCAGTTTGTTTTAAATTTTTATCATCGTATATATTCTTTGGCGTAGGAACTTCTAACGCTTGTACACTGGTGCGCGGTGACAGTGATCAATAGCCGATCGTTCATATTCACAAATGTTAAATGGCTTTTTTATTTGGCCGGTTGCTTCGACTTGAGTCTGTTAGGTCAGCTGATACGTGGTAGATATTTCTCTTGGAGTGTCTTCCACGTTACACTCCACGTACTCTCCGTATGTGCTATGTATAGTTGTAAAGGTACCTGAATATGGATTGTTCATATATATGCAAATTATTGCCTCTCACAACGCATTTACATGCCGCAAATTAACTTTTGTTCATAGATATGTTTGATGTGGACATGACGAATGACGTGTCAGTTATTTTTCCTTATCCGTTTCTTGATTACGTTTTTCCTTGTGCGCATAAGCGTGACATTATATAATGTTCACTGTGAGTTTTACAATTATATAGTATTCTGTGTTTTATAGCATATTCGAAGTAAACTTGCATTAGCTCTATGTGCGAAAATAGCTTGGGTATCTTATACCTTTAGATTCCATATCATTTTTAACGATTTAAAAATTAAGTATTGCACTTGCTTTTCTTATTTCTTGGTGTTATAGTGTGATACGCTATTAGCAAAGAGAAATTTTTTAATAAAATCGTCTGATTTTACGTGCTTTATGGGCAAATTACTATTATTACTCTTTGAACATATTTTCTTTGAACGGGGCAGTCATTGAAACTATCTATATAGCAGTATCTCCACATATGCGTTAGGCTAAAATTTAGTTCTTAGATTCAGTAATTATAGAAGATTATATTTTAAGTATAAATATTTGAATATCTGCAAATACTGGGCTGAGGGATTTATGCCAACCAAGCTTTAAAAGAGGTTATAAAGGGGTGGGGGTATGGTTGGGATAAGTCGTTAGAAAATGTGATTTTTTATCTTTCTTTGAATCATTTGCCCCTATTAGATATTGCCGAAATGCTGCGCCCACTTGAAGAGTAATTTTGAATATTTCCTTCGCTTCTTAGTAAAATTTTAAAATATTTATATTTGATTAACAATTACAACTATATTTTCTAAATATTGTACTTTCTCCTTCTTGATTAGTAGCAGCTTGCTTAGCGTGGCAAGCTCGCAATATAGCTACCGCCCTCTCCAGCATATGTAGTAAATTAAAACTATCGACCTCTCAACAAAATTCTTGTAATGTTATCAGCAAGATTTGGGTTAATTTTATTGAGTAAGTGGGAATAAGCGTTCGTCCACTATCTGTTTCTGTTCTTAAGGAGGAGCTGTAGCCAAGACGGAAATTGTTACAAGTTCATGTCCTTGAATATGAACAGCCCGTTGCACAGAAGCATTCTGGAAGCCGCAGCTGCAAGGTTGCCGCTCTTATGTTACTGATAGTAGAATATTTTGTATATTTTTGAAAGTCACGACCACGTAAAGGTGTTTAAGTATTATTGGCGAAAGAGTTAATGTTGCGAAAATGGAGAACGTTAAGTTAGACTAGTTACCTAACCTATTAATAAACAGAACAAGTCGACGGACAAAGTGTCAACAATTATACAAATACTGTCTACGCATTGGGTGACAGGTTCGGCCGTACAATATAGCGCAGAAGTCATGATATCAATCCCACGTTGACATCTTAATAAATGCATCTATTTAATTTGTAATACATAAACTGTTGTGAAATAACTGCAATACGAAGTAAATGGCAAGACATCACTTAATACAAGTACAGTAATAGATACCCCATGTCTTCCTTTTACGAAAAGCAAGTTGTAAGAAATGGATCGAATAGTTTGGATTAATATTTATGGTGCATATGATTTTTATCACCTTCTAGACTTTTGTTGGTACTACATGAGCTACACGAGGTTTGGCTTTACACGTCTCTTCTTCAATCATATTTGCGACTGTAACTTCGATAGCTTTCTGCTTTTTTATATATTTGTTGCTTCATTTTATATATTTTATAGTGACGGTACCTCTGTCAGAATTGTTCTATTGGCATCATGCGTTTACCAAATTAACAACTGGTGTAAAAATAAGCATTAAAGAGCATTTACGATGGTTTGCTCCACTAAACAATCTAAGCCACAAATGGCGCCTAGCCTTGGACGTCACCTTATGTCTAAAAACGCACACATTCAATATTTAATCTTCATTACATGGAAGTTCAAGATGAAGGGCAATAGATGCAGTGGTTTTTGAAGAAACTATAAAACAAAATAATTTACAATTGGTTTGGAACTGACAGTATAAAGGTTTAGATCAGGGGTTTGCACCGGGTTTCACCCATCGATAGTCGAACATGCACCGGAAATTGATGGGCATTGAGCATTACACTGTAGAATGAATAAGGGCGTGATCAGCAGTGAATAAAACGAGGCTTTAATCAATTTACCGCAGAAAACAAGAAGCAGGTTAAATATTTTTGAATAAGGTGATGATTTAAGCAATTGCAGGCCAAATATAAAAAAATATATATCAATACATCAAGGGCAACCGTCACTGTTAAGGACACTAATATTTTATTTACTTTATGCTGTAAATTCTTAATTTTATTTGTTTTATTTTACAAATTCAACATTCTATTTGTCTTATTTATGAATCTAACATTTCCTTTGTTTTATTTTCTTATAAATTCAATTTTTCATTTGTTTTGTATAAATTCATATATTTCATATTTATGCTCAACAAAACTTAAACGTGTACGCACTTAATGTAAAAATAGATTTATTTTCTTATAATTAAGCCTGGGATAATTGGCCAGAATCAGTCGCATGGGCCACGTATTATAAGTAAAGAGTGTTTGTGTGACTCACGCCCGACAGAAGTGAAATTTCTAAATCAATACCCTGTGGTAAAAAACAAAAACTGACTCAATAAAAATGTTTGGCAAATACAGCAAAATATATATACACGTTGGTCCAGATACGAACGGGGGATTGCTTTGTGAATGGCAACTGCGCATTCGAGTCTCACTCCAGTCGCAGTACATCATAAAGCGAGCACCGGTACGCACGCATATTATAAACACGCATGTCCGTTCAATGACGTAATTTTATAATTCAACGCCTTCTTACAAGATGTGTTAATACAGAATTACTGCGTAATTTTTCTGTATTCTCAAATTATGTTAGAAAGTACAGTGTCTTATATTCATTTTGTTGCTGCTATGCGATGTAGGAGAACGAGAAAGTAATTCTAAGTAGGAAAATAAACAACGATTCTTATAAAATTAAACTAAAGGAAAATAAATTCGATAATTATACGAAATAAATCGAAATTCTAACAATGTTACTTTATTAAGGGGAAAAGTCTCCTGGCAATTTTGAACTTTGTAATTTTTGTATTTGTTGCGCTTCAAAATACGTTGCACAGTACTTCTACTAACACCGATTTCGTTTGCAATTTGCCGACTAAAGCAAGGTTCGTCCGTTTCAACTAACGAACAAACCCTCACTTCTCTCTCCTACCGCTCGGGATGCATTAAAGGGATTCCCGACCACGCAGCCAAGTTTCCCAAACGCTTTGACGATCCTTTCAATCGTCGAATGTGAAGGAATACGACCATCCATGTACTCTACGGCAAATAAATCGGCCGTGCTTTGGCAGGAATTTCCGGCAAAATACCATTTAATGATCTCTATCTGTATCTTCGTAAAACTAACATAGTGTATTCAAAATCCACGATTACTTGTTAGAACCTTACGAGCGCAGAGACAAACGGAGAGTGCGTTAGATAGGCATCTCAGAGCTACGGCAGTTGCGCGCGGCGAGGCTGACCGGCGGGGATAAATGCAAGGATGCCAGATCGCAATACGTACAATATATCTCGCACCCCGGTGAGGCCTGTGCCAACGTGTATACACGTTGAAGTGTTTTTATTGCCATTATTTGCGATTTTGTTTTTTTGTTGAAAATGGCATTTGTTATATATGTAAAGTAATTACCGTAAAAAGTAAAGGAAGTAGTTTCTTCAGAAACCTGTTGTACTTAATACCGTATATGTATGAGTAACTATAGCTATGTCGTAAAAAACGCTTTTGTTTTTTAAAGATAACGAATATATGTAGTAGTGGTACAATGTACACAATATGCAAGGAAAATACACGAGGGAATCGAATCCTTGTCGGCGCCCTCCCGTTTACGTCAACGCTCACCTCTACTGTACGCCACATAAGTTTTACTTCAATAAATAGTATAATGTAACAAGCGTAACTTCTTAACGTCGTGAATAAGATTGATGACAAATTTGCGCCATCGTGTATGTTTCCACATTTGCCTCGAAAAAAAAAACCGTTTAACACCTACGGAAGTAGCACAGGCGTAATTAAAATAATTTCTTAGAGTGGCTTTTGTTCCATCACGTTAAAGATATTTCGTGTAACGCTGCGAAAAGTTGAGAAAAAATTGTTGCAGTAAATCAGTAATTTCATTGGCTAAGCTAGCTCGTGGTAATTCGTCTGCATATATGCGTCGCGTCTTGGGCCGGGCAACCTTATTTCTAACTGTGCACGAAGCGCTCTGTGCTAGACCTATTAATAGAACCCGGTAACTGAAGAGCAATCGCAGCGGCGCTGTGACTGTGTTTAGGTGGGCGGGGAGGGCTGGTCGATTATGATACGACACGACAAATCATCATCACTTAGTTCAGCTTAGCATTGGATGGCGGATAGGGCGTGTTGATTTTATTGATATAGACGTAGATTATTAATTGTAGTTATTATTTAGTGTAGTGCGTTTTGATTTTATTGATACAAACGTAGTTATTAATTGTAGTTTTTAGTGAACATGTCGAAGGTTATAAAACGACCCTTTCAAGACATAGTAAACAAGTTTATTTCTGATTTTCCCGATTTGTTTTACAACGGGGGTAAGATAGTTTGTAAAGTGTGCAAAATACATTTCATGTCAAATAAGAAGTGGAACTGTACAAGACACGTAAATTCTGCATAGCATAGAAAACGAAAATTGGGCATGCCACCAAGAAGTGCATTTTTTTAATGTAATTCTTATGTTGATAAACTGCAATTTGCCACTAGGCTTACTCGATAAACAACCGTTTAACGACTTTTGGGACAAATACAATCCCGAGATGCGATTGCCAACGGATAAAACGGCACATAAGCATGTTGCATTTGTACGCGATGACGTGGAAAAGAAAATGAAACGCATATTTAAAAAACAGTTTCTTTGGTTATGTGTTGACGAGACAACAGACTGTAAAAAAAAATTCAATTGTAAATGTTATGGTACGCATACTAGACCCTAGTAAACCTACATTATCACTGTTACTAGGCTAGCCGAAGACTACAAGAGTGTACTGCTGCAGCAATTACGAAGGTTGTACTTAGTACGTTGGGAAAATTTCAAATTTCAAAAGATAAAGTGTTGATGTTTATGAGCGATGGGGCAGCGATAATGCGTTCGGTAGGCTGTTCTCTTCTTGAACATGGTTGCAAGTGTTTACATGTTACGTGTGAAGTGCATGCTTTACATCTTGTGGCAGAAACCATTCGACAATGCTCTTCCGAGGTAGATGCATTGATAGCAAGTACAAAAAAAGTATTTTTGAAATCTTCCAAACGCCTACGATCATTTCACGCAGAGTGTCCTGGTATTCCTCAACCACCGGAGTTAATTCCTACATGTTGGGGAACATGGTAGCAGGCAGGTTTTTATTATGCTGAACATTTCAAAATGGTAAAAGCTGTTGTCGCACAATTCAATCCTGCCGAAGCTGCAGCTATTAAGGTGAGCCAGTCGAAATTTCAAGATATTTCCCTTGAAACAGATTTAAAAAATATTCGTAGCTACTATAAAGGATTAGCTGACGCAATAGACCAATTACAAAATAGATCGTTATCATTATTGGAGTCTCTGCGAATTATGGACGGAGTGCATACACAGCTACCAACTATACATGACGCAAAATATAATCGCGTTTTAGAAAAGTTCGAGTGTGCTACAGAAACATCCCGACTTTAGCACACTAAAACAAATGTGTGATGGTGTATCGAATAATCCACTGACTAAGTACAAAGAGTACTTTGATCGCATGTATAATATCGGTAGATGTTGAACGCTTTTTTTCAAAATATAAACTCGTTTTCCCACCACGGCGAACATCGCTCACCGAGACAACTGTGGAAACACATCTAATGGTGTCAACTTTTTGCCACTCTTATCCATATGATGTTAAGACTGATAATGGTGCTTCTAGTTTTACTGTTCCGTAGTCAAGGCTGCTTAAAAGGGTGAGTGTTTCACTACTTTTGACATATTATAATTATGTATTAGTTCTGTTATCTTTTTTTTCTATTTTCTTACTATTGTTTTTGTATAATGGGCAGGTACGGCTATGGCACGGCTCCCTGTTACCGGGCTCTACTTATTAAAATAAGCAAAAGCCTTTCAGCCCTAACCTAGTTGTTGAGTACAATAACGTGATTTTATGGTTAAAGCATTTGGAATACTGAACACGTTTCAAACAAAACTCTCCAATATGCTTGTAAGTTAATGATTGAATCTTTAATTGACCCAAAAATTGTTTTGTGATTAAACTTGCTTCTTACAACCAAAAATATCCTTTTTAATTACTAAAAAATTACGGAACCTATTAATCAGTGCGATGACTACCTGAGGAAACTCGTGTCAAAGGTAGTTTTTGGCATAATAGCAGGTGTAAGGGGGACCCAGATGGAAAAAGTTCATTGGTTGAATTAAGGCAGTAATTGTGGATGCCTTTTTAGCTTGAAGCGCCATCAACGAAAACAATAAATCATAAGAAAGTGTCAAGTGCTTCATCAGTCTCAATATGATTTACTTCTAATGATTATAAATTTCGACTTGGACGGATTCTCGAATAAGCGAGCGACATATGGAAAGAAAGCAAAACGATTACGGAGAAGAAAAAACGAAGGGAAAGAGGAGATAGCGAAGGAGCGGACACACATCTACGAAACGCGGTCCTGAACTAATTTACTAGCAATTAATTACCTTGTGAAGTAAACTAAAAGGAAAAGAGGAATTATAATCGAAAAGTTGTTTAAATTTGCTTCGAATAGCCTAAATTTACTTTCTTCTGCGCCATGAAAGCAGTGGCAATTAGAATTTGTTGATGATTGGGCGGTTAAGGTACCTGAGTTATGAAAATTCTTTGGATTAATAGGCGTTTTATGTGTTAGTTAATTTTGTTTGTGTATACTATGCTTACTTCATTTTTCAATAGCAGTATAGTTTATTGATCTAGTAATTGCATTACAATTGATCACATCTAACTAATTTACCTGGAAATAAGTTTGAGATTACTAAACGTAATATATAAAGAGAAACTAAACGTTTTTTTTTAAATAAATAGTAATAATAATAAAATAAATTTATTAACCCAACAGAATACAACATTCCAATTACAGGGTAATGTATATTTTATGACGATGAAACGAAAAATAATATAAAAGAAAATATAAATGAAGACAAAATACAAGCCAGTTAACTACATCAACAATGAATAGCACAGCAAATAATACAGAAAAGCATCTATTAAATGACCTTAATAAAAAATCAAAAATACATTCTCTTGCAGTAGCCATATAATTGTTATGTCTAGTGCATAATTGAAAGAATTATAAATACTGCATATGTTAAGTAACGGCGAATTACGTAAATAGTTGGTGTTTGCTCTTTTATTTATAAATGTTAACGACCTTCTGGAACTGATTCTGTATGTAAAAGTTAAATTTTCCTAGAAATAGTGGATTATCTATTAAACCATGTATTAACTTAAAGATATGACTAACAATAAGTGCCTTAAGTTTTCTACCGCTACATAGAGAACTAAATCCAAACTCTTGAAGCAATTGATTATAGGATACATGTAATTCCCGATACTGTTTATATTGTAGGTAGTAGAGGTATTTCAAAAATTTTCATTGAACTGTCTCAATTACCTTAGTGTATTTTATATAAGCTGGTGACCAAACTATGCTAGAATACTCTAATTTACTACAAATTAAGGATTTATATAACAAAATGATGGTATTTATGCTCTGAAAATCTTTACTAGATCGTATAATAAAACCCAACAGTTTATTTGTTTCAGCATATAAATGTAAAATATGGATCGAACGTAATACCGAGATCTTTAATTGCAATACATTATTCGACCGCTGTGTTGTTTATGGTATAATTATGCAAAAGGATATTTGATTTCCTTGAAAATGTTATTACCTCACACTTATTTATGTTGAATGTTAAGCCATTGTTATTACACCAAGTTAAAAGATTAGTTATATTTATTTGTAGCGCATCACAATTGTCCTCACATTTTATCACCCTATATATTTTTAAGTCATCTGCATATAACAAGTTTCGCGAGGAAATCGCGTTACACACATCATTTATAAAGAGGACGAACATAATTGGACCTAAATTGGATCCTTGCGCTATTTCGCTACTTGCAGTAAAACACCTGGATTTAAAACCTTTATATTCCACCAAAAGCTACCGCTGAGTGAGGTAGGATCTAAGTAATTCTGCTAGATTGAAATTTAAAGCAAAACTTCTCAATTTAACCATCAAAGTGTTATGAGTAGAGTTGGTCACGCGCGCCAACAGGCAGCTGCGTCGTATCTATACGGTTACATACAAGCCTCGGTGTAGCTTCGACCTTCCATTAGCGCGGTACGTGTTGTTTAGAAATGTTGCGTACGTCGGGCAAACGACCCAAGGCGGACCAAGTTAGAGAATTTTTAGCCGAAATTCCTGACTTAACGTATGATAGCGCTAAAATTGAATGTGTAGTATGTAATGTCCCGTTGATGAGTTGGTCCAAAAGGGACTGTCTACGGCACGTAAATAGCGAACGGAATGCTTCAAAAAAAAACTTGCACACGAGACTATGAGAAATTTATATTTAATTTATGTGTTACGTTTACTGTATATAATATACCGTTTAATTTACTAGATAAGGAAGCGTTTGTCTTGTTTTGGAATAACTATTCGGAGTACAAATTACCAAGTCGGACATCGTTACGAAGGATAGTGCAATCTGCTCGTGAATATGTTGAAAAAAGAATTATTTCGGAACACGTTGAAAACAAAAATGTTGGTTATTGTAACAGACAGATGTAAAAACTTTGGTCGTTAATACAGGCACGTAAAATGGTAACGATCGAGCACTTATTTTATTTTTATTAACAACTATGCGAAGTATTGTAAGTTAGTAAAACATTACAAAGTTGACTTATAACACCGAGGTAATGAAACACGCGCTGCCGCAAATGGTCTGTAGCCGGTGCCAAACTTCTGTTACGAAAACCTGTAAAAGCTTTCATCGAGAATATACCCGCGGTAACGCTGAATCGCGTACCATGCAGTTGCTCCCCGACAACGTATTGCGAAGTTCATAAAATTGTTCCCTGTGGATACGGCCCACAAATCCAGTTGATGGCACTTGTAAATGCTTGTATTTTAATTATCACAAATATTTAAATATTTAAGAATCGTTGGGTACATATCATCTAAAGGGAGGCTGCCGCTTAAAAATGGTGACAACTTTCTACATAGTGGGGGTTTATAAACGGATTGTAAATATTATTAATTAACGCGATAACGGAGCGCAATAGAAAGAAAGATGTTGGTCGTTATATCGGGTCAATAGTCTGTCCCCCTCATGTATCATAGAGGAGTAAATTATTCAGCAACGGTTTTTATGAACTTACCGCAATTGTTGAAGTTTCATTAAATGAATCTCATGTATTTACTTCTACCGACATTTTTTGGTTGAAATATGAACAAATATTGCCAATAAAAAATCCAACTACTTCTAACTCTTATTGGTAAAATGCTTAACTAGTTATTTAGATTACACAGCCCTGCGATTAGACAATTAGTAAATTTCTACATTAGTTTTGGCGTAGTTACAAATAAACCAATCCTCTCTATCACACACGGTTCCTTTTCTACATATACAATCATCATACATTTTATTAGATAAAACTAATTATACTAATATTTGCCTGTGTTTACTAAAAATTGCCTTTATTTGAGAAGCACCGCTAATACTACAGTATTATTATAGGTGAAATACCGACCAGGAATCCCTATATTCGGAATAATCTATAAACGAAACGGGAGAAATTTCACACCTGGCAATAAGAATGAGGTGCGTGAAAGTCTAGTCGATCCTGCAACACTATTATCACCTCCACTCCATACTAAACTTGGTATAATGAAGTAATTTGTTAAAGCGTTGGACAAAACAGATGATGTTTCCAATTCTTGCGTGAAAACAGATGAGTTTGAATGAACATCATCGAAGAAAATGCGTGGAAAGCTCTTAAGAAATTTCTGGGAAATAATACGAGCCCAAATTATGTTGGATATTGTGGATAATATGCTGGACAAATTTAGAGCATTAGGTTGCAATATGAGCATTAAAATTAACTCTTTACACACGCATGTCACTATTTTAGGAGGAAACCTTGGTGATGTCAGTGAAGAGCAGGGTGAGCGATTTCACCAGGGCATTAAAGAAACAGGGAAAAGGTATCAGGGACGATGGAGTATCAGCATTATAGGGGACTATCGATAGATGTCGAAGAGGGGTGTTGCTATGGTCGAGTATAAGAAAAACCTACAAACGGGGACAAAAGAGACAGATTATCTAAGAAGAGCAAAGAGTAGTTCATATTTCTTTTCTAATGTTTTTTATTATTAACCTTGTGAATTTTTAAATATTATAGAAACGTATCTTTTTATACAATGAGGTCCTAAAGGTGTCTCCCTCATGCTAACTTTTGAACGATAGAAGCTAGCGTTTTTAGGGAAAAATGGGTCGATTTCAATTTTTTGTGGGCTAACTGTTTGCCCTTATCGGTAGTTCAATTGTAGTTCCGGTGTCGCTGGAAGTGACGTCAACTTTCTTATTTTAAACAGAACACCCTGCATATTTTTACGATTTAGAAAGGTAATCGAAAGGCGAATCGAATGATATCACATATGTTATACTCTAACTTAAGGAGTATGACGATATGCAGCAGTAAAGGTTTTGGTAATCTGTTTTTGTTGTTACGCAAAATTGGCTAGGAAAGAGCGCAAAATCGTTTCTTGTGACGCTAGATTGATCTAAGGCGCTTTTTGCTAAGCGATGTAATCATAACAATTGCCAAACTCAAATCTCAATTCCAATAACATACGATTATACTTCCCTGCACTTGCAGTCAAAGTCAATACAGAGTCTAGATAATACTGATTTTGGTGTCTGCCTATAATTGTCATTGACTGTGACTTCAAAACCAGCAGCTCTAGGAAGAAGGCTCACAAGTTTGACTAATTTTTTTCTGTTATTACATTTAATGCAAATTGCGTTGGGCTAAATAGACCTAAAGCCACTAGTTGTCCTATAACTTGTCTTTTTTTATTTTAAGGAGGGTAATAATAGGAATCTTCGACTTGTCCATTCAAAAGTGTATTGCGTGGACATTTACCATACGTATCATGTTACTTCTACACACTAATTTATTTAAAAGTACTTACCGGAGAAATTATTTATATACTGCATAAATTTGTGGAATTTTTTACATATACATATAGTATACATAGTATTTTTCTAGACATTGTTGTTAATTTTATGGTATATCGTAACCCGGATATAGGGTTATCTATTAATTTTATCGGGAATACTCAACAACCTAGAACATGTATCATGCTTGTATCTGCCACCTTGTCTTTTTTATGAGAGTCACCCATCATTCACATACAATTTATCATATAGATCTTCTTAACAGTAGTTGTTACCACGGTAAAGTATTCACTAGTAGCATGCTTAGTGATAAATTATGGGAGTTCTATAATGACGTAGGCCTCGATTATGTTGCAACAATTTATAAAAGGCAACACGAAATGAGAAATAAATAATGTGGAAAATAGAAAAAAAACAAATGTATGTACATATTGTGAAATCCTTGAGATGGTGCTTAGTACAAATGAAAGTTTTTGTACTATAAACACCATGCAATAACTATTCAATGCAGTTGCACTTACGTAAATGCCACTAATTTTTATGATTACACTAATGCTGTTAAATATAAGCTAACCAAAGAAAGTAAAATTGTGTAAAGTTTGATACTTATTTGAAAACTGCCCCTTCAACGTAGAAGTGTATCTTTCGATTTAGTAAGATCAACCCTTTTCGAAATTCTTTCTCGTTTTCTAATAGCAAAATTTGCAAATGTTACGGTTAGTACCATAAAGGATGGCCTAACCAACACCGCAAAACCCGGAACTAACGCGATAATAAATCATGCACAGTGCATTTCGCAGATGCAATATAACCCTTTGACTTCTAAAGAGTTTGATTACTTTCTTGTGGCATTAGTTCACGATGCATCATAAATAATATTCCTTACCTGGACCGTCGAAGATGATATATAGAAGACTGATGCTTTGCTTTGTGTCCTCTTATTTTGATATTTGCTTAAACTAGATTTGAGGTATTACTTACAAAGTGCTTTTTTCGTTCGAAAAGTAGTTGAGAGTGTGAAAATTTACAGATTTGTTAATCTTACGATATAACTTGGTTCGCTTAAATACCATCATTTTCTTTGTAACCTCTATTTGATGCAACAATGTAGATTTCTTGGCGGAGTCGTAATTTTCTTTAAAAATATATCTTTTGATATCGTCTATGCTATTGTATTTTGATTTGTTTTTGTCATAAAGATGTACATATATCTTAAGTAAATTATGCTCTGGGAGAACCGCGTGAACTCAATTGCAATCAGAGGTCAACATTTAAAAGTAGGAAAAACAGATCTTTTTTACTCTTAACTTACAACAGACATCCTGTATTTTCTAAAATTGTTAAAAATACCTGTATTTTCTAAAATCGTTAAAAATATTTTGTAGACTTTTTTATTAACTAAGAACTTTAAGGAAAAATAGAGGCATGTGCTGCAATACGTACGATGCGTTACAGTTACCTAATTTCAGGATACCATCAATTACTCTAGGATCCTTTTATCTTTTGCTAATACACGTGGTTACACGCAGAAAATCGTTTATTTGTATCGAGGCTGTCCGCCTCAATTCAAGACAATTACTATTTCAATTATCCACAATACAATAACTGTTTTAAATCAAAGAAATATTTTCTTAGCGTTTTTTCCTCCGCTTAAGTATATACTTATAATTAAATAAATTAAAAAATGAAAATTTAGAAAGCGATTCTTAGTATAAGTAAATGGCCGCTATAACACAAAACAATATTTTCCTAAGGGTAGTAAATAGTTTTCTTAGTTCAAGAAAGCATTTAGGTATTGTTCATAAATCAGTAGTTCCATTTTCTTAAAATAAAGTATTTATTAGAATTCTTGAAATGCATATTATTTGTATCCACATTATTAATTGCGCTTACGTTGTTTAAAACAGTACGACATATCCGTACATAATGCAGTAAATTACTTTCATTGCTTGTGATTTTAAAAAGGATAACATAGAAGTTATCCACAGAATAATGTTCAAACAAAAGTGAACTTAATGTAGAAGTACACATGAAAAAAGTGCCTAGAAATAATAACCAAGATCAGCTTATGCCACTAATCTTCAAAAACAGCAACTGAAACATTTTCTAGCGCTCTTTAGTGTGAATAGATATAGTCAAGCCGTCCTAGATAGTAGCGATGGAGTCAGAATATAGGTATCATACACCAACATATAATGATAATGACCTTTAACGTACAACATTTCGTAAACATTTTCAAAAGATACCGGTTAATGTAATATCTCTTTTCTTTTCATTACTATTTACCACGTGTACTAATTTTAGTTTTTTAAAATATATAATATATAATAATAATAAAAAAGGGATAAATAAACTTAAACACTAACTCATTAATTATTAAACCACATAAAAATAATCCCTATTTAATTACATTGTTGAAGAAATAATTTAATTATACTGTAACCTATAAAAAAACTTTCATTAGCTCATTCGCTTGCCCCTAATCTTAATTATTAACTTTAGATTTTTTTTCCATTATTGTAATTTTTCTTTTGTAGGATATCCTTGTAGCTTGCCCGATGATGTGCTTTTTGAACACGAAACAGGAGGGCTAATTTCTCGGTGGAACTTTGTGAGATCTGGACGATTTTTTCATTCCTACCATTAATATGAATACTTTCCTAACTTGAAACTAAATGATTTACTTGAAAGAAACATTTTTCTGTACAATGTTATAGTCTTGTAATAACAATATTTTCTTGAATAGAGGGACAAAATCTATTTTCTTGATGCAAGAAACCATTTCTCCGCGTGTACCTAACTCAACCTCTGCACCGGCTAAGCGATATATTTTTCAGCGACATTTTTCCCGTTAATGCGACTCCTCTTTCTCAAGCTAACCTTGCATTGATCATTTACTTTTCTTGTATCTTAATTTATTTTTGGTACTGCTTTGAGAGCGTGACAGACTATTCTTATTTGTTTTTCACATCTACGTCATCATTTTACTTCGTTTCATTTTTGCGTATTTGTAGTGAAATGTGGCGTTACAATGCTAAATTTTTGCATTAGCTTCATCATGCTTTTTGTATCTTCTTTTTTTTTATAAACGTATATCATACTCATAGTCATTTATTGTAATCTATTGTATATGTAACTTGATTATTTAATCATGGCTTTAGTGGAAGAAGAGCGTAGGTTAGTGCTAGTGACCTACTGCTGAATCCCACCTTGTGATTGTTTCAACATAAAAATCATTTATTTGACAATAAAGAAATTAATACTATTACTATTATTATTATTTGATTAATATGAAGGATAGTCAATAATAACAAGACTTCAGTGAAGTTTCTATTATTGTCAACACTGCTCCAAAATTACTAATCCCCAGTAGGTAAGCTTGTAACTTTTGACAAATTTCCCAAATTCCCCAATTTTGTTCAATTAATCCAATCTTCTTTACACCTACATACAAACAACAATTTTGTGAAGAATAAAATAATTACTTAATAAATAACGAACTAATTTCCTACTAAAATTGTTTCCGTAAACGGTATCTCGTAGACAAAAACCCTATTTTCATTTCTTTATCAATCATAATCAAGTTAGCGGAGCAGACTTCTGCGGTTAAATTTCTCATCTAAAGTTTTATGGGGAGGGCACTTTATCGACGGCTCGCTTTCTCCCAGATAAGCAAACATCTCATTTAGTTGGTGATCAGATCGGCCGCCATCTTGAATTTCCTTCCGCCGCTGATTGATTGACTTTGAATGATTGCGGTTTGATCTCCTCAAGTACTGTGGAGAACTGATTTTATTACAAATTCTGCAGGCGTCCCCTTTGTGCGCTTCTTTCCCTGTTTCTTGGCTGGAAATGCTCTTCGTGCAGATATGAACGATGAAATATATTTCGTCAGTAATGATATTTGAACGGGTTAGGTCAATTGCATACGATTAATGATATGGGATTGTGCTCTATCTATACAATTTGAAATAGTTCAATATCAAGATTTGGTTGTAATATCTATGATGAAAACAAAGGTGTGACTTGCTGGCAAATTATTTAAAATGATTGACAGAAGATACTAAAATATTTAGTCAATATTTTTAAATATGGCAACTGTTTCAATAGCTCTCAGCGCTTGATAGCTAGAATTTTAGTTCTGAAGTACGTATTTTAAAAATTTGAAGCGTTTGCTTATGCAGGTATGTTACACATGCTATTACAAAAGTGGAATAAAAATAGAATAGTAAAAAAAATTGTAACAAAGGTTGATATTTTTAGGAAAATAGTTGCAAACCTTTCACCTATCATTTTCAGAGCTTTGAAGAGTATTGCAAAGATATGATTTTATTTATACTTTTAATACATGTGCACTTAAGATTTTACTTCTAGAATTATTTGCAAGGGAAATATTCAAACAATTCAAACAATTAGACTTGTATGGCTTTTTGAGTCAACGTAGCAAGAATATGTTTTTAGTTATTTCTTTCAAAAAGTACGTTCATGAAGTAAAGAATAAACACTTAAATAACACTGCCATAGACAAAAATATGTTGACCGAGAGATCATAATCTTACAAAGCAATTGTCCAGATGCTCAGTCAGCTCAACGACACCGGTCAGCAATCAAAGAATGATTACAATACAAAAAAACAAACGAACGCAAAGCAGCGGAAGTCCAGTTAGCGTCTTTTCTAAAGCGCTTATTCGCGACATCCCCCCCCCCCCCCCCCAGGAATATCCCCCTCCGGCTTATTTGCCAAAAAATGCAAGTTACTTTACAAGAGAAACAACAAGACCAATAAATTATAAAAGAAAATAAAAGGGAAATAGTTAGGGGGAATTCTAAATAAACGCTTGCTGCCCTACAGCTACGTACTTATTCTAACTTAACCTATCCCGTATGGTTCATCGTCACTTACTAGCGTCACTTTCACGTTTCACTGACACTGTCTTCTCCCATGCTGATTCTTGAAGAGGGATGACTAGCGAACTGCCTGGAGGAGTTGTCGCAACAGGCGACGAAGGAATCTTGACGCCGGCAACAGAGGTGTATATGGACGGAGGGACTCGCAAAAACGGCGACGGTGACGGTGACGTCGGTTGTGGCGTTCAAGTCTTTACGAATGTCGACAATGCATTTCATGATCGAGTTGTAGGTGGTTTCGTACCACGGGCTTCCCTACCCAAGATGGATGGCTGGAAGGGAGCTTCTGGGCAACGGAAAATCTCATTACCAATTGTGATTACTTGATCATCAATACCTTTAAAAAGAAGTGCTTTAAATATCAACATTTTCACTTCTTAAACTATGGAGCTCCTTGTCCATCTCGTTTTCCCACATACATACATCTAACATATGAAAAAAAATTTGCGCGCATTTTTTTCTCTATTTATTACTCATCTAAAACTTTCCCCAACTTATTATTTATAGTGGCTAAGAACCCAACTGCTAACAATTGTACTAGTATATATATTTAAGTATCTTTCCTTATGTACAAGATTACTATGTTTTCTCGCTCCCCCATTTAAAATATTAGCATCCAATCCTACATGACTGATAGTAAATTTAAATGGTTGAAACCTATAGATCGCCATTAAACTCACTTTTATTACAAAATTTGGCTCAAAACTGTCTGCCGCTCCTTACCAAACCTTTTCAAAAAGACCCTTATTTATATTGAAGATAAACATCTAAATATTTTAAAAACAAAGTTAGAATAATTTACTCTATTCAACATAAAGATCAAGTTTCTTTAACACAGAATGAAAAAGGCGCCTCCACCACATGTTACGGACCACTGTGATAGGAGTAGCTCGGGATAGATACTCGCTCAAATTCTACACACAGAAATTCACCTACCTGTTAGAAGGGGGTACTGAAGAGGTACGTAAATTCCAAAAAACATGCAACCCCACTTTACCTATTACGGGTAAAGAGACTCTCCAAGAGTCCTCTATAATTACAAATAACTTATATTTATAGACTGCAATCCCTTCTATTAACTGTCCTTCCGGTGCTTGATCGGCAGCATCAAAGTTCAATGTCTTCGAATTGACCAAGAGATCATAATCTTACAAAGCAATTGTCCAGACGGTCAGTTAGCTCGACGACACCGGTCACTGATCAAAGAATGATTACAATACAAAAAAACATAAACGATGAACGCAAAGCAGCGGAAGTCGAGTTAGCGTCTTTTCTAAAAGTAAAAGCAAAGCGCTTATTCGCGACAATATTGTGATGAATTTCGACGAAAGTTATTTTTAGAAGTAGCATCAGGGAATTAATGTAGTGACACTACTAAATGACTCAAACTAGACGACTTTGTACTCTAAAACGCAACTGACAACATAATTATGACAAAATTGACAGACGTTCTGCTTAATAGTTTTATGATAGATATTTAATTTACGAAACCATGCTAAAAATACCTCTGAATTTACCCTGTTGTTTATTGTAGGAGAATATTACGTTAAATTTGAGGATTTACGAGAACAACGCGAATGAACAAAATGAAGAGTAGTTTCGTCTTCGATTTACCAAAATCGTCGTTATCTGCACTTATATTCAATTTATAGTGCACCCACTCCAAGGCCAGTCGACCTAGGGCGAAATTGTCACTATGAAGCAGAACTAATATCCGCCAGAGGGAATATCATATCTATCGAGTGGCTGTACTGAATAGTCTATCGTTTTAGAGTGATAGTTGAGTTGACGATTTAAATATTTAACCTAACAGTATATTAGAGCGAGTGTCTGAATTACATAGTGTTTCACCAACATCACATAACATTAAATAATTTAACTGTGCATTCCTGAACAAAATTATATGCTGAGACAAAAAATAAGTCTTAGACGTTTTCTCTACTGCAAACAGTTGCCTAACTTTCACAATGTGACGCTTATTGTACAGCACTTAGTTATACAATTTGTTTGTGTACATCTCTAAAAGATTAAATACATAAACTTAAAGTAAAAGAAATGAAATTATAGATACAATAGTTAAAATCTTTAAAAGAAAAGCAAAAAATTGCTGTAGTCCGAAAAGAATTTTTTGAGAAGTGCTTGATTTAAAAGTTATTCTTTACTATGTTCAGCGGCAAATGTAGAAAGGTGTACCACATGCGTGTATCGATGTCAATTAGCGGTCAACCCTTGAAGAATGTTGTAAAAGAAAAATATTTTGTCTTTGTTTATTTGTCAATTATTCTTATGCTTGTTCCTTTTAACTACTGATTTTTTTGACAAAGTTTGAACTCCTTGTATATCATAACCATCTACTTTATCAATCTATATCAAATAAAATTTATTCATTTTTGAAATCCTTATTAGAAAGAGCATTAAATAATTCAGTGTGGGCTTTCAATAGATGCCAAAGTGTATTTCTGTTTTCCGGGCTTATACTGATCCATCACTAGCTTTAGTTTCAGTAATAGCAACGAAGTACTAATCCTTTACACATTTCCATTTAAAATAAGATTATATTGAGTGCGGTCACCTCCTTTGGACCGACAAATCTACGTATTAAGATATTTTGCGGAATAAAACCATGTGCGGATGCGGGCAACTGTTTTATGACTTTCGGAGTAAAGCTACTTTCTTTAGCGAACGTGGCGATCTGAAATGCATGCATATGATAAGACTTGCTTCTTCTACACTTGAACAGTGTTCTTTAATCCAGTTAGTAAAGAGGGCAAATTTCTAATTGGATGGTTGATATTGAGAGTGAAAGAAATAAAATTTTAGTTGAACTTGTAATCGTAATAGAATATCTTAACTCTAAGATTGGCGTGCTTGTTCCCGTAACAACTACCTCAAAATTTCAAAAACTTAACCAATGTATAATTTTGTGTTCATTTGGTGCTATTTTGTACTGCCAATAAAAAGTTTCGCGTCGGCACCTATGTGTGATTAGCGATTCGTCGTTGACGGACTGGGCACATGCCAGTCTCATTACCGAATTTTGTAATTTTATTGTTTCGTGCCGGAAATAAAGAAAAATGTGCTGCTCTATTCGTCGAATTATAGATCTTTCTCTGTGGGATGGCTGGGAATGATGCTTATTTGCTAATTTGGCCGATGTACCTTGTTGGGTTTGCACAAATGAAGTTGCAATGATATCTGTACACTTTTGTGGGTTCTCAATTAGTTCCTAGTTGTTATATAGGAATTTTGTGTAAAAGTGTAAAAATTCAAAATATGTGGAAGGTTAGAGAAAATAAATTTCAAGAAATACTCAATCCAACAAAATTTGAATCACCGCTCTGGTGTATAAGGCGGTATCCATTATTAAGGAAACAGCTGTATTTCGCAAACATCTCAAATCATGTGAATTATCTCAAAAACTAAGATATATGGATATAGAGAACATTGCAGAAAGTTGAGATGAATTGAAGCGATACACCCAAAAACGTAATAACATACCGGGTGTTCCATCTAAAAAACTAAACTTGTATCGTGCACAGTGGAAATTGAACACCCTGTGTACTTCAGTATAATTTTGTGTGATGCAGCGCTTGTCTCCGAATATTCTTTATTGGAAAACCTTTTTTATAAATTGCTTCGGAAAGGAATTAGCTTTCGTTTACGCACTAGGTGGACACGCCGCACAGTGGCCAATCGGCGGAAAAAAGTAAAGGAAGGTTCAAATTTAGGATTGATTTTCATTGCATTCGATTCTAAATACTCCAAATAACTAAACTTGTAAAAATTAGCAATATAGGATGAGTTATAATGAGTTATTTCTAATGCCAAACAGGGAAATTGTATGTTGACAAAAACAGGGTTATTCTTGCTGTAATTAACGATTGATTTTTAATAAGGAAGCAAATAGAAATGGGTAAATTAAGTTCGGGAAGCTATTATTGGATTAGCCAACATTAAGTTTTGCTGAAAATTTGTATATATATGTTTTTAATTACAGCATTAAAACTGTAATTATTTAGTTCATCTCTAATGGGTTAAAAATTATTTCATTTTGGATAACATCTACTTAGCGCCGGTTGCCACCGGTCTGTGGTTGGTATGTGGTTGATCACTTAGGTATTATTAAGGTAATCACAAAGCTTTCAGCTGCCGAAAAGTGCCGCTTTTGGAATTAATCCCAAAAATAGATGCGCCTGCACCAACTAGGTAATTAGTCACATAATGCAACTACGTGTAATTAGTGTAATTATAGTAAATAATCATACTTAAATATTATAAGTAAATAATGCAAATAATATTTAAAGCCATAATCTTTAGATTTAAGTTTAGTTTCAATCGAAACTTTGTAGTAATACAGTCATGACATGGTGCTATTGTGTAAGCGTGATGTTGGCCTTATTAGAGAGGAAGTGGTATGTTGTTACATACAGAAAACATTTTTATATAAAATGGAAGAGTGCAAATCGATGCCGTAAAACATTTGAGTTAAAATATGGTGATTGACTTGAAAATGTAGTTCACATTCAATTTGAGGACGAACAGGAAAACTGTCCTGGGCCATCCACGAGTGTGCTTGGACGACCAACGAAGGATTTCAATGATTGCTGTGACAGATCCAAGTTAATAGAGTTTGCGAGGAGACATCTCATGAGCTGCTTGTAACCGCAACGAAGAGTAAATAAAGATGATACCAAGAAAGTAACTGGCTTTAGCGATGATAAGGCGTTAGCTTTACTTATGGATGCTAACCTTTCGAAATTGGTTGCGATATCTTCCCCTCTTATTATAGAATAATTAATATTAAAAATGATTGTTATCCCGAAAACATAATCATAACAGGAGATTATGCAAAAGTCGGATTGCAAGAGCTATAACACCACATAGTCAAAAGACTGTTACAATCCAAAAACCAAGAAGAATTAGCGGCTATTGGAAATTCCGAATTAAAATTGACGACAAAGTGGGGTTGTGATGGTTTCCCTGGTCACAGTGAATATCAGCAACCTTTTGTAGATGATGGTGTATCAGATGGGTCCATGTTTTTATCGTCTATGGTGCCACTGCTTTTAAGTGCAAAGAAGGATGCATCATCAGTATATTGGAGTAATCCACGACTTTTATCCACTCGATTTTATCGACCGATCAAGTTTCAGCATGCAAAGGAGACACATCAGAAAGCAAGAGAAGAAATTCAAGAAATACAAGAATGCATTACAAAATTAAGAGACACAAGTGTTTGTATTAACAATAGAGAACTAAGAATAACTCATGAAATGGTGTTTACTATGATTGATGGCAAAGTAGCACAAGCGGTTACTCAAACTTCTTCGTCGGCTACATGTTTCATTTATCACGCAAAGCCCTCTGAAATGAATAATCTAGATAAAATTAAATGTAGGGCAATAGACGACAACGCTTATCGTTTAGGTATGTCCCCTCTTTACGCTCGAATAAAATTTATGGAATGCATTCTACAAATTGCATATGATATGGTGTTTAAATTGTGGAAAACAAATGAAGTCACCCGTCATTTAAAGGAAGCTGGAAAGGATTGAGAAAGAATTTCACAAACGTATAGGATTGAAGATCGATGTTGTAAAACAAGGAGTAGGGACAACAAATGATGGTAATTGTGCTAGGCGATTTTTCTCTAATCCAAAGTTAACTGCCGAAATGACTGGTGTTAGTGAAGCACTGATACAAAGATTCTTCACGATATTGGAAGCAATAAATTGTGGCGCATATATTGATGCATGTAAATTCGGAAACTACGCCAATGAAACTGCCCAACTTTATGTTGAAGAATATGGATGGTACTATATACCAGTCACAGTACATAAGATACTTATACATGGAAGTGATATTATCAAAGCTACAGTACTGCCCATTGGTTTATTGTCAGAAGAAGCATAGGAAGCCCGCAACAAAGATTATAAGCGATATCGTTTAAGCCATTCAAGGAAATGTAGCAGGATTGCCACAAGTGAAGATGTTCTTCACATGTTGTTGGTGTCTTCACGCCCGTATGTATCTCATTTAAGAGCAGAACCACGAAAATCATATTTAGAGTTAAGTAATGACGTAAAAACGTTATTAGTCGATTGGTAATTAATTTATTTAAGGTAATTTTTGTAAATTTTCAAGCCAAAAACTTATTGAGATATTTATGCACTTTCTTTAGATTGGGTTAAGTGAATATTGAGTTTTTTCTCGCGTATTTTAGTTTATATCACATGTGCTATATGTTCTATATATGTATACATATATATATATATATATATATATATATATATATATACATATATACACATACATACATATACATATACTTATATAATATAACCGCATGCACTCGTTTTTAAAGCAAAACTATCGTTTATTTGACTTTTTTCCGCTGCGTAATGTAAAATTGACCACTGTGCGTCGCGTACATTACTTTTTAATAAAAAAAAGACGATAACATAATGTGTGTTTCTTACAAACGAACAAAATAATTGTGGCCATTCAATTAATCCATATACAGTGGAACCTCTCCTGGGCGGAGGTTCTGTATATGGATTCATTTGTCTGAAGAAAAACCATTAAAGAGTTTGGAAATGTGTAAACCAAAAAAATCTGATTTCCATATTGCCATGACATTTGCATAAAATCTACGCAATTATTGAACGATTTTTATATTCAGCGTAGGAAGGTGCTTAACATGCTTAAACACGTGAAAAGAAGGTCACATTTTATATTTTGTAAATGTTATCTCTGGAACTTTATCAAAGGTATGCACATTTTTGCAGTGAAGGCATACACAAGAATTTCTCGCACCTACGATTTTTGTCCAAAGTTCTAGGTGCCAATTTACTCCTATGCCTTAATTTCCCTATTAGGTTCCTCCGCCATTCATTACCGTGAGCACGAAAGAAAAAAGGGAGAACAGTTAAGGCGGCGAGGGAAAAAACATCGTTTTACCGCTGGTCGTTTTTTAGGTCTCAACGAGCGACGCCACTTCTCGTAATAAGTTATTTAAAGAACGATTTGCAATTATATTTATCAAAACGTAATCTTAAGACTTCCTAATAGCTCACGCTATCGTGGCACAGCTGACGGCGCTGTCAATCATTCTCACCCTAGCCTACTTCAATTTAGCGCGAGTATTCACTAGGTTAATTAGAATATTGATATTCTCCTTCGGAAGGAAACTTTTCTGCGTAACAGAGCAGTAGCAGGAGGGGAGATGGGCGAACTTATCAAGTTCGTTGCTTTCGTTTTTCGAATATTATGTTTCATAGAAATTTGAGGTTTCAATAAGGTAACAGTGGAAAGTTTTTAGGTACTTAGATTAATTTAACATTTGGGTGCAGAGTATACTATTACATTTTTGAATGTTAAAGAAAAATATACTTGAACCGAATGTTTATGAATTTTGGAAGTTTGTAATTCTCTATGCTGTGCTTCATGTTCCTTAAATGAGAACAATCCAACAACACATGAAATACTATAAATTGTGTCACGCATTGTTTATTGCTACCACTAATTGTATATACTATCAGATTTGTAGCTACAATGATTGATTTGATATAAACACATGTACATATATCGTTCAGGTAAAGCTTCATTATCATTATTTTGATATTCGGAACGTTAAGGAACCTTTCTAATTTTTTTGTGGTGTTACTTTCGTTGCCCTTATTACTACATTCCTTTTATGGGTTAAGGTCGCTTTTAGTAGTAATTAATCATTTATTTATCTTACAGTCTTAAATATGTAAGTATGAAATAAATAGTGGCCTAAGGACGATAGGGAAGGTGATACACTGAATTGTTCTCGTTCAGAATCTTTCAAAAAGGTAAAAGTTTAAATGTCTGTTTACACATTGGATTAAATCTATTCGCAGAGAAATGTTTCCTTGTATCAAGGCTGTCCGCCTCAATTCAAGACAATTACTGTTTCAATTATTCGCAGTGCAATTACTGTTTTAAATCAAAAAAAAAATTCTTAGGGTTTTGTCTCTACTTAAGAAAAGTATACACTTGTAATGAAATAATTGTATTTCTTTGTTTAAGACATTTGTTAACTTGATTCAAGAAAATCTTGCAGAAAATTTTAAGAAAGTGATTCTTAGTGTAAGTAAATGGCTGTTATAACATAAACAATATTTTCTTAAATAAAGCATTAGAATCCTTGAAATGCATATTATTTATTTCCACATTATTAATTGCACTTACCTTCTTTGAAACAGTACGACATATCCGTACATAATGCAGTAAATTATTTTCATTGCTTGCGATTTTGAAAAGGCTTAGGTAGAGGTTATCTACAGAATAATGTTCAAACAAAAGTGAACTTAATGTAGAAAGAACACATGAAAAAAGTGCCTAGAAATAACCAAGATAATGCGAATAAATGGCTCATGATGCTGATGGAATCACTACTGGCTAAACGATGTGAGAAGAGAAAAGCAGTAACGCTCTTTACTCCTGCCGACATTGTTCTCCATCTCTCAGTTTATGCCACTAATCTTTAAAAACACTCACTGAAATACTTCCTGGTGCCACCTACTCTCAAGAAATATAGGCATGCCGTCCTAGATAGTAGCGACAAAAACCCAAGTACAGACGCCATACTTACCCATGCAATGACATAACCTTTAACGTGCAACGTAAATATCAACATTTTCAAGATACCGGTTAATTTTTATTTTTGTTACTATTTACCACGTGTAATAATTTAACTATAGTTTTTTTTTAATGTATTATAATAAAAAAGGGATAAATAAACTTAAATGTTAACTCATTAATTACTAAACGACATAAAAATAATCCCTATTTGATTACATTATTAAAGAAATAATTCAATTATACTGTAAAATATTGAAAAAAAACTTTTTCATTAGTTCATTCATTTGCTACTAATTTTAATTATTCACTTTCCATTGTTGTTTGTTTCCATTGCTCCATGTTTATTTCCATTGTTTCCATTCAAAAATTGGTTGACTCAACCAACTTTGTCGGTTAAATATACTCAACATTCCATGTGGTTTAAAACAACAGCATACAATTGGTTGAACTTTTTGAATTGGATCAACTTTAAAATGAATGTTCAACCACTACATTAGAATGTTGGTAGAAACAAAAAAAAAATATGGTACCAAGCTATACAATCACCAGTCCTCTAACAAAGCATTGATTGGAGAAGTCTGAATGTGTGTTGTACTAAATAAAGAAAGATGCCTTTACGGAACTTTATTTGCGTTTGTCGTGTGAAACGAATTTTGTGGTTGATCTAAAAGTTTTGGAGCACAACTAACACAAATACTGATTTGATTTAACAAAAATAACCGAACAAAACTTAGTGTATTCTGTTAAGTTGCAAGGTGAGTTGAACAGATCCGCTAAAGCGTTGAATGAACATATTTTTAGGTGAATCAAAACATAAATGTGCAACACTTAGTGGTTTGTTGGATTGCTTTCTCTCAGTGTTGTTTCAGTCGGTGACATACCAAATCACTAAAAAGAAGATATTTTCTGAGAGAATTGCTTACCAAATAAACATTTCTTTGGAACGCCATTGTAAACTAAAAAGAAAATCGTTTTATTAAAAAAAGCGATTTGTCTGGACCACACCAAACTGTGTCGATGGTAAGGGTGCATAGTAACATAACGTGATTATTTTTTATTACCATTGTTTTAGGAAGAAAATGTTTATTTTATGTCAAGAATAAACACTTGCTACAAGAAATTCTCCTTATTGTATGTAGGTGCAGGTTTTGTCCCACTGCTACTCTGGTCGGTTGTCATAAAATTTCGTAGGAGAAGGACAATCAAAGGTTATAAATAAATTCATATGATCCTTACGTGATTCATAGCTGTTCACACCTTCAGGATTATTTATTTATTCTATTGTAGTCGAGGAACGAATTGTCAATAAGATTAAAGTTCAGTCATTAAAGACTCACATTAAGTGTGATATATTAATTTCATAAGCGATGTTGTAGTGATTACAGAAACAAACTTGTATACATTTACATATTCCCTATCGCTCAACAATACAGCAATTTGCCCATTGTGTTTGGAAAATAACGGAAAATATTTGCATTAGACTTTCAACGGAAGATGTATTACCTAAAACGTATAAAGCTTAATATATGAATAGTACAACCGAACAAATCAATAAAAAAGCATCTTTCGTCTACCAACCATCATTAATTCCGTTGAAATTCGATCCAGTGAAACTAATAACATATTCTTCGGATCTTAACAATAGACGATATGCATGCCATACTCTCTACAACGTTTGCTAGAGGCACATATACTTATACATAATGCATGCATATGTTATATCCAAAACTACCTCGCATTATTCGAAAAACATGGACACAATGGTTGTGAGTAAATACCGCGACCGACCGTGTAAAAAATGATCTGCCGAAGTAATTTGCAATTTTTTATTTTGACTGGGCCAGCGGAAAGAAGAATTTCAAAAGGCGAAGATTGTTCGAGCGTGCAAAATGCCAGGGGTGTTTACCATTGGGCTTCGGCGAGAGAGGGTGCTCAGAAGGGTGCCCCGATTTTGTATTGGTGCCTATTATTGTTTGTGAAAAGAGAGGGATTTGGACCAACTGTAAAAATAATACCTTTTAAAATTCCTACCATTAGGAGAACGTGTCCTATTTCTAAAGGTCCCGACGAAACAGCCATCGCTGTGTTTGAAGATATTCTTACGTATTTGTATATGTATACCTCAATATATGTATGTATAACATATACATGCACAAAATGAAGAACAGCCATATTTCTTTCTAGAATATTCTAAAGATACCTTTTTTGTTTCATTATAGGGATCTTAAAATAATTTTGAATTCGACAACGCAGATTTAAACCACCTACTAATTTAAGTTTAATTAAAAATACAATTATTTTTGGTATTCCTTTTTAATATTTTCGTAGTTTCTAATGCAGATTCTATATTAGGTATCGCATTATTTTCAACAAAAAGAAGCTTTTAATTTCACTAATTAGGGTAAGGTTGCCCATACACTTTTGATATTCTTCCCGATTTTATATCCGAAGCATAACTTTTTATCAAATTGTCATTATTATCGTTTTATTTGATGTTGCAGACAAATAACCGTGGCATATGAATGCATTAATGCTGTTACAATATTTTTTCTGAGTTAATTCTGAGTTTTGATTGTCTGCAAGGAACTTGCATAAATCACATCACTAGTTGCCTAAATCCCAATATGGGTTACCCAAATTACACTCAGTTTTAAAACAAGAGGTTCATTAATATACCATGAATGTGAAAGCGAACATATACATATTTAAAACAAAGACTAACAGAACATATAATCCTTCTAAAAACTAGCGAGTGCCAAAAATTCACAAGGCAGATTACAGGGGAGAATTGCAGCAGGACTTTGCAAAATGGACCCATCCACTATACTCTCCAAAGATACTTCCACTATACTTGCCAAAGTCGGATTTTGACAAAAAAGAATGAATTATTAGACATAGTGAAAAGTGTTATTGATAAAGCGAAGCGAGCAACGCTGCTTAAAAACAAAATTAAGACGAAAATAGGCGAAAAGCAGTAGAAGAGTTGAGGAAAAAAGGGGCAAGAGTTAAAAGGGCAATACAAAGGAAAGCAAAGAATAATGGAAAATCTCAAAGAATGTACCTTTCACTTCCACAGATGGCACTAGGAATAACAATCAAGAAAATATTGATCTAAATATGGTACCATCTGCAGTATACTGAGTTTAGGGGCTTGCAGCACCATCAAGTTGAACTTGGAAAAGTTCGTTTGCCTTTTGTCCTTCTTCTTCTTTTTCAAGACTCTGGTACCCTGAGTGTGTCGGGTTAAGCCTTCTGTTAAAAATTTAAACAAAAATTATTTATATGCATCTATTTATTTACATTAATCTGATTTGATGGAACTGACGTTTATTCATTTAGATATTTTGTGTTCCTTTACACATGTTAAGGTTTATTTGTTATTTCAATTTGTTTATTTATTAATGTTTTTAGTTTATTTGTTGTGAGTACTTACTTGAGTGTGAAGAGTTCACATTTATTAATTTTAATTATTTATTACGAACATTTACTTAATCTAAAGAGTTTGTATCTATTTATTTATATTGTTAAAATAATCGTAAAATATTTATTAAATACTTAGTTAATATCTACTACTAAGTTTTGTTTCTATTTACCTGGGCCGACTACTGAAATGTGACTGGTTGAATTTAAGTAACGACGAGACCGACTACTAAAAAGGGTGTCGAATTCTAAAAATAAAATTATTTCCTTTGTTGTGACTATAGATAAATAAAAATGATTTCTACAAATAAATAAGGCAGTTATTAATATAATTTGTAGAGCTGCTCAATTTGCGCCAACAGCCAGTGGCGGGCCCATAAAAGTTTACACAAAATAAATGGTCAGAAATAATATATAATACGTGCTCAAACACTTACCGTCTTAAGGATCTTTCGTGAAATCACAAAGTGAATAATGTTTGTTAAATATCTGCAACATTAGATATGTTTCCACAGTTGTTTCGGCAAACCGAATGTGGCGTGAGGAAAAAGTGTGTTTATGTGCAGAAAACGAACGTTCTACATCTAGTGACGTTATATTTCCGTAATTAAAATAATCTTTGGAACAACTTAACGGTTCTGTGGACGCACTTTCACAAATTTGTCTTAATGCGCCAAAATCAGAATCTTACTCTAAAACACTTTCAAACCTTTCTAGAACACAAACATTTTTTGCGTCTTCTACCGCGCATAGCTGTGAGTGAACATGTTGTACTATTTGCAAAGATTCCACTAACGACGCCGAAGGATTTTGTAATTTTTCTATTGCCTCCACTAGTCCGAAGTAATTGTTCTGAATAGTTTTTAAATCCATTTTAACCTGACTATCTTGAAATTTCGACTGGCTTTCCTTGATAGCCGCAGCTTCCTTTGGATCGAATTGTAAAGCCACGTTCTTAATATTTTCAAAATATTGATGATAATAAAACGTGGCCTGTAACCATGTTCCGCAACGTGTAAGAATAGGTTCTGGTGGCTCAGGCATACGGGGGCACAGACTGTGAAATTTGCGAATACGTTTTGGGGATTTGACAAACTCTGCTTTTGTATGCGCTATTAAAGCGTCTACCTCAGGATGACATTTCTAATACTATCTGCCACATGACTGAGAGCATGAATTTTACACGTAATATGTAACAAGTTAGCACAATGTTTTTTAAGAGACCGGCCCACAGAAAGCATGTTTGCGGCATCATCACTCATAGACATCAACAGTTGGTTTGTTGAAAGTTCAAACTTTTCCAATGTATTTAACACTAACTTTGAAATTATTTCGGCAGTACATTATTGTACTCTTCTGGAAGCTAATAGAATTGAAGGTGACGATTGATGTGGTTCCATTGCACGTACCATTACATTAACCACAGAATGTTTTTTTACGATCTGTTGTTTCGTCCACACATGACCACAGTTTTTTATCTATTAACTCCGATTTAATTCTTTTTTCAACATGTTCACGAGCAGATGGCACAATTCTTTGTAACGATGCCTGATTTGGTAATTTGCAGTCCGAATATTTATTCCAAAAGAAGACATATGCTTCCTTGTCTAGTAAATTAAACGGTAGATTACATGCAATAAAGGTAACACACAAATTAAATTTAAATTGCTGTTCACTATTTGCGTGACGTAGACAATCCCTTTTGGAACAACACATTAAAGGGGTATTACAAACTACACATTGAATTTTAACGCCATCATAATTTAGGTCAGGCATTTCTGCTATAAATTCTGTAACTTTGTCCAACATTGGTCGTTTTCGCGACGTAGGCAACATTTTTAAAACGAACGTAGAACTACGAAATGGTATTTACGGCAGCGTACATGTATACACAACAGATCTGGTTGAGACTCGCAGTTATACTGAGGGTTGTATCGAACCTCCGTCACTGCCCGTTGGCGCTAGTGAGCAACTCTAATAATTTGTAAGTTAGGTTTGTTATTTTTAATGGAAATTGCACTACCATGAAATCAGAAATTCTCTTAAATGGCAGACCACCGGGCAATCACCCTATTTTACTTTTTCTAGGTTGGTTTGGTGCAACGGTAAGCAACTAGATTGCACAAATTCTAACTTTGACCTAAAAAATCCTAATTTAAAGGCTCAACACCTTAAACAACAAAGTTTCTTGAACATCTCTGTTATTCTCGTTTCTTGATCCTTTTTTATAAAAAAAAAAATGTGTACTTCTCTGTTAAGGTGTTTGTGCAAAGACATCTATCTTGGAATCCCTGAGGAATTCGCAGGTTCCATTTCATTTCATTTTTTTGAATACTTGGTAATTGTAAATTTGCATCTAGTAAAATTTCTGTCAGATATCCAATGTAATAAATTTTTCTCCCGCCGGGAAACAAGAATAACACATTATAAAATCAATATGAGAGCATTATTAATTTTGTAATGGATATTTCACGAGGGATAGTACTACAGGAATTTTCAATTTGGCACACACCGAAATTGTTATTGCAGAAGGAGGGGCCTCACTCTGCGCTCTTCTCCTCGCGTGTAATAACATCTACCATCTAGACGGGGCATTTTAATTTAATCCGTGAGTCGAAGCCCGCGTGTAGTATCAGCTTCATCTCTTTTTTTTTTTGATCTTTTTCACGCAGAACCGTTCGTTATTTTCATCGCCATTTTTTAATAAAAATCCTCCAGCCGTCGCATCGAACACTATAATAACGAAGAGCGCGCTCGTGGCGTGTAATTTGTACGAAGACGGGCTCCTGACAGGTTGATTCGAGCAAACTAACACGATGCATGTGGGTATCAATGTAAATTCTGATCGGGTTATTAAATAATAATGTATGCGCATCTAGATAAAATGTGGTAGTCGACAATGTGGCCAGTCATTTGGCCTCAGTGGGTGACTTCACTTGTAGCGCTTGGAATGACCAGTCATCGTTACCTAGCACATTTAGACTGTTGCATTTCCTTATTATGGCTGCGTGATGATCTTGAACTGTTCCTACCTAGATAAGTTTATAAATATTGTGACCAACAATTTGACCTTGTATAAGAACAAGGAGTATCAATAGTAAATATTAGATGTCTTGTAAGAATTGTTGGTTGGTTCTAGGTAGTGAATTAGACTTATCGATAGAAATGGAGGAACGATGCAATGTTTATTATAGTAAATATAAAAGTTCTGTTCCATTTTTATACACAATGTGTGTTTAAGATCCATATTTTAATTGATACCCTACCAACCATTGTAACAGATTATACCATGAAAGGTCATTGAAAGCTTTCACTAGAACTAATTCAACTAGGCCGTTCTTGGTAGGTATTACAAATGAAGGAAATGCTAGATTTAGAACACTGTTCCTAAGGTCTTACCTAGGAGAATAATGGGTAATATATTTAATGTCATGGTCTATTTTTGCATATAGGTTTTCCATTGCTTCTGAAGCTATAGTATACACTTACTAAAATATACACAAGGACTGCCGAAAAAGTGAAAAATTGTTATGCATTTGTTATATGAATCAGATATTGTGTAGCTGAATCGACCGGAAAACAATGTGAAATTGAATACCGTTCTGCTCCCAAAAAAGTGTTTTTTTTTGTACATAAGGATATATGTAGTCTGATTTATACTCATGTTTCTTTGGGATATAGTGATCAATAATTTTGATAATTCGGTAACCATTGACGGCAACACTGGAAAGATAAGTGGTAGAGCGCTTTGTCATTTTGTTGGTTTGCTTGCTACTGTAAGTTTTACTCTGGAAAACAAATTCAACCAATAGATCGACCAGAAACAAGTCAAATCATACTTATTCCAAACAGAGATAGAAGATTAACTACAAGGAATTATTACACGAGCATTAGTTTGGCCCATCAACTTATTGACAATGATACCCATTTGATTGAGACTTTAGGAAAAAATAGAAAATAAAATCCATAACCAATTTTCAATACAAAATTGGCATGGTAGATATGATAGCTTTACAGAGTAACACCAAAGTTATTGTTAGTAAGAGAATGGACATGAGAAGTTGCAGTTTTGACGACAAGATCCTGCCCTAAACTAGCTGAGGTCAGAGTAGCTCGGCATTTAACTGGCACTGTAGTCGTAAATGTACTGATTTTGTGCAATTTAGCTCTAAAGAAGCAAATGGACGTAATAACTTACAGAAAGCATCTTGTGACGGCTGTGCAAGTATACAGAGAAGTGTAATGCACGGGAACTACAGAGTCTACGTATTCTTGATGAATATGAGGAATCAGGTAGCCATTGTATGTGCTAGCTATTAGTCACAAAAAATTGACAAAAGTTGTGTATGAAGAGGTAGCAAACAATGATGCAACAAATGTACCTAGATACGTTGCGTGCGTTGACAAAGTTATGTGCTTAACATGTTTTCTCAATTACACGATGTTACCATAAAATATCTTATTGGAAAATAATATTTGTTATTAAAGGGAACATACATCTGAATATAGAAAATGTGATAAAATGCAGTTATGTAGTATTTGTACACCGTCATAAGAGTATTTGTACCTATATGCTCAAGAAAAGCGCCCTGGCTTATCTCAACTCGTGAAGTTTTGCTACTTCGCTTACAATGGAGTTGCGATCAGTAGAACAATTCGCACTTATGTGCTGTTATATTAAATATTTACATCGGAAATATCAGCTGTCACTTTAGAACGTATAGCCACCCGATAGATATGAAGTTCCCTCTAGTGGATAAAAGCTATTTTTCTAAAGCCACAATTTCCCCTCAGGCCGACTGGCCTTGGAGCGGTAGTACTACAAATTTATTTTAAGTTCAGATAACGACAAACGTGGAGAAACGGTGAAGTTATTCCTCTTTAGTTCATCTTCCTACTTTCGTAATTCTTCAAAATTGATGTAAAATTCTCCTAAAACAGGGTAAATTCAAAGGTATTTCTAACATTATTTCGTATACTAAATATGTTTCGTTAAGGTATCTTCGTTTTTGGCAGTAAAATGTTGGATTTAAAGGTTGTTGCGATGATTTTAGAGCATAAATTCATCTAGTTTGAATCATCTAGCAGCGTCACTACATTCATTCTCTCATACTACTTCTAGAAATAACTTTATTTATCAAAAATTCCACCTTACATTATATTTGGGCAGATATCATCAAAATTGGTTGTGGAGAAAAACAACCGCTATCACGATTAAAATAAAGGAAAACAGGGACGCCAATAAATTCATCAATTCTGGTTAAACTTTCTTCGAGTTAACTAGCATTTTGGCTGCGGTTCCAATTTAAAGTGTCCGAAATAGAAATTAGAGAATAAATTCAAGGTAAAAGAAAAGATTGGAGATTAAAACAGGCAGATTCCTGTGAATCTCATAAGGAACGTCGAGTTTGTATGACATACACGTAAAAGTCAAGCTTAGTCTGATTTTTCAATTTTTAAATTCGTTAATTTCCATTTATTGATCTCAAAATTCATCAAACAATCGCCGAAAGAGTGTCAAGGAATACTTCCGAATCCCACAAGAGTTAAAAATTTAATTAATTTACGAAATTCCAATTTTTTTACAAAATCCCTTGGATAAAACATTTCAGTGCATATTACAGGAGGTGCAACTCATCGATAAGGAGAAGACTATGGAGGGATCTTAAGGACAAGATTGAAAACCTTACACCTACATGCTCCTAACGATGTTAACTAAGTCTACAACCACAGGTGATGTCTTTAGAAAAAAGAAACGGTGTCTAAAGTAACACTACAATAAAATACGATTTGTGGGCTTATACTATATCTTATGTAGTATATTTTTAAATAAATATAAATGTACTTTCAGATAAAGGTGTGAACCAAGAAATTATTTGCATGCATGCGTGTAGTTCAAATTACAAAGGGTTTGTGGTTTCTATGAAGATTTCATTTGTTTGAATCCACTGTAGGAGTTTTACCATTTACCACTTTTAAAACATTTCAAAAGTAGTAAAATTGAGGAAAATTAAATTTTCAAAAATTAATTTATTAATTATATGAGGGTTCGGAGGTGTCCTAAAACACTTTTTCGGCTATTTAAACGTATTTTAATATCAACTAGTGGGATTTTAACGAAATTTAAAACTGAAAATTAAAACTAACCTGGATTTTATGACGATGTCAATATAAACTATATGTTTACATTACATTTACAGGAAACCTACTTATTTTTAACCACCAACCTTCACTTCTAACTTGAATTTATAATATGATTTGAAAAATTAGCACTTTAAAGTGGGAGCGCAGCCAAAATACGAGTTATCTCGAAGAAAATTTGACTTAAAGTGAGAAAATCAATTGGCGTCTCTTTTCTTCTTTATTTTAATCGCAATGGCGATTGTTTTATCCACCGCAAATTTTGATAATTCCTTTTCAAATATAAATTGATGATGAATTTCCGATTAATAAAGTTACTTTTAAATGTAGCATTATGAAATGAATGTAGTGACGCGATTAGATTGCTCAAAATATATTACTCTAAGCTACAAAATTCTAATGACAACCCAATAATAATAAAACTTACTGACGGCTACCACAACAACTTTATGATAGATATTTAATTTACGAAATTATACTAGAACTACTTCTAAATTTACACTGTTATTTGTTGCAGCAACATTTTTCATTAATTTTAAGGATTTACGAAATGGAGAAAATGATCAGAAGAGGAGTTTCTTCCCCGTTACCTCACGTTTATCGTTGGCTAGACTTATAAGTCCCTAGTAACCCCGCTCCAGAGCTCGTAGATCTAGGGAAGAGTAGAGGCTACGGAAAAAGAGCTAATAGCCGGTAGAAGGAATTTCACAAAGAAACTTCAAAACCTTCAAAGTAGTTGGCATTTGGTATTAGTACGTCCCCTTATTTTACGATGGGATCTTGTTATGGTCAGTTGGTTTGGAGCAATTAATATTTCAATTTTTAAATTTTTATATCTTTGTTAAACCGAAAATTATCTAGAAACTAGAAAAGAACTTTGAAAACATGAAAGATTCAACCAATCGATTTTTACTATGTATGTAAATACTGTACAGGAGTGTTACATACGAAGAGGCACGGAAGCGGTGGTGTCCCCTAGAGCTCGCTTCTCGCACCGCAGTTCTATATCCTCTACACGTACGATATCACATATGACCAGGAGGATGCAAACAGCTATTGACCAGCTTCACGATTGGTTTACCAAGTGGTAGCTGAATATAGCCGCCCTATTTACAAATAAACCTCACAAAAGAACCCCACGGACATCTTGTAGGGGTTGGCGGAATTCAGTTGCCTTGGAGCACCTCCGTAAAACGTCTGGGTCTGGTCACGGACAGAAGGTTGACGTGGTGTTCCATGTAACGGAATTAAGAGGTTCTAGCGATTTCGTATATACTATTTTGCTTTATTAATAAATTGTGACTAATTCAGTAATTCTTCGGCTGAATGGCAAAATTAAGCAAGTGCTTTTAGCATGTCAGCCACGGTCTTTCCAGCTAATTCATCAGTTAAGCGTTCTTCACAATGTTTGGGTACTAGCGGAATCGTGAGATTTGAATCATTTGTGATTACAAATTTCATTGTTCAATAAAAAAACAAATATCGTGGTGCCTCTTTTCTTCCTTGTGTGTGAAAATATACTGTTCTGTTCAATATTTGCATCGGAAATCAGTTGTCAATCTCAGACGGGTAGGGAATCCAGGATAGCCACCTGATACTAATGAAATTCCCTCTACTGGAGAAAAAGCTAATTTAGAATGTCACAATTTCCCCCCAAGCCAACTGGCCTTGGAGTGTGGATGTTAAATCATTCATTTAAGTCCAGATAACGGCGATCGTAGTGGAATACGGACAAATCCACTTTGCTTTTATTTCTTCTAATTTCACAACTCTTCAAAATTAATGTAAAATTCTATTAAAACAAACAGCAGGGTATATTAAAAAGTTTTAACATTATTCCGTACATTAAATATATTTCATTAAGGTATCTTCGTTTTTAGTAGCAAAATTCGTCATATTTATGTTGTCAGTGGGTTTTTTGAGCATGGAGTTGCATAATTCCAGTCATTTGGTAGCGGCACCACATTCATTCTCCTATGCTATTTCTATAAATAACTTCATTCATCGAAATTCATCATAAAATTTATATTTGGGCAGAAATCATCAAAATTTGCTGTGGAAAGAAACAATCGCTATCGCGATTAAATAACGAAGAAGAGGGATGCCAGTAAATTATTCAATTCTGGTTAAGCTTTAGTCGAGTTAACTAGTGTTTTGACTGCTGTCTTAATTTAAAGTGTTCGATAGAGAAATTAGAAAGTAAATTCAAATAGAAGAAGGGTTCGAGGTTAGAACAAACAGATTTCCTGTAAATTTCATTAGAAGCAAGAATCTTTGAAAGGGTGGTTAATACTGAAATTGACCCATAATTTTCAACTAAAAGGGGATCATCTGTTTTAAGAACGGGAACAACTGTAGAGCATTTTAAGGCATCAGGAAATGTTCCAGTGTCAATAGATAAATTCATGATACTTATAAGCTAAACGTTTTGATATTTCATAACCAGATATTTTTAGCAAGCTAATTGACATTTCATCAAGGCCCGTAGACCTTTTGTTGGGCAAAGGCATTATTATATTTTGTGTATCATATTAATGTACAGGTTCAGTAAGTAATGATTCATTTATATATTTTCCTACAATACATTTCGCCTTTGTGCCTCTTGCAAAGTGAGAAAATAACCCCTTGGACAACATTTGAAGGATAATTCCCGAAAATACCAAAAAATACCATCACCATATTATTATAATATTTAGCAGTTTCATTCCTTTCTTTATTTTTACCACTTGCATCATTTACTCTACTCCACAGAGCTCTCGGTTTCGGATCATAATATTGCGTTCCTTTTAGCTCCTATTTTGGCATTTGCACTCTCTTTACGGTCGTTACATTTTTCGTTTAAATATCCAAATCGTAACCAATTAAGTTATGTGGAATTTTGCAATGGTAAGTTTAATTCCGACGACAAACCAATCTTCTTATTACACTTGAGTTGAGTTGCTGGTACTTCCTTATGAATTCTTTTGAAAGAAGTTATCAAACAAAAAATCCACATTATGTTCTGGAGTTTGATTGATGTCAAAGTGATTTCTAATAGTTCGCAGCATAGTTTATCCTTATTACGTATTCTGAATAAATTCTCTAGCAAACCGGAAATTGGCATTAACTAAATACGGACACACCACCACTCTTACCATCTGTCCTTATAGCAAGAGAATAATTTGTCATTCCTTGATTTTAAAGTGTTTATATCAACAAAGGTAGCGCGCTAACAAGAATAAATGGTCGTCTGGATTGAAATAGTTCAAATCAAATTTTCTCGACAAAAGTCGAGACGACCCCATTCAAGTCCTCTTTCCCCTTCAGTCAGCCGCGTTGTAGAAGCGAAATAAGGACAACGCTTTAAGAAAACACACAACAATCCCATGTGTACGGTGCGTTTCCATATCTTCCTTCCACCCTCTTCGGCGAAGGGATGCACGTTTTGGCATTCGAATCCATATTTCACACGAACGCAAATAAAATGCGTTCATCGAGTATACGGGCAAGGTTCCGACTCTCGTAGAGCGTATGAGTCTACGCAATGTGGTGAACGAGTGAGCCGTGACGTCATCGATTGAGGACCAAGTAGAGAAGAGGGCAATGATGAATTTATCCTCGGCGTGACAACCGACATGTCATCACGCCCAGTCATTTTACTATAGCGTCACTTTACACTCGAACTTTGGCGGAAGCCCGGTCCATTAACGGTGTTACAAATTTATTGCCATATGCGATAATTTATTATCATAAATACGTAATATAGGTCCTCGGTACCTTAAACGTTATTATTTTAGCTTTGCTTAAACAATATTGGTGTCTTTGTTGGAATTTTCAATATCCTGAAAGGCAACGAAAGTTACGTATACTTATTTTAGGAAAATGTGAGTGCAGAAAATTTGTGGTTGATAGGAACTTTATTTTAACTTTACACTAAAAATATCATCGGCGTAATTATCAAGTCAAACGGCCGGTGTTAATAAGAAACGAGGAAGCTTGTTAGGACGAGGATACCCTCGTCCTAACAAGCATTTAAGCTAAACTAAAACATTCTGTTGATTGCCTATCTACGAAAAACTGATGAGAGGTTATAGTGTTCAACGTACTTCAAATTTCAACTTGAACATAAAAAGCCTTATTAATAATGATAGCGAGGACTGTGGGGTAGTATAACAAACAGCACTAAGTATCGACAGCCGTTTCGAACTCAAAATTGATTAGCAGCGTAACTTTGCCGAGAGAACTAGACGTGGATGAAACTATCTACATAAAAAGGAACACAAATTTGTTAAACAGAGGAAACGCGCCACTCTATTTCTCTTATCTCTTTGATTTATTAGGGTAAAACGACTACATACATGATTTAAGTAACGTGCTACATTGACAAAAGGATCTTTCGTCTTGTCCCGTACATCTTGCATGTTTTAGATTTAGAAGTATAGACGGAAGAAACACTGATTTGACGAGAAGGCAGGTACCGTTGTCTTGCTCTATTTCTCATGAGGATGGAACGGTTACATGTCAGCTAATAATGAGGGACCTTATTGTTCCGTATATATCTCGCATGTTTAGTGTTAAGCGGCATAAGTTATATATATATTCCTCGAGAGTAGGGCTAAACATGTATGGTAGAATTAGAATTTTTCTCTCACATTCATTCGGTAATCTGGTTGGTAACGAGGACCCAAAAGTCCTCAGGCGGCTGTTCCTAATTAACTAATAATTTGTGAGGTGCGGAGTGTGCCGATACTTAGTGTTGTTTGCCAGCCGTTATTATTTTTTACTATGGGACTTGATTTATGTAATATGTGCAAAAATGCTCAAACTTTTGTCCGTTCTGGTAAATTCAACATTTTCCCTTTTGCGTCGTCCTTCAGTTTCTTTATTGTTGATTTAAATTTTTTCTTTAGGTAATACTTGTTATGAGGGGAGTGGGGGGAGGAATGTAAGCGTCTGTTAAGTAATTTGTCGACAATTTTTGAATTTTTGAATCTGAAATTAATATTGTAAACATCGGTTCTAAAAATCAGCTTCGCAGTAGAGATAACTAAGTTTTCTATAAAAAATTGTTTTGTGGCAAAAAATTGTAGGAAAGAACTGAGCTACGTGATACTCTTACCCAGTTTGACCATCCAAGTGTATATTCTACGAAATTTGCGTAAGCCGTGGATAAACCTCAAACACAAATTCTGCAGGTGTTGAATTTTAGATTTGTCAACGCTCTTCGAACAGTTGTAGTAGATACTCATACAAAAATTAAATGTAGATAAAGCTAAAGATTCATAGAATATCTTTCCCAAATTTTCCCATGACGACTTGGTAAGCGACGAGGCAAGCAATAAATAAGATTCACATTCGCACAAGTTTATTGCATAGTGTCCAGGTTTACTTTTGTGCAATTGCACATATATACATCCATTATTGATTAGGTTTCAGCAGTGCAAGACGTGTTTGCTTCATTCAATCACGACAGGAAAAAACGAAAGATACAAAGAGGTATTGTTCCTCCTAGAGCCATGCCCCTTCGATGGCAAAAGTTCCTTATTCGTTAAAAACATTCCTTCTTGTTTATTGTTACAAACTTTGTTAATCTTATTAAGATTTATGCTTTTAAGTCCATGAAGTTTTACAAAAACTGAACAAAAGCATCTCTGAAACAGTTTTGAATAGGTTTTGCAAGCACTTGCAGCATCTTTTCACATGATATGGTTGACGAAGATTGAAGGGGGACAAATTTAACCAAAGAAAATATACTGAACCCTGGAAAACTCTTTCACTTCAGAGAATAATTCACAGAAGAATTTTAAATTCTAGAAATAAATGCTGAAAATGTCGAAATTAATAGCTGTATCGACCTCTACAGAAGTGAGCAACTCGTAATGCTCGACGTTTTCTGCGAGGGTAGCAGCTTGACTAGTGACATATCCCGCCAGAGGATTTAGATAATAATGAAACCAACTCAGCTATTACTTTCGACAGTTTCTACTACTACATACTAGTATTCACTATCTTCGTATATATACGACAGTTTCAAGTACATTTACCAACTTCCACAGAGGTACGTTGTTGGTAGTTGGTTTCATTATTAGAAGAATAATATTTCACTTCTTGAAGCTTAAAAGAATCTGTATTAATTGTAAACAACACACGCCGATGAGTTGCAAAGTTAAAGCAAGGCATGGTACTGACTTACTGTAGGGAGTTAACCTTCCCCAAACTTTATGAAATTTGGCTTATCAGCGTTTTATGATAAAACGAAGAAAATAAGAGAGTATGAAAAATAAGGGACAGGATATAATCCTAGTTAGTGAAAGCGTTATAGTGGGTCTTAGTTCGAATAGCAAAAGAATTTTAAACTGGTCACATGTGAATTGAAGTCTTTGTCAGCTTATTCGATATTTAATTTATAAAAAGAGCTTTGCAAGTTAAGTTGGTTCGAAATATTTTTTCTACCTCCTCGTTCTCTTTTAATAATAATTATAATTCATGCCTTCACATTCCCCAACAGCTTTCGCCAATTACAGGGGGCAGTGGCCGGCCATGAGTCATTATTACGCCTGTGCCCGTAGAGCGTCTTAAGATGTTGACCCTCAGCATTCGCCAAATTTGGAGTAAACAAAACTACGGAAAACCTTACTCTGTGAGTTGCGGGCCCGGGGTTCAAACCCGGTACCCCGAGACTGATAGAGCTGCGCGTTAGGCACAGCGCTACCAGTCCCTCTTTTCTTTAGGAATAAAGTATTTTAGATCATTGTAGTCACTCTGTCTATATATTATGTTCTATATACGTAGTACGTTTCTTTCTGGTCCGTTTGATTCTAGGACACAAAAGACTCTGTACCGATTGGTTGCATAAATAATCGAGATTGTGGAGCTTCGATGGGCATTTAATTTGGAGAAGATGGTTCCTATGTATCTATGGTATGTACCTTGGTATATACCGAGATCAAGTATAACTAAGAAGCGATAAAAGGAGAATAGAGAAACAATAACCTCAGTGGTTAAGGGAGTATACAGGTAACAAAAAGAGAATCTTCTTATAAGATCTGAGTTAAAATCAGTGATCTTCGTATTCGTAATGCATTGTACTTCTCTTTTGAATAGCAGGTTTTTTTAAAGTTTACTAACATCGGGAGAAATATTTTTTGCAAACTTGACCGCACGAGAATAAGGATCTGAAATGCTTCGATGCACATTCTCTTACACAATGCTCTCTAGCTTTTGTAAATTTTCAATTGATCGCTATGACCAAACTATAAGGACTTATATAATATAATCATAAAAATTTTCTAAAGAACCATTTTTTATACTCCCTTGGCAATTTCAGTTTGCTTTAAAGCATGAGGTGTTAAAATGTGGAAACTTTGTTCACTTTATATTTAGCAAAAATTCATTTTGCTGCTATTCTTGCAAGCCGTTACGGTAAATTCAATAGGCCTACCGTCGGTCGGCGTGGATCTTAATTGAAAGCAGAAGAAGCGACCATTTAATTAAGATAAAACAAAAATCCCATTTCGTCGAAAGAAACCGTTCCGCAACGTCATCAAATAGAAGAAGAATCCTTTATTCGAGAGTTCATCGCGCGGATCAGGCGACGGAGCCGGGAGAGAATATATCCCTCTCTTCTGCTTCTTCTGCGTCTCCTCCTCTCGAAACCCGAGATGTTGCAATTTTCTCTGAGAGCAGCGGCAGCAGCAGCTCCCCGGAGTTCTTTTCTGATGTCGTAGACGACGTGAAGGGGGCCGCGGCGGACCAAACCGTGCGGTGGTGAGCGCATTTGTGTGTGTATCAGTGTGTGTGTGTGTGTGTGTATGAGCAGGGCTGCTGCCGCTCTTCTGCCGCTCCTCTGATGCCCCGTTCTTTTCCGACACGTCACTCACTCTCCGAAACTTACTCATGATTAATGATCGCTTAGCGGCGCACAGCTTCAAACAACAAAGTTTTCCCAGAGAAAAAATATTGTATATAAGAAACGAACGTTCGGAAAGACTCTTTCTGTATCTACCCTTCAAGATTACGTTCCGCGCGCCCTCTGTGTAGAGTCCCCCGACCCCGGTCCCACTCGGCAACCGCTTGACAGTTTCTCCATTCCATAGCGCTTTCTTTATTTTAAATGTCTACTTTAATCTATTATAATTTTTTCGATGGTGAAAATTCAACGTGCCCGAGAAGCTTATTCGAGGTGAATTTATATACTTTTTATGGTATTGAGAAAAGATGCGCGCTGCTGAAAGAATAGAATTATATTAATGAAATTGCCGATGGAGAATGGAGAGGAATTTTTTTGAAAAATGACATCGCTTTAGACGTAGTAACTAGTGATTATTTAAATATCTTCGAGAGTTCACTTTCTTAATTTTTTAAAATATATTTTTAAACTACCTTTCAAACAAAATTAGGACACTAATTTTTTGCGAATGGAATTGTGATCTCCGGAAAATTAACCAGCAATTGATAGACATTTTTTGCTTTATTAAATATGAAATAACATACTTTGTAATGTTTTATTTGTTGGTTGCATTGCTTTTATTTGCATACCACCTTTTTTCACTGAAACTTGCAGGATGAAACAAAACGTCTTCGTATATAAGTCTTTCAGAGAACTCCAAATGTAGTGGTATTTGCTTCTTTTTCAACAAACTGGAACACTTTCTAAATACTATAATGCAACATTCTTAAAAAAAAAAGAACCAAACAGGAAGATGTGATTGTGTAAATTACAATGGATGTTTTGGTGTAGCTGGGATATGGGCTGCATTAATTGGACTTTCAAAATGTTGACAGGGGGTGGTTTTATATTTACTAGAACCTATTTCTATATTTTGGCGAATTAATGAAATTATATTTCCAAGGAAATTGAAGTAACTAAGATTTGGCCAATTGATAATCATTTTTGTTCCTGCACTTAGATGCACGGTGGAATTATTGAGTATATTTATCTAGTTTGAGTATTGAGTATTTTTCACAAGTGAAAAATGTCATCTTGAAACTTAATTCAAATGATTCTGCAGCAGTTCGAGATAGTCAGCAACTTTTTTCCAATTCGGACGTTCAACAACAAATAGATGAAATTTCCATGAACTATTCTGTTGCACAAGCTATTGAGCAATTATAAAACAGTCACTTGTCTACACAAGGCGTATTAAATTGCATAAACAAATTATAAGCCGCTCTAGAAAACTTGTCGAACGGTATAGGAGTCGATGTTGCTCAAAAATTTGGTGCAATTTTAACGAAAAATCCCGATTTACAAAAGGTTCGGTCTATAACTGAAAATCAAGAGTGCCCAGATGAGGAAAATGAATATCTGACATTTGCAAATCTTACTTCACTGGACGTCGAACGATCATTTTCGAAGTATACGACAAAGTATTGATATACCGTCGACGGCTGAATGAATCGGCAATGGAAGCGTTGCTGATGTTGCAATTCTACGCAGCTTACCAGGGCGGTTGCCAATTGCCACAGTGGGCTTCAAGACGACAGGAAAAGGTGACAATATTATTTTTCACTAATATTTTATATTACGTACCTACTTTTATGCGGTGCGCCATTGCCGGTACCACCTTTTTAACAAACTGTATAAGTCACAATATCAACATTAAAAGTTCAGCTCGATTTTTCTCAGAATTTTTATTATGCAACCTTATAATTTATTTGCATGATCATAAAGGGAAGAAAAATCACTATTGGATTCCACTAGTAAAATCTATATTGTCACTTCAATTTTTTTGTGATGACGTCTTAATTATCTCAAACATTAGGATAGATGAGTATAGGGAATATTGAAGAGAGTTGGCATGAGTTAAAGAAACGTAATAATCTACAGGATGTTCCATTAAAAAAAACTTGTATCACGTGCTGGGGAAACTGATCACCCTGCGTAGCTGAATATAATTTTACGTTGTAAAAAACTCCAAATATTTGTTTTTTTTTTTAACTTTTTCTCTAAATTGCTCAGAAAGAGAATTATCTAACGCCGACGCACTACATGGACACGCTGTATAAATAGTAGGAGTAGCATAAAATGAAAAAAATCCTTCTGCATTTTCTTTCATTCTGCATGCACTGCGTATGTATGTCTGTCTTAGTCTGTCATTTCTGAATATAGCCTCCAATGCTTGTGCCCTTTGTTTTAAGCTGACCATGGGGGTGACGCAGGCGATATGGTAACATAAAAATGAAATAATATATATAATATTTCATTCTTTCCAATTTGACAGTATATTATTTTCTGTCAAATATGACAGATTGAAAATTTGTTTACTTGTATGTTATGATAACACCTTTCATCCCTATGTTCAGTAAAAACAAATGCATCAAAGCATTGAAGGTGTGTGTTCGGAGATAAAAAAATGGTGCATGGTATATGCATCCGCGAGCATTAACTTTTGGTTGGGATCCGAAATTCGAATTTGAAGTACGAACTTGGAATTTGAATTCGTTTTCGAGATGTCGGATTTCCAAGTTACAGAAATTCGAGTAATCTAATTCAACATTTTTGATTTCGACAGCACTAGTTATTATCTCCTTTGGCAAAAATTATAATTATGCATATATCCGTATAAACCACTGCATATCAATTTTTACCAAGATATTCTAATAACAGCCTAACGTAGTAGAGGATAAATAGAATCTATTCTCCTATGATAGATGTACAAATTCCTCTACTCACAGCGAATTTATTACTCTTCCCATAAACTTACAATTGTTACTACTTTTTAATACCAAGGGCACCTCAAATGTGTCTAGCAAGAAGAGTTGTTTATTTCAAACCTACGCAAACGAAATATCCATTATTCACATTCACTCGTGTTGGAAATGTTAAGACACCCACATGGTTCCACCTTTCTAGCAAGCGAAGTGTATGAAATTTACCGGGTGAATAATGCAAAAAAAACGTTTGCATTAGATGAATTTAGTTGCATAAAAGCTTAGTTATGTCTATGAAACGAGGTGATGACGTTGAAAAAGTGCAGCGTTAAGAGCAATTCAATGTATGCGCAACCTCTTAGGAAGTATCGAAACGTCCAATTAGAATAATTGTGCAGGTAACTGACGGACGGTAGAAGATTATTTATCTGCTTTCTAGACAGTTTCACGCTTCAGTGGAAAAAAATTCTAGATAGCTTTTAAACAATCCACCTAAAATGTATTGCCGGTCAATTTTTCAGTGTCATTAATCAAGTCGGTGTTTTCGCTACAATTGTATTATTTCATTCATGCGGTAGAGAAGGATACAAGTAATACGCCGTGATGAATTTAGTATAAAAATAAATCACGTAACAGGAGTTTTTAAAGTACTGCTCAAGTTAGTTATCTGTGTGCTTTATAAATTAGCTAGAGTCTAAATATATGCACTTGGCACCTCTCTAAATTGAGAAGTTATTGTATCTCGCAGAAAATTCTAACACCTCCTTTTTTGTTGAGCAAAATAACTTCCATGTGCAGATAACCAAACAATTTCTTTATGTGTAACAAAGTTATTTTAAAGTGGAATGCTGATAAGGTTCTGGACTTTACTACTGTATACGTAGAAATCAAAAGATTTTCAAGAAGCAACAAGCAACAAGTCACTTTTCCATTAAACTAAAATTTTGTTTTACACAATTTATTAGATTATGACATACCATGCCTATACATAAAAGGCAGTGATAATAGAAAGTTAAGTAAATTCTTCTGCAACTACAATAAATTAATATTTCTAACATTTTAAAAACTATTATTTGACTGCATGACGTTTATCTTTAATAATCACAACATTGGCGGGGTTTGCTATCAATTAGCCGTTGACATCACTCCTGTGGAATAGATGTCCAAGGAGAGCGTACTGCCTCTTATAATTAAGTGACATTGGTAGGTTTTTTGTTATTCACAGAAAAATTGGTCCCCGAAAACACAAAAAAAACTGGCCCATATCATATTGCTACGGCCTCCATGTTTAATAGTTTTTTTACAAACTATGGAAGAAGTTCCGTGTTTCGAGGTAGTCGCACAATCTGTCCATCACAATTGTTATTATACAGAGTAATTTTGGATTAATCACTCCAAAGAATACTCCTCCATCAATATATGCGCTTTTACAAAATCTAGGCTTGCTCTGATGTGTCTTAATCTTAACAATGGCACTCTTCTGTCGTCCCCTTATTGCGGAACTACTAATACTTACTTATCCGCTTCCTCGGTTTCCGTAACGTGTCGAAGTATAGTGTTACTTCCTATAGAAGTTTTTTCATGCCGTTCTATTTTTCGCTTTCCTTTTAGCTTCGGATTATGTGGCATCTTTTGCCTGGAGCAATTTTCCAACTGTTGTATTTCATGTTGTTCTTGGCATGCCTCTTCTCCTCTTCCTATCTGAACCCGACTTCCAAATCGCTTTCACTAAACCGCCCTCCTCCATTCGTACTAGGTGAACTACTAATATTAGGGTTTAATTCCTCCTTTCTGCAAGCATTACAATTTGTCTGTGTTTTTTCGTTCGTCATCTAAAGTTTCTTCTCTGTTTTGCCATTTTTTTAGCTGAATAGCCAACAAAATTATGTTTGCGTTTGTAAGTTTTGATCTTCCGTGCGTATTTTTTACATAAATTTTCTTTCTTGTACTCTACACTGCTTTGCGTGACCTATGAGAATGAAATCATTACCTTAAAGACGTACAGCCAACCTAAATGTGTTGGAATACCATTTTACCGCTATTTTAATGTAATGCCACGCTACGAATCATTTTCTTCTAACAAAAGCAAGCCACTGCTGTTTTATTGTGCAGGTACAAAATTCGCTCATGTTAAACTTCGGTAATTGCTTAGACGATTTGTTGCAGTTTTTCATAACAGTGTCGATGCTGAGATATTTAAGTCTTTCTGTTTCAATAAAAAATTACATTGAAAAGGTAATCTTAAAACAAAAGATTTCCACAGCCAAATCAGTTTTTCTACTGAGCTCAGGTTTGTAAGTGCAGCTGCTTTTGATAACTTCCATAATAACCTTTCTTTTAAATAGTTTCAGCTTCTGTTTTTCTAACATTTAGGAAAAGTGTATTGAAACGTTTCAAAAAGAAAATTTGAATGGGTTGTTATAAGTTTTAATTTTGGGTATATCCTGCGTTCACAATAAAAGCAGAAAATTCAATACAATCTTAACACGTTGTGAAAGACGCTCCAATATATCGGTTAACATTTTTGAATTGTCAGGGCAATTTCACTTCTGTTTCCCCGAAAGTATCATTACAAGATCCTTCACGTTGCAATTGATTTCCATAGACGATAAGAAAACCTCGTATGAACAGTTTTGCAGTATTTACAAATGTAGGTGATGCACAAACTTTTTTTGTATAACTGGTGAATGTGTCGTTTTCTTCTAAATAATCTTTATTCCAGTATTACCTTCTAATTCCATATTCATCTTAGTTAGTAGACAAAAGATGACGGCAGGTAAGTTGTGTGATTGCGAGCTGAAACTCTTGTAAAGCAAAAACGATACAATAAGACACTGCATAATTCTTTAAATCCTTTGCAGGAAGCGACCCAATACTTTACTGTATAGAACTACATCGTCACTCTTGCTGATTTCCGGCGATGAGTATTGTTTTGTTTGGATTACGTTTGTTTTTAAAACTATTAAAATATCTTGCTCTGAGCATAAAATTTTTAGTTATCTGTGTTACAATAGTCACAATTAAACCTTAAGGTTATTTTGGACATTTTATTGGTTTGCCATTTTGACCATTGACTTTAAAATCTGTCTAAAAAATGGGTTTACTAAGTTTCCAAATTTTCTAAAAGATTTTTCTGTGTCTATGACTGAAGCGATAAAGGTTACCATTTTCAAGTTTCTTACAATGTCGATAACGATTTCATTGTGGGTTCTAGAAGCGTAGCTCTTTGTAAAATCACAAAAACTGCGATAAAATGAGGTAAACACTTAAGAACTCTCTTAACCACCCTCTTGTATTCAGAATTGGGCAACTTCCTTGACAATTACTCGATAGCTTTCTATCGGTGTGAGTTATTAATAGAGCAACGCAAACTGCGCTGAAAGCCAGTGGCTGACGCATAAAAGTTTACACAAAATAAACACGGCCGGGACAATTCGGTATAAGCGTCAGTATAACTGCGACTCGAAAGCCGATCTGTTGTGTATGCATCTACGCTGTCGTATACTATATCGTAGTTCTACGTTTGTTTTGAAAATGTTTCCTACGTCGCGAAAACGACCAAAGTTGGACACAATAAGAGAATTTATTGCAGAAATGCCTGATTTAAAGTGCGATGGCGCTAAAATTCAATGTGTAGTGTGTAAAATAGATTTAATGTGTTGGTCGAAAAGTGATTGTCTACGGCACGTAAATAGTGCAGGGCATGTTTCAAAAAAAAGTCCCACACGAGATTATGACAAATTTAAATTTAATTTATGTGTTTATTGCATGTAATTTACCATTTCATTTACTAAGGAAGAAAGCATACGTCTCGTTTTGGAATGAATATTCGGACCTTAAGTTACCAAGTGAGAGAACATTACAGAGAGTTGTGCCGTCTGCTCGTGAGCATGCCGAGAAAAGAATTAAATCGAAGTTACAAGATAAAAAACTGCGGTTATGTGTGAACGAAACAACAGATCGTAAAAAACATTCTGTGGTTAATGTAATGGTACGCACAATGGAACCACATCGACCGTCACCCTCAATTTTACTAGCTTTCAGACGAATACAACAATGCACTGCCGAAGTAATTTCAATTTTGTTGTTAAATACATTGGAAAAGTTTGATTACTTTCAGCAAATCAACTGTTGATGTTTATGAGTACGTAAAACAGTTTAGATTTCAAATGAAGGTTGCAGGTAACTATTTTAAAAAGAAGTACGGATTTAAAACTATTTTTGTAGAACAAGAGGAGACTCATCTAACTACTGTTTGAGAAAAGCGTAATTCGTAAATTCATTATAGACTAACGGTGAAAGGAGTTGCTTATTAAACTGCAGTAGCAAATAATAAAAATGGTTTTCATGCCACAAAGCTGGCATGAAAACCAAGTTGCTGACCACAACTATTAAAGTTTTTGTTTTTATGTTACTTGTTATTCAGAAATTATGTCTCATTTTGCTTGTACATATTCGTTAAGGATAAATATTTCGCAGACCTTCATGATATCCGTTATTTTTTTTTGTCTCGTCATATAGTGCGGTTTACAGCGGTGTACGTGATATATGTTAGGACACCATTGTTTTCTTAGAAAATTGCTAACCCACTCTTAATTTTTTTATGCAAAGTTGAGAATCACATTTGCAACCTTTTCCCTAAATTGTATCGGATTATTTGAATTTTTATAATAAAGTTTCCAAAATTTTCCCATAACGTACTGCTCTTCCCCATCTGCTAATTTGGAACTCTAGCAAGTGCCGCTTTTTGATTATGGTACGTAAAGGCGGTTTGGATCCCCTTTCACTTATATTTCCTTTAAGTTCTTTACCTTAATTTCTTTAGTTAACAATTATTACAGGCCTCAAAGCCTTTTTCTGAAACCGATTATTTTGAAACCAACGTCAAAAACTACGGTTACATGAATTTACCACGTCGCGTTACCCACGCGAAACGCAAACTAATTACATAAGTCTCGAAAGACACACTTCAAACTTACGGTAGGGGGTTAGCGAAAGATATGTGACAGGATCCCATCAGCAGATGACATAAGAAAACATCTCGTCGCGTCTTAACATAGACATAGTCTGACAACACATGTTCTGACATCTAGCGGTATGGCCGAAAACACTGTTTAGAACGTTTCCATTCGTTAATTGGAATTTTTCTTTCACATATCGCACGCCTTTAACGTTTAAAAATAGTCTGTGAGTTTCGCTTTCGTCCTCTTCCCTCTTGCTTTTAGAGGCGGAACGATTTGGCGTTGTTTCTACTCGGAATCGTATACTGTCGGCCGTAATTTAAATAAAAATAAAATCTGTATCTGTCAGTCAAGCTGCTGGCAGACTAGCGAGGTTGGGATCGTTTAATCAATTGAATTGTAATTAAAACTTCCTCGTTCTGCGAGTTAATTGCACAAACACAATGGATAATTAAAACCTCCTGAAATTTCCGCCCAGTATCTGCTATCTTTGAGATCATCAAGACAACAATATATTTTTAGAGATAGACTATGACGCGCTGGTACGAAAATTTGAGAACAAAAGGCTAGAATGTCCTTTGTGAATAATTTTAGGGGAGTGGCAATGCATGTGAAACGTTTAGCGCTAGCTCAGAAACTTTTCAAGGTACAGCATTAATTTTTTCTACGTTGCACATAAATATGTAATGGCCGGATTTGTAGCAACTTTTCTGTTGAAGGGAGTGGTACTAAAGGATCTTTTTCAGTTTCGAAGTATAAATATACACAAGAGAATAACAAATCTTGCTAAAAATCATAATACAATACCCTTTAGTCGGGAATCGAGTATAGTCTTAAGGTTATCTCTTGATGTAAAATACATGTAAATATCAATCACCAACAACGTACCCTGTGTTTTACACTTGCTAGAGCGTTGTTTTAGCACGACTGTCCATTGTGTATTCACCCTGTTCTCATTGCGGGCTTGCAAATGCATGTAATAATTTTGTAACTTGTATTGGAGACATCCAGACATCAGTTAATTTATTGATATTAATTGCACTTTCTCCTTTAACTTTTGAGATATTACACAGAGTCGTAGGATAATAAAAGTGAATTAATAGCCTTTATCACCATATTAATAAGCTTTATTACAATTATGTTATTTTTTCATATTTGCCACGTGCTTTTTAATATGCAGGGTGTTTGGTTTACCGACGTATATCTAAAAGGAAGTCCTAGGTGAGTTGGTTTTGAACCTATACAAACATACAACAATACCGTTAAGTGTCACGGTTTCTAAGATAAAGCCAACTTGGTGATTTAACTAAATTAGATGATTTTCGATTGCCTAGAAACAATAACCAAGATAGATAATGCTGATAAATAGTTCCTGGTCACTACCGGTAAAAACAATACGAGAAGAGAAAAACGGCCACATTGCTCTTACATCTCTCAGTTTATACCACTAATCTTCAAAAACAGCAATTGAGGTATTTCCTGGCGCCAAGCAGTGCCAATAGTTATAGTCAGGCCGTCTTAGTCAGTCAATTTTCAAAAGGTACCTGTTAATGCAATATTTCCTTTTCTTTTTATTATTATTTAGCACGTGTACAAATTTAACTATAGTTTTTGAAAATATATAATAAATAACAATAATAAAAAAGGGATAAATAAACTTCAGTAATTAAACAACATAAATATAATCCCCATTTAATTACATTATTAAAGAAATAATTTAAAAAAATCTTTTTCATTAGCTCATTCATTTGCTCCTAATTTTAATTATTAGCGTTAGGTTGTTTTTGCATTATTGTAATTTTTCTTTTATTAGATATCCTTGTAGCTGGCCTGATGTGTTATTTGAACACGAAACTGGTCACCTAATTTCTCAATAAAACTTTGTGAGATCTGGACCATCTTTTTATTCCTACCTTTAATATGAATATTTTCTTAACTTAAAACTAAATGATTTACTTGGAAGAAACATTTTTCTGTCTTGGGTTTTCTTGATTTTCTAACCCTAAGAAAACATCTATTTAATCCAAATAAAATTCCAAGAAAATTATTTCCTTATATTATACAATTTTATTGTCTTGAAATAAAAATATCTTCTTGATGCAAGAAACCATTTCTCTGCGTGCACTGTTCAAATGCATTGAACGGCAAGATACGAGGTGTGACAATTAAATAACCGGACTGGTGCTACTATCGGCAAACAGCGAGTATGCCACGGCAGGTTTGGACATGTCTGTGCTTGTAGATGTTTCCCCCACCCTGAGCTCGATGGGCACGGTTGTACGTCGCACAGTCTCGCTGTAGCAATCGTCCGTTTAAATCCTTACGCTAGCATCGCGTCGGAAAAATGCAGAGTATTCAGATCGAGCAACCTCAAGTTTCTTGTGAAACACGAGGTTCTAACTACCCTTCGTGAACGAATGAGTAGAGAGTAGAGAGATGTTCCGCCAAGACAATGCGCCAACCCAATCCGCCTTATCTGTGAAGGCGTTCTCTGCGAAATCCGGCATCACCGTGTTGGACCACCCACCGTATTCGCCCGACCTGGCCCTCTGTGACTTTGTTTTATTTCCTAAGGTAAAATCGGAACTTAAGGAGACAAGATTTGACAGTGTGGAAGCGGTAAAAGCGCTGACAGAAACGGACTTCCAGCACTGCTTTCGACAGTGGAAAATTCGTATGGAGCGTTGTAAGGATCGGAAAGTAGAGAACTTTGAAGGGGATAAATTTTGTAATGTAATTGGTGATCAATAAAATGTTTTGTTACACCAGTCCGGTTATTTAATTGCCACACCTTGTATATTTATAAAATTAAAAAATTATTTTGTTTAGATGTTTACACCAACTTTTCCCAACATCCATCAGACTCAATCGCTTCAGTCGTTAACCTTTTTTCTATTTTAGATGTAAATTACTTAATCGAACGGGCTATTTAAAGGCGGTAGAATCGTAACGTAATATGTTTTGGAGATAGAACTCCAAAATTCTGTAGATTGTATAACATGTGCTGTGTGTGGAATGGTATGTTCATGTATACGTCTAACAGTGCATTACCGTACCAACTAAAACTATTCATAGAATTTTGGAACATGTTTGGCAAAACATGTGAGAATGGGGCTTCTCTAACCAAACAACCTCATTTACATCGTATTTTTATATGAAGTGTCACTACAAATTAAATAATTAACTAGACTCAAAACTCTGGAACCAATACTTTAGAACGCCTGCTCCAAATAATAATGATGTTATAGCAATTGTGAGTTACCTCCATTATCTTATATTTTAAAAAACATTTTCAATATTCTCCGATCTACTAGGCATTTGAGAAAATATGTAGTGTACACTACCATTAGGCTCTAGCTTTAGATTTTTTTTTAATGGAAAGCAAATATTTCATTTCTGCATGCTTAATGAGCTGTTAATAACTTAAAGATTATCAGTGACACAGCTAAGTTGGTGTCAGTTATTACAGTATTATTACGTTAACTCTTTGCACTCTGTTCACAGTGAAAGGAACAAATTCAATATAATATTAACAACACGTTTTTGTCTTAAACGTTTGGATACACCGATTAATAATTTTGAGCTACATCTTAACCTACTTTTCACTTCCGTTTTCCCAGAAAGTGCCATTAACTTTGTTATTTTAAGTGCAACATCCTGTATATTTCAATGAATTTTGAAAACCTCGTGTATAGGTACGATTTTTGTACAAATAGTTTAAATGTTATTTTCGGGAAACGTTATTTTATCGTCCATCCAAGCTATTGAAATCTGCAGAATACGCTAATACATGGCAATTCAAAATGTTAATCAACTTTTGGCAATTTCGACAATAATGGGTTGTTAAGATTATATTGAATCTATTCCTTTCACCGTGAACGCAGTGTGTAATGGAAAAAGGACTAATATTTACTATGCCCAGGACCTCTGACGATCTTCATGCAATTGAAACTAATTTTGGACCTTAAAGTGAGATAAGGTCACTCAACTAACTGTACAGTGTATTTCAGATAACACTGACCATAAGTATTTACACAGTAAAACCTTTACGTGATGTTAATGGTTTTCCTACCGTGTTTGATTAATTTTTTGTTCACAAGTAGTTGGAACGATTTTAATGAGGTTTTGAGACATTTTATGCTTTGGAACAGAAGAGTAATGTCGAAATTAAAGAAAAAAAGTAGCGGCAATTTTAGGCATTTTTAGCGGAGATAATCGGACACAATTTTCCAGCTGGAAATCTCCCGTGTTGTATTAATCAAAGCTACAGCTAGTGTTATTCAAGCAATCCACTACAAGGAGACATATAATTTAGAATGGCTGTTATTAATTTAAAACCGAAAAATACACTCTTAACACATAAAGGAAACAAACAATTATGAACAAAATTTTATTAAAAATTAATTACTTATCTAAACTAAAACAAAAAATACACTCTTAGTACAAAAAGGTAACAAACAATAAATTATGAAAAAAATTGTATTACGAAGTTAACTAAGCAAATGTTATAACTGTTGACCAAACGCTGCTAAACAGTGTCCTAGCCTTTCTTGAAAGTGACATTTCACATTCTGAAGATTTCTTACTGTTATTTCTCTAAATGCTTCCACTATTCTCTGTCTTAATTCGTTGATGTTAGAGGGTCTAAGGGGAATATTGTCAAGAACCCTCGTTTTTAACAATAGAGAAATACACTGTATATTTAAAATTAGTGGAAATGCACAGTGGGATAAATCCCCAAAAAGCTAATTATAATTTGAATTTCATAATGTCATTGTAATGCTTTAATTGCTTAATTCCTAGAATGTAGATCTATCCCCTTTAACACCTCAAGTAATTTTATTATTCTGTGTGTATTAATCGAGGGATAGCTGATGCAAGTTGCTACATCGGAGTGATGTAGACGTTATTTTATTTTGTGGCAAAATATTGTTCTGCTTTAAATTTTTTTTAAACCAGTTATTAGGTTTTTTCCTTTTATTAATTAAAACTGGTCTAAGACCAAACATTAATTTTTCTTAAAAAAAAAACAAATCAACTGTTGATGTTTATGAGTGATGGTGCCGCAAACATGCTTGCTGTAGGTCGATCTCTTAAAAAACATTGTGTTAACTTGTTGCATATTACATGTAAAATTCATACTCTCAGTCTCGTAGCAGATAGTATCAGAAAATGTTATCCCGAGGTAGACGCTCTAATAGCACATACAAAAGCTGTGTTTGTAAAATCCCCAAAACGTATTCGGGAATTTCATAGACTATGCCCCGGTATTCCTGAACCACCACAATCTATTCTTACTCGTTGGGGAACATGGTTAGAGGCTGCATTTTATTATCCTAAATATTTTGAGAATATAAAGGACCTGATTTTAGAATTTGACCCAAAGGAAGCTGCGGCTGTCAAGGTAAGCCGCTTGAAATTTCAGGATAGTCAAGTTAAAACAGATTTGGAAATTATTCAGAACAATTACGTGGGACTACCGGACGCGATAGAAAAACTATAAAATTCTTCGGTGTCGTTAGTAGAATCTTTGCAAATAGTGCAATATGTTCACGCACAGCTATGCGCGATAGAAGACGCAAGAAATGTTTGTGTTTTAGAAAGGTTTGAAAGTGTTTTAGATAAAGACTCTGATTTTGGCACATTAAGACAAATTTGTGAAGGTGCGTCAACAGAACCGTTAAGTTATTTGAAAGATTATTTTACTTACGCAAATATAACGTCACTAGATATAGAACGTTCGTTTTCGGCATACAAAAACACTTTTTCTACTGGTAACATTTTTTGTAGTTTATTTTATTAGACCCTCGCGCCAGACCTTATCAAATGCTTGTGCTACGTCAATAAATACTGCCGAACATACAAGTTTTTCTTCAAGGGCTTCTTCAATGATATTTATTAGTCTATGTACTTGATTGATAGTACTATGTTTTTCTCTAAAACCGAGTTGGTAATCCGGTATCAGGTGACTTCTTTCAATTATTGGTTTTATTATTTTCAGTAATAGCTTCTCAAACAATTTTGAGATTATCGGGAGCAAAGATATCGGCCGATATGATTTTACGTCATTCGGTGGCTTTCCTGGTTTGGCCAACATGATCATCTCAGCTACTTTCCAGTTTTCTGGTATATGTTTTAATCTGAACGCCGCATTGATGAGATAAGTTAGCATTACTATACCTTTTCTGGGTAATTGTTTCAGGATTTGCCCTGCGATTAGATCAAAATCCGGCGCCTTCTTAGGATTTATATAGTTTTTGATATCGGTAGTGACTTCTTTTGGTGTTACCGGTGCTATTTCTTCTGACCTCTCATTTTGTACTTCTTCTAAGGTAGTTGCTACGTCAGTTTGGTCTGGCTAGAACGTTTCTGCAAGTTGCTCTGCAAACAGGATAGCTTTTTGTTTGTTGTCTCTTGCCCATTGTCCGCTTGCTTTTCTTACTGGGAGTATTGATTTTAGTGGTCCTTTTATTTTCCTTGTAGCCTTCCATAGTGACTATTCTGTTTCTTTATCTGGCCTCAGCTCTTTGATATATGAGTTAAAGGAATCTTCCTTAATCTATTTATTAGTGTTTTATTAAGTTTTTAAGTATTTCAAATATTTATGAAGGTAAGTACCTTTTAAAATATATTTTTATTAATTTATATAAAATATTGTTGTGATATTTTAGGAAATAATGTTAGTCTTTTTGCAAATATATACCTTTAGGCTTAAACACTCATTTTCAACAAGCCCTACAAAATTTTTAGCGTACCTCCACCTCAATACATTATTTTCTTGTAAGCTTAAAGCATATATAACAGGTGACCGTAAAAATTGGGCACCACTCAGTGCTTATCTGTGAGATACGTATTTGTTTGTGTAGATCAGCATATACAAAAATTAACATTTGTTTCTTTATTTGTTTGTACATCTGTAGATTGCAACTAAATGACCAAACTATTTTTTAAGAAACCTAGCAATTATGTAGGAGATACACAGGAATATAAAAAAAGTAAACTAAATTAAAATCAGATATAAACTTGAGCGCTTCTTGTAAACCAAACTGTGCCAGAAAATAACATGGTAGTTGAAAATGTGAACTGATTTGAATTTTTTTGAAGTAATATGCAGTTTAGGTTCCAAGGTCTTAACAACTCATGAATTCTTGAACGGAGGCAGAGTATTGAGCATATATGTGGTTTCATAAATCAAATGAAATTCTATTACATTTAATTTTTATTTGATGTTTAAATATATATACATATGGCAAACAACTATTTAAATATATATTGTTATGTTCAACGTTGTATCTACGACAACAACAACTTCTCTCAGTTGTCACTTCGGTACTGACCAAATGTCAGGCTGGCCACTCGTTGGTAATTAAAGATCCCTCTTGCGGGGATAATTGGAAATTTCTTCGTTACCACCCCCCTCAGCCAACCGTCTTTGGAGCGAGGACATTATATATAATATGTAAGTCCAGATAATGACGAGTGTGGGGTAACATGGACAAATCTACTCGTTTGTTAATTTTTCTATTCGCTTATTTCGTCCAAATTAATGTAGAAATCGTCTGGAATAAGCAACAGCATAAATTGCAAAGTACAACAAATAATATTTCATCAATTAAATCTTCATCTGAAAGGTTTCTGTAAATTAGCAGTGGATTTTCTCGTTTAAAGCTTGTTGGTGACAGTTCGGACCACAGAATCATCAACATACAACCTCCTGGTTAAGTCACCGCATTCGTTCTCGTATGCTAATATCATTTGATCGAAAGTCATCGAAAAGTTTCTATTTGGGTTAAATTATCAAAATTGGCTGTGAAATAAAACAATCGGCGGTCTTTCGCGATTTTAAATAAAAGAAAGATGAACGACGCCATAGATTTTCATCAATCTTTATTCGGCCTTGGTTGAATCAAAGTGTATTTTAAATCCAATCCCAATATAAGTGTTCGATTGTATATTCAAAGTCTTTATTAGAAGAGAAAAGGGTTAAATATCCAGAGCAGGCAGTTTCCTGAAGTGGGTATATAAACAGAGGATTTATATACATTGGCATCGTTCAAAAGTTTAAAGGTTAGTTACTTTTCAAATCTTAAAATTCGTTAATTTCATTTTACTGAGTGGGAAATTCATGCTAAAATTGCCGTAAGGGTATCTAGGGATACCCCCGAACCTACAAGAATCATTTATTCTATTTAAAATTAGAAAATTTATCAAAATTTGAAAAAAAACCCCGAGAAAAATATTTCAATATACATATGGCAAACAACACTAAAGTGTCGGTACACTCCGCACCACACAAGTCGTTAATTAATTCAGAGCAGCTGTTTCAAGAACTCGTGGGTTCCCATTCTCAACCATATGACCGAATGGTAGTGGGTACATTTCAATAGAAAAGAAAAAATATTCTTGAAGATTGGTCGTCAAAAGAATTTTTTGCCTCGAAAGACTTCGCTGCCCTTCACTTCTACAGCTGGAAGACCGTGCACAGCATTTGAGGAAAGCAATGAACCAAGCAAGAGAAGGAAAACCAAAGAACTTAGAGAAATGCATGGAAGTAGTGAACTATCATTTGCAGCACAAATGTGTTTAAGAAGTGAAACCAAAACTGACGCTGCAAAATTAATCGCTGAAGCAGTTAACGCATCTCCTACAAGAGTTATTAAAATTAGAAGAGCTTGGCTAGAATCGGTCTATACAGGTACATTTGCTTCTAGCGAAGCTTTATCACTATTTATTGAAGCAAAGTAACACGTAAGTAAATGTATGCCTGCAGAAATTATTAGATCATACAGCTTTACGAATTTTACAATCACAAAAAGAAGTGCTTTCTACTGTAAATGCAGAATCTTGCAAAGAATTAGTTCTTATTTCCTAATGGGATTGTGATGGCAGTAGAGGCCATAGTCAATATAAGTAGAAGATGTCTGTAGCGAATAATTCTGATATGTTGGTCACATCTTCGGTACCTTCGGAGAATCGTTGCGTTTCTTCGGACATTATTTACTGAAGACATTCAATTGTTAGTCGCACCTAAATCAGAAGAAACTTCACAAGGGTCATTTATCGATAATGACATCAGGAACACGGAAAGCGATGACAAGAGTAATTATTCATAATTTTGTTGTACATTTATTTTTAGTATTGTTGTGAAAAATGTTTTTAGTGTTTACTATCTGTTTATTCCTTCTTAATTATTTTTAACCAAAATAACTAATTTACATGTAGCAAATAATTTTAGCCAACCTTTCATGCATTCTGTCACATTGTGAAATGGAGCAACATTTAGAGGTACCCATTGAACAAAAAAAGTTTTCTGCCAAATAATGTATGTACATCCTAATGTACAGGTTGCAAAATATGCTATTAACTATTCCATACATTCACGTAAGAAAATTGGCTGATGACCTCACACGTTTCTCCCGAAATAACTTGCGTATCTATCGTCTCGGTGGCGGACAGTGTAATAAAACTAATCGCGAGTATATCTTTGACGGGCTGTACGTTAAATCTCTTTCGTCTGCTGCCTACCTGAAGGAAGTACACCTAGAACAAAACCTGGTAAAGATACAGTTGGGACTGATGCAGAGGCTGAGATTTTCATGTCACTTTTGAATCTTAAGGCCGCCTATCATTAATCTTGTGTCCGGGTTGGGTGCTCACAGCGCGCTACCTTCTTATCTTCTGTTGGTCTTTTTGGCATTTACGTCCAACGTATATATAGCGGCGAACCTATATTCCTGTGCGTGTACTATTAATTAAAAAAATAATACACGTATTTTTGTAAAATAGGCTTTTCTGCCTTGTATTTGCGTTTGAAATTCTAAAAATAAAGTTGAATATGGTTTTTAACTTTAGTACATCAATATTATGTAGGATTTGTTCATATCCGTAAATTGTATTTGCAAATATTGTAGAGAGCAGTGCCGATTGTAATAAGACCACTAAAAATAGGTATGCTATTAAATGACGACTTGGAAAGAGTTAAAATTGCTATAAAGTAGAACACAGATAATATTAGTATAATATGCAGTTAAGCAATTAACGCAGTAATTTACGATTTTTGATCATTCACAAAGCAGCCCGCACTAATATCAATTAATCTGTATTTTGCGTGACTTCCTCTATTAACCACATTGATCATCATAACTAATTCGATAATGTAGATTCGCTATATTATCGATAGGGGTTAAGAGGCACATGAAAACGATTGATATATTCAAACCGTCCAAATATAAACTTAACTTAATCCATCTAATCTCAATCACTATCATTACGTAGAACGTTTCAACAAGGTTATAACATTAACCAACCATCGTATTATCAAATATAACCTTGTTGCTGGACCACATTGTACAATTCTACGTACACGTACTAATTGGACGTAAAAGGTTGGAGTTCACAATCTTCTCCGCTTCCGCCAAAATTTAGATTATTAATTTCAAACATTGTGAACGGACGCATTTAAACACCATTGTTATGCACTAATTGTAACTCTTAATTATAGCTACTAATTTTGAGGTTGTGAATGTACCTTTATCCCTCGCATGTTTGGAACGAAACCTACTAATTTTGAGGAAGAAATTAATTAACCTTCCAATATCGATGTCTTTAAATCTACTGAAGGCATCTCCAAATTTAGTAAATTGACGTATCAACTAGAATAGTTATGGGAGCTAAGATCTTGCTTACCTTATATTTTAAGAACCAGTTACGTGAGTTGTATGATATAATTATGATAAGTAAAAGAAACAGATGTGCAAATTCCATTGCAAATAACGCTGGTTTACTTTACTTATAAAAGGCATGGTAATTAAATGTCGTTACAATCATATAAAGCTGTGAAAGCCCTTTAGAAAAAGCAATTCAGGTTTGAACGATTTTTTTTTTTAAATTCCATCGCTCCAAATACCCTTAATCAATAATTTCTCAAAGTTGCAGATTTGTGTCTCCAAACCATTAATGGTATCGCTCCGATACCAAGCATGTTTTTCTAAAATGTTAGTTTTTATAATGCAAGATTACTAAAAGAATTATTTTTATAACAGCTAGATGAATTCTTCGCTATGTTGGAGAAATGCAAACTACAAGAACTAGATCATCGATAGCTATCAGTTTAGGATACCTTTTAGGTCTTTTAAGTCAAAGCAAGCGTTTTTTACACTTTCTGTAAAATGATCACAAGGCGACTACTAATAATGAAGGTGTTTTATAATTTATGAGACAACATAAACTTTATTTAGTTACTTCCACTCTACAACATTGGTAATTCTTTATGTAGGCAATGGTCCTGATGCGAACTACGAATAACTCCACAGAAAATGATTGTGTTCAATTTACATGGGCTTATTGAGAAAAGCGTACTGCAAAAGCTTGTTGAATGGTTGTAGAATCCTACTGTTGTGTTAACGAAGAAGGTCTTAGCTATTTTTTTTGTTAGAATGCGGTATATATTTCAAACTATTGAGAAATAATTGAATTTTAATACCACTAAAGTACATTGAAAATCATTTAAAACGCAAAAAAAAAGAAAATAAATGATTTCCATGGCGTTATCGTTTTTATGGGCGAAAATATTTACTAACTTGAAACACGTTATCAATCATTTTACAAGAAAAAATGCAATTTTTTACTTTTTGGAAATGCAAGTTTTGGGACGCCACAGTGCATTTCATGGATTAAGAGCAGATACCAATCTGCAAATTAACTCTTTAGGAGTTTTATCACAAGACACTATATTACAAACGCCGAGAACAGTATTTGTAGTGACCCTAAGTAATTTTGGTCATTCATACAACGTAAGAGAACAGGCACAGGAATACCTAGTATATTGAGTTGCAATAACACAGAATATTCTTTCCCTATAGACATTGTAAATGCATTTGGTAGTTATTTCAATGGTACTTTTATACAATCTCACAATAATAACCTACCGTATTTTCGCGATACATCTAACACAGCAGTGTCAACTACATCGACTTCTCTGGAAGAAACTGAAAAGGGATTTGTTATGAAGGACTGTGCTTCTGTACTGGCGAAGCTGTTGTATGATTTTCAGTTTGATTCTAAAACATTTCGCATTTTTTACGATTTGGAAGGTAGGTGACTCGTCGCAAATTATATAATAACTGTCGGCCAATTTCGCTTCTTTGCAATTTCTCCAAGGCATTCGAGCACATATTGTATACGGATGATTATTCAGCAGTTGCAAGCACACATTTCTCCTTACCAACACGGATTTGTACAACGTTTTACAGTGACAAACCTAGCCTTCTTCACTCAATATGTGTCAGAAGCATTTGATGACAAAGGACGGGTTGACGTTATTTATTTAGACCTTCAAAAAGCATTCGATCAAATTGACCAGTACGTCCTTTTGCAAGGGTCAGAATCCTTTGAACCATTGTTACGTATTCTTGGTTCCTACTTATTAAATAGCAAGTTTCGAGTAGTGTATCGAAACTATACTTCTACCGAGTTCGGAATTGTGCAGGGATCAAATTTGGTTCCACTTTCATTGTGAGAAGCTCATGATCGCTGACGACAAACTATTCTCCGCCATAAGGTTCCTAGACGCTTGCGATGTGCCCCAAAACAACGTTAATAATCTCATCCCATGGTGTGAGAATAAACATTCCTTTTCATCTCTAAATGCGCGTCCACAACTTATGCATGGAAAATGCAAGTGATTGATTGTAACTACTATTACGTTCACCTGGTTTAAGAAGCAATGCCGCTAGTTGTCTGCTTTGATGCGAAAAGGGAGGACCAATTGCTTTTGCTTAAATATATAAATTACTGGTTTATTTGTTCGATAGCTCAGTATTTCTCGAAATGAAACACAGTCCGTATGTATAAAAATAAATTTATTAAAGCAGTTCTTATAATAACAAAATATATATACAAAATGTGAGGTTTCCCTCTTATCTATAAAAAATATGCATATACCTATGTATTATATATATATTGAAATGTTTTGTCAGGGAAAATTGGTAAAAATTTGAATTTTTGCAATTTAATTAAAATTCTAAACTCTTTGTGGGATCGGGAGTATTCCTTGATATTCTTTTGGCAATTATTTGTGAATTTTGAAATTATTAACTGGAACTTAACAAATATTAAAATTTAAAACAAACTAAACTTGATTTTTTTAAGAAAATGTCATAAACACAATGTTTCCTGTGGCATTCACAACATCTGCTTGTTCTAACCTCGAACCATTCTTATTTTAAATTTACTTTCTAATTGCTATATCGAACACTTTAAATGGAGACCGCAGCCAAAACACTAGTTAATTCGACTGAAGCTTAACCAGAATTAATGAATTTACTGGCTGCCCTCTTCTCCTTTATTTAATCGCGATAGCGATTGTTTCTTTCCACAGCAAGTTTTGATGATTTCTACCCAAATATAAATTTTATGATGAATTTCGATGAATGAAGTTATTTATAGAAATAGTATAGGAGAATGAATGTGGTGACGCTACCAAATGACTGGAATTATGCAACTCTGTGCTCAAAAAACCCACTAACAGCATAAATATGACGAATTTTACTACTAAAAACGAAGATACCTTAATGAAATATATTTAATGTATGGAATAATGTTAAAACTTTTTAATATACCCTGCTGTTTGTTTTAATAGAATTTTACATTAATTTTGAAGAGTTGTGAAATTAGAAGAAATAAAAGCAAAGTGGATTTGTCCGTGTTCCACTACGATCGCCGTTATCTGGACTTAAATTAATGATTTAACGTCCATACTCCAAGGCCAGTCGGCCTGGGGGGAAATTGTGACTTTCTAAATTAGCTTTTTCTCCAGTAGAGGGAATTTCATTAGTATCGGGTGGATATAGAATGAATGTGGTGACGCTACCAGATGACTGGAATTATGCAACTCTATGCTAGAAATACACTTGACAACATAAATATGATAAATTTTACTGACGATTTACTTCATTGTACGATAGATATTTAATTTACGAAATAATGTTAGAAATACTTTTGAATTTAACCTGATGTTTGTTGTAGGAGAATTTTACATTAATTTTGAAGAGCTTGTTCCACTAAGATCGTCGTTATCTAGTCTTATATATTTTATATAATGTCCTCACTCCAAGGCCAGTCGGCCTGGGGGGAAATTGTGACTACGAACATTACCTTTTTCTCCGCTAGAGAGAATTTCATTATTATCGAGTGGCTATTCTGAATGCCCTAAACGTCTAAAGCTGACAGTTGATTTCCGATGTAAATATTGAACATAACAATATATATTACGGTTTCCTTACTTGTTTGTGTACGTAATTTGTGTACGTACTTCTATGTACATGTGTATAAATGTGTCTTCAGTATATAATTAAATTGCAACGTTTATGTGTTTCCTTTAAATATTATGCATTACTAGGGCCACCACCAAACCCTAATGGAGCTCGTACGTCTGGTCGCAGAGACAGTAGCAGATATAGCTGAAGACGGCTAGCTAGCCGTTCTCGTGTAAGAATCTATACGCTATATCGTGTGTATACTCCGTGCTACTGCCTTCTGTAGAGGTAGAAAAGTTGAAAACCAAACATCGTGCTGGTCTAAACGCTGTGTTACGCATAGACGAAGGAGCGACGGATAACAATCGTGGCATTTCGTGACACTCGTTCTTTGAGGAAGTTTCGGTACTCCGATAAAGACATGCATCTAGATCTAACAGTCGATCTACATTCTCACATGTTTACTGCTGATTTCACACTAACACATTAAAAGTCTCCATGCATCATTTTTTAATTTCAAACAGCATTTCAATGCGTTTGGACATAAAATGCCGATCTATTATGAATCAGCTTATGATTTACAATACTCTACATAATTCTTCACTATTTTCATCTTGATGAATTTAAGTTTTCAAAAACCAATAAATTGTAATATTGTTAAACTTTGTGTTGTGAAAACTAACTAATTCTTGATTTTTATTTTTTTTTTTAAATTTGTACATAATACTTTGATATCCAGCCTATGTTCGACTTGCTTGTTCTTCATATAGTCATTTTGCAAGTTCTTGAGTAATGTTTCCTGTATTGTTATCCTGTCTAAATATCTAATTATATTTTAATCTGCACTTCACCCCTAACACATTAAGGTTCCCTGCATCATGTCTTCTTGTTTACGTTTCCAATGCATTGCTATAAATTGCCTCTACTTAGAATACTTCTCATTATTCTATGAATTGCTTTCCCTATTTCCCCTTGATTTAACTTTAAGTTTTAAAACATAAATATGATTTGTAATATATTGTTTACTTTGCGTTTTTAATATATTTCTTGTTTTGTTTTTAATTTTCGTACATCTTTAATTCCAACTATGTTATACTGTGCTTGTATTTAAATATAGTATTTAGGAAAGTTTACTGTCTTTTGTAATCTATTCTGTATTTGTTATCTGTTTTTTTTCTTGCCTGTTTATATATTTGTACAGACACGATGCTTTACGTTCGTACGTCCAAACATGAAATGACTCTGCTAAATATACTGTGCCATGTACTGAGGCTTCACATAAGATGGCAAATTTATTTAGCATGAAGGTAACATATTTTGTATTTGTAAATAATGATCCTTGTATGCAAGCTATTTTATCCCCTATTCATAAAGTTTAAGAGATAGTTCTAAATACTCGTCGCGCCATCTATAATCCGAACTTTTTATTTACTGTGAATGTAGTTCGATTGCTCTCCACTCCTAAGTATTATAGCGAAAAGGCGAAAGCTTTTGACTAAACCAGTCTAGACTCTCAGTTCTTTTTCTGCTGTTTTATTGACAGGCTCATTAATACCATTGGGCTATTGGTAAAATACATATGTTCTAGCAAACGAAAGTATTCGATCTATTATACTAATGTAATGAATACCTCAATTTCATCTTGTTTATACATTGGAAATTTATGTTAATTAAAATTAACGTATAATTCATGCAGTTCGAGGACGAATCGACAAGTCCTTATCGAATTTTAATGAAGAAACCGTCCGTGAAATGTTCTTTAAAAGACAAGAAACATTCCATTGTGTAAAAACGATTTTAATTCATTACGAACAACAACTGAGAGACTTAAGTCGCAGTGGGGGCCATCGTCATTAAAAGAGATACAAATTAACGCTAAACAAGCCGTGATTAATGACTCTGACGGCAATAAAAATCTCAAATTAAACTACAGTACACGGCGAACTTCGTCTTATTTCACTCATTTTTCTCCAGACCAATGATAATTACGTGTTCTTCGCACAATGAGTAAATCCAATTTAGGTATAAGCCAGACGCCTCGTACGACATACCAGCTACAAGCTCGTTAGGACGGAGAACAAGCCGATCTGAAAGATATAAATGATAATGAATAGGTAATTATTTTAAGAGTATCGGACAATCGTAGGATTATTATCACCTGTTGCTGTGAATGAGCATCTGCTAGGAGCATCATACATGTATCCATTTTGGAATATTATGGGAAAATATGTTAATTATTCAATTTTCAATTCCTCCTGATATGCTATATTAGTATTTCATTTGGTTTCACTGTATATTATGAAGGTACACGAGGAAAGGCGTTTCCCGCAAGAGATTTTGAAGACATTTTACTAATGTTGGTAACGGCTGCATGAAACGGTTTCAAAATATAAGCTAGATTCTCTAATTTCGTAACAATTACTTTATATATACATGTTTATAGATTTTATAGATTATTGTCAAAAGAAAATACTTTTAATCCGAATGTTTACACTTAAATGGTATCTGGATTAATATCAAAACATATATGTACTTTAGTCGCTTATGTGTGTAACTGGTTGCCTACATTCTCTCCCACAACACGAAATTTAACTGGGCATTGTACATAGTACCACAGCAACGTAGGGTTGCTTCTATACTACTTAAGACATTATCTGTGGCCATAATAGTATATTACTTTACATTTTTTCAATATCAATATTGTAACAAATTTTAGTTATCATCGCAGTACCAGACGCAAAAGTGTATGGACTTACCTAGATGTCAGCTTTCAGGATACCACGTAGTAATTCTAATATTCTTACCTTGATTACTTACATTTATTTACAGTAGCATGACTAATAATTGGAAAGGTGAAGAGAAGCATGGAATTCTTGTGATTTGTATATTTCTACACTGGATAACCGATATAGTTTAAATAACTAAATTGAATTTGCTTGGTGTAACTACTTATTTTATTTGAATCAACATGATATTTGCTTGAAACAACGTGATACTTGCTTGTCCGTATTCAAATAAAGATTTTAACTAAATGAGCTTTTCAGTGTATCAGCACTCAAGCTGAATATTTACGTTTAGAAAACTAAACATTCTGTAGTATTTTAGAAATATACCTACTCTTATTATATTTTGCATCTCTTACTAGCTACTATTAATTGGGATAAAGATTCTGCTTTGATATATGTAAGTATTTCACATGTCTGCTACAATTCAACTCATATCCTTCATAAAATGGAGTTCGAGAGTTTTAGTTGCTATTTATAATATGTTTTAACGGTGGAAGTGGGGAAAATAGATCAATAAAACAAGAAGAACTTGTAATACCTTCCCCAAATAACTTTTATTGGTGATATTTTCTAGTATGGATACTATAGTTCTTTCACTTTAAGAATATAGCATTGGGCAAGCTAGGCTTATATTTTCGGCGTTAAGGCAAAATTACACAGAACGAAAGAAGGTATCCGTGCATACGAAATTTATGTTGGATAAAATTAAATATTACTGATCGCTACGTTTTTGTAATGTCAGTTGTCCAAGTTCTTCGTTGCTTTAGGTTGACTATTTAATTGTTTCTTGTGTTTCTCGTTATATTATTATTTATTCAGCATATTGCATTAAAATTGTTCTTGTCAGAACACGATTAATACGATATTTACGGAGAGGAGGTATTTTGTTCCAATTTTGATAATACAATTGCACTTATTAACTACTATTCCAGGATTATTATATCTCTGACATGGCTGAAGAAGGGGTCGTTGAGCAAAGTGGAGACCATCTCATGGGTCCATGAAAAAATCCTCAAGGGAAACGCATCAGCAGTGGGCAAAGGCTAATGGCTTATAATTTAGATATACAGTGGAAACAAGATAAATCTAAATCGGCAGCTATAAAGCCAACTTCCAAGCAATTAGGGCGTGGCGAAGCAACCGTATGGAACATTGTAAAAGAAATGGAGTCCACGGAAACTGTAGGTTCACCTCCAAAGAAACGTCAACGAACAACAACTTGCGAAGCTTTGGATGATGTTCAAAAGTATATATACATAAATTATATTTGAAGTAATTTGTACACGTCTATAAAATTATGATTATTGTAGCTATTTTAAAACAGAACTATTAAAGTGTCTCATAGAGACTATTTTATTCAGAAGTTTGTTAGAATGCGTGATTTATAATAAAATATAGAATATATCTGAAATAAAATTGTTTCAATTTCTTTGGTTTGACTAAATAAGCTGAAATAAACCTAATCCTATATTTGTATATTTTTCTTAAATATTTTACTGAAACATTTGTTATTAGTATTTAGAGTTACTTTCAAAGAAATTAGCAAAGGTTATAATGGAACTGACATTTTATTTTCAAATTATCCGCCATTATTTCATCGAGTTAAATTTTGGCAGTGTTAAGTTGGGTTCACATCACAGCTGTGTCGCTGTACCGCGGTGTTGCGCGCAAGCTATTGGCTGATTCAGAGAAAGCTATACTAGCGCCATAGGAAATTCACGACGCTAAAAGTTGGTTCAACTTTAACTTTTACCGGTGGCACAGCGCGTTTTTCTCAGTGCGTCCTTGTCCAACTTGTGGTTTATCCTTTTCTGTTGAGAACTGAGCGAGGAACATCTTTGACAAAAGGTGGTCAATTGTTCGAGTACAACTTCATACAATATGAAAGGAAAAGATCATTTACATCGACATAAAATGGTAACACCTATTATATTTTTTTAGCAAATATAACGCTAAAAGTCTTCGTCGTCTGCGGTAGTACATACTGATTGTGTATTCGTTATCATATTCTGTACCCATTTTGTAAATAGTGTGAAAATCGCAAAAATCTGAAAACTAATACACCTTTGTACAACTAATTCAAATACCATCAACAGCCGTTGCTCGCCAAAATAAGATTTTAACATGACATATCGTGCATGCTTGAATTCCTTTCAAAATACGCGCTATTTTAGCTTTCTTTTAGCTGTGAAACGGTGGTGATGTGAACGGCGGTTGGCGTCGTCTTCAAATTTTTGGCGCACCGCAACACCGCGGTAACCCAGCTTTATACGGACGCCGATTTCAGCACTGTCTACTATATTCTTGAAGCGAATGGACTATAGACATTTCATTCAAGTAATCTTCATTTTCATTACTAAACGTCTATCTGGTGCAACTTTAACGTTACTTAACACTCTTATTAATGTATTTTGGCAATCCTTAGATTCTCTGACAACACCCAAAAAGGAATTATGTGCATTATTTTAGAAATATCCTCCTTAAACATGGAAGCACATTTCTGTGAAGTTAAAGAGAATCTCATAAATTTTGTTCGTGTTGATCATAATAAGTGCAACTCATTAGTAATCTGTAACGGCAACACGTTTTAAATTAAAGCATTTGTTGGCTTTGTCATTTTAATGAGCAAATGGTAATATTATTTTTGGTGGATCATATATTTTTTCAAATTGATAAATACTACTACAGTGTACTTTGTGTTTTTCAAATGCCATGTTCAAAAAATATTGCAAGAAGTTAGCATAGTAGTGGACCTATAAAAGTATTTTAGGGACTTCGGATTTGTTTAACAAAAGGCACTGCTGTGGACCAGTTACGATTTAAAAGAATAGGTAGTAAGCGTGCAATAACATTGGAGACATGTATTTTTATTTTAATCCCTTTGGTGACAAAGTAAATTATTACAAACATCACAGAAGCAATTTAAATCGAATTGTAAACATATCACAGTAATAATTGGTGGTTGTATTAAATTTATAATTAATTAACTTATAAAATACATATGTCGATGTAGTTCGGTACTGTTGCTGCATAAATCAAGTGAATTTTAAATTTTAAGCAAGGGTGCCTTTATTTGAAAAGGAAGAACTTTAAAGGTGCAACTATGGATTGCTCAAGATGCGAAAATTAACAACAAACGCATATTTCAAAGTTATCTTCTTTGCTAATTCTACAATTTGTCAATTAATTACAACGATATTGTTGCACATACATACATATATTTGTGACATCCATTTACATATCTTCTTCAAAAAAAAAAGTCGCGTGAAAGGATCATAAAATTATTGAAAATACTTTATACATTGATGACTTGCAAACTACATTTAAGGCATTTGCTTTTTTGAGCGCTTCCGACATGTATCCTCATTATGTTATGCCCATGTTACAAGACAGGATGTTAGTAATCCACCTGATCTTAAATAAAGGTGTATCAAGCTTTGAAACTTTACGAGTAAATAATTTCGCAGACGTATTGAGCTGCTTAAGAAACTTAGATTCAGACTGTTATTTTAAAATCCTTATTTAAATTGTTAAAGTTTGGTTGTCCTGATGAGCACGTAGTATGTGTAATTTCTACCATTTCCTCTTTAAATTAATACAAAACCAGTCAATTGCCTTTTATTCCCCTCTAGAGAATGTAGTGTGATTACATTACTATATCCATAACTTAAACTACTATTTTTATTGTTATAATTAATTACATAACTTGTGTACAATTAAACAGATATTCTACTAAAGACGGGATCATTACAAACATCATATAAAGTATTAATGTACAGTGTATCTATATTTCTATGTAATAACGTACGTAGATCGTCACAAAAGTAGAAAACGACAAATGTACTTTCATACTCTTGCGACAGACCACGAATGTCGAATTCTTGATTCAATCGCCGGATAAAGAATTCTGGTCACGTTTCTTAGTATGCACCACACAAACCTCTCTAGAACCGAATTTGTCGCTCGATTTCAAACAAATTCGGATCTACAGGGTAGATGTAGAGCATTAACGTGAAGCGTCGTTTGGAATCTTCGTTCGTTCCTTTTCTGAAACATAGAACATACCGCATATTATCAAAGTTCAACAGCACAAGGGTATTATGAGCAGGGAATTACAATTTAAACCCATTCAGGATTAGTAAATGAGTAAACTTGATGAACTGTTGAATAGAACATGATACGATAATAGATTTTGAAGTAGACAATAATTGAATTTCTACGATCATCTTTATTATACGAATTTTTTTTGAATAATTTTCTTTGTAGGACGTAGTTAAACATACATGTATGATGAAGTTGGAATGAAATTAAACATCAGAATCTTATATTTGTCGTAAAACACATTTTGTAAGCATTAATATTTTTACCAACACATTGCTTTGTAGAAGAAGAATGTGTAACTAAAAACGTTCCATTCTTACAAAGATCCTTAGAGTTGCATAGTCGGAGTACGTGGGTGTATCAAATATAAACGGGACTGATTTCCTTAAAAATTCCGGAGGGCTTCTAGGGGTCGATGCGCAGGTAGCCTGCACCGTTAGGGAGAGTGGAGAACCAGGTCCCTTTAGTATCAAAAGAAACCATGACCGAGAAAGAAGTGCATGTCTCCGTGGAGCAGCGATTACAGACATAGTTCGGGGACAACACCCTGTTAAGAACCCGTGTATTTACATGGCACAAAAAATTTTCCGGAGGGCGTGAAAAGGTCGAGAACGAAAGCCATGATCGCCGCCCAAGGACAAGTGTGACCACGGTTAGTTTTTTCATCAGCAAGGTGCTTTTCACGTTGACTTTTTCCACGATCGACGCACAATTAATGCGCGATATTATTGTGAAGTACTGGATGCCGGGAAATTGTCATTTCGAAGGAAAAGGAAGAAGCAATCGGCCAGAAGTGTAATTTTTCTGCATGACAACGCAGGCCTCATATGGCTAACGCCATGATGCAAAAAGTGGATGCATTAGGATGGGAAACACTGGAACATCCACCCTATAGTCCAGACTTGTCACCTTGTGACTTCCATCTTTTTGGGCCCCTCAAAGAAGTGCTTGGAGGCCAACGAAGCGGTGGAAGTGTGAGTATGTGGAAAAATAATATACGAGGGTAAGTCAAAAATTACTTACACTTTTAGTTCTACAACTGTATTAAACAAAGATAGGTGTACGACAGATACATTATTTTTCGATATAGTCTCCACCTTTAGCAATGCACTTGGTCCAGCGAGCCACAAGCTTCTGTATGCCTTTCTGGTAGAAGGTTTTCGGTTGGTTGTGAAGCCACTTTTGCACCGCATCCCGAATGTCTGTGTCTGAGGCAAATCGATGACCTCTCAAAGCTTCCTTGAGCGGTCCAAAGAGATGAAAGTGAGGGAGCGAGATCAGGGCTGTAGGGAGGGTGTTGCAGGGTCTCAAGCCCAACCTGTTGATAGTTTCTATGGTGTTATGGGCCGTGTGCGGACGGGCGTTGTCTTGCATGAACAAAACTTTCTTTGAGAGTAGACCACGGCGTTTGTTTCGAATTGCTGGTTTAAGCTTATTCGCCAACAAATCACTGTACCTCGCACTATTTATAGTAGTCCTCCTGTCCATGTAGTCGTCCAGTATAGGGCCTTTTTTGTCCCAAAACACGGTTAGCCTTACCTTCCCAGCCGATGGCGAGGTCTTGAATTTTTTCGTGCTAGAGGATCCTGGGTGTTTTCATTCCATACTCTGGCGTTTCGATTCGGGCTCGTAGTGATGAACCTACGTTTCATCAACGATCACTATTCTGCTTAAAAATGCGTTGCCTTCCGCGTTGAAGCGATCCAGTAAGCGTTGGCAGATGTCCAAACGTTTGGTTTTGTTTTCTGCGGTAAGCATTCGTGGTACCCATCGCGCACACACTTTACGAAATTTGAATTCATCGTGGATAATTTGATATGCAGAACCGTGACTGATGTTTAAAGAAGATGCAACCTCACCTATGGTGACTCGCCTATTTGCTGTAACCATCTCTCGAGTTGGCTGAATGTTGTCGTCGGTGGTCGAGGTTGACGGCCGTCCAGCTCCCTCTTTTTGTGTTACGCTCGTGCGGCCACTTTGAAACATTTCGATCCACAAAAAAACGTTGTTACGAGATAAAGCACTGTCCTCGTATTGTGACAAAAGTCTCCGGTGAATTTCAGCACCTTTCACACCCTCTGACCACAAAAATCGGATCACTGCTCGTTGTTCCTCTTTGGTGCAAACTAATAGCGGAGCTGATATGCTTATGCTGTTGTAGCTAGCTGACAAATGACGCGATTGTGATTAAATTCCGCACACATGACCACAGAGGCGCCAACTCAACGCATGCGCAAGAGGCCGCCACTACGATAACCTTCAAAGCTTGTTATGGCGAAAGTGTGGATAATATTTGACTTACCCTCGTATATTTGTAAGCTTAGTTAAATAAAGTTAGAATTTTTTTAAAGAACGAGTCCCGTTTATATTTGATACACCCTCGTATCGCAATCTTATATGTAGATAATGTGAATATACCCTGGTCTCATTTTGCCAGAAATCTAAGCATTACAATCGATAGTTCTTTTAGATACACAGACCCTATATCTAGAATAGTTGGTCTAGCATATGCAAACCTTAAAACTCTTTACCCCCATGGAGCTGTTTTTGATTCTCGGACTAAAGCAATACTATGTGAGTTTTTGATTCTCGAACTAAAGCAACACTATGTGAAGGCTTTGTGGTAACTTTGTTTAGTTCTGACGTGGTAGTATATGGCGTTTGTCTGGATGTTGATGAGAAAACACGCGTTCAAAAAGTACAAATAATTGTTTAGGTTTTATTTTTGGAATCCGTAAATTTGACAGAATTACTGCAAAGCTTCAGGATTTGCAGTGGCTTGATATGAATAATCGCAGAAGGTTTCTTTGCTCCTGCTCTCCTGCTTATTTAGTAATACGATTTCGGACGGACCTACATAATTTAAGTTTACGGAATACAAATTTGATAACTCCAAGACCTAAGCTTTCTCTCCATGAAAGAAGTTTTACATACAATATTTACCAATTGTTCAACCCTCCACCTACACATATATACACTTAGTCCAGATTGTTTGTTTAATTTAATGCAGTAGCTAATGATCGCTTTGTTTCTATTGCTTTCGGGTTAGATTAGGTATTTATATGTAGTTAGCTATTTGCCGTAAATCTGGGGATTTGGTGGTAGAACAGGGAGTGGAATTTTTTCCTCATATGAATCACTTCCTATGCTTTTTGGGATGTGATCCTACCATTTTCTTTCTTTACAAATATATTTGTTCCTTTTTTTTTACCTCTTTTAAATGTATCACTGCCAAAGCAAAAGCATATTCTTTTTATTATTAATAGGCATATACACGTTAGTCCAGATACGAACGGAGAATTGCCTTTGTGAATGGCAACTACGCATTCGAGTCTCACTGGAGATCTCATCCAGTCCCAGTACATCATAGTACCGGTACGCACGCATATTATAAACACGCATGTCCGCTCCATCATGTTATATAATATACAATATTATAATTCAACACTTTCTGAAAAAATGTGTTAATACAGAATTATCGCGAATTTTTGTCAGAAAGTACAGTTCCTTATATTCATTTTGCTGCTGCTATGCGATGTAGGAGAACCAAAAAGTAATTCTAAGTAGGAAAATAAGCAACAATTCTTATAAAGTTAAACTAAAGAAAAATAAACTCGATAATGATACAAAATACATTGAAATCCTAACAATGTTACTTTATGTAAGGTTCAAAAATACCCCCCTCCGTGGCCAAACAATAGTTGAGTCTATCGTAAAACTCCTGCCTCACTGCCTCGAGATTTGTAAGGGTTCTTGTCGCGAAAATCCTGAACAGATCTGCTTGTAACTGTTGCAAGTTCGGTGCTATTGCAGAACTGTAGAGATTTTGTCCGACATGGAACCACAGAAAAAAAACGCAGGATCGGGAGAACGAGGTGGCCATTTTACCGTACCCTTCCCGGCAATAACATGATTAGGAAAGGTGTTTCCTAAAAACTCCATCATTAATCTGGTCTTATGCGCGGGACAACCGTCTTGCCAAACCAAATTCTATCAAAATCGGGGTTAAGTTGACGGACTGCAGGAATAATTTGCGTTCGCAACAAATCCGAATATTTAACTCCGTTCAAATTGTCGTCGATAATAAATGGCTTTATAATGTTATCACCAGGGAGTAGATAAATAAATAAGTTCGGCGTGCCTAGTGAGTCAACCAAGCGGAGAATGAATATATTTACCGCGGTCGTCACGCAGAAATCGTCTGTTCCATTGTAGGCTCATCCAGTGCGGTGCGGAATCTGGCTACTTCAACGAAAAAAAGAATTCTTATTCAATAATTGCCTTACTTAATACTTTTTTTTTTTTATATTGGGTGGTAAACATGGTACACACGTTAATAATTTATTAGGTAATAAGAAACTAAAGTGGATGAAAATTCAATTTCACATTGTTTGATTTAAATTTCAATGAGCTATGATCGATCGTCATCGTCGCTATTAACATTAGTATAATATGCATTAATTATTACAACCTCTTTAAATTATCCGTCGTAAATTGCGTTCTTTGAGATGTAAAAATAGTTTTGAATTTAGAGAAAAATCTCTCGACCTCACAACCTATTGCAGGCGCATAACAAAAGTGTGAAATAATCTTCGTGCGTTTTATATAGTACTCATTTTGGTCGTTAAGTGTATTTTTTGAAATATCTTTTAAATTAATACTTTGAAAGATATTTAGTTATTTAATTTATTCAGTGGAATATTTGCGCAAAGGAAAGCTTTGCACAAATCATTCAAAAATTGTTTACTAGAATATCCTGCTAGATTTTGAATATGTTTTTTTTTCTTTTTAAATGTTGCTCTAGCGACTGGTTACTCTGAAAACTTAAATTTTGTTTACAAATAGTGCAATGTACCTCCTTCCTTGAATGCAAGGATGCCAGATCGCGCTACGTATAATATATCTCGCATCGCGGTGGGGCCTGGACCAACGTGTATATTAATACTTTTAAGGTAGACATGTAATTTTTCAACAATTTTGCATTTTTATAGCAGGAATTTTAGAAAGTGGATATAGCTATCCAATGTACTAGGTACCTTCATGATGTCCCTTTCGACAATAAATTTAGGCTTCTTGTACTTCGTTGTTAGAAATAATAGATATCAAATCGTTGTACAACAAATGTAATTATTGATTTTTAATTTGAAAAGGCTAGCGCCTGGATATGACTATACCAACCTGTAACAGACTGTGTCAACTAAATACTTCTGGTTTTCAGTATTTTCCAGAAACTTTCCTGCCAAATGACCTCTCCTTATCTCATTCTCTGTTGACTTTACAGTAGTTTCCAGTAGTACAGTACATCTTTCCGATAAGAAGGTAACATCCTTCTTACACCATGTTCTGGTAGACTTATTGTAGCTAGAAATAGAAAAGAGGTTACACATTGATTACGGTAACATTGGCAATATCAATAAAACTTTAGAGCTAATTTTTATGATCTTAAGCTAGACTGGCTAAACGAAAACCCACGGATATTATACTGTAACAGTTGTCTTGTACAGCAGCTTTATGGGAAGAGGGTATGAGGTGTGCAAAAGTATTGTATGACGTAGTCTGTAGGTCACAACTTTCTGCATCTATAGTTCATCGGTGCGGCGTTATATCCATATACAGTGTGTCCCTGGATTAACGCGTGGATAGGTGAGGCAGGAAATTATTGAGTTGAATTTTCATCTTCTTGGGGTTCAGCCATGCTTACACACTAAGTACTAGCATAATTTATTACTCTGAACATGGTTTTTAATAACCCTGTTATCGTATCTCTTATAGAAAATATATTTTGCTAAATTAAAAAATTCCTTTTTTGTAAATTTTCAAGATATACTTGATTTTTCGGCAATAAAATTATGGCATAAATTACTTATTAGCAAGCATGGCTGAACCTCCAAAAGATGAAGTTTCAACTCATTAATTTTCTGTCTGCCTTACCTACCCATGCGTTAATCCAGGGACACGCTGTATATTGTTCTACGGTTTGTGTTTCGTTTTATACAAAGATAAGTGGTGTAAGTATTAACAACAAGTTAAAATACTTGGACCGGCATTCTTCGGTCACTTCCAAGTAAAAAATAAATAACAGTGTAAGATGGCGCATTCAATAGTACGACAGTGCCGCAGAAATGATAAGTTTAATTCGAAAACTAGCCAGATTTATGTCGAACACTTTCTAGAAACTGATTTATTCCAACAAAGCTGGCAATCTTCTTTCATGTCATATCAATTTAACTTGGCTACATAAGAAAATGTTAGAAAAAAATTGTTTGTCATCGATGGAATATATTACACGCAGGTACACGAATAACTAAATGCTGATTCGGCAATTTAAATTCAAAGATGTTTGCTTGTACTAGAACGCTAATTTGAAAGCGTCATATTCCCATCCCTCTTTGCAACTGAAAATATAAGGGGAGAAGTAGGTAATTCCGTTCTTCGCTTGTCATCCCCTTCCCCTATGCTGTTGGCAATTTACTTGATTGGCTATTTAGAAGTTCTCCCTTCGACAACTGAACGGCGATGATGTTTGAAACGATGTCGATTTTACATCACCGAAAAAATAATGAAATTTTTACCGAACGCGTTCATCTGTTTTCCGAGAAACGGGAAATGTTTTTGCAAAAAAGTATATTTGTTTCGGCAACGTATGCAGCAAAATGAAACTGTATTTGAAATGGCCGATATTTCGAATCTGTTGCTTTTGATATTCCGCTGCCATACATGGGTGTCGTAATAATTTCCCTGGGGGCTGCAAAGTATTACGTTGAGATATTTGAATGGGAGAACATTTCATTCTCTGCTCTTTTTCAGATACAGCGAAATGGATATCTCTTTTTTTAGGCCGAAATCTGCATTTATTTGGATTTGGAGCAGTTTAGGAAGATTAAATTATTATTGATGCTACTAATGCTAAGTAGTATGTAATAAGTAATTTGTTGATGGGCAACTGAAAGGTATGTACATTCAATGCAAGATGCCGCTACTAAAAATTGTTAAGTGGATATCTGTTAACGTGGATAAGTTCGTCTGTATATTATTTCGTAGCTGTAAATACGACCATGTCAAAAATATTTTGTTAAATCAAACTTCCTTGAAGGCTGTGGTATGTGCTGAGAGACGGGTGTACAGGTAGATTGGAATTTTAGATGGACATTCCATATCGACTTCCTATCCCACAACCTAAACAAAATATGTTTTGCTCTAAGATCTCAGAAAAAAGTCTTGTAATTGTGCGATTCTGAAAACCATCTACTTATTCAATTTTGTATCTAGTATGCGATGTGGAGTAATACACTGGGGGTCAAATTTTGAAAAATAAAATATAATAAGTTCTTCGTACTGAAATCATAGGGCCAGTTAGCTAATAACTCAATTCCAGAATGTCCATCAGGTAAATGTCAGTCAAGAAACGGGTTACTTGAAGATAGCCTCCATTCGCGACGTCCCATTAAGGTTCCTATTCTATCACGTGGTAATCGCACACGGAGATTAGAATGGGCTCAAGAACACGTCAACTGGCAAGAAGAAGTCTGAACTCATCTGATTTTCACTAATGAATCCAGGTTCGGTTTGAGGCCTGATTCTAGAAGACTGGGGGTAGGGAGAAGACTTGAAAACGAAAATTGTTTGTCAACTCCTGAGGAAGTGGTTTGGTACCAAGAGTGGACTGTGATAGCATGCTTGCAGTTATTCAAGCATTAATAACAATTAGCAGAGTTATATGAAACTCGTAAACGTTAACATTTATCTCGAACTGAAAATTTATGTTATCATTATGCATTTTGAATTATTCTAAAAGGCAATAATATAGTGCTGCAATAAATAGCACATATTGCGCAGTTTTGTTAGAAATTCCATGTATTTGAGAAACATCTCAAAGAAAATTAGAATTCTAACAATAAATCAGTAATCAGGTTTCCTTCATTCGTTTATTTGCCACCTATAATTGATTACAAACAATAGGTGTTGAAAAGAGAAGTCACTTACCCATATAACTTTGGATGTGTGTCCAAATTTGACTGGCATCGTAGTTTCCACAATTTTCTTGTTTTATATCACAAAGCATATTTATCATTTCCGAAAGTTCAGCAATAATCGTCATAAATATGTAGGTACCTAAAGTATAAAATAACAAATTAGTGTATAAGCATTTGCGTATGCAATGTGTAAAATATTTGATTCAAGATATCTGCTTGCTATATTTTGGTCAATCAAAATGTAACTGTGGCGCTATGAAAATTAAATAACAATATAAACCAAAATAAATCTATATAAAAGAGCAATTCTGGAATATTGCCAATGTGAGGTTACAACTTAGATTCATCTACGTTAACAAAACATTTGATCTAATAGAATTTATAAATTGGCAAAACAGTATACATAAATGCGCTTGTTACGTGGCTTTGAATTTTTTCGGTACAAAGATGACTAAGTAAGCGGTAATAATTCATAATTTTAAAGCGACCATATACAAGCATTATACGCGACAGAAAATTCAAATAAAGCACAACATCCAGCCTCCTTATGTGGTCTGTGTATGTATGTACATATGTAAATATGCGGCACTCACATAAAAAGTTATTTCCCACAAGGCCTTGTGAAGTCGTACAATAAAATGATAAATGTGCGAATGCTAATTGAAGCTGCGGCGGATACTTTATTCGTTCGTAGGCAAAATACATGCGTTAATATGTACTAAGACGAAGAGAACTCCTACGATAATGCAATTTCAATACGGTACTCTTGGTCGTTGTTTTCTCTTATAGTAGTAGCTTAAAACGGCGACCGATTTTAAAAACTGGTTTGGATCGTGCAATATGCATTTATATGCAAACAAGGAGATAAACTAAACTCGCGCACACAATATGAAGTGTAATTTTGCCCATAAAACAACAGCCGCTTTAGTAATAATGTATCTACATCCAACGCTTGCTATGGCGCAAGTAGTATTACGAGTAGATTTTATGAGGATAAAAGCTTCAACATGTGTAAACTTCAAATAGAGATAGAAATAATCTTCATGGTTTTCTTTAGAAAACTAGCTGCATTGATTGATAAGTCATGTAAATACAACACTGTATTCTTATTTAAAATGTATACAGCTAATTGTAAATTCACCGGAGTCATTGAGATAGTAATATTAGGTTGGCTTTAAAAAGTAGTTTTACTCAGGTCTGGAATAAGCAGAAGTAACAAACTTAACTATGTAGTCAAAAGGATGAGAACATTGTATGTACTAAAGGGAGAACTGTTGAACCGTTTCTCATAGTTAAGAGGTATGAAAGTATTTTAACTGTATTCTAAGAATAAGCTTGGGGATGTGAATTCACGAAGTAATATTTAAGAAACGTAAATTCTATTTTGGTTCTACAATCCCCCTTGATAGAGGAGAGTCACACCGAAATACGTACATATGGGAGTCAAGCCACTAGAAGGTGGCCTCTTTTCGTTACTGGTGCTGATTCCATAGGCTATGGTTATAGTCTACGAAATGGTGAGATTTATCTCACAACGTTTAGGCCATAATAAGTCCTCTCTATGGCGAGGAGTCCTCTAGACCGTCAAGCAACTTACTTCCTTGGCATAGGTTAAACCTTTGCCCAGATAAATCTCCCTAATGACGTAACCGCTCGTCACAGAGCTTCGTCGTTTTGGTGACATCAATGCAGATTACTTGCAGAGGAAGTGTTCCACTGTCACGTCTTTAATTTGGTGCTCCTTGCATGATAGATCTTCGGTTAATTCTATCTTGTAGAGATGCACTTTTAGACGGCAATGTCCAATCAGAATCTCAACAGCCATGCGAAGGTTCCTTCTGGACAGTATCAGGTACCTTAACGCTGTCCTCTTGTTTGAATACGTCAAAAATTAGTTTAGCGGTGCAACGGGAATCAATTTTATCCCCTCTCTTCAAGAAGTTTTCATGGGTGATGGTTTTGATCTTTCCTTAAAGCGCAGACACAGGCAGTTGAATAGAGTGTTATGGGCCATGCATTGCCGTTCCATCGGTTTGACAAAGTGATTTAGAGATTGCACATCCATTTGCATGTGCACACTGAATGCAGCCGTTTTTTATTGAGGTAGGCTTGTCTAGTATTCTACTTTGGAATAGCTCGAATTACAGATGAACTGCTTTTTTCTTTCTTCAGAACGTTGTCCATTCTTCATCTTATTAAGATGAAGAATGGACAACAAAATAACAAAACTCTTAGCTGCGATCATGTTGTCTAAAGTAATTGCTTCTATCGTTGACTGCAATTGGTTTGAAGTCTCCCATTCTATTTGTCTTGCAGATGCTTAGGGAATATATGTAATTACTCGCCATTTTTCGAAATGTCTGAGCCAGCCAGTCCCAACTCACCTCTATACCATTGGTCCTTTTATCATTTCAAAGGACGAGGAACCGCAGCTTAAATGGTGCCTTATAATGTCATCAATTCAGGTTAGGGTCAAAGACTGACAATTAACACGCTGCATCGGATACATATTTCACCTTTAAAATCACTGTAATGTTGTTGAATTCACAAGTCATTGTTGCATAAATTTGAAGCCCAGTGCAATTCCAGAAGTGTTCGTACTTGTTAAAAAAAAACAGTAATTTGCCAATATTGTTTTTTTGTGTTTTGTGATCTTTAGCATCGAGCTCGCTTATTACACTACGTTTAGCATTACATAGTGCTACCGTTATCTTGAATGATCAGTACCATTGTGACAAGGGTTGCTTTTTCCCGTTCTTCTAGTACTACTAATTATTTCAACACTTAATAGATGACTATATCTACTTCAAGGTGATAAATTTGAAAATTTCAAATAGTCAATCCAGGAATGGCGGAATCAAACCAGATACTAATAGTAAGCAGTTAGCTTCATGAGCCAAGAAAGTATTTATTTAAGTTTCCATGAATTTCTTGAGTTTAAGTCTGTAAGTCAAGTAAATATTTTCCTACATGCTATCTTTCGTTTGCTTCACATTATATAAATAAAAGCTAACAAACGAGAAAGGTGTTTACTTGCACCTGAAGTGCTTCTATCGAACGCTGTTAAATTTTTTCCTAAGATCTTGAATATCTCAGTACCGTGACAGAAAGTATTAAAATAACTTGAATTGTTGGTTACAGATAACTCAAGACTTTTACCATGTGTATCCTACAAGGGTAATATAGCATTTAAATTTCCAGAGTTAATGCACAAAATATTGTCTGTGTTTGCAAGAACATTTTTAAACAATCCACCATCGGGTATGTAGATGAATCTGTATTTTAATTTTTAATTCCTTCAAATTAATACATTTTTAGACCGGGCCTCTGAAAATAATGCCTTGTTGGCCCTTTTGCATATGTTACCGCCAACTGCTAGAGGACGAGGTTGTACAAAGAAATCATCTATATCCCAAGCAATGGATAAATTAATTATTTTTCATCACGTAGGTTTATAATTTCTAATGCAATAGATATGTTTGTTTTAACTGTTTTATTTCAGGGATCTGTTCCACTAGGAGATGGTGCAAAATGAAAGGAATCCACCCAACCATTCCTACCCGTTGGTTCTTCACAAAAGGTTGTTGTGGATTATTGCATTGTGTTAGGTAACATTTTGTTACCAACGGATACTGATAAAGTTTTAGAGGCTTCCGATCAACTATTCCAAACACATTTTGTCTCTAGAACAAAGTTCGATGACATGGAAACAACATAATTTTAGGACCACAGAAGAAAATTAATGAAAATTTGACTATCCAGAAATGGCATTCTATTTTTAATAACAACATGTCGGAAGTATTTACTAAAACGTAATATTTTAATAATATTCAACATAAAAATTGATTTTTTGCTGTTACTAGTACAGGCGATGAAATAAGTTTCCCTATATTTGCTTAAATAGAACATATATTTAATCATAATTAGAGTTGCTCAATTTGCGCCAACAGCCAGTGGCGGGCGCACAAAAGTTTACACAAAATAAATGGTCAGAAAAAATCAAAAGTGAATAATGTCTATTAAATATCTGCAACATTAGATATGTTTCCACAGTTGTTTCGGCAAACCGAGTGCGGCGTGAGGAAAAAGCGAGTTTATATGCAGAAAACGAACGTTCTTTGGAACAACTTAACGGTTCTGTTGACGCACCTTCACAAATTTGTCTTAATGTGCCAAAATCAGAATCTTTCTCTAAAACACTTTCAAACCTTTCTAGAACACAAACATTTTTTGCGTCTTCTACAGCGCATAGCTGTGCGTAAACATGTTGCACTATTTGCAGAGATTCCACTAACGACCCCCAAGGATTTTGTAATTTTTCTATTGCCTCCACTAGTCCGAAGCAATTGTTCTGAATAGTTTTTAAATCCGTTTTAACCTAACTATCTTGAAATTTCGACTGGCTTTCCTTGATAGCCGCAGCTTCCTTTGGATCGAATTGTAAAACCACGTTCTTAATATTCTCAAAATGTTTATGATAATAAAATGCGGCCTGTAACCATGTTCCCCAACGTGTAAGAATAGGTTCTGGTGGCTCTGGCATACGGGGGCACAATCTGTGAAATTTGCGAATACGTTTTGGGGATTTGACAAACACTGCTTTTGTATGCGCTATTAAAGCTTCTACCTTAGGATAACATTTTCTAATACTATCTGCCACATGACTGAAAGCATGAATTTTACACGTAATATGTAACAAGTTAGCACAATGTTTTTTAAGAGACCGGCCTACAGAAAGTATGTTTGCGGCACCATCACTCATAAACATCAACAGTTGGTTTGTTGAAAGTTTAAACTTTTCCAATGTATTTAACACTAACTTTGAAATTACTTCGGCAGTATATTGTTGCACTCGTTTGGAAGTTAATAGAATTGAAGGTGACGACTGATGTGGTTCCATTGTACGTACCATTACATTAACCACAGAATGTTTTTTACGATCTGTTGTTTCGCCCACACATAACTACAGTTTTTTATCTTTCAACCCTGATTTAATTCTTTTTTCAACATGTTCACGAGCAGATACCACAATTCTTTGTAACGACGCCCGACTTGGCAATTTGCAGTCCGAATATTTATTCCAAAAGAAGACATATGCTTCCATGTCTAGTAAATTAAACGGTAGATTACGTGCAATAAAGGTAACACATAAATTAGGTTTAAATTTGTCATAGTGTCGTGTGCAATTTTTTTTTAAGAATGCTGTTTACTATTTACGTGACGTAGACAATCCCTTTTGGACCAACACATTAAAGGGATGTTACAAACTAAACATAGAGTTTTCACGCCATCATAATTTAGGTCAGGCATTCTTGCTATAAATTCTGTAACTCTGTCCAACATTGGTCGTTTTCGCGATGTAGGCAACATTTTTGAAGCAAACGTAGACCTACGATGTAGTATTTACGGCAGCGTACATGTATACACAACAGATCTAGTTGAGACTCGCAGTTATACTGAGGGTTGTGTCGAACCTCCGCCACTGCCCGTTGGCGCTAGTAAGCAACTCTAATCATAATTCAAAAAATTACTGTGTTTGCAAGGGTTGGAAAACTTCAACATATTCCGAATACTACTAAGCCTTCAAGGTTATTGAAAATACTGACGAAGAAGTAGTTGTATTCTGTTTTGATAGTTTATATCACATTTTCCCATACGAATGTCTCAGTCCTATTAATAATCACGTGACATGTATATTGTTGCTAGACATGAACATGTATTAGGCTTCAAGTATTAAAGTACACATTTTCGTTTTTCTGCAAGAATTTTTCTTGATATTCCACTCAGTTTTCCTATTTTCAACATTACAGTGATACCAATTCTGCAACGCAGTTTACCTAACTCCACGGACTGGTTTCCCCAACTCCGTAGCCGAGTTTACCTATCTCCGCAGCTGAGTTTACCTAACTTCGCAGCGGAGTTCATCTAGCTCCTTTGCGATATTAATTTAACACAGCAACAGTGTTCACGCAATATAACAAGTGTGTTCAGGTGACACCATAACGGTGTTTACTTAACTACGAAAAGGAGTTTACACAACACTGTGACTTAGGATTCCTAACACTGTATTCGAGTAAGTTCAACTCTAGAACGGAGTATTGCCAACACTACATAGGAGTAAACCCAACACCAAAACAAGGTAATTTCAACTTCTTGCGGAAGATAAATAATAATAATAATAATTCATGCCTTCACATCCCCCAACAGCTTTTGCCAATTACAGGGGGCATCGGCCACGAGGTATTATTACGCCTGCGCCCGTAGAGCGTCTTAAGATGTTCACCTTCAGCATTCGCCAAATTTGGAGTAAGGAAAACTATGCAAAACCTTACTCTGAGAGTGACGGGCACGGGGTTCGAACCTGGCACCTCGAGACAGTCTCTAACACTGGGACGAATTAGTTAACTTCGCTCGAAAAAGCTTTACACCGCAAAAGGGAAATTGTAACTGCGCAAAAATGTAATCAAACTCCGATATGTAAGTACTGTTACGAAACTGAACAACTCCGTCCGAACGGTGTAGAATTGGTGTTGAATCCAACTCCGTATTTTTTTGGATGCTTCATTCGCTCTGTACATCGACTATATGGTAGATAAAATATTGGCATACACTGTAGAAACTTTAATAAATAGAATTCCGCGGATTACAACAAATGTTCAATGTGTATTATATTCCAACGTGAAAGTATGAAAGTTCTGATCGACCCGTCCTTTCAGTCTGCAGATTTAAAATCATAAATAGTAGCATAGTTGTCGAGCGCTCGCTTAATCGCAAATGTGAGATGTACGACCGCTCACTTATTCACGACGACATGTTCTGGAATCTGCGTCACGTCGGCTTGCGTAACATGGCGACAACGTATAATACCTTCAATAAAAATGTCGATGACTCTGCGGCGGTACCACCGTCGGAACGGTGCGGGTACGTTGTGGAAGCGATGTTACAGTTTTACTCACTACCTTGATATCCACTTATTCCATTTCCTTGATGTACATACTTGTACTGCATAGTTAACAATAAGTATGCGTCAAGTATGTTGTATACTTGAGTCTTTTAAGTCGTACGATGCCACTTCGATATTCACTAAGGGTCGATGTTCCCATTGTATTGTATAGAAGAAAAGCGACACAGAAAGATAAACTTGTCTGGAGAACTAGCTAAGATTCTGAGTGGATCATAAGATTATGTTTTCGTGTATTGATTGCTTTATTTTTGTCCATTTGCAGATCTGTGCACCTTATACATAAAATTAATAGTGGTAAATAGGCAGGGCACAGAGAGCTTCGCGCCAGGTTAGAAGTGTAGTTGCCGCGCCCATGACACGATGCGACGTATGTATGTCGATGAATCGGAATGGGCCAACTCAGCGAATGGAATTATTGATTTATTGCAACAGCTTCCAATCAACCCTCCGCGGCGTTATGTCTAACGTACGCAAGGAAAATAAGCGACCGTTGGCTAATAAAGTCATTAAATTTATCAGTGAATTTCCGGATTTGGACTATAATGGATCTAAAGTATTGTGTAGAGTTTGCAAAATGTGCTGGAACACAGGCGACTGTAAAGGACGTATACGTAAATAGTGTACAGCACAAAAATGATAAAAATGGCGTGCCACCTCAAACCGAATTTATGTTGGAGTTACTTTTGATGTGCATTGTTTGTGGTCCACCGCTTCGCTCACTCGATAAAGAACAGGTTACTATCACGGACAGCGTTACGGAAAGAGCTACCAAGTATACGTAAAGATATCGAAAATAGGATCAAATCAGAATTAAAAGATAAACAGCTGTGGTTATGTCTAGATGAGACGACAGATTGTAAAAAAAAAATATTTTGAATATTATAGTACAATTGCTAGATCCTGTTAAACTGAAATTTGCAATCTTATTGGCTAGCAAAAGATTAAAAAAGTGTACTGGCGAAGTAATTACGGGCGTAGTGCTCGATACATTACAACAATTTCAACTGTCAACTAGTCAACTGTTGATGTCTATGAGAGACGGAGCAGCGACAATGTGTAGTGTAGGCCGTTCTCTTAAAGAAAAGTGTGAGGGACATTTACATGTTACATGTAAAGTCCATGCTTTACATCTTGTGGCACAAACTATTTGAGAATGTTACCCGGAGGTGGTTGCATTAATAGCAAATACAAAAAAAAGTGTTTCTCAAATCTCCCAAACGGATTCGAGCATTTCACAGGCTTTGTCCCGGTATTTGCGAACCACTACAGCCGATTCCTACGCGTTGGGGAACATGATTGCAAACGGCTTTTTATTATTCTGCACATTTCCAAGAAGTAAAATCTATGATTTTACAATTCGACCGTGACGAAGCTACAGCTATTAAGGAGAGCTAGAAAGGTTTGATAGGTACTCCTAGTAAGTATTAGTAACAACTATAAATGATTACTAGAATATAAAAATTGCGAAATACTGGGTTGTCGTTAATAGAATCGGTGCAAATCGTGGACATTGCCACACGGTATAAACAACGAAAAAAACGGTCGCCTTATAGCAACGTTCGACACTGTTTTGAAAAGAAATTTCGATTTTAGGAGACAAATGTGCGGTGGAGCATCTACAGATTCATTAATTAACTCTAAGGATTAGTTTAATTATGCTGGTGTACTTTCGTAGATGTTAAACGGTCTTTCCCGAAACACAAGAACATTTTTCCATCACAGCGAACAACCTTCAGCGAGACAGATGTGGAAACATGCCTGACGATGCAAGTTTTTCAACAATTTTATCTACACTGTTAAGAAGTTACGTTTATTTATAATATTTTTATTTATTGTTACAGTATTACAACAGATTTTTGAAGAAACTACTTTGTTTACTTTTTACGGTTATTACATTACATATACAACAAAAAAGGCTAATAATGGCAATAAGAACACTTCAACGTGTGCATATATTCGCTTTATTACCAAACATTTTTATTGGGGCAGCTTTTATTTTTTACACAAGGGTATTGCTTTCAAAATACCACTTCTGTTGGCTGCGAGTCACATATACACTATTTATAATTCACTTCCCATGCGACTGATCCGATTCTGTTGCGAAGATGATTGTGTCCGGCTTAGTGATAAATCAAAGCGACGTATGCCTAAACATTTTTCTTATTGGACAAATTCTTGTTCATTGTGGATAATGAAAATAGGCTTCTGTAAGCGCTGAACTAGTTATGAATTCCAGCAAAAAGCTTGAAATGATAGGCACTGAAAGCACCTGCATATAATCTTTTGTGCTTGATTCTATATTTATTTTGCGTGACCAATTTTTGATATGGTGGCAGTTGAGTGCACGAAACTTCCCCACTTCAAATCCATATTTACAAATTCAGCTGTTTCCTTTAATGTCCTCAAGATTGGTAATATAATCTTGCAAAAGTTTAATGGACCAAATAGATATTTTATAACATATTTGTTTCGCCACCACGAAATATGTTAATTTGTTTTTTTTGTGTTGGTTTGTTATTTAAATTCTTGCCGTGCCTGTATATATATAATTCATTTATATCGGTTTGACTGCGTACCCCTTGAGTTGGAATTGTTGCGTCTTCGGTTCTTCGGGGTGCGTGGAATGTGCTACGATCGAGACCAACGTTGTTTATTTCAACTTCCGATATCATCATTTGTTGTATATATAAGAGTCTAGACGAAGACACTTAAGAGGTAGTCACTTGCTTGCTGTTATACATATATGTTACATTATTAAAGTTTTAGAGGTTCAAAAATTAGTTTCATTTAGTGCGGAAATGCATTTAATAACTGTCGCCAAATAAATTTATCAATAATACCTATACGGCTTTACAACCCGTGGGTGGCGAACTAGCGGAGCTTAGTGCGAGTGAATAATTAATTTCAACGACTTTCATTTTCGTGCTAAGTTCTCAAGAATATTTTTCAGGAAGATTTGATCAATGATGTTTTACTAACAAAGATTTGGGCGTCACATTTGATACAAAATTAACTTTTAATAACCATGTCTTGAATATTTACGCAGATTGTAGTCGACAATTAGGATTTATGAGAACATGTAGAGATTTTCGCGATTTGCAAAGTCTGATATCTGTATACAATGCATTACTACGAAGTAAGTTGGATTATTGTAATATAGTATTGGCGCCTTCTTATTATGTGTATATTCATATTTTGGAATCTCCAAAAAAGATTTTTACGATACTTATACTTTATAAAGTATGCCAGCTTTCCTGAACTTAAAGTATCTCATCACTTTCTATTGGAAACATTTAATTTTAAGTCACTACTAAGTATCGGACAGGAATTTAGCCTTACTTTTTTCTTTTAACTTTTTCCATAACATGGTCGATGATTCAGTATTGTTGGGGAAAATCAATTTTTATACGCCTCGTTTTAACACGAGAAGTTCAGTTATTTTCATTCATACCGTAACCAACACGAGACATTTGTTTCTGTCTCCATTATTTATTATGTGTAGATTGTATAACTCTAACAATTACATTTTAGACATTTTTAATAACAACTGTCATCAGTTTGTGAAACAAACACGAGAAAATATACCGTAGCGATCAGTTCTGCATATTTTAAACTTGTGAACGCATGTTTTACTTATTCTTTCTTTGTCACCGAACGTATTACATTTCTCTGGTCTTTAGCGTACCTGTAAGCTGTTATGTATGCTTTCGTATATGTAACATGACCATGTTAATAGACTTGTTTCTGCTGGGTTAATAAACTATTATTATTATTATTATTATCAACATTATCTCTTTAAGATGAATTTTGTTAACCGTCAGAGCCGTTCAGATGATTTTCTTTCGTTTGAAAAAATTAACCAGTAATAGCCGAGTGAAATCTTTTATATGCAATGGGTTCGATCGAAAATTAATCACAAACCGCGGCAATAAATAGGTAATTTCTATATTAGAAAAACGCTCGTGTTCACCTTAGGTTCCAAATAAAATAAAATTTGCAATTGAGTTTAAATGCTTCTGACACATATTGATCAATTCAGTTACTTCTTTTGGCTTTCTGAAGATAGTAGACGTCATTTTGTGGTTTAATTTAAGTGTACAAAAACTCTATAGAATTTTTTTTTGAATTGTGTTAACAACCAAGGACTTTTCAATGATCTTATTTGGATTCGAAGAAATAAAACAATGACATCTTATTTGTAACATTGGTAGGTAAATGTACACACTGGGAACTGCAATCGGAAGTAGGGTCGGACAGAATTTCCTTGAACCCTTTGATCGTCTTATGCTGGAGCTGGCTCTGTTCGCGCAGCTTGGAGTTGAGAGTAGAAGAGTTTTGGGCTCGGATGGGTCATGACTTTGGGTGACAAATTGAGTTATACCTTGAGGAGTCAAGGATGGTCGGGGTAAATGTAATATTCTCACACGCAAAAGACGCAATCTTTAAAAGATTCCCGTTCCCTTGCTACATTTAATGAGCTGGCTGTTTCAGATGATTTTCTTCGTAAGAATTAAAAAAAAAATATTTTTCCTAACTAAAGCTTATACCAAATAGCTATGAATGTTTGATGTAAGAGTCCGCAAAAGAACTTCTTCGTTTATTCTGGATCTGGCCAACCTGTCGAAGTATATTAGGTAGCATCCACAAAAGTGATAGGTACTATATTATAAGCAGGTACTATATTACAAGCAAAAGATTCACTTGTGTATGAAAGGAAATAGAATTCCTTCAAACGAAACTCTGCTTTAAAATGCCAGAGAAACAAAGGGCGCTACGTAATGGGTGCAAAGCTAATTTGAACTAAAAGTTTATAAGTTCAAAGGCTAGTATTCAATTCTATTACTTTCAAGACATGTTTTGCAGTTGCAATAACAATTGTTTTAGTTCTTTTTTTAAATTCCTAATGATGTCCACCAGCTAATTGTCCATCGTACTCATACGCATGTATGTGCTATTTGAAGCTCGTAAATAGTACGTATACACAGCAAAATACGTATTCACGTTTACGGCGGTTTAATATTTATATGCACATAAGTCCTAACTACACCCTTATAACAAACCACTTGTAGGCATCGTAAAGTTAAAACGAGAGAGATGAGTAACTAAAGGTTATTAACGCTACACGGTAACTAGTAATCTCTTTGACGAATTCATGTTAACAATCTATAAATATCTTTTAAGCACTCGAGTTCACACCCAAACACTAAATGTCTAAAATCTTTTATTTAGAGAGGATCTCTGTTGATAAATTATTCCGTTGTGTTATATGGGGACAAGTAAACATCGTAGGCGATGGTTGTCTCGGCAATTTCATTGCTGTTGGTCTAAAAATATGCTTAGAGAAGAAAACAGGAAGTTTCGCACTATATCTATTTTATCCTGTTAGTAATTTGCAGTACTTATGGAACATTATTAATTTGTAAACATAAGGTGTTTTACTGTTTTATTTCCACCTTCATTATGAACGCCTCACACACAGAGTCACCATGGATTATTTGTTTTATCTGTATTTAATTAGCCAAGAAAACTTGTTGCGTGGTTTCGTCAGCAAGACGTCTATTAGAGAACACATTTTTTGGTAGTATAAGATAAACCAATTACATTTTGATCATATGCCAGATAACATGAACATTTAAGCATTAAAAAGAAGAATAAATGGTAGCTACAATGCTTTTGCCTAACAAGAATTATGCCAGAAACGTAATAAAAAACCTTTTTCCAAAGTGTTTTCCCATTCGCAAGGTGTTCTTGCTCCAATAACACGCACATGAACAAATTTATTTGGAAGTAGATGAAACTGGTATACTATGGAAAGCAAAAAATTCTGCTCAGAAATTTCAGGGAAACGTGCACTAAATGAAGAATTGTACGAGTTTTTTGCTGAGATATTTGTAAGCGAAATGATGATCCTGAGGCAGGCTAGTCGAAAATTTGACATAGAAAGAAAAACGAAATATAGAATAAATAGGGAAGGCCTATACGTAGATGGAAATATGCAACAGAATAGGATATAGAAGAAAAGTCTTCCAATAGCACCAAATCATTAAGAACATACAATACATTTGATGGACAAAAAGACTTTTTTGTCCATCAAATGTATTGTATGTGCCCCTACCACCAATGGGAAAGATTCAGTCTTTAACCTTCCTATTTGCACCAACATGGTGCGTACGCAGTGTGCGTCTGTATTGTCTGTTGTAAAACTTAGAATATAGTTTGTCTCAAACTGAGGAAGAATGATTTAAATTTTACACGCAAAGATAAGCGCATCGATTGGCTCTAATTGAATCTGATCTATTCATAAACCGTATAACAACGGAAGTCGTCGTTGGCCATTTTTAGTGTTTACTATTACCTGTTAATGTGCCGGTAACAGTATTCAGAGATTAAATCTTCTACATTATTCCTTGGTTATTTGCCAGCTTCTAAGCCAAAAGTCGTCGAATAACTGACAAAGAAGCAGGTTCCTCTAGTTCGGCGCTTTCTACACTGAAAAAATATTCTCACGGATACCTTTTACTTCTAGATCAGAAAAACGACATTTTGAATAGATTGAGGATGTTTTCACGGAAAGGAAACGATAAGAGCACGACCGCAATTGTGTCTCGTTTTCAATGCTTTGGTTAGGCTACAAGTGTGTATTTTCCATTATTTCTGTATCTGTGGTAATATTGTAGGCAAAGCAAAATCAGCGGCGTACAGGGTCGAAGGAATATAAAGAAAGAGGCCAACTTGCACCAAAACAAAGTCCTAGTCGTTATTCGAAATTGGAAACATTTGATGAAAATGTGAAGAATGTTGTACGTGGATAGTGCGTTACTCCTTTTTAAAGAATCAGCTGCCAACGCTGACCAGAATCACGGCAGAAATGTATTCACGGGATGATACAGAAAGTGAACCGTGCAATATTCTACAAATTTTTAAAAACCATTAACTTTAAGTAAGCTTTAATAAAATGTCTTTCTTAGTTGTATTAGCTTCATGTAAATTTCCGATAATCTAAACATAAAAAAATCCTTATTCATAGAAGAAGGTGAGATTACAATAAGGAGAAGGTGTCATTTGATGGTGATAAAGCACTATATAACGGAAGGCAGACCAGTATTTTATTTGGACGAGAAATGGGTGAACGAAGACCACACGAAAGAGAAAGTGTGGACCGATACAAGTGTCACCACTTTTCAATCTTATTGAACGTTTGTCAGCCAGTCTCCAAAATCCAACGGGCAAAGGAAGAAGGCTTGTCGTACTCCATATCGCTTTCGATATGCGTCCTCGGAGGTAGATTGTAGCTGTTTGAGGTTAAAGAAACCGCCGATTATCATGGGGAGATGAGTAGCGCTCCCTTTGAGGAATGATTTGAGAACGTATTACTTGAGTCATCTCGCAACAATTGTGAGAGACAATGCATCGTACCATTCACGAAAACTGGAAGGATTTCAACATCTAGCTGGGAAAAGTGTGATATTCAAGGATGGCTGCGTTCCAACGAGGATCCCGAAAATATTTCCTGTGAGCAGCACAATCGAAAAAAAGTGCTACATTATGTGATGTGCTATATAATAAGAAAAATTTTACCACCTTGCAGTTGTGGCATGCACTGACTCAAAAAAGTCTCCATACACCTGTCACCATTTTGATTTGAGTGCTCAAAAAAACAGTGCAATCCTATTTATTGCAGAAAATTGTTGGTGAACAGTATACTAGAATACAAATGAACAAGATAATATAAAAAGATAATGTATTACTGTACAAGTAACATTACATAAAAAAAAAGAACAAAAGTAGGTACAATTCCTATCTCAAAAAAATCTCCATACATTTAGCGAATCCGGAATTATTATTAGAACAGTAACTCCATTTACAAAGTTTAGTAACTTGTTGATCCCCCCTTTGCTTTTATAACTGCTAACATGCGTCTTTCCATACTTTCAACTAATTTGTTTGTTACTGTGGTATCAATGGAGTTCCATTCTTGTTGTAAGGCGATTTGTACCTGCTCCTTGTTGCGGATCACATGTTTCCTTATTCCTCGTTCCAGTTTATCCCATAGGTGCACTATGGGATTCATGTCCGACGATTGTGGAGGTGTATGAAGCTGCTTTCCCACATTAAATATCAACCATTCCTTAATCCGTTGAGCGGTGTGCTTGGGGTGATAATCTTGTTGGAAGATGAATGACCATCCAGGACTGAGTTTTTGGGCATTAGCGTGCAAATTTTCTCTCAGTATATCCATGTATATATATTGGTTCATTATACCGTCAATACATTTTAAATTACCAACGCCTGCAGCACCCATACACCCCCACACTAAAACTTTTCCTCCACCAAATTTTACAGTCACGCAGAAATTTTTAGTTTTCAGTTCTTCATTTCTCTTTCGCCACACCATTGTACGGCCATCTGACCCAAAAATGTTATGCGTATAACATTTTTGGGTCAGATGGCCATTTTTGGGCCAGAAGAACTGAATACTAAAAATTTCTACTTGGATGGTCATTCATCTTCCAGCAAGCACACCGCCCAACGGGTCAAGGAATGGTTGATATTTAATGTGGGAAAGCAGCTTCATACACCTCCACAATCGTCGGACATGAATCCCATAGAACACCTATGGGATAAACTGGAACGAAGAATAAGGAAACATATGATCCGCAACAAGGAGCAGCTACAAATCGCTTTACAACAAGAATGGAACTCCATTGATCCCACAGTAACGAACAAATTAGTTGAACGTATGAGAAGACGCATGTTAACAGTTATAAAAGCAAAGGGTGGATCAACAAGTTACTAAACTTTGTAAATGGAGTTACTATTCTAATAATAATTCTGGATTTGCTAAGTGTACGGAGATTTTTTTGAGATTGGAATTGTACCTGTTTTTGTTCTTTTTTTTAATGTAATGTTACTTGTACAATAACACATTCAACTCAAATCAAAATGGTGACAGGTGTATGGAGACTTTTTGAGTCAGTGTATGTGAAAACAGTGAATAGGGAATAACATTATACGTTTTTCTACAGTGTCAATGTGGTAATTGCAATGTGATATTGTACTATTAATATTACGATCACTTGATTTTCGTAATAAAGTTTCATAATCTTTCATCTGTCTTTTAATGGTTAAAAAATATTTGCAATTGATTTATAGCAACAAATGAACTGAGAACTTAACTTAAAATTAATTTCTTATTTGCAAAACAATTTCATAGGGAGGTTACAGTAGGTAAGCGGGTTATGGATTCATATTTCGCTACTCTTTCTGTATTTGAAAGAAACTCATATTTTGTAAATATAGGTACCTTACGCACATAATATTTAAAATTTGTTTCTTGTTTGCGAAACGAAATAACTCTTGCAAAACGTCAACAATTTTATACGGGAGTTATAGTACACAAGGGGGCCATGAATTCAAATTAGTTGCCATCTTCTATCATTTTTGTTCGAGATTATCGTGCGTCATTAACTTCTATGTGTGTGAAACATTCTGCTTTCGCTACTCTTCCTATATTTAAGACCATTTATACTTACTATGTCACAAAAGGGCTCCAGATGTTTGTGAATTTAGAAAAAAAATTCATAGTAGTTCACTTAATCAAAAGATGAGGTACATCAAGTTAAATCATAATGGGGACGTTTGGTTCTGAATATATTAGATGTGTATTACCCATGATATCAGATTAGCAACGTTGAAACTTATTTTATTTTTGTTTATTTTGACGTAAAGAGAGCCAATAAAGTCATAAGTTGCATTATATAAAAAGATAAGGCATTCATAGAGATACAGATTCTTGAAAAAAATAATGGTTACTCAAATTTACTGCCGGGTTAAAAATTGGAAAGCCCTACTTGAAACCATTATCATATGTGTTTACGTAGCTAGACCAATACTAAAGTACTTTATGTTTTAGTACGCGAAAGAAACCATGTAAGAATAATATTATTCACGCAGATTGGCGGATTATACATCACAACATCACATTATAAACGTTATCAGTAACATAATAACGTCCCTAATTATGCAGTGAAAGCAGTATAGAGATTGTATTGACGAAATGAGCTTAGGCTACCTTGCGTTTTATATAAAACAATGTTAAGTGGGTAGAAGGCAGTATAAGAGTTTAATGATGTCTAATTATGTATAAAACTCAGAATTTTCGGAACTGGATAAAGCGCTGTAATGTACGAAGTTGATTTGATCCTTTAAAGGCCACACACTCGAGATTATTTAGGACATGATTGTTACTATTTATAATGGGCTTAACTAGTGCATTTAATTGTATTTATTCCTGCCTTCTTATGGATCAAAACATTGTTTTTGTTGCAACCTTTCTTTATTTTGAAATATCACTACGTAAAGGATTAAGATTTCGAAATGCACGCCTAATTATAGACATTAATTCACGTATGTCATGCAATCCATTTTGCACTCTCAAAAGCTGTTATGAATAATTAAAGCCAATCATGGTAACTAACATACCTACCGCAATATTTGTCCGCACAACCATGTTATGCCTATGTATGTATGTCTAGGGCAAGAATAATTTATTAGAAAACCGTGCTGTAAATGTCAAGGAAATATGTACTACGGAACAGGATATTTATGTGATGCTATAGATTATTAGCTGTAGTGCATTCTTATTCGCTTGTTCATGAGAATGCAGCAATTAATATCCTGAGCTTGATTGATTCAGATAAAAATATTGCGAAATCGCCGTTGTCCGCCTTTGCGTAATTAGAGAATAGATGCCGTTAATCAATTCAGAGTCAATAAATTGTTTCTTGGTTATACTGATTCATTTAGAAGTTTTTGATTTTTAGATGTTTTATTGTTTCCTATCGGATTCTGCTATTTTATCCGATGGTGTCAACGGGGACTTATACTGACAGATTTAGCGTGCGGATCGTAATCAGAGGATTACTGCATAGGATTGACGTTGTCATTTGGCAATTTATTACAATATTATGCCTGCAACTTATGGAGGGTGTACAATTAAATCATTAAATTTTAGAAAATCTATTAATCTAAATGCTAAGCGCGATAAGTAATTTGAATTATAACTTGCTGTTATGTTTGACGTGTTATGCAGTTAAATGTCAGTATTACTCCCTGTCATGTTACAAGGAATTTAACAAAGCCATATTGAAATATTGCATCAAACAAACGGACCATAAGGTTCAAAACGATGCTAAGCCGCAGCTCTCAAAAGTATTCTACAACGCTTCTTTCAAAACGTTACTCTGATGCAAATACCTATTTCGGTTTTCAAATAATTCTACGCTCCACTTAGAGGCTTAACAAATATCTTGATCAGATTTAGTCAAAAGCTTGAATACTAGTATAACTGAGTTAATAATTTACAACAGATTTGCTTTTTGTCTCAGTATATGTATTTTTTGTTATCGAAATGATTTTTAGGTAAGATTTCTGCTGTTGTCGTGCGGGTTGTTCTAATAATACAAATTTCTATGTTAACTATAAGAACACCTTCCTCCTCCTTTTCGATGAACGGGTCCAAGTTTGCAGACAATTTAAAAAGAACTAGAACTGGAGGTTGTTGGAAGGATAGAACTCAAACATGTTGGTTGACCACTCTTGGATTCTTAAAAGGGATATACTTCGAATTAGATACACCAGAAATTTCAAAAGTTATTCAGTACTCTAAATTAAAGATCTGTCAAAACAGACGTCTATCACACCCCTCATTCGTATCTAAGCAACAAGAAATTTTGTTACCCAGTGTTGTCAAAATTTATTCCACGCGTTGAATTGGGTTTGCCTATACTGTCAGGAGGGGCACAGAAGTCTAGTGACAATTGGAAGCTAATTAACAATGATCTAATGGATTCTTTGCAATGCACTGTGACAGTGGATGAATATTAACTCCACCGCTGTATTCCAGAATCAGAAGGACAATCTCGAGGATGTTCAAAAAGGGTAAATCATTTTAATTGGCTGGGAAATGCTAACCTACGAAAGGAATATGTCATGTCATCCTCCTCGTTAAACTGAAAACCGAAACTGCTGAGGAACAGCATGAAAGAAGTTCCTATTTTATCACTATGGTTTTCCCAATTTGCTCAAGAAAAAATTGAATGAGTTTCAGCTTAAAATTAGCCGCAGTCACCATGATCACCAGACCCTTCGAGTTTCACTTAACCTACTTTCTAGACTAAGGATTTTGCGTGTTGTGTAGAAATTTAAAGCGTGTGAAGAAGTTAGGAATCAATATTTCGACACCCCCAAGGTCGGCCATTTTAAAACTGCCATGAAGGCAGCTCAGTACCGTTACGTTCAAATGCGTTGAATATAGAATAACTTGAAAAATACAGAAAATTAGCTAGCACATAAGTTTTCATAAATACTAAAACACTGTGGGATATTTTCTGTGGGCAATACATGTAGTTTGTAGCAATATCTCGTTAAACTTTATTCATAAATAATTCAGTGTAATCTCAATTACTTTTAACGCCATTATCCGCTATTAATTAACAATCTAATTGGTCCTTTATGTTCAGTGCGCGACGCAAATATTAGTGCGGAACTTAATTTCTCACCGTACTAATTGACCGAGAAATGTATAAAGTGAGGTCGTTAGAAGCGTACTGACAACGCCGTTTGAATATTTTCGACAATCAATAGCCTGGGTATAAGACAATTTCGTACGATTCAATTACAGTCTGATTGCCGCGGTGACACAGGCGGAATATATAAGTGCACTTGAAGGAAATAGGAGGATTCGACGCTATGAATAACAAATAAGTGCTATATTCGAACAAATAGCGACAGACGAGACACTGTTTACGAAATGTGGGCGTAGACAAAGAAAGGAAATGCTTACAAGTTAGTCTAATATTGTTCGTTTAATAAATTAAATATTAAACGTGAAGATATGAAATTTTGTTTGGGCTGGTTACAGAAATTGAATTATAAAGTTGATTAGGTTACTTGGGAGATAAACCATTGGAAAAAATTTTACAATCAATTACTGTGCTGTGTTGTAAAATGCAACATGCTGGGCACCCGGGGAGTACACCTAATTCGAATGCGCTGAATTCAATGGTGCCAACCGTTTTTAAAAGTTAGCTCGCATTATCGAGCAATTTCAATTAAAAAATTTTATGCCCAAAGAACCTTCTGAAACATTCTGGAATTTTCTGGAAAACTTGATCAATGGTCGAAGAGCTTCCCGGAACCTTCGAGAACCTTCATGAACTATTCATGAACCTTCTAGAAACTTCCATCCCCAAAAATTATCGATTTAGTGCAATATAATGACCTAAAGTGGAAAATTTGTGCTGACGTAAAAGTGGTTGCTCTTTTAAGAGGTATGCAATGCAAACGGGTTATACCAAAAATATATGCTACATGTGCTTGTGGAATACCCGTTTTTCCCTCGCCCAATATAACGAACGGAACTGGCCTTAACGTGAGCAATTTAGATTGCGACCAAACAACATTATTGAGATTCCACTTGTGCCGATCGAAAAGGTTTTGTTACCACCGCTCCACATCAAACTAGGAATTGTTAAAAAATTCATAAGAGCATTGAACCCAGAAGGAAATGCATTCAATGAATTGAGTCGTATTTTACCGCGGTTAAGTAGGATGAAAATAAAAGAAGGTAGATGTCTGATTTGAAAATGCACTCATTGACATGGTGCTTGTGGTATGGGATTGTGTGAAAGCGGTTATTGGCAATGTTCTCGGAATTCATCGGTCCGAAAATTGGCGCATACTAATTGAAGACATGCTCACTGCTTTTCACCGTTTAAATGTTCGAATGTCATTAGAAATTAATTTTTTGCATTCCCATGTAGAAAAGTCGCCGAACAATCACCAAACGAATCCGATGAACATAGCGAGCGTTTTCATCAAGTAATGGCGAGGCCCGAACATTGGTACAGAGGTAAAAAGCTACATGCTCTTTTAGGTGACATTTGTTGGCATATACAAGAAAATGACGATATCGAAGAATCAAGGCAGTCAGAGAATGAAGAATGAAAAAAATCAAGAAAAATGTTTTTTTTTTTACAAAAAAATTATGAAAAATCGACTGAATCGATTCAATTTTTTTCAAATGGTTTCTATTCGATGTGTATTCGTCGATACAATGTCAATTCGATCGATTTCCATCGATTTAAATTCAATAAATGGTCAAAAAATGATAAAAATTACGTTTTTTTGGACGGTCTTTGGGCCTAAAATTTTTAAATTGAAATTACTCGAAAACGCGAGCTAACTTTTGAAAACGGTTAGCACCATCGGATTCAGCATCCTCGAATTAGGTTCACCCCCGGGTGCCCAGCTTGTTGCAAAAAAAGTCTCCAATTCGAGCAGTGTTATTAAAGCAGTTTTTTCTCTCGAATTAACTTTAAGGTTTGACACTGGCAGATCCTCAAGCCACAATATGGCACCTATGACTTCTTGAAAGCGAGAATGACGAGGGTCACTAACTGCTTAAGAACTTTCGTACAAATTTATAGAAAACCAGACGTTATCGCTTTGATGTCTTTGTAAGGTCAGTTTGTAAACTGTGCAGTGGATGGTCTTAGTGTATTGCAGATTATAGTAAGTATAGCTTCATAGGAAATCATAAATAAACGGCACACAAGAAATTTCATAGGTACACAGAGAGAAATTTAAAAATTACTTCTACAATTGTAGCGAATGCCAATACAAGTTGCCATATGATCCGTGAGATGGATAATTCGTAGCAGTTACAACATTGGCGCAAAACTAGCAACATTTAGTATAACCATTTTTTTAAATATTTTCCAGCAATTGTGCTAGTGTACCGTACTTATTGAAATTGTAATGCAGCGAATTTTAACAGTTAGCAGTCTAATAAATTCTTCGTTTGAGTCGTAGCAATTAATATAATATTGTTTACAGCCCACGTAAGCCACAAGATAATTGTGAAGAAAATTGCAACAATTATTTGAACAATTAAAACATTTTATATTAACAACCACCACAATACAGTGTTCTTATGGTTATATATATAATAATGAATGAAAGAACGGGTAAACGAAATAATAATTAATCCATGATTTCGCATCTCCAACAGCTTTCGTCATTTAGAGAGATCATTGGTCGGTTATTGGATTACACCTGCTCAAACTCAGAACTTTACGAGCGATAGCTGGGCGCACTAGACATTACGTTGTCAGTGTCATTAACGATGGAAATAATTCGATTACATAAACAGGTCTTTAATTAGAGAAAAGAAGTTTTCGTTGCGACATCTGTTGGTGAATAACCAATACTATCTCGGTCTAGTCCTAGGACAGGAAACATTTAGTTCATACGTCAGGTACACTCGATAATGAAATTTACTTACAAATCCACCAATTCCCTATTATTAATTTTAATGTAGGAAAATACTATACAATACTATAAAAGTCCTACGTTTTGGAGAGAAAGGTTTGGCCAGTATGCCATCCTACAGGCATTTATACAGTGGCTCAATTCTATTCCCGGGCTTTCTCTTACTATTTCACATATTTTTATAAAATATAATGCAGAAAGGCAGGAAAGATGTAATGATTCACTTAACTTGTTTGGCTTCCCAACAGTTGAATTTTTGTTATAAATTTATTTAATGTTTACTAAAGCATATTCTTTTATTCAAGTATTAGGAATTAAACTACCCTCTCTGAATTTTTACTAGCTGTGGAGCATATTTTACTGCAATAAAATTACTCCGATATTTTAATGAAAATTACTCTACTATGACGGCGCAGCTCTCTGCAATGACGTGAATTTTTAATACAAAATCATATCTACAACGTTGTTGCAACTATCTTTACAGGATTTTTTTTCTGTGTACATTAACTCTGAAGCAAAAAATTTTAAAGATGGGAGGAAGATATTTTAATGCACATAGGAAAAGAAATGAAACATCGTTTAGCTCTCTGTAGACCATATTATTCCAAATATGTACAAATTGATATAGACTCTGAGAAGCAGAATATTCTCTGAGAGCAGTACTCAGGTAATTTAATTATTTGGAATAATTTCTTTGAACGTTTCTCAATGACTAAATAGGTTTTGCTGCTTTCTGTGCCAATTTCTTCCAAATTTTACAGAATGAATAAAGAAAATCGTAGTTGTGTTCTAAAACCGTAAGTACATGATGGAATGTTGACTTTGAGATGTTCTTGGAACTTATTGAATGCCACAGATATTGATCTTTGTACTGCGGAAACCATTTAGTAAGGTCGTAGGAACTAGCAAAAATTACCAACTGATGACCGAAATCTAATAAAACTTTTATACATTTATAGCTAGCGTTCACAGTAAATTGACTTTTCCAATATATTTCGAAGTTGAACTTTATAGGTATTAATAAGAATATTAACGCTACATTTTTTACTTCTATGTAATGTATATATCTTACTTTGTAATTCTATTTTTCCGCAAATATAAATAACAGGACAGCGTATCACTGAAGGTTATAGATGTACTTATTTTAAAATTTGGTGGGTGATTTGATGGCATCCTTAGCTAAATCGGAAACGAATATCAACTTTCTTATTTCAAATAGAAAACCTTTTGTGGCTATTATGGATTCGTTACAAAGACCTTCTATGTGCAAGTTATCATATATATTTGTAATTAAACAAATATTAGTGAGCAGGTACCAACTTTCATTTTTTTATATATTTTGAAACCTTTAACGGGTGCACTTGGTATATTAGCTGACATGAACAGCTATTTACAATAATAAATATCAGAGATGTAATACAGGCTGTTCCGGAAATGCACCCTTAACATGAACATATTTAACTAAAAGTCACATGTTCTATTTGAAATAAGTTGATATCCTTTTCTAATTTAATCAGCAGTACTACGATATTGAAAATAACTTTAGAAATAGATTCTTATTCATACTACCGCCAATCACAATTTTAGAAAACTGGATTGTTTTCAACTTTGGAGTCGATTTTAGACAGTTTTTCTGCTTGGTGTAATGACACTTACGGGAGGTTCCTTTTTTACAAAAATGATCATTTGCAGAGAAACCAAAATTTTTTTAATTTCCTTATTAAATTTAGCGATGAGTGAATATACCTCTTTAAAAGAACAAAATAAAGAGATACTGGTCTCTGATTTTAATTGAAAACAGTACAAGCAGGAAGACCATGATAAGGAACATTATGCACTTTTAACTACTAATTTGTGTTCAGTATTAAGTGAAATATATATTTTTTTGTTTTTATTCAATAGTGGAGAAACGATCATTAAATACAGTTAGGTGCATTTATAAAAAAATACTAATTTATTTGAAAAGTGATTAATAGGAAGTATATGCAAATAACTAGAATTGATTTATTTTACATTACATTTTACACAAATTAAGTATGTATAATGAAAATAAGGAGGATCCCTTTTTCCATTAATTTTGCATGCATAAATGAACAAGTTGAATAAACTGAATTAATGTGTATATAAAGTTGGGTTTATTTTCAGAATATATGATTTGCTATCAGTTTGATGATGATATATAAGATCTTACAGAAAAAAAAAATTGTAGAGCAGTGATAGGTTATGTTATCAGGATACTGCATCTAAACATTTGTGCGTCTACAAAACGTAATTAATTATCGCTTAAATGAAGTCATGTCAACCGTTAAACGTTTAACGAACCGAAAAAAAGGGAAGTACATTACTGCTAGGTTTCATACCTTGAGAGTGTTCTTCGCACGTGCTAATTGGATCCCATCATCCAGTTGTCGTAGATCGTCGTCGAAAATGTCTCCTCTCATCCGTGCGACGGCAGTCATAGAAGAGTGTGTGTTGACGAGATTTCACTCGATTTTTTCCCCAAACAACAACCGCGCATCTTGTTGACAGAAACCGTAGCCGTGGCCTGTGACAGTAGGTTGTGACACGGTCTCGGGATGCTATAGAGATGGGTGGGGATTTGCAGGTCCCTGATGCTCGATCGATCGCGACTCACGCCCAGTTTTCCCGCGCACTACTGGATGTTGCTGCGCGTTACACCATCCTTCTCTTTCTTCATTTCGCCGCCGCTCCCTATACCTATCTCTCTCTTTTCCATCCTCCCTTTTGCTCGCCTTTATTTCCAGCGAAGCAGCACCCTTGAAATGTGCATGCACGTCGTGGTGGGAGATCGTAGTTCCCTAAAATCAGGATCCTCGACGCTAGCGCCGCCGGCGGCATCTCTTTCCTGCGATGTGCTTCTGAATAGTCCTTGGAGAATCCCATATCCGTGGATTCTGTGCGCGCGTCAACGCACGCACACACATATGCATTACGGTCTGATTACCTGAAATTTGTCATGTGATAAAATCGTGTGCCGACCGTTCTCTTCTACACTATACACGCGTTCTATACAAGTATGAGACGACTCTTGTCTTAGCTATACGACGAGATGACAAAGCATCTTCAGCGCGCCGCTAAACGCTGCCCGGGAAGAATCTCTTTCATGAGGTTTATAAATCTAGACTCTAACTGCCATTTAGGATGAAACTTCCTGCGTGGTGCGATTTGCTTTATACTTTGCGGGCTTAATATTATTATTTTTAGAACTGATAAACTCCTCGCTGTACAAAGGACGAAAAGGGCTATAAAGGAAACTATTGCGTATATATGCTTTCAGATTAATTTTATTGTTTCGCTAAGGTTTTGATGGTTCAGCTAAAAGCAATAACTATACCACTATGGGAAAATGGATTAACTAGTAGGAAATATTTCACCCTCTGGATAAAAGTAACGTTTAGATATTTCAGACTTTCCAAATGATTAGATTTGTATATTGTTTGTCAATCAAAACTGATTTAGTAGCTATGCACCTAACTGAGAAAAGAATACTGTAGTGGGGGCATTGGGTCCTACCAAGTTATGTATACCTACGAAATGCTGTCTACTCTGCTAGATATATATATATATATATATATATATATATATATATATATATATATAGTACATACGTAGCTATTAGATCAGATTTAGTATACAGCCAGTTTACAACCAGTATACAGATCTCGGTAGAAAACAATCTCAGGATGCCAAAACTTTAGTGTTTGCAGTAAAATCAAATTATGAGATACATTGCAAAACAAAGTTTTTGATCTAATTCAAAACGCAGTATTTATCTTTTTACGTGCGCCTCCTAAACTAAAACAACATGCAATATCTTTGAAAAATACTAGACTGATATCTCCCATCACACAACATAGCACTTGCAAGGAATATATTTTATGTAGGAATGTGCAGTTAATCTATGCTATTTGCAGAAAAATACACACCTCTAGCACTACGTTTTGCAATGTATCTCCTCAAATGAAATACATTTGATCTCGATTATTTCTTGCCCAGCAAAACAGAAATGTACATATAAAACATTACTATACAGGGTATGTCACGATGAGTGCCAGTTAAAGGTATATGGGGAAGAGAGTAAAATAGAAATTTGCAAATTTACATACACAAGTTATCCTTTAAAACTACCTCAGCCAAAATATTTTTAACTGCCGGTATCTCTCTCTTATACGGGAAGTAGCCATCAACTTCCATATTTTAAATAGAACATTACCATTTTTATGTCAGATTTGGATTCTGTGTTAAATTTTAATATTATTTTATGCAACATACCCTACACCTAAAATTCATTGTTCAAGAGATATTGCATCTTTTCGAAAAAATTTGACAGATGTAAATAACTTACAAATTGTAATATGCCAAAAAAATTAATCTGCTTTCTGGTAACGTTCATGAAACGATGCTGATAGGGAGGGGACAATATCAGATATATTTAAACTGGGAAATCTGTTTTTTTTTTTAATTGCAACTCCTAATTTATAATAATAAGCCGTATTAAATTCTGCGTCAAAAAGTAAAGCGAAAATGTATAGCAAGTGCTGTTGTTAAAGCTGATAAGTTAGGAGATATTTTGTGAAAACCTCCTTAGTGTTAAATTTCGCATTGTTTAATGTCAATTTCATTTTGCCATGGTTAAATATTTGAAGGCAGCTGTCAAATGCATTGCCTACAGTAGCAAACACAGTAGTGGTCTTCAGTACTAATTAAACGGATACTCTAAAACTGTGGCACTGAAACACTGAAACAGTTCACTAAAACCCTTACCACAACACTTAATTCGTACTGTTTTTTTTTTTTTTTTTTTTTTTTTTTTGACGCACGTTTCGATAGCCAAGCTATCATCATCAGCAGCAAGACTGGACTAACAAGCTAAGTGAAAAATTAACCTTATAAGGAAAATAAATTATGCAATATGTAAATTTAAAATCGTAAAATTTAATGAGCCGCTTCATTGCACAGGACTATAAATAGCCTAAAGGTAAATGAGCCGAATGACGTGAGTTATCCTAGAATACAATGAAGCGGTTCATTGCACATGGTTAAAATTACAACTATAAATGATTAAACATGATGTAACAAAGGATAAAGGCTGGAATTTAGTGGTCCTAAATCTGAATTCATTAAGTGAGTTTTGTTTTTGTAAATTTCCATGCCTTCATAACAATTTAATTGAGAAGTACTCCTTACGTTTTTAATTAACTTTATATTATCAACATTATGGTTATTTTCAAGCATATGTAGGGCAACGCTAGATTTATCAAACCTTTTGAATTTGAGATGAGCCAAATGTTCTTTGTACCTAATTTTGATTGATCTTTTTGTCTGCCCAATATACACTTGATCACAATCTTTACATGAAATTTTGTAAATTCCTGATTTATCCATGTTATCCACCGGGTCTTTGGAATTTCCTAAAAGGTTTTTAAGGTTATTGCTCGAAGAGAAAACAATCCCGGAAAACAATCCTAGAAAAGATTTTTTTGAAGATCCTTGGTGTAACATGGATAAAAGGGTAATTTAACATATTTCTTATTATTACGGCCGTCAATGCGTTCTAATCTGCTTACATTTCTAATTCTTAATCTATTCTTATGTTTCCTAATAGTATTATAGACGACATCTTCAGAGAATCCGTTAAAGTTAGAAATATTGATGATTTCTTTTAGTTCATTTTGATATCTATCTTTCGTTAAAGGGAAATTGAGTAACCGGTGCACCAAAAAGTTAATAGCCGAAAGTTTGTGTTCATATGAGTGATTAGAATCCTGTAAGATGAATCTATTATTACTAGTAGGTTTCCTATATACGTCTATTTACAGTTACGAATTAAGTGTTGTGGTAAAGGTTTTAGTGAACTGTTTCAGCAGTACTAATTAGTCAACATAATTCACTCTCAATTATTCATACTGCAGTACAATTATTCGAAAAATAGAGCGTTCAAAAATCGATTTTTTTATTAATAAGCAAAAAATACCATTTGATACCAAGCATTCCGCACTCTTTCTTCCGGTCAAAGACATAACGTTATGTAAAATTTTCTCATAACGCAATCCATTTAAATTGTATTCATAAAAGTAAACAGACGGAATTCTATTGTTCTGTTCTTTAAAGCGCGGAATATACGTTAAAATTCCAAGAATCTTGAAAATTTCGTTCTCTTACCACGTGCGGGTTTTCTGAAGCCCAAAAATGAAAGTTTTTACAGTTGTGCGTTCCGTTTCTGTAAAATTTCGCTTCATCGCTACAAATAATATTAACTAAAAATGCATCATCTTGTGTTCGAACCAAAAACCATTCACAGAATTCTCTTCGACGTTTAATGTCCGTAAATCTTATATTTTTGTTTCACCGATATTCTGTGAATTGTTTTGGACGACATTCTAAGCGCTTATTCTGCATCATGGATTGAATTAGTCGGGTATGCAGTAAAATAACTTACTTAACTGTTCCCGAATGCTCGTCATCTACTAGAGGTTTGGTTCTTTTTGGTGTTTTCGTAAAGGAACCAAAATTTTTACAGTTTTTTAATGTTTCGAGTAGGTTTTAGTATATCAGGATATCTCTCTATGAAAATTCGGTACGTTTTATCGATAATGCCATTGCATTCGCGGTAAATTATAATTAAATTTGAATAACTTTTATTTGAAGATACTAAGCTAGACATTTTCGTTAAATTCAGAAATAGGTACAATGATGAATAATTGTACTACAATATGTAGTACTGAAGTAATAAACACAGCAGTAGTCAACTACTGTGTTGACAGTACATTTGACAGCTACATTCAATTATTTAGCCATGGCACACTGAAACTGATACTAAACAGCGCGATATTTAAGATAAGGAGGTTTCCACAAAATATCTCCTAAACTATTAACATTAGCAGTAACATTTTTGCTTTATTTGTTGACGTGCAATATAATATCGCTTAGAAAATTAGGAGTTACTGTTTAAAAAAATCGAGATTTCTCAGTTTAAATATCTCTGATATTGTCCCCTAATTACTGGCACACCCTGTATAATTTAGCAAATTTATCTGTTACTATGGAAACATCGTTTCATGAACATTACCAGTAAGCAGAATAATTTTTTTGGCGTGTTACAATTGTAAGTTATTTGAAAGCCTGTGATACACTACATCAGTGAAACTTTTTCGAAATGTTGCAATATCTCTTTAAGAGTGAATTCTAGGGGTAGGATATGTTGCATAAAATAATTTTAAAATGTAACACAGAATCCAAATTTGACATAAAAATGGTAGTGCTCCATTTAAAATAGGGAAGTTGAATGCTACTTCCGGTATAAGAGAGAGATACCGGCAGTTGAAAATATTTTGACTGAGCCAGTTTTAAAGGATAATTTGTGTATGTAAATTTTAAAATTTCTATTTTACTCTCTTCCTTATATACTTTTAACTGATGTTCATCGTGACCATACTTTGTATAGTAAAACATTGTGGCGTCACAATTGAGATATAATAATTGAAGCTTACTGCTTACAAATCACAAAACAAAATTCTTAAAATCCTCAATGTGATGATTCCAATTTAAAATCTTGTTATTGCCACAAAGAAAGTAGAAAGGCTTTATCAAACGCCATAATATAAGTGTGATAATTTGCAAGCAAACCTGAATTGACTATTGCATTTTCACAATACATGTTTTCCTTCATTTCTCTTGAATAATCGTTTCTAAAAAAAGAATGGCCTGCTTTTGTATTTTCCAGAACCTCTAGTCCTTTCTCGCATAATACTGCGAAATGCGTGGTTTTCATACCCATGTCTCACGAAATCAAAGGAGGGGATCTACCTGTAATGATAACTAATGTTGGAGGTAACTACACACAGAAAATGTATTACTTGGTGATCTTGACATTTATAGCATAACACCGTTGCAACAATGATTAGTTGTAAACGTGATGATAACCATTATACGTAGTAGGCGCCATAAATTCTTGGGCCTGATATAGCAAAAATAAATTTGGTAGAATATAACAATTTTTATTTTTCAATATAATCTCCCCTAACTTCAATACATTTACTACAACGATCAATTAATAATTCTATACTCTTGCAAAAATAATAAGTCTTCTCTCAAAATGTATTACAGCTTTCTGGGACGAGGTTCATCGGGTCGCCGCCATCCCATCGATAGCTTTTTGGATAGAGGATCATAATTCAGAACCACTGTTTTATCTCCTGTGACAATGTATTCCAAAATCGGTTTCGGGTCGCCATGTTAAACGAGCGCGCACATTCAACCCGATGTCTACGTTGAACAGCAGGGCGTTGTTTCAGAAATGTCAGACATCACCGCTAATTTCTTCACTTCAAACGGCGATCTGCTTATACCATTTCTTCAATAATTGAAATGTTTTGTGGCGTTATCAGTAGAGCAACGCAATTGCGCTGAAAGCCAGTGGCGGACGCATAAAAGTTTACACAAAATAAATTAAATGTGATACGTGCTCAAACATTTACCGTTTTAAGAGTCCTCCGTGAAATCACAAAGTGGATAATGTCTATTTAGTATTTGTAGCATTAGATATGTTTCCATAGTTGTTTCGGCAAAGTGAGTGCGGCGTGAAGAAAAAGTGTTTTTGTATGCCGAAAACGAACGTTCTACTAGTGACGTTATATTTGCGTAAGTAAAATAATCTTTCAAATAACTTAACGGTTCTGTTGACGCACCTTCACAAATTTGTCTTATTGTGCCAAAATCAGAGTCTTTATCTAAAACACTTTCAAACCTTTCTAAGACACAAACATTTCTTGCGTCTTCTATCGCGCATAGCTGTGCGTGAACATGTTGCACTATTTGCAAAGATTCCACTAACGACACCGAAGAATTTTGTAGTTTTTCTATCGCATTCGCTAGTCCCACGTAATTGTTCTGAATAATTTCCAAATCTGTTTTAACTTGACTATCCTGAAATTTCAAGCGGCTTACCTTGACAGCCGCAGCTTCTTTGGGTCGAAATCTAAAATCACGTTCTTTATATTCTCAAAATATTTAAGATAATAAAATGCAGCCTCTAACCATGTTCCCCAACGAATAAGAATAGGTTGTGGTGGTTCAGGAATACCGGGGAAGAGTCTGTGAAATTCCCGAATACGTTTTGGGGATTTTACAAACACAGCTTTTGTATGTGCTATTAGAGCGTCTACCTCGGGATAACATTTTCTGATACTATCTGCTACGAGACTGAGAGTATGAATTTTGCATGTAATATGCAACAAGTTAGCACAATGTTTTTTAAGAAATCGACCTACAGCAAGCATGTTTGCGGCACCATCACTCATAAACATCAACAGTTGATTTGTTGAAAGTTCAAACTTTTCCAATGTATTTAACACCAACATTGAAATTACTTCGGCAGTGCATTGTTGTATTCGTCTGGAAGCTGGTAAAATTGAGGGTGACGGTCGATGTGGTTCCATTGTGCGTACCATTACATTTACCATAGAATGTTTTTTACGATCTGTTGTTTCGTCCACACATAACCACAGTTTTTTATCTTGCAACTCCGATTTAATTCTTTTCTCGACACGCTCACGAGCAGACGGCACAACTCTCTGTAATGTTCTCTCACTTGGTAACTTAAAGTCCGAATATTCATTCCGAAACGAGACGTATGCTTTCTTCCTAAGTAAATGAAATGGTAAATTACATGCAAATTAAATTTAAATTTGTCATAATCTCGTGTGGGATTTTTTTTTGAAACACGCCCTGCCGTAGACAATCACTTTTCGACCAACACATTAAATCTATTTTACACACTATACATTGAATTTTAGCGCCATCACACTTTAAATCAGGCATTTCTGCAATAAATTCTCTTATTGTGTCCAACTTTGGTCGTTTTCGCGACGTAGGAAACATTTTCAAAACAAACGTAGAATTACGATATAGTATACGACAGCGTAGATGCATACACAATAGATCGGCTTTCGAGTCGCAGTTATATTGACGCTTATACCGAATTGTCCCGGCCGTGTTTATTTTGTGTAAACTTTTATGCGTCAGCCACTGGCTTTCAGCGCAGTTTGTGTTGCTCTCGTTATCAGTTCAATTGGCCGACCGGGAATCACACGTTGAATTACCTTTTCACTTTCTATAATGTTTCTCCCTTCTATAAACTAACTATATTAAAGCATATATTTTGTGTTTTCCAACGTTAATCCTTTGTGTCCCTTCCTTACCTTTCTCTCCAAAACCAATCAAGCTTAGATTAAAATTGCTTTCTGGTAGAGATAAAGATGAAATATCTAAAACCTTCCTGGGAATTTATCACTTGATGTGTCAAATAATTTTCATATAAATAATCAGCCCTTGGCGTATACGTTCAACTGCAATGATTAGCTACCAGGCAGTCGTCAGGTGATAAATTATGATGGTACAATTTTTCTGGGCTGCATGGAACTTGAAGTTTCACAAGTTATTACTTTTAATATTTAATCATCATTCGTGGGAAGTGTTCGACATCTTATTAGCTATTATAGGAAACTACATAGGGTACGGCTTTTGTAAATTTATTAAATCTGTACTATTTGATTCGGGTTTTTATTACATAAGTTCATGGCCACATAAATAATTTTAGGGATCACCGCATTTAGTATAAAAAGGAATATAACAATTTTTGCAATACCAGCTTATGAGTATATTATAATAACATTTTGAAGGAATTAATATCTAGATTTGTTTCTTAACGAGTCGGCTCAGAAAGTGAAATAGGATTGGCAAACAACACAGAGTATCGGCACACTCCTCACCACACAAAATATTAATTAATTCGGAACAGCTGTTTCAAAGGTTCGATGGGCTTCGGTAACTCGGTTGAAAACCCTACAGTCCTTGCTATCATTAAATAGGATTACTACCAAACACGTAAATAGGCGATCATATTCAAAACTCTCAAAATGTTGATTGAATTACTTTATAGGAATGTCTTAACAAGAATGTTATTTCGTAGTTGCCGAAATTGCTGTTCCCACACTTAGAAAGTTTTGCTCGCCTTAGAATTTCAAATAAAGATCAATATAATACTCAAGAGCGCTTTATCCCACGCTCTTTAAACTAATTTCTGCTGCCCTCGAAAAACATTTCAGTCTATGTGGCGTTTCTATATTCTGCTCTTGATCTCTCTTTTTCTACATTTTTATACAGACGCACATAATATTCTAAGGAAGAATGTTGTAGATATACCTAGACATCATACGCAGCTGTTTAGGAAATGTTTTGGTTACATTTCGGCACGGTTATTTAACTTACTTACTCTTGGTATGAAACAGTTGCCGTTCAGTGCATTTAGACGAGTAATTTTCAATAATATAATGAGCAACTTTCTGGCATATAAATTATTGTAGCTTAATATTTTGCTTCTGTAACACTATATTTCTGTTTCTATTAGAGTTTTTGTGTCATCATTAATAGCAGGAAACCTCTATGGTCTACTGAACGTGATTCTATTGGCATTTTTTTCTCTATTCTCATTATATTTTTGCTCATTGTATTTATTATTTGTCAATAAATATTGTTATTATTATTATTATTTTTATTATCATTTTTATTATTATTCTAACGGTCTACGTGATAGAACGTGTGTAACATGTGTAAATATGTTATACAGCACCGTTTTCTAAGTAAAAGCGACTTTCTTTTGTTAAATAAAAAAGGAATTATAATAAAAATGGAGGATATCGGGTACCCGGTTCCCCGTTACATATTTTTTCGGAAAATAATTTGCATCATCCTCTTAAACATTGGGCAATTCAGTGGTTAAAAGAAATTGTATTGTGAATTTTTGGATTGCCAGTCTTCCCTTGTTAGTGTGCCTCATCTCCATTGTATTACATTGCGATAATGAGCGCCAATTCCAATATACAAATTATTAATTCACAGGAGACGTGACGAAATCATTTGACCTAAATATGAAGTGGGTCATCAACAATATGAGATTCAAATAGAGTTTTAGGTCACGATTATTACTGCGTTCATTATCACGTTCTACAACTACGTATCAAATCATATTTTTTTAATTCATTTTGATCTTATATATGTATATATATATATACAGTACATTTATTACATGTAAATAAAATGTGCTATTTTGATATACTTTCGAAATTCTTTATTTTCATTAATGGTTTAGTGGGAAGGTTAAGATGGGACATTAGTATGGTTAATTAATTTTGCTGTTTTTTTAAAAGGACAAGAGCTGGCGCAACGTATAAGAATCCACAGTTATGTCTACGTATATTACACGCATAAAGTATGAATTCTGCTTCGTAATGCTTGTAAAAAAAGAGAACAGGTTTTGTTGAATCACCAACCTGATTGCACGTTTTTTGTCACAAGAGCTATTATTAAATTAAATGCACCTAACCCTTGAAACATTGCCTTATTTACACAGATTATTATAACAAGCTTACTGCTAATTTTAGACGCCATTACATTGGAAACGTGCACGTCTAGGGTAACTACATACGGTTCTCATTCGTTTAGATTGCGGTTTTCTATCATTTAGCGAAGATCGCATATCTCAAATTCTTGATCGGTCAACCTCGAGGAGAGCTCCAAAACCTGTTTGGTGCGTCTGGGGCACTTCCCGGTCGATCGAACGGGAGGTTCCTATAGTCTCATACGGCTTTGCCATCGGCAACTCGTATAGGTAGGTAGACCTAGAAATAAAACATAGCGATTCAGTTCTTTCGATTCAATGAGTTCCCTTCGATGTTAAAGGAATGGAATCAGCAGTAGTAAGCTAAAAAAAGCATATTGCTATATAGTTAGTACTAATAGAATGAAAAAAAGGAAGGCATTAAATTCATTCATTATTATTTATTATTCAAGATCGATATCGTAGAGGATATTATACACAATTATTTCGTTTGATATGCGCACGATAGCCCCATTAGAATTGTAAATAAGCACATGGTCGAGATACAACGATAAATGAACACATGTACACACATTGTCGAAATGTATTTTAGGCTTTTTGTTAGATATTCCCTTATTGCATAAATGAAGAGCACCTATATAGCATAGTGAACGTAAAACAGAAAACAGTTAATCATAAATACTTTTTCGTCCGTAAATATCTACCGACTTATATCATTTAAGAAATTGGTATTCATGCAAAAGTACCTATCGATGTAAACAATAGGAACGTGAATGAAATAAACGGCATCTTTTACATGCTAAAACTTATATCGTTTCTAATTTTGTATATTATTCAAGTAAGAATCCCGGCGTTGTATGGATATACGACGTCTCAGAAAGGCATCTTCGTTTTAAGAAAGAAAGCAGTTTAGAAAGGCCGCGTATACCTGTTCTTCCACCAGTATTGCATTCCTTTTACTTGTAATTTATTACCGTCCAGGTGAAAATGCTCCTTTTATACACAAAAAGCGCTAAACCTTGAACTTGTACAATTCACTTTTCACTATGCTATAAATACGTTGGTTTCTAGCCTAGAATTTATTATTCCTACAGGCATGTTATTTTTATTTGAAAATGGAATTGAATGGGCGTGCAAGAAATACTCAAGCAATATGTACACATGAGAGGAAAAGATTTGAAAAAGTTTTGAAGATATACTTGTGCTTGAATTCAAAAGTAACGAAATGCAAGCGACCATCTAAATTTCAACCTTGCAATGTATGTATAAATTTCGGTTTGTAAAACCTGAATTTATTTGTTTTTAAATTTTTCTGGCTATTGTATTGTATTACCATTAGTAATCCCTTAACTTTATTTTTTAACTTTATTGCAGTTTCTTTCATGATATTTCCAAAATAAGTTCCCCCAAACATTTTATATAATTTACTTCTTATCGTTTGCAATGGTTGAGGGTTTTTAAGGATGAAATAGAACAAAGGTCGGCTAAGATATGTACTAACTAGAGGAGAAAGTATGCACCAGATAGTAACAGATACTTTTATTTATTTAGTTAATATGAGTTTCGAAAAAACTATCCATCTTTACTTTTCCCAAAAAAGGAGCTCCTTACCAGCTCAAATTGAGCGTGTATGAAATTTTTAGGCTTAATATTGTTGATCAACACCTAGATTGGAGTTAGCATGTTGACTTGATATCCAAAAAGCTTCATTCAGCTTATAGCGGTACATTAAACCACAAATCTAACTTTCGTATAGAACTTCTACAGGTTTATTATGGATTGGCATATGTGCACTTGGCTTAAGGGATTCTAACATGGGTCAGAATTAGAGAAATAAATCGCGCATTTATTTTGCAAAAGCGGATCATCCGCTCAATTTACGACTTGAAACGTAGCGAATCATGCCGTCTAATACTCAAACAAGAAAGCATCTTGATACTTACCGGCATGTTTATAATTAGAAGGGTGCAGTATTTACTAAACAATGTCTCAACTGGTTCGACAAAAGCAATACGTATCATAACATTCATAACCATGAAACTGGACACAAAAACGATATCGGAGTACTATCCCAGAAAAGTACGCATTTCGAAGAATCACCGGTGGTATCAGGCGATTTATTAAGGGTGACGTTCGGCTATATATTGGTAACTATTTGTCGTCGAGGGTACAGAAAGAAATTATACTCATGAAAACGTCATTAAAAATATTTTCGAGATTCTGAAGTTGCGGCAAGATGGCGTAATTTTTATTATTATCTATTTAAATAATTTTCTATTATCCAGTAGGGCAAAAAATAAACATAAAAGAAGCCGCCGATAATTCTCCAAAAGTATGGTTAATTATGCTTTGTGGTTGTGCCTATTATAAAGTGATGGGAGAAGTATACTTTGTATCACACAAAAGTCCCTTCCAGCTTAGTGAATATCAACCGATTTTCAAAAGCTCATTGTGAAGAGAATATCAAGTAGGTCGAGAAGATAAACACTAGTGCTTGCTTTGTTTCTTTAAATGGAAACTAGATGGCATTTTGTGCTAGTTTGTCCTATTTCTACAATTTTCTGGAAAAATTAAAATAGTTTTGTATAACTATAATAAGTAACCTGGGCAAATATGCGGTAACAGCCAGAGGCGTGGCGAGCGCATAAAAGTGTACACACAAAATAGAAGGTAAGAAATAAATTATAAAACGTGCTGAAACACTTACCGTTTTAAAAGTCTTCCGTGAAATCACAAACTGGATAACATCTGTTTCAGTCAAGTGAGTACGACGTGCGGAATAAATGTTTTTTAATGCCGAAAACGACCCTTCGACATCTAGCGATGTTATATTTGCATATTTAAAATAATCTTAATGCATCTTCACACGTATTTTCACAAATTTGTCTTAATATAAGAAAATCGGAGTCTTTCTCTAAAACACTTTCAAATTTTCGTATTACACACCAATTTGTTTCGCCTTCTACAGCGCATAACTGTGCGTGAACATCATTCACAATTTGAACAGAATCCACTAGCGACATCGAAACATTTTGTAATTCTTCTATTCCCTCCGCTAGTCCGAAGTAATTGTTGTGAATAGTTTGTAAATCTCTTTTAACCTGACTATCTTGAAATATTTCCTGACTTTTCTTGATTGCTGCAGCTTCTGCCGGATTGAATTTTAAAACTACCTTCTTTACTTGATCAAAATATTTGTTGTAGTAAAACGTAGCCTGCAATCATGTTCCCCAACGTGTAACAATCGGCTGTGGTGGTTCAGGTAAATCGGGACACAGTTTGTGAAATAGTCGGGTACGTTTCGGGGACTTTAGAAACACTGCCTTTGTACTAGCAATCAATGCATTTACTAGTAGAAACATGTAGGAATCGTTTGTGCCGCAAAATTTAGAGTATGAATTTTACACGTTACATGTAAGAAGTTACCACTGCGTTCTTTTAGAGATCGGCCAAGTAAACATTAAAAGTTGCTTAGTTGAAACTTCAAATTTGTTCAATGAGTTCAATACCACCTATAAAATCTCATCGGCAGTACAATGTGTAACTCTTTTGGAAGCAAGTAAGAAAGAGGATGACGGTCGATGTGGTTCCATTGTACGTACCATTACATTAACCACAGAATGTTTTTGACGATCTGTTGTTTCGTCAACACAACCACAGTTTTTTATCTTTCAATTCCGTTTTCATTCCTTTTTCTATATGTTCACGAGCAAATGGCACCACATTTCGTATTGATGTCCGACTAGGTAATTTACAGTCCGCATATTTATTCCAGAAGGAGACAAATGCTTCTTTGTCTAATAAACGAAACGATAGATTACATAAAATAAGAGTAACACATAAATCGAATGTAAATTTTTCTTGGTCTCGTATGTCACTTTTTGCAGAAGAATGCTGTGTGCTTTCGATGTGACATTGACAACGGCTTCTGGACCATCACATTAAAGGGATTTTACAAACTAGACATTGAATTTTAGCGCCATCAAGAATTAAGTCCGGTATGTCCACTATAAAGTTTTTAACTGTGTCTGTCATTGGTCGTTTTCGCGACGTACCTAACTGCGACATTTTTAAAGCAAAACAAGCGTACAATTACGAAATAAGTTACTACAGCCTACATATCCACAGAACTACTCGCATACAGTATCGATTTAGTACTGACGCTGTGAACATGTGAAATAAATAATCGCCGCTGTTTGCCCAGACTAATAATAAGTCTGGCAAAACGAGAATGAATGGCTAATTAAGCTGTCCAAACCTCAAATTGATATCTTTTGTCTTTCCTAAGATATTTCGATTTTTGTAAATTTTCATGTTTTGGCTCACCCTATAAACTATAGGCCCTGAATTAAGTGGTTTCAGAAAGGAACTTAAATAAAATAAAATGAAAAACATATCAGGAGAATATTGTTAGAGTACTCTACACATTAAACTGTTAACAGTAGTTACATTAAAAAACAATATTTTTAACAAAAATATGTTATATCAATTCAGTACAATATTACAGGCATCTCGCTGGCAGTTCAGAACCACATAAGCGTCTGTCTAATGCGCACTTCCGGAGAAGGATTTCTGTAATTGTCGACTTTTTCAAAGATCCTAATAACTCGGAAACCCTTAGTCTTAGGACAGTAGTACCTTATTACCTTTTGCCTCAGGTTTCAATATTTTTCAGAACATGCACACAAACAGACCTCATAAGAAGAAAAGAAAACCGTTTTGAAAATCCTTCATTCCCAAAGGCAAAACCCCGGTCATGACTCAGCCTATATACATGTCTATGTATGTATTGACGTGTTCCATATTCATGATTGAATCCAAAAAACTAAATATATTATTACTAATACTGATTTAGTTGAGTTAAAAGGAATGTTGAACAGAAACTTGTTTCCGTATCGATATAAAATTTTCATACGAATGTAATAGATATAGTTTACTTATCTCTACCTTTTTGATTGCAATTCAGTTTTAAGATTGCCATAATTTAATAAAATACATAGTAACTATTTCCTCGTAGTAGGTAAAACGATATACAGCTTTTTATGGAGTCTATCTCCATTTTAAAGCCAATAGTAAGCCATTACTTGGTTTATGATATACTAAAGTAAGCGATACATATACTAAGTTATGCCATAAATTATTTTTAAAGCATTCATACTCGTTAATTGCCATGTTCTGTAATAGTGATTTATATCTAAAGCCGTTTTGTCGTATGTTCACGATACGCTGCAAGTAACGAATGAACCGATGTAATAAATTAATTTATAGAATTTCGTTTTGGTGTAGCTCCATTAAATCAATAAACTTACACGGTTAACGAGTTTTATGGCCTAGTAATTTCTAGGAAACTATTTAATTGATCAGTTATTCAAGAATGATCGCTTTAACTATAATTTTTAATTACTCATTTCAATAAAAAAAAATCTAATTTCATTGTTTCCGTAGATCGTATCCCAGTATACCCCTTTAGGTGAATTTCACTGCTTTCCTATTCAGCCAAGCATATAAAAGTTAATCGCGCCCAACGATGCAAATTGTAGCTATATAACGTACAGTTCCAGCTACGAGAGGTTGCGGCATACATACTAATATGCAGAAATATGTAAGATTCTATTGTTTCAGTTTCTGGATAAATAGTAAACTATGGGTACCTGCTTGCATGTTCAATTGAATTTACAGGTATTTTCCAACAATAGAAGTACAACGAGTTATTCCACACAATCCATTCCATAGCCATTTGATAGTTCTGTTCAATTTAAGCACGTATTTCTTTGCATAAATCATTTCCGAGGTATAAGATGAATATTACGTTACGAACTCTTGCTATTTATGTACGAAGTTAGAACATCTTGTTGATTGAACTTGTTAAAATCGCAGTTATGATACTCTCAAGGGAGCGAACCTCTTGGAGGAAAGGCAATTATATTTAATTGGTCGTTAAAATCTTTGTTGCACTTCAGCAATGCACTGAACAACCTAAATTGCTTTTAAGGCATTTTTAAAAAATCATTTTTATAGACTGGACGTTGGTATACAAAACAATTGTTATATCATAGTTCACAATTCAGAGTATAATGTCTATGTATTAGGCACTTGAACTTGGAGATTATAGCAGATGTAACAAATGTCGACCATATAGTCGTTATAAAAAATATGTCACAACAAATTTTCGTATTATTATTAGTTTATTACCGCAAGCACTAGTCTGAATACAGTGTACAACCAAATAGTCGCAATAATCGAAGAAATTTTGATCTTTCTGCAATTTTCTTTTGATTAGGTTCCCTAAACTCTGTAATTACAGAAATGTTCGTATATCAAAGCATTATACATTTCTACTAACTACGTATACAATATGGCGTATACTACATTATGGTGACCAAACATTTTTTTGAATACATCAATATATCTATAACTCTGCACTAAAAAATATAAAAAGATGATAAATAGTCCACAAAATAAGGTATTATCTTACAAAATTCTGTGAGATAATACTTTATTTTATATTAACCTTCATTATAATAAATAAGCTTTATTACAATCACATTACTTTTTATTATTTAATACTTGGTATTTCCAGTATATTATACAGGGCGAGTAATTTTCGCGGACTCGAAAGAATGTGCTTTTGGGAATAGAGATCTCTCTTGTTATGCGGTCTGATTGTGGGCACGTTCTAAAACTGTAATTGTTCAATGTTGACTCCTTGTGAGTTATTCATAATGGAAGAATAAATAAAATGGTCTATTACTCACAAAAAATTCTTTAATGTCTATTCCAATGCTACCGCTTTCGAGCGACCGCTCATCCTCAGGCTAGCTGCGAGGATACCAGAGAGTAAATGCAAATTGCACTAATTGTCTTAAATTAATTATAAAAATTATGGTAAGCATGTTTTGTAGATTTAGTAAATAGATATTAATTTATGTATAAATTACAATTGATATATTTATAAATCTAATTTGTAACGGTATTATAATTTCTTTTCTCATATATACAGCTTGTCCCAGGATTGATGTTACAAGAGGTGTGCGGAACTAAAAATCTTTGAATCTCAATTTGGCATTTTGGAGCTAAGCCCTGCTTGGTTTGAATCTTATCGTTAGTTTACTTTTGATTTTTTTAAATCAAATAGGCCTTGACAGTTAAGTAAAAACTATTTTCGTTTCGGGTAAAGTACCTATTTCGTTCGCAATATGCTAAAATGTTACTAAAAAAAGTTGTCCAGAATGAAAAGTTATGCTGTTATGCAAATTTTCTGAATGATCGGTCTACTTTAGTAAAATTCATTATTTGTTAAGAAAAGTTGTTCAGAATGACGAGTTATGGCTCTGCACAAAATCAAAAAGAGTCAAATATATACTTTGATTAAACCGTCACTTTTTAGATTAAATTTTTTTATGGGTTGGCCTCAAAGACCTGGATTACTCTCAACCCATGCCCAACAATAGAGAAATACTAAAAGAAAGGACACGAAACGCCGTACACAAATACGGATAGAGGAAATTCGGAACAGTTTCAAAGAATTCAGACATCGCATAGAACGGTGTGCAGAAACTGGTGGCAGCTATGTTGAATAAATAATTTGTTGTAAATTTAATTTGTCAGTAAATACAATTTATTTTGTTTAATCTAAAAAATGACGGTTTAAAAGTAGGTAGATCCTCGTGAACAACTTTTCTTAGTAAAACTTCGGCGTATTGTGAACGGAAAGGGCACTTTATCTGAAATGAAGTTGACAAATAATGGATTTTATCAAAGTAGGTCTATCATTCAGAAAATTTGCATAACGCCATAACTTTTTATTCTGAACAACTTTTCTTAGTAATATTTTAGCATACTGTGGACGGAAGAGGAACTTTACCTGAAGCGAAAATAGGTTTTGTTCAACTGCTAAGGCATAGTTGATTTCAGAAAATCGGAAGTAAACTAAAAATAAGTTTCAATAAGCAGGGCTTAATTCCAGAAGGTCAAATTAGGATTCCAAGATTTTTAGTTCCTCACTCCTTTTGTAACATCAATCCTGGGACACGCTGTATATGAAAATTAAATTAAATATGTGGATACTTACAATTTGATTTATATACAGTAAGAATTTGTCTAAAAATAAAATATGTAAGGTACACAACACTGGACCAACATATTAAAAAACCAAAATATATAAAATTAATTAAAATGATTGTAAAAAGGGACTATCACTACACGTTAAAATATTCTAATTGTCAATTGTAAAATACACAAAAGTTTTTTATGAATATAATATTCAAAAGTAAAATTAATATTAATAGTTTCCTCTACTAGTGGTGTTCCGTTATATAAAACAGGAAGAACGTCTACGACAGAGACATCTATTCGAAAAGTGTCTAAAGGGTTGGTGTAGACTCAAACTGCAGGTACATGTTTAAACATTTATCTTGGTTGTTATATTGTTCTCTCATTATTTCGAGAGATTCGAGATGATTGAAGTAATAACCTTTATTGGCGACATGCAAAATTGCAAAGTTCTATAAAACTGTGGTTGTTGGTGACTAAATGTTGTGCAAAATGTGAGAATCCAGATGAATCCGGTCGCAAACATCGGACGTGTTCTTTGATCCACCAACATAACAACTTTGGCAGTCATTACAGGTGAATTTGTAGACACGCCGTTTTTTAATCTTTTCAATTTTGTCTTTATTATTTTAGATTAGATTTATACAAATATATCAATTATAATTTATACATAAATTAATACCTATCTACTAAATCTGCAAAACACGCTCATCATAATTTTTATAATTAATTTAAGATTGAATTAGTGCAGTTTGCATTTAGTCTCTGGTTTCTTTGTAGCTAGCCAGAGGATGAGCGATCGCTCGAAACCGGTAGCATTGGAATAGACATTAAAGAACTTTTTGTGAGTAATAGACCATTTTATATACTCTTCCATTCTAAAATTGTATCGGAACCTGCAGGGTGTTTCATAAGTTCGTACCTACGCAAGGTTGTAGTTTTTTTTAATGGAACACGCTGTCATTTATGGAATTTTTGAAATGACCGCATCAAAATCTGCGTTACCGAGTGTGAGTACTAATCTTTAGTTGACGACGTCGACGTCTGTCAAAATTTCAGAGAGATTCATCGAGTAGTGCCGTTTTGTGAGCTGATGAAAGCGAGCAAGTTCTGTACTTGTGGAACCATGGAAAAGGAACAATACCGGTCAGTGATTCGATTTCTTTTTTTGGATGGGAAAACGTGTGCAGAAGTCAATGAGAAGTTGGATGCAGTTTGTAAAGACCATGCACCTTCGACGACTACCATCAAATACTGCTTTAATGAATTTGAGCCGTCGAACATCGCCTTCGATGAGGAGCGGTCAGGTCGTCTCATCGGGGTGCCACGGGCGATATGATCAGTAAAGTTCATGATAAAGCATTAGCAGACCGCCAGGTGAAGATTAGAGAGATTGCTAGTATGGTAAACATCTCAATTGAACGTGTGCAAACATCCTTCATGAAAAATTGAGTATAAGAAGGCTCTCGGCTAGATGGGTGCCACGTCGGGTGACGATTGACCAAAAACGGAGTCGCATGATAACTTCAAAGCAATATTTGGACAAGTTTAAGCGCAATACGAGTTTCTGCGACGTTATTTGACTATGTATGAGAAATGGATACATCACTACACGTCAGAAGCTAAATGTCGGTCGGCAAAATGGGTTTTTCCCGGCAAACGTGCACCAAAGAAGACGAAGGCCATTCCATCAGCCGGAAAAGTTAGGGCAACGGTTTTTTGGTATTCGTAAGGCATAATATTAATTGATCATTTGGAGAAAAGAAGGAAAATCACGGGACAGCACTATGCTGATTTATTACACCGATTCAACGCTGAACTAAAGGTTAAAAGGCCCCACCTAGCGAAGAATAGAGTTCTGTACCATCATGATAATGCCCCAGCCTACTCACCGGCAGTTACGACAGCAAAATTATTCCAGTTACGGTATTAATTGGTGTTCCATCCACTATATTCGCCAGATTTAGTCCCCTGTGACTTCTTTCTTTTTCCGAACCTGAAAAAGTGGTTGGGCGGAAAGCGGTTTACGTCAAATGAAGAGGTCAGAGTTCGACAAATCCTATTATGGCTTAAAAAAGTTGGAGCATCGAACTAAATGTATAGGGCTACGAGGAGATTATGTCGAGAAATACATTTACTAAATGCAAAATAATTATTTCTGTTATTGTATTTATCCTCATATATTTCCAATATAACCTTTTTTATAATTAGAAAATACCACTTAGCATTTTAATAGATTTCTACCTTGTCATCAAGTCCTTATATCAAGTGTTTCGGTAAGTACCTTTCTTGACTTATCCAAGTATGCGATTTTTCATACCTCGAAAGTCACAAAGTAAAAACCAGGGTGGTGAGTTTAACATAATGCAGTTATTTGTCAAGCGTGTCAAAGACGGAGTGAGACCGGGAGCATTTAGTAATTCTAAGAGAGCGCTCATTTGAGAAATACAGAAGCAATTAAGATTAGAACTAGGAAAAGCATGTATGTTCGTAAGGTTGGTTATTGAAAAGGTTTCAATCGTTGTAACTATTAGGATAAAAATAGAAAATAATTTTATAATTTAGTGCACGAAAATCAGTATCTATGAGTGATTTTACCAGAAATATTTGTCATTCTGTCTTTATTACAAAGACATAAAAGAATGCTGCTGCTTTGCTAATTTGGTATCAGTTCTTTCATTGTTTCTTTCTGATCTCTGAAAGTAAATATTTTAAGCGGTATTGAATTATAATTGCTACTGTTTTCCATTACCAATCTAAAAAACTTCTAAAGAAGATATGAGTCATCAAAATGGAACAAGAATGGTATCAATCCTTCATAAGCACCGATTCATTAACATTTGCTCAAAATGTCGACTCACTGGCTAATTTCTTTGATTCATAAGCTTGAATGAAAGCTCGCCAGGTGTGTTGCGTTCAGAAACATAGGTTCGATTTCCTTTTCGCGAAGAATTAAACGCGTTTCTTAGATTTGTTTGTTGTGTGTATCTGTATATGAATGTGTTCTTCACATACGTATGTTCACTTCGATCAAACTCTTGACCTGCGCAAAGTACAAACATGAATTACTACACCAGCTAGTAGATAAACGGAGATAGTGTGTGTATGGCATGCTATGCCATAGCATGACACAGCGCAATTCGACTCTCCGACCTGCCTCAACAGACGCTAAGATTAATGACATTGAATGTGAACTGCACAATTATCCGGTATTATGTGAGGATGCTGGCCATTTCGAGGATACTGTTTTTTTCTCGTTCTCGCGCAAAAAGTGTTATATTTGGCATACATTTTGATAATACGTTGCTTACTAAAATAGAATTTGTACACATGTGATATGGGAGAGATCAGAGTTTTAAACAACAAGTTTGCTGTAATGTTATTTGCGATATTAGCGAATATCGTTAGTCCTTCCAGCTGTTCCTCTAATATCATTGAAAACTCTTATTTCGAATTGAGTGAAGTCAGTGTCCATTAACAGCTTCCTTCCCCTAATGACAAAAAGGGTTATTTTACGAGTTTTTGGGATCGCTAAATCCAAATTTTATCAAAAACTTTGATTGAGTCACATTTTCAAAATATATATTTATTCCCATTTTATAGTATAAACAGGTTATTCACCGGAAATGTACCGCTTTACTGTTTTTTCACATAAATTTGAGCTAGTTTCTTGATGAAAACGTTCACCTTATTCATAACTCATATTTCCTAGAATCTCCCTTTGTGGTAATTAACCAAAAGCTTGAAAACAACTAGTCTACATTTATCACGTTTCTTATTTTCCAAGAATTCGTTTTCCCTTGACACCTCGAAAAGGCAGTTGTTGCCACATTGTGCTAAATTTCCCTAACTTAGCTAATTCGAGTTATTTTATTATTACATTTTAAAACGTTTTTGTAAAATGACATATACACACAAGTACACACGTATTGGAAACAACCATCAAATCTTACGTCACTTGCGACACGAATCGATCTTCAAACATCAAAAATAAATATCAAAGTTGTTAGATTAGCAATGCTAGGACAACCGATAAACAAAAGTTACTACGTAAACTTACGAAAACACTTTCGACAGAAAACTAAAAATGTCATTTTAAAATCTAACGTTGCTGGATATTAAGTTTACAGTATTGGAAACTGTAAGTGTAATAAGAACAGTTACAACATAAGGAAGTGTTAATTAGCAACCCGTTTTAAGGCAATCAAGAGAAATTTCACAGAAGATGATCAGGGTTTTAAAAGAGGATATTAATTGTACTGTGAAAAAAGAAACTAGACCTTGAGAAAACAACAACAGTTAGACACTCATCATATTTACTGTAAGTAAAAAAGTTTTCTCTATAAGTCGAACTTAAATAAAGGACGCAATTATCTCCTATTCAATATTTTTAATCATCATTTGAAACATCACAATATACTTGTAATGAAGTAATTGTATTTCTTTGTTTAAGACATTTGTTAACTTGACTCAAAAAAATCTCGCCGAAAATTTGAAGAAAGCGATTCTTAGCATAAGCAAATGACTGTTGTAACACAAAACAATATTTTCTTAAGGATAGTAAATAGTTTTCTTAATTCAAGAAAGCGTTTAGGTATTGTTCATAAATCAACCGTTTCATTTTCTTAAAATAAAGCATTATTTACTTAGAATTCTTGAAAAGCATATTATTTATATCCACATTACTTCATATAAAGCAGTAAATTATTCTCATCGCTTGTGATTTAAAAAAGGCTAAGGTGGGCTATCTACAATAATGTTCAGACAAAAATTAAATTTATTGTAGAAGTACACATAGAAAAAGTGCCTAGAAACAAGAACCAAGATAATGCATATAGCTCATGGTATTGATGGAATCATTCCCGGCAGACCCAATGTGGGAAGAGAAAAGCACTAACGCTTTTTGCTCCTGCCCACATTGCTGTTCATCTTCAAAAACCACTCAAATATTTCCTGGTGCCACCTAATGCCAAGAGATATAGTCATGCCGTCCTAGACAGTGGCGACAGAAACAGAAATATAGATGCCATACTTACCCATACAATTATATAACCTTTAACGTACAACGTTTCATAAACACTTTCAAAAGATACCGGTTAATGTAATATGAATATCTAAAATGATTTACTTGGAAGTAAATGACTTACTTGGAAGAAACTAAATGATTTACTTAGAAGAAAAAGTTTTCTGTCTCTTTTTGATTTTCTAACCCTTATATCAAACATTTTTATAGTCTTGAAACAAAAATGTTTTCTTGAATAGAGACTGGTTTTTGCAAGAAGATTTATTTTCTTGATGCAAGATCGCATCTCTCTGCGTATATACACTTAGTTAGTATTAAGTATTGGGTGCCTCAGGCAACTGTCCTTGGTTATAAAGGATTAGGGTATCTACGTGTTCCCGTACAAATTTTATCCTCATCTCATAACTCGTTTTGAAAATATGACTAATAGCACTAGGAATTGATTTAAAATGAATTAGAGAAGACGCAGGCGTTTTGAGTGTGATCCACTGCCAAAATCTGCTAGAACTTAGCGGTTATCATATTATATTCCACATTAAACTGATTGTAAGGCAATTTATCTCCACTAATAAAATGTCTTTATTAAACAGCTACCATTAGCTGTACAACTGGCTGAAGAGACTTATATAGAACATGAATTTTTGCAACTGTATGAGCATCTATTCTTGAGTGAGTTAAATTTGGATGCTGTACAAAACAACGACTTCCTCAGTATGATTATTGTGCTAGTCACAAATCTTGCAATGTAGTAACTCATGCTGTTAAAGATCTAACTAAATTTTATTGTTTGGGTATAGAGTTAAAGCATATTTAACTTCTAGAAGATGTGATAATACTCCTTTCCATATTTAACATTCACTCTTTTTGCTTTGCCCTGTATGAGCACGTACATACATTGGAATGGCATCGATGAAGATTATTATCGTTTAACAATGAATTTGCTTGCAACATCTTAAATAGTACGTATAAATTTAGGCTGTGTCCAAAAGTTACCAGACCACATTCTGATTTTAATTGTGGAACGGAATATCGGCTTAAAAAATATTCTAAATATACTTTGGACATTCCAAAATAATACGCTAAAATCTCAGATACCGCTTTACATATGCTATAATTGTAAAAGCCATTACGTAGAAACAACAAAAAGTCTTCGCGACAAATAATTTTGTAAATTGTTATTTATCTGAAACGACTGCCAAGACAATGACATCAGTTTTATTCTCGGATAGTGGGAGTAGGTAGAGAACGTCTATAAATTTGTCTCATCCTCCTTATAAATTAAACTTCTCTTTTGTAAAGGCGACTCAAAATGCTTTTGCTTCAGATTCAGCTTTTATTACTTTACAGAAAATTGCGCTAGACCATTGTGGGAGCAGAAGACGTGACCACCCGTCTGTATGGTGTGTTCGTACTTTCCGCCCTTCTCAAATCCTGGTTGAAAGAGAGAGAAATGTATATTGCGATCGAAATGTACTTAAAACTAATGTTCTTATTAGGTACTGTCCGTCCTTCGGGCACGTAATCCTATAGGCAACGCCCACTAATTATTATTAACAACGCTGGTCCAGGTACCCTAGAATAGAGGGAGCAGATATACGTACGTATACCTATATAATCAATGAAATCATACATGCCTTTTTCGATTTTGATCTGTGTTATTATGACTACGAATTTGATTTCATTTGAAGAGAAACATTTTCGTTCATTGCGCAATTGACAATACTAAATAATCTTACTATCTTAAGTTTCTGGTGAAATAAGTCGGTTTTGTTAACTGCATAAGATTATTGAATTGTAGTGTTTTTGCCCTATGTAGTTAACTGTGTACAGAAGATTACATTTATTAGGAATACATCAAAATAGTCGTAAAATTTACCAATTGAAACTTATTACAGTTATCATTACTCATTCTGGTAATAACTTGTTTAAGACTAATATTAAAAGTGGTAACTCAAAAACTGCAATTATACCTACTTGTGCTGTGGGTATTTGGTGAGACTATTTCAAGATATATGAAGAAATTGTCTTGCAATGACTATCAACTAGAGTACGTCGTATGTACAGCTGCTCTGGGTGCTACGGACCGTTAAAGTTAGGTATAAATCAGTAAATTGACACTACGACTATTTTTATTTCACTGGTTTTCGATGGATTAAGTGTGATAATTCAAACTAGCTTTGCCAGACACACATAACTCATTCTATTTAAGCTGCGTACCATGCACATGTGTTAACAACAAAAATATATATGGTTATATAAATTAGAAAATGGATAGGCAACACTATATTAGTCTCGAGATTGTTCACGACTTTGTAGTCTATGTAAACGAATGAAAGTTGTCTTGCTGTTCTAACGCCCAAAATTGATTGCAAAGAATGGTTGCTACTATATACATGATGGTACCTAAAAGTTCCTGAAATTTAATTTACGCGTGTGAATAGACACCCTTTGTGAGTCAGCGTAAATGGAAACGTTCTTTATTGGTAAAAATTTTTAATTGTTATGTCTTGTAGTTGGGATTTTTCAATAGCCAATTTGAAGGAACAGCGCATTTATATCAAGTTCTACTTTAAACTCAAGGCTACCGCAAAAACACACAAAACGTTAGGGGACGACGCTTTGGGTCAGACACAAACTTATGACAAGTTGAAATGTTATAAAATTGGCTGAACATCGGTTGATGACGGTGAATTTTGTGGAAGAAATGGTAATTTCACCTGAAGGTTTTCGTTGAATGATTTTTTTATTACCTTAGTAAAGGCCTAATACAACAACAATGCCTGGAATCACTTCGTTCTAGTTTTGGTAATGAAGCACCATCTGAAAAGACAGTTTACAACTGGTATGCAGAATTCCGTGGTGGTCGTGCTTCCGTCAGTTATGAATTTTGTCGAGGTCAACGAAAATCGGTTGTTCCAAGAAACGTCGATATAATTGAAACGGCGACATAATTGAAGAGGATCGGCATGTGACTTACCGTGAGATAGAGGCATCCTTAGGCATATCGAAGACTGCAGTATATTCGGTTTTGCATGAGCATTTAGGTGTGAAAAAGATCTGCTCTCGATGGATTCAGCATAATTGGACCCAAGCACAAAGCCTCATGTCAATTGGTGTAAGAAAATGCTCAAAAACTTCGACAGAGGAACTTCAAAATCCGTATACAACATCATAACAGGTGACGAAGCTTGGATGTATTCGTACGAGCTGAAAACTAAGCAGCTGTTTGAGTGTTCCCAGATGAATTGAGCCCAACAAAAGTTGTTCGTTCACGAAGCACTTCCAAGAAAATGATTGCTTGTTTCTTTCGTTACATTGGACATGTCGCAAGCATTGGTTTGGAAGATCCAATAACAGTTAATGCCGAATGGTATATAAGAGCGCTATCCAACTGGCGGCCCGCGGGTCGTATGTGGCTCGCGAATTTATTTTTGCGGTCCGCGAAGCAAATCAATTTTTTTAAACAAAAATTTAAATAATCAATATACTTGGGTAGGAGAAATCAGAATACATGTTACTAAGAAATTAGAAAACTTGAACAATAACTGCTGCTCTTTTTCTATTGCTTTGGACCAAAGTATGGACATTTCTAACGCATTAGAACTATGAATAATCGGGAGAATTTTAAAATTATGCTCGTTATATGGGACAACAAAAGGTGAAGATATTTACAAAGAATTAACATGCGTAGTAGCGCAGTATGACTATTTTGGCAAGTGCACCGGTATTGTAACTGACAAACCGCACTATTGGACTAGCAGGACTGTTATAAAAGCAAGGAGTAAATTGTACAATGTTGCACTATTTCGTCCATCAGGAAGCATTGTATGATATTTCGCTGCAACTAATAGGTATAATGGACAAAGCATTCAAAATTACAAATTTGATTCGTGGTTGAAGTCATTCTTTTACACACGGAAAATGTAAAACGTTGAATATGGTAATTTGCTTTTGCATAGTGATATATACATTTTAAAGACTGTCATAACTTCAGGATCCTGTTAGTATGTAAATGGCTACAAATTACTCCACGGCTTTGTTGTAGTTATCATCACCATGAGCGCAGTTAATTATTCGCCAATATGGGCATGTCGACTCGAGACAATACTGGGCCCACCAGAAAAATGTGCAACTTGACAGTTAGGCACTATCAATTCGAATCCCGTACTGATAGTGCCTAACTGTCACAGTAATGGAAAAATGTTAAAGTGTTCCTGAAGTGATTTCATTAACCCTTCTATAAATTCGAGAGACTATTTGAAAGTTATTGCTTTCCATGACAATTGTTGAAGTTCACTTTGCCTATATGTTCTTTGAGAATCTGTCCTGTAATCTAGAACTATCCGATGATGTCTTAGCTCTTTTATTGTTGTGGTGGTCTGTTTCACTGCCGCAGAGGTTTCATGAAGCGTTTTATTCAGCGTGGAGAGAGCTAGTTAGAGTGAATTAGTCACAGCTTATGCTGTTATTTTGTCCTGGATCTTGGCGATTCTGACTTTAGGGGGTGGTCGGTCTAGAGGATGTTCAACAACAGGGCCAGGAAGACTGCTGGAGACGCTTGGTCTCTACCGTGTCTTCTCCGCCAAGTCGCAGAGGTGGTCGATCAGGGATAGAACGTTCAGGCTCGTTCTTGGTTGTAGGCTTCGGGCGAATCATGGAACTGCAGTAAATAATCCGAGCAACTTGTTTCGTAGTACTTTTCTAGGGTTTTAAGGTATTGTCGACCAGGGAAGTACCCCATAAGTTATAACAAGTCTTGTGAAAATATTGTTCGTAGACCAAAGCAACGCGAGTGGACTCCTCCTGCACAGCAGAGCCAAACGTGCATTTCTTACCCGGGCGTATTTTTTCTTAGCGTAATTTATGTAGTTTTTCTACGTTAACCATTGGTTGAGAACCAAGCCAAAATACTTGAACGATCTAACCCATCCAAGTCAAGTTCCTTTTTTGAACCAGTTATCTGTTGGGGGAGTCCTTTTATGAACAAGTTGTCAGTTGGAGAAGTCCTTTTTGGAGTGAACCGAATCGCAGCGAACTTTGCCTCGCTAACCTGGAGGTCCCAGCGGTCGGTCCAACCTCCTCGAGACGTCCTACCATAATATTCTCGCGTACACGTTCTTGGAGTTACCAAAGTTGGTTTGTCCGTAATTTGCTGGATTTAAAACTAAGCTGATATTATTGAAGTTCAATTTGCAGGAAAAAAAAATTAGTTCATTTTGAGCCTTGCAAAGAGTTCTACGAAGAACTGAAAGCATTTGAAACAGACTCAATTTCGAAAAATTTGCAAAAGAAAAAGTGACACGAGGACTAAGAGAAGTTGGACAGCGCTGGTATACAGCAATTTGTTTGTCTGAAGCCTTCGATGAAATCAGGAAAAATAACCGACAATGTCGCATCATCCTTCATCATAACAATGCCAGCTCTCACACAGCACGTCAAACAATTCATTATTTGAAGGAGAAAAACATCGAAATAATGTCTCATTGACCGTATACACTTGATTTATCGCATAACGATTTCTTTTTGTTCTCGAATGTCAACCAGAAAATGTGTGGACAGCGATTTCTGTCACTTCAAGAAGCTGTTGATACCTTCAACCATGTTCTGGAGATACCACCTTCAGGGTGGAAAAAATGTTGCGAGAATTGGTTCGTCCGTATGCAAAAATGTATAAATCTCATTGGCGAATATGTTGAAAAACAATAAAACCATGTGTACCATTTTTTTTTCTTTCATTGTCCTTGTAAAAAACCTCCGATTGTCAGCCAAAACCTATTTAATAGCTAAATGTGTCTAACAGAGTAAACGATATTGTGGTGGGGACGTTACGTGACTCCACCTATCGTGTAATGTGTACCTATGAAGAGTGCTCTGTAACGGGGGAGCTTCATAAAGGCAAATGTTTGGATTAACTGATTGTGAAGCTCTGTCATTGAGTCGTTTTAGGATGCAGGTTTCCAGGGATGGCAGCATTATTCCGATGCTTAATTAATTTCTCGATAAAATTGCTATTCCTCTAGCTATTTCAAATTCAGTAAGAATGAGTGATAGATACATTTATGTGAAATCCATCCTGAAACTAATATAACGGTTGTATTAGTTTATATGTTTAAGTTTACCTTGTTAGTGGTTTCAGTTTCTTTGGAATCCATCAGCTTTCAATCTACCACTCTTAATTTTTCTAGCTATTCGTGAAATTGGCTATATTAGTAGTAAGGCAGCTTCCATATAACACATCGAATCTGAGCTATTGGTATTAGGTTTGCTTCAGCAAAAATCACAAACCAATCAAAACATATCAGATTGGTCAAGCAAAATCTCGAAATGTTTAGAAATAATTTTCAGGATAATTTGGCTTTGGATTGGTTTATTGTTTCCGCCGAAACAAACCTATTATGTATGGTACACCTTTGTTTAATCAATAGATGTAAAACGAAAGGGTAATCCTAGTGGATTTTTAAAGGTGAATTGAATACCTGGCATTCCAATTATATTTTACTAACTTCATATCAATAGAAATTTCATGTAATATATTTGAGCCATTCTATCGGTTCTCTCTTTATATTGATCGGCACTTCAAAGCTTTTCAACAGAAGCATTATACCATCGGTATCTTTTAATTGTTATCTTTATGGATTCTCCGTACGTTCTAGCTATCAACATTAACATTACTAGGATACATTTAAAGGTGCAGCTATGGAAAAGTATTCCATTTAAGAGTTCTTTCTTCATTTACGATGAAAGGTAAACAATTCAAATGCGAGATTGTACAATTTCGTAATGCTATCGTTATAAATAATACGATGAAAGTGAAAGCTGAACTTTGATTTTAACTAACTTTCTTTGTAATGGCGTCAGATTCATACGTATACATTAAACGTCTAGACGGTGCGAGACAAAGTTACCGTTTTCTATTTATATACTTAGAATTAGCTGTTTTTGCAATCGACAAAAACCGGCTGCATTAAAACAATATATATTTCTTTGTTCGATCGCGAACGTAGACACTAGACACAATGACGCATCCAATTATCGAATTCGCTTTCGCGAGCAGGTTTTTTTCGAGCACTTTTTCATCCTGGATTTCGCTATATTTGAACTGTCACCGCATGATTTTTTCGATCCCCAAAATTCGCATTGTCCAACGGTCGAAGCGAAAGATATCCACAATCGCCGCGATAGTTAATGCATTGTCCAAATTATTATTAACTCCCCGTTTCTCAAGCGGCAGCGCGCAACCTATTTGGAACGCAGCCACCGACTCTGGCGCCAGAGATCAACCGGGGATTGAATTTATTATTCTTTCGCTTGTCGTTTCTTATCCGTTTCGAAATAATTTCGAATTGTGGGTGGAATTTCACGAGCAACCGATTTAATTAGATTTACATTTAGACCGTTAATGAACGAAGATTGTGCATTGGAAACCTGTTACATGATACATTCTAAAGTTGCGGCACTTTGTAGGTTTGCGCAGAAATATGTTGATTTAATTTAATTTAATTGACAAGAAATGTTCTTGTTCTAGAATGTTAAATACTTAGCACTTTACAGAATTACTTTGAGCCAGATTGATAATTATATGGGTTACGTTTATATATACGAAGGTTGTTTCTTTAGTTGCGCATAGCCATAACAGCAAACAGTAGATCGACTTGTGCTGCATTGTCTTTGAAAGTATTCTCCACAAAGATTGATATACTTTCTCATCCTTTAAACCCACTGTGAAAGCAGTTATGTCGGTCATCAGTTGGAACAGTTAAAATTGCCATTTTAAAGGCATCGACTGCTTCCGGCGACTGGAATCGTTCATCACGCAGTCCATTCTTAATTCTAAGAAACGTAAAAGAATCATGGAGAATTAGTTCAGGACTCTACAGAGGGCGATCTAATAATTCGATTAAACACTCAATCGACTTTTGAGCTCCATGTAAACTCGCATTATCGTGGCGAAGGATGATTCGTTGTTATGGGTTGGTTCTTCAGAGCATTCATACTTGGAAAGCACATGGTTTTGTACCAATCGGCGCTAACCGTTCTTCAATCTCCTAAAGAAATTGCAGTAATATGACCCGATATTGAGACAAAGGTTGCGAGTTTTTCCGATATACTTCGGGACCGGATAACTTTTGTTGCTTCTCCTCATCTTGACAACACCCATACAGCGGACTGATGTTCATAGAAATAAATTCATTGATGAATGATTTGTCACCACTGATGATAGTGTAAACATCTTTGAGCTTCCGTTGTTGAACCGGCTCAAAGTTTTTCGACACCAATTAAGGCGTGCTGTGCTGTCTTTTGTTCTTCAGTTAGAAGATCTGAGTTCCAACGGAAAGTTAACTTTCTCAAAGCCAATTCATCATTCAGAGTTATTTGGATTGGGGTCTTTGAAATGCTTAAGCATGTCTTAATCTCACGATATGTTACATGTCAATCTTCCTCGATCAGGTGGCGCATAGCAGTGATGTTATTTTTGAGAGACTGCTGTCTTGTGGTCCAGTTCTGGAATCGTCATCGAAACTAAGGCGTCCACGCAGTACCAGCCAGAAATTTTAGGCTGATGTGGTGCTTCATTATTACCAAAAACAGAAACCAACTCGGCGAAACGTTGTTGAGATAATCCTCTCCGAGGTTCTAAAAGATTATTGCGTGAAAATTTTCTGGCTTCAATCCCATTGTTCGAGCGACTTGTCAGTTTTAAAAATTTGCTTGGGCGAAATCACTTACCGTATCTTAATGAAAGCATTTAAGTTCAATAAATATTAAAATTAATTTGGACAGGTGACGTTTTATTAGTAGCATCCTTTGCACGGCTATGTGCAAAACTGAAACGATAACCTTCGTAATAGGGTAAGTCGAGGAGAGATGGCCCACAAGGAGAGATGAGCCAGTAGTAGAAATTAGAGTAAGCATTAAGAGAAGGCGCTACAAATCGCATAGACTTTGCTGTTGTAACTACGACAGCGAGTGTTGTCAAAGTTTGGCGGCAATCTTATCAGTGCGGAAGCATTTTAGCTAAAAAAGTGTGAATAGATTGCTAATTTTTTTCGCAGTGGGACCTTTAAACGACTGCGTTGTTTGTGGTAAGTTTTATTTAAACAATATTTTCTTAAGGATAGTAAATAGTTTTCTTAATTCCAGAAAGTGTTTAGGTATTGTTCATAAATCAATAGTTTCATTTATTTACTTATTTCTCGAAATGCATACTATTTATATCCACATTATTAATTGCACTTACCTTGTTTAAAACTGTACAACATATCCGTACATAATACAGTAAATTATTCTCATTGCTTGTGATTTTAAGAAGGCCAAGATAGAGATTATGTACAGAAAATGTTCAAACAAAAGCGAACTGAATGTAGAAGTACACATGAAAAATGCGCCTGGAAACAATAAGATAATGCTAATAAATAGCCCATGATACTGATGGAATCACTACCGGCAAACATAATGTAAGAAGAAAAAAGCATTAACGCTTCTTGCTCCTGTCCATATTACTGTTCAACTCTCAATTTATGCCACTAATCTTCAAAAACAGCACTGAAATATTTCCTGGTGGCACCTACTGCCAAGAGATACGTTTTTAAAAGGTAGCGGTTAATGTAATATGTTTTTTTCCTTTTATTACTATTTACCACATGTACTAATTTAATTATAGTTTTTTTTAATATATAATAAATAATAAAAGGAATAAATAAGCTTAAATATTATTAAACTACGTAAAAATAATCCCTACTTAATTACATTATTAAAGAAGTAATTTAATTTTAATAATAGCTTGTACCAGATATTAAAAGATGACATAATTGTAATTTATAAAAATTATGATAAAGTTTATTAACATGGTAACAGATAAAAATTACTAACTCACTTTTTCTATTATTTTTTTTTTGAGAGACGAGGACCAGCATCAAAAACGCCAGTAGTTTGCTAATTTAACTGATTTTATAGAACCAATAATAACGAACGTTGCGATAGTGGCTGTTTAACATGGATCACCATATAAACATTAGTATGAAATTGTTTCTAAACAATATGCATTTGTTACAATCGATATTGAAAACGGTGTCAAATAAAACATAGGTAGCAGGTGCGTAAAATTTGTATACTATGTATTTCTATATACAGAATATCTCCGAGATCCCCAGCTGTCAATTTATGAATTGAAGGAATCTAAAAATCTACCAGATTTTGAAAATATCAGCCGAGTCTATTCACGTAAAATAATTCTTCATGTCGCTTCCGATTACACCGGTAACCGATGACAAAATGGTTATTTTAAACAGAGCGCTCTATATAATATCAAAGTTTTGAATTCTACATAAGGGTGGAAGGCATTTTAAAGGGGTTGTATTCATGAATTGGTTAACAATTTTCTGCCTGTTGATATTACAACACATGGCCAACATTTATATCTGCATATATGTATGTATTTTGAATAAAACTGACTGATATTGGAAAACACAGTATTATGATTGTTGAACAGGTAAGAGACAAACCAATTTAATCTGTTTGCTATAGCAAACTGCGAAACATGTAAGCGATAAGCTGTTGCTGAAAATTAAGGAAAAATATTCAGGAATAAGGCGCCTATACATTGCAATTCTTTGTTCTTAATTGAAATCTATTTGCAGGCTGTCTCATAGGGGACTGCATCGATCGATATATGAAGGAGTATGCATTGGAAAATTCCGAAAACTACAGTATACTAAGGCAAGTTCAAAAGTACATGTTGAACTAAAGTATTTTCAATAAACCAAGACTACCGCTTATAACGGAAGTAGCTGCCAATCTTGTTAGCTTAAACACCCTATATATAATTACATCTTGAATTCCTAGATCAATTTTGAGGTTTGTTTGATGTAATAACTATGTTGCTATTTCTAACCATGTTTGAAATACGTATGTATTTGTATTTTTTTGAAAATTTTTGGTAGATGGACGAGTGAACATTTATAACACTGAAGGTGTTTAACCTGGAAAATTGAAATGTTGCAGAACTGTTGAACCACATAGGGTTAGTGTAGAAACCGAATTAATTTTCCAAAAAGCATGCAGCGTGTCCGAAAATTACGGTTAAACTTTCAAATGCAAAAAGTATCGAAATCCAATTTTTTTTAATACAACTACCTATTTTTCTCTTAACGCATCTAAAATGGATACTTTTCAAGATATTTGGAAAAATGTGTATTGTAACACAGTTTTCTTTCAAAAAAAGAGTACCCACCAGTGAGAGTGTAGCTTATGTAGTCTTTTAAAACGCCATCCAATTTTGGAGATATCTAAGTTAGTCATGACCATTAGAAAACAATCCAACATTGAACATGAAACGATGAATTGGCAACTCTCCCAGAAGTTTTTGCGATCTAAATACGTGGCGATTCGAATTACTCCAGTAAAGAGAATTGTGCCGGTTAAGCACATACCATTTCTTGTAGATTTAGCTTCATTCATCCAGATAATGTTATTCAAAAATAATTCGTGAGACTATGCTAAAATAAATTCACAAAAACTCACTCTTCTTTGGAAATGGCAAACAGGTATGTTTGCGAAGTATTCTGCGTATTGAGCACCTAGATAATCCTGATTTCAGCGCAGCTTGTCTTAAAGGCATTGTTGGATAAATTGTGAAGTATCCCAAATGACGATTTCCATGTTTGGATTATCAACAGTAGGTTTATGTTTTAGAATTTTTGCCTTGACCGAGCCAAAGTTCAAATTCTGTACTATTCGATTAACTGCGTTTGGTGGCGGCTTCTGTTTTTGTGGATACCGAGCAGCAAAGGTATCGCATGTTTTTGATATTGCAATATTTCGTTCGCCATAATAAATAAATTTAAATAACCTTCCGTATAATTTAAACGTGCTGGCATTGCTTATATTTGAAAATCAAGTAACATAAATTTTTCATCAATGTTGGGTTGTTTCCTACTGGTTTTCTTAAAAGGAAATTGTGCTACAAACATTTTGAAAAGTATCAATTTTAGATGCCTAATGAATATGATTTCTTTTGTCTTTTTGGGAGAGCAATGTGACGAAAAAGAGAAAGTTTCGACACTTTTCCTATTATAAAGTTTTGTCGTAATTGTCGGATACGCTGTATAAGGTTTTCGAAAAATTCATTCAGTTTCTAATCCTACCCTACACGAACAATTCTGCAAAATTTTAGTTTAAACACTATCGTAGTTATAAAAGTTCACGTGCACTCCATCTGTCAAAAGTTTTCCAAAAATGCAAATATTTCAAATGTGGTTAGAAGTTGTTTTTTCAAACAAACTTTAGAATTGAACTAGGAATTCAAAAGTGTAATAATATATATTGAGTTCTATTTAAAATAACAAAGTTTACCGTTACTTCTGGTATAACCGGAAGTTTTAAATCATTGAAAATGTTTTAGCGTATTGCCAAGTTTTCAGAATTGTCTAATGTCTCTTTCATATGTCGATCGATGCAGTTCAACAGTTAAAAAATCAACAGTTTCCTTTTTAGTATTTTTTTTTTGCGTTTTTGCATATACTATAAATTCCATAAAACGTAAAGGAGCATGGCAATGGTTAAGTACCATATTGAATACATATAAAGATACACATAAGGAAATGCACGACTTTCTTAATATAAACACAAGACAACTGCTAGGAGCCTACTACACCATTACCACAGTGAACAGCATTGAACCACTTTACACGTACTATGAATAAACACATTATACTTTCTCGTGGAAACCATCCTTCAAGCGAGATCTAGATTAGCTCAAAGCCAACACTTTACGAATCGCTTGCAAGTACGTACACCATAACTCCAGAAGTCCTGTAGAATTTCAATGTTCAAGCTTATTTCTCACGATGTCAAGGTATATATCTATATGTGTGTATATAGTTTGTTGAATATAAACAAATTTATGTTACTGCACATGCTCGTCTTCACAACGCCGCGCCGCTAGATCAATAAAATTATAAAATTCCACAATTACCCCCAAGACTTTGATAAAAGTCATCTAGTGGTAGAACTGAAAAAAAAAGGAGCGATATATAATTATTAGCCTGTGCATTAATTATTCTTACGAAATAAGATAATAAAGTAATATGGTAACCGTTTGGTTTATGAAATTGATTGAAGCACTGACTTCTCTCATAATTTTGGACAGGTACTTTGTTAGTTTCATTTACTTTCCTCTCGATTTTCCTTTTTTCTTCAAGTTGTAATAAACTGCTTTGAGGATCCCAGTCGTAAACAAGGATATCGTTCAAGTTACCAGCATTCGGATGCTTGCTTTTCTCGTTATTTCTAGTCAGTGTAGCTTGAAATCAAGTCGTTCTCTCTATCCAACATTTCCAGTCTTATTTTTGTTCCTCCATATCAGTTTTATCTTGGCTATTATCTTGTTGGTTCAATGAACTGCTATTACCTCAAATTCTAACGTCTAACACTGTTAACACGTTTATACCAAACAATTAAAGCTATTGCTCTTTTGTTATCATTTTTGTAGATTATAATAATCCACCTTTACAACATCTGTCATATATATATATATATATATATATATATATATATATATATATATATATATATATACTGTCCTTAAATCGAAAAATATAAGGTCCCAGTGCTGCAATGTTGGCTGTTTCATGATTGGATGTATTGATGGAATGGGAGAGATTTTCTACCAATTATTTGAACCTTCCCAGACAGTTAATAACAGAGGAAATACCTACTATTCTTTTGCTAAAAGTACTGACTGCTTGGTCTTGGGAACTTGGTGTGCTATGGTGCCGTGGGGGGCTTTATAATTGAACAGAACATTTTCACATTTTCGTTTAGGTTTTTTTCGTATTTAGATTTTCGTGCATATTATTTATATATCTGTTATAAAAAGCAGTGATTGCTTATACGAAAAGATTTGTAAATACTAATTAGCTTTATAACCTTTAAAAAAAAAATAATGTCACAGAGAGGGGAAAGTATAACAAAAATTTACCGCAAAACAAAAGAATAATCGTATGTATTATTTCAAAAAGAGTGCACGTATCGATGAGGAATTACAAGAAATAGAAAGAAAATCCGTTTCAAACTTGTTAATGGAGGTACTAGTGTACAAATACACAGTGTGTCTGAAACATTCGGAGGCAAGTGCTGCATAGCATAAAGTTATTTTCAAATATAGGCAGTTTACGTAGCGCACCATACAAGTTTGGTTTTTTAAATAGAACACCTGTATATTATTACGACTTTAGATGCCGCTCTTCAATTCATGTCAACTTCCATCAATATCCTCTAAACCTATCTGCGTTAGCTTTAGAGATGAATAACATAATTTGAGATTTTTGCGAAATGCCGCCGTATCTTTAATGATCGATATCTTAAACGTCTTACACGCTAGAGCAGTGATTCAAATTTTGTTCGATTGTGTTTCTTGAAGTTTTCGGCAATGTACCAACTACCATCGCAACTGTTCCCATCGATTCATGCTTTTTTAATTTTTTTAATACACGCAGAGAAACGTTAACTTGCCTGCCTTAATTCAAGACAATTTTACTGTTTCAATTACCCGTAATACAATAATGGCCAGTCTCACCAATATATCTCAAATTATAAGTAGTTCTTAAAGCACTAAATTTCACTTAAACAAATAAATTTTACCTATGGCGCATATTTAAGGTACGCTTATACGCAACAATTTTAATGACGTCATCCTTAGATTAAGTAACTTTTCAAAATACCATGCACCTGGTTAGAAAATCAAATTTTTCTGTAATTTAAGTATCACTTAGTTAAGTTAAAAATTAAGTGATCTCGATGAGATTGGCCATAACTGTTTTAAATCAAAAGAAATATTTTCTTGGCGGTTCTTTCTCCGCTTAAGAGAAGTATACACTTGCAATGAAATAATTGTATTTCTTTGTTTAAGGCATTTGTTAACTTGCTTCAAGAAAATCTTGCAGAAAATTTAAAGAAAACAAATCTTAGTATAAGTAAATGGCCGTTATAACACAAAATAATATCTTCTTAAAAATAGTAGTTTTCATATTTCAAGAAAGGTATTGTTCATAAATCAACGGTTTAATTTTCTTAAAACTAAGCATTTATTTACTTAAAATTCTTGAAATGCATATTATTTATATGCGCATTATTAACTGCGCTTACTTTGCTTAAAATAGCACGACATATCCGTACATAATGCAGTAAATTATTCACATTGCTTACGAATGTAAGAAGGCTAAAGTAGAGGTTATCTGCACAATAATGTTCAAACAAAGATGAATCTAACGTAGAAGTACACTTGAAAAAAGTGCCTAGAAACAATAACCAAGATAATGCTAATAAATAGCTCACGGTATTGATGGAATCACCACCGGCAAAAGCAATATGAGAAGAGAGAAACATTAAAGCTTCTTACCCCTGGCTACACTGCTCTTACATCTCTCAGTTTATGCCACTAATCTTCAAAAGCAGCAACTGAAATATTTCCTGGCACCACCTAGTGCCAGTAGTCATAGTCGTGCCGTCCTAGATAGTAGCGGCGGAACTGGAATACAGGTACCGTACTTGCCCATACAATGATATAACCATTAGCGTACAACGTTTCATAAACATTTTCTAAAGATACCGGTTAATGTAATATCCTTTTCTTTTATTACTATTTACCACATGCACTAATTTAACTATAGTTTTTTAAAAATATATAATAAATAATAATAAAAGGGTATAAGTAAACTTAAATATCAACTCATTAATTATTAAACAAATTATTCAATTATACTGTAACCTATAAAAAAAAAGTTTTTCATTAGTTCATTCACCTACTTCTAATTTTTATTATTAACTTTAGGTTTTTTTCATTCGTAATTTTCTTTTTGCTATCTTTGTACTGCTTAGATGATTTTTTAACACGAACTGGTTCTAATTTCTCATAATTGAGATCTGACATTCTTCATTCTTACCTTTAATATGAATATTTTCTTACCTTAAAACTATATGATTTACTTGGAAGAGACATTTTTCTGTATCGGATTTTCTTGATTTTCTAACCATAAGAAAATATTTATTTAATACAAATGAACTTTCAAGAAAATTATTTTCTTATATTATACATCTTTATAGTCTTGAAATAAAAATATTTTCTTGAATAGAGACTGATTTTTGCAAGAAAATCTATTTTCTTGATGCAAGAAAGCATTTCTCTGCGTGTAGAACAGCCTGTACGTGTACTGAGAATCTGATAGACAAATTACTCTAGAATTGTTTTCTAAACATTTCCTCATACCTAAAATATGTCGTTAGTAAATTGATTATGAAACAGAGGTTTACTATTATTATTAAAAATAATCTGCAAAATCCAATTTATGCATACAATTTCAACATCTATTCGAAGTGAACATCATTTTCCTTCATACAAACTGTATTGCGAGTCCTTGCATTTTGTTGAATATTTACTAGCACTTCGGGAGTAATTTTTTGTGCAATATCTACGTTACGTATTACACCTTCACACTTTAAGAAATTCACCCGAAAAGCTTTTCGTAACCATTTGTTTTGAGCTAAATTGCAACATTCTTGAAGCAACTTTTAGTATGATGCTTTAAATAGATCTATTCATTGTATGTCATTATCAAATTGTGGCTAATTACATCAAGAGGGAAAGGTTAAAATGCCTCACTTCTTTGAAGGCCACGTAGTTGGAAGTATACCTATATCTAAGTTTTGAAAATAGAAGAACACTCTACTTTCACCAAGTTCTTATTATCGAATTTATTCCCGGCGCCAAACACATGTCCTCAGCAGAATACCAAGTTTCGGATTGGTGCACTGACTTGCGAATAAAAACATTTGTGAGACTAAAGTGTTTTTGAGGTTTTTCTTCACAAGCGCTCATGATTTATAAATTAAGAGATTGATAACTAATCGGTATTATTGATTTTATCAAAAATATTGAAACAGAATATATGTCTTGGTTCTTATTCGGAACGGTTATCAACAGCAATTGTCTACTTGGAGTTACTTGGAAGTAGTTGCGAAATATCTTCTTACCACAAAATTCTTGTCAGATCTGTTTAATTATTTACTAAGTTAAAAGATCAATAAATGATATGTAAACGAAAGGCTTTTGTAGAAACCAAAAAAAAAAGCGTTGCAGCAATTATTCCATAGCTTCTTTGAGTTCTTGCTATAATAAATTTGACATGGTCAATTTAAATCTTTACAAAAACATACTGTTTGTAGTGATACTGAAAAGAAATGCGTCCAGATGCATCAGCTCTAAATACCGTTATATTCGGGCAATATTCATAAATATGCCAAAAAAACACGAATATATAAAACCCATGAAATGCTACGAATATATTCGAAAAGGAATTGACGCTGGAAAATACGCATATATACGAAAGACGGGATGATGAAATAAAAAGAAAATGATCTTATTCAAATTTCATGCGATAGATTCACCAGAGGAGATAAAATCAAAATCCCCTATAGACATACCTTACACCCTTCGTCATTTTGCTTGCCAAGAGCCTTCCGCCTACGTTCTAAAAATAGAATTTTCACTCTTTGTAGAAGCCTTCCACTGGATTATTGATTCAAAAATTATAGACGCATGCGTTATACGTAGGGTGCGCGCAGAACATTTCTGAATAATATTTATCAGCCCCCGAAAATGGCGCGCCAACGAGATAGAATCAATACAGCATTTCAATGACACTTTCGTAAGTATTTCTTTACATTTGTTCGGCTTATATCAAACTTTTTTTGAAGTTCATGCACCTAGTAGATCGAAACTAACGGATAGCGCCTCGCACCCGACTGGGCAAGGTGCCTTCGCAGATGACTAAATTCATTAGCAATTAAAATTAATTTCAATTTAAATATCAACAGACAACGAACAGACGTTCATTAACTATTGAAATAACTACAAAAACATGCGAAATATTCAATTATCAATTAGCGGTTCATTTTCTGCGCATTTAAAATCAGTTGCGTCGAATTGTTTCTTGTTTCTTAATTAAAATCTCCAACAGAAAAACGATAATTCACTTACCGCTTGTAGATTTGATGACAGCAACAGTCTGTGGCTTCTTTATGTAGAAAAAATCACGCGAAAATTAAAATCTTGAGAGATAGAATTGACTAAAAATAATATCGAATGCGTTCAAGCTAACACAAGATACGCAGGAAACACTTCCACTTTTCACAGTGTTCTGGTACCAACTGTCGGGCTTTCAGAACCCTGCTCGGCTCTCAGGCGTGCCGGGCCATTAACATAAATTATTATTGGAGACAGTTAATACTGGGTCATAAACCTCATGGGTTGACACTCCAAGGGGCAATACGGGACCCTTTTTTTGTAAAACGGGCACTGCGATATTTGTTGTATTGTTCGCTTTAAACATTTTTCTGCAAGGACGTTTTTATTGAGGGAACTCGCACCGGAAGATTTTATTGAGTAAATAGGACTCTATTGAATTTTTAGATTTAGAATGTGTATCGCGGACAATGTGCTTTCTCTCTAGAATATATTTTTCGAATTGAAACCGTTAGGAATTTATCTTTAAATCGTTTCGAATGTTTGAGTTGAGGTATATGTTTAGGAAACTAAATGTAAGAAATAATTCATTGTTTTAATTATTTATTAACTATGTAGAGCTGGCAAAACAGTGAAATGATTTCAAGATATAAAAGTTGTTGCTTTTGGATGGCATATCTTCTTGTTTACGCTTCATCTTCATTTACATAATGTGTATGTATTGTGTTTATCATTACGGTAGTAATCAATAATTCGTTTATAAATACAGTAGAAACATGTGTAAAGTAGATTGCCCCAGGATACGCTACTTATAACGAATGCTACATTATGAGACATTCTACAGTGCACAGTGGAATAAGGCTTCAGCTCCTGTAATTAAAGTTGAAATGTATGAGTAATTAAAAATTATACTAAAGAAATTGAAGCTTCAAAACAGCCGCTCTTTCAATAACACCAATCTTCGGAAGGATTACTAATTTAGTTATAGGTAGATGTCGTTGATGTGCATACATTTTCATTTATATGGAGTATTTTTGCTAGTATGTATTAAAATTATCAGAGTTTTAATATATAATTCATTGGAAATTACCTATTTACTTGCTTGCATGCGAATACGTAAGATACTGACATTCCATTACATATAAAGACCCTGAATAGGTATATATATTTACACATCTTATCTTGGTGTCTTATAGTTTGACATATTTGTTCATGTTAATATTCCTATTATGTAATATGCACTCATGCGGACCGATTTATTGAATGTTTTAAAATTTTCATCATTTCTAGTTAAGAAATTTTGTTGAACATTTACTAACATATTAGTTAAATTATGATGGATCAAAACATTCTAGCATTCTATACAAACAAGGTATTCTACAAATTGGATATCAAGTTTTCATCAAAAGAAAATTATAGATAATACCAAACGTTTTGGAAATTAAGAAATATAACGCATCCTAGTAAAAGGGGTTTGAATGTAGATTTGAGAAATTGCATTCCATCCCTCTTGAGCTGCAAATCGAAGCCTTTCTATTGTTCTTGCAACGAGATTTTTTGCCGTACGTTTTAACTCGCACTGGTCGATAGGAACATGTCGGGTTTATATGGTGGCCAATATAATCTTTGAAGCTGGACCGTATTGAGGTAATTTATCACTATGCCACCTCTGCTCTGCGTGGTCATGCGTTAGCGTGCATTAATACTAATCTTTCGCATCAAACATAGCCGACATATGACAAAACGTGATCTTGTAGAATGTTTTCGAAAACAAAAGTCAGAAATCATGGGTCCAGTCACTTCCACGATTTCGGTGCGTCCCTTCCATCTGATACATGCCCAAAAAATTATTGAGCTAGCTACAAAACTAACATTCTGTATGTGGCTACAGCGTACCGTTCTCCTATTCTTCTGTATTCGCAGTTTGATCCAGCTGGCTTTCATAACTGAATTCTAGTCTCATCCGTGAACAGAATATTTTTGCATTGTTCCATATTCCGTAGATAATGTGTTTGAGTAAATTGTAATTGGCCAGTTTTGTTATTTTGAAGAAGACGTGGAACTACGACAGGCTATCTATCTGACTGTTTTCGAACTAACGTTAACTTGGCTTATATTAAATAGTTACTTTTTCGGAGGCATGGATGCCATTGTGCGACTTCGTGTAGAATATCAGAAAATGGTAATCAACTGCTGTCGTACACCTTTTACTTTCTTGGCCGGAGTTTCGTCTAAAATTACCAGTCTCCTGATGCCTTTGTAAAATTTTTGATCCTGTAGATTGACTTCTTCTGAGCGTTTGTTCACTGTAGTGTCTAACTGGTGGCTGATACGAAATTGCAAAAGCGAAATACTTGTTAATTACTATCAATCACCTAATCCGACTAGAAATAACTCTATATAATTCTCAAATTTTGTGGAAACATATTTAATGATGACAATAGACGCAATGAATTTGAATTAAATATCAACATACTTGAATGCATTCACCTACTAAATAAGTAATATCAGTATATAAACGGGTACTCTAAAACTGTGGCACTGGAACACTGAAACAGTTCACTAAAACTTCAGTCTTGCTGCTGATGATGATAGCTTGGCTATCGAAACGTGCGTCCAGTACGAATTAAGTGTTGTGGTAAGGGTTTTAGTGAACTGTTTCAATATCAGTATATGCATAAGTTTACGACGATATTTTAAAATTATCTTCAAGAAACTGCGGTAACAAAAAAAAAGTAATTCGATAATTTTGTTCTTGAGTGTATTAGGCAACTTTCGAATTTAAATAGATTACTTCGCCAGTATGGTGGTGCATGAGGGAAGTATTTAGGTTTACTTCTAATATAATACAACTTTAGCTAAGATTTTGAGGATGAATCTAAGATCTGCTCCCAATAACCTATTGTTATCTTCTACCCTGATTCTGTTCGAAATCGTAAAAAAAATGAACGAACAAGAATTTTGCACTTCGAATGGGCAATACTAATAAATTTATTCCAACTAACAATCAACAACAAACTAACATCAGTGAAGCAAACAAATAATTATAATTGAATAGGTTTCACTTTGATCCCCACTTACAGAACCAGTTTGGGACTTTCTGTTAAGGAAAAGAAGTATATTAGTTATAATTACAACCACACTAATTTACGGTTGCGATTGTTATTCGAGAATATGAAAAGAATAGTTCTTTTGAAAACTCTTCTGTTTCATTGGAAGCACTATTTGCTCGCATTCATTAAATGATTTAGTTAATCATGTCTGTAATACCATATTACCCATATATGTGTGGTTTCTTTTATTAAGTCGACAGCTGAAGTCCCATTTGCAAAGAGAGTTAGTCACACATGTCTCCTGGGAATACCAAATACTGTTTGAATTAGTACAGATCAAAGAAGGTAACAATTCTAAATGATCTTGCTGGACTTTTGATATTGGCATTCTGTATTTGACGTTCAACTGAAATCTGTTCGTAGAATCCAACCTTCATGTTGCATTCACAATACCTTTCAGCATTTCTGCTGAAGGTAATTGCTGGGCTACGCAAACTTGCGAAGTGTTGTAGTAGATGAGGATTTTCATTACTTTCAGTACACTTTGTACTAACCTACACTCATGCTAAATATATTTTAACCAAATATTGATATAGAAGTATTTTCCGTACAAGTGGAAAATCATAAATTATTCCCTGTTGCTATACCTCAAGGGTTAATTAGTAGCAATAGTATCAAACATCGATATTAATTCTAATCAAAATAACACTACACATACTAGCGGGAATTCAAGGGGCACAGGCGATATATTGCATTTTCAAAAGATAAACAACCTTAAAAGGAATGTTTATATGTATGAAGTAACTCCCTTAAAATAATTAAACACAATTAAAATGATCGATAACAAACGTTTAATTAAATTGTAATTTGCAGTCGAATTTTGTAGGTGCTTAAATTTAACTACCCATTATCACGTAATTACCAAGCGATCAACTGTAAAATACCATCCTAAACTATAAAATTTTAAATCCCTATTATGACTTTGGAATTAGTATATAAACATCAGCAATGTATATATTTTATATATTGCTAAGTATGGCTATGCATTTATAATGTATTTATTTATTGAGGTAAATTAAGGGCTTGAAAAGAAATAGTTTGAAATAGATTACTTCATCACTGTTGACTTGTGTAACGGATGCAATTAAGTGAAATTAGCTATTTAAGCAAACTGCAGCAATAAACTCTTTCTTTAGTGGTAGATATCGTTTATAGATCATTAACAATTAACGAGTAGCTATATCTTAAAAAGGGCATATATACAAACGATTCGTATTTCTATATTATGAACGATGGCTAAGCACCTTTCGTTTGGCTAAATACGTATGTCTGACCTAGTGACATTTCATATAAATGCATGTAGGTATCCATTTACACAAATATGTGCAACTTTTTGAATATATTCGCTGCATTTCGTAATCTATTAAGCTAATAACATAAACATTGAGGTTTTGAAGAAAGAGAACGGCATTTGGAATTTAAATGCGTAAGTTGACGCATAGAAATGAAAGCTGCCTACAGAATTCACCTAGGCACAACGTTTCTTAGTCATATTTACAAGTTTATCCTCTTAACGTTCTCATACGTATAAACCTTTGTTGAAAGTGCTATCCGTGTTTTTTTGTAGAAAGTACTTACTAATGTGCTTCAGTGTTACTGCTAGTTTGAGTTTTATACCATTTATGGTGTGCAGATCATCTTTCGGAAAAGAATTTGTGATAATTTTTTTACTCATTGCTTTAATACTACTAGATACGAAACAGAAAGTTTCGTGTGTTGTTCAATCTAAAAGACCAAATGTAGATAAAAAGTCACAAAAACATTATGGTAGTTTCCCCAAATTACATTTTATAGAAAAATCAATTACGTCAACTTACAACATTGTAAGTTGGCGTTAATATTTTAGAATGCCATGCATTGGAGAAATCTTGCATATCATCACAGAGACAAATAAACGATAATAACGTATGGTCCCAAAGTTTTCGGAAAATTTTTAGGTACTGATAACTTGTAGAAAACTATTTTATTTTTTAATCTAACTGTTACAATAATTAACAATAAATATACCAAAAGATACTTCATATTCAAATTATTGGCAGCCGGCCATTATCCTCAATGGGTCTCAGCTTTCTTCTGACTTGTCCCATCAGCCTCTAAACAACAGCAGGGTCGATTTTTCAATATCTTTTTCGATGCAACGTCTTAATTGGTCTTCATTTGCAGCTCCCATCCATTGTCGTACACTTTTCTGGCCAATATTGACCAAAAGTCTTCTATTCGCTGACCCAACGAAGTCAACGAAATCTTCGAGCTAATTTTCGCTGTGAAACTCCAACTTTGTCTTTAACGGCTTCGATCAGTTTGTGTTCTCTCACCTGGCTCAAAATTCTTGGTCGACCACTTTTGAGCAAATTAATGCACGGTATACCGTCTTCACAATCCTTTATGGTCTGATAGATTGTTGATTCAGAAATGTTTTGTTCTCGATAAATAGCCACTATATCACGCTTGGGTATTCACCCAACTGGATTGCAAGTTTCTTTATAAATATCTAGTTTGAAAGACATTTTGCTGAACCAGATCGCAAAAACTAACCTGTCATAATTAATACAAGGTAATTGTGACATTTCATTTCCAGCGACAACTTGATTAGATGCCGTTTGGTACTACAAACCCTTTCAGCATTTTTCGAAAACTTTGGGACAATACGTTATGGTGCTTTAAAGATAAATCTGCAATCATTAGGACCATAATTCAGCTCCCAAGTACTGATTTCATTTAAAGGTCTACAATACGTTTGCGACGATAAATAAAATGGTTGAAAATGACTTGAATAGTTTGAATGGCTTCATGTACGTGGCAGCTTATTAGGTAATTCATTTATCTTAGCGCATGAAAAATCACAGAATATGGAAAAAAGATTCATATAAAAGCTATCACATAAGTAAATAGAACTAAAACAATATTATTATGACTGCTGTCGAGGTGTGTATCAAGATCATATGAAAGTTAAATCTATTCTCTAAATGGAATGTACAATCTTTTTAGTAAAATCATACGAAGCGGTCAATTTTGAATAAAATGCATTAAACCAACCTGATAAAATTAAAAACAAACAAATAACAATAATCAATAGTAATAATAAATAATAAAACATATCAGAGCTCCGACAATCACAATAAGATGTGTCGGTCGAATCAGTAACTCCTTTGCATCTTCCTAAATAGAGAAACAAACCTAATATGCGCCTATACAAGTGAAGCAATGGGCTGTGTTAGTGTTTGTAAATAATTCATTCAAAGGAAGTTTGTTTTTGGATGATTGAATTTTTAAATTGTTAACAGTTTAATGTTTTTTCTAAAAAAAATTGAGGCTTATAGCCTCTTAAAAAATGTATCGAGAAATTTGAAAGCAGTAGTTGTTTTGCTGTTAAAATTAGATACAATGACTTCACTCTTCTACTCTAGTTGCAACTTAAATGGGTCCGTAGTGGTTGGACACTGTTTTATGGGCTGCTGAACCAGATTTTCTTTATATGACAATACTTTGTTGAAGAGAATCAAATAGTTATAACTGTAGGTCAGAATTACTTTTAGTATTTTGCAGAATTTCATTATGCCAAGTTTGCTTCTTCTTCTTTCTCAAAACCCTGGTACCCTTGAGGGTGTCGAGTTTGCTGATGTCTTCAGCTGTCTCTCACCCATTTCTTCCATTCTTTCTTATCTGCAGCCAATCCTCTCACATCCTGTAGTGTTTTTCCCTCTTCAATTCCCCTTTCATCTCTTCTTTTCTTTTCCTCTACTCCCACCTGTTAGTCTATTTTATCCCATCCTCACCACATGTCTAAACCAGTTCAACTATCCGGTCTCTATTTTTTTTTCATTATTGGTGCTTGTTCTAATGTTCCTCTAGTTTCTGACTTTTGACTAAATTTGTGACTCCTGCTATCCCTCTTAAGTACTTTATCTCCATGGCATTTATTGGTGATTCATGCTTCCGCTATACTACCCATGTTTAGCATCCACATGTGATTGTTAGTATAATTAATCTATTATATACCTGCAGCTTCACTTTCTGGTCTATTTCTTTCTTTGCTGAAACTATTTTATTGATCTATAGTTTATTCTTGTTACTTTTCTTATTTTACTGTTTATATCCACTTCCATTGTTCCATCTTCCATTAGTATATTTCCCAGGTATTCAAAACATGTCACTCGTTCCAGCTCCTTTCCGTTTATCCTTGTATCGCCTTTTTCTTCCTTCTGATGTACAACCATATATTTGGTTATTGCTATTGATCTCCAATTCCAAGTTGTTCATCTCCTCATGCCAGACAGTTGCCAATCTCCGCATTTTCTCGTACGAATTAGCGATCAACATAATAATATCAGTATACAGTATGCGGTCTAATTTTATTGGGACTAGATGTTTATATGCGATGGTCGTTTAGTTAGGTCTATTATCAATACAAAAAGTAATGGGTTCAGGCTGTCACCTTACTTAATTGCTCTTTCCATACAGAATACTTCCGATCTTTCTCCTTCTACATGCATGTTATTTAAGATTTCCTTATATATTAGTTTTGCGACCTTTATTATTTTCCATTGAATTCTATTTTCCTCGAATGCTTTCCATAAGGTCTATAGACATCAAATCTCCTTTTTATACTTTTCTATCGATTATATTTCTTAGTATGCCAAGTTTGCAAAATCATAATATAATGCCCATACAGAATGATATCAGTCAAGCAACTATTAATTAACACGTTTGGCATTCGCATAATCACAAGATAATTGTACAGAACGTTTTCCTGTCAGTTTAGTCGGTTATAGGATTTAGGCCTAACTTAAGGAACGTGGTTTACTTTATAATTCCAGTATTGTTGAAGTGAAGCAAATACAAATTCAATCAAGATTAACTGGGAAATGCTGCTAACAATATGGAAGAAAAATAATTATTTGTTGAAGAATCTAGGGAACGTATTCCACATTTAATTCAATAAAATAATTTGAATTGAATGTATTTTTCTTTTGCTTACTCTACTACCAAAAGGTCATAGCGACACTTATAATGTCTTTTTGAATTACGCTGCAAATGGATGGGAAGATAATTAAACATTTTTGTATATTTACCACGTTATGTAAGATTTGATCAAGTAGGAATGCTTCAAGTATGGAGTACGGTGGTATACGGGAAAAAAAGATTATTTTACCAGCCACTAAATAAATACTAATCTTTTGGCTTTCACCTGTATATTTATGTACGTTATATTACATAGGCAAATGTTTTTAAAAGCGAACATAACGTTAAGTAAATTTGGAAAAGCCTTTCTACGTAAATTAGTATTGAGGACGGCATGTCATTAATATGAAATATTTTTCACATATGCTCTGGTATATAAAAATATTTTGCCGAGTTTGAAGTCGGTTAATAGATTAATAGGAATCAATGTTATTAATAAAATTCAGTATATCGCGAAAATACTTGCGTTTCAAATCCATGTTATTCGAAAATAAACTGATATGTTGGTGTATTAATTTTTTTTCTAACTGTTGACGGTTTTAACTCTTTGCAACTGAGTAGGCAATTTTTCAATCACATCATTTTATTAATTTAATTGATTATTGTTAATTAAAACAAAAAGCTATTTGAATAATTTACGAAGCATGAATTTATAGTTAATTTAGTATTTAGATCTTTGAAAAAGATAGTCAACGTGGTTACGGAAATCTATGTATATAGGAACTAATCGAAAACACAGCCTCTATAATACAAAATCAGCTGGTGAAACCCTATGTTATAGACATTGAGGTCAATTTTTCCCCATAAAATGGCCCGTAATCCGCTAGGTAAAAGAAAGCAGAGAAAAAAGAAGAAGAGGTAGTCGTATGACGTCACTGGAACCAGTGTGCAGCTGTCACAAAAGGGATCCTGGTCCAGAATTTGATGAGGGAGTCGAGTATACCGCAATCATCGCCGCCTCTTTTATAATGGCCGTCTTCCGCTGGTTTAACACGACTGTTTCGAGTGCTGATGCCACAAACGTTCGTATGTGCCAGCCTGATAAGAAGAAGCAGGTGATATACGACACTCTTAATTTGAATGCTCGCCGGCACTACGATCGTGGAAATATGTGTGAAGTTTCGAATATTTACGCTGTAGTTAAGCGCGGTGTTCATGTATGCCGTGATAAAATCTACAATTTACAATTTAGCTGAGTTTTGGGAAATAGATGGATTCAAATTGGGCGCCCACATATCTTAATTAACCAAATACGTGTGGAAGGAGTTCTGTACCCTACATAGATCTAACTAAGTTATGTAGAGTCTCGGAGCTTAGAAATTATATGTTAAATTAAGGACAACAATTCATAAAACAGTTGTGCACATACGTATACTATTGCAATGTAGGTATATGTACTGCTATTGATTTTGTAGTTAACTAACCTAACTAAAAAGATATAAAAACAATGACTATTTGCCTGCCTTACTTTAAAAAGCTGTAATCTCCATTGACTCCTATAAAAATCACAAAATTAGTGGCATGGGGTACAAACGACCTGTGCAAGGAAAATAATCAGTAATGTGTGGATAACCACGTCATTTATTGTAAACTATAAACCTTAAAAAACAAAATGAATAAATATTAATGCCCATTTCCAGCTCGTTTATCTCTTCCTGCCAGACTTTTGCTAATCTCCGGATTCTCTTACGAATCCGTAATCAGTACAATATCATCGGCATATATAGTAAGGACTCCAATTTTATTGAGACTATATGTTTGGTTAGGTCTATTATCAATATGAATAGCAATGGACTTAGGCTATCTCTTTATTTAATTCCTCTTTCTATATTGAATACTTCAGATCTTTTTCTTTTTATCTACACTTTAGCTAAGATTTCCGTGTATACTGATTTTACGACCTCCATTATTTTTCTTGGAATTCTATATTCCTCCAGTGATTTCCATAAGGTTTCTTTATTTGTTGTATCGAAAGCTGATTTAAGATCTATGGACATCAAATACAGCTCTTCTACATTTTGTAGTTTTCTGTCGATTATATTTCACAATAAACTTTTAGTGAAAACGGGTGTAAACACGCTAAACGAAGAATTAGTTAATAAGAAAGCACCAAGAGGGCGGTCGTTAAGAAGACCTAGATTTTAAATATATATATATGTATATATATAATATGCATTTCAAAAATTCTAAGTAAAAAATGCGGTATTTTAAGAAAATGAAAATATTGATTTATGAACAATACCTAAACACTTTCTGGAATTAAAAAAACTATTTACTATCCCTGAGAAAATATTGTTTTGTGTCATAATGACCAATTACTCATACCAAGAATCTCTTTCTTCAAATTGTCTGCAAGATTTTCTTGAATCAAGTTAACAAATGTCTTAAACAAAGAAATACAATTATTTCATTACAAGTGTATACGAGGTGTGGCAATTAAATAACGAGAATCTGTTTATGAAAGCTTTATTATAAAAAACTGAACATAATCACGCATTCATTCCGTCACAGTAATCCCCCCTGGAGTGCCGCGCACTTATTCCATCTCTCTTCCTACTTCTGGAAACACCTTTGAAAGTCACCCGAAGTTAGACCTTGCAAAACCGTCGTCGTCTCCTTCTGGATATTTTCCATTGAGTCGCACAGTTGTCCTTTCATGGGACTTTTCACTTTTGGGAACAGGCACAAGTCCACTGGTGCCAGATCTGGGCTGTATGGGGGGTGAGGCAGCGTTGGAATTATTTTTTTCGCTAAAAACTGTCTAACAAGAAACGACGAATGGGTCGTGATGAAGGATCCATCCAGATTTCTTCAGTTCTGGCTTTACCCACGCGACCCTGGCACACAGCCGCTTCAAAACTTCAACATAGAAGGCCGAATTAACAGTTTGGCCTTGCGGAACGAATTCTTTGTGGACAATGCCATTGATGTCGAAGAAACAAATGAACATTGTCTTAATTTGTGATCACTTCTCGTCATGGTGTATGATCCAAAGGAGCATTTCAGATGATTTTCTTTTTGGTACATAAAGGACCATTAATACATTTTTACTAAATCCGAATATGCTGCCGTCTGTGCTCCACATATCTGGAAAGTTTAGATGCTCTGAACTCAAGCAAATTGGTATCTTTTACGTGTCGATCTCGTGAAATTGTTTCTTATGAAATCAATATAGTTAGTTTTAGCTACGAAATTAATACCTACACGTTTAAAATAGATTACATAATTAGTTGCAATGAATAAAATGATCTTAAAACGTATTTTCTTAATATATTAATATATAAATTATAAATTACTGTTCTATTATGTTGTTGACAGAGCTACTACAGAACTATTGAAGCAATATTGGTTTAATGAAGAACAATCGATGTTTGCTTTGGTTGCAATTTAGGTGAAAATTTAACTTATCAGCATTTTGAAAACAAACAATGGTTCAATGGATCAACGTAGATAATGCGCCCGATACTTTTGTTGAAATGATACGAAAATAATATTTTTGAAAGCAGAAAATTTTTATCCTCAGGAAGAAATCCGAAGTATCCTTCTATTTGATCTCAGTAGCTTTAATAAACTGTGGTCATACTTGTTATTGATGAAATGGAAAATAGGTCACTAACTAAACTTCTCCGTATCTCAGAGCTCCTTTTGTAAAGAAGCTGGGAATAGATATGAATATGAAAAGCTTCAAGAATGTGTTCGAAATAGTATTGAAACAATTACGATGTACTTTTTAAATGACAAACCATTGTAGGTAAAGAATGAACATAATTTAATTACTTCTAAAGTTTGTAAGAGACGACGACATAAGTTTCTATGTCTGTTAGTAGTGCACAAGTACTGGGAATATGTCCAGATTATAATTTATATTTATAAGAATATACTTGGATTGCTATTTTTACTATACAGTTCATACTCAATTATCATATAACTCCATGAGCACCTAAATAAAATAAACAAATACATCCTGACTTGTGGTTTAAAACTTCAATTTAATAATATTTTTATTGCATTCTATTCTCAAAACTAAGGACAGATCTAGGGAAATTGTGATTTATCCTGCGCGGAGAAAAACTTCGGGCAACAAACCCTCAAGTTGTAAAGTAACAACTCATACTGAGTTGCAACGCGTTTATTTAATCCAATAAAATATGTAATTATTCTAACAAAAATTATTGTTGGATTTAACATAAAGTGTTGCTGTAACATATTTTACTAGATTACATTATTTTAACCATTGAGACGGTAATTTCCTTCATCTTTGAACATTTTGGGATTATTTGGTAAAGTTAGTGAATAATAGTTTTGTAGGATTGCCGTGGAAGTTGTCTACACACATTTGCAACAATACTTTCCAAGTTTGTATCAAGAGAGATGGAAATGGAGTTTGATAACACGATTTAGTCAATCAGTAGCGAAAAGTAGTCCTTGTAAATTAAGGAATTAAGAAGTAAAACTTAATTTATTGATATGCAATACTGTAGCATCATCTGATAATAATACTAGCTTCATTGTTCTATAGTTAGCACTAATATACTTACAGCACTATCTGTTGTATGGAATATTATACACATGGAGAAGTAAATCAGTACAGATTATATCCAGTTATACTTCCAATCGCGCTTATACTTATTGTTAGTGCAACCAATAAACAAGTAATAACTAATTTGTTAGGCAACTGCCATGCATAATATAAGGCATCTAGTTTCAAAACCCACTATATCAATAAGTCGATTTTCCAGGAGAACCAAAAAACTGCCATATCTTTATTATTAGGATTACAAAGTTGAACTTTGGTAACTAAACGCAGAAATATATTAGAATTACACCGTGCTTAAGTAATTTATGATATGATTCATAGAAAAGTTGCAAAATTATAATAAATTTTAAACAGTGGGATATGATCCTCACTTTCAATTATGGTGGATGTTGAACGTCATCTTACCATTTTAACTAACCGTGTCGGCGATTTCTTTGCATATTAATCAAGAATGTGAATCCAGTATTAGAACACAAAACTTTAATCATATTTATTGTTTTACAAATATGAAATTATATTTTCATTCCGTTGTAAATAATAATGCTTTACAAAAGTAGATGGATTCTAGAACAAAACAGAGAACTCTATTGAGTCAACTTATAGAACTACATTTTTGGTCCGTTGTCAGTGTGGGGTTCACAAACTTCATCTCCTTCGGAGACGAGCTTTTGATTGTTTGCAGCTTCAAATTTTACAAACAACTTCAATTCCTGTTTATATTTTGTAGCCCAGTCTGTTCCATAGTGCTTAGATAGCAACGATACAATGCTGTTCAGTTTTGTGACCTTAAGTTTTACTCCGAAAAGCAGGGATATTTGCAGATGGAAGTTTAAGGAAACACCTTTTTTCGTCACCAATTTCGCTTTACCTAATATTGCAGTGGTATATACTTCCTCGCCATTAATACTGACACTTTGTTTAGTCTTTTTTTAAGTAAAACCTTTTAGTGGGATTAAATTTAAAATGCCAACTTCCTAACGGTTTGAAGATTCTATTAGATTCTTCCTTAAAGTTCTAAAGGGGAATTTTGTCCAAAGCTAAAGTGTAGACTGTAGCGGAATTTTTAATAACATTTTAGGATGCTCCTGGGCTAGTTATCGTATCTTGCTTACAAAGTACCCTCTCTATTTGGATAAACACTCTGTCTGGAGGTAGAAAGGAATGTTCAACAACAGGAAACGCTATCTCCAAATTATTGTCTCCATGGCTTTCAGGAGAATGAAGCCACTTCATAAGTATACAAATTAATGTTTTGTTTTTGTTCTGTCTCCTACACTTGTCAGTTACTAACCTTATGGTGTTTATTCCAGTTAAATTTGCGTTTTTAGTCTATGAAACACTGAACCGGCAATTTCATTGCTGTTTTTTAGGTCTATCGAATTCCCCCCAGCAATAGGAGAACACCTATTCCCTTGTCAGTTTACTCTTTAATTCACCAACTACAATTGTAAAATTATGACTGCTGAAGTAAGCTGATAAGTCTGGCTACTTTGGGAGGGCTATATTTTTCCGGCAATCAAATAACATAATTAGCAGTCCATCTTTCTTCTCACGCAATAGGTCATAAAATGCTTTGGCTTCTAATTGGTACAATTTTTTATAAGTATTTATCTTATCTTTTTCTCGTTCATCTTTCTCCTTTTTCAGGTTCTCTGAAAATTCTATGCATGTAGAGCAAGCATTGGTTCAGACTACCAAATCCGATATTGTAGCATGTGTTAACAATCTTAAAAAAAAAACATTATTTTACACTTGGGTCATTCATTTCAGGCTCGCTGTACAGTTTCCACACTTTTTTCATATTTAATTCAGGTGGCAAACATAGTTTTTCTATACTTTTTCCCCTTCAGTAATATGGTTTGCCTACATTGAGTGACTGAATAAATCCTTTAACAGAGTTCTTTTTTTCACTTTGTTTGGTGCGGCGGTCTCCTCCGCGTCCTTCTTTTGCCATTTGTCCATCAGTCTAAAAGAATCTTTGCAAGACTCCTTGTACCCTGTCTTTTTTTTAGATAAAGGATATGTAAGAGTGTATCTCTGCAAACAGGAATAATCTGTTTCTCACGATTTAGAACGTTGTATTTGAATGTGAGAGTTCTATTTGTTTGAGAATGCTGCTTAAGTTTCTTTGAGGTGTTGATAGAGCAGTGTTTAATTATGAAATTATCCTGATCGATTTTTGTTTTATTTTTATAAAATCAGGAATAAAATGATTGAATGTCACGTATATGTGAGGCTTGTCATTTGAATGCACCCTTGTCATGTTTGCATTTTGGATACTCTGGTCAACATTATGGGCTGTATCTATAAGATTAATGAAGGTAAGAATAACAAAAATTAATCAATATTAAATCCACCTGGCATATTGCTGAATGTTCCTCTGTCATAAATTTGGTTGAGGTGTTCTTTTACGAGACAAGTTTGGTGGCGTTTCTGTAATGCATCTATTCATTTTTATAAACACTTATTACTTAAATAATGCACATATACTGCTATAAAAACAAGTCATCCGAACTACTAACACAATATGGAAAACAATGCACTGAGAATGCACTAAAAGCGTGAGGTAAATCAGGTGACGAGCTGTTGCTAATACTATTGGTTGTTTACATTATAGTGGTATTTGAAATTAAATTTCAAAAATTATAGTGGGTTTAGAATATTTAAGCTCAATTTTAAAGCGCTCAATGTGAATATTGAATCTGCCAAACGTGTTCAAACGGAGCGGTTAATGATACTCGAAAGGAATCCATCAAAACCCTATAATGGCAAAAAATTACGTTTAGTGGTTTTTGAAACTAGACGCTTCATATCAAACCTTGGTATTGACATATCCATTTAGAAAGCTACAAACAGTGATTATGGTACATATAGATACAATATTTAATGTTTATTATTGATTTACAACGATTTTGTTGTACTATTGTATAACTTGCACTTCCTTTTATTTTTGAATTAATTTAAATTGGAATTCTTTTTATAAGGAGGCATAAATTAATTGTTAGCTTATACATACATATAGTGCAGGCTTGTAATAATTAAACACGTTATTAGAACAAAATCGAATTTCCTACGAAATCCACTGGTATATTTTTGAAAAGATCATGTAATGTAACATGTAATGCAAAAACGAAAAATGCATTTAGAACTAGCGCACGTAATTGTAATTAGTAATTAAATTTACTTTCTCACGAACCAAATTGTAAATCGAGAAGTGTGTATTCCTAAAATGCGCCCTCTAGCGCGCAGTAGTGGTACTTAACATAAATATAATGGATAGAAGAACTGGTTCTACGAAGTGGAGAAATGTTGCCTGTAATACACAGAACACTGCTGCACATAGAAACAGATTACTGTTGCGGTCAATGTAATCAACTCTGAAAGCAGATCTCTAAGAGCTGCTTAGTTAGCTTAGTTAACTTTCACGATGTACGAAGCTATGTATTTCCCAAAGTTAAGACAAAATCTTGTATTTGAATAGATCCTTCATTAAAATTCATTGGAAAACTTCAGAATATAAAGAGGTATTAAATAAATATAATGGGCTACGTAAGCTTTAATTGAAAATATTACTAGCAATTAGAAGTTGGACAACGTTTTCCAAATTGCAATTTTGTTTATTTAACCAAGCTAATGTGTTTGGATTTCAAATTTAAATTCACCATTTTTGAAGTGTTAATTCGATTAATGTAGATGCAATAGTTAGCTGCTGCTTCAATCTCTGAACAGATAACTATGATACAAAACCAGAGACATCTACTTGTTCTCCGCTCCACTTCTAAATTCAGTAAATTTCCCACGATGTGTACAATTCAAAAAAAATATTCCGATATTCAAACAGTCGCATTTAGAAAGATTTAGTACGTAAAGTGCTGACGCATTTGATCGTATATTACATCTTAAGTTGACGGTCAGAATATAGATGAAGTCTCTTTTTTAAATAACCACTAGATACACTTTGTATGCAAATGCGTCCGCGTATCTCTGTGACAATGACTCAAAAGGACATGCAGATTGACAAGGAAGACTTTAAGACTTCATTTTGATGTCTGACCACCAGGCATCCCGATATACACTTCGCCAACGTACATCTGAAAATTTGCATATGACTCTCGGTATCTCAATGCGAGTTATGCGAATCTGTCTTTATACTTCAAGTAGTGGGTCGCTTTGCATTTTCTCAAATGACAGACAGTGGTTCGTGATATACGCCGCACAATTCTAAAAGAATACATTCTCCGATACTGAGGTTTAGAGTAGCCGCAAATCTGCATGTCGCATGAGCGGTTTTTAAATTTAAACATGCACCCTACATGCTCCAATACTACCAGCCACTATTCCCAAGTGACTACTATAATAATTAGCGAGTTAACAGATTCGAAATTTGAAACGACAAGAAGATTGATATCATTCTGAAACGTAATCACTACATCATCCGACATTTAAATGGAATTTAATTCATAATCAAATGTCATTCAAGCGGATCATTAATCTTTTGGCAAAGGCAGTTCAAATATTTGTTACTGCTTTTGTCTAACTCGTACCTTTTATCTCAAACTTGTTTAGGTTTTATAGAAAACACATTTTGAAATAAGCGTAATTTATCATCGACGGTGAATGTGGACCACTTCTTCTCTCTTTAGAAACGGATTTAACAATAAATAATGCCAACAGTCTTTATCGCTCCGTTATAAATTGAAACCCCGTTGCATTCACAATACGCCCAGTTTAAATCTATATACGTAGGTATTACAGAAGCTCTTCATAAGAGCTAAATTAACGGTACAAAAATACTTCTTTCATTTGGTTGATTTTCAATCTTTAGCTATCGTGGTTAGTTAACTTTAACTTAGTTAAGTAATAAATAGGATATTTGGCATTTATTTATCTGCTTTGGTAAACTTTCATTAATATACCTATGTATTACATGTGTTTTTCCTCGTTTTTGTAATTTATTGATAAGAACTTCTGGGTTTGACCAGTATTGCGTCGATTATTAAATCTTCATATATTTACAGATTTACAAGTAGTACAACACATTAGTACAAACTATTACAGTATTGTCTGCGGGATAAACGGAGAATTTGCAAATGCACATAATTGAACTAACTGATGAGTAAAGCGTGACAAGCGTGTGTTTACTATTTACATATAAGGAATCGAGTGGACGTTCGGTTATTATCGGTTGATCGCAGTGCGTGTACTATTTATAATGCTCGAAAAACTAGTGGAACCGTCCGGGGCGTACCGCGCAAAAGTAGACACAGTATTAATAAAAAAAATTGTAGATTGTTACCTTTTATTGACGTATCGATGACCACTGCGGAAATGTGCGACTGCCATGGTACGCTGCGTAGTACTGCAACATAAGCAATGCTTCCATTGTCGATTCGGTCAGGCCTCGACGGCGAAATTCAAATACTCCCGTATCTCTTCTGTAGAGTCTTGAACTCCAGATATAGATCGAACCTTTTCTAAATCCAGATTTTTATTTAAAACTGCACGAAATTTTTGCGCGACATCTAGTCCTATAGGATCCGTCAAGCTTTCTAGAGCGGCTGCTAAATTGTTGATGTTATTTAACGAGTCTTGTATAGATAAGTGAGTATTTTCTAACTGCGAAATAGTTTGTATCACTACAGAATAGTTTATGGAAATGTCATCTATTTCTTTTTGAACGTCCGAATCGGAAAAAAGTTGCTGACTCTCGCGAATCGCTTGAGAATTAGAAGAATTAAGTTTGAAAATGACATCTTTCACTTGAGAATAATATTTGCGATAGTAAGATACTACCTCGATCCATGTTCCCCATCGCGTCAATACAGGCTGAGGTGGTAGCGGAATTTGCGGATACAATTGCGGACATGTTTGAGAGATTTCACAAACACTTTTGGTAGATGATATTAAATTATTCACCCTAGGATACTTGCTTCGAATTGTTTCTGCTACGAGATGACATGCGTGTATGAGGCATGTTATGCGAAGAAGAGTCGGAAAGCATACCTTTAACATCCCATCAGCTTTCAGCATTGTTGCGGCTCCGTCAGAAACTAATATGATGATTTGGGCTCCTACTATAGAAAATTCTCTTAACATATTTTTTATTATGTCTGCAACGGTTTCGGCATCAGTTCTTTCAATCCTTTTACTGGCTAACAGCAAGGAAGCTGCTGGACTATTACGCTTTAAAGGACGCGCCACAATATGAATCACGCTGTGTTTCTGAGCATCAGTAGTTTCGTTCACAGTGAGCCAGATTTTTTGATTTCTCAACTCGTCTTTTATACAGTATTTTACTATACTTTGCACATGTGGTAAATTGTACCGCAATTGTCTTTTTGTTGGTAGCTTCCATGATGGAACATATTTATCCGAAAAAAAGACAAAAGTTTTCATTATCTACTAGGTGTTGTGGGATGTTGCACGTACTCAACATGAAAATAAAGTTATACAAAAAGCGCCAGTACGGAATATCGTTTCTTACATTCAATACATGACGTTTACTTTTAATATGACTTCTACATTCAAATGTGGTGCGACCTAGCAACCCTATACCGCCAAATTTGCAACGAATGTGCAAACCTGTAAATTCCAAACCAGCGAAACGCCAAATATATTTCTTCACATGCGATGCAAGAGGTACACCAGGCTCACGTCCCATGTTTTCGAAAACACACAATGAGAATCCGATAAATATCCGAACGACCAAACTCCTCAATGTCTACCGCATTACTGAACTCTGCATCCACATACGTACATATACCCCCCCGTACAGGCGTCTCTGCAGGCGCAACCGTTTGTCACGTTTTACTGATGAGTTAGCAAGTGGGTATACTTTTCCACGTCCCAAGTAGTTTAAATTTGAGTTTAAGCTACTTTACTGTGTGAATCGTTATTATCATGTCTTTAGAAATAATGTGCTGAAGACAGTGTACAACTAAGGAAATTGTTACATTAACAACTCGTATGTATTCATATGCCGATTTCTCATTAAGTTACAAAGTTATAGTTACGAGGTAGACGCCACTGTTTTTTTTGCAGTTTCTTTGACAAATACTTCCCACCAATCTCTCACTAATATCCAGTTGTATTGATGGTAATGCTTTTTACGTCTTGTTAGGCGAATCATATTGTGCATAAAAATTTACACAAAATAAATGGTCAGAAATAAAATGTAATACGTGCTCAAATACTTACCGTCTTAAGTCTTCCGTGAAATCACAAAGTGAATAATGTCTGTTAAATATCTGCAACATTGGATATGTTTCCACAGTTGTTTCGGCAAACCGAGTGCGGCGTGAGGAAAAAATGTGTTTATACGAACGTTCTGCATCTAGTAACGTTATATTTGCGTAATTAAAATAATCTTTAGAGCAACTTAACGGTTCTGTTGACGCACCTTCACAAATTTGTCTTAATGTGCCAAAATCATAATCTTTCTCTAAAACACTTTCAAACCTTTCTAGAACACAAATATTTTTTGCGTCTTCTACCGCGCATAGCTGTGCGTGAATATGTTGCACTATTTACAGAGATTCCATTAACAACACCGAAGGATTCTGTAATTTTTCTATTGCCTCCACTAGTCCGAAGTAATTGTTCTGAATAGTTTTAAAATCCTGACTATCTTGAAATTTCTACTGGCATTCCTTGATTGCCGCAGCTTCCTTTGGATCGAATTGAAAAACCACGTTCTTAATATTCTCAAAATATTTATGACAATAAAGCACGGCCTGTAACCATGTTCCCCAACGTGTAAGAATAGGTTCTGGTGGCTCAGGCATACGGGAGCACAGTCTGTGAAATTTGCGAATACGTTTTAGGGATTTGACAAACACTGCTTTTGTATGCCCTATTAAAGCGTCTACCTCAGGATAACATTTTCTAATACCATCTGCCACATGACTGAAAACATGAATTTTACACGTAATATGTAATAAGTTAGCACAATGTTTTTTAAGAGACCGGCCTACAGAAAGCATGTTTGCGGCACCATCACTCATAAACACCAACAGTTGGTTTGTTGAAAGTTCAAACTTTTCCAATGTATTTAACACTAACTTCGAAATTACTTCGGCAGTACATAGTTGTACTCGTCTGGAAGCTAATAGAATTGAAGGTGACGATTGATGTGGTTCCACTGTACGTATCATTACATTAACCACAGAATGTTTTTTACGATCTGTTGTTTCGTCCACACATAACCACTGTTTTTTATCTTTCAACTCCGATTTAATTCCTTTTTCATCATGTTCACGAGCAGATAGTACAATTCTTTGTAACGATGCCCGACTTGGTAATTTGCAGTCCGAAATTTTATTCCAAAACAAGACATATGCTTCCGTGTCTAGTAAATTAAACGGTAGATTATATGCAATAAAGGTAACACATAAGTTAAATTTAAATTTGTCATAGTGTCGTGTGCAACGTTTTTTTTAAGAATGTTGTTTACTATTTACGTGACGTAGACAATCCCTTTTGGACCAACACATTAAAGGGATATTACAAACTACACATTTAATTTTAACGCCATCATAATTTAGGCCAGGCATTTCCGCTATAAATTCTGTAACTTTGTCTAACATTGGTCGCTTTCGCGACGTAGGCAAGATTTTTGAAACAAACTTAGAACTACCATATAGTATTTACGGCAGCGTACATGTATACACAACAGATCTGGTTGAGACTCGCAGTTATACTGAGGGTTGTATCGGACCTCCGCCACTGCCCGTTGGCGCTAGTGAGCAACTCTAGTTATCAATGTGACTTATTGCAGAACTGTTTTAAGGAATTTCGAAGGGAGGATTTGTGTGTTGTAGAAGGGGGTGGAATTATAGATTCTATTCTCTATCTATCATTACTGCTAACTTTGAAAATAGCTTCTACGTGGGAAAATATACTGGGTTAAGGAAGTTAAGTTTGAAATAAATTCTTGATTTTTGTAATACTTCTAAGCTACTTTTATTAGTAACGCTGGCTACGAGCGGTACCGCGCATCGGCGTAGAATCAGTTCGGACCGAGAGGAACGGTAGTATTACTTCGTCTGCGGAGCAGTACGGACATTTTCGCTGCCGGTCATTTGCGCAATTGTTTCTCTGTCCTAGAAAAATTATGATTTCGTCAGCAAAACGACCGCGGTCGGACAAACTTCGAAAATTTATTGCAGAAATTCCAGACTTAATATATGTAGGTGCTAAAATTAAATGTGTAATCTGTAAAATCCCGTTAATGTGTTGGTCCAGACAACATTGTCTACGACACGTAAATAATGAAAAACATGTCTAAAAAGAAATTGCGCACGAGACAATGAAAAATTTATATTTAATTTATGCGTTACGTTTATCGCATGTAATATACCGTTTAATTTACTAGACAAGGAACCATTTATCTGCTTTTGGAATAACTATTCGGAGTGCGAATTACCAAGTCGAACATCGTTACGAAGAATTGTGCCATCTGCGCGCGAACATATTGAACACAAAATAAAATCGGAGTTGAAAGATCAAAAATTGTGGTTATGTGTCGACGAAACAACAGATCGGAAGAAACATTCTGTTCTTAATGTAATGGCACGCAAATTGGAACCTCATCAATCGGCACCTTCAATTCTATTAGTCTCCAAACGAATACAACAGTGTACTGCCGAAGTAATTTCAAGTTAGTGTTAAATACATTGGACAAGTTTGAACTTTCAACAAACCAACTCTTGATGTTAGTGAGTGATGGTGCTGCAAACATGCTTTCTGTAGGCCGGTCTCTTAAAAAGCATTCTGCTAATTTGTTATACATTACGTGTAAAATTCATGCTCTCAATCTTGTGGCGGATAGTATCAGAAAATGTTATCCTGAGGTAGACGCTTTAATAGCGCATACCAAAGCAGTATTTGTCAAATCACCGAAACGTATTCGCGAATTTCACAGACTGTGCCCCCGTATACCAGAGCCACCAGAACCTATTCTAACTCGTTGGGGAACATGTTTGCAGGCCGCGTTTTATTATCATAAATATTTTGACAATATTAAGAACGTGGTTTTACAATTCGAACAAAGGAAGCTGCCGCTATCCAGAAAAGCCAGTCGAAATTTCAAGATAGTCAGGTTAAAATGGATTTAAAAATCATTCACGACAATTACTTCGGGCTAGCAGATGCAATAGAAAAATTATAAAATTCTGCGGTGCCGTTAGAAGAATCTCTACAAATAGTGTAACATGTTCACGCACAGCTATGCGCGATTGAAGACGCAAAAAATGTTTCTGTTCTAGAAAAATTTGAAAGTGTTTTTGAGAGAAATTCTGATTTTGGCACATTTAGACACATTTGTGAAGGTGCGTCAACAGAATCGTTAAGTTATTTGAAAGATTATTTTACTTACGCAAATATTACGTCACTAGATGTAGCACGTTCGTTCTCTGCATATAAACGCATTTTTTCCTCATGCCGTACTAGTTTTGTCGAAACAACAGTTGAAACATATCGAATGTTACAGATATTTAACAGACATTATTCACTTTGTGATTTCACGGAGGACTCTTAAAATAGTAAGTGTTTGAGCACGTGTTATTTAATTTTTATTTAAAAGATGAGCGAAATTATTTGCGGCAGCAAAAATCTCTATTAGCAGAATAGCTCTAGTGGAACGCGAGGCCTGGTCGACTCTACGCTACTGCGCGGTACCGCTCGTGGTCAGCTTTATTTATTAGGCAAAAGCGTATAGGACTGATGCAAAGTATCGCCACCACAAAGCTCCATATTTTATCCATCGTAATTGTTATACAGAAATTTTTTCATACAAGAGAAGGAGCTCTGCAGGATAACAAGAAGGTTTTCCGACGGTCTCTGAAGACTCTTAGTCAAGCTTATTGGTTGTGAATATTATCTAACAATAATGGTAGTGGTAACATCTACACAATAAAACACTAACATAATTTTAATAATAGTTTTATTTTGCATGGACAATTACAACAGTAAATATTAAGAATTTCTCTTGCTTTAAGTCTAACTTGCATTCACACACACATGAGTACAAAGACATAAATAAAAAGAACAAAGAATGTTGAACAATATCTTGAGCTATATTATTATACACAATATATTACAATTATACATTCAACCTCAGTACGGGCTTCAAAAAACATAAACAGCATCTTTATGTCGTGTTCACTTTTTCGCAAAGAATTTCGCAAGTTTTCCTTGAGAAAGGAAATCCTCTTTTAGTTTGTCTAAGTATAATAAGTATTATAACTGATATACGTATGAGGTATTCTATACATAAGTGTTCACATATTTTTTTATCGAGATATTTACATGTATTATAATACTATTCACTTCATTAGCGCTTTTGCCGTAGGTTTTTTTTTGTTTCGTTACTGTTTACTGTTTCTTGCTTTATTTTAATTAATATATTTATATAACGTAGTATCATCAATTCTCTTTTTTATCTTCAAATATTTACAAAATTATAGTGAACATAGTACACCGCTAATCTAAAAATTTTATGTACACTAGTAATCTAATGATCTATTAATTTATTAAATCACACTTTGTTTTATCATTTACGCTCTCTCAGTTTTATTTCTCCTTTTTAACGAGTCTATAATATATGTATAATAAATACAATGCTTTGTATAAGTCTTAACAAAACGGATAAGTAACAAAATATTGCACGTTTCATCGCTGAAAAATGTCATCCTGTTTTTGTGATTTCTCAATTAACCAATCAATTCTTAACTTTGGTAGAATGTTTTTCTTCCTTCGATCTCTACATAATATGTATTTGTGATGGGAACTATTTCCGTACTCGAATATTTTTTTTACATTTAGTGGAACTTGCGTGTTAAGAAAAATGTGCTTGCTATAGTGTACGAATCACAGAACACTCAAACATTCGCCGTGAGCGTAACGTCCAATTGGCAACGAATGATTCGCGTTAATAAAACAATAGGAGAGAAAGTTATAAAAAGCGAACTTGCGATATTTCGCCACGTTGCCCTTCACTCTTGCTTGCTCTTTGAAAACTTACAATCGAGCGCCTCGTCGCGATATCGCAAGCCGAAGACTGCACAATGATCCGATTTGACCCCTTATGAAGGTCCGCAGTCTCCGTTATAGGTGGCCCAGGGCTAGCTGTAAGGACTGCCGCACGCGTAGAGACCACGCTGCATGGGACCCATTCCTCCCATCCCCATGGCTTGATGAAAAGCATACCCTTCGTCTTGCAGTGACGCCAAGTGGAAATCTGTAACATCAAACGAGATACAGATGTTTGAAGGTAATTAAATTGTTAGTTTTTTTCTAGTATCTTATCGAAAGAATGTTACACAGATAAATGGGGATGAGAGAAAGTATGAAGAGAGGATATACATTTTGTTAACAACAATATGAAGAAACAGGTTGGTTTATATTAATTTCACATACATGTATTAACTAGGCAATTTATAGTAAGCAAAGCAAATATTTACATTATAAGTATTAAATTTAATGTGGTATCTAATTTTCTGTGATTCAGCAATACAATGCTTGATAATAGAATGATGCTAAAAGAGTTTTATTACTGTAATCGGGTGGAAGATCATTGTTAACACTAAGTATTTTTCTACGTTCCATTACTTGAAAATTAGCATTGAGGCGTAGTAGTTCCTCGCTACTTCACATCAATTTAACCAGAATCGTTTGAAAATACTTTCTTTAAAACAGGTTCTCGAAAGTACGAGGCGTGTTTTTAAACTAGGTACCGTTTTAAAATTCTGCTACCGTGAGCACTGCGGCGGTTTTCTACGCTTGCGCGCTGTGTACCTACATCTGTGGACAAGCCACAGACGCCATTACAGAAAGATTCGACCGTGTTTACGTTTGTTTGTTACTATTTAAAATGTCTCCGCCGATCGGGAATCCCGTCGTCTGTGAAATACGCGCTGTGATTCGTTTTCTTAGTGTTAAAGGCATTAAATCGGCCAACATTCATCGTCAGATCTGTGAAGTGTATGGAGAAAACATTATGAGTGATGGAATGGTACGGAAATGGGTGAGAGCTTTTGAAGATAGCCGCACGAATGTCCATGGCGAGGAACGTAGTCATTACTGAAGATTTGGTTCAGAAAGTTGACGAACAAGTGAAAGAGAACAGACGTTTTACGATTTCATCGTTATCTGATGAGTTTCCTCAAGTTTCCAGAAGTGTTCTCTATGACGTTGCGACCAGTGGTTGTTAAATCAGGCGGCAGACTTCTATGACGATGGGATTGTAAAGCTGATTGTACGATACGATAAATGCCTCAATATTGGTGGAAATTATTTAGAAAAGTAGAATAAGGTACAGGCTTTCATGTAAAAATAAAATTGTTAAGAAAAGTTTACTTGTTTTTGTTTTATTTGAAAACGGTACTTACTTTAAAGACACGCCTCGTATTTTGATAATCCTCAACGAATTAAAAAAATAATACTCTATTTTATTGTATGACAGAGCAAATCATTGGCATCAGTTGTCAATATATCTGCGAAATTAGTGCATTATTTTGTACTAGTTCTTACGCTAATTCCGCACCACCCTATATGAACGCCATTTTTTCCGAAAGGAACCAACGATCAAATTAGCCGGAGGTGACCCCACGTAATTGCCAAATTTGAAATTTGAATCTTCTAAAAGGTTAATTAAACTGACACTTGTTTCCTGTTGGAGTAACAATATCAATTTTATACAGGGTAACTGATATACAGTGGGGTCCTAAAGTGTCCACCCCATGTTAACTTTTGAACGACAGAAGCTAGCGTTTTTAGAAAAAAAAGGTCGATTTATATTTGTTGTGAAGTAACTTTTAACGTTATCGGCATTTCAATTGTATTTCCGGTTTCATCGGAAGTGACGTTAACTTTCTTTTTTTTAAGTAGACCACCCTGTATATTTTTACGTTTTTGGAAAGGTAATCGAAAGGCAAATCCAACGATACCACATATGTTATATTTTAACTTAAGAACTATGACGATATGCAGCAATAAAGGTTGTGGTAATCTGGTTTTCTTCTTACGTAAAGTTGGCTAGGAAAGAGCGCCAAATTGTTTCTTATGACACCAGACTAATCTAAAGAGCTCGTTGCTAAGCAAAGTAACCATAACAATTGTCAAACTGTTCAATCTCAAATCCAAAAGCGTGTATTATTCTTGTTATTATAACATGGAGGACACTTTAGGACCGCACTGTATAAACGCATCGCTTTGAACGTATGTTAGTAGAGCTCATTTGCAATTGATTCCACCAAATATGGATTATACAACAATGGGCACGAGGTAGGCAGAAAAGTTATACGCCTCAACATGGAGATATTCTGGTAATATAATTGCGCATGCGATGAACGATACTCTTGAAAATTTCTGTCATGTTGGACGCTCAATTGCTGTCTAACAGTCGTCTGTGTCAGTCGATGTTAGTGTTTCTGTAAAAATGGAAAAAATCGAATATCGAGCCGTCATTAAATTCTTGCATTTGAAAAGCAATACGCCTTCGTAAAGTAAAGCCGAAATGGACACTGTTTATGAGAACAACACCATTTGTCACAGTGAAATTTTGCTTAATTTGAACGTGGTCCTTCCAGCTTGGGTGGGTTACTATCTATTCATCTTTCTAGTCCATTAATAATGCATATTGATTTTACGTTTAGGTAATAGGTTATTTTTCGAAAGGTAATAAAACAAAGAAATTTTGAAAAGCCTTTGTAAGCTTACTGTATTCGGAAATTTTGAAATAAATAAATGTACAAATTGTTTGACGTTTTCCCTTAAAAGTTAAGGCTTTACTTTTTGTATTTTTATTGCATGAAATACCTATTTAACATATTTTTTGATACCTAATGTATGTTAATGTATGATTCAGTGAGGGCTCGTGAAATACTAAACAAAAATTGTTTTCTCTAATTTTAATTAGTAGTAGAAATGTAGTGACCTTCCAGAAAAACAAAAATTCAAGTATCTCAAAAACGGTATACCTATGTATAATGAAGATTTCCCTAAATCAATTTAATTGAAATAAAAAGGTTGCAGAACATGAGGTGAGGACGAGATTATGTTACACAAAATTGGCGGTAAAAATGCCAATTTTATATAACACAACCTCGTTTTCACCTCATGGGTTGTAGTTGTTTCGCATCCTTTTTATTTCAATCAAATTATGTTTTAGTAAATTATAAAATGTACTGAATTAATTGCTACTAACACGTCCTCGATGGTATACATTTGTATACCAGCCAGGCTGTATACGACAAACAAACGTGGTACACAGCAGTAAATAATGCAACAGGTGATACCACAACACATTGATAAATGCGTTACCTCTTGTTCTTGTAACTCGTGCATGTCCTAACAGTATGATCTGTTCTTGAATTGAGGTTGTGCATCACTTTATATTTATCTACATTTCATGTCATGTACCGAGCGTCCCAGATTCCTTGTTACAAGCGATTTTTTCTTTTTTTATATAAGATCGAGCAAGATGTTGTTGAAAATCGTTTGCAGAATCCTAAAAAATATACTTTTTAAAACTACCTCTAGTAAACCACCCTTTAAGAAACCTCTCCAAACCAATTTTTTTTTAAATTGCACCCCTAACCTTTTCGACTTTATGAGTGAAGTACGAAGAGTTTGGAATACAACAGCATAAACGAAAATTGCATTCAAGAAATATTTAATACAAAATGATCAAATGAGTGATAAATAATAATTCATAAAATTAATCACTTATAATAGATATTATTCAAAATGACCGCCATTCGACGCAACACACGCTTCAAATTGATTAATTAATTCCCTGGAAGGTGCTGCTGTGATCACATTCATTGACATGTAACTGAATTACATGTACACCGAATCTTAATTTTCAAATCGTCTAAGTTAGTAGGCGGAGTAGAATACACAACCTCTTTCAAATACCCCCACAAAAAGAAGTCTAGTGGACTTAAGTCTGGCGAGCGAGCTGCATATTGAATAGGACCGTTAGTATCAATCCATCTATTGGGATATATGTACATCATTTAAATACTCTACAACCAACCGCGAGTTGTGAAGCGGAGCGCCATCCTGTTGCAACTACAAATCATTGTGCTCTGCTAATGGAATATCTTTCATTAACTCGGGAAGGTCATTATGTAAAAAATGTAAATAACGTTGCGCAGTCAAAGTTCCTTCAAAGATTTATAGACCTATGATACCTCCATTAAATAATCCGCACCAAACGTTGACACCCCATATTACTTGAAAACGCATCCAGTGAGGATTTTCTGGAGCCCAGTAATATCAGTTATGGCGATTTACCGCCCCATCGTTATGAAATCGTGCCTCGTCAATCCACAAATTGTTATTGGTAATCGTGGGATCATTCCTTAAGATTACTTGCGTTACAGCAATGAATTCCAGTCCTCCCTTCAAAATTTTGAAAGGATGATATTTGTGAAACCTTGATTTACTTATTCCCATATCTTTTGCCACAGTTCTAACAAATATGCGGATTCAATCCAACATAAGCCGTTACATTTATTTGCATTTCTTTTGTTCTAACTGGTGTTACATGATGAGAATGGTTTAAATTTGATGGAAATGAGCTTGTTCGCATTTTAGCTTCAACACGAGGAAATGCCATATGTGATGGTACTGCTCTGTTAGGAAATCGCCCTCCATAAAGTGTTGCTGCTTCACGAGAATCTTTATGACACTCTCTATAAATTAATAACATACTGACATTCATTTGCAGAAAAATTAGAAGGCATTTTAAAGATTTTATAACAACGCCACTGCACTACGTATTGAACTGTACGTAAACTATTTTCAAATCGAAATAAATATCTAAATCTTTTTTGTTCGAACAACCTATACGACTGTATACGTACAACTAAATTTAAACTAACAATTTATAATATATTTTTGCTAGTAGGTATTTATTAAATTAAATTTTTGCTTATACCGTTGTATTCCTGATTTCTAGTGCTTGAATTACAAGGTCAAAAAATAAGGAGTATAATTTAAAGAAAATGGTTTGTGGGAGGTTTCTTAGAGGGTGGTTTACTAGGAATAGTTTTAAAGAGTACAGAGGTACGCTGATGAATCATTAGGCGGCGAAACGCGCGTCCGTACATGGACATAAATTGAGAGAGGTATTTAACTTATTTATATCAATATTAATTGATAAATTACGTTAAGTTGTATTTATTTTTGCACTATCTGTAATGTAAATTTTCAAATATTGTGCAGCCATGTTTTCCTTTTCCTTGCGAGAAAGAATTCTGACAAACTGTCTAGCTTTTTGTGGTAAAGATATGTATTTTATTAGGAGAAGGATGCGGGTTCTCTTTATAATTGCCAGAACTACTATAATTAGCACTTATGGTGTTACTTACAACCATCCATACACATGCCGTGGATTATTACTGGACTTCTTTTCTAGCCATTTATTAAGCGGTGAGGTTTTTATATACCGTTGTATTACATGCTATACCATTATTTATAATTTCTAGGATTCTTTATCCACATTTTGCTTCAATATAGTTTTAAAAAATATTCTAGTATTTTCTAGTACTGCTTCATCTCAATTAAATACCACATTAATTACATATTATTATATCATGCACATTAAACACATATTGAATACTAGTATTGTTCCCTGTGTTTCCGAATTTGTTTTCATATTTTTACATTATTACATCTCTGTACTGCTCTACACATGAAGACAACATAAACTATGTATGCCGATGTTAAACATTTATATACAAAGAAACAATAGCGAACATCAAGAAGTGATTAGCTACTGTAACTTACAATTCAAAGGCGAACTTTTCTAAATCGAAAAATGAAAATTGGGAACAGGAGGAAACTAAAAAAAAACGAAACAAAAAATACCTATTCGAAATTGTAATTCATCGCATAAGGGCTAACATCCTAAGTGGCTAGATGTGCAAACTGGCTAGGATGCAAGTCAAATTGATAAGGATGTCCGTAGGGGGACATATGATAAGGAACGATATTCATACTGGCCATCTTATGTTCCTTTTTCCACTTCATTCGTCGATTCTGGAACCAGATTTTGATCTGTCTTTCGGTTAGACAGAGAGCGTGGGCTATCTCGATGCGCCTTCTTCGCGTCAGGTACCGGTTGAAGTGGAACTCTTTCTCTAATTCCAACGTTTGATATCGGGTGTATGACGTCCGCTGTCGTTTCGTCTCACCATTGGCGTTAACAGTACCTAGAAAAAATACATTTCTATAGATGTGTAGACGTGAACAAACATGAGTATTTACAGTGTTAAAGATTCGACCGTACGATTGACAATGAAAATCCATAAACTTTGGAAACATATTCCGAATCAATTAAACAATTTCTGTTTAGCGGAGTGTACCTTTCGTGATTATTTAGTGTTACTGAGAACAAATACATAAAAATGTTTCTTCCAAGTAAATCATTTAGTTTTAAATTAAGAAAATATTCATATAAAAGGCAGAAATGAAAAAAATAGTCCAGATCTCACAAAGTTCTATTGAGAAATTAGGTGACCAGTTTCGTGTTCAAAAAACACACCATCAGGTCAGCTACAAGGACATCCAATAAAAGAAAAATTACAATAAAGGAAAAAAAAACCTAAATTTAATAATTAAAATTAGGAGCAAATGAATAAACTAATGAAAAAGTTTTTTTATAGATTACAGTATAATTAAATCATTTCTTTAATAATATAATTAAATAGGGATTATTTTTATGTAGTTTAATAATTAATGAGTTAATATTTGAGCTTATTTATCTCGCTTTTTATTATTATTTATTATATATTTTAAAAAAACTATAGTTAAATTAGTACATGTGGTAAATAGCAATAAAAAGAAAAAAAATATTACATTAACCGGTATCTTTTGAAAATGTTTATGAAGCGTTGTACGTTAAAGGTTATATCATTGTATGGGTAAGTATAGTATATGTATTCCAATTATGTCGCTGTTATCTAGGACGGCATGACTATAACTGCTGGCACTAGGTGGCACCAGAAGATTAGTGGCATAAACTGAGAAATGTAAGAGCAATATAGCCAGGAGCAAGAGGCTTTAACGCTTTTCTCTTCTCATATTGTTTTTACCAGTAGTGTTTCCATCAATACCAGGAGCTACTTGTTAGCATATTATTTTGGTTATCGTTTCTAGGCACTTTTTTCATGTGTACTTCTATATTAAATTAACTTTTGTTTGAACATTGCTCTGTAGATATTACTCTAGTTCAGCCTTTTTAAAATCACGAGCAATGTGAATAATTTACTGCATTATGTACGAATATGTCACACTGTTTTAAACAAGGTAAACGCAGTTAATGATGTGCATGTAAATAATATGCATTTAAAGATTTCTAAGTAAAAAATGCTTTATTTTAAGAAAATGAAACTATTGATTTATAAACAATACCTAAACGCTTTCTGGAATTAAGACAGCTATTTACTATCCTTAAGAAAATATTGTTTTGTGTTATAATGGCCATTTACTTATACTAAGAATCCCGTTCTTCTAGATTTTCTTGCATCAAATTAACAAATGTCTTAAACAAAGAAGTACAATTATTTCATTACAAGTGTATGCTTCTCCTAAGCGTAGAATGAGACGTTAGGAAAATATTTCTTTTGATTTAAAACAGTAATTCTGTTGCGGATAATTGAAACAGTAATTGTCTTGAATTAAGACGGGCAGCTTTGATATAAGTAAACGATCTTCTGCTGTGGTATAATTACATTCTTCCGTACTTTTTCAACAAGCAATAGTGTTTAGCCAAAATAATGCTAATATAGCTCACGTGGGAAGAGAAATGCGCTAGCCAACGGCCATGTTTCTACCTACCCGGCGTCATCAGCGTTGTTTCGAGCACATTCCCTTGCCCACCATTGTTATTCGCTTCTCAGTTTATGGCACTAATCTCCACAAACGGCACTAAAATATATTTTTTGGCGCCATCCAGTGCCAAGAGATATAGTCATGCTGTCAGAGAGTAGGGTGCTGTTTGTGGAGCTTAGTGGCATAAGCTGAGAAGCGAATAGCAATGGCAAGCAAGGGAATGTGCGCGGAGCAGCACTGATAACGTTGGGTAAGCAGAAACATGTCCGTTTTCTCCGCATTTATCTTCTCACATTGTTTTTGCCGCGAGTGATTCCACCAATACCATGAGCTATATTAGCATTATTTTGGTTATTGTTACTAAACACTTTTCATGTGTACTAATAAAGTTTTATGATAAGAAAACTCCTTTTTTAGACAGCAATGTAACACTAGACATGAAAGACGCAATCGTGCCTTCCCCTATTCGGCATGATATTTTTTCTGCTAGTCAGCAGTGTGTATGACATTGACTTGTCAATAGTAACATGGTTTGTTAAATAATATTTTTTTTTACTTTTATCCTGTTTTAAAGTGGCGTCATAATTTAAAGAGAAATGATCCATCTAACTTTTAACAGCTTTTGAAGGAACGTAAAGCTTTTTGGTGATTTGTCTGCCAGTGAAACGGGAAAACTCAGGTCACAACATTTTTAAGCAAATGTTTATTTTTAGAAAAAAAGGTTTATGTTGAGTAAAATATGTCATCTATCTTTTAAAAATAGTACCGCTCAAGTGTGAACCATTTCTGTCAACGCATTGCTCTAACTTTGAGCGAAAATTTTCCCCTATTTGATGTAGCAAGTCTGGTGTAATCGCTGCAATTTCTTGTCTAATTTCCATTTCTAATTCCGGTATAGCTTTCGGTCCCTCTCCTTGGATATGAGCTCTCTTAAACCAGCAATGGAGACACGAGCAGTATGACTTTTGGCACAATCCTGTTAGAACCAATTAATTTCCCAGGACTGAAACACCTGTCGTGTCAAAAATGTTCTGATCTTGTGATTCTAGCGGTCTGCATTAATGATTGTGACATGCTTTCTATCGTCTTGGAAAAAATGTGATCCGTTAATGCAAGATAACGAAACTACACACTAAACCGTAACTTTCGGGCTATGTAAAGGCTTTTGATGCAACTCACGTAGGTAATCATCATTCCAATATCGAACACTTTGCCGATTTACAAATCCGGTCAGATGAAAATATGCCTAATCCAACGTAAACATATGGTGAATGGAGTTTCCATCATCATTCACACGCTGCAATAATTTTCACTGAAAATACTGCGAACCAGCAAATCGCCATCTTTTAACTCCTGAACAGTTTGAATGTTATAGGGGTGAAAGGATAAGTCTATACAAAATTCGTCGCATGTCTTACTAATTTTTAACGCAGTCGCATGTTTAATTGCAACGTTGTGGACTATACTTACATGCAACTTTATAGCAGCGTTTCCACCTATGACGTAATTGCATGAGGTACTTTTCCATGTGGAATATTGAAATGGCAGGGTCGCCATTTTTGTAAAATTATTTCGCGGAAAAAGCTTCCTGCACACCGGCCCACTATGCATTGGCGTCAAACAATAATCTAAATCACGCAAGCTTTCTGGATTACAATTGTTCGATGTCAACAATATCATACTCTTCATTTTTAGCAATTACAGATTTAGGAGAAAAGAATTAGATTTCAGTTACTTGCAAATTAAAGGCGTTTCACATCCGTATTTCATCATGTGCCATACGTTACGTGTTAAACTGCTAATGACAGCAAATTCAAAGAATCCTATGGTTTCCATGTTCTAGTTTTGGAAGTTTTCATAAATAATATCATTGGAAAAAGATACAAATCAACTAGTTTAAATTGAGGGTCCCTAGGTGCATAAGTATGTGACATCGTCACTGATTGCTCCAAGTTAAATTTGTTTTAAAGGGGCCATAGACTTCGTAGTGTCGGATTGTAGCGCTGAGTAATTTTCTTTCGTTTTATAGTTTATTGTTTCAAAATTATTCAAAATATAATAACTTGAATTGGTCATGCGTTTCGGTGTAACTATTTCCCTGTCTTTGCCTTTTAGACTAACTCAAATATTGCTTCGTTTTTATTTATATATGGAAAGAGGTTCATTCGAAGGCAACATAGATTGAAATAGCAATGATCAGAATGTTTGTTTAGTTAGACAGTGTTGTTAACTAGTTTAAGTTTAGCTCTATCCTTAATGTTACTCCTTAGAGACTTTTTTTTCCGGTGTACATAAAGTTAGCTCTGGATTTGAGGGGATTTCTTTGAGACCCCATAATAGTTATTACAAGTAATGCTCGGCGTGTATACACAGGCAAATTTTACAACAATTAATTGTTGATCGATGACCACCTAGTAGAGCAGCAATATTTCGGAAGTTTATTTATGTGTTGTATAATCGATATAAGTATCCAACCTATATTATTCCATACTACCCAGCAATCAATAGAGCAATAGTTGTCCTGCATGGACTGTTGTCATATATGTCTAGACATTGTCGTGACACTAAATCTTGGATTGTCGTCAATAAGGCAACTTCAATAACCAGAGTATGAGCTCCTTTAGACACGTATACATTTTGAGAACGCCATCATATAGCGATTATGATATGCATGAGTATGTTACTTTAAGAAGCAATTAAAATACAGAATATTCGTTATTGGTTTCTGTAGGGTTCTTTAGTTAATTAATTTAGTGAAACAAAATGTGTTCCTTCCTGGATAGAGAATCCAGTTGTTAAGGTCACAGGAATTTTTTGTTTCATTTATTCTAGACCTCCCTCGACGTATGCCGTGGATTTGGCGGGATTTCCGCGAGATTGTTCAATGACTATAGCAAATGATGCTTAGAAACGCATACGTTTTGACGACGCCATCATAAATATGGCTCATCTACAGCGACAGCTCGACGAACAACTCAATCGAAATTTTCGCAGTCTTTACTAGCGGTGCGCGAACGAAAATTTATATCGGCACCCGCAAGTGTTATACGCGCCATAAATATGCTTTACGAACGCAAAGAGGGAACACCCACGTGTCGGCCGGCCCGTTTATTTCGGACCGCGAGGTGAAAATCCAATTATAACACGCTAAAACGTAACATCGCAATCTTCAAAACGACACCGAAATGATATACAAACATTTCGCAAGCGGGGAGTACACGGCCAAGTGACATCGCCGGCCGTAATTCACTTCGTCGAAGGTGTTTTGTAGCCGGATCGTTCCCTCAAGGAAGCCGCTAGCTGCCACTGAATAAATCAGACGCTGGACGAAAGCCAATGATGTAGTGCATGCATCCAGTGTGCTATATCCATTACGAACGTAATACATAAAACGGTAAAAGTTGAAGGACTTACTTAGCAACGTTAAGATATGCGCCCACCGAATCGATGCCGCTCACTTGTTTCTGACGGAAGAAAAAGCCTAAATAAACAGCATGCAAGTAATTATTAGAATTTGAATACATCATTAGCTTTCAGACAATGCCAATTAGAACCGATTCAATATGGAATCATCAATTTAACCGTCCAGTACAAGAAAATATTGAAAGCATTCTCGTTCCAAGTGGATCTGAACCGAAGCGATTCGTTGTGCGCCCAGCTTTAAGTATGAGTATATCGTAACTTGCGAGTAAATGATGGCAGCACTAAAATTCTTATTTGTAATGTTGTGCTTTTAGAATTATATTGCCAATAAGTTTGTCTAGATATGTGATGCGTGCTTTTGAAGATTGTATTCGAAGTAGGAAGTTAATTAGTTAATAGGATGTGTAGGAAACGTTTACTAGCTATTACTTTCCTACGTTGAAGATGTAGATGCAGATTATAATTAAATTATCAAAGACCAAAGGGAAAATTACGTTGGCATCTTGTTTAGTGGTGATGATGCCGTGATTAAGCATCGAACTTAAGTATTTAAAGGGTTGTAGAAAAACTTCAGTTTACTTTGTAGACTTCTGAAGAAACTGAAGAGCTGAATTTCATTTGGTGGCAACAGGAATTCTAAAAGTTTCACTCTCCAAGAAATTAATTGAGGGGGACGGTGTTGTTTGGACTATCAAAACGAATATGTCCAAAAAACTATGTTATAATAATTACTTTTCGCATACTAAATGTTTACACATTGTAATTTATATTGCTATTTCGGACTAGATGTCAAAAACTGTATGAAAATAAAAAAAAAACACCTAGACAAGAATAGAAAACGTTTTCGGGAAAAGGAAGGAAAAGATAGATTTATAAACAACCGAATTCTTTCCGGTGATAACTAAAAGGAAAGGGAATCATGTAGCATTGCATTGAAATCAATAATAATCCGGTATACCTGCAGAATTTGACTTTATAATATAACAATTTGGTACCAAGTTCCCATATAATAGAAATACGCTGTGTAGATAAACAGAGAAGCACAGATACAGGAGCCCTAAATGATATACTATGGGTGCAAAACATGCCCTTTTTGTCTAAAATTCTTTATATCCTTAACTATTCGGGATTCAGTGCAGTAAATTTGAATACTGAAAGCAGCTCAGTATGAAAGTGCGAGGTGTTGCAAAAGTAATTTTTTCAAATTATACAGGATGTCCGTTTAAAGGTGGACAGCTACTCTATCTCAGCAATGGTAAGTCCTAGCGATTTAAAAAAGAATCAATTATAAAAGCGACCATGCGCATTTTGTTATAAATAGTATTAAGTTCCGGAATTGACCGCTAGGGGACGCAATTAATGTGATAGTGTAGAAAAACCATAATTTCTCAAAAAATTCAAATGGAATGGTGAATTGATATTACTGTCAATACACGACCTACGTGCTGTTGCATAAATTTATCTTAACACTTAATATAACGTACTCGTTCAAATGAAGCGATAAATTTGGTTTGCTTTCACGGATTATTAAGACCTTGGATTCGTTTTGAAGGGAAATTTGAGAAGATTAAAAAACCTTATTCAGTCAGAGCATATGTTTCTCTAATGTTAACATTATCTACTTCAACGGCTTGTTGTTTCGTGGTTACCTTAACAACTCTGCCTGACTCTGCCTTACCGGCCAGTTTTCATATTGTTGCGCGGTAATTTCAAAAATAGTATGTAGTCATGAATATAATGCTAACATTTGCAAAGTTATAATTCCGAACGGAAAGTAGATAGTAACTTACGGTTTTCGCCATTTTCTTCTACTTTGTGTCTCTGTCAATAATAACTAATATTGCTATCTTCAAACGACGCTCTTTGGTGCTTGATTAAAGAAACATATGCTTCAATTGAATTAACTGTTTCAAATTTCCCTTTAAGACGAACCCAAGTTCTTTACAATCTATTGAGGCAAACCAACGTTATCGTAAATTCCTTCAGATATGACACAACGTCATACTCTCGCTTTATTTGAAAGAATATGTCGTTAAGTGTTAAGACAAATTGATGTAAGATCACGTAAGCTATGTACTGACAGTAATATCAGCTCACCATAGCATTTGAATTTCTCAAGAAATTATGGTTTTTCTACTTTTTTACATTAGTTGCGTCCTCTAGCGGTTAATTCTAGAAACTAAAACTACTTTTAATGAAATGCTTTTAATCACTTTTGTAGTTCAATTTTTCTTTGAACTCGCTAGGATCCTGTATATGATCGTAGTTCTACGATCTAGTTTCAAGACAAACCTTCTACATACCTTTCAAGACATTGGCTTTATGATCCTTATTCCTCAATAATTGAACATTGTGTTACAGAAAAGTCAACAGTTATTAATTATTTACTTATTCCTACGTTTCTTTGAAGATCTGAGTATGAAAACCCTTACGATGTGTAGTTTATTTCAAATTATAAGAATATAACTTTGAACGGCTTAAATGCTGTTATTGCACCACCTGCGGTAATAACTACCTGAATACGCAAACAAACTGCTGAGGACCGTAATGACAAAATTTAAGTGAATTGAATAGAAATGGAATTATGATTTGCGATATGCGCAACTACCTGTTTGTACATTTAAATCTCATTTAATATGTATATAATAAAAGTATTAAAGGCCTTGTAAGTCTACAGTTATATTCTTATAATTTGAAATAAACTATACAAATATTTCAATACAAAATTAGTCTTATAAGATACTTTATAATTTCTATTGCGCATACATACGGATGTCCATCTCTAGTACCATGAATCTCGTAGACTCTTAATCATCCCGGAGGCGTTTTATGTGCAGTGCAAACTAGTCCACTGTAATAGGCTTTTAACAGGAATTTTTGGGAGAAACACTCTGTGGTATTTTTGGGATTCACTATAATCGATCAGTTTTGAACAAAACGCGTCTTGAATGAGTGAGAAATCTATGAGATTAAGAACATTATAGATGAGCACCAGGGTACACTTTTATTCTAATATTATGACCAATTAAGCATACAGAGTCTAACTGGTATTAAACTACTGTTGATCATTTGCAAATAAATACCTTTTTGTTATTGCTAATTAATAAGAAAAAAGAGAACTTAATTTTATTTATCTTATAGGGAGAATGAGCTGTTACAATCCTGAATATATATTGTAATATTTTTTTCAGGGGATTTTGGGGAAAATGTTAAATTTTCTAACTTGAACTAAATTTTACAATTCTTAGCGAGGTCGGGAGTATTCCTGAATACTCTTTTGGCAATTTTCTTGTGAATTTAGAAATTAATAAATCGAAAAGGACGAATCTTAGTATAAAAATTTTAAACTAACCTTGAATTCGAATGAAGCTTATGTTATATAAACGCAATGTTTATGATAACCTCTACAGGAAACTGTCTGTACTAGACTTTTAACCTTTTCTTCCTGGAAATTACACTTTGATTTCACTATCGAACACTTTATATTGAGATCGTAGTTAAGATACACATTAATTCAACGAAGGCTGAATCAAGATTGATGAAATTTTTGGCGTCGTTTGTCTTTCTTTTATTTGTAATCGCGAAGGATGTCGATTGTTTCATTCCACAGTATATTTTGATAAATTAAACCCAAATATAAACTTTTATGATGCATTACGATAAAATGATGTTATTTATGGAAATTGCATACGAGAATGAATGCAGTGACGCAACGAGGTGGTTGCATTTGGAGGACTCTATGACTTAAATTCTAACTGACAAGGTTTAAGCATGAAATTTCTCTAACGATTTACCTAAAAACGTTCGGACAAAGATTTAATTGATTAAATAATGTTTGAAATACCTCTCAATTTACTCTGTTGTTTATTTCAACTTATTTTTCCATTGATTTTGAGAAATTATAAATGGAGAAGTCGACCAGAAGATGGAGTTTTATCTACGTTCCCCTACGATCGTCGTTATCTGGACTTATATATTTAACATAATGTCCTCGCCCCAAGGCCAGTTGGCTGGGGGGAAATGGTAAGTTGGAAAAATTACATTTTTAACATCAAGAGGGATATTTCATTACCAACGAGTGGCTAACCTGAACACCCTATTCGTTCAGAGGTTCACAGCCGGTGCTGCCATCGTTGTAAATATTGAACATTGCAATATCCAAGATACATAACAAGTTTAAACAAAAACATATTTCGACTTCCATTACAACCCTTGCAGTACTAGCGACACAGAAAGAAAGGAAGAAACGAATAAAGATACCATTTCATCCATTTTGGCAGTATGACATTTAATTTACTTATTCTAATATTCTAATCATAATAACTGAAAAAATTTATTGTACAAAAAACTAAGAGATTAATTAACATAAGATTCGGGGAACACAAATTATATTTAAGAAAGTAACATTTTGTTGATACCGGATATAATTTTTGTTGTAACGATGTAAGATTGTTAAAATCCAGTACAGATCAGAACTTGTCCCGACTTGTCCCTTGTGGATAACTACAGTTTGTTGGATGTGTTTAATGAAAATTAACCATTATTTTCACCGTGTTTGTATAGAGTTGTTTGCTCTCTTTCCATTTTCGGTTTTTATACCCTGACCGTTTTCAAACTTTTTTTGTAAACAATTTTTTTGTAAGAGTGCTTCTTTTATAAACTATTTCCTGTTATTTATTATCGCACATGATTTATAGAGATCAGTGCTGATAATGCAGCGAAGAGCTGCGAAACGCGCGTCTAATTTTTAATAAAGTTTTTGTGAAGAAACTTGGATCTTATTCTTGCTATTGTAATTAATGAGAAGCCTGATTTTTTCTAGGTAGGACTATGGGGAAATAAAAGACACACTTTGTTGATAATTTAGAAAATCTATAAGGTGGCTTGTAAATTAGTTTGAAATCTTCCCTGGTATCTTAAATTTTTATGAAAGAGCATAGGAACTCAATACAATAGCCCGTGCGGCATTTATTTCTGTATCTGCACCAGTAAAGTGTATACAAATATTCAACTGGAGAAAGTTGGGTTTTAATGTTTGCTTCTTGACACCATCTTCATCTACAGTGGTTAGTGAAATTATGACAAGCGACTCATTGAAAGCGAATAGTATTATCACATCATTCCAGTGTCTACTATAAGCTGTTGAGTATATAATTTATTGTCAGTACACTAGTTATCATATTTAGCCGCTTGTCATATTGAATTTTATAAATCCAAATCTTTAACGATCTTGAAAGGTTAGTTATTGAAGCACGACATATCCATTTCGCAAATGTGATTGTTTTGAATAATGTATGGGTTTATCTTAATAATTCATTTAGCTTTCAAGTGTATAGAAACAAATAACGATAAAAAGAGGCCAAACTGCCCAGGAGAAAAGAAATCTTGTCCGCAGACATATTATGGAAACATTTCGTTTATGTCTTAATTTCTAATTTCAGTTAGGGAAATTGAATTTATTTTAACACAAATTGGTAACATTTATCTCTCTGTGGATTAATTTATGGATATTCGACAAACAAATCTTGTTTAGGTTTTCTGTGACTATAAATCAAGAACCAGCGAAATATTTTGAAGGTATCTGTCGTGACAATGGAAAGAAGTGAATTGTTTACATGGCAATTAATCTTGATATCCTTTTAAATTGAAGACATTCATCATATTTTGGTTACTTTACTAAATATCAACTACTACTACACTTAAAACTTTTCACTGCACCACGCAGCTACTTATTTAATGCTAAACGGGCTATTTTTACTATTCAAAATCTTTCATTCTTATATAAATCTCCAAAAAATTTCCTTTTTTACGCCAGGAATGCACTCAAGTTCTATAAATGCGAATTGGAAATTCAGGGATCGCTCACTTCTTTACTACGAGTTAACATAAGTACCAACAGATGTCACCGCGACGAGCTCTGACCGTTACTAATTTGATATATTCGAGAAAGCGGGCAATTTGTTACAGTGGAGATTCCGAATGTACGCTTTATGACAAACATACGAGTACGTGATAAAAGCATGAGTTATTGAAGTCGACAAATTTGCAAAAGAGATGTGAAAGTGCATGTTCGTACTTGTTTCGTGCAGATGCGTTTATTTCTAAACGATAGGGAGATTGGTATGTGGTAAGGAGTTTTATGCGTGGAAAATAAAGAAATCTTAAGTATTTTTAAGATGGCTCGCTAGATCGTCTCTAGACTGCACACATATTCATCTCGAAGTGTTTAATAACTGTCTTAAAGGTTCGCAGAGCAAGGTGCATTTGGTAACTATAAAAGATCTATAAATTGAAAACTGCGTGTTCTTGGTTTTATGATTAATGGTTGATATATTAAAGTTTAGGTATGCTTCCAAATTTCCTTGTGATCACATAACTTGTTTTATAGAAAAATCCTAACTTCAGGGTTTGGCGTGAAGACTTTTAGTGTAACAAACGTTACTAGCCAGATAACTGCGACAAGTACCAAGAATTTAGGAACACAAGGCACACCAACTGATGTACAAATTTTATGTTTTGGCGTGACGACTGGGATTTCCGTTAAGCCAGAAGTTTTGCTGACGCAAAAATAGTGCAGGATAAATTGGCATACATTTGTTAAAATTTAAGTCAAAATTTTACAAGATCCCCTTTACTGTTTTGTATATTTCTGGTCTATAAATCTAAACATTTCTTTTGGAAATCACAGAGAATTTGGCAAATGCTTTTAGCTCAGTTCAAGTTACAGAAAAATGTTCCTGCTTGTAGGTGAATACAAATGTTTAGGACTATTTTGTATTTGTGTTATTTTTAAATGAAAAGACCTTTAAAACTCACTGGCTAAACTAACAAGCTAGTTATTTTGTTAAAGAAGATATTATATAATACTTACATAAACCACTTATATTAGAATAATATCCACAATTAGAGAACATGTTGACCTTTAACTTTAAAACGTACATACATCCAGAGCGTAGATAAAGATAAAATCTTTGAGTGTGTTCCAAACTTAAAAGCATATTTAACTTCTACGGTTAAATTCAAATTGCTTCTTTTGAATATACTTTTCAAGTTAAATTGAAGCTAAATACTTCAGTTGACTAGACATTCTACAACGGACTTTATGCTTAAGATGGAACAACACCCATCCGGTTACTTTTTATTTATTTATTTACTTATTATAACGGTCAACGGACAAAATACATGCGTACAGTGTGAGCTGTGCACGTCTATGTTACGAGGCATGATCGTAAAATAAGGTTCCCATATTTTTTAAAGTATGTATGTGGCTAATGATTTCCAGTCGAGGCCCATAATAATAATAATAATAATAATAATATTTTTTAAAAATAGACAGCATTCTTTATTTCCTTAACATTACACATCGTTTTAAAGGTAAAAACTTAAGCTATTTTTCGACATAATCGCCATTTCTATCCAAGCATTTTTGCAGACGGTGCTCCAACTTCTGTATCCCCATGTCGTAAAATTCTGCCGCCAGTCCTTTCAAGAATCGAATAACCTCTTCTTTGACTTCCCCAGGAGGCAAAAAGTCGACCAGCAATAACCCTTTCCTGTCCCAAAAGACGGTTGCCATGACTTTGCCAGCAGACTGCGTTTGTTTAAACTTCTTTGGCTTCGACGAAGTTGAGTGGCACCATTCGCATGATTGTCGCTTGTTTTCGGAAGTGAAATGAAACACCCACGCTTCGTTCCTCCTTCTTGTCTTGACATTGTTGAAGAAACGCCTGGGCACACTTGCAGCGTTTCTGCTTGTGGTTTTCCGTGAGCATTCGCGGTACCCACCGCGTGCACCTTGCGGTAGCGTAATTTTTCGGTCAAAATCTTTTCAATTGTGGTGTTGGAAATCTCAGGAATCCAGAGAGCGAGTTGACGAATGGTGACACTCCGATCTTCAAGCAGTATGCTCTCGACCTTTTCACCGATTTCCTCTGAAGCTGGTGGTCTTCCGCTCCGCTCTTCATCGTGAATTTCCGTCCGACCTCCAGTGACTTCACTACACCATTTGCGGACGTGTTGAACAGCTATAGACTTTTCTCCATAAACTTCGGTTAATTGACGATGAATGTCTATAGGTGAAACCCCTTTCGCGTTTAAAAAACGTATCACAGCGCGAATTTCGCACCTGTCGGTAGCGGCCATTTCGGACGGCTGCTTAGCCAACACTGAGCGACGTAGCGAAATGGGAGTGGTACGTATGTAGAGTGGGAAAGCTGCTGCACACGCCAATGTTGTCAGATTTCGCCTAATAGGTCTGATTGCTGCTGTAGGGCCTTGGGAACCTTATTTTACGATCATCCCTCGTACTAGGAAATGCATTAAGTTCTTTGGTGCTAAATTTAATGGATTATTATAACCGTAGGACGTGCGATGGTACTCGAGAACAAATACATCATCGCTCCTAGCATTTATTTTTTTAACACTTCTTTTTGGGCTTGCTTTTGAATGCAATGTCGATGCTTGCACCTTTGTATTTGAAATTGTATAGCTCCGATAATATCTCTGTCTGCAGGACACTAATTTAATTTATTTACATATATGCGATGTGACACAAAAGTACTCACCAAATGGAAAACTTGTATTTGAAATTAAATTTTGCAGAATTATACTTCCGGTTTAGCAGAAATGAGTGAAAATGTAAGATATCTCTACGAACAAACAATGCAGAAATACAAACATTCAAGGACAATGCAATTAAAAATATTTGATGATTTACTGGAAATACTGTAAAATACGAAATACTTTTCCCAAATTAAATTCCAATGCCGCCTTGGAAACTTTGGCGTAATTAGGCATTTTGTGAATTTACTCCAATGATCAATTTTTGTTAATAGAACAAATATGCGATTTTAAATTTGTTGAAAATATATTCAAATGCGTGACTTCATCGCTAAAAGTTACTTGTCTTACACCAAACTACCAAATAATTGGAAAAAAATTCACTTTTTTTTTTTAATTCTCTTCGAAAATTGGAATTTCTATACAAAATGAGGTTGTAGATAACTTTTAGTTTAGTATTAACTAATATTCTTACAAGCAAGAGCAATTTCTTACGAATATTTTTAAATTTCACCTATTTCCGCTAAACCGACGGTATAATTTTACATATTACTGGCTATAATTTAATTTCAAAAAATGCAGGAGATATCTTAGTAACGATTTGTTGAAATGTTAGCAATAAAACAGTTTTCGTCTAACGTTTTTGATTTTTATGGCAATATAAACGGTCAACATTTTCTAAAATATTTCTTTGTCTGATTAGTAGAGCCCGGCAACTGGAGAGCAATCGACAAATCATCATCACTCAGTTCAGTTTAGCATTGGATAGTGGATAGCGTGTGTTGATTTTATTGATATAGACGTAGTTATTAATTGTAGTTATTATTTAGTGTAGTGCGTTTTGATTTTATCGATACAGACGTACTTATTAATTGTAATTTTTAGTGAACATGTCGAAGCCTAAAAAACGACCCTTTAAAGACATAGTAAATAAGTTTATTTCTGACTTTCCCGATTTGTTTTACAACGGGAGTAAGATAGTTTGTAAAGTGTGCAAAATACATTTCATGTCAAATAAGAAGTGGAACTGTAAAAGACACGTACATTCCGCACAGCATAGAAAACGAAAATTGGGCATGCCACCGAGAAATGCATTTTTTTTTAATGTAATTCTTATGTTGATAAACTGTAATTTGCCACTAGGGTTACTCGATAAAAACTGTTTAATGACTTTTGGGACAAATACAATCCCGAGTTGCGGTTGCCAACGGAGAAAACGGCACGTAAGCATGTTGCAATTGTACGCGATGACGTAGAAAAGAAAATGAAACGCATATTGAAAAAACAGTTTCTTTGATTATTTGTTGACAACAGACTGTAAAAAAATTCAATTGTAAATATTACGAAGGTTGTACTTAGTACGTTGGAAACATTTCAAATTTCAAAAGATAAAGTGTTGATGTTTATGAGCGATGGCGCAGCGATAATGCGTTCGGTAGGCCGTTCTCTTCTAGAACATGGTTGCAAGTGTTTACATGTTACGTGTAAAGTGCATGCTTTACATCTTGTGGCAGAAATCATTCGACAATGCTCTCCCGATGTAGATGCATTAATAGCAAACACAAAAAAAGGATTTTTGAAATCTCCCAAACGCCTACGATCATTTCACACAGAATGTCCTAGTGTTCGTCAACCACCGGAGCCAATTCTTACACGTTGGGGAACATGGTTGCAGGCAGCTTTTTATTATGCTGAACATTTCAAAATAGTAAAAGCTGTTGTTCCGCAATTCAATCCTGCCGAAGCTGCAGCTATTAAGGAGAACCAGTCGAAATTTCAAGATATTTCCGTTGAAACAGATTTAAAAAATATTCGTAGCTACTATAAAGGATTAGCTGACGCAATAGACCAATTACAAAATAGATCGTTATAATTATTGGAGTCTCTGCAAATTATGGACGGAGTGCATACACAGCTACTGACTATACATGACGCAAAATATAGTCGCGTTTTAGAAAAATTCGAGAGTATGCTACAGAAAGATCCCGATTTTAGCACACTAAAACAAATTTGTGATGGTGTATCGAATAATCCAATGACAGTACAAAGAGTATTTTAATCATGCATGTATAACATCGGTAGATGTTGAACGCTCTTTTTCAAAATATAAACTAATTTTCTCACCACGGCGAACATCGCTCACCGAGACAACTGTGGAAACACATCTAATGGTGTCAACTTTTTGCCACTCTTATCCATATGATGTTAATACCGATAATGGTGCTTCTAGTTTTACTGTTCCGTAGTCAAGGCTGCTTAGAAGGGTGAGTGTTTCACTACTTTTCACATATTATAATTATGTATTAGTTCTGTTATTTTCTTTCTATTTTCTTACTATTGTTTTTGTATACTAGGCAGGTACGGCTATGACACGGCTCCCTGTTACCGGGCTCTACTGATTAGTACGTAACTTTGTATACCTCTTTAATATTTTCAATGACCTATTCAAAAATTAGCCGAGTGTACGTTTTCCACCTTCAGCCAAATGTCCGTTGTAAAATTGCTGGAATTAATTAAAGCGTTTAGTCCTAGTTTAATAATCACCAACGGCCTACGCTATTTCTATTATTAATTTAACATTTTTTATAATCATCAAGAAAGATATTACTAAAATATAATAAAGATTAAATACTCGAACCCAAAGAAAAGGAAACAATTTTTTCCTATCTTTTATTTTGTATTTCTTTTATAAATTATTTAAGTATCCCGGTGTGATTAAAAAAGAAGCGAACACACACTTCCATACAACGAGCGCCACGTGAATAGCTCGGCCAACGTGATTAGACGACGTTTTGTAGTCAGATAAAATAAGAACAAGAAGGTACAAGTGCCAATCAGCGTCAGATATTTGAGTCGAGCGTGCTGGATGAGCAACGACAACGTCTGGAATGATCCGGGAAAGGAGGGAAATATGGAGAATGTGTCAGATGTTGTTACTTAACGGGGAATGCTAGAAGTGACAGTCGGACTAGGCAGTGAATACCACTAAGTTAGAAGTAGGGACAATGGGACTTTTGTTTGACTGGTTTTAAAATGTCTGTCAGTTTGTGTCTGGATAATATACGCCTTTAGAAAAAAGAGAAGGTGCTTCGGTTTGCGGTTAATTCTTTTGGATAATTATATTATTTCTGTTTATGTGTCCAAACCCGTACTATACAGAAGGTGCTAAATATTTATCATGTAAATATATATAAATTTTCCAAATCAAACATTAGTTTTAATATATTTTATTGAAAGGGAAGTATTAAGAAGGAGAATAAGCAAATAGAGAATAAACATGGACTTAAGCAGCAGCAAGGTCAAGAGGTTTTGGACGAATTTATTATCTCTTAGTTTATATCAAGGAAATGTCTTCTCATTTGCTGTAAAAAGTATCTGCAGAAATGCTTCGAAAAGTTGAGTCATAACGCATTTATGATTGTGGAATTCATCATCGGCATCATAGCAACATCATACTACAAAATAAATTGAAAGTTCTGAAGTGCACAAGAAATTTTCTCTGATTAATGTAGCTCCCTTATATTTTCAATAACACAATGGAATTTTATATAATAACTAAAATGCTCACGATATTGAAAACGCCAAATTTTTGTTGTTCCTTACGCATATGTGTTTGTTGCGTACGTAACACATCAAAATTTGCGAATTTAAACTAGAACCTATTACTTTTTATTATTTGTTGAAGAGCTTCCGGTGTATCTAAAATTGAATGGACTAATTGAAAGTTGAAAGTAAAAGTATTGCAGTGCATGGATATGAAATATATTTAATTAAAATAAAGTACAAAATCCTCTTTTACTCTTATGCATTTCATTTCGGTATCATCGAACTTTACAACATGGACCATCTTCAAAATATATTTAAGTATAAAAATGACAATATAGTTACATAATTTTCAATAAAGTCTTTGATCCTTTATAAACGAAGCGCTACTACTAAGGCGTCTTATTGTATGGATGGATAACGCAAATAGATACCTATCAAATCTATAGGTAGAATAGTACTTTGTTGTGTAGCTTCTAAATTTAAATGCATGAATTGTATTTATTAAGAAATCGTAGTATACGTTGGTAGTTACAGTATATGATAATAGGCATAGTAAATTTTAAATGTCTAGATTAAAATATCAAATACCTACCAAAAGAAAGAAGAGAACTTTGGTTAGGAGCTGAGGTTTTAACCAATTATTTTCAGAAAGATGGTGGTTAAGGTGGCGCCAATCTTCTCTTCAAAAAACTTTCCCTACATACAGAAAGTTTGCGTTTTGGTGCACTTAGAATCCTTGCAAACGTTCAGTTTTCTGAAGGGGTCTACACGCAACCAAATTTTTCAGTTCTCAATTAATCGTGCTTTAGGCAGAAGAAAATTCCTTATGTTGAAGTATATCGAAAGAAAACTGTCCTTTGTGACTCCTACAATCTTAATTTCAATGCAGAATGCGTTCATGCGCTACAAATATCATTTATATTAGTTTTGTTAGATAATCGGTACGAAATTGAAGATCTTAGGGGACCCTTGCCATTAAAATTTAAACGCGTTCTGTTATAATAATCGTGGTCCATGTTTGGGTGAAATAGCAAGAGAAACAATAAAATTATTCATTTGATAAAAAATTATCATAAGAGCATTCAGGAAGAATATCAAATTTAATTATAAAAGAAGTGCCTCGACGAAATTGAGAAATGTAAAAATTTATCTGAACACAACCTTTTTGATACTTTCTTGTAAATATAAAGACTTTAAACATTGCCAGTTTTCAAATAAAGTACGCGAAATGAAACGTATTTTTCTTGTCGATTAAAGAACTTTGCGCGAATTGAGGATTGGCGGTGTGGAAGTTACAACTACCCTTCAAATTCAAAAAACTGCTGCAAGAAGCTAAAAGAAAAATTTGAACAACAGTGAGTAAAATTTAATGTAATCGAATATGAAAAGAAGCGGCATCAAACTGATACAGAATCTTGCAAATCTTGCAGTAGCCTGCGTGAGTTTCTCAAGTAAAAGTTTGAAAGCTATGGTAAAAAGTGTCCCAGGCGAAATAGGTCTTTTGTAGTTTTGGTTTCTGCCTCTTTACTACTATAAGAATTTTTTGCTTTATTTAATATACTTCCTATTGTGTTACTGTTTCAATTACTTACATATTATTTAATTATTCACAAAATGTTTTCTACGCCCGTTGTTAAAAATACGTCAACAAATAAATGTACCAAAAAAACTGTTAATTGTGCATTTGTGTGATCATCTAGACACCTTCAGCACTTATCATAGAGCATTCGAACATTGCAGGTACGTTAAGGAATTTAACTGCTTCATTATTGCACATAGCGTAAGTAAATAGAAATAAAAAAGATACCTACTGATTAGTACAGTAGCATAGCATCACTGCTTTCTGTTTAAGGCTAACTTCACTGGCAATAGTCCCAAAGAGGAATTCAGTACTAGTTTACGGTATAGTCTTTAATTACTAGAAAAATTTTGAACTTCATAGGATTATTATTTCGTAATCGTTTCTCAACTTTTCAGTTATCACTTGAATTGTAAACATGCAATTGTTGGTTTGATCTCTACCAATGCATCATAGATTTATAGCACCAGATTTTTATTGATTCCTAACTAGCGCAAGCTTTACCATGAAATGGAAAATATTCCTCTTGTCTTTCCACTGAAAGAAACATAATTCCTCGAAAGACGGCTAAAGGCAATTATTACCATTTGCAGTATATTGTTACAAATTTATAGATAAAGTAGAAATGGCAAAAGTTATGCGAAATACTGTCACATATTTTATATTATAATTATTGGATATTTGCCAACATTAAGAGCCAGATTAGAAAGTGGACTTTTGGACAACACATTTCTGATCAAACTCAATACTACTGTCTCTCCAGTTAGGTTTAAATCTGTTGTTGATAATAATCCACTTAAGACAGAGGCTATCGTCAACATAGTATTTGTTGACACAAAACTAGCAGGAATACGGTTCTCAAAAATGGATTCTGAAAATCCAAAGTCTATGCAAGGGGACCACTCACAAAGCTATTAGGGCAGGTGAAAAAGGCAAGGTTACTGTGAATGTCTAGCAACTGATGGACCACAATAGATCTGGAAACATCACTATGGGACAGGCCAGGGACCACCACTTATGTGTTACCTAGGATGTACAGTTTATGTAAGATACAGAATCCAGGAAAGAGTGTGAGACCTATTGTCTCCAGTATCAATAGTCCAACTCACTTTCTTTCCAGGTGGTTGTCTGACAAATTTAACCACTAACAACTACAGATTCCTGATTTAGCAGTCAAAAATTCATACGCATTCATTAAGAAAATTAAGGAATTTTGGTTAATGTAACTTTGAAATGTTTAATAAAACGTTTGTTGGACAACCAAATGGATAGCGAAGAGGTTCTTAGTTTTTTAGCAAGACTTTGTATGAAACACCTTTTTTCTAGATCAATAACGCTTTTTTTCAGCAAACTAAAGGAACTGCTCCTTTTATGGCTAATAGCTTTATGGGTAAATTTGAAACTGACCTTGAGAATGCTTTGCCTTATTTTCCTCTGCTTAGGATCAGATAAGTTGATGACATATTTTGTACCTTTCACTCCAGCCAGTGTTTAATAGCTATTTCTTTGAAAAAATTGAACTCAAAGTTTCCTCCTATTAAATTTATAAAATAAAAATAGAAATAGAAAAAATTTAGAAGTAGATAATAAGATTCATTTTACAAGAATCTAATCGCTCCTGGGAACGCAAACTTTTGGCTACTGACTGTTACATCATTTACTTAATTTTCCTTTAATTAGAAACAGGTACCAAAACGAACTCAAAGCAATCATTGAGTTTACTAACTTCTCCGGATTCTCTGAAGATGTAGTCTATAACATAGGAATAGAGTAAGAATTATAAACATAAGCGCGCTAGAAAGTATTGACAATAGTAATAAGAGATATGTTAAAATTACCATTTATCCAAGTTACACAAGAATTCTTCAAAAAATCTTTTCTGATGAAATAAGAAATTGGATATAATAAAAAATAATAGCCTCGGGAACATTTTAGGAAACTCTAAAGACCAAGTAGATAATGTGGATAAATCATGAAAAAAAATCAGAGTGGGGTTAGGTACAAAGAGCTTTCAGAAGGCTTGACAAATGTCATAGTGCCCTTTGCATATGTTTGAAAAGAATCATAGTGTTGATAATCATAACAGCAATGTACAATTAAGTTGTTTTGTTGGCATGGAAAGCTACAAAAGAAAATACATTTTAATGAATTTATATTTGGAACCCCTAAATTCCAACCTTTACTTTTTGGCGAATCAAGCACGACCGCTATCTTTAATAGTATATAAATAGGTTTGTTGTCTTAGTTTGTTAGATCAGGTTTACCGGTGAAGATGATTAGCTTAGCTATTCCTATTATCGTGAAAAGTGGTGGTAAGGGTGATAGTGTCTCACAATTTATATGACGTAGATTACGGCTAATCATAAGTAGAATTAACATCTAACGGAAACCAAATTATATCGTGACCCCTTCTGTGATTCAACTCCAGCTTCCAAACGTGGATTTTAAATGCGGTTACCATTTGCTAATAGGACGAAGTAAATCGTACCCATCCACTACTCATATTTTTCCACTTACACGAGGTGCATTAATCAAAATGTACATGACGCGAACACGGACCTCGCCGAGGAGACACTGTTACGTCACGCGGAGCCAGTCCGACTTGTAGTAATAAGTCGAGAAGGAGGAACGTTTTTCCGAGATGTTTGTCTTAAGCAAATTTTCGTTTCACTGACCCAATTCCCCGCGCCGCCGCCGTCCTTCTTTCACCTGTTAGACGATGAATTATAAACGTGCGCGCTCCTTCATCCGAACAGATGTATAAATACCGAACGGATCCCATAAATTAGATAGGGCGAAAGACGTCGCCGTAGGAGGGGACGTGCAGTCCCGGTTTGTTCATAGAACTATTTTTCGAAGAGAGCAAGATACTACACCCGATGATCTAACTCTTTGGTCCCCGTATCTACAGATTCATGTATGTAGGTGTAGACTTCTTGTATATTACGTATTGTGTGTAGACTTTGATTTAGATTTGTTCGGCGATTAGTTTAAATACATTGATACAGACTGACTTTTTAAATACAGTAGATACTATGTGGCTTTACCATGCATAAGAATATTTCATAATATCTTATATCTTCAATTGAGAATGCTGTTTACCTTGAGTGAAATATTCTTCTCAGCCGTTTGCAAAAGGTTCATTATCTTTGATTTTATTGATGTTCGTTTTGCTTTAAATTCACTAAAATGGTAAGATACATTCAAAAACTATGAACAGCTTTGACTAGTAAAACGGAAGACTTTAAATTTTGCAAAACTTAAAATTTTATTAAAATATATTGCCAATGTTGACAACATTATAACATGCAATTTAATATCGTGTATGGTCTCCTCGGGTTTTAATAACTGCCTCTATACTTTTAGGCTTTGCTCCCGCCAACTTCTCGCAGCGCCGGTGGAATGTCTTTCCACACTTCTTTTACTTTGACTTCAAGTAGTGTTTTCGAAGAGTGTTTGTGGCCGTTTAGTTGAGTTTTCGCAAAGTGCCAGAAATACCCGATTGGATTTAGGCCTGCAGAGTAGGCAGGCTAATTCAAAAGATGGAAGCGTTATCTTCTTGGAAAAAGATGTTTCCTAAAAGCTCTTCTAAATTTACATTTGGCTATTCATGTGAATATTTCCTCCATGATGCCATGTACCCCATATAATAATGCTGCCAGCTTCGTGCTTAAGAGTAGAATTTCATAATCCTTATGAAATTCCTCGTTAACTCTACGACGCACAAATGGATACTAGAAAGTGGAGGATGTACTCTATTTGCTAAAAACCATGTTTATCCCCTAAAATTAGCATGATCGTGACGGTGGCATCCAGTTTGAAAGTAATATTTTTACCTTTGAATTCCGCTTCGTCGGACCACAACACCCCTTTCTAATTTTTAATTGCCACTGTTGGTGACTTTTGCTCATTCTAAACCGTGTTTCTGTTGATCTCGAAAACTAACGGCTTTTTCTTTGCCTCACAACCTTGCCTTGGATCACCTTCTGCATCAAATCCTGCCGACAGCTGCAAAGAAATATTCTTCCTATCCCGAAGGGAAAATCTCTAATAGACGATCCTCCCTGGTCATTGTTATGTTGGGACATCTATTTCCTGGCTTATTTTTGTAAGATTCGGTAGTCTTACACCTTTTAATGGGTTACTGAATAGCACGACGTGAGCACTTTAACTTTTGAGCAATTTTAATTTGAAGGATTCCTGTAGAACTCACAGTCACATGAATTCCTACTAGTTAGTAGATCACGTTCCACATTTTCTAGAAAGAAAATGTTGAGAACGCCATTTCCTTTCTTAACGCAGAGATTACCTTTGTCAATCTCAAAATATTTTCTGCTATGTGCTTTTGATCATTTCAGTTTGACAGAAATATTGCTCATCTGATATATTTTGGTTTATTTAGTAGCTTAGGGCTACGTCCGTGCTTTAGGTATTTTCACAGGTTGATTTTGGCCATACCATCTGTGATTGTCAAATTTTGCAATGAAGAAATATTTTTTTGCAAATGATTTTGACGCTATGGGTATTTTAAGAAATAAGGCTGCGTTCATATAGAGTGACGCGAAATTTGTGTAAGAATTCGACAACCGAGACCAATGCTTTGCTTTGCCATAATCTAATCTAAATTCATCTGTTGATATCAACAATCGCTTTTGTAATGTACGGAATTACGCAGAAACGCTACATGGTATATTTGTTAGTAGCTTCTGCAGTAATCATTACCTCACGTTGCATTAGAAAAACTGCCTCTTGAGAAAGTGCTCGAAAGATGAAAATGGACTTTAACTAATGATTCTGACAAGCGATGACGTTCTGTTTAGAAAATTAGAGAGCAAATACAAAATTGAGAAGAAATATATTAGTAAGCGCTGCTTTTTGCAAAAAATTGGTAAAGGGAGAAAATAGAAAAGATCAACTTGGGGTGGACCAGCGTATTATTGACAAGTCTTCTTTGATATTAAATATTAGTGATGCCGCAAGATATTGAAACTAGAGATATTAGTTTGAACGGGTGTATTTGCTCTATTGGTTGATGTACAAATTTGCATACTGTGTGGATGCAAAATGCTCACTTTATATCCTTTCCCGAAATAGAAAGTACTTATTATAGCAACAAGGAATTAACTTTAAATTAGTTTTTGAAGGCTAGAGATGTCCAGAATGTTCTTCATCTTACGCCTACTGAACAGTTTTGAAGGTATTTGGTGTGAAAACTATGGAATGACAATTGGGAAAGAAAAGTTGATAACTTTACTAAATTTCCTTAAATAGAATCCGATCCAGATTTATATGACTTGATACCGAGTGGTTTTTCTGAGGTAAAAAGTATCGATCTTTGAATATAACATATACAGTGCACATACTATAGCTTCGCAGATAACACATCCATTGTTGAGCATACGGATATCAAAGAGAAATTGGATGAGAAGATTTACCCATGGGAAAGAGTACGCGAATTGTGCTTCAAAACATAATTTATTCGCAACAAGTATACAACGGTGAAACTGGAACTCTAGATAGCTAAACTTCCTAATATTATTACTGCTGAAATGACTAGGACTTGCGCAAGATTTCTTGGTTTACTTCTAGATGGCAGACTAGCATGGTGGGCTCAGATAGATTCTGTTTGCAAAACATGAATTCTGCATTCTTTGCAATATTAAAATTAAAATCAAGTCTGGATAGCGTGCAACTTCTTCAGGTGGGGTCGAACGAAGGATCGCAATTGAGTATTCATGGTCCAAAAATGAATATTCCGACTCATATTTGGTTTCAAACCACGTGAAATATCTATATATTGACGTTTACTAGTATTTATGTAAAAGGGAATTGTGAGTGGTTTGAGAGAAATTCATCGTACGGTACCTAGCCTACGAGCAACCTAGGGCAATCAAACACAGTTCTAGTCACTTAATTGACAAATGTTTATGCAACGCTAATATTACATATTTTTAAGATGCTTTTATAGTTTCCCGTTGACGTGTGCCATGTTCTTTTGATCTAAATGAACTGAATGTTAATAACTTCAGAAATTATAAAAATGTAGTAGACTTTATAAAGATACACAGCTTTTGCCAAGAGTTATCTAATCCGCATCTAATAAAAACTATACAGTTTGTAGGAGAGCTATTTCGCTCTAACTTGCGATACGCACAATTTAAGACAATTCGCTTAACGCACTTGAGTCAAATTAATCTTGACGTATACATTGTTTCTGTTTATTAAATTAACGCCTTAGGTTCCCATGTAGGTGCATATACCAAGATGCGGTGTAACCATTCGTGTGGGACCTTGTGATGTTAACGCTAGTCTTAGTCATAACACTGTAATAACTGTGCATAGTATTTTGATTTCATAAATAATTTATCCAAGTCCAGAGTTTGTGCATCTTAAATCAACTGCCTGGCACTTTGGATTAATATTAAATTTATGAATTTTACTTAACTCAAATTAACATATTTGCGTCACGTACAAATGGTGAGTTAATAAAGTCAACTGGCTCCTAGCCAATTACAATAACGTTTATTAATTATCGTCAGGCGACGAATTTCGAAAAATGTTTTACCATAGTTCATTAATACGTTGTTCAGAAGGATTTATAAATGCATATTTTATTTACCTTTCTCCTCATCGTACCGAGTTATCCTTTCCTATTAGAAGTAATTTGTTCCTACACAACAGCGTAACCAATTCGAGAATTTAGTGAGCGCTTGTATGACGTTTTTGCGAAATATTGAAAGGGAAAGATGTGGATCTTTATCTACCTAAAAATCGCAAGCAATACTTGAAGGTGAACTATGCAAAGAAGCGTCTAGCTACAATAACAGAAAAGGGTTCGACCTCGTTCTCCCAGCATGCGATTTTTCACTTTGCATACGATTTGCAACACTTTACCGAAAATGTGTCGTTCAAGGTTCTGTAAATTTTAACGTACCAATAGCTGAAAGTTACTCGAAGACGGGTGACAATATCTGACCTTCTAAGGAAGTGTGATTTATTTCCTGCGTAGTTTGTTCTCTATCCCGTATTCATGAGGGTAATTTGAAAGGTAGAAGAGAGACTATTAGCAGGTTTCTATTGCTTCAATAATGTATTACCAGGCACTACATTTAAAACGTAGAAGAATAAATGGATACAAAAACAGTTCATTATTTCCTTACTAACGTTACCATTTTGCGAAAGTAGTTCAGATGTTGCTTACATTAGTAAAATTTTGTATTGCGTTTCTTATTGAGTTTTGTGATTACGTAGAAAGGCACTTGTTTAATCATCACACCTAAATAATTCCGTGATAGCGCAATGATTCAAACGGGAAGAAAACAAAGAACTTAGTAATAAATCAGAACAAAGAACATGCACTATTTCATGTTCTTATCACCAGAGCAATGATGTCATGATCCAAGTTTACTATTTATGTTTATGCAATTTACTACTTGCCGGAGAATTTCTTGTTGTTTATTTAGTTTTAGCTTGCTTTGTTCATTTACTCAAAATTTGCTCTCTAGCATAAGTTCTTGTTTTAATTTCTGTTTTAAGAATATTCAAATTTTCATTGATAATCGCCTCCCTTCTTTTTCAAATTTATCTTGATGGCCATCGTAAGAATTTAGCGTCATCATCAATCTAGCAACTGGTTCGATGCGTTTTATGTTCTTTTGTACTTTCTGGGACCAAGATTATCCATCAGGATCTGACGCAGATCTTTTATTTTTACTTCATTTCAGGATAATGACCGGCAAATATACGTAGAGGAAAATTATTTAACAGCAAACCATTACCCAAGTGTACTATCATTACTTCTTCAATTACTGCTTACTATATCTTCAGTAATTTAACTGATACCTTAAATGAACAAGTATCAAGGCTAATGAATTTAATTTTTGCGCAATTTCCTAAAAAAATTAATTGCAGTGATTTCAGTTACATTGTGCGTATAACAAGTTTAATTCATGGATCCCATTCCAATCCATCATAAGCCTAATATGTCAACATTTGGAACTGAATCACATAATTGCTCTGTCTTTTAAATGTTAATGTTAATCTAGTGACGATAGCTTACGTTACGAATTTTTTCCGAGGAACAAACGATACTGGAATCGCATTAATTATATATGAACATTAATATAATGAGTTTAGCGTAATAATAAATATTAATTAAACGGCTTGATAAATGATCTGCTGTTAACTTGCACGACGTAATCAATGATTTCGTGAGAGTAACTCGTATGCGGCGTGTTATTGCCCGCTCGTGATATTGTGACGCTTATTACCGATGTTACGGACGGAATGGTTATGCTATAAATCGCAGACATGTAAATTGGAATTATAAAAGAAACAGCTGAAAAACAAGTGCGGTAATACGAAACAATTGTTTTGTCCTGGTGATTTATGATGTAATGGGACTCTTAGAGTAACTCTGAGGTTCTTGATTCCTGACTAATCTATTGCGTTCACTTCCTCGAAATAAATATCTGAGATCCATTGAAAAGCAATCACTACTATTAGACTGACTGGTTTTAAGGGCAAGTGATGAAAATAGATTAATGCTAGGTAACACGTTAATTTATGGATTGTCCAGTCTAGACAACCGTGGTGGCAGGCTTGGCAATCATAAGCGTGAGACTCAACGTCAATGTGGGGTTTACAACTATGTGAGAAACATATTTTGCAGAAAATGTCCGGGAAGGAATTTGTGGTGCAAAGCGACAATCTATCTAACGTGGACGCATTCATGTTGATGGTATTTATAAAAGGAAGCAAATATTTCAACGCTACCAAAATTAGAAGTGTTAAAACAGAAATGTTTTTTGCCACCTAGTCGGTGATGCTTATATAGCAATCTAGTTAATAACTAATGAGATATTTTTAACATAAGTTACTACGCTTCTTAACTAAGTAGTTATCCTACGATAGTCACTCAGGTTTGGGTATAATAGAGTCACTTTGTTCTTGTGTTATTTTAAGGCGATTGTCACTGCACTAGTTCAAATGGTTTCGCTCGCTTCAATTTTCTAACCAAGCTTACTAGCTGGCGGGCCTCAACATTGACATGAGCAAATTGCTTGATTGCAATGTCGACAGTGTCTACTTCTAAGTCTTTATGTAGATTGTCATTACGTGCATATCTTGGGACATTGACGATGCCACGAGTACTTTATTCTGAAAGCGTTGGATGATGTTTCTGTTGCTTTGACTGGTACCATCTCAGAGTTGAATGCCACAAGTCCACACTAGTTTAAGGACTTGTTGATAAGGCAAGAGCTTAATTATACACTGAAAGAGCAGAGCAATGTTTCAGCTCTTCTCGTTTTTTTTTTACATGTGGCTTCCACCTAAGTTTGGCGTCTAGAGCCATGCCGAGATATTTGGGAGTGTTCTCATAGAGGACAACTTGTTGGTGTAGCCTGTACACGATTTTCTTGTTAATGAAGTTAATATGTACTGATTTGCTTTCATTTAATTTTATACGCCATTTCCTTGTCCAGCGTTGAATTTGGGTAACAGCAGTTTGTAGTTTGTTTGTTGATTCTACTCGTATATTATCATTGCCTAGAGCCAGTATTGCGGTGTCATCGGCAAATATGGCAATAGTATTTTATTCGAGTGTTGGCATGTCACTAGTGTACAGAAGGTAAAGGACAGGCCCTAGTACACTACCCTGTGGCACGCCAGCTTCTATTTTCTTCAGTTCTGAAAAGGCATCTTTCTGTTTAATCTTGAACTATCTGTCAGATATGTATGACTGGAGTATTTTTGTGTATTGGTCAGGGAGGAGTCGTTTAAGCTTGTAATTCAGTCCTTCGTGCCAAACTTTGTCAAATGCATGGGCAACATCCAGAAATATTACCGAACAAACTTTTTTTTCTTCTAATGCTCCTCCAATTATATTGGTCATTCAGTGTACCTGGTCAATTGTGGAGTGGTTATTGCTGAATCCGAAGTGATGATTCGGGGTAAAGTTAAAACAGAAATGTGAGTAAATATATTAGTCTATCTGTTAATACAATCATAGTATACTTTATAAAAGTATTTTACATGTGTATTCTCAATGCTAGAAATATTGAAATAACCACCCAATTTACTATAGCAAACTTGTATTTTAAGGCAATGCATTTAACAAAGTTTTATTTTCATTTTGAGTCTATGAGAAACAGTTATATAAATAAAGCGATTGGACACATACAATTAAAGCGGACTGGTAATGAATGCATCGTAGTGTCAAACATGTCCACAGCATTGTATTCGAAATAAAAATATATATCTTAACAACCAAACCCCCTTGTAGTTTTAGATGAATCGCTTTCAATATGCCTTTTTATATTTGTTTCCCTGGATCGTAACCATATGAATATTTTTTCTAGCGGTTTAATCGAAGTTGATTAGTATAGTGCTTAAATGCAATATTTAGAATAACTTTTATGAATTTGATTTTCCATATTTCACAACTGCTAAACATCAGGTCGACTTCTTTACCCACGAATATTTTGAGGTAATGTTTTCTATCAGAGAAGTGGTAAATATTATGATGTCACGGGTGTATTGACGGTCATTCAAAAAGCGTATTTTTATATTTTTTTTGTCAATACAATTGAGTTAAAGCAGATTTTGACTGAATTTTTATTCACTGCATTAAATGGTATACATACTACTTGCCAAAAATGCTCGAGGACCCTATTTTTGCTTCTTATTCTAAAATTAAAGTTAAAATAGCCTGTGTGTTTATTAATTTAGTCACAAATGGTGAGTGACAATTCTCATTTGATTCCGCATGCTTCAAATTTTTTTCCCTTTCAGAAGATTAGTGGGTCCCAATTAGCTTCCTACATGACCGAAACAGTTTTCGTATTTTTTGCTTGATTAAAAGCAAACAAGTACCAGTTTCCCTTACTGTTAAGTAGAAGTGATATTTTTCCCTTTCCTAAAATTAGATTGAATTCATAAACCTAAAAATCTGTGTTACAGTCGACCCAATTGAACTTACTTTGCTCAAGTACTAAGATGTGTCAACATTTCCGTTTATTATCTCATATTCTCTTATCTAATTTTAGATTAGATTGATGTTAAATGCATTTCTTTTGCCCAGTTAGATCAGTGACTAGTAAGACACTTTTTGTTACGGCTAAACATAAACTCAATCCTCCCACCGTATGTTAGTAATCATCAGTGGAAGATGTATTTTTTTACATTACTTCTATAATAAAACCCCACGGTGTATTAATGTGTGTCAACTTTCACTATGTTCCAAAAACAAAAAGGCATGAATATAAAAGAAAGGTTGACTATTTTATATTATGATAGATACATTTGTAAATTTTCCATATCACAGGTATGTCTTGGCATCGTGTACTAAAGGTCACCATCTAGAATGCTGGAGATTCAATCTTCATTTCTTAGTCATGTATTCTAAAGAACTTATTGGTTAGGATTATTTGCATTATTGTATACTGCTATATCTACCAAGCACATTTTCAGTAGTACCTTTCTGATTCTTTCGACACGACACTGAGAATTGCAACACTTTCTATTCTTACAGAATAATCCCCTAGGTCTCAAAGCTACCACTGCATGTACGTAGCTCTACAATTAGTCACGATTATGAACATTTTCCTTATTACACAACTCAAATTGTTTTTCAATGGTAAGAGCTGCACATTCTTGTCCCATCACGGTCGGTGAGTTTTTACGGTGGATCCTATACAATTTTTGAGTCACCATTTGTGTGATGGGGAATAATTAACTCGCTTCGCCTTTCGCGGCAATGGGGTAATAGTAACAAAGCCACGGAACTCATTACACACGCCATTTACACACTAAAGGTTCCTGTGGTTATGCCAAGCTTAAAAAAATTACATATTTCATCGGGCCGTTACCATACGTATCAGAAATGACGTATTATTTTTTTTTTTGTTGAGCATCCACGATTTTACCAAAACAAAAGTGAACACAGAAATTGATGTATGTCCAGTAAACACTAATAAAAAATTCTTGAGCCCTGTTTTTTTTTTTTCTTTTTGACGCGATAAAACTGGCTTTCTATTTTCCATCCTCGTTTTGATATTCAGTCTTCAATGCAAAATGAGCGAAATTAGCACACCTAAAGCCTGAAGCTATACTAGAGAAAATACAATTTATATAATTGAAAGAATATTTGTGGCATATATTTTAATAAAAATGTATTCGGACAGTCATACGTTATATGAGAGCCAAGCCGATATTGTTAGAATAAAAAAATCCAATAAGCCATGAGGAACAAAATATACGCTGTTGTTTAGGGCAACTCTCTACCTGTCAGTTGAGGTTTAGTTATTGTATTTGCCTTAGTTAGAACCAGTTTTTATTTTTTTTGTATTAACATAATTGAAAAAATTAACTAGAGAGCAATTTCGAATTATGATTTATTATGATTTCAATGAAAGTTTAAGCGCTTATGAGTGCAAGGAAAGTTTAGACTCAATCTTAATGAAAAAGTTTTAGCTACAATTTACCGTTGGTTTAAAGACATTAAACGCGAAAGAAGTTCTATTCAGCACCAGAAAAAGGCGGGATATCCTCGTACGACCACTACCAAAGAGAATATTGCTGCTGCTAAGAAAGTATAATAGAGCATCAACTCAAGATTGGATCCTCAGGCCTTAAGACAATCATACACGATCACCTGAATTTAAAACAGGTTGTCAGTCGTTTTGAGCCGCATCAGCTTTCTGTCTTTCAAAAAGCTATGTGTGAGAATTTGCCATGAAACCTTCACTCTTTCGAAGACTGGCACACACATTTTTTCTTCTTAAATTGTAACAGGTGGCGAAACCTATCCATAAAGACGAAGAAACACGAACAATGACAAAAAAGTAGCGAGTTATGAAAAAGGTTATGTATGCGGTATCCTTAGAAGTACGGGATTGGTATGTGCAATAAAATTGAATCAACAAAAAACAGTTACAGGTAGGTAGTACACCGAAAAATATTTGCTAAGGTGTTCAGTAGACTTCCTGGAAAGGATATTATGTTGCATCAGGATAGCGCATCGTTCCATATTGTAGTTCTCATGATTCAATGTTTCGCTGAAAAAAATAGAAAAGCAATATAGCATCCATCATACTTACCTAATTCGGCAATGACGTTTGGTTATCTTATGGATTTAAGAAACACATGCAGGGTACGAAATTTTCGTCTGAGGAAGAATTGGTTAGGCCATTCATTAATATTTTGCAAATACAGTGAAATCTCCCATATTGGACATCTCCCTTGAGCGGGCAATTCCGTTATGCGGAAAAATACTCATTTACATAGCATTTGCTCTGTAGTTTACATGTATTTTGATCTCTCTTCTACGGACACTCTCTTGAACGGACATGGACACGAATTTTAGAAATTCGAGTACCTATCTCTCTTAGATGGACGCATACCTACAATGCCGAGTTCTTTCGAAGGTAATAAATCGAGGACATGATTTTGAACGATGGATCCCCAACGGTAAATCCCCGTCTTAACAGTATGGTCCAATATTTGAGGTTTATTAAACGTGTTTAAGTTTGACTACCGTGCTTATGGTGTTGCGTTATATAAGTGTCATATGTTAAATATTCAATTACAATTACATAAATAAGCAGGTAAGTTTATCAGTTTAAAAAGTTAAGTTTAGTTGCATATGTATACATATATGTATGTGTTATTGCAATTTTTAGTTATAATGGCATCAAAAAGAAAAATTTTGCCACTAAAGGAAAAGATAGCTTCTGCTTTGTGTCAATATGGAAGGCGAAAAGTAAAGACCCTTGGTGATAGGGAAAACAAAACGACTACGTGCATTTCGTAATTTAAAATTGGATTAACTGCCAGTAGACTGGAGACACAACAGAAAGGCATGGATGACGGAAGAAATTATGACAGATTGGCTTCGAGCATTTGATAGAAAAATGCAAATTAAGAAAAAGAAAGTCCTACTCTTCTTAGATGATGCTGCCTCACGTCCAAAAAATGTTCATCTGGAAAATATAAAAATGTTTCACCTACCTCCGAACAGTACATCTGTCTGTCAGCCTTTGGATCAAAGCATAACAAAAAATTTGGGATTTTTCCACAGATCACTAATCTTAACACACATTATTAGCCGCATCGATAACACCGAATCTGCAAGTGTTCTAACAAAAAGTATCAACGTTTTGGACGCAATTTATCTCTTAAATACCGCTTGGAATCGGGTAACATCTGAAACGATAAAAAATTGTTTCCGAAAATCTGGCTTTGTAATAGATGCTCCAATTGATACTAATGATGGATATGATGAAGAAGATGACTTATCACTGGCACGACTTCATTCTATTCGACAAAAACGTATATATAGAGAACGATGTAATTGAGCTACTAGAAGATCATGGTAATGATAATGATGTGAGTGAATTAAGCGACTACGGCGATGATGAAGGAGGCACAGAAAACCAAAACGTGGGAAATATTGCAACGTACAAAGAGGCCTTACCACTAACTGAAGATTTAAAAGTTCTCGCCACGAAGAAAAATGATGGAAAATCGCTGAATCTCCTTGTAGATTTTAAGACACATTTTCAAACGATGTCGACATTTACAGAAAAAAGACAAACAACAATTACGGACTTTTTTAATAATCGATGTTAGTTATTGTAGCATATGTATTAGGCTTTATCTTTGGATTTGGTTTGAATATATATCCATATGTACAAATTGAGTTTTTTTTTTATTTCTCATCAATGGATACTTCCCTTAAGTGGACAAAATTTTGTCACCGTCGCTGTCCGCCCAATGGAGATTCTACTATATTCCAATAGAAGATTGGTTGCTGGTCTTTAATAAGTGGAAGGAGAGAATGGTCAAATGTATTACTGCTGAAAGGTGTACCTTGAATACATTTAAAATAAAATTCTAAATTACATTAACCGTTTATTTTATTGTTAATAGTATCAGCTTGGCCCTCGTACTATACAGACGTAGAAAATTACCGAAATAAATATTGGGAGATTGATTTAGGTATTCATATCTTATCAAACTTTAATATATATATATATAATCAAAATTCATTTGATTCTTATACCGCCTTAGAATTTAGTTATTATTTATTAATGCAATTGGATCGGTAAGGTATGAATGTACATTTATTTTCCAAGTACAACACGATGGTTATCTAAATAAACTCCACGTTTGTAGATATTACCTATTCACACTCGCGAAGATATTCATTATAAATTCTAATATGCATTAGGTAAAGCTATTGTGCCTGTAATTAATAACAATTTGTGCGCATAAGTAAACAACCGCCTCGCGGCTTACGCAATTCTCACCTTACGCCGTGACATTTTGTATCCCACACGGCTAAAAATTTCTAATAAAGGATCCCGTAATTGTAATAAATTATATGTAGATTCGGTAGTGTTCGGTTTTGATGTTATCAACCGGTCGTATATCTCCACTTATACAACGTGGATGATGGTTAAGGATACGAACACTCGCACATTAAAACGTTCACGGAGTTACACACCGAAAAAAATCAAGTGTGTTTTAATCCGAAACGTATAAGAATCCAGTGCCATAAATCTTGCGGTGACCTCGTAAATTAGTAACAGTTGTAGTTAAATATTCCAGATTATAAATAACTGGATACGATAGGCTGCTTAACTTATATGTAGTTGTGTACGGGTATATATGTAAAAGGCCGCTGTTGCTGCTACAAAAGTCGCCTTTACAAAAAGCATTTTCTAATACCTGTGCGCTAGTGTGCGAGCGTCGTGCATTCGTGTGTTTGCGGAGAAGAGAGCTTGTTTCCATGTCAGATCTCATCGCTTTAAGTGTGTTCGTTTTTATTTTTCCCCGGCCGTCCGGTCCCGGTGCAACTGGCGTAAGCCGCTTTGCAAAACATAAAAATTAATCAATTTCTAATTATGCGACAGCGACTCGTAAATCCCGCATGGAAGGAGTCCGACGTCGTGGAATTATCGTAGCTGAAACTATTCGTTAAGAATCCGTGGCATTTTTACGCGGAGGGGAAGAACCTGTTAGTTTAAAATATTTTATATCTATACGTCGCATAGTAGTAGGGTATACACACGTACACATATTCCGATATTTGTTTTCGTGTGCGTGCGTAAAATCGCATCTTTAATATTTATTACCTCATAGATTAGTATGGGAGATTTTCCAAAAATTTTAATGGCCGCCTTTAAGTTTGAGTAGCAGACGCGGGTATGGAAAGCAAGATACATAAATAATGCTGAAGACAACGGACCAATTACTCCCTTTCTCAAAGGAAACCGATAGTCTCGTTTTCCCAAAGAAGCGATCCTTGGCGCATTACTCACGTTTTGATCTCACATTAATAATATGCATTTTTTGACAGACCTGAACATTGCAGAATTTGCCGGGGAAACAAAAACGTAGCGGTTACTTTGATTCGACGACCGAGAACGTGTTTAAAGCTTCTGAGATCATTAACTAATCGTGCAAGGCGTTACGTTTCCACGTAGGTTGTCCCAGAAACACAAACATTTCGATTAAAATCCTGGTGATTTGAAAAAATTTTCCATGGTCTAAATGCTACTTCATATTGTTACTAATATTTGTTAGGACGATGGGCAATCCGCTGCCCCCTTTCATAGCCAACTTATTCATGAGTATATTTGAAACGAGTTTAAAAAAGGACAACGTATATTTCCCTAGAATTTGGTTTAGGTATGTAAACGATATTTTCGCGGTCTTTGACACTAAGAAAAGTCCGGATTTCCTCGCGATACTAAATTCACAGTAGAAGAAGAAGTGAACAGTCAACTCTCGTTCCTGGACAGTTTAGTAATTAGAAACAACAAAGAACTGGAAATTGACATCTCTAGAAAGGAAACAAACACTAATAGATACCTTATGTCCGACTCCAACCACAGTAGACAACACAAAATGGCCGCGATTAGTTTCTTAATTGATAGATTGGTGAAGTTCCCCTAGAGTATAAGTAGGTAACACATTAAAGAGCTTAAATACATAAAAAGTGTAGCTATTTACAACGGTTACTCTTCTATAGGTGTCAATCGCATGCTTAAGAAAGTCCAACATAGGCATTATATAGGAAATTCCAGGACCTTAATCCCAGCAGAAACCCGCGGTAAGAAATTTGTGAACAGAATATCGAAAGGTATTAGTAAAGCTTTTAGAGAACAAGACGTATATTTCAATTCACGAAATACCCTCAAAAACCTTCTTGGCAATCCAAAAGGTGAACCGGACATGAAAGAAAGGTCGGGAATTTTTTAAATTGCATGTAAGGATTGTGATAAAGCCTACATTGGTCAAACGAAACGATCGATAGGTGTTAGATTCAATGAACACACCAGGTGCTACAGGTACGGGAAGATAGAATCGTCAAGTGTAGCACGACACATAAACGAAACCAGGCATAATATGAAACTATAAAACCTGAAATTGATTAAAAACGTAACTTCGCCGCGGGAATCAGCCGCTTACGAAACTACTTACATAAAAAGGAACACAAACATAATCAATATAGAGAACGAATCCTTATATTACTCCTGTCTTTTCGATCTATTACGGATCTATTACAGGAAGTCATTTGGTTTGTGGTGCGTGCTACAATATCAAGAGACCTTTTCGACTATCTTTCCGTATGTTCCGCATGTTTTTAGTCTTTCGTTTTAGGATGTACAGGCGGAAGGAACACAAATTTAACGGATGAACAGTACTTTACCGTTGTCTCACTCTATTTTTATAAGAGTGGGAAAGCCACATGTTTTGCGTTTCGTGGTGACAAGACCTTTTCATATATTCCTTTTTATTTTCACATAGTTTAGTCCTAAGCGGCAAAAGTAGGTACCTGTATATATTTTCTTGAAGAGTAGGGATAGAGCGGCTTTGTTAGAATTAAAACATTTGCTCAGATCATTCGGTAACGAGACTAAAGATGAAGACCCAGGAGTCCTCGAAATGGCTGTTCCGAGCTAATTGATAATTTGCGTGGTGCGGAGTGTGCCGAGACATTGTTGTTTCCATTTGTTAGGGGATTTTAGTGCTTTTAATAGTATTCCAGTTTTTCTTCAAGAATTCGACATTGTCTTGGCTAGAGAGAGGAGCGGTTCCTGTTTGTCTTTTTCAAATATACTTCTTTCCATGGAGTGTCAAAGGGTTTAATGAATTAAAGATAAATTTCTTCACTGTGAAAGCTGTCATCAAAATTTTATGTCCAATCCAAAGAAAAAAAGTTGCCTTAGTATTTGGGAAAGAGAAAACAATATGTAAAAACGTAACCAAATAAAATATATTCCACACACAACCCAATACAAGAAATAGAACAACTAATACATACCTACTTCTGGAAATACATATATTTGAAGAACTTAGAAAAGTAGTTTTACTGGAGCCGATACCATTCCAAATCAACATAACGCTTTTAATTAATTAATTCGGCGGACTATTACGTATTAATTTCAATATATAAAAGAGGTTTCCTATGTAACTTGGTAGAAACTGGTTTTTAGATTTTTGATAAAGAAACCAGTCTTTGGAAAGTAGTTTTCGCAAATGGGTAAATATATTACAATATTTACGAGATATACATATCTGTTGCTGTATGTTTTCCAAATTTTGACAGTTTTACATTGCAGACCAATTTAAACACTCAATCCAAACATTTAGCTTAAATTCGCAGATTAGGACCTGTTCTTGAAAATAACGGTGCATGAATTATTTAACAGAAAACTGTCGAAACGTGAAGGGTGATTTTCGCCTTCCAACTGACGATTACCTCAAAGAGAAATGGTTTACAACACCCGATGGACTCTATAAACTGACGGAAGTTTCCCCGAAATCAATCTGTTGCAGTTGGAGACCTTCCCTTGTATCCTAAAAGTTGTACTTAATTTATTTTTTCAACGAAACATAATATGGGTGATTACTACTTCAATAGCAATAGTAATGTCATATTCCTACAAACTTAGTACGTTTGAAATTGTGTTCTTTTAATCTGATCTTTTTTGTTAGATTAATTTAAACGTGGTCTGTGCAATTCAATCTTAATTGCTTTATAAAGTTCCAAAGGGGTAAAATGGGTACAATGTTTGACGTGGTGAGTGAAAGAACTGCAATAAAATCGTTAAAAAAGAGAAATGTCAAGAGCTTTTTGAACTATGAACCGATTTTGGATTATGCACTTATTTATGGCACACAACTGATTCTATTCCTTCATCGGCAGATGCAATTATTACTACAGTCAATCCTTCTACAACATGATTCAGTAAATGAACTCGGAGATAAATACATAAATCAAATCGATTCGTTCTGTTATGATACAGTTATTAAGTAATAACAAAGAAACACCAAATGTAGTTATTATATTTGGATTGAGAGTGAACGAATCTTTCACAGTCCACGTGGTGCAGTGGATATCACGCCTACCCGGTAAGCAGGAGATATGGGGTTCGATTCCTCGCCGTGGACGTTTTTTTCAGTAATTAATTACGTCGGAAGATTCTAAGAAAAAATTATAAAAAACAACAAATTTAATTTGCTATTAACCGATTTTAGCATTCATTATCGCATTCATTACTGGCCTAACTCTTTTTGCTGTAATAGGCGCAATGTCCTCCTCATTGCAAATCTTTATCTTGTCAAATATAGTTTTATTTTGTAATCCTACCAAAACTTTCGCTCCGCGCTATATGGAAACCGTGTTATAAGAATACCGTGTTATAGCAAAGTTGACTGTAGCTGTTATTGGTAACAACAACTCGGAGGCATTCCTTGGATACAACAAAATGGAGATTAAAACAAGATTGGTGGCTCGTTGGGAAAAACTAGTTTGTTGCGAGTGTGTAGCTGCTTACCAGACTAAGCTTACTCTAGTCTGGATAACAGAACATTAGGACTATCGACGAAACGCCAAAGCAGACAAACTCCCCCTAATCAATTGCTAGAAGGGAAACGCTCTGAAGATATGGCGTACCCGGTAAGCAAAGCAGCCACTAAACAATGGAGGCAAAAGAAATCTCACAACACTGTTGGAAAGTGATTTGAGGTCAGAGGCAGCTCAAGCAATTTCTAATCAGATACAAGCCTACATTTGCAGCTGCTCTACTAGTTAAAACAAGAGTGTGCGCTCAGAAAGCATATGAGCAACTTGGGCCTGATAGAAGAAAAATCTTGCAGATTCTGCCAGGCAATGATTAAGGAATTGTAATAAACCTGAAGGGGTAGCAGTGGTACAGGCCAGGGACCACCTCTTAAATGATTTAGTCTAATCTAAATTTAGGGGCTTTAATAAATAAAATATTTGACGAAAGTTTTAGTAATAAGTAGGAAACTGTGCGAATCTCATAGCAGTGCCTTTATCTGTCTATTACCTTTAAATAGGAATACTTTTTAGATTGTAAATTTCGTCAGAAGAATCTTTCATACGTTGCTTATAACAAATTTGAAAACAATAGGATTGCAGATTAATTTTTGCATTAGTCAGAAGTTAGATATTACGAGCAGTGACCCATAATACTTTTGGGAAGCATTAAGTAGCATGTTTCTTTATTACAAAAACTCAAACCACAGTGACTATCTAAGTATGGTATACATATATGTTATCCCTCAAAAAAACTAGCCGAAACATATATTACACTATCTGAACCTACCAGTTCTATTTAATTTTGTGCTTGCAATTCAGAAGTAGAAAATATGTTAGGTGTATAGTTTGCTGGTGCTGGATGTCTCCATTAATCTATTGTAATATTTCAATTCAGGGATATTATTAAAATGGAATATTTTTAAATTAACTGATTTTTTAACTGTGGGATTCGCGAGTGTTCTTATACACACTTTCACGAAGATGTGATGTAAACTATATGACATTCACAGGACATTCACCTACCTATTCTAACCTCCAACCTTCTCTTCTACCTTAAATTTATTCTATGGTTGGAATATTAGACACTTTAAATTGGGAGCGCAGCCAAAATACGAGATAACTCCATGAAAGCTTGACCAGAAGTGATGAGTTTAATTAGCGTCCCTCTTCTCCTTTATTTTAATCGCGATGGCGATTGTTTTTTATCCACAGTAAATTTTGATGATTTCTATCAAAATATAATTTAACGAGGAATTTTGATAAATAAAGCTATTTTTAGAAATAGCATTATCGAATGACTGTAGGGTCGCTAATAGATGACTCAAAATAGACGGCTCTGTGATACAAAACCTCAGCGACAACCATAAAAGACTAAAACTTCCTGACATAAATGACGATGCCTTAGCGAAACATGTTTAATATACGAAATAATGCTAGAAATACTTCCGAATTTATGCTGTCGTTTATTTTAGGAGATTTTTTCATTAAATTTGAGGAGTTACGAAATGAGGAGAATGAAAAGAAGAGGAGTTTGTCCACGTTACCCCGCATTTGTCGTTGGCTGGACTTAGATAAATAATTTAGTACCCCCACTACAAAGATCGGAGGCTCGGGGGGGAAGGGAAGCTTCCGAAAAATAACTAATATCCGCCAGAAGGAATTTCATATCTACGTGTGGCCACACTGAATACACTACACGTGCTCAATTGATAGCTGCTAATATTTAACAGAGCACTATATGCAGTTTGGTATGATGAAAAGTATAGCTTTCAAACATCGATACAATTCTAGAATTTACAAACATCTGATCGCAAAAACTATTTACTATAGCGTCGGCTATAGTCTATAATTTGCATTTCGTATCACAGCAGTTGCTAAAATAAAAAGTTTTTAATAGGAAACACAAAATTTAAATAAAACCAGCCTTAAAGGTTACCTGTACGTGAACCTGGGAATACACATGTCATATCTAAATGTAGCATGCTTAATTCATTCGGCAATTACTATTAATGCCATTACAATTAATTCAAAACAATGAATTAATGCTATTTTTAAACGCACCAGTATTTATTATCCGCCAGATCTAAACATGTAATTGTAACTCTATAGAAATAATTATGATCTAATAAGGTCGTATGTGGAATGAATATGCATACTATATTTAATGATGAACGAGATCCCTATCGTCAAAGACAGTCAAATGTGTTTTTACTCATATGCATGCAAAGTAGATGTATGTAAGTGAGACGAGCATTGAGCAACTATCTCATAAACATGCCGCAGATAATTAATTTTGCATCCTATCGACTGTGTTTTGCCATAGGACGCTTGATGTGTACAATAACTAAATCGTAACTGTCAATCAAACTCATAGGAACGCTCCTGAACAAGTGTTGTGTATTGTTGCATTAGACATTCTTTTATCGGTTTAGAAGAATGAGATTCCGTATGTGGTCTTATTTGTTACGCTTCGATTGAATTGCTAAATTAAACGGGGCACTGTGGCACTGCACATGTACTTTTTATTGGAAGATAAGAATGTCAAAAAGAAACATTAAAGATTATGTTCAAGTGTGATAATTATAAGTTTTACTAATATGATCTAATTGTACTTTTCCAAATGATTAATAATATCTCTAAAGTAATAATTTCACACAGTGGTACGCAAGACTTCTTTGTGCTATATTTAGATGTACAAGTAGACAAAAGCCAAATCATCACCATCATATTGGCGCTAGTACAGATTAAATGCGCTGATACAACTTCAGGCGAATGATATAATTACGAGGGTGTATCAAATATAAACGGGACTGATTTTCTTAAAAATTCCGGAGGGCTTCTAGATCTGGAAGGGGTTGATGCGCAGGTAGCCTGTACCGTTAGGGAGAGGGCCCACCGCAACTCTCTCGGGTCCCTTTAGTATCAAAAGAAACCATGAGCGAGAAAGAAGTGCATGTCTTCGTGGAGCACCGGATTATCATCAAGTTTTTGGCCAAGGAGGGGGTGAACTCAACCGAAATTTTGCGGCGATTACAGACATAGTTCGGGGACAACATCCTGTCAAGAACCCGTGTGTTTGCATGGCACAAAAAATTTTCTGGAGGGCGTGAAAAGGGTACCAGTGAAGGCAAAGACGCGGTTGTTAGCCGGAAAGGTAATGGCAACCGTTGTTTTTAATCGGCAAGGTGCTTTTCACGTTGATTTTCTCCACGGTCGACGCACAATTAATGCGCAATATTATTGTGAAGTACTGGATGCCGCGAAATTGTCATTTCGAAGGAAGGCCAGAAGTGTAATTCCTCTGCATGACAACGCCAGACCTCATGTGGCTGACGCCACGATGCAAAAAGTGGATGCATTACGATGGGAAATGCTGGAACATCCACCCTATAGTCCAGACTTGTCACATTGTGGCTTCCATCTTTTTGGACCCCTCAAAGAAGCGCTTGGGGGCCAGCGTTTCGACGACAATGAAGTGGTGGAAGCGTTTGTGCTCTAATGGCTACACGAACGTCCGAATAGTTTTTGCGATGGAATAAAAAAGCTCCCAATCCGATGGGAAAAATGCATTTCTAGGGCGGAAGAATATGTAGAAAAATAATATATATTTGTAAGCTTAGTTAAATAAAGTTAGAATTTTTTTAAAAACGAGTCCCGTTTATATTTGATACACCCTCGTACTTACAGTAACATTTGCCTCGATAGACTTAGCTATATCTTTTTACCATTGCCTTATAGGTATTTTTGAACCAAAAAAAAAAAACAAAGACATATGTATGTGTCCATAGAGCAAGACATAAAGTGATTTATTGACGATTTCGAAAACCAATTAAGTACAATTAATAACGCTTTAATTCATTTAGGAATTTAAATTAATATTAAGTGGTAAGGAAATCAGTCAACTACTCTAAAACAAGAACCAGTTCGGCTAATTAAGGCTTTCCAGTGTACTACAGTTGAAAGATGGTTTATTTCTTTAACATTCAGTAGTAGCTATGTACATATATTCACTTATTTTTGTTTACTTTCCTTCAACCGTTGTGTGATAATCTTTATTATAGTTTTACATATTTTTGAAATGAAAAATGTGTTGAGAGATGCTTGTTTGGTAAACTACGGGACATTTTATATAAAAACTAAAAATAAACTATTTTTGAATATATGCCTTCCATTCTTCATTTTCTGAAATGTTCATTTACCATATTGCGCAGAGCCATTCGCGAAGTTCTTTTTCGAAACCCAATCGACGGAAAATCTCGGTCTTTCACGTAGAATCTTGATGTGAGAGACCGAGAAAATTTACTGACTATTGTTAGTACGTTCTTATCTCACTGGTTCATGTTTTACCAAAAACTGGCAGGTTAATACTGGCGATATTGTCTTCAAGGCGCATAAGTTGAATCTTGAACAAAGATCATTTTTTGTTTGATGGTTTCACGATGGCGCTTGCTTATTTTAAGATAGCATTTTCTAGCCACGGCATAGCCTTATTGGTAAAAGCTCAAGCAACTAATTTCTTTAGAATACAGAAGCATCAGCACTACACTGCAAGTTCAATGGAATTTGACTGGCTTTTCTTCAAATGCTATTGAATTTACTCTGGGTATTGTATTTAATTTAGATACGAAATTGTTTCTTATAGTGTTTCGTTCTGAAAAATTGCACTACGTAATAGTCATTAGATGCTGATGAAATTCAGCTTGGAGATGTGTTGAGGCTATATCAGGCCACTACGTATATGTCCATGCTTTCGTTTTATTGTCAGTTTATTCTTCAAGTCTCAACTTTTCTATTTCTGGTGACGTTAGTTTTGAAATGAAGACATTCAAGAAAAACTTCATTAGCTTAGAAAGAATTAAAATTTCAATTCAATTTATAATCGAGTAAGCCTGTATCTTGATCAAAAACCTACTTTAGTTTCTTTTGCAACATCTTTAAGGCAGAGATCTTCAGAATTCCTTTGGTCTCGATTCTAGTGTTTGTAACCCCTGACAATTTATCCATGATCAGTTGACAAATATAGGATTATTGCCAAAGAATATATTGTAATGATTTTATTACGTTCAAATATTTGTTTTGATAAAGTGTCCTGTTAATTGAGTTCACTATTATACTTTTATTTTGTTGCATATAGTTGCAAATTCGCTGGTGACCCTTACCTCGAAATTTGCGTAACCTATCTTTGTATCTCCGTCTAACACAATATTGTAAGAATGCTTTTACTGTAAAGAAAGAGAGTCGAATCAACAATCAAAATTTTACTGTCGCCTTCGATAAAATTTATTTGGTGCGTGTGCAAGTATTTATATCCACATACACTGTTTGCAACCTTAACTTAAAATGGAAAAGATGGTATTTTTACCATACTTCAAAATTGATTTGTGCCGCTCTGGATACGGAAGCTTTTTCGATGTTCGAATTGAGAACGTTACATTATTTAATAGAACAGTGGACATCGGATTTGAGAAAGAAGCGAAAGTAGTGGGAATTGGAAAATTTTTAAAAACATGTAAACAATCAAAATTTATTAAGAAAATCAAAAGTTTTACTCAAATACATAGGGTTAAGTATGCAATAACAAAACACAAGTGTTTTGTTGCTACTACATTTGAAAAATTATGAAGAAATTATGAAAATTATGAAAAAATTTTAAGAAAAACATTTGGAATTTGGAGCAGATTTCCCAGAATCCCAAGTATTGGAATTCGGAAAGGATCTCGGAAAGTGAATAGAAGAAGTGAACGTTTCTGGCCGATAATTTAAAATTTTAAAAAACATTTAATACAATAATTTAAAAATTTAGCTATCGGTAGAGTTTAAATTAGACGATTGCTTAAAAATCTGGACTTTTTGAAGGCGATATAAATATTTTGTAGATGTAATGAACTTTTATAGTCGTTTGACTCGCAAATTTTTTTAATACACCATAAAGTTAGCGGGTAGAATATATCATAAAACCAAAGGAAAACAAACATTTGTTTCAGATAATAGTAGACAATGCTATTCAATTTAGATTAGCTTTATCTGCTTCTCAGGCAAAATTTGTGGTAAGAATTTCTAATTGGCCCTACACTAGGGCTGTTGATAATATTCGAATTTTAGAATTTTTCCGAATGTGAAATGTCGAGTTTCTACTGTAATGAAATTCGAAATCAAATTAGAATACGATTTTAAAATTTAACATTCGAATTCGATAGTCGGATTCAAAATTCTAATTTCAAAGATCAGATAAATACTATAACTATAGTATAAAATAAAAAATAGTATAACATGAAAAAGGAAATGTTTTGGAATTTTCTTTCACTCTGCATACGGTATGCACGTTTTTGTTGGTCTGTCATCTCTGAATTTAGCAAAATGTGTGCTGTGTTGCAAAATGTGTGCCTTTTCGGATACACAACCTGTGCCACCAGGTTAACCAGGTTTTTTATTAAACTATCTAATATCTAAGATTGTTATTTAATATTTTTACCGAAATGGTTAATAAGAAATACTTATTTTATTTACTATATATTATAATGCTCAACAGGCCTTTTAGGTCCTGGGCGAAAAGAAGTCACATTCTTAATTATACTAAATTAATATGAAACTCAATACAAAAACTTATTCGTTCTAATAATTTCCTTTACAGATTTTCGTTGGTCATTCCTACAATCCTTCTTCAGCTCTCCATATCTCTTGCCCGGTCTCTGCAATTCACAATGTTAATTTTTTGTAAGTCCTTTAAAAGTCTGCCAAGCCATCTTGTGCTTGGTCTTCCTTTCTTTTTATTTCCTACTGGTCTTCTATTTAATATCAGTTACAGAAATATTCGAAGTTATAGATTTTCGAATTCGGCAGCACTAATTTACACTAGGCCAACAGTATCACCCAGTTAATATTTTAGTAAGATATACAGCCCATATACAAATTTAGAAATTTAACATAGTGCAATGCAGTCATACTAGTACTCGCTTCTGTTAACACCAACAAATCGTTACATGTTTACCCCCGCCGCAACAATTTGTGTTGTCCGTGAAGTAAAAAATAATTATTAAAATTTAAGGAATTTTAGGGGAAAAGTTAATGTTAGTAAATACTATATAAATATAAATCCTGAGCATTATCGACCGTAACATTGTCCAATAGTAGCCAGTAACGGATTTCTAAAAGAAGAGTGGTGGAATACAATTAATGTTTAGTACACGGAAAGACGTAGCGATTATCAAATGCATGTATTTGTAAACACTGCATTATTCGATGTGAATGGTTTCTTGCTCTTTGCGTTCGAAAATAAAGCCATTATTTTCTTATCACTAATTTACTCATATACGTTCTTTAAAGAAAGCTAAATTTCTTTGCATAGTCCAAAAAATCTTTAGGGTATCCACACTGCAAATGTCTCCCTTATGTTACACGCAACAATTTTTGTATTTCTTGAAATTAATAACTGGTAACCGTCACAAGTTGACACTAATTAAGAAGACATTTTTAAACGTGGCAACGATGACAGAGAAGCAATGGCCGCAGTACAAATGGTCTAAGTGTCTAGTAACATCGGTAGCTCACACACATGCGTTCCAATTCTTCTCGAGTAGATGAGAACCGCACAGGCACCATTCCCCATCGGCATCCATCGGTTAGAAAGAAGCTTTCGTTGAGACCATGCATTGCGTACCTACGTGTGTATATGTGTATATGTTTTCCAGTACGCTCCTAAATAATTTATTAGATCCGTAACCGAAAGATTAATAATATGCTAATGATTTCGGTAAAACAATTTGTATTTTTAATGTCTATAAATCTTTCATTTTCTGGGAAATGAATAAGTTGCCGTTTATTTAAAAATAATTAATCTCATCCTGTACAACATATACGTGATGTATAACCAGAGAGTGAGCTTGATAGTGGATTGCTGTTGGAGCTGGTTTGCATGGTTAATGTTATCGTTGTTTTGTTTGATTCCGGTAGCTTTAAATTAAGTATGATGGAAGCTTTAATGCTACCTCGATGATTATAGATTGAAAAATAAGTCAATACTATTTTATCATTCCTTTTCTATATTCTCCAATCTAAAAACACCTTGTGTGACTTCGTAAAATGAACAAAGTATCAGCTGCAGAGGTTAAAGCTTATTTCAATGCATGATTACGTGGTATCATTAAAATCCACAAGGAGCCTGACTTTGTGTGCGTCACGCAGCAGTGCTATTGCTACTGTGATTGGTGCTCATTAGACAATAAAAAGAAGTATCCATACTTTGTGCGGGTTACGGTTTCTATTGAAGGTTCTTCTAGAAAATCATATGCAAGGTGACTATTTATTAAAAGGATCCAAAGTGATGGACTTCCGTTACCGCCAAAGTACATTATAGACTTTTCCATTAAACCCAGGTTTAGATATACATGCAGAGAAATGGTTTCTTGCATCAAGAAATTAGATTGTCTTGCAAAAATCAATCTCTATTCAAGAACATATTTTCATTTCAAGACTATAAAAATGCTTAATATAAGAAAATAATTTTCTGGAAACTTCATTTGTATTAAATAGATATTTTCTTGGTGTTAGAAAATCAAAAAAATCCAAGACAGAAAAACATTTCTTCCAAGTACACTATCATTAACCGGTATCTTTTGAAAATATTTGTGAAACGTTGTACGTTAAAGGTTATATCATTGTATGGGTAAGTATGGCATCTGTATTTCGGTTTCTGTCGCCACTTTCTAGGACGGCATGACTATATCTCTTGGCACTAGGTGGCGCCAGGAAATATTTCAGTACTGTTTTTGAAGATATGAGAGATGAACAGCAATGTGGGTAGGAGCAAGAAGCGTTAGTGCTTTCCTCTTCTCACATTGTTTCTGCCGGAAGTGTTTCCATCAATACCATGAGCTATATATCAGCATTATCTTGGTTATTGTTTCTAGGCACTTTTTTCATGTCTACTTCTACATTAAATTTCACTTTTGTATTAACACTGTTCTGTAGATAATCTACCTTAGCCTTTTTAAAATCATAAGCAATGAGAATAATTTACTGTATTATGTACGGATATGTCGTACTGTTTTAAACAATGTAAGTGTAATTAATAATGTGGATATAAATAATATGCATTTCAAGAGTTCTAAGCAAATAGATGCTTTATTTTAAGAGAATAAGAATATTGACTTATGAACAATACCTAAACGCTTTCTTGAATTAAAAAGATATTTACTATCCTCAAGTAAATATTGTTTTGTGTTATAATGGCCATTTACTTATACTATGAATCCCATTCTTCAAATTTTCTGCAAGATTTTCTTGAGTCAAGTTAACAAATGTCTTAAACAAAGAAATACAATTATTTCATTACAAGTGTATACTCTGTCTCTTAAGCAGAGAAAAAAAAACGCTGAGAAAACATTTCTTTTGATTTAAAACAGTAATTGTATTGTGAATAGTTAAAACAGTGATTGTCTTGAATTGAGGCGGACAGTCTTAATACAAGTAAATGTTTCTCTGCGTGTAGTAAAAGAAATTACTTTTGTTACTTCCTTATTTCCCAATACATTTGATAATAATTATTATTGGAGCACCTGGACGAAACAACTCTTACCATTTTGCTGTCGGTGATTATATCAGCAATCACTTTTAAACCCAGTTGCAATTGTTAATCTTGCAAAACATGTGACATTAGCAAAGTGCAAAATAATTCATATATGCACATGGCACATACATTATACATGATCTTATTCAGAGTGACCGAAGGATTTGTCATTTTGTGAGGTGTCAGTGTTACTTATCCACGGAGATCGTGTAATTTTACAGTGACGTGGGAATATTATCACAGAATTGGTGATGTAGTGCCAGTGTATCCCGTTGTTTTTTTTTGTTTCCCTCAAGAATTGGATTGATTCTAGCGATGGCTTGATTAAGATGAATCACTAAGCTGTGAATTGTGGTTAGACAAGTCACATGGGAGGTCGGCAAGAGATACAAATATATTTTGTTGATTTATCAAATTTTATGAGACATAATATATTCTAGTGGGATTTTGGACCGAAGTGCGTGCATTTGCATTTAATACTATTGGTTTATATAACTGTATTTTAAATTTTCAATAGTTCTCAGTATTTATTTACAGAATTTGAATTATTTTTGATTATTATTCGAATTCTAGCATTTTGATATTTTTTTCTTCTTCTTTTTCTCGATTCCTTGTACCTTTTCAAGAATCGGATGTGGATTCCTATTCCTCTTGTACCCACTCTTTCCACTCATTTCTGTTTCTTGTCATTATTTTCATTTCATCCAAAGTCTTTCCCTTTTTTCCCCCATTTGCTTCCTTTATATCGTCTATCCATTTTCTTCTTGGTATTCCTCTGCGTTTCTCGTTTGAATATTCTGTCTCCATTATTTTTCTTGTTATTCCATCTGTCTCCATCCATATATATGTCCGTATCAATTTAGTTGTTTCCTTTGTATTTTTTTTTTACTATTGGTTCTTGTTTTGTTACTTGTATGATGTCTTCATTCTTAATTCTATCCCATTTTGTTTTCCCGCTATTCTTCTTAGGTGTTTCATCCCATCGCATTTATCTTTGCTTCATCTTTCTTCCGTAGTGTCCAGTTTTCACACGCATAGGTTATTATTGGAATTGTTATTGCATTATGCATTATGCATCTTTGTTTGTATCCATGTCTATATCCCCGTGTCCTAGTGTTGTCTTATTTAGTGAGTAATATATTATCGTTGATTTGTTCCCCCTTTTTGTTATTTCTCTATCTATTTTTCCATCCTCCCTTACTCTGCCTCCAACTAATCATATGTCGTTACCCTTTCCAATGTTTTGTCTCTATACTTAGTGTCGTTATTAACTTGATTGGCTTAGTTTTCACTTATGATCATTACTTTAGTTTTACTTGTGTTAACTTCCATCTTCAAGTTTTCTATTTCTTTTGTCCAGATGTTCGTTAGCTATTGAGTTTTGTTTTTAGAGTTTGCTATCCGGATCACATCTCCTGTATATAACAGGCTACTCACTCTTACTGGTACTAGGTTTCTACATTTGTTCGCGCCAGTATTTAAAGTTAGATTTTGGGATTCCAGTGCACATGTCTGTAGTTAAGACAAGAATCCTGAATAGCGCGGAAGACGGGTGCGCTGCTTCAGTCCGGAAAAATTTCGGTTGATTTATATAGTAAATTAAGTCCAGTTATTAGTGTAAGTGTACGTTCGCATTTTCTTCCGTTTCCTTTCCCAACAAAGTGCACTATCAATAGGCACCAACCGATTCGGTAAGTCATCATATATTAAATTTTTTTTATTCAACCAGGAGTTTGTTGCGGACACAACAATATCCGATTATTGTGTTAAGGTGTTCGCTTTGTGGTTTAATTCACTTAACTATTTTATTCATAATTAGTACAAATAATTGTGGGCTTAAACTGTCCCCTCGCTTTATTCCTTTTTTCATTTTAAATTGTTCAAGTTTCTGCCCTGTAATATGTATTTTATAATATAATATATATTATTAATTCTTTATCTCTAAAAAAAACATAGGAAATAATCAAACTCACAAGTTGTTTTCAATAACTTACCTTTTAATAATGTTTTTTCGAAAAAAAACACAAAAACCATGGACAAAATTGTTTACAATGTCGTCTATAGTGTCGGATACGATCATCGATAGAACAACCATACAAATATCCAAGTCGTTTAATTGGCATTCCTGTGACAACGAAGTAAACACGGAGATAGAAATGGACATTTTTGACATAAGACAAGTTTTGAATAAGATTATTTTGAAAATAAGTTTAAAACAAATATTTGAAGAATTTTGTTCATCAAAATCAATGAAAACGATTTTCAAGTTAAGGAGATAGAAAGCTGAACTCAAGGAGATAGAAAAAGAAGTCGAAGGGGACCTGACATCAGAGGATTAATCAGAAAGGACCTGGAAAGGGAAGAGGATCCTAATAAAGAGTTTTAAAAACACACACAAGGCGGCTTGCAGCTGTAAGTAAATGATTGAGAATGAAAAAAACTTGTGATTATTTTTTAATTCGATATTTCATTAAAACATCCCATTATGTACCACATATCTCTTTTGTTATAAACATTTGTTGAAGAATTCGTTGTTCCATTTCCGGCCATATGAAGAGCTCGTGGTAGTTAGCTTTTAGTTAGTTTCTGAGTCGCTTCGGGATCGTTCAGCGCTTCCAAACCATGTACTTTCATAATCTTAATCACCAAGGTTAACAGTTTTGTATGAACGAGACATTTCAAAATGCTTACACTATTGGTGGTGTGGTGTCCCAATTCTTTTTTGAACATAAATTATATGAAGAAACTGTAGAAACATAATTTAATAACATTTTTTTAGTTTCCTATCAATGTTATTTGGAAGTGGGTGGGACTGCAAACAGAAAAAGGGTACAGACAATAATTACGTTGAAGTTTCCGGCGGGGTTAAAGAGGAGGTTATTTTTTACCAGTGTTGACGGAACTACGGGGTGTATAAGCTTTGAAGTTTGTTACAACCTCAGGGGCCTACTAGTGTATAAATGTATGTGTTCCATGGCATTGTTGCTATCACTTTCCATAAAGTAAAAGCGGGTAAAGCAGGGTAAAGCGCAGTTCAATATTCCCCAACATAATGCTGACTCGAGCTTTTACTGGACCTGCCAGGAAAATCTGTTACTTGACTTTGGTGGGACTTGAATTCACAGCGCTTAATTCTGCCACTGCCAGGAGCAGGCTCTCTTACCACTGGGCCACCGAGCACTTTTTAAAATAATAGTAATAATTATTTTAGTGGGATTATATTAAACCTCGAGTTTATTCCAATTAATCTAATTGCTAGTTGCATCAAATTCTTTTACATATTTAATACTTCCAGGCTTTGTTTTGTTTACTGAGCGTATGTATTGGAAAAAGGTAGTATTTCGAAAACTACATCAACACTATAAATTATAACCTATTTTGTTTGAGTTCAAATAAAGGACATTCTTACAGACGTTTTACAGAAGCATATTGATGCTTCTTTAATTCTGGTCAAAAACCCATTATTTCTCTGTTAAGTAGTTTAGAGAACTGTAATGGAAAAAAGTAGATAACTTATATCTTGTATTATGGTATTAATGAAGTTGATAAGGTGCCCACTATAGAGCCCCAATTTGTTACCAACTGCTCTCTTGTGTATGATATCAACGGTTAAGAAAATGGAAGAATCTGTTTATTGGGATGCAGTCGCCGAGTTTAGTAATAACAATATGGACTGCATGATATTTACAATGTTGGATGTAATCTTGGCGAATATACAAAAATGGAAAACATATAAGCAATTAATCATTGGGAATGGTTGGAAAACTAGTTAAATCCAGCCATTTGAAAGTAGATACACAAACATAATAACAGTAATAGACTTGGGATAAACGGCAGGTATATGCCAAGTTTGAGAATGGTATATGGATAATTCATTATATAACTTTTAAACGAAATCTTTGAACACGATATCGGCATGTACTTTGATAGTTCATGTGTGGGTTTTAACGCTGCAATAATTATTCTGCAAATTAACCCTTTAATCTACACGCAATTAACTAATGACATAATTAAAGCGGTTAGTTTGAATTCTAATTACGGAGTGTGAAAACACAGTAAACATTATGTAAATGCTAGTGCCAATTCGCTGATGCGTATCGTTAGGTTTCCTTGCTTTGGTAACCTGCAGATTATGCAGTATCATTCAGTGTACCGTCTAAATCGTGTTAAAAGACAGAAAGTAATGACATCAATAACGGAATTTTTCGATGTATTTTAAAATACAGCATTGAGGATATGCACATAGGGTAACTGTTTGCAATCTAAAGATTAATATTAACTGCTTTTGTAATTCGCGTTGGCGTACGGTAATATATTCATTATGATTCATCATACTTATATTAAATTCAAATCGGAATTTTTAGATTCCGTGTAATAAAATAGCTTCAATAAATCATTGTATAACGGAAAGAAGGCAATTAAATTATCAAAATTAGTGTATATTGCTAAGTATTACAGATGGAATACAGGTTTTGCGTACCAAGAAGGTGCGTTTTGCTTAGTTCCGGGTGCTGGCATTAAATCATGCTCATATTTCATTGTTCAGAGCAAATAAACATTAAAAGTACTTCATGCTAATTAAAAATATGTACTTCTCTCAACTGGGCAATACTGTCCTGATTATACAGCATGTACAAATTGTATGGGATAATGCTTCTATAGCCGCTATAGTACGTCACATAAAAAAACTGTTTTATGTAGAGTAGAGAGTGCAAATATGGAATACCATTTTGTTTTATGATTACATCTTCGTTATAAATCGAGTTATTTAAAATTCAATTTCACTGGAATATACTCTAAACAGGTGCGGACTAAGATCTTTACTTGGATTTCTTGTAGTCATACACATTCTAGAAAAAAGGATTTCTTGAAAAGGATGCCAAAATTATTACTTGAGAAACTGGGGTGCAAATGCGGGATACAAATTTGCTCATAACATTTATATTTAGAATTATTTGCACCAGTCACGTCCTTTTTTCTCTGACTGCTGAAATTGCCAAACTCATTTTTTCTTCACTGTACCGCTTTCTTTGACTTTTACAAACTCGACGTTGACTTTTTCTTGGCATCCTAAGACAGAAAAAGGAAAGCTTTCATAGAAAACATGTATGAAGAAACGACTGTGGTGAAACAGTGGTATTCCATATCTTCTATATTACCAACAACTCACATTGTAAAGATTTTAGATTAGATTTCATTACGTATCAAAAAACAATAAATGGCAGTAGTGTTTTTGAGAACCCATTTCACATACTAACCAATAGTAGAGGACACCTAAATAATAACAAGCCGCAAAAACAAATAATGACTCATATCCTTACCTGTTTAAGTTTTAAAAGCACACAGTTTAAAGTATCACTTCTGTCGAATCGTGGAAATACTAAATTTGTTCATGGGTCACTGTAACCTTAATAATAGGTCTAGGCTAAAAATTTACCACTCGTTTGATGGATGTAACTAGGTACATTTTTGAGAGGCTTTGGTATTCTATACTACTAACTCATTCCATTTTTGCGCCTTCTGGTCTAATAGTTATGTGACGAGATCTTGAAATCTTTTCTTTTTTTTGTTATGCAAGAAAGTCAATTTTGACGTATGCCGTTATGACATAATTTTTTTTAATGGAATGGTATAATGTTTCTTTAGCTGTTTGATGAAGCTATTTTCTTCTAATTACAACTGTTAAAATAGTGTTTATTAAAAATGTTACAAACAACAAAAGAAATAATAAAATGTAAAATGTCAACATGTTAATCCATACACTTTATTTTGAAAAGAAATTGAAAAGATCTAAAGCAGATGCACAAAATGCGCACCATTAGCATCCAGGCAGCGATCTCTGAGTGCATTTTGAGATAACAATGCGATTTGCTCTCTAATCCGTTATTCGAATTCTGCAATATTTTCGGAACGATTGCGATGAATCCTGTTTTCTAACCCTTCAGTGATAACGTGAGATTTTATAACTTAGATGATAACGTCGGTCCTGGAGACCGATTTATGTTTTTAATTTCATCCGTTTCTTCTTAAAGAAAAAGAGTACAAATAATTTTTTTTTTAATTATTAGCGGAAAAAATATGTCTTTTATAAAACTAATAAATAAACGAAAAGAAGAGCAGAAAACTTATACATAGAAAAGTTCAGTCAATGTCCATTTGGTGTTGTGGTAAACAAGTTTCACAGATCACGCATTATGGAATGCTTCAAACACATAAACTCGTTACACATTCAGCAGTATATTTAGTTTTTCGGTTCTTTTTGGATGAACAATAAAAACACATCTGGGCACCTTGTTGCTAGGGGAATTCGTCAGTAGGTATCGAAGCAGTTTTGGAATACATTGATTTAATGACCTTCTGCGTAAATGTTTATCCAGCAACGACAAACTTAAGTTTTCCAAAAACTCATTGCGAGCTAGTTGTGAAGAATTGTTTGCTTTATATATAACCAATGAATAGCGGCAACATCCAATACACTACAGAAAAATCACCATAGGCCATCTTCTTGTTGCTCGCGCTGTATCCCTCCCTTCGTCATGTTATAAAAAGTTACCATTTCCAGCTTTCCTCTTTCTGGATCGATGGAATCATCATGATGAAGTGTCGTTAATAGCTAGACATTTTTATTTCGCCTCGGAGTATAGGATACCAAGGTACATTTTTCTTGTAACCCAAACACAGATGACTCTACTAGTCTCTTTCCCTAAATGAACTCATTTGGTATTTGACGTTTATTTTTCCTCAGGGTACCCACAATTGTTAGTTGATGGTTCTGAAGCTTATGGTTTGACATCATATTTCCACTAAAGCAGGTGGACTGCTAGATACTTAATAGGGCCCGTCTGGTTGTACCTCCATGTTTGAGGTATAAAACGATTTCGCATCTCGTAAAGCGAAAATTTTTAAGCCATATTTACTCGGCTTATTTGGCATGCAAACACAGAAGCCGCAGCGTCCCCTGAGTGCCTCTAATTTTTCGTATATAGTTACGTACTCAGATACCGAGTAACGCTTTTGGCAGTTAGAGTTAAACTTATCGAATACTTCTCAATAGTAGATCGTTTACCAAATTTAGTCTATCAGCACATGTCGATTTGTCATTAAATATAAGTTGGTGCAACAAAAACCTAAATCATTGAAGACGAAATAATTCGGTAGCTGTTCCGTTAGTCTTCCATAAGTCAGCTGCATTCAGATGATTAGTGTGCCTTACATCTGGTATAACACACCTATTAGAGCTTTGATTTCAATTTTATCAGTAAGTGCAGTTCGATTTGATGTTGAACAAGTGTTAACTTATTGGTATTTTTAACAAGGATCTCCAGGATATCACACCCAATAAAATAATGCAAAATTTTGTTGGCGGATTTTAGCTTCTTATCTTCGCCTCTTACTCCAAGCAAATGGGTTATGATATTTTCCGCACGGGTTCTTACGTTCTTTGCAAAGTAGTGTTTCTTCTTGGTTGTGTTATCTTTACCGATGAAACATGGTTCTCTTGGGAAACCTTTGTCTGGATTGATTGATGTTTTTTCTTCGGTTTCTTCCATTTTTGTTCTGAATCGGTGTTTTCGAGATCTATTTCATCTTCGTCTTCGTCATCGTCATATTCCGCGCCATATGCATCAATTTCCTCTAAACGTAGAAGTCGAGCTTTCTCTTGTTCGTACATTCTAAACAAGAACTGTGTCAAAAACCTGTACAAAACAGGAAAGAAAACCTTACCTGGCGAAAGAAAAATGTTTGTCGTTAAGTGATAACGTCGGTTTCACACACCGTTATTTGCAAAAATCTACACAAACAAGCAAACAGTCCGTATGCGACTGCACTTTAACACGACACATCCAAAAGGTACGTGAACGCGCGCATCGTAGCCATGAACGATGAACGCAATAAGGACGATATTATTTTCTCCCGGCCTGTGGAACCGCACATTATCACTGAAGGGTTAAATGGCTTCATAGAAAAAACCACACGATGTAGGATCTGGTGGTCGTGGCGGCCACTCCACAGGTTTTCTCCTTTCTATTCAACACTTTGGGAAAATTTCATTTAAATAATTTTTAACATTGGGTTGACAATCTTGCTGGAACCAGACATCAAGATTTAAATTATTGTTTAATAGTCCTTCTTCAGCCTCCTCATCATTAGGAATTATTTGATTCCGCAATAAATCTAAATGCCTATCTCCAGTAAGATTTCCGCTGATAAAGAAAGGACCGATAATATGTTCAGCGCAAATTCTTGCTCATGCTTTTATTTTTCGTGGTCTGAGTATGGTGCTGGACCATCGAGTGGGGATTTTTCTTGGGGCGGTATTGACAATTATGCTTATTAACACTAAAATTAAGAGAAAATTGTGCTTCACCTGAAAAAACAATTAAATTTACGTCGTTGTTAATTTTGTTCATCATCGGTCAAAACCATATTGGAATAATTTTTGAAGAAAGATAAGTTCGTAAAGGTAAAAGTTGCTTTCTTTCTTATGGTGTACGGAAACCAAACCCAACCACTGTAAGAATTGTTATTCTCTCAATTCCTGTTAGGTGATATATCTTATGTTACTGTAAATCAGTTTTGGAAAAAATTTTTGACGCAATAAATAAATAAGCAGTGTTGCTGCTATGTAACATTTGAAAATGCCTTTACTCCAACTAAAAAGTTCATTCCTTTTTTTTTAATTCCGAAAAAAAGTTTTTAACAAGAAAAAATAGCTTTGTCAAACAGCTAACAAAACACCATATCGTTCTATTTAAAAAGATGTCATATCATACGTCAAATTCGACAAAAGCCAAAATTCTTACATAACAAATCAATTCTAGGATCTCTCCGAATAACTTTTGCATAAAATATTTTCATATAACGTGCTATAGGGCTGTAGAAGCGTTATTATAATTTAAATACGCTATATAGTATAGCAAATTACAGCTGCAGATCTGCACTTGTATATTTAGATAACGTATATTGGAGGAATATATTCTTTTCGCCTTCTTACAGCACGCGAGCTGTATGTATTTATCGTTTGAGCAATTTTTCTAATCTACATTCGTTGCACTCATTTGTAATCTTGTAATATCATCATTTGAAGTTAGCCGCCTCTAATCATACTAGTGTGAAATGGATATGGAGCAATTTGCAACAAACAACGAATTATCGCCACGTTAAATAAACAAGGAAAAATTGAGATTTCTCGAAAATAAAAAACGTTATTGACCTCTGCTAACATAGAAACTGACTCATATACTAAATTAAACGTTGACGATTTTAGTTACTGGTTGAAGATATTTCTGCTGGCGGCCTTTTCCTTCCTGATTTTTATTGAAACTATTATAGAGTTCAAAGCTAACGCAAGATAAGTGGATTACTGGGCATATGCACACATAAGTATCAACATAGATAAAATTAGGGTTACCAAACGTCCAGGTTTCCCCGGATTTTTAGCATGTCCGGGGATGATGCGGTCGTCCGGGCATGATGCAGACATCCGGAGGTAATGCCGACACGGCGTCCGGGGAAATCCAATGTCGAAGGAAAGAAATTCGCCTAACTTTCGTTTGCTTACTGTTTGGCGCTATAAACTTTTAGCTTTCTAACGCCAGTAGAAATTCTTTAAATTTTTGGCATACTACATGCAAGTTTGATCTTTATTGCCGGAACTACCAGCGTTTTTGTTCTACGTTATTTGTTAGGTTATTTACTGAAGTAAGAGCAATGGGTAGGTGTAATTTTAAAATAAAGGTTCACATTTTTAGTATTTTATTTCAGGGTATGTAGTAATATAAGCGGTAGTTTATATTAACATGAAAATAGCATGGCATCCTGATTTTTAAAAGAAAATGTTCTGGGATGGGTAAATTCCATCTGGTATCCCTAGATAAAATAGAAACACAATTTCTAGCAAAAAATACAGGTTAACATTCGTTCATTTCAGTTCCTCACGACGGTATGTGTATTCCAAGAAGCGGTTCTGGATGCAAATTTCACGCAATCCACGTTTTTAGTAAAAATCTTGTCATGTCTATCGTTTAGAGACTAAAATCTAAACAGATGTTACAGGCATGCTTCGCTAATAACCGCGCGTTACAGACAACTAGCGGAATTTTCCAAAATTAATGAAACTACGTATTAGTAAAGTGCTCCTCGCAACTCAAACGTTTTTATTTTAGGGAAACTAACTTCCAGTAAGCATTGCAACCGAACTTAAACTCTCGTTATTAATCTTAATGACTGGTAAGTACTCTTTACGTAAGAATCATTTTTCGAATCATCGCCACATATTCCTGTGGAATCTATTCTGCTATCTCTAAACTCTCTTAGTGTAAGTTTCAAAATTGATCTTCAACTCTTCTGCAGTTGTATAACTGACATTAATTTTTGACTGTACATTTTTCTACTAGCTCTATCGGTATTCTTAGCTTTAGGGATTTTACGCTTGATATTTGAATAATGACTTGAGCGAAAATGGGAATGTTTTTGAAACCCATGGAACTATGTAGAAGACCATTTACCGTCTCGGCTAACGAAGCTTTCAAGGAAATAGTGCTACTTTGGTTTCTTTATAGTCCCATGATATCTGCAAATGATTCGAACTTCATCGAAATCAGTTTCTTCGAGTTGAAAAATTTCCCTTACTATCTTCGTCTTGTTTGTTCTAGTAGGAAGTTTTTTGTTTCTCATTTTGCTCTCTCATACTTTGCTTTACATGCTCCTTTTGATGGCCACAATTGTTTAACTTTAGTCTTTTGGGGCTCATCACAAAGCTAAGTCGTTTCCAAATCCAAATTGCCTTAAATTCTCTATCTATTCGTATATGAGGCGAACAGTACAAGTCTTGCGCCTTAATGAAATATTTTAGGCTTTGTTAATTTCATATTTCAGTATACCGTTTTTTATTATTGACACTACTACAGCTAAAATATTACGAATATCACAATTACAATTACAATAGAAAAGCCGGTTGGGTGGCTTACTCAACTCGTCTACATTGACTAACAAGGGGGGTCGGCAATATATTTTTAGAGCTCATCGAATAGACCTATCCTTTTGGCGAATTCCAGAAGTTCGATCAGCGGAAGTTTTCCTCAAATTCTCAGGCGTTACAAAAACTCTACCAATCAGAGAAGATCTTATTCTGCAGATGGCAGAACAGTGGCAGAAAACGTGCCCAACTGTTTCCTCCTTTTCCAAACAAAGACGGCACTCCCCCTCTTGAGCGAGCCTCATTTTGTGTAGCTATCTCCTTAATCGAGCATGGCCGGTAAAGATCGCGGTTAGAGTGCTAACAGGCTTCATCTACAGTTATATATTGTTATAAGCTTCGTCTCTGTCTCTCTTGGACAACATAAATACGCTCGTATGTAATAAACCTATGGAGTTACTCCAGGTTCGAATTACTTCTTGTCTGGCTCAATGGGTAACATGCGGTTTGGAAGCGTTAAAAGATATGCCAACTAGAAGTTCTGGACCCAGCTCAGGTCCCTTCTTAGCAAGGCATCGGCCGCCTCATTGTCATCAGTGACAGCGTGTCCTGGTGTCCAAATAAGAGTAACCTTGTTGTTCCTACGGTTTTGCCATCTTAATACGTTCAAATTCATAAGAGTAAGTATCAGAATGTTCGAAGTGTAGATTGAAATTACGGCAAGAAATGGAATTCGTTTCTGCTCTTCTCCCACTCTTATAGGATTCGTAAATGTTTTCGTTATATGCATAGGTTATGAAAAGTTTTACTTAATGTAAATCCTTTAGTTTTTTCCAGTAAAAGTGCTCTCTATGCTATCACTTGATCGTGTGCTTTCGACTACTTTGTTTTATTGTAATTATCCTAGTCATGGATGCGTATTATGACGAACATAAAAAATGTCAAGCAATTCTTGTAATTTCGTTAGCAGCACACTTGCACATACGCGCATACATTTGTATAGACGAAGGTACAATTTACGATAGATGTCATTTCAAATAAAGTTATTATCGTACCGTATTAAGTTCATTGAATCGCCACAACCACGGACGCCTATCTCCATACATATATCTAAACATGTATATACCTACATTACATACGACCATACGTAGGCTAAGGAAAAGACAGCGACTGCGGCGACTGGCAAGGTTACACAGTATAGAATTGAATGTAAGTTGCCGATTCCCGCGCCTGTCATTCACTTGTCATTCTTCCACGACAAGATGTCTGATGACCCTTTCGGGATATTGTAATATCGAGGTCATGAAAAATGTTCTTCGCCGCCGCCGTAACGTCTAAATAACATCCACCGGACGCTTTCGCTCTACGTTGTGCTCGGAAAAAAAACTCGACATAATGGAATTTTCTAAACGCGCGTAGCTAATCCTTTATTGGTCGTGTGAATGCTTGGACCCTGTTTACACTTGGATGATGTCTATTGGTAATTGATGAACTAAGAAGTGGACATTCAAGTGTATACGTATGGTACATTCATTTAGTGGATTTTAGTTATTGGTGCTTCAACATTTATTAACCAATTAAGCTCCATTTTGAATCCACAAGGTCCTATAACTTCTGGTTTCTGCTCTATTCCAGTAATGCGTCCACTATTTAATATTTTTCGGAAGATTTAATACGTCACTTACGAAGAACGTTTTTTAGCCCGGAGTTAGCAATTTTTGCGAATCTGGACCTCACTGGGCTAACAAAGGAACCTTTCGAACCACAAGTATCCGATTTTGATGAAACCTAGTAAATTCATAAATTCCATTACGCAAGAAACAGCTTTGTGTTTCAACTGGCATTACTTTTATGGGGTTGTAATTGACCCTTGAAGTTTTTAAGCTTACTTTACCTTAGATCAGGTCGAAGCTATGGAAGCTTAAAAACTTGGCACTTCACCCATACAAACAACACGTTCTTTTTAGTTATAATTTTAGCAACGAGCGATTTGAAACCAACTTATTACAAGTTAACAATATTATGTAATGCTATGTAGCTCCATATACCAACATTATTAACTTCTCTAGAAAATTATTTGACTTAATTTTGGAAAAGAAAATATTTCGGGTTGTAATGGGTTTCTTAAGGAATCATATTCCGCCCCAACCAACAAAGTTTTTAAGGAGACGAAATCTGTCTTTTTTTAGTTTAAAATTTTGAAAGCCTTTAATTATACCAAGACTATTGAAGTAAGAAAGTATTTGGACATGTGTGTAAATGCACGACACAACTACTGAAATATATATCTTAAATCAATTGCACATACTTTATAAATTGATTAATCCCTCCCTGGGATAATAAGTGGAAGATATTCTTTCATTGATTGTATTCCCATCAACATTTCTATGTTTTTTAACGTCCCAATTGTCAAATACTGTACGATATTTGCTTTAATATATATGTATATATACTGGCCGCCATAAATAAATGAACACCCAGTATACTTTGATAAATTTTGATGACATTTTCAGGAAAGTCGTATTTATATCATACTAAGAAACGATTAAAATTTCGACACCATACAATTACAACAATTTGTATTAAGACTAGTAATCAAGTTGACAATCGACAACTACTAAAAATTGTTATTTATGACATTGCGTCCTTAAGTGACAGTATAAAGCATACTTGTTATTTTAATTAGTTTTAATACAGTGTAGAATAATGCCTCCTGTTCGACGACGTGCAAATCTTCATCAATTAACAGAATTTGAACACGGCAGAATAATTGGCCTACGAGAAGCCGGATTATCCATTCGTGATGTTGCTGATCGTGTAGGATGTAGTGTTGCTACAACTGCTATATGTTGGCGAAGATGGAAAGAAAACAATGAAGAACGACGACGTCCGCTGCCTGGGCGTCTAAGGTGTACCACTGTTCGTGAACACCGTGCTCTTCGGCTTGCGGCTCTTCGGGACCGTTTTTCGTCATCCAGAGAAAATGGTAATAGATGGAGAGGTTTAAGTAACCAACAAATCCCTATACGATCTATATACCGAAGTCGATCGTTTGGACTTAAATCGTATAGACCGTTGCTTTGTTTACCTCTAACTCCTGTTCATAGAGGTTCGCGATTAGAGTGGTGTAACGAACATTGGAATTACGAATGGAATCGCGTCATGTTTTCTGATGAATCTTGATTTTGTTTATGGGCTCATGATGGCAGAATGGTCAGAAGACTTCGTGGAGAAATACGACATCTACAGTTACTCAAGGTGTGATGGTGTGGGGTGCTATCTGCCATTGGAAGTAAAAGTCCTCTAGTAGTTATTCCGGAAACATTAAATGCAATTCGTTAGATCAATAACGTGTTAGAACCAGTGTTACTGCCATTTCTTCAAGAACTGCAAAATCCCAGTTTTCAGAACGAAAATGTGCGCCCACATACTGCTAGGGTTACTGTGGAGTTTTTGAATAATGTTAATGTTGATATGCTTCCATGGCCTTCTCGTTCGCCGAATCTATCACCAATTGAACATGTGTGGGACATGATAAGACGGAAGTTAGGTACTTTACAACCACCTGCAAATAGTGTAGATGTTCTCCAAAGACAGATTTTAGAATATTGGGAGAGTATACCATAGGCTAGCATCGATTCGCTAATTTCAAGTAGGGCCAATCGAGTAGCTGAATGTGTAAGAAACACAGGATCTACGCATTATTAGTGTTAATACAAATTGTTGTGATTGTATGATGTTGAAATTTTCACCGTTTCTTAGTACTAAATAAACCAAACTTTTCTGAAAGTTTCATCAAAATTTATCAATCACTGAATGTTTATTTATTTATGGCGGTCAGTATATTTAGAATATTACAATTACGAATATAACACTTACTCCCAACAAAAGGCTATAACATACCTCAACTATATATCAAGGTAGTTAAAGATTGGCGTTTGGTCTAGTATGTTAGGTGAACTAATTTAAGCATCTGAACTGACTGGTAAGTTCAATTAAGTACTACTGAATGCGGACGTAGCAGATAGAAGGATATGACAATGTTGAAAATCCATAATATTAGGCATGATTAGTAAAGCCAAACCAACTCCTGAATCGGTCGTTCACGCCTGTAATAAATGTGAGCAATGCTGACAGAGCAAAAAATTGTGGTTGGAGTTTTTCGCGGAATTTTGTGGGGATCCCAGAAACATAATTACCGTACGTGTAAAGGGTTGTCCTTAATCACTAAACAAATTACGATTACGTTATTACACAAGCAGTAATTAATCCAATTGAACTGTTAATAATTTAATTTTCTCTTCAAAAGATTACAGTCCGAACAATTACAATAATGAATTTCAGCGTTGTACTCTCTGTCCTGAACGTGTAAAACCACAGACATTGTCCCTCTAAAATATTGGCGGGCTTTCCATTGTTTGCTGAATCGCTGTATTGGACAATCAGAGCCGCATGTTTCGAAAACTATTGTTGTAGGAAAATTTTCGAGAGTCAATTTTATTTTCTGAAAGAGTTTGTTGGTCAAAATCAGAAACAACTCCTTCCAGAGTCCTATGGAATGTACAATGTTTCACGATTCACTAAACTTGGTTTCTTCGGGTTGACAAGCTTCCAATTTTGCTTTATCTTAATTGTACCAACCACTGATGGCAGCTTCATGTTTCGAATATTAAAGATATCATTAAATGAATCAAAAAGGGTAACTTACGGTAAACTTACAAGTAAGCTGTGTAAAAATCTATTAATAGTGTGAAAGAATAACTTATCCTACCAAAATTGTAGTTATTAAACTACGGATATAATTAAATCTTGTACATTGTAACAATTCTTTCAACTTCAATATAAAAACCATGTTAAATCACATTCTTACATGCTATTTCCGATCAAAAATAAAATTAATGATGATATTTTGATAAGAGTAGATTTTAAACCTTTTAATTTTTGTAACGCCCTGTATGTTCTTTCACAAGTTTGACCACTGTATCCCAAAATAAGCAAACTAAGTGATCAAGAAGAATTACAAGGATGGGGTATCCAAGAAGAGAGTTCTCTTCTACAGTACGGGGGTGGAAAAAGATGATTAATAATGAAAAATGGAAGGATTTTATAAAATCTAAATGCCGCCCATGTTTAAAAAGTCAACACTATCCATTAAAGAATAAATTGGATATGTTAGCTTAATACAATTCCTATATGTGTACGTAATTACGATTAAAACCAACATTAACCTTTAATTCATTACATAGGAAATATCATCAATTTCCAGCAACTGAGAATGATGAATATGAAATAGCTGACGCAAACCGTTACTATAAACTCAATAATTAGTAGTTGTTTGTATAATTGACGTAATTTATACACGATCTTAATTAAACAAGTAGGCGATGAATTCATGACTTAACGAAAGATCTATTACCTTTATGCTAATTCACATTTTTCTAAATGCTGAATAAGATAATGCAAGCAATAAATGGGGTCTATATCGAGAAATAATTCGAAAATTAATAGATAAGCATTAATATAGCTTTTCCAATACCGCAGTAAATAATAGCTTTAATGATGGCAATGGGCTAAATATTCTGAACAATAGAAATATACACCTAATTGAGTTTCTGTTATTGTAATACTCCTAATCATTCTTAATTTGTTTCTATATTTAGTTTTAATGTAAAGGATTATCGTTTTAGTTGATTTCAACTTCCAATACATATATATTCACATTGTATGTAAGGAGAATTCGTGAAGTTCTCCCATACATTTCTGGATTTTGCAGTTTCTTCTTGGCAAATCATCGTGGTTGATTTGCTTCCTTTTTTTCTAAGTTGAATAAGTACGATATAAAGAGGAAGAGGTTTGGAGTTGTTTGTTTGTCCGATCGTGAAATTGTCTCGCCACAATCCTCAATTTACCACAATACTGTCTGGTAGTAGTCTGCTATTAGCATTACTTCTTCGTTTCTTGACTAAATAACCAACAACTGGATCGGCAAAGCATTGCACAACCTTTGTCGTTTCTTACTGAAGAACCAAAACAAGTTTAACTTCTGCTATTCTAAAAATAGTCAACGATTTCAGGGGAAAATATTCAACATATTTTCCTCAGTCCAGAGGACATTAGTATACATTTCCAATCTTCGTGGTGTTTTGCTCATTTTAAACTTTTTCTTTTGTTTCATTGTTTTAAAAGTAGTCCTTAGGCGTTCACGCTTTTAATTCCGTTTTCAAAAGTCTTCGGTTGGCCGTTGTTCAGGGAACAGGCTTTCTGTGTGTAGTATTCTCTTCCTGGCTAATATCTGGTGCCGTCAAGACATCGTTTGACTTTGGCATCTATACTATACTGTGAAATATCTACACTGATTTTTTTATTTTATATAATTACGTTAACTAATTTTGTTACACAATAGTTACTTTCAACAATCTACCTTTTAATAACAATTTTTGTAGAAAAACATAAAAATCATGCGAAACATTATCTACATTGGGATCTAGTCATTAAGACACTTAATGTTGTTCATACATCACATACGAGCGTCAATAATCCAACCATTAAAATATAAGTCCTTGGATTGGCATTCCTGTGACGACGAGCAACCGAACAGAGAGAATAGACATTTTGTCTGACGGAAGACAGAAATTAATATTAAAACAAATATAAAAAAGTATTTCGATCATTAAACAATACCAAAAAAAGTTTAAAGGTTTGGAAACTAAGAAAAAAGAAAGAAGAACTGAAGGGCAGCCAAGGACTGATCAAAAAGAATTTATGACATTCTTTGGAGGAAATAGGAGGATTTTAACAATAATTTTATTTACAAATACGCCACATATGGGGAACTTACAGTAGCAGGGAAATTTTAGCACATTTTTTGCAAGAAAATTATTGCAAATAAAAGAACTTGTGATTATTCTTATAACTTTTCACCCCTATTTACACAACGCTTTTTGAAGTTTTGAAGTAAAATTTTTCTTATCCTTAATTGAAATTTTTGTTTCCAAAACTAGGATTTTATTCGTCGGCGTTCATGGAAATTACCTCTCCAAGCTGTATTTTAAGCAATCGAAATATTTTACAATAATATTTCACTAAATGTTGACAGCTGCTCGCTTTGACAACGTGCCATCGTCTTACCGTCAAAGAACAGTAGTATGCACCACTGTACCAAGAGATTCTGGAAAACTATGCATTGTATTAAAAATAATTGGAAAATTGCCTCTCCTTTTCCACTATTTTTGCGTATCAAAATTTGACTTTTTCTTAAATAGCGTCATTAGTAAAGTTGCTCAATTTGCGCCAACGGCCAGTGGCGGGCGCATAAAAATCTACACAAAATAAATGGTCAGAAATAAAATATAATACGTGCTCAAACACTTACCGTCCTAAGAGTCTTCCGTGAAATCACAAAGTGAATGATGCCTGTTAAACATCTGCAACATTAGATATGTTTCCACAGTTGTTTCGGCAAACCGAGCGCGGCGTGAGAAAAAAGTGTGTTTGTATGCAGAAAGCGAACGTTCTACATCTGGTGACGTTATGTTTGCATAATTAAAATAATCTTTGGAACAACTTAACGGTTCTGTTGACGCACCTTCACAAATTTGTTTTAATGTGCCAAAATCAGAATATTTCTCTAAAACACTTTCTAACCTTTGTAGAACACAAACGTTTTTTGCATCTTCTACCGCGCATATCTGTGCGTGAACGTGTTGCACTATTTCCAGAGATTCCACTAATGACACCGAAGGATTTTGTAATTTTTCTATTGCCTCCACTAGTCCGAAGTAATTGTTCTGAAGAGTTTTTAAATCCGTTTTAATCTGACTATTTTATGATAATAAAACGCGGCCTGTAACCATGTTCCCCAACGTCTAAGAATAGGTTCTCGCGGCTCAGGCATACGGGGGCATAGTCTGTGAAATTTGCGAATACGTTTTGGAGATTTGACAAACACTGCTTTTGTATACGCTATTAAAGCATCTACCTCAGGATAACATTTTCTAATACTATCTGCCACACGACTGAAAGCATGAATTTTACACCTAATGTGTAACAAGTTAGCACAATGTTTTTTAAGAGACCGGCTTACAGAAAACGTGTTTGCGGCACTATCACTCATAAACATCAACAGTTGGTTTGTTGAAAGTTCAAACTTTTCCAATGTATTTAACACTAACTTCGAAATTACTTCGGCAGTACATTGTTGTACTCGTCTGGAAGCTAATAGAATTGAAGGTGACGATTGATGTGGTTCCATTGTACGTACCATTACATTAACCACAGAATGTTTTTTACGATCTGTTGTTTCGTCCACACATAACCTCAGTTTTTTATCTTTCAACTCCGATTTAATTCTTTTTTCAACATGTTCACGAGCAGATGACACAATTCTTTGTAACAATGCCCGACTTGGTAATTTGCAGTTTGAATATTTGTTCCAAAAGAAGACCTATGCTTCCTTGTCTAGTAAATTAAACGGTAGATTACATGCAATAACGGTAACACATAAATTTAAATTTGTCATAATGTCGTGTGCAATTTTTTTTTTAAGAATACTGTTTACTATTTACGTAACGTAGACAATCCCTTTTGGACCAACACATTAAAGGGATACTACAAACTACACATTGAATTTTAACGCCATCATAATTTAGGCCAGGCGTTTCTGCTATAAATCCTGTAACTTTGTCCAACATTGGTCGTTTTCGCGACGTAGGCGACATTTTTAAAACAAACGTAGAACTACGAAATAGTATTTACACAACAGATCTGGTTGAGACTCGCTGTTATACTGAGGGTTGTATCCAACCTCCGCCACTGCCCCTTGGCGCTAGTGAGTCATTAGTAAAATAAAGGTATCATTATTATTTATAAAGCTGTACCAATCAATTCTGTATGTAGCTGGGTTCACTGGTTCCTCATGCCCCATTTTTACTGTGCCAACAAGTTTGGTGGATACGTGCCTATCATCAGGACTCAGGAGCCAACTAGTAACACTTCCAGCACTTTGGGGATAACATCAATTAACTAATCTTTATAGTGCGTATAATCTAGCTCAACAGGTTCGCGGAAACATTTTTACTTCATTTGGCGAAAAGGCACTTTTCGAAATCACTTTTCTTTGTTATTACATTAACTTCTTTATTATATTGCGTTAAAGAGGCCAATAATTCATACTTTTATTACATTTCGTATATCTCAACAAACTGATGCAGATTATGTAAGTAAAAAACCTTAAAGATCTACAATCTCTTTATTTTAGGATTGTTGGAATGTAGGATCCTCTGTGTTCTAATTTTTTTCTATTTACTTTTTTAATGTTTATTAGTATTGAAACATTTCACTAAAACCCTTACCACAATATTTTGGGCACGTTTTAATAACCAAGCTAGCATCATCAGCAGTAAAACTGAACTGATTTGATGTGATGTGATGTGAGTTCAGTTTTATTGCCGATAATGACAGCTTGACTATTGAAACGTGCGTCCAGTGCCAAGGAAGTATTGCGGTGAGGGTTTTAGTAAAGTGTTTCAGTGTTCCAGTGCCAAAAAGTACGAGTACTTTATTACTATTAGTGTTATTATTTACTGACTTAATCCTTACTGTTCTCTAGCCTTGTGCTATCTTCTGCTTTTGCCAACTGCCGTAGTTTCATCCGCTTTGTATTCTACTCTTTTCTTTATTTCTTCAGTCTATTTAGGTCTTCGTCTTAGCTATCTTCTTTTTGTTTTTTCTTGGAAGACCCTTCATGCCATCTTACCTACTCTGATTTTATATGCATCTACACATAGATCCCAATTTTCAAATTTCAATCGTTTCTCTTTTATTGTACCTTGTATTAATTTTATTTTTAAGTTTTCCATATATAGTTTCTTATACTATCCATGTTTGTGTTTTCAATCTTTCCAATAATTGTCGTTTCGGCACTTTGGGACTTTTCTTCTTGCTCTTTTTTCTTTTGATGTCTATCACTATAATTCGAGCCTAAGTATTGCTAGCTACCTTCTTCGAAATTCGTATTTTGGTCTCTATTGATCTTCTTTGTGTGACAGGGACATGTTTACGACTCCGTTAAGAAGTTAGACCATTATTCCCGAACTTTCCATTATTTCTTTACTCAGTTCTTCCACTTCTGTCATCCTTTACACCAAGTGTCCATTTTCAGATCGTTATTTCTGCGTTTATTACTTATTATCATTGATTTGGCGTTCGCGTCATATCAAAATTTGTTCCCTCGTCTTTGGCAATCAGCATTATTTCATCCACCTATGGATGTTCTGGCATTATTTCTTGTCGTACTTTTTATTTACATACTCAGCAAGTTATACTAATTGTATAAGAAAAAAAAATGGTAAAATATAGTAATATTCGTGGTGCTACTAACGCAAACTCTACTAGAAATAATCGAATAATATATGCGGCATTGTTCACGTTTCACCCTTGCAAAGCGATCGCCTACCCCAAAAGCAGAGGGTGGGACAAGGGAAGACACATCAAAAAGGAAATAGACAGACAGTTATAAATGGTTAGAAAAATTATCGGAGCATTTCTTATTCGATCCAAATACTATACAAACATTGTGTGTCCGACCCTTCTCTGCGTATTTCGCCAAACGTTACAGTGAGTATAAACGTAGTTACTATATATGTACGTACGTACATACATAAATGTATGAATGTATCTGTAATGTTCACGTGTACGAAAGTCTCGTGTAAATTTGTACTTGTTGTGCATGAGAGGCGTGCTATTTAATATTATCAAGGCTGGTTACTAGGTAAGCAAGGTATAAATAGCTCATAAAATTTCAATTGAAAATTAAAGAGCAGAAGTGATTGATATACGCGGTCACAATGGCACTCGCAACTTCCAAACAATGGCGTGAGATTTCATAAAAAAATTATAACTCATAAACTTGCAGATAACTTATTTACTAGATTCAATTTTCAGTTTGCATAACAGTTAATGTACTGTGGAGGCAGATATTGCATGGAACGCGTGAAATTGGCGTCTTAGTAAAAGTGTTGACACAATTTTAAGATACACTTGGCACATTTTTTCTGTTTCCTAGCTTTCTGTTCTAGATGGCTCTATTGTGGACCACAGCATGGATTTGGCACCCAGCGTAAAGTATTCAAATAGACTCAAAATCGTTAATATTCTACAATTAAACTTGCAGCAGTTTAATTCCAGCTTAAAGTCATCATTGCATTTTTCATTGTGGTACAGATATCATAACAATTTCATTTGGTACCACACGAAATCGATAGAAATAACACGAATGGTCATGAAATTTCTTAGGTTAGTGGGAATTAGAGCCAACCTGCAGTTGTGTCGCTTGAAGCTCCTTTGATATATGAGGGTAGTTTGAAAAGTTTCCAGTCTAACACAAAATCAAGTTTTTTTTGTCAAATACAGTTTTATTTCTCAACATAGTCTCCTTGTAAGTATATATGCCAGCGATCTCTAATCCGTCCAAATAGTAGTTGGCACCTTGTTCTGCAAAATAGGCGTTTACTAATATGATGACCTCCTCATTCGATGAAAATCTCTGTCCTCCAGATGAAGCTTTTAGCTTAGGAAATAGAAAAAAGTCGCTGGGTGCCAGATCTGCTAAACAAAATAGATGGTCTAGCAATTAGAACCCCATTTCGTGAATTTATACCATGATGACCACTGATGTGTGAGACTGCGTTGTCTTGGAGCAACAAAACCTTTTTTTCTACAAATGCGGCTGTTTTCCCGTAATTTCTGCCTTCAGTTTTCAAGTAATGATGCGTACCACTCACCTATTGGTTTTCCTTTTTCAAGGTAGTCGATTAACGCAACTCCATGACCATCAGAAAAAACAGTTGTCGTCACTTTCCTGGCCAATGAAACAGTCTAAGCCTTTTTCCGAACCGATTCACATTTCGCAGTCCACTATTTCGATTATGTCTTGTGTACTGGTGGAGTGTAGAAGTATACTGGTGTATCCAAGTTTCTTCTACAGTTATTAATTCACGCCAACACTCCAACTTATTTCGCTTAAACTGCACCAACATGGCTTTCGAAGTGTTCATTCTAATGCGTTTTTGGTCCTGAGTTAGCAAGCGCGGTAGCCAACGCCCGATTAGCTTTTTCATTCCCAAACCTTCAGTCAATATATGACAAACACGTTCTTTCGAGATGCCTACAGCTTCTGCTATTTCTCTAACCCTAATTCGATGATCATCTAGCACCATTTGGTGAACATTTTCGATGTTATCGGTAGTGGTTGCAGTTTTTGGTCGTCCCGAACGTTCATCATGAACCAAGCTGGTACAATCACGTTGAAATTCAGCTGCCCAAAATATCACTGTGGCAAATGGTGGTGTAGTCCCCGTATACTGCGTCCATCTCGACTTTAATTTGCGTAGGTGTATTGCCTTTCAAACGCCAGAATGTAATGAGGTCTGGATATTCCATTTTTCCCATTTGTACAGAAACGCTAACGTACAGTGACACAAACAACTGTTAAACAACAACTGAGCGTCCAACATGGCTGAGATTTTCAAAGGTATCTTTCAGCGTATTTTATTACCAGAACATTTTTGGCGAGTAATGCCATCTTCACATTGAAGTTTGAAACTTTCCAGACTACTCTCGTATAACCATATCGTCCCACTAATCTTATAATGCACATATGCATATGAATCTAATAAGTTGGAAGTTATAATTCGAAATTCCCAACACATACATATAAACTTTCTGTTATGCACGAGAGATTTATGCCTGTCGTACCTCCTTATGGTCATATGAAATTCAAATGCGATTCATATCGCTCCTTTAAGTACAGTATCAAATTACAGGAAGTGTTGAGTCTATCATCTATCTCTCACGTATGCAAAACTGTGGCATGGGTGTTCTAGCTGTCTATGCACTTATCCAATTAAATTCGAACAAGTAACACGCATTTATTATGAATAGAAGCTATAAGACTAACCTGGATGGCAGGAGCTATTATTGTAATTGGGAAAGTAAAGAATGTCTTCGTTATAAATTGTACATATTTGATGCTGTAAAAAGTGGCGAATAATTATAGCAATTAACAGTTTATTTCGCTTTTTAAAATAAATCTTGCGATTTTTGTTTAAATGTTTTGTGATTATCGTAAAGAAGACAAGGAATCGGAAAAAAGGAATGTTTCTGAAGCTCTTGGTTTCGAATTACTGCTATAGATGTGAAGGTAATTGCTAGCTAAGAACAGAAAACAGTTTTTAGTTAAATCAAATCTACAGCTTGTACCTATATAATAAATTAGTTAAGTGAGAACCCAGTAGAGGACGTCTTCCTTTAAATTTCATTCTTAATAACCTGGAGAGGCTTGTGTTTTTATACAACCTCATTTCAAGCAATTATAGGAATTAGCTCCCACGGAAATATAAAAAAACAACTCATTCTAATAACGACAATGCTTGTTTAATAGCGAATGAGTTTATTTCTCTTCTGGACTCTAGTCTAGTTAAAAATCTATTTCTAACTAAAAACACTTTGATTACATCTTCTACACTTGATTGGAGGTTACCTGGTCATGATTAAAGCTGGCCACGAGCGGTACCGCGCAGTAGCGTAGAGTCGACCAGGCCTCGCGTTCCACTAGAGTTATTCTGCTAATAGAGATGTTTGCTGCCGTAAATAATTTCGCTCATCTTTTAAATAAAAATTAAATAACACATGCTCAAACACTTACCATTTTAAGAGTCCTCCGTGAAATCACAAAGTGAATAATATCTGTTAAATATCTGTAACGTTAGATATGTTTCAACTGTTGTTTCGGCAAAACTAGTACGGCATGAGGAAAAAATGTGTTTATATGCAGAGAACGAACGTTCTACATCTAGTGACGTAATATTTGCGTAAATAAAATAATCTTTCAAATAACTTAACGATTCTGTTGACGCACCTTCACAAATGTGTCTAATGTGCCAAAATCAGAATTTTTCTCAAAAACACTTTCAAATTTTTCTAGAACAGAAACATTTTTTGCGTCTTCAATCGCGCATAGCTGTGCGTGAACATGTTGCACTATTTGTAGAGATTCTTCTAACGGCACCGCAGGATTTTGTAATTTTTCTATTGCATCTGCTAGCCCGAAGTAATTGTCGTGAATGATTTTTAAATCCATTTTAACCTGACTATCTTGAAATTTCGACTGACTTTTCTGGATAGTGGCAGCTTCCTTTGCATCGAATTGTACAACCACGTTCTTAATATTGTCAAAATATTTACGATAATAAAACGCGGCCTGCAACCATGTTCCCCAACGAGTTAGAATAGGTTCTGGTGGCTATGGTGTACGGGGGCACAGTCTGTGAAATTCGCGAATACGTTTCGGTGATTTGGCAAATACTGCTTTGGTATGCGCTATTAAAGCGTCTACCTCAGGATAACATTTTCTGATACTATCCGTCACAAGATTGAGAGCATGAATCTTACACGTAATGTGTAACAAATTAGCAGAATGCTTTTTAAGAGACCGGCCTACAGAAAGCATGTTTGCAGCACCATCACTCACTAACATCAAGAGTTGGTTTGTTGAAAGTTCAAACTTGTCCAATGTATTTAACACTAACTTTGAAATTACTTCGGCAGTACACTGTTGTATTCGTTTGGAGACTAATAGAATTGAAGGTGCCGATTGATGAGGTTCCAATTTGCGTGCCATTACATTAAGAACAGAATGTTTCTTCCGATCTGTTGTTTCGTCGACACATAACCACAATTTTTGATCTTTCAACTCCGATTTTATTTTTTGTTCAATATGTTCGCGCGCAGATGGCACAATTCTTCGTAACGATGTTCGACTTGGTAATTTGCACTCCGAATAGTTATTCCAAAAGCAGATAAATGGTTCTTTGTCTAGTAAATTAAACGGTATATTACATGTGATAAACGTAACGCATAAATTAAACGTAAATTTTTCATTGTCTCGTGCGCAATTTCTTTTTGAGACATGCTTTTCACTATTTACGTGTCGTAGACAATGTTGTCTGGACCAACACATTAACGGGATTTTACAGATTACACATTTAATTTTAGCACCTATTAAGTCTGGAATTTCTGCAATTTCTGCAATAAATTTTCGAAGTTTGTCCGACCGCGGTCGTTTTGCTGACGAAATCATAATTTTTTTAGGACAGATAAACAATTGCGCAAATGACCGGCAGCGAAAATGTCCGTACTACTCCGCAGACGAAGTAATACTACCGTTCCTCTCGGTCCGAACTGATTCTACGCCGATGCGCGGTACCGCTCGTGGCCAGCGTTAGTCATGATACATGCAGAAGGTACGGCTGCGAAGTTGTTAGCGAAGAAGGCATAGATTCAAATACAAAAAAAAAATCCATCCGTATTTGTTAAAGCATTTTAAGTTTTTGAGGTATAGGCAATGCTATTTAAAGAACTTAAAAAATATCTACAGATACATGTAACAATTCTATGCAATTGCATTGTAGGTACAGCCACAATTCCCATACGCAAACCAACAAGAATGGAAGCAGTACAGGTAAAACTACTGTCCGAGCTATGGTCAACTTCTTGCATCCAGATTGGCCCAATGCTACTATACTTTCTTGCCTTTGGAGTACAGTAAAATTTGCGCTACCGGTATCTTTAATTTTCCCGTCTTCCGTACTAATGGATTGTCGGTGACTTTTCCTGTCCCCTGACTTTTGCTGTGTTTGAGATTTGACTGAAATACTCTCTTAGAGTTTGAATTTATGCGTTATTCATTATGCACAAATCATGGAGCCCCGTGATCGGCCACAACGGTCGATTTTAGAGATGTCTAAATTGTTTAATTGACTTGGTACTGTTGACCACGCCTAGTAAAGATTTCAAAGTAGTGAGGTATATAGTCCATTTATCACGTATGTCGAGCACATGGTCCTTTCGTATGGCTGGCATGAGGTGCGGTCCTTCTATTATTTTTTTTCCTGGCATCTGCCACGTACGTTGTTTATTCATGAGGAAACTCAGATACTTCGTGAATATACTTCAAGACAGTCGAAGCACGTACACGTTCGCCAGTTGTTCATTTGCTTTAAGTGGCTAATCATTTGTTTGTAATAATTTCTAGCTTCTCCATACGAAACCAAGAGGATAGTTACTCAAAAGCTGTTTTCATCTACCTAATTAACCCTTATGTGAACAAAAACGCACTCATCACACTAATATACTGACAGTTTCTAGAATTACCAAATCTCACATATGCGTTTCTGTTTCTATATTCATCTGCAGGGCACCTGGGTATATACGAGGTAGGCGCCATAAATTCTTTAAATGGGAGAATAAACAATAATCACTTGGAGCCATGCCCGGACTATACGGTGGATGTTCTAGTTCTTGAAAACCACATTCGCGTATGGCAGTTTGTGAAATGGCGACAGTATGGACGGGAGCATTGTCGTACAATAATCGAACACTTTTTGTCAATTTTTCTCGACGTTTTGCGCGAATATTGTCCCTCAATTTATGCAGCAAATTCCTTCACTTTCAAACGGCGATCTGCTAATACCATTTCTTCAATAATCGTGTTTTGAGTCGTTATCAGTTCAATTGGCCGACCCAAACCGAAACATTTTTCCCAGTTTTTTACAGTAGAATATGAAGGGGATAAATCACTATAAACGCCGTCCAAATGTTGTTTAATGTGATTAGACGTATACCCTTTTGTTAAAAATTTAATAATCGCGCGGTACTCCATTTCCGTTACCCGAGACATCATGCACTAGTCTTGTTGTTTAGCTGGCTACTAAAAACCACTACTCTTCGAGCCGTAATATATATCGTGTAGGTCTCGCACATGCGCAACGATGACGCAACGGAGTTTGAACAAGCTTGAACCTGTATAAGCCCCCTACCTCGTAGCGATATATACAGTGCATTCAAAATGTTCCGGGACTGCCGCTCTTAAAAAAGTACAAGTGGCGCCATCGCTGCGGAAGAATGGCATCACGTAGGAACGACCTCGGGCGATACCGAGACGAAGTTTCATTCAGTTTGGACAAGTTCTACCTTGCAGGTGTTTATTCGCGTGAAGTGTCTCAGAGTGCTCTTGTCATCGTAAAAACATGGAGCAATGAACAAATATCAAATTTTGTTATAAATTGGGCAAAACGGCCACAGAAACTTATGAAATGATTAAGACTGTGTACGGTGACGATGCGATGAGTCGCTCGCGAGTGGTTTGCGAGGGTCCGAGATGGACGAAAGTCGACGGAAGATGATGAGAGATCAGGTCGTCCGCGTTCGATTCGAAATGATGAAAATGTTAAAAAAGTGCAAGCTTTAGTGAGGTCGGATCGCCGAATGACGATAGAAATGATTGTAGATTCGCTAAACTTGAGCGTGGGGTCCATTTTCACGATCATGACGGAAGATTTAAAAAGACGGAAGCTCTGTGCATGTTTCGTGCCGCATTCGCTCACCGAGGAGCAAAAAGAACATCGGGTTATCACCTGCGAAGATTTGGTTTCCACGGCTGATCAAAATCCAAATTTTCTACAAAACATTGTAACTGGAGACGAATCTTGGTGTCTGGAGTACGATCCGGAGACGAAACGCCAAAGTGCTGTGTGGACGGGCCCGACAGAGAAGCGGCCCATGAAAATTCGGGCTTTTAAATCAAAAACGAAAACCATGCAGGGCATCATTCACCGAGAGTTTCTTCGTCAAGGTTCCACTGTGACTGGTGCATTCTACTGAGACGTTTTGGATAGATTCGTGAAACGAATGCGTCGTGTGAGGCCAGAATTGGACCGGGGAGAGTGGTGGTTGTTGCACGACAATGCACCGGCTCACAAGTCCTTTATTGTGCGGGAGTTTTTAACGAAAAGGCAAGTTGTGAGCACCAACCACCCTGCGTACTCATTTGATCTGTCCCCCCCCCCCCCCCCCCCCCGACTGTTTTTGACAAAGGAACAGTATTCCAGTAGGCGATGATAAACCTGAGGACTCGTTTTAAGCGTTGTTTCGAATTAACGAGAGACTGATATTAAATAGAAGTCTTTTCATTGTGCTTGTTTGACTGTGTGCGACCACTCCTGGAACTTTTTGAATGCACGGTGTACATTGAACTGACAAACTGTTTCTAGGTTTCTACAATTTTGCATTACAGATTATACTGTCTACTGTTTCATATAAGCTTTCTTCCATGGGTCTCCCTGTATATCATTTTTCTTGCACGTTTTTAGTAATTAATTTGGCAAAACTAATAAATAAAAGTAATAATACCAAAACTTAGAAATATAAGAAGAATGAAAATGAATTTATGTATTAAAAAAATAATTAAAATCTATTTTACAATAACTTAGTAATAATTTAATAATCAAATAGAATAATGATTTTATTACATATGGACGGAAGATTCAACTGCAAAATGCTCCAAGTTAATGAATTATTTATCCATGTAATGATAAAACATATTGCGTACTTGATGAATGTCTGACTGTTTTGTGTATCAGGACGCTGCTGTGGCAGTTCCTTTTGATATTAGTTCGCTGCTACAAACCACTAACGGCAGTTAGTAGTTGCAAACTAATAGATTGCTGTGTATCAACCCACCACTAGTTTACCGTGTACTGATCTTTGTACTGTTTTGTAAACTCTAACCTTGGTTCCGCGGATGTTAGCAATAACTAAATTTTATGCATACTAACTTTTCTGAGAGAAAAGATTCTCTATCAAGCGTAAAAATAAATGACATTAAAAAAACAAACATAGAATTTAGTACCGGCTTTTAGATTTATGTGTTTTTGAATGATACAAAAAACTTACCTACATGGAAATTAAAATTATAAATCATTTGGCGTTGTAGCGTTAGATGAAATAAAATAATTAACTGCCAAAATGATACGCTCCAGTACGAGAAAATATTCTAGCCAACAGCCAGCAGCTTTCAAAATTCCATTAAGACATAATCAAACAGGTGCAGAGACCGCTCAGCTGAAAGTGCGTATGTCATATATGATACAAAACGCATAGTTGAGTAGCAATATTTCTTTGAAACAAATTAGTCGCCGGCGATATAATGTTCATTTTATCAAAATTATTTCGCGCAAGCTAAACGGATGACCGACAGAGTTTAATCAATTACAACATCGTTTCATTTTTTTCCTTCATTTCTTTCTCTTTTCAAACAATACATCGGGCAGTAACACGATTCGGAAAGTAATTGCAGATGTGTATGGGGCTCTTAAAATGTCCATAAATTAAATTAAATATGTAGCTTGTATCACGTGACACGTCACGTCGGTCGGCCCGTCGGTAGTGCGGTAAAAAATAGCTGGATGATAAATTTAGGTGAATACATCTATAGGGAACGAGTAGTTCTTTTTGCGGGAAAACCATGGAGGGTCGAGGTTAGATCATTTATTTTGTATTAATCATTCAATGAATTGAAAATCACCCCACATTTAAATTTAAGTATTTCATCTGTGATGATCCTTTGGGATTTTTAACGGCTTATCCCCACTTTATGCGCGCGTAGGCAAATATTTACTCTTGAAAAGTCGACGGTAATGGTTGTTCTCCTTCATTTTTGCTATTTGAATTGGTTCAAAGAGACTTTAGAATTGGTTCGTAGACAGATAAATAAAATAATATAAATACGCTTAACCATTTATTACCAAAAGAACATTGTTGTTAAGTAAATATACTTTGAAAAAAACTTTAACGATCATAATGGATAAATATATGTCCCTCATTAATCATTTTGTAACGAAACTTACCGACTGTGAGTACTAAGTTGTTGAAAGTGAGCAAGTTTATGTGTTTGTGGCATCATGGAACAAGAACAATACCGGTCAGTGATTCGATTCCTTTTTTGGATGGGAAAACGTATGCAGAAATCAAAGAAAAGTTGGATGTAGTTTATAAAGACCATACATCTTCGATGACTACCATCAGCTACTGGTTTAATGAATTTAAGCGTGGCCAAACGTCCGTCTATTATCATGGTAACCAAGCCATGTTAACGCTAGACTCCAATTGAACGAAATTTGCAAACGCGCGACTTGCTTTTGATTAAGTAGGTACTTGGGCTCGAAATTTTGAACCAGGAGTTCAAAAATCTCAGTGTCAATACCTTTTGCTTACTGTTGTCATAGTAACTAAATAATGCTAACACCAGAAACCATTTGGTATTGTAGAATTCTTTGTGAGACCCAAATGCAGAACCCGCGGTTAACTGTAATTCTCCTTTACTCAAAACGTTAGCAACATAAATTTCCTGTGCGGTGAATTCAGAAAGGGTATGTAGTGCAACAATGCCGTTTCTGGTGTTTGAATTCTACGAAGTTTGGTGATCAATACTGCACACCATGTACATTTCGAAGATGTTCCAATGCCATGCCTAGGTAAAGCCAAGTATGCAATTTAATCTCGAAAAATTTACGCTAGAATGTATTTGTATTTCGGATTTTTTTAATGAATTAAGTATGTATACAGTGAGCGTAAAAGGTATAGAATAAAATTCCTAATTTCTCTAGGAGGTTGATTTGAGAAAAATGCTCGGATAGGCCAAATTTTAATGTAGCATCTCTTAGAGATAGAATTGTTGTTGTTTCTTCCTTACTTCTGAACTGTTAACGTCATGATCAATTTTCTTGAATAAGACACCTATATTTTAAGAACATCAGTAGAAAGAGCTTTGTATTATGCGTGCAATACCCCATTAAGGTGATCCTAGGCGAAAAGTCTTTGCATTATAAGGTTCAAAACATTACAGGCAAAAATCGCTCAAAGACTACATACAAGAACGTTGCAACGCTTTAAAACTTAAGTAGAAATTCGGTAGTTTGTAAGCTCCTCTTTGCTTCAAAAAAGCTATACAAATATATTATCAAAACGATATATCCACATTTCCGTTTCGTGAGTTAGTGTTGTTGTTCTACTCAAAATGGTTGGTTGTCAGAGAAACAAAGAATCGATCGAAATTTTTATAATGATTGGATACGGCGACAAAATGAAATCGCAGCGCGAAGTCGTGACGCTTTTCAATGATAAATATCCAGACGACTATCCAATAACGCAGTCATATCGTCAGCAAAATTTTGACGAAGTTTGAGAAAAGCAGACATGTTCGTGAAGATGCTGGCAGAAGAAGTCCTAAAGTCAATGAAAATAGACAGTTCGATGTGCTACTAGGGGTACGAAAGAATCCACACATGTCAAGTCGTCGAATTGTAGAAAATTTGTCAGCGAACCGTTTTGAATATTTTAAAGCGAGAAATGCTCCGCCCCTGAAAATTGGCCGTGTACAGGAACTCAAGGAGGATGACTGCGATCGGAGACTTCACTTTTGCGAAAATATGCGTGAAGCATTAGAAAACCGGCCGGATTTATTGAATAACATTTTCTTCGGGGACGAACTGACATTTTCACTACATGGAGAGGTGCACAGACATAATTGTAGGTACTGGGCTGAAGGAAATCCTCACTGGATACATGAACGCAATACACAACGTCCACAAACATTGAATATATGGACGGATTTTATCAAAGGGCATATTTTAGGACCACATTTCTTCGATGATTCGTTGAATGGTGAGATATACCTGCAGTTTCTTCGTGTCGACCTTATACCAGGCCTTGCTGCGTTATTTGCAAATGAAGAAGACCCGGATGTTCCTAATGCGTCTCTTTAGAATCAGCAAGACGGTGCCTCACCTTATTATGCTCGACCCGTCAGGCAATGTCTGGATGAAATATTTCCTAATCATAGGTAAACGTAGCACTAACTCCAATAAATTTTTTTCTTTGGGAGTATCTAAAGCCTTAAGTATACGTCCAGCGAAGTAGGGCTCTCGAAGAGTTACAAGAGCGTATGACTGGAATGTCGACAAATTTGCCAGACCACTAGAGACAATGTACTACAAGAATTTGATAACCGTCTTTATTTTTGCGAAGAAATGAATTGATAATTGGTAAGCTTGCGAGTTGATTTCTTTCTTCTACATTAATTGTCATTTTGGAAGTTTAGCACCTCATAGCATACAAACATCTTACGCTAGGCCCCTATTGTGGGATAGGTATAGCTGAATTCAGAAGTCTATGCTTAATTTAAACAAATTGATGATGACGTCATTACTTCCACAGCGATGGGGGAGGAACTCATTTTTATGTGAAAACGGTCCCAAGCAATATACAAAAATTGAGCCGTCCGATAATTTTTTGCGAATATAAATTGTTAAGAAAATATTAATTTTATTCCATAATTTTTACGCTCACTGTATATATCTAAATTTAGGCAATTAAATACAAATTTATCAATATCTCGAAATTTGCAAGAAATACACCCGTAAAACCCATTTTAGGTTGGTTTATTCCTAGATAGAGAAATAGAAGACGTAGTAATATACAAGGCATTCCATTTAAAATAACAAATTAAGTGTTCGATTCGCTACTAATTGGTCACCCCGTATATATAAGAATATTTTTGAGATACACTCTGTGTGGTTTACTACATCATCAGAAAGTTTTAGCTTCCTATTATTTACAAAATAGGGGCAATGTTACAATTGCGGAAGGTTGGACCTGTATATCGAATGGTAATGAGTGCACATGCAAATTATATACATTTGCTCGCAAAAGTGGTACGTCCCCGTATCGCCTGCGGCGAACCGCAATAGCGAACTGAATAATAGGGTATTTTTAAAGTCGTTCTTCACATGCAAATGACACACAAATTGCATGATACATACACACACACACTAGCAACGGCTCTCGTGCAGAAGTAATTCGACTAAAAATGATTAACAAAGGCCGATAGTGAAATCGTATCAAAATATTTCCGACACGATCCATTGTTTTGTTTCCTTTGCAAACTCCCCGGCTGAACTTTGATTAATTACTGAGAGCAGCCAGACTTGCCGAGCGCTCACTGAAAGGATAAATATTTTCAGGTTTTATTGAGTCGCCAAGACATAGAAACGCGGTTGCATGATTCTACCACAGTGGCGAGAACTTTTGCTAACTTTCCGAACGACAAAATATAACTTTAGAATTGAAATTGGAAAACAAGCAGCAAGAGTTGAAAGCACGTGGCGAACGCGATAGATTTTAATGTACGAGATGCAATTTCGATGGATGACTTTAAATATAAATAGTTTAACCTCTAGCTTAATTTTTTCTTAATTGACTGGATTTTGCATAATTTTGAATCTGCAAAAGATGTCAATCACCGTACAATAGATTATATTCAACATTTCGGTGGAATATTTCGCTGCCATTCAATAGATGTTCATTAGGTACATATTTTATATTATAATAAACGGTGAGACGTATTTTACTTTTTGGAATGTTTCGCATTTACTGAATGCCAAAATCTTTAGCCCGTTTACACTTAATCTTGTCTACGCAAATATTCACGTATTTTAGAAGTTGTTCTGTTGAACGCTTTATGTTGTATAAATTTATGCCAATAGATTGAATCTGATTAAGTTTTCTTTAACTCCCAAACTTTTTGAGCTCTGTAATAATAATTGTTTGGTTACACAGGCCGCAATGAATCTAGCGCAATGAAAAATTAAAGGAGTGATATATTATTAAAGTTTATTTGACTTCCACTCATGGCAAAATATTGAAAGTCTATTAAACCATGACCTCAGATATTCAAAGGGTCTTATTATTTGAAGAATATTAGCCTGACGTGCTCATTTCGAAATTACGCATCATTATTTCTAGGTAGAAGATATATAAGCCTGTTTCATGTAAAACTGACTTATACTCAAAATTCATACAGTGCAGTCCTAAAGTGCCCCCCCATGCTAACTTTTGAACGACAGACGTTTTTAGAAGAAATAGGTTGATTTTTATTTTTTATAAACTAACTTCTGCCGTTATCAGCATTTCAATTGTATTTCCGGTTTCACCGGAAGTGACATCAACTTTCATGTTTTAAAAAGAATATCCTGTACATTTTTACTTTGTTGGAAAGGCAATCGAAAAACGAATCCAACGGTAACTTAAGAAATATGACGATATGCAGCGATATTGGTTTTATTAATCTGTTTTTGTTCTTACGCAAAGTTGGCTAGGAAAGGGCGCCAAATTATTTCTTGTGACACCAGACTGATCTAAAGAGTTCGTTGCTAATCATAACAGTTGCTAAACTGTCAAATCTCAATTCCAAAAGCGTAAATTATTCTTGTTGCTTATTGTTATTATATCCTGCATTTATCATATGTTCCTTTTTTCTTCTCGTTATTATTTTCTCTCATTTTAACTTGTTCTGTTAAATATTGTTATTTCTTTACTTTATCGAACTTTATTGCAATTAATTAATTATGGTAAGTTTGTTTAAATATGTTAATTTTTGATAGGCAATATGTCTGTTTTTTAGGCGTTTTGTGCTGTTACTTTTATGCTGGTTTCGACACGATCCATGCAAAATTTCTGGGTCAATTTTAATATTGTGTAAATCTGGCAACAGTTATCACCTTATTTGCCGCAGTTGCGCAACAAATTGTACACTAATTTAAATCATTATCTTCTGTTAAAGCAGCTCGCGCTGTAAATTTTATACTATCCATGCTTACTTAGCGCAAAGTTCAAATACTTCCGGCCGTACAAGGGCAGTGTTCATTATGTTCCACTTTACCGAATATTAAAATTAGGTACTTGATGGTTACCTTACGTGGTTCAAGCGGAGACCGTAACATCAACAACATAAAAAACTGAAACTTAAGCACATTGTCTGTTAAAAACTAACAAATTTAAACAAACCTACCTATTAACTAATTACAGTAAAGTTCGATAAAATAAAGGAGAAACAACAATTAACAAAACAAGCTAAAATGAGGTAAAATAACACCGAGGACAAAGAACGAAAGTATGACAGATGCAGGTTATAATAACAAGATAATCCACGCTTTTGAAATTGAGATTTAACAGTTTGGCAATTGTTATAATTACTTTGCTTAGCAACGAGCTCGTTAGATTAGTCTGGTGTCACAAGAAATAATTTGGCACTCTTTCCTAGACAACTTTGCGTAAGAACAAAAGCAGATTACCAAAACCTTTATTGCTGCATATCGTCATATTTCTTAAGTTAAAGTATAACATATGTGATATCATTGGATTCATCCTTCGATTACCTTTCCAAAAAACGTAAAAATATACAGAGTGTTCTATTTAAAAACAGAAAGTTGACGTCACTTTCGGTGAAACCGGAAATACAATTAAAATGCTGATAACGACGAAAGTTAGCTCACAAAAAATAGAAATCGATCTATTTTTTCTAAAAACGCTAGCTTCTGTCGTTCAGAAGTTGGCATGGGGGGCGAGGCACTTTAGGACCGTACGGTATAATAATAAACAAATAAATAACTGTTTATTGTCTACTTGATCAATTCGGCGTAAGACTAGTAAAAAAGAAACAATCAATAATAATACAAAAACTAAACAAAGCAATACAGTAGCTAGTTATGTAAGTGCAATACAAAGAAAAGAAAATACTATTACACAAAAAACATCATTATAACGAGTTATTAAAATATTCTTCCAGGGTGTAAAACACATTATCTAACAAGAAAGTCTTCAGTCTGTTCTTAAACGCTGAAATATTATTTATAACCTTGCTATCGTTAGGTAAAATCTTTATGCCCATATATTGGGGTGACCTCGCATGAGTTATTAAATGATGTTGGGGAATACTAAAGTTGCTCTTATTTCTTGTGTTGTAATTATGGAATGAGCTATGGGTTATAAAAGTACTTATATTACTCTTAACAAAGACGAGTATTTTAGAAATGTATAAGGATGTAAGAGTTAAAACACCTAGGCATTTAAATAATTATCTGCAGGAAGTACACCTACTAACTCCTACTATATTTCTTACTACCATCTTTGGAAGTATGAATATTCTTATGCTATAAGCAGAATCTCCCCAAAATATTAATCCCTACATAAGATTGAAATCAAAATGTGAGCGGTAGTAGGTAATGACAATATTTCTACTAACAAGGTTTTTCAAACGGTAGGCTATTTTCTATGAAAAGACCCAAACACTTAACGTTTTGGACTTGTTTAATCGATTTGTTATCAATTTGAAGTAAATAAATTTCATTGTACTTATTAATTCCGGACGCAAAGCAAATAAACGAGGTTTTATTTTTATTGAGACGCAATCCGTTATTTGTTAACCAAGCGGAACAGTTAATCAAATTTAATTGCAAAATTTCCATTAATTCTTGTTTGTTTGAATTGCTACAAATACATGTACTATCATCCGCATATAAAAAACAAGATCAAAACTGTGGGAAAATCATTAATAAATTTAATGAAGAAAGGGGCCCCAACACCGAACCTTGTGCTACACCTCTTTTTAATTCCAGTCTGTCTGAAAATTCTCCATGTATGTCTACTACTTGAGCTCGACTGGAAAGATAGGACTTGAACCAATTATAAATATTACTAGGTATACCACAATAGTATAATTTGTGCAGTAATAGTGAATGAACAATAAAATCGAAAGCTTTAGTCTCGTCCATCAAGAGCCCAGCACGTCTGTCACCTTCATTTAGACCGTCATATGAAATATTAAAAAACTGTGTAATCGCGGTTTTCGTAGGGTTGTTACCTTATCAAATATCTTTTCTAATACTTTCCACACGGAGGAAAGCAAGGACACCGGATTGCAATTTGACAACCTATCAAGATCTCTTGTTTTATGTAAAGGAATGACGCGTGCAACTTTTAAAACGTTTGGAAAAATTCCATCTGTTGTAGATCGGTTTGTAATACACGTTAATGGCACCAATATGAAGTCTCTCGAATTCGTTAATAAATTAGTAATAATTGCATCAAAACCAACTGCATTAGAAGAATTTAAATTATTTATTACAATGCAAACTTCTAACTCCGATACAATATCAACATATATACTGTTTATAGCGCAAGCATTGACACTGTGTAACTTATTCGCATCACCAAAAGTAAGATATTCATCTGGAATGTATGAAAAATATTTATTAAAACAATTAGCATATCTTTTGGTCTGGTTACGACACAATCATCTAGTAAAATCTGACCAATTGAATTAATTTTATGGTTATTTGAATGGTTGTTTTGTAACTATCTGCCAATTAATATTATTCAAAGTCTTTTTTGCATTAGTTAGGTATCCTGTTAGTTTGTCGAATACCTGTTTATAACTCAGGTTGGGCAATCCGACAATAGCTGTAGGCAACGGAATACCTCCAGCAATTGGAAATCTATGCATATCCTCAATGAGCGCTTTGTGAGAACTGCGTGCCTTTATAAGGTAGTTTAGGCTGCCCTGTGGGACACGTAGGGAAATCAATGATTTTGATTTTATGCAAGTGTGCGGGGTATTTTCCATGACCAAAATTTAGTCTTTCAATCGTTGACCGATGATAGCAAAAGAGATTGCAGTTTAGATACTAAAAGTATATTTTAGTTTCTAAATGTACGCATGCTGCGTTGTTTTTACCGTCAGTATTTTTCCAATACTTATCCCAGGCTTTCCCTATTAGGTTTTGTTTGGTCACACACGCGAGGTTTTCTTCACTAAGAACCAGCCTGCAGACCTTCCCAGCCTTAAAACATTGTGCGGCAAGGCTGTTGAGCATTTCAATAGGTTAGATACCGTAATAATTTTTAATCAAATCCAATATTGTTAGCAACGAACCTTCTTGGCAATCTACTAAAACCTAAGACTAATTTCTAGGATGATTGGATGTACCAGTTTCAGGTGTTTGTGTTAAATCGACATTAGCACTTGCAGAATTAGACATGATGACTAGATTTCTTCTACATTTCAACGCCTGGCCATTGAAACACCAATTGCAACAGGTTTTGCAGTGAGAACGCTCGCCGCTGAGTTTAACTTGAATTTCCAAATTAGCGGACTATCCAGATAGTAAACATATACGACGCAGCCACAACTAGCAGTACTTTTAGATCCGTCAGTACACACAACTACTGTATCTTCCAAATTATCTAAGATAGGTGCAAATAACTGTCTGTCACGAGGGTAAACATGTTCTTTTCCATCGACGAGTGTAGTTCGGAAAGACTGTATTGAAGAGGCTTTGATATTGGAAATTATATCTGGTCTTGAAGGTAAGCGCACACGGGACTGATACCTTAACACAAATCTAAAGACAGATGTCAACAGTGGGGAACCCTTCACCATCCAATACCTATCGATTGGTCTTATGTAGATAATTTGCTGATTATTTAATACGGAAAACATGTATTTTAAAGTAAGCTTGTGGATGCACCTCGCGCACAGCCCTCTTTATCGTACTTTGTCATACCATACAACGTTTCTGTGTAATTCCGTGCATTACAAAAGATATTAGTATCAACAGATAAATTTAGGTTAGGATACGATAATTATTGCTGTTAGTTGTCAAATTAATGCGAAACAAAGCACTAATTTCGCACTATCCTATGCGTACACAATCTGGCTAATCCCAGATGGATCTAATAAGAAGTTTATGGACATATACTGCGATGTCAAAATGTATGCCCTATGTAACTCCCAGGAGACTTTTATAGTGGGAACTTTCTCACCTTTAGTTACGACTGCATTGATGTGACTGGTCGATTTTAGTCGTATAACGTATAAGGTGTTGCCTTCAAAAGGTAAAGAATCTAAGTTAGACAGGCTTCCTATTGTAAAAGTCATGTACTGAATTCTTCAACAACATGACACAACGTTGCCACGTACATACAAAACTTAACCGCTAAGGAATAATGGAGAATATACCATTATTCCTTAGCGGTTATGTTTTAAAATAGCTATACTGTAAATATTTTACTTTATCGCAATTAATCAAAAGTAAAAGGAATAGATACGTCCATTTAATTATGCCAGGCCAAATTGCACAATACTGTTAAATCAAGTAAAAGAGGTTAAAATTGCGTTATTAATTATCGTCAGAGTTTTTCTATCTAAACTTCTAGGTTTTCGTTGCATGCTTCAGTATAATTCCGCGAAATCCCTTCACGTTATAACAAAGTTATTCGGAACTCACCGTAGAAACACTAAAACTAATTAGACTTCGGATAATTCGTTTTTGGGGTTGAATTTAGCATGCAACAATCTACCCCAGAAAAAAAAATAACTACATAGGTATAGTTATTAATGTTGTATTTGAATTTTCTTCAAGTGGATTATTTGCTGTGCTTCTCGTCACGTATTCAGCTAAGAAGGAAATGCATTGCAAATTGTATACATCTTCAAATAAATCTGTCAATATTCTGTCATAAATACTGAGAGCGTTTGACCACCCAAGTGAGTGAGGTGAAAGTGCAAAAGTACAAGACCAATATATCAAATTTAGTCAAAACTCTGTTGGAAATATATTTGTCATTTATATACTTGTCATATATTTCTTCATAGCTACACCGCTGAAAACAAAGAAAACAACCATTGGATGTTCATGATGTCCGATTTTTTCACCGAGTGCGTTACATCTTGTGCTCCCAGCGAAAAACGGTAAAGTTTTGAAATTAACATTGCAGTTGTTCGAAATATAAACTGTGCCATAGTTTAATTTGATAAACGATGGCCGGTCTCAAAATAACTTGTTGAATTGCGTGATATGGTCAGGTCGGTTGAGGTAAATTAAAGTAATGGCTTCGTAAAAAAATGTTGTTTTCAATGGAATCGGCCGTTAATTAAAAGTTTGTATTATTTGTGATTATTTAATGGCTTTTTATGTAAGGTCGAAATTTAATGAATGTACTTAAAATTAATAGATTGTCACTTAAATGAATCAATTAGCTAGCAATAATTATAAGCAAATTCAAATAAGTGGCGGAAATGGAATCGCAACTGAGGACTTACATGATGAAGAATCCTTGATCCACCTGAAGATACGTATCTTTTACCATTCTTCACGTTTACTATTGGGCAAATAGCGGTTGTACCAGAGAATGTGGTCAATGAGGTGATGAAGCTCCAACTAGTTTCCTCACTGTATGTATTTAAATGTACTAAAAATCTAAACATGTAGGCTTATATTATCATTTTATCAATTGGCACTGAAAAATGTCCTGATACTCTAAAATGCTGTGTGGTTGTTCCCGTTTTCAAAGATTCTTTAAACGATCGCCAGCAATTAAAATTATTCTTTTGTAAACAGTCATAATCGGATTACATCGAATCAACGTGGGTTTAGGCAAGAATTTTTAAAGGAATGGGGAACATGGAATTTTATTTGATTTAACCTAGGCCTTTAATTCAATAAATATTTCATTTACGTTAAAAATATTTTTCACTTATGAATATGGGGTAAAATTAATAATTAATAACATCTGTTGTACATCATAGAAGACTAATTGTTAGAGTTAGGAATGTCAGATCACGGGAATTCAATATTAATATAGGTGTACCACAAAGTAGCGTTTCAGTGCCTTTATTTTTTTTTACATTTCACTAACGATAAATGATTTTCCCGACTATATTCCTTGCGGTAAGAACTTTTTGTATCCTGATTATTATGATAGTTGCACTATTTTAACTGATAGAAGTATTAACTCTGTTAATTTTAAGGTAAACGATGTCATTAGAAGCTTTTTTGATTGGTGTTGCAAAAATAAGTTAGTTATTGTTCATAAAAAAGTGGTTATCATGGAATTTGATAGTAAATTAAAAAATAATCTCTCAATAACATTGTCTTTAACAATCAAACAATTAGCATCTCTAAACAATGTAAGCTATTAGATGTCTTGCATACACTTGTGTGCACTAAGCTTCAAAAAGGGTATTTTCTAATAAATACTCTCAAAAATATGCTGACAACAAAATCAACGAAAAACTTAGTCACAATTACTATCAATGATTACCAACTACTGCAAATTCCAGAATGTTTAATGGCCCCCCACATCGTTCTTCAATTAGTATGTCAATGTTTAAACACAAATTGAAAAATATCTAATTTAATATAATAATTGCAGATAGCTGAGAGCGAATCAGTTCAGTCACGTTATTTTTTTTGTAAGCGTAAATTGTTGTAATATATATTTGACGCACCTCGTTTGCTTTTTTAAACAATTGAAAGGTCCATAAAGCTATTCTGATTTATCAAAAGTAATATTGAGATTTTTTTTCAAAGTTTTAGTTCATTACTATCACAACAAAATCTCCAGAGCTAATAATATATGTATAGCTAAGCAAAGCAAATGAGGTTTGATAAAAAAATACGAGGTTTTTTAAATTTCTCGGGTTGTATAAGTCCAATGCCACAATTTTGTTGTTGTTGTGTTGGTACACTTGTCCCTGCGTATGTTGACGTAGGTTCCCATATTGGATGCTTAGTCTGTTGTTGGCTGTCGAAAAGGTTACACGTGTTTAGGTGCGCTCGGCGGTTTTATTTGTGAAAAAGATGCAATAAAGAATTTGTATAAAATTTTGCATTAAGAATGGAATAAAGTGCAGCACCGCATTGGAAATGTTGAACGCTGTTTCTAGCGAATGTTATGTAAATAAAGCATGTGTCTGCAAGTGGTACAAACGTTTCCAAAAGGGACAAAACCGAAAAAAGTACGTCAAGTTCGATCGAATATGAAGATTCTCGTATGGTCAGTAAGGGTTATTACCCGGAAGGTCTATGAAGCAATCTGAAAAAAAACGTACGGACTTGTGACGAAACAATCCATGGCACGATAATGCAGCTGCTCACATTTCACTGCTCATTAGTGAATTTTTGGCCGAAAGCAATGCCACTATGATGTCTCAGCCTCCGTATTCATTGAACATGGCCGCCGATAACCTCCTCCTATTCCCAAAACTGAATAGAACCTTGAAACGACGTTTTGCTAACATTTAAGAGATAAAGACAGAATCCCTGAAGAGGCTAAACACCATACTGGGATAAAATTAATAACGGAGAGTAAAGATTTTTTGAGGAAAACTAAAATTCCGCATAGTTTTTGATCAAACCTCGTATAAGAATTATATTGCCAAGAAAAAGATAGAATGCCACGATTTGGTTTACTGTGAAGCTAAGAATAACTTGTATCAACATTGGACCTCAATATCGTATGCAAAAATCGAAATCAGAATTCAAATTTTTCATTACGATAGCATAATTAAATATCTTCAACAATAGATAAATAAAATAGTTCTCAGTACAAGTGCAAGAGATTTTAAACATAGATACTTTGGTAGATGTATTTAAAGGGGTATACATATATCTTGTTGTTTCAATGCTTAAGTATACTACTCTTTCTTTGGTCAACTTTTCGAAATTACGGAAATTAAGTCCATCTAATTACCATAGGAGAAATATGGAGAAAGTCAACGGGTAGCACTGTGAAACACCTTCGTCTCTATTTTCACTGTAATATATTAATTTACTGCGAAAGTGTAAAGAAACGAAATGGAGAAATATAATTTAAAACGAATCCCATAATTTTTAATAGTCAGCATCAATCTTTCATAAAGATCCTTGCTTTGATCTACGGCGCGACTATTTTCGGAATGGAAATGGTCTATTTTATGGGACAAAGATCAAAGACTTATTAATTGTTATATTAGAGCTATAAAACAGAGCATGTGAGAATATATTGGCCTTTTGGCGAAATGGTAATTTCGAGTTGTTTTTTTTTTTTAATTAATAGGGTGACATAAATAAATGTGATGTATGTAAATTTCTAAATCTCTATGAATTTATGTGACGGAAAGTTTTTTTTTCATGAATCATTCTAAAAATTAAAATTTACTGTAAAAGATTTTCCTAGAAACGATGTAGTGGCCAAGACTTCATTTCACAACGTGGTACGCGCCCAATGTCGTAAAACGTTTAGCACAACAGTGTATGAATAAATTAAAGAGCCTTAATTGTTGCAGATTATTAGTTTCCATAAACACGGCACCTGCGATTGGTTATGCCTTTTATGTAAGCAACATTACGAACGAAATGTACATCGATATATATATGTGTTTTTTTCATAAGGTAATATATTTTCCAAACCGAAAATCTTCTCTAAAACGTCTGTTCCCACGGCAAAACTCGCCAGATACTTCGATTTTGAAATTAATATTAGCCTGTTTATGACATAGCCAAAATTTATATTCCTATTTGAAAAAAAAATCACACATGTTTTTGCGCTACATTGACCAATCCAATACTTTTAGAATGATTTATAAATCTGCTAATATCAAAGGCCAAGGACGTTCTACTGAAAAAGATTTCAAATGATGAAAATATTATATTTTTTTTTATTGAACTTGAGATATTTTGATGTATGAACAGGCATTCGTAGCGACATTGCTTTCGTTTCAATATAGAAATGAAATAATTTCTTTTTTTCTGTTGGATTCGATGTAGGGATTAAAATAACTACCTAGCAGCTGCAAATTATAATCCTCAGAAAAATTGCTATAATATTAATGTAGAATTTTATTGATCTCATAATTATTGTTTTTCTTCAAGATTAAAGCAGGAGGGGACCTAAGCATCGAGGAATATAATATAATTTTGGGTTCTTGTATCAGGTTAAAAAAAGAATGATTTATCACCGCATTTAACTACACTGACAAGCAAACTGACAGAACTGTGACTCTCCGATTTCGATGAAACTTGGTATATTGGTAGACCATCAAAAAGTAAATCACATGTATTTTTTTTAGCGGCCCATATTCACCTTAGGGTAGGGTGTATCTGAAATTACCCCCAAAAACGCATTTTTCATCATAACTTCGGAGCCGCGCAACCTATCGGAATGAATTAAAAACCAAAATGTTCTACTTCAAAGGAGCTTTCAAACGGACCATAGATGAATGCTCCCCCCCCCTCCCCCCCAGTGAGGTAGGGGGAGAAAAATTTCACATTTTTTTCACCACTCATACATATATTCCGTTATTATATCTATCTGATTGGTCTTCCGTTTACTATTTGTGTGCATTTAGCATCTACCATGAACGATCTATTAGACAGTGAAGAATTCTGCACTTCCATTTATTTCTAGTGACTATAAATCGCGAAAAAGAATAGAGAACTTCGGATTATATAATACAGTATGAAAATATATTAAAGTGCGTCATAATGTCAGTAAGTTGCGTATAGCGTGGCTTCGTTTTCAGAATATTTTCAGATACACGTATGCATATCCCTAAAATAACGTTGAGGTTGTTCTAGGAGGAGTTGATATTAGTGCCAAAAAATATTACGTGTATGTATGTATATACGGAAATGCGGAAATGGTCGAAAAAGAAACACTTTCCGTATACATCAGCTATGGAAGCTATGGGTTCGCTTTAAATTCACTTAAACATCTTAACAATACTAAACAAAAAAACGAAGAACACACTTTGCATCTTACATACTTTTACACAAAACAGTAATAGTAAACATCTTACATTTTTTTGAATGAGGTTGTTAGTTTGCATTATTGATTGTAAACTCCACAGTTGCGGTTTCAACGAAAAAGTGTTTTATACATAGATATTTTTTACACCATCCGCACCTGATTATAGCTGGTTCTCCATTTTCATCACAGTGGGACATTTGGGAATCCTGGAAAGAGAATTTTAATGGAGTTGTCCATGAACGACAGGTCGTCCATTAACGACCCCACAAAAGAATTATGACCTGTTTAGGGCGAAAATTGTAGCCAGGGTGGTGAAAAAGAAGTGAAATTTTTCTCTCCTACCCCTTCGGGGGGGAGGGGGGGCATTCATCTATGGTCCGTTTGAAGGCCCCTTTGAAGTAGGACACATTAGTTTCTAATTCAGCCCGATAGCTTGCGCGGCTCCGAAGTTATGATAAAAAATGCGTTTTTGGGGGTAATTTCAGATGCACCCTACACCCCCTTAAGGTGAATATGGGCCGCTAAAAAAAATTCGTATCTTTTACTTTTTGGTGGTCTACCAATATACCAAGTTTCATCGAAAAGGGTCACAGTTCTGTCAGTTTGATTGTGAGCTAGTAAAGTAGACGATCAAAACGTTGTGCTTATGAATACCGAAATGTGTTGAATATTAAAACACTTTTGGAGGAACACAAATATTTAGAATGAAAATTTTAATGCTGAACCTATTATGTCGCATCTTTCTGTCCGATGTTAACTCGGAACTAAAAAAATCCTCAAATTACGAAACTTGGAAGTTCATTTGGAAGATCGTTATAGTCTTCGGTATCTAGTCAAATCATAATACTTTGTCAAATGCCATCTGTTTTCAAAACAATTCTATTGTGTCATAGCATTTAATTATTTTCAGCAAATTTTTTAAAATTAGAGAAAAAGTATATACTCAAAATGTGCGTGATGTGGAAGAAATAAATTGACCAGTTTAGAAAATGCGTAAGCTCTGCACATCAACGAAAAGATCGTTGTACTCAAGCAAACAAGCCTTGTGGACGAGATAAAACTTCATTCAGTAGGTGAGATCGTGCTCATACTCTTAAAAATCAAGTAGGCAGATGATCCAATAACGCAATTTGTAAAATTGTTTGAAAATAAACCTGTATTGTGGGATAATAAAAAGTGTTACAAAATAATAATTGGGACAAATTGGAACACGTCCCAGAAAAGATGAAAAGCTATTTTTCATCTTAATATTACAATTTCTTTACAGTGTGTATATTTCTTGTAAGGACAGAATTGTTATTTTTTTTTTCAACTTTTTGGAATTTCCTTTATTTCTACATCGGTTATAAGTAGCGGTTTTGTTATAAAATGATAAAAAGAAATATCGAACAGAACTTGTTCTTTAAAACATTTAAGAATTGCAGTACATAATTCTGGAACTACACCAGAAATAAGTTGAATAGAAAACTCAAACTAGAATATGAGTTTCCAGACGCTAAATATCGCAATGTGAATGCGAATCTTTCCTTAGCAGGAATTGCTTTCCTTTTTATAGATTTTTGGACCAACATTAGGTCGAAAGTCTGTTGAAGACATCTTACATAATACTTGAAAATGTACATTTTCTGTTGTTAAATCAGGAGGAAAACAATAAGCAAGACAAGCAGTATAGAGAGAAACCAAATTTTGTCGCAACAGACAACTTAAAGTTAGTGTTATTAACAATTGAGGAAAACTTTTTCACTACGACAACGTTATAGAAGTACGGGGGTCTGAAAGAGTCATAAAATTCTCTTCTACGAGTTAACGGATGATGATCCGGATCTACCGAAGGCTTTTAGTATTCTTTTGTGGCAATTCGATGACCGCTTGGGTAAAGAAGAACAACATTTCGCGTATTTTGGACACAAAAAAGTACTTGCTGTTTCCAAGAAAGCACAATAGTTTTGACATGTGCAAAAACTGGTAATCAACTTGCAGGAACAAAAAAAGTGTTCAGGATGAAGCGAATTATTAGAAACGAATTTGTTGGATTAGATAAAACAATGAAGCAATTGTAAAGATACATAGGTAGTTTCATATTATTTACAATCTGCATACGAGATTCCTTACGTATGTAATGGTTTGACTCCACTATACCATTTCCATAAAATGAAAGCACTTTGCTTTGCTCTACGACTTCAGAGCGTCACGCAAACAAAATTACCTTTTCTTTTGCACTTCTATCTAGTGTCGACATTCTTCAGATAATTATCTCGATACCTTTGTGGTATGAACTAATTTTCCTTTGGTTACTGTTATATACAACTTCCTGTGAAATCTCCCTTGTTGATTTTTCCTTGCTTCTGTTTACATTTCCTGCATCAGACTATCTAATGTAATCAAAATGTGTTTTGCTTACATCTACTTAAGGAGATGCATTTATGATACCTCATATTTGTGGGATGTATACGATATCTCTTCATTGAAACAATTGGAGAAATTAAAATTCCTGTCCCACGGAGGAGTCCGCGGTGATATCGAACGGCTTCAATAAGTATCCATTAATTTTTCATGCATAGCTTTAATCACCTACAGGCGCATTGTACACGATACGAAATATTCGTAAGAATCTATTTATCATCTATTTAAAGAATCTTGGTTCGAACCGTTTTTATAATTGAATAAAAAAGATCAACGGTACAATGCATCTTGCGCTAAGTACCACGCGGGCTGGTTTCTCGTTAGAACCTTATAGTTCGTATTTCCCGCTGCTTTTATATCGCTTTGTTTCAACTGTTCGGAGTCACGGAGTGATTGATGGTTTATTCCGTGTTGTCGGCCTGGTAGGTCTGCGTTGTCCATCGGACGTGCTGGACATTCTCATATCGTATTAAATGTGTTCATTTTACATACGTACATTTATAGTGTAGTGTGCGATGTGACCGCATTTACGTTGGTTTCTACCACTTATGTACGATGATTACAAGTGTTTACAAGGCACGAATACAGACACAAAGGTTTACTTGGTTTGGAGTCAAATCCAAGAAAATCTACATTCCGATTTAATATTTATGTCTCAAAATTGGTAACAAAAAAATTCTGGAACAATTGAAAACGTTGCTTAGAGTACGACTAAAATCAGCTAAATTTCTATTCAATATGTAGATACCGGTTTTGTAGAATTTTTTTTATTAAACCCTATTGACAAAGTATAGTATCACCTTTCAAAGGAAATATAATTTCTTATACATCCGGTCATATAATAATAGTAATAATAATAATGCCTTTATTGTGCAGAGATATATACAAAATAAAAAGAAAATATAAACAAAAAGAGGAAACTACATTATTTTATGAAAACTGAATATACAATCACAGGGCAAGGTTCAGTGACATATTGTGTGTGCATTGCTCTTACCTAACCCTGTGTAAATTAACGAAATGTAAAAGAACAATTGCCTATAAACTTACGTACTAGATGTTCCGTGTGTGCGGCAAGAAAGAAGAAGAAAGAAAATATTAACCATAAATTATCTGCAACTTATAAATTTTAGTATGCAAAGCAAAGTAATCACAAAAAAAAAGATGAAATATTAAACATAAAATATAAAACATAGCGCGTACCAACCAAGCTATAATTGATTGCAATACATATTGAAATCCATATTGTGCTGATATTGATATGTTTAATGTTTCGTTGAATTCTTTAAAAACACTTTTGTACAAGTCTGAAAAAATCCTTAGTTAATTTACTTCTTTATTGTTATTGTATAATTGAATAGACTCTTTTCTTTTTGATACATTTTGCAATGTAATTCATATGTTTTCCTGTTTCTTGTTTCTTTGATTCCATATTTTGTAATGTAATGTAATGTATTTATGTATGTTATCCTGTAATTAGCAGTTTGGCTGCTGTTGGATAATAAATAAATATTATTATTATTATTATTATTATTATTATTATTATTATTATTATTATTATTATTATTATTATTATTATTATTATTATTATTGCGAAGCAGCATAGATCTGCATCATCTCAGTCTAAACTGACGACAACTAGCTTGTTTTAATACTTCTGGCAAATCATTATACTTCCTATAGATGCAGTAGGAAAATGATCTTTTGAAAAGAACCACATCCTGTAGGAAACCCTTTTGCATACAAATAAAAACCGAAAACTGGAGACTTGCGTTAATTGTTGTGTAATTCTTTTGTATAAAAACATTAACAAAGGTGTTGTCCACAGAGTTTCACGTTTTTGAAATAAAAGATTTATGAAGGAAGAAATTAGGAACAATAATGGATAGGTGAAAATGTGGTAGACTGCTGCTTTTAACAAGATATTGGTGTTTACATGTACGCATGAGGAAATCTAATTAGATATCCTCATTTGTACGTTTTTGTCGAGTAAATTACTGCAAACGCCCCTACAGAACTGAACAAATCGTATTGCTACTAATTCTGATGCGACAGTAGTCTCAACTACTGGCTTAAACCGCCATAGGTTAATTAATTCACAAAGCTATGCCGACGAGATGTATAACATCGAAACGCGCGTCCATAGATGGTGGATAGGTGATGGCATTACTTTTCAATCAAGATATTGGTGTTTGTCGTTGGAACTCAAAATATACAGCAAAGAAACCGATCCAAGTTAATAATTCAGTTTTATTTAATATTGAACACTGTATCACTGTTTAAAACTTAATAAGACCACTTTGTAATTAATTATTAAATAAAATTAGCATTGGTAAAAACACATAAAAATATAAGATTATTAACAAACGTAACAAGGTCGTATTACAATGATTAAAAATAAACAGCAACAATTGAATATTAACAACAGTAAGACGTGTTTCCTCCTCTTGCTCTTATTACTGCCTGCATTCTTCCAATTATACCTCTTACAACTTTTTGAATAGATTCTTGAGGCATAGCTTCCCATACTTCTGTTAGTGCAATTTTAAGTTCTCGGACGTTGGATGGAGAGGGATTTCATGCTCGAACATGTTGTTTAAGATCGTCCCAAATATGCTCGGTCGGATTCAGATCGGAGCAAAAGGGAGGCTACCCAGTTGTTGCTATTTGCACCTCCTGACGATAGTCAGTAACTATTCTTGCCACGTGAGGGCGAGCATTATCATGCATTAAAATAAATCCACCGCCAATGAATGGGGCAAAAGGTACAGTATGTTGTTCTAGGATGTCTTCTACGTATCGGTCTCCTGTAATAGAGCCTCTATCGATAAAGACTAATTCCGTACGGGTTTCAAAAGAGATGCCAGCCCAGACCATTACTCCACCTCCTTGAAAACTTATACGATGGGAAAAGTTAGATTGAGCATAACGCTCTCTTGTTCACCTCAATACTCGATCCCGACCACCGGCACCAAATATGCAAATTCTTGTCTGTAAATAAAACGCGACTCCATTGCCATAAAGACCAGTTTCGATGAATTCGAGCAAATTCAAGTTGGCGTACTCGATGTTATCGGAGAAGCTTAGGGCCAGTCGCTTGTCGGTAAGCTTTCAAGTTGACTTCCTTCAATCTTCTTACTGTCCATTCATTTACAATGGTTTCACGTACCTCATGTAAGCGGTTACGGATTCTTACCGCAATGATATGCCTATTTCGTAACGCACTAGGCAGAATAAAACGGTCATCCCGTTGAGAAGTGAATCTTTTCCGCCTTGTTCCGGGCTTTCGTTTAAATAATCAAGTCTCCTGATAACGTTTATACACCCGTTGAACTTTAGACGACTGGACCCAAGTCCTGTTGAAACATATCGTTGGCTTCGTCCATCTTCAATTACAGCAACAATTTGAGCTGCTTGAATTTCATTCACTTATATCTTATTTAAGTAATTTAAAATTCGGAACAGAGTTTTTTTACTTCGAAAAATTAAAAAAAAATTGAACAAACACACAAAATTACTCTTAACTGATTGAAATACTGAACACTTTTGGAGAGAACAAAGCATTATGCGGGCAATAACATCAAATAACACCACCCAAATGATAGTTAAGTTGATTCCCAATTATTTTAAACATTATCAAGCCTGCTAGGTTGTTATCAAACAGTTACAAATAATTTTTAACATCTCTCAGGGAGAATTTAAAATATATTAAAGTGGTTCGAATTTTTTGCACGCCGGTGTATTAAAAGCCTAATTGTAAGGAGTAGGTAAATAAGCACTGTAACATTTTAAAAAGAAAACCTAGTCGATCATTTTTCTTTATCTTCTAAACATTTTAATCAAACGGATCTCTGCACCGTACCTCTCTAAGCGAACAACGAGGGATATGAAGTTGAGTTTTGAAAATAAGCTACCATCTATTACAGCATATGTTGTAAGATGGAAAAATCCTTTTTGAACACGCTCAGATACGATTTAAGCTTAGCGCTTGGCAAATGGGCATTGATCCCGCAGGCCATAAAAAAGAGCTTAACGCCTGATATAAAGATTTTTAAGCATTTGGAACTGAAAATTATTTACAAGAACATATGTGGGAAAACACATAGATTTGAAGGAGTATGAACTAATGATAAATATCATAATGAAGTAAAGGTTGATTATCTGTGCTTAGTGAAAGCCTTGAATTAGTTTTTTTTTCTTATCAAACAATATTCGTATGAAAGAAGAAAAGCTATCTCCTTTTATAAACTAAATATTTAACTGCTTAATTAAGTTGTTTAAAGAGCATATCAAACCAGTCAAATTATATTTTATCATGATACTATCCAAGTTAATAAAATTTGCTCATATCTAGAATTAGCTGGACGTGTATAATGGTATATCAGTGGAAACCAAGCGAGAGATTACCGCAAAAATACGCTGTAAATTTGATTAGGTTTAATGCTAAGACCTGGATGACACATTACGTAGTAGGTGCCATAAATTCTCTTCCCGATATAGAAAAAAGGAACTTGATAAAATATAACAATTTTTATTTTTCAATATAATCTCCCCTAACTTCATTACATTTATTACAACGATCAATTAATAATTCTATACCCTTGTAAAAATAATCTAAAGTTTTTCCCTCAAAATGTTGCATTACAGCTGCTTGCAACTCACTGTTGTCCTTAAAACGAGGTCCCCTAAGGTCTTTCTTTAAAAGAGAAAATAAATAATAATCACTTGGAGCCACGTCCCGACTATACGGTGAATGTTCCAATTCTTAAAAGCCACATTCGCGGATGGCAGCTTGTGAAATCGCGGCAGTATGGACGGGTGCATTGTCGTGCAATAAGCGAACACCTTTTGCCCATTTTCCTCGACGCTTTGCACGAATATTGTCCCTCAATTTATGCAGCAAAGACGCATAATATATGGTGCTGTCAGCACATACCATTTCTTCAATAATTGAAATGTTTTGAGGCGTTATCAATTCAATTGGCCGACTGGAGCGCTCATTATCTTCGAGGAATTCTTGCTCCAAACGGAAGCATTTTGTCCACTTTCTACACTGGAATATGAAGGAGATAAATCACCATAAACGCCGTCTAAACGTTGTTTAATGCGACTAGGCGTATGCCCTTCTTTTGTAAAAAATTTAGTGACCGCGGCACTTAATTTTCATTACCTAAAGCATTTTCATACACTAGTCACGTTGTCTGGCTGGCTACTAAAAACTACTGCTCTTCGATACTAGCTGGCTACTAAAAACTACTGCTCTTCGATACGTAATATACATATATGTGTAGGCTTCGCACATGTACAACTGTGGCGCAACACAGGCTGAACACGCTTGAATCTGTATAAGCCTGTCGGGCCGAGAATTTATGGCGCCAACCTCGTATATTCTAAATAATGATCTTAGGTTATCAGCAGACCATAGAGTTACTCTTTAAAGCGTTAAACATTAAATAGTCGGTTATATTCTTGTCCGATTCACTCCCATACTTTATGGATCTAGTCAGTAGTGCTTGCTGAAATCGAAATTGAGATATTCTGTATAATTCAAGGAACTAATTTAAACCAAATGTTACAAAACACATCTCGAAATTCTTATAAATACCATCGTTTGGTCCGGCCGTCATCTGAATGCGCACATGGACTTTTTTCTTTTACGTTTTTCTGTTGTCGCCTCTCGGAAAATCGTTCCTCTTTGGTTTCTCATCTTCCGATCCGTAAAACTGAAACTTCGCACTTGTGTGCGAGTTTCGTGTACGTGTACACAATACTCGTCCGTAAACGTCGATGTGTGCGTCCGTACGTATATTTTTAGACCGATCTCTTCTCTCTCTCTCAAGTTGTAGACAATCAGAGTGTATTTATCAAAAGGCGATACATTTGATTGATAGACTTGTCGGGTTAATGTTCTGTTTTGTAGACGGTGCGTGTGGGGCGCGGCAGTGGCTGCCAATGGACGCGTACAGAACGCTGCGATAATTTGTTTTGCTTCGATTGCCGATTGATAGATGAGATTATAATTTTAATTAGGTGTATTTGTGTATGCAGGCGGCTCAGCTAATGTTACGTCCGAGACGCGAAACGTTAAAAAATGAAGCTGGCAATGCTATAATTCTTCAATTACACTAAATGCAATCCTGCAGATATACTTACATATGGAACTAGAACTACGAAGTGCACTACACATTAAGTACCAAATAAAAATACACGACTTTGCTGTTGTGTTAGAGGAGCTTAAAATTCTGGAACTACCCGTAAATTAGCAATTACTATTGACAGGTGCTTTCAGTAGAGGAAGATGCAAAAGATGAACCATCTAATCCACGTACATTAGTTCAAAAGTTCCTTACTTGATTTTGACTAACTGTATTCGTATTAGTTTGTTTGCTACATAGGGAATAAGTCAGTAAGTAAAATAAAAAAAAGAACAAGCAGATTTTACTTTAAAAGAACTCATTGCCAAGCAACTAGTTTTAATCAACGAATTTGTTGAAATCAGTTTCACACTTAACTACTGACTAACACAGCTGTTAAGTTTTTGGTTTCAATCTCTCCAGTTACTGAACCCATTTTCTTATATCAGACTGAAAGCATTACAAATTTAAAAATTTTTTTAGCATGACTAAAGCGTTTACTGCATTTAGTTGGCTCCGAGTTCTGCGGCAGCAGCACAAAGTCTTGTGTAATCCGGACATTCAATTTATGTGATAATGTATTATTTTTATTTTATTATTATTATTATTATTATTATTATTTTGTGACTAATTGTAAGATATGTTTTTTCAATTCTTTTTTTTACGTAGTTTTAGTTTATTTTGGTGAGAATTGAAAACCAGTCAACAGCATTATGCTGAAGACTGACATTCTCTCCCATTTGATCCTTATGTATTACGTTTATTTTTTTTTTTTTTTTTTATTATACCTTTTGCTTTTTTTATCAGTAAACTTATTATTATTAACTTCGGAATAGCATTAGGAGCAAAAGCTTGCATTTACTTCGCACGTGTCCGTGCTTCTTGACATTGGAATTACATTAGCAAAGATGACTTCGACCGCTGCAAGCGTGCTGCCATATTCAAGATCTTCCTCTGACACTCAGCAACGCTGCCAGAAAAAGTAACGTTGGTTCAAAACGCTGTTACTAGTTGCAATTGTAGTTGCTAGAAATATAAGGTGTACATCATTGTGTTTTGGGATTAGGTCTAATTTCGTTGCTTTCGCACAGTATTTGTTTTACGTTTCATGAAACTAGTTGCTCCTAGCCAGTTTCTTTAATATGCGGCTTGCCCTACATTTACGTATTTGGTTGTAGGGGAATGGAGGCAATATCGGACACTTAAGAATAAAATTATGTACAAAATTAAAATACTTATTTAAGAAGCAAATAAGGGCATTTTCGTTTTGTGTAGCATGTACTACAAAAGAGCAGGGAATAAAACAAAACATAATTCTTCACATATCAAAAGAATATACATTTTTTATAAACCTCATATTGTCCGGTTATTCCCTCACCATAGGGGTAAATCCGATTAATTTAATGATACGTGCATTTGTTGCATCTAAATGCATGTAAATCCTCGTGAGTCCATTTTGCGCATTCCAAACATCGCACTCAGCCATCATTATTATTCACCAGTTGAACTGCTCTTTGCATGCTTTCTGAATTTCAATGTTGCCTACTCGGTTTTCTTTGGTAATTCCTCATTCCCAAAAAGTAATTAATGTCTGCAGCAAGCTATAATATGTTTTTACAAAATATGTTGTCAATGGGTCATATCCGATTTTGCCCCGTTTGATTGTGCCCCACGGTAGGTTTATTAAGAACATTCGCTATCGCCATTGCTCAGACTAAACTAACATGACATTATTACTATGAAAAACACAACTAATCCGAACTAAATCAATTAACATCATTTATAGCCTATCTGAATACTGCAAAAGTAAGTTTACTTACTAGAATATTCAACTGTACTTGGTTACGACGTAAATCTGTTACTTGCACTATTTGCATTTGTGACACCAAATGATGACCGTGTGTGAAGTACAATTCGACATTTACTTATGAGATGGTACTATATGTAATTGGGTTTTTAAACGTGTCCGGTTGTGCTCCGGTGTTCGGTTATGCCCCCCTTCCGTACATCAAGCTAATTGATAGGCAAAAATTTGCAAAACGCAAGGAATTACCGATACTTTCGTCACAGATTTCTCATTTTATCAAATTCAAATCTGCTTCTTTGAAAAAATTGGGACCTTCGTACATAGAGACACCAAACCAATTTTCTATATGTTGTAGTCTCCAGCTGATATGCTATTGCCATCAAGAAAGGTGCTACAAAAATTGAAATGAAAGCCACATGCGAACTACAATGTTTTGATTTTATTTTTTTATTTGCATTGGTCACTGGAATTGTTTAAACGGGCAGGTAACATTTCTAGTTGCACAAATGCAACAAAGTTGAAGATGGGCCAGTCTCTTATAGTACCTAGAAATTTGAAAGTGTACCAAAAGATTGGAAGGTTGTATTTATTTAAAAAATTCGATAAGAGAAGATTGTGGGATATATAAGTTTTAAAGATTGTCATAGCTTCAGGATCCTTTTAGTATGTAAGTAGCGTATGTAAATTGTTCCACAGTTTTGTTATAATGATCACCTCTCCATGAAGGGTGAAGCGCAGTTAATTATTCGCCAATATGCGAATGTTGACTCGGGACTATATTGGGCTCACCAGAAAAATATGCCACTTGACCCTGACGGGATTCGAACTGATAGTGTCTAACTGTTACAGTCACGGGTTTCTGAAGTGATTTCGTTAAGCCTTCTATAAATTAAGTGTTGAGAGACTATTTGAAAGTTGTTGCGTTCGATGACAATTGTGGGAGTTCACTTTGCCTATATATTCTTCGAGAATCTGTCCTGTAATCTAGAACTGCAATAATGCCTCTTAGGTCTTTTATCGTTACGGCAGGGGTTTTATGAAGCGTTTCATCCAACGTGGAGAGTGATTGTTAGAGGTGAATTAGCCACAGCTTATGTTATTATTTTGTCCTGGATCCTGGCGACTCTGACTTTAGGGGGTGGTTGGTCTTGAAGGTTCTCGACAACAGGGCGAGAAAGGCTGCTGGGGAAGCTTGGTCTCTACCATGTCTTTTCCGCCAAGTCACAGAGGTGGTCGATCAGGGACAGAACGTTCAGGTCCGTTCTTGGTTGTAAAAACTATGGTGCTGCAGTAAATAATCCGGGCACCTTGTACTTGTAGTACTTTTCTAGGTTTTTGATGTATTTGAGACTGTCGACCAGGCAAGCGCCCCGTAAGCTATAACAAGTGTTGTAAAGATATTGTTTGTAGATACTTTAGTCTGCAACGCAAGTGGATTCCTTCTACACAGTAGAGCCAAGAGCGCATTCCTGGCGCGAGCGTATTTTTTCTTAGCGTAATTTATGTAGTAAAACACTTGACCGATCTAACCCATCCAAGCCTAGTTCCTTTTTTGAACAAGTTATCAGTTGGAGACGTCCTTCTTGAAGTGAACAGCATCGCAGCGAAGTTTGCCTCATTAATCTGGAGGCCCCAGCGGTCGATCCAGCCTCCTCGAGACGTCCTACCAGAATACTTTCGCGTACACGTTCTTGAAGTTACCAAAGCTCGTTTGTCCGTATTTGCCACAATTTGCATAACGTTCTGTTAAAAAATATTCAAAATTGACGAAACAACAAAAATACGAAAAAAGTATTATACATTTCGTGAATTTTAAGTGTTCTAGCTTACGAACCGTTCGATGCCGTAGAATATCATGTTGCTTTTAATTTGGATCTGTTCTTCGAACAATTTACGCTCCGCACTCATCAACCTGACTCACCAGTTCTTCCTCTAATAGTAATTGCTAATACATTTTTGTACTACTTATCGATTTCGTCTCATCTTAATTCCTTTATTAGATGGTCAAATACGTTTGCTATCCCACTAACTCATATTAATAGAATTGTTAGATTTACATCTAAAACGTTAAAAACTTTATGAAATATTTTTCGTATATATTACGTGTCCAGAAAATATGTAATGCATATACACCATTTCATAATACGGCTACCAAATCTAAACGCTTTTTTTTCCGCGCTATTAACCACACAAATGTAATTCTTGGAATCTATTTAGTGTTTCTAGCATGAATAATTTATTGTTTTATTTTGTAACATTCATGAGTTATTACCTTCCTCATCCGCGTTCACGTTCATGTTACATACGTATGTACTTACCGGCATAATCAGTAATACCAAATCAAAGTCGAGTCTCTCCTCTACCCGAGTAATCCGGGAAAAATATGGAAATAACGACGACGATAAATTATATCTCTAATGCCGAAGAAAAAGTAAACATTCTCCGGACCTAAAAAGAATTCCGTAAAGAACACGTCTAATTAATCAAGATTATAATTTATTTCACGTAATTATCGTGAAGGAACTATGCGCGAAACGGTAGGGAAAAGGACTGTTTCACAAAGTCACGCGCTGTTGTCAGTCGCGTTATGTTCTATAGGTAGACCGAGTTTTTTTCTTTCGCTTTAAATTTGATACACTTTTTCCTTGACAGCGGCAACAAGGTAGAGATATATGGTGATGTGATTAATTTCAATTGTATGAGAACCCGTTAAGATCATGGACCCTTTTTTTTGTGTATCGCACTTGAACGCGCATGCAGTAACGTAGTAAGTCTGGAGATTGAACAATGTGTGGTCGTTGTGAATAATTTTTGTTCGATGATTGTGAACTCATTAAATATTAGAGAAGGATCTACAATACTGCGTGGGAGAACTCGACACTTCTGTAAAACCCTTAACCCCGCAGTAAAGCTTTTGTTGCCCAATTGTCCATAAAATCTGGTACAGAATACATGAAATTTAATTTGGTAAAATTACATCAAGTGACTTATGCATATTAGGAGTTATTTTATGTTGCGTCACAGTCATATCAAAATTCTTTGTCAACGTTGTTCTCAAAATACCGACAAGAATACAAGTTTCCACTGCGAAAAACGTATGTGTATTTACAAAGCAATCATATCGATTACTGCTGTAAACTATGCATAAATTTTTATATGAAATAACTGCACATATGAATATATCTGAATTTCCTGGAAAACTGCGCTAAATTACTATAACTTTAAGTAATTTTACATTAAATAATAAATAACGCGTAGATCGTTTCTAATCTTTTAAATTCGCAAAGTTATATGCAAATTTACAAAATGCATTGTGTGGTGTGATGCTCACGCATTCTCAATTATTACCTATTTATAAATACTCATTTCGTTTGGCCGCTTAGATGCCTAACATTTCTCTATACCTAAAACGTGTCGCTCTTTAGTAAATTAAATACGAAGCTATCCGGTTAGGTTTTTTAGCTAAAATTTATAATGCTATAACGAAATACTATAAGCTTTTGTTTTTCTAAAGATATTCATTAAAAATAAACTGAAAAGTTTAATTTATGCACGATTTCACATCTGTTCGAAGTGAACACCATTTTGCTTCATACAAACGTAATGCGATTCCATGTACTTTATTGAACATTTACTAACGTCTCGGGAGTATTATTTTATGTAATGTCCATGTTATGCATTGCCTTAAGAAATCCATCCGGGAACTTTTTTCCTTAATATTTCTAGTTAGATGAATTGCAAAATTGTTTAGACAACATTCAATATGTTCTTATTACATTTCTTATTGATCAAAAAAACTTAGTGTACCGTGTTAAATAAATCAATTCCTCTTATGTGGATATCTAATTAACATTTTCGCTGTATGTAATAAAATGATGGTTACTTCCAGCGGATGATAAAATTGTACAAAAAAAAAAGATAACGTTTACACATTTGCTTGAAAAATTTTTTTTTAGCGAAACAAAAGTTTATAGTATTTCGCCACAGCATCCTACGTTTTTAAATGAAAAGCAAGTTTATCTGCACAATTTCATATTTGGTTTACTAAAAAAGGACGCATTTCAGGTATAGGGAAATGTTTATAAAAAAGATTCTTTTGAAACAATATACAGGCTATTCCATTAAAAGAAATTGAAACAACATGAATCAAACTTGTCAACGATATCGATGGCCATCTTGTAGAATCTGGTTGATATAAAACAGTCTTCGATATCTTGTCAAAAACTCCAAGCAATACTCAATCGAATAAAGTTTGAATCACAACCCTTGCGTGTAAGGTGTTTAAGATATCGGCCGTTAAAGAAACAGCGAGATTTTACAAAAACCTCACATTATGTCAATTGTTTCATAAACTAAGGTAGATAGGTATAGAGAATATTAATGAAGGTTGCCATTATTTCCTTTATTTTCTAGCGGAGTGCATGGATAGAGTTCTTATCCACGTGAAAATGAGATCGTACTGAGAGGCTAAAAATCACAAAAGCTGAGGTTTTTGGCAATAAAAAGGACCATCAATTTATGCAATCAGGACTATCTTTAAAAGTAGGACAAACCAATTTCTCATAAATGACTTCTACATTCTCTCATGCTCCTACGATTAGTAATTAAAAAAAATTCAGCTTGGGAGCATGTATTTATTGTTTAACTTAAAAGAACGATATTTTTCAAGCATATCACTTTTATATAAATAGTATTATAATAATATTCATTCTTTCATAAAATGCAAACATATGTAATAGTAATTGCATGGGTATCGCGACAATATTGTTTATACAAAAAAAATCTAAATTTGAAAAACGACACTTAGTATTTAAGTTAATTAATACAAGATTAATTTTATTTAGTTATTTTTGTATTCGCAATATAATAGCTTTACAAAAAGAATATAATTACGTAGTTTTTAACTTGCACATGTGTTGTGAAATTACCAAAGCTGTGTAATAATATGTGTGTGATAACGTTAGATAATTCACAACATTTTGCAAAGTGTGTTTAAAATTACAGCGTCTACCGATGGCAAAAATAACCATCGATCGTTGTAAATTTGCATAAGCATTATTTATAATGTTTCTACGTTTCTAGAAATATCATAGCAAGTTAATTTATCCTTTAAATTAGATGATCCGGAGAAAGTAATGTAAGTATTCTACGAAAGAGTGCAAAGCGGCTAGAATATGGTAACCACGATGTTCTAGGGTGGGTCTCAAATATTTTAGGGACGGAAGGAAACAAAAGTATTGAAGCAGTATAGTCTTGGTTTTCGGGTTGGAACCGCATCGTTGTCGTAGCTTTTGCAAAAAGCAATAACAACGACGCGGTTTCAACCCGGAAACAAAGAGTGTAGTATTATTGACGACCGCGGAAGCCTAAGTACCAGAAAAGCACTGAAGAGTTGGTAAAGCAAGCAGCGAGCACGGTTTTTTCAATTGGAACCCTGTTGTTGTGTACAGGAGAGCAACCTGAAGCAAAAGATTAGATGGTGGAGAGATATAGAAGAAGTTTTGTCATGGAGGAATATGCTAGAGTAAAGGCAAGCAACGTTATTCATAAAAACTACCCGAAAATCTGGAAGTATGTACAGGCTGTCCTAGATTGAATGAGATTGCATGGGTAACTTTCTTATCATTGAAGATGGAGATTTGTTTAAGTGGACAATGTTTTACAGTTTTATGTGCCGATTTAAAATCTGTTTGAAAAAGTTCAAAATGTCGAACCCGTCAAAAGTTATTTCAAGAAAACTAAAAATCGTAATTTTCTTGTATGCCAAATATCTTCGTAAGTATAAGAAGTACGAAAGAAAAGTGTTATATGACAGTCACTGTTCTCGATAAGATCAATTGAAAATTGATGTCGAACAAAAATTCAAGATGGCGACTTTTGACATATTGGATTTTTAGGTTACGAAAGTGCATTTTTTTTCCTCTTTTCAACGACGTAAGATAACGTTTTTTTCTCTTGCAGTACTTGACCTCAGTTCCTATCTTGCAATACTTGACCGAAAGTTTGTAGCGGAGGGATGAAGGACGCATACTTTGGCGTAATTGGTAGTAATATATAGATATACTCGTTCGTAATAACATTTAAATTAATGGATCTCATATGTTGTATATTCCACTATCCCTGACGTCTTTGCGCACCCTATTTTAAAACTGAGATCACCTTTAAAGGAAATATATTCTACCAGCCTTGGATACGAGTAGACCAAAAACTGCCATCTTGTGTTTTTGTTCAACATCAATTTTAAATTGGTCTTATCGAAAACAATGACTTTCATTTGAATTTTTTTTTTCATATCTCTTATAGTTACGAAGATATTTGACATACAAGAAATTTACAGTTTTTAGTTTTTTTGAAACAACTTCTGGCGGGTTCGACATTTTGAACCTTTTTAAAAAGATTTTGAATCAGCACATAATACTCCAGAACATTGCCCATTTAACCAAATCTCGAAGAAAGTTACGTATGCAATCTCACTCGACCTGGGACACTGTATACTCAGTTTTAGCAAGACCTACGTACATAAGCATATTGGTAAACTTATTGGCCGAAAACACAGTTCCAAAATGTCATTTATTAGCAACGGAAATCCTATAAATCTATGCACGACGTTCAAATTAGAACTAAAGGTATTGACACAAAATATTTTACTTGCCAAACATATAAACAACAATGATAATCCCTGCTAATTTGTTTTGTATAATACACCTTCTCTAATAAAGATTGATAATATAAATATAAATATCCATACGTCAATTGGCAAAACAACATTTTAGTAATAAAGTTGATCAAAATCTCTAAAACGCGGTAAACATTACCTTCCAGTGTTAGAATTCTCGCGACTCCAGAAATACAAAAATTGAAACGTCGTAACTTGGAAACTATATTTACAACGCGTTAGTTTCTATGATATATTAGTTAAATTTATTATGGTTACGGTCCAACTGATTTATTAGCAACATCTAAAAACCAAACACCACGCACTCGCTGCCAAAGTAAATAGATCTCAGCATAAGCCAAAACATATGTGTTGAAAGTAAATGCACAATTTAATAAAATAGTTATTGGTGCAACGGAAAGTCCGTTTGAATTTTGTTAGATGCCGACGCCAGAAAAAATACATAAATCAAATCCAGCGAACATTTGTGTAATTGAATTTTCTTGTTAGGAAAGAAATGTTAATATGCACGTAGGTTTGATATTTAGAAACTATTTAACACGTAAAGCGGTTTTTTTAAAGCGGGACCGGATATAATACACATTTTGAAATTGGAGAAATATAAATCGTCAGCTGTTAGAATTTTATAGACACATAATTCAAATTAAATTTAAATAAATATGTTCATTCTAATCGCGGCAATAGATATTGTCGTACTAGAATAACAAATAAATAACGACTTTGGCTTCCTGCCCAAGGTGAAAAAAAAGCAAGAATATTTTAAACGGTATTTAAAGTTTATTATAATAAAGTAGAAAATAACACTCCCCTGACATTATAGAACCTTGGAAAGCAAAACAAAAACGTTTTCATTCAGACTTCTTCAATGAGTTGAGATACAGTTCGTCTTATACTGTAATTGGAACCGTGGCTTAGATAAATCGCATGATTTTTCTATTCGTGATTTTTCTATTCTTTCTCAAACATTTGTGGAATTTAGAACATCTTTGTAGAAGGGTTATTATTATCATTGTAATCCTTTCCTATACCCCAATTTTGGATATATAAATACAAAGCAATGCATTTCTTTATTCTTAGCTTTCCTTATTTATTTCTGCACTCTTTAACTTCATTAGCGATAACCTTTGATTTTAATAACTTTCTCGTTTACCCCTTCCTGCTTTTCGCACCTACTGCACAAACATACATACAAGACGAATAATTTTTCAACTAAAAAGTTATGTAACTACTACCCAGATATCTCTTAGATTGGAAAAATTAATCTTACAAGACAGATTGAGATCATGACTCTTGTTGTTGATGTTACTATTTGTTATGTTATTCCTTATGTCCCAAATTAGATATTTTGTGTCAATTCTTACACAGAGTGAGACATCCTGTATAATTCTTTCATCTTTGGATTCTGCATGCTTAGTTTAGAACCAGGATATCAAGATATTGTAGGAACCTCTACGCGCTATCGCTGACTGGTGCAAGGTGGATACACTGAAGGTGATTATTAACAAATGTTGCTTTGTTTCGTCTATCTGAAGATCAATTAGAGCTGATCCTTCCTACCATTTTAACAATACCCAAATAATACGTAAATAACAAGTAAGAGACCTGGGTGTCATACTCAATAAGAAAATGAGCTTTCCAGACAACATTTCAGCTGTTACCACTTCAGCCTTTCGACGTATCGGTTTTATTGTGCCCATTCACCTACATATTTCTTCTGCGCTCTGGTATGTACGAAGCAAGCTAGAATATGGTTATACTGTTGGGTCTCCAATATATTGCCTGCTTAATGCTACAACTACGTACTAGGCGCCATAAATTCTCGGCCTGATATAGAAAAAACAAACTTGGTAAAATACAACAATTTTTTTTTAGGGGAGATTATACCCTAACTTCAATACATTTATTACAACGATCAATTAATAATTCTATACCCTTGCAAAAATAATCTAAAGTTTTTCCCCCAAAATTTTGTATTACAGTTGCTTGCAACTCACTATCGTCCTTAAAACGACGTCCCCTAAGGTCTTTCTTTGAATGAGAAAGTAAATAATAACCACTTGGAGCCATGCTCGGACTATACGGTGGATGTTCTAATTCTTGAAAGTCACATTCGCGGATGGCAGCTTGTGAAATGGCGGCAGTATGGCGGGTGTATTGTCGTGCAATAATCGACACCTCTTGTCAATTTTCCTCAACGTTTTGCATGAATATTGTCCCTCAATTTATGCAGCAAATTCCTTCACTTTCAAACGGCGATCTCCTAATACCATTTCTTCAATGATTGAAATGTTTTGACGCATTATCAATTCAATTGGCCGACTGGAGCGCTCATTATCTTTAAGGAATTCTTGCCCCAAACGGAAACATTTTGCCCAGTTTTTTACAGTGAAATATGAAGGGGATAAATCACCATAAACGACGTCTGAACGTTATTTAATGTGATCAGGCGTATGTCCTTCTTTACTGAAAATTTAAGGACCGCGGTACTCAATTATCGTTAGCTGAAACATTTTCATGCACTAGTCACGTTGTCTGGCTGGCTACTAAAAACTACTACTCTTCGAACCGTAATATATATCGTGTAGGCCTCGCACAGGTGCAACTATGACGCTACGGAGTTTGAACACGCTCGAACCTGTATAAGCTTGTCAGGCCGAGAATTTATCTCCTCGTAGATAACTTGAAATTTGCACAAAGTGAATTGTCTACTTGTTTCTACTAAGCATTTTATCCTCTTTCAGTGCTGTAAGTGGATGTCTGCTTTAACGTTGGTGAACCGAGTGGTAATAAATAGTTGACTCCAAGATCTTCAAAGGTTTGTTTTCAATAACTGGATATTTTAAGTTAACTAATTGTATTGTCTTAACTTGAGATATTTTGTTCACGTAGGCGACACCTTCTGCAGTTGGAAATATCTAGTTGTTAGTTCAACAAGTGGCATTTTGCGAGTGCAAAGTTTTCTGCGTTTTACGGAAATAACTATGGATGAAATAAGGAATATGGGATACAGAGGCAGACAAATACCGAATTACCGAAATTGGAAGTGCAGCTATGTACAGAAATATATTTTGTGAAGAATATAGTTTGGGATCTTTTAGACCAAGAAAAGGTTAGTGTCGAATATGCATGTCCTATAATAACCCTGGTAGTGACCAACAGAGTCCAGAAGCTGACTAGTGAGCACACATGCTTGTCAAAAGCAGGGCGCGCCAAGAAAGTGGGGCTGACAAAGAAAATGTGGCAACACGCAAAAAAATGGTTTCTTGGTTCAAAAAATTAGATTTTCTTGCAATAATGTCTCTGCTCTAGAATATATTTATATTTCAAAACTAGAAAAATGTTAATATAAGAAAATAATTTTCTTGAAATTTTATTTAAATAAATATTTTCTTGGGATTAGAAAATCAAAAAAATCCAAAACGGAAAAATGTTTCTTCCTAGTTAATCATTTAGTTTTAAGGTAAGAAAGTATTTATATTACATTTACGGGTGTCATTTGAAAATGTTTATGAAACGTTGTAGGTTAAAGGTCATATCATTGTATGGGTAACTACGGCATCTGTATTCCGGTTTCTGTCGCTTCTTTCGAGGACAGCATGATTATATCTGTTAGCACTAGATGGCACCAGGAAATATTTCAGTGCTGTTTTTGAAGACCAATGGCATAAACTGAGAGATGAACAGCGATGTGGGTAGGAGCAAAAAGCGTTAGTGCTTTTCTCTTCTCACATTGTTTTTGCCGGGAGTGATTCCATCAATACCATGAGCTATATATATCAGCATTATCTTGGTTATTGCTTCGAGGCACTTTTTTCATGTGTACTTCTACATTAAAGTTCACTTTTGTTTGAACATTATTCTGTAGATAACCTACCCTAGCCTTTTTAAAATCACAAGCAATGGGAATAATTTACTATAGTATGGCAAACAACACGGAGTATCGGAACGCTCCTCACCACACAAAATATTAATTAATTCGGAACAGCTGTTTCGGAGGCTAGTTGAGCCTTCGTTTTCAACCAGATTACCGAATAAATCTAAGCGAAAAACCAAAAAGTTTCTTAATTCTTTTTTGGTTAGTATTTGAAACCATAGGCGTGATACATTTTTCGTCAGCTGCCCATGCATGATCAAAAAATGAAGATAGTAAGTATACAAAATTATATTTAAATATATAACTAAAAATTATCTATGACGTCAGAATGGAAACAGTGAAATCAGAACCTTAACATTAAATTGTCTAAGGAATTCCCCAAAATACGTTGGCTGTAATAAGCAATGATTTTTTCCATGTTGTAGAGTGCATACATGTAGCTAAAGAGTAGCAAAATGGTGAAAACTTATCTACATAATACATCTACATAATACATTTTCTGCTCTAATTGGTCAAGAATTGCAAGCCGCCAAAGTAGTTTTAGTTGAGTTCATGATAGCTTGCGAATTGTTGCTTAGATTTAATGTTGTCAGTGTAAACAATTTGGTGCTCTTGTTTAATTAATAAGTGAATGCTTCATTAGTAAACCCTAATTCATAGCTTTGGACTTTAGAAAATAGCTTCAAAGTTACAATACAATAGTGAAGCATAAATAACTTACACTATACTATATAGCTTGTTTGTGTCTCTTTTATATAATACTGTAGTTCAAATTGATTAGTAGATATGTTATTTTTCCCACTTACGAGAAACTAATTTTTTAAAGAAAGTTTTAAAAATAATTTATAGCTGTACCATCTTCTGTAACTGGTTCTGTTACCTCAAAGGCTACGTTGTTGACCGACCATCTTACTTGTTAACACTTCACAAATCACTCTTCTTTTCAGGGAAATTTATCAGACGACTAGTATTCTTCTGTAATATAAAATCGCATAGTTCTCTATCAATGTTATTCGTTTAATATTCCTGCCAAAATAACAGAAACACAGTATTTGTCATTACGCCAGATGTATTTCATTACCCAGTAACCTTTCTGAATCTAACAACGAGCTTTTTTTTGCGTCGGGGGTCTAAATGTGCAGGAGACGTTAGATGATATACGAATGGCATAATAGGAAAGGGGAATCGAGGTTGGCCAGATGGTTTTTAATGGAGAAAAGTGTTCGACTTCATATTATCGCAGCGTACAGCATTATCCACATGTAAGCTTACATAGACTACCCAAACCGTAATACATTCATACGCATGCGAACGTGTAAATTTATGAGGTTGGAGTCTACAATGAATTAGGGTTAATATATTTAACATATCAACGTGCTATAATTGTGTTATATAGAAGAAGATATATTGCGCTGGACGAAAAAGAGTTACGAGCCGAGTTACAAATTACTTTTATAGGTGTGTTATTACGGGTAACACCACCAACAGATATGTATATTTATTATATGCCATGCGTGCATGTTTACGTTAGAATGTTATATGCGGTAGTGCGTTCAGTGCTGCGCCAGGATTTTTACATTTCCAAAGTATAAAATACAAGCTGGTATATGACTATGAATGGCATTTCTGATATTCGCGATTTGTAACGGAAACTATGTCGGAGATATTGAAGTAGTAATATCGCGAATATCAAGAAATATTTACTTTTTTAACCGGAATGAATGTTCGAAGGTGTTAGAAATCAGAATTTTACGCAGCATGACCACAGTACGAGCAGAAGACCAACGTGATACTTGTGGTATTTAGAACCAAATCTTTAAAAATATTTTTTTTTATATTTAATTAAGATAATCTCACTTTGCGTACATTCACTGCCGTTAACTTCAAACCTTTCAAAATCACTAATCGTTCGCTAGATATGATTAAAGTGGCGTAGAGTGGTGCAAGAAATACGCGCAGAGAAATGGTTTCTTGCAAAAATCAGTCTCTACTCAAGAAAATATTTTTATTTCAAGACTATAAAAATGTATAATATAATATTTTCTTGAAATGTTATTCGGATTAAATAGATATTTTCTTAAGGTTAGAGAATCAAGGAAATCCAAGACAGAAACATGTTTCTTCTAAGTAAATCATTTAGTTTTAAGCTAAAAAAATATTCATATTAAAGATAGGAATGAGAAAATTGTCCAGATCTCACAAAGTTCTATTGAGAAATTAGGCGACCGGTTTCGTGTTCAAAAAACACATCATCGGGCCAGCTACAAGGATATCTAATAATAAAAAAATTACAATAATGCAAAAAAAAATCCTAAAGTTAATAATTAAAGTTAAGAGCAAGTGAATGAACTAACGGAGAAGTTTTTTTATGTTACAGTGTAATTAAGTTATTTCATTAATAATGTAATAAATAGGGATTATTTTTATCCCTTTCTTATTATTATTTATTGTATATTTTTTAAAAACTGTAGTTAAATTAGTACACATGATAAATAGTAATAAAAAGAAAACATATTACATTAACCGATATCTTTTGAAAATGTTTACGAAATGTTGTGCGTTAAAGGTTATATCATTGTATAGGTACGTATGGTGTATGTATTCCAGTTCCGTCGCTACTATCTAGGACGGCATGATTATAACCACTGGCACTAGGTGGCGTCAGGAAATATTTCAGTTACTGTTTTTGAAGATTAGTGGCATAAACTGAGAGATGTAAGAAGAATGTTACTAGAGGAAACGTGCGCCGTCTGGTTCGCAAGGAGGACCCGACAACCGCCGGGAGAGTTATTCCTACAAGGGACGAGGCTGCAGTGGTCCGATCAGACCAAATACCTGGGGTTAAACCTGGATAAGGGGCTCTTGTGGCGCAAGCACTTCCGCCAGATAAGCAATAAATGCCCCAGGGCGATTGGCACTATCTACTCTTTGATTTGTCGGAGCAGCAGTCTTGACATAAGGCAAAAAAGGAGGTTATATATGTCCTTCCTTAGGCCCAAGATCACCTATGGTTCAGTCGTCTGGTGCGCGGCGGCGCCAACCAACGTCGAAATCCTAGAAAGGATCCAGACGAAAGTTCTACGGATGATTACCAATGCGCCGCCTTGTGTGGGCGCCTAGTCGCTTAGGAGGGACTTGGATCTGCCGAGTGTCAAGGAGCTGATCTCCTCGATTGCTCGCGCTACCTAGACCAGAGCTGAAGATTGCACAAACCCAATAATGCAATTTACAAGCGGACGAGACCCGGGAAAGTAATCAGAAAACCCAGGCATGTAATTGACATGGGATAGAACCCGAAACAAGATCTTTGGAAGTCGGATTTTTGACTCGAAGGGTCGAGTCATCGCGGAATGACGCCGATCAGTGAAAGAAAAGAGGGTTAAAGAGCGTCTTTAGCCCGACCTTAAAACAACAGTTTGGCTCATGGTGGAACTGTTACTAGAAGCAAAAAGCGCTAATGCTTTTCTCTTCTCAGCCATTTTTTGCTGATAATAATAATAATAATAATAATAATAATAATAATAATAATAATGTTCTTTATTTCTACTAAAATGTAAGTTTACAAGAAAAAAGCACACAAGTAGGTAGTGATTCCATCAATACCAGGAGTAATTTATTGGCATTACCTTGGCTATTGTTTCTAGACACTTTTTTCATGTGTATTTCTACATTAAATTCACGTTACCAATATGGTTAGTATTAAGGTTCCTCGACCGAAAGTTTTCTAATAAGAACATTACAGTGACCAGCTCTGAGTTCTAGTTTAAATCTAAAAAACCATGTGACTTAATTCATGCGCGTGCAAATATTAAAGTGCATTCAATAACATCAGTGTGGATATCCAATAACGTTACATTTTTGCATGTATAGTCAGAAACTTGGCATGTATGTTGGCACAATTTTTATGAGCTAATGTTCAAGACTAAACTTAAATCTATTCACCGAGTAAGCTTGAGCATCTATCTTTTATTGCAATATACAACAAGTAATTTTCGAAGGAGATCGTGAGTGTCCGCTTTATATTTTGGAACGCCTAAACATATAACATCAAATGCGGTTAAATTTCTTCTTCTATTTACTTGAAACTCCTCTCAATGAATATTATTCTGAAAAGTATTGCAACAATACTTAATTGTATACAAAAACTGTGTTTAACTGCTAAAGGCTAAATTTGTTTATTAATTATAATTAATTCTCTTCACATAATAGTCACAAACAAGGAGCTGTAGCTTCAGCTAATGAAATTGAATAGAACATGTATTGCATGTATGTACATTAGGGTGGCCTTTTTTAACATCCTAAAAGTTTAGCTCCCACGCCCTAGCTTATTTCAATCAACAAAAAAACGATCTGTGCAAACTTTCAGCTCAATCGGACAACTGCGAGATGAAGATCAGGAAGCTTTGAAATTTTCGTCCGGAAAATTTCGTTCTGTGAGAAGAAATCCCCTGTGAATCCTCATTCGTTTCCAAATGTTTTACTTTATTTTTTACTTTAACTGATTTGTTTTTGTGTAACTTTCCTCTTTTGCGTTTGGCAACTTGGGCTGAATTACAATAGAACGATTTGACTGTTTACATCTGTACTTCACAAAAATTAAGAGTCATTTCAAGACATATACACTTTCGGAAATAGGTAATCTCACAAAATTGACCATCGAAGTTGCAAAGTCTTCGATGGCCAATAATAACAACTTTTCAAGGCAAGGAACGTTTGTTGGCAATCCCTGAAATCCCAACATCTTCAGGAGAAGAGCAAGTCATGGCTGTTTACCAAGCATTGGAGAAGTGGGGTATAACCAACAAAATTCCAACACTTTGCTGTGATACGATAGCAAGCAATAGATACAGATCGTGTAAATGGTGTCTCTACAAATCTAGAAAAAGTGCAAAAGCGTTACCTTTTGTATTTCTCTTGCCGTCACCACATTTTTGATTTAATTTTGAGGAACTGTTTCGACTCACCGATGGGTGCTTTTCAAAAGATTTTGAGAAACCTTTTCGTAAGTGGTAGCAATGAAATGTGTGATGATGTCCGCAGTACCATTCTTGAATTTCTTGAACACTGCGAGATGGTTACTGAAAACTGTTGGAGTTAACGATGATCTTTCTGGACGGCATTCCGAAAACTGGGATATCGTTTTGAATACCAAGAGCTGTAAGTTATGCTTGGTGGATGAAAAAGACAATTTATGCCTTAAGAAATATTCCTGTTTCTAGATCAACTTCAGTTATCTTGCAGAAGGAAGTAGTCTTTAAGAAGAATATGTATTTTCTTGCGCGAATGATTTCTGTCATCAAAAAAATCAAAGGACCTTACCATGATTTCTTATTGATACGTCAACCGATAAATTATCACGATATTGATCCGGAAACTAGTAAGGCTCCTGCGAAAAAATTTTCCAGTCTTCTCTTGTATTTAGTTCCCGAAATTGTGACTGTATCCTTATTCGATGACAATGTTCCAACAGCGGTTAAGGTAAATATGACTGAAATAATGAAGAGTGATTTCTTCCTTTACAAACATCGAGTTTTTACTCAAAATAATAGTTTTCTCCTAATAAGATTATGTGCGCTGAAGTTCCCTGAGATATTCCTTTAACATCAGGAAAAAATAACTGCCTTTTCATTTTTCTGCTGGAACTATAAAGAAGTAGCTTGCGTTACGTTCATTGGAGTAAGATTTACATTCACATTTGTTCCAAGAACTATAAGTGTGGTAGGCATTACCACATTACTTAACTACAAATGTATTGTACGCTGTACAATATATTTGTTTCTGTGTATGTGTGTAAAACCATAACTACGGGTCTCTAATATAGTGCATTGTATGTGAAACACTCGTACATACTTTCATAGCAGTAGCAATAACAATATCAGAAGCTATTTACATAAATGTGTAACGATATCTCTTAAAACGCACACATCAAACAGTGCCTGCACAGATGATAAATCATTCCGAACAACGATCAGGCAAAAGGTTATCGCGAATTATGAAAGTAACGTCTCTTCTGCAAATTTTTGTTTCTACATCAAATAGAGCGTACGTTAAAATTATTATTTAATTAATACAATAAAACATTTAATTAGGTCGCCGCGTATCTAAATAATTAGACGAAATCGTGTGCGCTATGTAGTTAGCATGCATGCATGCTTTATCCGCTATAATAATACACAGGAGAATCTCGATTTTAACAATAAACATATGCAAATTTATGCTGTATTTATAGTGCTAAAGAAATATAACAGTAACCTTGTTAATTTTAGCCTTCCCCCTTACGATGATGTTAGAGGAATCTACCGATAGGCATAACGTGTGAAACAGTAATAACTGTTAATGGCTTAATTAGTAGGTATTGGACTACTGAGATTGATATAAACTTGCCCGATAACTGCACAGGAAGTAAATGCATGCTACCTAAATGCGATTTCTTCCATTCTATTTACTACTGTATGTATATACTTGTGCGCTAAATAAGGCGTACCAGAGGCGTTTATTTTGAAAAACAAAAGGTACTTTTTACAATAATACGAGGTGTGGCAACTAAATAACCGGACTGGTGCTACAAAACATTTTATTAATCACCAATTACATTACGAAGTTTATCCCCTTCAATGTACTCTCCTTGCCGATCCCTACAACGCTCCATACGAATTTTCCAGCTTGTTTCAGCTTGTTGAGAACCTCCGTCGCTTTCGCTTTAATCGCTTCCACACTGTCAAATCTTGTCCCCTTACGCTCCGATTTTACCTTAGGAAATAAAAAAAAGTCACAGGGGGCCAGGTTGGGCGAGTACGGTGGGTGGTCCAACACGATGATGCCGGATTTCGCAAAGAACGCCTTCACAGACAAGGCGGAATGGGCTGGCGCATTGTCTTGGTGGAGCATCCAGGATTTGCTCTTCCACAAATCGGGTTTTCGTCTTCTCACTCGTTCACGAAGGATAGTTAGAACCCCAGTTTCACAAGAAACTTGAGGTTAACTCGTTGCTCGATCTGAAAACTCTGCATTTTTCCGACGCGACGCTAGCGTAAGGACTTGAACGGGCGATTGCTACAGCGAGACTGAGCGACGTATAACCGTACCCATCGAGCTCAGAGAGGGGGAAGCATCTACAAGCACAGACATGTTCAAACCTGCCATGGCGTGCTCGCTGTTTGCCGATAGTAGCATCAGCCCGGTTATTTAATTGCCACACCTCGTAATACTATATTTCAAAAGCATGTATATAAAAACAAATAAATCAGGAAAAACCAGACAAGAATGTGCTGCAAGCTAACATTAAACCGGTAAGAAGAACAGCATGAGGTATCGGCACACTCCTCACCACACAAAATATTAATTAAATTAATCCGGAACAACTTTTTCGAGGGCTCCTGGACAACCTCATTATCAACCAAATGACTGAATAAATCTGAAGATTTATTCGGTTATACAGTCCTTGATATCATTATTGGTCGGTAAGAAGAAATCATCCAAACTGTAATAACTCTAACAATACCAGTCCTGTTTCCTTTTTAAAGGAATAAAAGTTATTTACTTTTCTTGTAACTAAACGTGATTTGTTAAATAATTTACAGCCCGTGCACTTCAAATTGTATTGGAATCTAAATGTACAATCTTTAGGTGGAAGTGAATAGCTGTCCTCGTGTATGGAATACCTATCGCAATATTGTTTAAATTAAATGTATTATTATAGCGATAAACAAAATAGGCATTCATCCAGTTCATTAAGCATCGGATAGAGTTAAAATATTATGTAGTTTGAAAACATTTTTGCACGATTGGCCATAAGCTAGATTAAACACAATTGTTAATGTTTTCTATTGAAAAATCTTCTGTGGAAGTCCAAACATGATCTCCAGTAACTCATTCCATACCGCACCAAAGAAGGAAAGCTGGAGTAATAGAGTACGATTACTTCTAAAGAAAATCTACTATGACGCCTACACGCAGAGAAATGGTTTCCCGCATCAATAAAATAGGTTTTCTATAAAAGACTATAAAAATGTATAATATAAGAAAATAATTTTCTTGACATTTTATTTGGATTAAACTAATATTTTCTTAGAGTTATAAAATCAAGGAAATTCAAGGCAGAAAAATGTTTCTTCCAAGTAAATTATTTGGTTTTAAGTTAATATTAAAGGTAGGAATGGAAAAATAATCCAGATCTCACTCAAATTCTATTAGGTGGAAATTAGGTAACCAAGTTTCGTGTTCAAAAACACATCATCAGGCCAGCTACAAAGGTATCCAATAAAAGAAAAATTGCAATAATGGAAAAAATGTTATAAAGTTAATAATTAAAATTAGGAGCAAGTGAATGAGCTAATGAAAAAGTTTTTTTTATAGGTTTTTTATATTTCATTAACCGGTATATTTTGAAAATGTATGTACGTTAAAGGTTAAATCATGGTACGGGTAAGTATGGTATCCGTATTCCAGTTCCGTCGCTACTATCTAGGATGGCTATAACTTCTGGCATTAGGTAGCGCCAGGAAATATTTCAGTTGGTGTTTTTGAAGATTGGTGGCATAAACTGACAAATGTAAGAACAATGTCGTCAGGAGCAGGTAGCTTTAATGCTTTTATCTTCCCATTGTTTCATTGTTATTGCCGGTAGTAATTTCATCAATACCAAGAGCTATTTATTAGCAATATTTTGGTTATTGTTTCTATGCACCTTTTTCAAGTGTACTTCTACATAAAATTCGCTTTCGTTGGAACATTATTCTGTAGATAGCTTCCACTTTAGCCTTTTTGAAATCACAAGCAATGTGAATTAATTGCTGCATCATATAGGGATATGTCGTACTGTTTTAAATATTTATAGAATTCTAAGTAAAAATGCTTTGTTTTAAGAAAATGGGACTATTGATTTATGAACAATACCTAAACGCCCTCTGGAATCAAGAAAACTATTTACTATCTTTAAGAAAATCTTATTTTGCGTTATAATGGCCATTTATTTATGCTAAGAATCGCTCTCTTCAAATTTTCTGCAAGATTTTCTTGAATCAGGTGAACAAATGTCTTAAACAAAGAAATACAATCATTTCATTAGAAGTGTATACTTCTTTTAAGCGAGAAGTGTATACTTCTCTTAAGCGGAGAAAGAAGCGCTAAGAAAATATTTCTTTTGATTTAAAACCATTATTGTATTGGGAATAATTGAAACAATAATCGTCTTGAATTAAGACGGACAGCTTTGATACAAGTACACGTTCCTCTGCGTGTAGTAATTTCATTTAGGACTTTAGTACGCAATTCGCATACGTGATCGTATGCTTATTGGTACCTCAATGCAACACAGCCTTTTCTTTTGGAAATATTTTTATTTATAAATTTTGTCCAATTTCTACTTTAAAAATCCAAAGCTTAACAACATTGTTATGAATAGCCTTGTCCAATTTAATCTCATGTTATAGCCTTATTTCCATTGATCGTATTGATGCTAGAAACATTTTTAACCCATTCACGTCTGAGTGCTTGCTTTTGAAATTATATGCGGGGTTTTATTAACAAGTAAACCGTAGTCTAGTTATTAATTTATTTGTGTGTTACTTATTTGTTTCTACGCTAAATATTTATGTATACGTATAGACCCATATCCTTTATTAATGAAATTGTAAACGTTAACATATCACGGACTGAATCAGCTTCAGACAATTTCTACTATTCTAGTAACCAGCAAATACCACTACAGATAGTTACAGGATCCATAGTAGGGAGAGTCTGTAGCAATTAGTGAAACAACATTGTAGGAAAGAAGAGTAGCGCAAAACGCGCAAGGTTTGCTACAATAAACTTGCATATTTTTCGGCAACTATACAAGTATCGTACTTGTTAAAATACTAATGTAACGAATTTTAGCAGTTACTACACAAAATGCAACAATTATTTGAATAATTGGAACATTTTATATACAACCACAAGTTATGCAGTGTTCTTATAATGATTGAAAAAGAATGTAAACGAAATAACAATAACTATTCCATGTTTTCGCATTTCCAACAGCTTTCGACATTTACAGGCCAGCCCTGAGGATATTACGCACTTGTAGGAATGGATTCATTACTCCAAGCACTCTGCAAATTTGGAAGAGTAAGGTAAACTATGAGGACCTTACTCTGAGAAAGTAGGGAGCTAGACATTGCGCTACCTGTGCCACTAATGATGAAAGTGATTTGAGTATATAAGCGGATCTTTTATTAGAAAAAATTTAGTTTTTAGTTGCAACATCTGTTGGTGACTAACCAATACTATCTGGGTTTAGTCCTAAGGGAAAGAATATTTAGTTCACGGATTTAGATAGGATTCAATAGTGAAATCGTCTGTACGGATAAATGATGATTTACGTACAATCTTACTCATTTTCTATTAGTTATATTAAGATAATGTGACGCAATACCATAAAAACCCTAAGTTTTGGTGGAAATGATTTGCCCAATATGCAATCGTACAGGCACATGATACAATAACGCAATTCTATTCCTGTTTTTTTACTGTTTTACATATTTTTATAAAATGTAATACTGAAATGCTGGAAAGACAATATCATATACTTAATGTGCTTGGCTGTCCTGCAACTGGTTAACTCGCTATAATACTGAAAAGCAAAATCCTTCGTTTTTGTCCGATAAAGTTACATAACGTCTATTAAATATCGAAATAGCATGTTCTTTTACTCAAGTGCTAGGAACTAGACTGCCTTTCGTGAATTTTCCTAGTTTCAATGCAAATTTTACTACAACAAAATCACTCCAATATTTGAACCAAAATTAGTCTTTAAGGATGGCCCAGTTTTCTACAATTACGTGAATTTTCAATACAAAATCGTTCCTACAGAATTGTTGTAATTATCTTCACATGACTCTTTTTTGTGTATGTTTTCTAAAGTTTAGCTTAAGGCCTATATTGCATAACTTCCTGCATAAGAACAGAAGTGGTCTGGGCGAAGAAGCATACGGATAGTAACAGCGTGCTCTCAAATTATATGTATGCACCTCCAGATGCTTTACCTGCGAGCACTGTTCTGGTTCACAGGTCGATCGTGACCTTAGACTCAGAGACCATATTACAAGATGTATACTCGTAAAGCATACAGCAATTCAAAGAACCAATACGCTAACGAAGATTGCTCGTCTCAATCCAAAAGCTATTATTATGTTCTGCCTTACGATTGATTTCAATTCGCTTTAATTTGCGATGTGTATGGTTCTCGTACCAATGCAGCTATTTCGTATAGAATCCTAGAAAGTGAAAGCGCGAGCATCCGTTTTCCATAGGATGCAAAACAATCTAAAAATATTTCTTATACACTTTAATTTGACTTGATTGAACACGTTTGATTGTTGTACATATGCATTTCTCAGTGTGACTGCATTTGTGGCCTTTGGATTGTGTTCCCATTTGTCTAGAAAAATTGGAAACAGAGACCGTTAATATTTGCCTACCATGGCCTTGTGCATATATTATTTTACTTATCACTTTGAAAATGCATACTGCACTTGGTTACATTTACAAGAATAAAGAATTATCGTACTTAGGAGTTGCTTTCTTTAGAAAACTGGATCTTCATCTTCTCCACATCTACAATATGTCCTCCGATCAACATTTTATTTAAGTGGGCCTTTTGTTTGGAAATAATAAATCAGCATCTGTTCACTTTACCCGAAAAGGTGGCAACTTTTAGGTAATTACTTTTCCGTCATCCAACAATTAATATGCTTGGTCCCATTTTAAAAGTTGTCTTAATATTCACAAAGATTCTTATTTCAATAAATAATATTAAACCTTCTTAGCCTAAGCCGGAAGTATGCGTCATTGCAGGATAATTATTCATAGTGCTCTTAAGGTAATAACAGTTTCCTTTAGACACCAAAAAGGAAATTGGAATTACATATACTTTTACTATACATTTGTGGACAAATAAAATAACCTACTTATTATAATATCATTAAAACACCCTTTGATAATTCAAACTCGACTTCCTTCATACGTCAAAATGATGTGCTATAAAGACCGTAATTTTTCATTATTTCATCCTATCCCATTTACGTTGATGGGACAAAAAGCGGACAGAAATCAAACCGACAGTCGATAATGGATATCATTATAGCGAACATCTTTTTTGCTTTCCTATATTAAAATCGTATAAATCTATACGTGCATATGTACTCCTACATACATTACATACATGTAGCGTACGTATTACATGCGATAGAGACGAAAATAGCGGGAACGGAAGGGCTGAAGTGCGTTCGAATTAAGACATGTTCGTAGCATGTGTTAGGTTAAGGATAGAGAAGTAGAGAGTACAATCCCAAAGACTAGCCGGGATATTTATGGCTCAAGGGGTCACAAGCCATTGCTCTTGCCCGCATTATTACCCAACAGGGTTTATATTCGATTGTTCAGACGCTGGCAAAATATATACACCTGTTGAAGTCACTGTTGCTGCCGCGCCTGAGAAGCACGGCCAAAATTTCTTATATAAATTATTGCTGCGTTATTTGCCCGAGTTTGGACAGGTACTGACATGCCACCTTTAGTGTATATTCATTTCTTGCTTTGGCAGTTTGGTATCCTAGTATGCTTTCCCTATTATAACTATTGGCAAAAGTTTCGTCAACCTTCATAGTTTCCTTTTATAGACGATACTATTGTAATATATATAGCTCGTTAGATTACCCAAAATGTTAAATGCACATCGGTTTGCAACAATTATTCAACACATATACAGGGTGAGTAATTTCCGCTGGCTCGAAAGATTGTGCCTTTGTGAATGGAAATTTTTCAAAACGGCTTTTTTCTTGTTATGAGGTCTGATCGTGTTGTAGTTCTTCTTTTTGTACTTTCTTAAAGGAGCGTTCTCTGTATTACTACATTTTTGGAATCCCCATTAAAGTTTGAAGCAAAATGTAATAAGGTGCCATTGTTCTAACACCGACCAGAAATTGTTATTTTTCCAGAGGTGCGTGTTATACTCCCTTGTTTAAGTCATTTGTTAAGTTAATTCAAGAAAATCTTGTAGAAAATTTGAAGAAAGGGATTCTCAGTATAAGTAAATGGCCGTTATAGAAACAATATTTTCTTTTGGATAGCAAATAGTTTTCTTAATTCCAGAAAGCGTTTAGGTATTGTTCATAAATCAATAGTTTCATTTTCTTAAAATAAAGCATTTATTTACTTAGAATTCTTGAAATGCATATTATTTATATCTACACATTATTAATTGCACTTACCTTGTTTAAAACTATACGACATACTCGTACACGATGCAGTAAATTATTCTCATTGCTTGTGACTTTAATAAGGCTAGGGTAGGTGGTTATCTAATGTTCAAACAAAAGTGGACTTTAATGTAGAAGTATACATGAAAAAGTGCCTAGAAGGAATAACCAAAATAATGCACTCCCGGCAAAAGCAATGGGAGAAGAGAAAAGCACTAACGCTTTTTGCTACTGCCTACATTGCTGTTCATCTCAGTTTATGCCACTAATCTTCAAAAAACAGCACTGACATATTTCCTGGTGCCACCTAGTGCCAAGGGATGTATTAATGCCGTCCTGGAAAGTAGCGACAGAAACCGGAATACAGATGCTATGCTTACGCAGACAATCATATAACCTTTAGCGTAGAATGTTTCATAAACGGTTTCACAAGATACCGGTAATCTAATATGAATGCTTTCTTAACTTAAAACTAAATGATTTATTTGGAAGAAACATTTTTCTGTCTTGGATTTTTTTGATATTCTAACCCCAAGAAAATATTTATTTAATGCAAATAACATTTCAAGAAAATTATTTTCTTATATTTTTATAACCTTGAAATAAAAATATTTTATTGAATAGAGAACAATTAGCTCTTGCAAGAAAATCTAATTTCTTGGTGCAAGAAACCATTTCTCTGCGTATGTGTTAAGCTGGTATGACATTTTTTGTTAACAAGTATTTTTTTTAATTGAACAACCTGTATATTATGTTAGTTTTTAATTTTTGGTAAAATTCTAGATAAAAACTTATTAACGTATTAGTGGTCTAAAATCAACGAATTTCTCTTTATAGCGACTTTTTATACCGAACTATTTATTTTATCAGTGCGCCATCACAAAAACAAGTAAGTCGTTAGGAACAATTATTGAATACAATGAGATTTAATGTAATCATATTATTACACTATAGTGAAACTAATGTATCTATCATTAACTAGTTTATTATTAGCGGAAAATAAAAAATTAATAGCAAATGATCTGCAAAAATGTCTACCCAACCTTTCTATAGCTAGCATGATTTAAACTGAGAACATACATAACTTTATTTTATAATATTTTGCACGTACTCTATGCAACAAAACCAAACTTTGTAAACATATTAGTAGAGCAACGCAAACTGCGCTGAAAGCCAGTGGCTGACACATAAAAGTTTACACAAAATAAACACGGCCGGGACAATTCGGTACAAGCGTCAGTATAACTGCGACTCGAAAGCCGATCTGTTGTGTATGCATCTACGCTGTCGTATACTATATCGTAGTTCTACGTTTGTCTTGAAAATGTTTCCTACGTCGCGAAAACGACCAAAGTTGGACACAATAAGAGAATTTATTGCAGAAATGCCTGATTTAAAGTGTGATGGCGCTAAAATTCAATGTGTAGTGTGTGAAATAGATTTATGTGTTGGTCGAAAAGTGATTGTCTACGGCACGTAAACAGTGCAGGGCATGTTTCAAAAAAAAATTCCAACGAATTATGACAAATTTAAATTTAATTTATGTGTTTATTGCATGTAATTTACCTTTTCATTTACTAAGGAAGAAAGCATACGTCTCGTTTTGGAACGAATATTCGGACTTTAAATTACCAAATGAGAGAACATTACAGAGTTGTGCCGTCTGCTCGTGAGCATGTCGAGAAAAGAATTAAATCGGAGTTGCAAGATAAGAAACTGTGGTTATGTGTGGACGAAACAACAGATCGTAAAAAACATTCTATGGTTGATGTAATGGTACGCACGATGGAACCACATCGACTGTCACCCTCAATTTTACTAGCTTCCAGACGAATACAACAATGCACTGCCGAAGTAATTTCAATATTGGTGTTAAATACATTGGAAAAGTTTGAACTTTCAACAAATCAACTGTTGATGTGAGTGATGGTGCCGCAAACATGCCTGCTGTAGGTCGATCTCTTAGAAAACATTGTGCTAACTTGTTGTATATTACATGTAAAATTCATACTCTCAGTCTCGTAGCAGATAGTATCAGAAAATGTTATCCCGAGGTAGACGCTCTAATAGCACATACAAAAGCTGTGTTTGTAAAATCCCCAAAACGTATTCGGGAATTTCACAGACTGTGCCCCCGCATGCCTAAGCCACCGGAATCTATTCTTACTCGTTGGGGAACATGGTTAGAGGCTGCATTTTATTATCTTAAATATTTTGAGAATATAAAGAACGTGATTTTAGAATTCGACCCAAAGGAAGCTGCGGCTATCAAGGTAAGCCGCTTGAAATTTCAGGATAGTCAAGTTAAAACAGATTTGGAAATTATTCAGAACAATTACGTGGGACTAGCGGATGCGATAGAAAAACTACAAAATTCTTCGGTGTCGTTAGTGGAATCTTTGCAAATAGTACAACATATTCACGCACAGCTATGCGCGATAGAGGACGCAAGAAATGTTTTGTTTTAGAAAGATTTGAAAGTGTTTTAGATAAAGACTCTGATTTTGGCACATTAAGACAAATTTGTGAAGGTGCGTCAACAGAACCGTTAAGTTTTTTGAAAGATTATTTTACTTACGTAAATATAACGTCACTAGATGTAGAACGTTCGTTTTCGGCATACAAAAGCACTTTTTCTGCACGCCGCACTCACTTTGCCGAAACAACTTTGGAAACATATCTAATGTTACAAATATTAAATAGACATTATCCACTTTGTAATTTCACGGAGGACTCTTAAAACGGTAAGTGTTTGAGCACGTATCGCATTTAATTTATTTTGTGTAAACTTTTATGCATCCGCCACTGGCTTTCAGCGCAGTTGCGTTGCTCTATATATTAGTAAATACTAATAAACTATAAGTATAAATATAAAAATTGCTATAAATGTATGGAGAAATAAGAAATAAAGTGCTAAGCAGGAAGTTATTTTAAGAGATGTGTAAATGCACGACCATTCACTCTTAAACGCTTCTGAATTCGCAGAAAATAGTACATTGTTTTGTTGTGGACACAATTGTTATTAAATGCTACCATATTTAATAACTGTTCCAATATTCTGCCATGGTACCATAGATAAAATAAATATTGACTGCAGTTTAGTTTCAAAAATCGCTATAACAAAAGAAAATGGCTGATTTTGGACTATTAACATGAAAGTACTTCTCGTCTAGAATTTTGGGAAAAATTCGAAACTAAAATAATATACAGGTTGTTCTATTTAAAAACATTGACATTTTAACGAAAATATGCGGTACTAAGCGTAATATTACGTGTACCTCATTGGCAATTCAGAATCACATAAACGCGTATGTATTAGACCCTTTTATGTTTAATCTAATTACCAAAAATTGCTGTTTAATTAACTTTTCCAGAAAAAACCTGACACACTTAGTTTTAAGACAACAGTATCTTATTACATTTTGCCCCAGAATTTAACCTGGATTCCAAAAATGATAATATACAGCATATGCCGTTTAAAAAGATACAACTTTGGTTAGCTACGAAGCTACGAGCCACTTTGTGGGCTTCAATGTAATTTTAAACATAACAAGAAAAAACTATTGGAGAATCTCAATTTACAATCTTCCGAGACGGCGGAGATGACTCATCCTGTACAGGTATCTTGCCACAAACCAAGGAAAATATTTTAGATACATCAATAAGTCTAATAAATTGAATATCATGTTAGGTGGCATGAAATTAGATTAATCATTTCTGTTTAGTGAGCACTTAAATGGACGTTTAGTCAGCACTTAAACGGACGTTTAGTCAACAAATCTCGAAGTGCAGATTAAACCATATTTGCAGAACACCGCCCAAGTAATTATTTGTATGACAGTACGCTAGACTAGTTTGTAGCCTTAGTAAAATTACGAATTTTTATCATTTTTTGTCACTATTTATTACTGTACAAATAGAAATTTTCCATTAATTCTATTTACATATTACTAGGAAAGAAAAATTTCAACTTCAAATGTCAACAAAAAAAACTGGACGGAGGAAGTAACTCTGGACAGGTCTAAAGATATTTTTGAATTATTTCGCATATTTTTAAGGTGGGTGCTATAAATTTTGATAGATTTTAGCACTATAAAACGCAACAGGAGATACACATAAAAGTACACAATGAACATTATTATGTGTAATGGGCACGTTTGGAAACACACACAAAAGTGTTTTATAGTGCTTATTTAAGAGAAGTCAACAAGCATGTATTGAGGTAGAGATACTTGTACATATTAGATACGTTAATTCGAAGTGAGTTTTGTTCGCAAGTCCTTGAAATTTTGTTTGTCAGGAAAGCTTTTTTGTTAAACGAAATATTGACTTTCAACATACGATTGTTTCTAACACATGTACCTCATAGCAACTGTGGTTATATATCGCTTATATTCTGCTCTTTATTTACAGGTGAGTCAAAGCAGGTCGGGAGAAATGAAACGCTTGAACATAAATATCAGCCATACCCTTACATATGGTGTTCTTTCGCCAAGGCTCTAATGAAGGGCATATTTGAATCAAAGGCATTGAACCTAACAATTTCTTCTTGGGTAATTTCCACTGAGAATTCTAATTTTAATTATCGAAGTACCCGTCTATATTATTAATACTATTGTGAGTAAGGTTTACTCTACATTTTCATTTAACCACCACCAATTGTTAAAACAGATATTGCAAACTATTTAAAATTAACTATTAATAATAATAACAATAAGGTTTATTCTTTCCAACATACATTCAATTACAGGAGAGGAAATTAATACAAAGGCAACTTAATACACAGTACTGTAACACAATATCATATTACTATCAATTATGTAAATGAAGCATATAAAGAAAAACCTGCATATGTTGAAAGAACATAAAAGGAAGCAAGTTAGAAAAATAAATAACAATGTCACTTAAGCATTAACTAAATTTAGAAGTTAACTTAAGAAGGAACCGTACACTGAAGAAAAGGCTTGACGTCTAAGATATTGTAGTGTATTCTGCTACAATTACGTCAAATGTTACTATCGCATTCTTAAAATTTTTTACATATTTTCGCAGTATTCTCTTTGTTGTAAATTCTACTACATTATACGTTAACTTGTTGTTATGGTATTGAGCAGGTCCTGGATGGGTTTTAATGCATGAACAAAGCCATTCTAAATCGCACATATATGATCGTATTATATCAAAAATGGAAGTTTTTGAATGAAAATCTTCATATAAATTTGAGATTAGGAAGCTTATGTTGACCAGTCTCTGTAGTAAGAATTATTACAATCTCTGTGTGTATTTTTTTGGTAAAAAGTACTACAAACTGCGCCTGGAGCCTACTTTACTATAAATTATACCATAGGTTGCTACAATTATGTCATGTTTTCGGTGGTAAATATCGAAACCAGTACTGTAGTTATTGTTGAAATAGGAGCATATTCTACGTAAAAGCGAATTGAACATCAAGTAGGTCCGAGCAAAGAAACAATAGAAATTATTATTAATGTTCACTATATGTTCTGTACCAAAAATGGTAATATCATTCTACATCTCAAATCTGCATAGGTGTGGAAAGTACTAACTAATGAGTAGTTAGCGACATAGATCAAGAATATGTTTAACTGAAGTTATCTTAAAATTTCTTTTTCATTTATTAATAAGCAATAGACAAATAAATTAACTTATCCAGTTATTTCATTCACCTAAAAAAAATTTATTATTATGTTCTATTTCAAACGGTTTTCAAAAAAATTATCTGGTATTTCTTTTGATATATTCACAAACATTACTTAGGTTACATTTTCCCTACTTCCGTATTTTATATTGGTTGTCATTGAAGTCACATAGTTCTACAATCCCATTTTAATATTACTAAACGAACAATAAGTGAAAGAGGCCTGTGAGATTTATAGCCTAAAACCTGTACATTCCAAATGGAGCGCTTAAAGAAGTAGTCGCGATATCGTAAATCCAAGCTTAATTTCTTAATATTATCGATCGATGAACGTATTCCACATCCCAAAAAGTACATAGCAAAATATACAGAGACAAAACGTTCAATTTAAATTCTTCGAGGAACCGGTAATTGATAAACAATTATCTAAATTACAGAGCAACAGAAAGGGTACTGTCTAAAAACCCCAATGCACGTCAGACACCAAATGAATAATAGTCTATATCCGGCGGACAGCGGCATATTACGAAAACGAACCAGCGCATACATACATACATACGATATATCAGCATTGCTTGCTATTCCCTCAGCGTGTGGCGTTGTTTAAAAGCCAATGTTTCTCGTTCTCTCTTCGATATTAAAACAATCTTTTTTCGCGTCACTCTACAAGTGGAAGAACCAATATCATCCAAATGAAGATTACAAGGACCATAGCAGCCACTGGATAATCATCTTTTCTTCGGAACGGAGCAAGACTGCCGCGTCTGTTAGCTTCGCAGTATCGATGATGGAAATCCATGCAGATGAAAAAGAACAAGAGCAAGAAGTGGATGGGCGTGGAGATGCGCGACCGCGGCGGCCCTGGCAACTTTTTCCATGTTAATTAAGATGTTAAATGCAAATTTCCAGCGTGAGCGTTGCATATACACATACTATATATCCATAGGTAATTTTTAACTCGCATTAAAATGGTGGTTGCCCGTTGTATAGATATGTCCCGGCGACCAGTTATTATATAAATTATACTTTATTAAGCTGAGGCCACGGCAGAGGAATGGCTTCATCTCTTGCAATATTAATACCAATCAACGTAAAAAGAACAATTTGGGGTTGTTCCTTCGCCAATAAATTTAAACATCGGAAATTTTAACGTCTAGTTTTTTTTTGTACAGTTGTATACTCCTTCGATTTGCTTGTTTTATACTGCTCGAAATTCCATTGTCTTGATAGCTATATTTGACTGAAGCAAAACAATTGCGTCTTATATTGATATTATTTATGTAACCTCCACGAACTTAACAGCTTAAACCATTATAGATTTTTCAGGAGACCATTTCTAAGATTGGATGGACCTATTACTTGAACCTAGCATTTGATAGAACTAGAGAAATCATATTTATTGTAATAGATTGTGTACATCCGAAGAGATTCAAGATAAAATAGAATGGCGGTCCCATTAGCGAATTCTTGTGTATCTACATTAACCTGAACTTGAGAATATAACTGCAGCTGATCTTATATATTCGAATACGGTACAAGTAGCCTTCTCCGATTAAATATGCAGGTGATTCAGATCAGTGAAATTAATAATGGACTTAAACTGTGTTCCAACAGCACACTTGCGTTTTCCAAATAATCATTTTTTAAGACACCTCACTATTCTTTACGTACAGGTGGAAATGGGTATTCAGTACATATTACTTAACGTACAAAATGAAGCTTTAAAATGATAAGACACGTATGCAATGTATCTACATTATGTTTTTAAAGAAGTAATTAATTTTCACTTTTGCTGCTTCATATACATTAAAAGATACATATGTTCAAATCAACTAAATTTATTTTGTTAAAGGAAGCTCTCTTGTAGAAACTACTTCCTTTGTTACTCCGATTGTGTCTTGTTTTAAACAACGTGATGCTAGTTTTCCCGTATTCAAGCGTACATTTTAGTTAGAGTAATAACTAGTCTGGGCAAACAGCGGTAACAGTCAGTGTAGTAGATATGTGGTACGGAGTCGGCGATTATTTATTTCACGCGTTCACAGCGTCAGTACTAAATCGATGCTGTATGCGAGTAGTTCTGTGTGTATGTAGGCTTCGTAACTATTCGTAATTGTACGCTTATGTTTACTTTAAAATGTCGCAGTTAGGTACGTCGCGAAAACGACCAATGGCAGACACAGTTAAAAACGTTATAGTGGACATGCCGGACTTAATTTTTGATGGCGCTAAAATTCAATGCTTAGTTTGTAAAATCCCTTTAATGTGTTGGTCCAGAAGCCATTGTCAACGTCACATCGAAAGCAAACAGCATTCTTCTGCAAAAAGTGGCATATGAGACCAAGAAAAATTTACATTTAATTTATCTGTTACTCTTATTTTATGTAATCTATCGGTTCGTTTACTAGACAAAGAAGCATTTATCTCCTTCTGGAATAAATGTGCGGACTGTAAATTACCCAGTCGGACATCGATACTAAATGTAGAGCCATTTGGTAGTGAATATATAGAAAAAAGAAATCGGAATTGAAAGATAAAAAATTGTGGTTGTGTGTGGACGAAACAACAGATCGTCAAAAACATTCTGTGGATAATGTAAAGGTACGTACAATGAAACCACATCGACCGTCATCCTCCTTCTTACTTGCTTCCAAAAGAGTTATAAATTGTACTGTGAACAAATTTGAAGTTTCAACTAAGCAACTTTTAATGTTTATGAGTGATGGTGCCGCAAACATGCGTTCTTTGGGCCGATCTCTTAAAGAACACTGTGGTTTCTTACATATAACGTGTAAAATTCATACTCTAAATCTTGCGGCACAAACGATTCCTACATGTTTTCCACTAGTAAATGCATTGATTGCTAGTACAAAGGCAGTGTTTCTAAAGTGCCCTAAAGCTTTAAAATTCACTCCGGCAGAAGCTGCAGCAATCAAGAAAAGCCAGGAAATATTTCAAGATAGTCAGGTTAAAAGAGATTTATAAACTATTCACAACAATTACTTCGGACTAGCGGAGGGAATAGAAAAATTACAAAATGTTTCGATATCGCTAGTGGATTCTGTTCAAATTGTAAATGATGTTCACGCACAGTTATGCGCTGTAGAAGGCGAAACAAATTGGTGTGTAATACGAAAATTTGAAAGTGTTTTAGAGAAAGACTCCGATTTTCTCATATTAAGACAAATTTGTGAAGATGCGTGTGAAGATGCATTAAGTTGTTTCAAAGATTACTTTAAATATGCAAATATAACATCGCTAGATGTCGAACGGTCGTTTTCGGCATTAAAAAACATTTATTCCGCACGTCGTACTCACTTGACTGAAACAGTTGTGGAAACATATCTAATGATTCAAATATTTAACAGATGTTACCCAGTTTGTGATTTCACGGAAGACTTTTAAAACGGTAAGTGTTTCAGCACATTTTATAATTTATTTCTTACCTTCTATTTTATGTGTAAACTTTTATGCGCTCGCCACGCCTCTGGCCATTACCGCATATTTGCCCAGGTTAGTAATAACAATTTGGTTGTCACAACTATCTGGGTCTTTCAGTGTAGGTACCTAAACTCCTTTGCCTTTTTATTATATCATTCCTGTTGTTCTAAATTATAGAGCACGTGGTATTTGAAAGCTATGGAGAAATTCAACATTCTTACATTAAAGTGCATCCCTATAAGATAAACTCTGCGATAAGCTGCGCATTCGTACTGCTGCAGTTATCAGTTGATTGGGTAATACTCGTTTTAAATTTAATAAATGTCATTTATAGGCAAAAGCTGAAATCATCGCAAAGTAAAAGATAAGGCGTATGTATAAATAAACTTTGAGATTGTGTATGTAATAATATGCATATATATATTGCGGTATTCAAGTAGTTTTTTTAAAGAATTTTGTCAACGATGTTTTTCGTGAAGTGATGTTGTCCATAGGTGGTATCTACAAAGGGGTTTATTTCAAAAGTCAAAATAAAACAACTATGAATATATGCTGCTCAATTATTACAAATAATACTTGCTTCATAAGGAAAGAAAATGTCTAGCTATACGAAAAAGCGTACAGGCGACAACGGTAAACGCGAATGGGTGATTCACCACAAGCGGAGGGGTTAGCGGCAGTCGACGGCTCACACCGATGTGTACCGATCTTAGTAAGAATTTCTAGAGTATTTATTTTCCTTTTCTTTTATTTTTCATCAGAATCTGTTTTTATCTTCGTCTTTAGAATTTCTTATTAGTTTCGTTTAAGCTTCCCAGCAACAACAAAATAAATATGCGAAACTCTCATTTTCAGGCGACCATGGCTTCAAATTATTACGTGCGTTCTTGCATACAGTAGGTCTACATGTCAACGTTGTTAGAAGCGTACTAACACGTAAGACGCGACCCACATCGAATCGATTGGATTCCACTCAATCTCCTCCTCGCTCTCTCGCCGTACATATAGCTATTTTCACATTTTCTCAATGTGTATAGATATTTATTTATGGTATTTAATAAATGTCCGCATTAGATAGTATTGCTCTTTATTTTGTTCGTCTATCTAGAGCACATGTAAATAAATATATTTTGCTGTATATGAACGCAGAGGTAGATGGTGGGTAATTGTCATCTTTAAACCTCGTACCGTTGGTCTAATGTATGCCGATAACTTGGTACTAATCGTTAATATGGAAAAGAAAATACAGAAGTTAGTGGATATTTACGCGGAGGTAAACGGCTTTAAGGTACCACAATAGTAATAAATAAAATGCAAAGGAATATTAGCATGTGCGGTTGCCTCAGAACTAGTCGCAGGTAATGGAAGATATACAATACTGTTGCAGTTCAAACGGTACTATATTGTAATGAGACTTTTAAAAACAGAAACTTACTTTCTCATGGATAACATAAAGAAAAATGAATGTTTTGAAATTTATTGAGTAGATGTAAGTTAAATCAAACAATTTTTCAAAGCCAAAAAGGGTGTACACTTGTTAAATTTAATAATTGTATTTCTTTTATAAATTTTTGATATTTTTTACAATTTCCTAACACAAAACCTAACCGACATTTGTATTATTTTTTTTAATTCAATGTTTTCCAATTTTTAAGTTTACTAGCTGAAATAGTAAAATTTTTATCACTCACAATAATTCTTCAAGTTAAAATACTACACTTATATGCATTTTATTTGATATTCTTGTAATTATTAACTTGCAGATTAATTTAGATGTTTTTCCAAAGTCAAAAATGTTCAAATTCCCTCTTCTATTGTTTTCGTATTCACAATCAAAGTCCACTTTATAAATAAAATAAAGTAACTACCTTTATAGTTCTAATTTACATACCAAAAGTATTTCACTTTTATAGCAAACGCTTGTAAAATTTTGAAGTTCGGTGTGGTTTCTATATTTTCCATGTTTAATTTAGAATTCCAAATATTGTATCTAAGTTATAATACGAGCACCAACACACAACACATTTAATAAATTTATGTTGAAGAAGTATTATTATGTCTTACGATAGTGAATTTCAATTTACACACTAAAAGCTGCTAATCGGACTCTTTTTATAGGAACAAAATAGGTCTTACTCGCATGCGTAAGACAGAGATAAAAACAAACTAGGGAAAATCGAGAGAAGAGGCCACTCCCTCGCAATCTTGCAACCATAACCAACTATAATGAAAATTTAAATCACAACTGAAAAGTGATGCACTTTTAAACAATAAAATCACTATAATATACTATTGGGAATTGGGTATACCTAAAGATATAACGCAAAGACACTGGATGCAATGGAAATGAAACATCTAACGAAAATAGCAGCCAACACAAAATGTTGTAGAAGCAGATGTGAGAGAATAGAGTGAATGGTGAAGTAGGAATTAGGAGAAGAAGCAACCTGATATGGACATTCTACTGGGATGTATTATAACAGAATATATCAATGAAGTAATGTGCAATTGATAACACAAGTCGTAGCGAAAGGAGGAGCAAAAATATATGACGCTGTTAGGGAGGAACAGACAGGACTGCAAAAATGAGTTTAAAGTGACGAAGCGTCTCAAATAGAACACCTGGAAAGGTAGAGGAAGAAGACATTTTGTACTTAGTTACATATTGCATAGTGCCACCATTGTCAGTGAACCAGTAATTGTCATTTACGAAATTAATATCATCTTATAAGGATATAATAAAATATTTATACATTGGAGTGCCGTCTATATCCAGAGTACATATATGTATGAGCACTACTTTCTCGTGTGAATAATTACGAACACTGTTGAAACACATCACATAAAGTTAATCTACTTTAGTAGTAGTAAGTGCATCTCTTACGTTATTTGGTAAGGAATCCAGCCACTAATTATTTAGTTAGAAACATCCTGCTTGCTACATAATTGTTCTTTAAAATTTAGATAGGTTAATATGTTATTACTAAAGTAGTATTTGATGGATTCTAACTAACTACGAATGCAGGTTATGACGAATATAGGAATGGCAATTACTGGAATTCAAATTTCGTTATATTCCAATAGTAATAATAATAATTGTTATTAGATTAGTAATATGCTAACTATTGGTATTTCAGTGGCAATTATTGGGTAATAGAGAACGCGTAGTGCAAAAATCAAAGAAGAATGTGATGAAGGGAAGGAGCCTCAAATTACTCATCTATTCTTAGCGTATATATTGATCATTTACGAGATATACATACCATTGTTAAAAATCATGAAAAAATCAATTATAGTTGTCCTACAGTTGCTCGTACCACTGCTTAAACTATAACTTCACTCCTGAGAAGCTTGTCGTAAATGAAAGTTCAAATTCCAGTGTTAGAACTCCTTTCAAAAGTTCACTTTGTTGACCTGAGGAACATGACAGCTCACTGAAACGCAAGTGTCGTACACTGAGAGAAAAAATTGGTTGAGCCAACCAAACATTGGTTGTCTCAACCAACTTTGTTTGTTAAATATACTCAACACTCCATATGGTTTAAAACAACAGTATACAATTGGTTGAACCTCTTGAATTAGATCAACTTTAAAATGAACTTTCAACCAACCTATACTAGAATGCTGGTAGAAACAACAAAAAATATAGTACCTATCAAGCTACACAGCCCTCAGTCTCTAACAAAGCATTGATTGTGCAAATCTGAATGTGTGTTGTATTAAATAAAGAAGGATGCCTTTAAGGAACTCTATTTGCGTCTGTTGTATGAAACGAATTTTGTGGTTTATCTAAAAATAATATGTTTTGGAGCACAACCAACACAAATACGGATTTGATTTAACAAAAATAATTGAACCAAAGTTAGTGTGTTCCTTTAAGTTGCAAGGTGAGTTGGATAGAGATCCCTAAAGTGTTGAATGGACGTATTTTTAGTTGAATGAACACATAAATGTGCAACACATCGTGTTTTGTTGGATGAACCAATTCCTTTCTCTCAATCTACGATAGAAACTCCATCAGTTATTACATTTAGGGAATGGAAGCAGCCTTTTTACGGAAAGAAGAAGAGAGGCGTTTAAAAGAAATTCAAAAAGAAGAAAGGAGAGAAGCACGAGAGACAAAAAGGCGTTAAAAAATACAGGCTGCAGAAGAAAAAAGGCCAAACGTCAAAATAAATATTCAAATAAACTGAATGACAGTAATAGTAGTGAGAGGTCTGATGAAACAGTGCCGTATGCTGACAGTTCTTCAGAGGGCTAAAAAAATTTTTTCGAACCGGAAAAATCATATTGTGGTATCCGAAAAAGTAAATCAGCCATTTGAACTTACAAAAGTATCTGCTATACGGTGTGAACGTTAGAATACAATGTTAACATGATGTTATCGGTTGTAAATTAAGAATCAATAAGGATACAGCATGTATAAATTTGTTAAAGAAAGCAACAGAAAATTCTTTTGTCTGACTTACAAACATTGATATTGACGTTAACAAAATGTATATATTTCTTGGTCCATTATTTGTTAAGGAGCCATTTCATATAAGTTTCGTAGTAAGGTGAACCGCTAAAATATATGGACACTGCTGCAATGTTTGCTCGCTATGAAAGTAAAAGGGGCGTGGAGTTGCACGACGGAAATGAACCAGAATCAGTAACAATCCAACCGCTGTCAGAGGACCATCGCGCTAGACCCTAGTCGTGCATTATACCCCTAGTTCTTTAATTGATCATCATGATATTTTTAATTTGCTTTGTTTGTGTCTCGAAATTATAATGTGGAATAGTTTCTTTTTAATTATGTTCTTATCAACTAAGAAGTCATGAAATTGTATCACATTAGAGGCAGCACTGCAAGTGACTGCTTATTTGAACATCTATTATAATAATAGGTTCAACTGAATTTTTACACATACAAATACGATTCATTTTGACATAAAATTCCATTAACTAAATTTAGAAAACATGTTTTCATTTAGCAATTTGCATTTAAAAGTTTATGTATTTGTTATGCATTTACTATCTTTTAAACATTTAATATATTGGATATTTGGAAATGCAAAAATGTAATCTAGTTATTTTATAATGAGGTTCTATTTAATTTTGGAATTCATCATTTTTCCTTTTAAATTAAGAAGGTTTTCTTTGTTTCATATACGACAATATTACATTTAAGTATTTATAACAAATATCTCGAGCACGTATGCTAGGCAACTGACTTGCGACTGTGTGGGGATGTCTAGGGACACTGAGGAGTGTAGAGGACGTTCTTAGCACAAGCGACAACGCTATTCGCTATATGTATGGGACCAGCGCTTATAAGTGAATCCTTACCTACCCTAGTAGTAAGTGCCTATCGTTTATTTAAATCAAACAATAGCTCTTTATATAATTATAAAAAATAAATGTTTATTCCTATTTTCTCTGTTTAAACGTATTGTGCGTTGTTTGTGTTTCACTAAATATTGAAGATTACTATTTAACATTAGTTTTTTATACCATTTATTGGTGCTGTTAGGTACAATGAAATAACAAAGAAAAATAAATAGCAAAACCCACTTTCATCATGATCAAGGCCTTCAATATTTTAAAGAAAGGTAATACTCTTCTTGTGATGACAATTATTGGTACTACTACACTGTAAGCATCAATCTGTTAACAATTAGTAAAATGTTTCCACCATAAAATTGTGTCATAATTTCTTTTGGAATTTCTCCGTTCATTTATATTCAATATCGATCCCTTCAACAATTTTTTAGCTCTACTTAAGTTTATTCAAATTTCTATTCACTATGTTTTACGATGTGTGTTACTGCATTTGTATACTTAATTTGATTATGCAGCTCCTATACTTTTTTCATATAGGAGAACAAATATTTGCAACCTCGCTTTGTTTATACTTTGGATCCAGACAATCTAGGGGGGCTGTTTACATATTAATAATATGAAAACGGCAGTGGACTTGGGAGTCTTTTAGGAAAAGGAATCTTACTTACTTAGTTTCTAAGAATTAATATTCTTAAGGGTACCCAGAAAATCATCAAATCATAAACTTATTGCCTCAATAGGAGATATTATGCTACTCTATCTGATATCTAAGCTTGGGTTTCTTCTCAAAAATTGTTTCATCCAACTTGAAATCAACCGCCTCCAAAATCAATTCTTGTTGGGAAATATTACTCTCAATATCAGCAATTCCCTTAACGTATAATCTCACCACTATAACATATTTTCTATTGTAAATACAACGCAATTCCATACCTCTACCTTCTAAACTGTTGCTTCTTGGAGAGTTACGAAGTGCGGATGTCGACCGTTAAATTTACACCCCATTTCAATTCCGCTACATAAAGACCCCGGACATATTTATGGCGATATGATTGCGGCCTGTTTATTTTATTTTATTGTAGTGTGTAGGCCACGTATAGGGGCGTTGTTGTATATCTCGTCTCTCCCATATAATTTTTTTCTCTCGTCTCCGATTCTCTTTTATTTTGCTGCGCGAATAAGAGTCTGCGTGCCCCGAAGAAAAATGCACGTATTACAATGTGTTATTATCTTTTACGAACTAGCGGACTCTATCGGAGAGCAATAATAATTGTATATACCGACATCTCTATAACGCGACGTTATCTTTACCGGAGATTTATGAGGTCGAATGTAATTTTTGTTTCGGCACTCTTCGTTACGTTCAAGTTGACAGTCGAAACTCATAACTCGTTCCTCTCAAAAGAGCCGAAATATAGAAATGATAATTTGATTTTTTTATGAATTATTCCAATATGGAAAACAAGACAATATTTTTGATAAGAACGCAGCGTATTAAATTTTGAAGGCTAAAATACTGGAGCAACTGGAGGAAAATGGTGTGGCGTCTGCTTTAATACTCTTTGGTACGAGTTAATAATTGAGTTAAGAAATGCAAGTGCAGAACGTTTCGATTTATATTATTACAAAGTTTTTCCTTCGCAGAATACTGAATCGAAAACAACAACATTGAAATGTACTATGTTTCCTGGTCTCGAAATTTGGAACACCCAGTAATTTAATTAACATTACCATTTATTATTTCCAAATAGCGAACGCTAGATTTTAAAGAACAAAGGGGAATCTTAAGGCAACTTTAACGTAGATATTGTAATTTCGCCCTAAAATTTTGTACGGTAATTCTTCTACACAACATAAAACCTAGTGCAAAAATGTTTACCTGTGTCAACTATGGCTTTAGTTACTAGCGTTGCAACATCTTTTATGTGATCCGATATTGTTAAACGTATAGAGAACCATCTGAAAGAATTCAGACGGTCCCTGAGACCACATGGTGCAATATGCATGGTATGAAGCATTTCAATACAAGAAAAACATTGCAAAACATACCATTTTTTACCAATTTATGTACACCTAATATTCGTCAAATACGATTTGATTGCAAAAAAATTAATTAAAGAATGTTGCGAACAAATGATCCAAATTACTTGTAGCGAAACAAAGGAAATAATATTAAATGTTGAATGCAAGATATGCTGAACTTGTAGACTTAATTTTAGTTCCATTTTTATTTGTCTGTGTTGCCGAAATTAAGCACTATCCAGTACTATAACTACCAAGGACTACCACAGTCATGCTTGCAAACTTCTTATTTGTGAAGTAATTCTTGTTTTAGTTCCATGGATTTATCGCCAAAAAAACATAAAATGCTGCTCTCAGCGCATATGGTATTGGTATCACTTCTAGATACCATACATATTATCTAGATTCATTTTAAGATATTTAATTTTCATTTAAGAGATCTTTGAAGGTTTCACAGCAACATTGTTAAACCCTTCTAGAATTTTCCCTTGAATATTCAGCGACTGTAAAATACGTGTCCGTACTACAAAATTTGCTTGAGCATTTGGGTTTTATTAACACTTGAAATTAGCTATATTTAGTGCATAGGGTACACCTCTTTCTAAATGGAAACGGTCAAACAGATAGGCTGATTTGAGTTGGCTAAGTATCTGCGTTTTTGATCATGATTATTATCTAGATGAAGTGGTGAATGGAGTTTCTTCGCCAGAAATTAAACCACTGCTTTTATCCACTCAAAACTCCAAACTGCTGTAGGTAAATTTTAGATTCCAGTAAATTATTTCATAGGATAAATTTTGAGCGTATTATCTTCGTAGTTCCACTTTTGCTTTCCATTTGCATCTCAGTATTGGCAGAGATTGCTAAAGCGTAATCAATACAATTTGCTAGAGATATGGTTTCCTCAAAATGCAAAAATTGTTTTTTTAAACAGTTACCCTTGTATTACTACACTGAGAGAAAGGAGTTGATTCATCTAACAAACTACGAATTGTTGCACATTTATGTGTTCATTCAACTAAAAATATGTTCATTCAACACTTTAGCAAATCATTCCAATCACCATATGGAGTGTTGAGTACATTTAACAAATAAATTGGTTGAGTCAACCAATTTTTGGTTGGCTCAACCAATCTTTTCTCTCAGTGTACCCATAATTTCCCGCGCTAGGGAGCTACCTGGGTACCCTGCACTAAAATGACTTTAATGTGAGCCTAACTCATCCAACTTGTGGAAAATTGCAATACGAAATAGTTTTAATTTTTAATTAAAGAGTTGCTTCAAGTATCATTTATACTTGATTTGTTGTGTGCTACCTACAACGTTTATGCCGAGTTTTATTTATATCAGTATTCATTTGAGACTAATCATCTGAAAAAAAAAATATGAGGTTTTGGCAAATAAATTAAATTCCGTCATAAGTCAAATATGAAATAACTACTCTGCAAGTTGAACGCATTTCAAGATATATTATTTGCCTGAATTATTAGGCGAAGGAAGGTATTACGAATTGGAGATTTCCTCTGATATCGAAGACTAAGATTAGATGCTGAAATGTTCATTCGGACAGCGAATATGAAGATTGAGTGGACAATACTAATGGACAGAAGAACAAGAAACCATAGAGGATGATCCAAGTCAAGTATTTGCATCCTCATTTATGTTATTGCACTAAATGTATTCCTCATTTATGTTGTTGCACTAAATGTATGTACCAACACTAACCCATCGAGATGCAAGTGACCGAAAAATTGAGGTTCGTTCTTGCCATATTTGCTAGACAACTCTTCAAAAGCGAAGAAAATAAGCTCGCAAGCTATATGCTAGAAAGTTGTCTGCGATGAACATTCATTCACTTTGGCGATTTGTAAAACCTGTCTATTGTTTGCACACTGAAAAAAGAAAATTGCGATTTCACAGCGATTATCGTTGGTTATTTGTAGCTGTCGAGAGCGTAGTTTCATTACAACTTAATGTAATGTCCAATAGTAAAGGAAAGATGCAATGTACTTTTAATTGCAATAATACATTCTACTGTAAACAGTTCCTTTTCGTACGTTTTCATTCTCCGTAGCTCCGTAACATTACTTTCCAATGTGTGTTGTTACAACAATGTTAGTAAAAAGGTAACAACGTGTATGTTTTGGCATTACATTTTTATTTTATTTTACTGCTATGAATGTAGCAATATATCTTACGATGGGATTTTACATCAAAGTGATTTTGTGCTTAATTTTACGAAACAATTTACATTGCCGACAGTATTATTTTCAGCACAATGATGAGAACAAAATTTATATTAAAAAGGATAGGTTGTTACAGTAATGATGTAATTGTCCTGTGTATGTAAAATAGCGGATTTCTTTCAGTGTACAACAAAATAGGTAATTCCTTAATGAAATTTACAATAAAAATCATTCTTAAAACGTTCTATTGCTTGCCGCCGTCTAGATATGAGTACGGAGGTACTCGAATAGTAACTAAAATTATATTAGGGTTTAGTTATATTTAAATTGATTTTGAAGTAAGACGAAAGGAATTAAATCCCTATACTCTCTAAATGGTTCAAGTAATAGGCATCTGAGCCGATAAAACGATTCTTATTTTGTATATTATGCTAATCTCAACGCAAAGACCAAGGTTAGCTATGTGAATAGGTTAAATAGTCAATTCCGTTTTATTCAAAACGAGAAGGTACGTATTAAAACAAGAGTTTGTTAATTTAACCTTCATAATATAGAATGCAAAGTAAATTCTACTGTTCGCAGTCAGAAAACTATATAGATTTAGTGAATTCACTAAATGATGTTATCCTTTCTTCATCATCTCCTTTCGCTGTAACATAAATCTGAATCGTGTACCTTCTTTACTCTCGTATCCATTTACAGGAGACCGATGTGTTAATGCATTATTAATATTTAAAGTTACGGGACGATCAGCGTTTGCATGTGGCGGCTAGTGGCCTATCGTTTCCCGTACGTTCATAGACCTGACGTCGGACGAATGTGGGATACAACACGCCGCTTGATTTATTAGCCCATACTACTGTTGGTTTTTTTAATAAACGTAACGCATTACAATGATTTGATTTGGGAATACTTGGAAAGTAACCTACCACGTTTGTTGAGTATAATTTGGTGTATTAATGTTAGAATAATTGGAAACACTTCAAATATCAGTTATACACATATACGCTGATTCCATGCATGTTTTTGTGAATGAGAAGTTTTTGCCGATGTAGTTATTATAATAAATTACCAAAAAACAAGGTATTTCGAAGTCTATAATTGTGGTTAAAGTATTCTAAAAATAACCTGTTTATATTTTTATACACAGATGTTATACCAATTAGAATATCGTTCACAGCAGGCATATTGATATGAAGTGTTAGTGGTTAACTAAAAAAGTTATTACATTGGTAACACAAAAAATAATTGTTTTCCTGTTGTATTTTATGTGTAACTTATGAGGCTAAAGTTTACAGCAGAAGAACAATAACACCCATGTTAACTTTGATTCTGTAGTCCTGGATTACACTTTGGAGATCGAAGTTTTACCAAAGTAGTGTTCTCGAGGGTTAGTTAGAATATATACTCGCTATCAGGGTAAAATCAAGCAAGAGTACGAAGAGTATAGTACGAAACAGATGCCTTTGCTATATATCAAATGTGTTTAAATATGACGATTAACTCCTCTATCCTTTCCCCGCGCAACTTTACATAAGTGACTTATATTCTTTATGTAACAGTCAAAAGTCACTAAAAGAATTCCTGTGTTGAAACCATAATTTTAGCTATATCGCTGGTAAATATTTTCGAAAAATAATACGTATTGCAGCTTTAGAAGTTATTACAATGAGAAACATTTAACACTCACAACACCATAGGGTCTCTGAAATCCCTATGGAGCCTTGACGCTTAAAATACTTTTACCAAAGAAAAAATTTGACTTCACCAGATAGCATTTTGAATGTTTTCCCAAAATACATTTTTTTTAACATGTACGGTACATGGATTCTTCATACAAGCATTTCGAGGAAGTGCAAGTGCAAACAGCTCATGGTGTCTTCAGGGTACCCATGATAGCGTGAGGTTTAAAGGTAGTAATAACATGGAAGAACATTATTTTAATTAAGTATAACCTCCAAAACTTCATAAAATTAGGATGTTATCAGTATAGGTAAAATTCAGTACAAGAGACCTTTAACGGAGGACTTGACACAGAGTGTTTGAAGTGAAAAGAACGGTGGGACAAAAACTGCAGCAGCCATTGTTAATTCATATGTAAACTCTATTAAACCTTGTCTAAAATAGTTTCTTTGTATGTAATATGTTTATGTGCATATTTAATCATAATAATAATCGTCTTTATTTCAGCAGTAGAAACAACAAATACAGTTGGTTAATAAAACCATAAATTGCCAAAATCATAAGGAGTGGTCTGGGAAAGTTTCATTTTCTTCAACCTGTTCTAATCTTTTGCAATGCATAATCAATTGCAAGCAAAGTTCAATTAATCAGCAAAAACAACTGTACAAACACCACTAACTAATTGTTAATTAGGAAAATAGAAGTTACCGCTGGTGCACAAACAAATACTGCCGAATACCATATCCAAACGCCCGCACATCTAATGATTTATATGCCACCAGTAAGCAGTTATAACTTGAATAGTTGTCATATGAAAAGGAGCGCCTGAGAAAAAACTGTTTTATGCCACGGTAATGTTATGAGACTTTTATTTCTAATATTGATTTGATGCTGGAACTGAAACATTTCGAAAGATAAGGCAGTAAAGCAGTCTTGATTATCTTATATGGTTCTAAAGCGGACATATATCTTCGATTTTTCATATTGATCCAGTGTAAATTATATAGTTTATGAAAAATTCATTCACATTTCCGGATACCAAATATATACCGTATACAATTCTGGACTTTTTGAATACGATACCTATCGAACACATCCAAGCGTGGACCATAAACAGGTGACGCATAGTTAAATAATAAAAATACAAGGCTTTCGTACAACATTGTTTTGGTTTTCGCATCAAAAGATCGATACGGATATAATATTTTGAAATTAGCATATGTCATATTTATGATTCTAAAAACGTGATTTTTATAATGAAAAGAGTAATTGTCTGCGATAAGGCACATATCTCTCGCACAAGAAATAAGTGGAACGGTTAAGTTATTTAGTTGTACGATAATTTTGTCTCTACATCTTAGCAGATCCCTGTTTAAAACGCGACTTCACAAGGGCTTAAAATACATTTTTACATATAAAATTGATGTGCCGAAATCAATTAATCCAACTTCGTAATCAAATGAAGGTGCTAAACACTACTGTAACGCTTAAATAAGTTGAGTTCGTACTCTTTTCCCTTCATCCATTTATAACATTCAAATTAAATTTCTTTTTAATATTTGATAGGTAACATAGGACATTGTACAAATATATTGAGGCCATTTGTATTATAAGTTACAGAAGCCCTTGGAACAAATCACAACGCCATCTACCATGTAATGGACGAAGGTGTTCATTCGTAGATGCTATATTTTGCAAATATGGAAAAATTAATATTGCAGATGTAATATGAGCAGGATTCTAAGTGCTGATTCTCTACAGTGTGATATGTGAAATCCATTTAGAGACCTATGGACTTAAAAGTGTATTGTAAGAATTCCGTACCATTCTCATTCCAAAAATTCTCTTCTTGTATTAGCTGGATGCATGTGATGCAACTATTTTCCATTCTTTAGAACTAGTTTGCTAAACTAAAATTGCAGGCAACCTATTGAAAGGAATGGCTATTATTCATGTTTGTATGACAGCCCTAATTGACCTTGTCAGACACGTTAGGTACATTGCTTATGCATAGATGAATTCACACTATGACATATTGTATATGAATATTAACTCAGCATGTCTTAATTAGAAAATTGTCTTGTTGTTTTTTGTATTCAGGCTTCTGTTAGATAAGTTCACTATACAACTTGTTGTGTATTTCATAATTTAAATAATTAGATAGTGTGATTCTGTTTTTAAACCTAAACCAAAGCAAAACCAAACCGTAAAGTTGTTTGGTACTTAGCATTCGTTGGTAAATCAATTGAATTGAGCAAGGTAGAGTTTATAGTTAATGTTGCGACTTACTTTGTCCTAAATGTACCCTCTTCATCCACGGATAAATCTGCGGTGGATTGGGAGTTTGTCCGCCTTTCGTGTTATTGTTGTTACTTCCGGATTTTTCGTTGCTGGACGTCGAACTTGTACTGGAGGCAGGCGATGACAAATTCTGTGACACCGTTGAGGATCCGGTCGCTTGTTTTCCCTGCGGAGAAGTATTTACGGACAGCGGCGACGTCAGACCGGAACTTTTCGACGTTATCGTAACGTTGCTCGCGCTATTCGAGCTTTGCGTGTTCGCTAACGGCGGTGTACTCCTCGTTGGTGCACCGGTCGTGCTCAAATCTTGAGGAGATGCGACACTCGTCGAGGAAGTGGAATCGGCATATTTGCAACTGGCCGATGGATTGAGCATACCCGGACTTTGCGCGCCCGGACTGGCGTGGTGAAGATGAGAAGCACCGCTGGCGATTCTCTGCGGCTGTAGTTGGGTATAATCGCCCATTGTCGGTTGTAAACTGTGACCAGGAGCCGGGGTGGCGTAGGGATGTTGAGGATATTGGGGACCTACTTGTGGAGGTGAATAACAAGCTGGTGGATAGCCGGCAGCCGAAGCCGCATTGGGATTATAGTAATCGGCTCCTGGACTAGCAGCTTGATGGGCTTCAGCGTTAGCTCTGGATGGCTGTTGGCCGTAGCACTGGGCTAGGGAGTTGACAAATTGGTACGAACTCATGTTGGTTAGCTTATGGCTGTCCATGGGAGTTATTACATCATGTCTGTATGGTATTTCACTGAATCACAATGTAAACACAGAAGCATCAGTCATACGATTACGTCGATGTCTCTTATTGATGGGAGTTCACCAAATTTCAATATATAACGATAATCACTTTCCAATGAAAACACACTTTTTAACGGAGCATACACGTGAAACAAACTACTTATAAATTTCCGACGATTGATGGTTATTGTGATATAATAGCTATAGGATAGGTAGTATCTATCTCAAGTGCCACTGAATGACATCGCGAGCAATGTACGGACCTGTGGACACTCTTGCACTGCCGATCAACTATATCACGTGGAAGCTTATATGATTGTGATAGACATTCGCGTCGAGACGATTGCGTAGAGGCGCCACGACTGCCCAGTACCACACGTTGATTGGGTTTAGTGTATGCGAGAAGCGGAACCACGATTCCTTGCGGGACGGCAAAGCGAGATGGGCCGACTCGTTAGAATTTCGCTGAACGGGATGAAGTGAAACGGACGGCGTGGTGGGGACCGACACGTTCGGCGTGCTGCACGGCGGCGGGCGCAAGCGCTGGGAGGAGTTTTGGCGGGGCAAGAGGCGGGACTCGCGACTTTAAAGAAATTGATAATTTGTTGTGAATTGTTTAAGATTTGATGCTCAGCTGAGTTGTATGTATACATAGCAATAGTGTCAGTTAGTAGGATAGAATTTACTACGAAATTATTTTAAAAATTTTTAGGCGGAAAAGTCCAACTTTCACGAAAATTAGTTTTTACCAAGTTTTGATGTTCTTAAGAGATATTCATCTTTAATTTGGTTCATCAAATACTAGTTAACAAAGTGTTTCACACAAAGATTCATAAATTTCGATAATTGAACGAAGTGAGAAAAAATAGTGTGCAAAGTTGCAATCTGTTAAAAGTGAATTTATCTTCAACTTTTTAGTGGCTAATACAACCAAAATATTGTTTGCTAATGAGAAGCCAGTGGCTCTTTGTTACACTTTGAAACGTAAAAACGATTCAGATACATAATTTGAAAACGCTAATTAAACTTTAATAGAAAAACGAAGGAGAAAAAAAGGAGCGAAGTAAAAGATTTGAAAATAATCTACAAGCAATGATACCTTTTGCAGGTATAAAGTTTTTCTTCAGAAAACTTACATACGCTATATTCTGCAAGGCCAATCTAATTCGAAAAATTCCATTACCAGACTTCATGACCGTCTCAATAAAATCTAATTTGAAGATTTCAATAAATATTCATTGACGAATATGGCCGGACTACCATCAATCTTTCTGACTTTGAACGAAATATTAGTTCCCTGTTAGTGTAAATACTTCATAAAATGAGATAATGTTCAATATGTTGTTTGTTATTAAATAGACGTTCAACATAAAAACATCTATTTTGAAAATTTTTGCACTGTATTGACAATTATAGTATTGTTGGTTATTCAATTTTGGTATGTCTTGGATAATTTAGTGAAAATCTTTGCCAAAACAACTTTGTTTTCAAATGTATGGCCTAAACATTATCTGGATGTTTTCTGAATATACTTGATATATGTTTCTTGATTGAATAGATAAACATAAAAAGTAATGATAAGAATTTGGCTAAAATCCTTTTTATTCCATTATGGATTACACTACGTCATCTTCAGAAAATAGAGGTGACCTCGTTAATCAAGTGATTTCTAAAATCTAAACCCAAAGTGTTATTTTCTAACAAGGTTCCCTCATACCTTCATCCGTGTCAACAAATTTGATTCATACAACAAATCATTTCCTTAATTCATAATTTATTTCATAGTTTGGTTGAAAATAACGTTATTCAACACTTTGAGACCAATATTTATAACAGTATAGTACTTTATTGCTAATAACACAGATGACAAGAACCTTTCTTGTTCACCATAAAAGATCAAAAAGTTGAAATTTGTGTTGGAGTATTCTTGTTGCTTCAATAACGTGGAAATGTTGAGTACACAGAGTGAATATTTCCAATACCTTTTCGGTACTTATCGAACAGAAACAGTCTATAATTACCTCTAAATCTCAAACTATCATTAAAGTTCATCTTGCGGAAATGAATCTTCAAATAAAAAAAAAAATTAAGTAGCTGCTGAGACCACAATCAGCACGTGGAATGCGAGAAATTAGTTTACGGATGTGAAGATTCAACGATTAACACCATACTTGGCTTGAAAAGAGGCGATTTTATTTACGACGTCGTAAATTTTTATACGGAGTATTATTATGACAGTGTGAAGACCCGACTATTAACCCCCGAATGAAGTCTGCATAGTAGCGCCTTGATTTATTATCTTAAATCATCCCCATGTAAACACCTTCATAACATAACCCCACGGATACTACACGTTCTAACCAGCTTCTCGTCGATTAATTGATATATTAAGGCGGGTTGTTTTTCGGGGGATAAATTGTTCTAATTTGATAACAATCTTGATAATAAAGCTGGTGATTTAGATACGTGCGGTGCGGTTTAACGATTCCACTTCGTAATTAGTTCTGTATTTCTTGTTCGTTTGAATAATTTTGTACTCTGCATTTCTGTTCCCAAGTTGTTTGTGTTGAAGTAAATGGAGCAAAATTGATTTCTGTTTTCGATTACTTTTGAAACGAGCTTTTTTTTAAAATTCCAGCATTAGTTTTTATAGGGTTTTAAAGAAAAATTATTCTGTCTTAGTCTTTACTGTTAGTTACAAGTCTAGCATTAAATTTAGGATTTTTTTCAAAACTGTATTGGCATTCCGTTCCCTAACGAGATTTACCTTGACATGTTAATGGATTTATTTTAGTATAAGGAAGACTTTTGTTTTCCTCTACGGAAATATTTGTGCAGTAATTAGAATATAATAAAATAGCTTTATTTACTTTTGATTTGTTTAAAAAACAAGTGGGATACGTCAAAAATATATTGTAAAATAAAAATGTAAGTTTACAAAATAAAAAAAGAATACCAGACTGAATTTCTCCGTTCCCATCTATTTGCCATTATTGGCAAATTCGTCTGCTAATTAACTCATATTCCGACCAATTACAACAGTTGTGTTCAATTAGATATTTTTTGAAATTATGTTTAAAAACTGAAACATGGACTAGACTCGAATACCGATGGGTGTTCGTTAAAAATTGCGGAACCTGCAATAATTGGTGGTTTTTGATAGTGAGTGCGATTAAGTTTATTTTGTATTACATGATTAGGAAGACATGAATCTCTTGGTTTTGTCTTGGGAAATGTATATTAAAATTTGAGTAAATATAACGAAAGTAAAATTGATAAGTTAGGGGTTTTAAAAATGCCTCTGGAAGATTCACGGCAGCTTAGGCCATATATCAATTGTCTTGTTCGTTTTTGCGATAGGAAAGCACTTTTCTTGTCTCCAGATAATAATACTATAGGCAATCATATTGTAGATACATACATGCATATTTTATTATAAATTCAATAATGCCTCAGTTGGTAACATGTCTTTGGGAGTATTTATTAAGGAACGCGTCTTTTGAAGTATCGTGCACACACAACAAATTTGGTCTTCCCAAGCAAGATTGCAGTCAAGAGAAGTACCCGATAGTTTAGAGATACAAACGGTTTGACTAACGAAAAAAATATTATTGATATACAGTATCTTAAATTTACAACAAAATTCAGAGATAACTGTTTTATTTATGGTTAATAATGAATTTATTTTTACAACAGCAATCAGAGAAACTTCTGATGATGGCGTTTACTTATAAGTTAAGAGCGTTAAAGTTTCTATCAGATACAATAATGCAATAGTCATCAGCAAACAGAAAGACAATTACCATAAGAAATATACCCGGGAAAATCGTCCGTAAATAGTAAAAAAATTAAAGGCCCTTGTGGTATACCTATGTCTGTATTGAATTTCTGTGATGAGACGCTCCCAACTTTAACAATTAATCTTCTATGGTGTAAAAAAGATCCAATCATTAATTTTATCCCTTATTCCCAAGTTAAAAGGTTTTCTTGTTGTAGATGAAATATTTACTGAGTCGAAGGCCTTCGTCGAATCAAATAAAATTAACAGTATATATTCACCCATATAAGTATATTGAACGCACTCCACCGTTTCCGTTTCTGTTGAAAATCCTTACCTAAACCCACGTTGACCCAATGTAATCAAATTATGTTTTGCAAAAAAAAGTTAACCTTATTAGGAGAAGTTCTTCCAAAAATCCTTGGAAAAACACTTACTATCGAAATCGGCCTATAATTTTCAACTAACCCTCCGTTTAGCGGGCTGGGTCTATGAAGTTTCGCAAAATCGTTTTCTTGCTGTAACTTCTATAAATATTTTTTTAAATTCCTGAGTCTTTATATAGCTTCCTATCTTTAATGACAACAACTTGTGTTGTCTTTTTTTAAATTGTAAGCCCTACCATTTGCGTCTTGGAAAGGCATTGGGCTTGACAGACCCAACCCGTGTATTGTTGTTGTCATTAAAGATAGGAAGCTATATAAAGTGAAGTGAAGTCGTCCAAGTTTGCGTTCAATCAAGACGTGATAGCCGTCTCGTACGTACCGAAGAAATCTAAGAACGTCTTGGTCGTATCGTTCATGCAGCAACATGATAAAATCAATGATAGTACAGGCGAAACTAAGAAACCAGATATAGTAACTTTCTACAACCACACTAAAACGCGATATGGCTTCCTCATATAACACTGCCAGAAATACTCGCTGCTGTTTTATGGAATCTTTAACGTTGGAGCCATAAATGTTGCAGTTATATACAGAGCCAATCAGCCAGATGGCGAGTTTAGTTAAAGGGTGAAGACTTTTCTTAAAGTGCCTAGGCATTGAATTAGTCAAAGATAACATGCGAAGACGAGCATATGCATCCAAATTACCAAGGGGCGTTCGACAATCAGCAGCATGTTTGGCAGGAGTTACCCCAGCAGAAGGTACCTTTTGTCCCCCTCCCAATAAAAGAGGATGGTGTAAGTATTGCAAAAAGAACCAAAACACGTTATCACTGCAAAATCTACAAATCCTGGTTTTGCATGAACCATATTTCTGCATATTGCGGTGATTGCCTAGAGAGAAACGCACTCTAACTTTACACACCCGTACTTTGCGTTGGGTAGTTTAGTATGTTATTTATTTTTGTTGTTTGTTCAGTAGTTATCTCGGATATGATTTTATTTATCTTTCCATGTCGTGTTTTCATTAACTGCGATTTCGCACATATTTTTTCAATCAAGGGGAAGTTCGATATTTTGTTTACATATTTACTTTACCCATGGCATTACATTCTAGAAGCACCGAATAATGGTCTAAATAGCCCTTAATATAAATAGCTAGTGAAAACAGACAAATTTTAAGAATGATGCTGACAGACCCCACCCGTCCGGCGGTGTGATTTTGGAAACACCCGTCTACTGGAGGATTAATGGGGGATCATTTCTTTTAAAAACGAGAACAACTGCAGAGCATTCTAAGGTATCAGGAAATTTTCCAGTGTCCATAGATAAACCCATAATACAAGCTAAATGTTCTGATATTCTATAAGTACATATTTTTAATAAACTAGTTAGAACTTCGTAGACTTTCTCTTTGGTATGTGCATTATTATATTTAATATATCACATTCATTTACAAGTTCAAAATGTAATAATTTACTTCTCTATTTTGCGAGAAGACAATTCTTCCTAAACGATATTTGAAAAGTAGTTCTAGAAAATGTCGCTGACTATAAAAAAATATGAATTTATTAGTGTGCGTGATAAACATTATCTTAATGCACAGGATGTTCTTAATTAAATTGTAAGGCAAACTGTATTTTTGGTGGTTATTTGTGAAAAAGTAATCAGTAATAGATTCTTCAACCGTTTCAAATATAAAATTCCATTCTTCTTGGAGATAACAGCTTTTGGTGTAACTAAAAGATATTATCACTTCTTATTTCGGTAAATATAAAAATTGATTATTAATACAGGAAAAATAGTTTTTCCCGTTAATTATATTATTAATTTTGGATCTTAGTATCCAATTAAGGTTCACAAAGCCCGGTTGCTGATCATAGGCGTCCAATTGGGAAATGTGTAAGTTTGTTCAAGTAAGAATTGATGTTATAATTTATAACTAACATAATACATATCGGGAAACACTTACCTAGTAAATATTAAAATTCCGAATGTCGCTGCCTTAAGTCTTGTTCTCAGTGATGAACAAATATTTTTATATAATGATATCGACTATTCGACATACAATGTAATATTTGCATGAATGTAATTGTCTTTAAAAAGAAGCAAACGTATCTGTAGGAGCACTGTTATTATAAACCTAACATAATCTAGCCAAATTGCATTTTTTTGCACACTATTAAATTTTTCTCCAATGCAGACAGATTACCCGTCGTTTAAGGTTTCTAGTCCTCTTTGTACGTTATCTATTCGCAAGAATTCGATTAACGGTAACGAATACCTTTGTAATGCTGTAATGTTTGTTATTACTTGGTAGTTATTGAAAACGGTTTCTAAATCGGTTTCAACTTGGTAGTCTCGAAATATTAATTGACTCCCCTTGATTACGGCAATTTCTTTTGTATCAAATTTTAACATTACGGAACGGAGTGGATGGAAATGTTGAAAATAGTAGAATGCAACACCAAGCACCAATCTTGATGAGTCATTTCGTCACCCACATTTGCTAATAAACACGGTAATCTCGAATGAACCGAAATGATATCTGCAGACTGATATTGTTTACAAGATTGTTGAGTTTGTGCGCCCTTAGGTATGTGCGTAGTAAATGTTTTTATTCGCACGGCGCATGGTATTACTGGAATATAACCCGTCTGTCTACACGCCCGTGGTCCAGCACAGGCTTTACGAATCTTACTTATAATTTGGATTTTAAAATAGTCACAAATTAAAATACTGAAAGGCGCATTTTTATCTTGAATCCTACATTATTGATGCAATTAGGAAGAGATTTTTTCCCTTTAAGAATAAAATTCTCTGCATTTTAAAGGATATGGAATAATTTTTGGTAAAAATACACACAGAGAAACGTTTACTTTTGTCAAAGCTGTCCGCCTTAATTCAAGGCTATTACTGTTTCAATTATCGGTAATACAATAACTGTTTAAAATGAAAAAAATATATATTTTCTTAGCGTTTCTTTCTCCGCTTAAGAGAAGTATACACTTGTAATGAAATAACTGTATTTCTTAAGATATTTGTTAACTTGATTCAAGAAAATCTTGCAGAAAATTTGAAGAAAGCCCTTCTTAATATAAGTAAATAGCCATTACAACACAAAACAATATTTTCTTAAGGATTGTAAATAGTTTTCTTATTTTCAGAATACATTTAAGTATTGTTCATAAATCAATAGTTTAATTTTCTTAAAATAAAACATTTTTTACTTAGAATTCTTGAAATGCATATTGTTTATATGCACATTATTAATTGCACTTACCTTGTTTAAAACAGTACAACATATGCGTATATAATGCAGCAAACTATTCACATTGCTTGTGATTTTAAAAATGCTAAAAATAGAGGTTGTCTACAGAATAACGTCCAAACAAAAGTGAACTTAATGTAGAAGCACACATGAAAAGAAATGCCTAAAAACATTAACCAAGACAGATAATGTTAATAAATAGCTCCTGGTATTGATGGAATCGCTACCGGCAAAAACAATATTTGAAGAATAAAGGCATTAAAGCTTCTTACTCTTGGTCATATTGCTTTTACATCTCTCAATTTGTGCAACTAATCTTCAAAACCAACAACAATTATTTTCCAGCGCCACATAGTGCCAGTAGTTGTAGCCATGCCGTCCTAAAGACAGTATACATATATGTATACTTTTTGCTGGAGGGTACCGAATATAGAAACCGAAATATAGATGGTATACTTACCCATGCAATGATATAATTTTTAACGTACGACGTTTCATAAACATTTTCAAAAGACACCGGTTAATGTATTTTTTTTTTCTTTTTATTACTATTTATCACGTGAATATACTAATTTAACTATAGTTTTTTTTAATATATGATAAATAATAATAGTAAAAAAAGGATAAATATACTTAAATATTAATTTAATTTAAGTAGGAATAAAAAACAATTTCTCACAAAATTCTATTAAAGATATCAGGCGACCGGTTTCGTGTTTTTACCAAACATCCTCAGGCCAGCTAAGGGGGTATCCAAATAAAAGAAAACGTAATAGAATAAACATAATACAAGTTATACAATATGAAACAGGAAAAGGAAATCAAAGAATTGATGTTCTCTTTTTTTTTTTTAACATATGAGTATAAGTGGCAATATAGAAACATCTGCACTATAGAAGGTAATTACATTTAGTCTAGTAGCTAAATTATTAGGTATCAAAATGTATAAAATGATTCTTCCTCCTTCTGTCCCTTCCATCACCAACAATCTTACTATATAGATTTTGCAAATTATGCAATTAGTGCACGCGGTCGTTGGTAATGAAAGGGAGAAGAAAAATTATCTTTAACTTCTACGTACAATTATAAGCAGTAGGAGGTAATATCAAATATTAAAATTAAAATTTAAAACTGTGTAAACTACGTTCATGGGACAATAAAACGTTGACTGTGTAAAATTCATTTAAATCGAAGTACAAAAGTGTAAATAAAATTGTAAAGGACAAGTACACAACAAGTTGAAAACTAATCTATTATAATAAAACTAGATGTGACAAATTCTATTTTTTTTTTATATGATATATAATAATCCTTTTTAAATGTTACTAACAAATAAGGGGACAGGGAACCCAGAAAAATTGTCGAAGTATACCCTTCGACAATTTCAACCTCAAACCAAATACTATAGAAACCAGTAACCCTAGCATTAATTAGGGATTATTGAATAATTAAATTATTGAATAATCCCTAAGTAATAATTTAATTATTCAATAATTTAGTTATACTGTAACCTATAAAAAAAACTTTTTCATTAGCTCATTCACTTGCTCCTAATTTTAATTATTAACTTTAGGTTTTTTTTCCATTATTGTAATTTTTCTTTTATTGGATATCCTTGTAGTTGGCCTGATGATGTGGTTTTTTGAACACGAAACTGGTCGCGTAATTTCTCAACAGAACTTTATATTTATATATAATATTTACTTAACTTAAAACTGAATGAATTTCAAGAAAATTATTTTCTTGTACTATACATTTTTATTGTCTTGAAATAAAAATATTTTCTTGAATAGAGACTGACTTTTGCAAGAAAATCTGTTCTTTTGATGCAACCATTTCTCTGCGTGTAGATTTATAGAAACATCAAGTATAGTGATAGTTATTTTACGCACACCAAAAGCAGCAATAACTAAGAAATAACATTTTATTTGATTTTACATGGTCTATTGCAGGAAAATGTTATCTTACATTTTGGTGTTTATTCACTTACAAATGCTTCAATTACAAAGAAATTAGGAAATATGAAGCGATTGCTAGACTTAGGACCCAGTAATTTTCGCTGGCTGTCCATAACGATACATTAACATATCTGTAAAATAGAATTCCTATAATTATCCTGTTCCTTTAAGTCCTATATTATATATTTTCTAAACCTATAATATATATCTTTGGTAATTTAACGAAGATTTATATTTTGACCAAACTCTAATTCCACACACAAGAAAAATTAATATAAAATGTTATACTAAAATAAATTCCTTCTGTAAATTCACACTTCTTGCACCCAGAGATCGATTTTCTGCTTGTTTCAAAGAACAGAACCTATTGAAATTGCATTTGCAGAGTGGTATGTACAATTTAAGGCAGGTTAACTGAGGAAACTTGTACAGTACAGGGAGAAGACGTTCTGTAAAGGTGTAAGAACTTCAGAACCATATGTTAATTTACCTGTAATGTCTTAAATTGAGTTTCCATATATCTTCAAGTATATTCTGTATACAGTAGAACCTCGGTTATCCGAAATAATATGGACCCAAGTGGTTTCGGATAATCGAAATTTCGGTTAAAACGGAACTTTTAGATAAATAATAACACACTCGTAATTGGTTAAAGAAATTTAATTAAATATTATTATTTTAGGAATATTTCGCATGATTTACATGTAACGTACATAGGTAAATATATACACGTAATGAATCATTGGCGAATTAAAAATGACGTTATTTTTTGTTTTACCTGGTTGGCACTAACTCTATTTTCTGCAGCAATGTTTCTCCAACGTTTGGTAAGTAAAACATCAGTTGCTGTTGCATTTTCCTGTTGTTCTGCATACATTAAGGCTTTCTGTAAAGCTTCCAGACCATCTGAGTGAGGAATTTTCGTAGGGAGATCGTTAATTGCTTCTAGCTGATCGCCTTCAACGTCCAAATCTATTTTGTCATCATTATTACTAACAATTTTTATAAGGTGTTTATCTGTTATTTCTTCGTTCAAATCATCGCTATTAAGCCAATCCTCGACATCTTCAGGAGTAACATCCTCGCATCCTGATAATTGTGTTATGATTTCATGTAAACTTTCATTAGTATTTTCGGCGTCTGCGTCGGGTGCTCTCTTTTGTTCAATTACTTTTTACCAAGATTTTTGCAGAGTAGAACTTCTTACTTGAATCCATGCTTCTGCTACCCAATACATCACATCCTTCAGATTGATTTTCTTTAAATGGTTAACTAGATTACCGCCATTACCAACTTGTTCCAAAAGAAATTCCAATAATAAGCGTCTGTAATTTCGTTTTAAATTTTCCAACACACCTTGGTCCATAGGCTGAATTAAAGAAATCACGTTAGGGGGCAGAAACTTGACTATTATATCTCCACTTTTGAGCTGATCTTCACTTGGGTGAGAAGGTGCATTGTCTAATAACAGAATAGCTTTTCTAGGGAACCCTCCTTTTCTCAAAAATCGTTCTACTCTAGGAACAAAATCTTCAAAAAAACACTTTTTAAATATGATCGCGTCCATCCACGCACTTTTCTGGTTTTTATATACAACCGGGAAAGCGTTGGGACGAATGTGTTTAAAGGTTTTTAGGGTTTGCTGATTTGCCGACACACAATAAGAGAAGTTTGTGTATACTGGAGGAATTACTGCATGCAAGAGTAGTCACACGTTCCTTGTTACGTTTGTATCCAGGAGCAGCAGATTCTTGTCTTGAAGTCAAAGTTTTCGATGGTAGCATTTTATAATTTAAGCCTGTTTCATCGCAGTTGTAAATTTGATGTTGCACATAACCGTTTTCTTCCATCATTTTGTTGAAATTTCTTTTAAACTCCGTTACAAAAGATTCGTTGGCGGATAACATTTCACCACAAACCTTTAGCTCACGTATAGCATGCCGTTTCTTCCATCTATGTAGCCAACCTTCACTGGCTGTAAAAGTGTCAGGTGCTTCCGTAATCGGCAAATCTTCGCTTAAACTTATTGCCTTTTGTTGAAAAATTGGACCAGAAACTGGCATTCCACGTTCTCGCTGTTGTGTGAACCATCGGTGTAAGGCATCATCCACTTTTGGATATTCCGCCGTTTTCATAGTTTTTCGCGAAGGTGCAGGTGATGTCAAAACACTAGACCACTTTTCAATTTTATTACGATATCTTTTCCAGTCTGCAACAGTAATTATGCATACACTCATATCACTTACTACTTGCTTTAACATTTCACCTTTATCTAAATTTAATTGCTTTAAGTTTCTGTTCAATCGTAATAACGCGTTTACGCTTAATACGGGGACATTCCATGTTGGGATACTTCCGTCAGCTACAATTCAACTGGTTGAATAACATCATGTGCATAGGCGATCTATATCAGGGGAAATACCTTATTGTACAATACATGTAAACGATCTAATGTCGGGGAAGCCCCATGTTAACTTAAAAAATATTTTGGTTATCTAAGAGAATAATACGCTCTATTTCGGATAACGCGGAGATTTTTTTTATTGCTTCGGTTAAAACGGAGAATTTGTTGTTTAGTATTGTTACAGTTAAAACGGAGTTCGGTTAATCGCGATCCGGATAACCGAGGTTCTACTGCATATGTATTTATTACTCTCAAACTGTTTACTTCTGCATTGCAAGTTTATTTCTAGCTATCTGTTTCGAAGGATACAAGGTATACAATATGTATAACTAATTTGATCTAGCTAAATATATCATGAAACTGGCGATATGGTATTTTTACATATGCTTTTAATGCAGTATTTCTTCAACCAAGTTAACAAAAAAGATTTATCGATAGCTATTAGGAAATCATTTCAGTTATACGCCTAAATGATGTCTGTCGATATGTCACTGACAGAAACTGCATTTTGGATCGACCCTTTTCGTTAAGCGTGAGAGAACTACCTGTATTAAGTGATTGTAAATTGACGAATGACACCCCGTTTCGCCGGTTATACCTCTTGGGTCAACAGGCGAATAACATTAATGGCAACTTGTATGTCACACAATTAATATGGTGTGCATCAGGTTTAAAAGCCTTCTATTTCTATATCTCTGTGTGTGTATGCATGTTGTGCAATGTTTCGAACTTATTCCTGAACAAAAAAAAAAGGTGTACACAGAACAAAAAGGAAGACGCAACTAATAGCATGAAATTTTCAGGCAATTCCTCTGTTATAATGCGTGCTCACTAGATGACATTTGCATAATTTTAGGTGCCTTAAAGGCGAAGGTCAAGACCATCTCTCGCATATGAGAATGGGCTTTTTGTTTTCGGGGAAATAAAGAAGGAGGACCCTAATTTTGTAGACATACTTTTAACATCTATCTGCTTCTGAGAAAAGGTTTCTAGATACAAGCGAGTATGCTATTTTGGGTTTAGAACGAGATGCATTTCAAATATCTTTAAATAAAGAAAAATAAGTGATTTGTTGTTATAGACGAATACCACTATTTATGGAAAATATCATGTAGAACTTACTTGATTTCATAATTAAGCGAATATTCGCAGTTGTTTAACAGATAACTGAAAGAAAGTAACTAATTCTTTTCTGAAGGAACAAGCTTTCAAAGATATTGTGCTTGGACTTACATTTGTTTGTTATTAAACTGGCACGCATCTAAATGCATTATAAAATATATCTATTAATGTAATTTTATAAATAAGCCAAATGTATTCTTCTTACTAGGGTAATCCAAATTTGTTCGCGCAAAGTTAACTAACAATAATAATAATAATAATAATAATACTTTATTTTCTACAGGATGAACCCAAGTACAGAAAATTTTATAATTGTTTAATGTATGCAAATAAAAGAAAAAAAACAAATAAACGTATAAACATGTAAAACAATGAAAAGGAAAAAAATAACTAAATAGAAAACATATTCTTGGTACCACCTCTTCCGCTATTTCAGTTGCGAAAGTATATCTGTTAAGGAATCAAAATTTATATCAGCACTGACAGAAATAGAGTTATAATTTGTACACATAATGTTTATGGGTGATTTTAGCATTATATTAGTTCTACTTGCTTGAACGTAGAAGGTAGAGTGATTCCGCAATTCCAGACGGGGTATGTTGAAACTTATTTGATTAAGCAGCAAAGGGCAATCAATTTGATTATTCAAGATGCCATGTAGAAATTTTATGCTTATGACCTTCCTTCGTAGCTGTAGAGATACCATGTCGAAACGATTTAGCATAATCCCATAGTCATAGCCTCTCTCCGTCTGATAGAAAACTCAAAAACTTCAAGTACCGCCTCTGAATATTCTCAATATTTCCTATGTGCGTTTGATAGATCGGGTACCATATTAATACTCCATACTCTAGTTTGGATCGTATAAAGGCGTTATACAATGAAATCAAGCAACCCATATTCCTGAAGTCGCGACAATTTCTATATATAGAACCATACATGCGGTAAGCTGACGCAACCATGTTGTTGATGTGAGAGATGAATGTAAGTTTGCTATCAAATGTAACTCCAAGATCTTTCACTTCACTGCATCTCACAAGCGCCTTCCCCTCGAAAACATAGTCAAAGTGCAATGGTTTGAACTTCTTTGTGTATGTTGTAATTTTACACTTGCTAACATTAAGGTATAAATAATTCTTTTGACACCAGGTTCCTATGCTGTTGAGATCGTTTTGAAGTAAAGAACAATCACTTCTACTGTTTATTCTATAGAAGATCTTTAAATCATCAGCAAATAGAAGATATTCACAACGCAAACAGTCGACAATGTTATTTATAAAAATCAGGAACAAAATGGGACCCAGATTAGATCCTTGGACGATGCCCGAGGTAGAGAGGTAGGTATTAGAAGCTGCAACAAATATCGCAGCACAAACCCGAAGAAGTAACTTTTGACTTGGTACGAAAACTCATTTCATTAAATACCCTTAACTTTAGCTACATCCAGAATTAGATACTATCTAATTGGCTGCTTGACTTTAAAACTTTCAATACACAGGGTGTACTACTACTTTGTATCAAAATCCGCATTGCCGTCTGTGACTACTATTCGTTAGTCAAGATTTCGGGGAGGTTCATCGAGTAGTGTTGTTTTGAGAGCTGTTGAAAGTGAGCAAGTTCATGTATTTGTGAAATCATGGAAAGAGAGCAACACCGGTCAATAATTCGATTTCATTTTTTTTATGGGAAAATGTGTAGAGAAATCAATGAGGAGTTGGATGCAGTTTATAAGGACCATGCTTCTTCGGTAACTACAATCGGATACCGGCTTAATCAATTTAAGCGTGGCTGAACATCCGTCCTTATGTTGAAACAGCATTTAGAGCTGAGTGAAAGGTCTCAATTAACGTCACCTGCAATTCAATAAATTTGCTAGAGCGCGTTATCACTGGCCGTACGACTCTTGAATTTGCGACATAAAAATGTCCATTACTACTAGTAATTTTCCAGTTAGTTACAAATACCTATATAATTACATCGAAATACATTTTAGTCACCCATATCAAGAAAATGTTTAATTTTACCTTTTTACATACGAAACCATCTCAGTATTACCATTTATTTGATGACCACAACCACTGATCTGACCTGAGTCTTCTTTTATGAGATCACTAAGGCGGAGATCAAAATGTAGTTATATCAGTGGCATGAAGAGCATCAGGAAACGTGCCTTCGAAGGCTTTCCTGGTAAGACTCTCAAAAGGAAAGTTGGAGAAACTGGCCATTGTCTAGGAAAGAAGCATGTGCACAAAATGGGACTAGCCTCTAAACCAGTACGTAGAGGATGCTGTGAAGAAGAGGAAACTCCTCTACACCTTACAAGCCACTGTGACGCGTACAGCAGCATAAGACACAGTGGCCTAGGGGCACGAAGGGTAGACTCGGGAAAACTCCCAAATATAGAGCCAAAGAAAATTCTTTGCTTTAAAGATTTCAGAACTCCTATGAGACTAAGGAATTATTCAGAGGGCACAATGAGTCACTTAACCACCGTATAGGAAACCGCTTTGGGGCCATCTCGTTTTAATAATAGTAATAATTACCATTTATTTGTTTTTGATCGATTTTCCTATTTCATTTTTGATCAGTATATTGGAAACGGGTCATTAAAATGCATAATATTATCCACATAAAACATATAATCATCGGAAGGGTCAAACATTGAAATATGCAAGTCGTTGGATTGGACAGCAAAATAACGTTTCGAAGAAGATTATCTAAAAAATTAACACAGAAGCAAATTTAAAGAGTATTTAAGTTATTAAGCAGTGTTAAAATAGTTTGGAAAGTAAGGAAAACACTAGATTGAAAACAAGAACATTTAAAGAAGGACTGAAGACAACAGTATATAAGGAGAGACCGAAAGGGATATTGCAGAATACAAGTAGTCACCAAAAAGGATTTCATAATTTCATACACGCACATATTATACACAAAGGGGACCACTTTTCAGTAAATTCCTCAAAATGTCTGTGCAAACTCTTGAAAGTAGAACCGACATATAACTTTTTCAAATTCATAGTTTCATTACAGTTTGAAACATTTTAGCACGTTAAACTAAGTTGCATAATAACATGGTCTAGAACAGCGATTCTTAAACTTCGTTAGTGTGAGGACCCCCTATAAAAAATAATTTTCCCGCAGACCCCTCAGGTAAGTAAAACTCTGTACTTTTATTTTTTCTTGTATTTCTAGTACAAAATAACTATAAATCTTCAACAAAAATAGTAAAAAATGAAATACTTTATCGCGTTGGATGAAATCGCTTTTTAGAAACTAATGAATTTATCTGGTTCGTAGGTTTCCGCGGTTGTCAATAATACTATACTTTTGGTTTCCGGGTTGGAAACGCGTCGTTGTCGTAGCTTTTGCCGACGTTTCGTCCACACTCTTATGAGACATCTTCAGGGCTGTTACTAACTGCACACAGTCAGTGTGTAAAAGAATACTCTTTTTCTCATTTACTAACCTGATCAGACATTTTTCATTATTACTGAGCGACTGCTGCTTGAGACGCTTGCCAAAGATTCTTCTTATCGAATGAATGATGGATGAACCATAAATGGATCTGAAATTAATTGATAATTTAAGTAAGCGTGAGAAAGCTTCAAGAGAGGAATGCCATTATTTTCCAGTTTGAAGAACATTTCTAACATAAGAAGTTCGTAAATATCATAAACATAACTGGAATAATAAATTTGGAGTTTAAATTTAGAATGTTAAGTTTTTGTTTTAAACCAAATTTGTGAAAATTCAAAATCTCAAGTGTTCATCATAGGCTTACATTATGTAGCTTGTACTGTTGATAAAACTAAGCTGTTTGGTTTTATTAAAAACAATTTGTTTACGCATTTCTTCATGTCACCAAAAATAAGTAAATTTATAAATTAAAATCATAATTCTACAATTTGATTTTCGTTTTATTTTGGATTAGAAACAACTTTCCTCACACAATTAAACAAAATAACAAAATATTTAACATTTTTCTAACATTTAACATTAAACATAATTATTAACTTTATACGCCTATCTAGGAGAACTTGATCCACAAATATTAAAAATGTTAACAAAAGAAAATAAATAGTATTGTTGTTTGTTATTCAGAAACAATTAATAATTAATGAAGTCCACTATAAGTAAACGCTGTTTCCCAAAAAGACGCTCGTTTCTTTGAACACAAGAATACCTTATCATAAGCTTCAAATCGGTCTGGTGCATTTCAAATTTTGATATCTTGCCACAAGGTGTTGTTTGCATTCCAGATTGTACCTTCTTCTCAGAAGTCGCGCTCTGACTATGCATAACATACATTAGAAGTAACATCTTACAGCTCGCTACAGCCAGCTAGGTCGTATCCTAGCACAAAATAACAGTGAATATGATCTACGAATCTAAAGTTCTTAGACAAAGCGGCTTAAATTGGAATATGTAAAAGAACTTAACTTCTCTATGGTATCTTTTATTTATAACACAGTGTTTAGTATTTTATGATACTAGACTTTCTCCAATCAAAGTAAGTATTTTGAACTGAAGACAGATCCGAGATTATACATCACTTTTTCGTTGGAGCGGTCTACGAGCATAAATAACATACAAGTATGACGAAGTAACACAGTATTATCCACGTCAACTATAAATTAACCACTATAATAACTTAATACTTCAACATTTTCGCAAAGCGCTGACTTACAAATTGTTGATTGGAGATACATTATTCCGCAGACATTTATATCCACATCGCGTTGAGTGCATGTGGGATTTGGGCACCCCAGAGCTATGACCCAAGCATCGTTGTTGTCGTTGATTAAAGGATATATATTATAATAAACTTGCAGTTTAATAAATACTTACGCGAGGCACCAAGAGTGCATTATTATCCTCATCCACATTTATTATGGAGTTCTTACCTACATACTTCTTTACTGTCTTGATTAACCGTAACTACGAAGAACGCATTTAATAAGTGTACCCCTCATTCCATATTGTTTCGCCTATCGCAGCTTGGAACAACGTGATGGTAAAGCTAAACGCATTTTACTTTAATGTTATATTAAAAATGTGCGCAGAACCTTACGTGTTTGTGAGATTATTAGTAATTTCACACTTTCAGAAGATTACATGAAATTGTGGATAATTTATAAAATTACGGCATTAGAAAGCATTAGGGTTTCTCTTAGAATTCGTAAAAATATTCCTCTTCAATATTAAAGGGGTTTCGCTGTACTGCGCTCTATGATTTACTGGGTTGAAAAATGGAAGGTATGGTACACGGATGTGCTCTTCCATATTTCTTTAAGGAATGCATTTCACCTTTGTAGGTATTTTTATCGTACTTTGCGAAAAACTGGGTATGTAGTGGAAATTATCAAATTGCAAAAAGGTGTTGTTAATCGAATTTCATGGTAAAGGGTATTTTTAGCTTTACACATTTGGGAGAACAATCAAAATTTGTATGTATAGTGGCTAAACACCTCGTGTGAGGTTGCCCCTTCTTTTTAGAGGATTTATAGATCCATTTCACGGGGTGGATCAGTCCCCATTGTCATTTATATGCTATTCTGTTCTTCGCCTTCTCTTCCGCATTTCTTATTCCTGTCCTCTTTAAGTCCTATTTCACCTCCTCTATCCATTTTGATCGAGGCCTCTGCCTCTTCTTCCAGCCATCCCCCATTTCGTTATTACTTTGATCGGGTCTTGCTCTTTTGCTCTTCACACATACCCTATCCATCTCATTCTTTGTTGCTTTATCTTTCTGACAATATCTTTCCCTCTCATCTTCTCTAGTAGTTCTTTGTTCGTACGTACTCTGTATTCATTCTCCATAAACTTCATCGGTCCCAATATAATTCTTAATATTTTCCGTTCTGCAATCCTTAGCTTTTCTTCATCTGCTTTGGTCGTCGACATTACTTCCGCTCCATACATCATTACTGGTTTTATTATATTTTCGTATATTTTCATTTTTGTTCCTTTTGTCAGTATCTTGCTTTTCATTAATTTTTTATTTGCTTGGTATGCTCTATTCGTCGCCATTATCTTTTCTTTAACCTCCTCCTCCCTCATTGGTTATCATCACACCTAAATATTTAAATTTATTTACTTCGAAGGAGTGACATCCTAATTTAATTTCTCTTTTACCCGTTTCCACTCCCACCCTCATAATCTTCGTTTTGCTTTCGTTTATGTGCAATCCTATTTTACCTCCTGCTCGTATTATTTCTTCTAAAGTTTTTGCCATTACGTCTCTTCTCTTAGTTATTATTACGACGTCGTCAGCATAACCTACTACTTGTCTTCCTCCGGTTCTCAGTGTATCTTTGCTTAAATTCCTCAGTACATACTCTAGTGCCAAATTGAATAAATTCACTGATAAGGTATCTTCCTGTCGTACCCCTTTGTCTATCTCAATATCCATGGTTTCTCCTTTTTGTGTTATGATAGTTATCCTTGAGTTTTCCATTGTCATCCTGATTAGCCTTCTTAATTTTACTAAAACTCGCATTGTCCTCAGTGCCTCCATAAACTTATCTCTCCTTGTTGAATCAAAAGCTTGCTTAAAATCTATGAATAGCATTTAAATCTGCATTTTGTGCTCTATTGCTTTCTCTATGATTTGTTTCAAGGTGTGTATGGCATCTGTTGTTGACTGTCCTTCTATAAAACCACATTGGTATTTACCTATTTTATTCTCTGTTTCTTTCTTCATTCTTTTTTGAATGAGCGTTGACAGGATCTTATATGCTGTATTTAGTAGCATTATACCTCTATGGTTGCTGCACTCTTGCTGGTCTCCTTTTTTGTGTATGGTAATTATTCGCCCCATTCTCCATTCTTCTGGCATTACCTCTTCTCTCCAAATTTCCTTTATTAATTCGTATATACTTTCTTCTCCACTATATTTAAATAATTTTATATTTTTATTATCCTTTCCTGACGCTTTTGCATTCCAATTTTTAAATATTATTTCCTGTACTTCTCTCAATGTTGGCTCTCCTATTGTTTCTTCCTCTGTATCTATCTCTTCTATTGCTTCTTCTTCCTTCTCCCTCTTCGTTAGCAGCTTTCTAAAATATTCTGCCCATACTTTTTTATATTGCTCTTCCTCTACCACAATTTTACCATATCTATTCTTTATTCCACAAGTTTTGGGCTTATATGTCTTATTCTGTTCTCTTAACTTCTGATAGAATTTTATTGTATTCCTGTTTGTATTTTCTTCACTTTGTTGTAATTTTTCATTTATCCAGTCTCTCTTACTTTGTCTTATTACTTTGTAGCATTGCTTCCTCTTTTCTTCATACTTATTCCGCTGATATTTTTCATTATTTCTTAACCACTTCATTCTCTCCCTCACCTTTTCCTTCACTCCTTCTAGGCAATTTTCGTTGTACCATTGGTTTTTTTTCTTTTGTTTTATGTTTCCTACTATCTTCCTTGCTGAGTGTTCTATTGTTTCTCTTATTATTTTCCATTTTTCCTCTATTCTATCAATCAACATTTATGGGCAATAACTTATTGACTATTTCAGCTTAGAAAATGGAGAAAAAAAGTATGTTTGGTGAACATTATATAGTTCAGTTAAAAATTTGTTTCACACAAATTCCGTATTATGAAGATTGAAAGTTTAGTTGCACGCAGAGAAACGTCTTGTATCAAGACTGTCCCCCTCAATTCAAGACAACTACTGTTTCAATTTTACACAACACAATAACTGTTTTAAATCAAAAAAATATTTTCTTCACGTTTTTTCTCCGCTTAAGAGAAGCATACACTTGCAATGAAATAATTGTATTTCTCTGTTTAAGACATTTGTTAATTTGATTCAAGAAAATCTTGAAAATTTGAAGAAAGCGATTCTTAGTAAAGTAAATGGCCGTTACAACACAAAACAATATTTTCTTAAGGATAGTGAATAGTGTTCTTAATTCCAGAAAGCGTGTAAGTATTGTTCATTTTCTTAAAATAAAGCATTTATTTACTTAGAATTCTTGAAAAGCATATTATTTATATCCAAGTTATTAATTGCACTTACCTTGTTTAAAAAGTACGACGTATCTATTTATAATGCAGTAAATTATTCACATTGCTTGTGATTTTAAAAAGGCTAAGGTAGAGGTTGCAACTTAATGTAGAAGTAACCATGAAAAAAGTGTTTAGAAACAATAACCAAGATAATATTAATAAATAGCTCATGGCGTTGAAGGAATCACTACCGGCAAAAACAATCTGAGAAGAGAAAAGCAGTAACGCTTTTTGCTCCTACCCACACTGCTGTTACGTTTCCCAGTCTATGTCACTAATCTTTAGAAACATCAATTGAAATATTTACTGGTGCTACCTAGTACCAATAGATATGGTCATGCCGTCCTAGATAGTAGCGACAGAACCGGAATACAGATACCACACTTACCCATACAATGATATAACCTTTAACGTACAACGTTTCACAAACATTTTTGGAAGATACCGGTTAATGTAATTTTTTTTCTTTTTAGTACTATTTACTACGTGTACTAATTTAACTATAGCTTTTTTAAATATACAATAAATAATAATAATAAAAAAGGGATAAATAAACTTAAATGTTAACTCGTTGATTATTGAACTTCATAACAATAATCCCTATTTAACTACATTATTAAAGAAATAATTTAATTATACTGTAAACGGATACTCTAAAACTGTGGCACTGGAACACTGAAACAGTTCACTAAAACCCTTACCACAACACTTAATTCGTACTGGACGCACGTTTCGATAGCCAAGCTATCATCATCAGCAGCAAGACTGAACTAGTAGTTCAGTCTTGCTGCTGATGATGATAGCTTGGCTATCGAAACGTGCGTCCAGTACGAATTAAGTGTTGTGGTAAGGGTTTTAGTGAACTGTTTCAGTAATTATACTGTAACATATTAAACAAAACTTTTTCATTAGTTCATTCACTTACTCCTAATATTAATTATTAACTTTAGGTTTTTTCCATTATTGTAATTTTTCTTCTACTGAACAATCTTCTATCTGGCCTGATGATGTGTATTTTGAACACGAAACCGGTCGTCTAATTTCTCAATAGAACTGAGATCAGGATCATTTTTTCATTCATACCTTTAATATGAATATTTTCTTAACGTACAACTAAATGATTTACTTGGATGAAACATTTTTCTGTATTGGGTTTTCTTGATTTTCTAACCCTAAGAAATATTTATTTAATCCAAGTAAAATTTCAAGAAAATTATTTTTTTATATTATACATTTTTATAGTCTTAAAATAAAAATATTTTCTTGAATAGAGACTGATTTTTGCAAGAAAATTTATTTTCTTGAAGCAAAAAACCATTTCTCTGCATGTGGTATAAACTGTGGATACTTTATTATGTACTTACATTGAATAGTCCCTAACTTGGCTAGAGGCAACTTGATAACCAGGTGATGGCATGGGGTTGGTGCTTAACTTCTAATTAAATTATGTTCTAGTTTTTTTGCTTTAGAACGTACCATTTTGTTTTTGCGAAATTAAATGCACCTTTTTTTTAATAAAAAAAATATCTTTTAAGATAGGAAACTTTAACTGTTTTGAATTGTTCCTTAGCGGCTTTACTGTTGCGGAACTAAGTCAACTATGGCGCCACATTATTCTGGGAAGGTACAAATGTACTTGGTGGTAAATAACTTTAGCCGAAAATGTATGTAATAATAGCTTCAGAAGCCTTGATCGAAACTATGCAAACCTAGAGTATAAGCTTCACCGTTTTGAATTCCATATCCTCTTTGCAAATGTCTCTCTTTCTGCCACCTATCAAGATGGCTGTTTGGTATCAAGGGTGAAAATATGTGAAATAAAGTGGCGTTCTCGTACCTCTTTCACAATCAACTTTAAAGCACGTCTTGTCTTGCCAGCAGGCCCATTTATAACATGAGATAAGAGAGCACACTTTTGTTTATCAGTACAACCAAAAACAGCCAGGTGGTTGCATATGATTTTATTCAGTTAAGGCGGACCTTCTCAACCCGTCTGTCCGTTGATCCGCCAGAAACAGATAATTCCTGGAAAAAATTCCTGTTTGCGTATGATTATTAGAGTTGGCCACGCGCGCCAACGGGCAGCGGCGTTGTTTCGATTAGGCCTCGGGTTCCACTAGAGCTATTGTGTGTAGATGTTTGCTGTCGTAAATACTTTCGCGTAGTTGTTAAATAAAAATAAAATAATGCGTGCTCAAACACTTACCATTTTAAGAGAGACCGGCCTACATAAATCATGTTTGCGGCACCATCACTCATAAACATCAACAGTTGGTTTGTTGAAAGTTCAAACTTCTCCAATGTATTTAACACTAACTTTACAATTATTTCGGCAGCACATTGTTGTATTCGTCTGGAAGCTAATAGAATTGAAGGTGACGATTGATGCGGTTCCATTTTACGTGTCATTATATTAACGACCGAATGTTTTTTACCACACATAACCACATTTTTTTTCTTTCAACTCCGATTTAATTCTTTTTTCAACATATTCACGAGCAGATGGCACTATCCTTCGTAACGATGTCCGACTTGGTAATTTGTACTCTGAATAGTTGTTCCAAAACAAGACAAACGCTTCCTTGTCTAGTAAATTAAACGGTATATTACATACAATAAAAGTAACACATAAATTAAATATAAATTCGTCATAGTCTCGTGTGCAAGTTTTTTTTGAAACATGCCGTTCACTGCTTACGTGCCGTAGACAGTCCCTTTTGGACCAACTCATCAACGGGACATTACATACTACACATTCAATTTTAGCGCCATCATACGTTAAGTCAGGAATTTCGGCTAAAAATCCTCTAACTTGGTCCGTCTTGGGTCTTTTGCGCGACGTACGCAACATTTCTAAACAACACGTACCGCGCTAATGGAAAGTCGAAGCTACACTGAGGCTTGTATGTAACCGTATAGTTACGACGCAGCTGCCTGTTGGCGCGCGTGGCCAACTCTAATGATTATTCAAGTGCTAAGTATTGGGGAACAGTGGTCCTCTTTTCCGTGTTATATTAAGAATTCTTCAAATACATCTTTGCCTTTTTCCAGAAATGTATTTTTTGTTTTACAGTAATAGATAGGCCGTGCTCTTCTTTTTGCATACTTATGTACTTGTTAGTGAGTGCTTTGGAAGAAATATTTTTTTTGTTTCTTTTTTTCACTTATGTGATTACCCCGCTCTTTAAACGATAAAATATAAAATAAAGTTTACCCCATTTTACTCTCTTGACGTTCGAATTCTAAGGGCTCTACTTAAAATGCTGATGTAATCCGTTTTTTCCCATTGTCTTGCTAGAAATACTGTGCCATAAGGAGAGTGAATCCTTCCAGCAGGACCAAACCTCATGTACAATCGTCTTTCGTCTTCCCAGAGGACAAAGCGTTCTACAATCTGTCATTAAAAAGGGGGAGTGCTCGTGAAGTAAATGATTTTTACGTTCATTCATAACTTTACAAAACTATTTTTTTTTGTTTTCTAAATTGAATTTTTCCAAATGGATTTTTTTTACTTACCAGAGAGAATGAGCAACGAGATCGAACAGACAAGCAATTCTGAGAGAAAATTTATTTTACCAAAGCTAAGAGAGTAAAAAAGACAAAACAGTTCATAAATTGATGTCAATGCATTATCAAGAACGATAAATGATCAAGGTCGTGAACGAACGAGAACTTCTCAGAACTTGTTTTAAAGTCACGATATCCAAGAAGCTTCTGCACAGAGAATTCTTCTCTTAATGTTTCTAGTGAGCAAATTCGATTTTATAGTATTGCCTTCGTTATTAATGTACAGAGATAGTAGGGTGTTTATTAGCCGAACCGCAAATACCAGCCTTATTTCTTGTTATGGTGAATTCTTTCAAAGATCGTGACATGCCTTGCTTTAAAGAAGCGAGTATTTTTTTCTTTTTGAATAACTCTCTTGTTAAAATCCAATAAGATGTGAACAAGCTATAAAGCATTTCCTTCCTTCAAAAAAGAATTCGTGCTTCTCACTTCGTTGGCAATAAATATCGTATGGCAATATTGCGAAATGTGTCACAAAGAAACCGAATCGACGGATCATTTCCATAAAATAAAAGAAATCCAATCGCGGGATTGTAACTGGTGGGTGTACCTGCGCTTAACGCTCCACCGACCGCATTAATAGCGTTTCTTCGTCTTATATAAAAGTGCTGGTCTGGCGGTCTCAAGTTGCTCTATCGTTATTTACTGCGTCACGGCGAATTGATCCAATAAACAAATACAAAATACTACTTTAATTTTAATTTATGACCATGACAATTGAAGTTTAAATTTTGTTGAATTTTTTAATTAAGGAGGTGTCGTGGGCCTCTAGAAAATATGTAAGTAGTGCCAAAATATGCTACCGACACCCAAGAGACTTAAATTTGATTTATGGGTTGCGCATGGTTTGAAGTTTAACGACTATTAATTTTTTTGTTTGGATGAGAGCTAAGTGAGCTTGCCCTTAGTATCGTTTCTTTTATTTCTTTAATCCCTTTGATTATTATATTTGCGTTATACTATTATAGCAGTTATTGTGATGGTGACTGGGACACCTACGAAAACTTTACAAATAAACAATTTAGATATAATGTTTAACCCAGATTTGCTTAAATACACTGACAAACGCAAACAATACAAAATACATATTTACAATTAGAGCAAAAGCAGTAAAAGGAATTTATGCAAAGTCTTGATTTACGCAAAGTTAATCTTTTGCTACCATTGTTTGCTCGGTACCTAAAACTAAACTCCATAGAACCTCTTATATAGAAATATTCCATTAAATCAACAACATCACTTATAGCGGCAACAAGGCGGCGCTCCGGTTCACAAAACGACAATTGTGAGGAGTTACTTAAGTCAAGAGTTTCCAAACCGTCGGATTAGAAATAATGGAAGTGTTGAACGGCTTGACTGTGTTTTATGGCGAGTTGTTAAATATAATATTTATAAAGTTAATGTCCCACGAAACATTGAAGAACTTCGAGGTAAACAACAGAATGCTTGCACTGTAATTCCCAAAAGGACCATACAAAGCGCAGTGTGAAAGGTCCGAAAGCAATTGTGAGGAGTTACTTAAGTCAAGAGTTTCCAAACCGTCGGATTAGAAATAATGGAAGTGTTGAACGGCTTGACTGTGTTTTATGGCGAGTTGTTAAATATAATATTTATAAAGTTAATGTCCCACGAAACATTGAAGAACTTCGAGGTAAACAACAGAATGCTTGCACTGTAGTTCCCAAAAGGACCATACAAAGCGCAGTGTGAAAGGTCCGAAAGCAATTGTGCATTAAAGAAAATACCCAGTTATTTAAACATTTGCTGTTATTGTTGGTTTATTGTTTTGTTTTCTATTATTATTACGGTTATTGTTATTTTTATTAATTGTTACAAATTTACATAAACTTTGCAGAAACACACCTTCAATTTACCATTTATAAAGTGTCCCGTTGGTTTTCGTTCGAAAATGATGATTGTACGTACTACCACTCACATGAAGTCATTAAAATAAAATGGTAAGCATTGCAACTTATCCTACTTCAAAATCTGGACAAGCAGCATCTCCATTGGAAGCAAAAGGCATTTCTGGTGAACATTGGAATCAGAAAGGTTCTTATTTGAATTGATTGATTTTTTGATATTACTAATAAAGTAAACTTTAAATGTATATGAGAAAACAAAAATAAATAGGATAAACAAGTTTTGACAAAAAGACAATCTTTCAAAATTCTTCCATAAATTGTAAAGTTTCATGTAAATACGAAGCTATATCAACATTGAAGTTAAAAAAACAACACATTAAATCAATTTGGATCCCCCAATATCAAAATTATGAAATACTAACCAAGACTTGAAGAACGAAAACATTTGGATTTGAATTTGGTGCAGCGTCGAGACAAGACTTCCGCAAAGTGTTAGATCCCACACATTTAATATTTTATCCCTGAGAAGTTTACTTCTACATCAAAGTCTCATTGCAGTAGGTATATACGTATTCTATTGAATTTTTAGACGAAATTGCTGTACCTTTAATGCACTTGGAAAGTAATGTATGCTAATAAGGAATTTTATAAAATGAAATTCTTGATTTAATGTTTTCATCACCTTCAACACATTTATAATACAGAAGCGAATGTATCTGATACTAATATGTATTTTTCGTCCAGTTGTTAGGTATTGGCGGGCCTTCAGCTTCATTTCCTCCTTTGTAACGCTTCATAGAAGGAACACTTATCCTATGTTTACGGCTTACATTCTTCGGTTAATTTGTTGACAACACGAACGTTTAGAAGCGTCCACGCAATGACGCATCGAAAGAGGTTTTGTTAATTTTACTTCTACTAAACATGTGTTAATTTTTATGTGTATATTTCCACTCGGTTATATGACAGTGATTTGACTTGAATGCATGTGAACTTTTGCTTTAAACATGTCAGACTTCTGGTATTAATCATAATATTTGGATGTGTAGTAAACACGATCGCTCAACAGCTCTCTTCTTGATTGTTTCGTTTTCGAATCTGCATTCTTATTAAATTATTTTTAGATGATCTGGGCTGTTCTGAATGTTGAACGCTCGATGCAGTGTAAATATTTGTATTGAATTGCAACGATGTCAAAACGATGTAAATATAAGCAAAAGTTGGCAAGTTATATACGTGAATATTTATTTTAGATACGGATATCGGAAAGTGGTATTGTATAAAGACTACAATTCATACTTTCGGAATTTGAAACGGAACTTTCTAAGGTATCTAAACTTATATAAATAGCACATCATTTAAAAGGAAATGAGGCAGACAAGTGAATTCCACAAGTGAACGTAATAATATACATGAATACTTTGAATAAGGCACATGCATAATATGTATAAATATTGTTTCGGTTTTTTTCTTCTTTTTAGTTATACAGTCACATCAAATTGAAAGCTTCACTCTTGATGTAATATACAGAATAAGCTAATCATGTGACAAAATACATTTATTCTTCCAGAAGTATGAAATTAGAGTTTGACATATGTGGAGGTATATAGTAATTATTAGAGCGGGCCAAGAGCGCCACGCGCCAGGTTCGCAATCAGGCTGCCGGGCGCATATATGTATGTAAACATAGGTAATTTAAAGATGTAATTATTAGGACGAGGACCAAAACCACTGTCTATTACGTCGTGAAGACGCGCAAATATACACCTGCAGTTTGGGTGTTCGTTGATAAATAGGGCGTTGTTCACAGTCGGCCACTACAAAAAAAAAGTTCATTCATCGACGGCTACGAACTAACAGCGCGCTTATTCATTTACGGATGACGCGCTCTATTCATCAACAAATGACGAGTCTGCAGATGTTACGTTTGCACCACTTCGTGGCATACTAGAAACAAACGTCGGTGTGCTCGCTTTAGTGATTATGTCTAACGTAACTATTAAAAATAAACGGCCATTACCTACGAAAGTTAATAAATTTCTTAGTGAATTTGTGGATTTACACTACAATGGGAGTACAATTTTCTGTAAAGTTTGTAAAAAGAAACTACTGTGCTGGAGCAAACGTGATTGTGAAAGACATATAAATAGCGCACACCACAGAAATAAAAGAAATGGTGTGTCACAACAACGTCAATTTCAATTAGAATTGCTTTTAACGTTTATGGTATGTGGTCTACCACTTCGTATACTTGATAAAAAAGCATTTCGAAAATTCTGGGGTACATACAATACCGAGTGGATACTACCATCTCGGACAGCGTTACGGAGAGATATTCCACGAATACGTGAGGACATTGAAAATCGAATTAAAGCCGAATTAAAAGATAAACAACTGTGGCTATGTCTTGATGAGACGACAGATTGCAAATAAAATTCTATTTTGAATATAATAGTGCGCGTATTAGATCCTATTAAACCAAATTTTGTAATTCTATTAGCCAGCAGAAGATTAGAACAGTGTACTAGTAAAGCAATTACGGCCGTAGTTCTCGAAACGTTACAAAAATTTCAAGTGTCAACCAGTCAACTGTTGTTGTTCATGAGCGATGGTGCAGCAACAATGTGTAGTGTAGGCCGTTCCCTTAAAGAAAAGTGTGAAGGACTTTTACATGTTACGTGTAAAGTCCATGCTTTACATCTTGTGGCACAAACTATTCGAGAGTGTTACCCGGAGGTGGATGCATTAATAGCAAACACAAAAAAAGTGTTTCTCAAAAGTCCTAAGAGGACTAGGGCATTCCACAGGTTATGCCCTGGTATTCGAGAACCACCACAGCCCATTCTTACGCGTTGAGGAACGTGGTTAAAAGCCGCTTTTTATTATAATGAACATTTTCAAGAAGTCAAATCCGTTATTTTGCAATTCGTCCCTGCCGAAGCTAGAGCTATTAGGATGAGCCAGAAGGGATTTCTCGATATTTCTGTTGAAACACATCTAAAGAATATTAGCAACAATTACAAAGGGTTAGTAGACGCGATAGAAAATTTGCAAAATTCTGGATTGTCGTTGGTAGAATCAGTGCAAGTCGTGGACGAAGTTAGTACATTGTTACACAGTATAAACGATGCAACAAGTGGACGAGTTTTAGCTAAGTTCGATAGTGTTTTAAAAAAGAATCCGGACTACACGAGATTAAGACAAATGTGCTATGGGGCATCTGTAGATTCCTTGACTAAGTCTAAAGATTATTTTAATTACGCCTGTCTTACTTCAGTAGACGTGGAACGGTCGTTTTCGAAATATAAGAACATTTTTTCGTCTCGGCGAACATCCTTCACCGAGGCAAATGTGGAAACTTATCTGATGGTGCAACTTTTTAAACAAGCCTATCCGCATTATTAAGAAGGATAGAATTTATTTATTCTATCTTTATTTACAGTTACATTATTAAGTACAACAGAATAAAAAAAGCGTTCAGTTTCTCAGTTATTTCCTTATTACATCCCATTTACAACGCATACCGTTTTCAATCAAATAAAAAATCATAATGAAAATAAAAACACCTCAGCGTGTACATATATATCCGCTCTAATTACTAAACATTATTATTGCGTCAGCTTTTATTTTTTTACTCTTGTGTATTAGTTTCGAAATATCACATATCTGCTGTGACTCACATATACGCTATTTACAATAAGCGGCCGTTGCGCCTGATTCCGATTCTGTTGGATGGCGCAATTTGGCCCGCTCTCGTAATTATTAGTGCATAACCTAAAAGTAGACAGTGTGACGCTACTACGTTATTTTTTTTATTATTGCGTTTACACAGTTCCTCGTGTTCCATCACGCCATTGATCAAAAGCTAAACATTGTGTTGAACAGCTGGTATGAAACATGTTACACTGCACTACTATACTAAAATAGCTTGCCGTTATACCATACTATTCCAAATAAATTCCCAAAGTGGCCAAAATCTGTCGAGCCCGTCATCAGGAGGAAAAATGTGAAAATTCATCTAAACATTCGTAATATTAAAAACTGAATTAAATTGATGAAACATCTTAGAATTAGAGATGACATGTAACATATTTTTCAAGTTAAATTCGAATGTAAGCTTCACAAATCTTTGATTACTTATGCATCCGAAGCGATGCGTAATTCCGAATTTTGCGTAAATAATTATTAATTAACATTCGAATGTACGCTGTTATTTCTCACATGTATGAAGGTAGTCTGCTCAAGCTTGAACATGAAGATGGCGTTACTCTTCAAAAATATTCTGATAGTATAATTGCGCATGTATTGAAAGATACTTTTGAAAATTTCAGCCATGTTGGACGCTCAATGGTTACTTGTGACACACAAGGGTTTGCGTCAGTCGATGTTGCAGTGTATCTGTAAAAATTGAAAAAATAGAATATCGAGCTGTCATCAAATGTTTACATTTGAAAGACAATATGCTTACGCAAATTAAAGCCGGAGACTCTGCACCATCACTTGCCACAGTGAAATATTGGGCAGTTGAATTTAAACGTAGTCGTACCGTGGTTCACGCTGAATGGCCAAAAACTGCAACCACTATCGATAACATCGGAAAAGTTCACCAAACAGTGCTAGACGGCCGTCGAATTAAGGTTAGAGTGATAACAGAGGCTATGGGCATCTCGAAAGAACGTGCCATATGCTAATCAAGTATTCGAACTCTGTGGCAATGGAACATTTCACTAAAACCCTTACCTCAATGCTTCACTCGCATTGGACGCATGTTTCTATAGCTAAGCTATCACCATCAGCAGTAAAACTGAACTAAGACTAAGGGAAAAGCTAACCTTATATAGTAATAAATTATGCAATATACAAATCTAAAGTAAATTTAAGAACAAATAAATTTAAAAATTAAATATGCAAATCCTAAATTAGTTACTCTTAATTAACTATACAGAATATAGCAAAGGATAAAGACTGGAATTTTACAGGCTAAAGGAATTATATAGGCTACAGGAATAATAATAATAATAATGGTATTTATTGGCAATTAGAACAAATAATAATACATAACCTAACTTCATTGCAGTAAATTAAAAGGTACAGGTGCCAAAAAGACCAAATCGCCTTGCATTAATAATAAAAGCAGATGGCGTTCTTACTTTAGCCTATTTAGTGGTCCTAAATCTGAATTAATTAAGTTAGGTTTGTTTTTGCAAATTTTCATGCCTTCATAACAATTTAATTGAACAATGCTGTTTACGTTCTTAACTAACTTTATATTATTAACCTTTTCCAACATATGTAGAGCGACACTAGATTTACCAAACTTTCTGAATTTGAGATGAGCCAAATACTCTTTGTACCTAACTCTGATTGATCTTTTTGTCTGCCCAATATACACAATCTTTACCTGAAATTTTGTAAATCCTTGATTGATCCATGTTATCTACTGGGTCTTCCTAAAAAGTTGTTGAGGTTATTAGTTGAGGAAAAAACAATTTTGCGGTCAACTATAGAAGAAAAAATGTGAATACCCTTCGTGTAACTTCAATAAAAGAGTAAAGTGTTCTTATATTTCTAACCTTTAATCTATTCTTATGTTTCCTAATAATGTTATAGACTGCATCTTCAGAGTATCCGTTAAAGTTAAAAATGTTGACAAAGTTAATAAACCATAACTTATTTGGGATTTGCATATTTTATATTTAAATTTGGTTGTTTTTAAATTTACTTTAGATTTGCATATGTGCAAATTTACTTTAGATGTGCTTAATTTATAATGGGTGTTTTAAGCCCGATAGAACTTAAAATTATAAAATATAATACGAAAAATTAAATTCTAATCAAATTTTTGGTACGATTCGAAAGATTTATTCATGACATTGGTATGTGAACATGATTTTGGGCATATGGACACGATGGCTGTTCTTGACGAAGCGTATTCTGGCCGTCCAATTTTGGGTCAGTTTTTCGAGCACTGCTGGCTATATGTCACGAATTACACGAACAACGTTGACTTGGCATCAACGTTGACTTGGCATTCACTTGGCATCTGGTTTATTGACATAAGCCAGTAACTTCACATAGCCCTACAGGAAATAATCGAGAGGTGTCAATTCGCACGACCTTAGAGGCCATTTGGCAGGTCAATTCCTCGAAATTAACATCGTCAAATTTGGTTTCAAGTTGATGGTCGCCGTTACCGTGTGGCACATAGCGCCGTCCTGCTGAAACCCCATCTCGTCCAGATCAATGTGCTCCACATTTTCAAACAAAAAATCATTAATCATGGTGCGGTAACGATCTCCATTGACGGTAACGTGTGCTCTGGTCTCATTTTTTAAGAAATTAGGGCCAATAATGCCATCGGCGTGTAAATAGCACCAAACAGTGTATTTTTCTGGATGTAGTGGAGTTTACAGGGTCTCTTGCGGATTGGTCCTACGCCATATGCGGCAATTGATTATTCACAAACGCGCTAAGCCAAAAATGAGCCTCATCGTTAAAAACAATTTTGTGATAGAATCGGCGAAAGAACGACGTAGATGATGCTCATGGCTTTGATCCCTGTACTAGCTGGATATTATGCGGATGCAGGCCAAGATCTTTGCGTACTATTTTCCACGTAGTGGACGGATATAGCCCCAATAACTGTGACCGACGACGAATAGATAAATTGGGATGTTCTTCCGTATTTTTGTTTACAGCAACGATGTTCTCTTCAGTACGTACATTCCTTCGACGTGTTGGTATTATTGCATCATGTAGAGAGTGTGTGGTACGAAATCCAGCCACTGTTCGACAGATTGTTTGCTCAGAAGGACGATTATAAGGGTTACAAAAACCACGAATTTGAACAATTTTTTTTCCCTAGGTTCTATCTAAGCAAGAAAAACCTGTTATAATGTTAGTTTTTCGCTTAGTCTGTTAGTTCAGTTTTATTACTGACGATGATAGTTTGGCTATCGAAACGTGCGTCCAGTGCGAGTGAAATATAGTGGTGAGAATTTTGGTGAAGTGTTTCAGTATCATATATTGATTGAACATTTGAATGGACATTTCCTAAATCCTGTTGAAGCAGTTTAAGCGAAATAAATCGGAATTTTGGCGTCGATTCGTAACTGTAGATGAAACTTGGATACACCAGTACAAAGTGCAAGCGCAGTGGAAGCAGTAGACTGCCAAGGGTGAACCGGTTCTAAAAAAGGAGAAGGCTGTTTCATCGACCGGGAAAGTGATGGCGTCTGATTTTTGGAATAGTCGTGGAGTTGCGTTAATCGACTATCTTGAAAAAGGGAAAACAATAACGGAGGTGTACTACGCATCATTATTTGACAAGTTAACGATAGAAATTCCGGAGAAAAGGCTGTATGTGAGGAAAAAGAAAGTTTTGTTACACCGTCTCAGACTTTAGTGGTCGCCATGGCAAAAATTCACGAAGTGGGGTTCGAGTTGATAGACCACTCACCCTATTCGTCAGATCTGGCCCCCAACGACTTTTTTGTGCTTCCTAGGGCAGAGATCTTCATCGAAGGAGGAGGAGGCCATCATATTCGTAAACGCTTATTTTGCAGAACAAGATGCTATAGACTTGCAAGGGGACCACATTGTGAAATAAAACTGAATTTTATAAAAAAAATGCTTGTTCCTGTGTTAGGATGGAAACCTTTTAGACTACCCTCGTGTACAAAACAATTGGGTAAGTTATGCTTTTTCAACTGTTTGCCTTGCTTGATTGGTGGAGTTCGTTGACTGGCGTTACAATTTGGTGGTTGTCTTGTACTCCGTTACTTCTGCAACTTTATAAAATATAAAGTATTTGCCCTAAGACCTAAAAGTCTTATTAACCGTGTATACCTATTATACCTATTTGCAATAATTTAACAGATATTTAATTGTTCTAATTAAATTAATTATATTTATTTACAATTATCTAGGTTAGTAACTATGGATAAATTGAAATGGAAGGACATTCCCCCAGTGTTAACTACGCTGATTTGTAGCTACATTTTGCAAGGAAATTCTTATTTTTGTATTTTTTTATTGTTTATTTAACAAAATGGACTTCGATAAACCTTGTATGCACCTATAATAATAAAATGTTTTAAGCAAGTAAAAACCATCTAACTTTGAGTGTCTTATACATAAATTGGTTGCGTTCTATTTTGTATTTTTATAAGAATTAGAATAAAACTTTTTGGTTTTCTCACAAAGGCACCTACTCTAAATATTTTCTAGAGCTAGTTGACTGTATACGATTTTCCTATTTTTTTTTTTTTGCCAACTTACCATAGATTTCGGCATATAAGTAAAAATTCAACGTAAAATAAAGCGAACATAGGATCTACATACTTACTCAATACTCTATCCATTTGACCCCTAGTGCAAAGTTTTACTTCAATAGAAAGCCTTTATGGGTTATTTAATTTATCTTTAGAGGATTGAGAAAATGTTGTGAACAATATATTGCACTGTATGAAGTGTCTTTCTAATATGGTCTTTAAGGGGTTCTCACTTCAGTAATGGTTATCTTATTTATAGCACAACTAGAGAGAATTTTTGTTTCAGTGTATTTTCTGTAACAGTTAAGCATGATGGGCGATCTGCGTACAAACCTAAGTATGGTTGTTTTATGGCTAATTGTGCACAATGCGTTGTTTCACAAATCAAGTCATTCAGTGTAACTTAAAGGTTACCATACTTGCTGCAAGATGTTTTTGGTTAAAAATTGCGGTAGTCGTCTCTGGCAAGTAGTCTGATAAGCAAGATATTCTAGCATAATAGATTCTGATTAACACTAAAGCAATTTCAAGTGATAGGTCAGCCTCTGAAAGTTAAAAAAAACATGGTAGGATATGTTTTGTTGAACTCTCAGAGGCAGACCTATCCTTTGAAATTGCTTTAGTTATGTTGGTAGGAACTACGTTGTGGCTTTACGTTTCTTTTAACATTGCTATCGGCATGATTTCTGAGGCAAATCTGCAATTGTATGGAGCATTTTATACATATAAAGTACGAAGTGAATCTTCATCATGATTTCGAAGTCAAAAAATAGAAAGCAAGCAAATACTTATTATCTGCTTTGTTATGGTTGAATAATTCCTTCAAAACCTTGTTGCTTCTGCTGTTTGATTATGAGAAAATTTTCTGGTATTTTATCTGCCAATATCCAAAAACTAAACTGAACAATTGCTAACGTGTAGCAGCTAAGAATAGGCACTGGGTTACGTATTATTCTAGCTGTTTCGCTGTTTTACTTGTGTGATTAGATGGGCGAGGACAATAAAATGAAAGAAATGTCTTACACGTACAATCAATGTATTTACTAAATTATAAACAGTAATAATCAGTATTAGCCTAGTAATATGATTTATGTACAGACTACGTGATGGTCCTGGTGTTGGTAATCAAGATATTGATTTGTACCTGGAACAATTCAAAATGCCTTCGTCTCACAAAGTATTCATACATTACCTGTCCCCTCGTAGTTGAATTTATTGAGCCCTGCAACAAAAATAAATGTTAAGTTTTGTTCTATATGTCGAAATGTATGAAAATTTACCAAACGTAAATATATTTTATCTAGTCAAACATTTGGTCGGCGAATGCAGGGTCAGTAACTGGAGGTTTAATAACAAGTTAATCTAAATGTAAACTCCCTAGCTCACTCTAATATCGAATGCATCATATGGTTCCCCCCGTTTCATATGCGTAATAACTAAAGCATGTTTCAGATCTACAGGAAGTAATTGAGAATACGTACGAAATTATTTAACCTTTGAAATAGCAGACAAATTGCATACAATATATGTGTGGTTGTAGATTACTTCTACTTTGTTGGAACAAACTACTTCTGAATAAGAAAAATTGGCAAATGTTTGTAATTCTTCGTGTTAAAAGTTAAAACATGTTAATTAAGTTGAAAACTTAATACATTGTTTTTTTTCTCTTTACAATGCCTAATTCTACGAATACGAACAACCTTCACATTTCCGCATGTTTCTCTGCTTCCGTTTTGCGTATTACGGTTGTTTTAATAAACCAGAACTGACTCCCGGCATAAACTGCCCCACCGTTGCAATTTGTCTCTCACGAAAGGTTTGGATGCAGCTACTCTTCAGTCTCTAATTAACGGAGCTTTACGATTTGCCTACAGCACTTTCACGGGTTCTTAACATGAGTTCCATTAAAATCTTGAAAGGGTGCTAATGGTTTTCTTAACTAGGGTTGGTCTTTCTTATTAGACAAATCGCATTAGGTTTACCATTGACTAGTATTATACATACATATGTACGAAAATGGTATGTCTTACACTGTGTTCCATACCCATTTCCGGATAAAAATTCAACGTACGCTCTATTTTGTAATTTTATACTATACACCAGCCCTGTAATTGTATCATAGGGCTATGAAGACTCTAGGTATTTTACATAATTTACCTTGGTCCAACAATACCTTGCAATCGTAACCGTTTTAATGCAAAGACAGTTTTATGCTTAGAAATTAGCAAATTGTATTCGAGTTGGTCTTCTAAAATGTAATTTCGTGTACATATCCAAATTCTGAAGAATTGGAAGTTTGGTTTAGTGTTTAGTAGGATCACTTGGCGGATCCCACGTGCCCATCTTACGAGACTTTGTAAAAATATTTTTGTTATATATAGGCAGTGCATTTCCTATTATATCCAGTTAATTGTATTTACTAAAACATACATATTTTCCACTATTCTGCTCTCATGGCTTTCAAATGCTGTAGTTACTTATCGGAAGCCATAAAACAACTCAACGGCATTTAGTGTAATGTAGAATTTAATTATTTTTCAGTTAATTTTCTTATATGATGCGCTTGAGTAATAATTTTTTCTGTAAAAACACTGCGAATTCAAAAGGTAACAGAATGGCGTAGAAACCCTTTTGTTGAACTTGGAATTAGCTACAATAACTACAACAAAACGGATCTACTTATTTTGTAGAATTAGTAAGCAAATGATTCTGATATGATGGATTGTCAACGTATCCTAGTTGATGAATTCGTTTGAGAGATGTACGAGGTAGGTACCATAACCAAACTCCGTTGCGTCATAGTTCCACATGTACGAGGCCTACACTGTATATACTACGGCTCGAAAAGTAGTAGTTTTTAGTAACCAGCCAGACAACGTGACTAGTACACGTGCGAGTACCGCGCGGTCATTAAATTTTTAGCCAAACAAACGGCGTTTATGGTGATTCATCTACTTTATATTCCATTGTAAAAAAGTGGGCAAAATGTTTCCGTTTGGAGCAGGAATCCATTGAAGAGGATGAAGAGGTCGGCCTACTGAACGCCTCAAAACATTTCATTTATTGAAGAAATGGTATTAGTAGATCGCCGTATTAGCAGCATCCGATTGCTGCATAAATTGAGGGACAATATTCGTGCAAAACGTCGAGGAAAATTGACAACAGTTGTTCGATTATTGCGCGACAATGCACCCGTCCATACTGCCGCCATTTGGACCATCCACCGTATAATCCGAACATGGCTCCAAGTGATTATTATGGGATTATTAAGGAAGACTATATTGAAAAATAAAAATTGTTATATTTTACAAAATTTATTTTTTCTATATCAGACCGAGAATTTATGGCGCCTACCTCGCACAAAAATAAAAAGGCATGAACAGCAACATAAGACGGTACTAATGCAAAAGCATTAATAATCTTAGAGAAGCACAAAACACATCTACAGTTGGGATACAATAGTAGGAGTAAATGAGAAACAAAGCGTGACAAAATAACGAAAAAGGTATATGTAAACAAAAGCCAATTTTGGTAGAGCTAGAAAATCGACAATTGAATCAGAAAAATCGAACAATAATCGAAAAAATGGTAAAGAACGTATCAGGAAGTGACGAGCTTTAACCGACACCCATAAGAATTTGAGAAGGAGAAGACTCTTTTTAGAGTAAAAACGAGATTGCTTATTGTAAAGTATAGAAGTCCCTTTTTGAGGTTATGATCACTTTTGGAAGACACTTCTACCACCAATAGTTGAGCAAGCATACGCTAGCTTTTAGATTTGTTGAACTTTTACTTCGTGTGGCACAGACTCTTGATTTTTTACACTTTTCAGCTATCTGAATTTTTAAACAAATTTGTTTCTGGTAGAGCTCCGTGTTTACTTAGATGACACAGTGAATAAACTGAATTGGGGGTACAGGTTTAATACTAATTCACATTGAACAATAGCATCCCATAGTCAATACTTACAATACAAGAAATACAATACAGGAAATAAAATATCCATACTTTTATTTATTTTGTAAATACTAACATAATAGAATAGTTAATAATAGTTACTGTGTGGACGCAGTGGCGAGACTTGATATCGCACTGCGGAAAGGTCTCGACAAAATGGCTGCGCTGTGTGCATTGCTATTTGAATGTAGTACATACACAAGGTTGGTAGGATACATTCACTCTAAAGGTGGTCTCAGTTTAAAAATAGCGTGCGCAATGATGTTAGTGGTAGTGGAACATAGAACATATGAGATCCATCAATTTAAACGTTGTTACGAACAAGTATATCTATATATTACTACCACTGACGTCAAAATATGCGTCCTTCACTCGCGAACTTTCGGTCAAGTATTGCAAGATAAGAACTGAGACAACCTTTAAAGTAAATGTATTCTACCAACCTTGGTACATACATCCATACATACATAGAAAATTTATTCATGAGACTTTTGTGACAAAAGTGTACACGTCAATATACAACAACACTTATAAGCATAAAAAAAACACTTATATAAAGATATTTACTTAAAGAATAGGTGCCACCATTAACATAAGGGAACAAGAACAATATACATTATTAGCTACAGTTGTTGCCTTAAAAAACTAATAGAAAAATATAAACAGTTGAACAGTTGAAAAAAATGTTTAGTATAAAGCTAAAATAATATAAAGCTTGGTAAACATAACTATATAAATGTATTATTACAGACAATAACAAAAGCGTAAATCTTAAAGAAAAAGAAACAAACGATCAGTACTGCAAACTATAAATAATAAACATTACTAGCTACAGTTGTGATCCAAAAATTCCTGTAGAGAATAGAAACAGTTGAAAGTAAGAAACCGACACAATCGCTATTTAAACCTGTTAAACTAGAGATTTTTTAAGTTCATAGGTAATTTATTATAAATTTTGATGGCCAGAACTTCCAGAGACTGCTGGTGCAGACGGAGCCTAGACCTAGGAGGAACCATCGCCTCTCCTGATCTTGTGTTATAGTCGTGTACATTTTTGTGGAGTTTGTAATTCACCATACTTTATGTACAAAAGCTGCTAATTCTACAATACAAATACAGGATAGTGTCATTATGTTAAATTTCACAAATAACGATTTACAGGAATCGAGATGGTTTGTTTCCGCTATACATCGCAATATTTTTTCTGACAGTTAATTGCAAGTTTATTCTTTGTAAACTAATCATGAACTGTATCTAATAACTCATTGCTTTTATCCAATAGTCGATCATTGCTGTTGTCAGTAATTACTAAGGCAATGTCATCAGCGTAAAGCGTCATATGATTTTGTGTGACGTTAAGTAAATCATTTATATAAAGTAAAAGAGAACTGACCCCAATATTGACCTCTTAGGTACTCCTATATTAGTAGTAGCATTACGTGAACTACAATGTGATATATTGAAACTGGAATAGTATGAAATATGGACATATTGTTGTCTGTTCCTTAAGAACGAGGCAATCCAGTTTAAAGCAACACCCCTAATCCCGTACACTCGCAATTTGTTCATTAGGATATCATGGTTCACGCAATCGAACGCCTTACTCAAAACTACAAATATTGCAGCTGGATATGAACCACTCGCAAGCAGTGATTATGTTGTTATACAGTGCATTGAAAGCTGTTAAAGTTGAATGACTTTTTCGGAAACCATATTGGTTAGCATGCAAAACAATAATACCGATCAAGAAATCCTCGAGTCTATTAAGAAAACAATATTCAAATATTTTGGAGAAGCACAATGTGAGCGCAACAAGACGATAGTTTTCAGTTAGGGATTTGTTAGCCCTTTAATAAAATGGTACAGTAATTCTGAATCATTGAATTAGATTAAAAGTTGCTGACGAGTGCCCAATCAGATTCCCAAAATTTACCTCATTGGATTATTTCCTTTGTTGATGCATGCAGAGTAGTATTTATCTGCAAACTATGTTGAATAAACATATACGACTCTACATTGATGAAAAATGAAACAACTAAATTGATTTTGTTGAAGGAATTCTGCTTGGGGCAACTATTTTATTAATATAACTATATTTTGTTTGAATAAACGTGGTATTTGTTTGAAGCAACATGATATTTGTTTGCCCGTATTCAAACAAAGATTTTAATGAAATCAACTAAAATTTCGTATGCGATTCGAAACACGGCACAAAAACAGGTAGAAAGATTAAAAGTGCATGAATCTCGGCACATCATAGAATTTTACTCAAATAAATGGTGTACGAAACTCCGCGCAATGTATTTTATTTGATTGTGTTTTTAGAATGTCATTCTATTTTTAAGAATTTGTAATATTTCATTGCTGTAGTTATTCATAAATGTAAATAAAAAAGACATTTAATATAAAAAAATTTTAATTACTATATTATACATTAATATACAACTGCATACAAATACATTTATCAGTACATATGAGAATAATAGTGCGAAGCTAATTTAAGAAATTGCAAAATATTAATGGTACCATTTTGGTAATTCAAAATGTGTTGTTATAAATTCATTTGACGTTTTTTTGCCTGAGCGTATGCATTTTAAATAGTTCACTTTCAAATGTTCGTCGTTATGCAAAACGGGGCACAACATTTTTGATGGTCGATCGCACGGTTCTTCTATGGCTTTTCGTTCAGCAATTGCAGAATCATGCTGCCTTTGTAGAACATTATTGCTTATTTTAGCATGATTATGAAAAAAATTTCCGGAAGAGAGCGTTCTTCCATTGCCCCAATAGTAGTATAAAAAGCTTTACAGGCCTTTGTAGTACACCTTCATTTGATTCACCTGAACACAGCACACGATGAAAACTAAACTTGTTATTTTCGCGGACAATTTTAATTTTGCCACGCTGACTAATAGTTTCACTTATCGAATACATAGTCTATCAAAGAAAAGTATCATACACTGACGAATTTATAAAGACTAAATAATTAAAAATTGTCTAAAGTATTTATAGAAGTAATTTTTGGAGAGGATGCGGCAATTGCCATTACGGTTAATTAATAATACTGAATAAACATTAAGATATGTATAAATATCTTATACCTGGAATAACTTTATTCACAATTTACATGCCGAGTTTCGTTAAAAGATTAACAACAATAGTGTTATGGCACCCCGCTGTTGGATTTTTCAATGTATGCTTTCTCGTAGCAACCTCAGTTCGTGGTTCTTCCTTTAAAACTTAATTCCACTTCTGGTGTTATTCAAAACTATGGTAAACAGCATGAAAATATACAGGGTGTTGTACTTGCAATTAGGAAGATATAGCACGGAAAATATTCGCGCTGTGTTGTTGTAAACTAAATTACTGAGTTCGCAGGTTGTAAAAAGTAATTAGGTACGTATTAGAAAGAATCTTAGTCAAAGTGTTCCAGAAAGTTAATCCTGTTTACATATCTTATGCGTTCGCTGTATCTACACGCCACACATTAACATTTTCATAAACATAGCCGTAGCAGCCATTACTGAACCGATACTTCCAAATACCATCCCAGTTTATTTTTCGCTGTTGTTCGTGTATTCTATGTACTGGTGTACGTGCGAAATACAATTTCGGTGTATTCGCTGCAGTACCCAGCAGAAACAATAACAGCCGCAACAACAAGGCTGCCATTGGAGTAGTAGGTATTTACAGCGAAAGAGTAAGTTTGAAAATGGCAGATCCATCTTGCGTTTGACAGGGTGGCCGGGGTAATCCATCAGCTCGGCCCGCCACCCTTCGCCGCGCTTCGCCCTCGTGCGATCTACGTTTTGTCCGACCCGCGACCCTCCTGTCAGGGTTAGTGGAACACGTCACTGAACCTATTATGTACCAATACACACCCCTGTATAAGCTGCATATTCACAGCTCTCGTATATACGCGCGGAGCGTACAGCACTGGCAGGCACATCTGGACTAATGGAAGTGCGCTGTTTCCAATAACGTGCGAATTCACGTCCTCTTCTCTCTTCGGCATTGATGCGGACGCGCCGCCAGTAGGGCCAATTTCAAATTTATTGGAAGTGACGTTCGTCGGTGGTTACGCGGGGACCGCGATTTTTTTCCGTTTAGATGGTTATCGGCATCATTAGGACGAGCAGCGTACTTGTCCAGCTGTAGTATTAATAAATAAATTCAAGGTGAAATATTGCAGATTGAAATTAAGACTTTAGTTATGCGTTATATTATGCATAGGGATGAAACGATACCATCTATCTATTGATTCTTGTCCCTCGAAGTGGTACCGAAGTGAATGTTTGGATGGTACTCATAATCCTCAGATTATCTCATTGCTGAATGATTGCATGCTTCTGCAAGACAATCTTCAAGTAATTAGTGGCTGGTGTGAACAGAATATCATTAACTAGAGCATCGACAAATGTACAACAGTGGCTTACGCCAGAGCTAGAAGTCCTACCCCATCATGTTCGACTAATTATTGTCTCCTACGAACCACCTGTGATATGTGTGCATCCCCCAACAAAGCTTTTGGTTTTACTGTTAGGTTATACACACTGCTCGGCAATACTTAACAACTGAAAGACACGTATTATGCCCACGTGAGAAGTAAGCTGCAGTATGACTGCGTGGAGTAATATCCATAGTGCCACTTTCAAGCGGTAGCCGTCGAAACGTGCAAACACGCTCTTTGAAGTATCCCTCATTCAAGATGGATGAATTTTATCCTGACAGACAAACGAATTACAACACTCATTTACAGAAACATAATTTTACTACACCCAAAAAGAGACGCGAACAAGTTAGTGCAAAATTCCTACTTTAGCTATTGCACAAACAAGGTGCACAGCTTGTGTTTATTTTTACAAGTGAAGTTTGTGGCCCCATTGCGGATAACACGTTCATATGTAATACTTAGTGTGCCCAGAATAAAAACAAACACCCTAGGAAGAACTACGAGGGTGTATCAAATATAAACGGAACGGGTTTTCTTAAAAATTCCGGAGGGCTTCTGGACCTGGGTTGATGCGCAGGTAGCCTGTACTGTTAGGGAGAGGAGAGAACCGACCGCAACTCTCTCGGGTCACTTTAGTATCAAAAGAAACCATGTGCGAGAAAGAAGTGCATGTCTCCGTGGAGCAGCGGATCATCATCAAATTTTTGGCCAAGGAGGGGGTGAACCTAACCGAAATTTTGCGGCGATTACAGACATAGTTCGGGGACAACACCCTGTCAAGAACCCATGTGATTGCATGGCACAGAAAATATTCTGGAGGGCATGAAAAGGTTGAGACCGAGAGCCATGATCGCCGCCCAAGGACAAGTGGGACCGTTTCACGTTGATTTTCTCCACGATCGACGCGCAATATTATTGTGAAGTGCTAGATGCCGCGAAATTATCGTTTCGAAGGAAAAAGAAGAAGCAATCAGCCAAAAGTGTCATTCTTCTGCATGATAACGGCGGGCCTCATGATGCAAAAAGTGGATGCATTAAGATGGGAAACGCTGGAACATCCACCCTATAGTCCAGACTTTACACCTTGTGACTTCCATCTTTTTGGACCCCTCAAAGAAGCGCTTGGAAGTCAGCGTTTCGGCAACAACGAAGCGGTGGAAGCGTTTATGTTCCAGTGGCTACACGAACGTCCGAAGAGTTTTTACGATGATGGAATAAAAAAGCTCCCAATCCGATGGGAAAAATATATTTCTAGGGCAGGAGAGTATCTAGAAAAATAATATATATTTGTAAGCTTAGTTAAATAAAGTTAGAATTAAAAAAAAAACGAGTCCCGTTTACATTTGATACACCCTTGTACATTAGTGCACATACTGTAGAACGTCATAAATTAGTTATTGATTCCTTTAAATGAATCAAGTGGCAGTGCGTTGTCTTCTTTTTTCTGAAATGTCTATATTTTTTTCCCGTATAAATCACTTTACTTTTATCTAGCTCTTTACTGTACATAATTTACTTGTAGTTGTTCTATAAACGGAATACATCTGTTGGAGAATAAATGCATTATTGTTATTTAATTTTTAAATTTCACAAAACGTTACTCAGGGTTTTGCTATACGTCGTTTCTAATGATAAGTGTTCATCGTTTGAGGTAGCTGGTAAGATAGACAACCGAATCACCACAAACGACACAGTCAAACCCGGAAGAAGATTCTACCTTCATTACGCAGCAGATTTTAAAATTGTCTATATACAGGTGTAAAATTTAAACATAAAAGTTTTACAAAGGAGTTATCACGTTGAAAGAAAGGGACGTAGTGTCAGAATCCAAAAGCCGATGAACCTCCATATTGAATCACTGCTTCATTTCTAAATTCTAACAAAAATGATCTGTTCAGACGTTTACCTACTCATTCAACGTGGATAGTTAGACTGAGCCAACCAGACTCGATCAATGACACAAATTATTTACCTAAAAACTGGTGGTTTTTCAATAATTCTCGTTTACTTGAATACTTAGAATATGGCTTTCAAATATGTACCTACTTATTTGAAATAAGAATCCACATAGTTGCAATAAAATTACCGTAATTTTAAGTTGAATATATCGAGTACTTTCTGTAACAATATTCGATTACTTCACATACATAAGTATTTCAAACACTTAATTGGAATAGTAATGTTTCCGTTTATAAAGATATACTTTGAGTATAAGCTAGTTTCAAATGAAACAAATGTACATCGTCTATCTGAATATAATGGTTTTAAAATAATTATCTGTAACCTTCAATTGAGACTTTGATATTGAGTATATTGATATTCCTCAACTCAATATACATTTTTATGTGTGTACCACCGACTTGATACAAGTACCTTTTTCCAATACCAAGTAAAGTATCTTGTACTTATTTCGATCGATTAATTTCAGTTATGCATAAACACAGATGCAACATTTGATTGAAGGAATATACTCTATTACTGTAGATTGGCCCAACTTGCACTGTAAATTTTCGTACAGACAACAAAAACGGAAATCTAAAACTCTATAGCAAAGTATAAGTAGTACAAAGTTTCGCGATATTTACGTACATACATACATATGTGTTAAATTCAGTACCATCTAGACAGATACCTTTTTTGCAATTACCCCTCATTACTGTAATACTTTCCTAATGAATTGAAATGATTAAGAACTTCGTCTTTTCTTAACCCTTCAGTGGGCGCATTGCGATAAAAGTTATCACATCCTTTTTTGTAAATAAAACCCACAAACGAATGTTTTCTAAGAAGTAGGACCATTTTATGTCCTTCAATGCAATTTTCCTCTGCCCAAATATGTGACACATGCGTATATTTGTTCAAAGATTTTCTATTATTGTGTTGCTGAACAAAAATTACTTGAGTGTCCCGTTGTTAAAGTTCATCGCATGCGTTTGTCCATGTAAAGGTAAGGTATTTTAGAAATTTAAAAAATCATTAATGGTTAAAAAAGTCAATATTTGGTCAGATAAATTTCAAATAAACAAATAAATTCAAATATTCAAAAACATTGAATTAAATAAATTCATAAAGACAGTTGTCGGATAGAGATTACAATTAATAAATACTTTAAACTCTTTGGCATTAAAAATTGTTTAATTTTCATTCAATTCATCTAATACTTTATGCAACTTTTATTCATCACAGTCTCATTACAATTGTTACAATAATGTAAATCATGTTAAATCACATTTTTTAGTGATATTTTCGATAAAAAAAATTAGTGACGATATTTTACATGTTTAAATTTTTATAACGCCCTGCATGTCTTTTAGCAAATTCGACCACTATATTTAATATTCTAAAATAAGCAAGACAATTGATCAGAAATAACTTAAAAAAATATTTACAAAAGTGGGGTGCCCCATCCGGGTCCCAGTGTACTTGTAGAGTGCTTCTTAAATTGTAGAATAGCTTTCCGAATATTGCCATGTCGTTGAGTTTGCTCTTGACGTTACACTGGTCATACAGTCAGCTTCTTCAGAAGTATGGTCAACAGAAGATTATTCTACAACAGGGAACGGCCGTGAAAACCTACACTCAACTATTGTTTCTTAAATTGTTTGTCTAGTGGATCCTCTTTGTAGCAAATGTTGAGTTTGTTTAGGTAAATATCGGTAACGTATGTGTTAACAATTTCGTTGAACAACCGCTTGATGGAAAATTATTTTTCCAAAGTTAGTTGAAATTTTCATGGAAACAATACGTATAAAAAATCATGGTGCAAGTTTTAAAACGTTATTGCGTTCTTTGTATATACTGTAATGTTTTTAAACGACGGAAAAATTAAAAGAAGAATAATTTTTCGAAATTAATTAATTAATTGTGGGGTCCTTGATTTGGGACTGTTCCTAGACACTCTTTCGGCAATTTAAATTAAACTAGATATCAGTTAATGACATTTTACGAGTATTAAAACTTGAAAAGGGAAAACTAACTTGGAATTGTGATGTTCCGATATAATCTCTGTGTTCATATGTTACGTACTGGAACTCTACGTAATTTTTTAAACCACCAACTTGACCTTTACTTCGTATTTACGGTCGAATTTAAACGCTGAACACCTAGAAAATGGAAACACAGCCAAACACGTGTTACCTGGATAAATATTTTGACTAAAAGTGAGAAATGGATTAGCGTCTCGCCACTCTATTATTTTAACCGCGATAATTCTTTTAATCAAGGCTAATTTGGATTACTACACCATTCGAAATATAATTTGATAATAAATTTAAAAGGAATATCCTTATTTTTAAAAATTACATGTATGCCATGTAGGGACGCAACTGGAAGACTGAATCTGTGCTACTCTACGACGTTTAACGATACTTAATTTTCGAAATCATACCAAATATACAACTTAATTTAGGCTGTCAATTGTTGTAGGAAAATATTCCGCTAAAATTGAAGATACAGGATATGAATAAAATGAGCATAAAACAAGTTATTTATTCGTTCCACCATGATCGTCGTCTACTGGACTTAAAATAATCTGCTAGCGTATAGTATTTGTCCAATTTCTATTACTGTGTGACGTATCCTACATCATGAATTTTAGGATCCAAATTATTATTATTACATGTTATTAATAAGACCAGTTTGTGAATAATTCTTTGAATAAAAATTTCATCACCGGAAACTTTATCCTCGGAAATTCAATTTTTCTCAAAAATAACTTAGTTGTAGGCAAATTGAATTTTATAAGTAGAAACTTTACAGCGCTTTACTTTAAACCAAACTTCATGCAATGTGTGCCAAGATTTGAAACGATAGAGAATGGATTGACCGCACTATACATCTCCAGATGTATTTATGTAAGCATGTAGACTGAAACTATTAAATACAATTTATAATCTTTTGAGCTGATAACTAAAATTAAAGAGCAAAACTTGCATTTACATGTATATAGTATCCTAGATTTTTGTTCTGTCCACAACATCCTAATTTATAAAATGTAATAATTCACAATATCTGCTGCCAACATTTTACAAACCTATTATAAAAAGCTTATTTATTTCCTGACAAAGTTATAAATGATATTAACGGGATAATTAATGTCAGATCAAGGTAACTGAACGACCATAGGAAGCAGATGTATAGCAGTTTCTAATTAGAAAATGGCAGCTGAGTCCGTCAATAGCTAATAAATGCATGTAGGTATAATCCGCGCTCACAAGGCGACAGCAACCAACACAAACGATGTGAAATTAATAGTAAAATTCCTCTAGCAGTAAGTAAAGCAAAAGCAAAGCTATTTTAAGTAGTATATCTTAAAATACTATTTCTCTTATACCTCCGCATAAGTAATGGGTCGCCCTTCAAGGGATAAAACGAAATATTGTTTCAGGATTGCATCTACAAGCGCAAAAAATAAAACAAATGAAACCTTAAAACATATTTACCAAGCACAGTAATGTACAATAATATTCTACAAAAAACAGGCATCAGATATCAGTGCCGGGCATGTCATACTCTTGTATTTAATCTCCTATCACACGGCCATCATAAATTATAACTGACAGACTTCAGTGTGGCTCGACTGGATCTAGTGACCGGGACTCAGGTCGTGTCCATTCAAAACGCCGTCGTATGACGCAGGGGTTCCCATTAGAGGTCGTTCATACAAGCCGTTGTGCATTTATTGAATCAAACGTGCATTCAATTAACTGTAAACGAGAAGATGTTGAAATATTTTAATTATTGCTATTTCACAACATATAACTCCTTTCTTTCGAGTTCCAAAGAACTTGTTAAATAACGACCAATACTAATGACAAGTAATATAATAGCTCTAGATTCTGAAAGCATTTCTTTAGAAAACCTGTTCAGATAGATAAATCTTGAAATTTGAAATGAAAATGTACTATATGATGGAAGAGTTAGTCAATCAATAGGGAAGTTGCATAAAATTTTATTTGCCTTAGAAGGTGTATGTAGTAAGTGTTTAGGAATGAAGGTAGATGATTTTCTGTGTTTATTCAAATTTCATTACTTTAAGAGAAAAAGAATTTGAAAATCCCTAATATTCAAATTTTAATCAGGTGATTTAAAATGCACCAGGGACTGGTGTGATGTCATCCGGTCGCCTACAGGCCGCTTTCCTTTGGCCGTAAATACTACACGCAGAGAAATGGTTTCTTGCATCAAGAAGATGGACTTTCTTGCAAAAATCAGTCTCTATTCAAGAAAATGTTTTTATTTCAAGAATATAAAAATGTATAATATAAAAACATTTTATTTATATTAAATAAATATTTTCTTATTGTTAGAAAATCAAGAAAATCCAAGACAGAAAACTGTTTCTTCCAAGTAAATCATTTAGTTTTAAGTTAAGGAGATATTCATATTAAACGTAGGAATGAAAAGATGGTCCAGATCTCACAAACTTCTATTGAGAAATTAGGCGACCGGTTTTGTGTTCAAAAAACATATCGTTAGGCCAGCTGTAGGGATATCCAATAAAAGAAAAATTACAATAGTGGAAAAAAAAACCTAAAGTTAATAATTAAAATTAGGAGCAAGTGAATGAACTAATGAGAAAGTTTTTTTTTATGTTACAGTACAATTACATTATTTCTTAAATAATGTAATTAAATAGGGATTATTTTTATGTAGTTTAGTAACATTTAGGTTTATTTATCCCTCTTTTTATTATCATTTATTATATATTTAAAAAACTATAGTTAAACTAGTACACGCGGTAAATAGTAATAAAAAGAAAAAATATATTACATTAACCCGTATGAAATGTTATACATTAAAGGTTATATCATTGTACAGGTAAGTATGGCATCTGTATTCCGTTTTCTGTCGCTATTATCTAGGACGGCATAACTATATCTCTTGGACCTACTGCCAAGAAACTTAACGGCTACAACATGAAACTAACTTCATTAATGACCGCAACTTACAACTAGCTTAAAGACTAACTTAAGAATTAGCTGAATGATTACAACCTAAAACTACCTTAACGAAAATATCTTTAAAGTAACCTACTAATCATATCTAAAAGCTAGCTTACTATCACCTAACAGATTGATATATACGTAAACAAGAAGTTAATAACGTAAACAAAAGATTTGGGGGAGAGAGAGAGAGAAAAAAAAAGGAGGCAACAACACGGTGTTCCCAAGCGGTCACCCATCTAAGTACTAACCGCGCACAGCCGTGCTTGGTTTCAGTAATCGGACGAGAATTTTTGAAATTGAATTGACGACGAGCACTATCCATGGAAACAATTATTGGAATGACAATGTCAGTTTAACGCTTATGACAGTAAGCGTACATGCATTCTGTGAATGTAGTGTTTACCATCGACATACGTTAAAGAACGTAAGTGTAAAGTGTATGAAATTAGTGTGAGTAGCAAAGACTATCTTCGCATGTCATTGCCAGCTATTAGAAGACGAACGAAAGAGAAAGTAGCAGCGTCCAGGTCAGGGCATTCAATCCCTGGCGCCTGGAAGAATGGATACATCTAAGGGCGGTGATTCCAAGCCAACAGTGAATGAAAACCCAATATCAATGTATGCCATAGAACGTCTCCAATAAGCTTTAGAAGATACGTCTGACTCCGACATGAACACGACAGATGCGACGACATTTGTGAGTTCATGATCGGAAGAGTCCGAGAATAACAGCGAGGAAGGCTTTAAGCCTCCATCGAAACGACAACGCAGAAAGCGCAAATCGACTCGAACACCGTCACCGACAGGCTGAACAAAGCCAACTACGCCAAAGGATGCCAACTCAACAAGTCGACCGAAGAGCAGCCGTGTACTGACGGTAGTGTTAAGAGACAAGAGGAAATGGACGACATTACGTACTGAAATCCTACTACGTATCACCAAGGCTCTAAATACTAATGCCAGCCGTCAACGACCGACGATTATCGCAGTTTGATTGAGGCAGTAACCAACATGCAGCTCCCATATTACTCGTATTTGAAAGAGGAAGTGGCGACGGATCTGCAGATGCAAGGGTTCGCGCTCCTCTCCTGGAAACGAATGTTAAAGTGTAAGGAACGCACACCTATTCCTCTCCTGTTTATACAATTGACGAAAAGCGCAGAAGCGAAAAAGGGGCACGGGCATAGCGATTGTCACGAGGCGCTCAAATGCGTTAAGTGCGCAGGGCCGCATCCGTCGAAGGACTGCGTAAAACCGCGAGATACGCCAGCAAAATGTGCGCTTTATAACTGAGATCACCCTGCGATCTATAGGCAGTGTCTGGGATCTGCCTATGTCCTTAAGGCGAGTGCCCAACAACAGCAAGATGCACCGCAAGCATCCACGAAACATTCCAGAACGACTGTGAATGAATCGGCGAAGTAGAAAAAAGAAACTAAACAGACCGAGGCAATTGTTAAAAAATACGCCGTAGTACAGATGGAGGTTGTGGAACCTGTCGCTTCCACGAATCGCATTTACGCGCAAGTAGCGGCAACTGCAATGAAAACAAAGAAGAAAAGCGCGAAACCCCAAGCGAAAGCGTCAAACGCCAAAATGAAGAAGATCGACAAGAAGATGGTGAATAAGGATCCTCCACCTCCAACAATCACAGCATCCGATGCAGGTCCTGACATTGTAGAAACAGACCCAGGCAACCTGATTAATCAGGTAATACCTCTGTTATCCAAAATCAATTGGTCCAAGCTCCAAGACCACTATCAAGTTGCTACCCGCCTTCCTAAAGTGCAAAACCGTCGCAGAAGCCGGCTTGATGCTAGCCAGCAACCTGAGCGATATCCTTGCCGTCTTCAACTTTAATGGATAGACGACATCGACGTCCTGTCTCGTTACAGATGGCGTACTGGAACGCCAATGGCCTCATGAACAAAAAAAGGAGGTTATGGAATTCGTCCAGAGGCACCAGCTGGACGTTTTTCTAATAAACGAGACTCACCTTCGTCCCGCGGACACCATCAACGTCTCGAACTAGACCCTACACCGTACGGATAAAGTGGGAGCGAAAGGCGGCGGCACTGTCATATTGATCAAGACAACGCCAGAAAATATTTCAGTGCTGTTTTTGTAGATTAGTGGCATAATCCAAGAGATGAGCAATAATTTGGGCAGGAGCAAAACGCGTTAGTTATTTGTATTAGCATTATCATGGTTACGCACTTTTTTCATGGTTACTTCTACATTAAGTTCACTTTTGTTTGAACATCATTCTGCAGATAACCTCTGCCTTAGCATTTTTACAATCACAAGCAATGAGAATAATTTAATGCGTTATGTACGGATAGGTGGTACTATATTAAATAAGATAAGTGCGATTAATAATTTGGATATAAACAATATGCTTTTCAAGAATTCTAACTAAATAGATACTTTATTTTAAGAAAATTGAACTTGATTTATGAACAACACCTAATCGCTTTCTGGAATTAAGAAAACTATTTACTATCCTTAAGAAATTATTGTTTTCTGTTGTAACGGCCATTTACTTATACTAAGAATCGCTTTCTTCAAGATTTTCTTGAATCAAGTTAACGTATGTCTTAAACAAATAAATACAATTATTTCATTGCAAGTATATATTTCCTTTAAGCGGAGAAAAAAACGCTAAGAAAATATTTCTTTTATTTAAAACAGTTATTGTATTGTAACAGTAATTGAAACAGTAATTGTCTTGAATTGAGGTGGATAGATTTGATTCGAGTAAACGTTTCCCTACGTGCAGAGCGGATTACTTAATTTCATTTGTTATAGGTATGCTACTTTTACAAATAAAATGAAATGATTTAGCAACTAAGGCACTAAATAATAGCCATTTCAGCATCACGATTATATTTAATTACCTGTACTATAACAATACAATATATGAAACACATATTCTACTAATCTGAGCTTTGTAAAATGAATATACTCTTTTGCGTTGAATTGTCATGTGAATGTCTAATTATTGTTACGCCAAAGATACAAAACGTCATATATTTCACGTTAAATTAGCTTTTAGTGTCAAAAATTGCAATAAAAATACAGTTCTACTAACACCAAATAATGAATTTCATTTTCAATTTTTGTGATGGAAGTAGAATGTTAATATCAGTTTATCATATATCAAAATTCTTCGTTCTCAATGTCCTTTTTTATTATCATGAAATTGAAAAACGTGCAAGTCCCTATTAATGAAATCATTACGTATTTATTGTGATGCCTCAATTGCATTCAATTTTCAATTGTACCGTTGCAATTAAATACAGTTACGTAATGAAGGTGAAAATAAAATAAGGTCTAATCTCACAAATTTAATAACTCATGCAGAGTCACTATGGATTATTCAAATATAGTTGCAATAGATTTCTCAATTGTAACTGAAAGGCAACTGACATGTTCTAATCAAATTGTATCTTGAATAAGCTCCCCCCCCCCCCCCCCCCCCCCCCCCTCAATTGTGTAATAACTACTAAAACCGTTACTTTATTATAATCAGTATTGTAAGAAACAACATATTATAATTAATAACTAAAAAAGTAGTTCCAACTATTAGTTGGACTAAATCTTGTTCAACTCTGACTGATCACACCAATTTGCTTGTATTTATTCAAATAAATACATCTTATTTAATTGTTTGTATATTTTTTTGTTCTTTGGTGTAGTTTATTGCTGTCATTGACGAAATGAAATCTTTTAGTGGCCTCCTTTCAGGTTTTCTAGACTTTTAGTTCGTGTTTCAAAAATATTTGTACATGCCTTTGGATATACGGATTGAAAGGAAGAAACCACAAATTCTAAGATATATTTCTCACTTTTTATGACGAAATACATACTATTGCTTTGTCAAAACGCTGTCCCTTCACTGGATCGCCTTCTAGGTAATACAATGTTTTGTGAAGATGCTTTTTACGTACATCTCAAATGAAATTGTTTTGGGTACAAACGTTAGTGCTAGAATTTTTAAAACTCTCAATTTAATTTTTTTCAAAATTAGAAAGATAACAGCTGTATATTGCTACGATAATTATTCAAAAGTGTCTGTATTCAATTTATTTACATTTGAAATTGAGCCTGTATTCATTTTTAATTGTATATCGTTGCAAATTTACGAGGTGAAGCAATGCTCGTGGCATTTTCCTTCGATTCCCCCAGATTAATATTTCGTCCTTGTCTTCCACATGAGGGTAATGAGGGTTATTTCTGTTAAAACAAAAGAGACTAATAAACATCATTTAATGCCAAAAACAAAATGCACAATCGAAGGCTTTAATTATATTTCTTAAATTCTACATTAATTAAATGTATTCTGCATCAGTGAACGTATTTTACTCACATACGGTATCTATAGTGCTACGGTAAATATGGTAACCATTGCAACTGTATTTCAAAATGTCGAAATGCAGCATCACTATGGAAGCGTAAAACATTTTGGTGTGGATTTTGGGACAAAAAAGGTTGTTCTTTGACTGATAAAAACAAACGACTAATTGAGGTTGTGTCATTTATTCTGAGTCGTTTGACGTTAAAGGTGTTGCGCACGAGTAATAAATAAACATGGAATGGAGCCAAAGAGAAGATCGTGTTGCTATAATTGCATTAAATCGTTGCGGACATTCGCTAAGTACAATTTTCAATCTGCTAAAAAATTGGAATTTACGAAAAGGTTTGTTTATTGTACCATTGAAAGATACAGTGAAACTGGCGATGACAAGGAAAGATCTGGCCGTCCTCGATCATTTCGCACTCCGGCTGTCATTGAAGCTGTCAAGACACGCATCAGACGAAATCCTCTCCGAAAACAGAAACTATTGTCGTTGCAAATGGGTGTGACTAAAAGCATAATCAAAAATATCCCGAATCAAGACCTTAAACTTCGCGCTTTCAGAAGAAAAAGCGGTCACTTGCTCAACGCACGTCTGAAAGGTTTAAGGCTTCAAAGATGCTGAGTCTTATTCAAGCGGTACGCTAACAACGACCACCGCCGTATCCTACTTTCCGACGAGAAAATCTTCACTGTTGAAGAACAATTTAATCGGTAAAACGATCGAGTGTATGCCTCCAATAGTGAAGAAGCAGATGTGGTCTCTCCCTGTGTTCAAAGGGGTCATCATCCATCCTCAGTAATGGTTTGGTTAGGGGTATCTTATTTCGGACCAACTGAAGTTCATTTATATGAGAAAGAAGTGAAAACCAGTGTCCAAGTCTATCAAGAGACGGTCCTGGAAAAGATAATAAAACCTCTAAGCCAGAGCTTATTCAAAAACCAGGATTGGGTCTTCCAGCAAGACTCTGCGCCTGCTCACAAGGCCAAAAGTATTCAGTGTTGGTTACATGCGAATAACATTTACTTTATCAAGCATGAAGATTTGCCATCTTCTAGTCCCAATCTTAGTCCTCTGGATTATAAAATCTGGCAAACTTTGGAGGAGAAAGCCTGCGTTAAACGCCATAGAAATTTGGACTCGCTAAAAGCATCTGTTAAAAAGGCAGTGGCGGAGATAGACATGGAAATGGTGCGTAATGCGATTGATGACTGGCCTTGCAGATTAAGCGCCTGTATTACGAAACGGGGGGATCATGTTGAATAATTTTTAATATGTAATTGAGAACACTATATTAGTCTATTTTATCAATAAAGGATTTTTATTATCTTTTCTGTTTTATTTAATATAATGATAAAAGTTGTGACAAAACTTAGTGACCGACTAAGTATTTGTAATATTTGCAAAGGTGTGGCCATTTTAAGATACGTAATCTTATGTGTCAATGTTGGCCATATTGTTCCCGACTTTGCTGTTCCAAAAATAGCAATACATAAAATTACATTAATTATATGATTATAGCTACTAAGGCTCGAAAATTTGTACTACATTGTTTATTACAATTTACTCAAACCAATCGCTTAAAATGCTTGCTTTAAAACTGTCTCGTATTCGTAACTAATATCAATTTTAGACTGAAAGTATGAAATCAATTATTCATTCTGAATCCCAAAACGAAGGAGGAGTATTCTTATTATTATTCAACTATTGAGGAAATATATCTGTAATACTATAATGAAAACGGTAGCAGTACTCAAAAGCACCTCTGCAGTTTAGCACGCTGGTTTATCAGAACTGGTTCTGTAGATCATCTTCTGCTACATTTTACTAATTGGAGTTGAAAATTGCAGTTTAATAAGAAACCCAACAATGAAATTTGCTTTTAGATGTAGTCATGTAGTTCATCTGTAGACATTATTTTAGTTTTAGATACTCTTTGCTGCAATTACAACGGTTGGTTGCTTTTCTGCACAAATGCATAGGGCAATTATATGTCGCCTGTTGGTTTGCAAATCAAAACAATTTAAAAACAATTAAGTGCAGCAAGTGCAACCTGCCTATAACGACAATAAACATTCAACTTCTTTAACTTTCTCCTTTCAGTAAAAGCTTATTACGTCCAAGATGATGAGATACTTCGTGAGTACGAAAATAACAATCTATATAGTTGCTTTTTTACTGAATAAAGACTGCTAGAAAAGGTTAGATAATGTCCATACAATACAGCACGTACAAGCATTATATAAATATCAATTCTCTTCTGCTACAGAGCTCGTTCTGTTTCCGAGCTGATAAGAAGCAGATCGCTGATGGACTGATAATAGTTGATCTTCGAGGGAAACTTAATCATCGTTATTGAAACCCTTAATGGTCCGTATTGTCCACCGGTCGATTTATCATGTGCACGTCCTAATGGATTTAAAAGAATATTTATCTTACTTCTGGCGTATTCTATACATTAAACGGTTATTGTTATAAATTATTCGAGGAATATTTAACGATTGGTGAATAGTATGTGTGAAGGAGAAGTAGAGAAAAACGATAGAAAAATCAACTAGGACATTTTTGAAACTAAACTTAGGGAAAGTATGGTAGGTATCCAGAAGAATATTCAAATTTTTCTGGGAACAATACAGAAAGTTTGAGAAGCTTTTCGTACCTATAGTTTGCAATCAATCAATACGTCAAAAACAGTGCGCACCTACTTGTAAAAAGTTTAAGATATAGAAATAAGTTTCCTAAGGAATTGTGCATCGAAACTGTCTGTATACCAATAAGGTAACCTTCAGCGCTACACAGCTTCTTTTTGGTGAATAAAGTTTGATGCCGTTTCTGTAATCCACGTATGGTAACGCATGTTGTTATTTTGCAAGACAAAAGGAATATAGCTTACCGGTTCCAAAACTGGTAAATTGACTTCTAGATGTACGAGGAAGACGTCATAAATTCTCGGCATGATATAGACAAAATCAACTTGGTAAATTATAACAACTTTTATTATTCAATATAATCTACCCTAACTCAGTACATTTATTACAACTATCAATTAATACTCTTGTAAAGGTAATTAAGGTTTTTCCCTCAAAATGTCTTTCTGGGACGATTTTCATCGGGTCGTCGCCATTTCATCATAATACAAAACTATTGCTTCATCTCCAGTGACAATGGAATCCAAAATTGGTTTCGGGTCGTCTCCACACATGTTTAAAAACGAATGCGCACATTCGACCCGACGTTCACGTTGGAGAGCAGAAAGAAGTACCCATCTTGCACTAATCTTATTCATATCCAAATGGTTATGGAGGATTCGGCGAATACTTGTTTCAGAAGTGTTAGACATCACTGCTAATTCCTTCACTTTCGAACGGCGATCTGCTAACATAATTTCTTCAACAATTGAAATGTTTTGAGGCGTCATCAGTTCAATTAGCGCTCATCGTCTTCAAGGAATTCTTGCCCCAAACGGAAACATTTTGCCCACTTTTTTACAGTCGAATATGAAGGAGATAAATCACCATAAACGCCGGTCTGAACGTTGTTTGATGTGATTAGGTATATGCCCTTCGTTCGTTAAAAAAATTAATGACCGCGCGGTACTCAATTTTCGTTACCTGAGACATTTTCGCGTACTAGTCACGTCTGGTTGTCTACTAAAAATTACTACTACTCACATGTGCAACGGTGTTTGAAGACGCTAGAACCTGTATAAACCTGTCAGGCTGAGAATTTATGGCGCCTACCTCGTACTAAAAGAAAATGTCATAACAAACACGGGTAGAACTGGGAATTTAACAAACTATAACAGCGATCTTGATCATCTAGTGATCGAATTAGTAAAAAAAAAATCGAAAAAAGGGTTTAATATCGCGGTGTTATCGTGGTGCTCTAGCATTTTGAGATGGATGTCGATAGAGTAAAGTAGTAATAGTAATGATATAGGTTTATTTGTAATTAAAATATTACAGACTTTGTCAGTGTAAATATAAAAAATTTTTAATACCAGTATAACCCTTACACCTATAAGATACGCATTATAAAAAATGTTTGTTACGTTTTATCGTTCTGTATTTAGTAATAATAATAATAAATTACTTTATTGTGCATATTATGGTTCCCTCAGAATTACAAAAATAGAACACATAACGGGTTGGAGCAACATGCACAATTTCAGAACGAGATCCAGCAACATAGAAGCTATGTTGCTGTTCTACCTAATCCTGTATTGTAGACGTGACAATTCTAACATATAAAAAATGCCTAAAATTAATTAATCCTGTGTGTGCCCAAATAAAACAAAGAAACAATATATATTGTGTGCCCAAATAAAACAAAGAAACAATATATATTGAATACATAGTTTGCATAGTTACCAACTTCAAATAAATTTGCATTTTAAAAAACGAGTGATGAAGTATTTACTCTATTTGGTAGTCAAGGTTGTCACATTATCTCTTTAAAGGGATAAATTGCTATTAATTGCGTAATGAAATGAATATACTTTGATTGTAAAACTAAAAACGTTATCCTAGAATTTACATTCTTATTTCCTTTTGCCATAACAAGTACACCCATACCTTGGTCCTCCTTTAATATTTAATAAGATTCGATACAATTTTGAAACTTTAATGGTTGTATAAGCAGATAAATGAATTTATAATTTACGCAAACGTTTTGTACCAAATAGTATTCAACATTAGTATTGATATGTTATTTATATGTCACATCTAAAACTTCTAGAAGCCCCTAACAGAAACTGTATCTAATAAAATGTAAATAAAAATACTTTTATGTAATTTGGGTAACTGAGTACACCATTATTTTGTTACTATAAAATATCCATGTTTTCTATATTTATTGTGAAAAATGTACCTACCACAACTGCGAATGGAGGAAATTCTTTTCTGATTTAATTCAAAATTTTGTTAAAAAAAAAATCCCTTTATAAATGCTGATATGGTTTGTTCTAAGTTATTGGGTGATATTAAATACTATTTTTGTTAATTTTAATTTGAGGCACATTTACTGCCCTATAACTCATTTTAAAAAGTGTTAATACTCAATGTATTAAATTGACATCGCTGGAAACATCTGTTCAAATATACGTATTCTGCTGCATAAATGTTAAAACTTTCTATTTATTTGATAATTGTAATTAAGCATGCGTTTACTAGCAAAATTCAATTCTTAAATACAATCTCCGAGAAAAGACAATCTCAACCACTAATGACCATCGTGTCATAAGTTTAGTTGCAAAATTACCACATCGTACGTGAAATCTCCACAGAATCAGCATTTTGTTTTATTTCAATAACCAAATCAGTATACCATGATTAATTTTACGATAGAGAGGATTTTTAAAATATACTTTGGTAATGAATAAATAGAATTCTGCTGTACAAGTCAAGAGAAATATTATTCCTACTTTTGTGAATTATTATTTGTTTATTACATCTGAAAGTCATAAGCATCGATTAATAATGATTTTTTATTACAAACAACTCACAAAGTAATTAATGATTGTTTAATAACGTAGCTAGCCACTTACATATGCCTGAATAAATAATAAATTATTAATCATTTCCTAACAGCTAACTTGTTAAATTTATTATTGCACTTTCTTTACACAAATTGAAGCTTAGACTTAATTTCAACTAAAATTTATAACTTCAAGTTAATACAGGCAACTTTGTCAGAATGGAATTCAGTAGCTAGTAACAAAATTTGTTTTTAAATATGAATTTTAAAACTGAATTCATATTTCCTGCACAAAGTTAGTATCTATTAAATTTTACTAAAAAGTTCGAAATAATTTAAAGTTTCCTACCTGAACCTGACGATCTGCTACAAAACGTTGTACAATTACTTTACCAACCACAATTAAGAATAATTTGAATTAAACTAACAAAAACGCAATGAAAAAATAAATAATACTGGAATATGGTTAGAAAGCTGTAAGCTTCTATTCACAGCCATCTTAGAAATAGTAACGCGCAGACGCACCCTCGGATGCAGCTGCAAGAGAAAGTTTCTAACCCCAAGGCGAGGGATGCCATACAGTGCGTGAATCATGGAGACTTCTCCCGCTCCTAAAATGTATAATGATAGAAGTTGTTCCATTATATTTGCGGCGATCGTAGATATTTTTTCTTAACTTTGTTTCTAAATTATAATAATTATGCAACTTGCCTATTACCTGCTTTCATTGAAATTGACATCAGGAGGCGGCTGATCGTGGGCAACATTCTGTAAAATTGCCTGGTGTGTCTTGCGTAACGTCTTACACAATTTAAGCAACTCTAAATGTCACTAGGTTTTATAAGTAGCCACAATGTTTTCAAAAAGGAATTAGTTATTTTTACTAAAGTAATATTATTCGCAGATTTATTAACTCACAATTTCTTGCAAAACAAATAGTAAGACAGTATTAATATTTGCTACAGGATTATGTTTCAAATACGAAAGATTCAAATTACTCGGCTAATACTTTACTTGTAAGATATCCCTTCTATATAAATATTTTCTTGTTGGTCTTGTTGACCTTTCGCTTACCTAATATTATCATTTATTTTATACAAATAGCATTTCTTCTAAGACATCTCTGTTAGCATTAACTTCGCTTAAATGCATCAAGTATTTTAAAAACAAAATGTAAAATCTCAACAGTCATAGTCAGTGTTATAATATCCTGTTAATATTTCTAATTTATTGTACCCAGCGTAATGCCATAAAATAATTATTTAAAAATGCTGTAAAATCGTAAGCAGATCAACAGTTGATACAAAATGAGATCAAATAGAATATTTAGTTAATTTCTTCCAAATAAAAATTATCTAACTCTATCGATTAGAGCTACATAGTGCATCGGTAAGTGTAAAATTGAGCTAAATTGAAATATTAATACTAATTTGGTAAGCACTTTTTATACCCTACAGTGGATTTCAAAGACTTGTTTACTTTGAACGGAAAAGCTTTTATCATTTAATAAGTTTTCCATGTGTTTCATTTAAGATCTTCCTGACAGAATAAGTTCTTTGGGAATGTAACAGCAATTAGTATATGCTATAACTTTGTAGTTTATAAAGAAGAAATAGTATTGTTAATGTAGCAAGCTCACAGCATTCTGTCAACTCATTAGTGGCAATTACTGAAACCTGTGAAAAGTGATAGAGGAAGGTTGGTAAATATGGAATAGCATGAGCAATATGAAACTTCTTTTACATGTGGTGATGACCCAACGGGGTATATAAGCTAAAGCCTTATCGTAAACGCAGGAGACTTTTAGTATGTAAATGGTATATGTAAAGTATGTAATGGATGGATTTGCTATTATCACCTCCTCGCCGTAAAAGAGTGAAGTGCAGTTAATTATTCCCGATCATGCGACTAGTGTTTCGGAATTGTACCAAACTCAACAGAAAAATCTGCCACTTGATCTTGCTGGGACGCTATCGCTCAGCACGTAACTTTGCCTCACGCTGTAGATGTATTACAACAAATCTACAAGTCACCCAGGGAATGACGCACTCATCAAGTCCTTGAAGTTCGTTGCTATAACATAAAGCCAAACAACGTCCATAGCAGCATTTACCGCTAACAGTAACGATCAAATTATTGATATGTCGACAACCATTTTCTGTATTCCACTCTTCCTTAAGGCAATAACATATCGATTAGAAAAGTATAGGATATAGGAAAGTGCCATCACTAACCAACAACAAAGACAGGGTTTTTCATTGATATCTAATCAATAGAAAGTGGAAAATATGCAAGTGAGAAGGCGTATAGTTTGCGCATAAATATCAGCAAAAATATTTTAAAAGGTTTGAAATGTATCCAAATTGTAGTATAGGTAATAACCAAGGGATTTATACATTATTGGACATTATGTTACTGACGACAAACTACTTTATTTTCTATATCGCAAAGTCATCTGGGACCCAAAATGGAAACGGTTTTTGTTTTGGAAATATTTTTGTATAATCTCTGGATCCTTATATTTTGAAAAATATGTAAGGGATTGAAATAAGGATGTACAATATCACGTGCGAAGTACAAGTATCAAATTTTTCAATTTTTTTAGTTTTACAATGCTTTTGTGATGCACTGCCGCTGTATAAGGACGAAAATTGTTTCAGTTTCATTATACGTTTAATCATATATCGTAGAAATTTTTTTTTTTTTGTCGTATTGCTTCGAACCCGTAAGCAGTGCCCGACATTGCTTATGGGATGATGAGACTTGTTAATTATACATTAGTAGAAATAAGAAGAGAAGCTCAGAAGCTTTTGTTATTTAATTATGTCGCTTTCTACATACGTTTGAAAGCTTTCTCCTAAAAATATGCAAATAAATGAAAAGTGTAGAAAACGTGTAATGTAATTGGAATATAATCTTTTGATCAATGTACTTTAAATGACCTACCTGCTTCGTTATATACCTACTTCCCCTAGCGTAAATATTAATGTTTTTGCAAACACTGAGGTGGGTAATGTAATGTTAAGTATAGTTATACATGCAAAACATGCGAATAGGTTATTTATCTATCAATTTTCTGCATTTTTAATTGATGTTTTTGAGAACGTTTTCCATAATTCCATAATTTGTCAATTCGATATTTTTCTTTTTGTAGTAGGTGCATGCACTTAGCTCTCTTAAATAAATTTTAACGATGAAATCCGTAACTTGACTTTCAGATAGAATCTTTGCTGTTAATATCATAAATATTTTATAAAATATGCCATTAAAAATGAAAGAGGAAGCCCATATTTTATATATTATCGAAAAAGTAAATGTTCTCTTAAAAAAGAAACAGTATCAACCAGTGTTTTATATTGTGGAAAATAAGAAGAAAAAACAATACAAATGAAAAAAATGGTACTTTGATCATGTGTTACCTATTATTCATTTAAAATCACTAACCTTATTCACCGCACAATCACTTACTACTAACTAAATCAATAATGCTAATCTTAGTACCTCAGCAATAGAATTAAGCGAGTATTAATATATTTCCAAATAAGTCTTAAAAGCTATTAACACACCCTTTGCACCATGTAATCCTTTCAAAGCGGCGTACAGAGGATTATGTTTACTGCTATGAAATCCATTCGAAGAACAATTTATCATATTTACGTCGGCTTGCGAAAAGGGTTGTCAAAATATTTTTACAAATTCGGTTATTATGAAACTTGTAAGTCCGAGAAAGGGTTGGTAATGGATATCCGTAAATAATACAAATTTGTCTAGGCATCGAGTCATGCCACCCATGTTTTAAGCCAGCTTGAAAGTACATAGAAGTTGTCTACAGAAAAAAGTCAAAATCAACAACTTCACGCTTTTATTTTCTTTATATATAAATTGTATAAGAATATTGTTTGTATTTTTTAGTTATTTACAACCTAGTTCGATTCATTATTTAGCTTACTATGTACAACCATAAAGAAATAAATATAATTTACTTATACCTAATGACTAAGTTTAGTAGGAATCATTGTTATCGTTACTGGTAAAGAGAAAAAGATATGTACATTTTGATTCACGCTCTATATATATATAAAAAGTACCTAGTTGCATATCTCTATGAAATACGTGGTGGTCCAGATATGTTATCAAAACGACTCAAATTCTCCGTAACTTCCTTTCCGTAATTGCTTCTGTCCTGATCGCCGATTGAAGTCTCTGTTACATTCAGCCCACCACCGCCTAGCGTATACGTTCCTGGCATTGTATTTCCATAGCCGCCGCTCTGATTCATGTTGATATCTTCGCTATAATCTAAATGCGCGTTGAACTTGGTGTCTTTCTTAGCTTTCATTCTACGATTTTGAAACCAAATCTTTATTTGTCTTTCAGTTAAACAGAGAGCGTTTGCTATTTCAATCCTCCTACGTCTTGTGAGATATTTGTTGAAGTGGAATTCTTTTTCTAATTCTAAAGTTTGGTAGCGGGTGTAGGTTTGTCTGGTGCGTTTACCTGAAGATGCACTTTCACCTGGAAAGTAAACGAAATTAATATCTTGCATTACATTTCCTAGACGGTTACTATTTTATTACGAGACTAGGATCAAAAAGTAAAGGATGATGAACTGGATTTCTAAAAATATCGTTCATTAGCAGCGCAAGTATGTTGTCAATTACAACACCATCCTCCACAAAAACGTACTAAACTTATAAGTTATCTTCTATTAATTAGACTCAATATTATTCAGCAAAATCAATTATACAAATATTTATAACTAACCTGTTGTTTTCATCCATGGGTAAAAATTTTGAATTTCTGAATTACATTCCGTACGTTGACTAGGTGAATTCGTAACATTTACATTGACAACTTCACTTTCTTGAGTATCACCATTTTTATTTTGTTCAGGACTATTACTATAAGCTTGGTTGTTGTACGAATAAGTTATTTTTTTTCCCAATGGTTTATTCAGCAACGCCCGCAGTGCGGGTGAATCGCTGGTCTTATCTGGAGACTTCTGTTTGAAATCTGTTGATCTTGTCGATGAGATAACTTCATTAGTGGGGTTCTCAGCGACTTCAGGAAGTCCAGGATTGTATACTGGTTGCCCACACGATTGGAAAGGAGCTGCATTCAGAAGTGAGTCATCTATTTCCATTTTGATGTTGGTTTCTTGAGTGAAATTGTTTCCGAAGTATTTGTATTTGTTGACAGCTTCTTCATTTAATTTCTGTTGGTAATCACAACTATAGGCTCCTCTACAGTATTCCGTATTTTCGTAGGAGGCGTTGTAATTGTAATAATTCTGCCTGCAATCCGAGTAGCCATTTGAACGAAATTGTTGGTACAACTGTTGATTGGCACTGTTCCAATAGTCGCATGATGATGCACTTTGTTGTGAGACACTCATATTTTACAACACCGTTATTTTTTAAATATAGTCTCAGTGGGTACCGGTAGCACGATAAACCACTGCGAAACTTTGAACTTCACCCCTAAATAGTCGATGCAAAAGTGAACCGGGAATTTGCGACCTTGTCGCATATATAAAGCGTGTAGTGTGAGTGTGCAATGGTGTGTCCGGCCCGACATGAACCCAGCACGTTCTGATAAATGTTAAATATTGTCAACTATTCCCCCAAAAGCGGTGTCGGGCGGGAGGGGTGCCTACCCCCTAAGGTTTGTCGCTCGAGCTCTTTTATTTCGCCAGCTGCCCTGTGAAATTTACAACACCCCCACCCAGAACCCCCTTAGTCCTTTCCGTCCGTCTTATTTACTTTTCTCTGCAGATTACTCCTATTGATAGAATGTGAAGGCTCCGTTTCGGATATTGATTAATATCTGTCACCATTGAGGATAGATTCATTAAATAATAGGTTCATTATGGAAAGAGTTAAGATTATTAAATATGGAAAATTAGGACGCTGCTTATTTATTTATAAATAATAGTATTTTCATTGGACAGCCAATACATTTTATATTTCTCCTTGCATGAACATGAATATAGAACATAGAAGAGGCTATATTTTTTTAATTTCAAGTTCCAGTAAACAAAGCTATATTGTAATCGTAAGGAGAATTACATTGGTTAAACCTATTTAAAGCAGTTTGTAGTCATTAGTGAAACAACATTGTAGGAAACGAGAGTGGCGCAAAACTTGCAACATTTGCTGCAATAAACTTTGCATATTTTCAACATTGTGCAAGTATATATATCGTACTTACTGAAATGCTAATGTAATGACTTTAGCAGCTACTACATTAGATTATACAAATTGCAGCAATTATTTCAATTATTAAAACATTCTATATTAAGCTACCACAACTTCGCGATGGAATTTGAAAATCTTCTGTGAAGGCAAAAGTGACAGGATTATAGAAACGATTTGGCCGGTCCGCAATATAATCACTTTTGTACCATGCATTAAGGGGGAAAGCAAAATAATATATGGATATTTTGAGGGAAAGATATAATACGATTTTCCAAACACGAAATCCATAGACGTCTTGGGGTTGTATAATACCAGCGGTTTTCTTTGGTATTGTGAGGATGTTCACATTCTTGTCGGCCGATATATGGTCTTTTAAGTTAGATGGACAATGACCAGTCCACGAATCCTGTATTTGGAAGATACACCTTTGTGAACCATTCCGTGAATAATGCTGTTCTTAGTTTTCCGGATGATGAAGCAGTTACATAAATATTTTCTGCGTGGAACATCGATTTTACTACTCGTGGTCCAAATGTATCACTTTTTTCTTTCAAAACTATCAATAGGGGCGACAACAAGCGTCCAGACGCGGATACTGTAGGATGGTATAGCTGTGTGTTGTAGCGAATATAGATTGCACAATACTTTCAACTGCTTTCGATCCTTGTGTAGCTAACGTGCGACCAGAGTGCAATTCCCAATTGAATCCACTTTCATCAGCGTTGAATGTATTAGTAGAGCCTACCTTCGCAATATAAGGTTTTACTTCTTGTACGAAAGCCGATGAAATTTGATTTAACTCTGCCGTGTCTGTACCATATGAGCGGGTTACAAATTTGGTAATTTTTCTAGAAACTATCCTGTATACTTCCTTGAAGTTCCATAACCAATGTGAGGATGCTCTGAAATTTGTTAATCCGATTTCTTCATTAGCTTCCATAGCCCATTTACGAAGATCTAGGTCGTGAATTATAGCATGCGCTTCGCTGCTAGTAAAAAATTTATAAAAACATATTCTGAAATTTGTAATAATTTCTCTCTTCGTTTTCCTCCGTTTTGTATTGATACCTCCCATCTAAAAAGCAAAAAATTTGTGAATACAAAAATATCTTAAAATTGGCCTGCAATTTCTTATCTATAAAATTGTTGTAAAGACTTTACTCTCTTAAATCTATGTTTTACAGCTTCAAATGAACGTGGTTTTTTCCCAGATTTCCAGAAGGTAACAGCTTTTGTCTTATATTCTAAATCGACGATATCTCCTTCTGGTGCACATTCTTCTTCTTCAAATTGTATAACTTCTAAGACTTCTTCCCGTGAAGGTGGATATCTATCATCAACAAATTCTACAGAATGTGACCTAAATTCTTGCAAGAATTCTAGCGTTACGTCGTTATCTACTTCGAAGGTTGTATAGTCCCGAGATCTAATTAATATATTCTTCAATACTTCGTGCATTTCACTCTCTTCATTGTTGAAAACTATTGGACGATTATCATTTACGACATTAAATGTCGGTATTAGTAATCGAACTACATTTACTGGATTTACTACCATTGTTGAACCAGTACTCTAATTCTCACAGTCAGATGCAGTATTAAAAAGTTACAAAAGTGACTTTTTCTTATATACTTATTTTTATTCAAACAAATCAACAATTTTAAACTATTACATATTAACTATTACTCACAGTAAAGATTATTGTACTTATTATAAGTATAAGTCATACTTTGTCATTGTTATCATATGTATGTACAGCTGTCGTCGCACTATATCTGCCTTCATAAGTATCATTACCAATTTACAAATTCATATATCGAATTTTAAAGAATTAATAAACTCATCGCATAAATTATTCTATCACATTGATTGTGAGTCCATAATAGAGATATCCGAAATACGTGTACACGTCGAAGAGAATACATTATTCACATAATATCTGCGGATTACCTTTAACATATCTTTGTTTGGCAGAGGCATTGACAATTACGTAAAGCGACATATCGTGAGGCAAGTTTTATCCTTTCCTAATAACTATTTTACAAAAAGTGAACTACGTGTTTGAAACTGCTTGAAGGGCTGTATAACATCCACAATATGGCATTTGAATAGGTTCATTCGTGAAGGGGTGGGGGAAGGCACCATCAATTTTTTAAATAGAAATACTACGCTATTTTCACATAAGTAATAGAGCTCAAAGAGACGATTATTCTGATATATAACTTTGATGTATTTAATCCAACCGTTATCGAATTATTAAAAAAAAAAACCGAAAATCAAGTAACATTTCAGGGGTGGTTTCACTCTCTTAAAACGAAATTAGGCGGATAAGGAAAATGGCTTCGAACATCTTGGGGTGAGGGCTACTTGTCCACAAAGTTTCAATTTTTTTGAAATTTACGGTTTCGGGATGTTCCCTTGTGAGCATAGGCTGGAAACAGGTCACCAAATCTAATTTAACTCTTCCCGCATATTGTCTGGCAACCCCCACTATTATAGTAGAAAAATTCGTGAATCAACAGAGATCCTTAAACTTCCCAACAGTTTAAATCGTGAGGATGGCTATCCCTTACATCACACGTGGAAATCCCAACTGATTAAACCTCCTAGTAACCGCTACTCTTCATTGATCCATAACTTTTCCGCTCTATTGACCCAAAACAAGCCCTATATAAACCCCTTCAGAATAAATAGTCCCTAGTGAGTGTGAAGTAACAGCACTGAAGATGTCCCATAAGAGTGTGGACGAAACGTCGGCAGAAGTTACGACAACGACGCGGTTCCAACCCGGAAAGCAAGATTGTACAGTTATTGATGACCGCGGAAGCTTACGTGCCAAATGTAAATATATGTTTACAATTACGTTCTATATCTAAGCACCTTTATACTTATATCAATTTTCCAACAAGTTCACCTTTACTGCTTTAACATGCCGTTGTTTTAATCTGGCAATTTAAATTACAGAGCTACTTACAATTTACTAAGATCTGAATTCTTCTTTCATGGCGCACTTTCAGTATTGCTTTAAGGATTGTTTAACTATCTTTTGAAGTAAAATTTACTACGATTCGTGAATTTATACAGTATGGAAAACTTAATTTGGCATGTAGTTGTTAAATTTCCTTAGTCATCTAAAGATCGTAGTTGAATAAAGTAGACTATCTCACTTTGCTTAACATTGTAATTCAGTGTAATTTGTAAGGTGTTAATCAATCGATTAACACAAATTTATGTCGGGTAATTTTATGTAGAAACTTGCATATTGTTTATTGCAGTGGAAAAGATTAACTAAAAATATTCTATATACTTCCAACATTATCTGTATTGTTGACTTCGGGAGACAAATCCATCGTAAGTACCTTCCATTCCAAATCTTACTTTACAACTGTAGATAATACGATCGTAAATATCATTCTGACAGTGAAAACATTATTAAACAATCGATGTTTTCAGTAAATAAATTAGTCACAGTCGTATAAATGTTTTATCCAGTTTCGGTATAGGTAAAGTGAAAATAAACTCCACTCGTGTAACAGTTTCCGACCTATTATAAACTTTACGGTGAATTTTACAGCGTTCAGGTACGTAGCAGCTTCAAGAGAGCAAAAAATGTAGGTCACGCACTTCTCGGAAGTATCTGCAATTAAGTTCAGTTTCATTTTAGCTGCTGCAAGGGCATAAAACATAATTGAAACTGTAAGAATGAAAAAGCCCCTATCCGGTATGCGTATAACTTTGTTTATGTGTAAGCGAATTAAAAATCGAATTGATTTTCAAATTAATTTTAACTATGCAGGACTTGTTTTCACAGTGTAAGCGCAGTTTATTATATTTGTATGACCTTTGAAGATCATTGTATTGGGAGACAATTTACGAATGATGAAAATTTATGTTCCATTTCAAGTGTTTATATTTATAGGTTCCCCTGGTAAATTCTAACATCTTAGAAACAAACAAATTTGCAGGTATACGGATTAAAATTATATTTACTTAGACAAACACAACCATGCTTGAATAGGTATTATTGACGTAATTTATATAATTATGGGATTAGAAACGAAAACATGCTTTCTCATCGGCGTGTCTCTAACATCCGGGGAAAAAACTGTTCTTGAGGTCATAGGCATTAGTATTTTTTAAAAATAATTTGATTGATTTCAGTGTGCCTGCTTTAATGAATACAACATGAGGAAAACGGGCGAGTTGTCAGTGTAGTGATATATTATGGGTCTGCATACTCTTTTGACTGGTTTTCTATTTACGTTACCTTTCTTCCAGCAAATTTGCCTTATTTTCATGATTTCATTGACGAAACGATTTAGAAATCCTTGTTAACATAATTTTATCCTTCGTATAATTTACTTCACATAGAGTACCAACTGCATAATTCTAAATCCCATCCAGTAATTGGAACGTGCAATATTCTGGGATTTTAGTATTAATAATAATTAATTTAATATTAATAATAATTTAGTCTTTGAATATCGATTAATAAACAACATTAACATAGACCACTTTGATTCCATAGACGTTTGACTCATATAATAAAGTGTGAACCTGCAATGGCTTGGCTTACGTTTGTTTAGGCTTACGTTGGTTTATTATGGAGAATTATTAACGTGACGTCATTTAAATGAGTAAAGAATCAAATGTGGCTAACCTGTACAAGGTTGGAGGTATGAAACAAATTGAAAGTCATTCCAGATAACTAATCACCTTAATCAATAGTTATCCGACCTTTGAATTCAGTTAGAAGTGTCTTTATATATTATGTATAGATCTGATTAATTGGTGAGAGTTGCACATGGTAATACTCTTAGTGAAACTCTTAGTCGAAAATCTTATGCTAAAATTTTGTACCATGGTTCCTATGTTCTTAGGAACCGTTTGAAGGAAGCATACATTTAACAACATTGGGTCACATTGATGTTAGGTTGACATGTGCAGCAATTAGATACTGAAATGTTAATGAAAATAATGGAGAATGATTTTAAGGTGTAACGCAAACACTTAGAGAATAGTTACCTAAGGTTTCCTTTCGCTTGAATTTAGGCTCCTTTTGATCAACGTAGTGAATGTTTTATTATTAGAATTTTCGACAAAGAATTTTGCTCATAACTTTTCCACCAACTATTATCTTGTACTGATAAGTAACATTAAACTGTGTTGTAAGACAATCGCGATGCCTTCCCAGCTACTAGAGGGATCCGGTCATTTTTGAATGGATGTGCATACAACTGGAATGGACGTGCATACAACTGTATTGAAAGATGTTCACTTTCTTTAACTCTTGTCACTAAGGAATCAATTTTATCGAAGCACGGAAAGAGCCGTAGTCTAACAAAGTATGTAGCTTGTTTTGCAACAGGGTGTTTAGATTAAATGTTTGGATATCGTATTTCATCTAGTTTTATATTAGTGTTTCTTGGTTGATGCATGTCAAATGCAAAAATTGCACTTGCACCATTACACTGGGGAACTAGCATTAGTTACGTGCTACAGTATGTATACTACCGGCCATTGAAATTAGGACAACTACTAGAATTAAAAAAAATCGAATATTTTCAATATTCAATACCCTTAGTATTACTGTAAAAACTTCTGCAACAAAGTTAGGGTAACAATAAAGTGTTCAAGATGGAAATCCCCATTAGGATGAATGTTGTAGATAGAAATTTCAATTTATCCTAATAGCAGGCAATAAAATCATTAGGAACCTTATTTAATGGATGACCTGTAAATATGTTTACAGAGAAAGTGGGTCTAGGGGGTCTTACAATTTTACCTGCGTGTCTCCAATTATAATAGGGATTAATTCTTATCATGCCCACTGTGAATCACTCTGTTAGGAAACCAATTTCGATACGAATGTTCGGTTGCAGTGTTTCTGGAAGTAATATTTAAAAAATTCCGAAAGGAAAGCCTATAACTAAAAAAGCGATCGGCTGTCCTCGCATTAACAAAGAAGGATATTCCGTATGTGCGATAATGGAAAAATTGCAAGTTATAAAATCAACTGTGCATTATACCATTCACCGATACTGAACCACCTGGATATTAGAAAGCCGTAATCATCCAGGTCGGTCAAAAATGATAACGCCTGCCGAAGGTCGACGCCTTACAGTGCTAAGCAAACGAAACCGGCGATTGACGGCGCCGGAAATCGCAGCAGAAATCAACGAGAGGCGCGAACGACCGATTTCTGCAATCGCCACTAACCGCCGCTTAAGGGAAGCCTGTCTTTACAGTCGCGTTGTGGTAAGAAAGCCACTACTGCGTCGTGGAAACCACCAAAAAACGACTACAATAGGCGGAAAATTATAGGAATTGGATAGAAGAAAATTGGAGAAATGTTCTTTGGACTGACCAATCCAAGTTCGAAGTGTTTGGTTAGAAGCGCAGGGTTTTTGTGAGACGAACAAAAGACGAAGGAATGTTACGCGATGGTGGTTCAGTGATGGTTTGGGATTGTTTTAGCAGAGCGGGGACCGAAGATCTAGTAAAAATCGACGGTGTCATGACTAAACTAACAGCACGAATCTGGCGAAGACTATCTAACGCCTCAAGCAGAAGTAAACGTATTGCAAATCATGCCCTGGCTCCGCAGAGTCCGGATTTGAACCCCACCGAATTACTGTGGGATAAGCTCGACACACGAATACGAAGTCTGTCCAACTTCGAGAGAGCACTTGTGGCGACTTCTCCAAACTGAGCGGAACATTTCTGGCAAAACTCTAACCAAACTAACAGGACACATGTCACGATTGGTCCGGGGAGTAATACAAGCTAATATTTTAATGAGAGTGTATTGTTTTATTTTTTTATGTTATTTCTTCTTCTTATTTGTTTGTTTTTATTTCTAGCAATAAATTTTTATTTTCTTTTGCATTATTATCGTTTTTATTCACGTTACAATATTTTACTACTTGCCGTAACTTCAATGCCCGGTAGTATAAGTACTTGACTCAGACGGGAATTGAACAAATTTAATTTTTAGTTGCACAATACCGTTGAATCGATTACCGATTTCGCGTTTTATATTCATACCCACATTAAAAAAAAAAGTTGAATCCATTGTTCGTCACGTATGTTCAAAATCAGAAGCCGAGCAACGGTCACAGTCTGAGGGAGAGAGTACAGAGAGCATCATTGTTCCGTCCATGTAAGCGCTCCCCTATTCTGAGCAGCCACAATAGAGATGCGTGTGTGTATCGAACATAATGAGATTCAGTAGCCGATATAAGCTGAACGAGAACCAATCAGTATCGGCCCCAATCATCTATTGTTGGCGTTCCCGTCGTTTACCGAGGGTGGCTTACCAACACCGTATGTGTGTGTATGGAAAGATACGATACGTACATACATACTAGCGGAGAACGTTCATTAGGCTAGGCGTTAATGGAATGCGTTTCATAGATATTGCCAATAATTTCCCATGTTTGTATACGTGCGAACGATTTAAAATTGATATGCAGAAAATTGAAATGGCAATAAAATGTAGCCGGGCGTTTGATGATTTCAATTGCGAAGAAATTAACTGGGGAAAGATTATGGAAACTGATTTATCGAGGACCAGTATTTATTGTTTCAATATAGTATGTTACTGGAAAGGCAAACATTTCTTAGTAGTGGACGTGGTTTAATTGCCTGGGAACTTCTTCATCGGGTCCAAACGAACCAACAAAGAATGTTGTAATATTGTAAGTGGACAAAATGATTATTTTGGTTTTCGGTGTTTTTACATTTTTTCAATATAAAAGTCAAGAGAATAATCTACAGCAATAATAAGTTTACTAGCACATATCAGAATTTTGTAGCATGCACCTATTTGTATATCTAATTTCATCTAAAAGTTGTATTTTTAAATTTCGTTATTTTTTGTTCTGAATGGGTCGATTTGATTTATCTCTTGTCTTCCAAATTTCCCAAATTACTGTCTTCTTTAATTCGAAATTAAAACTCGAAAATCTTCTCCATAATTGGTTGACAACATTTTTCAAATATCTTCCTCTAAAATATTATTTTAAATTTTAAACATATCAAAGTATGAATAAGTTTAAAATGTTATGATTTTACGAGGACTATATAGTATTTATAGCCTCTAACAAAGTAGGCGTTGAAATAAAGTCTTCGCAACATATTTGTTATTTATCTGTAAAAAAAAGGGCCAACGTTTGTTTCTGTAGCAGCATTTGTTAACAAGTTGTGTGTTAAAATAGAATCTCCTCAAATATTGGGCAAAATGGAGAAAGACGACTTTTATGCTCTTATGAAATATCTGCTGAAGAAAGGTTTAATGCCACAACAAATTAATGAAGATATGGTGAGTGTGTTTAGAGATGATTCTACGTCGTATCAAGTAATGAAGAATTGGCCTCGGGAGTTTCAATGTGATAGAGCAACTTGCTAAAGATGCTGATCGGCCACAAACTGTATGCACTCAAGAAAATATAAAAATTAATTAATTAAAATAGTGTCCTGTTCAAACAAGATAGTTAACTATTAGACGTTTAGCAAAAGTAACAGACATTTCAAACAGTACAATTGGAACAATAATCAATGATTATGACCCCGAATGATGACGCCTGAGCAAAAGTGAACGAGAGTCACTACTTCAGAAGCGAATTCGAATTGTTTAGGGCGATCTAAAAAATGTTCTGGACCGATTTGTTGCAGTTGACCAAACGTGGATTCGCTACTTCGCTCCCGAGTTCAAACAACAAATTAAGAAATGGCGACATCGAGGACCTCTACCAAATCCAAAAATTTATGATCCAACCCTCAACATCATACATAGGTGGAATAAGTGTCTTCAAGTGATGATGTTCAAAAATATTGTAAAATCGTAAAAAATCAACGAAATACAGCGAAAACATTTACGTAAGATTACTGTTTTTTGACAAAATTGCTTCTTTTAACCGCTCACTGTAAACAAACTACTCGGCTGATTTCTGTGCTTTCATTGCTTCAACAATAATATGTAAGTGTGAAATCTTACGGAAGTAGTAATGTGAAATCAGTTGCGCCATTTAGTGGTCGTTTGTAAGAACTTAGGGCGCTACCCCCCAACATTTTAATAACCCTGGATGCATACGTTTCGATGCTAAGAAATCATCTTTAGCAGCACAACCGAACTAACAAACTATAGTGAAGTTAACTTATTTATACATTTTTGAAGTTACGGTAGACTGGCCGTGATTATGTTTGGTTTAACAAAGAGTAAAGGCTGAAATTTAAGCGTTCTAAATGTCAATTCTTTAAAATGTACTTTTGCAAATTATTAAGTCTTCTCAGTCTCGAGGGTTTGCTAAAATGTCTTTGAGATTATTATTTAACGAAAATGTAATTTTGTAATCAACTTTAGAAAAGACTTTTTGAGGACCTTTTGTGTAGCTTGGATAAAAGGATAATTTAACATATTTTTCATTACAGTCGTCAATACATTCTGTTACGCGTACACTTCTAGTTCTTATTCTATTTTTACACTTCCTAATAGTACTGCAGACTATATCTTCAGAGAATCCGTCAAAGTTTACAATTCTAATTTTGATGGTTTCTTCGACTTCGTTTTGAACCTGTCTAGTTAAAGGGAAATTAGGCAAACGATGTGTCAAAAAGTTAATGGTAGAAAGTTCATGTCACCACGAAGATGTGATTTAAATTTTAAGCAAATCTGCAAATTTAAATTTATTTTCTGTGTTCAAAGTTTTTAAGGACATTTTCAACAAGTAACTAAATATTTTCAACAAGTAGATAAATAGGAATTCGTTTCCACTTGTCAGGTATATTATAGTGAAATCGTATGTTTGTTAGGAATTGAGAACTGTTATCATTTCTTATCCCTTACTAAATACAAGTTGATATTGCAAATAACTGTGAAGGAATTAAATTCGACAAGAAGTGTTTGATAGAGTCATTTGAGTTTGAAGGTTTAGTTGTCATTAATCACCATATTTAAGATCTGCATATGTCGCTCCAAACATTCGTACAGAAACATTGAAACTTTACCCATAATTTTGAACTTGACCCAAGAGGTGGGAACTCAAATTATTAATATTTGTACAAAGGGAGTTCGAGATTCCTTTTGGCTGTGAGGTAATTCCGTGCAATACAATTATTTAAAAAGAAATGATCCCAAAGATAGTTAAAAAGGGGCATAGCTTACAAGCGAGCAAGTGCTCTTGTAGAAGCCTTGACACAATGCATAATTTCTATGTCCATGTTACAAGGACGTCCAACTCAGGAGTCATAATTTATATCAATCACCATACACTACCCACTATTACTGTTAGCGGATATGCTGGCGCTTTTTAACTAATTAATGTTGTTAATTTGATTTATTCTTCTTTTTTTACTTCTCGATGACTGCTATGAAACTGAAGGGCTATAAATTGTTATAGACTTATTTTCACGAGGCGGTACCTTGAAGCGGGACAGTGTTGGTTTTACCGATACATTCCGTTTAGATTGTTGTTGGCATAGTGGTATGCAATATAAATTATTGTACGTATGCATGTGTGCAGCTATGGTGCACGATTAGCCCGAAAGATCATTAATAATTCTTTCGGCTAGGAAAATTATACACGTTTAAGCAGCACACTGTCATAACATCATTAGTCATTTATTTTTAAGTTGATGTTGTGTGTGCAGTTTTTAATTATTGCGGGAAGTTAACCCCGATATTAATTTCAAACAGGAACAACTTAATTTTCCGTTTTTTTTTACTTACCTATTCAAGCAAGGCCGACTATTAGGTATAAGAAACACACAGTGGTGATGAACTAGGTAAAGATTAGAAAACGTAACAGATAATTTGTTAGAATGTTTTGTATTTTTGAAAATACGTGTATTGGAAGATGACTCGGTTCAAAATTCGGAATAGAGATTTGGGCGTAACCAATAACTGTTATTTCGAGGATCATACGTTAGTGAGTGTTACATACAATGGTGCTAGTGTTCTCGATTGATGATTCCTCCCAATGGTTGAAAGAAAGTATCTAAACTGGTGCTGTCTCGAGTGTGAACATTTTTGTCTATGTCTACCCTGTTGTCGCTCCGGGTCGAATAGGTACCTATGTGGTAAATGGATCAAATTGGTGCTGAATACAGAGTAGACTAAAAGCAGTTGTGATTATTATTAGAACATCCGCATTAAATAAGGAAGTAAATTGAATTTGCACGTGAAATGAAATATTTGATTATTATTACTGAAAGCATTTTTTTCCATAGGTTATATTAGGTGCTTACGTTGTTTTAATAGTTGATAAAAATTAGTGTCTTTAATAGGATAAATTTCTAAACTATCTACAGAATCGTAGTTCCACATGTTACCAGCTTGCTTCTGATAGGTGCATGGGAGAACTACAGAAATTGTGGAACCAATCAATGGGAATTAAGTTAGCAGCCAGCAAACATGCCAAAATTTGACAATGTTGCTGCTACATAGGTACTTTAATTTCAATTTATAAAATAGAAAATATGAAGGTAGAGCAAAGGTTTTTTTTTATTTTTTAGATTTACAAACCTGTCAGAAATAAAAGCAAAATAGTTGTTATTATTAATGCCATATTAAATTAAAATTTTATTGATACACGTCCACAAATTACATACGAAATGCCCTTTGCTATTACTGGAAATTAGACAGAAGCGCTGTTGATGCCACTCATACAATCCGTGTAGTTGAAGGTCAAGATATTGTATTAGATCGGACAGCGTAAAATTGGTATAAAAAATTTAGGTGATCAAATAGATCTTCGAGAAGAACGACATTTCGGAAGACCTTTTATTGTTGACCAAGAATTCAAACCATTCCAGCTTCTAGTACGCGACAATTACCACAGAAGCTTGGCCCTTTGTGGTGGACAATAGTCTGCCACCTTTACAAGCTGAGGAAGGTAAACACACGACACAGAAAAGTGCCTCATGAATTAATTGCAAAACAACTTCTTGTCAATCCACAGAATCTCCCATTTCCATCGACGAATTGTGACAAATAGCGAATCTACCTTCATAATTCAAACAAAACAAATCAGTGGTTAACCTGTGGTCAATCTGTAGAAACTGTAGTCAAGCGCAAAAGCTTTGAAGCAGAGATAATGCTGTGTGTTTGGTGGAATTACGAATGTGTTATACATGTTGAATTGGTACCAGAAGTTACGGCGTTAATGAGGGCGTTAGAGCTCCGAAATATAATGCGAGCAATTGGATCAAAGGAAAGATACTCCACATTGAATAACAGAAATCGCGTGTTATTCCATTAAGGTAATGCTAGGCCGCAATCTGCGTAAAAAGTTCTCCAGAAACTGGAAGAATTTGATGGAGTGGAGTTGCTACCACTCCAGCTTACAGCCCGGACTTAGCGCCATCCAATTACCATCTTCTTAGGTAAGTGACATGATTTCTCGCTGGGCGTATTTTTGCTAATACTTTGGAGATGGAAGGAGGATACCGTGAGTTCCTCGCCTCTAAACCAGCGGAATGGTACATTGAAAACCCTACCAGACAATGGCAGAGAGCTATTGACCCTAATGGATTATATTTTGAATATTAAATTGTTTGTTTATTTTATATCATTTACTGAAATTTTGTTCACAGGGAACGAAAAAACTTGCTCCTGATAAAGCCGTCAATTTTTTCTGGTATGTGATTTGTTTAATAAATATAAATTTAAAAATAATGCAGAACTGACGTTACTATAAATAACAGGTTACCAGATTATATGGATATGGTTATATTATACAGTAGTGACGGTATAGTATTTGTATATAACTTTTATATAGAATTGTGTCTTTTCATAACAGCTAAAGAAGATACTAATTTATGTATCTTGAGAAAAAGTAATCAATTTGTTAAGCGTGCGTCTATAGTTCGAATCATTCTTGCTATAACGTTTTAAGTTGCACTTAAGTTGAGTTACTTCAGCCTTATTAATGACTGGTGTGCTCTGAATGGCATATCTTTCAATATTGGCAAATGTTTACTTGTCTCTTGTACCAAACGCTCTAACCCAATCGTTTTCAGCTACATCATGTCTACCTTCATTACAAGAACGGAAAAAGTAAAGGATCTGGGTGTACTTTCTGACTCAAAACTAAGCTTCTCTGATCGTATATCTGCCAATCAATATGTCTGCTTCTAAATCCTTGGGTTTTCTAATAAGAACTTGCCGTGCTTTCCGTGACATCTCGGCGATAAGGACTCTATACTACGCCCTTGTTCAGACCAAATTGGAGCATGCCAACTTAATTTGATATCCTTACTACACGTTTCAGCTGATTTCTATAGAATGTGTTAAAAAAAGATTGCTCAAATATCTTGGCCATAAAGGCACCAGTACATACCTTGATCGTGTTTCAGATTATGTGACACTGCTACACCAACACAATTTCAATTCATTGGAAGATCGTCGCGTACGAGATTTTTATTTAACCTACTATCTAATAAAGTAGACTCTCCATCATTGTTAGCTTACGTGGATTTACGTGTACCACCACATTGCACACGATCCGTTGACTTTCTCCACGTATAAGCAAAAAACGATTGTCTGAGCCAAATCACCTATGTTCCATATGGTCAACAACTTTAATAAAATGTTTTCGTGGATTGTTATTAACGTTTATTCTGACTTCTGTCTTGCAGTAATGTGTTGTCGTGATGAATTCTTATATACACGTTGGTCCACATTTCACCGGGATGCGAGAAATATTGTACGTAGCGCGATCTGGCATTTATCCCCGCCGGCCAGCCTCGCCGCGCTCATCTGCTGTAGCCTATTTGACGCACTCTTTGTCTTTCTGTGCGCTCGTAAGGTTCTAACAGGAGATCGTGGATTTTGAATACATTTTGTTAGTTTATACAACCGCAGAGATGGTACAGATCATTAAATGGTATTTTGCGAATTGCCGTAAATGCCAACAAATAGAAGACAAGTGAGGGTTTGTTTGTTGGTTGAGATGGACGAACCTCGCTTTGGCCGGCAAATTTTAGACGAAATCGGTATTAGTAGAAGTACTGTGAGTAGCGACATTGTTAGAATTTCAATTTATTTTGAATAATTATCGAATTTATTTTTCTTTAATTTAATCTTATAAGAATCGTTGTTTATTTTCCTACTTAGAACGACTTTTTCGTTTTCCTACATCGTATAGCAGTAACAAAATGAATATAAGAAACTGTACTTTCTAACATCATCTGAGAATACAGAAAAATTACGCAGTAATTCTGTATTAGTACATTTTGTCAGAAGGCGTTGAATTATAATATTACGTGGTTGAGCGTACAAGCGTGCGTACCGCTGCTTGCTTTATGATATACTGCGCTTGGATGCGATCTATCGTGAGACTCGAATGCAGTGTTGCCATTTACAAAAGCAATATCCCGTTCGTATATATAGCTTGTGTATATAGCTTCACAAATTATTTATATATTGTCCTGTAAGTAAACAAAATTATCAACATCGTTTCAGTATCAATCCTTATTTCACTGTAGTACACTGAAGCTAAAGAAGTGTAGATTGTAGTAAACACAAAAGCACACTCTAAGAGCTCCTCTAACTTCCAAATTTCAATTTCAAGTTGAAAAATTTTTAAAAATTTTAAAATATTTTCGTATTTTTTATTTATTGATCCTGGTGGTAGTACTCGTCATAACGTTTTAGTTCATTAATTAATCAGGTTCATGTTTATTGTCTATTTAATACTGAAAGATTACCAATAAAATATGAAAATATATCGTACAACCAATAAAATTCATTATTAATGTACCTCGACTGTGGTGGAAAATTAGAATTAAGAACTGCAAATATTGTATTAAGTTTTCATATTTGCTAATAGTTAATCACACACAATAAAACCGTCATTTTCAAATACATTCAAGTCAGAGTAAACCCCGCCTTTAACTAGTTGATTACCCACACCCCTTAGAAGGATTCTTTCTGTCACTTCTACAAAGGCATGGACAATATGTTTTATTGGATTTTGTGAGCAATAGTTTCTCCAAAACAATACTGTAAATTAAGTAAAGATATATAATTATTTTGCCCTCGGAATATGTCAGGAATCCATACGCAATGGGCATAATCTAATAAAGAATATGCTCTTGAGTTAATGGTGCGAAACCAGAAATGATCATAAAATTATCGCCGTACAGTAATATTCGTAATGCGTTTTTGTTATTGATTACTGCTAATGTAAGAGAAACCACATTTCTGAAAAATAGGGAGCCGATATGCACGGTAAGGATATAATGATATCTCCAAGAATACATTTGCCAGACAGAATTTTCATTTGCGGTGTAGTTCAAAATCTGAGAAAAGAGTATATTGCTTTAGTAATGTGTACTGTTTACACTTATAATTTAAAAAGTTTAACGTTGATATTAAATCTGATTGGTGAGATTTTACTGCCAAACTTTCATAAAGCTTATTGTATATAGAGTATTGAAGAAATTGTACTTTCTCTGAAAGCTACTTTAGTTATAAATTCAATATGGTGCTCTCTATGGCGTTGGAAGATGCCTCGTGCGTTTGATTGAAACTACAAGTAAACTCTTAAAGTTAAATTCTACTTTTGCAATTAGTAGAGGTAATGTATGTATGTCTCGTTCTTGCAAAGATATGTGTTTTGGAATCAAATTTTTCTCTTTTTAGGCTGATAATCCATGTGGTTCTTTACTTCTTCCAAAGTTTCGCATATGACAAATTTTGAGATTGTCGATTGAATTGTTTGATTTGCTTTATTTTATATCAATTATTAGAGAGATTGCAGTAGAATGCTTCGGCCTTTTTCCTTGTATTCTCATTCTTCCGCATTTCATTTAGTAATGCGTTTTTACTTCATGTAATTTTCGCATCATCCGCAATAAATAGTCTGCAAGCATTTGACACGAGATTCATTTAAATTAATCTTTGTCTCATCTTGGATTGTTAGTCCTATTGAAGCGGTGCACCAGAATACCTGGTTTATTAAATGCTTATGGGTGTTATTTTATCAGTGTTTAAATTTCATCAATAATAATCTACCAGTTTTCCCCTTGGAGCAAATTGAAAGTGTTTTAAAATTGTATATAGATTCACTTACTACAGTACCTGACGGTATTCCCAGCTTCTTGTGTGTTAATCCTCTATGCAATAATAACATGTAAATTCTCATCCTACTTGAGACTAACTTCTGTGTGTCCCGTCCTTAGAAAGGACTATACTTCACTTCTGCAGAACTATAGGCTTACCTTTCTTACCAATTTTTCCAAAATATTTGAATCCTCACTTGGTAATCATTTTCAAAACTGCATTCCTCCCTCTATATCTCTTCACCAACATAACATCACTCCAGGACACTCTAGTGTTTCAAATTTGGCCTGCTTTACTTAATTCATTTCCGCGGTGATTGATAATAAAGGACAGATTGGTGTCGGTTATTTAGACCTTCAAAAGGCTTTTGACCAAATTGATTACTACGACCTTTTAGAGAAGCTAACATTTTATTGTTTCTCGAAGCATTAGGTTAGGTATGATACCCTTCGATCATCTTTTGTTCTTATTCAAGTCTTCGTGAGGGTTCAAACCTCAGACTTCTATTATTTCTGAGTTCTATCAACAATTTGCTATCCCACGTCAACTGTGAGAAAATGACTTAAAATTGTTTACCACTGTCACTTCACCCACTGAGTGTATGCATGTTCAAAATTCTATCGATCGGCTTCAGACTTATCTCTGACTTGCTGAATCTTGCATCGTAACGTACACTAAAGCAGTTTCTCCCATAACTTTCTCCTATTGGGGCAATTCTGTCATGGATTTAGGCCCTACGTTGTCATTCGAGAATTATATTTTAGACTTCGTCAGCATTTGCTTTAGACTTATCTCTGACTTTCTGAATCTTGCATCGTAACGTACACTAAAGCAGTTTCTCCCATAACTTTCTCCTATTACATAAGTGAGTACACTTTGAATTGGGGCAATTCTGTCATGGATTTAGATGTTCTCTTTGGCCCTACGTTGTTATTCGAGAATTATATTTTAGACTTCGTCAGCATTTGCTTTAAACTTTTCTATGCCCCACTTATTTGGTTTTCTATTTATTTTATTCCTGGAGATTCTTTAAAGAAAATACCTGAAAGTTGTGTTACCTGCTAGAAGGGCCCCAAAGAGTTTGCAATTACTCGTTTTTTTTTTTGAATAATTGTATGTGTGGATAAGTGGATGACTTACTTAACAACGTGAGAACTCGAATATTCGAAGTTATTCTAAACAAATCTGTTTTCACCTAATATACATTTTACAACGGGCATGTAAAGCCTTCGCGCTGGAAGTGCTGAAAATTTGTTTGCATTAGAATTTTCTGGAACAGTTCTTTTTTAGATTAGGTAACTTTCAAGATAGGCACACATAAAACTTCCAGATTTTATGGAAAAGGCAACTTCCCAGTAGATTCATAAGTAGAACTGTAGAAATTTTGCAACATGTAGTAAAAAAGAGAAACATCGAGACAACTTAAATATGACCATTTATTAAATTTAATGGAGAATCATGCAGTGCGCTTTAAAATCTAACGAACTAGTTTCAACACCACATTATGATGTCATTGTGTACAAACATATCCTAGGTCGAAATCTTTCAAGACACCTTTACCTTTACATTCTCAAATTGTGCAAAGAAATTTTGCAAAGAATGTAAATCATTAGGTAGTCACGCTCTATACGCATTTGTTTACCTGTTGGAGGTTTTGACCTATACAAAATTCTACCGCCAAGTAAAAAGTCTGTAAAAGTGAAACAAATTCTGACTGCTACAGTTTCTGTATTGATAAAAGAAGGAAACCGAAAGTGCTTTCGTGCACAAAGACGTAGGGAGAAAGTTCACTTTTACTGCCCCTAATTGATGGAAAAATAAGGAATCTTCAACAAAAGTTAACAGCGCACTTGCGACGTCCAGATTACTGCAATAATGCGATAAAATGCAGTAAACTTTTATTGGACGGAAAGTTTTATAACGCGTCGTGTGCCTGATTTCCAAAGAAGGTGTATAAATCATTTCGCAAAGGAAAGGGATGTGTAAGAAGTAAGAAATAAAGAATAGCCCTATTTATCTCTAATACAAGGAGCTTTGAAGAATTATCCCCGATATCGTATGCTGTGAGCGATAAAAATATTTTGCTGTTAATTTGTCAATTACTTGTGACAGAATATTCAGTTTTAAGCATTCATCTTGCTTCGTTGAAGATTTATTAATGTATAAAATTGAAAGGGGAGTTATTAAGAAGTGCCCTTGTAAAACGGATTCATCCTCACAAGTTTACAGTGATATAATCCCTATATGAAGCGATTTTTCGTCTTCCATACCAAGTAATTAAAAACCAGTTTGTGAAATTTCAACTCTAAAGAGAGTCCTGTAAACATACGGTTTGTAGGAAGGGAGCACGGAGGCAGATTAGACAAATCGCTACTGATTCAGGTTTGGCGATCGAAACAAATTTGGAAAGATTTACTGTGTTGAACGATAACTTGAAGTATGGAATGGCAGTACAAAGGCTCACCTCCTCCTTCTAGAGCTAGCAGCGTTCTGGTGAGACTCTTCTTGATGATCATTTACCATGTAATATCATCAACATTAATCGGCTCTTATATTGGAAATTCAGGAAGCGATGAAGTGAAATTTGAGCAGAGGCGTTTCTGTTGTTTCATCAACATAATACCCCAGCTTATATAATTGTTGTGTTCGAATGGCTGCCACCACGCTGATTTCGAAATATTTTCAACAGGTATCAAAGGAGTTCGCCATCGTTACATACTTGATTGGAACAAATATGTTCTTACTGTGATAAAACTTACTTATCTTCCAAATTTTCACACAAATGTCCACACATGTATATTTTGCAGTCTTCATACTCCTATACCTTTCATACCTTCGATCTGGTTTGACAATATATAGAAAAATACGTGACACATTCTATAGACTACGTTTCAATTTGCTGTCGGTATATATGGACGCAAATCTGCAGCTGTTGCTCGAACATCGGTAATTCTTTTCATCTGGACATTGACCAGTAGAGTTGCGGGGGTGTGCGTGCCATTCTCCTATACACGAGACGTCATGGGGATGACCAAAGCGGCCCGGTTGCGCTCCGAGAACTTGCGTAGATTCTCTCCTGTTCAATACATGAAGAATAGAATTATTTCTATTCACTAGAATTCTGGGGCGGTAGCTCGTCGTGTGTATTTAGCTTCAACGCAGGAATTTACCAATTTCACGCGTATTGTTTTCCATTAGGGTAAAAAAGAATACTAGGAACAGGGTGTAAGGAACTTTATTAAACGGTAAGGTATATACATACATAGTTTATACTGATGTATACAGTTCTAACGTTACGAAAAAAATATAGTATAGCCTTGTGAAGTTTTAAAGACCAGGATTATGTTCTCTTATATGTACCCTTGCTGTTTTGCTCAAGTAATAACAATTATATTCTACCTTTTAGAACTTATTTAATAAATAGGTTAATAGATTTACATGCTTATGTTTCTGATACATTTTGTTTTATTATTCACAAAATGTATTATCGAATCTCATTTTCAAACAATTGGAAAGCGAGAAAGCGAGCTGCAATAACAACGAATACGCTTCAACATTCAAGGATGCTAAATATGCATACTAAACTCATTATGGATTATCCATGCCCCTTCTTTCCCTCTATGAACATTGTAAATCCTTTCCAATTAGTCCTCTAATGTAATTTTGACTTAAATGGAAAAAATTTGTTTCTTTTAAAAATTGTTTATAATAAACACCTTATTATATCAGTCAGTCACACCGACTGACATTAAGCTCCGCTGCCCTCCGTCTTAATGATAAACGCGGATTATTTTCAACGGATTGCAATGCTATAATAGTTACCGCATCATCCTCATCGTACATCTTTCTTATCTTTTTGTCGACCAGGGATCCTGTTTCGTTGAATTTTGCAATTAATTTCTTAAGAGCCATTTTTGTTACAGCTACATCTGGATACTTTTGATGAGTTTGAGGAACTAAACGGGTACTCTAAAACTGTGGCACTGGAATACTGAAACAGTTCACTAAAACCCTTACCACAACACTTAATTCGTACTACGCACGTTTCGATAGCCAAGCTATCATCATCAGCAGCAAGACTGAACTAACAAGCTAAGCGAAAAACTAACCTTATAAGGAAAATAAATTATGCAATATGTAAATTTAAAATCGTAAAATTTAATGAGCCGCTTCATTGCACAGGACTATAAATAACCTAAAGGTAAATGAGCAGAATGACGTTTGTTATTAAATCCTAGTATTACAATGAAGCGGTTCATTGCACATGGTTAAAATTACAACTATAAATGATTAAACATGATGTAACAAAGGATAAAGGCTGGAATTTAGTGGTCCTAAATCTGAATTCATTAAGTGAGTTTTGTTTTTGTAAATTTCCATGTCTTCATAACAATTTAATTGAGCAGTACTCTTTACATTTTTAATGAACTTTATATTATCAACATTATGGTTATTTTCAAGCATATGTAGGGCAACGCTAGATTTATCAAACCTTCTGAATTTGAGATGAGCCAAATGTTCTTTGTACCTAATTTTGATTGATTTTTTAGTCTGCCCAATATACACTTGATCACAATCTTTACATGAAATTTTGTAAATACCTGATTTATCCATGTTATCCACTGGGTCTTTGGAATTTCCTAAAAGGTTTTTAAGGTTATTGCTCGAAGAGAAAACGATTTTGCGGTCAATCCTAGAAAAGATTTTTTAAAGACCTTTGGTGTAACATGGATAAAAGGGTAATTTAACATATTTCTTATTATTACGGCCGTCAATGCGTTCTAATGTGCTTACATTTCTAATTCTTAATCTATTCTTATGTTTCCTAATAGTATTATAGACGACATCTTCAGAGAATCCGTTAAAGTTAGAAATATTGATGATTTCTTTTAGTTTATTTTGATATCTATCTTTAGTTAAAGGAAAATTGAGTAACCGGTGCACCAAAAAGTTAATAGCCGAAAGTTTGTGTTCATTTGAGTGATTAGAATCCTGTAAGATGAATCTATTATTACTAGTAGGTTTCCTATGTACGTCTATTTCTAACTTATTTTTATTTCTTATTACTAACATGTCGAAGAAAGGAATCCTGTTGTCTTTTTCTTCTTCGTGGGCAAATTTGATAGAGGGAAATTTTGAGTTAAGTTATTCTATGAAATCCGTTATTGAACATTTGCTGATGTCAAAGATGCAAAAAATGTCATCGACGTATCTGATCCAAAGCCGAGGGAAATAAGCCAAAGTATTCTTCAGGTCAGTTTCAAATTTACCCATAAAGAGGTTAGCCATAAACGGAGATAAGCTGTTACCCATTGCTGTTCCTTCCGCTTGTTGATAAAAAGTGTTGTTAATTGGGAAAAAGTTTTGTTTCATGCAAAGTTTGGTCAAAGAAATGAAGCTAGTAACTTTAGGCTATTTATAGTCCTGTGCAATGAAGCAGCTCATTAAATTTTACGATTTTAAATTTACATATTGCATAATTTATTTTCCTTATAAGGTTAGTTTTTCGCTTAGCTTGTTAGTTCAGTCTCGCTGCTGATGATGATAGCTTGGCTATCGAAACGTGCGTCCAGTACGAATTAAGTCTTGTGGTAAGGGTTTTAGTGAACTGTTTCAGAGTTTGAGGAAAACAGTTTAACATCGCTATCTTCATTATAATGTAGAATGATAACTTACAATAAAAAAAATAATTTTTTATTTTTACAGATTACTAGAAATAAATTTTAGATTTTCGAAACATTACTGGTACTTTCAAAGCAAGCAAAAAATATCATGAAGAATATTTTTTTTTCAAAAATCAATATTAAAAAGAAATTCCCTCTTGTATACCCCATCGCTTTACACACTGTATAATAAGCAATAACAAAAAAAGGATAAATAAACTTAAATATTAACTCATTAATTATTAAACTACATAAAAATAATCCCTATTTAATTACATTATTAAAGAAATAATTTAATTATACTGTAAGCTATAAAAAAAACTTTTTCATTAACTCATTCACTTGCTCCTATTTTTAATTATTAACATTAGTTTTTTTTTTCTATTATTGTAATTTTTCTGTTATTGGATATCTTTGTAGCAGGCCTGATGATGCGTTTTTTGAACACAAAACTGGCCGCCTCATTTCTGAATAGAACTTTGTGATATCTGGAAAATTTTTTCATTCCTACCTTTAATATGAATATTTTCTTACTCTAAAACTAAATAATTTACTTGGAAGAAACATTTTTCTGTCTTGGATTTTCTAACTCTAAGAAAATATTTATTTAATCCAAATAAAACTTAGGGGAAATTATTTTCTTACATTATACATTTTTATTGTCTTGAATTCTTGAATAGAGACTGATTTTTGCAAGAAAATTTATATTCTTGATGCAAGAAACTATTTCTCTGCATGTACGTACACCCTTTCAAACACGCAGCTCAATCAAGACTCCCAAAAACTAATGCTAATATCATGTGATTGCAAGAGGTGGAAGTGGGGATATGAAAGATTGTTTCGGTACTTTACTTAGGGATTTTTAAAAACTAAAAATGCTCAATAAATGTACATAAATTGAAATTTATTTAAATATATATTTAAAACCGCCGTCATTAGTGCCACGACGAATGCAGTTTAGCCACGAGTGCTTCGGCAACATCTATTATAGTGGTTATTTTCCAATACATTTTTCGTTTCTGCAACGGCTTCTATAGTCCAGACCCCTCATGTGTCTCTCCTCTCTCTGCCCCTGGATTTTAGTAGGTAATTATATCTTCAGCCAACGATGATCCAAGGCAAATGAGTAAATAATTCATCTTCGTTCATATTTAAAGTGACGCCTTGCCAAACACACGTAGAAAATTATTCTATTTTGTCTCAGCTTCTTCAGGGACATTGGCGCATACATATGTGTACGTTTAGTTTTTTTTAAATAAAACAGTTCCAATTGAAAAAAATGCTCAACGAGCGCATATGTGGACATTATTTTTCTGTTTATATATATTTATTATTTTTTAATTTCTCTTACTTACTAAACTGTTATCAAGAAAAAATAAACAACTCGTAATAAAGAATAATTAAATTGATTTTCTTACTTTAAAAGATTCGTCCCTGAAGAAGATGATTTCCCAACATAAATATCACTTTTTAGTAAGTCGTCAAGGCCGTTAGGAAATGTGGATATGTTACTGCCGATTCTTATTAATGTCAATTCGATACATCCTGTTATTGAAAGAAGGATAAATTAAGCAAGATATAACTTGATTGTAAAATTATCAGAAGTGTATCGTAGAGAAATGGTTTCTTGCAAAAATCAGTCTCTATTAAAAAAAATATTTTTATTTCAAGACAATAAAAATGCATATTATAAGAAAATAATTGTCTTGAAATTTTATTTGAATTAAATAAATATTTTCTTAGGACGAGAAGATCAAGAAAATCCAATACAAAAATGTTTCTTCCAAGTACAAAATCAGTTGGTTTTAAGTTAAGAAAACATTCATACTAAAGGTAGGAATAAAAAAAATGGTCCAGATCTCACCAAGTTCTATTGAGAAATTGGGCGACCAGTTTCGTGTTCAAAAAACACATCAGGCCAACTGCAAGAATATTCAATAAGCGAAAAATTATAATAATGGAAAAAAAACCTAAGGTTAATAATTAAAATTAGGGGCAAGTGAATGAGCTTTTCTTATATATTTCAGCATGATTAAATTATTACTTAAATAATGTGTTAGAGGTCGTACTCGAACTAGTACCACCGTTTTATTGTTGCTGTTAGTTATTGAAACTTAACAATGCATTTTTCTTACTCCATCTTGTAATCTATATATTTGACAACCCTTTTTTGTCCTAGCGCTATCTACAATTTAGTGTACAAGATACAACATAATGTAATTAAATAGGGATTATTTTTATGTAGTTTATTAATCAATGAGTTAATATTTAAGTTTATTTATCCATTTTTTTGTTATTATTATTTATTATATATTAAAAAGCTATAGTTAAATTAGTACACGCCATAAATAGTAATAAAAAGAAGAAAATATTACATTAACCCGTATCTTTTGAAAATGTTTATGAAACGTCGTGTTAAAGGTTACATCTACGAGGCGTCAGGAAATATTTCAGTTGGGTTTTCAAAATTAGTGGCATAAACTGAGAGACCATGTGGCCAAAAGCAGGAACCTTTAGTTCTTTTTCTCTTCTCCTACTGTTTTTACCGGTAGTGATTCCATCAATACCAGGAGCTGTTTATTAGCATCATCTTTCTTGGTTATTGATTCTAGACACTTGTTTCATGTGTACTTCTACAATAAGTTCACATTTGTTTGAACATTATTCTGTAGATAATCTCTACTTCAGCCTCTTTTAAAACCACAAGCAATTTAATGTGTTTTTGGTTTTTCTCAGCAGGACCAAGTAAAGATGCTAGAAGAAAGAGGAGAAAATCAGCATTTTTCGTTTCCTTAAAAAAAATCTCTTCAGGTTCATAACAAACACAAAACTTAGCAACTTTGCCAAATTTAAATCTACCCTCTATCTCTAATAATAAGCGAAATCCCCATAGTGAGGATTGATAATGAATCAGCTTGTATAACGTTACTCATTACCTCAAGTTTTGGATATTTTTCCAATTTCAGCGGTTTACAAACTTGCAATTGAAATCACCAAATCTGTCAAAAGTAAGATTCAATAACTGAATGTATATTTCAAACTTTTACTGCATGTACCGCCGGCATATCTTTGCCGTACGCCTGGAATAAATTCTCTATTAAAGTAAGCATGCGTACACCGCCTAAGCTTGAAATATTACGAGAGTGAAGGTTAAAATGTTTTGTGTAACAGGCCTGTCATACGAGCGTACCACTATCGCATATCATATCGACAGCTTCATCACGGTATCAGCAGCACAAAGGCGAAGGAACGAAGTAGAACGTGCGTCCGCAACATTGACCCTTCTTATTGTGATGAGGCGCGCGATTGTTTTGTGTGGTCTCCATCAAGAGCAATTAAAAACCCGGCATTCTTACCGATACTTAGATCGTACGATAATTACAATTCCACGTCTAGAAATTTGTCTTTGTTTCGGATCTAATTCCAACGGTTGGATTGGAGGTTCTTCCCGGACTAGAAATATTTAATTTATACTAACGTAAATATGCATAAGTTTTGATCTATCGTTTCATCCATGATGGTTCATTAATCAGTTTCCTTTGGATTACGTAAGTTTTGATAATTAATCTTACAGACGCCGTTTTTAAATTTCTTCGAAACTTATTCTTCTGCTACATATTTAAATTATTTTGGAAATTAACTTTTCCATAATGTTAGACCTCAAAGTAAAAGTAACTAAAATAGACCAAAATTAAAATCGGTCAAGTATTTTCATTTTATTTATTTACGTCAGACGTAATCGTCACATACAAATATTAGTCACACAACATACACACAATCTCGTGGCGATTATGAATGAAACCATTTTTCCACAGAAACAAAAAATAAAAACAAAAAAAGGAAGTATGTAATGCCTATTCTAAAATATACTAAAACTAAATCTAAGCTCTGCAATGACAAAAGTAAATAAACAAAAACTGAACTTTGTCCTGCAAATACTCATTTAAATAATACGATTTCCAAGTTGTTGTTGCTGATACAGATACCTACGCAAAATTTTGAACGTGGCAAGCGAAAAACTCTTCATCGTCTGAGGCAAAGAATTATATATTTTATAAAGGTTCAATGAAAAGGTTCACTCGAATAGCGATGTCCTGTGCGGAGGTGGCGTTATCGACCACCGCGAATGAACGTTGATGTGATGCACGTCTATTTTAAAAAATAGAATATTCATAGGAAGGAGCCTTGGCAGCAAGTGAATGGCATAAATATGCCATTTCCAACCAAGGCAAAACCTTGGAGAGCATACCAGACCAGTAGCATGATAACATTGTGATCGAGGAAAAAGGGGTAATAATGGTCTTAATCTCACAAAAACTCTTTAATAATAATTTGCTACTGGTTTTTATTATTAAAGAGTTTTTGTGAGATTAAGACCATTACTACCCCTTTTTTCTCAATATGAATCACTCACACAGAGTCGTCTTGGGTCATTTGATAACATTGTATTCAAGTCTATGGGAGATTATTGGGTACAATAAGTGATCCACTTTTGTCAACGTAGTCTACTTTAGAATACCAAAAGTAATCTACGAGGGATGATCGTAAAATAAGGTCCCCATATTTTTTAAAAATAGACAGCATTCCTTATTTCTTTAACATTATACATCATTTTGAAGGTAAAAACTTAAGCTTTTTTTCGACATAATCGCCATTTCTATTCAAGCATTTTTGCAGACGGTGCTCCAACTTATGTATCCACATATCGTAAAATTCTGCCGCCAATCCCTTCAAGAATCGAGTAACCTCAATTGTGGTGTTGGAAATCTCAAGAATCCGAAGAGCGAGTTGACGAATGGTGACCCTCCGATCTTCAAGCAGTATGCTCTCGACCTTTTCAACGATTTCCTCTGAAACAGATGGTCTTCCGCTCCGCTCTTCATCGTGAATTTCCGTCCGACCTCCAGTGAATTCCCTACACCATTTGCGGACGTGTTGAACAGCTATACACTTTTCTCCATAAACTTCGGTTAATTGACGATGGATGTCTATAGGTGAAACCCCTTTCGCGTTTAAAAAACGTATCACAGCGCGAATTTCGCACCTGGCGGTAGCGGCGATCGGGAGTTCCATCTCAGACGGCTGCTTAGCCAACACTGAGCGGCGAAGCGAGACGGGAGTCGTACGTGTTTAGAGTGGGAGAGCTGCTGCTCATGCCAATGTTGTCGGATTTTGCCTAACACGTCTTGTTGCTGCTGTAGGGCTTTGGGAACCTTATTTTACGATCATTCCTCGTACGAACTACACACATAAACAACAGTATAATACGTAATATACAATAAATTACGAAAACTAATGATGTGAAATAATGCGATGCAGAAACGCACATTTTCAAATTGAGAAAACAATGTTGTTTTGCCTGTATATTCTTATTTCTGCACTAATGAAAATGTTATAAATATAATAAAATTAATATTTTTTATAGCAACTATTTTAACTAATTTAGAGTGAATATGCATTATTTCTAACTGCAGAACTGAAAACTATCCGTTGCAATTGTAATACAGGAGAAGGATACGGCGTCCATGTTCGTAGAAGCAGAAACTTCACTCTATTCAAAGTGTTTCTACCGTAACCTATGTGCCTAATAAGAGATTAAGCCGGTATATGTTTAATTAGTGTGTAGATGTTTTAATAGTTATTTTATAGTTTGCACTTTAACTATTACAATGTTGTTTACAGGTTTTGCTTGACTGCGGAAGGAATGCAAAAGCTTCAGCAATGCTGCAATCGCTTTATGCAACGTGTCCACGTAGTGCGTGGGCGGAAGATAATTCCTTTCCCGAACAATCTATAGATAAAGCTTTCAAATAAAAAATATTCGGACATAAACGCTGCACAACATAAAATTATACTAAGTGTACAGGGTGATCAGTTCCCGCTGCGCACGATACAGGTTTGTTTCTTTAAATGGAAGAGTCTGTATATTATAACGACTTTGGATATCCCTACCTCGATTCGTGGCAACTTTCATTAATATTCCCTATACCTATTTATCTTAGTTTTTGAGATAATTGACATACTTTGAGATTTTTGCGAAATGTTGTTGTTTCTTTAGCGGCCGATATCTAAAACGCCTTACACGCTAGGGTGGTGATTAAAATGTTATTCGATTAAGTATTTCTTGGAGTTTCAGGCAATCATTGTAAAATGTTTTATGTCAACTGGACAATATAGTAATCAAAATTCTTGCCATGTCTGATTCGCTATCTCAATTTCTTTATGGAACAACTTGTATGTTTTTACAAAATATAATGGAGAAGCTCTTCTAGAATATTTTTGAACACTTCCCTATACCTAAAATGCGTCATTATTTAGTAAATTAATTATGAACTATGCGGATGTTTTTCGATTAAAAACGTAGGGTGGTGCTATGACGAAATACTGTAAACTGTTGTTTCGCTAAAGATATTCATTAAAGCAAATGTGTAAACGTTATCTTTTTTAGTACAATTTCCTCATCTACTCGAAGTAACCATCATTTTCGTACATATATTGTTTATTAAGTCAACCAGCACGGATAAACAATAAATAGCGAAAATAAGTAGATAAATATTAATTAGAGTTCAACGTAAAAGGAATAGATTTATTTAACATCGCGCACTAAGTTTTTTTAGCAGTAAGAAATATGGTACTGAAAGTTGTTTAAAAATATCGCAATTTAGCTAAATAGAAATACAGGGTGGGGCAATCAAACCCTCTTTTTTCATATAGCTCGAAGAAAAGTTAAACAGAAAGAAAATTCAATTTATTGTAAGAAATCTTAAGTACGTGAGTGGAAATTTATTTATAAGTAATGAAAAGTTCAATTTTTGAAAATCGTGCCTGGTAAATGACGACCGTTGTTTTCCAAGCATGTTCTAAGTCTTGTACAGAAATTTTCAGTAACTCGTTGCAGTATCTGTGGTCCGATGGCACGAACTTCAATCCGCACTTTCAACTGTTCTAGAGATGGCGGGGGAGTAGCGAAAACCTTCGATTTTAAATAGCCCCATAGAAAGTAGTCACAGGAACTGAGATCCGGCGACCGCGGAGGCCAAGGAACATCCTCATTTCTGCTAATAAGCCGATTCGGTAAACGGGCTCCGAAAATTCATAGAGATTGCTGCGGTATGGCTAGTCGCACCATCTTGTTGGAAGAAAGTGTTGCGATTAGCCCGAAATTGTCGAAGTTGTGGAATGATAAAAGTTTCCAGCACGTTAAGATATCGCGGTGATGTTACCGTTACAGCGTTGCCAAGATCGTCTTCAAAAAAATATGGGCCGATAATTCCCATTGAAGAGACTGCGCATTCAGGTAAAATGCTTTAACGGCGAAACCGCGTTGTTCTTCGGTCCAACGCTGCATGATTACTAAACTTCCCACTTCCTAAAACGCGAAGGTCAAACCCCCACCTCTCCCCACTTTCCCTACTTATTTTTCGAACTGTCTGAAAAAAGGGGGTTTGACTGCTTGATTGATGAATTTCTTAGGGCAGTGCATAACATGGACATTACATTACACAAAATAATAGTTTCAAGATGTTAGTAAATGTTCAATAAAATACGAGGAATTACATTACAGTTGCTATGAAGCGAAATGGTGTTCACTTCGAATAGACCAGAAATTGAATGCATAAATTAAATTTTGTAGATGCACAGCACTCTTTGAATTTTAGCAAAAGACTTGTCCGCTTTGCTTCATATTTAATTCACTAAAGAACGACACATTTTACGTATCGGTATATGTTTACAAAAAAGACTCCAGCCGATATGAAAGCTTGTTGATATATTGCCTGAAACTCCAAGAAATATTCAATCGAATAAAATTTGAATCACTGCCCTAGCGTGTAAAACGTTTTAGATATAGATATCGGCCGCTAAAGAAACAACATTTTGCAAAAATCTCAAACCATGTCAATTATCCCAAAAACTAAGACAGATAGATGTAGGGATTGTTCTTGAAAGTTGCCATGAGCTGAGGAGATGAATCTAAGGTCGTAATAACATACAGAATGTTCCATTTAAAAAACCAAACTTGTATCCTACGCAGCGGAAACTGAACACCCTGCATGTTTGAGTGTAATTCGATATTGTGCTGTATTTGTCTCCGTATATTTTTCATTTGAAAACTTTTTCCCTAAATTGCTAGGAAAGGAATTATCTTCCGTCCACGCACTAGATGGGCACGCTGGTATATGGTTTAGGGAGGCGTGAGCATGTCTTACAAAACTTGTGTGTTCCAGGCATAGCAAATTCTAGACTCTGCATACTATTTCTTCTGGAAAAATTTTCCCTTTTTTTATTTAATTATAGGAACTAAATAGCTTCTCTCCCAATTTTCTTTTGCACAATTTATCATAACAGCAGTTCATGTTTTAAAGCAACATCAAATTATTGATATGTATGAATACCATCATAATAGTACACAAATATAATTGAAATGATATTCTTTTGGAGCTACTTTTTTATTTTTTTATTTTATTTTTTATATTTATTTCGAAGTATACAAAGGTATACAAGAAAAGTCAACAAAACTACATAATTTTAATTATCCCAATATTCGTTTAACGAATACGGTTCTAAATTTTCTAAATATTCAAACAATCTGCTTTTCAATATTCTTAAATTGTTGCTAGTTTTGATGAACAGCGGTAGTTTGTTATATAAACGAAGAATAATACACATTCCTTCCTGTTAATGTTAACCTATGTATTGGGTACTGATAAAAGTTATCTTTTAAACGAGTATTATGTACGTGACTGTATTTAGAATCATTTTTATTCATTTTATTTTGAAACAAAAAAATTATGCAATTGTAAATATATACTCCATAAAGGGTTAGTAAATTATGCTGTTTAAAAACGGTTTTTTAGACTGTCTCTACTTGATAAACCGAAATAACTCTAAGGACCTTCTTCTGAGCTAGAAAAACTCTATATACTTCTGGAGATTGACCCCAGAAAATGATACTACTAAACTCATGCGTGAGTAAAATATCATAATAAACCGCGAACAGATCCGGAGTATTAAGTATCTTTTTTAAAGTTTTAAATCCAAAGGTTATCGAATTAAGTTGTTTACTGATGTTCTCCGTATGCACTGACCACTTCAAAAATTCGTCAATATATAGACCTAAGAATTTGGTTGAACTGGTTATAGCAATTTTCCTACCGCCCAGTTCAATACAAGAAGGCCTTGGTATTGCTGCAGAAGTTCGAAAAACCATGCAAGATGTCTTGGTTAGATTCAAAGCTAAGTTGTTAAGAAATCAGTTATCAAGTGCACAAAAATAACTATTACATTCTCTGTTCAATTCAGAATAGTCACTTCCTCGAACCAGTAAGTTGGTATCGTCTGCATAGTTTACAATGATATGTTCAGATCGTTGCACAACATTACTTATATCATTTGCATACAGATTAAATAATATAGGGCCAAGAACACTTCCCTGTGGTAATCCTTTTTTAAGAGGAAGAATTTGTGATCGTGAAGATTTGCCATTCTTTGTAAGTTAGACCAATTGCATTCTGTTGTTAAGGTACGAATGCAGGAGATCACTCGCAACCCCACGAATGCCGTACATATCAAGTTTGGTAAGCAGTATAGAGTGATCCACAGTGTCAAATGCTCTGCTTAAGTCCAAAAATATACCACATGCTAATTCGCGGTCTTCGAGTATTGACAGAACCTCATCGGTATACTGAGAAATAGCATTTATTATTACGAATGGATTGATTATATTTAGTCATTAATGGATCGCAAGTTGATGGATGGCTTCTAAGAAGTGGAAAAATGTATGATAGCTTTATATTACTAAACCGCTAAACTAAATTCCTTCACGGTCTACATTATTCAGAAGCTAAAGGCACCTGACATGAATCATATTCAAAACAAAAGCTTATTGAAAAATTGCTACTCCTAATAACCTCTCTCGCAGTTAAGAAATTTGTGCAACTTCAATCCATCATTACTTTCACATTCAAACCATTCCTTGCACAGTGGAACAAACACAGGTAAAGGATTAAGTATCCATACGTCTTTACTATTCATAACATATCTTGCGTAACTTCCACAACATATTGTACAACTATTCCAATCGCTAATATTCGTTCGGCTCGATTGAAGTGCCACGTTCTCGAAATTCTGTCGGACCGTCTTTACTTCATTACTCATATTCGCATACTCATCAGACGCGCCATTGCTCGGTAGGTCTGGTCGACATCAATGACAGGGTTAGTTAGGCAAATGACATGAGTGACAGCTGGAATGGCCGCCGGTATTAGATTACTTGCAGATATTCGCCGTGCACCGCACCATGAGAGGGTTCGTATTAGGCTCGATTTGCGGAACAACAAGTTGCCCGTAAATTTGTTGCTGACGAGGGGATGGAATCCGCCACTTTCTGGTTTTTGTCGTCGAATTGGATTATCGAAGTTTTTAATGGAAAGATTAGCTTTACGTTAGACAAATTACCAGACGAAATATGCACATATGTAGAAGGGCCCTTTTCTCCTAACTCAGTAAAAAGATGTAACTCACTCTAACAAGAATTTGCACCTCCAACTGTCTAGTTAAAAAAGACTCCTGTAATTGGCAAGTAATTCTAAGTTTTGGGAAAACTCTATTTACACAAGCTTGCATTAATAAAAATGTAAGAAGTAGGTCTTGTAGTTTTTTGGTTGCTTACGTGTGGTTTTTCGCAAGAAACTACTTTTATCTTCATTTTAACAAAGCGCAGCTAATTTTATGCCAATTTTATACTCACAAATATAAATACTTGTTAGATCTTGTGAAAATGCACTGGTTAGAGGAAAGATATAAACTTGACAATGAACACTGAATGCTGCGTGTACCAAATTTAGTGAGATTTTAGTTGCAGTCCATATTTCAAAGCTTAGCAATAGTAATAAAACTTTAATTAAGAAAAATGTAATTTTTCAACATCTTGAAATCACGATACCTATTTGTGAAAAAATATAAAGTGATTCAAAATATGGAGAACAGATTTGAAAGCAGAACTAAAGGATCATAAAGTTCACCTAAAATATTTATGACAATTTGCAAACAATTAGTTTTCATAACCTTATGTTATGATTTCATACGTAAAACAATGTAATGGCCTGGCCAGTTTCAAATTTACACTTAAATCTACATACATTGCTATTGAAAGAGGGCAAGAAAACTTGCACTATTTAAGTGCGAGTGCAAGTCTAACGTATGTACGCAAGGAAATAAACGACCGTTGGCTGATAAAGTCACTAAATTTATCAATGAATTTCCAGAGCTAAAGTATTGTGTAAAGTTCACACAGCAAACATCCTTCACCGAGACAAATGTGGAATCAAACCTGATGGTGCAAATTTTTCACAAATCTTATCCACGCTGTTATGAAGTTACGTTTGTTTATTATATTATTTATTAAAGTCAAACTTGTTATGTGGCGTATTAAAATTTACATAACTTCTATTCTAAAAAGCAATCAATATAAATGCATATATTCGTTATATCTGAAAGATAAAAGTACTTGTACATTTATGGTATTAAGTACAACAGATTTTTGAAGAAACTACTTTGTTACTTAATGTATTTTGGCTTCAGTCGGTGAATTACGAAGATTTTTAATTTTCCTTGGAATTTCCTTGGAACCTGACACTTACCGCTAGCCGGACGGGCGTGCTAACCACTACAACACGGGGACCTCGATGCCAGGAACGTTCACTTCTTCGCTGAACACATCTACTTTTCCGGAATGTTGGAATGTTGCTAGGTTGTGTCCAGATCATAAAAAAGGTGATACTGCATTAATTAGCAACTATAGACCTGTTGCTATAATAAATAATTTCGCTAAAGTTTATGAAATGCTTCTGTATAGCTGCATTTACCCACAATTTCAGGCCGTTATATTTGAAGATCAGCATGGCTTTGTAGGTAAACATTCCACTGTCTCCAATCTTACACAAATTACTCAGTTCATATCAGATTGCATGGATAACAACAAACAAGTCGACGTTATCTATACCGACTTTGCAAAGGCATTTGACCGGATTGATCATCAATTGTTGTTACATAAACTCATCATTAGAGCGGGCCAAGAGCGCCACGCGCCAGGTTCGCAATCAGGCTGCCGGGCGCATATATGTATGTAAACATAGGTAATTTAAATATGTAATTATTAGGACGAGGACCAAAACCACTGTCTATTACGTCGTGAAGACGCGCAAATATACACCTGCAGTTTGGGTGTTCGTTGATAAATAGGGCGTTGTTCACAGTGGGCCACTACAAAAAAAAAGTTCATTCATCGACGGCTACGAACTAACAGCGCGCTTATTCATTTACGGATGACGCGCTCTATTCATCAACAAATGACGAGTCTGCAGATGTTACGTTTGCACCACTTCGTGGCATACTAGAAACAAGCGTCGGTGTGCTCGCTTTAGTGATTATGTCTAACGTAACTATTAAAAATAAACGGCCATTACCTACGAAAGTTAATAAATTTCTTAGTGAATTTGTGGATTTACACTACAATGAGAGTACAATTTTCTGTAAAGTTTGTAAAAAGAAACTACTGTGCTGGAGCAAACGTGATTGTGAAAGACATATAAATAGCGCACACCATAGAAATAAAAGGAATGGTGTGTCACAACAACGTCAATTTCAATTAGAATTGCTTTTAACGTTTATGGTATGTGGTCTACCACTTCGTATACTTGATAAAAAAGCATTTCGAAAATTCTGGGGTACATACAATACCGAGTGGATACTACCATCTCGGACAGCGTTACGGAGAGATATTCCACGAATACGTGAGGACATTGAAAATCGAATTAAAACCGAATTAAAAGATAAACAGCTGTGGCTATGTCTTGATGAGACGACAGATTGCAAAAAAAATTCTATTTTGAATATAATAGTGCGCGTATTAGATCCTATTAAACCAAATTTTGCAATTCTATTAGCCAGCAGAAGATTAAAACAGTGTACTAGTAAAGCAATTACGGCCGTAGTTCTCGAAACGTTACAAAAATTTCAAGTGTCAACCAGTCAACTGTTGTTGTTCATGAGCGATGGTGCAGCAACAATGTGTAGTGTAGGCCGTTCCCTTAAAGAAAAGTGTGAAGGAGTTTTACATGTTACGTGTAAAATCCATGCTTTACATCTTGTGGCACAAACTATTCGAGAGTGTTACCCGGAGGTGGATGCATTAATAGCAAACACAAAAAAAGTGTTTCTCAAAAGTCCTAAGAGGACTAGGGCATTCCACAGGTTATGCCCTGGTATTCGAGAACCACCACAGCCCATTCTTACGCGTTGGGGAACGTGGTTAAAAGCCGCTTTTTATTATAATGAACATTTTGAAGAAGTCAAATCCGTTATTTCGCAATTCGTCCCTGCCGAAGCTAGAGCTATTAGGATGAGCCAGAAGGGATTTCTCGATATTTCTGTTGAAACACATCTAAAGAATATTAGCAACAATTACAAAGGGTTAGTAGACGCGATAGAAAATTTGCAAAATTCTGGATTGTCGTTGGTAGAATCAGTGCAAGTCGTGGACGAAGTTAGTACATTGTTACACAGCATAAACGATGCAACAAGTGGACGAGTTTTAGCTAAGTTCGATAGTGTTTTAAAAATGAATCCGGACTACACGAGATTAAGACAAATGTGCGATGGGGCATCTGCAGATTCCTTGACTAAGTCTAAAGATTATTTTAATTACGCCTGTCTTACTTCGGTAGACGTGGAACGGTCGTTTTCGAAATATAAGAACATTTTTTTCGTCTCGGCGGACATCCTTCACCGAGGCAAATGTGGAAACTTATCTGATGGTGCAACTTTTTAAACAAGCCTATCCGCATTATTAAGAAGGATAGAATTTATTTATTATATCTTTATTTACAGTTACATTATTAAGTACAACAGAATAAAAAAAGCGTTCAGTTTCTCAGTTATTTCCTTATTACATCCCATTTACAACGCATACCGTTTTCAATCAAATAAAAAATCATAATGAAAATAAAAATACCTCAGCGTGTACATATAATATATATATATATATATATATATATATCCGCTCTAATTACTAAACATTATTATTGCGTCAGCTTTTATTTTTTTACTCTTGTGTATTAATTTCGAAATATCACATATCTGCTGTGACTCACATATACGCTATTTACAATAAGCGGCCGTTGCGCCTGATTCCGATTCTGTTGGATGGCGCAATTTGGCCCGCTCTACTCATCATCACTGGATTTTTACCTCGTCTTGTTTCATTTTTTTCAACCTATTTGCTAAACAGGACGCAATATGTAACTTATCTTGGACATAAATCTGACAGTTTTTCTCCTTCGTCCGGAATTGCACAAGGAGGCAATTTGGGTCCTCTTATGTTCTTGATCTTTATTAATAACATTTGTTCTTATTTAGATTGTAACAAATTAATGTTTGCTGACGACTTAAAGCTCTTTTCGAAGATAGAGACACCAACTGATTGCCTTTCTCTGCAAGCTAATATTGACAAACTCCATACTTGGTGTTTAGATAACAACTTATCTATGAATGTAGCTAAATGTAATGTCATAACCTACTCACGTAAAAAATCCTCAGTTATATACGATTACCTATACAATGATGTCAGTATATAGCGATGTTCATGTGTAAAAGATTTGGGTGTCTCATTTGATTCAAAATTATCATTCAATGACCACGTCACTAATATTACATCATCTTCTTTGAAAGCTTTGGGCTTTGTTATTAGAACAACAAGGCAATTTTCTTCGCTGGAGTCAATTATCTCTCTTTATTTCGCACTGGTGCGATCTAAACTTGAATATGCCTCTACAGTTTGGTCACCAATCTACGCAACACACATATCGTCACTTGAAAATATACAAGGAAAATTCCTTAAGTACATTTACTTTAAACAAAATGGTGTATACCCAGGTCAAGGATTTGACCATGATATTCTACTGGCCGCATTTCATGTACAATTCTTATAGCAACGACGCAAACAGGCTGACATTAGATTTCTACGTAATATGTTGCACAACAAAATCGATGCTCCTCATCTTTTGGAAAGACTTTGTTTCGCGATTCCTTCCTATTCTACTCGATTATCAACAACTTTTTACTGTTCCTTCCCCAGAACCAACGTTATGTTAAGATCGCCTATTTATAGAATGTGCTCTTACTTTAATAATATTTCTGATATTAATGTTGATATCAATTGTTCTGATCTTTGTGCCGTTTTAAATAATGTTTAGTACTTACTTGCATGTATAATTTAGTAATTTAATTTAGTTTAGTTTCCTCTTTTGTTGTAGCTTATTGATACATAATATTATCTTAGTTTATCATAATGTGATGGTTATCTTTGTGTATATTTTTTGTCCTGTTATTAGACTCGTCTGTTGGACAATAAATGAATTATTATTAATACCTGGTTATTATTTTTATCTGGAAATACATCATAATATTTTGACAGATAATTTTTAATTCTTACATGCCAAGTACACTAATTAATTAATATATTTTGGCTTCCGTCGGTGCAATATCAGAATCTATCTGTGGGGGAATTATGAAAACCTGTAATTTCCTTGCCGGCACGAAATTTTTTTCAAGTATTTAATTATGTCAGAAATTCCAAAAAAATTACAGATTTTCATAATTCACCGACGGCAGCCAAAATATATTAATTAATTAGAAATTGTCTGACGAAATATTATGATATATTTGCAGATAAAAATAATAACTAGCTATTAAAAAGTGAAAGTTACTGGCATCATGGTCCTCGCGGTGTAGTGATTAGCACGTCCGTCCGGCAAGCGGGAGGTGTCAGGTTCGATTCCTTACCGGGACGAGGTTTTTTGAAGTATTTAATTACAATTTACTTTGTTTACTTTTTCCGACTCTTACATTACGTATATAACAAATGCCGTTTTCAAACAAAAAATTGCAATGAAAGCACCTCAACGTGTGCATATATTCGCTATATTTACCAAACATTTTTATTGGGTATAAGTCCTTGTAAGTGAACTGTAGAGTATACACACACCACTGTTTTATATTAAACGAAAAATAGTTAGAGGGGATAACAACCATTAAAGTTAGAACAATGTTCCGTCTTTTAATTATAATACTTTCACTGCATTGTTATTGAAAACACACGACATACGAGGATGATATGATAAATACCTGTGAAAGATAACACAAGTGGGCGATGCCCCAAACTTTTTAAACCATCCAAATAATAGGATTTCTCGAACTCTGCAAAATAGGTTTCTGTTTCGATAGTGACCTCTTCATTTTGTTTTTTACTTTAATTTTTTTTATTTTTTATTACCTTTTTATTTTTTTATATTATTACCTAGCAGACCGAGAACGGTCCCATAATAGGATAATACTCGTACAATACATTGCATAGTACATAGGGACATAAACAGGTAGGCATTATATGAATTCATCTACATGTGTGTATGTATGTGAGTGAATATGTATGAATATGTGCGTGAGCGTAGGTGATTGTAGATGCATGCCACTCTGTGCGTGTATGTTTGTGTAATTGTGCATAAGTGTATACAGGTAATGCAAGCATTTGTGTATGATAGAGTATGTATTCTATACAGGTGAAAGGTATGTGTATTGTTTGACTGAAGCTTAAGGTGGACGACATCCGTACAGATCGTTCCATCCATCATTGCCGATCCGAGAAAGTATGTTCATTTGACGTGAACCCCCAAACCATTTTTTCAAATTTGGAAAAAGAAAGAAGTGATAGGAGGCAAATCTGGCGAATATGGTAGATGGGGCACCAATTTCAACCGTAATTGGATTAGTTACGCTGTCACAATTGCCGATGAATAAGCTGGGGCGTTATCATGAAGGTAGAGAATCTTCCCCGTTAGGTGGGACCTTCTCTTTAGGTCAGCGTCGAATCGCCCAAATAAATCATCATAGCTCTGTGCCGTGATTGTCCTTCCTTCCTCCAAATAATTAATTAAGATCATGCCTTGCGAATCCCAAAAAATTGTCGCCATAACTTTTCCAGCCGATGCCGATGAAATCATTTTCGCTTTTCACGTTCGCCGAGGAAAACCCATTTTTCCGTCTGATCTTTGGTTTATGGCGTGTAGTGATGTATCCATGTCTCATCAACAGTCACAAAACACCGCAGAAACTTACACGTGTTGCGTTTAAACATGTCCAAATATTGCTTTGAGGTTATCGTGCGATTCCGTTTTTGATCAATCGTCAACAGACGCGGCACCGAACTCGCTGATAGCCTTCTCATACTCAATTTTTCGTGAAGGTTGTTTTGTACACATTTAATTGAGATGTTTGCCATACTAGCAATCTCTCTAATCTTCACCCGGCGGTTTGCTATTACGAAATCATGAACTTTACTAATCATATCGTCCGTAGTCACTTTGATGGAACAACCTGGCAGCTCCTTATCAAAGACATCGAAGACAAATATTCGACCACGCTTAGATTCATTAAACCAGTATATGATGACAGTCATCGAAAGTACTTGATCCTTATAAACTGCAACTTCTCTTTGATGTCTGCACACGTCTTTCCATCCAAAGAAAGAAATCGAATCACTGACCACCGGTATTGTTCTTTTTCTATGATTCAACAAATACATAAACTTGCTCGCCTTCAACAGCTCTTAAAGCTATTCGATGAATTTTTTCGAAATTTTGACATACGTCGATTAAAGAATAGTAATCACAGTCGGTAATGCAGAGTTTGACACAAAGCGCTATCTGCCCCCAAACACTTTTCAGCTCAGCTTCGTACTTGCCATCTTTTGCCATTATTACAATAATTTACGCAAATCGGTTTTAAGCTTACTCAGGGCTAGATCACTTACTCAAACACATATTGTTTTGGATTTTCGGATCGGGAACTTTTACTTGTTAGTATGGATCGTAACGTTTACTGCCTGGTAAAACCCTCATTGGTTATTAATGAACTTTTGTAATGTGAATTGCTTCCAAGATGTTAAATTCTGTGAATACCTTTTACAATGAGATCCCTTTTTTAAAATAAATTTACTGAAAATGTAAACAAGTGTTTTTGTAACTAATGCTTAACGTTCGGTGTCCCAATTCTAGAATGTAGTACCAAAAATAAGAAGTAAAGAAAACATATTTCATATGACCACAGCATTATAGCATCAATACAGTGACAGACTTATAAAATTTTCTGAAAAGATCATTTGGGCATAAATGTATAAGTAAGATATGTGCAATAATATCAGTAGTACCTACTGTGGGCCTTCGTTACTTTCCTGAAAATGACCTTCATCTTACTTGCTAAACATACAAATAGTATTATTGCATTACAAATCATTGCTTCTAAAAGGTTCCTGATATTATAAATTGAAGCAAACGAATGCAGCAATGTTTTGGCTCCTAAAAGAGTAAATCATTTATACTTATGTAGTTCCTTAAATTAATTTTCTCTTATGTCGAAAACCAGTCGTAACATATAATTCGTAGAAGCCAGTGTATTAAAAAAGTAATATTTTCTAGTCAATGCAAACTAACGTAACGTGCAAAAATTTTCGTGACAAGTCCAAGAGAGTAACCCAAAAGCAATTTATTAAAATAGTGAGACGTCACATAACCGAAAAAGAACGTAATATTGTGTAACAATTTCCCAATTCAATTTGCATAGAAGTGCCGGCTGCTGTCAGTCAGTCAGGTTGAAAGTTTTCGTCTAGAATAAAGCGAAAGGCCGGAGCGAGCAGAGCGATATGTTTGCATAAGAACCAGACGATTTAGTCAGGCTGGAAAAGTAGGGTAAAGTACCGTCGACGCTGCATGGTAAATCGTCCGCCAGTTGAAATTAAATTCGTGCATGTTTTGCCCTCTTTTTATTGTTCTTAAGTTAAAATTGAAGCAATTGAACTGAAAATTTTCCAAAGGACAGAAAACTATAATTTTTACTTTCTATGTCCATAAATATTTGAATATAGAAAGTAACAGTCGCGAAAGTTAAAAGAAAACATTGGTTTGAAAACAAATTGCATGAATTTTTCAGTGTCTAGTGAAATTTATCTGTTTACTAATGATAATGCTTTATTTATTTCATGTTACATAGACCACATGTATGAAATACCTCACAAAAAAGAAACAATAATATTCGTTATTCGTTTACATCTGGGCCCGTAAATTTCACAAACATTTATCATTTATTAAAATGTCTTTAATTTATGATTTAAATGTATTAAATGGAATGTTTTTGTATTGTTGCGGTGTTTTGTTGTGAGCTTTTAATATTTGCGTTATAGCGCTTTTATTCAGTCTCGTATATTTTGTTTGTAGTATTCGCAAACTGGATTTTATATTCAGGCAAGTTTCATAGTCGTATTTTATTTAGTATTTGTCGCATTTATTTGTTGGAATGTTTCTTTACAAAACACACATACTCATAAATATGCGCACACTGCGGTAAAGTAAGACTTCCTCTAGTATTTTGGCAACTACAGGAGTAACCAAAATAGAAAATAATTTTGGTTATTTTTTTTGGTAATTTATTTATTTGTGCTAAACAGTATACAATGTGTGTACACGCCAAAAGAGATTTAGGTATATGTGTATAACAAATATATGTTTAGCGGATAACATGTCAATGTATAAAACATAGGTAAATCCACGTATAACAATGTATGTATAACAAATAACATACATCGAAAAATGCATAAAACACTCACAATCAGTAAAACTATTCAATATAATAATAAACAAATATATATATATATATATATATATATATATATATATATATATAAATTAAGACTAAGATTTTGTTTCAAGTTATTACATTATAATTACATTTCGCAGGGTTACAGCTCGTTGACGTCGCAATATACTTTTCCAATAAGGAATTCTTTTAGTTTAAATCGGTTATGATTACCAATACTTTCGATGTTGCTGGGGAGCCTATTGTAAAGATTTACGCAGTTGTATAGTGGAGATTTTTTAAACAAAGTTTTATGTCTTGGAAATTCTAGAGTGTGCTAATTGCGAGTATTATAGCTATGATTATCCTTTACTTTTTTAAATTTACTAAGATTTCTATGCACAAAAAGCACACATTTAAGTATATATATGCAAGGGACCGTCAGAATGTTAAAGTTTTTGAAGACATTTTTGCAAGTGTCGTTAAATTTCAAATTAAAAATTAATCTCATTATCCTTTTCTGATGAATCAAAACCCTGCTCAGATTAGCTTTCGATGTGCCATCCCAACATACAACGTTATATAATATGTAACTATAACTCAGAGAATAATAAACATTTAGTGAGCCTGATATGTCAAGGGATGACTTTAGCTGGTAGATAGCAAAATAGGTTTTGTTAATTGAGGAGCAGACTTGATCTATTTGTTCATCCCAAGACAAATTTGCGTCGATATGAGTCCCCAAAAAACTAACTGACTGACTCACTGCATTGTCTATGTAGGTGTAGGACAAGACTTTGCTACGGTTGCCGAAATTAATTATTACTGTTTTTTCCGCGTTTAAAACTAAGCCGTTGCGACCACACCATATCTCGAAATCGTCCCGCACTGACTCCACCATTTCCGCTAGAGCCTCAGCGGTGCCGAGACAGCAACCGTCGCATCATCAGCATACATAATTAGTTTGACGCGATTGATGCTATCTGACAAATCTTTAACAAAAATCGAAAACAACAAGGGTCCCAGCACCGAGCCTTGAGCCACCCCCTCGTCATAACATAGTTATCAGACAATGAAATTTTACTGTAATTTTTCTGCCTCGAGTGTATGTGGTAAACCATGATAGGATATTTCCTCTTATTCCTGCTTCATCCAGTTTATCCTCCAAGTGTTTATGGTCAATTACATCAAATGCGCTAGTCAAATTAAACATTAATGCCGTTACATATAAATCACAGTCCAAACACTCATAACTGTAATTTAGTAAGTCAAAAGAAGCAGTTTCAATTGATCTATTTGGTCTAAAGGCATGCTGGCACTCTGAGATTACATTATGTTTATTAAAAAAGTCAATAACTTTGTCATAAATAATCCTTTCGAAAATTTTTGAGAATGCACTAACTATAGCTATTTGTCGATAATTATTCATAAATGTTGCTCCACCTTTTTTATGAATTGGCAAAATTAAACTTGTTTTTAGTACTTTAGCAAAAATACCCTCGTTTATAGACTGGTTCGTAATATGTAAGAGCGGCTGCAAAATTTCAGGTAATATCCTTAGTATTACAGTGATTGAATAACCATCAAGCCCGGTCGATTTTTTGTTTTTTTTTCATATATTTTGTGTATAAATATAGATGGAGAAATCGGGGGTTGTGCACTATAAGGAAAGTATAAATTTGAGCCAAAATGACCTTTTATTTTATTACTTGCTGCCGTTTCAAAGTGATGGCCAAATGCATTTACTATTTCAAAATTATCCGTTAACACCTCATTCTCACAATAAATAGCATCTATTCTGAGTTTTTTTGATTGACGATTTAGTGTGCTATTTACAATGTTCCAAATAGTTTTTGATTTGTTCTTGGAATTTTGAATTTTATTGTTGAAATAACTAAATTTTGCTTCCTTTATATTTCGCTTATAAGATTTTTTCATCTTTTGATAGTTATTTTTACTGTTTTTATCTCCTAGCATTCGCGCAAACCAATATAGCTTTTCGAGTTCCTCTTTTTCTGCTTTTAATACAGGTGTATACCAATTGTCATTTTTCAAATTGTTTTCAGTACAAATTTTTGTTACTGCAGGACAGCTAATGTTCAAGCCATCCGTAATAGCTGTGAAAAAAAGTTCGAAAGATCTATCTGCATTTTCAGCTAAGTATAAATTCGCAAATTTTGCAAATTATTAATTAGCACTTGCGTGAGCCAATGCTCACTGATACATATAATATCTGTATGATTACATTTACAGTATATTGTGAGTATGTCACGTTTATTTAAAATACTTTGTATATTAATGTGACAAATCTTAATACCCTTGTTGTTCCGGATTCGTGGGTCCGATAAGAGATTCTGGTTCGGGTCCAGTATTCGGTTAGTGCGGTTCTCACAAATTCCTTATTAAGAAAACGGAACCGGTACCGATTTCGTGCTAAGAAGCACATTTTCAGACAACAATAATAAGTAGTACAGAAGAAGAGTACAGCCTGAGGATATTCTTTTTAGAATGAAACTGGTAGTTAAAGCACACCAATTTTTTTCTACCTTCTACCTTATTAATTTGCCCGCACAGGGTCGTTATGGATTATTAATTACAGGAATTCTTTTTCCTTTTTTAAATGTAGGCATTATTTACTAATCTATTTACTCGAATATACCAATATACCAAGAAATCTAAAAATTTAGCTTCTAACCAGAAAGAATAAAAGTAATATAATTGTTAATAACACCGAGGTGAAAGAAAGCAAAAATAAATTGGACACGTTACTTACATTGCACAGGGCAGAAGCTAGTTATAAGGATAAGTATGAGGTAAAAAAGGAAGGATATGATAGTTTATTAAAACAAAAGTGTTCACATTACTTCGATGACCAATTAGCAAGTTCTGATAATAAAAAAAGTGTATATGGGGTGTTTGTAGGGAGTAATTGAGCAATAACTCCCCTTCAGTAGATAAGCACTTTGAAGGGGATTTTGAAGTATCAACAAAGTATAATAAATTTCTACTATCTTTGATTCCAGAATTAACGAAAAACTCATACTTTCATATGTGAAATCATAGGGAACAATTGGTCTGTGTATTTGAAATATATTCCGGCAGAAGAATTGAGTGATTTGGCGAAAAAACTAAAAAACGAACATAATAACGGTATTGATGGATCTCCTTTCATTACCGTTAAAATGTGTACTCCCATTCTTCAGGAAGTTTCGTGCTCCATTGCTGCAATAAGGCCCATATTTAAACAAGGTGACCTTGGATTGTTTGGCAGCTGCAGATCCATTAGTATATTTACAGCGTTCTCCAAATTGTTTGAACTAGCGATGTGCAAGAGATTGGTCAAATTTATGAACGAATACCGTTTATTTCATCAAAATCAACATGGTTTTATAGCAGGCGAGTCCACTCGAACTAATATTCCATTTTACCCAAACGATATAGCACCACCTTGAGGAAGGAGATTTGGCGCTGGGATTATTCCTTGACTTATCGATAGCTTACTACTGCGTGAATAGGATTTTACTTTTAGTAAAAAATTGAAAGATAGTATAAGGAGACGTCCCTTGAAGCTTTTGCAATCATATTTGACTACTAGACGATAGCGAGTTACAATTCTTAAGAATGGTAGAACTTTCACCTCAGAGTTGTTACCAAACAACTTGTAAATAGCCCAAGGTTCCTTGGCTCGATTTTGTTCCTAGTTTTTGTGAATGACAACTACATGTCCAGATACAGAGATTTGTTGTTATGCCGGTGTCATAAATACGATAGCACAAGTGAAACATATTGATGAATTGATACTTCAAGGTAGTGATACCTTCAACGTGACAGAAAACTAAATACATGCGTATAAAGTGCTTGCAGTGCTTGCATTACTTACTCAGCTGATTTGTCAGACCTTTGTAACATAATTATTCGCGCTATTTTGAAGCATTCCGGAACATGCTCTAATCGCAAACGATCATTAAATAACTATGTCAACATAACAATTGCTTTCCGCGGTAACTCTTTTAGTAAGTCGGGTGAAATTTTATCACTTCCAGGCGCTTTCTTAGGATTGAGGTTGTTATCGATCTACTGTGCAACTTCAGCTGAAGTGGTCCATTTTATTACAGTTCCTAACTAGTAGCCGGGTGCTGCATCTATCATGGACTGGATATTGTTTTGCTGAAACACGCCAGCCAGGTGGTTTGCGAATATTTCAGCTTTTTGGCCAGCGCATTCCGCCCATTGATTTTATGCATTTGTGATAGGTGGTATACGGACGATTGGTCGTTTGAACCTGCAAGTCGCTTTCCATAATGAAATATCCTTGTCTGCTTCCGGGCTCAAATATTTTTCAAAGCTACTCTGTTTAAATTCTTTAATTTTTTCATTTGTTTGTTTGCTTGTTTTATTAAATTCCCTCGTCTCCACGATTTCTGGTTCTGCGCCAAATTCTTATTTTTCTCCTTTATTTTATTACAACTCATTATAAATAAAGATTATTACTATTACTATTATTATTACTAATTTTAATATATTCTAAATGTAAATAACGGCTCAAAGCGTATATTGGATTCACATTTTTTACAACGTGCTGCTATTGTTAGAAATTCAAGGTATGGTCGTAAAATATGTAGATACCTTCTTATGAAATCCTACGGATTTACAAATGCTTTAAAATAGAATGTATGGCTTTTATTAGCTCAATCGCATTATATTCCTTATGATTCTCGTTTTTAATACATTTTACCAAACCATGGTAGTTCAGTAAGTATTTTTTCTAAAGACGAGGTGAATTCACACAGTTCTTTCGTTCGTGCGGATCCTCCGCTTCGTGTTGAACATGCAATGATTGACAGTCAGGGCCGACTAGATGATTAACGAGGAGTCGTTTCACAAAATGACGGTTCCCAAACTGAACTTTTCTCCTCCCTTCGCCGTTCATACGGGAAAAACACCATACCCTCCGTCCGGGTCTTTCCGTTCCTAGTAAACATTCGCGTTGGTGGTGTATTTAAAAACCGTTCGCCTTGTGCCCCCGATCGATATAACTTAACAAAACTGTAATTATACAAGCATCTCTCTGGAAAGATAGATGTATAGCTAGTATATAGGAAAGTAGAACGTAAGTAAGGAGTTGAAAGAAATTGAAACGAGCGATGTTTGCTATTTTTCATTTTAGGCGTTTTAATGGTTTTTTTCTCGATGGTTCTGATTCATAAATCAATCATTAATATAAATGTTGTGGGTGGCTTTACTTGCAATTCAAAAAATAAAAATCTGTTTTATTTAAGACAAATTATTTCAAAGATACATAGATGTTTTGTGTTTGAAAAATGTTACTAGCAAACTGAGGAAAGATGTGTATCCATTTTATTATGGACATAAAATTTATCAAACCACCTGGTTAGTGTTGTCACCATTGCACAAATATCTATTTGCTGTGCCTAAGTTTACGTAATGGGCAAACTAATATCGTTGTTGTGAAGAAATACCTAAAATATAAATATACAAATCTTAAACTTGATTTCTTTAAATACCTCCAGACAGCAGTTTTGATCCAAATACTCAAAAACGGTAAAAATGGATATAACTGCATGGATGTCTTCGAGAAGAAGTAATACCCCACAGTAACAGTCTTGAAACAAGAAATTTTTTTTTTAATATCACTAGCAGCAAGATTTATACGAAAACCCAATATTTTTCATATTAATATTCTATTTCGAAGTTGAAGATCGAAATTTTACAAACAGAAAATACAACATAATTGAAACGATATCACACATACAGCGTGCTCCGGAAAAATAGGAAAATAGTTCGAGAATATGCTCTGAAGATTCAAAAATAGTGTACTAGAAAATAAGCTTCATAAGATGACATTTTGTCGCATGCATGCAACTTCCCTTTGAAAATCTCAGATCCGGATCCACTTTCTGAATCTTCGAATTCGGATCCAATATCCGAAACCTTGGGCCGGGATCCATAATCCGAAACCTCGGGTCCGGATTCATTATCCGAAACCTGGGATCGGATTCATTATCCGAAACCTCGCATATGCATTCACTATCCGATAACCCGGATCCGGATCCGCTATCTGAAATCTTAAGTTCGGATTCTTTATCCAAACAAATTCATTATCCAATAACGTAGATACAGCCCTCTAACAATTTTTCTGAGCAAATACCAGCAATAAGTTGAGTAATTATCAAACAATATAGTTGCAATAGTCACTAGATTTATTAAACACCTATGTAGTGCAAAGTAACTTTGAATTGCGCGCATGGAAATCCAGTATTATTCTGAATGCACGGATTTTAAAAACTAGTGCACTTTTTCTCTATATAACATATAACACAAATTCAATGTTTTATTTATTAAACACTTTTTATATAGCAAAATAATAACGGATTCGGATCCGAGAATCGGATTGTCGATCCGGATCCTAGGATATCCGGATAGCTTTGGATTTGGATACCCGGATCTCAATTTTTTCGTACACCTGCAGCACTAATAAAAATGAACATTTCTATACTTGCTGTACAGAAGCAGTATCTGAAAATATTTTATTAGCATATTTTCAAATATAAAGCAAAAGAAAGAAGTCTTCTACTTTATGCTTGAGGTACTCCATATTACGTTCATGCCTTAATATGTACAAGAATGTAGTGATATCAAAATACTCCAAATCACAAACATCTTTGAAACGTTCATCAGTAGGTTACGAACCAAAAGAAATCTAAAATATTAGAAATAAAAGAAATTAACGAATTTATTGAGAAAGCTGGTAACATAATGTACCTCGCAATAAAATCCACGTATGTATATATGGCGAAAACCGCGCGCCGCGATCCTGCAGCATCTCTGAATCCTCTCAAACGGCGAACCAGCAGCATGTCCGAATCCGCTTAAACTGGGAGCTTGTCGCATAAAGAGAAGATCCTTCTCTTTATGTCCCAGCAGCAGCAGCAGCAGCACACAGCAGTATGACGTCACTCGTCACTTGGTGATAATAAAACAGCGTAGCTAGTTGTTGAGGGCACGGCTCACAACCAAGTTACGAGTGAGGTCATCAAACGTTTTTGCAACCACAACTAGTACATAGATTGGTTTAGTAAAAAGGTATACTGTTTTACGACCAAAGAATACTATTCACCAACGTTTCTTTCTTACACATGGCAATAGTTATTGCGTATCAAGAGAGATTAGCATGTTTGGAAAATTGCCTAATCTAATTGCAACTTTCTTAAACTGCCAAATTCTGAACTATACAGTGGGTATCGTTTTCAACATTCCAGTGCTTCGCATTTAGCCAATACAGGTGGCCATTTGATCACAATGAAGCTCCATGGAGGATTGAAGTCATCAGCTGTAGTCGCACAAATGTTTTCGTCCTAGCCAAGTATATCAAGTACACATTTGAGTGTTTCGCAACTCACAATGCACTAATATTACTAATTGTAGATCTTATGAATTCGCCGATGAGGATGCAACAACCTAATAAAACATTGTTTCCACTGCTAATTTCCTGGAGTAACAGTAAATGCCAGAAATCAGATTTCATAACATTCATTAAAAAATATGCTTAACCTAGTTATCATGTCATCAATTAGGAAAACTAGCATCAAATAAATAATGAAATGTTGCATTTCCTAATGAACTTCATTTCGACACCTGTTTGCGTGCGGAAAAGTACATTTTTCGTATGCAAAATAGAAAAAGAATATTTTCTAGAGGCAATACTGTGTTGAATTTTTAATGATACAGCTACTATAGAAAAGAGTCAACCTTTAATCGATGCTGTAGACGAGCTAGAAGATCCACCGAATCTGGTCAGTGATGTTTTCCAAAGTATAATTTAAATTATTGTTGACTGTCTATATTAAATACGAGATGTGGCAATTAAATAACCGGACTGGTGCTACAAAGCATTTTATTTCTCACCAATTACATTACAAAGTTTATCCCCTTCAATGTAGTCTCCCTGCCGATCCCTACAACGCCCCGTACGAATTTTCTATTGTCGAAAGCAGTGCCGGAAGTCCGTTTCTGTCAGCTTCTTGAGAACCTCCGTCGCTTTCGCTTTCACTGCTTCCACACTGTCAAATTTTGTCCCCTTAAGCTCCGATTTTACCTTAGAAAATAAAAAAAAGGCACCGGGGCCCAGGTCGGGCGAGTACGGTGGGTGGTCCGACACGGTGATGCCGGATTTCGCAAAGAACGCCTTCACAGACAAGGCGGAATGGGCTGGCGCATTGTCTTGGTGGAGCATCTAGGATTTGCTCTTCCACAAATCGGGGCTTCGTCTTCTCACTCGTTCACGAAGGTTAGTTAGAACCTCGTGTTTCACAAGAAACTTGAAGTTAACCCGTAGCTCGATCTGAACACTCTGCGTTTTTCCGACGGGACGCTAGCGTAAGGACTTGAACGGACGATTGCCACAGCGAGACTGCGCGACGTACAACCGTGCCCATCGAGCTCAGGGTGGGGGAAGCATCTACATGCACAGACATGTTCAAACCTGCCGTGGCGTATATCATTTTTGAATATACACAATATATTAACCGATAGACAATTCGGCTTCCGTGAGGGTCGTTCCACTGAAACCGCGTGCAATGAACTAATACACCATGTCGCTGAAAAAATCGATAACAATGAATACGTTTCGGCACTACTGTTCGATCTAACCAGAGCATTCGATGTGCTGAATAGGAACTTTGTCTCTGCGAAGCTACATAGTATAGGTACTAGGGGTAGTCTTAATGATGGGATTATTTCCTTTCTAAACAACAGGAGTATGTCTGTTAAGGTTAATATTTTCTCTAATAGCTTCAACCTAAATTACGAGACTCCCCAGGGTAGTATACTAGTGCCGTTAGTTTTGATGTTGTTTGTCGATGATCTGCCGGAACATATTTCGTTTGGTCGTGTTTTTATGTACGCAGACGACACGTCCATCGTAATTTCCGAGAAAGACTAGAATACGCTAACGCAAACACTTACCATTTTGTATGATTTCTCTAAATAGTGCAACGCGAATAATTTAATAATCAATTTTTCTAAAACTGTATGCATACAGTTTAAAAGTATGAGAGGATTTCCCTTAGTTCTTAATCTTTCGCACAATGGCCATACGATCTTGTTGAAATCTGTTGTTGATTGCCTGGGCGTAAGAATTGATAGCAACTTACAGTGGAAAGACCATATTAATATGGTATGTAGTAAACTAAATAAATCCTTTTATGTTATTAATTCACTTGAAAATAATGTAGATACAAATACACTGTTGAATGTTTACTATGCGTTCGTATACTCGGCAATTGCATATAATGTCGTTATCTGGGGACAAACTACCGATTGGAGTCGTGTATTTATTTGTCAAAAAAGATTACTGGGTTTGATCTTATCCCTTCCTTACAACTACTCCTGCCGCGAAACCTTTAAAACGAATACAATCCTCACTGTCTGCTCTATTTATCTATTAAAGTTATTAACACACATTATACACATGCTAACAGACATAATTACATACTTAACTGCGTTTATCATAATTATGATGCACGATCCAAAAATGATATCTCTTCAAGCAGACATAATCGTGAGGCCTTCAAGAAATCTCCTGCATATGCCGGTAGTCGAATATATAATTTACTCCCATCTGAACTTAAGACTATAGTTCCAAATAATGAATTTAAAATAAAACTTCTGAGGTCTTCTCTAATATAAACGAATTTTTTAATTCTCTTAAATAGACTGGTAAATGTCAGAATATTGTGTGCTCTGTCTCCCTTACACTTCCCTAATATATTATTGTGTAGATTTTTCGGACACTGGCGTTTGCTAATTAATTATTTACATATACTGTTTATTTACTAAAACTTTTTACTTACTCCTATCTATTGTATGTCGTGCTCGGAATGAATAAAATATTATTGTTATTATTAATTTCTCAATAGGACTCTGTGATATCTACACCATTTTTTCATTCCTACCTTTAATATGAATATTTTCTTAACTTAAAACTAAATGATTTGCTTGGAAGAAACATTTTTCTGCCTTGGATTGTCTAATCCTAAGAAAATATTTATTTAATTAATTTAATTTCTTATTTTATACATTTTTGTCTTGAAATTAAAATATTTTCTTCTGCAAGAAAATCTATTTAATGTTTTTCCTTCGAAAAATCGGAATTCCAATCTAGTTTTCTTGAAATACAGGAGCTTGAAAGTCGTTTTTTAATCGGTTTTTGTATGAAACTTTATTATTTATGAATGTATGGTAAGAAATGTGCAGAAGCAGACCAAATTTAGTACTGGGTAGTTTCTCTAGTAGAAGAATTATTTTGTAATCCAGTATCAATTGTAAGTTACTTAATATTTTATTTATTTCATTTTTCTTCGGCTTTTGACTTTTCTAATTTTGTTATTAAAATTATTATCTATTTTTCTTAGGAAGCAATACCTATAAATGATGCGTTGAAAGTCAATAGTAGCTTGAATGGAATCACCATAAATTAATACTATCGCAGTGGTAGATAGGATAAAATTAATTCTTTAAAATGAAGAATACACATTGTGTTGATTAAATGAAATTAGATGTTTCATACAATTTGAAATATATTCATGCTATTAATTAATTACCATGCTACATTATATATTAAGTAAGTTAAGTGGAAAGGTTTAAACCGGGAAGACCCTGAGCAACAGCCGAATGTTGCAAAGAACATTGTGGCTCCCCTGTGTACAAGTCGACATTTATTTCTTTTACTAAACCACATTTCCAAAGCCTATTTGTGTACTTTTCTTTTCTGTTAATAAAGTCGATGCCATTTTGAATTTAATAAATCGTTATTGTTGGACAGGGTGTTCAATTAAAAGAACTAGATTTTGTTCTCTCTTCTTTGTTTTTTCAAGTGACTGTGTTCTATCATATTTGATTCGTAGGAAAGCAAAATATTATATAAGAAGAATTGGGGGATTGTTAATCCCGGCTAAAATAAAACGGAAGTTGCGTGTAAAATTAGTGTAGGGTATTCGAATTTAAATCAAGTAATACTAAAACTCGTGTTTTTTACGCGAACTTTTTTTAAAAAATACGATCTTCTCCCACGCCTCCTCGCCTCTCCTTTCACAAGGCAAAAGCTTTCAGAACGTTCCTCTCTGCGCTCTCGGAATTATTCACCGATAATTGATCTAACCCCTAGTTTCGGATCGCGTCTACAACTCTCCGGTATGCGTTCCACCGTTAGTCTACTCTTCTTTTCACAATTTGGCATTTGTACGAAATACAATCCATCAATGTCAACAGTCGGGTTGTTTTCTCTCAGCCGCTCCGTCAGATCGCCTCACCCTCTCACGACCCGGACGCTCGCCCCCGACAATACACCACTGGTATGGATGGACGATTTTTGTCATTTATTATTGGGCAGACCGTGGATTGATTTTTGGCGCTGTACGAAATGTACTATGATGTGTTAATTTCGTGTTTGAGGTTTTCGACCCAAAAAAAACAGAAAAGGAAAGGAAAAACATGTAGTTCGTTTCTAAATCTAATTCTCTAAAAAGAGTATTTTTTGGAAGCGTCACACCATTGATCCTTTTTTACAAAGGAATAAAAATACACTAAATACAGTGGATTTGTTACCTACTCTCTTATATTCCTCAAATTTACTCATACAGAATAGCATCTAAAAATCTATTTTCTAAAATTTAATATTTTAAGCAAATGTATTTAGTTAGCTATTTTCTTGAGTCATATCCTTTTTAAAATAATCATTTTCATGAACTTTGCATAATACACAACTGCTTCTAATCTGCTGCAAACCAAAGTTTTAAATTTTGAAGTTATAATGTCGTTTTATCCAACACACATAAAGATAGATATTTCTTTCGAAATACTCGAATATAGACAAAATTACTTGTAAGTAATAAGTATAATAAATGACACTACATATGTTTCTGTGGGAAGATGAACGGACATTCTTGAAATTTTCTTTTTCTTGAATATTGTGTTGAATTTTAACATACCACATTACTAGAGTATGTGTTATTTACGCAGTTTATAACTGAAATTTGGCGATGACCTGGTAAAAGTATTTTTTCCAAGTTTTTACTTCAGTAGGTGGCCTTAAACACAACACTACCTTTTCGTTAAAATTTACTGAAGATGGCAGTTTGGTAACCGAAGTATAATATGTATACAGTTTGTCAATGGCATGGCAATCGTTTTATTTAGCATCTCTTCTATACTACAAGACAGCATAGGGATGTCAAAATACATTGAAAATGTATTATAAAATTTATTATATACTAAATGTTATAAACCGTTATATACTAAATGTCACTATCACCAACACTGCCAAGTCTCAAACGGCCAACTACTAATGGATCATAGGCAGGGGTAACCATTGGTATCATTAAATCCCATTGCTGTTATTATAATTTACAATGGTAGCTCCTGGTGGCTGGATTAGTTCACCCATCTACATCGGCGAAGAGGGGATATTCCTGGCAATGCAATTGTAAAGTTCGTCGAGTAGATCTATTCTTCTTGCGAATTCCAGAAGTTCACTCAGACTCTGATTTTGACGGCAGAACAGTGTCAAAATATATGCTCAAACGTTTCCTCCTCTTCCACGCACAGACGGTAAACATTTCTGCTTGAAGAATTGTCGCATATCTTCCCATACTACAAGTCCAGTCAATTAGAGGTGTGTGATAGTAGATTCCTGTACCGACTGTGGATATTTTGGGACCGTCGGTATAAAGTTTAGTGTCAGCCTTAATCGAGCAGTTGCAGTATGCAGTTGCTGCTTCAACAATCCTTAACGGAGCAACATACATGGAACAAATTCTCCAACGATGTCGCAACGCACGGCATGTCGGAAGGCATAGACAGAACCTCGTTGTCAACGATCTTAGATTTTTGTCCTAGCGCAGTCCATGTTCTCTGGCAATTATACCGCAAGATGCCAGTATCTGAAAACAGTTGCCTAGCCTTCTTCCATCAGGCAACGACACAGTACGTGATTATTGGACGATCCACTGTCACATACAGCCAATATATACTCTTGTACGACATTCCCCGTGTCTTGTCACAAAGCCTATAACATGTCCACAGAGACCTTGCTGTTATATTGTAGTATTGGGATTCTAGATTGAAGTGAGTAGAATATTAATAGTAAACAACGACTTCGATCAAGGATATACTTATTTGATCTTCCAAGAATTTATTAGCTTCAATCAGGGAAACAAGCTGTCACATATTTGATCCACGTAAAATTTGTGCAGTTGGTCTTAGAAAATATTTATATTATATTTCTATTCAAATTAGAAGGCGCGGATACAGAAGTACCAGTAATCAGACAAATGCGCCACATACTAAAAGTATAATGTATTATATGAATTGCAAGTATTCAGAATTATGCATCAAGTATCCGATACAATTGATAAAATATTCCACTGATATATAGTATATAAAAATTATATATATATATATAAATTATATATATATATATATATATATATATAAATTATATATATATATATATATATATATATATATATATATCTCGAAATGTTAAATTGAATTATTTTAGAAAAGCTATTATTTCCAGTTTAGCATTGGTTCATGCGGATACGACAATGCAATACAGAACGAATCTTAAAACGAATAGTGAAAGACTATCTGGTGACCGCCATTGTTAGTGATTAAAATATTGAATGGATTTAAAGAATCGAGCAACCAAAATCTTCGCAATAAAAATGGTATATATATACCATTTTGTTTGTTGAAGATATCAGTTTTATTGCGAAGATTTTGGTTGCTCGATTCTTTAAATCCATTCAATATTTTAATCACTAACAATGGCGGTCACCAGATAGTCTTTCACTATTCGTTTTAAGATTCGTTCTGTAGTTGCATTTGTCGTATCCGCATTGAACCAATGCTAAACTGGAAATAATAGCTATTTCTAAAATAATTCAATTTTAACATTTCGAGTCAAAAGCGAGTCTCAACGAAAAGTGTATGTGAAATTTGAATCCTTCTGCTTGCTCTATATTTGTCAAGGAATAAAAAATGTTAAATATTCCAATGTATATAAACCCAGCATCTGTAACAACTTATCGTAAGTATATAATTCACATTTACAGTTGCATCAAATTGCTGCCAAATGATTAAAAGAAGGAATTGGAAACTAGATTATGTTAAAACGCCCTTATAAATTAGCAAACATCCACTAATTTGACAAAATATGAACAGCTAATCGTTTAGCGTTTTACCGGCTGCCGGCGTATCGTAATACATATCAACAAACTCGTAAAGAACGATTTATGCGGTAAATACGTACCTCTAAACATCCCTCTACAACCATTCAATTCTACGAGGTAATAAATCTTTTCGAAGGCACAACATCGCAGCGCACAGAGAGAGACTCTACTCTGCGCGTAGTTGTGCTGTTGCTGGTCGAGGCCGTTGTTTCTGCGTTCTTCTTGCGTTCTAATAGCGACCGAACGCGAAACGTTTGCGATGTATACAGGCAGAGGTGGTAGTGGCGGCTGAATTTTCGACCCCATCTGCTACGACGGGGGTCGTACAGCCCGCGGCCCTTCAAGGACTGTTCATTTCAGCACGAATGACATGCAAATAGAAAACGACGCAAGCATTCACTCAACTCATTAAATACTTGCCAGTTTTCCTCTTGTCGAAGTTTGCGAAGTCGTTGGAGTGGTAGCGGTAGGGAACGAAGACAGGAGGTTGGCGTTTTCGCAAGAGCAGTTTTCGTGATACGTGAGGGTTCTTCGAATATTTTCTAAATTGCGAATTTTCTTCTGAATGCTTACGAGATACAAGGTAGCCTGCATAGCTGAATAAATCTTGCATCTGTAATATTTTCAATTTGTAATCTGGTGTTTACTGTCATATCTTATACATATAAAACCTGTTAACGTTATCTTAGCTTAGCTGTCATGTACTCCCCGATATTTTGAATTTTTTGTTAATTATGTAGTAAAGTAATCTCAAATACGTGTTCGCTGCTCCAGCAAAACACGTATTCGTTGTCCGATTTGTTCCAAATCCATACTGTTCCCTTGCCGTTCATCCACCGTTCATTCCAAAAGATTGCTTCTTTATAAGGGCCGGTTGTACCAACTCTAGTTAATTCTCGGTTCAAGTGATCTACGGATCATAGATAACGCTAATTCAATGCGGCATGGGTTGTACAAACAGAGATGAAACCCCAGTCAACTGATCGCTCGTCAATATCGGTTGGTAACGTAGGCATGTATTTGGTATAGATATGTAATGGCATTCAATAGAAAAAAAGCGCACCAACCATGTTTATAATTGACCTATTTGCGGTTTTGGAATCTCAACATGTGGTGTGCAGATTTTTTTTATTATGGACAGACAAAAAGAAATGGGAGAACTACAAAGAATATTTCTTTAGAAGAGCGCAATTTAATATTACAGCTCTTGAAAGAAGAAAAATAAGATAATATTAGAAATTCTCCGAAAAGAAAGTAATTTAAAAATGATGATGGAAGAGGAACACCGAATAAAAATGGAAAATGGAGGAAATAAAACACCTAAAATAATACTGCATTGTTTTATTATTATTTTAAAAAATGATTTGATAATTGTATAAACCATTTTATATAAACTACTCAAAAGAATTAAGGAGTCAAAAGTTGGCCGACTTCTATTTTCTTAAGAGACATTCTAACTACGTAGTATACTAACTCATTTCACTTTAGCAAGTTACCTTGTTGCAACACACATAGTAAACTTAAAACTATTGAACACAAGAGTTTGTCAACTTAACCTAAAGTAGCTAACATCAAGAAATTGAGTGAAATTGAAATTCCAGTTGCAGAAATAAAAGCTGCATTTGAAACGATTCATTGTACTAGTATCGTGTAACACCTCCATTAGCTTGAATAACTGCATTGCATCTCCTTGGCATACTTCTTATAAGTCTGCGGATGCTGTTTTGTGGTACTTGATTCGATTCTTCGATAAGAGCATCTTCTAGCTCTCGGATAGTATTAGGGCGATTATGCGGTTTCTAATAGCTCGTCCCAGTTGATCCTATAGATGTTCTATGGGGTCTAGGTCCGCGCTGTGCGCTGGTCATGCTATGTTGGTAATAATACGAAGTGCAAAATAATCCCTTACCACTTGTGCCACATGTGGTCGGGCATTATCCTGCAAAAATGAAAGATTCTCTCTATCAACATCTGCAAGAGGTCGAATGTGAGGCTTCAAAATGTCAGAGATCTATTTCTGACTATGACAAGGTTAGTAGGGTTGTCTATAGGGATGCCTCCCCACACCATTACCGATCCACCACTAAATGCAACGGTTTCTTGAATTGTGGATGGTATATATCGCTCATAGGATCTTCTCCATATTCTAACCCGTCCATCATTTACTCATAGTTTAATCCGGGATTCATCTGAAAACGTTACTCGGCTCCAGTGCCTTAATGTTGATGTTCTCCAGCAAACACCAATCTCGCATTCCGATGGTTCCTTCTGTGCTTTACTCTTTTAACTGGCGTCCTGCTGCGTAGGTTGGCTTCCCGCAACCGATTTCTCACAGCTTGGTCTGAAACACGCACACTCCTAGCTGCAGAAAGGTCATTTTGTGCTGTTGCTGCGCGGTTGCAAGGAGTCTGAATTGTTAAAAATCGGTCATCCACAACCGAAGTTGATTTTAGGCGGTCCTGTCCACATCTCATAGCAAGTCCAATCTCGAGATATCATTTCTATAGTCTTCAAATCACACCTTGTACAACTTTAAGGAATTCAGGAACGTAACACCGAGGTCTGCCGTCTTCGAGTAAGGTAACTGATTGAGTTGCTTCAGCCTCCGTTAAATGACGCCTCATCTTATTTTTCGATATAATTAATCAAACAAAAACGAATACACAGCAAAATGTCACAAGACACACAAGAATAATAAGCTTTTGACCCTAAAATCCATTTTGACTTTTGCACAAAGCAGCTTCACGACTGGCACCGTCTTAAAGCAAATGGAGAAAATTCGGCAAAAATTGTCACATTTGACAGCAGGTTGCTTAATTAATATAATATAAATAATTAATAATAAATAATAATTATCAATATTAGTATTGCAATTAGCTTAGTTAACGGGTATACGGGTTTTGAAAATGATGAATCCTTAATTTTCTTGAATAGTATATATTCTTGGAAATGTAATGTAGTACACCTGGGTGTTAATTGAATATTAATATGAGTGCAATCGACTGTACCAACACAACGTGGCAATCTGCTTATACCATGAAATATTTTGTTTCATTTAATTGTTCCATATCTCTGGGAATTTTTATAAAATTTGAAGTTAATTCAACAATTGCCTGGATTACTTTTTGAATAGGTCTGCTTGCTGCCGACTTATATACTTATACGTCGATTATATCTCCAGAAAGAAAATGCAAAGTAAGAAGTACCATCTCAGCAGGTGTTTGATCTGTCACATATTCCACAACTGGCTTAAATAACCTAAATCTGTTCCGAAATTCTTTATTGCTTCAGATACCTTAGATTTCAAACTGATTAGACATTTTTCTAGTTTCTAATTTTTTGGCTGTCTAAGGTGTATTACAATTTTAATTAGATTTATAAAATCTTCATCTTCGAATAACTCCCATAACATTAATTTTCACGCGAATGACGTTAATAGAAGGAGAAGTATTTATATTTCAAGTGAAATGTCACAGCACGGTTTATAGGTTATATTTTATATCAAAATAGTCAAAATCTACTTGAACTAGGTTTAAAAAGAAATAATAAGAAATTGGAAACTGTGTGCTTTGTGCTCTAGAACATGGAGAGATTTTGTGCTTGGCTCGCAGTTTCTTATTATACCAAGTTCCTCTGTGTTTTTCGATATGGTAAAACCCAACTGAGAGCAATACGTACATTTTAAAGTTAAATGTGTGAAATAAACCTATATTTATTATTCAGTTGCTAGTGCAGATGGTTGCATTCAATAAAAGTATAAAATTATCTTGAAGAAAGAGTGAAATGCTTTGTAGCAACAATTACGCTTTACATCTTAGCTTTCCTAGCTAATTTATAAATAACAACGGAGATTCCCAAATAATCGTAGGACTAATTATTGTTTATTAATACTCTAAAATATTATCCTGTCATAGGCCATATTTTACTAGCGAATATCGTTTAAGGAATTTTACTTTAATCACCTCCTAACAATGTCGAAACATTAACACCGAAATTGGACGACCGCGAGCATCGGTCTAGGGAGAACAATACGAGAAACAAACGGAAATGCAAGGTAATGAGTGTTTTGCGTGCTCGGATACACATCGATACTTCACCCTCGCGAAAGTGCACCCCATGCAAATTCATCGTTGGGGACAGGTTGCCTTGATTTCCTACGTCGACCTTCCTTCTCACAAGAAATTTGCGTTTTATAAGGATCTAAAGTGCGCACATGTACAAAGGAACATATAGTTATGGTGCCTTTTCTTAGCACGTTATTAAGATAAAAGTGCAGTTATTAACCCTGTCTGTCTTGTAATTATCGGCAATAGCAGCTAAGTTCCTTCAAGCCATTATAAAAAAATGTAAGCTTGATATAACAGGATACTGGAAATATTGTTATGTAATATTATAAAAAAAAGCTGTGGGTATTTCACGATATAGATTGTATACAGAACCAATGACCTGTGTTGTAAAAGCAATATTCATGAAGATGAAATAACAACGAAAAAATGTAGTTGTGGTCTGCAACAGAGAAAATACTATACATATCTATCGTCTCCACTTAGTGTGTAGGCAGAATATACGGAAATAGGTCCTGCGTAATATAAAATTATATTCAGGTATACAGTCTGTCTATTTCCTTCTGCACACAATTCAAGTTTGCTTATAGGAATTCGTTTGCTACCACGTTTTTAGATGCCTCTATTCAATTCATGTGGAATTTTGTTGAATGTTGAAGAAGTTTAACATGAATTAAAAAGCGGCATCTAACGACGCAGTAGTACATAAGGAATGTGTTCCATTGTGAAGCTATTCCTCTATCGTGCGCAGCAGAAACTGAACACCCCGAATACTGGGATATGTTACGCAAAACCCTCAGTCTCCGAATACCTGCTGTAGGAATTTTCTTTTTTTAATTACTTGAGGAAATTACCTTTCATCCATGCAGTAGCTGGACATGCTTAATAATTTTAACTACCGTAAAGTTGGGTTGCTTTAGCCACCAGGGTTGATTTTGATCATTCTTCGATATTTGTTTTATTTATGCACAATTACGTTATAATAATACTTGCTGGCCAATTATAATCTATAAACAATAAAAATCAGATTTGGCCAATAAGTATTATTATAACGTAATTGTGCATAAATAAAACAAATATTGAAAAATGGCAAAAGTCAAGCCTGGTGGCTAAAGCCACCCAACTTTACGGTCTACACATCGTCTTAGATTCTTTTACCAACTTTCTATGGTATAACTGGTACATACATTTTTTAACATAAAACTCGAAGGAAACAAGATGTCAGTGGCAGAAAATGTACATGGACTTCTCAACCAATGTGCATAGAATAGACTTGGCTTAATATATTGGGGGTGGCGCAAGAGTTTTTTTTGCTTTTTGTGGACAAAATTTAATTTCACGATATAAAAAACACCAAAATAATCAATATTCAAAATATAATACATCATGACCGATAGTTCTCTGCTGTTGTTTGGTAAGGTTTTCGATTCCATGCCTGTACCACCACTGTTTTAGGGGTGAAGAACATCATTCTTCTTCCTCCACGACATTGGCAAAAACACGCCTAGCGAGAAAGTGTGCCATTGACTTAGAAAAGGGGTAATCGGATTCTGTTTAACACGAGCAGACAGCAACACCATGCTATCAAATTCTTCTAGTTTCTGGAGAATTTTTTGGGCAGTGTGCGACCTAGTATTACCCTGATGGAATAGCACGCGATTTCTATTGTCTAATGCGGGATATCCTCTTAAAACTGCATACATTCTGGTACCAATTCAAAGTGGATAACACCTTCGTAATTCCACCAAACACACAGCATCACCTTTACTTTAAAGATTTTGTTCTTGACCACAGATTCTGCAGATTGGCCATCGATTAACCACTGATTTAATTTGTTTGAATTATGAAGGTAGATCCACTATGACGAAAAGTGGATTACAATTCGTCGAAAGAAATGGAGATCCCGTGGATTGGCAAGGAATTGATTACAGATTTGTTCTGTTTGTTCTGATCTGTTTTGCAGTCAATTCATGGGCACTTCTGTGCATCGTCCGTTTACCTTCGTGCCTCTGGAAGATTCGTTTGATGATTTCTGAATTTTTCGTACCAGTTTTGCACTATCTGGTCTGAGATAACCTATTGACCTTCAACTTTGCGAAGTGTGTGAGTGGCATCAATAGCGCTTCTTTCTAATTTCCAGTAATGACGCAAAATTGCCAAAATTTCTTTTTTTCGTATTGAGCATCTTGGGTCCACAGAAAGTGCACAATGTATCAATAAAATCTTAAGATAACGTAGTTACACACACTTACAACGATGATGTTTAATATAGCAATAATAATAATACTACAATTCTATAAATCTAAGGTCTAGCAACACAAAAAATGAAAGAAGCTTTTTCTCCGCCCTATTACTTCATAGTTTAAATATAAACATTTTATATCGTCCATGCAGAAAAATACAAAAGGAACAAAAAACGATGCGTCGTCAATACCAAAATCCAAAATTACTGAAAACAGAAAATCGTGAGGTGCTGGTTCAAATGCAAATTAATATTTTTATGAAGACAAATAGCAAATACATTTATATACATAGGCTATCCAACCGAACTGTCCTATTAGAAATATGACTTGACTCTGATATTTTAGGAGTGTTATCTATAGTCACTTAAAGTATATTTTCATAAATTCTAGAACTCTGGTTCATCAGACCCTACCTTGTTATTTTAAATGAAGTGATGCATTTTTCAATTGCGCCTGCAATTTCGAGGCTGCTTTCACCAAATATCTATATATATATATTGTTATTTTCGACGTTGTATGTATGACAACAACAGCATTGGCTGTCACCTCTGAACTAAAAGTCAGGTTAGCCACTCGTTGGTAATTAAATATCCCTCTTGCGGGGAAAAATTGAAATTTCCCAGTTACCATCTCCCCTCCAGCAAATTGGCTGTGGAGCGAGGACGTTATATTAGAAATATAAGTCCAGATAACGACGATCGTAGGGGAATTAAGATTATACTTCATCTTCTGGTCGATTTCTCCATTGGTAATTCGTGAAAATTAATGGAAAAATAAGCGACAGCGTAAATTGAAAGGTATGTTAAACATTATTTCATCAATTAAATCTTTATGTGAAAGGTTTAAGTAAATTGTTGGAGAATTTTCACGTTTAAAGCTTGTTAGTAATTTTTTCTCTCATAGAATCCTCGAAATACAACCTCCTCGTTGCGTCACTGCATTCATTCTCGTATGCTATTTGCAGAAATAATTTCATTTGATCGAAAGTCATCGTAAAAGTTTCTATTTGGGTTAAATTATCAAAATTGGCCGTGGAATAAAACAATCGCCGGCCTTTCTCGATTTAAAATAAAAGAAACGTGAGCGACGCCATTAATTTTTCATCGATTTTTATTCAGTATTCGTTGAATGAAAGTGTTTCTTAACTCCGATCCCAATTTAAAGTGCTCGACTGTGAGATCAACGTATTTATTTGAAGAGAAAAAGGGTTCAATTTCCAGAACAGGCAGCTTCCTGTAGAGGTTATATAAACAGAGAGTTTATATAACATTGGGATCGTTCAAATTTCAAAGTTAGTTGCATTTATTATTTTAAAATTCGTTAATTTCGTTTTATTAATTTCGAAATTCGTTATAAAATTGCTAAAAGGGTACCCACTAAAAATTGAAAAATTTAATCTAAGTTAGAAAATTTAACAATTTTCCCAAAATCCCCTGAGAACAATATTTCAATATATAGGTCATTCTTTTGGAGTCACATTTAACACCAGAGAAAGTGAAGATGCTATGAACGGTAGAAGACTGTTACGATATATGTAACAGAGTCAACGTATTATAAAACATTTCATAGTCGTTTTCAAAATCAAAATATTACTTTCGGGATTTAGAAAACAGTGGGTGTATTTTTTTTCAAACAATCCCATGTATGTCATGATGCGAGATCAAATTCTGCATCCATTTCCATTAATCTTTCCTTTACCTACCACTGCTAGTTTGTTCGTCATTGACAATTCTCTTCATTTGTTATAATAAGTTGTTAGTTGTAATGTTTTCTGCGGGAACAGTCTTATATTAGTATCCTAATTTTTGCAGAAGGCTACTTTGAACAACTAATTTTGGATTCAGAAACACTTAGAATGATTTCGTGCGTTAACCAGTTCATTGCACAGTGAGCTTTCAATTCTCAGCACCTTGATTATCTTGATATTTGATTGCCAGAAACAAGTAGAGACTAAGTTTGAGTATGGAGAACCAAAAGCATGTTAACAATAAAAAGTACTTTATTCAGTGAATGATGCAATATAACACTTAATGCACAAGTACAACTAAAAATCTTACTATCCAAGCCTTTGATCAACCAAATTTACTCCATATTAATCTGGAAAATTGGAGTTCTTCTGTAGTTCTCGAAGATAGAGGTGGGCCTGATTCTTCGCCTCTAAGCATAATTATGGTTCAATCTACAATTTGCAAATTATCTTCTAGAGGACTTAACTTTTAGCTATCTAAAATCCTTTTGATCACAGCAAATCATGCCACGGCGGTACATTTATGGTACGTGCTAATGATTTAAGTAAAATTTTGGTTATTAGATTATGTAAGTCAATACAAGTGAAATTGTAAATCGCAATAGTTTTGGCAAAGAGCTTCTATTCAAATACAATGTAATTTTATTGCATTGCTTGGATAACTTCCAGAACGCATTATGGGGTTTTCCAAATTGTAAACGAGGGAAATATGTTCAGAGAAGAGTAGTCCATTTATATTTTTATTTTGATTCGATCAAAGGTAAAATTTATTTTGGAGTCTTGTAGGCCCAATGCTACTATATTTTTAACCAATGTCGCTTAATTCTAGGGTATACCAAGGGTAAATTAAATAAATTCCTCTGGCGAACGCAAAGCTAATTATCAATACTATTGCAGTAGAACTTTTGCTATATCTACAAGCTATTGCATTTGCAGTATATCATGTTTAGCGTTTTTAGCTTTAACGAATCCAATATCGCGTTCCTTTTATCCGGTTTAATTACAGACGCATAACAGTCTACACATCATCGTATCTATTTGCGGTGTTGTATTTGGTTTGGCACGAGTCTCGTTACATCGGAAGATCGTTGTTCCGTTGATACCGCAGCTCGTAGATCACTTCTTTGGGCGTTTCTTCAAACGGTGTGCACGGCGGCAGCTTTAATAGAAACATAAGTGAACACTTATGGTCCGTGACACCGGTGTAGTAGCGTTCGGCTTGTCCCTCCGAGATCAGATGTACCGCCGCCATAAAAATCTAATAAGCGATACGAGACGAAAATTACCGTCCACACATTTTACATCTGCATGCTTGTACACCACCGTTCAGATTTTCTGGATGTGTTCAGGAAAGTATTTTGTGCAACTACGATTTTTATGGAAATAAAAATATTTTTCTCGAGTTACTCTTCTAATGAGTTTCATTGTTGTGAAAAACCTTTCCTATTATATCGGACTTGTTTCCCTTTTGATTCTTCTGGAGATAAGTTGGGTATGCGTGAAAAAGGAACAACAGACAAAAGCCAACACCTTCTAACTTTTACATTAAGAGCATATGTACTGTTAGTGGCTGAGCATTGATTTGGAGTTGCAAGATGGTTCCCATTTGTTTCTATCCTTCGCCATTGCTCTTGCCCTCACCAAAGTGGAATTTCCGCAATTTCCATTCTCCGTCCTCTCTTAGCATCTTGCTGATACTTGTTTTTCTTCATATCCTGCCTCCCATACGTCCTTTATACTCTTTGCTTCTTGCTTGTTAATTGATTGGACCAATACTTTCTCTTCTATTCTTTTCAAAAAGTTACAGTGCTACCTTTAGCCTTCGTTGGATCTTGTTTTTTTTTTTACTGGCTTAGCAGGAAACACAAGGGTCCCGTTTTTAATGTACTCATTTCTATTGCTTGCATTTTCAATTTACACTTACTCTCTATTATTCACGATTCGCTTCCATGCGTCAAAATTAACACCGTTTTATACTTATGTTCCCGTTCTTTTGCAAAATTGTCTTGATGTCACTTTTTGCCAGTCCACAATTAAAATATTTCGTTCTTTTCATTTGCGTTAATGTATTGGCATTTGGCATGCTTCTTTCTAATGTATTTTGTAACTTATCGGAAAAGTATATACGAGGTCAGTATGAAGTACCAGTATTTAGAGACAGATGGCGCTTTGTGTCAAAATCTACATTACCTACTGCGAGTACTGTTCTTTAGTTGACGTCTGTCAGAATTTTCGGAGAGATTCATCGAGTAGTGTTGTTTTAAGAATTGTTAAAAGTAAGCAAGTTTATATATGTGTGGAGTCATGGGACAGGAACAAAACCGATAAGTGATTCAACTTTTTTTTCTGAATGGGAAAACGTGTGCAAAAATCAAAGAGAAATTGGATTCAGTTTACAAGAACCATGCACCTTCGATGACTACCATCAGATACTAGTTTAATGGATTAAAGCGAGGCCGAATATTCGTCTTTGTTGACGAGCAGCTCTCATCCCATTGAGGTGACTACGGACGATGTGATCACTAAAGTTCATGATATCGTGTTAGCAGACCGCCGGGTGAAGATTAGAGCGATTGCTAATATGGTAAAGATCTCAATTGAATGTGTGCGAAATACCCTTTACGAAAAATTGTTTATGAGAAAGCTGTCGGCGAGATGGGTGCCGCATCTGCAGACGACCGATTAAAAACCGAATTGCGTGCTAAAAAGCAATGCTTGGACATGTTTAAATGAAATGCGACTGAGTTTCTGTGACATTATGTGATTGTAGATGAGACATGGATACATCACTAAACGCCAGAAACCAAAGGTCGGTCGAAAAAACGGGTTTTCCCCGGCGAACGTGCACCAAGGAAGGTGAAAAGGATTCCATCATCTGGAAAAGTTATGGTGACAACTTTTTGGGATTCACAAGACATAATCTTAGTTAATTATTTAGAGAAGGGAAGGACAATTACGAGACAGTACTATGCTGATTTATTTAACCGATTCGATCCCGAACTAAAGAGAAAAGGAGCCCACCTAGCAAAGAAAAAAATTAACTACCATCATGATAATGCCCTGGCCCACTCATCAGCAATTGCGACAGCAAACTTAGTTCAGTGACGGTACGAATTGATGCCCCATCCACCATATTCACCAGATTTGGCCTCCAGTGACTTCTTTCTTTTTCCAAATTTGAAAAAGTGGTTTGGCTGAAAGCGATTCACGTCAAATGAAGAGGTTATTGCCGAAACGGAGGTCTATTTTGCAGAGTTCGACAAAACCTATTGTTTGGATGGCTTAACACATTGACTGCCCAGCCAATTTTTCTAATGTTCACTGGCTACCAAATATGATAGCCATGGCAGTCAATGTCTTAAAGAAGTTGGAACATCGCTGGACTAAGTGTATAGAGCTATAAGGAAATTTTTCTAGAAACAAATTTACCAAATGCGAAACAATTGCATTGTCTTCCGTAACACAGGTATTTATCACACGATCCTCGTAATATGCAATGATTTCTGCCTATATTTTGCTATTACTTTTCATATTTTTACTATAAAAATCTGCTTTAGTTTCTAAATGGCATGGAGGGATAATGATTTGCGTATGTCAATAATATAATTTTAATTGAAATACACTCTCTTAATGTTCTTATCTACTGCTGTAGGTTAGGGTGGAAATACTGTAAATGGAAACAGGTGAATACATTAATTAATTTATTATTTTTTGCATTTTAACCAATTACTTAAATCATAACGGGTAGATATTCTTTAAGAGAAAACTAAAATCAACCACATATTTTAGTACCAATAAGGGGATACTCGATAACTTGCAAAAGTGTTGAAACAAGTCACTACCAACTTGAAATGTATTCTCTAAAAAAGGGATAATTTAAAATATGCACAAATTCGTAATATCAACCGGGTAACAAAAGATATCTTTCACTTAAGTCAAATATTTCAAACGAATGTAAAATCATTTAGTGTATTATGGCTTCTTCAAAATTACCAATTTTCAGTTCTCTAAACGAGATTGGTGAAAATATACGGCAATCTTTCCATATTCAGTATTTAGCTAAGTTAACTCATCTACCATTTCAGTATTCTGGTGTTAAACACACATATTTAGCCAGTGTTCACTTTGTAACTTTTAATAATTGTATTAATTTTTCTCGAAATATCGTCAATGGAAGTTTTGAATTTATAGTATCTGCTTTCCTGGCTGCTATAAAATCGCCATTTTTTGCGATGTTTCATTTTTATATGATAAAATTGAGATTTAGACATGAATTAAGGTTTTCCTTAATTTTGTCATTAAATACCTCTTCCTCCTTATAGTAATACTTCAGCTGCTATTCGTAATTATAAGAAAATTCAATCTATTGCACAGAGAAAAAAAAGTAATTAATATTGTGGATAAACTAACAAAAGTACATAAAGAATAAGTATAATGCCGCAAAATTAATCTCAATTTTTTAGCGACGTGGTGCTTTTATTCTTGTAAATAAATACCAGATTCCTAAAATACCATTAAGTTCCCCCATTACGTGATATCAAGGCCTTCCTTAATGTCACCTTAACCTTAAAGATCTACGTGGTCGCAAACACAAATAATGAACCTTAGGTCTTACAGATTTCCTTCAAATTTCTTCCAGAGCACTCACATTTCCCAGGAATCCTGAGAATCGCGAACGAATGACAGAAAACTGTATGTTTAGGCGCAAGAAGGGTGCTAAGTGTTATGACAAAGAGGGTAGGAGGCAGGGCAGCAGATACCTTAACGGACTTATGCATGCAAGCTTGTCTTATCACATGCCTTTGTTGAAATACGTATTATATCAAAAAAGGAGAACATTAAAACGGAAAGGCAAAAGCATTGTTAAATGTGTGGTGAATTGAATCGCAATTTATTTAAACTACTGCTTGGTGCTACTGGCCTTGAAAACGATACCGGGGAGATTTCTGTAATTTTTGCTAATCCCCAATATAAACAGGAATATGATATTCACCAATCAATTGGAGGCAACTATTTTATTATTTTTCAATACAGAAATTTTAACGTTAGTTATCCAATGATAAAAATATATTATTTTTGAGTTCCATTTGCAACCATAAATATGTGATATGTGAGTACAGGTACAAACAGGACAATTACATTAATAAACGCACAGTTACAACAACGCTTTAAACATCAACTCACAGATACCTACGAATTCATTTAATCGATTTGATTAGGTCTATTTAGTAGGCTGTAGCGACTAATCACATTCTTATTTCTAATATGAACATATAGACGTTATTAAATCACACTATCCTACTTATCTATTATTTTCTTCATTTACATTTGACCGCTTACGAACCACCATCTCGCATAACCTAAATTAGCACTAAGGTTGTGATTGCCCTGCGATCATGCAATGGAAATTGTCGAAGACGCGCGAAGCGCACGATTTGTTTGATTCAACAAAATTATGTCAAACAAAAACGTTTGTACATTCAAACAAATTCAATCTGTTGTTCTTAAAAAAATGTGATTTCACTCAAATAAATCCTTGTTTTTGTTGAATTAAATAAATAATTTCAAAGATATATATTTGTTTGATTCAAGAACTTTTTTCTCTGTGTGATTGCTGCTGCTGACATTCTTTATTTTCTGATGAAAGCCTTCATATTTCTGACATTTTATTGGATTTTGGGTAACTGTCGATCCAGTCTAGGTAAACTCCTTGATTTTTGGACGACGATCTAAGTTTGTTTAAAAAAATACGAATTATCCATTCAGCGTAAGAAACGAAGCCGTTTCCATAGCAAGTGTCGCTTTTGTTAAATTTACTGAAAGTTAATTGAAATATTTACTTTGGAAAAACCAAGGAAATCACCGATTTTCACATTTCGCTGACGGAAGCGAATATATATGTAATAATTAATTCAAATAATTAAACTAATAATTAAGTCGAACAACTCCGCATATTTAAATATTAAACATTGTCACTTTCCTATTTTAAAGCTGTATATCTGCCATTTTAAAATTTAAGTTGAATTTGTGCCTTCACTATTATATCACTGCTGTTGAATTATTAAGTCAAAACGAACAAATTATTATGAGACGTAGTGTAGTTATTTGTGTATAAGCAAGTGTACATGATGGTGTTGTGTGTTTTTTTCAAAGCGGGTGCTTTGAGCAACACGGATCGCAACCATGAAATGATGAATGTGCCGTCCCCAGTACGAGCCATGCATTACAATTTATGTCCATCCGTTTGGGGGCTATTTTTTTCGACTAGTTTTTAACTGTATCGGTAGATTTTCAACAACATGTTGCTTTATTCTCGAGCGTAATTTAAAAATCAGCGACAGTTAACTTCAAAGATCGTTTTGTTTTATTCCCACAAAAAAGAAATAATGAAATAGGATGTCGTATATTATGTTTGAGCAGTGTAGAAAGAGTATTACGTTTAAGACGTTATTTTCAGTACTTAAGTGGTTGAAATAAGATTACTAAAACAGAAAGATTCAAAGATTATTTTACAGTACCATAATGTAGTTTGAGTTCAAAAACCTACGATTTGTGACCTATTATGGCATTATGCGTTTGACTAAGTTTTTTAAAAAATGAACACGACATTTCGCAGCTTGTGAACAACCGATTTTTCTTTTCTTGATAGGCATCGTTTTGGCACAATCCCCAATACCTAACTCAGCCACTATCTTTGTCTAAGATTGAATACACTTTGGACACATTTTCAACGATTTGTGATATAGGTGGCTATTCGAAGTAGGGTTCTACTTTGTCCTTTCAACAATTTTTAAGAGCCTTGTGCCATTTAAAAGCTTGTACCACGTGTCAATTGTTTTTGTCAGAATTTCTCGCGTTAATATCCAAACAACACCGCAAAGAATTGATTATGAAGCGAATTCGAATACAAGTGAATGTCTTCAAAGCTTTATTTCTAAGATACACTACCGCTCATAAATATTTGGGCACCCTTGGATTTTAGATTTTTGTATACAAAGAATGCACTTAGGAAATACATTCTAGCATTGTTGAATAGTATGCTAATAATCAGTAAGATTCACTTAAATTCATTAAATATCATCGGCCTACTTCTTTTATTTGTAAGAGAGATAATACCGTCATAAAAGCGCAGGTAGTAGCGACAACAAAGAGCGTATTTTCTGACATTCCAAGAAAATTATAACAGCTATAATTTCGTTTAAAATTTTAAAACATGCCTAAAAGGAAAGAAGTTTGTGTTGAAACGCGTGCTGTGATTGCAGCACAACATGACTTAGCCATAAGCAATCGTCAAATTGCTAGAAAATTACATTTAAATCCATCTACTGTTGATTATAACATCAAAAAATACAGTGAAAGTGGCAGTTTTCTAAATAATGTAAGATGTGGCAGACTAAGGGCGACAACATCAGCTCAAAATATTGCAATCGTGGGATCCAGCAAGCGAAATAGAAGAAAAACAGCTCCAGAAATCAATACTGTACTTCCGAAGCCGATTAGCGTGTCCACTGTTAAACGCCGTCTGCAAAAAGCCGGCCTTCATGGACGAATTGCGATGCGAAGGCGCTTGCTTCGCCAAATTGATAAGAAAAAGACGTTACAATGGGCATGTGAACATCGAAATTGGACGGTAGAAGATTGGAGCAAGGTATTATGAACCGACGAATCCAAACTCGAGTTTTTCGGTTCGCGAAGGCGAGTGTTTGTAAGAAGATCTGTAGGTGAACGTGCACTAGAGCAATGCACAGTCTCTACCGTCAAACACGGCGGTGCACTATGGAGCCAAACTGTGTTGCGATGGTCAAATATCTGTGACTTTCTTATTAATAGAAATATAGCAGTGAAATTTGGCAGACATGTACATAAATGCCTCAAGATCTCAAATGAATACAAAATTTTCCACAGGAAATGTACGATTGTTTGCTTAAGAAATGTTAATTTGTGGTCGTTTTAATAATAATGCGAAATCAATTTTTTATTAAATCAAAGTAAACTTTTCTATTGGTAAATAACGGTTAATAACAAGAGTCAAGTGTTTCTGCGATATCTACATTTAAAAAACGTAAATTTATTCTTATCTTATTAACACAGTGTAATCATGTGAAATCAGTTCTCTCAATATTACAGTATCTTTGGGTAGTCCATAAATTCGAGGAACTTCTGGATGTAAATTTTTAATTTTATTTTTAAGAATGTCATCTATGTACTTTTCTAAAACTAAAAAACTAATGTAATTGTTGATTCGACTTTGACAGATATTGGTAGGATCTTTATTCAAGGGGACATATGTAGAATTATCTGACAGTAGCTCGTTCATTTTGTTTTTATACGATTACAGTTTATTGCCTTTATCAGCCCTGGTTATAATCAACTCTTTATCGTTTTTGCAAACATTTCTTGTCTCTTTTAGATCTCACTTTAAACGTATATCATTAGAGTCTCTCTTATATTTTCCTTACAAATATAATTTGAGATAGTATTGCTACATCTAGCCCGCAATAAATCCCTGAGCATCTTGGAAACAGAAGAGAATCCATGAACATTGTGGAAACAGAATACTTTATCGTGCAACATAATTCAAGTACCCACCTCATTCACCTACTTGGAAGACACGTGATGAATACATTTGCGATATGATGGAAGAGTCAGTATTTCGCTTAGAAGACACCCAACAAATATTGAAGAACTAGAGCAAGTAATAATAAACTGTTTTCAGCAACTGGGTCAGTAATATGCTCGATGACCTGCAAAATCGTTATGAACCCTATTTGCGCCGTGGTGCACATTTTGAACATGTAAATTATACAAATTCAAAAATAAAAACAATTGCGTTTTAGGTAGTATTTAGTTCGCGAATACTGAATATCAACAGGTATACCATATGGAAATAGTCGACTCACTTGCGTACGTAGGGTAAACTGTGATTCTCAGATTCCATAAGCAAATAACTCTCTTCACTTGAAATAAGTAGCTCTACAGACACAAAAATTAACAATACCTTTTAGAAGCAAATCAAAACTCTTCCATTAGTCATTCATTTCCTTTTCAACTATCGTGTTCGGATCGTTTTCAACCAGCTGGTGTGCATGTAACATTTGTACCTTTGCATCTAATATCTCTTATCCGCTGTAAATTCAACAAAACTAAATCCACGAAAAGAAGAAGTTATTCGGACATTCTTTTTTTAATTATAATTCTATCTTACGACTAGAGAGTAAATATTTACAATGAAATTTCGTAAACTGAAACCAGTGAAAAGGAGGGATAGGATAGAATAAAAGTAGAAGCTTGAGTGATGTCCCGCCAGTTAGTTCCGATCGGTACAGCGACTTTTAATTAGTTTCAGTTCAGTTCCAGCATTCTCAGGACCGGCAAAAAGTCGGTTCGTGGTCAGGGCAGTCAGTCGAGCATGGCAGCTTCAACCACCGCAAACGTTTGTAATGAATCGTGTAAATGACATGTTCTTGTTGGCGTACGCCACGCACAATTCTCATATAAATTATGTAATTACTTTATAACTGAAAAAAAAGAACAAAACAAAATATAGGCGAAGCCATTTTCATACGTCGACGGTAGTAAAATCTCCGCAATTACCACGATTACCGCTCAAAATAAAATCGAATGCTCGAAAGAATTGGGTAAAAAACTTTACCGGTTGGGTTTTACTAGGAATCGATCAAATTTACGTTCTTCACCTTTTTACGATGACCAGGTGAAACGTGTTGAAATTCATTAATCATCACTAACCAGATTGAATGAAAGTTTCGTTCTTTACATGGAGCAGAAATAACATAAATAGTTTTTTCTTATTATTTTGAATTCTCTTTCATTGTTATTGTGCAAACAACCATGATTAAGGAGAAATCTGTTTATTACTTGGCACTTCCGCACTACTTCTGTAAATTATTACCAGTTGGGTATTGTTATAAAAACGATACCTACAGAAAGGTAATTTTTTAGTCTGTAACACAGAAATCTTATATGAAAAATCACCCACAGTAGTAAAGACCTCCTTCATACCTTGTAAAGGATCTATATATCAATACTCGGCAGATTATTGTAAATCCGATAGATTCATTAAGAATGTTATATATCTCACAAGACTTAATGAGACAAAATTCTGTCGTATTTACATCTAAACGGAAAAAGGGTTTTAAAGAATCAAACAATTGTAGAATAATTTACTACATTTTGTTCGTGGTTAACGGATTGTATTTCCATTAAGTACATTATTACTGTAAACATTTAGTCAATAATGTGTTACAAAGATTGCTACAATAGTGTATAAGCTTTAGTTACACATATTGTAAAAAAAAATGGAACATTATTATTCTAAAGATTGTATTGCATAATACAATATGTGTGCAGTGTTCATATAATTATAATGAAGGCAACAAGTAAAACGCAATGACAGTAACTACTCTTATGTGTTTAATATACAGATAGCACTGGTCAGCCACGAGAATATTACCAACATGTGATTTACCATTCATTCAAACATTCGACAAATTTGGAGTTAAAGTAGAAACTACGGAAGACCTTATTCCGCAAGAATTGTGAACCCGATGAAAATGATTTGAGTATATAAAACCAGATGATTGATTAAAATAAAAGTAAATTTTCGTTGCAACATCTATTGCTGAATAATCAATATTACCTGGGTTGAAAATTATCACTTTCTCATCCAATCTCTTCGAAAATGATTTGTCACCGCCATGAAAAACTAGATTATGACATGATATCGTTTCCTTAGTAACAATTGGGAACTAAATTTCCGTGGACGATCTAAATGGTTAAGTATGGGATGAAAACTTATGTTCCAATGTATGTATGAGGATATTTTGATAAATAGTTAGCCTAGATAGTTTAAAATTGTCAAAACGAATTTTCGTTGCCGCAGCAACAAATAACAACTCAGTTGAAATGTCACTGTAAAATTTGAGTAAGAAAAGTAAACGCATTGCTCTGTGATAAAATTTCAAAAAAGCCATTGTGAAAATCGATAAAATGGAATATCGACCAATCACTAAGTACCTGTTTTTAAAAGGGTTAAAGTGTAAGGAGATTTACGAAGATATGTTTAAAACACTTGGTCGTCTTTGCCCTTCCTACGCGACCGTAAAAAACTGGGTTGCCTCATTTAAGAGGAGTAAATTTTCGGTTGAAGATGACGAAACACCTGGAAGACCGATTTCTATGTCCACCCCCGAAGATATCGATGCAATTCACGACATGATTTTGTCAGATCATCGAATTGGGATAAAACATATATCTGAGACATTGAAGATTTCATGTGAGCGTGTACTGATATATAATTCATTTCGATTTAGACATGGAACAAATTTCGGCAAAATAGATTCCTAAATGCTTGAATGTCGATCAGAAGTGAGCAGGAGTGGAAGCGTCGCGCTCTTTATGCGCCCGATTTGACAATGACCCTGATCTTGTAAATCGTTTTATTACCACGGATGAAACCTGGCTGTATTTTTACGACCCAGAGACAAAACAAGTCGATGGAATGGAGGCATTCTGGTTTGCCAAGGCCTAGGAAATCCGCCCGAAAAGTTCTTGCTTCAGTTTTTTGGGATTTTCATGGAGTCATTATGGTTGATTATTTAGAAAAAGGCAAATTCATAATTGGAGAATACTACTCTACGTTATTAACAACTCTGCGAGAAAAAATCATCGAAAAAAGACCTGATAAATTGTCCAAAGGTGTTCTGTTTTTGTAGGACAATGCGTCTGCACACAAATCGCGCATTGCGATGAACACAATCCATGATTTGGAGATCGAAATTCTTGAACATCCTCCTTATTCGCCGGACCTGGCTCCGTCCGACTATTATTTGTTTCCTCAAATGAAAACATGTCTAAAAGGACGTAAATTTTCTTCGAAAGAAGAAATAATAGAAGCTGTCGAGAGTTGGTTTGCGAAGCAAGAAGAAATATTTTATTTAAGGTGTTTACAAAAGTTGCAGGATCGCTCTAATAAGTGTATAACTTTGAAAGGAGAATACATCGAATAAAAAAATATTTTCATTTTAAAATTGTTTTTTATTCTGTGGTAGGCTAAGAATTTATCAAAATACCCTCGTAATACACGATTATATTGAAAATAACAAAAATAATATGTAATAATATAAAATAAGTAATACATATACATGAACCAACATCATTTATTTTTTTATTCGACGCAACAAAGTAATGTTAGCGATCGCGCGTATATGAACGCGATTATTAAGCGGCGTTTCGTTTAATATTAATGAAGAGTAATATCAGGCGAGATCACTCGATAGTGTTCACCTAGCACTTGGTAATCGTTGGAGTAATTTTCTTCAATTATACGCCGTAATCAGCTATATAGTAGGCATTTTTATTATTTTCAATGCATTTTAAGCAGCGTGCAAAGTATTATTAACACGTAACAACTTCATCTCCGATGTTGACGCTCCGATATGGGCACGTACATAGGCGAATACGCGTACATGCATAAAACTTGTACTCATTCACTCACGGATTCCCTCCACGTACGGTTCACATCGTATCCAAAGAAAAACGACTTCATATAATTTATAAGGCAGCGAATGACGTCACGATGGTGGTTAAGCTGTATTCAGATGCCAATCAATAGTGATCAAAAGGCATTCATTACCTGTCAATGTATTAACATCTAATACAATCTGCATGAAATTGTTAGCTGCGGTAGCTTCGCTAGAAGGTGTTTAATAACACGAATGGATAAGTTCCAGGAAGCAAAAAGGATCAAGCTAAGCAATTAATGAGGACGAAAATAAACTATGAATATCTACCTTCCAAAAAATTTTTTTTTGGCAGTTTACATGATAAGTAGGTGCTTTCTTGGATAATTCTCGCAAAAGGAAAGATTTACCAGCGTACATTTTTGTAATATTCAATGGTTAAAAGACCATTTCATCAGTCTTCTTTTTTCCAATCATTTTTGCATCACCTCCTATTGAATTAATTTTTACTAAATTGTTTATCTCTGGAAGGAGAATTATTTTGTAGAAAGACCACCTGTTTTCAATCTTAATTTATAATATTATTTATCGTATGACTATAACGTAGACTTGCTGCTTATAATTAAAAAATAGCTGATAGTTCTAATTACAAGCATTCTAGAAGGGCACTAAAATAATTGCTTTGATATTAATCGCCTGCAAATCTTCAATACCCTATTACGTCTTTGCAGCCATTGTCCTAACTGACCAAGTTACGCTATAGTTGGATTGCGATACTGCTACACGCAGCATCTTGTTATCTGGACGTCAAAAGGTCATTAAAAAACATTATTGGATCTAGTGAATGATTGAATTAGCGTTTTTACTAACTCTTTTTTAATTGTTAATTTCTATATTTCTAAGGTTATTTATTTCGAATTAATAGAGTTACTTGTTTACTGAACCATAGCCTATTTAGTGCTAACATTGACTTTTTAATTCTTTCGGGTATCACTGATTAAATAGAAAACCAAATGCCCGTATAAGTATTGTATGTACCCGATCGAGTCATCCATTTCCACATGGTGTAAGCTCTCTGGATATAATCAAAAGTGTTTCTGTCGTTTTTCCTGCCACATACATCGTTTCATCGTCTTTTCCTTTTTGGTAACTCTAGACGCGCGTTTGTAGAATTTTTAGCTTTAAAGCTACAAATCCTCATAGCTAATCTGACGATAATACCTCACCTCCATCCGCCTTGAAATGTCTTTTCTTTGAAGCTGTCGTTCATCCTCCTAATAAACAGTCCCTGGTCGTGTTGGTTATCTCTGAAATAGTCCGGATTGACACTACTAAAAAGTATCATTCCATTTACGGTTGTTACGTTCGTCATCAGGATAGTTGGCACTTTCGAAGGCCGAAAGGAGAACGAGCAGCAGAATCATGTGTAGTACCTATAGTCAAGCATGGAGGCGGATTGGTAAGGGTTCGGGGCTGTTTTGGGCACCGCATCCGCAGGGAGGAGACTTGGTTAAAATAGATGGAATATGAAGGAAAGAGCGCTACCAGGAAATTTTGGAAACAAATGCTATACCATCTGGAATGAGAATAATCACTGACTATTTTATGTTTCAACATGATAATGATCCGAAACACGCCTCTAAACTGTGCCGCGAATATTTAGAATCAGCGGAACGCGAAAGCAATCTCAAAATAATGAAATGGTCTCCTCAAATCCCAGATGCAAAGTGCACTGTGGGGTCATTGGTCCAACAACGTATTATTTTCTCCGTGGAAAGGCATTTGGAAAAGTTATTGCTATAAATTAAATTAATCAAATTATGATAAAATATCTCAAGGTTTACTTTTTGTTGTAAAACGTGGGAAATCTGATCTTTTTGCAAGTGAACTATTTGATAGAAAAATGAAACGATTTAACAATTTTAAAGAGAGTCAGTGGTTTATTAATAATAATTTTGATATGAATTTAAAATAAGATAAATTATATTTCTTTCGGACAATAGTAGTCGTACAAAAACCTATCACAAACCCTAACCGATAGCTACGAGGGCGTATTGATAACTAATGCCTCCGTGGCCATAACTTTTATAATGATGGGCCAAACAGCGACAAAAGTGGTTTGCCATTTACCTTAACTCTTGGTACATGTCTCCCTAGTGGAGATTCTCAACAACTTCGCGTTTGCGCACGACAGTTTTAAAATGGACGCATGAACGTGCGTTAAGCAATGAGCTGTTTCGAATTTCTTACTGCGAGGTGTAGCGCCCTTGACATATATCGAAGGTTGAGTGCCGTCATACAGTGATGCTGTGTGTTGTGTGAGTACTGTTAGGAGTGGGTAATGTGCATATGAAACGAAATCCTGCTAAAACGGATCTCCAAGATCAGGCACGCAGTGGCCGACCAGTGTGTGCATATGGTGAAAGGCAGGTGGCCTCGTGGATGAAATGGTTTATGAAAATCGACGGTGTTAAACAAACTGACATTGCCAATAGGGTGGGTATTTGACAAGACAGAGAGAGACACATTATCTGCAACGCTCGGCCTCACACAAGTCAGAGAACGCGTATAGCACTGGAGAAGCTTGGGTTTCATGACGTTTTACCTCATCCACCTTATAGCCCAGATCTTGTGCCTTGTGACATTTTCTTCTTTCCGAAGCTTAAGGAACATCTTAAGGGCAAGCGTTTCTCTTCGGATGCAGAAGTGATAACGGAGGTGCGGAAATGGTGCCGTGCGAAGACTTCAGACTATTTCCGTGGCGGATTTGCGCAACTCGTAGTACGTTGACGTAAATGTATTGCTGTCAATGGCGATTATGTGGAAAAGTGATTATATCAGTGGGTAGAGGACAGTTTACACTATTATTTCACACTTACATGCAAACAATATATTTATTACTAATAAAGTTATAACCATTAGTTTTCAGTACGTCCTCGTATTTATAAGATAAATTGTTAAGTTAAAATTTTCATATTTTTTAAATCGGATTTTATAATTACATGAATGGTTTTTGTTTCAAATTTTATTTATTTGGCCAAATTTTTTAATAAATGTTCGGTACCTGTGCACTGATGTATTACTTCGGCATCTGTTTATTTGGATCTCAATAGGCGGACTGGAAGCTTAGTCTTCGGGTCTTGATATTTACAAATTACAATTGCGAAAAGCTTTTGCTGTATACGGCAGCTTATCCAGAGTAAAATTTCATTTATACTAATTTTCTAGAATTATCGAAGAATTTGAAATTAGATTGTGTCGAATTTGTTTATTTTCTCTCTGACTCTTTTTTGTGTTTTTGAAGCCCAGTTGACTTATTTCATAAATAAGCTTGCTCTTGTAGCCCATCAAATTCATTCGCTTCCGTGGTTACGGTAGTTTAATGTTGTAGGTACAGTAGTGCAATATAAATGTGGTTACCATAAAAACGATGGTTTAAATCCATTAACTGTAGTGTTTGAAAATTTGCCTATCCAATTTCAGTACATATTGAATTATTTATTTTTAAAGAAATCTAATTTTTATTTTAATTGTCTGGACTTCCTTTTATTTTTTTTTTTCAACACAAATCTCACATCTTATTGTGTAAGGCAGAGATAAAATTATGAAGTAGGGGAATTTCGAGGGAAGAGGGCAACAACACTGTTGAAAATCCACGAACTGTATTCGAGAAACCACAGTATTCTCAAAAGGTTCGGTGCGGTATTTGCTCAGCTGGAATCCTGGATCCATATTTTTTTAAGGTAAAAGGTACTTGGAAATGTTACAAACATTTTTAACGGACGCTATCCCCCCAACTTCAGTTAACATTAGACATTACTTGATATCAACAAAACGTCCCAAGGCCTCGTGTGTCTAATTTATCAATGGAAGTCCTACATGAGATGTTTCCAGGTTGCCTCGTATCTCAGCGTGAAGAAAATTAAATTTGAACATTTATTCGTTGATTGTACATAAATAAAAAAATTTAAACTTTCCACCTGTGTGTAATTAATGATTCAAATTGGGTCACTCCTAATTTGACACCATTTACTACAATTTTAATTCTAATTTTAACAGCACTTCATGCTTATGGATTTGCATAATTTTCAAAACACGTCCAGCTTTATATTTTGTTATTGTGTTCAAAACAGTAACATTTTCAAAATTAAATCGATGATCAGTAATTAAAATGCTTCTTACATGCGGTAATGTTATTTTAATACTATGGTCCGTTTAATCTTTTAGTTAAATCTTCAGTTTGACCGATGTCAGATTTGAATGTCCAGTACGTGGCATAAAACCACATCTGTTTCAAAAAATTGCTATATTTCCATTATTTACATGTCAGATGCGGAATCATTTTTTTGTAATACCTGTATAGGTGATTTAAAGAACTCCGGCGTATCTCCAGCTACATCCCTGGACCTATGCTAACAACTCTCAGCATTTTGTTACTGTATTATGAGCAAAGAATTACAGACCTTGCATTAATTATAACAACTACTAAACTGTTCGTCTTCCTCGTATCATTAATAACAATCGAAATAGACGCGCGGACCATAGAATAATAATTTGCGGACCCCGTCCAACTTTTTCGAATCCCTTTTTGCCTGGCATTTTCCTTTCGGAGATACTTTGGAAAAAATACTTACATTTTCTCAAAGTGTGCGTTGAAAGCGTCGGTGTGCGTATCTGTACGTAATGCCCGATAGTAGTAGTGGTAACATGAGGCGGCGGTTGAACGGGAATTTTATTCGGATGTAGATGGCAACATTGTGGGTCTGTATCAGCGGTGAACGGAAAGAAATTCAATTGATCTTGTCCGGCGATGTCGGGTGATCCATCTTCGTCAGAGCGCGTCGGGACGGGCGCCGCTGGCGGGCGTCTAGATGGGGCCGCTATTGAGACGTTATGAATTTATTATCATAAGTTCCATAGTTCCATTTCGGTAAATATTTACCGCACACATAAATGACTAGAGGAATTATCCAGTCGATCGCTTATACCGCTCAACGGGTGACTTCTTAAGTGGTTGCGGAAATATCTAAAGAATTTTCCGGTATATCTTGGAAATATTTAACTATAACTAAACTTGTTTGTTTAAATTTGATACTAATCAATTGCTTGGTATCTTTTCAATAAATTTTTACAGACTAATTCATTTTCGACCCTTACCAAGCATGGGGATCCCGCTTATCATTGGAGATAGAGGATAGATTTAAATTTGACAGAGTTGCTAAATTTTTGTGTCCTTATGAACCCGAAGAAAAAGTGGAACTGTGACAAGTTACGTTCGAAATTTAACCAAAAAAAGCAATAATGCTCAGTTTTGTCGTTCATCTCCAGCACCTTTACTTGCAGAGAAAATTAAAAACACATTTTCCAGACCACCATCTAATGGTGTACTCGAAATTTGTATGTGGTGTTTCGATTCCTTCATGCCATCATCAACTTTCCCATTTCTTATCGGCACCACATTGCATCTTGGCACCGTCAGAGAGTCTTTTTTTCTGATTTCAACCATGAATAACGTATTGACAAAAGTTTTTGATAATATGCTTTGACGAAAAATGCGTTTTAAGATTAAATAAGGTAATCATGAAATGTCAAACTGTTAATCATTCATCACAAAATGTCGTACACCAATGAAAAGAAAGGAGATAGACTAAGTATTTTTTGTTCATCGAACTGAAATACAACAGTAGCGAGTACAAAATATTTATATTTGTATCCAGATCAATAACATATTATTTTTCTAGATCTTAGAAACTTGGCCGATAATGGGTTATTTACCAAACGGCGTAATGCTTATGTCAACAGGAATTTGAATGAAAATGAACGGAATATTTTACAAATGGTAAACGGAACGTGTGTTTTGCAAAGTTTATATAAATTTTACACCTTATTTGCAACAATGAATGAAAGTAATAATAATAGAAAACAAAGAAATAAACCAGCAATTACAGTAAATATTTATATAACTGACCATCCCCATTAATGCACACACTTTTCGTCGTTTTAGACTGTCCTTGGCATAGTTTTTCTAGGAATTATATCGGCATCCAAGAATCTACCTCGAAATTCTTTAATATTTAAACTTCCCATTAAAAATAATCCAGAGGACTTAAGTCAGAAGATCTCGCCGGCCTTACAATAACTCCACTATTTCTAATTCAACTTAATGTTTCTTCATACCTAACCGGTCCTATGGCGCAACTTCCCAAAATGACTATCCAAACGTTTAATCCAAAACGATGTTGTGGCCTTTTTGCCTTATTTTGTCTGGGATTCTCTATTGCCTAATAGTGCTCCGTTTTTCTGTTAAAGATTCCAGAATTGGTAAATTTTGATTCATTTGACCAGATGATTTTGTTTAAAAAGTATTCGTTTTCTTTTAACGCAATCGTCTTAAATTATCACCAGGCTGGTAGTTTGGTTTAAACTTATTACGATGTAAAGTTCGCCATACTCGAGTCTGCGGCAAATTTAATTCTGACGCCACTTCACGTGTGTGATGTTGGTCGATTCGGCAAAATTCTAGTAGGATTGGCTAATGATCAGAGTATTCGATATGTAGAACTGCGAGATGTATTCCGTAACCTGACGCTTTGTCCAATAATACAACAACAACAAGATTTACATAAACTTTGCAGACATCCCGTTGATTTACATTGAAATTCTCGACTACGTTTCTATCAAAGTCTAGAAAAATGATCCAGTTATAAATATATTATACTATTTCGGTTGGATTAATAAAAACCATTTAACATATTACGTTTCTCTTCGTTGATGTACGACGTTTCTCTATTACTAAAGAACGATGCTTCAAATACTTGACAGTTTGAAATTTCATGGCTACCTTAAAATGTCTTGTTCGTTAATTAGAGCATAATGCCAAAAACGTTTGTCAACATATTATACATAGCTGAAAACAGAAAAAAACAACTTTTTTGAGGATGCCAAAATCCAATATGGCGCCGATAAGAAATAAGAAAGTTGATGATGGCCAGAAAGAACCGAAAAGTCATAAAAATTTCGAGTACATTATATAGGAGATCGAAAGTCACCTCAAGAATATGTTTTTAGTTTTCCACTGCAGGGCCAAATAAGGTTGCTAGAGGTTAAAGAAGAAAATTTGCATTTTTCCTCTTTTTTTACCCTCTATTCCCAATAATAAACGATGTTCCCCATGGGTTAAAGACGAAAATGCATCAACCTGTATACCGATACAGTCAAATCTTCAATTGATTGAATCTGGATTAATTCCAAATATGTGCATATAACGTGGGGATGTTGTAACAGTAGCTTTAAAAAGGCCGCTGAAATGTAGGTTGGTGAGATTAATCCTTTAAAAATTTTGTGCTATGTGCAAATAAGAATTATTATGTCGTTTCGTTTCAACAGTCAGAAAAATCCAGAAGTATTACAGTGAAGAATACTTTTACCGTTTCTTACTTACTTATTACCGTTTCAGACGTCTAAATTTTAAAAGTTTAAATTTAGACCAACTGTTCATTTCTACAGTTTTGTTTTCTATAAAGATCAAGATTAACTTTAATTTGAGACTTTACCGGTGGTCTTTGGAACATTTAAATTTTATAATATTGTCGTAAGCATTTTAATATTTTCCACACAACTTTTGGCAACAGCAATTATGGCTTTTTCCATTACTGTTCTATTTGTAGCGAGCTTGCTTTCATTAAATTTCCCAAATGCAATCAGTTTTTATGTTTTCAACACTTTTATGTGAACTATCATTACTAAGATGAATAAATTTGTAGCACTTTGAATATTCAATAAGGAGCATACCATGAAAATGTGAAATGCACACCAAAATATTGTTTTACAGGTAAGCGTGTACGTATGGATTGATGTATACTAATGTTGAAACAATAAACTCTGAGTGATATCTTAGCAGTTCTCTCATTTAGTGTTTAAATAATATAGGCGAATTAATATATTTTGGCTTTCGTCGGTGAATTACGAAATTCTGTAACTTCCTTGGAATTTCCGACGTAATCGAATACTTGAAAAAATCTTGTCCCCGCAAGGAATCGAACCTGACATCTCCCGCTTACCGGATGGGCGTGCTAACCACTACACCACGGGCACCTTGATGCCAGGAACGTTTAGCCTTTACACGTTAACAACTAGGCATTCAAATGTGAACGTTCCTGGCATCAAGGTCTCCGTGGTGTAGTGGTTAGCACGTCCATCAAGCAAGCGGGAGGTGTCAGATTCGATTCCTTATCGGGACAAGATTTTTTCAAGTATTTGATTACGTCGGAAATTCCAAAGAAATTACAAATATAGGCGAATATTACCCGTCATCATTTTGTAGGGTCAAAGAAGGTGCTAAGGCAGAAATGCATGCTTTCCTTCGAATAGTATGCCAAAGTGAATACAACCGTCACGAAAACAGGTGCACATCCCTTTGTACGTAGCAGTTAAGGGTGGGAGTCACGCCCATTTAGACTCAATTGCAGCAAATTTAATGCATTTCGATAACCCTTTAAAAATGCTGGACCCCTATATGTATTGATGATTTTTATGGGATCTAATAAGAAATAATTAACGAGAAACGGAGACACCCCCAATTTCCAAAAAACGATTTCATCCTCAAAAACCAACAGAAATGTTAACCGGTATTTTACATTGTCGTATAGAACGTACAAACCACGCAAGTTTCATTACATTCTGAATTTGCGAGTTGGGTATCGCTGTTAGAGGGATTGTCCTTCAAAAATTTCAGAAGCAGATATCCTTCCCGGTATAGTGAGATTTATTTAAAAACAATTTATTAAATATGTTATTTGTGGGTGTTAAAAACGAGCAAAAACTTTTGTACCTAACAAATATTTTTTCGTAACACAGTGTATGCACGCACTTGTTCTTAAGCAGTGGCATACAGTTTTACTGTGCCTTGCCTTTTTATTATTAATGGTCGCTAATTAGAACAGGCCAATGGATGACAGTAGAATACGTTCAACGGTGCTATTTTATAAATGGCACAATTATAATGTGCATAACCACTTTCGCACTTTGCACGTGATTATTGTATTTATAACCGTAATTCCATAATTAATCTAGTTTGCATAGTCACTGTTTCGCGAACAAGAATTACTTTCTTTTATGCTCTAAATAAGGTCCGCAATTATTTTTTTCCCTTGGTAGTTTGTTGTATGATGCTAATATAAAATGATGAATACGCTTGTTATATGCACATGATGTGTGCAAATTGATTAATAAACAAATGAAAAATAAATGTAAATTATATAAAAGAAGTAACGCAAAGGATTTGAGCAAATTAACACCGGTAAGAAATGCTTCCTATACCACGTAACACCGTAGATATTTAAAATTTCAAATAATGTCTTCATCCTTTTTTTACAAATTCAAAACGCCAACTAACACATATCCAGATTTACTCTACTAGTAATGGAAATCACGGTTATGCATTACCGACACTGATTTTCTGAAGAATTAAAAAAATTTAATTATCTTTTTTCTTAAGCACATTCCGTTTTGAACGCACTTTTTGTAATTACAGCATTTAAAATGTTTTTACACACTATTCTGGTATGTATGAAGGTAGGCTTACGAATTAGGAAAAAGTGTAAAATCTTAAATTAGATGCCTACTGCAGTTGAGGACGAGGTACGATCATTTTTCCTAGAAATTCAATCAATCGTTCAAGCGTGCATGCTTTACAAACAACCAGATTAATATGTGTGCAGAGAAGAATTAGCCATGGATTTTCAGTGATACAGGATGCTGGTAAAGATAGAATTAAGGTAGAATCATAGTGAAATATATCACAAACGATCGAAGTATTGATATAATTTGATATATAATTATGCTAATGATTACTTGGTTTCATTTGATTAGGAAAATTTACTAAATTCGAATATGAATGAAAGTTTATCATGATTTTATAATCCTGACCATTACTCTCTCCAAACAAAAAAAAACATAAAACAGAAAAACGAGGTCTATAAGTTTAAATCAACAAATAATCCTACAATTAATAATAGATATAAAATACTTCGCTCTAAGTCTAAGGAAGCAATTAGCAATGATTATAAAAAAAAATCATTTTCACAACAATCACCTTGTCAAGATATTAATATGTTTTGGAGCATTGGTAAAGTTAATGACGGTGACCCCCAAAATTTACGCATAATAATGTTACATCAGACAACTTAATACGTGATTTGCTTGCTACCTTCTTCGAAGCTGTATATAAGCAATACGATTCCGTTAAATACAACATCAATCCGACACATTTTGCAAACAGTTGCAATTTAAGCAATATATCAATTACGCCTAATGATGTCTTTATCAAATTATTAAATTATCTTAATTTCTCGGAAGATATCCATGCGTTTCACACTTCTTTTGCTTTCTTGACCAGGCACATTGTACACAGTCTGTCTGAATCATGATTTATACTTACCTAACGAATTCATTTAAATATTATGTATACTTGTTTTACATGTGTTATTATTTGGTAATTAGTTTTACCATACTCTTTCAATATAAAATTTTATTTGTAGTTATTAACATTGTACTATTTGGAATTTTTCGTAAGTAATAAATAAATAAATAAATTATTATATAGCGTGTTTGTAAAGTACAGAATAATCCTATCATCGTACTAAAACAATAACAAAACACAGTTAATGAATCATAATAAACCAACGCTCGTTGGAAAATAACGAGTCCAGAGAAATATTCTCAAACCATTAGTTGCAAAAATAATAAAGCATGTAAGCATTTTGAGGTTCTCTTTAGCAAAATTTATAAGTAGTTGCATCCGAGAGTAATTTTTTGTCTTACCATTTTACATGAGATCATATATGTTCAAAACTTAAAACTGTTATCATGTACATTACATATGTGTTATAATACAATATTATATTAATGAACAAATAAGTTACTCTTATTATCGAGTTATTTAAATCTCTTTTACAACGCTAGTTTTACTTTTCTGTAAGAATGTGATTATTATTCTTTACTTGCAGTGAACGAAGAATTAACAGTTATAAGAGTTTCACAATTTTACTTTTATAAACGTCAATTTTTCATTTCACATTTTTTTACAACATGACTTTTACGAAGTTTTAAATTTCGACTGTAAGTATAGTACTGCATATTCTCTCTTAAATATGTTTTTGTTGATGTATTGTACTATTATACATTTATAGATTCTAGATGACAGATGGCATATTGCTGAAACTAGTTCCAATGTAAATAAAAAAAATTGTAAGGAGTAAAAGAAGCCTTTTTGTACTTGTGTGTTAATACCACCCTTTAATCTTTCTGGTGCTATCAAGAGTCTGCTTTAAACTATCGATCTTTTACTAGCATTTACAACTCAACTCAATGATTGCGTAGCAAATCTACCAATCTTTCTAGATGCAAGCCTATGTTTCCCAGGTTTCATTGAAGCTATTATATCTCTACATAACACTGGTATCACCTCTTCTGGTATCACCTTACGCTAAATACACTTCCCACCTATGTAATTGAGGTAATGATTCAACTTTCTTGAAACGTTGTTGAACCGAAAACAGTGATAGAGCACGTTTTTTTCCACTTTTCCAAAAATGTCCAGCATTTTGTTTATATTCTAAAGTAATAAATAATTTCGGTACCTTCGTCTGTGCATGGAATTTCTTTTTCTTCGATTACCTTTGATTAACCCTTTCATCCTCCATCACTGGTACAACTTTCCCATCAATAGGATCCAATGAATATGGTTGGTTCATATTAAAAAATTGCAGTCCAAAATCCGTCTGCATTACAAAAGATGCTTCTTCTACACTTTCTGTTATCAAATCATTAGAACCATTCTCGGTTGTTAGTCGTTGTTCTTTAAGCTATTTTGTTATTTTCTGTTTCAATACTTAAGTTTATTTACATAATATTTACTTCTACATAATAAAGCGGTTTTTGATTGATCATTACCTACTACACAAACTACCTAAACCATTTTTTCTAATTTCAGGAATAATTGTATTTGAATATTTCTTGTTGTATTAAAAAGTATAATGGTCATAAAATTCTCCAATGAAAAGTAAACTTCACGCAGCCACTTGAATTCATGGATGACATACAGAGGCACCACTAGAACGCACTTACACTAAATTTATTTGCATGTGCCATTTGAAATTAGTTCACCTGTTACGGAGGCCGCCGCGTCCGACGCCAATTCTGTAATGGCATCTTGCAAACGCGACATCCTCTCGTATTTATTAAGGTGACACCGGTGATATTGTCAAATGTCAAAATATTAATCTCCAACGTTTAACGTTTAATACCGTCGTAGACATCCGACAGGTGAACATTTTTGTTTTCGTCTAAACGATTTGATAAATCTTGTGCACAAAGACGTGCGTTGACAATTTTGTTTTATTGCGTGCTTATTCTTGCAATGAGCCAAAAAATGAGAAAGGAAGCTTTCAACAATGTTGCAATTCCCGGTGCAGCGTGCCAGGAAGCACATAAAAATCGGTGAAAAATGGCGTATTAAATATTTGGCAAAATAAGTTCTCTGTTCATATAAAGAAGGTAATGAATCTTTTACGATTTCTTCCAGGGTGCTGCTCACAGCTTTACCACAAATCAAACATTCACGATTCAACCAAGAAATGTTGAAGTATGTATTTTCCAAACTATTTTATATCCATTGTTGATATCTTGTTTTATATAGTTTTAGGTACGAAACAGCTATAGTTAAGCTAAACGAAGAAA